>CM038050.1:77782540-80313790 GCA_021397845.1 Areca catechu
TGTGAAGAATACCATATTGAGCACAGAAATCCTTTGAACTTCTGATTATCAAACTGCCTCCCATTGTCTATAATGATTGCACGAGGAATTCTAAACCTATATATAATAAAGTTTCTAACAAATATTTAAACTTTTGCTTCAATGATCAAAGCTAGAGGCTCAGCTTTTACCCTTTTGTAAAATAGTCAATAGTAACAATCAGAAATTTTCGCTGCCCAGAAGCTGGAGGAAATGGACCAAGTATATCTATTCCCCATTGAGCAAACGAGCTAAGGAGCTATTAACTGTGTTAGCTGACTGGCAGGATGCCTTTGAATATTTGCATATCTTTGGCAGGGATCACATTTTCGTACAAAATCTAAAGCATCCTTCTGTATAGTCGGCCAGTAATACCCTTGCCTTATAATTTTATAGGCTAAAGACCTTCCTCCCAAATGATCACTGCATATTCCTTCATGCACTTCTTTAAGGGCATATTTGCATCCGAAGGAGATAAACACTTCAACAATGGCTAGGAAAATGACTTTTTATATAACAAACCATCCAAGATAACATATTGAAAAGCAGTCTTTCGGAGTTGTTTAACTTCTAGATTATTTTTGGGCAATACTCCTTCAGTCAGATATTTGACTATTGGACTCATCCAATCCATTTCTGGCTCTATTTGAAGAACTTTTTCTTTTTCAGTTATTGAAATACTTGGGGTCTCCAGATGTTCCACAAAAGTCCGACCTATTTGGTCAAGTGTAGAAGTAGCCAATCTGGACAATGAATCGGCTCAAGAATTTTCAATTCTAGGGACATGACTGATGTCCCAGGAATCAAAATAAACTCCAAGTTCTCGAACCTTCTTCAAATACAAAGCCAAAGTGGCATCGCAAACTTCAAAATCTCCTTTTACTTGGTTGATGACCAATAATCCGAGTGCATACTCTGTGATATCTCCATTTGGGCTAAACAAGATTAACCCTGTCCCATAGCCAGAAGAATTTGAAGCTCCATCTATATATAAAACCCAAAGTGTATCGGTCAACTTTATTTCATCAGATGGTTGGATTTCTTTTTCATTATTATCCTAAGTACATTCGACTATAAAATCAGCCAATACTTGGACCTTCATTCAGATCGACCGATAAATAATATCATATTCACTTAACTTAACTACCCATTTTGCCATTCAGCCAAAAGTATCGAGACATTGTAAAACAGTGCTCAGGGATTGATCGGTCAATACAATAATACGATGGGACTGAAAATATGACCTGAGGCATTTGACCGATATCACCAAGGTATAAATAATCTTCTGAAGTTTTGGGTACCTTGTCTCTGCATCATGAAGAACTTTGCTAATATAATAAATGGGCTTATGTGATTCATCAGAGTCCTTTCTGACCAACACAAAACTAATTGCTTCATTTGATGCAACAAGATAAAGATACAAATCTTTCCTTCTTGAGGTTTAGATAATATGATCGGATTCATCAAATATTTTTTCAGTTCTTCAAATGCTGATTGACGGTCGTCCGACCAATTGAACTCCTTGGTTTGTCGTAAAGCTTTGAAGAAAGGCAAATTTTTCTCAGCTAAACAAGAGATAAATCGACTTAATGAAGCGATTCGTCTGGTCAACTATTAGATCTCTTTCTTATTAGCTGGATACCTCATATCCAAGATGGCTCGGATTTTTTTCTAGGTTGGCTTTAATCCCTTGTTTCATAACCATGAAACCTGAAAATTCTCAGAAGTTACACCAAAAACATTTGGTCGGATTTAATTTCATGTAATTTTGCCATAAAATATCAAAAGCCATCTGCAGATCTTTAAGATGATCATCAGGTTGATTGCTCTTAACGATCATATCATCTACATATACTTTCATAGTATTTCCAATTTGATCCTCAAAGATTTTATTTACTAATCTCTGATAAGTAGCTCCGGCATTTTTAAGACCAAACAGCATCACCCTGTAACAATATATCCCTCGATCTGTGATGAAAGATGTCTTTTCTTCATCTTCGGGGCTCATTCGGATATGATTATATCGAGAAAAAGCATCCATAAAATTTAAGAATTTATGCCCGACCGTTGTATCAACCAGTTGATCAATTTTAGGCAAAGAAAAACTATTCTCTGAACATGCCTTATTAAGATCAGTATAATCTATGCATATCCTTCATTTTTCATTCTTTTGACCATTACTACATTGGCAAGTTAGTCAAGATAGTGAACCTCCCTGATAAATCCAGCATCAAGCAATTTGGTCACTTCTTCGTTGATAACTTTTTATCTTTCTGGAATAAAATTTTGCTTCTTTTGTCGGATAGGCCGACTAAGCAGATCAACCTTGAGCTCATGCATAATCACTTCAGTAGGAATTTCCAACATATCGATGGTCGTCCATGCAAATATATCAGCATTTTTTTGCAAAAAATCAATCAACCTTTTCCTTTGGTCTTCAATAAGTAGACTTCCAATCTGAACTATTTTAGTAGGATCATCCTTTGTCAAAGAAACATGAATAATCCTTTCTATGGATATGTTGACTCCCTCGGTTGGATCACGTGGATCCATTTGTTCGGAGGTGGGTTTGTTGATTGACTGTTGATTTTGGATTGTCAAACATTGACGAGCCATCTGTTGGTTTCTCCTTACTTCTCTAATCCCATTTTGGGTTGGAGATTTTATCAAAAAATGATATGTCAATACAATGGCTTGGAACTTATTCAGAGCAGGTCTTCCCAAAATGGCATTATAAGTAGAAGGGATCCGAACAACCATAAAAATAAGAGGGTAAGTCCTTTCTTCGGCACTGTTCCGAGAGTTACGAGGAGTGTGATTTCTCCCTCTACTCCTACAGAATTTCCACCAAACCCGGTTAATGGCACATGAATTCTTTGTAGCTTGTTAGTTAGCAAATTTTTTGACCCCTAAAGTGATTTTGATGATAATAAAATATTAGAGCATACATTTAGTTATCTAACAACTCTCAAATGATTAACAAGTTTTTGTAGGACAACTACATTGATATATCTTTTAACTCCTACAATCTTTAATATTTTGTGTTGAGTTGTAAATTATTTAGAATCTTGTAAAGAAGAAACCTATAAAAAATTTCTATTAAAAACAAGTTCAAGGGTTACTTCTAGTAGTCTTTCAAGCTTCAAATTTTTTCTTGAATTTATTGTAAAAAGTGCTTGAAGAAGATCTTTAAAGCTTGGAATAAGTGTTCTAGAAATTTGAAGTTGATATGGCTGAAGAAACACATTCGAGCCGACTGGATGAACAACCCAGCCGACTTTGGCACTGGCACTGAAGACAAGTTCTCTGGCACGCAGATCCAGCCAACTGGCACCAAGGTCCAGCCGACTCGTCCAGAACAAGATTGAGAACGTTCTGTGATTCTCAGGAATCTGAGCCGACTGGAATTAGATCTAGCCGACTCATCCAGAACTCAGTTGAAAATGGTCTAAGAAGCCTCTAAGACTCCAGCCGATTGGAATTCAGTCCAGCCGACTCGTCCAGAGTGAGGTATTTCTCAACTGTGGAAGCTAGCTGACTGGCACTCAGCCCAGTCAACCCAAACTTCATCCGAGCTGACTCGAAGTCTGTCCTAACTGACTGGAATGGCAGGGTCACCTCCAACGGCTAGCTCCAGTTCTCAATTTTTGAATTCCAAAAGTGCTCCGACGGTAACCTGTCACTTTCCAACAGTCTACAACATTCAAAATCAAGGAAAGGCAGTTGAAGTCTTTATAAATAAGGTATGAGAACATCTTTGGAGAGACTATTGAGTGAATAATGATTTATTGAGCATTTATTGAACACTTATTGAAGTGAAGTAGAGAGCACTAGAGCTTTAAAGTTTGCCTTCAAGCCTGCAACAACTCTTACCAGAAGCTTGAAGCACCTTTTTGAGGAAAGCAAGGAAGCCATTGAAGTGCATTGAAGAGCATTCAGTAGATCTTCACTCGAGCTACATTGGCAACCACCCAGACAATAGAGCTTGTCTTTACCGTTGCTTTTTTAATCTATCATTTAGAATATCTGGGTTATTGGTGAGCCATGTTGTAAAAACCAAATAGGTTTCTTTGGTGAGCCTTTAAAAACCAAAGTGTAGAGGTTTCTTTGGTGAGCCTAGCTAAAAATCAAATTGTAGAGGTTTTAGGTGAACCTGTAAAAACCTAACTTGGGTTTCTTTGGTGAGCCCGGTTTCAAAAACCAAAGTGTAGAGGTTTGGATTGTGAGCCTGTAAAACAATCCGATTGTATTCCGGATTGGGAGATATAGTGAAAATCCCGAGTGGTGAACTTGGGTAGTGGACGTAGGAGCTAGGTTGCTCCGAACCACTATAAATTTGCTTTGTTTGTGTTGTGTTTGTTTTATCCTTTAGTTTCTGCTTTCATTCTCTGATTAACACAGCACCTAACCACTAATTGGAATTACTTGTGCACATATTCTAGAAAATTTTGTAATTCCCAATTCACCCCCCTCTTGGGACTAAGCCACCTGGGCAATAGCTGGTATCAGAGCAGTGTCCCTAATTACTTGAGTTAAGTTCGATGGCTCATCCCATGAGTACATCCTTGGCTGAGGGCCAATCTACAAACAGACCTCCACTATTCACAGGCACTAATTATTCATATTGAAAAGCATGAATGAAAATTTACATACAAGTTGTAGATTTTCAATTGTGGAAGGTTATCTTGAAAGGGCCACACATTCTCACAATTAAAGTTGATGGCGTGGACATCCCTAAGCCTGAAGAGGACTGGGATGATCATGACATGAAGATGGGGGAATTGAACGTCAAAGCAATGAATTTATTATATTGTGCTTTGGATGCTAACGAGTTCAACCGAATTTCCACTTGCTCATCAGCAAAGGAAATCTGGGATAAACTCGAGGTGACCCATGAGGGAAATTCCCAAGTGAAAACCTCCAAGATAAATATTTTAGTTCATAATTATGAATTATTCAAAATGGAACCTTCTGAAATAATATCTGTTCTCTAGATTTACAAATATTATTAATGGTTTAAAGAGTCTTGGCAGGGTATACTCCAATGCAGATCTAGTTTAGAAGATTTTTCATTCTTTGCCCGACAAATGGGATCCCAAGGTAACTATGATCCAGGAAGCCAAAGATCTCAACACTTTGATGCTGGATGAATTGCTGGGATCACTCATCACCCACGAGCTAACAATGCAACACAGAACAGAAGATGAGCAAAAGAAAAAGAAGACAATTCCTTCAAAGCTGCTTCCGATTCAAAGAGGGATGATGAAGAATCTGAAGATGAAAGCAACTCCTCCAATGACAACCTAGAAGACGAAGACATCGCTATGGTTGTGAGAAGATTTAGAAAAATTATGGGAAGAAAGAAAGGAAGGTACAACCAGAAATTTTACAAGAAGGATTATGGAAAGGAAAAGGAGGACAGAGAGAAAGACAAAGAGATAGTCCCCACGTGCTACGAATGTAAGAAGCCGGGGCACATATGTCTGGACTGTCCAACGTTGAAGAAATCCTTCAGATCAAAGAAGAAAAAGAAAGCCATGGTTGCCACATGGTCCGATAGTGAAGACTCAACATCATCGGAAGAAGAAGAGACCACGAAAACTACCAATCTCTGCTTAATGGGTCTCAAAGATGAGGTAACATCTTCTAATAACTGCACTGAATATACTTTTGAAGAATTAAATTCTGCTTTTCATGATTTACTTTCTAAATTTAAGAAAGCTGGAGTAAAGAAAAAATCATTGAAAAATATGAATGATTCTTTACTCTAACAAAAAGATGAAATTTTAGAAAAGAATACTTTATTACAAAAGGATTTGCATGGCTTTTCTAAAAAATTTGAAAAACTAAAAAATGAGAATTTATCATATGGAAAGAAAAATACTGATTTGATTTACTTGCTGAAAATAATGAATTAAAAAAGGAGGTTACAAAACTCAAGCCTTTAGTTGAAAAACTCACTTTATCTTCAAATAAGCTTGAGCTAATCTTAAAAGAACAACGAATTTCTGGAAATAAAGCTGGAATTGGTTTCAACACTTCTTTTATAAATGGAATTTCAGCAACAACTTTTGTGAAATCCAAAACACCAGCTCAAAATATTTTATCTCAAAATGTTTCAGCCAAACCAAAAGTTGTTTCTACTTCAAAATCTTTATCATATGCTCCTAAGAATTTGATAAAAAATGCATACATTCCAAAAGTTTGAAATCTACATCAAGTGCATCAACTTTTAGAACGTCAAATTCTGTTTCCAACAAAAATTCTAAAGTTGTTTGCTATGGTTGAAAAAGAATAGGATATAAAGCTTTTGAATGCAATAACCTTAGAAATGTCCATAAAAAGATTTGGGTTCCCAAAGGAACCACCTCTGCTAACCTGCAAGGACCCAAGGTAGCTTGGGTACCTAAAAGAATTCATTGATTATTTTGCAGGAATGTCTTGCAGCCCAAAAGTTGAAGAAAAGATGGTACTTGGACAGCGGCTACTCAAGACATATGACGGGTGACAATAACCAATTCATCACCCTTGAAGTGAAAGAAGGAGGTATGGTTACCTTTGGAGATAATGGCAAAGGGAGAATAATCGGTATCGGTAAGATCAAAATTACTCCCTTCACTTTTATTGAAAATGTTTTGCTAGTAGACAAATTGAAGCATAATCTGTTAAGTATAAGTCAATTATGTGATAAAGGCTTCAAGGTTGTCTTTGAGTCTTCTATGTGCATAGTAACCAACTCTTTAGATTCTAGCAATAAATTTATTAGACATAGACTCGGAAATATCTATGTGGTAGATCTTGATGATCTTTCCATGTTTAGTAGCCCTAGTCTAATTGCAATGAATGCTAAGACCAAAGAGTCAGGCTTACTTTGGCATAGACGATTAGGTCATGCTAGCATGCATACAATTGCCAAATTAATTTTTAAAGATCTTGTTAGACGCATGCCTAAGTTTAAAGTTGATTTAAATCATGTTTGTGATGCATGCCAAATGGGTAAACAAACTAGGGGGAGTTTTAAATCAAAGAATATAGTTTCTACAACAAGACCTCTTGAACTACTTCACATGGATCTTTTCGGACCTATTAGGACCACTAGCCTAGGAGGGATGAAATATGCTTTTATGATAGTAGATGATTTTTCGAGATTTACATGGGTTTTGTTTATTGCATCGAAAGATGAAACTTTTCATGTTTTTCGAAAATTTCATAAAAAGGTTTCAAATCAAAAGAACTTATCTTTGATTTCAATTAGAAGTGATCATGGAACTAAGTTTGAAAATCAATTTTTCAAAGATTATTGTACTGAATTTGGCATTGATCATAACTTCTCCGCTCCTAGAACACCTCAACAAAATGGTGTTGTAGAGAGGAAAAACAGGACATTGGAAGAAATGGCTCATACAATATTGTGTAAAGGCAATCTTCCAAAGTACTTTTGGACAAAAGCGGTGAACACTGCATGTTATATTTTAAACTGCGTTTTAATCTGTCCTATTTTAAAGAAAACCCCCTATGAGCTTTGGAATGATAAAAAACCCAACATTAGTTATTTTCATGTGTTTGGTTGTAAATGCTTTGTACATAACAATGAAAAATATAATTTAGGAAAATTTGATTCTAAAGCTGATGATATAATTTTCTAGGTTATTCATTACATAGCAAAGCATATAGGGTTTTTAATAAAAGGACTCTTACTGTTGAAGAGTCAATTCATGTTGTATTTATTGAAACTAACCCTACACCTTCTAGACAAGAAGAGTGCATAGACAATGATGCAGGTACATTACAAAAAGGAATGGATGACTTGAGCATTCAAGACAAAGACACTCAAGGTAGAGAAGAAACGATAAGTAAGGATCACACCGATCTATCGAGGGATTGGAGGTATGTTACATCTCACCCTAAAGAATTAATAATAGGAGATCCTTCACATGGTGTTAGGACTAGGGCTGCACATAAGGATGCACATGATTACCTAGCCTTTGTATCACAAATAGAACCCCATAGCTTAGAAGAGGCTGAGACTGACCCAAACTGGATGATGGCAATGCATAAAGAATTAAACCAGTTTGAAAGAAATAAGGAATGGACACTTGTAGATAGACCTACAGACCATCCAATTATAGGAACTAAATGGGTCTATAGGAATAAATTAGATGAACAAGGAAATATTATAAGGAACAAAGCTAGATTAGTGGCTAAGGGATATAACCAAGAAGAAGGTATTGATTTTGATGAAACTTATGCACCCGTAGTAAGACTAGAAGCCATTAGATTATTACTTGCATTTGCTTGCTACATGAACTATAAACTCTTTCAAATGGATGTAAAAAGTGCATTTCTTAATGATTTTATCTCTGAACAAGTTTTTGTGGAACAACCACCAGGTTTTGAAAATCACACTTTTCCAAACCATGTATTTAAATTAAACAAAGCATCGTATGGTTTGAAACAAGCACCTAAAGCCTGGTATGATAGACTTAGCACTTTCTTAATTGAAAATGATTTTTCAAGAGAAAATGTAGATAAAACTTTGTTTATCAAAAAGAAAAATAATGACATCTTAGTTGTACAAATATATGTAGATGATATCATTTTTGGTGCAACTAACAAATCTCTATGTAAAGAATTTGCTAAGCTTATGCAGGGAGAATTTGAAATGAGCTTAATGGGCAAGCTGAACTACTTCCTTGGACTTCAAGTAAAACAAACAAAGGAAGGCATCTTCATCAACCAAGCCAAATACATCAAGAAAATCATCAAAAATTTGGGATAAAGAGTAGCAAAACAATGAGCACACCCATGAGCCCAGCTTGCAGACTGGACAAAGATGAGAATGGATCCAATGTTGACCAAATGCTATATAGAGGTATGATCGGATCCTTATTATATTTAACTGCAAGTAACCTGACATATTATATAGTGTATGTGTATGTGCAAGATTTCAGTCTTCACCTAAAAAAACACATATGCTTGCTGTAAAAAGAATAATTAAATATTTGAAATGAACAAGTAATTTAAAAATTTGGTATTCTGAATATTCTACTTTGAATTTGATTGGATTCTCTGATGCTGATTATGCTGTTTGTAAGATAGATAGAAAAAGCACTAGTGGTACATGTCAATTTCTAGGGTTGAATTTAATTTCATGGCACTGTAAGAAGCAAAACTCCATAGCCTTGTCCATAGCTGAGGCTGAGTACGTGGCTGTCGGTAGTTGTTGTGCTCAGGTATTATGGATTAAACAATAACTAGAAGACTTTGGTGTATCATAATCCAAAATTTCAATTAAATATGATAACATAAGTGCTATCAATTTGACAAAGAATCCAATTCAATACTCTAGAACCAAGCACATTGAAATTAGACATCATTTTATTAGAGATCATGTTTCTAATGGTAATATTGTGCTTGACTTTGTGTCAACTGAAGATCAATTAGCTGACATATTCACCAAGCCACTCAATCAAGATAGATTTGAGCTAATTAGAAGTGAATTAGGACTTTGTGATCCCTTCTAAATTCTTCAACTTAATTCCTTCAATTCTAAGGAAACTTTACCTAGAAAACCTCCTCAATTTATTCTATTTTATTAAGCTTTAATTTCCTTTAAATTCTATTCAAAGTCCTTCTGAATTGTGTTCAAGTTTTTCAAAACTCTATTTTCTCTATTCGAGTCGACTGGATCTTGATCCTAGTCGACTTGATTTTTCTGTGAGTTTTGAACTTGTTCTGGCCTAGCCGGCTCGAACAGTTTCGAGTCACTGGAATTTCTGATGATTTTAGAGAAGCTCTGGCCGAGTCAACTGGAAACCCTTTTAGGGCTACTCGACTCGATTGAATTATCGCGCCGAAGCATTTTTCTTAGGGTTATAAACTCTTCTCCGAACCGTTTAGCTTCTATGTTGTCCTTTCTAATGGTTCACTCATCTCCAAAACCCACTCCAAAGACTTCCTACTCCCTACCAAGCACTCCATTCTCTTGCTCTTCCATTCTTCCTAGCTATGGCACCCAAACATGCGATAGGGAAACGGTTCGCTAGGGTTACTCCTTCAGCTGAAAAAGAAAGAAGGTCCAAGAGAAGGCAAGAAGAGCCAAATAATGAAGAAATTGCTGAGGAAGCCACAAGAGAAGCTCCATTAGCTCCCAGCCATGTACCCTCAATGTCTACTCGTCCAGTAACCTCTGGGCGACATATTAATTTTGAGTTTATTAAGGGCATTGGGTTAAAGATAGGAGACTTAATCGAAGAACAAGGGTGGAGGAAATTCTATTCATTAAATGAGAAAACCTATCCCACTTTGGTTAGAAGCTTTTATAAGAACCTAAGGTTGGCAGCTCCAGTAGTAGTGAAGAAGAGGAAGAAGCAGCTGGAACTTCTACACCTGTATCGGAGCCTGAGTCATTTGTACCAGTGCCTGCTGCTGTTACTGAGGAGATCAGACCACCGTCACCTATATTTGATTTGCCTGTAGTGGAGTTTGACTTGCCAGCACCGGAGTTTGACCTGCCTTTTGTTGATGTTCCATTGCATGACTATCCTACTGTAGCTACACAGCCTCCAATTGTCCAAGTTTAGATTGAAGAACAATTGAAAAACTTGACAGATTCACTGACTAGTACTATAACTTCCTATTTAGTGATTTGAAACAATCAGTGGACACCAGGTTGGACAAATTAGAAGAGAATGTATCAAATCTAAAAGAAAATGTTGAAGCTATTGAAGCTTCAAGGGTTACACCTCAGATAAACCTTCAGCCTATTCTAAATTGCATCTCTTCAAGTTCTGAGACAATTTTAAAGTCTGTGGATGCCACTTTGAATGAATATCAGACTGAATTGAAAGAGCTTAGAGGCAGAGTGGGAACCATTGCAGATACAAGAGGTATGGCAGAAGATTATACCAGGGGCATTGGAATCATAAGATCGGAGCTTGGCAGACTTTGAGGATCAGCAGAAGCCTTCATGAATGTCCAAGCAGCTGAGCTTGTATCTATGCAAAAAGAGATAGGTGAAATGAAAGAGGCAATAAATAAAGTACCAGTTAGCCTCAAGGACTTGGATAAGTAGATGGGAGTAATGTGGGTGGAAATGGTTTCTCTCAATAGCACTGTCAGTTCATTGGAAGTCATAGCTAGGACAAGACCATTATATGATCCGCCACCCATTTCCACTAGGGCACCTAGTACCTCTATTCACCCTAGGGCTCCTCCTCCACATGCTTCATCTAGTCGAGTACCTAGACCCACTTCCTGGCAAGGTGTCAATGTTCCCAGTGATGATTCTGATTAGACTTTATGTAGTTTCAGTACCTTTTTATAGTTTCAGTACCTTTTTGGATGTTTTTGAAACTTTTGTAATGACTGATGTACTGAACACTTTTTGACAGAAATGAAATGAACATCTTTTTGATTACTGTGTGATGTAGCTGGATCGCTGACGTGGAGCAAGGAGCCTGACATGGAGCCCCCATTGGATGCCACGCCGGATTATCACCACAGGCTCCTTCGTCGGGCTGAGCTCCTCGATGCCAACGGGGCCGCCCATCAAAGCCGGGCTCTGTCCCCCGCCAGGTCGGGATGCCTAGGTCGGAGCCGAGCTCAAACCCTATCAAAGGCAGACCTCTCGAGCCCAAGCTCGGGTCCCATGGTCCGGAGTCGAGCTCAAGCCTCCTTCGCCACGAGGAGCCCCCTCGAGACCGGGTCCCCTGGCCTAAGCGCATCTCATCCACCTCAGCCAGCCCGAGCTCGGTCAAAGCTAGGCCCCTCTGGCCTGGTACCGAGCTCGGCCCCTCTCCGCACAATTGAGTCGTCGCGAGACGGGTCTCCTGCGAGCGGGTCCCATCTTTCCAGCTCAGCCCCCAATGCAAATCAAGATGTCAACTACCAAGGAAACAGCACCTCCCAGCCGAAGACAGTGGCGGACCCCTCGAGGATCGTGCGATAATACCCACCATGTCACCATTAATGCCCACGGCCGCCATTCACACCAGGAAGAAGGAAAGCTCACATCAAGGCACTGTGACCCCTACCGGCTTGCTGTACGACCGGGAAAAAGACACCAAGAAGCATGATTCCCAAGAGTGGTGGTGCGATAGTCGAGGCCCTGCCAGGCTTCCAGGAAGGGCAAATCAAAGGAATGTCAGAAGCTTATGGAAGCTTCCCTAGATACCCAATAAAAAAGGCATGCCGTTCACAGCATGACATCATGTCACACCCATCTGCCAACATGGGAGGACCCCGAGGCAAGCCGCAGGAAAGGACCCAGCCAGTGTAAGCAAAAGGGAGGTAACAACGCTCATTTTTCCAATTCCAAGCAAGAACAACACAACCACCACAAAGAAAAAGAGGAGAAAGGGGAGAGGCTAAGGAGGAGGGCAAGACCACCTCGGCTACCACATCTCCCAGCTCACTCGCACTCTCATACACTATATTCACTCCTCCTAGCATGGAGCTCATCAAGAGGGGCTCGACCAGGAGGATCTGTTCCCCTGGATCATCACTGACTTGACCATCGGAGTGCCCCCGCCGGAATCCCTGGCCTGGGTCACTAACGTTGGCTTTCTTGAAGGTCTCGAGGTGCCGGAGGCATCTCTCGCAAGCGAACGCGGAACACCCGACACCACCAGCAGCTATGAGCCACGACGATCCGGGCGGCAATAGATTGGCGTGCCAGGTAGGGGGGAGAACGACACTTCCTCCAGTTCAAGTCCTGCTTAGCCAGTCCATTGGGAGGATGGTGACCACCCGGGCAAGGGGAGCTTCTCCCAGCCGTGCGGAGGCATCCCCTTCTTACGAGAACCCGTACGGACCGGAGATGGAAGTGCCTGCCCTGGTTCAGCCACCCCCACTGGAAACCCAGCTGACCGCACTTGCCTAGCAGATGTACACTCTCATTGCGGCGGTATGCCAGCTCCAACATCAGCACCAGCATCGGTCCCTGGCCACTCACCAATAGCTAGAGACCTCCACGGCCCATGCCATGGCACCCCGCGATAGCCTGCGTTCCTTCCACGGGAGGCTCTCACAGCCGCGGACAGTTACAGACCCTCGGGGTACCCATCAAGCCCTAGGGAAGCGACGGTGAGCCAGCTCCACCAAAGAAGAAAGCTGCTCACCGCATCTTGGCCGGGGGGCACCCAAACCCTGCCAAGACCAGAAAGGCAAGGCTCCCCACCATGGGCACCGTGCCTCCGCGTCACCATCTCCGCCCCCCTCGGCAGAGGGGTCCATAGATGAGGCCATCAGGTGCATGGCGGAGAAGCGCCTGGAGGAGCACGACCGCAAGTTGGAGGAGTTTGCCCGCCGGTTCGCCAACTTGCTTGGCTCCACCAGTGAGCCGGCAGGATATGACGTCTGCCCCCATTCACCCAGGGGATCTAGGTGGAGCCGATTCCCCAACGGTTCTGCATGCCACAGGTGGATCCCTACGATGGGACCACCGACCCCCTAGACCACCAGGAAAGTTACCGGGCCCTCATGAGGGTCCAGGGGGCCACTGATGCCCTTATGTGCATCGCCTTCCCTGCTACCCTTCGGAAGGCCGCTCAAGTATGGTTCACCCGCCTCGAGCCAGAAAGTATTAGTTCTTTTATCCAGCTGGGGAGAAGTTCGTGGCCCATTTCGATGCCTGCCGGAAGATGCCACGTGAGGCAGATAGCCTCTTCTCCATCAGGCAGCAAGACCATGAGCTGCTGCAAGACTACCTGGCCTGCTTCAAAGCTGCTGCCTTGGAGATCTACAACCTGGAGGAGCTGGTGGCGATGCTAGCTCTAAAGTGAGGGCTCGGGACTTTCCGCCTGACCTACTCGCTCGACAAGAAGCCCTCGAAGACTTATGCCGAGCTGCTCTTCTAGGCCCAGAAGTATGTCTGCGCCGAGGAGGCGGATCGCATGAGGTAGGAGCTTGACGGGAAGCCACTAAGGAGGCCAGCACCCATCGAGAAGCCTGAAGCACGGAGGCCGGGACCACCAGCTCAGAGCTCCCGACCGGCCCCAAGGCCAAGGAACGCTCCCATCCCTCAGGAGAACTTCACTCCCCTTCTCACCCCAAGATTGAAGATCCTCATGGAGATTGAGGGCGAGACTTATCTGAGATGTCCTCGGCCGTTGAAGCCATCCTTCACCCATGACAAGACGAAGTACTGTCGCTTCCACCGTGACCACGGGCACGACATCAAGGAATGCCGCAATCTCAAGTGGAAAATTGAAGAGCTCATTAAGAGGGGCTACCTCGGAAAATATGTGGGGGGCAGACCTCAACCAGAGTCCCAGGCGCTCGTTTCTTTCCCGCCTGCTCCAGCCATCGACAACCGCCCCACCGAGAAGCCAGTGGGCATGATCTCCTAGGAAGAGGAGCGCGTGTCCAAGAGAACCCAGGGGGCAGGGAACTCTGAGAATGTACTCCCCTTTATAAGGGAAGGGGATAACGGGAAGAAAAATATAAATAATGATGCTGTGGTCGTTGAGATGACAATCGCAAAGCATCCTGTAAAGCGCATCATGGTAGATAGTAGAAGCTCTACGGATGTACTTTCTTACGATGCTTTCTCCCGAATGAATCTCTCCCCTACTTAGCTCAAGCCAGTGTATACTCCCCTTGTTGGTTTTACGGGAGACTCCGCCAGAGTAGAGGGGGAGATCACTTTCCCAGTCACTGCCAGGACCCCATCTCGGTAGAGTACCGTCATGATGACGTTCACGGTTGTCAGGCTTCCTTCGCCCTACAAGGTGATCTTGGGCCGACCTGGGCTCAACCTCCTCGATGCTGTCGTCTTGACCAAGAGGTTGCTTGTCCAATTCCCAACCCCTTGCGGCGTGAGGGAGATGAGGGGTACGCCCCAGCCAGTGCAGCACTGCTTCCAGACCCTCCCTGGGGCCCAAGTGCCCGAGGAGGATTCCAGGGTGGACGAGCTCGACCAGAGGGCCCAAGACCCCAGAGGAGGCCTGGTCGAGCGCCTGCTTTCCCACTAGCTCAGAGCCGACCAGGTGAAAACTATGCAGATTGGAGCTCAGCTGCCCGAGGAGGAGAAAAACCTGCTGCTAGAGTTCTTGAGGGCGAATGCAGACGTGTTTGCCTGGACAGTGACCGACATGCCAGGTATTCCCCTTGAAGTCATCACCCACAGACTTAATGTTGATCCAAAGTACAAGCCAGTTCGATAGAAGAAGAGAAGCTTTGCTCCATAGAGGCAAGCGGCCATCAACGAGGAAGTTGAGAAACTCCTCGCCGCCGGATTCGTCCGAGAAGTGCAATACCCAAGCTGGCTGGCAAATATGGTGACGGTGAAGAAGAATAACGGCAAGTGGAGAATCTGTGTAGACTACACCGATCTCAACAAGGCATGCTCGAAGGATAGCTTTCCTCTGCCAAGGATAGACCAGTTGGTGGATGCCACTTTGGGGCACAAGCTACTCTCCTTCATGGATGCATTCTCCGGGTACAATCAGATCCGGATGCACTCGGAGGACGAGGAGCACACCGCCTTCATCACTGACCGGGGGACATACTACTACAGAATGATGCCCTTTGGCTTGAAGAATGCTGGGGCCACGTACCAATGCCTGGTCAACAAGGTCTTCAAGGACCAGATTGGTCGGAACGTGCAAGCGTACGTGGATGACATGCTCGTCATGAGCAAACTGAGCTCGGACCACATTGCCAACCTCGCTGAAGCCTTCCACAACCTCCGGAAGCACCAGATGAAGCTCAACCCGATGAAGTGTGTCTTCGGGGTGGCGATCGGGAAATTCCTCGGCTTCATGGTCACCCAGAGAGGCATCAAGGCAAATCCGGAGAAGGTCCAAGCAATCTTGGACATGGAGCACCCTACATCCAAGAAGCAGGTTCAGCGCCTAACAGGAAGGATTGTAGCCCTGAGCCGGTTAATTTCAAGGTCGGCTGACCGCTACCTCCCCTTCTTCAAGGTGATGCGCAAGATGCATGACTTCACCTGGACTAAAGAGTGCCAGATGACCTTCGAAGAGCTGAAGGAGTTCCTGACCTCCCCGCCTCTGCTGTCCAGACCCGAAGAGGGAGAAGAGCTCCTGCTCTACCTGGCAGTCACCCTAGGAGTCGTCAGCTCGGTCCTCATCCGTACAGACCAGGATGGAACGCAAAAGCTGGTGTACTACACCAGCAAAATACTCCATGATATGGAGATCAGGTATACCCGCTCCAAAAAACTTATTTTTGCACTAATAATGTCTGTTAAGCACTTCAGGCCCTATTTCCAAGTGCATCCCATCGTGGTTGTGACTGACCAACTGCTGAGGACCATGCTAAGCCATCCCGAGACTTTCGGAAGGTTAGCCAAATGGTCCCTGATGCTGAGCGAGCACGACATCGCATATCGACCGAGGTCATCGCAGAAGGCCCAAGTCATAGCCGACTTCATGGTCGAATGCACAGGGTTTCTCGAGGAACCAGAGCGGATGGTCCCGGAGAGCCAAGCCAAGCCCGCCCCGCTAGAGGACCCCCGGATCCTCCATGTGGATGGCGCCTCCAATTCATGTGGGAGCGGAGCAGGCCTCATCCTCGCCAATTCCGATGGAGTGGTGATGGAGTGTGCGCTTCACTTCAAGTTTCCCACCACAAACAACCAAGCAGAGTACAAGGCGCTCCTCGCGAGCCTGAAGGTGTCCCGCGAGTTGGGCGTACAGAACCTCAAGGTCTTCACCGACTCCCAGCTAATTGCCGGACAAGTCTCCGAGGAGTACGATGCCCGAGATCCCCAGATGATGAAGTACCTGGAGAAGGTCCGTTCGAGCACGGCAGGCTTCCGCTACTTTCATTTTTCCCACATTCCTTATGGAGAGAACGCTCGTGCGGACGCACTGTCAAGGCTCGCGACCCTACCAAACTCATCCTTAGGGCGTGCCTACATCGAATATCTCGAGAGCCCGAAATATGAAAACCCCGAAGAGGTGCAGCAAGTAGCCCCCAAGCCGAGCTGGATGGGCAACTATGTCAGGTACATCCAAGACGGCCTACTGCCGGAAGACCGCAATGAAGCTGGCCTCATCAGAAGGAAGGCCACCCGCTTTGTCTTGATGGATGGCCAGCTTTACCACCGATCCTATTCTTATCCTTTCCTAAAGTGCCTCAGGCCCACAGAGGCAGCCTTCGTACTCCAGGAGATACACGAAGGCCTCTACGGAAATCATGTAGGAGGGAGGACCCTGGCATGAAAGGCCCTTCGACAGGGATATTTTGGTACGGACACCAAAGGCACCAGAATAAGGTAGAGGCTTCTCAACCCTCTGTGGATCATTTAATTGATATTTGAGTTCACTATAATAAAGCTTAGTCCAACTGAGTTGTTTTTATTTGAGTCCTATAATTAGTCAGCTCATGTTGAGCTAGTTCAGTTCAGTATTAGTCAGCTCATGTCGAGCTAATTTTATTTTTTTGAGTCCTATCCAAGCATATTGAAGACTCAAGACCACTTCATACAAGTGAAGACCAAGTCCAACCTAATTAAAGACAGGGAAGTTGAGCCCAAGTCTAACCCAGCTTGAAGATTTGAAGACCCCAGGAGGAAAATTCAGAAAATCCTGATTCCTTGCAGATGCCCTCCAGATGCCCAGATTCCCTTCCAGATGCCAGAATATATTCATAGAATAGAGATCCATGATTCTAGAGGTCCACCTGCATCCTAGCCCAAAGAAATCAAGTCCAAGCGCCAAGCCCAAGCCCCTAAGAAGCAAGATACCAGGGAATATTCCTGCTACCTGGCTACCAGGCCACCATAGCTTCCAAAGGCCCAAGCCCATGCACCCGAGCTCCTTTAGGCCGGCCTCTTGCTACTCCTAGAAGCCCAACACACCCCCCTAGGCATCCTTGGAGTGTTGACCATGTCAAGAGAATTTTTAGGGATTTTTTCTACCTAATGTTTCCTTATTTTCTAGCTAGGGTTTGAGTAGGAGTAGGATACTTATGTAAAGACTAATGTGTCCTTACTTGGAGCCCAAGACTAAGGGTCTATTTAAAGGACCCTAGTCTCTTGTTTGAGGATTGATTTTGATATAAAATAAATCTTGAGTTCTTATATTATTTTGTGTGATTACCCTGTTGTGTGCATAAAGGGGTTTGAGAGTTCTTCTTCCCGGTGCTGCAACCATCATCCTGCCGCCAGCCAATCCTCCAGAGCCTTGGCCGCCCACTCCAAAATTTCTTTCTCCTTTGCTATTTTTCTTTATTTTCTTGATCTCCTCTGAGTTTTCTAACCCTGACAGGTCGTTTGCAGGTTCCCGAGTTCCTACGAATCCAACGACTCCAGCCAAGCCTCAATCGGACCACCGAGCAGAAAGCCGGGTATCTGCGGGTCTTTAGCTCGGTCTTCCAGGCTGCACCGGTCAAGGAATAAGAGATCCCTTCGCTGCAATCTTCACCGGGCGCTTCAGACATTATCAGGTATGCCCCTCTACCTCCAGTCTTTATATTGTTGGAGAACTTGCCCTAACCGAGCTTCTCAGCCTCGGCGATCAGGTGTGGGCACCAGACTCAGAAGAAGACTTCGGGGCTCCATCTGGATCTCTGATTGACCTTGCCCGAAGAATTAGGATTTTCTGGTTTTGTAATAAGGGTTGACTTGGTCAACTCAATTTTAGTCTTGAGTCTGTAATTTAAATTTTGTTGAGTCATGTTGACTCAGTACAAGTCCTAGTAGTGGCCTAGGTCTTCTCCAGGTTGGTGCCACCTTTTTCAAGTCAAGGTCCAGGGTGCCACATTTTTCTCCCAGGCTCAAGTAAGTGGGCGCCACACTCCCAGCCACACGCCTGAGTCTAGGGGGCGCCACATCTCCATCCCAGTGTCTTGGTCCCCACACCCAAGGGAGCAAGAATTTTTCTTGAAGCCAAAATCAAGGAGGCGCCCCATATGTACCTTAAAAGGCCAAGCTAAAGG
Source organism: Areca catechu (assembly GCA_021397845.1). Classification (NCBI taxonomy): domain Eukaryota; kingdom Viridiplantae; phylum Streptophyta; class Magnoliopsida; order Arecales; family Arecaceae; genus Areca; species Areca catechu. The sequence goes on from CM038050.1 coordinate 77,801,468, forward strand.
AGGAAAGAGGCATTTCTTGGGGAGCACTTCAAGGGGGCGCCCAATCCATGCCTAAAAAGACCAAAGCAAAGTTGGGAAGAGCCATGACTTGGGGAGAAAGAAAAGGAGGTGTCCAAAAGAGTTGAGCCATGAAAGGAAGAAGCATAAACTTGTGGAGCAAGACTAGGAGGCACCCAAATACTTCCAAATAAAACCAAGCATGGAAGGAAAAAAATTTTTTCTTGAAGAGCAAGGCTAGGAGGCGCCACCTACTTACCATTTGGAGCCACCAATCAACACTTATGGAATCTCTTGGCCAGCCATATGAGAAGGATTTGATTTTACAATCCTAATTTGAGGATCCATCCTATTAGTCCCACATGGAAAGATGTAAAACCCTAACCTCTTGTAAAGACCTATAAAATAAACCCCTCTTGTAAGTTTTAAAAAACAACTGATGAATGAAATCAATTTCTGTGTGAGCAACTTTGTGTTTCTCTCTTCCGCACTTGTATTTAGGTGTTGAGCTCCGTGAGGGAGTAAATTCGGGTTCCCTAGGAACCTTGAGGAGGTGTGAGATCTCCAACCCCAAACCCCAAAACCCTAGGTTAGCCACTTCAATTCCAAACCCTAGCCGCCCAACATCTTCTTCATTCCACCAATCATCCAAACCCTAATCTACCTCATCATCTCTGGCCCCTCTCTTCCAAGTAGAGGCCGACCACCAGCATCCAGGTCCAGATCGGCTACTTCGAATACAGAGCAAATCCCAGAGGAAGTCAAATCAGCATCCAGGAGAATCAGGATTTCAGCAACATCAGCTTTCAAGTTCTTCTATCTGGTAAATCCTTCCTTGAGTATCTGGTTCCATAACTTGTTCTTCTTCTTTCCCATATCTTGAGTTCAGAAGAAGCCAACTCTGCCAAAGGGCCAGTATTAGAGGATCCATTGCGAAGATATCTGAATCCCGGGGATCCAACAATCTGCTCAAGAGAGTCCTTCCACTAAACTCTGTGAAGATCACTGCCTGGTCTGTAACCCTCTCTTCTCTTTACTTCTGTCCTGTTGAAAGTTCAGAGCGAAACCCTAGGTCTGGGAGTTTCTCAACCCCCAGCGATCCTTTACTTCTGAACTACTCTGATAACCTAGTTTCTTTAAATTATGCTTTCAATTATTACATAGTTTTTTTCAATTTAGTTTAACTTTCCTTTGAGTCAAAGCCGACTTCTGAAAATATTAAAAAAATAACAAAAAAGAATTAGTCTTAATTTACTTCCGCATCGCATCATCTTTTTTGTTCTGCATCAATTTTGGTATCAGAGCATCCGTTCTGCATCATCTTGGTATCAGAGCCCTGTCTAGGGTTTTTGACTTGATTGCATGTTTTGAGTATCTCTCTTTTTTACTTTGTCTGCTCGAAGTAGACTCCCCAGGACGTCCGGTCCTAGGAACGAAGCGAGGTGCAAGCCTCCTCTTCCCATTCCATGGGGTGTTCCTAGGGCGTGTAGGGGATCCGCTGGGTTACAACTTCGTAGCAGGAATTGTAAACAGGGGAAGCGTTTTTTTTTCAGTCTGTAACTACTCTGTTATAGGAATTGTTTCTCATTACAGGTAACTCCAAATTGTGTGATTTTTATTTTGCTGGAACTAGTATAATTGAAACTATTTTACTTAATTTTACTGTGATTTATTAGTTTCCGTGAAATTTCTGAGAGTTAAATTACAGCAACTCTGTTTCTATGTTTTTGCATTTCAATTTTTTTTTGAGTGATCATCTCCTAATTCATCTTAAGGGCAATTGAGTATCTAAGATAAGGGGAGGAGTTGATAACCTCTCCTTATCCCAAACCACCACTTATTCATTCGATCCTAAGCCTAATTTTAAAATTTATTAGACTTAATTTGCCCTAGTGGGCTAGAGACACCAACAAGTCGGGTCTAGGCTAGTGTTGAGTCAGTTTGTCTAGTTACTCTGTGTGTGCTTTGTACTCAGTGTCTAGAATGGTGGTTCAGGAATTCTATCCCGAAGGGCTTGTGTGCTGGTCCGCCTACCTGGCCAATCTCTGATTGGTGTCTAGGATTGGCATTTAGGGACCTAACACTCCCCTTACACCTGCCTGGCTGAGTCCCGAGTTACTACAGGCTAGCTTGCCACTCTGATTGGGCATCTAGTTTGGGCTCTAGGTCTAGTTTGCCCGTAGTCATTTCAGTCGAGTCTCATTTGGTATGTTTGCTTGCATCATCATGTCTACCCAGAATGGAGTACCCTACCAACCTGGTTAGACCCAACCTGATTTAGAGGCCATGGTTAGAGCTCTTACTGAAAGTATGAACAAATTGAGTCAGGATATGAATGAGAATTTTACCCAGCTTAGGGATCGAGTCCAAGTAGTTGAGAAACGTAGACATCAAAATTGGACCCCTGATCCAAAATTTAATAGGCCCCAACCTCACCCATGCCAGGAGCCTAAGAGGACCTTATACCGTGATCCCGAGCATAACCTTAGGAAGCCTAACCATGATATCTATAGTGTGGATCGTGTCTATGAGAGGTCCTTACAATATTCTAGACCAGTCACTCAACAACCCAAGTCTTCTAGATCAAACCATTTAGATCCACACCCATGCCCAAGTAAGGTCTCTACTAGCTTGAAACCCAGTGTGACCCAGGTTCCTATATCGCAAGAATGTTGGTTTTGTGGAGAAAGAGGCCATAAATCTAGTCAGTGCCTATACATAGGACTGGCTTGTGCACAGCTAAGTGGTAAGAATCCTAAGGATGACATTAATGAGAGAGAACCCAAGCCTACCAATGAGGAAGAAAGGTTAGGTATGACAAGCCCAGAATCAGTTGACCCGTTTACCACTGACCTGAATCCATTAAAGATGGCATCGAGGAAGTATATGATGATGGCTTGAGTCTAGTTGATGAATATGAGGGGGAAGAACTTGAAGAATGTGACATCGATACTATTTGTTCCTTACCTGAGGAGACCTTGGAGAGCAACCAAGTGGTAGGACCTAGTTCAGAAATTCAAGAGATTTGTGAGAATCAGGTTCCTTTAGTCAAATACCCCCATGAAGAACTCATAGTGTTAGCCCGAGCTATCAGTTCGTACCCTCTAATGACAGTCATTCCCCAATTGAAGATCTTTACACTGAACTGTTTAAGTTTGCCCACCCTATGGTAGATCCTCTCCTTAGGATGACTGAATCAAGCCTCTTACAATTGGACCTTGTCCCATGCCTAGCCACTAAGGTCTCTCCCGTAATCTCAATTGAACATCCTTGTCTTGAGTGGATTGATTCACCCAGTCCTTTAGAAGTCCTCCTTATGACCCCAGACCCCTTCCTTCGCATTACTGACCTACCCTTCTATAGAGTATACCTTTCCTCACCCATAGGTCAAATTTCAAGTCTTGAGGTCATCATCCATAGACCCTTCCCTGAATCATTCTCTAATCCATCTCTTGAGAAAGTGGATCATTATTTGCTTAGAGAACAAACCTTAACTGTTGCAATCACATATCCTAGGCTACTCCCCGAACCATCTCTTGATCCATTCCTGGGAGTAGCAAACTTTTCCTTTCGTAAGGATGACCAGTTGACACTCATAGATCACCATTCAAACCTTCAGGTCACTCCCCAAGTACCAATTGAAGATCTTTGCACTGAACTGTTTAAGTTTGCCCACCTATGGTAGATCCTCTCCTTAGGATGACTGAATCAAGCCTCTTACAATTGGACCTTGTCCCATGCCCAGCCACTAAGGTCTCTCCCGTAATCTTAGTTGAACATCCTTGTCTTGAGCGGATTGATTCACCCAGTCCTGTAGAAGTCCTCCTTATGACCCCAGACCCCTTCCTTCGCATGACTGACCTACCCTTCTATAGAGTATACCTTTCCACACCCATATGTCAAATTTCAAGTCTTGAGGTCATCATCCATAGGCCCTTCCATGAATCATTCTTCAATCCAGTTCTTGAGAAAATGGATCATTATTTGCTTAGAGAACAAACTTTAACTGTTGCAATCACATGTCCTAGGCTACTTCCCGAACCATCTCTTGATCCATTCCTGGGAGTAGCAAACTTTTCCTTTTGTAAGGATGATCAGTTGACACTCATAGATTACCATTCAAACCTTCAGGTCACCACCTTTAGTCAACAGGTAATTCGAGACTCCACCTCATATTTCCTCCATTTCTCTAGGACTTCCAATGCTTCTTACACCATCCAAGTATACTTTGTCGAAGTCTTTAGAGTGAACCATGTGTCAGAACCTATTAGGTTTGCCACCTACTTCTGGAAGACCTTATGGCACCTACTACGCACCCATGATAAGTTTTCATGCTCTGCATGCCATCCTCCGACCCAAGGTCAAACCTAGAGAGCCGTAGTTTGTTAGGTTTAGACCTAGGGTTCCTTTGGAATAAAGTCCATTCTTTAGGAATGCGTCGTCAGTCTAGTTTAGTTTTTCTTGACCCTTTACTAGGCTTTGGCTTAGATTTTGGTTTGATTGAGAGCACCAGGAATTGGGATTTGTATTTTGTCCAGGGCTGAAATTGCATTCAATGTTTCGATCAATAGGTCTATAGGCTAGAGTCCCTTTGAAATTGTTCATGGATACAAGCCTCACACACCACTTGATCTGATTTCACTATTAGCCCACACACACAAGTCTCTTGATGCACTTGCATAGTATGTAAAGGACTTGCATAAAGAAATTCATGCCAAAATAACTTTAAGTAATGAAACTTATAAGAAGTTGGCTGATTCTCAAAGACGAGTCAAAACTTTTGTTGAGAGAGACTATGTAATGATTAGGTTAAGGCCTGAGCATTTTTTTTCTGGAACCGTTAGAAAGTTACATGCTAAAAAAGTTGGACCATTTAGAGTAGTGAAGAGAGTAGGATCCAATGCCTATGTGCTCGAGTTACCTTCAGAACTAGGCATTAGCTCCACTTTCAACATTACAGACCTAGTAGAGTATAGAGAGCCAGCTGTGATTCCCAGTGAGCCTTTTTGAGCCTAATCCTGCTCTTGAGAGTGAACCCAACCCTGTGTGTCCACCAACAAACTGGCCTGTGAGGAAAGAGCAGATTGAAAAGATCCTGGATGATCAGGTTATCTCTACTCGTAATCGAGGATACCAAAGATACCTGGTCCGCTGGCAAGGAAGGCCAGATTCTGATAACTCTTGGATCTCCCGAGAAGAATTACAAGAATTGGACCCAGACCTCTTGGAGAGATACCAGAGCCAGCTTGATCCATACTCGACAGGGTCGAGTTCCTCCCACCCCGGGAGAATTGGTGCGGGCACCAGACTCAGAAGAAGACTTCGGGGCTCCATCTGGATCTCTGATTGACCTTGCCCGAAGAATTAGGGTTTTCTGTTTTGTAATAAGGGTTGACTTGGTAATAAGGGTTGACTTGGTCAACTCAGTATTTTAGTCTTGAGTATGTAATTTAAATTTTGTTGAGTCATGTTGACTCAGTACAAGTCCTAGTAGTGGCCTAGGTCTTCTCCAGGTTGGTGCCACCTTTTTCAAGTCAAGGTCCAGGGTGCCACATTTTTCTCCCAGGCTCAAGTAAGTGGGCGCCACACTCCCAGCCACACGCCTGAGTCCAGGGGTGCCACATCTCTATCTCAGTGTCTTGGTCCCCACACCAAGGGAGCAAGAATTTTCTTGAAGCCAAAATCAAGGAGGCGCCCCATATGTACCTTAAAAGGCCAAGCTAAAGGAGGAAAGAGGCATTTCTTGGGGAGCACTTCAAGGGGTGCCCAATCCTGCCTAAAAGACCAAAGCAAAGTGGGAAGAGCCATGACTTGGGGGAGAAGGAAAGGAGGTGTCCAAAGAGTTGAGCCATGAAAGGAAGAAGCATAAACTTGTGGAGCAAGACTAGGAGGCGCCCAAATACTTCCAAATAAAACCATGCATGGAAGGAAAAAAAAATTTTCTGAAGAGCAAGGCTAGGAGGCGCCACCTACTTACATTTGGAGCACCAATCAACACTTATGGAATCTCTTGGCGGCCATATGAGAAGGATTTAATTTTACAATCCTAATTGAGGATCCATCCTATTAGTCTCACATGGAAAGATGTAAAACCTGACCTCTTGTAAAGACCTATAAAATAATCCCCTCTTGTAAGTTTAAAAAAACTGATGAATGAAATCAATTTCTGTGTGGCAACTTTGTGTTTCTCTCTTCCGCACTTGTATTCAGGTGTTGAGCTCTGTGAGGGAGTAAATTCGGGTTCCCTAGGAACTTGAGGAGGTGTGAGATCTCCAACCCAAAACCCCAAAATCCTAGGTTAGCCACTTCAATTCCAAACCCTAGCCGCCTAACATCTTCTTCATCCACCAATCATCCAAACCCTAATCTACCTCATCATCTCCGGCCCCTCTCTTCCAAGTAGAGGCCGACCACCAGCATCCAGGTCCAGATCGGCTACTTCGAATACAGAGCAAATCTCAGAGGAAGTCAAATCAGCATCCAGGAGAATCAGGATTTCAGCAACATCAATTTTTCAAGTTTTCTTATCTGGTAAATCCTTTCTTTGAGTATCTGGTTCCTTAACTTGTTCTTCTTCTTCCCAGATCCTGAGTTCAGGAGAAGCCAAACTTGCCAAGGACCAGTATTGAAGGATCCATTGCGAAAGATATCCGAATCCGAGGATCCAACAATCTGCTCGAGAGAGTCCTTCCACCAAATCTGTGAAGATCACTGCCTGGTACATAACCCTTCCCTTCTCTTTATTTCTGTCCTGTGAAAGTTCAGAGCGAAACCTAGGTCTGGGAGTTTCTCAACCCCCAGTGATCTTTATTCCTGAACTACTCTGATAATCTAGTTCTTTGAATTGTACTTTCATTATTATATATAGTTTCTTTCAACATTAGTTTATCTTTCCTTTGAGTCAAAGCCGACTTCTTAAAAGATATATATATAAAAAAAACATTAATTTTAATTTGCTTCCACATTCCATATATTCGTTCTGCATCATTTTTGGTTTCAGAGCATTCTTCTGCATCACGATCCTTCTTTAGTACTTTTCTAGGTTCTAATCTACATGCTTGTCTTCAAAAATCATACAAAATTTTCTACAACTAATTTTGATCTGAAATTCAGGAATTAATCTCCTAACCCCACATATAAAACATACAAAAAGAATTGCATGCATATTTGTCCCGCATCATCTGGATCAGAGCTTAGATTAGGGCTTGTTTCTATAATTTTTTTGTCATATATACTCTGTTATTTAAATTATTTCCTCCTGATCAAAACTCTAAAAATTCTAAAATTTATTTTGTTGGATTATCATAATTCATAGTAATTTTTAGAATTTTTGTAGATTTTATTTCGGCCTGTTAATTTTCTACAAGCCAAATAATAGCCTGCAATTTTTGGCTCTATTTTTTTTTTCAAGCAAGACAAGTTTGAAAGTTTTAGGGTTTGGTTTAGCATCTCTTTGCATATCTTCTAATTTTAGTATGTTTCTAGCATATTAGGTCATTGCTGCAAATCATATCTCTGCAAAAGGACAATATATATATATAATATATATATATATATATATATATATATATATATAGCAAAATTACTAAACTCTAATTGCATCATCTGCCTGCCATCATTGCATAATTTACTTAAGGGCACTCTTGCTATATCAGATTGGGGAAGGACTCGATCACCTCTCCTTAGCCCAAAGCACATCCCTGCATTCGGTCCCAAGCCTTAATCTAAAAGTAACTAGACTTAATTTGTCATAGTGGGCTAGGGACACCAATGGTCGGGTTAGGCTAGTGTTAGATCACTGTATAAGTTAACCTGTGTGTGCCTTGTTGATGCAGAACAAATAAAGGGATGCGATGCGGAAGTAAATTAAGATTAACTAATTTTTTTTGTTGTTTTTTATATTTGTAGAAGTTGGCTTCAAATCAAAGAAAAGTTAACCTAACATTGAAAGATACTAATATGATAATTGAAAGCACAATTTTAAGGAAACTAAATTATCAGAGTAGTTCAGAAGCAACGGATCGCTGGGGGTTGAGAAACTCCCAGACCTAGGGTTTCGCTCCGAACTTTCAACAGAACAGAAATAAAGAGAAGAGATGGTTTATCTAACCAGACAATGATCTTCACAGATTTTGGTGGAAGAACTCTCCCGAGCAGATTGTTGGATCCTCGGATTCAGATATCTTCGTAATGGATCCTCCAATACTGGTCCTTTGGCGGGTTGGCTTCTCCTGAACTCAAGATCTGGAAGAGAAGAAAATAATTGATGGAATCAGAGAGTCAAGGAAAGATTTACCAGGTTGATGAACTTGAAGATTGAAATTGCTGAAAACTGGATTCTCCTAGATGTTGATGTGATTTTCCTTGGAACTTGCTCTGGATCTGAAGTAGCCGGACTGGATCTGGATGAAGGTGGACGGCTGGACTTGTAGAGAGAGAGAGGGTGGGAGATGGATGGAGCTAGGGTTGATGGATTGAAAATAATGAAGGGCGGCTAGGGTTTTGGAATTTCAAGTGGCTAACTAGGGTTTTGATAAAGATGGAGATCTACACCTCCTCAAGGCTCCAATGGAACCGGATTACCCCTCACGGAGCTCAACACTTAGAATAGTGGGAAGAAGAGAAACCTAGGTCACTCAACACAAGAGAATAGCAAAAATAATTTTTCTTCATTGATTGATTTAAAGTTACAAAGAGGGGTCTATTATATAGACCTAAAATTTTCTCCAAGCTTGTACAAATTCCCATGTGGGACTAAACTCCTCCAACCTCTAGATTAGGTAGAAAATCTCCTCTCTTGGCCGACCAAGAGTTCAAAAAAATTTGGGACGGCCATAAAGGAATTTTTTTTTGGAATTTTTATGGCGCCTCCTTTGGAGTTGGATTTGGATTTGGAGTCCTCTTCTTCTTATGCATTTCTTTTTCTTCCACTCCAAGTTAAGCTCTTTGATTTTGATTTGAACTTCAATTGGATGTCCTTCTTTGATTTTTCTCCAAGAGAAGTCTTTTCCTTCTTTGCTTAGACAAAATTGGCAGGTATGGGCGCCTCCTTAAATTAGCTTCCAATTTGATTTTTTCTTCTTGGATGTGGGGACCATGACACTGGGATGCCTCTATGGTGCCTCCTGGACTTTGGCGTGTGCTCGGAGTGTGGCTGGGTGTGTGGCTTGGAGTGTGGCCTCCACTTGCTTGAACCTTGATTTGATTGGAAAACAAATATGGCACCATTTTGGACCAAATTGAAACCACATCGGGACTTGCATCGAGTCAACATGACTCAACAAAATTTAAATGGTGACTCAAGATAAATAAACTGGTTGACCAGGTCAACCTTTATTACAAACCCTAATTTCTCGGGCAATGTCAATCAGAGATCCAAATGGAGCTCTGAAGTCTTCTTCTGAGTCGGTGCCCGCACCAATTCTCCCAGGGTGGGAGGAACTCGACCCTGTCGAGTAAGGCTCAAGTTGGCTCTGGTATCTCTCCAAGAGGTCTGGGTCCAATTCTTGTAATTCTTCTCGGGAGATCCAAGAGTCATCAGAATCTGGCCTTCCTTGCCAGCGGACCAGGTACCTTTGGTATCCTCGATTACGAGTAGAGATAACCTGATCATCCAGGATCTTTTCAATCTGCTCTTTCCTCACAGGCCAGTTTGTTGGTGGACACACAGGGTCGGGATCACTCTCAATGATAGGGTTAGGCTCAAAAGGCTCACTAGGAATCACAGCTGGCTCCCTGTACTCTACTAAGTCTGTAATGTTGAAAGTAGAGCTAATGCCTAGTCCTGGAGGCAACTCGAGCACATAGGCATGGATCCTACTCTCTTTACCACTCTAAATGGTCCAGCTCCCTAGCATGTAACTTTCTAACGGTTCCAGGAGGAAACCGTTAAGGCCTTAACCTAATCATCACATAGTCTCCCTCAACAAAAGATTTGACTCGCCTTTGAGTATCAGCCAACTTCTTATAAGTTTCATTACTTAAATTTATTTTGGCATGAATTTCTTTATGCAAGTCTTTTACATGCTGTGCAAATTCTCAGCAGATTCGGAGACTCGAGTGTGGACAGGTAAAGGGACTAGGTCAAGAGGTGTGTGAGGTTTGTACCCATGTACAATTTCAAATGGACTCTTACCGTAGACCTATTGACCGAGTCATTGTACGCAAATTCTGCCCTTGGTAGGTATAAATTCCAATTTCTGGTGTTTTCACCAACAAGACATCTCAGCAGATTTCCTAGGCTACGGTTCACTACTTCAGTTTGGCCATCAGTTTGGGGATGATAGGCAGTTGAAAACTTAAGTTTTGTCCCTAACTTATGCCAAAGGGTCTTCCAAAAGTAACTGGTGAACCGGACATCCCTATCTGAAACGATTGTCTTAGGTAGGCCATGGAGTCTAACTATCTCATTGAAGAAAAGTGTGGCTACCTTAGACGCATCAAAGGTTTGGGAACAAGGCAAGAAGTGGGCCATTTTAGAGAATCGGTCGACTACGACACAGATAGAATCATGTCTCCTCTGGGTCTTAGGTAAACCTAACACAAAATCCATACTCACATCTTGCCAAGGACGATCTGGGACAGGGAGTGGGGTATAAAGGCCAGTGTTTTGTTTTCGCTGTTTGGCAACAGCGCAGGTTCGACATCTAGCTACAATTATTAGCTACATCCCTTTTCAAGCTAGGCCAGAAAAAGTGGTCTTCAATAGCTAGAATGGTCTGTCTTTTCCAAAATGGCCGGCTAAACCTCCAGCATGGATTTCCCAAATCAAAAATTCCTAAGAGAAGTTCTAGGGATGCAAAGCCTATTTTTGAAGAACAAAAAACCATCTACAAGGGTATAATCCTGGTGATTACTAGATGGTCCTTGAACTAGATCCTGATACACAGTTGTGAAATCCGGACAAGACTCATATTCCTCTTTGATTTGCTCAAACCCTATGACCTCAGTTCTAACAGAAGTTAATAACAGAGATCGGCGAAAAGGGCATCAGCTACCTTATTCTCAACTCCAGCCTTATGTTTCAGGACAAAAGTATAGGACTGAATATATTCTACCCACTTAGCATGCCTAGGGTTAAGCTTCTTTTGGGAGTTCAGAAATCTAAGAGCCTCATGGTCCGAAAATAGTACAAATTCCTGCGATAGCAAATAATGTCTCCAGTAACGCAAAGCTTGCACCACCGCATAAAATTCCTTATCATAGGTAGAATACCTAAGCTTAGCATCATTAAGTTTTTCACTAAAGAATGCTATGGGATGATTCTCTTGGCTTAGGACTCCACCTATTCCTACACCTGAAGCATCACAGGCAACCTCAAATACTTTAGAAAAATCGGGTAATCTCAGAATGGGTGCCTGGGTCATTTTATCCTTAAGATCTAGGAAGGCTTTATGGGCTGACTTAGTCCAATGAAATTCCCTTCCTAATACAATCAATGATAGGAGCAGCTAAAGTACTAAACCCCTTGATGAATCGCCTATAGAAGGTAGCCAAGCGTGGAAACTTCTAACTTCATGCACATTGGTTGGCTCTGGCCAGTCTACTATGGACCTAATTTCTCAGGATCGGCCGCCACGCCGTCAGGGGTTACTACAAAACCAAGAAAGATAACTCTACTAGTCATGAATTCACACTTCTTAAGATTACCGTAGAGTCTCTCATTCCTCAAAACTTGGCAGACTGCTCTAAGGTGGCCTAGGTGCTGCTGGGGTCTTACTATAGATCAGGATGTCATCAAAATAGACTACCACAAATTTCCTATGAAAGCTCTAAGTACCTGGGTCATAATCTCATGAAGGTACTAGGGGCATGGACAACCCAAAAGGCATAACAACCCATTCATAAAGACCATCCTTAGTTTTGAAAGCAGTTTTCCATTCATCCCCGGGTCTAATCCTAACCTGATGATAGCCGCTTTTGAGATCAATCTTAAAAAAAACCATTGCACCAGCCATCATATCAAGCATGTCATCTAGTCTAGGGATGGGAAACCTATATTTGATTGTAATTTTATTGATGGCACGACTGTCAACACACATCCTCCACGTGCCATCTTTCTTTGGGGTAGTAAGGCTGGGACTGCACAAGGGCTAAGACTTTCTCTAATAAACCCCTTCCTCAATAATTCTCCAACCTGCTTTTGCAGTTCTTCATGCTCAGATAGATTCATCCTGCTGGATATCCCTAAGAGGTGGAAGGTGGTCTGGCAAATCCTCGGAAAGACATCCTCAAATTCTTTTAACACAGGTTTAACTTCTTGAGGAGGCTCTGAGGGTTCCGAAGTTCTAAGTTCCTTAGCAGTCAACATCCAGATGGGTGAACCACTATGAATTTCTTGTTCTAGATCCTTAGCACTGATTAGGTTCACTCCAGTTTTCATCTCCTTAACCTTACCGGCTCCTTTAGTTACCTTGTCCTTAGGGGGAACGGAATGGATCGTAATCTTCTTCCCATTGAAACTAAAGACACAGGTATTGGATTTTCCTAAGAGGGTGGCATCATGATCATACAACCAAGGTCTTCCGAGAATTATACTGCTCACCCCCATGGGTAAAACATCGCACCAAATCTTTTCGTGATAAGATTGCATTTGGATTTGGACTTGACATCTAGACTGGATGGGTATGGAGGTAGAATCTACCCAAGAAACCTTATAGGGGTTGGGATGGGGAACTGGGATTAAGCCTAACATCTTGACAGTGCTAGTAGAGATGGCATTTACACAGCTCCCACTATCTATGATGATCTTACATACCTTATCCCCTAATTTAAGAAAAGTCTGTAGGATGTTAGTCCTACGCCAATCCTCTTGAACTAGATTATGGGATAGGATGCATCTTACAACTCCTAATTGGTCAGATTCATTGGTTCCTCCTCTCCTTCATACTCCTCAACCAAATTCATTCCGGCCTCATAACTTCTTCTTCAAATTCCTCACTGGGCTCGGAATTATCATTCTCTCCCTCTTCTATGTAAAGGGATCTCCGTGGGCACTGGCTAGCAACATGACCTACCTTATGACACTTGAAACAGGCTATGGCAGTACACTGACTGGAAATGTGACATGGTTTCTGACACTTAAAACAGGTGATATTTGAACTAGGGGTTCTCTGGGTGTCAGGTGCCTTACCTTTGTCCATGGGCCTAGGGGTAGAAGTACCCTGAAAAGGTTTACTAGGGATAACTTGGCTAGGTCCATTCCTTGGGATTGGGGCACTAACCCTAGAAGGTATAGGTCCTCTCTGAAATTTTTCAGTGTTCAGTGCAATCTGGTAGGCTTGGTCTAGATCAGTAACCTCTCTCAGAAATAGTTCTCTCTTGATATCTTCCCTCAATCCAGCCCTAAATCTAGACAAAGTGACTTCGTGGGCTTCACTCACATCACATCTCATTAGGTATTCATCAAAAGTAGCTATGTAGTCCGAGACAGATCGGTTTCCTTGTTTCAGGTTTTGCCATTGGTCTAACAGGTTTTGCTGGTATGAAATGGGTAGGTATTTATCTCTCAGTTTTTCTTTCATACCCTGCCAAGTGGTTATGGGCTCAACATTCCGTCTCCTAGTGGTTAGCTCAATGTTCCCCCAGTATAACCTAGCTTGATGCACTAATTTCATCTTGGCAAACTTGTATTTCCTCTCCTCAGACATAGCATACCACTCAAAGTATTGGTCCATCTCACCCTCCCAATCAGAATACACCTTAGGGTTCAGACTACCATCAAAAGTGGGTGCATCTAATTTGATGTTCCTGATGAACCTATCATCTCTATCTTCAGGCTCTGGGTTAGGCCTCCTATGATTAGGTTCAGGATCTCTATATAAAGGCCTTCTAGGCTCCTGATGTGGGTGAGGTTGAGGCACATTAAAATCGGGGTCAGGAGTCCAATTCCGATGTCTAGGTTCTTCAAGTACTTGGACTCGGTCCCTAAGTTGGGTAAGATCCTCATGAATTTGTGCGCTAAACTGGGCCACAGTGTTTGTCATATCCTGATTCATTTTAGCCATACTTTCAGTAAGAGTTCTGATCATGGCCTCTAAATCAGGTTGGGTTTGACCAGGTTGATATGGCACTCCATTTCTGGTAGACATGATGATTCAAGCAACCACACAAAATGAGACTAGACTAAATCGACTACTGGATCACTAGACCTAGAGTCCAAACTAGATGCCCAATCAGAGTGGCAAGCTAGCCTGTAGTAACTCAGGACTCAGCCAGGCAGGTGTAAGGGGAGTGTTAGGTCCCTGATTGCCAATCCTAGACACCAATCAGTGATTGGCCAGGTAGGCGGACCAGCACACAAGCCCTTCGGCAATGGATCCCTGAACCACCGTTCTAGACACTGAGTGCTAAGCACACACAGAATAACTCGGCAAACTACTCAACACTAGCCTAGACCCGACCAATTGGTGTCCCTAGCCCACTAGGGCAAATTAGGTCTAACTGATTTTAAATTAGGTCTAGGTTTGAATGATTGGATGATGGTTTTGGGCTAAGGAGAGGTAATCAACTCCTCCCCTTATCTTAGATGCTCAATTGCCCTTAAGTAAATTATGAGATGATCACTCCAAAAAGAATTGAATTGCAGAACACAAAAAAACAGAGTTGCTGTATTTTAATGCTCAGAATTTTTATCGAAACCAATAAATCACAGAAAAATTATGCAAAATAGGTTAAATTATACTGGTTTCAACGAAGCAAAAATCATGCAATTCAGAGTTTTATGCAGGGAGAAATAATTCAGACAACAGGACAATTACGGGCTGCAACTAGATTGTCTTCCCCGTTTATAATCCCTGCTACGAAGTTATAACCCAATGGATCCCCTACACGCCCTAGGAACACCCCGTGGAATGAGAGGAGGAGGCTTGCGCCTCGCTTAGTTCCTAGGACCGGACGTCCTGGGGAGTCTACTTCGAGCAGACAAAATAAAAAGAGAACAATCAAAGCAAGCAAGCAAATCAGAAACCCTAGACTGGGCTCTGATACCAAAAATGATGCAGAACAAATAAAGGGATGCGATGCGGAAGTAAATTAAGATTAACTATTTTTTTTTTTTGTTTTTATATGTTTGTAGAAGTGGCTTCAAATCAAAGAAAAGTTAACCTAACATTGAAAGATACTAATATGATAATTGAAAGCACAATTTTAAGGAAACTAAATTATCAGAGTAGTTCAGAAGCAACGGATCGCTGGGGGTTGAGAAACTCCCAGACCTAGGGTTTCACTCCAAACTTTCAACAGAACAGAAATAAAGAGAAGAGATGGTTTATCTAACCAGACAATGATCTTCACAGATTTTGGTGGAAGAACTCTCCCGAGCAGATTGTTGGATCCTCGGATTCAGATATCTTCGTAATAGATCCTCCAATACTGGTCCTTTGGCGGGTTGGCTTCTCCTGAACTCAAGATCTGGAAGAGAAGAAAATAATTGATGGAATCAGAGAGTCAAGGGAAAGATTTACCAGGTTGATGAACTTGAAGATTGAAATTGCTGAAAACTGGATTCTCCTAGATGTTGATGTGATTTTCCTTGGAACTTGCTCTGGATCTGAAGTAGCCGGACTGGATCTGGATGAAGGTGGATGGCCTGGACTTGTAGAGAGAGAGAGGCCATGGGAGATGGATGGAGCTAGGGTTTGATGGATTGAAAATAATGAAGGGCGGCTAGGGTTTTGGAATTCAAGTGGCTAACCTAGGGTTTTGGATAAAGATGGAGATCTCACACCTCCTCAAGGCTCCAATGAAACCCGGATTACCCCCTCACGGAGCTCAACACTTAGAATAGTGCGGAAGAAGAGAACCTAGGTCACTCAACACAAGAGAATAGCAAAAATAATTTTCTTCATTGATTGATTTAAAGTTACAAAGAGGGGTCTATTATATAGACCTAAAATTTTCTCCAAGCTTGTACAAATTCCCATGTGGACTAAACTCCTCCAACCTCTAGATTAGGTAGAAAATCTCCTCTCTTGGCCGACCAAGAGTTCAAAAAATTTGGGACGGCCATAAAGGAATTTTTTTGGAATTTTTATGGCGCCTCCTTGGAGTTGGATTTGGATTTGGAGTCCTCTTCTTCTTATGGCATTTCTTCTTTTCTTCCACTCCAAGTTAAGCTCTTTGATTTTGATTTGAACTTCAATTGGATGTCCTTCTTTGATTTTTTCTCCAAGAGAAGTCTTTCCTTCTTTTCTTAGACAAAATTGGCAGGTATGGGCGCCTCCTTAAATTAGCTTCCAATTTGATTTTTTTCTTCTTTGGATGTGGGGACCATGACACTGGGATGCCTCTGTGGCGCCTCCTGGACTCTGGCGTGTGCTCGGAGTGTGGCTGGGCGTGTGGCTTGGAGTGTGGCCTCCACTTGCTTGAACCTTGATTTGATTGGAAAATAAATGTGGCACCATTTTGGACCAAATTGAAACCACATCGGGACTTGCATCGAGTCAACATGACTCAACAAAATTTAAATGGTGACTCAAGAAATAAATAAACTGGTTGACCAGGTCAACCTTTATTACAAACCCTAATTTCTCGGGCAATGTCAATCAGAGATCCAAATGGAGCTCTGAAGTCTTCTTCTGAGTCTGGTGCCCGCACCACTTGTGCTCAGTGTCTAGAACGGTGGTTCAAGGATTCAATCCCAAAGGGCTTGTGTGCTGTCCGCTACCTGGCCAATCTCTGATTGGTGTCTAGGCTTGGCAATGAGGGACCTAACACTTCCCTTACACCTGCCTGGCTGAGTACCGGGTTACAATAGGCTAGTTTGCCACCCTGATTGAGCATCTAGTTTGGACTCTAGGTCTAGTCAGCTGTAGTCGGTCTGATCGAGTCTTGCATGAGCACTAGTTCAGGTTTCATATCACCCACTTTCTTCACAAATGGATGAATCCATGGACCATCTTGATGCTAAATTTGATGCCCTTGGAGAAAGGTTAGCCCAAACCCTCAATCTTAGGCTTGAGCAAGCAAATGCCCAGTTGACCCATAGCTTGAACAATTAGATGCCCGACGAGGAACCTTAGAGAAAACCCGTAGGACCCAAACCAGATCCAAACCTGACCAGAACTTGAGTCACCTCCCCAGCCTAGGAGAACCCTTCATCATGACCCTTATTATGATACTGAACCTAGGAGGACCTCAAACCTTATCCCTACCGTGAGGTTGAACCTAGGAGAGCCCATCGTCATGACCCATACTATGATACTGAACTTATGAGGACCCCAAACCCTGATCCCTACCGAGAGGTTGAACCTAGGAGAGCCCATCGTCATGACCCAATCCCTAAGGTTAGTCCTAGAAGACCCAATCAGGATTTTGTAGACCAGGAAGATAGATCCTATTTACCCTCTCCCTATAAGCCTAGTATACCCACAACCTATAGATCTTATGACTCCAAATCCTCTAACTCTAGAATCTACGAACCCATATCCCATGAGTCTAGTAGACCCAAGACCCATAGAGCTGAACCCAAATCCTATGATCCCAGATCTTATAATCCCGTGACCCATAGATCTGCACCCTTGTCCTATGAGCCTAGGGAGCCCAAACCCCATGTATCAATCTAGTACTAGTCAGGTTTCCCTTATTCAACTTGAATCCCATAGGATTAGTACCCCTAAATATGAGCCCAGTAGTGAGCCACTACCCCTTAGGCAACCTGAACCTACTAGGATTAGTGTCTATAATCAGAAACCAGGACCTAGCCAATTTTTCCTAGCTGACCTTCTCCAACCATTCCTGAGATTGACAAGGCTTACATTAATGCGGAAGTGTATGAAGCTGATGCGAGCCTAGTGGATGAGTATGAAGGAGAAGAGGAGACATCTTTAGTAGACCTAGAATTAGCTGACCCAGTAGATACCCAGGTAGAAACCAACCCAGAGCTAGTTGGCCTTGACCACATCCAACCTAAAGCTATAGTGGAAGAACAAATAGAGGAAGAGAACCTAGGTACTGTTGCTAGAGCCTTACCTGAGGAAACCATAGAGGAGAGCAAAATTATAGAGTCTAGTCCAAAAATACAAGAACCAGAAGAATTTATTGAGGACCTGATCTCTTTGAATCAATACCTTCAAGATGAGCCCCCTCCTATAGTTCCCATTAAGGACCTCTTCCCCGAAATTGGCGACCCATCCTTCCATTATGCAAACCCTGTAAATATAGCTCAACCTCATAAAGTTAGCCTCATTAGTCTAGGATTAGTCCCTGACATGCCTTCTTTTATTCTACTTTATCTAACTAACCCGGAACCTTTATCTCCACCCTACCAGACTAATTTTGAACCCCTTCCTATTTCCTACCCTTTCCTGAGTCTTCTCATGCATCTAGAACTATTAGGTTACATTTTATTGAGGTTACTAGGTTGCAAGGATTTATAGAGCCCATCACATTTGCTACCTACTTTTGGCAGACCCTCTGGCACCTATTAGGAGTTACTAGCAAATTTTCTTCTGCATGTCATCCCTCAACCACGACTCATGCCCCCATGCCCAAGTGGTAGTTAAGACCTAATAAACCTCTTTAGTCAAGTCTATTAGGTATAGGTTTGAGTCCTTTGCATCATCTTGTTAGGAGACTGCATGTGCCTAGCATGTTCACCACCCGCACTAATCTTAAAACACTGGCCAATTTCCGAAGAAGGGTCAAAGAATTTTGGTAGGGGATGCAAAGTGAAGATGAAACTATGCAACTCTAAAGGAGTTTAGCGAAGATTAATTGGCAAGTTCTATCGACATATGAAGAGTTCAGCATAATTTATCAAAGATAAGTTAATGAAGCAAACTTGAATGATCATGCATACCCTAATTACCGAGACTTCGAAATAAAAAGAAATAGGACAGAATTAAAACAACAAGTCATGGTAGTCAGATTAATGTCTCAGACCTAATTGATACTGACTTACCTGGCATTGATTTTCCAATAAGAATAAGATCACTCTTGAGGGGATCTTCTAGATGACCAGGCCATGCTACAGGTTGGAGACTCTTCTTGTTTTCTGGATTTGTGGCAAGAGATCCTTCCTCTTGAAGTCGGAATTCCAAAGAACCCTGTAACAAAGAAATCCCTAAGATGAAAGAACTTAACAAAACATGAAATGGAGAAAGGGAAGAGAGGTGGATGAAGCATTGATGGGATCCTTCTTGGCACCATGGTGGAGTGCTTGAGATGGAACATGTTGGTCTCCTTGTGTTGATCCTCTTGATTTACCATTGCATGTTGAAGGCTCACTTGAGATTGGAGAGGAAGAAAGGAGTCCTTGGGCGTTGGAGATGGAAGAAGGGAGGAACTAGAGTGGGCGTGGAAGAGGAGAAAGACTAAACCACATAGACACAAAGACAATCACATAGAAAGAATAATCCAAGCCAAAAATTTTATTCATCCATTACCCTTACAATGGAGCATCCCAAAGTCTTTAATAGGAGCCTTACAAATCTTTAAAATTTGAAAATCCCTAAAATGTGAAGGATTACAAGGAGAGTTAGAGGATTTGTAGGCCTTGATGCTTGATTTATGGAAGAGGGTAAATCTTTAAAATTTGAAAATCCCTAAAATGTGGAGGATTACAAGGAGAGTTAGAGGATTTGTAGGCCTTGATGCTTGATTTGTGGAAGAGGGTGGCCAACCATCATTTTGAATTCAAACTTTCTTCTTGGGCGCCCTCTTGGAGTTCCTTCAACCCATGACAAGTGGCACCAAAGTGGGGACCACTTGATGAGGTGGCTTCTAGCTGAGATGGCGCTGAGGTGGCAAGTGGTAGCTGATGTGGTGCTGAGGTGGCAAGTGGCATGTGCACCACTTGGCTTTGGACTTGTCTTGATGCTTCAAAATCTGACTTTCAACTGGACTAAGGCTTCAAATTGGACCCGACCCAGCATGGACTCAAAATTAATTGGACTAAGACTTTGACTTCAACTGGACCAGACCCCATATGGACTCGAAATTAATTACAAGATTATTTGGACTCAAAATTGAAAGAGAAATTACAGGACTAATTACAGGACTAATCCAACCATAAGGACTCAGACTTGAATTGAATAGGTTGGAGTCTTTTCCTGATTCTGGTTCCCACACCAAATTTGATGTATGGATTCTATCTTGGTTAGGCTTAGGCTAAAAGAAGCTTCATGCTCGCAGAGCCGGACCTTTTAAAGTGATAGAGAAGGATTGAATCAAATGCCTATGTGTTAGACTTGCCTTCGGATATGGGCATTAGTTCTACTTCAATATTACATACCTGGTTGAGTATAGGGAACCGGCAGTGATATCTAGTGAGGCCTTTGGACCTATTCCTTTTCATTGTGAGTGACCCTAACCCAGAGTGTCCACTAACAAATTGGCCTGAGAGTGGAGAACGGATAGAGCGTATCTTGGACGATCAAGTCATCATGACCCGGGGCCGTGACTATCAACGCTTCCTGGTTCGATGGCAAGGCCATCCAGAGTCGGACGATTCGTGAATTTCTCAAGAGGACTTGCAATGCCTCAACCCAGACCTTCTCGAGTTCCTCACCCCGCGAGAATTGGTGCGGACACCAAAGGCACCAGAATAAGGTAGAGGCTTCTCAACCCTCTGTGGATCATTTAATTGATATTTGAGTCCATTGTAATAAAGCTTAGTCCAACTGAGTTATTTTTATTTGAGTCCTGTAATTAGTCAGCTCATGTTGAGCTAGTTCAATTCAGTTTTAGTCAGCTCATATCGAGCTAATTTTATTTTTTTGAGTCCTATCCAAGCATATCGAAGACTCAAGACTACTTCATACAAGTGAAGACCAAGTCCAACCTAATTGAAGACATGGAAGTTGAGCCCAAGTCCAACCCAGCTTGAAGATTTGAAGACCCCAGGAGGAAAATTCAGAAAACCCTGATTCCTTGCAGATGCCCTCCAGATGCCCAGATTCCTTTCCAGATGCCAGAATATATTCATAGACCAGGGCATCCATGATTCTAAAGTCCACCTGCATCCTAGCCCAAAGAAATCAAGCCCAGGCACCAAGCCCAAGCCCCTAAGAAGAAAGATACCAGGGAATATTCCTGCTACCTGGCCACCCCAGCTTCCAGAGGCCCAAGCCCATGCACCCGAGCCCTTTGGACCGGCCTCTTGCTGCTCCTAGAAGCCCAACACACCCCTAGGCATCCTTGGAGTGTTGACCAAGTCAAGAGAGTTTTTAGGGATTTTTTCTACCTAATGTTTCCTTATTTTCTAGCTAGGATTTGAGTAGGAGTAGGATTCTTATGTAAAGACTAATGTGTCCTTACTTCGAGATTCTTATGTAAAGACTAATGTATCCTTACTTGGAGCCCAAGACTAAGGGTCTATTTAAAGGACCCTAGTCTCTTGTATGAGGATTGATTTTTGATATGAAATAAATCTTGAGTTCTTATATTGTTTGTGTGTGATTACCCTGCTGTGTGCATAAAGGGGTTCGAGAGTTCTTCTTCCCGGTGCTGCAACCATCATCCTGCCGCCAGCCAATCCTCCAGAGCCTTGGTCGCCACTCCAAGATTTCTTTCCCCTTTGCTATTTTTCTTTATTTTCTTGATCTCCTCTGAGTTTTCTAACCCCTGATAGGTCATTTGCAGGTCCCCGAGTTCCTACAAATCCAACGACTCTAGCCAAGCCTTAATCGGACCACCGAGCAGAAACCGGGTATCGCGGGTCTTTGGCTCGATTTTCCAGGCTGCATCCATCGAGGAATGAGAGATCCCTTTCCTGCGATCTTCATCGGGCGCTTCAGACATTGTTAGGTACACCCCCTCTACCTCCAGTCTTTATATTGTTGGAGAACTTGCCCTAACCGAGGCTTCTCAGCCTCGACGATCCTTCTTTAGTACTTTTCTAGGTTCTAATCTACATGCTTGGCTTCAAAATTCATACAAAATTCCCTGCAATTAATTTTGATCTGAAATTCGAGAATTAATCACCTAACCCCACATATAAAATATACAAAAAAATGCATGCATATTTGTCCCACATCATATTTCTGGGAAACAATGAGGGAGGACGTCGCTGACTTCGTCAAAAAGTGTGACAAGTGCCAGCACCACTCCCACATTCAGCGCCTGCCGGCTGCGCCGATCTCCCAGCTATCATCCCCCTGGCCCTTTGTATAATGGGGGATGGACATCCTGGGGCCGTTCCCCACCGCACCAGGGCAGCGGAAGTTCCTGCTAGTGGCGATCGACTACTTCATCAAATGGGTTGAAGCAGAGCTGCTAGCTCGGAACACAGAGGCCAATTTCCACCAGTTCTTCTGGAAGTCTGTCATCTGCCGTTTCGGACTCCCCAACTGCATCATCACTGACAATGGGCGATAGTTCAACAATCGAGAGTTCGAGGGGTTCTGCATCGAGCACGGGATCCAGCATCGGTTCACCTCGGTCGTCCATCCCAGATGAATGGGAAAGCTGAGGTCACCAACCGAACCATTCTTCAAAGACTCCGCACCAGGTTGGACCAAGCGAAGGGCAGATGGGCGGAAGAACTTCCAAGCATCATGTGGTCCTACCACACAACGCCCAGGACAGCAACGGGCGAAACGCCTTTTAACATGGTCTTCGGGTTAGAAGCGGTCATTCTAGTGGAGCTCGGCGTGCCCACGCTCCATGTACATCAGTATGATGAAGCACAGAACTCGGCACACCTTCTCCTCAACTTAGACCTCCTTGAAGAAATAAGAGACATAGCTCGGCTCCGGATGGCAGCATACCAGTAATGGGTCGCCCGGTACTACAACGCACGGGTGAGGCAGAAGGCTTTCCGACGTGGCGACCTAGTACTGCACCGAGTAGAAGCATCCCAGCCCTGGGAGAACGGCAAACTCTCACCGAACTGAAAGGGCCCTTACAAAGTGGCCGAGGCCCTATCATAGGGGGCCTACTGCTTAGAAGACCTGGATGGCGCTAGGTTCTTCCGGACTTGGAACGCTTGTAATTTGAGGAGATACTATCACTAATGTAAGTATTCCCTCCATGAGAAATAAAGATTTCTTTCTACAACACGATCTATCTGTCTTGCAGGAAACTACATCAAAAGACCGGATGACCTCCGGCACCGGCGAGCCCAGCTCCCCGACATCAAAGGACCGGACAACCTCCGGCACCGGCAAGCCCAGATCCCGGCATCAAAAGACCGGACAACCTCCGGTACCGGCGAGCCCAGCTCCCCGGCATCAAAAGACCGGACGACCTTCGGCACCGACAAACCTAGCTCCCGGCATCAAAAGACCGGACGGCCTCCGGCACCGGCGAGCCTAGCTCCCTGGCATTAGAAGACCGGACGACCTCCGGCACCGGCAAGCCCAGCTCCCGGCATCAGAAGACCTGGGAAGCCCCCAGGCACCGGCGAGCCCAGCTCCCCAGCATCAAAAGACCGGATGACCTCCGGCACCGGCAAGCCTAGCTCCCCGGCATCAAAAGACCGGACGACCTCGGCACCGGTGAGCCCAGCTCCCCGGCATCAAAAGACCAGACGACCCCCGGCACTGGCGAGCCCAGCTCCAGGATGCCAGCCCAAGACTGGAGCTCAGATCTCCGACCAAGGAATTCTCTCAATCGCTGCGCCTGAAAGCCCAACTCCACGGCGCCATCTCAAGTTCACAACATCTTTGAGCCCAGCCCCAAGACTCGTCATCGACAACGCCCCCGGATTCGGTCCCACGATGACAGCCGAAGCCGGGCCCCATCCTTCGCCAAGTCCGCTCCCGCAAGCCCGGGATGCCTAGGCCGGAGCCAAGCATGAGCTTCCACCTAAGGCGGACCCCTCGAGATCGGGACCCGTGGCCAGGAATTGAGCCTAGCCTCCTCCACCATGAGGCACCCCTCCGAGCTCAGGTGCCCTAGGCTGGACATCATCGTCGCTAATCAAAGATCGGACGACCTCTGGCACACCGACGAGCCTAGCTCCCCGGCATCAAAAGACCGGATGACCTCCACCACCCGCGAGCCCAGCTCCCCGGCATCAGAAGACCGGATGACCTCTGGCACCACGAGCCCAGCTCCCCAGCATCAAAAGACCGGATGACCCTCGGCACCAAAGACTGGACGACCCTCAGGCACCGGCGAGCCCACTCCCCGGCAAAGGACCTGGAAGCCCCCAGGCACTTAGTGCCTCCGAGCCCCACTCCAGGATGCAAGGCCCATAACTCAGATTTCCAGTGCCACAATTCTCAAGCATCAACATCCTTGGAACTAGCTCTGAGACATTAAGGTCCAAGACTCAGACTTCTGATATCGGGGATCTCATCTTCGACGCCGCCAAGCTAGCTTCAAGATGGGACCATTGAATTATGTCCCTGAGCAGCCGAGTCCCAGACCAACATTCATCGACGATGTGACCTCAAGCTCAATGCCGAGTCAATGCCAGTCGAAGTTCCTGACTCCTATCTCAGACCTCCCTGCACTGAAAAGAAAGAAGTAGCAAAGAAAGGGAAGGGAAGAAAGAGAAGGGACATTCCACAATGCAGATGATGGAGATACCATGATTACAAAGTGCATTTCATTACTGGAAGAGTTGATTACACTATCTACCGGGCCCCGACAGGTTGGGTGACCGGGTCAAGAAAAAGAAGAGACAAAAGAAAAATACAAGTATAAGAAGAAAAGGAAGGAATCCTATCCTAAGCAGTCAGCTCCTTCTCCGGTTGTTGCGCGGCTGGGACCTCTCCCTCCTTCACCTCCGTCGCTTGGGCATGCCCCTGGGCGACCTTCGCTGGAGGAGTAGGTTCAACTACTGAAGCCGCTGAGATCGGATCAGCAGCCCTCGTTGATGTCGGCTCCTTGAGGCCGGGCATCGCCAAGGTTGCTGGGATGCTAGCCTCGGTCGGAGCAGCCTCCTGCCCTGCCGCCATCATCATTGTTGCAGAGGAAGCCTTCTTCCCCAAAGTCCGGAGCGCGGCCAACCGCTTCTCAGATAGAATACCCCTCAATTGCTGGCGGCAATAGGCGAACCCTTTAGCAAGGAGTCTGTCGCCCGCCCCTTGAAATCTTTGAGGTACTCAGGAGAAGCTTTGAAGGCGGCCACCGCACCGCGACGTCCCTTCGGGCACCCTCCGCCTTGCTCCTTTTGGTGGCCACCAGGTCCTCAGCACACTCAGCCTCTGATGGATCGCTGCCACCATTCCCTTCTCGGCGGCCTCAGCGGCATGGCTGGCGGCATCAGCTTTCTTCTCGGCCTCAACGGCCCTCCCCTCGACCTTAGCGGCCCTCTTCCCGTGGCCGCCACCTTCCTCTTGGACTGAACCCAGAGCTCCTTCAGCCGTTTCTCTTCGACTCCAGCTCGTTTTCGAGCTCCTTCATCCGGACGAGGTCGCCAACTTTGACCGCGAGGCCCTTATTTCTAAGGTGAGCATCCTGGGTGTCTTGGATCTTCTCTCTCGCCTTGGCCCGTAGAGACTCGAGCTCAGCCAGTCACTCCCTCTCCCCTCTGGCCCAATGCCGGTAGAATTCCCGAATGAGGAGAAGCTCTCTGCCTTGCTGCATCGAGGAAGGGGTGTTAGCTATCAGGTAAGAAGGAAAAGAAGCGACTTGGAGAAGCACCGACGAGCGGAGGACTTACAGCGTAGAGGTTGCAAACATCGCGCTAATGATGTTGCCCAGAAGCCTCCCGCTTCTGTCTCGCTTATCGCAGGACTGGATGGAGAAGTCCATCATCTGCTCGGCGAGGTTGCGGTCTTTAACCAGAGAGACATTCGGCCCCAATTTGAAGGGGACCCTCTGGTAATCTCTGTCCCTGGTCCCCGCCGGCTCAACTCCTTCATCGATGGTGGTGCCCTCGGCACCAGTTGCGGGACTGGAGCTGCATCGGACAGCACCTGGGATGTCGACTTGATCTCTTCCGGGTCCTCCTCCTCGATGTTGATGACCTCCGGGATGGGGGGTGCCAACCTGGCGGCAGCAGTAGCCGATCTCGTGCGGGCCACCATCTCGGGCTCGGGCATTGCCACCAGCTCACGCTGCCCGTAGGCATGGGAACGGGCTCGGCCGCCCTTTTTCGCCATCGTTCCTGAACCGGTGCATCCACCCCGGCTGCACCGCCTCGCCCCATGCTCGGCTCAAGCCCTCTTCGGAGCGGGCTCACCTGCCTCATCAGCCTGCTCTCGTTCCTCAGAAAACGAGAGCATCTCATCCATCGAAAACTTCATTTCTGCACCAAAGGGAATGAGGTCAGCCTAACAGCAGCAGCAAAAAAAAAAAAAAAAAGAAGGAAGAGGGGGGAAAGAAAAATAAATAGGAAACGATGGGAAAGTGGCCAAGTCAAACTCACCCGGCTCCTGCGCCGAGCTGACCCCGGCCTCGCGAAGATTCTGCTCTAACAGCAAGACCTCCAGTGATGGGATCTCTCGGCCGATCTAAGCAGGTCATACATATTGAGGTCAGCAGCTTCGACGGAGGAGTTCCTGTTCGGAGATCGATCTGGGTCGCTCCAAACCCAGTCGATCCCCTCTACAGAGGCGAAAAGGAACCTGCTCTTCCATCCTTTAATGGAAGAGGGGAGCACAAATCTGATGCCCTGAGGAGGGAAGAAAGGGACCACTACCCGTCCTCGGTAGGTGGCATTTTAGGATGAAGAAGGCCCTGAACAAGAAAAAACAGGCAACAATCCCATGGAAGTGGCACAGAACGATGAAACAAAATATCATTCTGATAGCATTGGGGACCAACTGGGCTTGGACAAGCCGGTAGTTGGCCAAGAAAGAAAGGAAAAAGGGTGCACAGGGAGGCGGAGACCCCCAGCAAAGGTCTCCTCGTAGAAGGAGATCCACCGAGGCCACTGAAAGTGACTCGCTCTCCGGGATGAGGAACGGAGAGCTGGATGGTTCGGGGATGCCGTAAGCCTCTCGTGAATACAAGGTCCTCAGCGATAATCACCGAGGTGATCCCTTCTGGACCTGACGACTGAGAAGACTCAGGCTCAGAGAGAGGAATAGAAACAGAAGTAGAAGTAGGAGCAGGAAGAGAAGCCAAGCGAGGAGGAGGAGAAGACCCGGGATCCCTAATGGACACCGGGACATGGAAAGGCCTACTGAACTCACACCTCGCCGCCTCCATCTCCTCGTCAGAATAGGAATGAGTCTTTGGCCACAAAGGTCTGGCCTCAGCCTGGCAAGAGGAACGGAAGTTGGGCCCGAAGCGGTCCATGAAAGAGAAAGGGAGAGAACAGGGCAACTCCTAAATAACGACAAGGAGGAAATGAACGGAAGAAGACCTATGGTGACTTCTAACAATCAAGAGGGAAGAGCTAACTTGCTGGAACTCAACGAAGATGCCGGTGGCTGGAGAAGAAGAAGAGGGAGGCTTCCGTGCGACTCCGGGTGCGAAGAATTTGAAAGAGGTATGTTCCAAAAGGACTCACCCATCCCTTCGAGACAACCTACATCCGACCGTACCGTTGCGGCTTCCCCAAAAGTCATGCCACGTGTCGCTGATCGATGGGGCCAGCACCCCCATCCGACCGCAGCCGCTTTAGCTTCCGTGTCCGCCATAACTGCTCCCAAGACGTGGCCACGCGGCGTCCCCGCATAAGCGTGAAGGACCGTCGAGCGAGAAACCGCCGATATCTGTCATTATTGCACCAATTTTCCACCTTTCCATGCCAGCACTGCAATTACTCCCTTCTCCCCCAGCACGCACACAACAACGGGCCTCGAGAGTGGAGGACAAATGTTGTGACCGGATCGCTGACGTGGAGCAAGGAGCCTGACGTGAAGCCCCCATTGGATGCCATGCCAGATTACGCCACAGGCCCCTTCGCCGGCTGAGCTCCCCATGCCAACGGGGCCGCCCGTCGAAGCCGGCTCCGTCCCCCGCCAGGTCGGTACCCGACAGTCAAGACGCCTAGGTCGGAGCCGAGCTCAAACCCCACCAGAGGCAGACCTCTCAAGCCCGAGCTTGGGTCCCGTGGTCCGGAGTTGAGCTCAAGCCTCCTCCACCACGAGGAGCCCCCTCGAGGTTGGGTCCCCTGGCCTGGGCACGCCTCATCCACCTCAGCCAGCCCGAGCTCGGTCAAAGCTAGGCTCCTCTGGCCTGGTATCGAGCTTGGCCCCTCTTCGCACAGCCAAGCCACCGCGAGATGGGTCTCCTGCGAGCGGGTCCTGTCTTTCCAGCTCGGCCCCCAATGCAAATCAAGATGTCAACGGCCAAGGAAACAGCACCTCCCAGTCGAAGACAGTGGCGGACCCCCCGAGGACCGTGCGACAACACCCGCCATGTCACCATTAATGCCCATGGCCGCCATTCACACCAGGAAGAAGGAAAGCTCACATCAAGGCACTGTGCCCCCTACTGGCTTGCTGTACGACCGGGAAAAAGATACCAAGGAGCGATTCCTAAGAGCGACGGTGTGACAGTCGAGGCCCTGCTAGGCTTTCAGAAGGACAAATCAAAGGAATGTCAGAAGCTTATGGAAGCTTTCCCAGATACCCAAAAAAGAAGGCATGCCGTTCACGGCATGACATCATGTCACACCATCTGCCAACATAGGAGGACCCCAAGGCAAGCTGCAGGAAAGGACCCAGCCAGTTTAAGCAAAAGGGAGGTAATAACTTTCATTTTTCCAATTCCAAGCAAGAACAACACAATCACCACAAAGAAAAAGAAGAGAAAGGGGAGAGGCCAGGGAGGAGGGCAAGACCACCTCGGCTACCACATCTCCCAGCTCACTCGCACTCTCATACACTATATTCACTCCTCCTAGCATGGAGCTCATCGAGAGGGGCTCGACCAGGAGGATATGTTCCCCTGGATCGTCATTGACTTGACCATCGGAGTGCCCCCCCGCCGGAATCCCCGACTCGGGTCATTGACGTTGGCTTTCTTGTAGGTCTCGAGGTGCCGGAGGCATCTCCCACGGGCAGATGCGAAACACCCGACACCACCAGCAGCTACGGGCCATGACGATCCGGGTGGCAACACTATGTAATGAGTGTATTTATATTATCTTGATTACATCTCTATTTGTTTAAATAAAATTCTCTCTCTAATAGAGAAAGTGAAATTATCTTAAACAAATATAAAACTTTCTCAATCTATTTAAAATTCTAAGCTTACCTGTTTAACCTTTTTGAATTGTTGACAAAATGGGGAGACCATAGAGTGCATGAAAATACATGAATTGCAATAGTAATACTAAAGTAAAGTAGACAGGGGAGTTTTTAAGGCATTTCTGAATGATCTCTTGTATATTATTCTGATAAATGTTCAAGTGAATGTCTAAATGGGGAGAAACTTAAAAACAATTCATATTGTAATAGGGGGGAGATATACATGTTTAGCTTACATACTTCATGATTTTTATGATGCTTTGATGCTCTCAACTTATCATATCTATCAGTCGATACTTAATGCTGCTTGATACATACAAGCAATCAATCTCTGATATTTATAGCTTATGAATTTGATTTTGTGCATAACTGTATAGCACATACTGATATACATTTGAGATTACAGTTGATTTTTAAATATAAATGCTTACATATTTGTGAATAGAGTAGATTCTTTTCATGCCCAGTGTTTTGTCATCATCAAAAAGGAGGAGATTGTTGACCCCTAAAGTGATTTTGATGATACAAAATATTGGAGCATACATTTAGTTATCTAACAACTCCTCAAATGATTGACAAGTTTTTTGTAGGACAACTACATTGATACATCTTTTAACTCCTATAATCTTTAATGTTTTGTGTTGAGTTGTAAATTATTTAGAATCTTGTAAAGAAGAACCCTACAAAAAATTTCTATTAAAAGCAAGTTCAAGGGTTACTTCTAGTAGTCTTTTAAGCTTCAATTTTTTTCTTGAATTTATTGTAAAAAGTGCTTGAAGAAGATCTTTAAAGCTTGGGACAAGTGTTCTAGAAATTTGAAGTTGATTGGCTGAAGAACCTCATTTAGCCGACTAGATGAACAACCCAGCCGACTCTGGCACTGGCATTGAAGACAGTTCTCTGGCACAGATCGAGCCGACTGGCACCAAGGTCTAGCCGACTCGTCCAGAACAAGGTTGAGAACGTTCTGTGATTCTCAGGAATTCGAGCCGACTGGAATTAGATCTAGCCGACTCATCCAGAACTCAGTTGAAAATGGTCTGAGAAGCCTCTGAGACTCCAGCCAACTGGAATTCAGCCCAGCCAACTTATCCAGAGTGAGGTATTTTCTCAATTGGGAAGCTAGCCGACTGCACTCAGCCCAGTCAACCCAACTTCATCCGAGCTGACTCGAAGTCTATCCGAGCCGACTGGAATGGCGGGGTCACCTCCAACAATTAGTTCCAGTTCTTAATTTTTGAATTTCAAAAGTGCTCCAACGGTAACCTGTCACTTTCCAACGGTCTACATCATTCAAAATCAAGGGAAAGCAGTTGAAGTCTCTATAAATAGGTTGAGAACATCTTTGGAGAGACTAATGAGCAAATAATGATTTATTGAGCCCGGTTTCAAAAACCAAAGTGTAGAGGTTTGGATTGTGAGCCTGTAAACAATCCGACTGTATTCCAGTTTGGGGATATATTGGAAATCCCGAGTGATGAACTTGGGTAGTGGATGTAGGAGCTGGGTTGCTCCGAACCACTATAAATTTGCTTTGCTTGTGTTGTGTTTGCTTTATCCTTTAGCTTTTGCTTTCATTCTCTGATTAACACAGCACCTAACCACTAATTGGAATTACTTGTACACATATTCTAGAAAATTTTGTAATTCCCAATTCACCTCCCTCTTGGGACTAAGCCACCTGGGCAACAAAATTCATCTTGACGAATGCATCATAAAGCAAGACCTCGGTGGAACTTCCATTATTAACTAAAATTCTATGTACATCATAGTTCGCAATTATTACGAAAATCACTACAGGATCATTATGAGGTGTCTGAACATCTTGTAAGTTTTCATCAGAAAATAACACTTCCTCAAAGCCTTTTGGACTTCGATCATCTTCAAGATATGCATGACAAATCATTCTGACCGATCCATCAGTCGGTTATTGGTTTGGAAGCTCCGTCCCATCAGTGATCATCCTGGAACTGCTGGCCTTGACACTGCCGCCTCAATTGGTCAGTTTTGATTTTGATTCGGACATACCTGCCCAGATTACCTCGCTTGATCAAATCTTCAATTTCATCTCTTAGTTGAATGCATTATTCTCTTGTATGCCCATGATCACAATGATACCGACAGTATTTGGCTTTATTTCGCATAGCTGGCGGGGCCCTTATTGGCCATGGTTTCTGAAGAAAATTTTCTTTCTCAATTTCATCAAAATCTTCTCTCGGGAGAGTTAGAGAGGTATAAGCATCAAACCGATTGACGTAGTTCCTACCGACCAAATTCCTTGGCCTTTGACCTTGCCGTTGGATTGATCGGACTCCAGGTTGTTGAAATTCGTCTTTCTTGGCATTCTTCTTACTTGGCAACAATTTTCTCTCTACTTGTCGTCGGTTCAAAGCTTGTTCTTCAGTCTGAGAGTACTTTTGAGCACGAGTCAGTAATTCAAAATAATTGGTCAGAAATTTTTTATCCAAGAGAAATGTAAATCTAGAAGTTCGTAACTCCTTTTTCATAGCAGACATCACCACATATTCATGAGATCTGAAATCTCTAACATAGCATAATTGAACCTTTTGATGTAATCTCTCAAAGACTCCCCTTCAACTACTGGATAAAAAATAAGCTATCAGAATTCCTGGACATTTTTCTGCTTGTCTTGAAGTGAGAGACGAACAACTTCTCTAGCTGACTGAAAGAATGAATGGTGTCTGGCTATAGACTTGAATACCACATTCTTGCTGATTTCTTTAAGGTCGCAGGGAAGGCAAGGCAATGGAGTGTGTCTGATGCCCCCTGGATCAATAGATGGGCTTTAAAGCTGCCCAAATGATCCAAGGGGTTAGACAATCCATTGTATAGCTCAATTTATGGAACTTTGAAATGATGTGGAATTCTCTCCTCCATGATCTTCTTGGAAAAAGGAGGCAAGATGTCACAGTTTGGTGTTGTATCCTCTGTTTTCCTCTATTCAATAGCTCTGGCAATCTGCATCTCCAGCTTCTTGAATTTTTCATCAAAATCATTTGTTCTTGCAAGATGTTGAACTTGAGTACTGTCAGGAGTTGATTTTCCAGATGACGTCGAACGAGACCGTGGACGCTTCCCCTTATTCCGCTTCTTGGTGTGATCGTGAGATTGGTGATAATGCTTTGAAGGGGATTGTTGACCTAAAGAACATTGATAAGATGTGTGTCTTTCTGGACTAAGATGTTTACTTACTTGAAGGGAAGGTTGCTGGCTAGTTCTTGATGCAGCAAGTTGCAACGATTCCCTCGCGATGATTTCTTGGAGGTTTTGCATCACTGCAGTAAGTGCTTCTACTTTATCAAACAAAGTGTTTAACCTTTCTTGATCCATGTATCCAACAGGAAGAGCTTCCACCTTTTCGTCAAGAACGGGATCGTTCTTCTTTGAGAGATGGGGAATGTCCTCCACAGGTAGATCCCTTTTCCTAGTCTTCACCATGCTTCCTTCCAGATTATTGAAACTCTTTTGTTGAATTCCCCTACCTGGTGCGCCAATCTATTGCATCCAAAAAAATTACAACAAGCTTGAATTAAAAAAGGGATGGATCGAGCTGATTTGATCTAACTCTCAGCCATCATCTTG
Source organism: Areca catechu (assembly GCA_021397845.1). Classification (NCBI taxonomy): domain Eukaryota; kingdom Viridiplantae; phylum Streptophyta; class Magnoliopsida; order Arecales; family Arecaceae; genus Areca; species Areca catechu. The sequence goes on from CM038050.1 coordinate 77,834,107, forward strand.
GAGGATGCGGGTGCTGTGGTAGCTTCCAAGCTCGTTAATGGCATCTGGACTCAAACAGATATGATCTGAAGAAAGGCTAAGCGAGGAATGGCCAGAAGGATCCTCCCCTCATCATAATCAGGGATATTTATAGGCCACGAACCCACCAGTTAATAGCTGGCATCCAGCTGTTAAGCAATTAATCTAGGATAGAGGCACATGCAGCAAAAGGTTATCCATAGTTGATCAACCCCATTTTTCTTATGTCAAATGATCTTTGCTGATATGGCAAGACCGCTGACGTGGAGAAATCTGCGGGCACCATGTGGAGAGGGACGCCACGTCAACCCTCTGGCTCAGACCCCATTACCGAGATGAGCCAAACTTCCCCATGGCAGCAGATGGAGCCCAGTCCTCCGCCAGGTCGAGCTCATGAGCTCAGCGCCTAGGCCGGAGCCGACATCCGCCCTCTAGAGGAGACCCTCGGAGGTTAGTGCCCCCCGGTCGAGGTCGAGCCTCTCCGAGTGTGCGCCCTCTGGACCGGGTCCGTTGACATCCGCCCTCCAGAGAAGACCCTCGGAGGTTAGTGCCCCGTGGTCGAGGTCGAGGCAAGAGCTCACCCGCCGAGGTCGAGCCTCTTCGAGTGCGCGCCCTCTGGATCGGGTCCGCCGACATCCGCCCTCCAGAGGAGACCCTCGAAGGTTAGTGCCCCCCGGTCGAGGTCGAGCCAAGAGCTCACCCGTCGAGGTTGAGCCTCTCCGAGTGTGCGCCCTCTGGACCGGGTCCGCCGACATCTGCCCTCCAAAGGAGACCCTCGGAGGTTAGTGCCCCCCCGGTCGAGGTCGAGCCAAGAGCTCACCCGCCGAGGTCGAGCCTCTCCGAGTGCGCTCCCTCTAGACCGGGTCCGCCGACATCTGCCCTCCCGAGGAGACCCTCGAGGTTAGTGCCCTCCCGGTCGAGGTCGAGCCAAGAGCTCACCCGCGAGGTCGAGCCTCTACGAGTGCGCGCCCTCTGGATTGGGTCTGCTGATATTTGCCCTCCAGAGGAGACCCTCAGAGGTTAGTGCCCCGCGATTGAGGTCGAGCCAAGAGCTCACCTGCCGAGGTCGAGCCTCTCCGAGTGCGCGCCCTCTGGACCGGGCCCGTACTTCGCCCTTCTCCACCAGGCCATCCTTGCCAGCCTGGAGCACCTAGGATGGAGCGAGCCCCGCCGTCCCAGCTCGGCCTCAACCCGGAAGAAGTCCTCATCAGCCAAGGAAACCGACGAGCCTCCCGAGGACCGTACCAGAATGCCTCTCAGGCCGTATTGACTACCTGACACCACTAGTTACACCAAAAAGACAAGCAACGTGCCAATTAAGGTGCCACATTCCTCACCAACCACTCAGATCACCCAGGAAAGACCATCCGGGAGATTCGAACCTCGCGGCGGCGGCCCACCATTCGAGACATCCCCGATTTCCCGGAATAAGGAATCATGGACTGTCGGAGCGCCTGAATCACCTTACCATGAAATAGGAAAGGGCTTCCCGGGACACCGCCGCGCGCATCTGATAGCCCGGCGGGAACCCCGAGACAAGCTCCCAACGGCCAGTCTTCGACTACAAAGAACGATCGGCACCCCCCAAGGGGAGGAGGAGGTAACAACAAAATAACAACAATAGTGACAACAACAACAAGAAAAAAGGCCATCACCACCACGAATGGAGGGAACGGAGGGGCTCAAGGAGAGGCGGAGGAACAGAGCATCCCTCTGTCCCCGCTACCAATCTCCCCCTGCGACGTTCACACCTCCATACACACATCTTTCACTCCTCCTAGCACGGAGTCCATCAAGAAGGGCCCGGCCAGGAGAATCTGTTCCCTTAAACCGTCACTGACTTGATCGTTGGAGTGCCCCCGCCGGAAACCCCAGCCTGGGTCTCTAACCATTGTCTCGCAGGCCCAGGAGCAAAGGACCACCGGACGGTGGGAGGCGGAGACTCGGCAGTCGAGCGCGGCAGGCGGCGGGTGGAGCACACTCCGACGCGGCAGCTATGGACCACGACGGTCTTGGCGGCAACATCTGCATTACTTGAAATATTAATAAGCTTTACTTTTCCTGAAGGTTAATCAATCTTATACTTGCTGAGCGTTGATCGGCTTTATGTCTCTTAGATATTGATCAAACTTGTGCATGTTGGGCATTGATCGGCTTTACGCCTCATAGACGTTGATCAGCCTTGTACCTCTTGGGCATGATCAGACTTATGCCTATTGGACATTGATCGGCTTTACGTCTCATGGACATTGATCAGCTTTGTGCCTCTTAGACATTGATCAAACTTGTGCCTATTGGACATTGATCGGCTTTACGTTTCATGGACGTTGATCAACCTCTTGCCTCTTAGATGTTGGTCGGCCAGATCTTTGGCAAGTGAATATAGACAAATCAAACAGAATAAGCTTGTCGTATCCCAACACTTCCTAAATTCCATACACCCATACACCACCTAGTCGACCCCACCAACCCCTGATAAACTAACAAATAAAACAACCAACCAAAAGAACAAGCAGTTCGCCCATAACTCTTTACAACGTAAGAGCTACCATCCAAACAACCCCCCATCACCCACCATCCATCATCGCGCCTTGCACTCGTCCGGTGGTATAGGGAACCTGGCCGTATCAGCACAGTAATCATACACAAGATGCTTGGCCCGGGCCCACATCAGCTGATGGCTCTGATGCACGCTCAACGCCTCCATCTCCTTCTCTTTCCACCAGTACCTCCCCTCCTTCCCCACTCGCTACCGCTGCATCTTTTAATCTCCGCCGTCCATTCGTCCCCGGCCCCCCACTCGCATCCGTCAATCCGCACCTCACGATAAGCGGCCACGAACGGCGCGTGAGACCAGTCCGTCTTCACCCGGCCCCCTGGGTTGCCCAATCGTCGGCGTTCCAGATGGAGCTGAACACCCCCATCGGCTGGTCCCGCGGGAACACGATACCGCTTTCCTCGCGATTCCCGTAGACGCGGATCGGGGTATCGTCGACGAGGAAGACCACCTGGCGGGGGTTCCAGAGGATGGAGTATGCGTGGAAGTCGGCGGTTGGGTCAAACCATAAATCCATCCGCTGCTCCCTGTTGCCGATCCCGTTCACGTACATGTTCGTCTGGACCAGGTACGGCTCCCCGTGGTGTTCCCAAGAAACTCGAAGTCGAACTCGTTGCGGTTACTGCCGTCTGATGACATCTGGACGACCAGAGATAATAATCATGATCAGTTGATTTATAATGTATTTTTTTCGTTTTCAAATATAAATGCTTTAATAATGATGAAGATAAAGTTGGCTTTAGCGTTGTTTCCCAGCCTGGCCAGCTTGGCTGTGCCGGCTAAAAGGGTTGCAACCGAACAGTTGCACATCGGCTTGCGTACAACTTTACCATCCGGCGAGCTACAAACATTTTTTTGTTACCCTATAAACGAGGAAGATAGGTGAAGGGAATCTTTTCATAGGTAAATTTTTTTTGATAAAGCTCGTAGGTAAATTTAAGATGGATTATTTTAACGGACAGGAAGATGCTTTGTACGCATTAAATATTATTTTTAAAAACTCAAAAAAAATTAATAATAAATGTTAAGTTATTGTAATTAGATTTTTATGAATAATTTTCTCATTTCAAAAAAATAAATATTAATTATTTTAACTGGATTATGATAATTTATTATTTTAAAAATAATAATAAATATTAAATTAATTAATAAATATTAATTTTTTATTAAATGTATTTTTTTATTGATAAAGTAAAAATGAAAAGAAGGATAAATTCCGCTACTCTCACTGGGATTCCCTTCCTGCCCGATCATATTCATACGGATCTTAATCAGCACCATCATGATGCTGGTTAAAGGGACCAATTAAAGATATTTTTCTCATTACTCGTGAGTGGTGCAGTTAGTTGGTTGTGAAAAATCACAACAGTCTTAGTTTCGATATATTTCGATAAAAAAGTCCAGAAATAAAATGAAAAAAATATAGAAAAATAATCTAAGAATAAATTTAAAAAAAAAAAAAATAACTCTAGAGTTTCTATTGATTGGTGATAGTAAAAAAAATTGAGAATATATATAATAAATCTCGTACACTAGTGATAGTCAGGTTGACGTACTCACCTTCGGATGAGGAACGACTGCGAATGCAGAAAAATTAATATATATCTTTTATCTGGAAATGATCATATCCGAGATTTAACTTCTGGTCCATCTTTTTATTTATCAAAAATATATATATATATATATATATATATATATATATATATATATATATATATATATTTTCTAGATAAAGAATTGGCATCAGCCAATGTGATATAATTTTGTCAATATTAATAACAAAAGCAAATATTATATGCATAAAGAATGGGTCATTTAAGCTTTAACGGGAGGTAATTATTGGCCAGGCTCGTTTCCGAGAAAGACAGAAGAAGTATTTCAGCTTTATTTTTTGTTTAAAAAAAAAGGGATCAGAGCTCCTGATTTGCGTCAGAGATTTTTTTTTTTTTTTCCTGAAGGTGAAGGAACAGCTCTTTTCGTTGACCCAAGAACTAAAAACAAAAATGGTTCGTGACTTTTTTTTTAATGAAAAACACTACCAGACGCTGTTGTTGTTGCTGTTTTCTTTTTTTTTTTTGGACAGAAGTACCAGACGTTGTCGTTAGGAACTAGATAGCACGGTATTTTGAGAGAGAAGTGAAACATAGAATTTTATGTTGCCTTGTTGAGAAAGAAAAGGAGAGTGGAACTAGATATCACGGTATTTTGAGAGAGAAGTGAAACATGGAATTTTATGTTGCCTTGTTGAGAAAGAAAAGGAGAGTGACGATGTCGTTGCCCTTGACTTCTTGAACACGAGCTGGAAGACCGGGAGTGGAGTCTTACATAGAACGCAGTGACGGTTCCGGCGGAGTCTCCTTCGACCAGCTTGATCTCAGCCGTGGCCTTGCCGTACAAATACTTGCTTTTAGAGGCAAATCCAGCACCTGAAAGCATTAGCAACAACCATGTTACCATACCAGAGAGAACGAGGGGACTCAATATGAGACGATTGGCCAGAAAAGGAGTGCAATTAATCTAGCGGAGCACTCTAAAGCAGAGATAAAACAAGAGAGACCAAATAGAGATCAAAATTAAGCAAATGGATAGATGAGAAGACATTTTGATATAAAACAAATGGAAAAAGAAAAAAAGAAAGAGGACAAAAGTTAGATTAGTATGCAAGGTGTGCTTTACCCAAAAAAAATACATGGTGTGAAAATGGTGAAAACAACCTAAAAAATATAAGAATTGAAGCAAAACAGAGACAATCTGAAATAGTTTTGAGTAATAGAAAAGATAAGACCATGCAATGCGAAACAGAGAGATTCTGAACCAGAAAGAATCAAAGAAGGCAGTAGAAAACAATAAAAGTCAAAGAAGCAAGCATTGAAACCCCAAGTACCGGAGAAGTTATCAAGCTTAAGCTTGAGAAGCTCTCCATCATATGTCATATGGTCCGAGGCCCAGCTCGCCTGAATCACCTCATCAAACTTCGCCCCACTCACGCCCGTCACCGAGAAGGCGACGAAGAACATTAAACCAAGAAGAAAAATTTCACAAGAATCCGCCATTAAAGGGCAGGAAGGAAAGAGGAGAGGATCGGAGAAGAAGGTGAGAGATCTCCCAAGATAACGTTTAGCCCGCTCGGGCCCGGCCTTTATGTAGCCCGCTCCCGTTGGGGGAAGCCGTCCAGTGGGGCCCACGTCACCCGCCCCATCGGACAAAAAGGGTGCAGGTTGTATCCTTCTCGCGAATGAATGGTTCATCTTCTCTCACGACAGTAACCGTTGGATAGTGCAAAAGTATTTTTAAAAATAATGTACGCAAAGATATTACGTAGTTGGAAGCCTTCATTTGCTTTGAAAATCGTATAACGTGTCATCCAACGATTACCGTCGTGAAAGAGGATGAATTCTTAATTCGGTTCGTTTCTCGTTCCCTTAGATTAACATACTCGTAATCGGATAGGAAGGATATGCAAAAAAAAATTATGTTTCTTATTGAACATGGCCTGATGGGTTGGGACCAATGAAAGTAGTTACAGCGGAGTTTATCTTTCCCTTTTTTTTTTGTCCTATAAAAAAAAAAAAAAAAAAATTCGGACGAAAGATACAATCCGCTTCCGGACAAAAAAGCCCTGCTCCCCGCCCACTGACCTGCCACGAAAGGCGAAAGTATCCGTTGCTCCCCGCTCCGGCTTAGCTGGCCGGACCGAGGGGACCGCGGTACGCCCGTACGGCCTGTTCGGTCATTGTCTCTTTAAAACCGTATCCGAGCGGTCCAGCCAATAGTACGTTGACACGTGCCAGGTCCAGCTGTGGCCTCAGCAGCAGACTGCCGATAGCTGGCGAGCGGCAGCACTCAGAGAAAAAGCGTGAGTGCCGCTGAGGTCAGGCGACAGCTGGCCTAGAAGCCCCCAATTATACTAATTTGCACCAATTATGTTGGCCCGGTTCGGGTTTCAAGCCTGTGGGGACCGTTGAATCATCGTTGGGTGCCAATGGGGGGACGTTCCTCACTTCGAGATGAGTCATTTGCTTTTCTTGGGGAATTGTGTTGAAGTTTATCCAGAAGCTAAAGGGAGAGGTGGTCGAAGTTATAGCCCTATCTCAAAACGGTCGAATTTATAAATTTTTTTAAAAATTAATATTTTTTAAAAAATATCAAAATAAAATAATTTTAAATAAATTTATCAAAGTATCATGATTTCAGCCACATATTTTTTTTATATATTTTTTTAAGACGATACGGTAGATAAAAACAGAAGATGCACCAAAAATACATATAAAATCGACAGTTTTAATAAAAAAATATAGATAAAATCTATATCTTCAAATTTTAATATAATAAAATTAAAAATAATATAATAAAATTAAAATATCTAAAATAACGTAATAAAATTATAATAAATAAAATATTTAAAATAATATAATAAAATTAAAAATTAAAAAAAATTAAAAGATGATACAGGTAAAGTGAAGTTGCAGGTCGTATCTACTACTTTATCTTATTCATGCACCTTCATTTTTTAAATTAAAAAAATAAAAAAATAAAAAATAAAAAATTATATAAGTAAAATCATAAATTGTTACCATAATAATAATATAAAATATTAATATTATAAAATAAAATTTATTATAATATATAATAAATAATATCAATAATATAATAAATATAATAAATATAATAAATATATTATAATGTATTAAATTATAAATTATATAATAAAATATAATAAATATTTATAAAATAATAAAAAATTATAATTTAGTTGGTACCAGTCTAGTTGCCAATCCGGTCGTTAATTCATCTATCGGGTTAGTGCTAGTCTGACCGTCAACCCAGTGCTAATTCGATCGCTAGTCCGGTCATTAGGTTGATACCTGTCTGGTTGCCAGCCCGATGCCAGTTCGGTCGGTAGCTCGATGCCAGTTTGGTCTCCTGTCCGATACCAGTTCGGTTAGCAGTCCGAGTCAGACCGGCACCAACCTGGCGATCGGACTGACATCGACTTGGCAGCCAGACTGGTAATCAAATCGATGATTGGATTAGCTATTAGATCGATGGTCGGACTGGCGATCGGACTGGCGGTAGGACTGGCACAGACTTGTGACCGGAATGGCTGCCGAACCGGTGGCCGGATTGGTGACTAAATCGACGATCAGATAGGCACCGTCTTGGCAGTTGGACTGGCTATCGGATCAAGGCTGGGCTGTCGGTCAGATTGACGACCAGATCGATGGCCATCGATCCAACAGCTAGTCCAACCACTAGGTTAGTGCCAATTCGGTCACCTGTCCAGCTGCCAGTCCGGCCACCACTCTGATAACCGGTCCGGCTACCGGGTCGATTTCAATCGACCATCAATCTGGCCATTGGTCCAATAGCTGTCAAACCGTCGGTTGGACTGGCACTGATGGTGGGGACACCAGGATCAGACATAGATCACTGGATCCCATTTGGTTTATTGATTAGGATTTTTAGAACCTTAGTCATGTGTCATAATTTTGCAAGCAAGTAAGATTGAGTCCCGTAATAAGTTGAGACTAGTTGATTATGTCTCAATCCTAGTCTGGTATTGAGTCCTGTATTTCATTATGAGTCCAGTATTAGTCCAGTTCATGTACGAGAGAGGAGGATACCCTATTTTAGAGTCCTACCAAGCCTCATCCAGGAGTCAGAGGCCACTACATCAGCTTATTAGATTTTGTGTGACACCCTGGGATCCAAGATACCTTCTGGATGCCTAGATTCCTCCTAGATGTCATTCCAGATGCCATATTCCTTCCAGATGCCTTGGAATATTCTCAATCCAGGGCACCCTTTGATTCCAAGGAGATATCAACATCTTAGTCCAAGAAATTTAAGCCTAAGAGCAAGGCCCAAGCCTTTAAGAACCAAGATTCCAGTTTGATACTTGGAATATACCAGCCCAGGCGCCCCAGCTTCCAGGAGGCCCAAAGCCCATGCACCCTCCACTCTTGGCTGGCTCCTTGCTGCCCCTTGAAGCCCAACATGCCAAGAGGAGGTGTCCTTCATGAGTTGACCAAGTCCAAGCATGGTGGAAGAGTCCAAGTGAAAGAAGGAAAACAAGTTTATGTTTCATTCAACTTGTATACTCCTAGTTTTAGGTTACTTGTGTAGTTTTTCTACCATTCAAAGTGTGTAAACCTATCCTAACTATGAGAGAACTGAAATCCTAACAAGGAGAGGGCATGGGAACTCTATAAATACCCCACCCATCTTTCTCTTGTAAGTACTTCAATCTTATGAAATAAAACCCTGCTGAAATTTCGAGCTTATGAGTTTGTTTTGTGTTCTTGTGTTGGTGTTCTTGTGTTTTGTGGTTGTTCTTATGTGCCCTAGCCGACCCTTGCTGCCAAATCCAAGTCTTCATCAGCCACACCCAAGGAGAAGCAGCCCTAGCCGCCCAACAAGCCAAGGATCATCTCCTTTCCCAGGCCGCTAGCTCTTCTAACCCTAATCTTGATTCCCTTAAAACCCTAGTTTCTTTTCTTTGTTTATTTGTTTGTTTGATTAACCTCTAACGCGTGCAGGATCCCTGAGGTGTTTCCCCTCCCCAGAGGAGGTTTTCTTTGCCTTCAGGACCACCTATATCAGCCTTCTCTTCAAGGGAACTAAAGCTTCATCATCCAGGTTCCAATCTAAGTGTTGAGTGATCTCTTCAACGGCTAGTTTTTCAATCTCTGAGTGGTACAAACTTCCTTACTCTTAATTTCTATTTTGATTGAAGGTTATCTATCATAAGCCGGGAATTTCTCAATTCTTGGATCCTGACTTTTATTATTTTGTATGAGCATACCTGCGATTATGATGATTCTTTGCATTGCTACTATTCCTGTTAGTCTTAATTTTAAAAATTTAGCCTACAAATTAAAATTATAAAAAATTCTAAAAAAAATAGTTTACTATTTTTCTTGCATGTTTAGCAATCTTAGAGTCATCCTGCATCAGCTTGGTATCAGAGCGAGTTTAGGATAGCATTTATCTGCATTAGGATCATAAATCCTAATTTCTGCATCCTGCTAGCTGCAGTAAGTGTCTGTTTTTCATCTAATTTTGACCTCTTAGGAATTTTATTTTCTATAAAATATGCATGACGTGTTCTATGTCTTGTTCTATGTTTTATCATAATTTTTAATTAATTTTACAGAAAATTAAAAATCCTAAAATTTGGCATATTAGAAACCCTAACTAAAATCTTGATAATTCTGTATCAGTCTGAAATCCCTAGGATTTTCATCATCATATGATTTTATTTTTGCATCAAATTTGGTAGAGATCGTCAACACCTCCATCCTCTATCTTAGAATTTTTTTTGTTTTTTTTCTGCATCGAAATCCATGTCAAACACTGTATCAAACTGAGCCCTAATGTTCTGAATCTGTGAACTCTGCATACTTGTCGAAACCTAACCTAACCAACTTCTAAACCCCCCATTCCCAAGCCCAATTTGTTTGCTAACCTAATCAACTCAAACCTAACTTGCCACATCATAAAATACACAAAATATTTTATTTCTCTATTTGTTATTAGTTGCATTAGGACTCATTGAAAGTGCATCATTTGATTAACCTAATCTTAAGGGCAATTGCTATCTAGCATCAGGGCAGGATTTCATCACCTGTCTTAGGCCCAAAATAACCATCATCATTCTAACCTAAGCCTAATTAAAATTAATTACACCTAATTTGCCCTAGAGGGCTAGGTGACACTCACAGGTCGGGTCTGAGCTGTGTGGGCCAACTAGTACATTTAATCCTTTAGCTATTACTGGAAGCTGGTGCCTAAGGCTGGGGGTCCAGAGTCAAACGACCTAAGTAGTGTTGTGATTTTTAATTGGGTCCCTGTGTTAAGCAGGAGGGGCCTCCCACACTCCCACCCCCTACCTGGCTAGTGGAAGGATTAGCTGCTGGGTTAAATGTAAGTTGAGCTGACACATTCAGTTTTGACTCTAGGTCTAGCAAGCCCTAGATTGTACTAACCCTTGCATGTTTGGTTGCATCATTCCACTTTGATCGATTGAATGTTTGCATAACCACTAGGATAGGAACCCAATACTATGACCCATACTTAGAGCCCAACCCTATGAGAACCTCATACCATGACCCATACCAAGAACCCATACCCTATTACCCTTCCAGACCCTATTACCCTAGTCCCTATTTACCCAGATGAACTGACTCCAGATTCTAGGATCGCAAACTTTTAGTACAGTGGTGGGATTTGAGACAAGATAACAAAACTGTGTCCGAGTACATTGACCAATTTGATGAGTTTTATGGGACATGTTACACAGTTGAACCTGAGTCTAAAATCATATCTAGGTTTAAAGCTGGCCTACATAGAGTTATCCAATGGGAACTGTTTAGATGACAAATTTGAGACCTAGATGATGCCTATCACATAGCTTTGGAATTCGAGTCAACCTATAGGACTGAACCCATAACCTATGAATCCATAACCCTTAGTCAGCCTGAGCCCAATAGGATTAGTACCCCTAGATATGAACCTAATGTTAGTCCACTTTTCCTTAGTCAACCTAAACCCACTAGGATTAGTGCCCATAGTTAGAACCCTAGTATTAATTAGGAACCCCTTAGTCAACCCATCCCTGCTACCCCAATTAATAGCCAGTTTTCCTTTAGCCAAACCCCTCCTACTACCCCATTGGTTCACCAGGATGACTTAGAAGAGGATGTATATGAGGCTGATCCAAGTTTGGTGGAGGAGTATGAAGTTGTTGAGTCTATTGAAGATCTAGAAGAAGATACACCTATAGAAACCCACAATTAGTTGACTATGACCAAACCCAGAAAGAAACCAACCCATAATTAGTTGAGTCGGAAGTCTAGTGCAACCAACCCAGTTCAACCATGGAGTCCAATCTAGAAACCCTCCTTAAGGCCATGATTGAACAATTGACCCAGATGAACACCCAAAACCAAGCCCAGCTTGACTAGATGATCACCCAATCCCAAAGTCAGTTTATCCCATCAACCACCCAAACCAACAACCAAGTAACCAATAGGCTTGACCAATTAACCAATAGGTTGGACCAGGTAGAAGCCAATCCAGAGTAAGCTGACCCTGACCATACCCAATCCGTAGTGGAAGAACTCTTAAAGGAAGAAGACCATGAGGAACCCAATCCTACTATTAGAATCTTACCTGAGAGAATTTTAGAAGAGGATCTAATTATAGAACGCAGTCCTTTGATTTATGAGCCAGAAAAATTTACTAGGGACCCGATCTCTTTAAATCGGTACCCTCGGGATGAAGTCATTTCTTTGACTCCACTTGATCTTTTTCCTGAAATCAATGATCCTTTCTTCCATTATGTAGACCCTTTAGATAGACAGCAACCCCATAAGGTTAACCTCATTAGTTTAGGATTAATCCTTGACACCCCTTCTTATATCCTACTTTATCCAACTAACCCTGAACCATCTTCTTATTTCTTACCCTACCCAACTGATCCTGAACCGACCTCTTATTTTCTACCATTTTCTAAATCTTCTTATGTTTCTTTAACCATTTATATGCATTTTATAGAGGTTTGTATATTGCATTCATTCATTGAGTCTATTAAGTTTGCTTCATACTTCTGGAAGACCCTCTGGTATCTATTAAAAGCTCATGTCACATTTTCATGCGCATACCAAACCTGGGTTAAACCTAAAAAGCCTATAATCTATTAAGCTTAGGCCCAAAGAGTCCAATAGGAATGCATAGTTGAGTCTACATGTCATGAGTCCCCTGCATTGTTAGTTTGCATGTGTCAGCATGTTTGCATCTGCATCAGAAAATTAGCCAAAGATTAATCTAAGTAATGAAACATATAAGAACTTGGCTAATTCTCGAAAGTAAGCCAAAGGATTATGTGGAAGATTATGTGATCATTAAGAATTTTATGATCACAAAGCTGGCCCATTCAGAATAAAAAAAAGAGTTGGACCTAATGCCTATGTGCTTGAGATGCTACCTGATTTAGGTATTAGTTCCACCTTTAGCATTTCAGACCTTATGGAGCACAGGGAGCTAGCAATGATACCTAGCGAGCCCTTTAAGCCACTCCATTTCTTTGAGAGGGAACCCACCCCATAGTGTCCACATACAATTTGGCCAATAAGTGAGGAAAGGAGTGAGCGAATCCTAAATGATCAAGCCATCAGTACCCGAGATGAAGGTTATCAGAGGTATTTGGTCCATTAGCAAGATCGGCCAAAATCTGAAGACTTGTGGAGCACTGGTGAGGATCTGCAGTGCCTCAACCTAGATCCTCCTTGAGCAGTATGAGAGCCAAATTAACCCTTACTCGATGGGGTGAGTTCCTCCCACCCCGGGAGAATTGGTGGGGATACCAGGATCAGACACAGATCACTAGATCCCATTTGCTTTATTGATTATGGTTTTTAGAACCTTAGTCATGTGTCAATTTTTCAAGCAAGTAAGATTGAGTGCTGTAATAAGTTGAGCTAGTTGATTGTGTCTCAACCCTAGTCCAGTATTGAGTCCTATATTTCAGTATGAATCCAGTATTAGTCCAGTTAATATATAAGAGAGAAGGATACCCTATTTTGGAGTCCCACCAGGCCTCATCCAGGAGTCAGAGGCCACTACATTAGCTTATTAGATTTTGTGTGACACCCCAGGTCCAAGATGCCTTCTAGATGCCCAAATTCTCCCTAGATGCCATTCCAGATGCCAAATTCCTTCCAAATGCCTTGGAATATTCTCAACTCAGGGTGCCCCTTGATTCCAGGGAGATACCAGCATCTTAGTCCAAGAAATTCAAGCCCAGGAGCAAGGCCTAAGCCTTTAAGAACCAAGATTCCAGTCTGATACCTGGAATATACCAGCCTAGGCGCCCTAGCTTCCACGAGGCCCAAAGCCCATGCACCCTCCACTCTTGGCCAGCCCCTTGCTGCCCCTTGAAGTCCAACATGCCAAGAGGAGGCATCCTTCATGAGTTGACCAAGTCCAAGCATGGTGGAAGAGTCCAAATGAAAGAAGGAAAACAAGTTTATGTTTCATTCAACTTGTATACTCATAGTTTTAGGTTACTTGTGTAGTTTTTCTCCCATTCAAAGTGTGTAAACCTATCTTAACTAGGAGATGACTGAAATCCTAACAAGGAGAGGGCATGGGAATTTTATAAATACCCCACCCCTCTTTCTCTTGTAAGTACATCAATCTTATGAAATAAAACCCTGCTAAAATTTTGAGCTTGCGAGCTTGTTTTGTGTTCTTGTGTTGGTGTTCTTGTATTTTGTGGTTGTTCTTGTGTTCCCTAGCCGACCCTTGCTGCCAAACCCAAGTCTTCATTAGCCACATCCAAGGAGAAGCAGCCCTAGCCGCCCAACAAGCCAAGGATCATCTCCTTCCCTAAGCTGCCAGCTCTTCTAACCCTAATCCTGATTCCCTCAAAATCCTAGTTTCTTTTATTTATTTTTTTGTTTCTTTGATTAATCTTTGACATGTGTAGGATCCCCGAGGTGTTTTCCCTCCCCAAAGGAACTTTCTTTGCCTTCAGGACCACCCAGATCATCCTTCTACTTCAAGAAAACTAAAGCTTCATCATCCATGTTCCAATCTGAGTGTTGAGTGATCTCTTTAACGGCTAGTTCGTCAATCTCTGACTGGTACAAACTTTTCTACTCTTAATTTTTGTTTTGATTGAAGGTTAGCTATTATAAGCTGAGAATTTCTTAATTCTCGGGTTCTGACTTTTATTATTTTGCATGAGCATGCTTGCGATTATGATGATTCTTTGCATTGCTACTCTTCCTGCTAGTCTTTACTTAATTTTGAAAATTTAGCATGCAAATTAAAATTATAAAAAATTCTAAAAAAATTAGTTTACTATTTTTTTTGCATGTTTAGCAATCTTAGAGTCGTCCCGCATCAACCGACCTAGTAGCTAGACTAGTTGTCGAACCAGTGGCCAGCCTGACAGTCGAACCGGCACCGACCTGGTAGTCAAACTGGTTATCAGTCCGGTGGTATGACTGGCAACTAAATTGAGGGTCGAATTGGCACTGACTTGGTGGTTGGACTGGCTGTTGGACCGGTGGCGACCGGTCCAGTCGCCAGTCCGGCCACCAATTTGACTCCTGATCCGATAACCAGTTTGGCTACTAGAACGGTGCCAATCTGATTGCTGATCTAGTTGCCAGTTCGGCCATCAGTCCGACAGCCATTCTGGTCACTAGGTCGGTGCTAGTCTGGCCATCAGTCCGATCGCTAGTCTGGCCATCGATCCGATTACCAGTCTGGTCATCGATCCGATTACCAGTCTGGTCATCGATCCGATTACCAGTCTGGTCATCGATCCAATAGCCAATTCGATCATCAATTCGATTGCCAGTCCAGCCACTAGGTTGATGCTAGTCTGGTTGCTAGGTTAGTGCCAGTCCAACTCATACTGGCGACCAAACTGGTATCGGGCAGGGTACCAGACTAGCATCAGGCTATTGATCGAACTAGCATTAGGCTTGCGATCGGACTTGCGATTGGACAAGTATCGACCTGGTGACCGGATTGGCAACCGGATGAGCATCAAGTTGACTATCGGATTGGCACTGACCCGACAGGCAAATTGGTGACCGGACTAGTGACTAGACTGACACCGACTAAATTATAAATTTTTTATTATATTATAAAATATTTATTATATTTTATAATATAATATATAATATATAATTCAATATATTATAATATATTTATTATAATATTTATTATATTTATTATATATTATAATAAATTTTATTTTATAATATTAATATTTTATATTATTATTAAAGTAATAATTTATGACTTTATTTATATATGTTTCAATTTTTTTAATTTTTTGATTTTTTTATTTTAAAAATGAATGTGTAGTAATAAGATGAAGCTGCAGGTAGGTCTGCGACTTTACTTTACCTGTAGCATCTTTTAATTTTTTAATTTTTTTAATTTTTAATTTTATTATGTTATTTTAAATATTTTATATATTATAATTTTATTACATTATTTTAAATATTTTTAAATTTATTATATTATTTTTAAATATTTTATTATGTTATTTTTATATTTTATTATATTTTAGTAATTTTATTAGGTTAAAATTTAAAGATATAGATCTTATTTGTATTTTCTTTCATTAAAGATGTAGATCCTATGTGCGTTTTTAGTGAGAAGACATAGGACCTACATTTTTAGTGAGAAGATGCGGGTCCTACCTCTTTTGCCTTCATTCATCGTATCATCAAAATATATGATAAAAATATTAAAAAAAATATGTGGCTGAAACCATGGTATTGTGATAAGCTGGCTCGAGGAAGGCTAATTATCAGTCCAATTGAGTCCTTTCTGAACTGGTCGCCCAAACCAGTATACTCAAAGGTGACTCAACGGGAAGGTAACTCAACAGGCTGATAAAGCAATGATTCGACATTACCATCTTAGCCACATCGCAGGGTCCATCTTTGGTCAACGCTGAAGACATCAGCCCCAAAGCATATTCTTGGCCCATGTTGCCCCAGAACGACTAGCTAGTCTTCTTCGGATTGATTGGTCCGAAGAAGATAGCTACCTTAACTCTCAGCTTGATCCGAAGAGGACAAGTTCGAAGCAAAATTCCAGCCCACTTCGAAGAAGGCAACTCTAATACAAATAGTTAAAATGTCTTTGGCTTACTCTGAGAAGGTAGGCATAAGGCGATCAGCCAATCTGACTTCGGTCCCTTCTGAAGGAGTGGCCCTGAAGTAAATCTTCAGTTGATCTCGACCTGAAATTATCAGAGGCGGTTATGGTTTTTATAATCCACCATGTGGCCACTAACTCCAATTCCAACAATATAGAAATGGCTAGAATTAGACAGTAACCACTTATGGTTATGGAGATGTTAGGCTAACTAACCCTCTTAACGGAAACCAAGTGGGATCAATTGCATTCTGTTACATCCACTTCTATAAATACTGATAAGAGGGGACACTCATGGTAAGCAATTTTGAGTTACTTTCACTCACACTCTCTCTCCAAGCTCTCCATTCTATTGACTGAACCTTTACTGACTTAGGCATCGGAGTATCCCTTGCCGGAGAAAATCGGTCAGGGACTTGTTTACAGGTATCTCAAGAGGCGGATTAGCAACTAGTTGCTCCATCTAGTTCGTAAAGGTTTAGCACCAACAGATTGGCATGCCAGGTAGGGGATGACAGTGTCTAAACAAGTAGTAGTGACTGTCGATGACGTCTAATCGTTCTCCTCTTGGAAAGAAGAGTTTGAAGAAACCATAATGGTGAAAGGAAGAACTCAAAATGCTTCGACAAGTAGGGGATGTCCTCCCTCTCAAAGGAACGACCCCTCGGTGGAGAATAAAATCCCACCACCCATGCTGGTTGTAGGATAGCACCAATTCAAAGCCCTTTTGAACCGGGTTGATGCACTAACAACCATGGTTCAAAATTTTTAAGAAGCTGCCCGCCAAGCAGGGCACCTACTAGCCACCTCCAGGCACAGCTATTGGTCTAAACCAAGGGAGGATCTCCACCATGAGTCTACTCGACACTCCCCTCAAGGTCGGCTTTCTCATGAAGGCCAAAGTCACCAGCACCATAAGTCGACCGATAGTTGACTTGAGAGGAAGAGAACTAGACGATCCCCCTCGATTTCTTCTGAAGACTCTACTCCTAGGGGCTGGGCGAAAAGAAATCGGCAATGACTACAAAGATAAGTTCAAGATGCTTGAGTCACAGATTGCAAGATTCCATGATCAGGAAGAGATGGCGAAGTCATGGCCTTTGACTCGAGACCTCCTTACATCTTTAGAATAATAGAGGAAATAGTCCCTCGCACTTTAAGGTCCCCTAGATAGAACTTTATGATGGGATTACCAATTCACTCGACCGACCATCTAGGCAGCTTTAAGACCCACATGATGATCCAAGGAGCCTCCGATGCACTGCACTGTCTCACTTTTCCTGCCACTTTGAAGAAGGTAGCTCGAATATGGTATTTGAGCATACGTCCAGGTACCATTGATTTCTTCTATGAATTAGAAAAATTATTCATCTCATATTTTAGGACTTGCCGCAAAATGCCCCACAACACGGACAGTTTGTTCCTCCACTAAAATGATGGGGAGAGTCTTAGAGATATATTGCAAGATTCAATTCGGCTACTTTTGAGATCCCCGATCTCAATGAGCATGTAGCCATGTCTGCTTTGAAAAAGGGCTTACGATCGTCCAGGCTCACATTTTTTCTGGACAAAAAATTCTCGACAAGTTACGCTAAATTCCTGTCAAGGACTTAGAAGTATGCGGATGTCGAAGAGCAAGCGACGAATCAGCACCTGACCGAAGGAAAGTCTATCTTCAAGAAGAAGAACAGCAAGGGGATGAATCCCCTTGCACCTCCTAGCAACAATGACTCCACTCGATGATGTAGTCCTAGGCCCAAAATGTTGGGTAGAAAATTTGATTCGTACACTTCTCTTAATCTCTTAAGGGAAAGGATCTTGATGGAGTTAGGAAAAGAAAGCTACCTGCAACAACCGCGCCCCATGAAGATATCCTCCACTGTGAGGAACAGAAACCAATACTACCGATTCTACAAGGATCACGGCCACAACACCGAAGACTACATCCAACTCAAGGATGCCATAGAAGACTTGATTAAGAGGGGGTACCTAGGAAAGTAAGTCAGCCACTCCGAACTCTGTACTGAAGTTGCTGCCCTATAAAGGGCTATTGAAGAAGTTGAACTACCCAACCAGAGGCCGACCGATAGAAGGGTGGGCATGCTACATCGACGAAATAACTGGAGAAGAGCCGAGGAGGATGTTCCCAAAAGGCTTAGGAGCAAGAACTTCGCATGCTTCTCAGATGATGATCTCCAGGGAATTCATGTCCCACATGATGATCCAGTTGTAGTTTCAGCCATTGTGGCCAACTACAATGTAAGACGCATTCGAATAGACAATGGAAGCTTTGCAGATATTTTACTTTATGATGCATTCTCCAGAATGGGTTTGTTTAAAAATAAACTACAGAGGTCTCCCGTGCCTCTGACTGGGTTCAGAGGCAACTAGGTCAGAGTTAAAGGAGAAATAATACTACTTGTAACCGTTGGCACCGAACCATGGTAGAAGACACTCCCCATCAACTTTGTAGTAGTCCGAACCCCATCAGCTTACAACGCCATCTTGGGATGACCCGCCTTAAACAAATTTTGAGCCATAGTATCAACGTATCACCTTCTAGTACGCTTCCCCACTAGAAATGGTATTGGCGAATTAAAGGGAGACCAAAGAGTCGCCCGATAGTGCTTGATGATACAAGACAAGCAATAGGTTAATCTCATGACACTGGATCAGCTGGACCCAACAGATCATATTGAAGATGGTGGGGTGCCAATGGAGAAGACTGTCTTCATACCTTTAGCCAAATATGATCCAACGAAGACTGTGCAAATTGGGAGTCTACTGGATGGAGAAACAAGGACAAGATTGATCCATTTCCTTCAAAGTAATGTTGACATCTCTGCATGGTCGGCTTCAGACATACCTGGAATCCTAGCCAAAGTAATCACTCATCGACTCGAAGTGAGCTCTGGACGTAAACCAGTTAGGTAGAAGAAGAGGAACTTTGCTCTCGAAAGATAAAAGGTGATCAATGAAGAAGTAAACAAACTTCTCAAAGATGGATTTATAAGGGAAGTACACTATCCTGAGTGGCTAGCCAATGTCGTGATGGCGAAAAAGGCTAATGGTAAATGGAGGATTTGTATTGACTATATAGATTTAAATAAAGCCTGCCTAAAAGATAGTTTCCTCTCTCGAAGATAGATCAACTGGTTGATGCTACGCTGGGCCACCAATTGATGAGTTTCATGGATGCTTTCTTTGGATACAATCAAATTCAAATGAACTCTGAAGATGAAGAGAAGACTGCCTTCATAATAGAGAAAGGACTCTATTATTATAAAGTAATACTGTTCAGGCTAAAAAATACCGGAGCGACATCCCAAAGGCTGATTAACAAAGTATTCAAAAAGAAGCTAGGGAAAAACATGGAAGCCTATGTCGATGACATGATTGTGAAAAGCCTCCTCAAAGCTGACCATATCAAAGATTTGGAGGAGTCCTTTGACACCCTGTGGCATCATCAGATGAAGTTAAATCTGACTAAATGCGCTTTTGGAGTGACTTCAGGAAAATTTCTGGGATTCTTAGTTTCCAGGCGAGGAATAGAGGCTAATCTGAAAAGATTCAGGCCATCCGAAACACGAGACACCCCTCTTGCAAAAAGGAGATTCAAGAATTAACCTAAAGAATCACCTCTTTAAGTCGGTTCATCTCCCGGTTAGCCGAAAGATGTCTTCCTTTCTTCAAAGCTCTTCCCAATCCTAAAGTTTTGAATGGTCCAAGGACTGCCACTTTGCCTTTGAAGAACTGAAGAAATACTTGAAGAGTCCTCCATTACTTTCCAAGCCTCAAGAAGGGAAAATCCTCTATTTATATCTCTCTGCTTCAGATGAAGTGGTCAGTTCAGTGCTTGTTCGAAAAGGAGCTGACAATCTTCAAAAACTGATCTATTACACCAGCAAAGTCTCACATGATGCCGAAGTGAGATACCCTAGAATATAGAAGCTTATAACTCGCTGGTGGTAGCAGCAAAGAGCTTGCAGCCATACTTCCAATCCCATTCCATTATGGTCCTGACCGACCAACCTTTAAAAGCTGTCCTCCGATCTCTTGATACTTCGGGGAGAATAACTAAATAGGCCATTAAGCTTGGAGAGTTTGACATCAACTTCCAATCCAGATTGGCAATGAAAGCACAAGTATTGGGTGACTTCCTAGCTGAATGCACTTGGAGACATGAAGACGACTTATCAGGAGCCGAAAGGGAGGAGGCCACCGGAGGGGATTCGAAATCCATATGGATACTTTATGTAGATGGAGCTTTAAATTCTACAGGATGTGGAGCAGGCCTCATCTTAGCCCATCCAAATGGGCGCATCATAGAATATGCTCTACGTTTTCTCTTTCCATGCTTCGAACAACCAAGCCGAATATGAAGCCTTTCTTGCAGGACTCTGAATGCCAAAAAGCTAGGGATTCAAAAGATTCAAGTCTTTTCATATTCTTAATTGGTGGTGAACCAGGTGAAAGATGAATTTGAAGCCAGAGACCCTACCTGCGAGAGAAAATGAAGACCAAAAGGAGAAGAAAGACTAGGATAGCAGGAAGCAAAGAGGACAAGGCAAAGAAGTTTCCTCTGCCAGGCCATTCCCCTTTATATAGGGGGGGCAAAGACGATTCATGTGACCTCCTCGAAGGAAGAGGCACCTCTCTGATTATGCCATGTATGGGGGCACTGATTGCGGATATGAAGCCTTAAGCGATGCCAATCGATTCAACGGGAGAAAAACTAAACTATCAGTTACGATCCATGTGACCCTATTTAATGGCTGAGATGGAGTTCGTATTTAATATCCAAAGGATAAGATAATGCCATGTCCTCCATCCAAATCAAAGTCGAAGAGTTAGCTGGATCACCATAATGGAAGGGAGAGATGCAACTCACCAGCTCACCGTCTTCTTTTCATAAGCAAATGAGAAGGTGACGACTATCCTCTTCATGACTATCGAATTAGATGTTAGTTACTGCGATCGACTAAATTGAAGATTCACCATCATTGGTCATGCCTTCTCCGTCGGTAAACGACAACCCATAAGTACTCTTACTTTTCAACATAAATGATTGATTTAAAAGATGGGAGTGGGGGCAACTGTTGTGATAAGCCGACTCGAGGAAGGCTGATTATCGGTCCAATTGAGTCCTTTCTAAACCGGTCGCCCAAACCAGTAGACTCGAAGGTGACTCAACGGGAAGGTAACTCAACAGGCTGATAAAGCGATGATTCAAAATTACCGTCCTAGCCACATCGCAGGGTCAGTCTTTGGTCCGTGCTGAAGACATCGGCCTCGAAGCATATTCTTGGCCCATGTTGTCCCAGAATGACTAACTAGTCTTTTTCGGATTGATTGGTCCAAAGAAGATAGCTACCTCAACTCTCAGCTTGATCTGAAGAGGACAAGTTCGAAGCAAAATTCCAGCCTACTTCGAAGAAGGCAGCTCCGATGCAAATGGTTAAGACATCTTCGGCTTACTCCAAAGAAGGTAGGCACAAGGCGATCAACCAATCTGACTTCGGTCCCTTCTGAAGGAGTGGCCCTGAAGTAAATCTTCAGTTGATCTTGACCTGAAATTATCAGAGGTGGTTATGGTTGTTATAACCCACCACGTGGCCACTAACTCCAATTCCAACAATATCGAAATAACCAAAATCAGACAGCAACCATTTATGGTTACGGGGATGTTAAGCTAACTAACCCTCCTAACTGAAACCAAGTAGGCTCAACTGTATTCTATTACATCCACTTTTATAAATACTGGTAAGAGGGGACACTTATGGTGAGCAATTTCGAGTCACTTTCACTCACACTCTCTCTCTAAGCTCTCCATTCCGTTGACTGAACCTTTACTGACTTAGGCATCGGAGTATCCCTTCACAGAGAAAATTCGGTCAGGGATTTGTTTTGTCGATACCCTGGGAGGCGGACCAGCAATCCAGCCACTCCATCCGGTTTGCAAAGGTCCAGCACGGTACTTTGATAAATTTATTTAAAGTTATCTTATTTCAATATTTTTTTTAAAAATATTATTAAAAAAATCCTTGAATTTATAGCTGTCGGATGGGATGGTTGATGGGTGTGAGTTGTCAAGCTGGGATGTGATCATTCGCGTTCATTGGTTCCCAAAATATCTCTGATTGGTGGTAGGCTTTTTGCCCATTATGTCCCTGAGATACCATGCTCACTGAGTTTTGAGTTGCACGGTTGCTGTCATGGCCACAAAAATATTATGGCGAGGATTTTTTTTTATTAAAACAATGGGTAGCATTGCCATCACCTTTTTTTTTTTGATAGAAAAAAGGGTAGGGGGGAATAACCCTCAGTGTAGCTCCCTCATCGGGCCGCCAGCCTGTTAGACAATTGTTCGATATGGGCCGCATATTTTTCTGTGTACCCTCCCCACCAACCGATGAGTACATCAGCCTATCCCCACCACGGAGCCGGAGTATCAGCTGCTCCACCCCCCAGTCACGTGCACCCGAAAATTCAGAATTTAATCGAGTCACCTAAGGGATCATGCCTCGAACCCATGATCGGAGATAGGCAGAGCCATGCTTTTACCAACCATGCTACCACCGTTGCCATCACCTTTACCTGTAATTCTAATAGGGATGGAAGTTTTGTCCATCTTTTCGACAAGAAATGATTTCCACATCTTTCGAACGTTCATATAATAAGACCCATTACGGTAGGCCAATCCAAAATAATAATTACTGATATAATAATTTAATTAATTTTATCTAGACCAATCAACTAGATCAGTGGATACGACGATACTTTCGGAGTCCAACAGGAGAATGGATCAATACTGCACTTCGGCTAAAAGTAATATATAACTTGCGATCAAGCTTCAATCTACTCCGAAAAGGATGGCCGATCCGCAAGTAGCCCACTCAGAAGAGAGTGGCCAATCCATGATCAGCCCACTCCAAAGAGAGTGGGAGACCTATAGCCAGCCCGCCCCAAAGAGAGTGGCTGATCCATAACTCACGATCTAAAGGAGATAATTATAAAGAAAGTGGCCGATCCGTAACACATGCTCTGAAGCGGATAACACTGAAGTAAACAGCCGATCTACAGTCGGCCCACTCCGAAGAGAGTAGCCAATCTACTTCAATCTAAGGCCATCAAGAACAGACTTGGTTGTTATAACCAACCAATCATATAACTGGTAGCCTTGGCTTCAGTAAGACCAAGGTAACTAACCTTCAACAATAACTACAATCAGCTGGAAGGAAGTTATATTGACTAACTTCCCTAACAGAAATCAAGAAGGCTTAACTACTTTCCGTTATAGCCATAACTATAAAAAACAATAAGAAGGGACCTCCAAGGTAAGCAATATCAGGCAATTGTGAGCCTATTTATGACTAACTTATGCCAAGCTGACTCTTCTCTTTGATCATCTCTCTTTCTTTGAGCTCTCCATTCTGTGACTTGATCCCTACAGACTTAGGCATCGGAGTGTCCTCCACCAGAGAAATTTTATCCAGGGATTTATTTTGTAGGAGCCCGAGGAGGTGAAGCAGCGAACTAGGCAATCCATCCGGTCTGCGGGGATCAGTGTCAATAGATTGGTGCACCAGGTAGGGGGCTGAATTTTGATTATGAAGTTCATTTCTGTCTTGGAAAGGAGAGCCTTCAAGAAACACAAGATGGTGAAAGAAAGAGCCTAAAATGTCTTAGCGAGTAGGGGATGCCTTGTTTCCTAGAGGAACGATCCCCCACTAGAAAATGACATGCCGCCTCCCACATTCATTGTAGGACAATAACAATTAGAAGCCCTCATGAATCAGGTAGATGTATTGATGGCCATGGTGTAGAATTTCCAAGAAACTGCACTTCAGGGACAATACTTGCCAGCGGCCTTTAGACATAGCCATCTATCTAGAAGGAAAGAAGACCGACACCAAGAATTCACCCAATGCTCCTCTCGGGATCGGCACTCTTTTGAACCCTAAAGTTCTTGACACCATAGGCATACGGAAGGCCAACCCGAGAGGAAGAGAGCTAGGAGACCCTCCTCAGCATCTTCGGGAGACTCCACTCTAGGAAGTACCAGGTGAAAGGGAATACATGATGATTATGAAGAAAAATTCAAGATGCTAGAATTGCAAATTGCAAAACTCAATGACCAGCGAAGAAGTGAGGAAATCATACCATATGATTCACATCCTCCTTTCTCTCAAAGGATAATGGAGGAAGTCATCCCCCGCCACTTCAAAATTCCTCAATTAGAATCGTATGATGGTATTACTGATCCTCTGGATTACTTAGAAAGCTTCAAGGCACACATGATGATATAGGGAGCTTCCGATGCCCTGCACTGTCTCGCCTTCCTAGCCACTCTGAAGAAAGTAGCTCGAATGTGGTATTCGAGCATCCACCTAGGTACTATTCATTCTTTTGTGAATTGAAAAAATTATTTGTATCACATTTCAGGACCTACCGAAAGATGCCTCATAATTTGGACAACCTCTTCCTCCTACAGCAAAATGAAGGAGAAAGCCTAAGAGACTACATCTCTAGATTCAACTCCACCACTCTTAAGATCCCTGATCTCAATGAACATGTGTCTATGTCCATAATGAAGAAGGGTCTTCGATCATCCAGGTTTACTTTTTTCCTGCACAAGAAGTTCCCTACAAGCTATGCCAAATTGTTGGTGAGAGCTTAAAAATATGCGATGGCTGAAGAGCAAGCATCAAGTCGGTGCCTGACTAAAGGGAGGTCAGCCTCCAGGAAAAGAGCAGCAAGGGATCAACCCCATCTGGACCCCTTATCAATGATGCACCAACTAAATGGTGTAGTCCCAAGCCAAAGCAATTGGGTAGCAGATTTGACTCATATACTTCTCTCTTTCTCCCAAGGGAAAAAATTCTAATGGAGATAGAGAAGGAGAGTTATCTACAGAGGCCACGTCCCATGAAAGCGCCTCCTGCATCAAGGAACAAGAATAAATATTATGGATTTTACTAGGACCATGGCCATAACATTGAAGAATGCATCCAGCTTAAGGATGCAATAGAAGACTTGATTAAGAGGGGATACCTGAAAAAGTATATCAGCAACCAGGAACCCCGGATTGAAGGCACTACCCCAAGAGGGTTATGGAAGAAGCAGAACTATCCAACCAGAGGTCGACTGATGGAAGGGTAGGAATGCTACATCGTTGGACCCACTGGAGAAGCGGAGCTGAAGAAGATGCCCCCAAAAGATATAGAAGTAATAACATCATATGCTTTTCAGATGATGACCTGCAAAAAATCCAGACTCCTCATGATCATCCTATTATAGTTTTACCTATCATAGCCAATTATGATGTAAGAAGGATTTTGGTAGATAATGGAAGCTCCATAGAGGTCTTGCTTTATGATGCCTTCCTCAGAGTGAACTTATCTAAAATCAGGTTATAAAAGTCTCCCATACCTCTCACGAGTTTTG
Source organism: Areca catechu (assembly GCA_021397845.1). NCBI lineage: Eukaryota > Viridiplantae > Streptophyta > Magnoliopsida > Arecales > Arecaceae > Areca > Areca catechu. The sequence continues at coordinate 77,859,821 of CM038050.1, forward strand.
TAGGTAATCAAGTCAGAGTGGAAGGAGAAATAGTATTGCCAGTAGCTCTTGGCACAGAACCATTTCAAAAAACACTCCCAATTAATTTTATGGTCGTACAAATGCTATCAGCATACAACTCTATCTTGGGATGACCCGCCTTGAAAAAGTTCCATGCCATAGTATTAACCTACCATCTCCTAGTGTGATTCCCCACTAGAAATGGCATCGAAGAAATGAAAGGAGACCAAAGGGTTGTTAGGCAGTGTTTGATGATACAAGATAGACAGTCGGTCGATCACCTAACTTTGCAATAATTGGATTCGAGAGATCGGATGGAGGATTGTAGAGAGCCTGTGGAAAAGACTATCTCCATACCGCTAGCCGAAGATGACCCAACAAAAGTTGTGTAGATCGGCAGTTTACTCGACGAAGAAATGAAGGCAAGGCTAACCCACTTCCTATGGAGTAACGTGACATCTTTGCCTGGTCGACTTCTGACATCCTAGAATCTTGGCCGAAGTCATCACCTACCGATTAGAAGTCTCCCCTGACCACAAGCTTGTCCGATAGAAGAAAATGAACTTTGCTCCAAAAAGATAGATGTTGATTGATGAAGAGGAAAACAAACATCTCAATGCTGGATTCATCAAAGAAGTTCACTACCCTGACTGACTAGCCAACGTTATAATGGTGAAGAAATTTAATGGCAAATAGAGAATCTGCATCGACTACACCAACCTCAATAAAGCTTGCCTAAAATATAGCTTTTCTTTACCGAAAATAGACTAGCTGGTTGATTCCACTGCTAGTCATCAATTGTTAAGTTTCATGGATGCCTTCTCCAGATATAATCAGATACGGATGGATCCTGACGACGAGGAGAAGACAACATTCATGATAGAGAAGGGACTCTACTGTTACAAGGTGATGCCATTCGGACTGAAAAATGCTAGTGTAACCTTCCAAAGGTTGATCAATAAGGTGTTTGAAAAGAAACTTGGAAGGAACATGGAGGTGTATGTTGATGATATGATCATAAAGAGCCTCTAGAAAGCTGATCAGTCAAAGATCTAGAAGAATCCTTTGATGCACTACGATGTCATCAGATGAAACTGAACACAACCAAGTGTACTTTTGGAGTGACATCGAAAAAATTCCTAGGATTTCTCATTACTAAATGAGGAATAGAGGCCAATCCAGAAAAAATCCAAGCCATATGAAGTATGAGACATCCTTCCAGCAAGAAAGAGGTGCAATAACTAACTAGAAGAATCGCCTCTTTAAGCCGAATCATCTCCAGGTCGGCTGAAAGATGTCTCCCCTTCTTTAAAGCCCTCCGTTAAACTAGAAGTTTCGAATGGTTGGAAGACTATCAACTCACCTTTGAAGAACTAAAGAGGTATTTGGAAAGTCCTCTGCTCTCAAAACCTCAAGAAGGTGAAACTCTCTACTTATTTCACTTCGGATAAAGCAGTCAGCTCAATACTTGTCAAAAAAGGAGCCGACAACCTGCAGAAGTCGATCTACTATACTAGCAAGGTGTTGCATGAAGCCGAAGTGAGGTATCCTAGAGTACAAAAACTCATATATTCACCGGTGATTGCAATAAAATTCTTACGACCCTACTTTCAATCCCACGCCATTGTGGTCCTGATGGACCAACCCTTGAAAGCCATCATCCGATGTCCTGATACTTCAGGAAGGATAGCCAAATGGGCCATCAAGCTAGGCAAATTTGATATCACGTTCCAACCCAGATCAGCGATGAAGGTACATGTACTAGCTGACTTCCTTACCGAATATACGTGGAGCCAAGAAAAAAGTTCATAGAGGATTGAAGATGAAAAAGTCTGATGGGGGACTAATATGCATGCAATTCTTTTTGTATGTTTTATATGCGGGGTTAGGTGATTAATTCTCGAATTTTAGATCAAAATTAGTTGTAGGGAATTTTTTATGAATTTTTGAAGCCAAGCATGCAGATTAGAACCTAGAAAAGTACTAAAGAAGGATCGCTGGGGCTGAGAAGCCTCAGTTAGGGCAAGTTCTCCTACAATAATAAGACTGGAGGTAGAGGGGTGTACCTGACAATGTCTGAAGTGCCCGGTGAAGATCGCAGTGAAGGGATCTCTCGTTCCTCGATGGATGCGGCCTAGAAAACCGAGCCAAAGACCCGCGGATACCCGGCTTTCTGCTCGGTGGTCCGATTGAGGCGTGGCTGGAGTCGTTGGATTCGTAGGAACTCGGGACCTGCAAACGACCTATTAGGGGTTAGAAAACTCAAAAAATCAAGAAATCAAAGGAAAATAGCAAAGAAAAGAAAGTTTTGGAGGGGGTGGAAGGATGGTTGGCGGTAGGAAGATGGTTGCAAACACCGAGAAGAAGAACTCTCAAATCCCTTTATGCACACAGCAGGGTAATCACACAAAGCAATTGAAGAACTCAAGGTTTATTTCATATATCAAAAAATCTCCTTTCATACAAGAGGCTAGGGTCCTTTAAATAGACCCTTAACCTTGGGCTCCAAGTAAGGGCACATAAGTCTTTACATAAGAATCCCTTTCCCTCTCAAACCCTAGCTAGAAAATAAGGAAAGATTAGGTAGAAAAATCCCTAAAAATTCTCTTTGACTTGGCCAACACTCCAAGGATGCCTAGGGGGCGTGTTGGGCTTCTAGGAGCAGCAAGAGACTGGCCCAAAGGGGCTCAGGCACATGGGTTTGGGCCTCTGGAAGCTGGGGTGGCCTGGTAGCCATGTAGCAGGAATATTCCCTGGTATCTTGCTTCTTAGGGGCTTGGGCTTGGCGCCTGGGCTTGATTTCGTTGGGCTAGGATGCAGATAGACCTCTGGAATCATGGATTCCCTGGTCTATGAATATACTTTGGCATCTGGAAGGAATTTGGGCATCTGGAGGGCATCTACAAGGAATCAGGGTTTTCTGAATTTTCCTCCTGGGGTCTTCAAATCTTCAAGCTGGGTTGGACTTGGGCTCAACTTCCATGTCTTCAATCAGGTTGGACTTGGTCTTTACTTGTATGATGTGGTCTTGAGTCTTCAATATGGTTGAACAGGACTCAAAAAAAAAAAATTAGCTCAACATGAGCTGACTAACACTGGACTGAACTAGCTCAACATGAGCTGACTAGTATAGAACTGAAACTTAAAAGACTCAAATAACAACTAAAATGGACTCAGATGGGCTAAGCCCTTATTACAGATGGACTCATAAATTATTGATCAATTCATAGAGGGTTGAAAAGCCTCTGTCTTATTCTGGTGCCTTCGGTGTCCCCACCAATTCTCCTGGGATGGGAGGAACTCGACCTGTCGAGTGAAGATCAGACTGGCTCACATATCTCTCGAGAAGGTCTGGTTGAGGCGTTGCAAGTCCTCTCGAGAAATCTATGAATCATCCGACTCTGGCTGGCCTTGCCATCAGACCAGGAAGCATTGATAGTCACGGCCCCGGGTCATGATGGCTTGATCGTCCATGATATGCTCGATCCATTCTCCTCTCTCAGGCCAATTTGTTAGTGGACACTCTGGGTTAGGGTCACTCACAATGAAAAGGAATAGGTCCAAAGGCCTCACTAGGTATCACTGCCGGTTCCCTATACTCAACCAGGTCTGTAATATTGAAGGTAGAACTAATGCCCAAATCCGAAGGCAAGTCTAACACCTAGGCATTTGATCCAACCTTCTCTATCACTTTAAAAGGTCCGGCTCTACGAGCATGAAGCTTCTTTTAGGCCTAAGCCTAACCAAGATAGAATCCACTACATCAAATTCTTTGATCCATCTTTGGAAATTAGCCAGTTTGTTTAACATTAGTGCGGGTGGTGAACATGCTATGCACATGCAGACTCCTAATAAGATGATGCAAAGGACTCAAACCTACACCTAATAGACTCGACTAAAGAGGTTTATTAGGTCTTAACTACCACTTGGGCATGGGGGCATGAGTCATGGTTGATGGATGACATGCAGAAGAAATTTGCTAGTAACTCCTAATAAGTGCCAGAGGGTCTGCCAAAAGTAGGTAGCAAATGGGATGGGCTCTATGGATCCTTGCAACCTAGTAACCTCAATAAAATGTAACCTAATAGTTCTAGACACATGAGAAAACTCAGGAAAGGGTAGGAAATAGGAAGTGGGTTCATAATTACTCTAGTAGGGTGGAGAAAAAGGTTCCGGGTTAGTTGGATAAAGTAGAATCAAAGAAGGCATGTCAGGGACTAATCCTAGACTAATGAGGTTAACCTTACGGGGTTGCGATATATCTACGGGGTTTGTATAATGAAGGATGGGTTATTAATCTCAGGGAAGAGGTCCTTAATGGGAACTATAGGAGGGGGCTCATCCCGAGGGTACTGATTCAAAGAGATCAGGTCCTTAATAAATTCTTCTGGTTTTTGTATTTTTGGACAAGACTTTATAATTTGGCTCTCCTCTATGGTTTCCTCAGGTAAGGCTCTAGCAGCAGTACCTAGGTTGTCTTCCTCTATTTGTTCTTCCATTATAGCTTTAGGTTGGATGTGGTCAAGGTCAACTAGCTCTGGGTTGGTTTCTACCTGGGTATCTACTGGGTCAGCTAATTCTAGGTCATCTAAAGGTGTCTCCTCTTCTCCCTCATACTCATCCACTAGTTCACATCAGCTTCATACACTTTCACGCGTTAATGTAAGCCTTGTCAATCTCAGGAATGGTTGGAGAAGGTCGGCTAGGGAAAATTGGCTAGGTCCTAGTTTGTGATTATGGACACTAATCCTAGTATGTTCAAGTTGCCTAAGGGATAGTGGCTCACTACTGGGATGATATTTAGGGGTGCTAATCCTATGGGGTTCAAGTTGACTAAGGGAAACCTGACTAGTACTAGATTAATACTTAGGGGTTATGGGTTCTCTGGGCTCATAGGACAAGGGTGCAGATCTATGGGTCATGGGATTATAGGATCTGGGATCATAGGATTTTGGGTCAGCTCTATGGTCAGGTTCTAAGGATGGATCATGGTATGGGGTCCTCCTAAGGTTGGGCTCCCTATATGGGTCAAGATATTGGGTTCTCCTAGGGTTGGACTCCCTATATGGTTCAGAATATTGGGTTCTCCTAGGGTGAGGGTTATAGTATGGGTCAGGATGAGGGGCTCTCCTATGTTCGACCTCAGGGTATGGATTAGGATTTGGGGTCCTCCTAGGTTGAGGGAAATCAGGATCTGGCTCAGACTGTGACCCATGGGTTTTTCCTGGGGTCCCTACCCGGACTTCTAACTGATCAAACCTATTGGCAAGATGGTCAATTCTATCATTGGTTTGAATACCAGACTGAGTTAACTAGGTCATCTGGGTAGTCATCTGGGTAGTCCTAGGTAGCCATCTGGGCCATTGATCAGTAGGGCTTTCATTTGGGCTTGCAAATTTTCCATGGGTTCAGACATTTGTGAAGGAGGTGGGTGATATGAAACTCCTGATCTAGTGCTCATGCAAGACTCGATCAGACCGACTACAGCTGACTAGACTAGAGTCCAAACTAAGGGCTCAATTAGGGTGGCAAACTAGCCTATAGTAACCCTGTACTCAGCCAGGCAGGTGTAAGGGGAGTGTTAGGTCCCTAATTGCCAATCCTAGATACCAATCAGAGATTGGCCAGGTAGGCGGACCAGCACACAAGCCCTTCGGGATTGAATCCCTAAATCACCATTCTAGACACCAAGCACAAGGCACACACAGGTTAGTCTTGACACAGTGATCTAACACTTAGCCCGGACCCGACCAGTTGGTGTCCCTAGACCACTAGGGCAAATTAGGTCTAGTTAATTTTAGGTTAAGGCTTGGGACCGAATGCAAGGGATGTGGTTTTGGGCTAAGGAGAGGTGATCAAATCCTCCCCCCATCTGACATAGCAAGAGTGCCCTTAAAGGTAGATTATGCAATGATGGCACGCAGATGAGGATGCAAATTAGGATTTATATGTTTTTGATATTTTTGGAGAATATGTAAATTTTTTTTTGGTATTTTTTTAAATAGAATAAACTTGCAAATCATGGCCTAATATGCTGGAAATATACTAAAATTAAAAGATATGCAAAAGATGCTAAACAAAACCCTACAACTTCCAAACTTGTCTTGCTGAAAAAATAGAGCCAAAAATTTGCAGGCTGTATTTCGGCTTGCAGAAAATCCACAGGCCATAATAAAATCTGCAAAAATTCTTAAAATTACTGTGAGTTATTATGAATCTAGAAAAACAAATTTAAGAACTTTTGGAGTTTTTATCATGGAGAAATAATTAAAATAACAGAGCATATACGGACTGAAAAATCACAGAAAACAAGCCCTAATCTAAGCTCTGATACCAAATGATGGGGGACTAATATGCATGCAATTCTTTTGTATGTTTTATATGTGGGGTTAGGTGATTAATTCCTGAATTTTAGATCAAAATTAGTTGTAGAGAATTTTGTATGAATTTTTGAAGCCAAGCATGCAGATTAGAACTAGAAAAGTACTAAAGAAGGATCGCCGGGGCTGAGAAGCCTCGGTTAGGGCAAGTTTCCTACAATAATAAGACTGGAGGTAGAGGGGGTGTACCTGACAACATCTGAAGTGCCCGGTGAAGATCGCAGCAAAGGGATCTCTCGTTCCTCGATGGATGCGGCCTGGAAAACCGAGCCAAAGACCCGCGGATACCCGGCTTTCTGCTCGGTGGTCCGATTGAGGCGTGGCTGGAGTTGTTGGATTCGTAGGAACTCGGGGACCTGCAAATGACCTTTAGGGGTTAGAAAACTCAGAGGAAATCAAGAAATCAAAGGAAAATAGCAAAGGAAAGAAAGTTTTGGAGGGGCTGGAAGGATGGTTGGCGGTAGGAAGATGGTTGCAAACACTGGGAAGAAGAACTCTCAAACCCCTTTTGCACACAGCAGGGTAATCACACAAAGCAATTGAAGAACTCAAGGTTTATTTCATATATCAAAAAATCTCCCTTCATACAAGAGGCTAGGGTCCTTTAAATAGACCCTTAACCTTGGGCTCTAAGTAAGGGCACATAAGTCTTTACATAAGAATCCCTTTCTCTCTCAAACCCTAGCTAGAAAATAAGGAAAGATTAGGTAGAAAAATCCCTAAAAATTCTCTTGACTTGGCCAACACTCCAAGGATGCCTAGGGGGCGTGTTGGGCTTCTAGAGTAGCAAGAGGTCGGCCCAAAGGGGCTCGGGCATGAGTTTGGGCCTCTGGAAGCTGGGGTGGCCTAGTAGCCATGTAGCAGGAATATTCCCTGGTATCTTGCTTCTTAGGGGCTTGGGCTTGGCGCCTGGGCTTGATTTCGTTGGGCTAGGATGTAGATGGACCTCTGGAATCATGGATGTCCTGGTCTATGAATATACTTTGGCATCTGAAGGGAATTTGGGCATCTGGAGGGCATCTGCAAGGAATCAGGGTTTTCTAAATTTTCCTCCTGGGGTCTTCAAATCTTCAAGCTGGGTTGGACTTGGGCTCAACTTCCATGTCTTCAATCAGGTTGGACTTGGGCTCAACTTCCATGTCTTCAATCAGGTTGGACTTGGTCTTCACTTGTATGATGTGGTCTTGAGTCTTCAATATGGTTGAACATGACTCAAAAAAATAAATTAGCTCGACATGAGCTGACTAACACTGGACTGAACTAGCTCAACATGAGCTGACTAGTACAGAGCTGAAACTCAAATAACTCAATAACAACTAGGACTCAGATGGGCTAAGCCCTTATTACAGATGGACTCATAAATTATTGTCAATTCATAGAGGGTTGAAAAGCCTCTGTCTTATTATGGTGCCTCCGGTGTCCCCACCAAAGTCACCAAAAAGGATTTAGAATCCACGTGGATACTTCATGTGGACTGTTGACCCCATAGGTGATTTTGATGATAACCAAACATTGGAGCATGTATATTTATTACTGACAACTCTTCAAGTATTTGACTAGTTTTTGTAGGATGTATAGCATGTTCAAACTTCAACTCCTACATTTCTACTTTCTTATTTGAGTTGTGTTGTAAGTGTTATTGTAGAGAGAACCCACTCAAAATGCTAAGAAAAATCAAGTAAAAAGGGTTACTTCTTTGAGTGTGTGTGCCTTAGATTTTGTTTTGAGTTGGTTTGTGTGAAATTGTAAAAGAGTTGGTGAGAGTTTTTTTTAAGTTCAAATTATAAAAATCCTGAAGAAGATACTCGAGCCGACCCGTGAAAAGAAGAGCCAACTCTGCTTACTGGCATGCAGCAAGGATTCTAGAATGCAGCAATTCGAGCCAACTCGATGGAAAGTGAGCCGACTCTAGTGAATCCGAGTCGACTGGAATCAGTCCGAGCCGACTCCTCTAGAGTCAATTTCCTAAAGGTTTCTGAGAACAGCTAGGCAAGCCGACCTAACCTAGAAAGAGCTGACTCTGCCAAACCTAATTTTGAAAGCCTGAGAAAGCGAGCTGACCTGAACTTCATCGAGCCGACTCTTCCAGAGTAAGGTTTTCTGAACCTGAGAAGAAGAGCTGACCCAAGCTGAACGGAGCTGACTCCTCGAGTTCAAGTTTTTCAAGATTCAAGTTCGAGCTGACCTGAGATGTAAAGAGCCGACTCGTCTAGAGTGACATTCTGCGCCCTGAGACAAAGAGCCAACTGTATTGAAGAAATGGCGACTCGACCTATTGACTCGAAGGATTCGAGCCGACTCGAAGGAATCGAGCTGATTCGAATGTCACTTTTAGGTATTTAACGGCTAGTTCCAGAATTTATTTTTGAATGCTCAAAAGTGTTCCAACGGTCAAAAATCATTTTCCAACAGTCTACAATGGCTAGAACTGCCTTGGGATGATGGAAGACTTTAAATTTGAAGGATTTGGACTTCCTTAAAAAAATTAACAAGAGAGTTCTTCAAAGAAAAGAGCTTCATTGAATATCCAACCAACCATAAGAAAAAGAGCATTCAAGTCTGCATTCAAGCCTTCAACAACTCTGATCTAAAGTTTGAATCATCTTTAGAAGAAGCCACTGAAGTCATTAAAGCTTATTCAAGTGCATTCAAGTGGACTTCCATGAGCTGCACCTGCAACTATCCGATAACTTGAGTTTGTCATTTATTGTTGCATTTATTTTCAATTCAATCTTTGAATTGTTGGGTTATTGGTGAGCTCGATTGAAAAACCAAATAGGTTCTTGGTGATCCTATGAAAACCAAGTTGGGTTTCTTTGGTGAGCCTATTTAAAACCAAAGGGTGTTGGATTTTCTTTGGTGATCCCGTAAAACCAAAGTGTAGAGGTTCTGGATTGTGATCCTGTAAAACAATCATACTATATTCGGGTATGAATATAGTGGAAATCCCAAGTGGTATCTTGGGTAGTGGACATAGGAGTTGGGTTGCTCCGAATCATTATAAATTTGGTATGTTTGTATTGTACTTTGTTTACTCTATTTAGCTTCTGCATTTTATAACTCTATCACAGCTCCTACCACTTGCAACGGGTTTTGAATAGCACATTTCTTGCTTTAAATTTTAAATTCCCAATTCACCTCCTTCTTGGGTAGCCACCTGGGCAACAACTGGTATCAGAGCAGTGTCTCTGGATACACTAGAGTAAAGATTGATGGCTCATCCCATGAGTACATCCTTGGTGGAAGGCCAATCAACAAACAGACCTCCACTCTTCACTGGCACAAATTATGCATATTGGAAAGCTAGAATGAAGATTTATATCAAGCTGTTGACTTTCAGTTGTGGAAGGTCATTCTAAAGGGTCCTTACATTCCCATGGTTAAAATTGATGGAGTGTGTGTCCTAACCTGAAGAGGATTGGGACGAACATGACATGAAGATGGGAGAATTAAATGCCAAAGCCATGAATCTCTTATACTGTGCTTTGGACAGTAATGAGTTTAATCGAATTTCTATTTGCTCATCAGCAAAAGAAATTTGGGATAAACTTGAAGTGGCCCATGAAGGAACTTCTCAAGTGAAATCTTCTAAGATTAATCTTCTTGTACATAGTTACGAATTGTTTAAGATGAAACCAAATGAAACTATATCTGCCATGTTTTCATGATTCACTGATATTATTAATGGCTTAAAAAGTCTTGGCAGGGTATATACTAATGCAGATCTAGTGCAAAATATTTAAGATCTCTTCCGGACAAGTGGGATCCGAAAGTGACTGCCATCCAGGAAGCAAAATATATGAATATCTTATTGCTGGATGAACTGCTGGGATCTTTGATCACACATGAACTATGCAGTACTGAACTGAAGATGATCAAAAGAAAAAGAAATCGATCGCCTTCAAAGCTGCTATAGATTCTAAAAGAGATGAAGAATCGGAAGAAGATAGCTCCTCTACTGAAAGCGACATGGAAGACGAGGATGTTGCCATGGTTATCAAAAAATTTAGAAAGTTCTTGGAAAGAAAGAAAGGAAGACACTTTAGAAAATTCCACAAGAACAAAGAATTCAGTAAGGATAAGGAAAAAAAAAGAAGTGCCCACCTGCTATGAATGCAAAAGACCAGGGTATATTAGACCAGACTATCCGTTATTGAAAAAGAGATTTAAGAAGAAGAAAAAGAAAGCAATGGTAGCGACGTGGAGTGACAGCGAAGCGTCCTCATCCATTAAAAATGAAGAGGCTCTGAAATCTACGAATCTTTGTTTAATGGGTCTCGAAAATGAGATATTTTTCCCTGAGCTTCAAACTGAATTTACTTATGATGAACTGAATTCAGCATTTCATGATTTACTTATCGAATTCAAGAAAGCTAGGGTTAAAATTAAGTCCTTGAAGAAACAAAACGATGTTTTATTAAAAGACAAGGATGAATTTTTGAAAAGAATAACATTTTGCAAAGAAAATTGGATAACCTTTCTAAAATATTATAGTCTTGAACAATGAAAAAACTATTTTATATGAGACAAACAATGTTTTAGTTGCCGAAAACACTGATTTGAAAAATGAGGTTGAAAAGCTTAAGCCTTTAGTAGAAAAGTTGACATTGAGTTCAAATAAGCTTGAATTAATTTTGAAAGATCAAAAAGACTCAAAAACTAAAGCTGGGATTGGATTTATATCTTCAAAAGCTTCAGCTATAAATGCTAAATTTGAAAAAGGTTTTCCATCGAAATCAATTTCAAATGGCTTGAAATATATTCCTAAGAATACTATGCAAAAATCCTTCAAATCAAGTGTTCCTGTTTCTGCATCTGTCATAGCTTCAAAACATGCATCATTAAAAAATGACAAAATTATTTGTCATGCGTGTCATAGGTTTGGGCATAAATCTTATCAATGCAATTCCTTAAAAAACTTCATGATTAGTGCACTGAAATATAGAACCATTTGGGTTCCAAAAGGAACCAATGTTGCTAACCCGAAAGGACCCAAGTTAGCTTGGGTACCTAAAATCCCTCCTTAAATGTTTTGCAGGATTGTCTTGCAGCCCAAAAATCAAAGAAAAGATGGTATCTTGACAGTGGCTGTTCAAGGCATATGATGGGTGACAAGGATCAATTTATCACCCTACAAATGAAAGAAGGAGGATTGGTTACATTAGAGATAATGGCAAGGAAAAAATAATCGGAATCTGTAAGATCAAATTAACCCCTTGTACTTTTATTGAAGATGTGCTGCTAGTAGATAAATTGAAGCACAATCTATTGAGTATTAGTTAATTATGTGATAAAGGCTTCAAAGTTATCTTCGAATCATCTATGTGTATAGTACTAAACTCTCTTGACTCTAGCAGTACATTCCTTGGTCATAGACTTGGAAATATCTATGAGGTAGATCTAAATGATCTAGCCATGACAAGTAGTTCCAGCCTAGTAGCCATGAGTGCTAAGACTAAGGAGTCATGTCTATTATGGCATAGACGATTAGGTCATGCTAGCATGCATACTATTGCCAAATTAATCTCAAAGAATCTAGTTAGAGGTTTGCCACATTTTAAAGTTGATCTTAATTATGTTTGTGATGCTTGTCAATTAGGTAAACAAATTAGGAGGAGTTTTAAATCAAAAAATATTATTTCAACAACTAGACCCCTTGAGCTACTTCACATGGACTTATTTGGACCAACTAGGACTACAAGCCTAGGAGGTATGAAATATGGACTTGTGATTGTAGATGACTTTTCTAGATTCACATGGGTATTATTTATTGCACATAAAGATGAAACTTTTGATGTATTTCAAAATAAGAAAGAAAGTGTCAAATGAGAAAAATCTTTCTGTTATTTCTATAAGAAGTGATTATGGAACTGAATTTCAAAATCAATTCTTTGATAAATATTGCATTGAGCACGGCATTGATCACAACTTCTCCGCTCCTAGAACACCACAACAAAATGGTGTTGTAGAGAGGAAGAATAGGACTTTGGAAGAAATGGCTAGAACAATGTTATGTGAAAGAATCTTCCAAGGTACTTTTGGACAAAAGCTGTGAACACTGCCTGTTATATACTAAACCGAGTTTTGATACGACCAATTTCAAAGAAAACCCCCTATGAGCTTTGGAAAGGAAGAAAACCAAATATTAATTATTTTCATGTTTTTGGGTGTAAATGCTTTGTGTTAAATTACGGCAAAGATAACCTAGAAAAGTTTGATGCAAAATCTGATGAATCTATATTCCTTGGTTATTCATTACATAGCAAAGCATATAGAGTGTTTAACAAGAGGACTCTTACTGTAGAAGAGTCAATTCATGTTATTTTTGATGAAGCTAACCCTTCACCATCTAGAAAAGATGAGTGCATAGACAATGATGCAGGTACTCTACAAAAGAAAATGGAAGATCTAAACATCCAGGACAAACCAATGCAAGATGGAAATGAAATGGTAAGTAAGGATCATATTGATCTACCGACTGAATGGAGGTACGCTACTTCCCATCCTAAAGAATTAATTAGCGGTGATCCTTCTCATTGTATAAGGACTAGGTCAGCACATAGGACTGCACATGATTACCTAGCCTTCATATCTCAAATTGAACCACAAAGTTTAGAAAAAGCTGAAAATGATTATAACTGGATGTTGACCATGCATGATGAATTTGAAAGGAATAATGTTTAGACGCTAGTTAATAAACCTACAGACTATCCAATAGTAGAAACCAAATGGGTCTATAGAAACACACTAGATGAAAATGATAAGGTAATAAGTAATAAATGAATTCAATCAAGAAGAGGATATCGATTTTGATGAAACTTATGTTTTGGTAGCAAAGCCTGAGACTATTAGATTACTTTCTGTATTTGCTTGTTACATGAACTTTAAACTCTTTCAAATGAACATCAAAAGTACTCCAAATGAATTTATTTCTGAACAAGTTTTTGTAAAACAGCCACCAGGTTTTGAAAATTATGCTTTTCCAAATCATGTATTTAAGTTGAACAGAGCTTTATATGATTTGAAATAAGCATCTAGCACATGGCATGATAAATTAAGCATTTTTTTTTACTTGAAAATGATTTCAAAAGGAGAAATGTTGACAAAACTCTTTTTATGATCTGTTAGTTGCACAAATATACCTTGATGATATTATCTTTGATACAACTAATGAAAGTGGATTCAACGTTGATCAAACACTATATAGAGGTATGATCGGATCCAGTTTTATATTTGACAGCAAGTAGGCCTGATATCTTGTGCAATGTATGTGTTTGCACTAAATTTCTTTCGAACTAAACACATTAAAATCAGGCACCACTTAATAAGAAAACATGTTTTGAACAATGTTATTATTCTTGAAAATGTATCTATGGAAAACCAACTTGCTAATACCTGTACAAAACCATTGAACTTAGACAAGTTTGTATTGATTAAATTTTTGAATTAGGATTATATGATAATTCCCAAAACTCTAAGGACAATATATCTAGACAACCTTCTGATTCAAATCCCAAACCTTTTGGGGATTTGATTAAAACAAAAATACATTTTTATGCTCCCTCTACTCGAGCCAACTTGAGCAGATGAATTGTTGGTTGAGCCGGCTCGGATGTCGAGTCGTCTCTTTAATTCAAGCTGTAGGGTTTTATTTTTACCTTCCTTACTCTTAAACCCTATTCCATTCCTCCAAGAAACTTTCCAAACTTTTTTAAACTTCCATAAACCTCTTCTTTAAACCAAATTTCCTTGAAATGGTGCCAAAGAGATCAGTTGGGAATAAATCAGGGAGAAGTGATGTTGCAGCTCCACAGGAACGAAGAAGCAAATTCCGTGAAGATAATGTTCCCCGAAATAAACCACAATCTGAAAAGGAAGCAAGCCCAGTTTCTCCTAGCCAGCAAAGATCACTAGGTATGAGACTAGTCACTACTAGCTGACGCATTCTCTTTGAATATCTTAAAGAAATCGATTTTGTGATTAGGGATTTAATTGAAAATCAGGGTTAGAGAAATTTATGTTCATTGGATATTATTACCTATCCAAGTTTAGTTAGAATGTTCTACGAGAATCTGAGGTATGGGAAAAATTTCATTGAGTCTACAGTTAAAGGAAAAAGAATAATCATTTCTACTGAGATTCTAGGAAGTATCTTAGAGATGCCATTCGAAGGAATCGGGTATCTTGTATTAAAGGATAGAACCAAGGCTTTGCAAACTGTTTTGGAAAGAACTGAAGTTGATGAGATTGGGATTCTTAAATCAAGTATGCTATCAATTGAGATAAGGGTCCTACACAACTTCATTAGTCATATTTTCTTACCTAGAATAGGTCGATTTGATCGAGGCGAGTAAGTGAAAGAGATTTGTGCTTCATGGAACTCCTAATCATTGGCGAGAAAATCAATTTACATGCAATTATGATTAGCCAAATGAAAGAAGCAATTAGAAAAGTTAAAGCCTGCCTGCCATATGGAATGGTTCTCACCATCTTTTTCCAAAGAGCCAATGTTGACTTGATAGGAGAAGATAACAGGGTATTACTTCACACTGACAACTACACAGTGAAGACCTTTCAAAGAATGGGGTACTTACTAACTGATGGTACTTGGAAGAAGAAGTCTGACCCTCCTACAATTGAGGAAACTGAAGAAGTCCAAGAACAGAGAGAAGAAGAGGCTGGTGAAGGCATTACTTCACACATCCCTGAGCCACAGCCACAGCATGACTCTCCATTCAGATGGAGTTTGATACTTCCTTCCCAGATATTTCTATCTCTGGCTTGCCTGATATACCCTATAACACACCAACATTTGATCAGGCTACTGACATTCCAAGTCAAAGTCAAGCTGCTATTGCCCCTACTATAGATACTTCAATGATACAAGACTTCTTGGCACAACAGATGAACAGTATGACTGAATCCATCAAGTCTTCAATGAGTGAAATGTTCGAAGTGTTTCAAAGATCTGTTGATAATAAGCTAAACCAGTTTGGAGAACAAATAGATAGTATAAAAGGAAGAATTGATATTCTTGAAAGCTCCAAAACTACATCTGGTACAAATGAAACTGATATCCAACCAATACTCCAGTTAATAGCATCCAGTTCTGATTCAACCAAAAACTCAGTCACTCAAATCCTCGAAGCATACATAATAGAAATGGATAACTTAAGGGTCAGAATGGGATCTCTTGAGGCAGGAAAGAAAATGGAAGAAGATTATACCAAGGGCATAGGTATAATCAGAAGTGAATTCGGAAGGCTAAGAGGATCTGCAGAAGCTTTTGCTAATGTCCAGGCTTCGGAATTGCTTGCTCTACAAAATGAAGTGGCACTAATCAAAGAAGGAATGGAAGACTTGGCTACTTCTAGATGTGTAAAGAAAGTTGAAGCTAAATTTAAATCTATGAGTAGCTTTCTGTGGAAAATGATGGGCAAGATTGAAGATCTTCAAGCTGCAAGGAGTGCACCTGATCCTACTCCTAAACCTACACCTCAATCTTTTCATCCTAGGCAACCTGCCCCACACATTAGAACACCTGGATCTCATGATTTTCCATAATTTATTGAACCTATTGCTTCTTTACCTCCTGGAATTCAGATCCCTGGCCAAACTTCTTCAAAACCTAGTGTAGATATAGACAGTGACTAAATGTATCATCTTTTTGTGTTTTGTACTTAAACTTTTGAAATAGAATGAAGTGTATCTTTTGTCTCACAAATTCTTCAATTTCTCTATGAATTGAATGTTTGATTGCTCCTACAATGATTAATTTTTAATTAGAATTTCAAGATAAATATGAGAAAGTGAAATTATCTCAAACATTTTTAAATACTTTCCCAATCTATTATTTAAACTCATTCCTTACTCTACCTTTTTGATTGATTGACAAAAAGGGGGAGAAAGTATTGCATGAAAAAGATAAAAAAATATTGCATGAAAAAGATAAATTGTTGATACTTCAAAGCTTCGATACATATATGCTACATGTTTGCTCTGACACTTGAAAAGAACATGTATTGATATTTCAAGCTCTGATGCTTTAAGTTCTGACTTATAATGTTTAAAGCTTTGAATTACATTTTCTTTTACAAACTTTGATACACAAAGCTCTGCAAATTTTTATTAATAGCCAAGCTCTAATACACAAAATTCTTGAACTTTGGAATTCTAAAATTTAAAAATTGCATAAAAAGAAAGCCAAAACATGGAGTATTTCATTGAGGGGGAGATTATTTCTCATTGCTCTAATTCTCCTTTCATTGTTTGGTACTATTTGAAGTCGATTAATTCTACTTGTTCATATACTCTTGCAAATATTATTATACAAGTAATTGTAAAGTTTTATATTGATTTTTCATGCCCAATGTTTTGTCATCATCAAAAAGGGGGAGATTGTTGACCCCATAGGTGATTTTGATGATAACCAAACATTGGAGCATGTATATTTATTAATGACAACTCTTCAAGTGTTTGACAAGCTTTTGTAGGATGTATAGCATGTTCAAACTTCAACTCCTACATTTCTACTTTCTTGTTTGAGTTGTGTTGTAAGTGTTATTGTAGAGAAGAACCCACTTAAAAATGCTAAGAAAAATCAAGTAAAAAGGATTACTTCTTTGAGTGTGTGTGCCTTAGATTTTGTTTTGAGTTGGTTTGTGTGAAATTGTAAAAGAGTTGGTGAGAGTTTTCTTTATGTTCAAATTGTAAAAATTCTGAAGAAGACACTCGAGCCGACCCGAGAAAAGAAGAGACAACTCTGCTTATTGGCATGCAGCAAGGATTCTGGAATGCAGCAATCCGAGCCGACTCGATGGAAAGCGAGCCGACTCTAGTGAATCCGAGTCGACTGGAATCAGTCCGAGCCGACTCCTCCAGAGTCCATTTCCTAAAGGTTTCTAAGAATAGCCAGGTGAGCCGACCCGACCTAGAAAGAGTCGACTCTGCCAGACCTAATTTTGAAAGCCTGAGAAAGTGAGCTGACTCGAACTTCATCGAGCCAACTCTTTCAAAGTAAGGTTTTTTGAACCTGAGAAGAAGATCCAACCCAAGCTGAAAGGAGCCGACTCCTCGAGTTCAAGTTTTTCAAGATTCAAGTTCGAGCTGACCCGAGCTGTAAAGAGCCGACTCATCCAGAGTGACATTCTGTGCCCTGAGATAAAGAGCTGACTGTATTAAAGAAATGGTGACTCAACCTATCGACTTAAAGGATTCGAGCCGACTCGAATGTCGCTTTCAGGTATTTAACGGCTAGTTCCAGAATTTATTTTTGAATGCTCAAAAGTGCTCCAATGGTCAAAAATCATTCCCCAATGGTCTACAATGGCTAAAACTACCTTGGGATGATGGAAGACTTTAAATTTGAAGGATTTGGACTTCCTTAAAAAATTAACAAGAGAGTTCTTCAAAGAAAAGAACTTCACTGAATATCCAACAACCACAAGAAAAAGAGCATTCAAGCCTTCAACAACTCTGATCTAAAGCTTGAATCATCTTTAGAAGAAGCACTGAAGTCATTAAAGCTTATTCAAGTGCATTCAAGTGGACTTCCAATGAGCTACACCGGTAATTATCTGACAACTTAAGTTTGTCATTTATTATTGCATTTATTTTCAATTTAATCTTTGAATTGTTGGGTTATTGGTAGCCTGATTGAAAAACCAAATAGGTTTTTGGTGATCCTGTGAAAACCAAGTTGGTTTCTTTGGTGATCTTGTTTAAAACCAAAGGGTGTTGGGTTTTCTTTGGTGATCTCGTAAAATCAAAGTATAGAGGTTCTGGATTGTGATCCTGTAAAACAATCCTACTGTATTCGGGTGTGAATATAGTGGAAATTCCTAGTGGTATCTTGGATAGTGGACGTAGGAGCTGGGTTGCTCCGAACCACTATAAATTTGGTGTATTTGTGTTGTGCTTTCTCTACTCTGTTTAGCTTCTGCATTTTATAACTCTATTACAGTACCTACCACGGATTTTGAATAGCACATTTCTTGCTTTAAATTTTTAAATTCCATTTCACCCCCTCTTGGGTAGCTACCTGGGCAACATGGACGGAGTCTCCAACTTGTGGGGTGTGGAGCCGGGCTCATACTAGTCGACCCCAATGGGCAGACCATGGAATATGCTCTTCATTTTTCTTTTTAAGCTTCGAATAATCAAGCAAATATGAGCCCTCTTGGCAGGACTTAGAATCACCAAAGAGTTGGGGATTTAGAAGATCAAAGTCTTCTCGGATTCTCAACTAGTGGTGAACCAAATGAAAGGTGAATTCGAAGCCTGAGACTTTACTATGATCAGGTACTAGAAAAGGTGTGAGATCTTCTATCTCAATTGGAATTCATTGAAATAGCCCATGTGCCATAGACTGAAAATTCTCGAGCTGATGCCCTCTCTCGACTAGCAACCACAGCTTCGGACTCCCTTGGTTGGACTTATATTGAATACCTAGAAGACCCTAGCATTTCAGAAAAGACTTTAGAGGTACACCAAATCAGGCATGAGCCTTGTTGGATAGATCCTATTTTTAAGTTCCTGAATGATGGTGAGCTACCTGAAGATAAGGTCGATGCCAAATAAGTCCGATGGATGGCCTTCCAATATGTTATCCTAGATGGAGCCTTGTAAAAGAGGTCCTTCACGCAACCCTTGCTAAAATGCTTAGGACCGTCGGATGCCAACTATGCCCTAAGAGAGGTGCATGAGGGTATATATGGAGACTATCTGGGGGGCAGATTTTAGCCTACAAAATAATTTGCCAGGTTTATTATTGGTCGACCATCCAGAAGGATACGGCTGACTACGTTCGAAGATGTGACCAGTGTCAAAGATACTCTAACATCCAAAGACGTCCTGCAAGTTAGCTGACTTAGTTAATAGCCCAATAGCCTTTGACCTAATGGGGAATGGGTATCCTTGGCCCATTTCCTCTAGCCTCTAGACAACAAAAATTTCTCATCGTAGCCATCAACTACTTTACTAAGTGGGTCACAGTCGAACCCCTAGCTCATATTACTGAAAGGAAGGTCGAAAACTTTGTCAAGAATTTCATTATTTTTTGGTTCAAAACTTTTCATGCCATCATCATCGATAATGGAAGGCAATTCGACAATTCTAAGTTCAAAAACTTCTATATCCAATATCATATTCTTCACAGGTTAACCTCTGTCGGCCATCCCCAATCTAATGGAGAAGCCGAAGTAACCAACAGGATGATTCTCCACGGTTTGAAGATCAGACTGAACGATGCTAAGGGGCTCTGGGTCAAAAAACTGAACTCAGTCCTTTGGATGCACTGGACGACTCCCAGGATGGCTACGGGAGAATCCCCATTTAACTTAGCTTACGACATTAAAGTAGTCCTTCTAGTGGAAGTCACCCTACAATCTCTAAGAATTGACCACTTCATAGAGCTAGAAAACTTAGAGCACTGTAGAGCAGATCTAGATCTACTTTAGGGCACTAGACTCCAAGCTCAGATGAAGATGGCAGCATATCGACAAAAAATTGTCAAATACTACAACTCCAAGGTGAAGGCACAAATTTCTCGACCCGAAGACTTGGTGTTACGAAGGTTCGAAGTATCCAAGCCGATGGAACAGAAGAACTCTCTCCTAATTGGGAGGGACCTTACCGAATCAGAGAAGTCATATGCCCTGGAGCTTATCGGCTTGAAACTTTGAATGGTTCCCTACTACCTCGGCCTTAGAATATAGGAAACCTTCGCAAATATTATCAATAAAGATCTTTTCTGAACATACTCAACATAGTGTCCAATTGAAGACGAGCTCGATCACCTACCTTATCATCAATAAAAAGCACAAGGGTGGCCTAATCAGCCTACCCTAATAGTAAATTCGATGAGTGCAAAGGTGAGCCTGATGATGAGGGACGGGATTCTAACATGATGCATGCAGATGAAGCACATGAGAAGGATAAAAAAATTAGATTAACATAAACAAGGATTTTCATATTTTGATTAAGTTATTCCCGGAACTAGTCTAGATTCGGTTAGGGTTTTCTAGTAATGATTAGAATCCTACCCACATGCTAGATCAATCAAAGAAAAAAGAAACTAGGATCCTAGGACTAAGAAGGCTTATTAGGAGCATGTTCAACTTCAAGAAATCAGATAAAGAGAGTTGGAAATTGAACCGAACTTACCAGGCAATGATGTCTTAATGCCATAGATGAGATCACTCCACTCGGATCGGTGCCTGGATGATCCAGTCACTTTTTCATGGATCTGTCGATTTTTTATTAGCTTTGTTTGGGGGCAAAAAAGACTTCATCTGAGGACAGTTCCACCAGAGGGATCCTTCACACGTCATGGGTTAGAGGCAAACAAGAAAAAAAATAAAAAATTGGAGATTTGGTTGAAGGATGGTTGGAAGATGGAGTTGCAGGGACTGACAGCTTATAGCTTTGGAGGGTGCCTGGATTGATGTGGGTGGCTTGGCTGCTGATGAAGACGTTGGGGCTAGAGTCCCTGGCGACCTGGAGGCTAAGGGGCGTGGAAGAAAGAGGGGAGGGGTGGCCAAGGGCTGGAGGGCTTTGTGGTTGGAGAGGGGAGATATGAGTGACGACCAAGGGGCTCATGATGGAGGCATCTTAGGGTTTTTGAGGAGGGCTAGGGTTTGATGGAAGAGAGAGGGTAGCATGGGTGACTAGGGTTTGCACACACAAAAAGTAACCACGGGTCTCACACCCACTCCAAATTGGAGGAAACAATTGAATAACTCAATCAAGTATTTTATTTCATGAAATATATACTCATACAAGAGGGGAGGGGGGTATTTATAGAGTTACCCTAGTCCCTAAACTCCTACACAAACTAGGATTACAAGACTTGAGGGCCATGAAAGCTCCTCTTGGGCTAAACTTGAGGGCCAAGAAACTCTCTTGGGCTTGGTCTGTTTCACTCCTTGCTGGGCTGGGATGACATCTTCTTTGACTGTGTTAAAGCCTGGGGTGCCAACTTCATGATGGGTTGGGAGGGGTGCCAAGGCCTAGTTAAGCTAGAAGGGATGCCAAGGCCTAGGAAGAATCAAGGGCGCTAGGGCTTGGGCTTGGGCCTGGGGTGCCATATGCTTGGACTACCGGGGCGCCTTCTCCTGGTGGGCTAGGGTGTCAACTCCTTGGTCTTGTAGGCTTTAATGGAGGGCCTAGGTGCTTGAAATCCAGTATTGGTTAGGAAGGGCCTGATGACTCTCCTGATTTGATGATCCTCTTCTTGAACTTGTCATGAATGAGGATTACAGGACTTATATTAGACTAAAACAAAGGGACTTCAACTGACTTAGTGAACTCAATCAACTCACCTTATTACAAGACTCAAAAAGTAGACTTCATTACAGGAATCAATTTACCCTGATGGACTCAACTTACAAGTGACTGATTACCCAACACATGAATTAGAAATTAGAACCTTGAAATCTTGGTCTGCTCCTGATGTCCTCATTAATTCTCTCGGGGTGGGAGGAACTCGACCCTGTCAAGTAAAAGTCGATCTGGTTTGGTGGTGCTCTGACAGGTCTGGGTTGAGGCATTGCGGATCCTCTCAAGTGATCCACGAATCCTTAAATCTTGGTCGACCTTGCCAACAAACCAAGTGACCTGGTAGCCTTTGATTTGGGTACTAATGGCTGGTCGTCTAGGATACGCTCAATCATTTTCTCTCACAAGCTAATTTGATGGTGGACACTCAGGGTTGGGTTCGCTCTCAAAGAAAGGGTCGGGCTCAATAGGCTCATTAGGTATCATTGCTGGCTCCCTATACTCAACTAAGTATGAGATATTAAAGGTTGAGCTTAATGCTTAATTAGGTGGTAACTTAGGCACAGGTCCAACATTCTTTATCACTTTGATGGGTCCAGGTTACGGGTATGTAGCCTAATCATCACAAGATTTTTCCTAGCAAACTCTTAGACTTTTTTAGAGAATTAACTATGTTCTTATAAAATCATTGCTTACATTAATTTGATGATTAATTCCTCATGCATATCTCTAATCATGTAGTGCAAAAATTCATAATACCTAATGTAGGCAAATGACTCATGCCAACACTAATTGATATGCAGACTTGACATAACCCTAAGCTACAACTATGGGTTTGTCCCTTGGTTAGGTGGGTGACATGCAGATGAGAATGGTGCATGCACTCCTACTAAATGCCATAGAGTATGCCAGAAATAGGATGCAAATATGATATGCTTAATGAATGTATGCAACATTGTTGACCCATGGAATGATTTTGATGATCACAAAATATTGGAGTATGTATATGTTACTAATTCTTTCAATTACTTGAGAAGTTTTTGCAGGAAATTGGTTACCTTTAGTTTTAATTGGTTTTCAAATTGGTTGTAAGGTAATTCAATATTGTATAGACTCTTATGAACTTTAAAGTGTAAAAGCCCTAATTTTTCACTTATGTAATCTTGTAAATGGGCTATAAAATTAGAAAAATAAGAGTGTGTAGATTAGCTCTTGTTTGATTCAAGTGTTAAAGAATTTTGGAGAAGTTTGAAGCATCAATTGAAGTTTTGGCAAGAGCTGACTCATGGATCAAGAGCCTACTCCTTGTGGCACGGCACGAAGAAATTTTAGAGTTTTAGTATCTCGAGCTGACTCGTGTCCCAAGAGTCGACTCGTGGAAGAATACATGTTTCTGAAGTTTGAGATCTCGAGCTGACTTGAGCTCCAAGAGACGACTCATCCAGAGTTATGATTTTGGTGACTGAGACTTCGAGCCGACTTTGTCCTGAAGAGCCGACTCAAGTAATTTGCTATTTTGAATTGATTGAAGGCACGAGCCGACTCCAGCTTGAAAAGCCAACTCACACAGAGAAATTCTGTTTGGGTTGTTTGAGACTTCGAGCTGACTCGTGGACCTCGAGCCGACTCAAGTGACCATTTTCTGCACTCTAACGGCTAGTTGCTGAAAGTGATTTTTTAATTACAATTCATCTCCAACAGCTCTTTCATGAATTTCTAGGCCCTACAACGGCCATATCTCATGAAAAATTATAATAGGGATTACTTTTGATGGATTAAATAATTTTTGGAAGAATATTATGATTTATCTTGAAAATTTGAAAAGCCTTCAAGTCTTTCACCAACCTACTTCAAAAGCTTTCAAGTTAGGATTTAAAGCTTCACCAACTTCTCTTTATCATTGAATCCACTCATTAAAGAAATAAAGAAACAGCTTGAAGAGCATTAAAGAGCATTCAAAGCTAGGCTTCATCTTGATGTACATCGACAACATTTAAATAAACTCAGTTTGTTGTATAGTTGCTTTATATTTCTCTATATCTTTGTTTTCTCTCTAAGAACAGCAAGGGGCTGTGTCTTAAGAGAGGGTTAAAGGTTTTTTAGACGAACCTTGTGAAAACCTAAGTTGGGTTCTTGGTGATCCCGGTATAAAACCATGTAGGGTTTTCTTTGGTGATCCCATTCAAAATCAAAGGGAGTTGGGTTTTCTTTGGTGATCCCAATAAAACCAAAGTGTATAGGTTTGGATTATGAGCCTGGTAAAACAATTTGACTGTATTCTGGTAGGGGGATATAGCGAAAATCCCAAGTGGTGCTTGGATAGTGGACGTAGAAGCCGGTTGCTCCGAACCATTCTAAATTTCCTTGTGTTTTGTTTGTGCTTACTTTAGCTTTTTGCATTTACTTAATTACTTCTGCATTTCATATTGCACCACAACACCAAAAGGATTTTAAATTGTATATACTTGTGAAAAGTTTTTATAATCCTAATTCACCCCCCTCTTGGGAAGCCACCTGGGCAACAAACATGCTTACCTCTACAAAATGCAATGAATGGTCCTATAAATGCTAGAAGTTTCTAGAAAGGGCAAAAAATAAGAGGTGGATTCAGGATTAGTCTGGTAGGGTAGAAAGTAAGAAGAGGGTTCGGGGTTGATCGGATAGAATAGGATACAAGAAGGGGTTTCAGGGATTAGTCCTAGACTAATGAGTTACCTTATGGGTTTGAGGTATATCTACAGGGTATGCCTTATGGAAGAATGGGTTATAATTTCAGGAAAGAGATCTTCAATGGGAACTACAGGAGGGGATTCATCCTGAGGGTGCTAGATTAAATAAGCCAAGTCCTTAATAAACTCTTCTGGCTCATAAAATTCAGGACCAGGCTCTACAATTGCGTTCTCTTCTAAAGTCTCCTCAAGTAGCGCTCTAATGGTAGTATCTGGGTTCTCTTCCTTTAACTGTTCTTCCACTATAATTTGGGTGTGGTCAGGGTCAACTAACTCTAGGTTGGTTTCAGTCTGAGTATGGTCTGGGTCAACTAATTCTAGGTTGGCTTCAATTCGAGTATGGTCAAGGTCAACTAGTTCTAGGTCATCTGGTGGGGACACCAGGATCAGACATAGATCACTGGATCCCATATGGTTTAATTAGTCATGTGTCAAAGTTTTGAAAATTTTGTAATCAATTAAGATCAAGTCCTGTAATAAATTGAGGTTAGTTGATTTGTCTCAACCCTCAACCTAGTTAGTATTTTGAGTCCTGTACATCAGTTATGAGTCTAGCATGAGCCCATTTTTATACAAGAGAGGAGGTTATACTATTTTGGAGTTCCATCAAGCCTCATTCAGGAGTCAGAGGCCACTATATCAGATTATTGGATTTTGTATGACACCACAGGATCTAAGATGCCTTTCGGAGACCCTGATTCCTTCCAGATACCCTCCAGATACCCAGATTTCCTTCCAGATGCTAGATAATATTCCTAAACCAGGGCATCCATGATTTCAAAGGTTCACCTACATCTTAGCCTAAGGAAATCAAGCCCAGGCGCCAAGCCCAAGCCCTAAAAAAGCAAGATTCTATGGAATATTCATGCTACCAGGCTACCAGGCACCCCAGCTTCCAGAGGCCCAAGCCCATGCATCCAAGCCCCTTTGGGCTGGCCCCTTACTGCTCTTAGAAGCCCAACATGCCCCCTTAGGCATCCTTGAAGGGTTGACCAAGTCAAAGCTCAAAGAGAGGTGTCCTTAAGTGAGAAGGAGAAGACTAGTCTAACCTAGTTAGGATTCCTAGTTCTTTTAAGCTTTGTAATCCTAACCTAGCTAGGAAAGGACATGTAATCTAAC
Source organism: Areca catechu (assembly GCA_021397845.1). Classification (NCBI taxonomy): domain Eukaryota; kingdom Viridiplantae; phylum Streptophyta; class Magnoliopsida; order Arecales; family Arecaceae; genus Areca; species Areca catechu. Next base: position 77,885,325 of record CM038050.1, read on the forward strand.
TAGGGAAAGGCTTGTTAACCTATGTGTAATCCTAGTTAAGAGAGGGCAAAGGAACTCTATAAATACCCCACCCCTCCCCCTCATGTAATCATCTCTTTCTTATGAATACAACTTGCTGAAATTTTGTGTTATTGCCTTGTGATTGATGTCTTTGTTTTGGTTCTTTACTTTGAGTGCTCTCCTTGTATACCCCGGCCGAATCCCTGCTGCCTTGCATCCTTTTGCATCCTTGGAGACCAGCCATGCCTAAGGAAAGGATGCCCTAGCTGCCATCCAAGACAAGGAGCTTCTTCCCTCCCCGGCTGCCATCTCCTAATCCTAATCCTGATTCCTTCAAAACCCTAGTTCCTTTCCTCCTTTTTATTTGCTGTTTTAATTAACCCTAATGCTTACAGGATCCCTGAGGTGCTTCACCTTCCTAGAGGAGGCCTTCTTTGCTTCCAAGACCATCCAGATCAGCCATCTGATTCAAGGAACTGAAGCTTCTTCTTATAGACTCCAATCAGAGTGTGAGCGATCCTTTCCACTGCAAAGTTTCAATCTCTAACCGATAAGAAACCTACCCTTCTTTTATTATCTAATTTGATGAAGATAAGCTATCATAAACTGGGAGTTTCTCAACTCTCGAGTCCTGGCTACTTATTATCTTGTAAGAGTTGTTTGCGATCATGATGATTCTATGCATTGCTATTCCTTATGCTAGTCTTTACTTTTGAGAAATTAGCCTACAAACCTAAATCATAAAAATCACAAAAAAGTTATTTTACTATTTTTCTTGCATGTTTAGCAATCTTAGAGTTGTCCCATAACAGTTTGGTATCAGAGCAGGTTTAGGATAGTTTTTATCTGCTTTGCATTCACAAACCCTAATTTCTGCATCCTGTCCACTACATTAGATATCTGTTTTACATCTGATTTCAACTATCTATGAATTTATTTTTCTATGAAATTAGCATGAACTGTTCTCTGTCATGTCCTCTATTTTATCAAAATTTTTAATTAATTTTATAGAAAACCTAAATTATTAAAATTCAGCATATTAAAAACCCTAATAGAATCTTGAAAATCTCTATAGCAGTCCAAAATCCCTAGGATTTTCATCTTCATTTGATTTATTTTCTTCATGAAATTTGGTAGGTCTATACTCATCACCATCCATCCTCTGTTATAGAACTTTTTTGAATTTTTTTTGCATTGGTAACTATGTCAAATTCTGCATCATCTAAAACCCTAATTCTCTGATTTCTGCTGATTTTGCACTTGACTAACTCAAACCTAATCAACTTCCAAACCCCCCAATTCCAAGCCAAACTTTGTTTGATAACCCCAGTTAACTTAAACCTAACTTGACATCTCATAAATTAATTAAAAATTATTTTATTTTCTGATTGTTTTAGATTGCATCAAGACCATTAATGTTTCATCATTTTTTTAATCTAATCTTAAGGGCAATCAATATAACATTAGGGCAGGAGGTCATAGCCTATCCTGGGCCCAAAACAACCACCCAGCATTTCCACCCAAGCCTTAATTAAAATAATTAGACTTAATTTGCCCTAGTGGGCTAGGTGACACCCAACAGGTCGGGTCCGAACCATGTGGGCCAACTAGTGCATTTAATCCTTTAGCTATTATTGAAAGCTGGTTTCTAAGGCTGGGGGTCCAGAGTCAAATGACCTAAGCAGTGTTATAGTTTTTAATTGGGTCCTTGCGAAAGCACGGGAGCCTCCCACACTTCCACCCCCTACCCGGCCAGTGGAAGGATTAGCTACTGGGTTAGGTGTAAGTTGAGCTGATCCACCCAGTTTTGGCTATAGGTATAGGAATCCTAGATTGTACTAGCCTTTTTTTCTCTTTTGCATGCTTGGCTGCATCATTCCACTTTGATTGTTTGATTTGTTGCATGACCAGTAGATTTGGAACTCAATACCAAAAGTCCAAACCTCAGCCCAGCCTAACTATGGATTTCAATTTTGAGGCCATGATGAAGGCCATGAGTGATCATATTATCTCCTAAATGAACTGTAGGTTTGACCAATCCGACACCCAAACCCAAACCTAGCTTGCCCAAATGAATGCCCAATTGGCCATCCAAATAAACCAGATGACCCAAATGAACCTCAAGTTTGACCAATCCATTACCCAAAACTAGGCCCAGTTTGACCAGATGATCACCCAATCCCAAAGTTAGTTTACCCAATCAACCACCCAAACCAACCAAATGACCTAAACCAACAACCAACCAACCAACACCAATAGGCTTGACCAATTAACCAATAGGTTGGACCAGGTAGAAGCCATCCAGTGTTAGTTGATCCAGTAAAAACCCAGGTAGAAGCCACCCTAGAGTTAGCTGACTTTAACCACACCCAACCTGTAGTGGAAGAACACTTTAAGGAAGAAGACCATGAGGAATCCAATCCCATTATTAGAGTTTTACCTGAGGAGCCACTAGAAGAAAGCCCAATTAGAGATCCTAGTCCTTTATTTATGAGCCAGAAGAGTTTATTAAAAACTTGACCTCTTTGAATCAGTACCCTCAGGATGAAGTCACTTCTTTGATCCCAATTGAAGATCTTTTTCCTAAAAATAGTGACCCATTCTTCCATAAGGTAGACCCTTTAGATAGACATCAACCTATAAGATCAACCTCATTAGTCTAGGACTAATTCCTGATACCCCTTCCTGCATCCTATTCTACCCGACTAACCCCGAATCCTTTTCTTATTCCTTACCTATTCAAACTAATCCTGAATCCACTTTTTATTTTCTACCCTTTTCTGAAACTTTTCATGATTTGCTAACCCTTAGATTTAAGGCTGGAAATGGGCCGGCCCAAAAGCCCATTGTCTGGAACTGGGCTAGGCCAGCTCAATAAACTTCGGGCCGGTCTGAAATTTGTTCATACTTCGAACAAATTTTAAGCATATTGGACTAGTCTTAGGTATGTAAAATAGAGTCCATTTAATTTTTGGACTAAAGGGATGCCTGGATTCAGTCCAAAAATTTTTAAAATATAGTCTTTGGGCCAACCCATTTCTAGCCCTACTTAGATTGCATTTCATAGAGGTTTGCATACTGCATTCATTCATCGAGTCAGTCATGTTTGCTTCCTACTTCTGGAAGACCCTCTAGCATCTACTAGGAGTTCATGTCACATTTTCATGTGCATGTCATGATAGGATCAAATCTAAAGAGTTTATAGTATGTTAGGTTTTGTCCCTTAGAGTCCAATAAAACATCCTTTGATAGGGATGTCCAGTCGAGTCTATTAGGTATTAGTTGAGTCTAATAAATGCATAGCTTGAATTACATGTCTGCACCTGCACTACCCTCTGCACAAGATATGCATATGGAAATTAGTCAAAAAGATGAACATAACTAATGAACTAAATAACAACTTGGCTAATTCCTGAAAGAGAGATAAAGAATTTTTATAGAGGCTTTTGTAACTATAAAAGAATTTTCTGCTCGCAAAGTTGGCCCATCAAAGATAGTGAAGAGCAATGGAACTAATGCCTATGTGCTTGAGATGCTACCTGATTTAGGTATTAGCTCCACCTTCATCATCTCAGATCTTATAGAGTCTAGGAAGCTAGCAGTGATATCCAGCGAGCCCCTTGAGCCACTTTCATTTTTTTTGAGAGAGAACCCACCCCAAAGCAACCGCATATAATTTGGCCTTATGGTGAGGAAATGATTGAAAGAGCCCTGGATGATCAAGCTATTGGTACCCAAGATAGAGATTGTCAGTGGTATTTGGTTCGATGGCAATGTCAGCCAGAATCTGAGGACTTGTGGATCACCCGTGAGGATCTGCAACGCCTCAACCCAGACTTACTCGAACACTATGAGAGCCAAGTTATCCCATACTTGACGGGGTCGAGTTCCTCCCGCCCCGGGAGAATTGGTGGGGACACCAGGATCATATACAGATCATTAGATCCCATATGGTTTAATTAGTCATGCGTCAAAGTTTTGAAAATTTTGTAATCATTTAAGATCGAGTCCTGTAATAAGTTGAGGTTAGTTGATTTGTCTCAACCCTCAACCTAGTCAGTATTTTGAGTCCTGTACATTAGTTATGAGTCTAGTATAAGTCCAGTTTTTGTACAAGAGAAGAGGTTACACAATTTAGGAGTTCCACCAGGCCTAATTTAGGAGTTAGAGGCCACTACATCAGATTATTGGATTTGTGTGACACCACATGATCCAAGATACCTTTTGAAGACCCTGATTCCTTCCAGATACCCTCCAGATGCCCAGATTCTCTTTCAAATGCCAAAGCATATTCCTAAACCAGGGCATCCATGATTTCAGAGGTCCACCAGCATCCCAGCCCAAGGAAATCAAGCCCAGGCACTGGTGCGGGCACCAGAATCAGAAGAAGACTTCAGGGTTCCATCTGGATCTCTGAATGACCTTGCCCGAAGATTAGGATTTGTAATAAGGGTTGACCTGGTCAACCAGATTATTTTATTTCTTTGAGTCTGCATTTCATTTTGTTGAGTCATGTTGACTCAGTCTAAGTCCAAGTCAAGTCCTGGTTGGCGCCATTCCCTAGGGTGTCATTTTTTCTTCCAAGGCCAAATACAAGTGGATGCCACACTCCCAGCCACACTCCCAGGACCAGTTGGCACCACATATTTCATCCCAGTGTCCCTGGTCCCCACGCCCAAGAGAGCAAGAAAATTTTCTTAGGAGAAGTCAAGGAAGGCGCCCACAAGCTGCCAAAAGTAACCAAGCTAAAGGAGCAGGGATTTTTCTTGGAGAGGACTTCAAGGTAGGTGTCCACACCTGCCTAAAGTACCTGGCTATGAATGGAAGGAGCCTAGTCTTGGGGAGAAAGACTAGGAGATGAGTTTTTTCTTCCAAGAAAGAGCAAGTCATGGAAGGAAAACCCATAGGAGAAGAACTAGGAGGTGCCCCACATACCTGCCATATGAAGCCATCACCTGCATTTGAGGCTGCCCACTCCAAGGAAAGAAGCCTGGTCGGTCAAGGGAAAGTTTTTCATGCTTAGGATGAATGTTTAGTCCCACATGGGAAGTATGTAATTTTGTTTCTCTTGGAAGGTCTATATATTGGACCCTTATGTAATCTTTTGAAAAAAAAAAAAAAAAGGAGAAAGGAAATCTTTTCTTGTGTTGAGCAACCTTGTGTTCTCTTCTTCCGCACTTCTTTGAGTGTTGAGCTCTGTGAGGGAGTAAATCCGGGTTCCATTGGAGCCTTGAGGAGGTGAGAGATCTCCAAAGTTACCAAAACCCTGCCCCGCTTTCATCCCTGGCCGCCAACCCTAATTTTCTTTCATCATCCTAGCCACCAACACCCAAATTCCTAAACCCTATTCCCATTTCATTCAGGCCGCCATCTCCTTCTCCAAGCCACCACCCACTATATCAAGCCCTAGGTCCTTTTCATTTCCAAGCCGCCGCCCTACCAGCCAAACCCTAAATCCACTCCATCTTCCACCGCCACCTCCATACTCTTCCCTCATCTTCAAAGTTCGAGCAGTCCGGAGCTATCCCAGGTAAAGGTCTCTTCCTTGAGTTTCTTACATCCTTATCTTGTTCTTCATCCTTTCCAGATCCAGAGTACGAGAAGAAGGCCAACCTTGCCATAGGACTACAATACGAGGATCCATTGCGAAGATACCCCGTCTCCAAGGATCCTACAATCTGCTCGAGAGTGTCCTTCAATTGAAGCAAAGAGAGATATCACGGTCAGGTATAAACCTTCTCTTCTCTCTTCGTCTGTTTCTTGAAAGAGGAGTAAACCCTAGGTCTGGGGGTTTCTCAATCCCCAGCGATCCTACTTCTTTATTACTCTGATAATCTACTCTTTTGAATTGTGCTTTCTTTCAGTGCATATTTTCTTTCAATATTAGTTAGCCTTATTTAACTTCTAACAAAACAAAAAAAAAAAAAAAGTCTTAATTTACTTCTGCATCGCATCATCTTATTTGTTCTGCATCATTTTTGGTATCGGAGCCCTGTCTAGGGTTCTTGCTTGTTTGATTATTTTTCATTCCTTTTTACTTTTGCTGCCTGGAGTAGACTCCCCTGGCCGTCCGGTCTTAGGAACAAGCGAGACGCAAGCCTCCTCCTCCCATTCCATGGGGTCCTAGGGTGTGTAGGGGTGCTGCTGGGTTATAACTTCTAGGCAGGGATTATAAATGGGACACACGTTATGTTTTCTGCCAGTAACTGCCCTGTTATTCGAATTGTTTCTCCCTACAAAAAATTTAAATTAAGTAATTCTTGTTTTTCTAGAACCAGTATAATTGAAAGTAATTTACATAAAATTTTCATGATTTATTAATTTCTGTAGATTTTCTGAGATCAATTTTACTGCTGTTCTGCTTTTTTTTTTTTTGCAAGCTTTTTTTTTATTTGAGTGTGCATAAATTGAATCTATCTTAAGGGCACCGAAGTTGCAACATAAGGAGAGGATTGAGACCCTCTCCTTAGCCCAAAACCACCTCCCATGCATTCGAACCTAAGCCTTTAATCTTAAAATTAATTAGACCTAATTTGCCCTAGTGGGCTAGGGACACCAACTGGTCGGGTCTAGGCTAATGTTGAGTCAGTTTGTCTAGTTACTCTGTGTGTGCTTTGTACTCAGTGTCTAGAACGGTGGTTCAGGGATTCTATCCCGAAGGGCTTGTGTGCTGGTCCGCCTACCTGGCCAATCACTGACTGGTGTCTAGGATTGGCAATTAGGGACCTAACACTCCCCTTACACCTGCCTGGCTGAGTCCCGAGTTACTACAAGCTAGCTTGCCACTCTGTTAGGCATCTAGTTTGGGCTCTAGGTCTAGTTAGCCCATAGTCATTTCAGTCGAGTCTCATTTGGTGTGCTTGCTTGCATCATCATGTCCACCCGGAATGGAGTACCCTACCAACCTAGTCAAACCAACCTGATTTAGAGGCCATGATTAGAACTCTTACCGAAAGTATGACCAAATTAGTCAGGATATGACTGATACTGTTGCCCAGTTTAGGGATCAAGTCCGTGAGGATCTTACCCAGCTTAGGGATCGAGTCCAAGTACTTGAGGAACCTAGACATCAGAATTGGACTCCTGACCCAGATTTTAATATGCCTCAACCTCACCCACACCAGGAGCCTAGAAGACCTTTATACAGAGATCCTGAACCTAATCATAGGAGGCCTGACCCAGAGCCTGAAGATAGAGATGATAGGTTCATCCGGAACATCAAATTAGATGCACCCACTTTTGATGGTAGCTTAAACCCTAAGGTGTATTCTGATTGGAGGGTGAGATGGACCAGTACTTTGAGTGGTATACCATGTCTGAGGAAAGGAAGTTCAAGTTTGCCAAGATGAAGTTAGTGCATCAAGCTAGGTTATACTGGAGGAACATTGAGCTAACTGCTAGGAGATGAAATGTTGAGCCCATAACCACTTGGCAGGGTATGAAAGAGAAGCTTAGAGATAAGTACCTACCCATTTCATACTAGCAAAATCTGTTAGACCAATGGCAAACCTTGAAACAAGGGAACCGATCTGTCTCAGACTACATAGCCACCTTTGATGAGACTTGATGAGATGTGATGTGAGTGAAGCCCATGAGGTCACTTTGTCTATTTAGGGCTGGACTTAGGGAAGACATTAAGAGGGAGTTGTTTCTGAGAGAGGTTACTGACCTAGACCAAGCCTATCAGATTGCACTGAACACTGAGAAATTTCAGAGAGGACCTATACCTTCTAGGGTTAGTGCCCCAATCCCAAGAAATGGACCTAGCCAAGTTACCCCTAGCAAACCTTTTCAGGGTATTCCCACCCCTAGGCCCATGGACAAAGGTAAGGCACCTGACACCCAAAGAACCCCTAGTTCTAGTATCACCTATTTTAAGTGTCAGAAACCAGGTCATATCTCCAGCCAGTGTACAGCCATAGTCTGTTTTAAGTGCCATAGGGTAGGTCATGTTTCTAGCCAGTGCCCACGTAGATCCCTTTACATAGAAGAGGGAGAGGAAGAGAATTCTAGGCCCAATGAGGAATTTGAAGAAGTTTATGAGGCCGAATGAACTTGGTTGATGAGTATGAAGGAGAGGAGGAACCCACAGAGTCTGACCAGTTAGGAGTTGTGAGATGAATCCTGTCCTAGAGTAGAGTTCAGGAGGATTGGCGTAGGACTAACATCCTACAGACTTTTCTTAAATTAGGGGATAAGATATGTAAGATCATCATAGATAGTGGGAGCTGTGTGAATGCCATTTCTGCTAGCACTATCAAAATGTTAGGCTTAACCCCAGTCCCCCACCCCAACCCCTATAAGGTTTCTTGGGTAGACTCTACCTCTATACCCATCCAGTCTAGATGTCAGGTCCAAATCCAGATGCAATCCTATCAAGAGAAGATTTGGTGTGATGTCTTACCCATGGGGGTGAGCAGTATAATTCTTGGGAGACCTTGGTTATATGATCATGATGCCACCCTCTTAGGAAAACCCAATACCTGTGCCTTTAGTTTTAATGGGAAAAAGATCACAATCCATTCAGTCCCTCCTAAGGACAAGGTAGCTAAAGGACCCAATAGGGTCAAAGAGATGAAGACCGGAGTGAACCTAATTAGTGCTAAGGATCTATAATAAGAAATTCATAGTGGTTCACCCATTTGGATGTTGACTGCTAAGGAACTTAGGACTCCTACACCCTCAGAGCCTCCTCAGGAAGTTAGGCCTTTGTTAGAAGAATTTGAGGATGTTTTTCTCGAGGATCTGCCAGACTACCTTCCACCTCTTAGGGATATCCAGCATTCCATAGATTTAATCCCAAGAGCTACTTTACCCAACTTGCCCCATTTTAGGATGAATCCATCTGAGCATGAGGAACTGCAAAAGTAGGTTGGAGAATTGTTGAGGAAAGGGTTCATTAGAGAGAGTCTTAGCCCTTGTGTAGTCCCTGCACTACTGACCCCAAAGAAAGATGGCACGTGGAGGATGTGTGTTGATAATCGTGCCATCAACAAAATCACAATCAAGTATAGGTTCCCCATCCCTAGACTAGATGACATGCTAAATATGATGGCCGGTGAAATGGCTTTTTCCAAAATTGATCTCAAGAGCGGCTATCATCAGGTTAGAATTAGACCAGGGGATGAGTGGAAAACCGCTTTCAAAACTAAGGATGGTCTCTACGAATGGGTTGTTATGCCTTTTGGGTTGTCCAATGCCCCTAGTACTTTCATGAGGATTATGACCCAGGTGCTTAGAGCTTTCATAGGGAAGTTTGTAGTGGTCTATTTCAATGACATCCTGATCTATAATAAGATCCCTGCAGACCACCTAGGCCACCTTAGACAAGTTTGCCAAGTTTTAAGGAATGATAGTCTCCACGGTAATCTCAAGAAGTGTGAATTCATGACCAGTAGAGTTATCTTCCTTGGTTTTGTAGTAACCCCTGACGGCGTGGCTGCCGATCCAGAGAAGATTAGGTCCATAGTAGAATGGCCAGAGCCGACCAGTGTGCATGAAGTTAGGAGTTTCCATGGCTTGGCTACCTTCTATAGATGACTCATCAAGGGGTTTAGTACTGTAGTTGCTCCTATCACAGACTGTATTAGGAAGGGAGAATTTCAATGGACTAAAGCAGCCCATAAAGCCTTCCTAGATTTTTAAGGATAGGATGACCCAGGCACCCATTTTGAGGTTACTCGACTTTTCTAAAGTATTTGAGGTTTCCTGTGATGCTTCAGTGTAGTGTTCGGTGGCAAGGAGGAAACATAGATTTCAAAATTTTATCTTTATGAAATCTTCACCAAACCTTAACCCAAGATCTCCTTAAAAGAATTAAACATATAACATGTAAATATAAGATTTAAACACATATTAAAGTACTAACCTGTATTGCTAAAATCCAAACTTTAAATCTCCACCAGGTGCCCAAATGTTCACCCTCCAATGGTGATCCACACAGAAAAAGATGAAGACTGCAATTTCTTGTTCTTGGCTCCTCTTCTTGAATTCTTTTTCAAGAATTCAATTCTTGACTTTTAGGATGAAATTTTCTTTCTTAAAAATTTCTTTTCTTCCTTCTTCCCTCTTCTTGAATTCTTTTCTTGAATTCCCTTTCTTGAATTCTTTTCTTGAATCGAATTGGAAGAAGAAATTAAGACAAGTGAAGTCTTAATTCAAGAAGAAAAGAAGAAGAACAGACCCTTCCTTTTCCTTTCCTTTACCGTTCAAGACCTTCCTCTTATTCTTGTTTAGGGTCAGAGTTTCAATAGAGATTATCTCTGTAAGGGAAACAATACCCAACAAGCATAAAGGGAAGGAGTATTCCGGAGAGGAGGAGAGGAATATGATCTCTGAATTTGATTATCAGAAAAATCCCTGAGAACCCAAACCCTTTTATAGATTTCAGAGGGGCATCTTCTCAAAACATCGCAACCCTCTGAAACCCCAGGAATCATGATCCCTCTTCCTCACGCATCCCCTCAACCAAAAATCATGATTCTCCGATTTAATTTTTTTTTTTCGATGAGGAGGACTCTCGGAAAAACTTCAGGAATAATAGCGACTTTTGGAGACGGACTTGCGACCGAAAAATGATGGATCTTTTCCTAATTTTTGGCCATCAAATCCAGATCTAAGGATGTCAGACAAGCATCCAAATCACCCCCTGTCTGGATTTTTCTTCGATGGAATTTCCTTCCCATGCGCGTGAAGAGGAGTCCACACGCGCATGGACTCTTCTTCTTGGCGCGCGCGGGTGAGGAAGGGAGTGGGCGGCTTGGAGAGAGGGTCTCAGTGCACTTGATTCACTTGGGTTCAGCCATGGGTTAGCCCAATGTCCTAAAATTTAAATTAGACCTTAATCAGGTTCAATTAGAACCCAATTAAGCCCAATTCGGAACCAAATTCGAATATGATTCGAATAGAAATTGGGTCTGCAACACATGCTAGTGTGTTTATCCTGCAAACATGATTTAATTCCAAATTAAATCCTTCATCAATTCTCTTTTGTGTGTGACCCATTGGGTTCCACACCTAGCCAGCAGTAGGTCCGAGTGCTATTTGACTTAATGGTTAGATCTCAACTAAGCAGATTTAGGTCAACTCAAACTAGCTCGACTCGGTTAATTAGAATCTAATTCTAATTAACTAATTTGAATTACTATAATTCAATCATATACCTACAAGACAAGATTGACGTCTAGAACGTATCATCTCTACCTGAAGATGTGGAATTTTGGTGAAATTACCAAAATACCCTTCAGTGGTGAGTTACCGGGCAATTCAGTCCTTTGATCAACTTACATCCCAAATATGATTATGAATATGGATACTTGTTAAATTGATGCCAACAAATAAAGGGATGCGATGCGAAGTAAATTAAGATTAACTAATTTTTTTGTTGTTTTTATAATGTTTGTAGATTGGCTTCAAATCAAAGAAAAGTTAACCTAACATTGAAAGATACTAATATGAAATTGAAAGCACAATTTAAGGAAACTAAATATCAAGTAGTTCAAAGCACGGATCGCTGGGGGTTGAGAAACTCCAGACCTATGGTTTCGCTCCGAACTTTCAACAGAACAGAAATAAAGAGAAGAGATGGTTTATCTAACCAGACAATGACTTCACAGATTTTGGTGGAAGAACTCTCCCGAGCAGATTTTGGATCCTCGGATTCAGATATCTTCGTAATGGATCCTCCAATACTGGTCCTTTGGCGGGTTGCTTCTCCTGAACTCAAGATCTGGACAAAAACAATTGATGGAATCAGAGAGTCAAGGGAAAGATTACCAGGTTGATGACTTGAAGATTGAAATTGCTTAAAACCTCCTGGATGTTGATGTGATTTTCTTGGAACTTGCTCTGGATGAAGTAGCCGGACTGGACTGTGAAGGTGGACGGCCTGGACTTGTAGAGAGAGAGGGCGTGGGAGATGGATGGAGCTAGGGTTGATGGATTGAAAATAATGAAGGGTGGCTAGGGTTTTGGAATTTCAAGTGGCTAACCTAGGGTTTGATAAGATGGAGATCTCTCCCTCCTCAGGCTCCAATGGAACCCGGATTACCCCCTCACGAGCTCAACTTAGAATAGTGTGGAAGAAGAGAAACTAGTTACTCAACACAAGAGAATAGCAAAATATTTTTTCTTCATTGATTTTTTCAAGTTACAAAGAGAGGTCTATTATATGACCTAAAATTTTCTCCAAGCTTGTACAAATTCCATGTGGGACTAACTCCTCAACCTCTAGATTAGGTAGAAATCTTCCTCTTGCTGACCAAGATTCAAAAAATTGGGACGGCCATAAAGGAATTTTTGGAATTTTTATGGCGCCTCCTTTGGAGTTGGATTTGGATTTGGAGTCCTCTTCTTCTATGGCATTTCTTCTTTTCTTCCACCAAGTTAGCTCTTTGATATTTGAACTTCAATTAGGAGTAGGTTGGATGTCCTTCTTTGATTTCTTCCAAGAGAAGTCCCTTTCCTTCTTTGCTTGGACAAACTTGACAGGTATGGGCGCCTCCTTTAATTAGCTTCCAATTTGATTTTTTCTTCTTTGGATGTGGGGACCATTACACTGGGATGCCTCTGTGGCGCCTCCTGGACTCTGGCGTGTGCTCAGTGTGGCTGGGTGTGTGGCTTGGAGTGTGGCCTCCACTTGCTTGAACCTTGATTTGATTGGAAGACATATGGCACCTTTTGGACCAAATTGAAACCACATCGGGACTTGCACCGATCAACATGACTCACAAAATTTAAATGGTGCTAAGAATAATAAAAATAAATAAACTGGTTGACAGGTCAACCTTTATTACAAACCCTAATTCTCGGGCAATATCATCAGAGATCCAATGAGCTCTGATCTTTCTTCTGAGTCTGGTGCCCGCACCATAAATCCATTTCTATTCATCCTAGCTCAATCTTTATAATGATGATTATTAATGAACCATTAGAAATTAACTCTATGTTCATACTTGATCAATTTCCTGAATCCATCATTTGATCGAAATTAGCTGGATGCAATTCCCTCTTACTAGGGCTAATCAATTCCTTGTTGACCTACTCACAACCTCCATATACATCCCCCATACCCAGTATCACCATGCATGACTCAGTGTCTGATTGTTTGCGAACCAATATGGATTCATATATATAAGGTACCATCTCAGGTCAAGGACCACATGCACTATCCCACTATGGAATTATCTATTGACAAACAATAAGTTCCATTAGATTTCTCAATCTGGATCATTCAGTGAACTCATTCTCTAATGACACTCACATCCTAGTATTAGTGTCAAGTGACTGTGAGATCATTCACCCTCTCACAAGCTATATAGATGTGCTGGTCTTGCCGGAAACATTGATCCCCAACTCAATGTCCCATCGACCAGAATATTTAAGATTAGGGTTTAAGGCTTTAGGTCTCACTGGTATGTCTCACCATAACCTTAGACCATAGCCCTAATCTATGGGGTTCATCATATAATCATAAGACACAGTGTATGATGAAATAATGCCTTTATTATAATAATGTCAATTTATTGATTTTGGATCGAAATACATATTTCAATTGCTTTCAGGGCATAATCTTTCAATCTCCCACTGCACTAAAGCCAATCGCCTTAATTCTTAACCCCATACATCAAGGTGGCGATCAAACCTCCTGTGATAGAGCCTTAGTGAACGGGTCTACTATGTTGTCATCATTTCTCCCTTTTAATGCAGACTTCTTGTCTTCGACATGTCTCAACGAGATGGAAGCATCTCAGAATGTGCTTTGATTTGTGATGAGCTTCTTGGTTCCTTTGCTTAGCAACACACCCCCGTATTCACAGTAAAGTGATACTGGCACTTCAATCTCAGAACTACGCCCAACTCTGATTGAACTTCTTCATCCAAACAACTTCCTTGGCAGCTTCACTAACAGCAATGTACTCTGCCTCAGTTGTTGAGTCAGCTACAGTTTGCTATTTAGAACTCTTCCAGCTTACAGCTCCTCCATTTAGGATAAAAACATACCCAGATATAGATTTGCTGTCATCTGGATCTGATTGAAACTAGAATCTGAATAAGCTTCTAGTTTAAGATCAGATCCTCCGTATATTAGAAGAATATCCTTAGTTCTTCTCAAGTACTTAAGAATATTTTTCACAGCCTTCCAATGATCCTCTCCTGGATCAGCCTGAAACCTGCTGGCTATACCTAAGGCATATGCCACATCAGGCCTAGTACATAACATAGCATACATAATAGACCCTACTGCCGAAGCATAAGGTATAGAATTCATTCTATTTCTTTCTTCAGGTGTCTTAGGAGACATCTTTTTAGAAAGATGTATGCCATGACCAATAGGTAAGTAACCTCTTTTACTTTCCTCCATGCTAAATCTTTTTAGCACTTGGTCAATGTACCTAGACTGGGATAGACCTAGCATCCTCCTAGATCTATCTCTATAGATCTTGATGCCTAGTATATAAGATGCTTCTCCCAAGTCTTTCATGGAAACTGTTTAGATAACCATACCTTGACTGATTGTAACATTGGGATATCATTCTAATGAGGAGTATGTCATCTACATATAGAACCAAGAAAACTATGGCACTCCCACTAGTCTTCTTGTACACACAAGGTTCATCCTCACTTTTGATAAAGTCAAATTCTTTGACTGTCTTATCAAATCAGATGTTCCAACTCCTAGATGCTTTCTTTAATCCATAAATAGATTTCTTCAGCCTACATACCTGATTAGGTTTAGTCTTCAAGACAAAACCTTCTGGCTGTGACATATAAACCTCTTCCTCAAGGAAACCATTGAGAAATGCGGTTTTCACATCCATCTGCCAGATTTCATAATCATGATATGCTGCTATAGCAAGCATGATCCGAATAGATTTGAGTATGGCAACAGGAGAAAATGTTTCATCATAATCTATTCCCTATTTTTGTCTGAAACCCTTAGCCACTAATCTGGCTTTATAAGTTTCAACTTGGCCATCTGCCCCAATCTTTTTCTTATAGACCCATTTGCATCCAATAGGGTTAACACCCTCTGGTGCATCAACCAAAGTCCAGACTTGGTTGACATACATGGAGTCCATTTCGGATCTCATGGCTTCCAGCCATCTGTCTGAGTCACTACTCATGACAGCATCCGTATATGTTAGAGGCTCATCATTATCAATGATTCGGGCTTCATTATTTTCAATAATGAACCCAAACCTCTCAGGTGCATGTCGCACCCTATCAGACCTACGGATAGGAGTGGTGTGTTCAGGTTCTATACTAACTATGTTATGATTTGGTTGAGATGTATCTACTTGTTGAACTTCTTCAGTTCAATATTTCTCCCACTGCCCTTTTGTAGGATGAACTCTTTCTCCATAAAAGTGGCATGCCTACTGACTAAAACCTTTTGTTCAGTAGGGTGGTAAAACAGATATCCTATACTATCTTTAGGATATCCAACAAATAGACACTTTTCTGCTCTAACATCAAGCTTATGTCCAAAATTTCTTTTGACATAGGCTGGACATCCCCATATCTTAAGATACTTAAGATTGGGTTTCTTTCCCCTCCATAACTCGTATGGAGTGCTAGATACAGATTTGGATGGTACTCTATTTAAAATATTAGCCGCTGTTTCCAAGGCATATCCCCAGAAAGAAACAGGTAAGTCTGTGAAGCACATCATGGACCGTACCATATCTAATAAAGTACGATTTCTCCTTTCAGCAACACCATTTAATTGTGGTGTGTAAGGAGGAGTCCATTCAGAGATGATTCCCTTTTCTTTAAGGTGATCAAGAAACTCGGTGGATAAGTATTCACCTCCTCTATCTGATCAAAGGATCTTAATACTTCTCCCCGTTTGTTTCTCTACCATACTTTGATACTCTAAAAATTTTTCAAAAGCTTCGGACTTATGTTTCATTAGATACACAAATCCGTACCTTGAAAAATCATCAGTGAATGTGATGAAATATGAGTATCCACCCTTGGCCTGAGTTGTCATAGGTCCACATACATCAGTGTGTATGAGTCCTAATAACTCAGTTGTCCTTTCATTATGTCCACTAAATGGAGTCTTGGTCATTTTACCCATGAGACATGATTCACAAGTTCCTAATGATTCATAGTCATAAGGATTAAGAATTTTTCCTTGTATAACTTGTTAATCCTTTGCTCACTAATATGTCCAAGATGACAGTGCCAAAGAAAAGTATTATTTACTTCTTCATCTTTTTTCGTTTATTACTAACATGTAGTATATTGTCATCATAAGATAGAGTTAAGAGACCATTGCAAAATATGCCATTAAATATTATTTCATTAGAAAAATGGATTGAGCAGCCACTGCTCATTACATTCATAATTATCCTTGTTTAAGTAACAAGGGTACAGATATGATGTTTCTAATGATTCTAGGCATAAAATAATAATTTTTTAACTCTAAAATCTTCCCAGAAGGCAGCTTCAATATATAAGTCCCTACAGCTTCTGCTTGGATGGAATCTCCTCCAGCACCGTAGAGCTCGAAGTCGCCTTCCTTCAAAACTCTAATGTTCTGTAGTCCCTGCAATGATTTGCAGATATGATGACCACAGCATTATCCAATACCCAAGAGTTTGAATTAGAAGAGTCTAATGACAAAATTGTATGTATCTCATACATACCTTTTGGTGCATCACTAGCACCAAGCTTCACACTTGCAAGGTAACCTTGCAGTTTCTTTTCCAGTGACCCGGCTTGCCACAATGAAAGCAGGTCATTTGTCCGAGGCCTTCTTTCCTTTCCTTTTCTTGATGCCCCCTTTTGGGTTCAACCTCCTCTTGAACCCTTTTTGCCTATTTTCTTCTTGTTTACACCATCCACAAAAGTGGAGCCTTATTTTTCTTTAAATGGCTCTCTGCTTTTTTTAACAAATTCAATAGCTCAGGCAACGAAGTGTTAAGTTTGTTCATATGATAATTAAGAACAAACTGTGAAAATGACTCTGGGAGTGACTGCAGGATTAAATCCTGATTCAACTCCCCATCCATAACAAACCCAATTGACCCAATCGGGTGATTAGGTCAATAACCTTTAATACATGGTCTTGTACGGATGTACCTTCTGTCATCCTTGCATGGAATAACTGCTTAGATATTTTCATATCTTGCAGTTCGACTATGTTCTCCATAAAGTTCTTTTAGATTGAGCAATATGGAGTTTGTGTCCATGCTTTCATGTTGCCTCTGTAACTCATTGGTCATGGAGGCAAGCATATACACTTGACAGTAAGTGAGTCATTTTGCCCCAAGTTATGTGGTCTTATCCTCTTGCGAGGCATCTTCCCCTAATGGTTCCAAGGTTGGGGTATCAAGAATATAAGAATTCTTTCTTGGCTGAGTACTATCTTCAGGTTTCTCAACCATTCAACATAATTTGGTCCAGTCAATTTATTTGCATCAAGAATGCTACGGAGTGAGAGTGAAGAGGCCATTTAATCTATATTAACAAAGACATTACATAAGCAAACAACCAATGTTGACAAAACATAATTAATTAGGACTTTAACTCAATTATGTCTCCCACTATTTTATCAAGCATCATAACCCTCCATATGATGATCGAGAAAACCCTAATTGGTTCTCTTAGTGGGGTTGAGATCCTAATTCCTTACAAAAGACCTTGTGTGTACACAACAAATCTTATATAAGTTCAAAGGTAGGAAAACTCTTTCCAATTGTAACTCATACAATTCTCAACTTATCTTGGCCTCTAAAATATTAATATCCTTGTGTGTACACAACAAACTATAATATTTTAGTTAAGTTAGACCCTTCATTGCTATATAGTCATGATATTAATTATAATACCCTTGTGTGTACACAACAAAGTATTATATCAAATCATGCCATAAACATCAAATGTACCAAGCCAAAATTATGTTAGTCACCATAAAAGGCCTTGTGTGTACACAACAAACCTAATATGGATCATAACATAATAATGACTTGGCATGAAGGAAGGCCACATGTA
This sequence comes from Areca catechu, assembly GCA_021397845.1. Lineage (NCBI taxonomy): Eukaryota > Viridiplantae > Streptophyta > Magnoliopsida > Arecales > Arecaceae > Areca > Areca catechu. The sequence continues at coordinate 77,903,328 of CM038050.1, forward strand.
GTGAATATTACACAAGCATATCAATCAATAATTAAGTTAAACTTATCGGCCAGGTAAGTGGGAGAGTGGTGGGAGTCCCCCCGTTGCTTTCCTTAGACACCAATAAGAATTGGCCAGGTCAGTCAACGGAACCAATTAAAAACCATGTCCTCTTTACCGATCATGAACCACTTTTCCTAGACACCGATAAAACTAATCTTATTGATTATTTTTGCTTTTGGTATATGACACTACAACTTAATGTGTTTTTAAAGAGGGCTTTATTAAAACAAAGCACATTCTTTATATACCTAGCAAATATGTTATAGTGTGCCATCATACTAGGACAACCATTTACCACATAATGGATCCACCATTATGCCAACGCAACCTTATTTCAGTATGATGACTAGAAGGCTAAACATATCTCTATACAATTAAGGTTTAAGTGAAAACCTTAATTAGTGGCATACATCAAACATATATGCATAATTAACACAAATATGTGATTTGTGTCATCATACTAGGACAACCATTTACCACATAATGGATCCACCATTATGCCAGGGCAACCTTATTTCAGTATGATGACTAGATGTCTAAACATATCTCTACAACAATTAGGGTTTGAGTGAAAACCCTAATTGGTGACATTACATCAAACATATACAATATCATATGTTACTTATATACATATGCATCTAAAAATCAGCATATATTTTAATCTTAATAAGGAGGCTCTGATACCACTGTAGGTTCGGTGGCAAGGCGGAAACATAGATTTCAAATTTTTTATCTTTATGAAATCTTCACCAAACCCTTAACCCAAGATCTCCTTAAAAGAATTAAAACATATAACATGTAAATATAAGATTTAAACACATTAAGTACTAACCTGTATTGCTAAAATCCAAACTTTAAATCTCCACAAGGTGCCCAAATGTTCACCCTCCAATGGTGATCCACACAGAAAAAGATGAAGGCTGCATTTCTTGTTCTTGGCTCCTCTTCTTGAATTCTTTTCAAGAATTCAATTCTTGGACTTTTAGGCTAAAATTTTCTTTCTTGAAAATTTCTTTTCTTCCTTCTTTCCTCTTCTTGAATTCTTTTCTTGAATTCCCTTTCTTGAATTCTTTTCCTTGAATTGAATTGGAAGAAGAAATTAAGACAAGTGAAGTCTTAATTCAAGAAAGAAAAGAAGAAGAACAGACCCTTCCTTTTCCTTTCCTTTACCGTTCAAGACCTTCCTCTTATTCTTGTTTAGGGTCAGAGTTTGACAGAGATTATCTCTGTAAGGGAAACAATACCCAACAAGCATAACAGAAGGAGTATTCCGGAGAGGAGGAGAGGAATATGATCTCTGAATTTGATTATCAGAAAAACCCCGAGAACCCAAACCCTTTTATAGATTTCAGAGGGGCGTCTTCTCAAAACATTGCAACCCTCTGAAACCCCATGAATCACGATCCCTCATTCCTCACGCGTCCCCTCACCAAAAATCATGATTCTCTGATTTAATTTTCGTTTTTTCGACGAGGAGGACTCTTGGAAAAACTTTAGGAATAATCGCAACTTTTGGAGACGGACTTGCGACCGAAAAATGATGGATCTTTTCCTTAATTTTTCTGGCCATCAGATCCAGATCCAAGTACGTCAGACAAGCATCCAAATCGCCCCCTGTCTAGATTTTTCCTGATGGAATTTCCTTCCCACGCGCGTGAAGAGGAGTCCACACGCGCGTGGACTCTTCTTCTTGGCACACGCGGGTGAGGAAGGGAGTGGGCGGCTTGGAGAGAGGGTCTCAGTGCACTTGATTCACTTGGGTTCAGCCATGGGTTAGCCCAATGTCCTAAAATTTAAATTAGACCTTAATCTGGTTCAATTAGAACCAAATTAAGCCCAATTCAGAACCAAATTCGAATCTGATTCGAATAGAAATTGGGTCTGCAACACATGCTAGTGTGTTTATCCTGAAAACATGATTTAATTCCAAATTAAATCCTTCATCAATTCTATTTTGTGTGTGACCCATTGGGTTCCACACCTAGCCAGCAGTAGGTCCTAGTGCTATTTGACTTAATGCGGTTAGATCTTAACTAAGCCGATTTAGGTCAACTTAAACTAGCTTGACTCGGTCAATTAGAATCTAATTCTAATTAACTGATTTGAATTACTATAATTCAATCATATACCTACAAGACAAGATTGACGTCTAGCAACGTATCATGTCTACCCGGAAGAAGTGGAATTTTGGTGGAATTACCAAATACCCTTCAGTGGTGAGTTACCGGGCAATTCAGTCCTTTGATCAACTTGCATCCCGAATATGATTATGAATATGGATACTTATCAAATCCAATTTCATATTCATCCCTAGCTCAATCTTTATAATGATGATTCATTAATGAACCATTAGAAATTAACTCTAATGTTCATACTTTGATCAAAGATTTCCTAAATCCATCTTTTGATTGAAATTAGCTGGATGCAATTCCCTCTTACTAGGGCTGATCAATTCCTTGTTGACTTACTCACAACCTCCATATACAACCCACCATACCTATTATCACCTCGTGCATGACTCAGTGTCTTGATTGATTACGAACCAAAGTATGGATTCATATATATAAGGTACCATGGTAGTTTCAGGTCAAAGGACCACATGCACTACTTCCACTATGAGAATTTTGTATTGACAAACAGATAAGGTTCCATTAGGTATTCTCAATCTAGATCAATTCAGTGAACTCATTGTTGGGAATTATGTTCCAAAGCCAATCACCTGGGTTGTAGGCGGTTGAGCTAAATATTATACTCTTTCTTTGAATTAATAAAATATTATTTTGGCAGCTCATCACATATTATTTATCTGAAATGAACTCTTTCCATGTGTTGAAGTCCTTAGGACTACACTGACTTCGATACAGAGAGGATGTATCGAGTGGTCCTTAAACCTTGTTCACAACCAAAGGATATATTATACTGGATGGCAATATATCAAGCATAGGTTGTTGTAGTTCACATCGTTTGGTTGTCCTCTTGACCAAATGAGTGTGGTGACACTGATGTGATCTATAAGTGGGATATGTGATATCTCATTGAACGTGACTCCGTGCAGCCCCTTTCTGCCAAAGGGATACTCACGATTGGATATGGGTATATGTGTCCCTCCAACTTGAGGTCATCACGGTAGCTTGCAAGCAACTCCCTGTGCTTTGGTATCGGACTACCCGGATTTTTAATTCGGTGATGGAAGGTTTCTGGGTATAGGTAAGTACTTGTGGAGCAGTGATGGACCAAGATTGAATTGACATGTCCAAACAGTTTGGATTGAATGTCTCGCAGTATCTCAATTTAGCAAATCCTCGACCGGGGTAGCCCTAGTGAAGAGTCACTGGGCTTGCGAGGTTGGGACACATAGTGGACTGACTCTGTCTAGGTTGGCAGCCCAATCTCAGTCGTCCTGAGCATTAGAGGTCAAAGGGATGAATTATACGGTAACCATATGCCAGAGGTTCGATAGTTTTCTCCCGCATCTTCGACCTATCCGGACGCCGGGACCCATTGCTAGATGGTTTCCTGTGCTGGTACTAGAATTGTTCTAGTGCTACCGTTTAGGTTCGAACCTATGAGGTCACACGCCATAGAGGATAACTCTCTGATCCGGATACCGATTACGATTGGGAATCATCTCGGTTTATAGTCATAATTTTTTTTGAGCACTCTTTTTTCCATCTTGCCCTTGTCTGTGTCAATCGAAAATTATTCCGGGTTGACCAGCACTGCGCCTGGATTTTTCTGAATCAGTTTTGAACTGATTCAGAGTTCGTTTCGGCCTCCAATTGGTTGTAAACCAATTGAACCCAATTTAATTGAGCTTAAACCGGTTCAATTGGATTGAACCAAGAGTTTTAAATTGGATGGACCGATTTTGAACCGGTGTTGTTTTTTTTTCACTTGGACCGTTTTACACGGTAAAACGTTGGGAGAAAAACCAAGCATCCGAAGAAGCCTTAACGTCCCAAACAAACGTCGTTGGCTATGGGCGCCTCTTCCTCTCCTCCACCGTGAACTTTATTCCCTGTTTATTGCTAGTAATGTGGAGTTGGCAACTGCTGCCTCTTAGCCTCCCCGTCTCTCCACCTCCCTCTCTCCCTGCTGTCCTATATAAACTCCAGCAGTCCCCTGTTTCAGCCCAAGAAAAATACCGTGTGAAGAAGAAAATAACAAGGGTGTGTTCTTCCCTTTGAGAGGCTGAGAGCTTGGTTGTTTTCCACCCATTGGGTACTAGTTAGGCTAGGATTTGGAGTGTGTGAGGGAGAGAAACAAACCCTTGTTTCTTGTGCTCAAATTCCCATATCAGCAAAGCCCTGTTGCTGAAACTTCCTATGACCGTGTCTCCTTCCAGCGGCTAGCACCGCGCATGGAGATCGATCGGAGGGCCCCCGGCATGTCTCCCCTCTAGAGGGAGTACTCTTCTACTCCTGGGAACAAGCCACGTGAGCCGGTATTGCTGCTGCAGCTCCCAACACGAAAAACAAGTTGCTGTTTCAGTTCTGCTGCAGAAAATCTGGTAGCAGAATTTGGTGAATTTCTATATTTTTTTGGCTAAGTTTTTCTTATAGCTTTCAATTGGAGATCGAAGAGCACTTGTCCAAGTTGCCGCTGCTGAATTTTGGAAGCAAACGGAGGCCCGGAAGGTAGTGTTCTGACACCGTTTTGAAAGCCCAAAACAGATTTTTCAGCAGTCCAAGGAAGAAGAAGACTGGAATAAGTTTATGCCACTTATTCCAGCCAATTCTAGCTTTATCCCAGAGTTATTCCAGCTGGAATAAGGTATGAAAAAATTAATTTTTTAATCATGCATGAATAGATTTATTTGTTTAATGTTTTGCAAATATTTTATATTATCAAACATGCCTTCATGCAACATGAATAGGTTAGGTTCTGGGCGGAGCAGTTTTCCGCTGCACGGATTTTTTAAAAATGTTTTTAAAATCCTTTCTGCTCCCGCAGTTGTTTGCATGCCTAGTGTATGACCATGTTAAACCACCTGCACCTTCTTTCACTCATTCTCTAATGAACACTCACATCCTAGTATTAGTGTCAAACACAAGTGACTGTGAGATCAGTCACCCTCATCACAAAGCATATATAGGATGTGCTGGTCTTGCCGGAAACATTGATCTCCAACTCAATGTTCCATCGATCAGGAATATTTTAGATTAGGATTTTAAGGCTTTAGGTCTCACTGGTATGATCTCATCATAACCCTAGAACCATAGCCCTAATCTATGGGGTTCATCATATAATCATAAAGACACAGCGTATGATGAAAATAATGCCTTTATTATAATAATGTCAATTTATTAATTTTGGGATCGAATACAATATTTCAATTGGCTTTCAGGGCACAATCTTTCATTCAGGTGTAGGTATAGGTGGAGTCCTAAGCCAAGAGAATCATCCCGTAGCATTCTTTAGTGAAAAACTTAATGATGCTAAGCTTAGGTATTCTACCTATGATAAAGAATTTTATGCGGTAGTGCAAGCTTTGCATTACTGGAGACATTATTTGCTACCACAGGAATTTGTACTGTTTTCGGACCATGAGGCTCTTAGATTCCTGAATTCCAAAAGAAGCTTAACCCTAGGTATGCTAAGTGGGTAGAGTATATCCAGTCCTATACTTTTGTTTTGAAACATAAGGCTGGGACTGAAAATAAGGTAGCTGATGCCTTTAGTCGTCGATCTTTGTTATTGAATTCTGTTAGGGCTGAAGTCGTAGGGTTTGAGCAGATCAAAGAGGAATATGAGTCGTGTCCAGATTTTAAGACTGTGTATCAGGATCTAGCTCAAGGACCATCTAGTGATCATAAGGATTATACCCTTTTAGATGGATTTCTATTCATTAAGAATAGGCTTTGCATCCCTAGAACTTCTCTTAGGGAATTTTTGATTTGGGAAATTCATGCTGGGGGTCTAGCAGGCCATTTTGGAAAAGACAAGACCACCCTGGCTGTTGAAGACCACTTTTTCTGGCCTAGCTTAAAAAGCGATGTAGCACACATTGTGGCTAGGTATCGGACTTGCTCTATTGCCAAATAGCGAAAACAGACACCCAGGCCTGTTATACTAAGACCCACTCTCCTGTCCGTCTAAGAGCCACTTCTTGTCCATTGGTCAGATAATGTGTTAGCTATGGACTTTGTGTTAGGTTTGCCTAAGACCCAGAGGAGGCATCACTCTATTTATGTCGTAGTCGACCGATTTTCTAAGATGGCCCACTTCTTGCCTTGTTCCCAGACCTTTGATGCGTCTAAGGTAGCCACCTTGTTCTTTAATGAGATAGTTAGACTCCATGGCCTACCTAAGACAATTGTTTCAGATAGGGATGTCCGGTTCACCAGCTATTTTTGGAAAACCCTTTGGCATAAGTTAGGGACAAAACTTAAGTTTTCAACTACCTATCATCCCCAAACTGATGGCCAAACCGAGGTAGTGAACCGTAGCTTAGGCAATCTGCTAAGATGTCTTGTTGGTGAAAATACTAGGAATATGGATTTGTACTTACCTAGGGCTGAATTTGTATACAATGACTCGGTCAATAGGTCTAAAGGTAAGAGTCAATTTGAAATTGTGCATGGGTACAAACCTCACACACCTCTTGACCTAGCCCCTTTACCAGTCCACACACGAGTCTCCGAGTCTGCTGAAGTTTTTGCACAGCATATAAAAGACTTGCATAAAGAAATTCATGCCAAAATAAATTTAAGTAATGAAACTTATAAGAAGTTGGCTGATTCTCAAAGGCGAGTCAAAACTTTTGTTGAGGGAGACTATGTAATGATTAGGTTAAGGCCTGAACGGTTTCCTCCTAGAACCGTTAGAAAGTTACATGCGAGAGGAGCTGGACCATTTAGAGTGGTGAAGAGAGTAGGATCCAATCCCTATGTGCTCGAGTTGCCTCCAGAACTAGGCATTAGCCCCATATTCAACATTACAGACCTAGTAGAGTATAGAGAGCCAGTTGTGATTCCCAGTGAGGCTTTTGAGCCTAATCCTGTTCTTGAGAGTGAACCCAACCCTGTGTGTCCACCAACAAACTGGCCAGTGAGGAAAGAACAGATTGAAAAGATCCTGGACGATCAGGTTATCTCTACTCATAATCGAGGATACCAAAGATACCTGGTCCGATGGCAAGGAAGGCCAGATTCTGATGACTCTTGGATCTCCCGAGAAGAATTACAAGAGCTGGATCCAGATCTCTTGGAGAGATACCAGAGCCAACTTGAGCCTTACTCGACAGGGTCGAGTTCCTCCCACCCCGGGAGAATTGGTGCGGGCACCAGAATCAGAAGAAGACTTCAGGGTTCCATCTGGATCTCTGAATGACCTTGCCCGAAGATTAGGGTTTGTAATAAGGGTTGACCTGGTCAACTAGATTATTTTATTTCTTTGAGTCTGCATTTCATTTTGTTGAGTCATGTTGACTCGGTCTAAGTCCAAGTCAAGTCCTAGTTGGCGCCATTCCCTAGGGCATCATTTTTTCTTCCAAGGCCAAATGCAAGTGGACGCCACACTCCCAGGACCAGTTGGAACCACATTTCATCCCAGTGTCCCTGGTCCCCACGCCCAATAGAGCAAGAAAATTTTCTTAGGAGAAGTCAAGGAAGGCGCCCACAAGCTGCCAAAAGTAACCAAGCTAAAGGAGCAGGGGATTTTTCTTGGAGAGGACTTCAAGGTAGGTGCCCACACCTGCCTAAAGTACCTAGCTATGAATGGAAGGAGCCTAGTCTTGGGGAGAAAGACTAGGAGATGAGTATTTTCTTCCAAGAAAGAGCAAGTCATGGAAGGAAAACCCATAGGAGAAGAACTAGGAGGTGCCCCACATACCTGCCATATGAAGCCATCACCTTGCATTTGAGGCCGCCCACTCCAAGGAAAGAAGCTTGGTCGATCAAGGAAAAATTTTTCATGCTTAGGATGAATGTTTAGTCCCACATGGGAAGTAGTGTAATTTTGTTTCTCTTGCAAGGTCTATATATTGGACCCTTATGTAATCTTTTGAAAAAAAAAAAAGGAGAAAAGGAAATCTTTTCTTGTGTTGAGCAACCTTGTGTTCTCTTCTTCCGCACTTCTTTGAGTGTTGAGCTCCGTGAGGGAGTAAATCCGGGTTCCATTGGAGCCTTGAGGAGGTGAGAGATTTCCAAAGTTACCAAAACCCTACCCCACTTTCATCCCTGGCCGCCAACCCTAATTTCCTTTCATCATCCTAGCCGCCAACACCCAAATTCCTAAACCCTATTCCCACTTCATTCAAGGCCGCCATCTCCTTCTCCAAGCCACCGCCCACTATATCAAGCCCTATGTACTTTTCATCTGCAAGCCGCCGCCCTACCAGCCAAACCCTAAATCCACTCCATCTTCTACCACCACCTCCATACTCTTCCCTCATCTTCAAAGTTCGAGCAGTCCGGAGCTATCCCAAGTAAAGGTCTCTTCCTTGAGTTTCTTACATCCTTATCTTGTTCTTCATCCTTTCCAGATCTAGAGTACGAGAAGAAGACCAACCTTGCCATAGGACTACAATCCGAGGATCCATTGCGAAGATACCCCGTCTCCAAGGATCCTACAATATGCTCGAGAGTGTCCTTCAATTGAAGCAAAGAGAGATATCACAATCAGGTATAAAACCTTCTCTTCTCTCTTCGTCTATTTCTTGAAAGAGGAGTAAACCCTAGGTTTGGGGGTTTCTCAATCCCCAGTGATCCTACTTCTTTATTACTCTGATAATCTACTCTTTTGAATTGTGCTTTCTTTCAGTGCATATTTTCTTTCAATATTAGTTAGCCTTGTTTTTGAGTCAAGCCAACTTCTAACAAAACACAAAAAAAAAAAAAAAAGTCTTAATTTACTTCCGCATCGCATCATCTTATTTGTTTTGCATCAGGCACCAAGCCCAAGCCCTAAAGAAGCAAGATTCTATGGAATATTCATGCTACCAGGCTACCAGGCCACCCCAGCTTCTAGAGGCCCAATCCCATGCACCCAAGCCCCTTTGGATCGGCCCCTTGCTACTCCTAGAAGCCCAACACACCCCCTAGGCATCCTTGAAGGGTTGACCAAGTCAAAGCTCAAAGGGAGGTGTCCTTAAGTGAGAAGGAGAATACTAGTCTAACCTAGTTAGGATTCCTAGTTCTTTTAAGCTTTGTAATCCTAACCTAGCTAGGAAAGGATATGTAATCTAACTAGGAAAAGGCTTGTTAACCTATGTATAACCCTAGTTAGAAGAGCGCATGGAAACTCTATAAATACTCCACCCCTCCCCCTCTTGTAATCATCTCTTTCTTATAAATACAACTTGCTAAAATTTTGTGTTATTGCCTTGTGATTGGTGTCTTTATTTTGGTTCTTTACTTTGAGTTCTCTCCTTGTGTACCCCGGCCGAATCCCTACTGCCCTAGCATCTTTTTGCATCCTTGGAGACCCACCATGCCTAAGGAAAGGAAGCCCTAGCTGCCATCTAAGACAAGGAGCTTCTTCCCTCCCTGCATGCCATCTCCTAACCCTAATCCTGATTCCTTCAAAACCCTAGTTCCTTTTCTTCTTTTTATTTGCTGTTTTAATTAACCCTTATGCTTGCAGGATCCTCGAGGTGCTTCACGTCCCCAGAGGAGGCCTTCTTTGCTTCCAAGACCGTCCAGATCAGTCATCTGATTCAAGAAACTGAAGCTTCTTCTTACAGACTCCAATCAGAGTGTGAGTGATCCTTTCTACTGCAAAGTTTCAATCTCTGACTGGTAAGAAACCTACCCTTCTCTTATTATTTGATTTGATGAAGATAAGCTATCCTAAACCGAGAGTTTTTCAACTCTCAGGTCCTGGCTACTTATTATCTTGTATGAGTTCTTTGCGATCATGATGATTCTATGCATTGTTACTCCTTATGCTAGTCTTTACTTTACTTTTGAGAAATTAGCCTACAAACCAAAATTATAAAAATCATAAAAAGATTATTTTACTATTTTTTCTGCATGTTTAGCAATCTTAGAGTCATCCCGCTTCATCATCTATAGGTATCTCCTCTTTTTCCTCATACTCATCCACTAAGCTCACATTAGCTTCATATATCTTTTCTTTAATGTCTTCCTTGTGAACCAATGGGGTGGTAGGAGGGGGTTGGATAAGAAAAAGTTGACTAGGATCTGGGGTAGTTGGGGTGGGTTGACTAAGGGGAAGTGGACTAACATTGGGCTCAAATCTAGGGGTACTATTCCTATGGGATTTGGGTCGATAAAGGGGAAGTGGATTACTATTGGGCTCATATCTAGGGATACTAATCCTATTGGGTTAGGATCAATTAAGGGTTATGGGCCTACTGGGCTCATAGGATATGGGCTCGGCACTAGAGGCTATGGGTTTACTCGAACAAAGATCCCATATTGGGTCAGGGTGTGGGGCTCTCCTAGGATTGGGAGGTGTGGAAAAAAGTGACTCAAGATTAGGTCTAGTATGGGTCCTAGGGGTCCGCCTATGTTTCCTATTCATCCATTTATTTGGGTAAGCCTATTGTTCGTTTGAGTTTTCAAGTGGATCAATTGGTCAAACTTATGGTTCATTTGGGTAGTCAATTGGGCATTCATTCGGTTCATCTGGGTGGTCAACTAGATGTTCATCTGGGCTCTCTGATCAGTAAGGGTCCTTAGTAGGGTTCCTACATTAGATTCCATGGTCAGGTTGGGTTGGGTTGAGACTACTGGTATTAGGCTCCTAATCTAATGGTCATGCAAACACACACACATCGACTCCATGGTTAGACTGGATTGGGGTGAGACTGATGGGGTTAGACACAAATCGACTATGGTTTGCTAGACCTAGAGCCAAAATCAGGTGAGTTAATTCAACTCACACCCAACTCAACACTTAGTCCTTCCACTAGCCAGGTAAGAGGTGGGGTGGTGGTAGGCTTCCCCTGCTTGTCACAGGATCCTAATTAAGTAACCACCAGTCCGTTTAGGGTGTTTGCCTCTGGACCTCTAGCCTTAGACACCAGTTTCCAGTAATAATTGGAGGGTTGAGTGCATTAGTTCCTTCACTAGACTCGGACCTAACCTATTGGTATCCCTAAATCAATTAGGTTGCTAGTTAATTTTAATTAGGATTTGGGTGTGTATGCAAGGTGGTTGTTTTGGGCCTAAGAAAGGTAATGAAATCTTGCCTTGATTTGACAAAGGAAATTGCTCTTAAATTTAGATTAGTTACAGATGAGGCACATTCAATGATCCCTAATGCAATCTAATAATAGAAAACAGAGAATAAAATTTTTTTTTTCATCTTTTTTATGAGGTGTCAACTTAATGTCAAGTTGGTTAAGTGTTCAATCAAAATTGGCTTGGGTTAGGTGGGGTTTGGTAGTTGATTAGGTTTAGTCAAGTCAAGGATGCAGGAACAGTAGAAATTCAAAATTTTGGTTCTATTTTTGATGCAGAGGTTAACATGGATTTCAGAGAAAAAAAATTCTAAAAAACTAGCAAAACAGAGGGATATGTGTGAGGATGATTCCTACCAAATTTTGTGCAAAGTAAAAATAGTATGATGATGCAAACCTAGGATTTCTGACCAGGCGCAGGAAAAATAGATTTCTTGTTAGGGTTTCTAGGATGCATATTTTTTTTTTAAATTTTTTGGTTCTCTAAAATCAGAGAAAAACAACAGCAAAATATAGAACAACTCAGGAAATAATAAGTGCAAAAATCACAAAAAAACAGTATGCCTAAGATGGAAAACTAGACCTATTTTTGGACCCCTAGTGCAAAAATAGCATGCAGGTTTTTTGTTAGGGTTTTGTTTTTGCCATTTATTTGTTTATTTTCGGATCTGAAAAAATCTACAAAAATAATAAGAAAACAAAGGACAAAATAAAGGATAACTATCATAAAAATTAAATTAAAACAACAATGTTTGATGGAGGAAACAGTCCTATATTTTGACTAGTTACGTAGAAAATAGCATGTAGAAGTTCTACCTATGATGCAAGAACATGCCCTAATTCCGCTCTGATACCAAAATTGATGAGGAACGGGATTCTAACATGATGCATGCAGATGAATGACATGAGAAGTATATAAAAAAATTAGATTAACATAAACAAGGATTTTCAAATTTTTGATTAAGTTATTCCCGAAACTAGTCTAGATTAGGTTAGGGTTTTCTAGTAACGGTTAGAATCATACTAGGCAATGATGTCTTGATGCCTTGATGCCGTAGATGAGATCACTCTGCTCGAACCGGTGCCTGGATGATCCGGTCACTTTTTTGTGGATTCACCAGCTTTTTATCAGCTTTGTTCAAGAAAAAAAAAGACTTCATCTAAGGACGGTTCCACTGGAGGGATCCTGCACACATCATGGGTTAAAGACAAACAAGAAGGAAAAAATAAAAACTGGAGATCGGGTTGAAGAATGGTTGGAAGATGGAGTTGTAGGGGATGGCAGCTTGTAGCTTTGGAGGGTGCCTGAATTGATGTGGGCAGCCTGGCTACTAGTGAAGATGTTGGGGCTGGAGTCCTTGGTGGCTTGGAGGCCAAGGGGCCTAGAATAGAGAGGGGAGGGGCGGCCAAGGGCTGGAGGGCTTTGTGGTTGGTGGTTTTGATGGGAGAGGGGAGATATGAGTGGCAGCTAGGGGCTTAGGATGGTGGCGTCTCAGGGTTTGTGAAGAGGGCTAGGGTTTGAGGGAAGAGAGAAGGTAGCAGGTGCAGCTAGGGTTTGCACACACAGAAAGTAACCACGGGTCTCACACCCACTTCAAACTGGAGGAAATAATTGAATAACTGAATTAAGTATTTTATTTCATGAAAAGAGATACTCATATAAGAGGGGAGGGGGTGGATATTTATAGAGTTACCCAGGTCCCTGGACTCCTACACAAACTAGGATTACAAGACTTGAGGGCCAAGAAAGCTCCTCTTGGGCTAAACTTGAGGATGAAGAAACTCTCTTGGGCTTGGTCCACTTAACTCCTTGCTGGGCTGGGATGACATCTTCTTTGATTGGGTCAAAGCCAGGGGTGCCAACTTCATGATGGGTTGGGAGGGGTGCCAAGGCCTGGTTAAGCTGGAAGGGGCACCAAGGCTTGGGAAGAATGAAGGGCGCCGGGGCTTGGGCTCGGGCCTGGGGTGCCATATGCTTGGACTGCTGGGGTGCCTTCTCCTGGTGGGCTAGGGTGTCAACTCCTTGGTCTTGTAGGCTTGAATGGGGGGCCTAGGTGCTTGAAATCCAGTACTGGTTGGGAAGGGCCTGGTGACTCTCCTGATCTGATGATCCTCCTCTTGAACTTGTCATGAATAAGGATTACATGACTTATATTGGACTAAAACAAAGTGACTTCAACTGACTTAATGAACTCAATCAACTCACCTTATTACAGGACTCAAAAAGTAGACTTCATTATAGGACTCAATTTATCCTGATGTACTCAACTTACAAGTGACTGATTACCCAACACATGAATTAGAAATTAGAACCTTGAAATCCTGGTCTGCTCCTGATATCCTCATCACCTGACCAGCCTACCTTATCATCAATAAAAAGTACAAGGGCAGTCTAATAAGCCTACTCTAATGGTAAATCCGATAAGTACAAAGGCGGGCATGACCAGCCTACCTTATCATCAATAAAAAGCATAAGGGTGGCCTAATCAACCTACCATAATGGTAAATCCGATGAGTGCAGAGGTGGGCCTCACTAGCCTACCTTATCATCAATAAAAAGTATAAGGACAACCTAATCAGCCATCCTAATAATAAATCTAACGAGTGCAAAAGTGGGCCTGACCAGCCTACTTCATCATTAATAAAGAGCACAAAGGTGAGCCTAATTAACTTACCCTACCAAAGAGGGGCCTAATCAGCCTACCTTACTTAGATACAGTCGACAAGCACAAGCAGGTAGACCAAACTCACCTATGGTATCAGCAAGATTAGGCTCTTCATTTTATGATAAGGATGAAGATCAATTGGAATCAGTAAGAAACCCTACCCTTTCCTATGGAAATGCTCTGAAGCTATTTATCTATCATGCTTACTAAAAAGGGTCCGATGACTTCATACTTAGAGAATTTTTTTCGGAATGGGAGTTATTATACATCTGATAACTTCATACTTAGAGAAATTCTTTAACAGAATTGGAGTTATTAGATGGCCGATTACTTCATACCTGGAAAAATTTTGGGAAGCAAAGATGACACGAATTGAAAAGGAAAAGTGTTATCTCATTCATTTTAAAAGTGTACATTTACATCTTGGTTCTATTGCAAAAGAAGAAGAAGGTAAAAAATGTCAGTCATCCATAATTGGGATGACATCCGGTCGGCCATAGAAGGAACCTTGTCTATCAGACTTAGAGCTTTTGGATCAGCTATGGCCGGGACCTCTTCTGGTTGTCACGGAACTTCTTTAGCTTCAACTTGAGGTACGGGCTCTTCTTCGACCTCGTATAGCTGGACGCTGGAAAGGCCTAAGTTTGGATACAGCTCACGAACCTCTTTAACACCATTGTTGAAGCCTACCCAGTAGCTGACCTCTTATAATCTTTAATGGCCCGGGTAGCTTGTTCTTTCATGGACTCTACTTCCTTGATCGCCTCTTTGGTCTTCTTCTGGCATTTCTTGGTAGAGTGTTCCAAGGAATAGATTTTCTTCTTCTTCTTTTGGAGCTTCACCTCCTGTTCAGATATTTTTAACTGGGCCTTCTTTAGCTTAGCCTTCAACATCTAAATATCAGTGATGCTCTTATTCAGCTTCTCCTCCATGGCCACTCTCAACTCTTCGGCCACTTCCTTCTCAGCTTTCGTCGATTGAAACTCTTCTCGAAGGCTATTACTGAGATTGGTGAACCCTGATATGCCTTCCTCTAGCAGGGTCACCTCATGGATCAGCTGTACCAGACATTGAAAGGAGGAAAGAGTCAGTTATGTTAACCACCATCCTAAAAAAATAGATGAGAAGAAACATACTTACTCTCAAGATGTTTGGGTAGATTGAGTCACCAACCTGCTTGAATTGGCAATTCTTCATTACCTCTCAGTCTCTTGGGAGGAGCATGGCTTCAGCAACTTCTTGGCCAGCTCGGGGTTCGCCAAACCCCGCCCATCTGAGAAGACAGCAAAATCTACTTCATACTCCCTGTTGGTGGAAGGGTCCTCCCCAACTCCTCTTCAGCCTGAGGTGCCTTGCCCTTGTCTTGAGGGGAAGATCGAACTGGCAGTGCATTGAAGACAGGTGCAGAAGCTGGCCTCCCCGAAGTTTGGATAGGAGTAGAGCCCTTTGGGTGGAGCTCTATCAGGGGCACATTATCGTCATCTGATGCCATCCTTGTTATGGGGCTTCTCATGGCCTCTTCGGCCTAAGCTTTTTTTCAAACCTCCAATCTCTCTGGAAGGACTGGCATGGGCCTCTTTCGGGCAGCCTGGTGATGTTTGCTGAAGTCAGGTTTCATTTTCCCACCTACAAAATAAAAGAAATATTGTGGTTAGTTGATAAAAGCATATATGAGAAAAGGTGAAACATAACGAAGACTAACTATCGAGTGTACCTAAAGATGGAGACTCACTGATCCAAGCAAGGTGTAGGTTACGCTCGCTTAATAGTTCTTCGATCGAAGGAATTTCAGACCAAGACAACAAATCGAAGTCTGCTTGGTCGGCCCTCAGATCTTTTTTGCTAGCATTGGCATCCAATTGGGGTTCCCTCCACTCCATGTTGAAATCCCAGGCATAAGAAGAGTGTACGAAGAAAAATCATGGTTTCCATCCATGGATGGTGATCGGCAACCCCGTGACCAGTTTCTAACCAGGATGAGGGCAGATGACCCACCACCCTTGGTTATGGAAATCCT
Organism: Areca catechu; assembly: GCA_021397845.1. Taxonomy (NCBI): domain Eukaryota; kingdom Viridiplantae; phylum Streptophyta; class Magnoliopsida; order Arecales; family Arecaceae; genus Areca; species Areca catechu. Next base: position 77,919,202 of record CM038050.1, read on the forward strand.
TCTTCATATTGAAGAAGGATGTAAATAATGAGGTCCTAGGCTTTATATTCATAATGTTACAAAGGACCAAAAAGCCACAGATGTTCCGAATGCTATTTGGAGTCAACTGTGCTGGGACCACATGGTATAAATTGAAAATTCTAGTGAAGAAAGGATGTAAAGGGAACTGAAGACCAGTTATTTGGTGGTCTTCATATAGAGAGATGGTACCAGGAGGAGGATGATCTACCCTTTCATCGGGTTGAGGAAGCACTAGTGGAAGAACGGTCGAAATGTGGCAGTGATCCCTAAGGGAAGCTAGTTTGGAAAATGTTAAGGAACTAGCAATAGCCTCCGATTTGGACTCGATGTTACTCTTCCTAGAAGAACCTGCAACATCGAAGGAGTCATCTCCTCCCCTACTAGCCAGAATCTTGCCAGCGACGAGGACCTTTAAAGACCTAACCATAGAAAAAAGGAAAGAAAAGGAAGGAGCCTCTACCCATGAAAAAAGAAGAAAGCTTGAGAGAGATGAAGGAAAATGTTCAGCAGTAAAAGACAAAGAACAGAAAGATCCATCCTTCGCAGAGGGCACCCCTTATATAGGCGACGAAAATAGCTATGATGTCTCCCTCGAAAGGTGTGAGACATCTCTGATCGTGCTATGTAAGAGTGGCGCCAATCGTGGGTGCAGACTACTAGGAATCATGCCAGCCGACGGGAGAAAAATTAACCTGTCAGTCGGGATCTGCAAGAATGCAATCAACGATCAAGACTGAGTTTTCCATGTGATCTCGAATGAACGTGATGAGGCCACATCACCCGATCCTGGCCAAAGACAAAGAGTCCACCAAAAACACCATAATAGAAAAGGTCGGCATGACTCTCAAACCCATGCCACTTCTCCAAGAACTAATAAGAGCTCGACACTTGTCCAAAGCATTATGCTCAATTAGAAAGCAGTTATTATGATCAGCCAAATCAGAGATTCACCATCATTGGCTATCTTTTCTTTCACCTAAAAATGACAAAGCATTAATACTCCTATTTTTCAAAGTAATAAATTGCCTTGAAATTGGAAGTGGGTGGCAACTGATATGATAGACCGATTCAAAGAGATAATTGCTGGCATAATAGTTTAATTAATCCCACCTAGACCAGTCAACTAGACCAGTGGGTACAATAGCACTTCCAGAGTCCAACAGGAGAATGAATCGATACTGCACTTCAGCCGATATTGATATATAACTTGTGATCGACCTTTGATCTACTCCGAAGAGGATAGATGATTTGCAAGTAGCCTACTCAAAAAAGAGTGGCCAATCCATAGTCAACTGACTCCGAAGAGAGTGGCAGACCTATAGCCAGCTTGCCCTAAAGAGAGTGGCCGATCCACAACACACGGTCCGAAAAGAATAATTATAAAGAAAGTGGCCGATCCACAACACGTGCTCTGAAGTAGATACCACTAAAGTAAATAGCTGATCTACAGTCAGCTCACTCCAAAGAGAGTAGCCGATCTACTTTTACCTAAAGCCATCAAGAACGGACTTGGTTGTTATAACCAACCAATCATATAATTAGCAGCCATGGCTTTAGTAAGACCAAGGTAACTAACCTCCAACAGTAACTTCGATCAGCTGGAGGGAAGTTATATTGACTAACTTCCCTAATAGAAATCAAGAAGGCTTATCTACTTTCAATTATAGCCATAACTATAAAAAGCGGTAAGAGGAGACCTCCAAGGTAAGCAATACCAGGCAATTGTGAGCCCGTCTATGACTAGCTTATGCCAAACCGACTCTTCTCTTTGATCATCTCTCTTTCTTGAGCTCTCCATTCTATGGCCCGATCCCTACTGACTTAGGCATCATAGTGTCCCCCGCCGGAGAAATTCTGGCCAGGGGTTTGTTTTGTCAGAGCCTAAGGAGGTGAAACAGCAGGAAATCCATCCGATCTACGGGGATCAGTGTCAATAAGACCTATAAAAAAAATTTAGATTAAAAATACTGATGAAACATTCTAATGCTCAAATTAATATATGATCAAGGCAACAACCAAAATTATGACAGTGATCGATCATCATAGGAGTAAGAATTTGGCATGAGAGCATGAGGTTGCTTACCTATCTTGGCCAGAGATCCCTCTTATCTATATAAAAGATAAATACTATAAGATAAGGTTTGCAGAATCAATAGAGTATTTCCCTGATGAGATGTACCCTTTTGATAGTCGTAACGGATTCGATAGAGATGGCGACATCCTACCTTCGAATCTTCATTATCAGGATTCCTTCGTTATAGTATCAGGACCTGGAGGTGCATACCTTTTCCATTGGAGATTATAGTTTTTGTCGAGTCATTGTCTACCACGGCTCATTGAGGGGTTCACCTAGGCTTGGAGCTCTATTCAGCTCGAAGCTCTCCTTGGTCAGGGATCCTACTTGGCCAGGACTGTACTCGACTAGGAGCTTTACTCGGCCAGGGTTTCTACTCGACCAGGGGCACTACTCAGCCAATGTAGGATCCATTGCTAGAGCCCGAGTCGTTAGAGCTAGGGACTCTCTCATCGGTGGCATACAGGCATATTGCCACATCAGATGTCCTTACTTCCAAGATCGGAGTATGTCATGGTCTTACCGGCTCGAGGTGAAAGAAGTAGTCAGCCTCTAGGCTCTCCTATGGATCGGGAAAACTAGCATGTGAGGTGCATTCATTCCCTCTTTGGTGGACGTCGAGGGCTAGACGAGCCCTTCATGCATAAGAGGGAAGGAGGCTATTGATGTGGAGGTTCCCATGGGTTTGCATTTAATTATCACAATTCTTGGCAATTCATGAATTTTCCGCCAGGTAATAGGGGGTCGCCATGCATGCAGGGGAGTGATGGTTTGAAATAATACCTTCATACCTTTCGATGCAGCGGTTCATGACTCAGGGAGGCATCCGAGGGAATGGAGCACTCTTGAATGGGAGTCCACCATGCATCGACATCACACCAAGGGATTGAAAGAAAACGGTGCAGGTGGTTTGACATGATCCTACACTAGGCATGCAAACAGTTGCGGGAGCAGAATGGATTTTAAAACCTTTTTTAAAACTCGCGCAGCAGAAATCTGCTCCGCCCAGAAACTAATCTATTCATGTTGCATGTAGGCATGTATCATGATATAAAAATATTTGCAAAAATTAAACAAATAAATCTATTTATGCATGATTAAAAAAAATAAATTTTCATACCTTTATTCCGGTTGGAATAACTCTGGGATAAACCTGGAATAGGCTGGAATAGTTGGAATAAATCTATTCCAGCCTTCTTCCTCCTTGGACCGTGGGATACCTTGTTTTGAGCTTTCAAAACATCGTCCAAACACCACCTTCCGGACCTCCGTTTGCTCCCAAATTATAGCAGCGGCTAGGGGTTCGAGTGGTCTTCGATTTGGCACTGAGATCTACAACCAAAACACAACAAAAATGGTGTACAAAATGCCCAAAGTCTGCTACTGGAAGTTGTTGCAGAACAGGACAGCAGACTTCAATCTTCGTTTTTGAGCAACAGCAGTAAGTCCGGCTCGTGTGGTTTGCTCCTAGGAGTAGAAGGGTACTCCCTCTAGAGGGGAGACGTGCCCGGGGCTCTCGGATCCCTCTCCACACGCGGTGCTAGCCGCTGGAAAAGACACTCGGTCATGGTAAGTTTTAGCAACAGGGCTTTGCTGAAATGGGAATTTGAGCACAAGAAGCAAAGCTTTGTTTCTCTCCCTCACACACTCCAAATCCCAGCCTAACTAGTACTCAATGGGTGGAAAAGGACCAAACTTTCAACCTCTCAAAGGGAAGAACACACACTTGCTGTTTTCTTCTTCACACGGTGTATATCTTAGGCTGAAATAGGGGCGCTAATGAGGTTTAAATAGGCAGCAGGGAAGAGGGAGATGGATAGGCTGGGAAAACCAAAAGACACCGGCTGCCATTCTCCCATTAAACAGCCATTAACAAGAGTTAAAAGGACGGGTGGAGGGAGGAGAAGAGACGCCCAGCAACAGTGTTCGTTCGGTCGTTTTGGTTTCCAGCGCTTGGGTTTCTTCTAGCAACGTGTAAAACATTTACACGGTGAAATAAGAACACTGGTTCAAAACCGGTCCAAACAAAAAAAAAATGGTCCAATCCATTTAAACCTCTTGGTTCAATCTAATTGAATCGGTTCAAGCCCAATTAAATTTGTTCAATGGATTAAAATTGGTTCACAACCAATTGGAGGCCGAAACGAGCTCCGAATCAGTTCAAGACTGATTCAGAAAAATCTTGGTGCAGTCATGGTCAACCCGGAACAATTTTGGTTGACACAGACAAGGGACAAGATGAGGAAAAGAGTGCTCAAAAAATACCGTGACCATAAAATCGAGACGATTTCTATCGTAATCAGTATCCGGATTAGAGAGTAATCCTCTGTGGCGTGTGACCTCATAGGTTCGAACCTAAACGGTAGCACTAAAACAATTCTAGTACCAGCACAGGAAACCATCTAGCAATGGGTCCCGCATCCAGATAGGTCAAAGATGCGGGAGCAAACTATCGAACCTCTGGCATATGGTTACCGTATAATTCATCCCTTTGACCTCTAATGCTCAGGACGACTGAGATTGGGCTACCAACCCAGACTGAGTCAGTCAACTACGTGTCTCAACCTCGCAAGCCCAGTGACTCTTCACTAGGACTACCCCGGCTGAGATTCGAACACCATCCAAATTTCAACCTCGAGCTTGAACGATAGGGTTACCTTAGGAGAGCCGAGTAGGATTACCCTATATGAGGACTTCTTCCTTGCATGCTTTCATTTCCCTCTTCATCCCTTCATCTTCTCTTTCCTGGATAACTATAGGCTGGTCCCCACCCTGTTGAGTCTAGGTGGTGCATCCAATATTCCAGGGCGATGTGCCAAGGTTCAGGTTGGTCCGGTTTATCATGGTCACACATGATGTATCTAGGGCTAGGAGTGAGTCTGGGATGAGTCCTAGATGTTAGATTGAGTTTTGGTCAGTCTGGATATTAGAGTCAGCTCGGTTCTGGTCAGAGTAAACTCTAATGGTTGGCATGGCATGGATGCAAGGAGGAGTTTTGCTGAGAGTTGGCTCGGATTGCTAGAAGTCAGCTCGGTACTACCAAGAGTCGGCTCGGATCACTGGGAGTCAGCTCAATTCTATAGAACATGTAAACTGTAGTCTGGACGAGTCAGCTCTAGGCCTGAGAGTTGACTCGTCCATAGTGCCTCCTGCAGCATGGAGTCGGCTCAAAGGATTCGAGCCGGCTCGGATGATGGGATCTTTTGAATCATGTGTTGCCATGCCAGGAAGTTCTGGGGGGACTAGGTCCTTTGCAATCTAGGTATATATATATATATATGAGAGGATAAGAGAGAGAAGGTCATTTTGTAATAGTCCAAGAAAACAACCAGAATCAAGAACTCCCTCTATTCTTCCAGATCTCATTTTTTCTTCTTTCCTTCTCCTTCACTTCTTGATCAATCTAAAGGATCGATTGATCTTTGCTCGACCTATATCCTACCATGATAATCTTTGGATCGCTGGCAAAGGGTCATTCGCGCACCTAAATTGGTTCGCTGGGCATGGGTTCGCCGGATCGTTCGTCATCAATTATTTGTTGGGTGAGTTTCACCATCAATTTGGTATCAGAGCAAGGTTGCATGAAGGAAGAATGATCTCTACATCCAAGAAGTTCTAGAAGGTAAGATTTAGTACATATTGATTCTACTTGATATGGTAATGGCATCAAGAAGTTTTAAGATGGATTTTGAGAAGTATGATGGCAAGGAAAATTTTACTCTATGGCAACCAAGAGTAAAAGACTTGCTAGTTCAACAGAGGATCTACAAGGTTTTGGTGAGATAGAGACTAGAATAGATCAGTGTTGAGGATTGGGAAGAGCTAGAAGAGGTCATTTTCAGCACCATCAGGATGTGTTTGGTAGATCAAGTTTTGTCGCAGGTATGTACCGAGACTACGGCAAAGGATCTTTGGCTGAGATTGGAGAACACATATATGGGCAAGAACATGATAAACAAGCTATGGTTGAAGAAGTAGCTGTATAGTCTTAGAATGCATGAAGGAGGAGATCTTGTTGCTCACATTCAGAGGTTCAACCAGGTATGTTTAGAGGTTATGAATCTGGATGTAAAATTCAATGAGGAGGATCAGGCATTGTTGCTATTGTGTTCGCTCTCGAGATTATATGATGGTCTTATAACAACCTTGGTGTATGGGAAGGAAACCCTGATCTATGAAGAGGTTGTTGGAGTGCTCAGATCAAATAAGCAAAAGAAGAAGATCTGCAAAGGAAATCTTAACTCAAAGGTTCTTGCTATGAATGAAAGGCAAGAAAGATCAAAGGAAAGGGTTAGGGGAAATCAAGGGGTAGATCACAGTCTCAAGGCAGTAAGATGGGCTTGAAGTGCTTCAAATGTCATCAGCATGGTCACTTCAAAAGGAATTGCTCTCTTTGGAAGATCGAGTAAGGTAGTCCAATACTAGTGGTGCAAGTGTATCTAAAGGCATAGAGAAGATGTACTGATAGCTTCAAATGGATCGGTTGATTGGGATAATACTTGGATGTTGGACTCAGCGTGCTTTTATCACTATACCTCATATCGGGAGTGGTTTGATACCTATGATAAATCAGATGGAGGTAGTGTAAGCCTTGGTGATGATCACCCTTGTATGGTGGCTGGAGTTGGCACCATTAGGATGAGAATGTATGATGGAGTGATAAGGACTCTGTCAAATGTCAAGCATGTACCAGAATTAAAGAAGAATTTAATTTCTTTAAGCTACTTGGAAGAGCAAGGTTATGCCTTCAGTTGCCGATCTGGTAGTGGATGTTTGAGAATAACCAATGGAGCTTTGGTGGTGATGAGAGAAAGAAGATTGAACAATAATTTGTACAAGATGGAAGGCTCAGTGGTGAATGATAGTGCGGAGGTGCTTGTAGCAGCACAGGAGGAGCTCTCCTACCAGTTATGGCACTATCGGATGGGTCACTTGAGTGATCGAGGGCTCACGGAATTAAACAGAAGAGGAAACCTTCCAACACAGAAGAAGGATGGAAATGACCTGTGTGAGCCCTGCATTTATGACAAACAGCATAGGGTAAAGCTTGCCAGTGGTACCAAGCAGAGTGAGGATGTTTTATAACTAATTCGCTCAGATGTATGGAGACTGGCACCTATTTTATCCAGGTGTGGAGCAAGGTATTTTGTTACCTTCATTGTTGACTTCTCTAGAAAATTGTGGATGTATCTAATGAGAGAAAAATCAGAGGATTTGCCCGATTCAAAGCCTGGAGGGCTGAGGTAGAGAAGGAAACGGGAAAACATGTGAAGTGCCTTCGATCAGATAATGGTGGGCAGTACTCTAGTGAAGAGTTTAGGAATTATTGCAAGAAAAATGGGATTAAATGCCACTACACAGTAAGGATGACCCCATAGTAGAATGGTGTTGCGAAAAGGATGAATCGGACACTATTGGAGAAGGCAAGGAGTATGAGGCTGCAGTCATCACTACCAAAAACCTTTTGGGGTGATGCTATTACTCTATCATGTTTTCTTGTAAATAGGTCCCCTTATTTCAAGCTGGATGGAGGACTTCTAGAGGAAGCTTGGAGTGGGAAGAAGGTGGAGCTTGGTCACCTTAAGGTGTTTGGTTGCTCGGCCTATGCACGTGGAGGCAACTGAATGGAGTAAGTTGGACCCTAAGTCAAGGAAGATGATCTTCATTGGGTATCCACAGGGAGTCAAGAGTTACCTACTATGGGATACAGTCTCAAAAGATAGTGATCAGTAGGGATGTCATATTTGATGAAAGGAGCATCTTGGAGAGATTGGGAGTACGGATGGAATTGCAGCTTCAAAGGTGAACAACATTGACTATCCTTCACAAGTGGAGGATAGGCCATCTACATCAACTGGCAAGGGTGTTTCAGTTGAGGTGGAGTTAGGCAGGAAAGGTCCTCTTGTGATGAAGGATCAGAAAGGAAAATCAGTTGTTCAAAGTGAAGTGCAGGAACATCTACAAACAGAAGACTTGCAGGACAGTGCAAGAAGAGTGATATTGCATAACCTCAGCTCACAATCCGGAAGCCAATGAGATATGGCATGGATGAGAATATATCTTATGCTCTCATATCAATGAATGGAGATCCAGAAACATTCAAGGAGGCCATGGAGAGTTCAGATAAAGTATCATGGATACAAAGCATGATGGAAGTTATGGAATCTCTTAGGAGGAACAAGACATGGCAATTGGTGGATCAGCCTAAAGATGCTCATGCAATTGGGTCTAGATGGGTGTTCACAAAGAAAATAGTACCTTTAGAGCAAGGTGGAGTGAGATACAAAGCAAGGCTGGTAGCAAAAGGATACTCACAAAGGGAAGGAGTTGACTACACTGAGGTATTTTCTCCTGTGGTACGCCATACTTCAATTCGGGTGTTGTTGTCATTGGTGGCAGAACATGGTATGGAATTGGAGTAGATGGATGTGAAGATAGCCTTTCTACATGGAAGTCTGGATGAGAAGATTTATATGAAGCAACCTGATGGCTTCATAGAGGTTGGGCAGGAGGATAAGGTATGTTTACTCCAGAGGTCATTGTATGGTCTGAAATAACCACCATGCCAGTGGTATCGAAGATTTGATGCTTTTATTTTAAGCCTTGGGTTTCTCAGGTGTGAACATGACTACTGTGTATATGTCAAAGATGTGGATAATGATAATGCTTTGTATCTACTTCTGTATGTGGATGATATGTTGATAGCCAGTAGAAGTATGAGTGATGTAAATCAGTTGAAGAAAGCATTATCTGAAGAATTTGAGATGAAGGATTTGAGTCTAGCTTAGAAAATCCTTGGAATGGATATTTATAAAGATAGATGCAAGGGGATTCTCCATTTGTCACAAGGAGGTTATATCAAGAAGATTCTTGAGAGGTTTGGGATGGAGAAGGCAAAACCAGTGGAGACACCATTACCAGGGCACATATTTCTCTCTAACATTCAAAGCCCCCAGCCAGATGAGGAGAGAAAGTACATGGAGAGAGTCCATATGTAAATGTTGTAGGCAGTGTTATGTATGCTATGGTATGTTGCAGGCCAGACATAGCATATGCTGTAATCCAGGTGAGCAGGCATATGGCAAATCCTGGGAAAGAAAACTGGAAAGTATTGAAGTGGATTTTGAGGTATCTACAAGGAACTTAAAAGCATGGACTGGTATTTGGTGGGAAGCCAGAAGGATAAGGAAGGAACTCTGTGAAAGAAACAGGGTACAGGTGGTTTGACAAGATCCTATGCTAGGCATGCAAACAGTTACGGGAGCAGAATGGATTTTAAAACAATTTTTAAAAATCATGCAGCGGAAAACTGCTCCACCCAGAAATCTAATCTATTCAAGTTGCATGTATTAAAATAGGCATGTAACAAGGCATATAAAATTTGTAAAATATATAAATAAATACATTTATTTATGCATGATAAAATAAAATTTTTCATACCTTTATTCCACCTGGAATAACTCTGGAATAACTGCTGGAATAGCTGGGATAACATGAATAACTTTATTCCTGTTGTCTTCTTCCTTTGGACGTTTGGTTACTCTGTTTTTGCTCTTCAAAACAGCGACCAAACGACGATGTCCGGAGCTCCTTTTCCTCCCGAATCGAAACAGCGGCAAGGAGAAGAGTCTTCTTCAACCACCAATAGAAATCTGCAAGAAACACACAAAGTATAGGGTGTACAAAATCACCCAAGTTGCTGCCAGAAAAATTCTGCTACAGAAAAATAGCAGCCTTCTTCCTTGCGTTTGGAGCTGTAGCGATGAATCCGGCTTGACTTACTTGCTCCCAGGAGTAAAGGAATACTCTCTCTAGAGGGGAGACATGCCCGGGGTTCACCAATCCTACTCCACGAGCAGTGCTAGCCGCTGAAAGGAGCAATGGTTACGGTAAGTTGCAGCAATTTTCCTTTGCTGCAGAGCAGGTTTTTGAGCACTTCAAAGAGGGGATTGATGCCTTGTTTCTCTCCCTCACACACTCCAAATCCCAGCCCAAGGATCACTCAATGAAAGCAAGGTTTGAGCTCTCAAAAAGGGAGAACACACATCCTCTCAAAGAAGACACCCTGGTGTTATTGCACGGTGATGAAAAATCTGCGGCTGAAACAGGGGACTGCTGGAATTTAAAAGCAGCAGGGACGAGGGAGAGGGAGAGGCAGGGAAAAGCAAATGACGCCGGCTGCCAAACGCCCATTTAACAACCATTAAACGGGAGGAATAAACCCAGCCGGTGGAGGGAGAAGAAGGGACGCCCAGCGATTTTATTTCGGTCGTTTGGCCTTCTTGTCGCAAGAATTTTTTTCCCAGCAATATTACCGTGTAAATGATCCAAGTGAGAGGAAAAACCATCGGTCCAATAAATACCGGTCCAAAACCATTTAAACCAAGTGGTTCAATCTAATTGAACCGATTTAAAATTTGGTTCAAGGGAAAAATTGGTTCATAACCAATTGAAGGCCGAAATGAACTCCGAATCAGTTCAAAACTGATTTAGAAAAATCTTGGCACAGCGCTGGTCAACCTTGAACAATTTCTGGTTGATGCAGACAAGGGCAAGATAGGGAAAAGAGTGCTCAAAAAATACCGTGACCATAAAACCGAGATGATTCCCAATCATAATCGGTATCCGGATCAGAGAGTAATTCTCTGTGGCGTGTGACCTCATAGGTTCAAACCTAAATGGTAGCACTAGAACAATTCTAGTACCAGCACAGGAAACCATCTAGCAATGGGTCCCAGCATCCGGATAGGTCGAAGATGCGGGAGCAAGCTATCGAACCTCTGGCATATGGTTACCGTATAATTCATCCCTTTGACCTCTAATGCTCAGGATGACTGAGATTGGGCTGCCAACCCAGACAGAGTCAGTCCACTACGTGTCTCAACCTCGCAAGCCCAGTGACTCTTCACTAGGGCTACCCCAGCCGAGGATTTGCTAAATTGAGATATTGCGAGACATTCAATCCAAACTATTTGGACAGGTCAATTCCATCTTGGTCCATCACTACTCCACAAGTACTTGCCTGTACCTAGAAACCTTTCATCACCAGATTAAAAATTCGGGTAGTCCGGCACCAAAGCACAGGGAGCTGCTTGCAAGCTACCATGATGATCTCAGGTCAGAGGGACACATATACCCATATCCAATCGTGAGTTTCCCTTTGGTAGATAGGGGCTGCACGGAGTCACATTCAATGAGATACCACATATCCCACTTGTAGATCACATCAGTGTCACCACACTCATTTGGTCAAGAGGACAACCAAACGATGTGAACTACAACAACCTATACTTGATATATTGTCGTCCAGTACAATATATCCTTTGGTTGTGAACAGGATTTAAGGACCACTCGATACATCCTCTCTGTATCGAAGTCAGTGTAGTCCTAAGGACTTCATCACAAGGAAAGAGTTCATTTCAGGAAAATACAATATGTGATGAGCTGCCAAAAATATTTTATTAATTCATAAAAAGAATACAATACTAAGCTCAACCGCCTACAACCCAGGCGATTGGCTTTGGGACACAATTCCCAACACTCTGGAAAGTTAAATGGAGGTTCAGGTCCTTTGGAAGGGTATGTAGATACAAGTTATGCAGGTGATCTTGAAACAAGAAGGTCTACTACAGGTTATATCTTCTACTTACATGGTGGATCGGTTTCTTGGAGATCTATCCTTCAACCTATCACTGCTCTATCAATAATAGAGGCTGAGTATATAGGTATTACAAAGGCTGCAAAGGAAGTACTATGGCTGAGGAGGCTAGTTGCTGAGATGGGGGTGGAACAGTATATGGTGGTCCTGCATAGCGATAGCCAGAGTGGCATAAATTTGAGTCAGAACCCAGTCTATCATGCATGCACAAAGCATATAGATGTGAGGTACCATAGGATCAGAGAGCTGGTGGAGGAAGGAGAAGTGGCACTGGTGAAGATCCATACAAAGGAGAACCAAGCTGATGCACTTACAAAGGCTCTACCCGGAGAAAGCTTTTGTTCATGTATGTGGTTGATGGGTCTAAGGTGTCTGGTGTAATAAACTATAATCTTGAAGCACCAAGGTGGAGATTGTTGAGTCTTAAGTAGTGCATCCAAGATTCTAGGGGGACGGGCCAAGGTTCAGGTTGGTCTGGTTTAGCATGGTCACACATGATGTATCTAGGACTAGGAGTGAGTCCGGGATGAGTCCTAGATGTTAGACTGAGTTTTGGTCAGTCTGGACATTAGAGTCAGCTCAATTCTGGTCAGAATCTACTCTAATGGTTGGCACAGCATGGATGCAAGGAGGAGTTTTGCTGAGAGTCAGCTTGGACTGCTAGATGTCGGCTTGGTATTGCTGTGAGTCGGCTCGGATAACTGGGAGTCGGCTTGGTTTGTAGAATAGGTAAACTACGGTCTGGACGAGTTGGCTCTAGGTTTGAGAGTCGACTCATCCAGAGTGCTTCCTGCAGCATGGAGTCGACTCAAAGGGTTCGAGCCGACTCGGATGATGGGATCTTTTGAATCATGTGTTGCCACGCCGGGAAGTTCTGGGGTGGCTAGGTCCTTTGCGGTCTAGGTATATATATATGTAGTGAGGACAAGAGAGAGAAGGTCATTTTGTAATAGTCCAAGAAAATAATCGAAATCAAGAACTCCCTCCATTCTTCTGGATCTCATTTTTTCTTCTTTCCTTCTCCTTCACTTCTCGATCAATCTAAGGGATTGATTGATCTTTGTTCGACCTGTATTCTACCATGATCATCTTTGGATTGCTAGCAGAGCGTCATTCGCGCACCTGAATTGCTTCCACTGGGTGTGGGTTCGTCGGATTGTTCGTCATCAATTATTCGTCGGACGAGTTTCACCATCACGCCTAACTTACTTCGAACTCTTTTAGGGTTGTTTGTTTTTTCATTATCCTTTGCCACTTTCATGGCATAATTGCCCAATTTTTTCTCTTCAAGGCCCTCTTCACTCTGAAGCATTGCACAACAGAGAGAGGGTGGTGGTTCATAGCATCTCGACGACGGATCCTGTGCTTTGAACTAACTTTTATTATGGGATGGAAGAACCGGTACTTCTTTGCTTTTGTCAAGGAGATTAATTGGGTTTGCAGTGACCCTAATGTGTCTTCAAACCAAAACACCATCATGGAGCCTGCCGATCAGGAGGTGTACAACCAGCTTATCACCTCTAGGATCCCCCATCAGTGGGACCTCCTTTCCAAGCAAAATCTCTTCGATGCTGGGATCAGCCCAGTCTAATCCTTAGGTAAGAATCAGAGTAACATTCAACCTAATGGTTTCTTGCACTAACCAAATCACTTTGCTGGTGCAAATATGAAGTTCACAGTCGACAAGATCAAACAAATGATATAGAAGCAGACGGCCATGGGGAAACCCTGTGAAGAGGTGACAAAGAAGTTCCCTAAAGTGGGGGTAGAGAGGACATGAGTCTAGGTGGAAGAGGTGGCAGGGGTGACAGCTTTGTAGGTTGGCAGGGCTACTGAGTAACACGAGAGGACCTTAAAAATGTACCTAGTCATTCTCGAGATCCTGTTGATGCCATTGATCCCTGGGGCAAGTATCCCAGTAAAGTTAGAGAGGCTTCTGACTTCATCGCATCCCCTCAAGTGGTAGAGGTGCGACCTCCAAGCCCAGTGCCAGTAGGTCCTTTTGGGATAACCACTCCATCGTCCAAGATGGTAGATACTTTAGCAACCGTGCCGGTCGATGCACCGATCTTTTAAGATGCTGGAGTGGTAGAGAAGCTCCTCGACCTCATCCTGGTGCCTTGTAACTGAGCTGAGAGGAGTGGGCACTTAATGGGTGAAATCCTTGCCGGGCTCTTCCCTCAAGTCCTTAGGATAAGTCATCTTCATTTCTATTAAGGCTTTGAGAGGGAGAGTTCGGCTAACCAATTATTTTGATTTCCCCTTTTAGTTCATCCATGATGCCTTCCTCATCAAGGAGGCATGTCAGCGGCTGGCCAAGCAAGGGGAGAAAGAAATCCTGAGGTTAGGCAGAGGTCGGGCGGTGAGGTCTAGAACCTTGGAGGATGAATTGTCGGCCTTTGAGGCACCATCGAGGAGGCTGGAGGCCAACCTCCAGGAGGCTAACGACATGATCTGCAAGCTTGAAATGTGGGTAAGGAGCCATGAGGAGGTCACCATGATGGAAGAGTATGTCACCCTCGTGGAGGACTAGTATGCTGAGGCCACCGCCAAGTCAACCTGGTTGGAGGGATAGGTCACCGTCTTGTAAGGGTAGGTCACCGCCCTGCATGTGAGACTGTAGTTAGCTAAGAGCAGGGTCGAGGCGATCAAGGAGAAAGCCACGACTATCGAGGTGGTGGCCAAGGCGACTAAGGAAGAGGCGGCTTAGACAGTGGAGTAGAACAAGAACTCCACTGACTTCAAAGATGAAGTGAACGAAGCCATCTGCGATGCTTACTATAAGAGCTTCTAATACGGGACGAAATGATCTAGGGATGCAATGCAGATTATTATTATTATTATTATTATTATTTATTTAAGTTGTCAGCAAACTGAAACTATAAATCAAAACTAGTTAATTATTATTTTTTTAATATGGAAGGGATTAATGGTGGGGGCACCAGGATCAGATACAGATTACTGGGCCCTATTTGGTTTACCTAGCCATGTATCAAATTTTATAATCAACTAGAATTGAGTCATGTAATAAGTTGAGGTTAGTTGATTTGTCTCAACCCTCAACCTAGTCAGTATTTTGAGTCCTGTATACCAGTATGAGTCTAGTGTGAGAGTCCAGTATTTTGGAGTCTGACTAAACCTCATTCTGAAGCCAGAAGCAGTTACACCAGCTTAGGGGAGCTCAATCGACACCCAGGTGCCCTGTTTGTGCTCTGATTTTTCTCGGGGTACCATTTTAGATGCCAGATTCCCTCCAGATGCTTATGGAATATCTCATATGCTAGGAGCCCATGTTTACCAAGCTATCCCAACACTCCAGGCCTCCAAATTCAAGCCCAAGAAGCTAGCCCAAGACAAGAGAACCAAGATTCATTTTTGATGCTGGGAATATACCAACCCAGGGAACCAGGCAACCCAGCTTCCAGGGGGACCAAGCCCAAGCTCTCCAAGCCCATGGCTGACCTCCCCTTGCTGCCCTATAGCCCACACACCAAAGGAGGGTCATCCAAAGAGGTTTGACTAAGTCCAAGTTGAAGAAAAAAAGGAGAAGACCAAGTTATTCTAACCTAGTTAGGATTCCTAATCCCTTTAAACTTTGTAATTCTAACCTATCTAGGAAAGGACTTGTATTCCAATTTAGAAGAGGACTTGTAACCCAAATGTAATTATGGTTAGTGAGGGCTTGGGAACTCTATAAATACCCCACCCCTCCCCCTCTTGTAATCATCTCTTTCTTATGAATACAACTTGCTGAAATTTTGAGTTATTACCTTGTGTTGGTGTTTTATTTTGGTTCTTTAGGTTGTGTTTTTGTGCTTGGACGAATTCCTTGCTGCCCTAGCATCCTTCCATGCCCTAAATCACTACCATCCAATCCTTCACATGTCCAATGAGGAGTGTCCTAGGCCACTAAGCAAGGAGATCTTCAACAAGCTTCAAACATCCCAGCTTCTAATCCCTAACCCGATTTCTTCTAAACCTAGTTTCTTTTTTTTTTCTTACTTGCTGTTTTGATTGACCCTTGACATTTTACAAGATCCCCGAGGTGCTTCCCCTTCCCTGAGGAGGCCTTCTTTGCTGCCCGGATAGCCCAGATCAGCCATCAGATTTGAGGAAAACAAGGCTTCTTCTTCCAGGCTACGATCATAGTTGTGAGTGATCTCTTCTACTATTGACTCCGACTGGTAAGAATTCTTCCATTCTCTTATTATCTGATTTAATGAAGAAAATCTATTCTAAACTAGGAGTTTCTCAACTCTCGGGTCCTGGCTATTTCATTAATTTGCATGAGTTTGCCTGCGATCTGATAATTCTTTGCACTGCTAGTCTTTCTGCTAGTTTTTACTTTATTTTGGGAATCTAGCTTGCAAATAAAATTATAAAAAAATATTTTACTATTTTTCATGCATGTTTAGCAGTCTTAGAGTCGTCCCACATCAATTAACCTATAATTGGAATTTTTTTTATATAACTACAAGCCATAATAAAAAAATTTAGATCTAAAAGAAATCAGGATCGTGGGTAATTAAGAAACTACTCATAAGTTTAGGCTAAGCACAATTAATTAATATATTAATCTAATAAAACTAAAGAAATAAACTCACTACCAATATCAATTAAATATTTTAAGTAGAAAGGATGCTCACAAACTTGATCATGGTCAAAACTGGAAAAGAAGGCGTTGACCAAGTCGGGCCAAGATTCTAGCTAGATGGCAAGTCCGATAAAATCCTTGGACCTAGAATAGCAAAAGATAATATATGTGGTCAGGATCTTCCAAATCAAAATAATTTTAGATCTAGTTTAATAAGTCCAAAATATGGTCGATCCAATCTTCTAGAAGTGCTCTGAACGGTATGCGAACTCTTCGATCATGTATTGATCAGGATGCGTTGATCAGGATGCTTGGGATGTCACTGGTGAAGCCCAATTTGTTGACTTTAAAGCCCACTTCTCTTTTTTTTTCTTTTTGGCTTGAAGTTGGCTGATAAGGCTGACTTTGCTTTCACGATCGTGTAATGCTTTCATGATTGAGCCGAAATAGGGGAGGGACTACGAAGAGGGAAATCGGATGGGAATTTCACTGGCATCAGTGCCACAGTGAAGGTGATGGCACAGGAAGAAGGTGGTCAGGCTCTGCTCTAGTGATTGGCATCGATGGATGGGGCCTATTGGCTTTGGCCATTGATTTTGATGATTAACAAAATATTGAGTATATGTTTGGACTAATGCTTCAATTAAAGTATAAATTTCATGTCACAAGTACATTAATTTTTTCACTCAAGAGTACCAAAGTTATGGATATCAAAGCAAGATGAATTTCAATGTTTGAGAGGTCTTCTTACCTTGGAATGACTTTAAAATGATCACTTTGGTCTTTATGGAGAAGAAACTAGAAGTCAATTGGATAAAATTTAAAAATATCAAGGTTTGGCACATATTTTGAAAATGGCACATAGAAAGTATTGTCCTAAGTATCAACTCACCGTGATGACTCACGAAGCAAGTGTCAACACCTTGAAAACTGGCACACAGAACATTTAGCTGGCATGCCAAGTATCGACTCAGAGTGTCGACTCATAAAAATCAAGTGTCGACTTGCATATTGACTCAAGGCCTGAGAACATAATTAAATAGAACATGATTTTTTGGATCTCAGTGAAGTGTCGACTCACAGGTCGACTCACAGATCGACTCATGGCCTAAGACAAGAAATGAACAGAACAATGTCATTCTATGGATTTTTGCCTAGTGCTGACCGAAGTGTTTTTTGTAAAAGACCTAAGTGTCGACTCACAGTTCCAAGTGTCGACTCACAGGTCGAGTCATAGCCTGAGACCAGAAGTGTAGCAGAATGTTGGAAATTCAAATTTATACCTAGTATCAATCCAAGTTTCAACCTAAGTGTCGACTCACAGATCGACTCATGAACAAATCAAGTGTTGATACTTAGTGTAACTGTTAGTTTTCCAGAAGTTCAGAATTGATTCCAAATGGCTAGATTTTTCATTCTAATGATCTCCAATGGCTTTTTTGTGGTTTGTGGACTATTTATCACTCACCTAATATTTTGAATTAAAGAAGAAAAAGTGATACACAAGAGACAAAGATTATCTTTTGAGGAAAGCTTTGAAAAGACTTGAGTGAGCTTTAAAGAAGATTCCACCTGAAAAAGCCTTCTTTTGTACTATTTGAGACTTGAAATTATTAGCCAAAAGTGTGCATTGAAGAGCATCTAATAAGGAGACAACTCAAGCATTCAAGAAGAGCTTCAACGATATTTACATCTACTCTTTTAAGGGTTCTTTCTTGAACTTATATTTGTATCTTTTATCTTAGTTGTTATTACTAGTTTCAAAGGCATTGAAACTAGTATTAAAGGTTATTGGTGAGCCTAAGGGACAAAACCAACTAGGGTTTGACTTGTGAATCTGGATTAAAAATAAGTTGTAAAGTTTGTTGGTGAGCCTAGGTGACAAAACCAACAAGATTTTGACTTGTATGCCTTTGAAAATAAGTTGGCTGTAATCTTGGATAGATTATAGTGAAAATATCCAAGAAAAAGCTTGGAAAGTGGATATAGGTACTTGGTTTGCACCGAACCACTACACATCTTGGTGTTTGTGATTGCTTGCTCTTCCTACTTTATTTGCTTTGATTTACATTGCATTTACTTTACAATTCTGCTGCATATTATTTTTAGAGCACAATCACATTATTACACAAGAACCTAGTTCAGCACATACTTGCTTAGAATTTGAATTTTTTAAAAAACCCAATTCATCCCCCTCTTGGATGTCTACACTCGGCAACAAGTGGTATCAGAGCTTGGTACTCTATATTTAGATCTCACGATCTTATGTCAAATATCTAATGGCAGTCCAAATTGGTGTAGGTATTATAGAAGGACAAGCCTCAAACCGTCTCTCACTATTTAATGGCACAAATTACACCTACTGGAAGACATGCATGTGCATATACATTCAAGCTATTGATTATAATATTTGGAAAACTATTGTTAAAGGCCCTTATCAGTCCACTAGCTTGATTAATGGCATTCCCACCCTTAAACTAGAAGAAGATTGGGATGAGAATGATATTAAGCAAGCAAAGCTTCATGCTAATGCCATGAATTTATTATTTTGTGCTCTTGACCAAGTGAATTTAATAGAATATCTAACTGTACCTCTATCAAAGAAATTTGGGATACACTTGAAGTTATCCATGAGGGTACACATCAAGTAAAGACCACCAAAGTAAACATGCTCATTCATACATATGAGATGTTTATGATGGAACCAAATGAAACTATTAGTGAAATGTATACTAGATTCACTAATATTGTTAATGGCATGACGAGTTTAGAAAAAGTCATTTCTAATGTTGAACTTGTTAACAAAATCCTCAGATCTCTTTCGACTTCTTGGGATCCGAAAGTCACCACCACTGAGGAAGCCAAGGATGTCAACACCCTTCCACTTGAGCAGCTCTTGGGATCATTGATGACTTATGAGCTATCCTTGAAGCAAAAGGTAGTGTATAATGATAAAAAGAAGAGGCTATTACATTCAAGTCCACAACCAAGGAGGAGTCCAGTGATGATTCAGATGAAGGAGAGAGGAAGATGAAACAATCCTCATCTCAAAAAAATTAAAGAAATTCATGAGAAAGAGAAAATACAATTACAAGAAAAAGCCTCAAAGAGGAGAGCCCATCAAGGAGAAAGAGAAAGAAAATGAAAGGGAGCAACCCATATGTTTTGAATGTAAAAAGTCAGGACATTATAAAATGTGATGCGGGACTAGTTAACATGCAAGGGAGTTTTTGTGGATTCAGCATTAAGTTAAAATCTTACTTCCCGAATTTCAGGTCAAAAAGATAAAAGGTTGATTCTATAGAAATTCTAGACCATAAGCATGCAAAAAATACCCTCAAAAGCGATAAAAATAGGACCGCCAGGGCTAAGAAATCCCGGTAGGGCTAGCTCTTCTGCAATAACTCGATCTAGAGGGCTAGGGGGTGTGTACCTGGCAATGATTGCTGCTACTTCCATGAAAAGATCACTCTTCGCTCCCGGATGCGGCCTGGAAAGTCAAGCTGAATACCTGTAGATCCGTCGACTTTTTATCCACTGACCCGATGGCTAGGCAAATGGAACCCTAAAGTCATGAAACTCGAGGGACAAGATGAAGCTTGCTTGTTGGGTGTCCAAAGATGGAAGAAATAGGGTGGCTAGGGTTTTGATAAATAGGGTCTCACACCCCTTGATGCTCCGTAGAACAATGGCAAACGAGTTTCTCACTCACTCCCTCATCGAGGTCGATGAACAAAGGCAAAGGCAATGCAAAAAAAACTCTCAACTTTTCATTAATCAGAATTCATCCATCATTCATTCAATCAATCATTCAATAGTTACAAGAGGGTGGAGGGGTGGGGTATTTATAGGCTTACCCAAGTCATCTTTTTGTTAGGATTGGATTACAAAGTTTGATTAGGAAGAGAATTACAAATTGACTTAGGACTAGGAGTACACAATTTGAATAAAATTAAAACTTGATCCCTAGTTAGATGTGGACTTCTCTCTCCTTCTTGGACTTGGTCAAAGGGCCCCTCATGGGCTAGGGTGCCTCCTTGAATTGGGCTTGGACCTTAGGCATTCTCTTGTGGGCATGGGCAGCAAAAGGGGCATCTCCAAGTGGGCTTGGACGACCTCCAACTGGTCTTGGCACTTGGGCTGGGATAACCCTGGGCGCTCACTTTAATTTGGACTGGGGAAGGCCTGGGGTGCCATCTTCTTCTAGGCTTCTGGGCTTGAGAGGGCTTCTGGGCTGGGGCACCTAGAAGAAGGAATACTCCTGGGTGCCTAGTATCTAATGTGTGTCGCAATGCACCGATTTAGAACCTTAATTCCACTACTCTAAAGGGTAGATAGCGGGAGTAAGGGTCGATCCCACAGAGACTTCGGGGTTATCTTGAAAAAGAATTTTCTTTTGATTTAAAATAAACTAAAATAAACTAGAACTAATGCAAGAAATAGATGCAAATAATAAATTCATGAAAATAATTCAGATATGACCTATCTCAAGAGTACGGCCCGTACCCGTGGATCACGGCCCGTCCCTTAGGTATAGGTCAGTCAAAATTAATTCACTTCGACTTATCTTAAACGCTAATCTAACATGACTCCAGCATTACTTCAAAATAAAAATAAACAATCATGGATTAATATGAAGAAAATAAATATTTATTGCATAAAAAATTGGGGTACAAAGAAAATAAAAGAAAAGTAAGGGAACAAGGGTCCCTTTCTCCCTTTTTTTATCCGACTCTGACTCTCTGTGACAGCAACAGGAACTGAAACTACGGACAGCAAGTGGAACCTCCCAAAAATTCCCCTTTTTTCTTCTTTTCTTCCTCCCCCCGTAGAAGAAAATCACCGAGGAATTTATAGATGAAAAATACCGTGTCGGGTCCGTGAGGGAAGCGCGGTGATTTCCTCATCTCAATCTAATTTTCAAACTCTGCGCTATCTCCTTATCTGATATTTTTTTTACGATCATCCCCATCTCAAAAATCAAACTCAAAAATTCTATCGCACAATCCCGCGTCCATCTAGCGTCGTCCGACATCTCTTCTCGTTCCGATGCTTCCTTGGACATCCCAGCCCGAACAGTAGGGACGGTGACAAGCAGCTTCAGGAGCTTAGAAATGGAGGTGACGGCTGGGTGAACACGGCTTCGGAGGCAACAGGCCATGGAGGGCTGTGCGGCATGGCCGTGGGCGATGATGCGGAAGAGGATGCAGCAGCGGGTTGGGCGGACGGTGGCTGCAGGTTGGGCAGCGTGGCCGACGGAGGCACGGACATGGCTACAGACAGCGGAGGCGTGGACACGGCTACAGGCTGGACGGATAGTGGCTACTGCAGGGACGGATGGTGGAGGCGGAATGGCAGCGGCAGCAGGCTAGACGAACGACGGCTGCAGGTTGGGCGACGTAGCCATGGGCGGATGGCATTCCGGCCATTTTTTTGGCCGAACGAAGGCTTCTCCGACCGAACGCGGTCGGCGGTAGCTTGGGTGGCGCCGGGGAAAGCTTTCCATCAAGTTTCGAAGTAAACGGAGCTCGGTGGTCCACGGCTCTGCCCATGGACCGGCAGCAATGGCTGCCGTGGACCAGCAGTTCGTGCGGTGGACCATTGAGCCGGTCCACCGTGAGCCATTAAAATTTTTTAAGGTAATGCTCCAAAAACCGTGCGGCTCTGAAATCCATGTTAAAATCTTCTAAAACCCATTTCAGGCCCGTTCAAAGTCCGAATTACATTTCGTTTGTGACGTTGGACTCCTAAAATCAAGATCTACACGTTTATGGAGTCAATTCCTGCAAAGTATCATAAAAAGTATCAATTTTAATCAAATAAAGTTGGGTTAATTTTTATTATTCTAATCTCTAACACACCCCCCAACTTAAACTTTGCTCGTCCTCGAGTAAAGGAAATAAATGTCTTGTGTATAAGATGGTCCTTGAAATGAAAATTATCGTACTAACCCTAAAATCAAAGGATACCTGGTTAGGCTATTAAAAAGGTACTTCATTGGATTACCAATTCCACCTATTTAGTAGTAGAATAAAGTCCATAGAAGTTTTTAGAGTTTTTTTCTTTTCCCAACTTTCTATCTTACTCTCTAAATCTTCCAACTTACTTTGGTTTTGGTGCAATATTTATTTAGTCCCCACTTTTTTTTTTTTTAAATGTAAAGTCAGTGCAATGTCCTGACACCTTGCTTTCTAATTAACCCTTGTACTGAGCTTTAAGCCAATGACTCCCAAACCAGTTGGCTTTAGGGCATTAGGTGTAAAACACCCCTCGGGCTTACTGACTCGAGTCAAAAAGGCTAAGTCAAGACTAACTCTACGAAAGATTTTGTTACATCCCCACCTTTTGACGCGAACAACAATGCTTACTTAGGCAAAGAGGCCCGGTTACTTAGTGAGAGATGCTAAACATCTTTATTAACCTCAGGAATTTTTTTAACTGGGGACTTTTATAATGCCTATACCAAAATAAGTAAGATTCATTGATAAGATCAATAGGCCGAAGGGTCTGAAATTACTCTTCTAAAATTTTCTGGACTACACTTTACCACTTATAGAGTTTTCTTGATAAATCATCCCTCAGTATCTCTAAAATTTTCTAAACCATTAATCCCTCCTCATTTAGTGATCTTGATTATTTTCAATTCGAGACAAATTTTTGTACACAAAAACTGATTAAAATTTTATCTTGAAAAAGAATAGCGGGAGTAAGGGTAGAATAGCGGGAGTAAGGGTCGATCTCACAGAGACTTTGGGGTTATCTTGAAAAAGAATTTTCTTTTGATTTAAAATAAACTAAAATAAACTAGAACTAATGCAAGAAATAGATGCAAATAATAAATTCATGAAAATAATTCAGATATCACCTATCTCAAGAGTACGGCCCGTACCCGTGGATCACGGCCCGTCCCTTAGGTATAGGTCAGTCAAAATTAATTCACTTCGCCTTACCTTAAACGCTAATCCAACATGACTCCAGCATTAATTCAAAATAAAAATAAACAATCATGGATTAATATGAAGCAAATAAATATTTATTGCATAAAAAATTGGGGTACAGAGAAAATAAAAGAAAAGTAAGGGAACAAGGGTCCCTTTCTCTCTTTTTTTATCTGACTCTGACTCTCTGTGACAGCAACAGGAACTGGAACTACGGACAGCAAGTGGAACCTCCCAAAAATTTCCCTTTTTTCTTCTTTTCTTCCTCCCCCCGCAGAAGAAAATCATCGAGGTATTTATAGATGAAAAATACCGTGTCGGGTCCATGTGGGAAGCGCGGTGATTTCCTCATCTCAATCTGATTTTCAAACTCTGCACTATCTCCTTATCTGATATTTTTTTTACGATCATCCCCATCTCAAAAATCAAACTCAAAAATTCTATCGCACAATCCCGCGTCCATCCAGCGTCGTCCGACATCTCTTCTCGTTCCGATGCTTCCCTGGACATCCCGGCCTGAACAGCAGGGACGGTGACAAGCAGCTTCAGTAGCTTAGAAACGGAGGTGACGGCTGGGCGAACACGGCTTCGGAGGCAACAGGCCATGGAGGGCTGTGCGGCGTGGCCGTGGGCAGTGATGCGGAAGAGGAGGCAGCAGCGGGTTGGGCGGACGGTGGCTGCAGGTTGGGCAGCGTGGCCAGCGGAGGCACGGACACGGCTACAGACAGCGGAGGTGCGGACATGGCTGCAGGTTGGACGGACGGCGGCTGCAGCAGGGGCGGACGGCGGAGGCGAAATGGCAGCGGCAGCAGGCTGGACGGACGGTGGCTGGAGGTTGGGTGGCGTAGCCGTGGGCGGACGGCATTCTGGCTATTTTTTCGGCCGAACGAAGGCTTCTCTGACCGAACACGGTTGGCGGTAGCTTGGGCGGCGCCGGGGGAAGCTCTCCGTCAAGTTTCGGAGTAAACGGAGCTCGGTGGTCCACGGCTCTGCCCGTGGACCGGCAGCAATGGCTGCCGTGGACCGGCGGTTCGTGCAGTGGACCATTGAGCCGGTCCACCGTGAGCCATTAAAATGTTTTAAGGTAATTCTCCAAAAACCGTGCGGCTCTGAAATCCATGTTAAAATCTTCTAAAATCCATTTCAAGCCCGTTCAAAGTCCGAATCACATTCCGTTTGCGATGTTGGACTCCTAAAATCAAGATCTACACGTTTATGGAGTCAATTCCTGCAAAGTATCATAAAAAGTATCAATTTTAATCAAGTAAAATTAGGTTAATTTTTATTATTCTAATGTCTAACAGTATCTTCAAGTGTGGAGGCTCCATGGGCTTAGATTCTGCTCTGATCTGGAAGGGCCTGGTGAATCTCCTCTTGTACTTGAAAGTTATAGGACTCATTGCACTGAACTTGAATGAAGGACTTACAAGACTCAAGTAAACTCATTAAACTGGACAAATGGACTTACTCAACTTACAAATGGACTCAAATAATATGACTCAAAATTGGACTTCATTATAAGACTCAAATGAGCACAATCATGCTTAACTGAGTAAAACCATAATTATCGAACACAAAGGGCTGCATTGGGCTCACATGTTAAAACTCTTATTATAGAACTTCAAATGACTCAGACGACATCATCCTGCTTACAGGACCCAAAGGGCTAATATAGCTAGATTATTGGATGCAAAGATAAAATCTGGAAAATTATTAAGGGACTCAAAATTCAGGGATCCATAGGGAACTAGGGTTGATCCTCTTGTCCCCATCAATTCTATTGAGGTGGGAGAAACTTGACCTTGTTGAGTAAGGGTCAATCTGGTGCAGGTAAAAGGGTTGGGTCGTGGTGTTGCGGGTCCTCTCGAGGGATCCACGAACATTCATAGTTCGGTCGGCCTTGTCATCAGACCAAATGATATGGATAGCCTTGGTCCCGGGTCATAACAGCTTGGCCATCCAGGTCACGCTCGATCCATATTCCTCTCATAGGGCAATTTAGTGGATACTCAAGTATGGTTTCTCTCTCAAGAATAGGGTGAGGTCCAAAAATCTCACTGGGTGTCATTGCCGGTGCCCTATGCACAACTAGGCTCAAGATATTGGAAGTCGAGCTAATGCCAGGATCCGGGGGTAACATAAGCATAAAGGCACTAGGATCAACTCTCATTATCACTTGTAAGGGTCCAGCTTCATAGGCATGTAGCTTCTTAATGGCTCCCAGAGGCAACCACTCAGGTTTAGACCTAATCTCTACATGATCTCCCTCAACATACTCTTTGACTTGAATTAGGGAATTAGCCTTGTTATTATCAGTGTTCAAGTGAATGCTAATGTGTTGATGCAGATGCTGTGCAAATATCTGTATATGGGTGAATAGTGGGATTGGGCCTAGGGATCTTATAGAATTAAAACCATGTAGCACTTCAGTCTCTATTCTTACTTCATCCTCTATGTTAAAGATATAAATCCAAAACTCGATCCACCATTCAGGTTTCAAATTTAAAATTTTCTGGAAATCATAAAACCTAAAATTCTTATGGTACGGGTATCGTAAGTTTCTTAGGGGTAGTAAATATTCTCTCCAGAACTGTAGGACATGGATTGTAGCATGGAAGTCCTTCAGGTAGACATGGTTCAACAGGCTCCTATGCTTAAGGAAAATTAACTGGGTGCTTGTCCTAACCACATGTTTGGCATTAGAGTGGTTTACAGGCACTAGTTCTAGAGTAGGCTGGGAATCCAATACTGGTGGAAGGTCATCAAAAAGGTCTTTGGGAAGCTTACTAGGAAAATCCTCTAAAATAATATCAACTTCCTCGGGTTATTCCTTAGGGATTGGTTCCTAGACCTCCTCAATGGACAATTCTGGTGAACCCTCACTCTCGTCAACTATGTTTAATCCTAGTTCAGTCACTTATTCTTCAAATTCTATAGTGGGTTCAGTATCTTTTTTCTTTGATTCCTCAATGGATTCACTCTCTTGTTCCTCTTCTTTAGGTTCAGTAATAGGTTCAGACTCATCCTCTTATAGCTCTCCTATCTGTAAGGCTTTGGTTGGACATTGGCTAGCATAGTATCCTGGTTTATGGCATCTAAAGCATGTAATGTTGGGTTTTCTCTTAACCGACCCCGATCGGCAAAGGCTCTAGGGTAGCCCACCGAAAGTCTGACCCCGGTCAGCAAAGGCTCTAAGGCAGCCCACCGAAAGTCCGACTCCAGTTAGTAGAGGCTCTATGGTAGCCCACCGAAAGTCCGACCCCGGTCGGCAAAGGCTCTAGAGCAGCCCACTGAAAGTCTGACCTCAGTCAGCAGAAGCTCTATGGCAGCCCATTGAAAGTCTGACCCCGATCGGCATAGGCTCTAAGATAGCCCATCGAAAGTCCGACCCTGGTTGGCAGAGGCTCTATGGTAGCCCACTCAAAAATCTGATCTGGGTCGGAGAATTCTACTTGGAATCCTTAAGCATTTGAGGGATTACCTTGTAAACAACCAATCTAAGGGATTCAGACTAAACCGACCCTTCAACACTTAGAAATATTTCTAAGGACTTGGTTTTGGACTGAGCCAATTGTCCAATACTTAGAAATATTTTTCAAGAGAAATGAGTTCGGACTAAGCTGACCGTTCCACATTCAGAAAGTTGAACACTAAAGACACATGTCAAAAGAAGAAACATTTTCATTTCTTGAGAAAACATGTTTACAAAAATAAGGCAGACTTTTACAAATGATCTTAAGTCTGGCCCTGTGAGTACATAAAAGGAACTTAGGCTTCAGCCTTCTGCGCCATACCTGAAGTCCCGATCGAGTTTGTCGATCCCATGTTGGTAATAGCTTGGGCGTTGGCTCTGGTGTCTAACGGGCCCCCCACCCCTCCTGTGTCGGTAGCAGCCTGGACATTGGCCCCGGTGTCGGTCAGCCCTGCTCCTTCTCCCACTGGCGGTGGCAACTGTAGGGCAGACAGGTCAAGCTTCGGAAAGGCATCGACCACCTTCTTCAAGCAATCTTCATATACATAATCGAAGCTGACCGCCCTGACCTCCTCCATCTCCTTGTCGAAGCTGTCGGATGCCTTGTACTCTGCCATAGCGTTGCCGACTACCTCCATCACCTGCTCCTTGGCCTCCTTCAGCAGGCCCATGTACTTTGTCGCCACATATTGGTGAGCTCGAGAGTTCTTCTTGGCTTTGATGGACCATCCTCCCTCCGCGCTCAGCCATCAGACTAGAGAGCTCACCCTCTTCTTCTTTTTCTTTAGCCTGGCCTCCTGGTCGGCCAGTTAGGTCTACAGGTCTTCTACCTGCTTCTTCAAAGATTTGGCTTCGGCCCGACTGGCCAATAGCCTCTCCTTAGCCACCCTTTTGGCCACCTCTGACTCTTCAGCCTTCTTGGTCGCGGCTTGTGCTGCATGTAGAATCTCACCGAGTCCGTCATCCATCAGCGAGATCCCATGGACAAGCTGTAAATGAAAATTTGAGTTAATCATGCACAGAGGAGGAAGAATGGAAAGAAGAAGGTATGAGAACAATGACCTACCCTCATCATGTTGCAATAGGCTTCCTTTGCCACATCGTCCAACTTCCTCCGACTGGACTCCTCCCAGTCGGCCTCTGACATGGACCCCTTGAGTAGCTCTCTGGCATGCCCCATGTTATGGAGGGCACGCTAGTGCCGATATGTCTCGAAGCAAACATCGTCGGCCTCCTCCCCTTCAGCTGTTGCCTTCCCTTTGTCCATGGGGGGAGCTACTTCCGTCGGCCCTGTTGATGATGAGGCTAAAGCCATCACCACACCAATCGGCTTTGACGACTCCTACTCCGGTCGGGCAGCCAACTACCCGACGGGGGATGAATGCCCGGTGCCCTCGCTGCCAGTCCCTCTGATAGAGGTATGTCATCCTCGTTGGAGTCCACTAACACAATTGCTATGGGCCATTCTTCCACCTGCTGCTTCTTCGACTTGTCCACGATCGGCCCCATAGTCTGGGTGGCCCTCCTCTTTGCTGCCCGCTTTGCTACCTTGGCCCTGTCGGGCTTCATCTTATCTCCTGTTGTAGGGATAAAACCAAAGTGAGTACATAAGAAGATAAAATTTGTAAGGTGCAAAAGGGACTGACGACAGTGGCTTCTATCCTACCTAAGCTTCCATGGTGACTGATTCCGGCTAGCTGGAGGCTGTCCTCCTAAAGCTGCTCCGAAACCATAGTGGGGCTGACCCTTTCCATCTAATTGAAATCAGCCTAGTCGGCCATAAGCACTGCCCTTCGATCGATGGCTTTTGGCCTTGGTTCCCTCCACAATACTTCGAAACCCCAAGGTCAGAGGCTATCCACGTAGAAGAACCAAAACTTCCATCCATGGATAGTCGATGGAAGTCCCCCTAGAATTCTTCGCTTAGGACGGGGACTGAACATCCACCATTCTCAGCTCTTGAAGTCCCTCTTCAGGAGCAAGAAATTGGCAAAAAGAAAAGTCCTAGGTTCGATTCTGGCTCTACAGCATAGAACCATGAAGCAGTTGATTGCCCGAATGCTATTCGGGGTCAGCTGCATAGGGGTAATCCTATACAAATAGAATATTTTGATAAAAAAGTCGTAGAGTGGAAATCTAAGGCCAGCCTTAAAGTGGTTTTCATACACCAAGAGGGCTCCTGGCCTCAGCGATCCAGTCACCCTCCCTTCTCGATCTGGGATAGTAAGATGTAAGGTTGAAGGTATGTTGTATCTAACCTTAAGGGCTTCTACCCTCTCCCTTGTCATCTCAGACTGAATCTTACTGGAGCCTGCCTCCCTCTCCCAATAGCTAGAACTACGGCTGCCGGAGGCCATCTAATGCGTTGGCTTTGGCATCGCAGACTAGGACATGCAAGCATGCATTTAATTTCAAAACTTAGCAAAAAGAACTTGATAAAGGATTTGCCTAAACTCAATTTTGGAAAAGACAAGATCTGCAGTGCATGTCAACTTGGAAAACAAACCAAATCCTCTTTCAAACCAAAAGGAGTAATCTCTACATCTAGACCTTTGGAGTTGCTTCATATGGACCTCTTTGGGCCAACTAGAACATCTAGTTTGGGAGGTAAGAAATACGGTCTAGTTATTGTAGATGATTTCTCATGATTTACATGGGTCATGTTTTTAGCACATAAAGATGAAACTTTTTCTGAATTCATTAGATTTCATAAATGAGTTTTGAATGAAAAAGATGTTTCAGTCATATCTTTGAGAAGTGATCATGGAACCGAATTTGAAAATACTAATTTTGAAAAATTTTGTATTGAAAATGGCATTCATCACAATTTTTCTGTACCTAGGACACCTCAACAAAATGGGGTAGTAGAAAAAAAAAATAGAACTCTTGAAGAAATGACACGCACCATGCTTTGTGAAAATGACTTACCTAGATATTTTTGGGTGAAAACCATAAATACTGCATGCTATGTTTTAAATCGAGTTTTAATTCGACCGATTCTAAGCTCCTCGAAGGCCATCCTGCACTCCTCCATCCAAATGAAGTCATGCATCTTGCGCAGCACCTTGAAGAAGGGAAGGCAGCGATTGGCCGACCTCGAGATGAACCTGCTCAGGGCGGTAATATGCCCCGTCAGGCGCTGGACCTACTTCTTGGATGTTGGGTGCTCCATGTCGACGATCGCCTGGACCTTCTCCGGGTTCGCCTCGATGCCTCTCTGAGTAACCATGAAGCCAAGGAACTTCCCTACTGCCACTCCAAAGGCACACTTCACCGAATTCAGCTTCATCTAATGTTGCTGCATGTTATGGAAGGACTCGGCGAGGTCAGCTATATGGTTCGAGCTCGGCTTGCTTATGACGAGCATGTCATCCATAAACACTTGCATGTTCCGGCCAATTTGGTCCTTGAAGACCTTTTTGACTAGACGTTGGTACGTGGCTCCTGCATTCTTCAGACCGAAGGGCATCATCCTGTAGTAGTATCTCCCTTGGTCGGTGATGAAGGTGGTGTGCTCCTCATCCTCTGGGTGCATATAGATCTGATTGTATCCAGAGAATGCATCCATGAAGGAGAGCACCCAGTGCCCAGAGGTGGCGTCCACCAGCTGGTTAATCTTTGACAGGGGGAAGCTATCTTTCGGGCATGCCTTATTAAGGTTGGTGTAGTCTACACATATCCTCCACTTGCCATTATTCCTTTTCACCATCACCACGTTCGCCAGCCAGCTCGGATACTGCACCTCCCGAATGAAACCGATGGCGAGGAGCTTGTCTACTTCCTCATTGATAGCTGCCAATCTCTCCGGGGTGAAGCTTCTCTTCTTTTGCTGAACCGACCTGTGTTTTGGGTCAATGCTCAATTTATGGGTGATGATGTCAGGGGGGATACCTGGCATGTCTGCTTCTATCCATGCTAAGACATCTGCATTTGTCCATAAGAACTCCAACAGTTAAGCTTTCTCCTCCTCGGGCAATTGTGCTCCTATCTGCACTGTCTTTGCAGGGTCGCTTCCGAACGGATAGGAGAGCAGGCGTTTGACCGGGCCTCCCCTGGGGTCTTCAGCCCTTTGATCGAGATCGTCCACCTTGGGATCACCATGGGGCTCGGTCTTCGAGGGGCTCACTCTAGAGGGTAGAGTGCGGGCCCAATCCAGAGGGCTCGACCTTGAAGAGGCTCCACATGGCGGAGAAGGGCTGAGCTCAGCTCCGACCACGGGGCTTGGTCTTTGAGGGGCTCGCTCTTGAGGGCAGAGCATGGGCCCGGTCCAGAGGGCTCAACCTCGGAGAAGCTCCACGTGGTGGAGGAGGGCTGAGCTCGACTCTGACCATGGGGCTCGATCTCCAAGGGGCTCGCTCTGGAGGGCGCTGCTCGGCTCTGGCCTAGGCATCCCAAGCTTGCGGGCCCGACCTGGCGGAGGGTGGAACTCGGCTTCGGCGGGTTGTCCCATTGTCCTGGGGGAGCTCAACCCGGCGAAGGAGCCCGAGTAGGGAATCTGACATGGTGCCTGACACGGCAGCTTTCTTTGACATGGCATCTGTCAGCTACTCCACATCAGCGATCTTGCTACATTAAAGCCCTCTCCAACAATCCACCCAAGATTGCCTTCTACACATTCCATGCAAGGGCGACCACCAAGTACAAGGAAGCCATTCATCCACTCCAACACAAAATTGCCAACCTCTCTCAATTCTTTCTTTTGATCGCTTCTTTCAGCTTTCCCTAACTTTACCATATCACTAATGTCATTCATTGCAGGGTTCCCTACAATTATGAGTTAAAGAGGAGGTTTTACTTTGCCTTGGAACCAACCATGGTGAGAGTTTCCATTCTAGAAGTGGTAGTCTTCAAGTCCAATTGTAGCTCTATGGAGTGCTAAAAATTGATCTACCTTCAAAGGAGGGAGAGCGCATCATTGGTTAGTAAACCCATCCGAGTCTCTTAGGTCTATTCATATGAAGGTTTATGCCCTAGTTAGAATGGTTTATCAACCATTAGGTCCATTCTTCCTTGATTAAAATTGAACTACATCACGGGTGAGTTTCCTATCATTAAGTAGTTTCATCATCTAGTTACTTTGGCCCTTTCTTATGAATGAGTTTTGCCTTATGTAAGTAAGAATTATTGCTCACAAACTAATTAATCCCCTAAGTTAGAACTCATCTTTGCATGCCACATCAAATTTGATATCAGAGCATGGTTGCATGGGTAGCATAATAACGATAGCATGTATGTTTATTCTTAAGTACTCGGATTGGGTGCATCACCAAGGCCGTCCGAGCGTCGGAGAGAAGTAGGGCTACAAGATCCTCTCTTTCCATTCAATGGGATCTCTTATGGTGTGTAGGGGTGCTGTTATGATTTGACCCATGAAGAAGAAAACAAAGAGAAAACTCATTTAGGACTTAGTTTCTGCATCCCATAATTTCAGTATATGGTATGGTTATTTAATTGTTTATGCATGTACAAAACTCAGAAAATTATGATTTTTATTTTGTTAGATTCATCACATTTGGTACTATTTTTTAGAAGTTTCTCCTGATTTATTACAGTCTATAGATTTTCTCAGATCTATTTTTCTGCCTGAGAATAGTTCTGCCAGTCTATTTCAGCATTGTTTAGTTAGATTGTGTTGTTGCATTCATTTTAAACTACTTAAGGGCTGCAATATCATAATTTAAGGGAAGGAGGTCATTACCTTTCCTTCATCCAAAAACAACCAACTATATTTTGCATCGAACCCAAACCTTTTAATAAAATTGAGTAGAAACCTAATTAGAATTATGGACACCAACAAGTCAAGCTCAGTTAGTGTGTTGAGACTAGTGTGAATCATTTCTTCATCTATTCCTGGAAATTGGAGTCTAAGGCTAGAGGTCCAAAGGCAAACACCTTAAGTTGATTTGTAGTTCCTTAATTGGGTCCTCGTGAAAGCGGGGGGGGCCTCCCATTTTTCCACCTCTTACCTGGCCAGTTGAAAGGGTATTTGTAGTTTTGATCTATACTGAATCAATTCATACTACATTGGACTTCTAGGTCTAGCAAACCTTAGAATGAGTCTTTGTATTGAATGACTACTAGATCAAGAACTCCATACTAGCATTCACAAGGCCAACTAAGTTCTACCATGGACCCCAATCTAGAAGTTCTAATGAGAACTATGACTGAGCAGTTCAAGCAATTGAACAATAGGTTTGATCAAATGGAAGAGAGGATAGAAACTCTTGAAGAGACCCGTATGATCCCTACTGAGCCACAATCACCCAGATTGCCACCCATCCATCCTAGAGTCCAATGCTAGGAACATACTGCTGACCCACATCAAAGGAGACCACACCATGATTATGTTGACCAGGATGAGAGAGTCCTTAGAAACATTCATCTAGATGCACCCATATTCGATGGAAACTTAGATCCTAAGGTGTATATAAAATGAGAAAGTGATATGGATCAATACTTTGATTGGTACGAAATGTCAGAAGATAGAAAATTTAAGTTTGCCAAACTTAGATTAGTCCGTCAGGCTAGATTGTATTGGGGTAATACTGAGCGCATTGGACGACAAAGAGGTGACATGCCCATAGCCACTTGGAGAGCTATAAGGTGAAGCTTAGGGAGAAGTATTTACCAATGTCCTATGAACAAAGACTCTTGGATCAATGGCAACGATTAAGTCAACGAAATAAGATGGTGTTATAGTATATTGCCAAGTTTGATGAGTTTGTCACGAGATAAAATGTGGTTGAGTCGGAAGCTGTGACCTTGTCTAGGTTTACAGCATGTCTACGAGAAGAAATCCAGAGAGAGTTATTCCTTAGAGAGGTCCATGATCTAGACCAAGCCTACCAAATTGCTAGGGATTGTGAGAGATTTTAAAGGAGTCCCATTTTTCATCGACCTGAATTCAATAGATTCAATTCTCCTGGAAGGTGACCCAGTCCAAGCCCAAGTCCATCCAACATACCCAATCCTACTACTCCATCAGCTTGTAGAGATGACAAAGGAAAGAGCCTTGAAGTCCGAAGAGAAGGTAATGTCCATTATTTTAGGTGTCATAAGGCAGGTCACATTGCAAGCCAATGTCCCACCAGAGCGTTACACATAGGAGAGATAGAAGAGGAGATCCCTGAACCATAGAAGATTGTGAGGAAGAAGTATATGAGGCCGGTGTGAGCTTAGCTGATGAGTATGAAGGGAATGAAGATATCATAGACTCATCATAGTTTCTAAGAGTTGTGAGATGTATCTTGACCCAAGCTAAGGTGCAAGAAGATTGGCATAGGACCAACATCCTATAAAGCTTTGTTAAGATAGGAGAAAAAGTCTGCATGATCATCTTAGAGAGTGGAAGTTGTGTCAATGCCATATCGACTAGTACGGTCAAGAACTTAGGATTATCCATTGAACCCCATCCCAACCCATATAAGGTATCCTGGATAGATTCAACCTCGATTCCTATCAAATTTAGGTGCCAAGTCATAATCCAAATCCAGTCATACCAAGAAAAGGTTTGGTGCAATGTTCTTCCCATGGGAGTAAGCAGCATCATATTAGGTCGACCATGGTTGTATGATCATGATGCTATACTCAATGGTCACTCTAATTCTTGTTCTTTTACTCATAATGGAAAGAAGATTGTAATCAATTCTTCACCACCTAAAGACCATGTTAAGAAAGGATCAAGTCACCTAAGGGACAAGAAATAAGGAATAAACATGATTAGTGCTAAGGAATTGGAGCGAGAGCTAAACGGTGGTCCACTTGTTTGGATTTTGACAACTAAATAAATTCAGGAACAACCCCATAAAGAACAGCCTCAGGAAGTGTTAAGGTTTTCAAAGGAATTTCAAGACATATTTCCAGAAGACCTTCCTAATCACCTTCCACCCTTAAGAGATATTCAATATGCCATGATCTCATCCCATTGCCCACACATGCATAAGTTTCCGAGTCTGCTGAGTCATATGCACAGCATATTAAGGATTTGCATAAAGAAATCGGTAAAAAAATAAATATATGCAATGAAACCTACAAGCGTATGGCTAATTTACGTAAGAGGATCAAAGAATTTTATGAAGGAGACCACGTAATGATTAGACTCAGATCTAAACAGCTTTCATTTGGAACTATTAAAAAATTACATGCCTATAGTGCAGGCCCATTTAAAATCATAAAAAAGATTGGACCTAACGCGTTTATACTTGAGTTACCATCTGACCTATGTATTAGCTCGACCTTTAATGTTTTAGACTTGATAGAGTTTAAGGAGCCAATGATGATACCTAGTGAGCCTTTTGGGCCTAACCCTATTTTTGAGAGTGATCCTACCCCTGAGTGTCCACTAGCCACTTTTCCAAAATGGCGAGATAAAATTGAGCAAATTCTGGATGACAAGACTATCACTACCAGGAACAAAGACTACCAATGCTATCTGGTTCGTTGGCAAGGATGGCCAGAATTTGAAAACTCATGGATCACTAGGAAAAACCTGCAACAAATCGACCCAAACTTATTAGAGCATTACCAGAGTCAGGTTGACCCATACTCGACAGGGTCGAGTTCTTGCCACCCTGGGAAAATTGGTGCGGACACCAATAATGGCCTTCAATCAAATTCTTTTAGATTGAATGATAAACTTGAAGCCCCAACAAGTCAATTCAACTACAACCTAAATAGCCAACTCGAGCACTGGAGCTGACCAAACCAGAGAATTTTGCTAGTTCAATTTCTACTTCAACATTTCAACTATTCAGCACTTCTTCAGCTACTTGGAATAACTCAACACTTCAGCACTTATTCAGCTACCTGGAATAACCTCAGCTATTTAGGATAACTCAGCACTTGCGATAAATTAGCAAGTCAACTACAAGACCAAGTTGGACTGCCACATCACCAAGCCTAGGTGGCAGCCATGCCAACATGGAGGACACCTCACACCCCCTCCACTTGGGCACCTACATTCAAATTCAAATTGGAGTGGCTAGCCCTTAATCCTCTCCTTGAATCAAGATTGGTTGTAATTCTCCACCATTTTCTCCATGTAATTCAAAATTTCAAAATGGCTTTGGGAGGACTATTAATACCTCTCCATAGCTCCTTGTAATGTAGCTAATGAATGAAAATTTTTGAGATCCAATTTTTTTTCCATTTGTATGATGCAAATGTCCTCTATGAGGGAGTGAGCGAGAGGCTCAACCTATCTACCACTTAGTTCTTAGTCTACCTTAGCAAAGCTTTCCCTTTCTTTCTTCCCTAAACCGAAATTTCAGCAGGCCCCAAAGGACACCATCTCCAAGGAAGCCCTCTCCAACAATCTATTGGAAATTGTCCCAAAGCCAATCATTTAGCCTGTAGATAGTTGTTCTATCTTGTAATTGTATATAATTTTTTTTATGTATAAAAGTTATTCTTTTTGGCTGTTCATCATATTTACATTTTTCTGAAATGAACTCTTGTATGACGGAGTCCTTAGAACTACATTGTTTTGATATAGAGAGGATATATCAAGTAGTTCTTAAACTGGTTCATAATCACAGGATACATTATTATAGGACGATGATGTATCAAGTGTAGGTTGTTGTATGTCACATTTATTGGTTGTCCTCTTAACCAAGGAGTGTGGAGATACTGGTATAACATGCAAGTAAAATGTGTGACATCTCACTGAACGTGACCATCTATGGAGCTCCCTTCTACCAAAGGGTTGCTCGTGGAGGGATATGGGTATATGTGTTTCTCACACCTGATATCACCATGGCAGCTTATAAGCAACTCACCATACTTTGGTACCGGACTACCTGGATTTCTAATCCAGTGATGGAAGGTTTCTGGGTGCAGTCAAGTACTCGTGCAGTAATGGTGGATAAAGATGGAATTTTTCCCTCTAAATAGTTTGGAGTGAATGACTTATTGTGTCTCAATTTAGCAAATCCTTGGCCAGGGTAGTTCTTATGCAGAGTCACAGAACTTGTAAAGTTGAGACATGATCTGGATGGACCAAATTAGGGTTGGTAGTCAAATCCTAGGTCATCCTGAGCATTATGAGGTCAAAGGGATGAATTATATGGTAACCATATGCCAGAGATTCTTATGAGGTGCTCTACATCTTCGACCTATCCTGACATCGGGTATCATTGCTAGAAGAGGACTTTGACTGGTACTAGAAATGTCCAGTGCTACCGGCTTAGTGTTTGAACCTATAGAGCGACACTCCATAGGAGTTTCTATATGATCTTAAGACTGATCGACGATTGAGAATCGTTTGACATCACCGAAGGCCAATATGATTGACCATGTTCCAAGTATCGATACTTGGATTTTTATAAGTGTCGATACTTAGGGAAGTATCAACACTTGGCATTTTGCAAGTGTCGACACTTGGCATTTTGCAAGTGTCGACACTTGCTGTGACGAGCTGATTTCTGGGATGAATTTCTGGAATGTTTGACTTCGAATTTTGAATTTGAAATTCGAGTTTTTGGATATTTTGGCTCCAAGCATTCATGGTATGATAGTCATACATACCTTCTTTGGCTTGGACCCATTTGGAATGGCCCTTGACTCTCTCCCCCAATCACTTCTCCTTCCTCTTTTTTCCTCTTATGGCTGCCCCTATAAATGAAGGTCATTCTAGAGACTGCTAATGGTTATAACAACAATTAGAGAAGAAGAAGAAGGGTTAGTGAGGACTTGGGATTGGGTGTGAGAAACCTAGCATTCAAGCTAGGTCTTGGGAAGAGAGTGTCTTGGGAAGGGTTCCACCTCTCCTCGTTGTCTTCCCGGAAGAAGAAGATTGGCCCGAAGGATCCTGAAGAGCTAGCACTCCGAGGGAGTTGATCAGAGTCGAGCCCTAGTGATGTGGCATGAGATGAATGATTTCTAATTTAGTGGATGATTTAATTTGTTGAGAAATGATCCCTACGAACATAAACTTAATTCAGTCACAAAATGGCAAAAAGTCATATGAAGGGAAAACTAAATAAGGGATAACTCAAATTAGGGCTGCATGTTCATCCATGAAGATTGGACCTAAGGCTTGTGAAACCATCCTATCTAGGGCATAAACCATTCAAAGATTAAGACCTAAGAAATAAGGAGGGTTTTCTTACCAATATTGATGTCTCACGCCATTGGTAGGGATTCAATTTCAGCACTCTCGAAATGAGATTGGTACTAGAAACTATCACTCCAAGAGATGCAGACCTCTATTTTGAAAGGTTCCAAGGGCAAGGCCAACTTCCTCTTCAACTTGTGATCTTGGGGAACCCTAGAAAGAAAAAGGATTAAAGACTTGAGATGACAAGAAAAATGAAAGTTACTAAAACTTCAAGGAAGAATAATATGATGGAGTTGGAGGAGATCAAGTAGCTTCATTCAGTGTCTGGAATGTAATCTCCTTGGACTCCTTGAACTGCAACTGGAGTTGGCATCCCATGATAGTAAGGAATGGCATCCAAAATTTGCTATAGAAGCCTCTTTGAAGATTGGAGTTGGTGACCTTGAAGAGAGGAAATTGTGAAGAAGCCTTGGTTGGGATTTGGAAGAACTTCTTTGGATGGTGGTGGGGCATCTTCTAGCTAGAATATTGGTGAGTTTAGGGGAATACTAGGATGGCTAAAGGATGATGTTTTGGGTCTCTCACCCACTCCCTCTCGGAGGACACATTGGATATAACAAGTGGAAGGAAAGTGGTGGGGGCACCAGGATCAGACACTGATTACTGGGCCCTATTTAGTTTACCTAGCCATGTATCAAATTTTGTAATCAACTAAAATTGAGTCTTGTAATAAGTTGAGGTTAGTTGATTTGTCTCAACCTTCAACCTAGTCAGTATTTTGAGTCCTCTACAACAGTTATGAGTCTAGTATGAGCCCAATTTTTATACAAGAGAGGAGGTTACCCTATTTTAGAGTTCCATCAGGCCACATCCAGGAGTCAGAGGCCACTGTATCAGCCCATTGGATTTTGTGTAATAACCTAGGATCCAAGATGCTTCCAGAAACCCTGATTCCTTCTAGATGCCCAGATTCCCTTCCAGATGCCAGAGCATATTCCCAGAATAGGGCACCCATGAATCCAGAGGTCCACCTACATCCCAGCCCAAGAAATCAAGTCCAGGTGCCAAGCCCAAGCCCTTAAGAAGCAAGATTCCATGGAATATTCCTGCTACTAGGCTACCAGGCCAGCCCAGCTTCCAGAGGCCCAAACCCATGCATCCAAGCCCCTTTGGGCCGGCCCCTTGCTGCTCCTAGAGGCCCAACACACCCCCTAGGCATCCTTGAAGTGTTGACCACGTCCAAAGAGGCTTGACCAAGTCCAAGTAGAAGAGAAGAAGGAGAAGACCAAGTTTATTCCTAACCTAGTTGCGATTTCTAATCCTTTTAAACTTTGTAATTCTAACCTAGCTAGGAAAGGACTTGTATTCTAATTTGAAGGAGGACTAGTAATCCAAGTGTAACCATGGTTAGTGAGGGCATGGGAACTCTATAAATACCCCACCCCTCCCCCTCTTGTAAGCATCTCTTTCTTATGAATACAACTTGCTGAAATTTTGAGTTATTGCCTTGTGTTGGTGTTTTGTTTTGGTTCTTTGGTTTGTGTTCTTGTGCTTGGATGAATTCCTTGCAGCCCTAGCATCTTTCCACACCCTAACTCACTACCATCCAAGCCTTCACACATCCAAGAAGAAGTGCCCTAGGCCGCCAAGCAAGGAGATCTTCAACAAGCTTCGAACAGCCATCTTCTAACCCTAATCCTGATTCCTTTCAATCCATAGTTCCTTTTCTTATTTTTTAATTGCTGTTTTGATTAACCTTGACACTTATAGGATCCTCAAGGTGCTTTCCCTCTCCTAAGGAGGCCTTCTTTGCTGCCCAGACCATCTAGATCAGCCATCAGATTCAAGGGAAACAAGGCTTCTTCTTCCAGGCTCTGATCAGAGTTGTGAGTGATCTCTTCTGCAATTGAATTTCAATCTCTGACTGGTAAGAAACCTTCCCTTCTCTTATTATCTGATTTAATGAAGAAAATCTATCCTAAACCAGTAATTTCTCAACTCTCGGGTCCTGGATATTTCATTGGTTTGTATGAGTATGCCTGCGACCCGATGATTCTTTGCATTGCTAGTCTTTCCTCTAGTTCTTACTTTATTTTGGGAATCTAGCCTATAAATAAAATTATAAAGACCACAAAAAAATTATTTTACTATTTTCCATGCATGTTTAGTAGTCTTAGATTCATCCCACATTAGTTTGGTATCAGAGTGGGTTTAGGATAGTTTTTAATTTGCTTTGACTTCACAAACCCTAATTCTGCATTTTATCCACTACATTAGGTGTCTAGGTTTCATATGATTTCGGTATCAAAAACATTTTATTTTTCTTTGAAATTTCCACTGAATGTCTTTTGTTCTATGTTACTAATTATAAAATTTTTAATTATTTTACTTAAACCCTAAGTCTCTAAAATTTTGCATAATAGGAACCCTAATAGAATCTTGATAATTTCTGCAGCAGTCAAGAAAACCCTAGGTTTTCATTATCATATGATTTTTTTTTTTGCATGAAACTTGGTAGGCATCATCCACACCGTTCGTCCTCTGTTATATATATTTTTTTGAATTTTCTTTATATCGGGATCTATGTCAAACTCTGCAACCACTGAAACTCTAATTCACTAATTTCTGCTACATTCTGCATCTTGACTCAACCTAACCTAATCAACTACCAAACCCCCAATCCCAAGCCAAACTTTGTTTGATAACCCCAATTAATATTAACCTAACTTGACACATCATAAATCATTAAAAAAATATTTTATTTTCTGATTGTTTTAGATTGCATTAGAGCTATTGATTGCCATTATTTTAACCTAATCTTAAGGGCAACTCAAAATCTCAGATCAAGACAGGATTTCATCACCTGTCCTGGGCCCAAAACCACCATCATCATACTAACCCAATCCTAATTAAAATAAATTAGACCTAATTTGCCCTAGTGGGCTAGGAGTCATCAACAGGTCGGGTCTGAGCTGTGTGGGCCAACTAGTGCAATTAACCTTTTAGCTATTACTGAAAGCTGGTGTCTATGGTTGGGGGTCCAGAGTCAAACGACCTAAGTGTTGTGGTTTTTAATTGGGTCCCTATGAAAGCAGGGGGGGCCTCCCACACTCCCACCCCCTACCTGGATAGTGGAAGGACTAGCTATTGGGTTAGGTGTAAGTTTAGCTGACCCACCCAGTTTCTGGCTCTAGGTCTAGGAAATCCTAGATTATACTAGCATTTTCTTTCTCTTTTGCATGCTTGGTTGCATCATTTCATTTTGATTGTTTGATTTGTTGCATGACCACTAGATTAGGAACCCAATACTAGTAGACTAAATCCTACCCAACTAGTGTGACCATGAAGTCCAACCCTAGGAGAGCCCAATACTCTGATCCATATAGGGAGCCCAACCCTAGGAGAACCCCATACCATGACCCATACTTGGAGCCCAATCCTAGGAGAACCCAATACTCTGACCCTTACCAGAAGTCCAACTTTAGGAAGCCCAATTATCAAGTACCCACCTTCAGTGGCACCTCAAATCCTGAGGATTATATAGACTGGGAAAAAGATATGGAACAATATCTTGAATGGTATGGCTTGAGTGATGAGAAAAAGTGTCAATTTGTCCAGCTCGGGCTAACTGATCAAGCTAGATTATACTGGGACCAAGTAGAAAGACTCAATAATCAGATAGGCAACCTATCCATTACCACCTGGGAAGCCATGAAGTTAAAGCTTAGGGCTAAGTATGTTCCCCCATACTATAGACAGTGCCTTCTAGACCAATGGAATAGGTTATATTAAGGAAATAGGTCTGTGTCGGAGTATATAGCCCAATTTGAAGAATGTGTCTTTAGGTGTTGCCTAGATGAACCTGAATCAGTGACCTCATCCAGGTTTGAGACTGGCCTTTGTGAAGACATCCAGTGGGAACTATCTCATTGGCAAATTCAGAACTTAGAGGAAGCCTATAACATAGCTTTGGAATTCGAGTCAACCCTTAGGACTGAACCCATAACCCTTCGTCAGCCTGAACCCCATAGGATCAGCTCCCCAGACCTTAGCCAGTTTTTCTTAAGCCAAACCCCTCCTACTACCCCATTGGTTCACCAAGATGTCCTATAAGAAGAAATATATGAGGCTGACCCAAGTTTAGTGGAGGAGTATGAAGATGATGAGTCTATTGTATATCTAGAAGATGAAACACTTATAAAAGACCCAAAAGTAGTTGACTATAACCAAACCCCAATAGAAACCAACCTAAAATTAATTGAGTCTGAAGTCCAACCCAGTTCAACCATGGAGTCCAATCTAGAAACCTCAAGGCCCTAATTGAACAATGGGCCCAGAAAATTAACCAATTCCAAACCCAGTTTACCTAATTCACCACCCTAGAATCAGTTGACCCTGACCAAACCCAGGTAGAAGCCAATCCAATGTTAGTTGATCCAGTAGAAATCCAGGTAGAATCCAATCCAGTGTTAATTAATCCAGTAGATACCCAGGTTGAAGCCACCCTAGAGTTAGTTGACTTTAACCACACCCAACCTGTAGTGGAAGAACCTTTAAAGGAAGAAGATCATAAGGAATCCAGTCCCACTATTAGAGCTTTATCTGAGGAGCCACTAGAAGAAAGCCCAATTAGAGAGCCCAGTCCTTTGATTTATGAACCAGAAGAGTTTATTAGGGACTTAAGCTCTTTAGATTAATGCCCTCTGGATGAAGTCACCTCTTTGACTCCACTTGATCTCTTTCCTGAAATCAACAACCCTTTCTTCCATTATGTAGACCCTTTAAATATGCCTCAAACTTATAAGGTAAATCTCATTAGTATAGGACTCATCCCGGAAACACTTTCTTATCTCTTAGTTTATTTGATTAACCCCAAACCCTTTTCCTACTTTCCACCCAATCATACTAACCCTGAATCCACTTCTTATTTTCTATCTTTTTCTGAAACTTCTCCTAATTTTCTCATTATTAGATTGCAATTTATAGAAGTCAACATACTGCATACATGTATTGTGCATATTAGGTTTGCATCTTACTTCTTGCATACCCTCTGGCATTTAGTAAGTATATATAGTAATTCTCCTGTGCGTGCCATGCCAGGGTCAAACCCAAAGAGTTTATAGCCTATTAGGTTTTGTCCCTTAGAGTCCAATAAAATGTCCTTTGATAGGGACGTCTAGTCGAGTATATTAGGTATTTGTTGAGTTTAATAAATGCACAACCAGAATTACATGTCTACACCTGCACTACCCTCTTCATAACATATGCATATGGAAATTAGTCAAAAGTTGAACAAAACTAATAAACTAAATTACAACTTGGCTAATTCCCAAAAGAGAGATAAAGAATTTTGCAGGGGATTTTATAGTTGTAAAGAATTTTCTGCTCGCGAAGCTGGCCCATCCAAGATAATGAATGTCTGTGGACCCAATGCCTATGTATGTGAGATACTACATGATTTAGGTATTAGCTCCACCTTCATCATCTCAAACCTTATAGAGTCTAGGGAGCCAGCAGCGATACCTAGCGAGCACCTTGAGCCTATCCCTCTCTTTGAGAGAGAACCCACCCCAGAGTGTCCACATACAATTGGCCAAATAGTGAAGAAAAGATTGAGAGAATCCTGGATGATCAAGCCATATGTACCCGAAATCATGGCCATCAGAGGTATTTGGTCCGGCGGCAAGGTCGGCAGAATCTGAGGACTCGTGGATCACCCATGAGGATCTGCAGCACCTCAACCGAGACCTACTCGAGCACTATGAGAGCTAAGCTATCCCACACTCGACGAGGTCGAGTTCCTCCCACCCCTGGAGAATTGGTGGGGGCACCAGGATCAGACACAGATTACTGGGCCCTATTTAGTTTACCTAACCATGTGTCAAATTTTGTAATCAACTAGAATTGAGTCCTGTAATAAGTTGAGGTTAGTTGATTTGTCTCAACCTTCAACCTAGTCTGTATTTTGAGTCCTGTACATCAGTTATGAGTCCAATATGAGCCTAATTTTTATAAAAAAGAGGAGGTTGCCCTATTTTAGAGTTCCACCAGGCCATATCCAGGAGTCAGAGGCCACTGCATCAGCCCATTGGATTTTGTGTGATAACCCAGGATCCAAGATGCATCTAGAAACCCTGATTCCTTTCAGATGCCCTCCAGATGCCCATATTCCCTTCCAGATGCTAGAGCATATTCCCAGAATAAGGCACCCATGAATCCAGAGGTCCACCTACATCCCAGCCCAAGAAATCAAGCCCAGGTGCCAAGCCCAAGCCCTTAAGAAGCAAGATTCTAGGGAATATTCCTGTATTAGGCTACCAGGCGACCCCAGCTTTCAGAGGCCCAAACCCATGCACCCAAGCCCCTTTGGGCCGGCCCCTTGCTGCTTCTAGAGGCCCAACACACCCCCTAGGCATCCTAGAAGTGTTGACCACATCCAAAGAGGCTTGACCAAGTCCATTGAAGAGAAGAAGGAGAAGACCAAGTTTATTCCTAGCTTAGTTGGGATTTCTAATCCTTTTAAACTTTGTAATTCTAACCTAGCTAGGAAAAAACTTTTATTCCAATTTGGAAGAGGACTTGTAACCCAAGTGTAACCATGGTTAGTGAGGGTATGGGAACTCTATAAATACCCCACCCCTCCCCCTCTTGTAAGCATCTCTTTCTTATGAATACAACTTGCTGAAATTTTGAGTTATTGCCTTGTGTTGGTGTTTTGTTTTGGTTCTTTGGTTTGTGTTCTTGTGCTTGGACGAATTCCTTGCTACCCTAGCATCCTTCCACACCCTAACTCACTACCATCCAAGCCTTCACACATCCAAGAAGAAGTGCCCTAGGCTGTCAAGCAAAGAGATCTTCAACAAGCTTCGAACAGCCATCTTCTAACCCTAATCCTGATTCCTTTCAATCCATAGTTCCTTTTCATATTTTTTAATTACTATTTTGGTTAACTCTGATGCTTGTAGGATCCCCAAGGTGCTTCCCCTCCCCTAAGGAGGCCTTCTTTGCTGCCCAGATCGCCTAGATCAGCCATCAGATTCAAGGAAAACAAGGCTTCTTCTTCCAAGCTCCAATCAAAGTTGTGAGTGATCTCTTCTACAATTAAATTTCAATCTTTGACTGGTAAGAAACCTTTCCTTCTCTTATTATCTGATTTATTGAAGAAAGCTTTCATAAACCG
This sequence comes from Areca catechu, assembly GCA_021397845.1. Taxonomy (NCBI): domain Eukaryota; kingdom Viridiplantae; phylum Streptophyta; class Magnoliopsida; order Arecales; family Arecaceae; genus Areca; species Areca catechu. The sequence continues at coordinate 77,964,195 of CM038050.1, forward strand.
GGAGTTTCTCAACTCCCGGGTCTTGGATATTTCATTGGTTTGTATGAGTATGCCTGCGACCCGATGATTCTTTGCACTGCTAGTCTTTCCTCTAGTTCTTACATTATTTTGAGAATCAAGCCTACAAATAAAATTATAAAAATCATAAAAAAATTATTTTACTATTTTTCATGCATGTTTAGCAGTCTTGATTCATCATGCATCAGAAAGCTCTTTTAATTTCATTCATGAATAATCTACTTTACAAGGGGTTTGGAGTGATATTTATAGCCTCTCTAAAGTCATTGAGGTTACATAAATCATGGAGAGATAAGTGGGGAAGTTGAAACCATCCTTGATTCATGCCTTGATAAGTGGGGATGTTGAAATCATCCTTGATTCATGCCTTGAATGCTTGGTTGGCCACCCTATTTGAATTCAAACCTTGGCTGACCAAGTTGGTGTGAGGTGGCCTCATGAGGTTACTTCCATATGGGCTTGAGAGATGAGATGTCTTCCATATAAGTTTGATGATATGGCACTCCAACTTGGCAAGGTTTGTTGAAGTGGTTTACCTCACCTAATCTTTATGTCTTCATGCTTCATTTGAACCCAAACCAAACCAAACTTGAACCCAACTTGTAAATTCACTAATTACAAGACCAAATTGACCTTAATTGGACTCAAAAGACCAAATTGAAATAAGCCCAACCCTAATTACAGGACTCAAACTTGACCAGAGAAACAAATTTCCCTATTTACAGGATACATGTTCAATAAAAGAAATACAATTGAAATCAAAAGTGGCATTAACTCAATTAATTGAAATCCATAATGAATTTGGCTTGATAAAATTGGATTGAAGCTTCTTTCAAACTTTGGTGCCCGCACCAATTCTCTCGGGGTGGGAATGACTCGACCTTGTCGAGTATGGGTCTCTCTGACTTTGATAATATTTTAGTAAGTCCGGGTTGATTCGTTGTAGGTCCTCCCGAGCAATCCATGAGTTATCAAATTCTGGTCGACCTTGCCATTGCACCAAATAGCGTTGATAGTCTTTATTTCTGGTAGTAATAGTTTTGTTGTCCAGAATTCTCTCAATTTGGTCTTGCCACTTTGGTATAGAGGCTGGAGGACACTCAGGGGTAGGGTCACTCTTAATGATAGGTTCAGGCCCAAAAGGCTCACTAGGTATCAATATTTGCTCCTTGTATTCTACTAAGTCTGAAATGTTAAAGGTCGAGCTGATACCTAGGTCAGATGGTAGTTCCAATACATATACATTAGGTCCAATCTTTTTTAGAATTTTTAATGGCCCTGCACCATGGGCATGTAATTTTTTCATAGTTCCAGGTGGGAACTATTCAGGTTTGAGTCTAACCATTACATAGTCTCCATCAGAGAATTCTTTAAATTTTTTTATGTGAATTAGCCATACGCTTGTAGGATTCATTTCTCATATTGATTTTTTTATTGATTTCTTTATGCAAGTTCTTAACATGCCATGCGTATGACTCAGCAGACTCAGAGACTCGTGCATGTGTGGGTAAAGGGATAAGATCTAAGGGTTTCCTAGGTTTGTAACAATGGACTACCTCAAAAGGACTCTTCCTAGTAGATTTTTTTGACTGAGCTGTTATAAGCAAATTCAGCACGAGGGAGTAAGAGATCCCAATTTCCCATTTTGTCACCAACTAAACATCTCAGAAGATTTCCTAGACTCTGATTGACTACTTTAGTTTGGCCATCAGTCTGAGGATGATAGGCAGTAAAAAATCTCAGCTTTGTTCCTAGCATATGCCAAAGGGTCTTCCAAAAATAGCTAGTAAACCTAACATCTCTATCTAAAATAATAGTTTTGGGTAAACCATATAATCTAACTACCTCGTCAAGGAAATGTTTGGCCATTCTTGAAGCATCTAAGGTTTGGAAACATGGGATGAAGTGAGCCATCTTAGAAAATTGATCGACTATAACAAAGCTGGGAATCATGTCTCCTAGAGGTCTTTGGGAGTCTTAGTACAAAGTCCATACTAAGATCCTACCATGGACAATCACAAACTGGAAGAGGAGTGTACAACCTAGTGTTCTACTTTTGTTGTTTGGCAACAGCACATGTTCGACATTCTACAACTTGGACTACATTCGTCTTAAGACTAGGCCAAAAAAATTGATCTTCTACCACTATGATGGTCTTATTTCTTCCAAAATGGCTGGCTAAGCCTCCAGCATGAACTTCCCAGATCAAAAATTCTCTAATAGAAGTTCGGGGAACACACAGTTGATTTTCTTTGAAAAGGAATCCATTTAGGAGAGTATAGTCACTATGTACACTAGATGGTCCTTGTTAGAGGGATTGATAGATCTCACTAAAGTTTGGACACTTAGGGTATTCTTCTTTCAGTCTATCAAACCCTACAACCTCGGTGCTAACTGAAGTCAAAAGCATGGATCTCTAGCTTAATGCATCTGCAACCCTATTCTCAGTGCCGGCATAGTGTTTCAGGACAAAGGTATATGCTTGGATGAATTCTACCCATTTCCCGTACCTAGGGTTTAGTTTCTTTTGAGAACTAAGGAATCATAAGGCTTTGTGATTAGAATAAAGAACGAGTTCTTGTGGTAGTAAGTAGTGTCTCCAATACCTCAACACTTGTACTACCATACAATTCCCTATCATATGTCGAGTATCTCATTCTCGCCTCATTCAACTTTTCACTAAAGAATGCTGCTGGATGACCTTCTTGACTCAAAACTCCTCCAATTCCTACCCCAAAGTCATCACAAGCAACCTCAAATACCATTGAAAAATTGGGTAGCCTCAAAATAGGTGCTTGTGTTATTTTCTTCTTTATTTCTAGGAAGGCTTTATTGATGGGTTTTGTCCATTTAAAGGTTCCCTTCCTAATGCAGTCAGTAATGGGTGCCACTATTATACTGAATCCTCGAATGAATCTTTTATAGAAGGTGGCTAAACCATGGAAACTATGAACATCATGGATGCTCTTGGGTACGGGCCACTCGACTATGGACTTGATCTTTTTAGGGTCGGCAGACACCCCTTCAGTGGTGACGACAAATCCTAGAAAGATAACTCTATGGATCATGAATTCACATTTCTTGTGGAAAGCATAGAGACTATCTTGTCTAAGGGCTTGGCAAACTTGCCTAAGATGGTCCAAGTGATCCTCCTTTGTTCTACTGTAGATGAGATTGTCATCAAAGTAGACCACTATGAATTTCCCTATGAATGTCCTTAAAACCTGGGTCATGATCCTCATAAAGGTACTAGGTGCATTGGACAGATCGAAGGGCATTACTACCCACTCATATAGGCCATCTTTGGTTTTGAAAGCTGTTTTCCATTCATCCCTGGGCCTAATTCTTACTTGATGATAGCCACTCTTAAGATCAATTTTGGAGAAAATCTGGGCTCCGGCCATCATATCCAACATGTCATCTAAATGGGGGATAGAAAAATGATACTTAATGGTGATCTTATTTATGGCCCTGCTATCTACACACATTCTCCATGTGCCATCTTTCTCCATCTGCACATGGGCTCAGGCTTTCTCTAATGAATCCCTTTTAGAGAAGTTCTCCAACTTGACGTTGTAACTCAAAGTATTCTGTAGGGTTCATTCTATAATGCGGAAGGTTTGGTAACGTAGATCCTGGGATCAAATCTATAGCATGTTGAATATCTCTTAAAGGTGGGAGGTGATTAGGAAGGTCCTCTGGAAATATGTCTAGAAACTCCTCTAGAAACCTTAACACTTCCTGGGATTGTTCCTTATGGGGTTGGTCCTGGGTTTCCTTAGTTGTCAAAATCCACACGGGGGAACCACCACTAATCTCCTGCTCCAATTCCTTAGTGCTAATCAGGTTTACTCCTTGTTTCTTATCTTTCAAGTGACTTGATCCTCTCTTAAGTTGGTCCTTAGGTGGTGAAGAATTGATTACAATATTTTTCCCATTATGAGTAAAGGAACAAGAATTAGAGCGACCATAGAGTGTAGCATCATGGTCATACAACCATGGTCATCCTAATATGATGTTGCTTACCTCCATGGGAAGAACATCACACCAAACCTTTTCTTGGTAGGACTGGATTCGGATTGTAACTTGGCACCTAAGTTTGATGGGAATCGAGATCGAATCTATCCAGGACACCTTATATGGGTTGGGATGGGGCACAGTGGGCAATCCTAAGTTCTTGACCGTACCGGTTGATATAGTGTTGACACAACTTTCACTATCTAAGATGATTTTGCAGACCTTTTCCTCTATCTTAACAAAAATTTGTAGGATGTTGGTCCTACGCCAATCTTCCTATTCCTTACCCTAGGTCAAGATACATCTCACAACTCCTAGGAATTCATATGAGTCTATGATCTCTTCATCCCCTTCATACTCATTAGCTAGGTTCTCATCGGCCTCGTATATCTCTTCCTCACAATCTTCTATGGGTTCAGGGATGTCCTCATCTATTTCTCCTATGTGTAATGCTCTGATGGGACATTGGCTTGCAATATGACCTTCCTGACGACACCTAAAACAATGGACACTACCTCCTCTTTGAACTTCAAGGCTTTTTCCTTTGTCATCTCTACGGGCTACTGGAGTAGTAGGATTGGGTCTGTTGGATGGGCTTGGGTTTGGACTGGGCCTACTTCCAGGGGGATTAATCCTAGTGGGCTCTGGTTAGTGAAATAATGGTCTCCTCTAGAATCTCTCACAGTCCCTAGCAACTTGGTAGGCTTGGTCTAGGTCATGGACTTCTCTCAAAAATAGTTCTCTGGATCTCCTCATGTACAACTACTCTAAACGTAGACAAGGATGCTGCCTTAGACTCGACCATGTTGCATCTCATCACGAACTCATCAAACTTGGCAATATATTCAGACACTGTCTTATTCCCTTGAGTTAATCGTTGCCATTGATCCAAGAGCCTTTGTTCATAGGACTTGGTAAATACTTCTCCCTAAGTTTTACCTTCATAGCTCTCCAAGTGGCTATGGGCATGTCACCCCACTGTCGACTCATGCGCTCAACGTTACCCCAATACAATCTAGCCTGACGGACCAATCTAAGTTTGGCAAACTTAAATTTCCTATCTTCTGATATTTCATACCAATCAAAATATTGGTCCATATCACTCTCCCAGTTTATATACACCTTAGGATCCAAGTTTCCATTAAAAGTTGGTGCATCTAGATGAATGTTTCTAAGGGCTCTCATCCTGGTCAACATAATCATGGTAAACTCTCGTTGGATGTGGGTCAGGAGTAAATTCCTGGCATTGGACTCTAGGATGGACAGGTGGCAATCTGGGTGATTATGGCTCAATAGGGGTCAAACGAGTCTCTTCAAGGGTTCCTATCCTCTCTTCCATTTGATCAAACCTAGTATTCAATTGCTTGAACTGCTCAGTCATAGTTCTCATCAGGGTTTCTAGATTGGGATCCATGGAAGAACTAGGATGGTCAAGTGAATGTTGATAGGGAGTTCCTGATCTAGTAGTCATTCAATACAAAATTCGATCTAAGGTTTGCTAGACCTAAAAGTCCAATGTAGTATGAATTGACTTAGTATAGACTAAGACTACAAATATCCTTTTAAATGGCCAGGTAAGATGTGGGATTATGGGAGGCCCCACCCGCTTTTGCAAGGACTCAATTAAAGAACCATAAATCCTCTTAAGGCATTTGCATTTGGACCCCTAGCCCTAGACACCACTTTCCAGGAGTAGATGAAGCACTGATTTACACTAGTCTCAACACACTAATTTGAGCTTGACTTGTTGGTGTCCCTAATTCTAATTAGATTGCTACTCAATTTTAATTAAAAGGTTTGGGTTCGATGCAACATGGGGTTTGTTATTTTTGGGCTAAGGAAAGGTAATGACCTCCTTCCCTTATCTTATGATATTGATGCCCTTAAATAGTTTAAAATGAATGCAATTACTTTTTTTGTTTTATGAAGTGACAAGTTTGAATTTTAGTTGATTAATGACCAAACAAAATGGCTTGGGATTGGGGGGTTTGGAAGTGATTTCAGCACATACAGAATTTTCAGCAGGCCTATTTTGCTTGCACAAATTTTTTTATTTTTATTAATTTATAAAATTATGAAAAAATAACTGAAATTAAGAGGACTAATCAGAGAATAAATAGTGCAAACATCAAATGAAAATAGTAGAGATTGATTGGTGAATCAGAATCAAGTTCAGACTATCAATGCAGAATTAGCAGATAGAAACTTAGCTAGGGTTGATTTCTTAGATAGATATCACTCCGTTTCTGAATCAGTAAAATCTCAAAAAAATTATAGTAAATAGTGGATTAAGTGAATATTAACTGATGCAAAAATCAGGTCAAAACAGTGAAAGCTTGATGGGGAAACAGTCCTAGGTATCAGTCCCTAACACAGAATTCAGCAAACAAAAAATAAACATGCAATGGAATATAAATACCAAAACTTCAACCTAAGGATTCACGGCCGGCTGTGGCTCATTATTCCCATGGGTCATGATAGTGTACTGGTGTACACCCACTCAGGAGGCATGAACCTTAGATCTGGATTGGATTTAAAAGAAAAAAAACACATAGCAAGTATGAAGACTATGCTACTAATGCAACCATGCTTTGATACCAGATTTGATGTGGCATGAGATGAATGATTTCTAATTTAGTGGGTGATTTAATTTGTTGAGCAATGATCCCTATGAATATAAACTTAATTTGGTCACAAATTGGCAAAGAGTCATATGAAGGAAAAACTAAATAAGGGATAACTCAAATTAGGGTTGCATGTTCATCCATGAAGATTGGGTTAGCTTCCATTAGGTCCTTGATTGGGTTAGACCTAAGTTTAAATGTATTGGACTAATTAGAGCACTAATATAATCAAATCTTGAGTTAGGATTTCTTCTCTTTAGATCTCTCTAATAGTTAGATTGATTAGTCCATAAATCTAAATGGACCTAATTTTTGGCTCAGTGGACAGCCCGAGTCTTTAGGCTAGTCTAATCGACTTTGATGAACCGATTGGTGTCTAGGTAAGTTTGGCATTTTGATCATGATTCTTTGGGGCTACCTCTTACCTGGCCAACTCTGTTGGTGACTAAGGCAAGACGGTTAATGGTGGAACCCAACCCATGATCTCACTTACCTGGCCAATATGGTCAATCAGGATTGATTGGGTAGCTCATTAACTCGTGTTAACCCTTATCACCCAAGGTTAATCAGTCTTCACTGATTTTAGGTGCCCATGGATCATTAGTTATGAGTAACCCTCCTTGCTTGCTGATATGGTCAGTGGGAGGTTGATCCATGTCTTCTCATCTCTTCAATTGTCACATTAAAATTAAAACCTCTAAATTATTAGATCCTTAAAAGGACAAAGTTATAAGGGTAACCTAGTCCTTGCCTTTCATTAAGTGGGATGGTAATGGATCCAGTAGTTGGGTGTTCATCAGTAGATCCAAAGATCGGGTGTTCATTAGGCTATTGGAATTGTGTTCCTAATATGATGGCTCAGTGCAACTCTCTTAACGGTTGTCAGGTGGGCCGGCCAAAGTCGGGCTTGACTATTCGTTAGTTAGAAGCATTGAATTTTGTCATGTTAATGGTTGGACCTAACCGGGTCCTTCAATAGGAGGCCCAAAGGCCGATTGAAGTGCACCTTGGGGCAAAACCCAAATACTAGAGGTTACTTGGAGAAGTAATCGGTTGAAGAACCTACCTTTAGACACACATGGATGGGCCGGCCAAGGTCGGGCTCATGTGTTGTCTATTGGACTCTAGTATTCACTAGGGAATTAAAGTAATTCCTCGGATTGGTGGTGGAGGTTACCAGTTTGAGCAAAATAGTGGGAGGGACTTTTAGACTAAAGTCCATGTCTTTAGGTTAATAATTCATATATACTAATTAGCTTTGGTTTTCCTTTCAGATGTCTTCCAACCTATCACTCCGATCTCTTCTCGATAACGAGAAGCTCAATGAACCCAACTTCGATAACTGGTATCGAAGGCTCAGGATTGTCTTGGAGCATGAACGGGTCTTGTATATGATATCGGATCTGGCACCTGAAACCCCTACTCTCACTGCTCGAGGTTCAGTTAGACACACTTATCAAAAGTGGCTCTCTGACAGGACCACCATCCAATGCATAATGTTGGCAGCGATGAACGACAAGTTCAGTTGGAAGTTTGAGGAAGCCTAGCTGGAAGAAATCTTTCAATCCTTCAAAGATTGAAGGAGTCTTTCGGGACATCAGACGACGTTGAGAGGTACAGGGTCTCCTGTGCTATCTACAATGCACGGATGCATGATGGGACCTCAGTCACTGATCATGTATTGTACATGATCGAGATGATTGAGTGCCTGGGCAAGCATAGATGTCCCTTGCATGAACAGGTTGGGAAGGATGCGATTCTGAATTCCCTCATCTCTTCCTATCTAGATTTTCTCAATCATTATAAAATGAATAAGCATGCAGTTAACTACCATGGTTTGTTGGAGTTGCTGTAGACTTTTGAGAAAGACCACCAACTAAGCAAAGGGGTGGTGAATCTAGTGGGAGGATCTTCGGGAGGGCGTCGTCCCTTTAAGAAAGGGAAAAAAAAAACAAAGGGAAAAAGGTGCTAAATGCTTCTAGGCCCAGTCAGGCCAAGAGGGTGAAGGCTGATCAAAGCCATACAGAGTGCTTCTGCAAGAAGTAGGGTCACTGGAAGAGGAACTATCCTTTTTACATTACATCCCTTGACTCGAATAGGTCCAAGAAGAGAAAGCAGCAAGACGGTCCTGGACAAGGTATTTATATGATAACACCTTATAGTTTCTCTATCCGCGATACTACTAACTAGGTATTGGATACAGAAAGTCCAATTCATGTTTGCAATTTTTTGTAGGGACTTCAAGTTAGTAGAAGATTCGAGGATGGTGAGAGATTCTTGAACATGGGAAATGGAAGTCGAGTTCCAGTCCTGGCATTGGGAGTTCTATACTGTCGTTTTGAACGAGTATCATTTTTGTCCATCTTTTATTTTGAATGTCATTTCTTTAGGCCAATTGGCCATGTATAGTTATGAACTATTAATAAAGAATGACGTTTGCAAAATCATTTGGATTAGTTCTGTAGTATTGATTGGATAAATGCATGATGGCATTTATGTACTATTGCAACCTGTTAGTATAATATACACGTCTAGCAAATGCCTTAGGATAGATAATGTCAGCGAAGCATTCCTGTGGCATTGTAGGCTAGTTCATATTAACAGAAACAAGATAAACATGTTGAAAAGTGAGGGTCTCCTTGATTTTAGTGAAGATAGTTCACTTCCAATCATGAGTCCTATCTTCTTGGAAAAATGACAAAGTCACCTTTTACTAGAAAAGGTGAATGAGCTAATGAGATTCTGAGTCTGGTATATACTGATGTATATGGACCCATGAATGTTAGTGCTAGGGGTGGGTACATTTATTTCATTATATTTATAGATGACATTTTGAGGTATGGTTATGTCTATTTAATGAGACATAAATCTAAATCATTTGAAATGTTCAAACGGTATCATAGTGAAGTAGAAAAATGAAGTGGAAAGTATATCAAAACCCTTCGATCCGATCGAGGCAGTGAATACCTTTCGAGTGAGTTTCTGACATATCTCAAGGAGAATGGGATTCTCTTTCAGTGGACACCTCTAGGGATACCTCAATTAAATGGAGTGTTTGAGAGGAGGAATCGAACCCTGTTAGACATGGTTTGGTCCATGATGGGCTTTGCTTCTCTACCACTATCCTTTTGGGGATATGCTATAGAATCAGCTTGTTACCTTCTGAATAGGGCTCCAAGTAAGTCTGTTAGCAAAACACCATATGAGATATGGACTAGACGTAAGCCAAGACTATCATACCTTCGAGTCTCGGGGTGCCCGGCTTATATAAAACATTTGGAAACGGACAAACTTAGATCCAGGTCTGACCGGTGCCTATTTGTTGGGTATCCAAAAGAATCTAAGGGATATTACTTTTACTTAGCTGAGGAACAAAAGTTGTTCATCAGTCTTAGGGCTATCTTTTTGAAAAAGGAGTTCCTTGGTGAAGAGACTGTAGCCGCTAAAATTGAACTTAATGAAGTTCAACAAGTAGAACCTGCTGTGATTAGATCACACCCAGAGCCCACACAGGGACCATTAAGGAGATCTGGTAGGGTACCAAGTCGACCGGACGAATTCTACAGTTTCTTGGTCCGGGACGGTGATCCTATTGAACTTGATGAGAACAATGAGGATCCGATCACCTATATGGATGCGATGCAGAGGTCTGACTCTGAGAAATGGCTAGGAGCCATGAAATCCGAAATGAAGTCCATGGAGATCAACAATGTATGGATATTGGTTGATCCACCTGAAGGGATAAAACCCATTAAGTGCAAATGGATTTTCAAAAGGGAAAGAGATGCAGACGGGCAGATAGAGACCTATAAAGCCCATCTGGTTGCCAAAGGATATCATCAACGTTATGGTATTGACTATGATGAGACGTTCTCTCTTGTGGCAATGCTAAAGTCCGTTATGATCATGCTTGCTTTAGCAGTGCACTTTGACTATGAAATCTAACAAATGGATCTCCGAGCAGCTTTCCTGAATGGTGAGCTGGAAGATGAGGTGTACATGATATAACCTGAAGGGTTCACATCCACAGACAAGTCAAAGGTGTGCAAGCTTCAAAAGTCCATCTATGGACTAAAGCAAGCATCAAGGAGTTGGAACATGCGATTTGATAAGTGTATCAAGTCGTATGGCTTTGTTAGGAACGGAGAAGAACCTTGCATTTATAAATGGGCTAATGGTTCTGTGATTATGTTCTTTGTGTTGTATGTGGATGACATTCTCTTAATTATGAATGACATCCCAGCACTACAACGAATAAAGGTTTGGTCATCATCTCAGTTCTCTATGAAGGACTTGGGTGAAGCCTCTTACATATTGGGTATGAAGATCTATAGAGATAGATCTAAGAGGCTTCTGACTATCCTGGTCTACGTACATCGACACCATGTTGAAACGGTTCAGCATGAAAAATTCCAAGAAGGGCTATCTCCCGATAGGCACTGAAATTGATATCTCCAAAAGGAATTGTGCGACAACTACTGAAGAGAGAGAGCGTATGAGTACAATTCCATATACTTCGGCAGTAGGTTCTATCATGTACGCCAGGACATATACTAGACCATACGTGGCATACTCACTAGGCATAGTGAGTAGATACCAGTCTAACCCAGGTGAAGCTCATTGAAAAGTGGTAAAAACCATCCTTAAGTATTTACCAAATACTAAAGACCAATGGCTAATTTATGGAGAATTTGACTTGAAACTTGTGGGGTATACTAACTCCAGCTTCCAGTCAGATAAGGATGATAGCAAGAATGTGTTAGGATTTATCTTTACCCTGAACGGAGGAGCTATCTACTGGAAATGTTCCAAGCAGCCTACTGTGGCAGACTCAGTATGCAAAGCTGAGTACATTGCAACATCAGATGCAGCAAAGGAAGCTATGTGGTTGCAGAAGTTCCTTGGCGAGCTGGGAGTTGCACCTTCCCTGGATAGTCCTATTTCAGTGTATTGTGATAGCACTAGAGCCATTGCTCAAGCCAAAGAGCCAAAGTCTCCTCACCACAAAAAGCATATTCTGCGGTGCTATTTGGTGGGGACACCAGAGGCACCAGAACAAGATAGAGGCTTCTCAACCCTCTGTTGATTAATTAGTTATGTTTGAGTCCATTTGTAATAAGGGCTTAGTCCATTTGAGTTATCATGTTATTATTTGAGTCCTATACCAGTCAACTCATGTTGAGCTAGTCATCTTTCGGAGTTCAGTACATGTCAGTCCCAGTACAAGTGAAGACATGCCAGCCCAAGCACAAGTGAAGACCAACCAGTACAAGTGAAGTCCAACCCAACAAGAAGCTTTGAAGACCATGGAAAAGCCTAGGAGAAGAATCAGAAGCCCGGGAGACAAATTCGAAGACCTGAAGCCCTGGACTATAGCCTGAAGCATATTGGGCCAATCAGGGCCCAGGAAGAGAACTAAAGGGTGCCAATCTTATGGTCACCTCCCCCTTGGTCGGCCACTTAGAGTCACCCCTCTAGGCCAACCAAGGCAAGAGAGAGAGGGAGTAAATCAAGGGATTTTTCTACCTAGCCTACCATGTTTTCTAGCTAGAGTTTGATTTGGATTAGAATTCCTATGTAAAGTCTCTTTTAACCTTACTTGGGGGCCAAGTCTAAGAGTCTATTAAAGAGACTCTAATCTCTTGTATAAAAAACCTTTTATCATGAAATAATATTGAATTTCTTTAATTGCTGTGTGCTTCCTGCTGTGTGCTTAAAGGGATTCTGAGTGAGCCCTTCTTCTTCCCGGTGTTCTGCACCTGCCTCCAACCTCCATTTGCCACTCCAAGCCCAAGCGCCCTCCTCAAATCCCATCTTTCCTTTGTTGGTTTTTCAATTAACTCTCCACCTGTGTTTTGTTTTGTCATCCTAGAATGGCTGTTTGCAGGTTCCTCGACTCTGACGAATCCAACGACTCCAGCCACGCCGCAATCAGATCATCGAGCAGAAACCCGGGAATCCATGGGTCTCTGCTTGATTTTCTAGGCCGCATCTGGGAGTGAGAGCGACCTCTTCGCATATGATCCACACCATAAGCTTCAACCATTGCCAGGCACACCTGCTTTGCCACCAGTAGCCCTATTGTAGGTAAACTAGGCCAATCGAGGCTTCTCAGCCTTGACGGTCACTTTTTCTATTGCTTATTAGGTCCTGTTATGCATGCTTTTGCTTCTTAAATTTCATATAGAACTCTTTACATCCTTCCTTGGTCTGATCTTTGGGATTAAAACTTATAACTCAATATTTAAAATACATAAAAATAATTGCATGCATATATAGTTCCGCATCATTTGGTATCAGAGCCTGTTTGGGCTCAGTTCTCTTTGGATATTTGGATCGGGTGCTTCACCATGGCTGTCCGGTCATAGGAGACTAGTAGGACTGTAAGACCCTCTCTTCACAATCTACGGAATCTCTTATGGTGGTAGGGGTGCTGTTGTGAATTGACCCTTGAAGAAGAACACAAAGAGTTCCTTTAGGTTTTTTTTCATTTTCGGCCTTCTCAGTATATATTTTGTTTTCTTAATTGTTTCTACCCATAGAAAACTCAGAAAAATCTAAGATTTATTTTTATGGATTCCTCATAATTCAGATTAATTTTCAAATTTTTCTCAAGAATTATTTTAGTCTGTGAATTTTATCCCAACTGAAACACTGCCTGAGAATAGTTATGCTCTATTTTGGCAGCAAAGCCGATTTCAGAAAGTTCAAGGTTTTTTTAGTATAATCTTTACATATCTTTAATTTTAGCATGTTCCTGGTATACCAGGTCATAATTTGCAAGCTATCTTTCTGTTTAAGAAAATCCTAAAATAAAAAAAAATACATATACTCAAAAACTCCAAAAATAGCTAAACCCTAATTTGCATTTTCATCTGCCTGCCATCATTGCATAAAATACTTTAAGGGTACTTTCTATATGTCAGATAAGGGGAGGAGTTGATAACCTCTCCTTTGCCCAAAATTACATCCCTTGCATTAAGTCCCAAGCATAATTTAAAATTAATTAGACTTAATTTGACCTAGTGGGCTAGGGACATCAATCGATCGGGTTCGATCATTGTGGGATGACTAGTATACCTAATTCATCTCCTATTAGTGGATGCTGGTGTCTAGGATAGAGGTATAGTGTCAAACGACCTAAGCGGGTCGGTGGTTCCTTAATTGGGTCCTTGAGAGAGCAGGGGGGCCTCCCACCATCCCACCTCTTACCTGGCCAATTGAAGGACTAGGATTTGAGTTGTGTGTAAGTTGAGTCAATCCATTCTGATTAAGCTCTAGGTCTAGGTAGCTGTAGTCGAGTTAGTGTCAAGTCTTGCATGTGCACTAGATCAGCAGTCCCATTTCATCCACCATCTCCCTGAACCAATGGATAAGCTAGAAGCCCAGATTCAAGCCTTTGTAGACCAAATAGCCCAGATGAACCATAAGTTTGACCAGATAGAGAATAGGTTAGGAACCCTAGAGAAAACCCATAGGACCCAAACTAGATCCAAACCTGAGCCACCTTTACCCACACTATCCAAATTATATGAACCTAGAACCTATGTATCCAAAACCTATGAACATAGATCCTATGCACCCACTCCCTATAAGCCTAATAGAACCATGACCTATAGATCCGAACCCATAGGCCATCAACCGGAACCCCATAAGGCTAGTATTCATAGATATGAACCCAGTATTAATCCACTACCCCTTAGTCAACCTGAACCCACTAAGAGTAGTGCCCATAATTAGAAACCAGGACCTAGCCAATTTTCTCTTAGCCGACCTTCCCCTACCACCCCTGTGATTCACAAGGCTTACATTAAAGTGAAAGTGTATAATGCTGATGTGAACTTAGTGGATGAGTATGAGGGAGAAGAGGAGACACCTTTAGAAGACCTAGAATTAGTTGACACCGTAGGTACCTAGGTAGAAGCCAATCTAGAGTTAGTTGACCCTGACTATACCCAGCCTAAAGCTTTAATGGAAGAACAATTAAAGGAAGAGAACCTAGATATTGCTGCTAGAACCTTACCTGAGGAAACCAAAGAGGAGAGCCAAATATAGAGTTTAGTCATAAAATACAAGAACCAGAAGAATTTATTAAGGACCTAATCTCTTTGAATAAGGACCTTCAGGATGAGCCCCCTCCTATAATTCCTATTACAGACCTCTTCCCTGAGATTAGTAACACATCCTTCCATTATGCAAACCCTGTAGATATACCTCGACCTCGTAAGGTTAGCCTCATTAGTCTAGTATTAGTCCCTGACATTCCTTCTTATATCCTACTGTATCCAACTAACCCTGAACCTTTTTCCCTACCCTACCAGACTAATTCTGAACCCACTTCTTATTTTCTGCCCTTTCCAGACACCACCAACATTTCTAGGATCATTAGATTGCATTTAGTTGAGATTAGCATATTGCATGCATTCATTACGCATGTTAGGTTTGCATTATACTTCTGGCATACCCTATGGAATTTGCTAGGAGTCCATTGTAAGTTTTCATGTGCATGTCAATCTAGGATCAAACCTAGAGAACCTATAATCTCTTAGGTTTAGGTCCAAAGAGTTCAATAAAATTTCCTTCGATAGAAATGCATAGTCGAGTCTGTTAGGTGTTAGTTTGAGTCCTTTGCATCACTTGTTAGGAGTCTGCATGTGCCCAGCATGTTCACCCCCTGCACTAATTTTGAAAGAAACTGGCTAATTCTCGAAGAAGGGCCAAGGAATTTGATGTAGTGGATTCTGTCTTGGTTAGGCTTAGGCCTAACGGAAGCTTCATGCTCGCGGAGCCGGACCTTTTAAAGTGATAGAGAAGGTTGGACCAAATGCGAATGTGTCATATTTGCCTTCGAATTTGGGCATTAGTTCTACCTTCAATATCGCAGACCTGGTTAAGTATATGGAATTGGCAGCGATACCCAGTGAGGCCTTTGGACCTACTCCTTCCATTGTAAGTGACCCTAGCCTAGAGTGTCCACCAATTATTTGGTTTGAGAGAGGAGAACGAATCGAGCATATCCTGGATGATCAAGCCATTATGACCCAGGGCTGCAGCTATCAACACTACCTGGTTCAATGGCAAGGTCGGCCAGAGTTGGACGATTCATGGATTTCTCGAGAGGACTTACAGTGCCTCAACCCAGACCTTCTCGAGAGATATGTGAGCCAGCCTGATCTTTACTCGATAGGGTAGAGTTCCTTCCATCCCAGGAGAATTGGTGGGGACACCAGTGGCACCAGAATAAGACAGAGGCTTCTCAACCATCTTGGATTAATTAGTTGTGTTTAAGTCCATTTGTAACAAGGACATAGTCCATTTGAGTTGTCATGTTATTATTTGAGTCATGTACCAGTCAACTCATGTTAAGCTAGTCATCTTTCGAAATTCAGTACATGTCAGTCCTAGTACAAGTGAAGACATGCCAACCCAAGCACAAGTGAAGAACAACCAGTCCAACTGAGTCCAACCCAACTAAAAGCTTTGAAGACCATGGAAAAGCCTAGGAGAAGAAATCAGAAGCCCGGGAGACAAATTCGAAGACCTGAAGCCCTGAACCGTAGCCTGAAGCATATTGGGCTAATCAGGTCCCAGGAAGAGAACCAAGGGGTGCCAAGCTTATGGTCACCTCCCCCTTGGTCGGCCACTTAGAGTCACGCCTCTTGGCCGACAAAGGCCAATTGTTGTATGCGTCCTGCTGTGTGCTTAAAGGGATTCTATGTGAGCCCTTCTTCTTCCTGGTGTCCTGCGCCTGCCTCCAACCTTCATCTACCACTCTAAGCCCTAGCTGCCCTCCACAAATCCCATCTTCCCTTTGCTGGTTTTTCAATTAACTCTTGGTGGGGACACCAGAGGCACCAGAATAAAATAGAGGCTTCTCAACCCTCTGTGGATCACTTAGTTACATTTGAGTCCATTTGTAATAAAGCTTAGTTCATCTAAGTTGTGGTTGTTTTACTCGAGTCCTGTACTAGTCAGCTCATGTTGAGCTAGTTCAGTCCAGTCAGCTCATGTTGAGCTAATTTTATTTTTTTGAGTCCTGTCAAAGTACACTGAAGACTCAAGACCACATCATACAAGTGAAGACCAAGTCCAACAAGTTTGAAGACATGGAAGTGTAGCTCAAGTCCAACCCAGCCTGAAGGTTTGAAGACCTCAGAGGAGAAATCAAAAGGCCTGAAGCCCTAGACCGCAGCTGGAAGCAAATTAGGCTAGTCCAGGCCCAGGAGAGGAGCTAGGGCGCCACTTGCTTATGGTGACCTTCCCTTGATCGGCCACTTAAAGTCACCCCTCTTGGCTGACCAAGGTAAGGAGAGGGAGAGAAATTCTAAGGATATTTTCTACCTATGTTTCCTTATTTTCTATCTAGGGTTTTGGTGGGAATAGAATTCCTAGGAAAATACTATTGTACCCTTACTTGGGGCCCAAGACTAAAAGTCTATTTAAATGACCCTAGTCTCTTGTATGAAAAAAACTAATTTTGATATACGAAATACTCTTGATTCTCCAATTACTGTGTGTCTCCCTGCTATGTGCATTAAGGGATCTTGTGTGAGCTTGAAGTCCTTTCGAAGTGCCCGAAGAAACCCTAGCCAACCAATCTTCTTCCAAGCCTCTTCTTCCAACATGCCCTTGCTACCTTTTTTCTGAAATTATTCTTATTTCCAGCCTTTGTTTTCTTACCCTTGACAGGTGTTTTGCAGGTCCCTCAACTCCAACGAATCCGATGACTCCAGCCAGGCCACAATCGGACCACCGAGCAGAAAGCCGGGAATCCGCGGGTCTCTAGCTTGATTTTTCATGATGCATCCGAAGCGAGAGCGATCTCTTCACGTACGATCTACACCAGGTGCTTCCACCTTGCCAGGTACACCCGCTCTGCCTGCCAGTCCATTTATTGAAGATGAACGAGCCCAACCGAGACTTCTCAGTCTCGGTGGTCCTTTTCCTTCCTTTGCTTTTTAGGTTCTGTTATGCATGCTGTAGCCTCTTATTTTCATATAGAACTCTTTATATAGTTCCTTAGTCTATTCTTTGAGATTAATCATACAACTTAATATTAAAAATACAAAAAAAATACTTGCATGCATGTATAGGTTCCGCATCAATTTGGTATCAGAGCTTGTTTTAGGCTCAATTTTCTTTGGATACTTAGATCGGGCGCTTCACCATGGCCATCCAGTCATAGGAGATTATTAGGGCTTCAAAACTCTCTTTTCCAAACGATGGGATCTCCTATGGTGGTAGGGGTGCCACTGTGAATTGGCTTGTGAAGAAGAACACAAGGAGTTCTTAGTTTTTTTTTTTAATTTTCAGCCTTCTAAAATATACTCTATTATTTAAATTATTTATCCTTGTTCAGAACTTTAAAAATTATGATTTTTGTTTTTCTAGATTCATCTTAATTAAAAGTATTTTACAGAATCTTTGCAGATTTTATT
Source organism: Areca catechu (assembly GCA_021397845.1). Lineage (NCBI taxonomy): Eukaryota > Viridiplantae > Streptophyta > Magnoliopsida > Arecales > Arecaceae > Areca > Areca catechu. Next base: position 77,982,292 of record CM038050.1, read on the forward strand.
TCGATCTGTGCAGTTTCTGCAAGCTGAAATACAGCCTACAAATTTTTGGCTCTATTTTTTCAGCAAGACAACTTTGGAAGGTTTAGGGTTTTGTTTAGCATCTCTTTTGCATCTCTTTTATTTTTAGTATATTTTTAGCATACTAGGTCATTGGTTGCAAATCATATTTCTTCTAAAGAATAAAAAAAAAATTGCATATATAAAAGCTACCTAAAATACTTAAACCCTAATTTTGCATCATTTGCCTGCCATCATTGCATAAACTACCTTTAAGGGCACTTTTGTTATGTCAGATGGGGGGAGGATTTGATCACCTCTCCTTATCCCAAAACTACATCCCTTGCATTTGATCCCAAGCCCAACTTAAAATCTATTAGACTTAATTTGCCCTAGTGGGCTAGGGACACCAACTGGTCGGGTCCAGGCTAAGTGTCAGATCACTGTGTCAAGCTAACCTATGTGTGCCTTGTTCTTAGTGTCTAGAATGGTGGTTCAGGGATTCAATCCTGAAGGGCTTGTGTGCTGGTTCACCTACCTGACCAATCTCTGATTGGTGTCTAGGATTGATAATCAGGGACCTAACACTCCCTTTACACCTACCGGCTGAGTACAGGATTACTATAGGCTAGTTTGCCACCCTGATTGAGAATCTAGTTTTGGACTCTAGGTCTAAGGAGCTGTAGTTGGTTTGATCGAATCTTGCATGAGCACTAGATCATGAGTATCATATCACCCACCATCTTTACTTTTGCTTGATTCCATGGACAATCTTGAAGCCCAGATTAAAGCCCTTACTGATCAGCTAATCCAGATGAATACCCAGATGACTCAGTCCAATACCCAAACCCACAATAGACTTGACCACTTAGCCAATAGATTTGATCAAGTAGATGTTCGGATAGGAACCCTAGAGAAAATCCGTAGGACTTAGACTAGATCCAAACCTGAGCCACCCATATCCACACTACCCAAACTCTATGAACCTAGAACCTATGTATCCAAAACCTATGAACATAGATCCTATGCACCCACTTCCTATAAGTCTAGTCTACCCATAACCTATAGATCTTATGACTCCAAATCCTATGACTCTAGAACCTATGAGCCCATATCCCATGAGTCCAGTAGACCTATGACCCATAGAGCTAAACCCAAATCCTATGACCCTAGATCCTATAATCCCATGACCCATAGATCTGCACCCTTGTCCTATGAGCCCAGGGGGCCCATAACCCCTAGGTATCAGCCTAGTACTAGTCATGTTTCCCCTAGTCAACTTGAACCCCATAGGATTAGCACCCCTAAATATAAACCCAATAGTAAGCAACTACCCCTTAGGCAACCTAAACCTACTAGGAGTAGTGCCAATAACCAGAAACCAGGATCTAGCCAATTTTCCCTTAGCCAACCTTCCCCTACCACCCCTTTGATTCACAAGGCTTACATTAACATGGAAGTGTATGAAGCTGATATGAACTTAGTGGATGAGTATGAGGGAGAAGAGGAGACACCCCTAGAAGACCTAGAATTAGTAGACCCCGTAGGTACCCAGGTAGAAGCCAATCTAGAGTTAGCTAACCATGACCATGCCCAGATTGAACCAGCAATAGAGGACCAATTAAAGGAAAAGAACTTTGATACTATCGCTAGTACCTTACCTGAGGAAACCATAGAGGAGAGCCAAATCATAGAGTCTAGTCCTAAAACACAAGAACCAGAAGAATTTATTAAGGACCTGATCTCTTTGAATCAATACCCTCAGGATGAGCCTCCTCCTATAGTTCCCATTAAGGACCTCTTCTCTGAGATTAATAACCCATCCTTCCATTATGCAGACCCCATAGATATACTGCAACCCCATAAAGATAGCCTCATTAGTCTAGGATTAGTCCCTGACATGCCTTCTTATATCATACTTTATCCAACTAACCCAGAACCTTTTTCTCCACTCTACCAGACTAATTCTAAACCTAGTTCCTATTTTCTTTCCTTTCCTGACACCTCCAGCATTTCTAGGATCATTAGATTGTATTTAATTGAGATTAGCATACTGCATGCATTCATTATGCATGTTAGGTTTGCATTATACTTCTGGCATACCCTTTGGAATTTGCTAGGAGCCCAATGTAAGTTTTCATGTGCATGTCAAGCTAGGATCAAACCTAGAGAACCTATAATCTCTTAGGTTTAGGTCTAAAGAGTTTAATAAAATTCCTTCGATAGGAATGCATAGTCAAGTCTGTTAGGTGTGCTATGAGTCCTTTGCATCACCTGTTAGAAGTTTGCATGTGCCCAGCATGTTCTCCACCTGCACTAATTTTGAAAGAAACTGGCTAATTTTCAAAGAAGGGCCAAGGAATTTGATGTAGTGGATTCTGTCTTGGTTAGGCTTAGACCTAGAAAAAGAAGCTTCATGCTCATAGAGCCGGACCTTTTAAAGTGATAGAGAAGGTTGGACCAAATGCTTATGTGTTAGATTTACCTCCGGATTTGGGCATTAGTTCTTCCTTCAATATCGCATACCTGGTTGAGTATAGGGAACCAGCAGCGATACCCAATGAGGCCTTTGGACCTACTCCTTCCATTGTGAGTGACCCTAACATAGAGTGTCCACCATTAAATTGGCCTGAGAGAGGAGTACGGATCAAGCATATCCTGGATGATCAAGCCTTGATGACCCAGGGCCGTGGCTATCAACGCTACCTAGTCTGATGGCAAGGCCAGCCAGAGTCAGACGATTCATGGATTTCTATAGAGGGCTTGCAGCACCTCAACCTAGACCTCCTCGAGAGATACGTGAGCCAGCCTGATCTTCACTCGACAGGGTCGAGTTCCTCCCATCCTGGGAGAATTAGTGGGGACACCAGAGGTACCAAATAAAGCAGAGGCTTCTCAACCCTCTATGGATCACTTAGTTACATTTGAGTCCATTCGTAATAAAGCTTAGTTCATCTAAGTTATGGTTGTTTTACTTGAGTCCCATACTAGTCAGCTCATGTTGAGCTAGTTCAGTCCAGTCAGCTCATGTTGAGCTAATTTTTTTTTTTTTGAGTTCTGTCCAAGTACACTGAAGACTCAAGACCACATCATACAAGTAAAGACCAAGTCCAACCAATTTGAAGACATGGAAGTGAAGCCCAAGTCCAACCCAGCCTGAAGGTTTGAAGACCTCAGAAGAGAAATCAGAAGCCCTGAAGCCCTGGACCGTAGCTGGAAGCAAATTGGGCCAGTCTAGGCCCAGGAGAGGAGCTAGGGCACCACTTGCTTATGGTGACCTTCCCCTTGGTCGGCCACTTAAAGTCACCCCTCTTGGCCGACCAAGACAAGGAGAGGGAGAGAAATTCTAGGGATTTTTATACCTATGTTTCCTTAGTTTCTAGCTAGGGTTTTGGTGGGAATAGAATTCCTAGGTAAATACTATTGTACCCTTACTTGGGGCCCAAGACTAAGAGTCTATTTAAAGGACCTTGCATGAAAAAAATTAATTTTGATATATAAAATACTCTTGATTTCCAATTGCTGTGTGTCTCCCTGCTGTATGCATTAAGGGATCTTGTGTGAGCCTGAAGTCCTTCCGAAGTGCTGCCCGAAAAAACCCTAGCCAACCAATCTTCTTCCAACATGCCCTTGCTGCCTTTTTTCTGAAATTATTCTTGTTTCCAGCTTTTATTTTCTCATCCTTAACAGGTTGTTTGCAGGTCCCTCGAGTCCAACGAATCCGATGTCTCCAGCCAGGCCACAATCGGACCACCGAGCAGAAAGCTAGGAATCTGTGGGTCTCTAGCTTGATTTTCCATGACGCATCCAGAGCGAGAGCATCTCTTCACGTACGATCTGCACCAGGCGCTTCCACTGTTGCCAAGTACACCCCCTTTGCCTGCTAGTCCATTTGTTGAAGATGAACAAGCCCAACCGAGACTTCTCAGCCTCGGTGGTCCTTTTCTTTCCTTTGCTTTTTAGGTCCTGTTATGCATGCTGTGCCCTCTTATTTTCATATAGAACTCTTTACATCATTCCTTAGTCTGTTCTTCGGGATTAATCATACAACTTAATATTAAAAATATGAAAAAAATACTTGCATGCATATATAGGTTCCGCATCAACTCTCCACCTGGGTTTTGTTTTCTTATCCTAGAATGGTTGTTTAAAGGTCCCTCAACTCTGACGAATCCAACGACTCCAGCCGGGCCATAATCGGATCATCGAGCAGAAAGCCAGGAATCCACGAGTCTCTAGCTTGATTTTCCATGCCGCATCCAGGAGTGAGAGCAACCTCTTTGCATACGATCTGCACCAGGAGCTTCAACCATTGCCAGGTACACCTCCTCTGTCGCCAGTAGCCCTATTGTAGGTGAACTAGCCAAACCGAGGCTTCTCAGCCTCGGCGGTCCCTTTTTCAATTGCTTATTAGGTCCCGTTATGCATGCTTTTGCTTCTTAAATTTCATATAGAACTCTTTACATCCTTCCTTGGTCTGATCTTCGGGATTAAAACTTATAACTCAATATTTAAAATATAAAAAAATAATTGCATGCATATATAGTTTTGCATCACTATTACCTTGTATGAGAGATCGTGGAATGAGGTGACATTGACCTTCAAAAGATTGATAAAAAGGAGAACCTGGCTGACCCCTTCACTAAGGCTGTCGAAATTCAAGAGTTTAACTATTGTAAATGAAAATTGGGAATGAGATTCTGTACCGATTAGCTTTAGTCCAAGTGGGAGTTGTTGGGAATTATATCCCAAAGCCAATCATCTAGGCTATAGATGTTGTGCTATCTTGTAACTATATATGATATTCTTTATGAATAAAAGATATTCTTTTTGGCTATTCATCATATTTACATTTTCCTAAAATGGACTCTTATATGATGGAGTCTTTAGAACTACATTATTTTGATGTAGAGAGGATATATCAAGTAGTTCTTAAACTAGTTCACAACCAAAGGATACATTGTCATAGGACGACGATGTATCAAGTGTAAGTTATTGTATGTCACATTTGTTGGTTGCCCTCTTAACCAAGGAGTGTGGAGACACTGGTGTGACATGCAAGTGAAATATGTGACATCTCATTGAACGTGACCATCTATGGAGCTCCCTTCTACCAAAGGGTTGCTCGTGAAGGGATATGAGTATATATATCCCTCAGACTTGAGATCACCATGGTAGCTTGCAAGCAACTCACTATACTTTGGTACTGGACTACATGGATTTCTAATCCAGTGATGAAAGGTTTCTGAGTATAGTCAAGTACTTGTGGAGCAGTGATGGATCAAGATGGAATTAACCCCTCCAAATAGTTTGGAGTGAATGACTCATTATGTCTAAATTTAGCAAATCCTTGGCTAGTGTAGTTCTTGTGAAGAGACACAGAACTTGTAAAGTTGAGACATGATCTGGATGGACCAAATTAGGGTTGGCAGTCGAACCTTAGGTGATCCTGAGCATTATGAGGTCAAAGATATGAATTATACGGTAACCATATACCGGAAGTTTTTGTGAGGTGCTATGCATCTTTGACCTATCTAGACATCAGGTATCATTGCTAGATAAGGACTTTGACTGGTATTGGAAATGTTCCAGTGCTACTAGCTTTGTGTTCGAACCTATGGGGTCACTGATGGGGACTGAGAGTCTATTTTATTTTATTTGAGTCCATTAGTCCTGTGTCACTTGAGTCAAAGTGAGCCAATTGAGTCCTGTAATAAAGTGAGACAACTGAGTTTAGTTGAGTCCACCTAGTCAAGTCCAGTCATTTTTAGTTCAGTCAAGTCCGATCGAGTCCATTCAAGTTATGTTCAAGAGGAGAGTCAGCAGACCAGGAGATTCACCGGTCCTCCCTAACTAGAGCTGGCCTTCATGCACATGGACCCTTTCATTCCGCCAAGCCTGCAAGAGAGAGCTCCAGCCCAAGACAAATGCCCACTGTTAACCAGGTCCACTAGGGTTTCTTGGCCCATAAGTCAGGGTTTCTTAGCCCTCAAGTCATGTACCCTGCGATGAATCTATAAATACCAACCCTCCCCTCTTGTATAAAGCATCTTTTTTCTCAAGAATACAAATTAAAATTGAAAGTTATTTTGTCTAAGTTTTTCCTCCAGATTTGAGTGGGTGTGACGCCCGTGTTCCCTGTTCTTGAGTGCAACCCTAATCCCTGGGTGACTTCTACGCTCGCTAGCGATCCCCCGCTTCCTATCCTGCATCAACTTGGTATCAGAGCATAAAGGATTAGGATTTTTTTCTTCCTCTCCGAGTCTTCTATCAAACCATCATCAGGCATCTGAAACCTGATCGCCCGCAGCCCATCGGATCTACACCATCGATGTAGCCCCCTTCCATCAACACTGCCAGTTGCCGGAACAAGCCGCACCTCCCTCTCCCCGAGCTGTTGCACTCCCAGCACCATCACCGACAAAAAACTTCATCGGATTTTCATCTCTGTGGCACCCTGTATCAGCCCATGAGAAGGAGAGTCCCCATGCACGATGGTGAAAGCAATTAGCTCCCAAGGAAGAAGAGTGTGCCAGATTTGCTCCCAGTCTCTTCCTACTGCCGACGATGCCGAAATGCCCCGCCGCTACCCTACTCGCCATCGGCCACCCGGCCCCCCTCCGCCTGCAACCGGGAACACCTCCTACCAAGTCTCCCCCATGTCGCCGACTCCAAGGTCTTCTACCATAAGATGAAGGGTGACTGTCATCGCTACCTCACCGAGTTCAAGACCGGCTCTGAATGTAAGGACACCGTGGAGAGCACTCTCGTCGCCTACAAGTCTGCCCAGGATATTGCTATGGCGGAGCTGGCATCGATGCACCCGATCCAGTTGGGGCTGGCTCCCTCTGGAATTTGCTCTGAATCTGAAGTATCCGGACTAGACCCGGATGCTGATGGTCGGCCTTGACTTGAAGAGAGTGGCCGTGAGAGGTGGATAGGCTAGGGTTTGGTGGAGGGAGGAGAATTATGGGCGGCTAGGGTTTTGGAGTGAAGTGGCTAACCTAGGGTTTTGGGGTTGGAGATCTCACACCTCCTCAAGGTTCCTGGGGAACCCAGATTTACTCCCTCATAGAGCTCAACACCTGGATGCAAGTGCGGAAGAGAGAAAACACAGAGTTTGCTCACACATAAATTGGATTCATTCATCAGATTTCAAGAGTTACATAGAGTTGAATATATAGACATAACAAAGAAATAAAATTTCATACACTTTCTATGTGGGACTAATAGGACTAACCCACACTTTAGGCATCAAATTCTCTTTCTAAGACTCCTTCCATGAGTGGGCAGTCCAAAAACTCCAAGAAAACTTGAAAATCAGCTCCAAATGGCAGGTTATGGGGGTGTCTCCTAGTATCTCTCCATGAATCAAGAATTTTCCCTTCATGGTTTGGCTCTTTTGGACACCTCCTAGTCTTGCTCCACAAGTTTAGGCTTCTTCCTTTCATGGCTTTGGCACTTTAGGAAACTTTTGGGTGCCTCTTTGATTTTCTCCCCAAGACATGCTCTCTTCCTTTTTATAACTTGGATTTTTATGGAACATTGTGGGGCACCTCCTTGATCCTCTCTTCAAGAAAAATTCTTGCCATCCTGGCTTGGGTTTATCTGGAAAGAAGTTGGCTCCTCCTTGGATTGAGGTATCTTGATGGATTTCTCCCCCAAGTGGCGCATGAAAGAAGGGACCTGTTTTCTTGTGGTGTGGGGACCAAGGCACACTGGATGGAGATGTGGCGCCTCCTGGACTCTGGCGTGTGGCTGGGAGTGTGGCGCCCACATGCTTGGGCCTGGGAGAAAAAAATTGGGCACCCTGGACCTTGACTTGATTTAAAAAAAATGGCACCAACCTAGAGAAGACCTAGACCACTACTAGGACATGTACTGAGTCAACATGACTCAACAAAATTTAAATTGTAGGGAAATACAGACTCAAGACTAAAATTGAGTTGACCAAGTCAACCCTAATTACAAAACCAGAAAATCCTAATTCTTCGGGCAAGGTCAATCAGACATCCAGATGGAGCCCTGAAGTCTTTTTCTGAGTTTGGTGCCCGCACCAATTCTCCCGGGGTGGGAGGAACTCGACCCTATCGAGTAAGGCTCAAGTTGGCTCTGGTATCTCTCCAAGAGGTCTGGATCCAAATCTTGTAGTTCTTCTCGGGAGATCCAAAAGTCATCAGAGTCTGGCCTTCCTTGCCAGCGGACCAGGTATCTTTGGTATCCTCGATTACGAGTAGAGATAACCTGATCATCCAGGATCTTTTCAATCTGCTCTTTCCTCACAGGCCAGTTTGTTGGTGGACACACAGGATCGGGATCACTCTCAATAACAGGATTAGGTTCAAAAGGCTCACTAGGAATCACAGTTGGCTCCCTGTTCTCTACTAGATCTGTAATGTTGAAAGTAGAGCTATTGCCTAGTTCTGGAGGCAACTCGAGCACATAGGCATTGGATCCTACTCTCTTCACTACTCTAAATGGTCCAGCTCTTCTAGCATGTAACTTTCTAACGGTTCCAGGAGAAAATCGCTCAGGCCTTAACCAAATCATTACATAGTCTCTCTCAACAAAAGTTTTGACTCGTCTTTGAGAATCAGCCAACTTCTTATAAGTTTCATTACTTAAAGTTATTTTGGCATGAATTTCTTTATGCAAGTCCTTTACATGCTATGCAAGTGCATCAAGAGACTTGTGTGTGTGGGCTAATAGTGAAATCAGATCAAGTGGTGTGTGAGGCTTGTATCCATGAACAATTTTAAAGGGACTCTAGCCTATAGACCTATTGATCGAAACATTGAATGCAATTTTAGCCCTGGACAAAATACAAATCCCAATTCCTGGTGCTCTCAATCAAACCAAAATCTGAGTCAAAGCCTAGTAAAGGGTCAAGAAAAACTAAACTAGACTGACGATGCATTCCTAAAGAATGGACTTTATTCCAAAGGAACCCTAGGTCTAAACCTAACAAACTACGGCTCTATAGGTTTGACCTTGGGTCGGAGGATGGCATGCATAGCATGAAAACTTATCATGGGTACCTAGTAGGTGCTATAAGGTCTTCCAGAAGTAGGTGGCAAACCTAATAGGTTCTGACACGTGGTTCACTCTAAAGACTTCGAAAAAGTATACTTGGATGGTGTAAGAAGTATTGGAAGTCCTAGAGAAAGGGAGGAAATATGAGGTGGAGTCTCGAATTACCTGTTGACTAAAGGTGGTGACCTGAAGGTTTGAATGGTGATCTATGAGTGTCAACTGATCATCCTTACGAAAGGAAAAGTTTGCTACTCCCAGGAATGGATCAAGAGATGGTTCGGGAAGCAGCCTAGGACATGTTATTGCAACAGTTAAAGTTTGTTCTCTAAGCAAATAATGATCCATTTTCTCAAGAACTGGATTGAAGAATGATTCATGGAAGGGCCTATGGATGATGACCTCAAGACTTGAAATTTGACATATGGGTGCGGAAAGGTATACTCTATAGAAGGGTAGGTCAGTCATGCGAAGGAAGGTGTCTGGGGTCATAAGGAGGACTTCTACAGGATTGGGTGAATCAATCCGCTCAAGACAAGGATGTTCAACTGAGATTACGGGAGAGACCTTAGTGGCTGGGCATGGGACAAGGTCCAATTGTAAGAGGCTTGATTCAGTCATCCTAAGGAGAGGATCTACCATAGGGTGGGCAAACTTAAACAGTTTAGTGCAAAGATCTTTAATTGGTATTTGGGGAATGACTGTCATTAGAGGGTACGAACTGATAGCTCGTGCTAACATTATGAGTTCTTCCTGGGGGTATTTGACTAAAGGAACCTGGTTCTCACAAATCTCTTGAATTTCTGAACTAGGTCCTACCACTTGGTTGCTCTCCAAGGTCTCCTCAGGTAAGGAACCAATAGTATCGATGTCACATTCTTCAAGTACTTCCCCCTCATATTCATCAACTAGACTCAAGCCAGCATCATATACTTCCTCGATGCCATCTTTAATGGGTTTCAGGTCAGTGGTAATCGGGTCAACTGATTCTGGGCTTGTCATACCTAACCTTTCTTCCTCATTGGTAGGCTTGGGTTCTCCCTCATTAATGTCATCCTTAGGATTCTTACCACTTAGCTGTGCACAAGCCAGTCCTATGCATGGGCACTGACTAGATTTATGGCCTCTTTCTCCACAAAACCAACATTCTTGCGATATAGGAACCTGGGTCACACTGGGTTTCAAGCTAGTAGAGACCTTACTTGGGCATGGGTGTGGATCTAAATGGTTTGATCTAGAAGACTTGGGTTGTTGAGTGACTGGTCTAGAATATTGTAAGGATCTCTCATAGACACGATCCACACTATAGATTTCATGGTTAGGCTTCCTAGGGTTATGCTCGGGATCACGGTATAAGGTCCTCCTAGGCTCCTGGCATGGGTGAGGTTGGGGCCTATTAAATTTTGGATCAGGGGTCCAATTTTGATGTCTATGTTTCTCAACTACTTGGACTCGATCCCTAAGCTGGGTAAAATTCTCATTCATATCCTGACTCAATTTGTTCATACTTTCAGTAAGAGCTCTAACCATGGCCTCTAAATCAGGTTGTGTCTGACCAGGTTGGTAGGGTACTCATTCTGGGTAGACATGATGATGCAAGCAAACACACCAAATAAGACTCGACTGAAATGACTACGGGCTAACTAGACCTAGAGCCCAAACTAGATGCCCAATCAGAGTGGCAAGCTAGCCTGTAGTAAATCGGGACTCAGCCAGGCAGGTGTAAGGGGAGTGTTAGGTCCCTAAATGCCAATCCTAGATACCAATCAGAGATTGGCTAGGTAGGCGGACCAGCACACAAGCCCTTCAGGATAGAATCCCTGAACCACCATTCTAGACACTGAGTACAAAGCACACACAGAGTAACTAGACAAACTGACTCAACACTAGCCTAGACCCGACTTGTTGGTGTCCCTAGCCCACTAGGGCAAATTAAGTCTAATAAATTTTAAAATTAGTCTTAGGATCGAATGAATGGATGGTAGTTTTAGGATAAGGAGAGGTTATCAACTCCTCCCCTTATCTTAGATGCTCAATTACCCTTAAGATGAATTAGGAGATGATCACTCAAAAAAAATTGAAATGCAGAAACACAGAAATAGAGTTGCTGTAATTTAACTCTCAGAAATTTCACAGAAACAAATAAATCACAGTAAAATTATGTAAAATAGGTTCAATTATACTGGTTCCAGATAAATAAAAATCATGCAATTTGGAGTTACCTGCAATGAGAAACAATTCCTGCAACAGAGTAGTTACAGACTGAAAACAGAATGCTTCCCCCGTTTACAATTCCTGCTACGAAGTTGTAACCCAGCGGATCCCCTACACGCCCTAGGAACACCCTGTGGAATGGGAAGAGGAGGCTTGCACCTTGCTTCATTCCTAGGACCGGACGTCCTGGGGAGTCTACTTCGAGCAGACAAAGTAAAGAAGAGAGACACTCAAAACATGTAAGCAAGTCAGAAATCCTAGACAGGGCTCTGATACTAAAATTGATGCAGAACGAAAGCTCTGATACCAAAAATGATACAGAATGAAAGAAGAGATGATGCGATGTGGAAATAAATTAAGATTATTTTTTTTTTTTTATATATATTTTTCGAAATTGGCTTTGACTCAAAGGAAAGCTAAACTAAATTGAAGAAACTAGGTAATAATTGAAAGCACAATTTAAAAGAAACTAGGTTATCAGAGTGGTTCAGAAGTAACGGATCGCTGGGGGTTGAGAAACTCCCAAACCTAGGGTTTCTCTCTGAACTTTCAACAGGACAGAAATAAAGAGAAGAGATGGGCTACCAACCAGACAGTAATCTTCACAAAGTTTGGTGGAAGAACTCTCTCGAGCAGATTGTTGGATCCTCAGATTCGGATATCTTCGCAATGGATCCTCCAATACTGGTCCTGTGGCTGAGTCGGCTTCTCCTGAACTCAAGATCTAGGAAAGAAGAAGAACAAGTGATGGAATCAGATACTCAAGGAAGGATTTACCAGATTGAAGAACTTGAAAGCTGATGTTGCTGAAGTCCGGATTCTCCTAAAGGTTGATCTGGCTCCCTCTGGAATTTGCTCTGAATCTGAAGTATCCGGACTGGACCCGGATGCTGATGGTCGGCCTTGACTTGAAGAGAGTGGCCGTGAGAGGTGGGATAGGCTAGGGTTTGGTGGAGGGAGGAGAATTATGGGCGACTAGGGTTTTGGAGTGAAGTGGCTAACCTAGGGTTTTGGGGTTGGAGATCTCACACCTCCTCAAGGTTCCTGGGGAACCCGGATTTACTCCCTCACAGAGCTCAACACTTGGATGCAAGTTCGGAAGAGAGAAAACACAGAGTTTGCTCACACATAAATTGGATTCATTCATCAGATTTCAAGAGTTACATAGAGTTGAATATATAGACATAACAAAGAAATAAAATTTCATACACTTCCCATGTGGGACTAATAGGACTAACCCACACTTTAGACATCAAATTCTCTTCCCAAGACTCCTTCCATGAGTGGGCAGCCCAAAAACTCCAAGAAAACTTGAAAATCAGCTCCAAATGGCAGGTTATGGGGGTGTCTCCTAGTATCTCTCCATGAATCAAGGATTTTCCCTTCATGGTTTGGCTCTTTTGGATACCTCCTAGTCTTTCTCCACAAGTTTAGGCTTCTTCCTTTCATGGCTTTGGCACTTTAGGAAACTTTTGGGTGCCTCCTTGATTTTCTCCCCAAGACATGCTCTCTTCCTTTTTATAACTTGGATTTTTATGGAACATTGTGGGGCACCTCCTTGATCCTCTCTTCAAGAAAAATTCTTGCCATCCTGGCTTGGGTTTATCTGGAAAGAAGTTGGCTCCTCCTTGGATTGAGGTATCTTGATGGATTTCTCCCCCAAGTGGTGCATGAAAGAAGGGACCTGCTTTCTTGTGGTGTGGGGACCAAGGCACACTGGATGGAGATGTGGCGCCTCCTGGACTCTGGCGTGTGGCTGGGAGTGTGGTGCCCACATGCTTGGGCCTGGGAGAAAAAAATTGGGCACCCTGGACCTTGACTTGATTTTAAAAAAATGGCACCAACCTGGAGAAGACCTAGACCACTACTAGGACTTGTACTGAGTCAACATGACTCAACAAAATTTAAATTGTTGGGAAATACAGACTCAAGACTAAAATTGAGTTGACCAAGTCAACCCTAATTACAAAACCAGAAAACCCTAATTCTTCGGGCAAGGTCAATCAGACATCCAGATGGAGCCCTGAAGTCTTCTTTTGAGTCTGGTGCCCGCACCAGTTCAGTTGAGTCCACTTAGTTAGGTCCAGTCATTTTAGTTCAATCAAGTCCGATCGAGTCCATTCAAGTTATGTTCAAGAGGAGAGTCAGCATACCAGGAGATTCACCGGGCCTCCCCAACCAGAGCTGGCCTTCATGCACCTGGACCCTTTCATGCCACCAAGCCCGTAAGAGAGAGCTCCAGCCCAAGACAAAGGCCCACTATTGACTAGGTCCACCAGGGTTTCTTGGCCTACAAGTTAGGGTTTTTTAGCCCTCAAGTCATGTACCCTGGGGTGAATCTATAAATACCACCGCTCCTCTCTTGTATGAAGCATATTTTTTCTCATGAATACAAATTAAAATTGAAAGTTATTTTGTCTAAGTTTTTCCTCCAGATTGGAGTGGGTGTGATGCCCGTGTTCCCTATTCTTGAGTGCAACCTTAATCCCCTGGTGACTTCTATGCTCGCTAGCGATCCTCCACTTCCTGTCCCTTATCATCTTAGGTTCATCCTGCATCATTATGGGGTTGACGCATATCTAAAGGGTCTGCATAATGGAAGAAAGGGTCATTGATTTCAGGGAAGAGATCAAGTCGAGTCAAAGAGTTGACTTCATCCTGAGGGTACTGATTTAACGAGATCAAGTCCTTAATAAATTCTTTTGGCTCATTAACCAAAGGACTGGGCTCTATAGTTGGGTATTCTTTTAGTGTCTCCTTAGGTAAGGTTCTGATAGTGGTATTTAGGTTCTCTTCCTCTAGCTGGTCTTCCACTATAGGTTCAGCTTGAATGTTGTTCGGTTCAACTAATGTTGAGTTATCTTCTACCTGGTCCAAGCAATTTTTTAGTTCATTTGGTTGACCTGGGTGATTAATTGGGCATAGGATTTGTTAAACTTATGGTTCATCTGGGCAAACTGATCAACCATGGCTTTCATAAAAGCCTCAAAATTGAAGTCCATGGTTGAACTGGGTTGGTTGTACTGGACTTCCGACTCAACTAACTCTGGGTTGATTTCAATCTAGGTTTCTACTGTGTCAACTAATTCTAGGTTGGCTTCTAACTTTAGGTCACCTATAGATATCTCTTCTTCTAAATCTTCAATAGACTTATCATCTTCATACTCCTCTACCAGACTTGGGTCAGCCTCATATATCTCTTCTTCTAGGTCATCCTGGTGAACCAATAGGGTGGTAAGAGGGGTTTGGCTAATAGGAAATTGACTAGGGTCTGGGGTAATAAGGGTGGGTAAACTAAGGGTTATGGATTCATAGGTATGGGTTTATAGGTTGCGGGCTCAAAGGTTATGGGTTTAGTTCTATGAATCTGGGGTTTATGAGGGTTACTCTTGTTGGACTTAGTTTGACTAAACATGAGTTTCCTTTGATTTGACTCGAATTCCAAGGATATGTCATAGGCATCATCTAGGTCTCGAATTTGCCATCAAAATAATTCACCCTGGAAATCTCTACGTAGGCCAGCTCAAACCCTAGATATGATCTGAGACTCATGTTTAACTGTGTAACATGTCCCATAAAACTCATCAAATTGGTCAATGTATTCAGACACGATTTTATTACCTTAACTCAGTTCCCACCATTGTCTTAAAAGTTCACGATCATTGGATCTAAAGTAATAGGATCTTGAGTCATAGGATCTAAATACATAGGATTGGGATTGAGTACATCTAGGTGCATAGGTCCTGGGTTCATAATATCAGGGTTCCTGGTATGGGTCATGGTATTGGGTTACTATTCTAGTGGTCATGCGAAAAAACAATCAATCAAGGTGGAATGGTGTAGCCAAGCATGAAAAAGGGTTAGTACAATCTAGGGTTTGCTAGACCTAGAGCCAAAACTGAGTGGGTCAGCTCAACTTACACCCAACTCAACAACTAATCCTTCCTCTGGCCAGGTAGGGGGTGGGAGTATGGGTGGCCCCCCCTGCTTTTGCAGGGACCCAATTAAAAACCATAAAACCACTTAGGTCATTTGACTCTAGACCCCTAGCCTTAGACACCAGATTCCAGTAATAGTTGGTGAATTGAATGCACTAGTTGGCCCACATAATTCGGACCTGACCTGTTGGTGTCACCTAGCCCACTAGGGCAAATTAAGTCTAATTTATTTTAATTAAGGCTTGGGTGAGAATGCAAGGAGGTTGTTTTGGATCCAGGACAGGTTATGCCTCCTGTCCTGATCTAAGATAGTGAAAGTGTCCTTAAGATTAGTTTAATGCAGATGATGACATTCGATGGTCCTGATGCAATCTACTAACAGTCAGAAAAATAAAATATTTTTGGGTGTTTTATGAGATGGAAAGTTAGGTTTAAGTTGATTAGGTTAGCAATCAAAATTGGGCTTGGGATTGAGGAGTTTAGAAGTTAATTAGGTTTGGTTTGAACAAGTATGCAGAACAGAAATTTAGGGTTTGGTTCATTACAGAATTTGACATAGTTTCTGATGTAGAAAAAATTCAAAAAAACTTAGGACAAAGGAATATCAATTTTGATGATCCCTACTAAATTTCATGCAACGAAAAATTCAGATGATGATGCAAAACCTAGGGTTATCAGACTATATGCAGAAAGTTCAGGATTCTGGTTAGGGTTTCTAGGATGCTAAATTTTATAATCTTTTGTTTTCTATAAAAAATAATTAAAAATTATGATAATTATCAAGAATAAACAGATAACATGTCATGCAAATTTAAACAAAAAATAAGACTCCTAAGATGATGAGCAAGATCGAATCTCAGACACCTACTACAGTTGACAGGATGCAGAAAAAATAGAAATGCATATTTTGTGTTTTCGGTGAAGATGCAAGCTATCCTAAACTAGCTCTGATACCAAACTGATGCAGGACAATCCTAAGACTCATATGCATGCAGGAAAATAGAAACTAAATTTCTTAGAATTTTTTTTAGGATTTTAATTTACAGACTAAAGTTTCTGAAATCAAGTAAAGAATAACTAGGAAACTAGTAATGAAAGAAACTAGCATACCCGCATAAGACTCATACAAAATTATAAAAGATAGGACCTCAGAGATTGAGAAACCCAAGATTAGGATAGCATACCTTCATCAAATCAAAAATTAGGAGGGGGAAGGCTTTTACCAAGCAGGGATTTGAAGATCCGATCGATGAAGAGATCGCACAGCACTCTGAATCAAAGCCTAAAAGACAAGTCTTTTGACCTTGAATCAGTCAGCTATCTGGGATCGATCCTAGAGGCAAAGAGGGCCTCCTCCTTAAAGGTGAATACCACGAGGATCCTGTAAGTGTCAGAGGATTAGTTAGAGAACAAATAAAAAGTGAAATTATGGAACCAGGGAGTAGGTAAGACGGGAGGTCCTAAGTCCCCTCTTCAATGCCAGCATGGCGACTAGTTCATCCAAGTTATAGATTTCCAGTGTGGTAACTTTGAAGCAGGTCACAAATACCACAAGGGTTGTGGTCCTATTGCCTGATTGGAGAAGAGACTGTTTACTTCTCGCGGCACCTTCCGGTAGGCATCGAAATGGTTCACAAACTTCCTTTCTAGCTAGGCAAAGGAGTTGATGCTTTCAGGATCGAGGTGGGTAAACTAGAATCGAGCTACCTTTCAAAAAGTGGCTAGGAAGGTGATGTAAAAGAGGGCATCGATCACCCCTTGGACCCTTATAAGAGCCTTGTAGCTCACAAGGTAGTCCAGGGGTCGGTGGCCCCATCATAGGGATCCACCTGTGGCATGCGGAACTAGCTTGGGATCGGCTCCTCTTGGATTTCTCGGGAGAAAGGAGGATGAGCGTCATAGCCTGCAGGCTCATGAGAGGAGCCCTGCAATTTTGCAAACTGGCGGGATAGTTTTGCCAGCTTATGCTCCTACTCCTCCAGGCACTTTTCGACCATGCACCTAATGGCCTCATTGATGGAGCCTTCTACCAAGATCGACAGAGAAGATGAAGATGATAGTTAAGGGGGGTCATGACGAGGGGCCTTGCCTCGATGGCCTCGGCAGCACTTAGCAACAGCCTGCTTGAGGGTTGGAGATCGGCTTTTCCGGTCGACTGACCCGATCCATTGTCTATTCGTCGAGGTCTGGTGGATTCCCCGGGGGTCTGTCATGGCCCGCAGTAGTGATGGCCTTCCTTGGAAGGAGCGTAGGCTATCACGGGGTGCGGTGACTTTGGCCGCAATGATCCCTGGCTGTTGGTGGGTGGCTAGGGATTGGTGTTGATGCTGCAACATCGCATCGCCGTAGTCAGAACCTGCATCTGCTGCACGAGCATGGCCAAATGGACATCCGCTGAAGGTGATTACAGTGGAGCGGGGGGCTCCTTCTCTGGACTGTGTGGGCTCCCATGAGAAGGGGGTCTCCTGCGCGGTTGGTGGAGACCTCTCGCATGCGTGTCATCACCATGTTTCGGGTGGAGTTGCATGTGTGGGCAATGGCCTGGATCAGATTATGTCCTGCCCCCCTACTTGGCATGTCAATATATTACCGCCTACACCACCGTGGCCTATAGCTTGGGGATGACCTCGGATGCCGACCTCGTCGTGCGGAAACCAGATCGCGTGCCCGGAGCTGCAAAAAAGAGGAGACCCGGGTCAGGGATCCTGGCAGGGGCACTTCGATGATCAAGTCTGTGACGATTTAGGAAAATAGATCCTTCCTTGTGGGCCCCTTTGGTCAAACTCCATGCTTGGAGGAGGAGAATTTTCTTTAAAAATAAAGAGTGGAGTGAGAGCGACAGCGGTGGAGGAGAGCATGAGTGGTGATGGCTGTGTCCATTGAGACTCATTCGATGAGTGCTCTGGTAGCCTCAAAATGCTCTACCCCTTGCTTGCTTTCTCGTTCACTTGCCTTTGTTTGCTTACCTATTTCGAAGACCTCCTGAACTTTCTTTAAAGCCATGGGCTGCAACCTACCTTGGGTTCTTTCCCCTCTGTAGGTACCGAAAGGTCAACATTCAGTAGTTCTCCGTGCTGTGCACCCACGTGCCTTCCCCATCTATGATAAGGAGTTATGTCGCAGGCTCTAACCTCCCGTCTGGTCGCTCTACTTTGAAAAATTTGGCAGGGCCTCGATCACGGAGCAGCCGCCTCCTTGATTTGAATCTTCTAGGGTGATTTCCTCTTTTGGGTGGTGCAAATGGTCGGCTGGGAAGTGCAGTGCCTTGGCTAGGGCACCCTTTTTATATGGTGTAAGTAGCAGTGGGGGTAATCATGGCATCCTGGGGGTGCCCCTCCATGGTCCTTGGGTAGCGGTCTGTCACCTAAGGGAGGTGGCGCCGTCCCTTTCCTCCTGCTTCTGAACCTTCCCAAGTTCCCAAGCACCATGGGCTTTGGCCACAAAGGCAGCTTCTAGCTACTGGACCTCTCATTTGAAGAGAGCTTGGTTCGAGGAGAAGGAGCTCGACTTCGATCGAGGCTGGCTCGACCTCATAGGAGCCGCCTGGCGAAGGAACTCGAAGAGAGCGGGAGCTCAACTTCGGTCGAGGTGGGCTCGACATCGAGGGAGCCACCCAGCGAAGGAGCTTGAAGAGAGTGGGAGCTCGACTTTGACCGAGGTGGGCTCAACCTCGAGGAAGCCGCCCGGCAAAGGAGCTTGAAGAGAGCGGGAGCTCGACTTCAGCCGGGATGGACTCGACTTGAGAGAGCTGCCCAGCGAAGGAGCTCGAAGAGAGCGAGAGATCGATTTTGGTTGAGGTGGGCTCGACCTAGAGGGAGTTTCCCAGTGAAGGAGCTCGAAGAGAGCAGGAGCTTGACTTCAATTGGGGTGGACTCGACCTCGAGGAAGCACCCGACAAAGGAGCTTGAAGAGAGCGAGAGCTCAACTTTGGCCAGGATGGACTTGACCTCGAGGGAGTCGCCTAGCAAAGGAGCTCGAAGAGAGCAGGAGATCGACTTCGGATAGGGTGGACTCGACCTCGAGGGAGCCGCCCGGTGAAGGAGCTCGAAGAGCAGGTTTGACATGGCAACTTCTACCAATATGGCATCCGACTGGATCTGACAGGGACTCAACGTTAGCGATCTTTCCACATTAATGCTCATTTCAAATTCTCACTTCATAAGCTTGGCAAGTTCTTGACATAAAGTTTCATTTGTTGCACCTAAGATATATCATCAACGTACATCTGTACAGCTAATAATTCATCTTCTTTTCTTTTGATAAATAATGCTATATCTGAAGGCTCAGGTAGGCAACCCAAGAGGGGGGGTGAATTGGGTTTTATAAAATATTTGCATTATTTGCAAAGTATGAACTAAAGCAAGTATATGCTAATGCAATTCAAGTGCTTGTGTATTTCAAATAAATGCAGCGGAAATAAAGAAATAAAAGCATAAGGAGAACAATCACACAAATACAAAGATTTATAGTGGTTCGGTGCCAACCAAGCACCTATATCCACTCCCCAAGAATCCCTTGGGAATTTCACTAAGTTTGGTTTTATAACTTAGGCTCACCAATAACCTTTACAACTTGTTTTGTCTTCGGGCTCACAAGTCAAACCCTAGTTGGTTTCAAGGCTCACCAACAACCAACCTTGGTTTTACGGGATAACCAAGAACCTAAACAACTTGTTTTAGCTTCGGGCTCACAAGTAAAACCCTAGTTAGTTTCAAGGCTCACCAACAACCACTTTGGTTTTCAAGGCTTACCAAAAATCTCTTTGGTTTTCCAAGGCTCACCAAAAACCTTAACTAAAACAATGTAAGAGAAAGTATAAATGAATACAATAAAAGCTTTCTAAAATAAAGCAAATATCTCTTTGAAGCCCATTGAGAGTTGATGAAGATCTTGTCTTCAAGTTGATGAAGCCTTTGATTGATGCTTGAGGATGTGAACTTTGGATGCTCTCTTTGAAACTTGGAAGCTTGAAGGCTTGAACCACTCAACTCTTGAATCCTTAAAGAATATTCAAAAATCTCACCAAAGGATTACTTCCCCATTTGATTTTTGATGTTTATATAGCCTCCCAACACTTAAATGACCGTTTATAGCCATTAGGGAGGAAAATATGGCCGTTTGGAAGCAAGTTGGAGAAGTTCTGCAGCCCAGAAAACTAGCCATTACTGTTCAAGTGTCAACACTTCACCTCCAGGTGTCGACACTTCAGTTTCAAGTGTCGACACTTCAGTTTCCAGGTGTCGACACTTCACTTCCAAGTGTCGACACTTCAGCTCCAGGTGTCGACACTTCACTGAAAGAGCTTTCTGAAGTTTTCTATTTGTCTCAGGCCTTGAGTCGACACTTCACTCTTCAAGTGTCGACACTTGATCCTCAGGTGTCGACACTTCATTTCCAAGTGTCGACACTTGCCTGTGCCATTGCTGAAACATCTTCAAATTGAAACTTTAACCTCTTCAAGTCCTTCCATATTAATTCCAAAGTCCATATACTTGATCCTCTATTAATTTAAGGACTTTTTCAATTGAAATACAAGCATTTCTTCATTCAACATGGTTGAGTACTAAGATCTGAAAAATACACTTAAAATGCAATTAGTACTCATATATACTTAAACATTTTGTCAATCATCAAAATCAAGACCAGAGTCAACAATCTCCCCCTTTTTGATGATGACAAAACCTTTAAGCATATGAATAGGGTAAGCTTTAAAAAGATTAACAATAAGATAAACATGTAAGCTTAAAACAATAATCACCAAGCTCCCCCTCAAAATATGATCCAAAAAATCTTCAAAAATAATTTCAAAATATGCAAAAATTTTAAATTTTCAAAATTTCTTCTTCTTACTAATTCTTTCCTTTAGATAAAAACATTTTACATTCTTCTCCCCCTTTTGCACTTTCTTTCATTTCTCAAATAATTTTTCATGTTTATCCAATCTTCCCCTTTTCATACTTAACATTTTTCTCTCCCTTTTTGATATCATGAAAAAGGGTGAAAGGCAATACAAAGTGGAAATGAAGTCGGAAAGAATAGCAAGTAGGTCATCAAAATCAATGCATGAAATCAAATAATTATGATATCAATTGAATATGATACAAATTGAACAAGATACCACAGAATGTAAGCACATGCAAGAAATGATTTGATGTATATTATCCATTCGCCTTACTTGTTCATGGGATAAGGTCACAGCGGCACCCCTACACGTCATAAGAGAGCCCATTGAATGGAAAGAGAGGGTCTTTAAGCCCTACTTATCTCCTATGACCGGACGGCCATGGTGACTAACCCAATCCGAAGCGGTTACTAGGAATTCTTTTAAAAATAATTTTGATACCAATAGAATATGATACCATTTGAATGTAACTCCCCTCAAAGAATTATATTTGAAAACAAGAAGAAGGAGTATCAGAGCAATATAAGCAAAGCATGATATCAACAAGATATTCAAAGCATCAAATATGATAACAAATCTTTGGATGCTTCCCCTGAATGTATTTCTCCTTTAAAAATATGCATTTATTTCAGGAATAAAACATGAAAGCTTATACATCAAGATTTGAAAATTTTCAAGATATTCTTGATTTTCAAAATACAAAGCATTTATATCACTTAAAAACTTTTAGCATGATTTCAAATTCATTTTAAGATGATTTGATATCCATACAAATGCTAGAAGTAATATGATATTAAGTCTAGCTACTAGAGCAAGGGTTTGTCAATATGCATACCTTCTTCTTAAAAGTAATCCTTAACTACTAGTTCTATACTTGATCCAAATCATTTCTAGATTATGCATAGATGCCAAAAATAAAAACATATAAATCATAGCATTTCACTTGAAATAATTTAGAAACTATATTAATCAAAATCAAGTGAAGATCTAATAATCACAAGTTTGACCATGAGAGCTTGAAATCCATCAACATCAAAATGGTCATGATCACAACAAATGATTATTAGTCTAAGCTTGATTCTAATCAATCACTTAAAATATTTTTCAAAGCAATATGAATCTTTTAAAGTATTTTTCATGAAATACATTAATCAAAATCAAGTGAAGGTCTCAAAATCATAAGTTTAATCATGATAGCAAGAAATTCATCAACATCAAGAAGTCCATGATCATAACCAATGATTATAAGTCTAAACTTGATTCTAATTAATTATTTAAAATAATTTTTTAAAGTAATTGATGCAATAATTATAACAAAAAATTTAACTACATTTTCAATCATAGAAGGAGATGTTTAGAATTTACCAATGTACATAATCCTTCCTTTTACCATTTAGTCCAAAATATAGCTTGTCCACATCTTCAATTATCTTGTACAGCCATTTATCAAAAACTTTCTTTTTTCAAGTTGGGCTGCAAGACAATCCTACAAAACAAATTAAGTGGACATTTTTGGTATCCAAACTTTCTTGGGTCCTTTATGATTAGTAATTATGGTTCCTTTGGAACCCAAACTTTTCTTAATCTAGAAGGATAAGCATTAAAACCATATTTAGAAGATCAATTGAAAGAAGCATGAATAGAAAAAAATTTTCAAAAGTTTTTGCTTCTTTTCCTCAACCAAAATATTTTTATCACATAAATCTTTCAAAATAACATTTTCTTTTTCTAAAAATTCTTTTTCTTTAGAAAATTTTTCTTTTCAATTTTTAGAATATCAATCTTGGAATTTAAATCATCATTTTTATTTGCAAGATTGGTGTTGTCAAGAGAAAATGAATCCACATGCCTATTTAATTTCTT
The DNA here is from genome assembly GCA_021397845.1 of Areca catechu. Taxonomy (NCBI): domain Eukaryota; kingdom Viridiplantae; phylum Streptophyta; class Magnoliopsida; order Arecales; family Arecaceae; genus Areca; species Areca catechu. The sequence goes on from CM038050.1 coordinate 78,005,236, forward strand.
GTGCTCAATTTTTAGCAATCTATATTCATGCACAAGATCATTAGATGCATCATGTGATTCTTTAAAGGTAAAATCATAATTATTTTTAGCACATACCTTTTCCTCATTTGCCATGAAGCAAAGATGGGCAACTTCATCATCCGTACTTGAATCTTCGCTATCGCTCCAAGTTATCATCATTGCCTTGAATTTCTTTTTGGCTTTGAAAGCCATTATTTTCTTTTCTGTATCAGCTTCCACTATCCTTTGCCATAAGTTCAACTCATAAGTCATGAGTAAACCGATAAGCTCCTCCAAAGGTAAGGTTTCTACATCTTTAGCTTCTTGGTTCGCCGTCACCTTTGGATCCCATGATTTTGGCAAGGATCTAAGAATTTTGTTCACCAAAACAGCATTAGTATAGATTTTTCCAAGACTTGTTAATTTATTAATAATAGTCATAAATCTTGAAAACATATCAGATATAGATTCATAATGCATCATTTCAAAAATTTCAAAAGAATGTACAAGCAAATTAATTTTAGTATTCTTCACTTGATCCAATCTTTTATGCCAAAGTAAATTAGATTCTTTGATTTTAGCATGCATAGCCATTAGACTTGTACTACATGACATTGCTAGATCATTCAAATCTACTATATAAATATTTCCAAGTATATGACTAACAAACTTAATGCTAGAATTAAGAGAGCTAGTTACTATACACATTGAAGTTTCAAATACAACTTTGAAGCCTATATCACATAATTGACCAATGCTCAATAGATTATGCTTCAATTTGTCTACTAGCAATACATTTTCAATATAAGTAGAAGGGATAATTCAGATCTTACTAATTCCAATGAATTTCCCCTTGCCATTATCACCAAATGTAATCATTCCACCATCTTTCATTTCAAGGGTGATGAATTGATCTTTGTCACCCATCATATGTCTTGAACAGCCGTTATCTAAATACTAACTCTTCTTTGAATTTTGGGTTGCAAGACATTCCTTATCTCCTAGACCCATCAAACATATATTTGGAGATTTTGATGTTTCTTCCTTTTCATTTGAAGTGGATTCATCGCTATCACTTCATGTAGCCATCATGGCTTTCTTTTTCTTCTTCTTGTATCCCTTTTTCAATGTAGGACATTCAGAACGGTGGTGCCCTGGCTTTTTGCATTCATAACATATGGGTTGTTGCTCCTTTTCTTTGTCTTTATCTTATCTTTTTCTTTACTTTGTTCACCTTTGCCAGGGTGCTTCCTCTAGTATCTAGACTTTCTTTTGCCCATAAATCTTTGGAATCTTCTCATAATTAGAGCGATATCATCATCTCCAAGTTCTTCATCCGAGGAGGGGCTTTCTTCTTCTTTTTCTTCTTCTTTTTAATCTTAGCTGCAGCCTTGAAAGCTATAGATTTCCTTTTCTTGTTGTCATCTTCGTTGTGCCGCTGCATTGTTAGCTCATGTGTGATCAAAGAACTAAGAAGTTCATCAAGTGAAAGTGTGTTTATGTCCTTGGCTTCTTATATTACAGTGACCTTGGGATCCCATTTATCCAATAAGGATTGAAGAATCTTTTGGACAAGATCAACATTTGAATATACCTTGCCAAGACTTTTCAAATTGTTAATAATATCTGTAAATCTAGCAAACATTTCAGATATTGTTTCATTTGGTTTCATTTTAAACAGTCAAAATTTTGAACAAGTATATTAATTTTGGAGGTCTTTACTTGTGTAGTGCCTTCATGTATAACTTGTAGTTCATCCCAAATTTTCTTCATCGAAGTGCAAGTGGAAATCTGGTTAAACTCATTTACATCCAAAGCATAATAAAGAAGATTCATGGCTTTGGCATTAAGTTCACCCATTTTCATGTTATATTCATCCCATTCCTCTTCCGATTTTGGGATGTCTATTCCATCTACTTTCTTAATAAAAATATGTGATCCTTTCAAGATTACTTTTTATAATTGAAAATCAATAGCTTGTATATAAATTTTCATCCTAGCTTTTCAATAGGTGTAATTGGTGCCGGTGAAAAGTGGAGGTCTATTGCTTAATTGACCTTTAGCCAAAGATGTGCTCATTGGGTTGCCATAGAACTTTTTTTTTAATCGTTAGATTAATGGCACTGAGACATGGCTCTGATACCACTTGTTGCCCAGTTGGCCACCCAAGAGACGGGGGTGAATTGGGTTTAAAAAAAAAATTAGCAAGTATGTGCCTTTTGAAAACTTTATATGGTAAGTGAAGTAGATAGAGTATTTCAAGTGGAAGTAAATAAGTATGAAAAAGCTAGAGCAAACACAAATACCATAAGATTTAGAGTGCTTAGAGCAACCCAGCTCCTACATCCACTACCCAAGGTGCACTCTTGGATTTCCACTATATTCACCCCGAATATAGCCGGATTGTTTTCCTACGGGCTCATAATCCAAAACCCAAATATAAAGTTTTCCTGGGCTCACTAACAACTCAACTTAATTTTCAAGGTTAACCAACAACCTAAAACCAATTCACAAGCTACAGTGATGCAGGATGAAGCTCTGATACCAAACATGATGCGGGACTACCAACTAAGATAATATGTAGGTGATTTTCTTTTTGTTGTTTTTATATTTGAAGGGATTGATCGATTCCCGAATTCGAAGTAAGAATAGATTTAGGGATTTGCATAATGATAAGAGACTCTAGCATGTAGACATAGCCCCTAAATAGTGATAAGAAAAGGACCCCGGGATTGAAAAACCCCGATAGGACTTAGCTTAAGATAATACCAACTTAGGAGACTAGGGAGTGCAAACCTTGAAGATTTAGATGCACCCGATGCCGAGTTCACTCACATTTGTGGATGCGGCCAGGAAGATCAAGCCTTCGACCCTACAGACTCGCTAGCTTTTCGTCCAATGGTCTCGAAGGCAAGGAAGACGACTCCTCTATCCGTGGCACCTGGAGGACCTGTGAGCAACCAAGTGAAGGGATTAGAAAATAACAATAAGAGGGTATAAGAAAGTAAGAAGTGATGGGGAAAAGAGTTGGGGATGGAGGTCAAGAAGGGCTCTTCTTGTTGGGCATTCAGGTGGATCTTCTAGGGGTGTCCAAGCTTGAAGATGGATTGGTGGCTTGCAAAGGAAGAAGGTAACTCAGGGCCTCTCACCCCTCGATGTACCGAAGGACAAAGGCACTCTCTCACAAAGTTCCTAGTCTAAGAAGACAAGGGCTAAAGGAAGAAGAAACTTCTCAATTTTTCATTTCATCAAAACTGAATTTATAAAAGGGTTAGTGCCCTTTTATAGGCTCCTAAGTCTCACTTGAATTCAAATGAAAAAAAGCGGTTACACATCTTCATCAAGGGGCACCTAAAATCTGAATTTGAGCTCTTTAAATCCTCCTTTGGCCGGTCTTGGTTTGATGGAAAGCTTGATTCGGGGAGGGAAGAGAGGAGGTTGTCCCCATTCGAATTTTGAAACTCCTTTCATGAGTCTTTGGCTGACCATGAGCTTGATCTTGGTAGCTTGATTGGGGAGTGTTTTATGGACTTGTCTTCAAGAATCAAGGGATCCTCTTTTGACCTTCCTTGGCTGACCATGGTTCTTTGGAAAAAGGCTTGATAGGGGGAGTGGGATAGGGATGTTATCTTCAAGAATCAAGGGCTCCTCTTTTGACTTGAGGAACCTTCCTTAGCCGACCGTGCTTCTTTGGAAAAAAGCTTGATGTGGGGAGTGGGGTGGGGATGTTGTTGGCTTGGATCAAGGAGAGGCTTGATGGGGCGTTCAAATGGCTTTGACTTTGAAGCTTCCATCTTCTCTTGGTCACCCAAGTGGCTTGGTGATGTGGCGCTTCATCATGCCAAGTAGAACTGATGAGGTGGTGCTCCATGAGCTGAAGTGGTGCTCTTACATGGCATGGAGAGAGGGCTTGACCTGTCCATAATTGGGCTTGACTTGAATGCCCACTTGTGGACCCAACTTCAAATAAGCTTGATCCCAACTTCAAGTTGACTTGAGCTTGTGAACCAGTTCAGCTAATTACAGGACCCATTGACCCTAACTTGACCAAATTGGCCAAAATACATGACTAAAACAAAAATTGAAACCGATTACATGACTTAAAACTAAATTGCTCAGGCTTGAAGCCTTATTATAGGAACCAACAGATTAAAACCCTAATCAGAGATCCACAGAGGATTGAGGAGACTCTGTCTAATCTTGGTGCCCACACCAATTCTTCTGGGGTGGGAGGAACTCGACCCTGTTGAGTAAGGGTTGATTTGGCTTTGATGTTTCTCAAGAAGGTTGGGGACGAGGTGCTGCAAGTCCTCTCGGGTTGTCCACGAATCATCAGACTCCAGCCGGCCTTGCCATCGGACCAAGTAACGCTGATAGCCTTTGCCCTGGGTGGTGATAGCTTGATCATCCAGGACATGCTCGATCCATTCTCCTCTCTCAGGTAAAATTAGAGGTGGACACTCTAGGTCAGGTTCACTCTCAAAAGATAGGTCAGGCCCAAATGGCTCGCTAGGTATGGTTGCCGGTTCCCTATACTCAATTAAGTCTGAGATATTGAAAGTCGAGCTAATGCCATAATCCGGGGGTAGCTCAAGCATATAGTCATTAGGGCCAACTCTCCTTATCACCTTAAAGGGGCCAGCTCCACAAGCATGAAGTTTATTAATGGTTCCTAGTGGAAACCATTTAGGCCTAAGCTTAATCATTACAGAATCACCTATCTCAAATCTTTGACTTGCTTTGAGAATCAGCTAATTTATTTCAAAATAGTTCTTAATGCATAACTCTAGCATGATGCAAAGTGCAGACCCAACTATGCATTCCTATTGAGAGGAATTTTATTAGACTCCTAGGGCCAAAACCTAATAGACTATAGACTCTCTAGGTTTAACCCTGGTTTGGCATGCACATGAAAATTTACAATGGGCTCCTAGCAAATGCCACAGAGTATGCCAGAAGTAAGATGCAAACCTAATTGTGCAATGACTGTATGCAGTATGCTAATCTTAACAAGATGCAATCTAATGATCCTAGAAATGCTGGAGGCTTCTAGGAAGGGTAGAAAATAAGAGATGGGTTCAGGTTTAATCTGGTAGGGTAGGATATAAGAAGGGGTGTCAGGGATTAATCCTAGACTAATGAGGCTAACCTTACGAGGTTGTGGTATATCTATAGGGTTGCATAAGAGAAGAATGGGTACTAATCTCAGGATACTGGGTTAAATAAGCCAAATCCTCAATAAATTCCTTGGGTTCCTGGACTTTAGGACTGGGCTCTGTAAGTGGGCTTTCTTCTAGTGGCTCCTCAGGTAAGACTCTAATGGTAGGGTTGGGTTCCTCAGTAATCTTTTTTAAACTCCTCCACTAGACTTGTTTCATAGATGTCTCCTTTGGATTCTTCGATGGGCTCAAGAGTTTCTTTTTCTAGATTTTCAATGGGTTCAACCTTATCAAACTTAAAGTCATCACTAGGCTCAAGGGTTTCTTCATTTAAATTCTCAATAAGTTCAGCCTTTTCAACCAACCTAAGTTTGGCAAATTTGAACTTCATTCTCTCCGGCATAGTGTACCACTTGAAAGTATTGTTCCATGTCTTCCTCCCAATCTATGTATACTTTGGGATCTAGACTGCCATCGAAGGTAAGTGCTTCTAGCTTAATGTTTCTGATGGCTCTCTCTTCCTGGTCCATGATCTCCTGATTGGGTCTGCTAGGGTGAGCCTCTTAGGCTGGGTTAGGATGTGGGACTCTTCTGGGCTCAGCCTCTAAGGAGGGATCATGTCGAGGGGGTTCCCTAGGATGGGGAGGTGAATCAGACTCAGGTTCAGTGGATGGACCCTTTCCCTTTTCCAGAGTTCCCAACCTGGTTTAAACACATCAAATCTTTGGGTCAACATGGTAAGCTATTCAGTGATGAGCCTCATTTGATTCTCGAGGTTGTTCTCCATGGGTTCGCTTGACTGAGAGTGGTGTGGGTGATACGAGACTCCTGACCTAGTCGACATGCAACACACAAAGAACGGTGCTACAGTTTTGCTAGACCTAGGAGTTCAAACATAATGGGTTAACTTAGATTACACACAGCACAACAACTAGCCCTTTCACCGGCTAGGTAAGAGGTAGGAGTGTGGGAGGCCCCCTTGCTTTTGCAAGGACCCAATTAAGGAACCACAACACCGCTTAGCTCGTTTGATGCTAAACCTCTTGCCTTAGACACCAGCTTCCCAGTACTAATTGAAGTGTTGCATTCACTAGCTTCCTCACAATGGTTAAACCCGACTCGTTGATGTCCCTAAGCTATTAGGTTGCTACTAGATTTTATGTTAGGCTTAATTCAAAATACAAGTTGATGGTTTTCGGGCCAAGAAAAGGTAATGATCTCCTTCCCTTATCTTGTGGTATTATCGTCCTTAAGTCAATTATGTAGATGATGGCATACACATGAAACCTAATGAAATGTATTTAAGTTCCTTTGTTTTTGGATGTTTTGATGTATATTACCAGAAACATAAGATGCTGAAATTAAATAATATGAACCTAAAGTGCAAAATTAGACTATGTAGAAATGAAAGTATGATGAAATGATCTTGCTGGAAATTCAAAGTAGAATTTTCTTAGATAGTAATCAGGCATGTAGAAAATTTACAGATTGAAATAAAATCAAAAAAATTCTGAAAAATACTATCAATTATGTGGAGTCCAGCAAAACAAAAATCAGCAAACTCAAAGATTCCTACAGGCAGAAACAACTAAAACAACAGACTATCTACTAGGTTGGAAAATGCAGAATTTTAAAGATGCTGAATTTAATAATGCAAAACTTTCTTTAAGATCTAAGATACCTATCTCCTTGTTTTCTTCTACAAGGATCAATCACAGCCGCACCCCTACAGCCATAGGAAATCCCTTTTGAATGGGATGTGAGGGTTTTGTAGCCCTACTTTTTCCTATGATCGGACGGCCATGGTGAAGCACCCAATTTGAGTACTTAAGAAGAAACTAAGTCCTAACCATGTTCTGATACCAAACATGATGTAGGATGAAGCTCTGATACCAACATGATGCGGGACTACCAACTAAGATAATATGTAGGTGATTTTCTTTTTGTTATTTTTATATTTGAGGGGATTGACCAATTCTCGAATTCAAAGTAAGAATAGATTTAGGGATTTGCATAATGATAAGAGACTCTAGGATGCAGACATAGCCCCTAAACAGTGATAAGAAAAGGACCCCGGGATTGAGAAACCCCAATAGGACTTACTCTAAGACAATACCAACTTAGAAGACTAGGGAGTGCAACCTTGAAGATCAGATGCACCCGATGCCGAGTTCGCTCATGCTCGCGGATGTGCCTGGAAGATCAAGCCTTCGACCCTGTGGATTCATCGGCTTTTCGTCTAATGGTTTCGAAGGCAAGGAAGACCGACTCCTCTGTCCATGGCACTTGGAGGACTTGCAAGCAACCAAGTGAAGGGATAAGAAAATAGCAAGAAAGGGGTATAAGAAAGTAAGAAGTGATGGGGAAAAGAGTTGGGGATGGCGGTCGAGAAGGGCTCTTCTTGTTAGGCATCCAGGTGGATCTTCCATGGGCATCTAAGCTTGAAGATGGATTGGTGGCTTGCGAAGGAAAAAGATAACTCAGGGCCTCTCATCCCTCGATGTCTCGAAGGATAAAGGCACTCTCTCACAGAGTTCCTAGTCAAAGAAGACAAAGGCTAAAGGAAGAAGAAACTTCTCAATTTCTCATTTCATCAAACTAATTTATAAGAGGGTTAGGGCCCTTTTATAGGCTCCTAAGTCTCACTTGAATTCAAATGAAAAAAAGGTTACACATCTCATCAAGGGTGCCTAAAATCTAAATTTGAGCTCTTGAAATCTTCCTTTGGTGGGTTTTGATTTGGTGGAATGCTTATTCGAGGAGGGAAGAGAAGAGGTTGTCTCCATTCGAATTTTAAAACTCCTTTCATGAGTCTTTGGATGACCATGAGCTTGATCTTGGTAACTTGATTTGGGAGTGTTGTGTGGACTTGTCTTCAAGAATCAAGGGAGCTCTTTTGACCTTTCTTGGCCGACCATGGTTCTTTGGAAAAGGCTTGATAGGGGGAGTGGGATGGGGATGTTGTCTTCATGAATCAAGAGCTGCTCTTTTGACTTGAGGAACCTTCCTTGGCCGACCATGCTTCTTCGGAAAAGGGCTTGATGTGGGGAGTGGATGAGGATGTTGTTGGCTTGAGCAAGAAGAGGCTTGATAGGGCATCCACATGGCTTTGACTTTGAAGCTTCCATCTTGTTTTGGTCGCCCAAGTGGCTTGGTGATGTGGTGCTTCATCATGCCTAGTCGTACTGATGAGGTGCGCTCCATGAGTTGAAGTGGTGCTCTTACTTGACATGGAGAGAGGGCTTGACCTATCCATGTTTGGGCTTGACTTGAATACCCACTTGTGGACCCAACTTCAAACAAGCTTGAGCCCAACTTGAAGTTGACTTGAGCTTTGAATCAGTTTAGCCAATTACAATACCCATTGACCCTAACTTGACCAAATTGGACAATACATGATTAAAACAAAAATTGAAACCAATTACATGACTTAAAAGTAAATTTTTTATGCTTTAAGCCTTATTACAGGAGCCAACAGATTAAAATCTAATCAGAGATCCACAGAGGATTGAGGAGCCTTTGTCTAATCTTGTGCCCACACCATACAGCCACCTGCTGTACTTGTAATAACTTGAAAATAGAGATAACAAAAGAAGCAACACTAAAATAAATCTATAGTGTTGAATGGTTGTAGTTGAGGCTCTTACTGAGGCCTTCTTGAATGCTTCTTCAATGCTCTTCAAGGCTCTCTTAACTCTTCAAAGATAAACTCAAGAAGTTGGTTGGAAGTTGTTGGAGAACTTGAGTTTTCACTTGAAAGCTCTTAAACATTCAATACACTCTTTAAAGTTCCATCCTAGTTCTTTTCCTGACTTAAATCCTTCATTTATAGCTTCTTGAAGTATTCCCAGGTGAATATGGCCATTAGAATTCCTTGGAAGTCGAAAACTAGCCATTGAAGGCTTTTTCTTCAAAAAATTTGAATTCTAGAACTAGTTGTTACTATTGAAAATCTGGGATTCGAGTCGGCTTGCAGAGCTTGAGTCAGCTCGAATTGATAGTGAAGTAAAACTACAATTGTAAGAGTTGGCTCATTTCATATTAGAGTTGGCTCAACTGGCTAAAGTCTCAAAAGAAAATATCTTCCACTCTATGAGAGTCGGCTCATATCTTCATTGAGTTTGCTCGAATGTTGTGTATCAGAAAATTTCTATGCCATGCCAAGAAATGTATCAGCTCTAATATTGGCGTCGGCTCGAATGAAACTTCTCCAAATGGCTTCAAACTTCTTCCAAACATCTTCCAAACTACTTCTAAACCTATTCTAAAGTATTTAAACTTAAAATTACATAAATTTGGCCCTTTTCATGAATATACAATTGAATTTATTTGGGGCTCTTAAATGATTGAAATATACATGAAACTTTTTTCTTGAAGTACATGAATTTATTTCAATGGTCTTAGAAATGTAGGGTGGATGATTGTCCATTTGAAACATCCTACAAAAACTTCTTTAATATTTGAAAAATATCAGTATCAAATGCATGTTTCAATATTTTATAATTATCAAAATCATTCGAGGGGTCAACAAGTACTTGCAAAAAAGCTGAGGCAAAAGGTGGCTCCAACACAGGCATGATAATCATAGTATAAACCATATAAAAGTATTATTTAATAATTAAATTATCTTTATTTATATCAAATTGATACTTTTATATGTTATTTGTAGGAAATAAGACTGTCATGACAAAGAGCTCAATTTTGAAGTCCAGCAATGCAAACAGCACTCGAATCGGAGTTCAGATGGGCCTAGAATTAAATTTTGAAAGTTTATATAAGAAATGCATGATTTTTGGAGCAGCCGATCCACCATGGACTGGTTGCTCAGTCTATGGGAGGTCATCTGGTCCATAGGTAGCCATTGCTGCCGGTCCACGGACCCTGTCCATGGACCATCCTCCTTTCTAAGCTCCGTCTTCACTGGAAAAGTTGTCGGAGCTGTTCCTCTCTCCCCAGCAATCATCCCTCACCAAAAAGATCATCTTAAAGCCTCTGTTGAAGCCGACCACCATGCTATAGCCTCCTCATCACCACCAGTTTCCAATTCCCCACCACCATCATCGTCCATCACCACCAATCATCGGGAACATGCCGGAGGAGATGCCGGGAGCTCATTTCTGGCAGGGAAAATCACCATTCACCACCCTCCACCGTCCCTCTTGCTGTTCGGCCACCACCCACTCCAAACCATTTTGCCACCCGAACACCATTTCATCCACCTATCATTGTCGAGCACTTTCATCGTTGAATGCACAATCTTTCACTGACCTAGCCATCATCTTCACCACCGGCCACCATCTTCCAAACTCCAATGATTACCCTTGTCATGATCATTCCACAGTCTTCTACTTGTTGCTGACCGCCCTCAGCCACCCACCATGATATGGGACTAATATGCATGCGATTATTTTTGTATGTTTTATATATGGAGTTAAGTGATTAAATCCCAAAAATTGGATCAAAATAAGTTATAAGGAATTCTATATGAATTTTAGAAGTCAAACATGCAGATTACAACCTAGAAAAGCAATAAAGAAGGATCGCCAGGGCTTAGAAGCCTCGGTTAAGGCAAGTTCTCCTACAATAAAATTACTAGTGGCAGAAGAGGTGTACCTGACAACTTCTGAAGTGCTCGATGAAGATTGCAGTGAAGGGACCTCTCATTCCTCGATGGATGCGGCCTGGAAAATCGAGCCAAAGACCCGTGGATACCTGGCTTTCTGCTCGTGGTCCGATTAAGGCTTGGTTGGAGTCGTTGGATTCGTAGGAATTCGGGGACCTGCAAACGACTTTTCAAGGGTTAGAAAACTCACAAGGAACAAGGAAACAAGGAAAATAGCAAGGGGAATAGAGTTTTGGAGGTGGCGGCCAGGGCTCTGGAAGGTTGGTTGGCTGCGGGAATCTATTGCAACACCGGGAAGAAGAAAGCACCAATAAAACCCCTTAAGCACAAGCAGGGTAGCACAAAGCAATTGAAGAGAACTCAAGTTTTAATTCATATATCAAATCAATCCTCATACAAGACTAGGGTCCTTTAAATAGATCCTTAGTCTTGGGCTCCAAGTAAGGACACATTAGTCTTTACATAAGAATCCTACTCCTACTCAACCCTAGCTAGAAAATAAAGAAACATTAGGTAAAAAAATCCCTAAAAATTCTCTTGACTTGGTCAACACTCCAAGGATGCCTAGGAGGGCGTGTTGGGCTTCTTAGAGCAACAAGGGCTGGCCCATAGGGGCTTGGGTGAATGGGCTTGGGCCTTTAGAAGCTAGGATGGCCTGGTAGCTAGGTAGTAGGAATATTCCTTGGTATCTTGCTTCTTAGGGGCTTGGGCTTGGCGCCTGGGCTTGATTTCTTTGGGCTAGGATGCGGTAGATCTCTGGAATCATGGATGCCCTGGTCTATGAATATATTCTAGCATCTGGAAGGGAACTGGGCATCTGGAGGGCATCTACAAGGAATCATGGTTTTCTGAATTTTCCTCCTGGGGTCTTCAAATCTTCAAGCTGGGTTGGACTTGGGCTATATTTCCATGTCTTCAATCTGGTTGGACTAGTCTTCACTTGTATGATGTGGTCTTGAGTCTTCAATATGGTTGAACAGGACTCAAAAAAAGAAAATTAGCTCGACATGAGCTGACTAACACTGGACTGGACTAGCTCAACATGAGCTAACTAATACTGAACTGAAATAACAACTCAAAGACTCAAATGACAAACTAAAAATGGGCTAAGTAATCCACAGAGGGTTGTGAAGCCTCTATCTTATTCCGGTGCCTCTGGTGTCCCCATCAATTCTCCCAGAGTGGGAGGAAACTCGACCCTATCGAGTGAAGATCAGGCCGGCTCACATATCTCTCTAGGAGGTCTGGGTTTAGGCATTGCAAGTCCTCTCGAAAAATCCATGAATCGTCCGACTCTGGCCGACCTTACCATCAGACCAGGAAGTGTTGATAGCCGTGGCCCTGGGTCGTGATGGCTTGATCGTCAAGGATACGCTCGATCCATTCTCATCTCTCAGGCCAAGTTTGTTAGTGGACACTCTGGGTTAGGATCATTCATAATAGGAGGGGATAGGTCCAAAGGCCTCACTAGGTATCGCTGCCGGGTCCCTGTATTCAACCAAGTCTGCAATATTGAAGGTAAAACTAATGCCCAAATCCGAAGGCAAGTCTAACACCTAGGCATTTGATCCAACCTTCTCTATCACTTTAAAAGGTCCGGCTCTGCGAGCTTGAAGCTTCTTTAGGCCTAAGCCTAACCAAGATAGAATCCACTACACCAAATTCTTTGGTCCATCATCGAAAATTACCCAGTTGTTTCAAAATTAGTGCAGGTGGTGAACATGCTGGGCTCATGTAGACTCCTAACATGATGATGCAAAGGACTCAAACCTATACCTAACAGACTCGACTATGCATTCCTATAGTAAAAAATTTTATTGAACTCTTTGGATCTAAGCCTAACAAATTATAGGTTCTCTAGGTTTGATCTTAGCTTGACATGCACATAAAAATTTACAGTGGGCTCCAAGCAAATTCAAAGGGTATGCTAGAAGTATAATGCAAACCTAACATGCATAATGAATGCATGCAGTATGCTAATCTCAATTAAATGCAATCTAATGATCCTAGAAATGCTGGAGGTGTCTTGAAAGAGCAAAAAATAGGAAAAGGGTTCAGAATTAGTCTGGTAGGGTGGAAAAAAAGGTTCAAGGTTATTTGGATAAAGTAGGATAAAAGAAGGGTGTCAGGGACTAATCCTAGACTAATAAGGCTAACCTTACGGGGTTGCGGTACATCTACGGAGTTTGCATAATGGAAGGATGGGTTATTAATATCAAGGAAGAGATCCTTAATAGGAACTATAGGAGGAGGCTCATCTTGAGTGTACTGATTCAAAGAGATCAGGTCCTTAATAAATTGTTCAGGTTGTTGTATTTTAGGACTAGACTCTATAATTTGGCTCTCCTCTATGGTTTCCTCAGGCAAGGCTCTAGCAGCAGTATCTAGGTTCTCTTCCTCTAATTGTTCTTCTACTACAGGTTCCTCTACTAGACTAAACTCATAGGTGGCCTCTTTAGATGTCTTAATGGGCTCCGGAGTTTCTTTCTCTAAATTCTCAGGGGTTCATCCTCTTCATGCCTTCTCCTTCATATTCGTCTACTAAACTAGGATTAGCCTAATACACTTCTACCTTAGGCTCATTAATGGGTTCTAGGGTCTTTTCCTTGCAACCTAATGGGACAGGAGTAGTAGGCTGGTCTAAAGGAAGTCCGCCAGGTTTGGACTTAGGCTCAAGGGAATTATCCTTATTAGACTTAGATTGATTGATCCTGAATTCCCTCTGATATAACTCGAATTCCCTAGCTAGGTGATAGGCTTCCTCTAGGTCCTTAATTTGATAATGATACAGCTCCCACTGGATATCCCTACGCAGGCCATCCTGAAATCTAGCCATGATCTTAGACTTTGGTTCGACTGTGTTACATTTCCTACTAAACTCGTTAAATTTGTCAATGTACTCAGACACAGTCATGTTCCCTTGTTTTAATTTGTACCATTGGTCTAAAGTTTGTATTCATAAGATTCACCTAGGTACTCTTCTCTCAATTTACTTCTCATGGCTTTCTAGGTATGTATTCCATTCCCCCATCGATAACATTCATCCTCCGTACATTTTCAATGTTTCTTTGGCTTGGCATATCTGATTAACCCATGTGCAACAAAACTAATCTTATCTAACTCTGACATCCCAGTATACTCAAGTGCCGATCCATCATATCCTCCCATTCAGTATATACCTTAGGATCTGGTCTTCCATCAAACAGGGGTACATAAGGTTGGGTGCTCCTAATGGGTCTTCATCTTAGCTCAGGTAATCATAATTGGTCTCCTATGGTTAGGTTCTAAGGTGGATCATGGTATGGGGTTCTCCTAGGGTTGGGCTCCCTATATGGGTCAAAGTATTGGGTTCTCCTAGGATTGGACTCCCTATATGGTTAGAGTATTGGGTTCTCCTAGGATTAGACTCCCTATATGGGTCAGAGTATTGGGTTCTCCTGGGTTCAGTATCATAATAAGGGTCATGGTAAGGGTTCTTCTAGGTTCAGTATCATAATAAGGGTCATGGTAAGGGTTCTTCTAGGTTCAGTATCGTAATAAGGGTCATGGTAAAGGGTTCTTCTAGGTTCAGTATCATAATAAGGGTCATGGTGAGGGTTCTCCTAGGATTGGACTCCATGGTCACACTATTGAATTGGATTAAGTCTACTGGCATTGGGTTCCTAACCTAATGGTCATGCAATCAAACACACATTGACTTCTAAGCTAGTGCACATGCAAGACTCGATCAAACAACTACAGCTCCCTAGACCTAGAGTCCAAAACTAGGTGCTCAATCAGAGTAGCAAACTAGCCTATAGTAATCCTGTACTCAGCCAGGCAGGTGTAAGGGTAGTGTTAGGTCCCTGATTGCCAATCCTAGACACCAATCAGAGATTGGCCAAGTAGGCTGACCAGCATACAAGCCCTTCGAGATTGAATCCTTGAACCACCATTCTAGACACTAAGCACAAGGCACACACAGGTTAGCTTGACATAGTGATCTGACACTAGCCCGGACCCGACCAGTTGGTGTTCCTAGCCCACTAGGGCAAATTAAGTCTAAAAGATTTTAGGTTAGGCTTGGGACCAAATGCAAGGGGTGTGGTTTTGGGCTAAGGAGAGGTTATTAACTCCTCCTCTTATCTGATATAGCAAGAGTGCCCTTAAAAGTAAATTATGCAATGATGGCAGGCAGATGAGGATGCAAATTTGGGTTTAGATGTTTTTATGTTTTTGGAGAATATGTAATTTTTTTTTGGTATTTTTTTAAATAGAAGGAAACATGCAAGTTTGGCCTAATATACAGGAAATATACTAAAATTAAAAGATATGCAAAGAGATGCTAAACAAAACCCTAAACTTCCAAACTTATCTTGCTGAAAAAATAGAGCAAAAAATTTGTAGGCTGTATTTTGGCTTGAAGAAACTGCACAAATCGAAATAAAATCTGAAAAAATTATGTGAAATACTTTGAATTGTGATGAATCCAAAAACTAAATTTCATAATTTTTTGAGTTTTGAACAAGAAGAAATAACTAAAATAACAGAGTATATATGGACTATAAAAGATGCAGAAAACAAGCCCTAAGCTAAGCTCTGATACTAGATGATGCGGGACTAATATTCATGCAATTATTTTTGTGTATTTTATATGTGAAGTTAGGTGATTAAATCCCGAAAAATGGATCAAAATAAGTTGTAGGAAATTCTATATGAATTTTAGAAGTCAAGCATGCAGATTAGGACCTAGAAAAGTAATAAAGAAGGATCGCTGGGGCTGAGAAGCCTCGTTAGGGCAAGTTCTCCTACATAAAATTACTGGTGGCAGAGGGGTGTACCTGACAACATCTGAAGTACTCGATGAAGATTACAGCGAAGGAATCTCTTGTTCTTCGATGGATGCAGCTTGGAAAACCGAGCCAAAGACCCGCGGATACCCGGCTTTCTGCTCGGTGGTCCGATTGAGGCTTAGTTGGAGTTGTTGGATTCGTAGGAACTTGGGGACCTGCAAATGACCTATCAAGGGTTAGAAAACTGACAAGATAACAAGGAAACAAGGGAAAACAGCAAAGGAGAATAGAGTTCTGGAGGTGGCGGCCAGGGCTCTGGAAGGTTGGTTGGCTGCAGGAATCTGTTGCAACACCGGAAGAAGAAAGCACCAATAAAACCCCTTAAGCACAAAGCAGGGTAGCACAAAGCAATTGAAGAGAACTCAAGTTTTATTCATATATCAAAATCAATCCTCATACAAGAGACTAGGGTCCTTTAAATAGACCCTTAGTCTTGGCTCCAAGTAAGGACACATTAGTTTTTACATAAGAATCCTACTCCTACTCAACCCTAGCTAGAAAATAAGAAAACATTAGATAGAAAAATCCCTAAAAATTCTCTTGCCTTGGTCAACACTCCAAGGATGCCTAGGAGGGCATGTTGGGCTTCTAAGAGTATCAAGGGACCAGCCCAAGGGGCTTGGGCGCATGGGCTTGGGCCTCTGGAAGCTAGGATGGCTTGGTAGCCAGATAGCTGGAATATTCCTTGGTATCTTGCTTCTTAGGGCTTGGCTTGGTGCCTGGGCTTGATTTCTTTGGGCTAGGATGCAGGTGGACCTCTGGAATCATGGATTCCCTAGTCTATGAATATATTCTGGCATCTGGAAGGGAATCTGGGCATCTAGAAGGCATCTGCAAGGAATCAGGGTTTTCTGAATTTTTCTCCTGGGGTCTTCAAATCTTCAAGT
This sequence comes from Areca catechu, assembly GCA_021397845.1. Taxonomy (NCBI): domain Eukaryota; kingdom Viridiplantae; phylum Streptophyta; class Magnoliopsida; order Arecales; family Arecaceae; genus Areca; species Areca catechu. The sequence continues at coordinate 78,021,737 of CM038050.1, forward strand.
TGGGTTGGACTTGGGCTATACTTCCATGTCTTCAATCTGGTTGGACTTGGTATTCACTTGTATGAAGTGGTCTTGAGTCTTCAATATGGTTGAACAGGACTCAAAAAAATAAAATTAGCTCGACATGAGCTGACTAACACTAGACTGGACTAGCTCAACATGAGCTGACTAAAACTGAACTGAAATAACAACTCAAAGACTCAAATGACAAACTAAAAATGGACTCAAATGGGCTAAGTAATCCACAGAGGGCTGTGAAGCCTCTGTCTTATTCCGGTGCCTCTGGTGTCCCCACCACACCATCATCTTCAATTGCCAACACCACCGACCGATCACTGCATGCTCTCTCCACACCATCCAATGGCCTACCCTGCTGTTCATCCTCTTTGTTTTTCTTTTTCCTGGACCACCACCACCATTGGCTACCGTGTCTGCCACCTTCCACTAGCCACCCAATAGGGAGAAGCAGAACTCAAGTCCAAGTTGGATTCAGGATTTGGAGACCCAACGAAGTCCCTCCTGAACTTTGTGTGCTAGAAGGAAAGTAAGCTATGATTTGGAGACCTAGTGATGTCCCTCCTAATCTTTAGGTAACTAGATAAGGAAGAAGAGCATCGACCATCCATCACGACACAAATCGGATGGTCCAAATTTCTTCCTATGATATTCAGTCAGTTTGTTGCCCGATTGTGTCCTAATATGACTAGAATGAAGTCCTTGATGAGCCCTATTTAAAGGACCCTTGGCTTACAGTAGAAAGCATCTTGGAGAGAGGAGTACGGTACATAATAGAAGGTCCAGTTTTGGGTTGCATGTTGGCCTCTAAGAGTGAGGCTTCTTAGAGGATAAGCTGTGTCATCTATGCCATCTTCAAGCCTATGCCGATCTCTAGATCAAGACCCAAAGAGCAGGAAGAAGAGGAAACCCAGTTCGCTCCATGGAGTATGATGAAAGAAGGGACGTGACATCAACCGACTTTCTGACGAGGCTGCACCAATCGACTTTGGACACTTTGTTCCTATCTTCTTATATATTTATTTTTTATATAAATTTTAATTAATATAAAATTTATTTTCATTTAAATTCCTATCTTTTACTTTCTTGCAAGTAGATGCTAGGATCTAAAAAGTAGATCCTATGATATGGGATGCTAGATGGAGTTTTAACTTAGGAACTTAATGATCTAAAATAGCAAGGATTTCTTCACATATCAGCAAAATTCATGCATAAGAGAGATCAACTAAACTTATTGTAGGAGACTACTCATTGAAAGTTGTAATAACCGTAATGTAGTTTCTATTCAATCAAAAGTAGAAAGGACCTAACTGTTGAGAAATCATTCTAACTAGGATATGTAGCTTTAAATAATCAGACCTAAGAGTCTATGTGGGTTGCATGTTGGCCTCTAAGAGTGAGGCATCTAGCTTGATGTTTCTAATGGCCCTTTCTTCCTGGTTTACGATCTCTGGGTTGGGTCTCCTAGGTTCAAATTCTTGGGCTGGGTTAACACAGGGAATTCTCCTGGGTTCAGCCTCTATGGATGGTTCATGGTGAGGATAATCCCTAGGGGGAAAGGGCGACTCAGACTCAGGTTCAACAGATGGTCTAGGACTATTCTTTTCTAAGGATCCAACTCTTTCATCAAGCTTATCAAGCTTACTGTTCATCTTAGCCAATTGCTCAAGAATAACCTTGAGTTGATCTTCTCTTTCATTCTCCATAGGTTCACTTGATTGGGAATGGTGGGAATGATAAGGGACTCCTGATCTAGTCGGCATGAAGCATGCAAAAATCATCTATGATCTACTAGACCTAGAATCTCAACCAGTTGCCTAAGTTAGGTGGCAAACCAGTCTGTAGTAACTCTGTGCTTGGCCAGGTAGGTATAGGGAGTGGAGGTCCCTGAACACCAACCTTAAACACCAATCTGGGATTGGCCAGGTAGGCGGACCAAACTCACAAGCCCTGAATCACCAAGCCTAGACACCAAGAGCAGCGGTACACATAGAATGGGCTGACGCCAAGAATAGACACTTAATCTTGACTCGACCAGTTGGTGTCCCTAAGCTCTCTAGAGAAAAATTAGTGTCTACTCAATTTTAATTAGAGCTTAGGTTTGTGATGCAGGTTAGTGATTTTTGGACTAGGGACAAGTAATGAAATCCTGACCCTATATCAAATTGCCGCCCTTAAAGTGATTTATGCAAATGATGGCAAACAAATGCTCTAATGAGATGGATTTAATTTTTTTTTTTTTGGGGGGGGGGGGTTTTGATGTATGATAATAGAGATAAGATGATGGAAATAAAATGATATGATTCTAAATGCAAGATTAAACTATATGACAAATGAAATGTAAGAAAATGCAATTGCTGAAATTCTTAGAATAGAACTTCTTCTTAGGTAGTATTCTGGCTTGTACTAATTCTACAAGCTGCAATAAAATTTGAGAAAATTACCAAAATATTTCTAATTATGTGTGATCTAACAAAATAAAAACTAGAAAATTTGGAGACTCCTACAAGCATAAAAAACTAAAACAACATACTATATTTGGAAAGGAAAAAATGCAGAAATTAAAAGACGATGAGATCTAATGATGCAATATTTTTTTTTGGTTTTTTTCTTTTAGTCTATTCTTCTTGTATTCCTCTTCGAAGGTCAATCACAGTGGCACCCCTACACGCCTTAGGAGATCTCCGTGGAATGGGAAGAGAGGGTCTTGAAACCCTACTTTTCTTCTAAGATGGGATGGCCTGGTGAAGCACCTACTCCAGGTACTTAAGAAATGCTAAGTCCTAACCATGCTCTGATACCATAAATGATGGGGGACTAACCAAATGCAAGATGAAATGATGTAGGTGATTTGTTGTTTTGTGACTTTTAGGGTTTTGAATTCAGTTGAGGATTCCCGAAGATAAGAAAGAGTAAATCTAGGATTCTATACTAACAAGAATCTCAGGCAAGAAAGTAGTCCCTAAGAAATGATAAAGAGAGGATCCCAGGATTAAGAAATCCCATAGAACTTAGATCTCAGGACAATATCGACTTAGGAGTTCAGGGAGGCAAACCTCAAAGATCTGAAGCGCCCGATGCCGAGATCACTCACTCTCGTGGATGCGGCCTGGATGATCAAGCCTTCAACCCGCGGATGTGCCGGGTCACTGTCCGAAGGTCTCGATGGCAAGGGCAACCGACTTCGTGTTCATGTCACCTGGAGGACCTGCGAGCATTCATAGAAGAAGAGTTAGGTTTCGATCAAAAGATAGCATTAGAAGATGGAAAGAGAGTTGGTGTGATGATGGGTGGAGTCTTCTTGCTAGGCGCCCGGGTGGATGATCCCGATAGGCTCCGATTTGAAGCTAGAGGATGGAGTTGTGGAAGGGAGGGTAACTTGAGGCCTCACACCTCTCGACACCGGATGGCGAAGGCACTCCCTCACGAAGATCAACGTTCCTAGTGAACGAAGGCAACTAAAAAGATATTGAATCTCAAGAAACTTGGTTTTTCATTCATCAAAAATTAGCCTTACAAAGGAGGGGTAAGGTCCTTTAAATAGGCACCTTAGGATCCCATTTGAAATTCAAATAAAAGTTACAAGTCTTCTTGAAGGGGCACCCAAAATTTTAGAAATTTTCCTCTCCTTGGCCGACCATGAAGTGGACTTGATTGGGCGTGGCTTGATATGAGGCTTGGAAGAGGATCTTGGCGCCCTTGAACTTGGAATGTTGGTCCTTTATTTTGGAAGAAGACAAGAAGTGAGGCTTGTAGCAAGGCAAGTGTTCTCCTTCTTTCCTTGGTTGTGCATCCATCTTTGGAACAAGACAAGATGTGGGGAGTGGGAGGTGGAGGCGCCCATGGATTCTTGCCTTCCTTCCATAGTTGTTCATGTAGATTGGAAGAAAGATTGATTGGAGGGCTTGAAGTAAGGGATTTAATTCCAAACTCCAACCCCCATTTGACCTTTTCTTGGCCGGCCACCCATATGTAGAAATAAGCTTGATAGGGGGAGGGAAAGAGGGAGTGAGTCAAGTGATATGTCCCCCCCTTTGGGCATCCAAAGCTGACTTGTATGCCGCCCACATGGCAAGTTGTCATGGTGCCACATAAGATGAAAAGGAGCCCCTGAGCTGAGTTGGCTTCCTTCCTGACTTGGCTCCAAAGAGACTAGATTTTAAGACCAATCTTGCTTGGACCCATACTTCAAACCGACTCTGACTAGACTCAGTACACACAATTGACTCAATACAGGACTAGACACAGATACAGGAGACTCAATTCAAAGCTAAAAAAAATTATAAGGTTTAGGCTTGAAGCCTTATTTCAAGACCTAAAAAATGGAACCCTAATTGGACATCCATAGAGGGTTAAGGAGCCTCTGTCGGATTCTGGTACCCAACCACTAAAATTATAAGTAAAATTTATTTTAATGAATTTATAGATTTAAATAGAATGGTTCAATGTTATTAAGTGGTGATCATCAGGACTTATTCATTATATTATATGAATCAGTACTTGCAGGATGAAGAAGTAATTTTATTAGATATCTCACAGAAAGAAGTAGGCAAAGAAGTATTTATTTCTAATGATAAAGATAAGATATTGATGGATAAAAGTTTGGAAGATATGTTTCGTGAGGTTTCTGTTTCTTATACAATTGAGCTCGATGCTCCATTGCTTATAAAGGACAAAAGTTGATCTTTAATGAAACATGCTATGGGTACTCACATTATTTGGTGAAAAGATTATATATGTATCTATGTACATTATTAGTTTAATAATGATTTATACTATCTCTAAAATGATGCATATTTATATAATTTCTTTATTTTTGCAGATTCAGGTGCTATAATGGAAGTGTCAAGGAAGAAATGGAGATTTTACAAAGTTTACTTTATATATCTTTATTTTCTTTATGGTGTAGTAAAATAGTTGGAACTTATTTTATGATATATTTTGAGTTCTAGTATTTACTTTCTTTTGAAATCAGTACTATATTTTGTTTGCTGTTCTTTAGATTTTGATGAAATTAATAAAGTTGTTGAATCAATATTTTTGTTAGACTATCACTATATATATTAAACTACATTTAATATAATGTTGAAAATTATCTTGTTTATAGTTATTTTATTTCTTTCTATTTTATTTATTATTACAGGTGATCCATATTTTGAAACTGGATTGAGCATGGCTATATTTAATTATATTCTTATATTTTATTATTGATAGTATAGGTTCATTTATACCTACACTTTGTTAATTCCAACAAATTCTAATTCGTATGTATTTAATTATTCATGTTTTTAATCCGTATGTATTTAATTATCCACGTTTTATAAAGGAGGGTATAGACTAGATTTATATCTACGTATATAATCTTACATATGTTAGATATTATATGGGTAAAGCACGTCTACACACACGAAAAAAAAACATGGATATAAGCTATAGCCACGCCAGGCATACCCATGTTTAACTAGACGTGGGTACCAATGTGGGTGTAGACATATATCCATGTTTTTTAAACTTTTATCTACGTATTTTCTACGTGGGTGTAGCTCAGTTTTTTTATAGTGGGAGTTTAATGATGATCGGGTAGCTAAGAGTCTTTTCTAGGTCAAATAGGGTTGGACAAGGATTTGGAGTCCTTTTCTAAATGGTTTGAAGCCTTGAACTCCTATTGAACTATTCTTCAATATAGAGGCTATAAAAGAGGGATAGGGGTTAGAGAGGTTATGGGTGAGGATCCAAAGAGCTTCCAAGAGGTATAGTAGTGGCAAAGAGCCTGTAGAGGCTAGAAGATCTTCTTAAGAGTTAAGAGCCTTATGAGAAACTAAATTTTTTGTTAAAAACAAGATTGAAAGTACGAGTTCTTATCTTATAAGTAATTATTTTTTTATAGTGAACTCTTGCATGTCTTATTAAATTATCTTTTATTCTATTTGCTCTTCCTCCTTCTCTTTTAGTATCAACAATGATATCATGATCTTGGACATGGGGATCTATATTCCATATGAAAATTTTTTAACAAGAGGTATTAGTGTAGGTGGTACCATGATAATTGGTATTAAATCTCAGGATAACTAGATTGTCTGTGTTGATCAAGACTGAAGAAGTTACAGAAGACATGCACAATCAAAGTCAACATCAACCGGTTCAATGGAAAGAGTAATTTCTTTCTCTAGCAAGTATGGGTAAAAGACGTACTCATCTAGCAAGGATTGATCGACATCTTATATGTGAGAACCAATAGGCCACCATGAAGGACAAAAGTGGAGGTAGCTTCAGATGCATATAGTGAGCATGATTTACTTGTACCTAGTAAATGACATATTGATTCATGTACTGAGCGAGACTTTCTAGCAATGATATGCTTGAAGCTCAAAAATTATATATGACAAAGTCCCTCACTAATATACTCTTTTTTTAGAACCAGTTCTATCAACTATGGATGAACAAAGGGCAAAGTATGCAGAAGTATCTAAGCAACTACTAGATGATCCTTACCAATCTTTTGAGTATAGGTGACAAGGTTGAAGACAAGATTAGGATTTTGTTTTACTATTATCACTTTTGCACTCCTTTAAGTTCTTGGTGACTACTTTTTTGGTGGGGAAGAGCACTGATACGGCAGGACCACTGACGTGGAGTCCCTCTTAGATCCAGCTGGTGCCCATGTTGGTAGAAGATGCCATTTGGATGCCGCATCAAGAGAGCCCCTTGGTCAGAGTTGCTCCCCCGAGGTCGAGCACCAGCCAAGGTTGTGCCTCGCTTCTCGAACCCCTTGGCCATAGTAGCTCCCTCGAGGTCGAGCCTCGATCAAGGTCGTGACTCACTTCTCGAGCCCCTTGGCCGGAGTGGCTCCTTCAAGGTCGAGCCTTGGTCGAGGCTATGCCTCACTTCTCGAGCTCCTTGGCTAGAGCAGCTCCCCTGAGGTCGAGCCCCGGTCGAGGTCATGCCTCGCTTCTCGAGCCCCTTGGCCAGAGCGGCTCCATCGAGGTCGAGCCTCGGTTGAGGTCGTGCCCTTGTTCTTCAAGCCCCTTAGCCAAAGTGGCTCCCTCGAGGTAAAGTCCCAACCGAGGTCGTGCCCCCATTCTTCGAGCCCCGGATGGAGTCGGGCTCCCTTGCTCGAGGTCGACCCCTGGTCAAAGTCAACCTCTTCCCGGGGTCAGGTATGAATTATTTAGGTGAACACAGCCTCTCCCACAAGCACCCCTAGGGCAAATGGGTGGGTGACATCAGCAGGTGGCTCCACCGCCATCGCCAGAACCCTGGCATGGCATGGAGAGGCTGACATTTCTGAGGGACGGTGGCATGCTGCCTGGAACCTTTGAAGGAACGGCACCCCGCCATGGCATGCCACCTACGGAGGAGCGTCCCGCCAGAGCGTTAGGCCACTCAGCTCTCTATTAGCACCACTTGGGGAAGGGCACTCTGTTCGAGGTGCTATGCCCCTCTACCCATCATTTGTGCCACCTAGAAGCAGAAGGTTTTGCAAGGAAATTCAGACCCTATAGCGTCTGCCTCCGAACCGATGCTTTGCCAGGTCTCCCCAAGCATGGTGAGACGATGTCAAAGAGGGGCTGTATTCTATTGGAGTGTCAAGATCCATGGTATACCTCATGTACCCGCCATGAAAGGGACGCGCACTCCTCTAAGTTCCACTACCACTGTCAGTGACAGGCCTCCCCCTCCTCTGAAGGGGGGAAGGAGAGCAAGCCTACGCCTTCCTCACTGGAGAGGTGCGTAGAGGAGGCCAAGCCAGAACTCCGCACCCCATCGAAGGGGCCACTCATTTATAAAAAACCAAAAGGGACCTCCGATCAAGGTAAGTGAGAAGGGACAGGCAATTTAGCAAGACTCGAAACACATCAGAACTCTCCAGGAGAGTTCCAACGGCTACGACCACCATTGCTCAAGCCCTCCTTCTCGACCCTAACTCCCATTTCATCATTTTTCAATACCTTTAAGAGTGAAGACCACTTCAGGATCCACCGAGGAGGATCTGTTTTTCTTGATCATCCACTGACTTGACTGTTGGAGTGTTCTCGTCGGGATCCCCGACCTAGGTCTCCCTTCTTTTGCAGGATCGGACACGTGCATTGGATGCCAGGCGAGAGGGCCACCAACCAACACCATGCAAGAGTAGTAGGCCACGACGATCTAGGCGACAACAAGAACTATCAAGATGGAGGAGGTCATTTCAGCACTTCTTCAGAATGAGATTTTCAGGTAGGAGAACCAAGCTTCAAGTTTAGACAAAAATTTAGTATTGGCAATCATTGGAGGAGCTAGCAGTAGAGGATAGAGTAGAAAGGATCAAGTGCTACTGGTGTAATGAGTTTAGACATCATGTTAGAGATTACCAGTAGTTTAATAATTAGATGAGTGCTACTGTGGCTGTGGTGATGGTAGTGATACTGATAGATGTGGTGATGTACTCATGGTATCTGATGAGTTATCTTCTTCTTTTTAGTAGTAAATTTTAGATTCTGCATGTTTCCATCATGTATGTTATAGAGAGGAGCCGTTCGACTCTTAAAAAGTAGAGAGGGAACTATCTACCATCCAGACGGATTGAGTTATACGAACAAGGATGAAGGGATAGTTAGCTTAAAACTTTATGATAGAACATCAAGAAATTAGACGAGGTCTGATACATACCTAGCTTCAACAAGAATCTAATATCACTGATTAAACTAAATTTAAATGGATACACATAGAGAGTCGATGATGAAATCCTTAAGGTTATTTATAATAGTAGGATTATCTTACAGAAAAAGAAGTGTAAATGATATTATCTCTTGATTGGGACTCTAGTACAAGGAGAAGTTCCTGATGCAGATGGGAACCTAATATGAGATGGAGCTCTAAGAGCAGGTCCATTAGGCATGAGATGAAAGACTCTAGAGGATGATATGCGATGTCACATGATGAAGTTTATATTACCTTAGAACACTTACTTGAACATTGTTGCCCAGCTAAAGCAACCCAAGAGGAGGGATGAATTGGATTTTTAAAAACTTTTTTATAAGAACTAAAATAGATGCTAGTGTGTTTCTAAAGTGTTTGTGTGCTCAAAAAAATATGCAGCAGAAGTAGTAAAGTAAATGCAGAAAGAGTAAATAGCAATCACAAACATAAAAGTTTTATAATGGTTCGGTGTACTCCAAAACACCTATGTCCACTCTCCAAGCTTTCTTTGGATATTTCACTATAATCCAACCTTGATTACAGTAGATTAGTTTTCCGGGCTTACAAATCAAAATCCCTTAATTTTCACAAGGCTAACAAAAAACGTAGTTGCTTTTCAAACATGGCTTACTAACAACCTAAGTTGGTTTTCATACAAGGCTAACCAACAACCTCAGCACTAGTTTTAATCCTCTTGAAACTAGGAACAACAAAATAATTCAAGTATTGTGTAAAAATATAATTCTCAAAAAGCAAATAAACTCGATGAAGCTCTTGATTGTTATTGAAAAGCTTATCTCCAAGTTGTTGAAGCCTTAATCAATGGAGGGATCAGTTGTGACTGAGGAGACTGATACAACAGCTATAGCACAGGATTAGTAGGGGTTTCTTCGACTATGGAACTACCACCTAGGCCACATAGGAGATCGTGGGATGAAGGAGCTAAGCAAACATGGATTGATTCCAAATATAGATGGAGGAGTTTCAGAGGTGTGTGAGCCATGCCAGATGGAAAAATAGAAGAGAGTTCAATTTGTCAGTTGTTCAACCCATAATGTAGCCCCACTGGAACTAGTTCACACTGATGTGTGGGGACCGACTTTGATTTCAGCCAGAAATGGAGCGAGATACTTCTTGACCCTGATAGATAATTTTTTCAAGAAGGTTTGGATCTATTTCATGAAGGAAAAATCAGAAGTCTTTTCCAGATTCAAGGTATAGAAAGCTGAAGTGGAGATGAGTAAGGTAGAAGTGTGAAGTGTCTGCGGTCAGACAATGGTAAAGATTACACCAGCAAGGAGTTCAAATTGTTTTGTGAGGAGTGTGGCATCAAAAGATACTTCTCGGTTAGAGGAACTCCTCAAAAAAATGGGGTGGCCGAACGAATGAATAAAATCCTTATGGAAAAGGCATGGCGCATTAGGCTGTAGGCAAGGCTTCCTAAGGCATTCTGGGTTGACACAGTTGATGCAGTTTGTTATTTGGTGAATTGGTCATCTCACACTAAGTTAGATAGTAGAATTCTAGAAGAGAGATGGTTTGGAAGGAAGATTGGCTGAGCCATCTATGGATATTTGGGTGCACGACATTTGTGCACATAGGTGCTGGTGAGCGGAGTAAATTGGATGCTAGATCTCAAAAGATGGTATTCTTGGGATATCCGCAAGGAGTTAAGGGATACCGGATGTAGGATCCCTTGGAGCTGAAACGTCGTCATCAGTAAGGATGTGACCTTTGATGAAAATTTAATTCTCCAAAGGTCATGTGGCATGGAGGAGCAACCGGAGCAGTAGGCGGTCTAGTAGGGTAGCATTGGACAACTCACATTATTTTCTATTTTGCCACTTTTAGGTGCATCTAAAAGACTTGATATTCAGGTGGAGCACTTCCAAAGGGTGCCTCCACATGTGGAGAGAGCTCAGACAGGTGATGGAAGTCAGGAGGACCAGCAGGAGCAAGCTGGACTCAGGAGGGATATCGAGGTTGCGCTATACAAGCCCAAAAGGAATGTCAGGCAACTAGATCGATATGGCTTCGAAGAGATGGTGTCATACACCTTGGTGATAGAAAATGGAGACCCTTACACCTATGAGGAGGCTATGTAGAGCCAAGACAAAGAGAGGTGGATCCAAGCAATGTCCAAGGAGATGCAGTCTCTCCACAAGAATGATACATGGTGATTAATACAGTTGTCACAAGGAAAGAAACCTATAGGATGCAAGTGGATTTACCAATTGATGTGGGACGAACTCCGATCAGGATTATTTTAGGGGTGGATCGTTGGTCGCTAGGAAACGACCTTTAGGCTAGGTTCAACCAGGCCCAAATTATTTTTTCCAATTTTTTTTTAAATAAACCCCTTTTTTCCATATATTTTTTCTTTCATATTTTTTCTCTCTTTTTTTCATTTTTTTCATTATTTCCTATGCTTGAAATCGACATTGGGAAGCCGGCTATGCGTTGAGAACTGTGTAGAAGGAGGGATTGCATTCATGTTCATGCAGGTTTCTCCTTCTCTCTCCACGGACCGAATCTAGGGGCAGGGAGGCTTGCCAAAGATTTCACCAGTTGGTGGCGATCGGATGAATCCGGTGGATGGCTCGGGTAGAGGCGGACGCGATCTCCTAGCGGGGTTGGCTGGTGATGTGGGACAAGGCTAGGAGGATCGTTGGAAAGCTGAGAAGTCTCTTGGGATTAGGATCAAGAAGGGGATAACTAGGGCCTCACACCCCGCGATGTTTCGAAGAACAAAGAAAAAGGGCTTCACACCCCGCGATGTTCCAAAGAACAAAGAAAAAGGGCCTCATACCCCGCAATGCTCGAAAGTGAAGGAATAAGGTCTCACACCTCTCGATGCCAAAAGCGAAGGAATAGGGTCTCCCACCCATCGACGCCCAATAGCGAAGGAAAAACGGGCCTCACACCCTCCCCATGCGGGGCGAACTTAAAGAATCACTCTTTTCTAAACACTCATCTTTTTTCATCAATTTTTACAAATAACTGAGGGTGGTATTTATAGACTTTCTAACCCTCTTACAAGATAAAGATGAAACCTATCCCAATCCTAACAAACTTCAAACTAATAATCTAATCTAAAACAAATTTGAAATTAAAACAACTTCAATTAATCAATATATCTAGATTAAAAAATTAAAATTAATAAATATAATCCAAATGCATCAAGATCTGTGCTGATAAAGGTGGATCTGTGTTGAGTTGCTTTGAGATCTGTGTAGATTCTGGGTGCTGAGGTCTACCAAGTGATGCCCACTGCAAGAAGAAATCCATCCAACTCTTGAAGAGCTCTACCTTCCGAAGGGTCTACTCCCCTCTAAAGGACATGGAGGAGTTTGGGTATAACCGTGAGGCTGGGTTCATATGGCTGGTCCAGAAAAGAAGAAGAACACACACATTCAAGAAGATCAAGCAGACGGTGTCGTATGCCACAAGGTGATGGCCTTCGTGGAGCAGTGCAAGATGAAGAAGATCATCGGTGTGAAGACAAAAGAGTTGTTGCTCTGGCTCTCTGTTTACTATGGAATAGAGGGAGGCGGCATCCTTCGGTAAGCCTCGAAGAAGGGGCAGGTGGGAACGGCTCCGGGAGAGGGGCTGCTCGGCGGTGGCGGCACAGACCCAGTTGGCGGTGAGGCGGCGGTAGGCGAAGTCAACGGTGGAGGAGTGGTGAAGGACTCATTGAGGGCGAAGTTGAAGACGATGTCTCGGCCAGTGATGGTGGATCGAGCGTCGGCACGGACGGGCGGCACAGATGCTTGGAAAGGCTTCCGGCGGTAGTGGAGATGGTGGCTGAGGTTGTCATTGCGGGAGGGCTTTGAGAACTGTGTAGAAGGAGGGATTGCATCATGTTCATGCAGGTTTCTCCTTCTTCTCCACGGACCGAATCTAGGGGCAGGAGGCTTGCCAAAGATTTCACCAGTTGGTGGCGATCGGATGAATCCGGTGGATGGCTGGGGTAGAGGCGGACGCGATCTCCTAGCGCGGGTTGGCTGGTGATGGGGGACAAGGCTAGGAGGATCGTTGGAGAGCTGAGAAGTCTTTTGGGATTATGATCAAGAAGGGGATAACTAGGGCCTCACACCCCGCGATGTTTCGAAGAACAAGAAAAGAGCTTCACACCCCGCGATGTTCCAAAGAACAAAGAAAAAGGGCCTCATACCCCGCGATGCTCGAAAGTGAAGGAATAAGGTCTCACACACCCTCTCGATGCTCGAAAGCGAAGGAATAGGGTCTCCCCCCATCGACGCCCAATAGCGAAGGAAAACAGGCCTCACACCCTCCCCATGCGGGGCGCGAACATAAAGAATCACTCTTTTCTAAACACTCATCTTTTTTCATCAATTTTTTACAAATAACTGAGGGTGGTATTTATAGACTTTCTAACCCTCTTACAAGATAAAGATGAAACCTATCCCAATCCTAACAAAACAAGATAAAGATGAAACCTATCCCAATCCTAACAAACTTCAAAACTAATAATCTAATCTAAAACAAATTTGAAATTAAAACAACTTCAAACTATCAATATATATAGATTAAAAAAATTAAAATTAATAAAATATAATCCAAATGCATCAAGATCTGTGCTGATAAAGGTGGATCTGTGTTGAGTGCTTTGAGATCTGTGTAGATTCTGGGTGCTGAGGTCTACCAAGGTGATGCCCACTACAAGAAGAAACCACAACTCTTGAAGAGCTCTACCTCCGAAGGGGTCTGCTCCCTCTCAAGGACATGGAGGAGTTTGGGTATAACCGTGAGGCTAGGTTCATATGGCTGGTCCAGAAAAGGAATAAGGAAACACATTCAAGAAGATCAAGCAGACGGGGTCGTATGCCAACAAGGTGATGGCCTTCGTGGAGCAGTGCAAGAGAAGAAGATCATCGGTGTGAAGACAAAAGAGTTGTTGCTCTGGCTCTATGTTGTACTATGGAATAGAGGGAGGAGGCGGCATCCTTTGGTAGCCTCGAAGAAGGGGCAGGGGGAACGGCTCTGGGAGAGGGGGCGGCTCGGCGGCGGTGGCGGCACAGACCCAGTTGGCGGTGAGGCGGCGATAGGCGAAAGAGTCGACGGTGGAGGAGTGGTGAAGGACTCATTGAGGGCGAAGTTGAAGATGATGTCTCGGCCAGCGATGGGGGATCGGGCGTCGGCACGGTACGGGCGGCACAGATGCTTGGAAAGGGCTTTTGGCAGTAGGTAGTGGAGATGGCGGCTGAGGTTGTCGTTGCGGGAGGTGGACGACGGCATGGCGGAGATGGCGGTCACCATGGTAGTAGGGGTGGATCGGATGGCTGGAATGGCCGGGCGGCACAGTCTGCTTGATCGTGGATTTGCGGCTCGGTCAGCTGCTGAATGGAGATGGTGGGGATGACGGCAGCGCGGCTCCGATTGCGAGTTGGGCGGTGCCGGTGTTGATGGATTGGGCGAGATAAGGTGGAAAGAAGGTGATCTAGGTAACGGATAGAGGAAGAAGATGATAAGAATAATAGAGGAATAAGTCAGGGATAAACATAGAATAAAATGGAAATAACGGGGATAAGTGAAGTAGCTGGGATCACAAACCAAAAAAAAATATAAAAAAAAAAATCTAGAGAGAAAAAGAAAACCTGATAGATTTTGATGTCCCCATCATTCCCTGGGATGGGAAAAAAACTCGCTCCGTCGAGTCAGGTTCTGATGCTACAATTTTTTTTCTCTAACCTAATCCTCTCCCGCTCTGATACCAAATTGATGTGGGACAAGGCTGCGAGAATCGTTGGAGAGCTGAGAAGTCTCCTGGGATTAGGATCAAGAAGGGATAACTAGGGCCTCACATCCCACGGTTTGAAGAATAAAGGAAAAGGGCCTTGTACCCCACGATGTTTCGAAGAACAAAGAAAAAGGGCCTCATACCCACGATGCTCGAAAGCGAAGAGGAGTAGAGTCTCACACCCCTCGATGCTCGAAAGTGAAGAATAGGGTCTCACACCCCTCAACGCTCAAAAGTGATGGAATAGGGTCTCACACCTTTCGACGCCCAATGGCGAAAGAAAAATGGGGCCTCACAGCCTCCCATGCAGGGCGAACCAAAAGAATAACTCTTTTCTAAACGCTCAGCTTTTTTATCAATTTTATTCATCAATACAATGAAATTGTCAAATTTGATTCCTTTGTTGTGTGCATCATGGGGTGTGTGAGCCCTTCTTTGTTCTACGAAAACATGCGAGGTGTGAAACCTATTTATCCAGCCATCAAAAAATCTAAATCCACAATATCTAAATCCCCTTCCTTCATTCTTTCTTTCTATTGCTGCTTTAATTTGTATTTTTTTCTTTGTTGAGTGTTACAGGTGAACAGGAATCAAGATCAGGGTTCGTGCCTCAGAACCAGCATCGTGCAGAAGAGAAGATTGGAGCCCGAAAGCAAGATCTTGAAATCCTATCGCTATAATCTTGAGAGTCATGCCAGATCTACATCGAAGAGAGAGCGATTTTCGTTGGTACAACTAAACTTGTTTTCATCTCTAATGCTGACTCATTGAATAAATCCTGTTTACGGTGGTTTCTCAACCACCAAGTCCTATTTTTTTTAATTGCTTATAGGTTTACTTGTGTGGGAAATGAATTAGTTTCCTTCGCCATCTCCTTAAAGTCTGCTTAAAATTTGAAATATAAAAAAAAATAATTTTTAATTTTTCTCTATTAATTAATATAATTTCAATAATTTAGTTTTGGTTTTCTATCCAACATCAGCCGGCGTCTGTCCGAGGCATTGATCTGAGAGGCGGATCTCTGCACGAACGGATGGAAAGGAGAAAGCATCGCTCTCTTGATTGGCCGGAGGACGACTCTGAAAAATAGAGGGATGGCGATGGGCTCTTCGATCGGAAGGGAGGACGTCGTCGTGGTCGGTGGCACGAGTGGATCTAGGGCACAGGGGGGTCCGATCAGCGTTGGTGACATAAGCAATGGTCATCGGCCTGATCATGGACATCTCAAGATAGAAGGAAGGGGGATGGAGGTTCAAGAGACCATTGGCATCAATTTGCCAGCAGTAGGGGCGATTGGGATTGGGCCGATTAAGGGCAAAACGGCATGCGTGGCATGGAATCGGGCAGAGATGGAGGCTTGGCGGTGGATCCCTGGTCATTAGCTACTAGCGATGGAGCAGGGAGGGGCTGAGGGTGTCGGTGACGTGGATCACTGATGGTGTTCCTAGTTGCAAGTGGATGAGCGGTTGTCGGATGGGAAGATCTGGCATCGCATGGAGATCTACTCAAGGCGAAAGAGAGATGGCACAGAGATGGGGCCTTCATGGAAAGATGGAGGCTTGGCGGTGGATCCCTGGTCATTAGCTACTAGCGATGGAGCAGGGAGGGGCTGAGGGTGTCGGTGACAGTGGATCACTGATGGTGGTTCCTATTGCAAGTGGATGAGCGGTTGTCGGATGGGAAGATCTGGCATCGCATGGAGATCTACTCAAAGGCCTAAAGAGAGATGGCACAGAGATGGGGCTTCATGGAAATAGGGGCAGAGATGTCCTGTGCTTTGTTCACAATTTGGATAGGGAACAGAGAAGGTGAAAAGGGAAAGAACACGGATGTAGAAGAAGACGGAATGAAAAATTTAAGAAGAAAAAAGAAAAATCATGGTTGGGTTACCTACCTAGGCTTCAATGCCCACTCTTAACCGTTTGACCATGTAGTGCATCCATCACCCTCTCCTTAACTAGGAGTTTTCTTTTCTCTTTCCAAATATCTTTGTTTAATTTTATTCGAATGATAAATAATTAAATAGCTAATCTGAAAATATCCGATATCCTGATCTCAGATACCTTAATCTCATCCTAATAATTTAAACTATTTATTTTAAAAAAATACACATCCAACTAAATCCTAAACAACTTTCAAACAATCGAGATATCCTAAAAAAAATCCAATAATATCCAAACCCCATACACCCATATAAATACAATATTATATTTATTTTCATCAAAATTTGTGCTGCTTCAAGGTTTGGCTACTTTAGGATTTTGATGCATCGGGAACCTAGTGTATCGGAATGTGTGCTCATCGACTGAGGCAAACACGAAAGCTCTGATACCCAAAATGATGCAGAACAAAAAAAAAAAAAGAAGCATATGCGGAAGTAAAATTAAGATAATCTTTTCTTTTTTTTTTTATATTTCAGAAATTGGCTTCGACTCAAAGTAAAGCTAAACTACGTTGAAGGAAACTAGGTAAGGATTGAAAGCACAGTTTAGAAGAAAACTAAAGTATCAGAGTAGTTCAGAAGTAACGGGTCGCTGGGGGTTGAGAAAACTCCCAGAACCTAGGTTTCGCTCTGAACTTCAACAGAACAGAAATAGAGAGGAGAGACGGTTTACTAACCAGACAGTGATCTTCTCAGGATTCTGGGTGGAAGAACTCTCTCGAGCAGATTGGGGATCCTCGGAGCGGCTATCTTCGCAATGGATCCTCCAATACTGGTCTCGTGGTTTGGTCGGCTTCTCCTGGACTCAAGATCTGGGAAAGAAGAGGAACAAAAGATGGAATTCAGAAACTCAAGAAAAGATTTTACCAGGTTGAAGAACTTGAAAGATGAAGTTGCTGAAATCGAATTCTCCTGGTGGCCGATCTGACTTCCCCTTAGAATTGTGTAGATCTGCAGTGTCTGGACTGGGGCTGGATGCTGGTGGTCGGCCTGGACTTGGAGATGGTGGCCGTGAGAAGGGAAATAGACTAGGACTTGGTGGAAAGAGAAGGGTGATGGCGGCTAGGGTTTGGGAGTTGAGTGGCTAACCTAAGGTTTGGGGATTGGAGATCTCTCACCTCCTCAAGGTTCCAGGGGAACCCGGATTTACTCCCTCACGGAGCTCAACACCTGGAAGCAAGTGCGGAAAAAGAGAAAAACACAAGTTTGCTCAAAAAAAATTTCTTTCATCATTGTCCTATAAACTTACAAGAGGGGTTTAATTTATAAGGCTTACAAGGGAGGAGGGTTTCACATCTTCCCATGTGGACTAAAGGAGGGGATCTACAAATTAGGGCAAATCCTTCACATATGGTCGGCCAAAATACCAAAAAAAATGGATTTGGGGTTAAATGGCAGGTAGATGGCGCCACCTTGCTTGGATCTTCAAGAAAAATTTCTTCCTTCCCTGGATCAACTCTTTTGGACTCCTCCTTTTCTTCCTCCCTAAGTCAAGGTCCTTCCCATCTTTGTTTTGGATGTCTTTGGCAGGTAGTGGGCGCCCCCTTGAAATTCTCTTCCAAGATGATTTCTTCCCTTCTTTGCTTTGGGTTTCTTGGGAAAGTCTTGGCCGCCCCCTTGATTTGAGGTCTCTTGGTGGACTTCCTTTATCTGGCGCATGAGAGAAGGAAGTTGCCATCTGTGGAGTGGGGACCAAAAGCTGCTAGATGTGGATATGGCGCCCCTGGACGGGGAGTGTGGCTGGGAGTGTGGTGTCCACTTGCCTGGTCTTGGAAGAAAGTGTAACATCCCAGGTTGAAACCCTAGTCCACTACTGAGTCAACATGACTCAACAAAATAAAATGCAGGTAATGTAGACTCAAGCTAAATTGAGTTGATCTAGTCAAACTCTTATTAAAAACCAAAAAACCCTAATTCTTCGGGCAAGGTTAATCAGAGATCCAGATGGAGCTCTGAAGTCTTCTTCTGAGTCTGGTGCCCGCACCAATTCTCCCAGGGTGGGAGGAACTCGACCCTGTCGAGTATGGATCAAGTTGGCTCTGGTATCTCTCCAAGAGGTCTGGGTCCAGCTCTTGTAACTCTTCTCGGGAGATCCAAGAGTCATCAGAATCTGGCCTTCCTAGCCAGCGGACCAGGTATCTTTGGTATCCTCGATTACGAGTAGAGATAACCTGATCATCCAGGATCTTTTCAATCTGCTCTTTCCTCACAGCCCATTTGTTGGTGGACACACAGGGTCAGGTTCACTCTCAAGAGCAGGATTAGGTTCAAAAGCCTCACTGGGAATCACAGCTGGCTCCCTATACTCTACTAGGTCTGTAATGTTGAAAGTGGAGCTAATGCCTAGTTCTGGAGGCAACTCGAGCACATAGGCATTGGATCCTACTCTCTTTACCACTCTAAATGGTCCAGCTCCCCTAGCATGTAACTTTCTAACGGTTCCAGGAGGAAACCGTTCAGGCCTTAACCTAATCATTACATAGTCTCCTTCATCAAAAGTTTTGACTCGCCTTTGAGAATCAGCCAATTTCTTATAAGTTTCGTTACTTAAATTTATTTTGGCTTGAATTTCTTTATGCAAGTCTTTTATATGCTGTGCAAAAACTTCGGCAGACTCGGAGACCGTGTGTGGACTGGTAAAGGAGCTAGGTCAAGAGGTGTGTGGGGTTTGTAACCATGCACAATTTCAAATGGACTCTTACCCGTAGACCTATTGATTGAGTCATTATATGCAAATTCAGCTCTAGGTAAGTACAAATCCCAGTTCCTAATGTTTTCACCAACAAGACACCTTAGTAGATTGCCTAAACTACGGTTCACTACTTCGGTTTGGCCGTCAGTCTGGGGATGATAGGCAGTTGAAAACTTAAGTTTCGTCCCTAACTTATGCCAAAGGGTTTTCCAGAAATAGCTGGTGAACCGAACATCCCTATCTGAAACAATGGTCTTGGGTAGGCCATGGAGTCGAACTATCTCATTAAAGAACAGGGTGGCTACCTTAGACGCATCAAATGTTTGGGAACAAGGCAAGAAATGGGCCATCTTGGAAATCGGTCTACTACAACACAGATAGAGTCATGCCTCCTCTGGGTCTTGGGCAAACCTAACACAAAGTCCATGCTCACATCTTGCCAAGGACGATCTGGGACAGGGGTATAAAGGCCGGTGTTCTGTTTTCGCTGTTTGGCAACAGTGCAGGTCCGACACCTAGCCACAATGTGTGCTACATCTCTTTTTAAGCTAGGCCAGAAAAAAATGGTCTTCAATAGACAGGGTGGTCTTATCTTTTTCGAAATGGCCAGCTAAACCTCCAGCATGAGTTTCCCAAATCAAGAATTCCCTAAGAGAGGTTCTAGGGATGCAAAGCCTATTCTTAAAGAACAGAAAGCCATCTATAAGGGAATAATCCTTATGTTCACTAGATGGTCCTTGAGTTAGATCCTGGTATACAGTCTTGAAATCCAGACACGACTCATATTCTTCTTTGATTTGCTCAAACCCTATGACTTCAGCCCTAACAGAATTCAACAACAAAGATCGACGACTAAGGGCATCAGCTACCTTATTTTCAGATCCAGCCTTATGCTTCAAAACAAAAGTATAGGACTAGATATACTCTACCCACTTAGCATGCCTAGGGTTAAGCTTCTTCTGAGAATTCAAGAATCTAAGAGCCTCATGGTCCGAAAACAGCACAAATTCTTGCGGTAGTAAATAATGTCTCCAGTAACGCAAAGCTTGCACTACCGCGTAAAATTCTTATCATAGGTAGAATACCTAAGCTTAGCATCATTAAGTTTTTCACTAAAGAATGCTACGGGATGGTTTCTTGGCTTAGGACTCCACCTATACCTACTCCTGAAGCATCACAGGCAACCTCAAATACCTTTGAAAAGTCCGGTAGTCTCAAAATGGGTGCCTGGGTCATCCTATCCTTAAGATCTAGGAAGGCTTTATGGGCTGCTTTGGTCCACTGAAATTCTCCCTTCCTAATGCAGTCTGTGATAGGAGCAACTACGGTACTAAACCCCTTGATGAATCGCCTATAGAAGGTAGCCAAGCCATGGAAACTTTGACTTCATGCACACTGGTCGGCTCTGGCCATTCTACTATGGACCTAATCTTTCAGGGTCGGCAGCCACGCCGTCAGGGGTTACAACAAATCCAAGGAAGATAATCAACTGGTCATAAATTCACACTTTTTGAGATTACCGTAGAGACTATCATTCCTCAAAACTTGACAGACTTGTCTAAGGTGGCCTAGGTGATCTGCAGGGGTCTTACTATAGATCAGGATATCATCAAAATAGACCACTACAAACTTCCCTATGAAAGCTCTAAGTACTTGGGTCATAATCCTCATGAAAGTACTAGGGGCATTGGACAACCCAAAAGGCATAACAACCCATTCAAAGAGACCATCCTTAGTTTTGAAGGCGGTTTCCACTCATCCCCTGGTCTAATCCTAACCTGATGATAGCCGCTCTTGAGATCAATTTTAGAAAAAACCATGGCACCGGCCATCATATCAAGCATGTCATCTAGTCTAGGGATGGGGAACCTATACTTGATTGTGATTTTATTGATGGCACGACTGTCAACACACATCCTCCACGTGCCATCCTTCTTCAGGGTTAGAAGTGCAGGGACTGCACAAGGGCTAAGACTCTCTCTAATGAACCCCTTCCTCAACAATTCGCCAACCTGCTTTTGCAGTTCTTTATGCTCAGATGGATTCATCCTATAATGGGGCAAGTTGGGTAAAGTAGCTCCTGGGACTAAATCTATGGAATGCTGAATATCCCTAAGAGGTGGAAGGTGGTCTGGCAGATCCTTGGGAAAAACATCCTCAAATTCTTCTAATAAAGGCTTAACTTCCTGAGGAGGCTCTGAGGGTGTAGGAGTCCTAAGTTCCTTAGCAGTCAACATCCAAATGGGTGAACCACTATGAATTTCTTGTTCTAGATCCTTGGCACTAATTAGGTTCACTCCAGTCTTCATTTCCCTAACCTTACTGGTTCCTTTAGCTACCTTGTCCTTAGGAGGGACTGAATGGATTGTGATTTTCTTCCCATTGAAACTAAAGACACAGGTGTTGGATTTTCCTAAGAAGGTGGCATCATGATCATACAACCAAGGTCTTCCAAGAATTATACTGCTCACCCCCATGGGCAAGACATCACACCAAATCTTTTCTTGATAGGATTGCATTTGGATTTGGACCTGACATCTAGACTGGATGGGTATAGAGGTAGAGTCTACCCAAGAAACCTTATAGGGGTTGGGGTGGGGGACTGGGGTTAAGCCTAACATTTTGACAGTGCTAGTAGAATGGCATTCACACAGCTCCCACTATCTATGATGATTTTACAAACCTTATCCCCTAGTTTAAGGAAAGTCTGTAGGATGTTGGTCCTACGCCAATCTTCCTGAACTTTAGTCTGGGACAGGATGCATCTTACAACCCCTAAGTGGTCAGATTCAGTGGATTCTTCCTCTCCTTCATACTCATCAACCAAATTCATTCCGGCCTCATAAACTTCTTCTTCAAACTCTTCATTAGCAACGAAATTCTCTTCTCCTCTCTCTTCTATATATAGGATCTACGAGGGCACTGGCTAGAAACATGACCTACCTTATGACACTTAAAACAAGCTATGGCTGTGCACTGAGTGGAGATATGACCGGGCTTCTGGCACTTAAAACAGATGATACTAGGGGTTCTCTGGGTGTCAGGTGCCTTACCTTTGTCCATGGGCCTAGGGGTGGGGATACCCTGATTAGGCTTGCTAGGGGTAACCTGGCTAGGTCCATTTCTTGGGATTGGGGTACTAACCCTAGATGGCATGGGTCCTCTCTGAAACTTCTCAGTGTTCAGTGCAATCTGATAGGCTTGGTCTAGGTCAGTAACCTCTCTCAGAAACAACTCTCTCTAATATCTTCCCTAAGCCCAGCCCTAAATCTAGACAAAGTGACTTCATGGGCTTCACTCACATCACATCTCATTAGGTATTCATCAAAGGTGGTTATGTAGTCTGAAACAGATCGGTTTCCTTGTTTCAAAGTCTGCCATTGGTCTAACAGATTTTGCTGGTATGAAATGGGTAGGTACTTGTCTCTAAGTTTCTCTTTCATACCCTGCCAAGTGGTTATGGGCTTACATTTCGTCTTCTAGTGGTCAGCTCAATGTTCCCCCAGTATAACCTAGCTTGACGTATTAATTTATTTTGGCAAACTTGAATTTCCTCTCCTCAGACATAGCATACTACTCAAAGTACTGGTCCATCTCACCCTCCCAATCAGAATACACTTAGGATTTAAACTACCATCAAAAGTGGGTGCATCTAACTTGATGTTCCGAATGAACCTATCATCTCTATCCTCAGGTCTGGGTCAGGCCTCCTATGATTAGGTTCAGGATCTCGGTAAAGGTCTTCTAGGCTCTTGGTGTGGGTGAGGTTGAGGCACATTAAAATCTGGGTCAGGAGTCCAATTCCGATGCCTAGGTTCCTCAAGTACTTGGACTCGATCCCTAAGCTGGGCAAAATTCTCATTCATATCCTGACTTAATTTGTTCATACTCTCAGTAAGAGCTCTAACCATGGCCTCTAAATCAGGTTGGGGTTTGACCAGGTTGGTAGGGCACTCCATTCCGGGTAGACATGATGCAAGCAAACACACACAATGAGACTCAACTGAACGACTATGGGCTAACTAGACCTAGAGCCCAAACTAGATGCCCAATCAGAGTGGCAAGCTAGCCTGCAGTAACTCAGGACTCAGCCAGGCAGGTGTAAGGGGAGTGTTAGGTCCCTGAATGCCAATCCTAGACACCAATCAGAGATTGGCCAGGTAGGCGGACCAGCACACAAGCCCTTCGGGATGGAATCCCTGAACCACCATTCTAGACACTGAGTACAAAGCACACACAGAGTAACCAGACAAACTGACTCAACACTAGCCTTGACCCGACTTGTTGATGTCCCTAACCCACTAGGGCAAATTAGGTCTAATCAATTTTAGATTAAAGGCTTAGGTCGAATGAAGGGGTGGTGGTTTTGGGCTAAGGAGAGGTTATCAACTCCTCCCCTTATCTTAGATGCTCAAATACCCTTAAGTTGAATTAAGAGATGAACACTCAAAATTAAATGAATTGCAGAACACAAAAAATAGAGTTGTAGTAATTTAATTCTCAAAAATTTCACGGAAACCAATAAATCATAAGAAAATTATGAAAATTTTTTCAATTATACTGGTTCAAAAAAATAAAAATCACTAAATTTGGAGTTACCTGTAGTGATAAATAATTCCTACAACAGGATAATTACGGACTGAAAACAGAGCACTTCCCCGTTTACAATTTCTGCTACGAAGTTGTAACCCAACGGATCCCCTACACGCCTAGGAACACCGTGGAATGGGAAGAGGAAATTTGCACCTCGCTTCGTTCCTAGGACCGGACGTCCTGGGGAGTCTACTTCGAGCAGACAAAGTAAAAAGAGAGGGACTCAAACAGGCAATCAAACAGAAACCCTAGACAGGGCTCTGATACCAAAAATGATGCAAAACGAAAGCTCTGATACCAAAATGATGCAGAACAAAAAAAACAAAGAAGCGTATGCGGAAGTAAAATTAAGATTAATTTTTTATATATATATATATATATATATTTCAGAAATTGGCTTCGACTTAAAGTAAAGCTAAACTACATTGAAGGAAACTAGGTAAGGATTGAAAGCACAGTTTAGAAGAAACTAAAGTATCAGAGTAGTTCAGAAGTAACGGATCGCTGGGGGTTGAGAAACTCCCAGACCTAGGGTTTCGCTCTGAACTTTCAACAGAACAGAAATAGAGAGGAGAGATGGTTTACTAACCAGACAGTGATCTTCTCAGGATTCTGGTGGAAGAACTCTCTCGAGCAGATTGTGGGATCCTCGGAGTCGGCTATCTTCGTAATGGATCCTCCAATACTGGTCTCGTGGTTTGGTCGGCTTCTCCTGGACTCAAGATCTGGGAAAGAAGAGGAACAAAAGATGGAATTCAGAAACTCAAGAAAAGATTTTACCAGGTTGAAGAACTTGAAAGCTGAAGTTGCTGAAATCGAATTCTCCTGGCGGCCGATCTGACTTCCCCTTAGAATTGTTGTAGATCTGCAGTGTCTGGACTGGGGCTGGATGCTGGTGGTCGGCCTGGACTTGGAGATGGTGGCCGTGAGAAGGGAATAGACTAGGGCTTGGTGGAAAGAGAAGGGTGATGGCGGCTAGGGTTGGGAGTTGAGTGGCTAACCTAAGGTTTGGGGATTGGAGATCTCTCACCTCCTCAAGGTTCCAGGGGAACCCGGATTTACTCCCTCACGGAGCTCAACACCTGGAAGCAAGTGCGGAAAAGAGAAAACACAAGTTGCTCAAGAAAAATTTCTTTCATTCATCTGATTCCTATAAACTTACAAGAGGGGTTTAATTTATAAGGCTTTACAAGGGAGGAGGGTTTCACATCTTCCCATGTGGGGACTAAAGGAGGGGATCTACAAATTAGGGCAAATCCTTCACATATGGTCGGCCAAAATACCAAAAAAAATGGATTTGGGTTATAAATGGCAGGTAGATGGCGCCACCTTGCTTGGATCTTCAAGAAAAATTTTCTTCCTTCCCTGGATCAACTCTTTTGGACTCCTCCTTTTCTTCCTCCCTAAGTCAAGGTCCTTCCCATCTTTGTTTTGGATGTCTTTGGCAGGTAGTGGGCGCCCCCTTGAAATTCTCTTCCAAGATGATTTCTTCCCTTCTTTGCTTTGGGTTTCTTGGGAAAGTCTTGGCCGCCCCCTTGATTTGAGGTCTCTTGGTGGACTTCTCTTTATCTGGCACATGAGAGAAGGAAGTTGCCATCTGTGGAGTGGGGACCAAAAGCTGCTGGATGTGGATATGGCGCCCCCTGGACTGGGAGTGTGGCTGGGAGTGTGGTGTCCACTTGCCTGGTCTTGGAAGAAAGTGTAACATCCCAGTTTGAAACCCTAGTCCACTACTGAGTCAACATGACTCAACAAAATAAAATGCAGGTAATGTAGACTCAAGCTAAATTAAGTTGATCTAGTCAACTCTTATTAAAAATCAAAAAATATCCCAATATCCCAAACCCCATACACCCATATAAATAAAATATAAGGTATTTTCATCAAAATTTGGCTGCTTCAAGGTTTGCTACTTTAGGAATTGTGATGCATCGGGAACCATAGTGTATCGGAATGTGTGCCTCATCGACTTCAGAATCTGGGGATTCAAGGTTTGGACTGGGCTGGCTTTAGGTTCTGGACTGGGTTGGCTTCAGGTTCTGGGCTGGGCTGGCTTCAGGTTTGGGCTAGGCTAGCTTCAGGTTTCTGGCTGGGGCTTCAGGTTCTGGGCTGGCTGCTCAGGTTCTGGGCTGGTCGATGTTCCCATCACCAATGCAAGGAGGGACCTTTCGAACAGGAGGCATCAGGTTCAAAGCTCGATTAGTGGCCACGAGATACTCTCAGAATGAAGGAATTGACTTCAGCAAGGTTCTCTCTCTCATTATGAAACATACTTCTATCAAGGTACTACTAAGTATTAAGCAGCTGAAGACTTGGAGCTGGAGCAATGGATGTCAAGACAGCATTTTTCCATAGGCATCTAAGGGAGAGAATCTATATGGAGTAGCCCCCAGGGTTTAGAGAGCCAGGATCGTAAGGAAAAGTATGTTTGTTGCAAAAGTTGTTATACGAGTTGAAGCAGTCGTCGAGGTAGTGGTACAAGCAATTTGATACTTTTGTAAGGAGCATTAGACTTTCCAGGTGCGATCATGATTCTTATGTTTAAGTGTAGACTTTGGATGATGGCTCTAGGATCTATCTACTCTTGTATGTGGATGACCTGTTGATAGCATGCAAGAGTAAAAGATTGTGCAGGAACTGAAGGAAGCTTTGTCTCGGGAGTTTGAGATGAAAGATTTGAGACTTGGAAGAAAGATCTTAGGGATGGAAATCTTCAGAGACCGAGCCAAGAAGGTGCTTCATTTATCTCAGGGTAATTATATAAAGAAGGTGTTGGAGAGATATGGAATGAAGGAAGCAAAATTGATAGAGCTGCCTATTACCGAATACTTCAGACTCTCGAAGACATGGAACCATAGACTGAGGTGGAGGTTTAGGAGATGGAGAGGGTGTTGTATTCCTCTAGTGTAGGAAGTCTCATGTACACCATGGTTTGTTATAGGCCGGATATCGTCCATGAGTGAGTTAGGTCAGCAGGTTCATGGCGAAGCCTTACAGGAAGCACTAGCGAGCATTGAAGGGAATCTTTAGGTACTTGACAGGCATAGTTGGAGTTGGCATCTACTACAGATAGTGAGGAGGTGCCAAGAGACTCTCCAACATGTCTAAGAAGGCTCAAGGGCTGATAAGAGGGTTCGTGGATGCAGATTTTGGTGGAGATGTGACCCCGTCGCTCGATGACAGGTTTTATTTTCAACTTGTATGGAGGTCCCGTTTCATGGAGATCATACTTGTAGCCCATTATGGCTTTATAAACCATGGAGGTAGAGTACATTGGTGTTATAGAGGTGGCAAAGGAGGCCCTATGGTTAAAGGGCTTAGCGTTGGAGATGGGCTTCGAACAGGAGGCTGTCAAGGTGCACTGCGATAGCCAAAGTGCACTTCTACTTGTATAGAACTTTGTCTATCATGCTCAGACCAAGCACACCAATATCAGATACCATCGGATTAGAGAGCTTGTGGAGGATGGCAAAGTGGAGCTGGTGAAAGTATACACCAAGGAGAATCCAGCAAATGCACTAACAAAGGTTCTACCACGTGATAGTTTTACAAGTGTGTGGCACTGATGCAGCTTTGGACAAGATGGAGTTGGCTAAAGCCTTGAAGCACCGAGGTGAAGATTGTTGGGTCTCATGTGGTGCTTTCATGACTCAGGGGACCAAGGCTAAGGCCAAGGTCCAATGATCATGATGCTGTCATGGAGTTTCTAGGGCTAGTTTGAGCCCTAAGATGAAAAGCTATTAGCCTTTCGGGTCTTGAGATTCAGGGGACTTGGGCCTCAAGGGGCCAACTTATATTGGGCTGGTTTTGAGTCTTAGGTATATGTGATTGGGCTGAGTCAAGGATATACTTGGGCTTGGAAAACTCAATTATGTATTAAGTTTGCCTATGAGAATTTTAGGGTTAGGTCTGTAGGGTTTTGCATGGTGCTCCCAAGCCTTAAAGAGACTTGGGATGCCATGGCAGGGATGCTGGAGGCAATCCCTGAAGCTTGGAGGCATGTCTTAAGCAATTTCTGGAGGTGTTCCACAGGTCCTAGAGGTATTCCAGGGCAGGGTCTTAGAGTCAAGTTGGGTCAGGGGGCTTGACCCGGGTTGAGGATTTTCTCACATTGATTTGTTGGGGAGAGTTTTTTGAGAGATTGTAATATAACCCAATTGGGTTATGGGGTTGGGTCTAGGTTTGTTAAGTTGGTTAGGAGGTTAGATAGTTGGTTGGTTAGTTGGTTGGTTGTAACTAATTAGGAAGCCCAACCACCTGAATAGTCCTAATCTAGTTTGGACTAAGAAGACCAAGAAGATCAAGAAGCCTAGCCCAACCATGTGAGGAGTTGTAGCTACCCACATGTGTACCGCCCACCTATATTATGGAGAGGGGGCGTGCGGTTGATTTGGTCCAAGAGGGCCGACCCTTTGGGATCTTGGCCATGAGGGATCCGAGGTAGATGGTGCATGAGTTCTTGGGCGATGAGGATCCAAGAGATAAGACACATGAAAGAGGATCTTCGGCATGAGAGGGCTTGGACAGTTCCAGAAGAGAAAGGAAGGCGCGCATGAGGGAGTCCGTGCATGGAGACTTCTTAGTTCTTGGACCGTGGAGATTTCTTGGTGCCATGGATGTTCCACGGCTTTGGAGAAGGGAATCTATATGAGGGATTGTCCGTAGGTGGGCTTCTTCTCGGGTTTCAGAGAGGAAGGGATGCATGTTGAGGTATTGTCCGTGCGTGGCTGTACATGGGTTCCTAGAGTAGTGAGGCCTGCAAGAGAAAAGACATGCAGGACGGCGATAAGCTTTTGGAGTTTCAGAAGGGGTGTCGTGTGGGTATTGTGTCTTGTCTTGTAAGACAGTTCTTCTCCAAAAGATTAATAATACAATCTCTCTTTTTCTCCTACATACATCTCTTCTCTATATCTCCTTTGTTGCATGATATTGAATCCAAAAATAGGTTGTTGCTAGTTCTTGAATCAAGAAGGTTGGTTTTTGATTTCTCTCTCACTGTTTCCGCTGCGTAGGTGCTGATCCGGATCTCCCAACAAATGGTATCAGTGCCTAGGAATCTCTACAAGATCATGGTGACCTACTATATATATACTTTATATATGGGGCTGATTGGAGCCGTCATAGTGAAATAACCTTTTCTCCCTAGTATCCATCTTTTTTCTCTCTCTTCCTCTTTGGTTGTCACTCTCTATCAAGGTAATATCAGCATCCAAGCCGCTATACCCTAAGAAGGGAAAAATTCCTTAGCGCCTAAGGACTCCTAGTCGAAGTAGGAATCCCTAACACAAGGGATTCTAGTGCCGCCCACTTGCAAATCCTATTTCCATCAAACGTGATGATATTAGGCCTCTTCAAGGTTAGTTCTAAGTCCTATTCAGGGGGATTAGATCTAGAAGAGATTTGGTTAGATTGGTAGGCGTTGGAAGAAGATTGTCATGGTTTCCTAGTCCAAGTAGGAAACCCAGTGCCTAGCATCTTTGGAGTCATCCCTCTCTCTACCCTTTTGGAGTTTGACCAGGAGCTTTAGTAGGTTGAATCCTCACTAGTTGGAGGTCCCAAGAGAGGTGATTTCACATCCATATCAAATCTGAAACAATCAAGGCACTTTGAACAGATTAGGAGATTTATGTACAAGAAGGCTAAATCTCTACCAGGATGATTGCTTCAATCCCCTATTGCTGCCGCTTCCAATATAATGTTCTAAGGTTGGTTATGGTAGAACATTGTCCACACACCTGGGAACATGCTCCAACACATCCAATCTTTAAGGAAGTGGCCACACGTAGATTCTGGGATGGGCTACACAATCTTAGGGAGATCATCGCAATGCACTCATGTTCCCATCACCATTGGATTGGAGGATATTCAGGGATCATTGGATGTAGACAGACGTATAAGAAGCCCTTTATGACCTGTGGAGCACTAAGAAGAACTCCACTAGTTGGCAAGGGGCATGGTAGAACCGTATCGCCTGGCAAGATGTGATCAAACATACCGACACCTCTATGGCATGCATATGGTGGCCAATAGATTGGTAAGAATTCTATACTTAATTATATTAATTTCAATTTAAATTGATGATAATGTTTTAATTATTTTTTTATTATTTGTTTATTGTAGAGATAGGAGCTGGATCGTATACCAGACTAGCTGTAGTTGTAGGAGGTCACCCACCAGTCCAGGAGAACTAATGATTACCTAGATCGAGATCTAAGTAGATCACAGTAAGAACTTAAAATATTAAATATTAATTTATATATACACTGATATGTATAATTGGACTAATAATTTATAAAATATAAAGGTGGATTATGTGGAGTATGTTGTAGTGCAGCAAGGTGAGGACCTATCCTTTTAGCCCCTCCTTGATCTCGAGGGATGGCTTAAGGCCACAAGAGGGATGAGTAAGAGTCGGGTCAAAGGATTCGACTACATCTTCGGCCCTCCAATAGCTCGATACTCTTCGATACCCTCATCTCAGGCCTCGATGACCTAGACATGGAATAATGTATATGTTGAGGACATCGTGAGTCATGTTCTTGCTCAGTGACCTTAAACCTTTGGGATGCTATCCATGATACATTCGTCGAGCTTCTCTGGGACCATGTCTATGTAATTAGCTGGTCTCATTATCATAGCTATCATAGTAGGTAAGTCCATTAATATTTTTTTTACTTATTTTATTTTTTTATATAGAAATTTATTAATATAATATTTTATTTTTTCATTACATGATGCTGGGATATCTGATTCTCATCCACCAATTGCAAGAGAGGACATGCAGGAGCAGGAGGACAATGATGTAGATCTTAGATGATTTTTTTTTATTTTGATATTATGTATTTATCTTTTTCTAGCAATATAAATATGTAAAATTATAAAATTTATATTTTTTAATTAATATAATTAGGTTTTTTATTTATAATTATGATTGTTAATTATTACTTTACTTTTAATATGGTTTAAGAACTTTGATTGTTTACTATTAAAATTAAAATAATTTTTAAAAATTAATTCTTCTTTGTTAAAAAAATTAGAAAAGTTATTAGAATGGCTTTGGTGGTCATAATTTTCATAGCTAAAGCTTATTATCGAAGTGTGCCATTTCTAGCAATGGTATTTTTTATTGCTAATATTTACTTATTTAATTATTTTTAAAAAATATTACTAGCGACAGTAATTATCATTGCTAATATTGTCTTTAATAACCTTTATTAGCAATGATGGAGAAAGCCGTTGCTAATAAAGGTTAGTTGCAACTGCCCTTACCTAGTGTTTACCCAACTCTTAGCCTTTCCAGCAAATCCTAAGGATGCAATAACATACTATTACTTCTTATCAAAATCCCTAATGATCCTTGTTGCAGTTTCACTCAAGACTTGTTAACATGGCTGGATATGGCTGCTAACTCAGATGGCTCTGAGTTTCCTTCTATCTAGTATGGGCATTCCGAAAACTACAAAATGAAGAAGACATGAAATCTGGTCACAAGGACATACTAGGATGGTTTTTCATGATAGACCCTTCGATGCCTAAGTCAATCCATATTGAAGCAAATGAAAAAAGAAAGAAAATTATAGCTTCTATGCAAATAATTTAACAATGAAGTGTTGGCTAGACGAGGCAATAGTAGAGGAAATGTGGAGATGGGCATAAGTGAGGCAGTAGAAGTGGTAAGTAGTGCACCATGGCACTAGCAAAGAAGTGAGAATGGGTGCTAGTTAGTGTTAGGAGAGTGTGAGAGACTTAGGTGAGGTAAGGCAAGGCAAGGCAAGGTGGTTCTAGCTTTCACCCGAATAAAGATCAAAAGCTCTTGGATGGCTCTAGATGACTATGAAGTCATCTAGAAGGTTTTGAACACTTAAGGATGCTTGCTTAGTGAAGCCCTTATGGTGGAGAAGCTTCCTAATGAGAATCGAGGGAACAAATTTATAGACAAGATATGAGGAGTACTTGGCACCTATGGGACATGCGGTGTAGGAAGAGGTGGTTGGTACATTGCTACAAAGCACATGCCCTTGGAGGAGTGGATGGAGTCTGCATGGATCTCTTCTACATGGCGAGCGTGCTACCTGTATTAATGAGGCATGGTTGGCATCAGGGAGCCATGGCACTTATGGAACAAGTTAACATGTCCAACATATAATCTTCATTAACATGGCATGTCAAAGTCATGCTGAGAACATATGCAAGAATAGGTTCATAAACTCACTAGTTAAGTTTTTTACAAGCAAATCATATACTAAAAATAAATTATTTTCAATAATAAAATAATACATACTTGACCCATTTTATTAAATAGAAAATATAGAGTATAAATCAAATAAATAACTAATTATAATTTTTCAAAGAATATTCAAAAGTATAAGCATTAGGTTACTTACCTTCATATGCTTCAAAACCTAACTTCAATTAAATAGGTCAACTTCACATATTCAATATCAATAATATACAATTAATTTTTTTACCAATAACTTAAAAGCTTTGATAAACTAAGGATCTCTATAGAATTTAGAGGGATCGTATTAAGTTAGGAGTATGGCTCATATTTGATAAGGAGAAAGAAGGACAAGACTGTCAATGTACTATTCCGTGATCTAGGTGTCATAGAGATCAAACTTAGATTATAATGAAGAGACTTTTTGAGGTTACTCATCTTATACCTTTTGATAGAGGTCAACTTAGATTACAATGAAGAGATCTCTTGAGGTTACTCATTTCTAAGAGTGAGACAAGTTCTAAGAGGAGAGAGAAGAAATAGATGAGAGAGAAAATTAGAGAGAAAACTAAAGAGAGAGTAAAGACAAGAGGAGAGAAGTAGAGAGTAGAGAGAGAAGAAGAGAGAGAAGTAGAGAGAAGAAGAAGAGGGAGAAGAAGAAAGAGAAAGTAGAGAGAGAAGAAGAGAGGGAAAGTAGAGAGATAAGAAGAGAGGAGAGAGGGAAAAAAATAAGAGAAGGAAAGTAAAGAAAAAATGATAAAAAAAAGTAAGAATAGTTGGAGCACATGAAAAAGAGGGGTGAGAGAAGAAGAGAAAGATTTAATATTATTTTTTTTCTTTTTCTTTTCTTTTTCTTTTTCTTTTCTGTTCTGTTCCTTTTCTCCTTTTCTTTTCGTATTCTTCCCCGTGCCAACCCAAGGGCTTTCCTTGGTTTTGTGGAGAGATAGTGGGAGGGGAGAAGGAGATCCGGTGGTGGCGCGGCTATGATGGGTGGCCGACGGTGACACGGTTGAAGCGGCCGTGTGTAGAGAAGCGAAGGGGGAAGAGGAAAGGGGCATTGCCCATACTGTTCCATGGCAACTCAAAGGCCAAAATAAAATGAGACTGTGGGAAACTTATCGGAGAGGAAGGAGACAATGGGGCTTGGCTGGAGGGTGCAAATTCGGTGGTCACAAAGGGTCTAAACTGTTGGTTTCAAAAGGAGAAAATGGGAATAGAGAAAGAGAGAGGTTGGGGCAGTGATCCTTGATGGAGAAGAAGGGATTTGGGATCGTTAAATAGGGGGCAGAGGTTGGGGTTTCTAGCCTCCTCTGAATTTGCATTGGAGGACTCCTTCCATCGTGGGAAAATAGGGATCCCCTATTTTTCCTAATTCGACTGGGGAAGAAGATGAAAAAAAAGGCCTTTAGGCCATCTAATTTCAGGTGGGCTGGGCCAAAGGCTAGTCAGGCATGACAGCCTCCCTTATGCTTGGTTGGGAGTTTTGGAAAGAAAAGAAAAGAGAGAAAAATATTAGTAAGAAGGGAAAATAAAAGAAAGGAAAGGAAGTACCTTTCTTTTCCCTTGGTTGGGAGTTTGAAAAAAGGAAAGAAAATAATTTCTTTTCATCATGGTTGGAAATAGAGAAGAAAGGAAAAGAAAAGAAATGTTATAATTTTTTTACTATTATACCCTTGAACTATAATATACATTATAAATTTATAAAAAATAAAAAAATATGCTAATTAGTTTTGAAAATTAACCAAACACTAAAAATAACATTCCAAATAAACCATTGAAGAAAATCTCTTGGAACAGTTTTGCTTTTTCCACCTGGTATAAATGATGAAGAGGTAATTAGATCAAGTAAGAAAAAAGCATAGAGCAAAACAACTCATAAAATGAAATGAATCGAAGCCATTTAAAAGTAGAGAGGCATGTTCCATATCCAACTGAATAGGCCCTCATAAAAATATTAAAAATAGATATACCTATTCTATATTCAACTGAATAGGCCTACATGGAGAAATAGAAGCTTTGACAATCTTATCAACCAAGTAAACTTCCATTTCCACATAAGCAACATCTTCATCCAGTATCGCATCAATAAGAAGAAGAAAGTCACAGTAATTCTGGCTAACTTGATCACATGTAAAGGTCAACTTATATCCCTGCAATGTTACATGTGATTTTAACAGCACGTGTCATAGCAAAAGTTGTCCATAAAACCAGCTACAAACCAATACCTTCCATTACATCATCGAATGATCAAAAGGCTTCTCAAAATTCTTCATGACTTGTGTAATATCACTCAATTAAAAAGTCTTACCCGAAGACATATGATATCTTTCATCATTCAATACTTCAATAGCTCAAATAAGACACCTCAAAGGCAATGCTTAACGAAAGGAATAACAAAAAAAGAAAAGTAAAATAAATACAATATAAACCAATCAAGTAAATAGCTCCAAAACTAGTCTACAAGATTTTCAATCAAAATATACCACTGAACAAGTAAGAGTTATAACTCCAACAATTTAGTAAGAGTTGCAAAATCAAGCAGATAATCCTAAAACAATCATTACAATATTCCATGAAAAACCTACTTATATGCCATGCATCAATTTTTCCAATATATTCTTACGCCTCTAACTGGATAACCAAAAATGATCCTTGCTTTTTCCAGATTTTGGCTAGGAAAAATATAAAAATCATCAAGTAAATGTGACTTATTCCAATATCCATCAATTCTTTAAAAATTTCTTCTTCTATATAAACATGTGGCCGACTTTTTTGGATAATAGAATTTTCCTCTCTAATTGCATCGGCAACATTGTCCATTTCTGACTTTAAAACTTCAATCTCTTTATCAATATCAATTGAAGTCTTTCTTTTTTTACCTTTTAAACTTCTTTCACTTTGAGCATGAACTTGAACTTGTGGTGTTGGGGGTGGCATATCAATTCAATCATTTACATCATTAAAGCCCTTTAATATAACTTCATTTTGGGATATCAGTTGATCAATATCATCAATAGCACTGGTCTGACTTCCCCTTGAGCTAGCCCATCTTCATCGTTTCTCGTTTGTAGTTTCGGCACTGTTACCTGTTGCTCTATCTTTAGCTAATAGCTCCATTAAACTTTCATAGTTATGAATAGATTTAGTCCTCCATTTTTCTGCCTTAGGATGTGCCTAAAAACAATATATATATATTAATATCACATCAACAATAATCAAATTAAGAATAAAAAAAATTGTGATAATCAAATTCAAAGACATACTTCTATTAGTTCCTTCCAAACCTTAGATTCTGTTGTCCATAGCTTTGTAATTGGACTCCAAGCAAAACACTTAATCTATTTCTAAATAACTCATACCACTCATTGAACTCTGTCTTAAGAGACTTCAAACGGTTCTTCAAATGATCTTTGCTCAAATCTATACCAAGCTTTTTACACACTTCTTTAATCATTTGAGCATAAGTAGTGGATGTAAAACTTCCATCAGGCCTATTTCTTGTACAATGTTGATGAACCATTGCTTCAATGAACACATCATCCATATGAAATGTTCATCTCAAATATTCTTTTTTCTTCATTTGATGACTCATTGATAATATCTATGCCATAAAACTATATACATAATATTTAAAATGTATATTAAACATTAGCATCAAATATTTAACGATAACTAAATTTCAAGTACAATCAATTACAATAAGCCCACATATAATAAAATAGATAGACAAATACATAGTAATTACTACAGCATACCATTCACTATATAATCATTCCACATATCAAGTGCTATATAATTTTTTAAAAAATCTTCCTCGCACAGCATCTTCATGATCATCCCTTGGAGCAGGATCATCTTCTTGAGTTGAAGATTGATTTAAAATCTCAATATACTTCATTAATAAGTTTTTCATCAGGATCTACCTCCATTAAATAATTGTTCAAGATGCAACATGCCAAAATAATCTTTGTTTGTGTGTCAACGGAGTAATTGGGCTCTGTTGTGCTTCCGATGATAGGAAATTGTTTCTTTAATATACCAAATGTTCTTTCTATTACATTACATAATGATGCACATCGAAGGTTAAATAACTCTCATGGATTTTTTGATGCTCGAGTGGAGTATTCTTTCAAGTGATAGCGCACTCCTCTATAAGGTGTAATAAGTCCACTTCTTAGCATATAACCCGCATCAACAAGATAATATTTATCTAATAATAGAACTAAAAAAATTAGCAATAATTATATTATAATAAAAAATATAAAATTTTCAATTACAAAATATTACCTTTAGGAATCTCCAGCTTATCTTCTTTTCTAAGTGAATTTTTAATTTTCCATGAATCAGATGCCGTTTGTTCCTAGCTAGGCAAGATATATGTAAACTTTAAGTTAAATGAGCATGCAGCCAACATATTTTATGTTGGATAATCCTTCCTACCACGATACCTTGGGGCATTAGATCGAGATACTTTTACATGAACATGTGTTCCATCAATAGCTCCCACATAGTCCTAAAGTATAAATTTTATGTAAATATTCATTTAAATACATATTAACACATTTAGAAATAAATAAAATAAATTTTGATTTACCTTGAAATATGGATAAAACCTACAATTGTTGAGTATTTCTGAGGGAACTTGTTCTCTTGAGGGTTGAACCAAAAATTGATCTTCTAAAGATATTATTGCTCTTAATACTCTATGAAAATGATGAATAATAGTCTCATTAGAGCGACAAAAGAAGAATAAATTTATACGATTCCTCACATTATGTGATAACATGTGAAGAAACTTGGCGACTTACTCTTCAACTGTTGCTCACTGAGTAGGTTGGAGACCACCCTCTTCTTGTAGTATGTTACATAAATTAATAAAAATTTGTGGTCCCATTCGAATAACATCACGACACTTTTCAGTTATGCTTAAATATTACATTATTTCATCTCGTACTACTTGTTTTTCCTTGGAAGATTGACTAATAATTCGATTGATATAATTCAAATGATGATGAAGCTTGCATTGCACTAGAAAATTTATAACATGGCAAATTACTTAGCTGCAGCTACTTATCGACTTCTCTCCCATAAGAGAAACTCATATATTTCTTCATTTTCTTGTTTTTTCATCTATCACATATTTTATTTAAGTTTAAATAAAATAAGTATGGCAATCACATATATGTGTTATTAGTTTAAAAAATCAAGACTAAGAGGATAAATGAATTCAGAAGGACCTACCAACACGTGATGATTGAAGGACAACATATAAGTATCATGCGATATCATTAAATAGTTTAGGCACATGGGAACTCAAATATCTGCATGTTTAATGATTTGAAATACAAACCCTTACTGATGCAGAGAATATAGTTGATTAGGAAAAAGAAAAAGAAGAAAAATGATGTGGACACATATAAACCTTGTACGATGAATTACAAAATTTTAGGATGTGACGGTTACATCTAAAAATTTTCCTTTCAACATTTATGCACATCTTATTTTGGGTTCTTTTCTGATTCCAGAAGTGCCTTGCATTTTTTATTGAAGTTCCCACCATCATTCGTTGCTGAGATCAATTCTATTAAACCCCACTTACTTTTTAATTTGATGGTATTCAATATGGTATTTGATTATTAATATAAATTAAACTTGGATGTCTTCAATGAAGAGCCAGATTGATCAGCCCCATGACTTCTTTATAACTTTGGGCATAAAGACTGCATAAGTGAATACAGTATAGCATTACCAAGAGTATAATTTTGCATCACAATGTCTAAGTCATATATAGAAACAAGAAATATATGATAATTATACTAAAAGCACAAGTTTATGTATAGCTTATATGATATGGTGCATGACTAATAAATAGTAGTGTACGATTTGATAATAAAATTATACAAAAGTTTCATAACAGTTCGCAAATTTAGCAAGCCATACAGGCTTCAGTAATAAGATTTTTTCTGTGATAAAAAAGAATATAGGTCTTCTTGTGGTGGATTTATTTCTAACTTATATATTCCTGAAATATTTCAAATGATAATAGCCTTAACAAGTGCATCAAGACAGTCAGTTATCTTGTCATTCAAAGACCAATATAAATGACTGTTTAATCCCTACCATCATCTTTTCTTTATTTTTATATAAAAATATTTTATGCTTGAAACCAGGATGCGTGAGCGAGCATTTATGTATGTAAAGAAAAAAGATCTTGAGATAGAATCCCCTTATCTCAACAATTAAAAATAAAAAAATCAATATCTCAAATAAAAAAATATCCAAAAAAATTTCAATGTTCTATCATTAACAAACAAAACATGATTTTTATTGATCATATTATATAAAACTAATCTCATTCTTTTCTATTGCGAGAGAGAAATTCTTATGGCTCAAGAATCAGTATCAGAGAAAATATATTTACATATAGCGAAGAAAAAAACTTACTTGAAATTTTAAGAAATCCCAACAGACGGAGGCTCAATCAAGTGGGAATGGCCGAATGGAGAAGCTTTGGTCTCCAAGAATCTCAATTAGATGGAGGCATTTAGGATGGAGGCTTGGAACGGCCAATAAAGAAGTTAAAATGTTTGTTAGATTTCCTATCATATCTTCATTTTATGAAAGGGTAAAATAGGAATCATAAACAAATTACTAAACTCCCGATTCCTTTCTCTCCTGCTCCACCCGACTTGATTGCAAAAAAAAGACGAAATTAAAGAAATTAGTATTCTATTTTTTTTTCATTCATAAAAAAAAAAAATAAAAAAAAATACTTTCCGTTCTATTTTTTTTTTTTTTATTTTTTTTTATCCCCTGCTATGCTCTCCCAACCAAGGCGTTACCCCAAGCCTTAAAACGTACATTTCCTAAACCCTAAGCGTAGCCGAAGGTCCGACTGCCTCCCTCGTCCCAAAAGCACACCAATCGAATTGCTGTGATCGCCGTCTGAGAGACCCCTCAAGGTTCCCGGCGCCGTCTCTTTTGAGGCCGTGGTCTCCGACCTTCACGAGATGCCGGCCCTCGGCGACCCCTGGAACTCAGAGAACTTTCGCCTCCAAGATGGGATTTTGGAGGACAGAGGCAACGCATGCTTGCGGTCAGAAGGCTTAGTTTCTAAAATGAAGATTTAATTCGGTACTCTTCCCTTCAATACCTTCAATTCTTTGATGCTGTGTAAATTAATCCAATCCATATTTGCTATAATGCTTTGTTTCATGGATGATGATGTATGTTTGTTCCGCTGGAAGCAAAAAGATTAGATTTTTATTATTATCTTAATTCAACTTGTATGATATGGACTTGCAGCATTCTCGGTTATAGCATTAATATTGTAATTAGAGCTCATGATAATGTTGGAATGATGAAGCCTACTTTGAGCCTTTGAAACAAATTAAGCATCACCGCAGACTCTGTAGTTTTATAGATGATGGAATGGATAATACATTGAAAAAATTGATGAAGATGACAAAGAGCTTACAAGTGTTTCTTGTACAATGGCAAGTGATGTTGTCACTGTGCACTGTAACTCACATATTATTATATTTAGTAGAATCACACATTACGGTCTTTGTAG
The DNA here is from genome assembly GCA_021397845.1 of Areca catechu. NCBI lineage: Eukaryota > Viridiplantae > Streptophyta > Magnoliopsida > Arecales > Arecaceae > Areca > Areca catechu. Next base: position 78,061,210 of record CM038050.1, read on the forward strand.
AAAATGTTTGAACCATTTAACAGAAGCTTTGGGTATCCTTTTGAGGTTGTCCTGGTAATCAACAAAATAGAGGCCAAATCGGACAGTGTAGCCTAAGTTCCACTCCCAGTTATCCAGTAGCGACCACACAAAGTAACCACGTACATCACAGCCATCCTCCCTGCGTTGTTTAATGCTTGAGTGTGCAATTAACTGGGAAGTTGTGTAGCTGAAGAATGAAGCCATTCACAATAAGAAAGATAATATAAACTGAAATCTTTTGTGTAAATTGACATTTTCGTTATGTAGTTGGTGTTGCTTTGGGGCCCAAGCATCCTGAGTGTCCAAAGAACATAAACTTGGTGCATCAAGGTCAACTTAATCTGCTTCTAAGTAGCCCTGTCTGTTATGGGTTGGGCTTCGGAAAGCCCATTTGCATATACGAACGTGGATTTCCACCGTTAGATTGCATTGAGATTGTTGTCAATCCCAATCCCAATGCATTCCAATGGTAAAAGAGCATGAATGTGCTCACCGTAGCGTTACCCATCTGTTGTTACCATGCACTAAATATTTTTGGTTACATTTTAATCAATCAAGGGTATTATGACCATTTTTTAATTTCTTTCATCCTTACACACGGGCTATTCATTTTTTTTCTCCTAAATCATTTTAAATTTATCAGATTTCTTCAAAGATATCAGAAGTTGTAAGAAAATAAAAACACCATTGTTACTTTTTTTTTTTTTTGTGTGTGCAGATAGGAATTTAAGAAAAACTAGTTTAGATGGTTAAACCCTCGTCACTTTTATTTCTCCTCTTTCTACCAAAGACCTGAGAATTTAATCCCGTTATTTAGTTTTTCTTGAGAAATTTACTGAAAGTAGCTTGTCTATCACAACATTCTAATAGTCCAAAGCTGCCTCCATGATACCCTATACTGTGGTTAAAAACTTTACCTTATGGTACTATGATTAAGAACTTTACCTTATGGCAGCACTTAGATTAGAAAGATAGTCATTATGGTAATGTATCCTCTTGTTGTCCTCTAGCACTTTGTCTAGAGTAGCAAATGGGTTGTTTAGGTCATCCATACCTGTGAAAAAGAATCTCTTCTGTGAGTTTTTTTCATGTCACTTTGGTTGAAATTTAATTCTTTTCTCAGAAAGATAATCCTTACCATTTTCTGTTATAATAATTAATGGGTTTCCATACTTCTCCTTGATGTATCTCATTAGCTTGCGAATTCCCCATGGGACTATGTGCAGCCAGTGTGATGCAGCCTGAAAAAAGCTTGCTGTCATACTTAATGGTACTTGATCATCAAATAAAAAGGTCATAGAAAGTTTAGCATGATTTCTACGACATACTCTTTCACCAATCATCTCTCCGTGTCGGAAACCTACAAGGAGACAATGAATTGATAAACAAAATCAGTGAAGGCAAAGAAAAAAGATTGTTCATTTTTTTGTTGGTAGGTCTTACAAGTCATGATCACACCCGCATCAGTTGAAGCATCATCCATTACAAGATTCCATATTCTGGTTCTATCATTCCGCACATATAATGTGGTGTAGTGGTTTATGCCTACAAAATCTAGTGTCCCAGCCAATGACTTAGACATCTCGCTTGTAATTTTTGGCAGCCTGCTGCCTACAATATTCTGCATTGAGCGAGGATAGTGCCCAAAGATTAGGGGATCCAAGAACCTGCTTCCATTTTCAACTTTAATTCTCACAATCAAAATGGTGTAATATTGTAACTGTTAGAAAACCATAATAAATTACCATCCTAATTCAAAGTCCATTGCCCTCTGAGCAGCATCATGGTCCTCATCTGCATTAGATATTGGTTCATACCATTTGGAATCTAGAGCAATTCCAATAGCACCACCCTGTTTTGCCTAAAATATCAATTTGTATGTTATAAGGCATACTTTTTTGTCTTCCTATGATTATTCTGCACAACTGGAACCATAGTTGTATTCAAGAAAATTGTTTACCTTAAAGTTGCACTTGTAAGTATGAAATGCAGCAGCATGTGATAAGAGGATATTGTGAGCAACAATGTATGGTTCAGTTGATGATTTACCCTTTCTGCATAACAAGTGATATAGGATAGAACACCTTCCTGGAGCTTGTAGGCCTGTGTCGTAACCCTGAATTGAGAATCCATGAGGTTCATTGAAGGTGATCCAGTGCTTTACTCTATCCCCAAAAGCTTGAAAGCAAGTGCGGGCATAATGCTCAAAGTCTTCTCTGCATTATACAGAGAGATACCAATATATATACATTTTGTTTGTTATAGCTGAATGATCCAATGGTTATTTTAGTAATCACGCTTACACTATCTGTCTGCTCAGCCATCCATCATATCTATCTTCGAGAGACTGTGGAAGGTCCCAGTGATAGAGAGTAACATATGGTTGTAATCCTGAAAACAAGAGAGACCATTCAAAAGCTGTAAAGTTCCACAAGAAACTATAAGAAGAAGAGTTTTTGAAAGTGACCTTTCTCTAACAAAGCATCTATGAGACTGTTGTAGTGGCTAATTCCTCCAGGGTTGGGTTCCCCAGTTCCATCTGCCAAGGTCAAAGCATGTCACAATATGCTAGCAATGTGAAGATGTTTATCTGAAAACATTAACTCAAGTACTTATTACTTGGGAAGATCCGGGACCATGAGATTGAGAATCTGTATGCATCCATTCCCATGTCCTTCATCAGGTCCACATCAGTCTGTGCATTTGGGTCAGTAGAAATCTTTATGTCAGTAAAGTCATACTCTTTCTCATTTGTCAACTAGTAGGTAACTGCTCTCCTTATGCTCATTTCTTCTGTACCAGTGAAATTGTTTATAATCATAATTATTCACTTCATGAATATATAGCACATGACATGCCTTGCAAAACAATTTTGATGGCTGCTTCCAGTTAAGATTATTATTGGCGATCATTCAGCTTGTTTGCATATGTTACACAACTGAGGAATGCTACATACTGAGATATCAAGATTCTACAATGATAATGGGTGTAGCGAATGAAAGATACTTGGATGAGCCACAAGTGCTAGACTTGATTGGAAAGTTCCGAATCACCAATTTATGTAAAATATCAAATGAATTGAATGGTCAAGTATGCATTGATTAGTTTTGTTGTATTACTTCTCCCTGCTTAAGTCAATGTGAAGACCACATTTTTGTAATTTTCATGTTACAATGGATAGTTGGAGAATTGGATTTAAAGTTTAGCAAGTCGAAAAATTTGTTTGATGAAGTGACAAGTGTAGTCACTGACAGATTAATAGGAAGATGATGACTCTAATATGCTTGTAAGGGTGAGATTTTCTTGTGTAATATTAAGCAACCCATGGAAGTATCGAGTGTTTTTAGGTCTAGCAACGGTCTTCATGATTGTAAGACCTGAAAATTTCAGGAGAAATTATTGGCTCTAATGGGAAGCAACAAAGCCAGGAGACATTGAAAGCTTCACATTTCCATGTTCGCATTCATCTTGTATGATTACCGATTAGCACAAGACATCCGATCCTTATCTGCCAAAATCTATTTAAGTCACATACTTTGTCAGGAAAATAAAGAACAATGCTATCTTGTTGCTAAGAACAGTATTATCCTTTGGACTGGATCTTCTAGCTTGGGCCATTTAGTTATAGGTCGCTTGTTTGAGAGATGTGCAAGGTTAAAATGCCATTTTTGGTTTATTATTGGGTAATTTATATCTTGTTCTGGAAACTAGATACCATAAGATCAATGAATCTTATGGAATCATTCTCTTTGGGTTACTTCACTGTGTATAATTGAATATTTTGCAAACCTATGGGCTTTTTAAACATAATGTTTGAACCAATGAAATGAGCAGCAGTGTTTGTAGCTTTGTTTGGCCAATTTGGTATAGGTAGCTAGTTATGCTACGGAGACTCCTGCTAGATTGCCTGAAGTTGACTTAAATATTAATATTAATTTCGACAGCCATGTTCACGCATGTGGATACGGCTGACAAGATAAACCCTGGATCTACGTACATGATCTTTGAGCTTGTAAGGATACAATTGCTATACCCCTTCATTCTTTCATACGAAGCTCTTATTTTCTTTTCGCTGAAAATACAAACTATTTATAAGAATTAAATATATTCAATTTAGTTTCCTCAACACTTTTCTTTAGTTGTCTTTAGCTAAGTTTTGATTTTTTTCAGGCAATTAATAACTTGTGATATCATTCTCATGTGCCTCATTACAGAAGTCATTGAAATATGCAAATGATTGCAGGACCAAGTAGGACCTGATTAATATCAGTCTTCTGAATATTTTGCACAATATGCTGCAGTAGAAGTTTGAATCAAATTAATATCAGTCTCTGTGATACTCTTCTGTTCGGAATCTAGCTTTATGCTCTGCTTTATCCCCCCCTTCCCCCCTCCTTCAAAAAAAAAAAAAAAGATAAAAGGAAGTTTGAATTAAATTAAAGATTCTGGTTGTTGTGGTTAGTGTTGCTTGATCACTAAAACACATAGTAGTGTAGTGGTTTTCCATGCACCGAGGCCAGCCTCGATGGAAACTTCCTATTGAGAACTGACTGGAGGTGTGGCTACCCGTGAAGGTCCAAACTAAATAATTCTTTTCTTAATCTTATCGATAAACTTTTATAAGTTATCTGTCATTCCATCTAACCCCCAACACAAAGATTCATTGAATAACACGACAGAGTCGCTTTGTCGTTCAAATAAGCAACCTAAAAGTTGCTACATTATAAATTGCTTAGTTGATCAAATAAGCAAACCGAAATTTACTATATTAAGCAATTTTTATACTACCAAGAACCAGTTATGCACTAGATGAAGGATTTATTGGATCATCATAATGTGAAAGATTGGCTATTAAAGGATATGGTTACACCTTGATGGTAACCTATTATCACAATAAACATTATATACAAATGCAAAATTATTTTTTTTTTTTTTTTTGTTAAAAAAAAGGAGAGGAGAGGATAAATCCCGGTATAGCTACATCCACTGTGTCCCAATCCCATCAGGCTATGTTCGATTCGGATCGTAATTTTTTCATGTACCTTTTCTATCATCGGTGAATACGTTAGCCTGATATCACTAAAACGTCGGAGTAGATCACTCTCTCGCCATCTCAATCACGTGTTCCAAAAAAATTTTTGGATTTAATTGAGTCATCCGCAAGAATTATGTCTTGAATTCATGATCAATGAAATGTGAGATTAAGTTTCTACCAACCGGGTTATCGCAAAATTATTATGTTTAGCAGAAGGAAAAGGCCACGTCCAGGATTTTCTAGCAGTTGGAGATTTAGAAATTGAGAATTACGTGCTCAAGAAAATGAGATGATGTCAAAAATGTGTGATTTCTAAGTCACCAGTCCAACCAGTAAACAGTTGACCAACTGGGAAATGTGGTCTGCTCGATCTATAACACATTGACTGATGTTAAGAAAGAAAAAAGAGTTTTGACAAAGAAATGTTTAAATATAAATCTAAGGTGCCGCGTCACATCACCTTTATTTTTTTAATTTTTTAAACAAAAAAAATTCTTTAATTGTATTTGTTTCATCTTTATAAAAATAGAAATATTATATATATATGATCAATTTTTTTTTAAAATAAATATGATGGTGATGGTAAAGATTAGTGATATATATATATTTTTTTGATAAACAAATAGTGGGGAGGAGTTAGACCCCGGGCGTGGCCATCCCCAGACGGTCCTCCAATCCCAGCAAGGAAATATTCGATATACAGCGCATATTAATTTTTCCGCAGCCGTTTCCCATCCGAAGGTGAGTAGGTCAACCTGGTGTCAGCCGAGTGAACGGGATTTATTATATATATCCCTAACTTTTTCATTACCATCAGCCAACAGAGGCTCCAGGATTATTTTATTAATTTTTTTTAATTTTTTTTAATTCTTGGATTATTTTTTTATTTTTTATTTTATTCCCGGACTTTTTCGTCGAAATATATCCAAACTAGGACTCGCTCCAGGATTATTTTATTAATTTTTTTTTTTGATTTTATTTTTTGATTATTTTTTATTTTTTTATTTTATCGCTGGACTTTCATGTTGAAATATGTCTAAAATCAAGACTCGCATCTATGCTAGCTGGTTGTGAGAAAAGTCTCACGATCAACTGCACCACTCATCAGTGATTAGTGATACTTTTAGCCATGATGGTATGGACGACGGTGGTGTTGGTAGATGCCTTGATGGCGATATGGTAAAGGTAATGATGATGTCTTTAAGTGACTTTTATGTTTTTAAGGAAAATTTTCCTGTACCAGACACGACTGCCGGCAGTATGCCGGAACTATGGAGCCATCCTTAGGAGTTGATGTTGTCACCCAACCAGAAATAATCAATGACTATTCATCATAAATATTCTCTATGTTTTACCTTATATCGATGATACTGATCGACCGCTATTTCTGCACTGCTAAAATCCAAAATCCTGCCTGCCCAAAGATATGATAAACTTCAAAAACTAAATCCTTCATTTACCTTAAGATCAGTAATTGCTAGTATCATACCTGGTCTCCTTGTGAAAGTATCCCATATACTGTCTCCTCTTTTCCCCTCGTTTACAGCTCCTTCAAACTAAAACCAATTCATAAAAAGACATGATTCTTCTTTAAAAGAATAATGGTAGATCGAAAGGGCATAATAAAAGAAACTATCTACTGGAAAAACTCGGACCTGGAAAGCTGAAGAAGCCGTTCCAAAAACAAAACCACTGGGGAAGTCAGCTCTGATGAGTGCCTCGGTACTTGCCATGAAGACTGTAGCAAAATATAGTATTGTAAAGATTGTCATGGCTGGCCCTCAAAAATGCTAGAAGATAAAGCTTTTAATGGAGGAAATATTTATACATAAAAGGGTTCTCTCAGTTGTGAGGAATAAGGATATGGGGTGTGGGAGTTCACTTGTCTTGGAAGAGCTTTATAAGTATGCGTGGGGGCTAAGCTAAAATCCCTTGGTGGAGCCCAAATGGATAGTTTGAGACTCCGGTCTGTTTCTGTTTGGTGAAGGAAAGCAAAGCTTGTGACAGGATGTCTTAAAATATTAGGAACTGGTGCAGGGAGATTTTTGTATATCTCTGGTCCCAATGTTGAAGAAACTCGGTGCAGAAAGGACACCTATATTTGTTTGGGTCCTCAAATGGTAGCAATTTGTACACGAACGGCAGATGTGTAGTTTTTGCCTTGTAGCTCCTGGATTGGGACTTGATAGCCAAGGGTGAAGTGTGCCGTTTGCAGGAAAGGAACGAGCAGAGGCAGACCGCTAGGGGGGCCTTTGGCCTCCTAAATTTTCTGTAATCTACCTAGTTAGGTAGGATTGTTTAAGATAAACAAGTATTTACCCTCCCCCCCCCCCTCTCCTTTCAAATTTCTGAAATCAACCCAAAATAATCCCAAAAAAATTGATAACAAAATTCCAAAAAAAAAAAAAAAAAATCAAAACCGAGTTAAATCAGTAAAAAAATAATTTTAAAAAAAATTTAATTAAAAAAAATTGGCGAACAACTTACCTGGGCCGAGAGGCGTTGCCGTGATGTCGTCCGTCTCCTTTTTCAGTTCTCCTCCAAAATCTCGAAATGGTGAAGGCAGTGAGCGAAGTTCTAACCAGCAAATCCGGTCCCCATCCCATCGGGTATGAGACATGAGCAGTGACTCCAGTGAACCATTTGCCCATCTCTCCCGATAGTTGCCGTCGGCGAAGGAGACGGCTGATCCTAGCCATCGCAGCACCACCCTACTTGCTATTGGCGAAGAAGATGGCCGACCCTAGCCATTGCGGTGCCACCCCACCCACCGGTCGTCGCTGGCTTCAAATAGTTCGTCGATGGCCAAGGCCAACTCCTCTCTTCGTTGCCACTATCGCCGGGCTTGATACCTCTCGTGGCTTAATGCGGTGAGCCGGCGACGCACCGTCGACATCAGAGCTGATGATGCTTTCGGTCGACGTCCATTTTTACGACGCCGCCCGTAATTGATGTGGTGAAAGGTGAGTCCGTGAGTGGTTCTTTTCTTTTTTTTTTTTTTTTTTTTGGGGGGGGGTGGGAAGGATGTGGCTATGTGGAAAATCTTGAGACTTTATTCGATGACGATGAGTATGAAGTTTTAAATTTTTTGGTCTTGATTTTTTCTAATTTTTTCAGTCAAATTTATGCTCTTTAAATATTATTAATTGATTTGTGAGCTTGGCGGTCCTAGTTTAGCTATTTTGGATGAGTTCCATGCTTTTCGGACAATATAATTGGAGGCCTGTTTCGGTTTTTACTAGGTTCTTCTTTTTGATAAAATTATTAATTAGAGGCTTCTCTCTATTTTTTTTTTTTTTTTTTTTTGGCAAGTCATTCGGATCGCTCCTAATTTTTTCTTAAAAAAATTTGTATTATAGAAATTAAGATAGATAACGCTGAAAGAGCTTGCATATTAAAAAACAAAGACAAAATATAACATACACATATAATAACATCGAATTCAATTCTAATAATATTTATAAAAAAATATTTAAATTAATTATAAATATTTATTAATATTTTTTAATTATATATTTTTTAATTTTTTTTGAAAAATTTGATACGGTCCGCCTGAAACGAGACTAACAAAACCATCGTCGACGCATCCTTGTACGTTACGTTTTGTCGTGGGTGCTGCGGGTAACTTGAAAGTAGTGTGTGGTGTTCTGCAAGCTAGATGTGCATTGCCGTGCTGTGGAGATTGCGGGAGGGGAATAATATAAGGCATTATGAGAACGTGCTTTACAGAGGCCTCGCAATAGTTTTAGCGTCTACCAAATTGCTAGCTGTTAAGGTACATAGAGTATAACTTAGGAATGTGCCATATTAAATCATTGTTTTTTTTTTTTAAAAAAATATTTGTTTAAAATTTTAAAGTTACTTTTTCTTTTTATACTTATGTGGCAACTTTATTCTTTGGTATGGGCAAGCAATAGTTTGTTTGACTTTTCAAGAACGTAAGAGAACATTGAGTAAAGCATAATCGTGACATGCAACTGACATCATTGTAGTAGTTGTGATTGTTACCATGGGTAGAGCTTCTTACTTGCCAATTTGCCTTATCCTTTCAGGGTAAAGCATGGATTTCCAGCAGAATTCATTACGGGTTAACCTTAATCGTTAGCAAGAACACTCACTTGTTTGGTTAAAGGGAGTTGGATTCTGGAACGGGAATATGAATGAATCGCACCCATTCTAGCTATTCTATTAAAGAGATTCTCATTTCCATTCCAATTTTGAAAGGAATTAAATGCTCAAATTCTCTAAAATCTAATCCATACTCTTATTCAAATTCTATTTTAATTCTAACCTCAAACCAAAAATATTAGAAAATATGATATATTTTGATTACCATCCTGATCCATTCTGGCTGCAATTTTGATAACGAATCTCGTCGCGAACCAAATGCACCCTCTGTCTATTCAATCCTTTCGGAGGCCCTTGTGGCTTATTGCTTTTCTTTATAGAAATTGATGCGAACAACTCATGTTAAGAGCTGGAAAGTTGTGTTTTGGCAACGTCAAACATCAAACATAAGGATAAAAAAGTCAAGAGGCTGACTACCGGGGACTCACCCAGTTACCCGCCGCTAGGGAATTCTGGAGCTTTAAGATTTGTTTGGGACCAGTGGACTTGCACATCTGCCTTAATGAATCGTGTAAAATTGGTGTGGTTTTAGAAAAAAAATTCTCTTGCTTTTGAAACTAAACCTTTGGTTAGAGCAAACATTAACAAAAGAAAAAGAGGTCACATGCATAATTGTCTTAACTTTCAAGAGGCTATCTTATGCTTGCACCATTCTCTCGCTGAATTTTAATGGGATTTGCCTCTCCCTTACTTTCAGAAAGGAGTAAAAAAAATGCCACCAAGATAAATGCCCAGATACTTTCAGGCTGTTTTAAGGTTATTTCTTGATGTTTTATAGGCTATTTCTTGATTTCTCACTCACACCACTTGCATGAACGGAAAGACTGATTCAAGCATCGGTACGTTTATTGCGGTATAATCACATAATATTTGTTTGATAGCCTAGCGACTTCAAATCATTGAATGACAATGACAATAATTTGCAAATTAATTGGATAGGTGTGAGGACTAGAGCATATATTTAGTTCCATATTAATTATTATTAGATATATATCATAAAAATCAAATAGGTCAATACATGTAATACATTCTAAGGGTATAATTTATAATTTTGATTTATAAATAAATAAAGTTGAATTATTATTTTCATTCATATTGTTGTACCCAATCGGCATACTATCGAACCGGACCGTCATTCTTGCAGAGGTCCAACCGAGCCATGTATTCGAAGTCCGATCGGCAGACTTCCTCAGAACTCCAGAGGAACCATCCCCTTTTGAGGCCCGGCCACCCTCTCATTTGGAAGTCCAGCCCACTCAAGCCGAGATCCGAACGACCTGTTCTAGCTGAGGCCCGGCCACCCTCTCATTCGGAAGTCCGTCCCATTGAAGCCGAGGTTCGAACGACCTGCTCCAGCTGAGGCCTGGCCACCCTCTCCTTCGGAAGTCCGGCCCACTGAAGCCGAGGTCTGAACGACCCGCTCCAGTTGAGGCCTGGCCACCCTCTCCTTTGGAAGTCCGGCCCACTGAAGCTGAGGTCCAAACGACCTATTGGTCTCCTTCGGAGGATCGACTGGTCCTCCCTGCTGACATCCGACCGCCTTATTTTGGAAGCCTGGAGGGCTCTAGAAGCTTCTTTCTGTTGTAACAGAATCCTGCCACGTCAGCACCATTGCTCCACTATTTCCACGACGCCGCCCTATCCGGGCGCCACGTGGCCACTCTCCAGATTCTACTAGGGGCAGATCAGTCCTTCTCAGTCCCTTCCCTAACAAATTTTGGACTGTTCCGCGCCTATATAAGGTACCCGGGGGACCCCGTTTCAAGCTAAGTACGCTCTCCCTTCTCCATATGCTGCTTCACTAATTCATCCATTCTATTGCCTTTAAGCTCCTGCTAACTTAAGCATCGGAGTGTCCCCCACCGGAGCACCATCGGCACCTTGGAGACTTTGTTGCAGGTCGACCGGGAGAGGAGCGCTCCAGCACGTCCGACCGAGCCCGGTCCAGAGAAGTCGTCGCAATAGATTGGCGCTAGAGGAAGGGCGGCAACTTACCCTTCTCTAAAAGGAGGAATCCGTCTGCCCAGCCAAGCAATGGCTAAGGGAAGAGCTCAGAACACCTCTACCAGAGGAGGTCCTTTCGCATCTAGGTCCGAAGGACCACCTAGGAAAAACGACGCCGCTGCCACTGCCACTGTCGCCGAGCCCACCATTACTCTAGGACTGCAGCAGTTCCAGATGTTGATGAACTGTATTGAAATGCTCACCACTGCGGTTCAGCGTTTCCAGGAGGAGGCCAACAACCGACGGCAACCGCCTGCTACTTCCTGCACTAACCACCCAACTGCTGCTGAGGGAAGTCGACAACCGAAAGTCCCTCAGCATTGTTCTCACGCCGTTGCGGAGACCCGAAGGTCCTTGGGAGCTCGCGCCGATGGCAAGAGGGCAAGATCTGCCTCGCCCTTCTACACTGAATCCATCCCAGTTGGTGCTCGGCCTCCCGCCAAACTCCCGTAAGACTACACCAGCAAGATTCTGCGCATGGAGGAGCGCATTGCTGAGATTGTTTATTAGCAAGAGCCGAAGGGGGATAGGTATACGACTCCCGCCCGCCATTCTCCGATGAGATTCTGGCGAAGATGATTTCTCGCCACTTCAAAATCTCTTAGGTAGACCCCTACGATGGCACAACCGACCCGCTGGACCATTTGGGCACCTACAAGGCCCACATGATGGTAAAGGGTGTCTCAGACGCCCTCCACTGCATCGCCTTCCCTGCCACCCTGAAGAAGGCCGCCCGGATGTGGTTCTCCGCCATCCGGCCAGGTACGATCCACTCTTTTCCCCAACTTGAAACTTTTTCTTTCCCATTTCAGGACCTGCAGTCGGACCCTGAGTAACACCGACTGCCTCTTCCTCATACTGCAAAAGGAGGGAGAGACTCTTTGGGATTACATGGCTCATTTCAACTCAGCGGCCATGGAGGTCCCGGACCTAAATGAAGACGTGGCTATGTCGGCCTCCAAAACCTGTCAGTGGTATGGGGGATTCTTGCAGCATCGACCTGGACAGGTTCATTCTTACAAAAGCATCATATAATAATACCTCCGTGGAACTTCTATTATCTATAAGTATCCTTTTTACATCATAGTTGGCAATCACTGCCGACACGACTACAGGATCATTTTCAAAGACATGGGACTCCAGGAGGTCTTCGTCGGAGAAGGTGATTGTGTTGGAGCCCCTCATAACTCCGACGGTCTCCCCTCATAACTCCGACCCCGCTCCTGGTTGGAAACTTCGCCAGCAGATGATAAGTAGATACAATGGCCCGGAACTTGTTGAGGGCCGGTCGGCCCAGAATGGCATTATAAGCTGAGATCGTATGGATGACCACAAAGTTGATGGGGACATCAAGTCAGAGATGATCGGTTTCTTGAGGAGTAATACTGACGTCTTTGCTTGGTCGGTGTTGAACATCCCAGTATTTCATCGGAGGTCATCACTCATCAGCTTAAGGTGGATTCAACCTACAGGCCTGTTCGACAGAAGAAGAGAAGCTTTGCGGTCGAGAGACAAAGGGCCATCGACGAAGAGGTAAAAAAGCTTTCTGACACAGGCTTAATCAGGGAAGTCCACTACCTCGAATGGCTAGCAAATGTTGTTATGGTGAAAAGGCTAATGGAAAGTGGAGGATCTGTTTGGACTACACCGACCTCAACAAGACCTGTCCGAAGGACAGTTTCTCCTTGCCTAAGATTGATCAGTTGGTGGACGCCACTATTGGCCATCAGCTTCTAAGCTTTATGGATGCCTTCTCCGGCTACAACCAAATCAAGATGCTCTCGGAGGATGAAGAGAAGATGGCCTTTATCACTGACAAAGGTCTATACTGTTACAGGATGATGCCCTTCGGCTTGAAGAACACCGACGCCACCTTCCAAAGGCTGATCAACCGAGTCTTCGAAGGGCAACTCGGGAGAAACATGGAGGCTTATGTCGATGATATGATAGTAAAGAGCCTCCATAGGGCCGACCACACCAAGGACTTGCAGGAATCCTTTGATGCACTCAGACATCATCGGATGAAACTGAATCCTGCGAAGTATACTTTTGGGGTGACTTCCGACAAGTTCCTCGGCTTCTTAGTCACACAGAGAGGAATTGAAGTTAACCCTGACAAGATAAGAGCTATCATTGAAATGGCACATCCAACCAACAAGAAGCAGGTGCAAGAGCTCACGGGCCGAATTGCCTCTCTCAGTTGTTTCATCTCCCGTTCGACTAAAAAGTCCCATTCTTCAAGACCCTATGCCGGTCGGATCGTTTCATTTGGATCGATGAATATCAGTCAGCTTTCGAAGCCCTGAAAGATTATTTGAAGAATCCTCCATTGCTGGCCAAGCCGACAGAGGGGGAGCCGTTGTATCTCTACCTATCGACGTCGGACGAGGCAGTCAGCTCTGTCCTCGTGCGATTAGGAGAGGACGGCCAGCAAAAACTTGTCTACTATATCAGTAAGGTTCTCCATGATACCGAGACCAGATACCCTAAAATGTAGAAACTAGTCTATTCCTTGGTCATAGCTACCAAAAGGCTCCGGCCCTACTTTCAGGCATATCCGATCGTCGTGCTGACTGAACAACCCCTCAAGGTGATCCTTCGGAGTCCAGACACTTCTGGTCGGCTCGCCAAGTGGGATGTGAAACTTGGCGAGTTCGATATCTCTTTCCAATCTCGATCTGCTTTGAAGGCTCAAGTAATTGCTGATTTCATTGCAGAGTGCACCTGGAAGTAGGAGACGTCCTCTCAAGTGGCTGAGACACCTGAGGCCGATGCCATCGACGAAGCCGAACCAGCTTGGACCCTCCATATGGATGGGGCGTTCAACCTTGCGGGCTGCGAGGCTGGCCTGATTCTTGCCGACCCCGACGGAGAAAGCTTGGAATATGCACTCCACTTTTCATTTCAGGTGTCAAACAATTAGGCGGAGTACGAAGCCCTCCTCGCAGGATTGTGAATCGCTAATGAACTAGGCATCAACCGAGTAAGAGCCTTCTCCGACTCCCAACTGGTGGTCAATCAAGTGAAGGGTGAATTCGAAGCAAGGGACCTAACCCTGGCCAAGTACTTGAACAAGGTGCAAAGCCTTATTTCTTGGCTCAAATTCTTTGAAATCCTCCATATACCTCGTCTGCAAAACTCTCGGGCAGATGCTCTCTCTCGGTTGGCTACGGCAGTCACCAATATCTCCGACCAAACTTTCGTGGAGCACTTGTAGTGCCCAAGTGTTAGTGAAGAGCCGACTGAGGTCCTTCAGTTGAACAGGAAGCTTCGTGGATGGATCCGATCCTCACCTTTCTTACCGGAGGGATCCTACCGGAAGATTCGACTGAAGCCAAGTGGATATGCTGGATAGCTTCAAAGTACATCGTCCTCGACAGTGCCCTCTACAAGCGATCATTTTCACAACCTCTATTAAAGTGCTTGGGGCCAACTGATACCGACTATGCCCTTAGAGAAGTCCATGAAGGCATCTACGGTGACCATCTCGGAGGAAGATCACTAGCATATAAAATAATCTGACAGGGACACTATTGGCCCACAATTCAGAGAGATGCATCGGACTTCGTCCGAAGGTGTGATGCATGTCAAAGATACTCCAATATCCAAAGGAGGCCGGCCAGCCAGCTGACTTCGATCACCGCACCCTAGCCATTTATGCAGTGGGGGATGGATATCATGGGGCCCTTCCCTCCGGCATCTGGCTAGCGGAAGTTTCTTATAGTGGCCATTGATTACTTCACCAAGTGGGTGGAGGCCGAATCGCTGGCACAAATCATGAAAGCCAAGGTGGAAAACTTTATCCAGAACTGCATTATCTACCGATTCGGCATTCCACAGGTTATCATCACCAACAATGGAAGGCAGTTCAACAACCCCAAGTTCCATGATTTCTGCCGGCAATATCATATCTCCCATCGGCTCACCTCGGTTGGCCATTCGCAGTCCAATGGAGAAGTCGAAGTCATCAATAAGACAATTCTGCATGGGCTGAAGACCCGGCTAAATGATGCCAAAGGACTTTGGGCAGAAGAGCTCCATTCAGTTCTTTGGGCCTATCGGATGACTACCAGAATAGAAACCAGGGAGACCCCGTTTAACCTGACCTACGGAAGCGAAACCGTCATCCCCATTGAGATCTCTTTGTAATCCCTACGGATTGATCACTGTGCTGAGCCAACCAACTCTGAGCTGTGGAGGGCTAACCTAGACCTGGTCGAAGAAACCAGGCTCCGAACAAGCTTAAAAATGGTGACCTATCGTCAGAAGATGGTGAAGTATTACAACTCACGGGTTAAGGCACGAACTTTCCGAGTCGGAGATCTAGACTTGCGGAGGGTGGAGATTTCGAGACCGACCGAGCAAGGAAAACTCTCCCCAAATTAGGAAGGACCTTATCGAGTCATTGAAGTAATCCAAGTTGGAACCTACCAACTCGAACATTTAGATGGACGATAAATAGCACGTCCGTTGAATGTAGACAACCTTCGCAAGTATTATCAATAAAGTCTACAACTTCCTTTATGAAGCACTTCCAAAAGATCGACTCCGGTCGGCATAGGCTCTAGGACATCCCACTTCCGAAAAGACTGACTCCGATCGGTAGAGGCTCTAGGACAGCCCACTTCTGTAAAGAACGACTCCGATCGGCAGAGGCTCTATGACTGCCCACTTCTGAAAAGACCGACTCCGGTCGGTAGAGGCTCTAGGGTAGCCCACCTCCGAAAAGACCGACTCTGATTGGCAGAGGCTCTAGGGCAGCCCACTTCCGAAAAGACCGACTCCGGTCGGCAGAGGCTCTAGGGCAGCCCACTTCCGAAAAGAACGACTCTGGTCGGTAGAGGCTCTAGGGTAGCCCACTTCTGAAAAGACTGTCTCTAATCGGCAGAGGCTCTAGGGCAGCCCACCTCCGAAAAGATCGACTCTGGTTGCCACCATCTTCAGGTTCAGACAAGCCGATGGATCAACACTTGGGAAGTAAAATCCTAAGTATAGTGGTTCGACCTGAGCTACAGTCCATCACCCGCCTCAACCATCTTCGGGTTCGGATGAGCCAACGAATCGACACTTGGAAACAAAAATCTTAAGTATAGTGGTCCGGCCTGAGCTACAGTCCATCACTTGCCTTAACCATCTTCGAGTTTGGACGAGTCGACAGATCAACACTTGGAAAGAAAAATCCTAAAGTAAATTGGTCTGGCCTAAGCTACTGTCCGTCGAAAGGTCCGACTGTGCCATGTGATAAACTGAAGGACCTACACTTAGAAATATCTCTAAGCTATTGGCCTTGCGACAAGCTACTATTTGGCCTACTATTCAACTACTTGCAGTCCTACCTGGCCGACTGGCAATACTTTAAAAAATCTCAGAAGAAAAACTTTGGTCAGACAGACCGAACCACATACAGTCACTAACAAAGGTGATATGACAAAAGGTTCTATTGTATATATATGAAAAGCTCAGTACAAAAGAGAGGGGTCAGACCTTTACAATCGATCTAGGTTTGACCTGTCGAAGTTACATCAATTGTCTCCTCCGCCTCGACTCCGTCCGGCGTAGTTGGGACTTCAGCTTCCACTTCCGTCCCCTCTGGTTCGGCCGGAGTGACCGCAGGAACATTTGGCATATCTGCTTTGGCTTTGGCTTTGGCTTGGACATCTGATCCAAGCTCTTCTGTGCCGGCTTCTATGTGAGGCTCGGCCTCTCCATCAGATGGAATTGCCTCTTTTCGGCTTCTCCCTCTTCTGCTCGCTCCGGCATTCGCAGAGAAGACATATCAAGCTCCGGGAAGGTGGTGCCGACCTTCTCCAAGCAGTCTTCATATATGAAGTCATAGCTGTATGAACCGGCCTCGTTCATCTCAGCCCTAAAGCCTTCGGATTTCTTATATTCTCTTACGGCTGCCTCGGCCACCGTCTTCATAACTTCTTGGGACTTTTTGAGCAGCCCCTTGTATCTCTTGGCTTTGGCATGGCAGCCCCTGGAGCACCGCTCGGACTCACACAGGCGCGTGTTCCCTTCGACCACTTGGCGAGCCAAAGACTTTATCTTCTATCTCTTGCTGCTCAGCTTGGCAGCTAAAGCATCCCGCTATGACAGCAAGTCTGCAAGCTGACCCTTCTGAACCTCTACCTTAGCCCGAAGGGTAGAGTTCTCTTCTCCGACTGCTTGGAGGACGGATAGTTCTGCCCTGGCATCCATTAGCGCCACCTCCGTGGCATTTCTCACCTCTTCGGCTGCCTCTACTTTCTTCGCCGAGTGCTCCTTCAGGTCCAGTAACAAACCTAAGCCTTCGTCCATCAGCAATGCATCCTTAAGAAGCTGCAAGTAACAAGGCAAAGTTAGTATCTCATAAGTCAAGGCTAAGAGGCTGGATGTAAATAACTTACTCCCATTATATGGTGGAAGGAGCTCCTCGCGGCCTCATTCACTGTTCGCCGGTTCAACTTGCTCCAGTCGACGCCCTCGAGGACCCTCAGGAGCTGACCTCTGACCTGTCCTGCATCGTTTATGGCGCGCTCCACCCAATGTGCGTAGTCGCTCACGTCGATGGTTTCCCTTTGTTCAGCCTCCTTCTCCCCAGCCCCTACCTCTCCTCCGGCTGCTGGGAGAGCCTGCTCCATCAGCTCAATGAGGGGCGATATCGGAGCTGTCCCTTTGAAGGACGATCATGGTTGATCCTCTTCCACCCGGGTAGCCGACTGCCCAATTGAAGATGACCGCTCTACCATTTTCGCCGCTAGCCTCTCTGACAGCGACGCATCGTCATCTCCAGAATCGATGGAGACGACGACAATGGCCTGTTCCTCCGTCCGCTTCTTTGCTAGCCTTTCGGATGTCGGCTCCTCTGCCCGTTGTCTCTTGGGCTTCTGAGGTGCTGGCTCCGTGGTCTGAGCGGCCCTCCTCTAGGCCAATAGTGCCACAATGATTGTTCGGTCGGGCTTCATTTTGCCACCTGCGGGAACGTAAAAATAAGGTTAGTGAAGGCAAGGTTGACAGAGGGAGATTGAATTGATTCAGTATGGGTTTCTATCCTACCTAAGTATCGATGTTGACTGACCCCGGCCGAATGAAGACTATCCTCCCGGAGCAGATCTCTCATAGGTATCGGGTCATCCACGTCCAGTTTATTAAAATCGGCCTCATCGGCCCTCATTACCCTTCTCCCATCTACAGCTTTCGGCCTCGGATCTCTCCATGCCGGCTCGAAACCCCAGGGCTCTAGACTATCTACAAAGACGTATCAAGACTTCCATCCATAGATGGCCGACGGAAACCCCCTAGTATCTTCCGACCAGCACGGGGACTGAACATCCACCACTCATGGCTACGGAAGTCTTGCTTTAAAAGAAAGAAGTTGGAAAAGAGAGACACTCTGGCTTCGACTCCAGCACTCCAACAAAGAACTAAGAAGTCGCAGATCACTCGAATGCTGTTCGGGGTCAGCTGCGCCGGAGTAATCCTATAACTATTAAAGATCTGGATAAAAAAGCTATGAAGTGGGAGCCGGAGGCTAGCCTTAAGTTGGTCTTCGTACAGAGGGAGGGCACCTAGGTTCAACGGGCCGTTCACTCTCCTTTCCTTACTAGGGATGGTAAGGTGTAAGGCAGTCAGTATACCGTAGATGACCCTGAGATTTTCTACCCTCTCTCTGGTCATGGTCGTGGGGATATCGTAGGGACCTGGTTCCCTAGACCCACGGGCAGAGCTCCGACTAGTAGAGGCCATTCTAACCGAGACTAAGGAGAAGTAGATAGAGATGGAACTGACCTGGAGGGTGACTCCCTAAAGAATGCTAGAGTGGTGGAAGAAGGGTGCTCTATCTCCAAACCCAGGTGCAGCGAAAAACCCCCCTCAGGGCACTCATCCCTCCCTTTTATAGGCGCTGGGGGGTCGCCTCCCAACGCCTCTCGAGCACCACGATCCAACGGCGGATGATGCGACCCCCTGGATTTGACTGGAACTCGATAGGGCGCACCAGATTGTATCTGGTTGTGATTTGCATGACCGCCAAGGCAACGGTGGATGGGTCACTTGGAATCCTGCGCTGACCGCTCGGATCTCAACATGTGGCCCACGTTGTGTTGAGAGCTTGATGGGTGTGTGTTTCAGGCTGGCGGCCATCATGGCACCGTACCTGCAATAACTTCTTCCTCTGCTATGGCCAATGTGATGTTGACACCTGTCTAGGGAAGGGATGCCGAGGTAGAAGATGGCCGATCAAGACATGCCGGATCATATTTGCAATCATGAAAAAGGATTGGCGCGTTAATTACCAAATAATGCTCTCATCCTTCAAAGCTGCAGAATCACTCAAAGCCCAAGAGCAAGGGGGCAACTGTTGTACCCAACCGGCATACTATCGAACCGGATCATCATTCTTGCAGAGGTCCGACCGAGCCATGTATTCGAAGTCCGATCGGCGGACTTCCTCAGAACTCTGGCGGAACCATCCCCTTTTGAGGCCCGACCACCCTCTCCTTCAGAAGTCTGGCCCACTCAAGTCGAGGTCTGAATGACCCGCTCCAGCTAAGGCCCGGCCACCCTCTCCTTCGAAAGTCCGGCCCACTGAAGCCGAGGTCCGAATGACCCACTCCAGCTGAGGCCTGGCCACCCTCTTCTTCGAAAGTCCAGCCCACTGAAGCCGAGGTCCGAATGACCCGCTCTAGCTGAGGCCTGACCACCCTCTCCTTTGGAAGTCCAGCCCACTGAAGCTGAGGTCCAAACGACCTATTGGTCTCCTTCAGAGGATCGACTGGTCCTCCCCGCTGACATCCGACCACCTTATTTCAGAAGCCTGGAGGGTTCCAGAAGCTTCTTTCTATTATAACAGAATCCTGCCATGTCAGCACCACTACTCCACTATTCCCACGATGCCACCCTATCCGGGCACCACATGGCCACTCTCCAGATTCTTCTAGGAGTAGATCGATCCTTCTCGACCCCTTCCTTAATGATTTTTGGACTGTTTCGTGTCTATATAAGGTACCCAGGGGACCCTGTTTCAAGCTAAGTACGCTCTCCCTTCTCCATACACTGCTTCACTAATTCCTCCATTCTGTTGCCTTCAAGCTCCTGCTAACTTAGGCATCGGAGTGTCCCCCATTGGAACACTACCGGTGCCTTGGGGACTTTATTGCAGGTCGACCGGGAGAGGAGCGCTCCAGCACGTCCGACCGAGCCCAGTCCAGGAGAAGTCACCGCAACACATATTATATTTTGTGTCCATGAATTATCCATGGAATTAGTAAAATAATGACACGTATTTTCAAGAGTTAAGAATTTGAGATATGTGTTATTGGTGATTAATTCTTAAATTACTCTCAATCGATAGATCATCATAGGAATGATGATTGATCCTTTTAAACTGGTGTATAGATCGCTTCCATCTGGATAGATGAGTCTCGAGTTTATAGTATGGAGACATTGAGTGAAAGTGCAAGTACTTATTAAAAACAAGGATATTGAATGTGACCAATATAATAAGTCACTTGGATAGCTATCCACTCATCAGTAACTTACTCGATACTATAGTATATAACTAGCCCATCGACCTGCGGTGTCTCAGCATTTCATAATAAGGCTGCTATGGTTTGACTATACATAAACCTGGTCCCTGGCTATGCGGTCCATAGTGCATGTTGACTATAGTAGGATCATTGTAGGAATAGGATGTGCACTTACATGAAATTTATCATCCTTGGTAGTCAAGGAAGTAAGTCCTATGTAATCTATGAAATTGAGTTCAGGAGACCTTGGCTGAAGTAGTTTGAATAGTGGAAAGGAGTTTCCATAATTCCTAAGAACTCAAGTCGAATAGATATAAATATGATGGATGATATTTCGATCGGTGAGGTTTGACGAGTAATCTATAACATCCATCTTATCAGGATTTTGATAGAGGGACTGTATCACATGGTAACTATACATAGATATTTACCTTCTATTCATCTGAGTTGCCACTACATGCTACTAAATATTATTAGTAGATTATGGGACTCAAAAGGATTATCTTGATGATCGATAATCTTTTTTGGAAAGAACTGGAACTATTCCAATCCATTGAAAGAAAATTCGATAATATTGTGATGGAGATCAACATATCTTACTACCATACTGAATAGAACCTATGAAGTTGTACATATAAGGAGCTGTGATTGATCATACGGTTGAATTCTATATCCAATTATTACTAATTAAATTATTTTGTTTAATTAGATTGAATTGAATGATTGGGTTAGGTTTAGATCAAGTTAAATTGGATTTAATTTAATTAAACATATGATTGAGTTTGACTAAATTTAATTTTGGATTAAATCTTAGATTTAAAAGAGGATTGAGTCCAACATTGCTTGGTCTTTGATCAAGTCAAAGGAGGAATGCTTGAGGAAGAATGGCGTGAAGAGTTTTATGCTCCAAATAGGAAGGAGTCCACCCAAGAATATTTGTGTGCTAAAAACTTTTGGCATCCTAGATGAAGTTCAAGCCCAAGCCTTCCTTCACGCCTATATGAGAAGAGAGTCATTCTCATTTAAAGTGTTGACTGGTCAAGGGTTTTAGAAATCCTAAACTCTATGGATTTTGACAAGTCAAAACAAATCCCAATCCTAATTCGAGTTGGACTCATAATGGATTAAAAAGAAAGGACTTCTCATGCCACATATCTGATTTGTGCGCTCCCTCTTCTGTGTGAAATAGGAAGGATGGGGCATCCCCAGGTAGCATGGAATAGGAGCTTGACTCCTATTGGGTTTGGGCTATGAGTTTTAGGATTTCCAAATCCTATAAATAAATATTCCTGTAGCAGAATTTTAGAACAAAATTTTTTATAAAATTTTCTAAAGCACTCTTGCTGTTGGGCAACTGTTCTCCTCCCACTCTTCCTCTTCACCATGCCCAAGGGTTGGGCCATGCCGATTCCTTCTTCCTTTACACATTCAAATAAGTTGAGCATGAAGCCCTTGAAAGAATTTAGCAAATTATGAGAACATTTCTTTAAGAGAGCTAGCACCCTAATAAAGCTGGGTTATTAGATCAGTTTATAGCTCTGTGTGGATACTCATAGAGGCCTTTACATTCGTAGCTTCAAGAAGAACCGGGTTCGAAGATTATCAAGTGGTGAAAGGTATGTAAGAAGATAGGATCTTCTTCTACTTTTTATTTCATCACAGAAATCTGTTTTGATTCCTATTCTATTGCAAGCATGATTTTGCTCGATTTTTTCTTGAAATATGAACTCTTTAAATTAGATCTCAGAGTGATTTATAATTCATTTTAATTTGTTTTACTACTCATATTGATGTATGTTCAAGGAAACCCTAAAAATTTTTTCAAGTGGTATCAAAGCCATCTCATACATGGAATAAAGATCATTGTTTGGGTATAGATCGATTGCTTGATCATACTATTTGTCGAAGGATTGTATATAAACACCAAAATCAGATTTTGATCTTCTTCATATGTGATATGAATTAGGGTTCTTAGTTTTCATTTGAAATATGCATGGTTTTGATTCTCTTAACATATATGATATGTTTTAAGATTTATAAAATTATTTATAATTTAATTACTTTATTTATGTTTCCATATGAGATATGATATAAAATGTAATTAAAATAGAGAATCAAAAAGAATACTTCCATAAATAAAAGTTATTTATTTATGTAAATAACAGTTTCAATCAAAGTTCATCTTGACATAAGGTTGTCCTAGCATAACAAGGTTGTTATGTTAAAAAAGTTGTCCTTGGTTAAAAAGAGATTGAGAATATAAATTATATGGGTGTATTTCATAGATACATATGGTGATTACTGAAGATCACTACAACCCTTGGTGTAAGGTTGTATCATGAGTACACAAGTTATTCATGGTTTGTAATTTGCATTCAATGGTGATAGGAACCAATGACTAATCTAATTTTGGAATAAAATAAAGCGATTAGTGTCTAAGTGTTTTAGAATGGTGGTTACTTAATTAGGACCATTGCATATCTTGGCCAAATGCAAGTTAGGTATCAAAGGATAAGTGCATGGAGAGCCTCCTGCCAATCTTACACTTGGTCAATTTGGTTGATGGAGTTCTGAATTTAGATTGCTTGAGGTGAAAGGTTCACTACAAGTGTGTGCAACAATGATTCTGACTTGGTGAACCAAGTCAGGATCTCACATGTAGATTTATGGTAATTGTGGATTTATAAGATATAAATAAGCAATTAAAACCTGAAGAGACCTAAATTAAATTTTCTCATAAATATTAAGTCGAGCAATCTTTTGCCATTGTAGTTGTGCATGCACTCTACTAGTATTGATTGTTCTTGGTTGGATACAATGGTCCAGTTGCACTGAAAAAGCACAACCACTTTATAACATGAGATATTCTGGGTGGAGATAGGGTTGGCCCAATAACTGTTAGGTGAGGGTCCCAATGATGGTTTCACTCACTAATGAACAGCGGATCTGACTTAACTAAGCAATAGGGCCAATAACTATCAGATGAGGCTTCAAGACTTAGAGACCACTGACCACTATAACTTGCTTGAGAAGCATTGGACAAGAGTTGTCCATTCATTGGTTGTCACATCACCAATAATTGTTAGGTGAGGTAGATGTGTAATCGGTGGGATTGCAGTACCCACTTGAAACCCTAGTTGTGAAGGTTTCCATTTCTCCACCTAAGGAGTGTGGGAGAGTCAAGAAAATAGTGGGAGTAAGTTTTTTTAAAATAAAATTTTTAAAAGAAACAACATAAGTCAAATATAAAATCTAATAAGAATCTTCTTCTCTTTGTAGAAATGTATACTTCCAACCCTCTTGCTCGCATCCTTGAGACTAACCATTTGACTGGATCAAATTATAAAGATTAGCTCTGGAACTTAAAGATAGTCTTGAGTTCTGAGAAGTTAAGTTATGTCCTAGACTAAGATATTCTCTCTTTATCATGGCATTTGATCGCTGATCAAAGGGAAACCCCTCGAGGATGATAACAAAGATAGGTGCTATGTACTGACCTTTATGTCCAATGAGCTCCAATGCTAGCATGAGGATATGAAGACTGCTAGGAGCATCCTAACTCACTTATAAGAGTTGTACAATGAGTAGAGCCATGTAGCTTACTACGAAGTGTCCAAGAGACTCTTCAAGGTGAAGATACATGATGGGCAGTCTATTCATGACCATTGTTTAACATTGATCAAGGACTTGGAGGAGCTTGAGAAGCTCAACATGACTATGGATAAGGAATTACAGATGGATCTAATCTTGCAATCCCTTACTAATTCATATGGGTAGTTTATTATAAACTACCATATGAAGAAGATCAAATGTACCAAGGCTAAGTTGTTAAATATGCTATTGACTACTGAAGGGGCCTTAAAAGGTTCAAGGGGTAGTATTCTTGTTATAGAGTATACTTCATCTTCCAAGAAAAAGTATACTAGAAGAAAAAGAAGGTCATGAAGAAGCAAAAGAAGGAGAATAAGAGGAAGCAGGAAGCTCCTAAAAGAAGGCCATAGACAAGGAAAAGTGTTTCTATTATAACTCTGATAGCCATTGGAAGAGGAGCTATGCTACATACTTGGCAAGCCTAAAGAACAAGAAGGATGACATGCATTTAGAAGGTATGTCTGACCTGCTCGTTATTGAAACTAACCTTATGGTTTCTTCTATTTCTAGTTGAGTCATAGACTCTGGTTCTAGTGCTCATCTATGTATTTCAATACAGGATTTGGAGGAAAGTAGAAGGTTGAGGGAAGGAGAAATAACCCAATGAATCAGAAATGGAGCAAGAATTGCTGCTGTGGCTATAGGAACCTATTATCTATGACTACCATCAAGTTTTAGTTTGATTCTTAGGGACATTATTTTGTACCTGCCACTAGTACGAATCTGATTTTTATTTCATCTTTGGTGTAGAACAATTATGTTTTCAATTTTAATAAAGACTACTATTCCATTTATTTTAAAAATAAAATGGTTAGACCTATTTTTTTAATTGACAGTCTCTATTACTTATATGTTGACGTATATGTGAATATAACATAGTAGAATATGAGTGCCATAAGGTCTAAGAGACCCAAAGATGAAACTAACCTTAAGGACATGTGGCACCTTAGACTAAGTCATATAGAAGAAGAAATGATTAACATATTGGAAAAAGATGGACTTTTGGGTCCATTGAACATCGAATCTTATCCAGTCTTTGAATCCTGCCTTTAAGGAAAGATGACCAAGTTGCCCTTTTGAGGATAAGGAAAAAGGAACACTGATGTACTAATCGTAGCACACATTGATGTGTGTAGCCCATTTATTGTACATGTTAGAGGAGGTTACGTCTACTTCATTACTTTTATCGATGATTTCTCATGGTATGGGTACATGTATTTAATGAGAAATAAGTTTGAAGAATTTGAAAAATTCAAAGAATTCAAAAATGAAGTAAAGAAGTAAACTTGAAAATCCTTAAAGATTCTTTGATCAGATAGAGGATGTGAATACCTTAGTAGAGAATTTCTAAGTTATCTCCAGAAAAATGGCATAGTCTTACAATGGCTCTACCTGTAATGCCTCAACTCGATAGGATTTTAGAATTGAAAAATTATGCCCTATTAAATATGGTTTGATCCATGTAAGCTTTACTGACCTTCCTTTATTTCTTTGGAGACATGCTTTACTTACTGCTAACTACCTCTTGAATAAGGTTCCCTCTAAATCAATTCTTACCACACCATATGTGATATAATATGGTAAGAAACCAAGTCTAGATTATCTCAAGATTTGGGGATGCCCGGCCCATATCAAAAACTACAAGCGAATAAATTAGAGGTCAAGTCTATGAGAGCTCATTTCATAGGGTATCTTAAAGAATCTTTAGGATATTACTTCTACTTTATAGAGGATTACAATATGATTGTGAGCTAGTATGCTATCTTCTTGGAAAAATAATTTATCCAAGAAAAATGTTATGGGAGGTAGTTGGCTTGAGGAGAAAGTCTCTAAAGAGCAACGAGTCTTAGAACCTATGGAACCTGTTCGAGATGAGCTAATATATATAACTCCTCCACCTCATAGATCCAGTAGGGTTTTCCGTCCACCTAGGAGATACTTAGGTATCATCATAGAGGATGTAGAGAAAATATTTTTCATGGAAAATAGGATACATGGGGATGACCCCAAGACTACAATGAGGTAATGTAAGACATTGACTTGAGAAATATTTAGAGGCTATAAAGTCAGAAATTGACTTGATACACTCAAACCAAGTAAGACCTTAGTGGATCTACCAGAAGGTGTAGTACTTATTAGGTGTAAATGGATCTATAAGAGAAAGGTTGGTTCGGATGAAAAGGTAGAGACCTTTAAAACAAGGCTTGTGGTTAAAGGTTATAATCATCACAAATGCATTAACTATTAGGATACCATTTTGCCAGTGGTTATGCTAAAATCCATTCGAACACTACTTGTAATTGCAGCATATCATAGTTATGAGATATGATAGATGCATGTGATGACTACTTTCTTGAATGGGTATCTTAAAGAAGATATCTATATGGAACAACCTCTAGGTTTCACTTCCAATGATGGAGATTACAAACTCTACAAGCTACAAAGGTCCATATATGGACTTAAAGAAGCATCTCAGAGTTGAAACACTCATTTCAATGATGTAATCAAATCATTTGGATTTATCAAAAATGAGAAGGAACCATGTGGGTTTAGGAAAGTTAGTGGGAGTGATGTCATGTTTCTCATATTGTATGTGGATGACATTCTCCTAATTGGGAATGATATTTCCATGCTGACTTTAGTCAAAATATGGTTGTCTAAGAAATTCTTCATGAAAGATCTAGGAGAAGCATCCTATATATTAGGAATAAAGATCTATAGAGATACATCTAAGAGGATGCTAGACCTCTCACAAAAATTATATATATAGAAGGTGTTGAAAAGATTTAGTATGGAAAACTCCAAGAGGGGGCTTTTACCCTTCGGGCATGGGATTCATCTCACTAAGAAAATATGCCCCGACACACTGGAAAAGATACAATTCATAAGCAAAATCCCTTATACTTCAGCTATAGAGAGCCTCATGTATGTTATGCTATGTACACAACCGATATAGCTCATGCTATGAGTGTAACAAATAGATAGTAGTCAAATCCAAGTGAAGATTACTGAATATCTATGAAATGTATCCTTAAATACTTAAGAATGACTAAGAATATGTTATTGATCTTTGAAAGAGGAGAATTGAGAGTGTAAGGATACATAGATTTAGACTTTATTTCTAATATTGATGTTTGTAAGTTGATATTAGGATGTGTTTTCCTATGCAACGGTAGTGCTGTGAGCTAGAAAAGTTCCAAGCAACCTATCATAGCAGATTCCACCATGGAAGATGGTACATTATCACATCAAAAGTTGCTAAGGAGGCATTCTGGTTCAAAAAGTTCATTATGGAGCTAGGTGTGATGCCATTAGATGCTATACCATTATACTGCGATAACAATGGTACCATAGGCCTTGCAAAGGAGCTAATGTCTCACTACAAGTCTAAGCACATCGAGTGATGATTTTAACTTATCTACGACTATCTTGAAAAGAAGTATATTGAGGTATAGAGAGTATATTCCACCAATAATGTGATGGAGCCATTGATGAAGTTGTTGAGCCAACAAAAGATCGAAGTCTATCTTAAGAAGATGGGGCTTAAGTCTGTGGCCAATTGATTTTAGTGTAAGTAGAAGATTGTTAGATGTATGCCCTAAAAGCCAATTAGGCTAACACATGTAATCATTCAAAGGGCATAATTTATAATATTGACTTATTAATAAATAAAGCTGGATTAAATTTTCATTCATATTGTGTTTTGTATCTATGAATTGTTCATGGAATTAATAAGATAATGACATCATGTTTCATTAATGATTAATTCCTAAATTATTCTTGATCGATGGATCATCACAAGGATCGTGTTGATCTATTTAGATTGGTGCACAGATCGCTTCCATCTAGGTGGACAAGTTGAGTCTATAGTATGGGGATATTGAGTGAAAGTATAAGTGCTTGTTGAGAACAAGGGTATTGAGCATAACCAATATAAGAAGTCACTTAGATGGCTACCCACTCGTTAGTGACTTGCTTGATACTACAGTAATGTGACTGGTCCTTTGACCTGCGATGCCTTAGCTATTCACAACAAGGCTGCTATAGTTTAAAAGTACATAAATTTAGTTCCTAGCCATACTAGTCCTTATAGTGAATGTTGGCTATAGTAGGATCATTGTATGAATATGATGAAGACATTGCCCAGCATGAATTCTGATGCATACCCTTGAGCAAATATATATATATATTTTATCTGGGTGTATGGGGATTGAACATATCATTCTTATTTTTTATTATTTTGTACCAGCTCATACACAGATCTTAGAGCATGAAACTGGTTTAGTTTGGAGTTTGTTTTAGATTAGTCTACTTGTTTCAGATTAGTTTGAGTTCTAGTATTTTGGTTAATTTAGTCTCCAATTTATCAGGGAGTCCTAGTATTTTGGTCTCTAATTTGTCTGAAATTGTAGTTTATTTAAAACAGCCCTGTTAATGGAATAAATCAATCAACAAAAGTGAATAAAATTATTGGATTTTGCTGACTCTCTCCTCTCCTGTATTTTCTCTTCTTCTTCTTCCCTCCTCTACTTCTCGTCTCCTCTTCTTCTTCTTCCTTCTCTTCTCTTTCCCTTCTCTTCCTCCCTCTATTCCTCTTATTCTCTTCTCCCTATTATCCCAAGAAAATAGAGATTTAAAACCACCCGAACACCCCTTCAGACCATCATCAAGCATCCAAAGACATCAACCACCTCCCTTGTTCCAACTCCTTACCACCAAATGATTGCCATCCCACCATTGCCACCTCCCTTCCATCTGTGAGGAGATCCTCATCGACCGAGTGCCCACACCATCGAATCTACCACTACTGACCACCATCTCACCTCCTCCATGAGGACAACACCCGCCAGTGCCCTCTATCAAATGACACCAACTCCCTAGCCCAAGCTGAGCATGCCCTCCCCTAACTCCTCTCGTCGCCGCCACTCCTCCGACCTTGGTGTCCTCTTGCTTACAACCCCATCCACCATCGGCTGCCTTCACCCCACCTTAGATCTGAGAAGAACCTAGTGTCAGATCTGCTTGATTTCCTCATGACCACCATGTTGCCAAGTTTAGGAATAGGGCCAGCATGCCACAGTTTTGTGTGGTCTGACCGTATGCTGAGTGAGATCCTTCCCATCATCTCCAACTTCCTACCACCGGTGAGCCTCACCATCCATCGGTCGAGAGGAGTACACCACCCACTACAAAACCCACCATCCCTTGTTTTCCCTCCACAGCACTCTCACAAAAGCATTAGGCCCTCTTTTGCATGATCATGAAAGCAGGGGAGAGCATCTGCATAATTTTTAGAGCAAAGCTATTCCTTCCTACTGACTTCATATCCAAAGACTCTATCGGACTCACCATCTAGCCAGGATTGCAACTCGACTTGTTTAGCACCTCCTCTTCCAGATTCGACCATGATCAAGTTTGTGAACACCCTTTTCACTTAAATATATTTAATTGATATTGATAGAGAGCATAATTATTTAATTTTATTAGATTTATATATTAACTGCTTATGCTGAGCTTAACCTTACAGGTAGTTTTTCAATTATCCATGATCCTATTCTTAAGATCTAGGATTTTCATTGGTACTTGTAGTTATTTTAAAAAATAAATTATAGCTTAATCCCTTCCATAATCATAAAAAAACTTAAATTAGCTACTTTTGATTTATAGTTTCAGTTTATTGATAATTAAATAAAAATAAATAAAATAAAATAATATCTATAGTAGTCCTATCTTTACATCCCTAGATCAGGTCATCCCGTATTAGCCTTTAAAATTTATATTAAAGCCCGGATTAATTAGGTTAGGTTAAGAATATTTGCATTATAAAAGAAATTTTTTTTTAGCATATTTAGCATTCTGCTTATCCTATGTAACCTTTAGTATTTTAGGATGTCCCATCCATAGAAATCTCCAAAAATTTAAAAAATTACTTTATTGAAAAATATACTCATAACCTAACACTTCTATGGTTGTGGATTCCTGAAACTACTTTGAAATTCATGCTAGATTAGAATTAGATTCTTAGCTTCTGTTCCTAGAATTCTGTAACTAATAGTTTTGGACAACCTTTGTTCAAACCCTAAGTCCCGTTTCTACGAGTGTCAAAAAATTATAAAATTGGTGTTCCTAGAAACTAGACTCGAATTAAAAACTTTTATATATAAAAATTTATGAAACTACTTTAGGGTTCATGCCAGCTTAACCTGAAACTTCTGATTGTGTGCGTAAAAGTCTGCAACCTGTAGAACTACATAACACCTGTTCTTTTGACAATTCCTATTAATAGAGTTATCAAAAAATTATAAAATGTGTAGATTTGAAAGATATATATGTTTGTTAATTTTAAAATTGATTTCTAGATTGGTACCATACTTCTTTGAAAAATTGGTTACTACACCTTGAAAATTCAATATAGAGCTTGTTGTGACCCTTGCATGACTATCAGGTCAGGAGTAAAACACCATTCCAAATCCTTAGAGTCAGATAGTATGATGGATCTTAACCAAATAGCTACATCTCTTCAAGCCCTTACTAAAAAAGTTGATAATCTATCTTTTGTCAAGAGCACGGATTAAGAATAAAAAATTTGGAAGAAAATCGAACCAATAATGCCCAAATTAGGAATACTCCTTCTAGGCCCATAGCACAACGAGAGATCCAAAATTTTAATGGGGATAGAGATTAGGTGATTCGGCATCAACAAGATTTTATTGAATAGGATGAATGAATTTTGCATAGTGTTAAGGTTGAAGCCCCGAGTTTTATGGGTCGATTAGATCCCAAAGAGTATATTGATTAAGAAGCAAACATGAACCACTATTTTGAGTGGTATGATATGCCTGAAGAAAGAAAAATTAGGTCTGCTAAAATGAGATTATTAGATCAAGCTAAAATATATTGGAGTAATATTAAGCAATTAGCCATGCATGGAAGACATGAACCTATTAGGACCGGGGATGAAATGTTTTGACCCCTGGAATGATTTTGATGATAACAAAATATTGGAACATGCATTTGGTACTAACTACTTTTAAGTATTTTATACATTTTTGTAGGGTGATTTGAATGAACAACCACTCTTCCTACAGTTCTAAAATTATTAATGTATGTCAAGATTATTCTTTTGAAAAAGTATCATGTAGTGTTGAGCCCAAAAAAAAATCACTTATGTATTCATGAAAATGGGCCAATTCAATGTAATTTTTTCAAGCTTAAATTACTTAGTTTAGGCTTTGAAGGAGTTTGAAAACCTTTGAAGTTGGTTGGAAGCCTTTGAAAAAATTATGGAGAAGTTTGGAAGGTTCTTGGCAAAACCAGTCACTCAAGCTGACTCAAAGCACTGAAATTATTGATGTATGTCAAGATTATTCTTTTGAAAAAGTATCATGTAGTGTTGAGCCCAAAAAAAAATCACTTATGTATTCATGAAAATGGGCCAATTCAATGTAATTTTTTCAAGTTTAAATTACTTAGTTTAGGCTTTGAAGGAGTTTGAAAACCTTTGAAGTTGGTTGGAAGCCTTTGAAAAAATTATGGAGAAGTTTGGAAGGTTCTTGGCAAAACCAGTCACTCGAGCTGACTCAAAGCAGAAGAGCTGACTCAATCTTCTGGCATGGCATAGAGTTTTCTGGCACGCAGACAACTGAGCTGACTCAAGAGTGAAGAGCTGACTCAGGCATAGTTCAATTTTGAAGTACTGAGAATCCAAGCCGACTCCTCTAGAGTTTGGAATAATCAGTTCTGAGAAAATCAATCAAGCGAGCCAACTTGAGAGTGAAGAACTGACTCGACCAGAGTTCAATTTTTGAAGGACTGAGAATCCGAGCCAACTCGACCCATCTGAGTTGACTTGAATCCCTATTCCAATTGCATAATGGCTAGTTCCAGAATTATCTTTCTGAATCCAAAAAGTACTCCAATGGCCATTTTTCCAATCGCAATGGTCTACAATGGTTATATCCACTTGGAATCAGTTCAAGATACCATATATAAGTGATTTGAATAACTTTTGAAGAAGTTAATGAACTTTTAATGAGTTTTTAAGAGAACATTCAAGAGAACTTTCAAGAGAAGAACTCAAGACTTCATCAACTCCCATCAAATTCTTGAGTCATTTATTGAGGAAGATCAAAAGCCTTAAAGAGCATTCAAGGAAGGAATCAAGAAGGCTTTTCAAGAGCTACAACTACAACCACCCGACAATGATCGGTTTGTCATTAGTGTTGCTTTATTTTTAACTCTTTAATTTGAGTTGTTCCAAGTACAGTAGGGGCTGTAACTTGGGATTTGTTTAGATTTTTGGTGAGCCCTTGAAAACCAAGTGTGGGTTGTTAGTGAGCCCATGAAAACTAACATTGTATTGGATTTTTGGTGAGCCCATGAAATCTAAAGTTTGGGTTCTTGGTGATCCCGGTGTAAAACCAAGTTTGAGTTATGGTTTGTGATTCCAGTGAAAAATAAACTGGCTATATTTCAAGATGAATATAGTAGAAATTTCAAGTGGTATCTTGGGCAGTGGACATAGGAGCTGGGATCCTCCTAACCAGTATAAATTGCTTGTTTTTCTACTTGTGTTGCTTGTGTACTTTATTTTCTTATGTGTTTGATAATTAACTTGCATCACTCACCATACTAAGAATTTTAAAAGGAGCACATACTTGAGAAATTTTTTAAATACCCAATTCACTCCCCCTCTTGGGTTGGCCACCTGAACAACAACTGGTATCATAGCATTGTCTCTAAAATCTACTTAGAGTAAAGATAAATGGCAAACCCTTTGAGTACCTCTTTGGCCGAAGGCCAGTCCATAAATAGACCTTCACTTTTC
Source organism: Areca catechu (assembly GCA_021397845.1). Classification (NCBI taxonomy): domain Eukaryota; kingdom Viridiplantae; phylum Streptophyta; class Magnoliopsida; order Arecales; family Arecaceae; genus Areca; species Areca catechu. The sequence continues at coordinate 78,094,385 of CM038050.1, forward strand.
ACAGGCACTAATTATACCTACTGGAAGGCACGAATGAAAATTTACATACAAGTAGTAGATTCTCAGTTATGGAAAACTATATTAAAAGGACCTCACATACCTATGAAGAAGGTTGATGGTATGGACGTCCCAAAACTTGAAGAGGAATGGGAAGAACATGACATGAAAATGGGCGAGTTGAATGCCAAAGCCATGAATCTCTTATATTATGCTTTGGATGCTAATGAGTTTAATCGGATTTCTATTTGCATGTATGTAAAAAAATTTGGGATAAACTTGAAGTAATCCATGAAGGAACCTTCCAAGTGGAAACCTTTAAGATTAATCTTCTTATACAGAGTTATGAATTGTTTAAAATGGAACATGATATGGAAAGACCACTGGCATGGAGTACACCTTGGATCCAACTGGTAGCAAAGCAGGTAGATGTTGCCACATCAGATCTCTTTCCCAGCTCCTTCGCTAGGTGGTTCCCTAAGGGTTGAGCCCACCTCGGCTAGACTCGAGCTCCCTTAGCTCCTTCGCTAGGTGGCTCCCCAAGGGTCGAGCCCACCTCGACCGGAGTCGAGCTCCCTCAGCTCCTTTGCTAGGTGGCTCCCTAAGGGTTGAGCCCACCTCGTCGAAGTTGAGCTCCCTTAGCTCCTTCGCCAGGTGGTTCCCCAAGGGTTGAGCCCACCTCAATCAAAGTTGAGCTCTCTCAGCTCCTTTGCCAGGTGGCTCCCCAGGGTCGAGCCCACCTTGACCAAAGTCGAGCTCAGCATCTTAGCTCTTTTGCCAGGTGGCTCTCCAAGGGTTTAGCCCACCTTGATCGAAGTCGAGCTCACTCCTTGAAAGCACCATGAAACAGATGAAGGCGTCAGCACCAAGTCTGCCATCAAAGCCGGCATGTCCAGTACGGCGCCCTAAAGCTTGCAAGGTGCGTCTACAATCATTTTCACTAGTTAGGGAGGAGTGCCCCGATTGAGGCACCAGGTCCTACAATCGACCATCTATACCACCTGGAAGAAGAAGGCTGCATCAGGAACCTCAGACCTAAAGGCGGCTACCCCCAGATCGAGGCTCTGCTAAATTTTCCCAGCCATGATAACCCACCGAGAAAACAAGGCTTGCAACATAACTCTCTACTATAAGAGGAAATGACCTCAGGAGCATGGCCAATGGATGCCGTTGACCTTCGAGCACCCCCAGGAGGGGGAAAATCGAGGCAAGAAGCAAGGAGAACCCGTGGTCTAAAAAGAGCACCCAACAGGCTTGAGGAAGGCATGTGGCCAAGCAAGGAAAAGGGGGAGAAGGAGAGACAAGCGTGGAGAGGGCACAGAGGTTAGGTTGTCGCAAAAAACTTCCTGAGAGGGTCCCAACGGACATAGCCATCATGGCTCAAACCTTACTCCTCTCCTACCCCTCCTACTCTATCCTTTCTAAAAAACTCTCCTTCAAGCATAGTGACCGAAAAGGGATCTGCCTTGGAGGATCTGTTCCTCTTTACCATCCATTGACTTGATCATCAGAGTATCCCCACCGGGATCCCCGGCCCGGGTCTCTAACTCTACTTTGCAGGACAAAGAACCACTGGATTCCGAGAAATGGGGCTGATGTCCGGTGCCACATCTGAGCTACAGGCCATGATGGTAAGGGCGACAACAGATTGGCATGCCAGGTAGGGGAGAAAGCCCCTGTCTGAGCAAGCCCCTCGTAACTTTGAGAATAGCTCCACTCGAAGCATGGTGGTAACTCATGCACGGGAAGCCTCCACCAGCCAAGCAGGGGATGCCCCTTCTCCTTTGGGCCCACGTAGCCCAAAAAGGGAGCTTCCCGCTCTATCATAGTTGCCCATAGCTGAGGGCTAGTACGCTACACTCGCCCTACAGATGCAGGTTCTAGTCATGGCTGTGAGGCAACTGCAGCACCAGCAATGCTCCCTGGTCATCCAAATGTAGCCAGGGACCCCTGCGGCCCAAGCCATCGGTCCCCGCAGTAGCTTGCACTCCATCCAAGGCAAGCCATCGCATCTATGGGCCACAACTGATCCCCGGGGAAGTCATTAGATCCCTATAAAGAGAAATCATTCTGGGTCGGCTGATTGGGCGAGCCGGTCCCCGGTGGATGGCAATGTCATCATCAAACATGGAAAACACTGTCGAGGTAAGGCTCCTCATCGTGACCATCTTCAACTGTCAACCCCATCTTCTCCAGCGACCTCAGTGGAAGGTTCCACTGATGAGGTCATTAGGTGCATGGCTGAGAGGCTCCTAGAAGAACAAGAGCACAGGCTGGTGGAGCTCTCCCGCTAGTTTGCCAACATGCAGGGTTCCTCTAAGGAACTAGCGGGCTATGATGCCCGACCCTTCTTCTCCCGAAAAATCCAAGAGGAATCGATCCCTAGTTGGTTCTGTATGCCTCAAGTGGAACCCTACGATGGGACCACCGATCCCCTGGACCACCTAGAAAGCTATAAGACTCTCATGAGAGTCCAGAGAGCGATGGATGTCCTCCTGTGCATCGCCTTCTCGGCCACCCTTCAAAAGGCCACTCGAGTCTGGTTCACCTGCCTCGAGCCTGAAAGCATTGACTCCTTCCCACAACTGAAGAGGAGATTTGTGGTCCACTTCGATACCTGTCGGAAGGTGCCACAAGAGATGGATAGCCTCTTCTCTATCAAGCAGCAAGATCATGAACCCCTGTGAGAACTACGTGACCTGCTTCAAAGCTGCCACTCTTGAGATCTACAATCTGGATGAGCCCATTGTCATGCTAGCATTGAAGAGAGGACTCAAAACCTCCCATCTGACCTACTCCTTGGACAAGAAGCCACCGAAGATGTACTCTGACCTCCTCCACATCCATAAGTACATCCATGCCGAGGAGGTCGATCGCACTAGAAAGGAATTGGATGGGAAGCCTCCGAAGAAGTCGACCTCAAGAGAAGCACCCAGGATGCAGAGACCTGGGTCATCCACAGACTTTCGACCAGGATTGAAGCTGAAAGGAGGCCCCATCCCAGAGGAGACTTTCACTCCCCTCCTCACTCCGAGGTCAAATATCTTGATGAAAATCGAGGGCGAGTGCTATCTACCGCCTATGTCCCCCACTGACGTCATCAAGCGGTCATGATAGGATGGAGTATTGTCAATTCCATCATGACCTCGACCATGACACCGAGGACTGCTGCAACCTAAAAAGGAAAATCAAAGACCTAATAAGGAGGGGCTACCTTAAAAAGTTTATGAGGGGCAAGGTCCCGATGGAGAGTCAATCGCTTGCAGCTCTTCCCCCTGTCCCTGTAGTTAACAATCAACCAATCGAGAAGCATGTGGGTATGATATGTTGGGGGATAGAGCACGCCCCCAAGAGAGTCCGCGAGGGAGGGAGTCTAAAAAATGTACTTCCCTTTATGAAGGGGAAGGGAAGTGAAGAAGAAAATGTAAATAATGATGTCATTATGGTCAAAATGACCATTGCTAGGCATCCTATAAGACGGATTATGGTCGATAGTGAGAGCTCGACTGATATCCTTTTCTATGATGCTTTCTCTTAAATGAACTTGTCCTCTGATCGACTGAAACCAGTGCACACCCCTCTCATGGATTTTACTGGAGATTTTGTAGGAGTGAGGGAGAGATTACTCTCCCCATCATAGCCGGGTCACCACCCCGATAGAGTACGGTCATGATGACCTTCATTGTTGTTAGGCTCTCATCACTTTATAATATAATTCTTGGCCATCTCGGGCTCAACTTACTTGATGAGGTCATATCCACCAAACAGTTGCTGGTGCAGTTCACGACCCCCTATGGCATGGGAGAGCTGAGGGGAGCACCTTAATCGGTCCAACATTGCATGCAGGTTGTCCTTGGGACCCAAAGCATCGAGCTTGATCCCAGTGTTGACGACCTCGACCAAAGGGTGTAGGACCCTAGGGGTGGCACCGTCGAATGCCTTTTGACATATCCCCTCAGTTCTGACCCATTGAAGATGGTGCAGGTAGGAGCCCAGCTACCAGAAGAAGAACGAGCTCGCCTACTAAGTTTCCTCCAAACAAATGTAAATGTGTTCACCTGGACTGTGGCTGATATGCCAGGGATTCCCCCTGACATCATCACTCACAAGTTGAATGTTGACCCAAAGTGCTGCCCGGATCGATAGAAGAAGAGAAGCTTTGTCTCGGAGAGGCAGAAGGTGATCAACGATGAAGTGGAGAAGCTCCTTACAATCGGGTTTGTTTGTGAAGTACAGTACCCTAGCTGGTTGGCGAACATGGTCATGGTCAAGTAGAGCAATAGAAAATGAAGGATCTATGTAGACTACATCGACCTCAACCATGCTTGCCTGAAGGATAGCTTCCCCCTTCCAAAGATCGACCAACTTGTAGATGCCACCTCGGGGCACCGCTTACTCTCCTTCATGGATGCGTTCTCTAGGTATAACCATATTCGAATACATCCAGAGGATGAGGAGTGCACTACCTTCATCACGGACTGCGGGACATACTGCTACAGAATGATGCCGTTCGACTTGAAGAATGCTGGTGCCACATACCAGCGGTTAGTCAATAAGGTCTTTAAAGACCTGATCGGCCGCAACATGTAAGTTTACATGGACGACATGCTCGTCATGAGCAGACTGACCTCGAACCATGTCGATGACCTGGTGGAGACCTTTTACAACCTTCGCCTTCACTAAATGAAGTTGAACTCGGTGAAGTGTGCTTTTGGCAGGGTAACTGGAAAGTTTCTTGGCTTCATGGTCATCCAGAGAGGGATCGAGGCCAATCCAGAAAAAGTTCAAGCAATTCTTGATATGGAGCATCCTGCCTCCAAGAAGCAAGTCCAGTGCCTTACTGGTCGTATAGCAGCTCTGAGCTGGTTCATCTCGTAATCTGTCGACTGTTGCTAACCTTTCTTTAAGGCACGGTGAAAGGTGCATGACTTCACCTAGACGAAGGAGTGCCAGGAAGCCTTCGAGGAGTTGAAGAAGACCCTGGCGTCACCACCACTGCTCTCCTGATTGGAAGATGGAGAAGAGCTCCTCTTGTACATGGCGGTCACCTCGGGAGCTGTTAGCTCGGTCTTGGTCCACACAGGTGGGGATGGAGTCCAGAGGTTGGTATATTATACTAGCAAGCTTCTCTACGATGCCGAGGTTAGGTATTCTTGCTCCGAGAAGTTAATTTTTGTGATAATCATGTCTGCCCAATGCCTCAGACCTTACTTTTAAGCACACTCGATCGTGATTTTGATGGACCAACCACTGAAGGCCATACTCAACCACCTCGACACATCTGAATATCTGGCGAAGTGGGTGTTGAAGCTTAGCAAATTTGACATCACCTACTGGCCGAGGTCATCCATGAAGGCATAGGTATTGGCTAACTTCCTGGTCGAGTGTGCAGGCTTGGGTGAGAAGCCAGAGGAGATCTCACAGGAGCAACAGATGGGACCTGAACCGGAGGGGGATATCTGGGTCCTGCATGTGGACAGAGCATCCAACGCCAGGGGAAGTGGAGCCGGACTCATTCTCACCAACAGTGAAGGAGTAATCATCGAGTGTGTGCTCCGTTTCTAGTTCGCAGCCACCAACAACCAAGCGGAGTATGAGGTGCTCCTCGCGGGACTGAGAGTCTCTTGTGAGTTGGGCATTCCTAACCTGAAAGTCTTCACCAACTTATAATTGGTGGTTGGGCAGGTCTCGCGAGAATTTGAGATCCGGGACCCTTAAATGTTGAAGTACCTAGAGCTGGTATGTACAAGTGCAGCGGGCTTCAGATGCTTCAGCATCTACCACATTCTACGTGGAGAGAATGCTCGCATTGATGCGCTCTCCCAGTTGGCGACCCTGCCGGACTCATCCTTGGGGCGTGCCTACGTCGAGCATCTTCAGGCCCCAAGCTACGAAGCACCCGGGGAAATCCAGCAAGTCACCCAAGAGGCCAGTTGGATGGACAAGTATGTCAGGTACATCACTAATGGTACCTTGCCTAAAGATTGCATAGAGGCTGGCCTCATCAAGAGGAAGGCCACATGCTTCATGCTGATGGATAGGCAACTCTACTGAAGGTCCTAGTCCTACCCACTCCTAAGATGCTTGAGACTCTCGGAGGCAGCCTTCGTACTTCAAGAGATATACGAAGGCCTCTAAAAAAATCATGTGAGAGGCAGGACATTGGCATATAAGACCCTCCACTAGGGGTACTACTGGGAAACCATGAGAGAGGATGCAGTCAACTTCATAAAGAAGTGTGACCACTGCCAGCACCATGCTAGCATGCAATGCCAGCCAGTTGCACCACTCTCCCAGCTCTCTGCCCACTAGCTGTTCGCCCAGTGGGGCATGGACATCCTTGGTCCTTTTCCTCCCATGCCCGGGCAGTGCAAGTTCCTGATAGTTACCATTGATTACTTCACCAAGTAGGTTGAGGCTGAACTGCTAGCACGGATCACGGGGGCCAACGTCAGCAAGTTCTTTTGGAAATCAATCATATGCCGCTTCAAACTTTCTCATACCATCATCACCGACAATTGATGGTAGTTCGATAATCGGGAGTTCGAGGAGTTCTGCAATGACCTTAACATCCATCATCGCTTCACCTCGGTAGCCCACCCTCAGACCAACGGGGAGGCTGAGGTGACTAACTGAACCATCCTCCAAGGACTCCGAACTAGGCTAGACCAAGCCAAAGGTAGATGGGCCGAAGAACTCTCCAGTATCCTATGGGCATACCATACAACACCCCGGATGGCCATGGATGAGACACCCTTTAACCTCGTCTTCGGCATGGAAGCCGTGATCTCGGTGGAGCTAAGTTTGCCCACATTATGAATAGAACAGTATGATGAGGCTGAGAACCCAGCTCGACTCCTACTCAACCTGGACCTCCTTGAAGAAACAAGGGATAAGGATCGACTTCGGATGGTGGCCTACCAGCAACGAGTGGCTTGGTATTACAACTCCATGGTGAAGCCAAAGACCTTCCATTCAGAAGATCTGGTACTGCGGTGGGCAGAATATTTCCAACCTCGAGAATGCACAAGCTTTCTCCGAACTGTGAAGGCCCTTACAGAGTAGTTGAGGCCCTTCCTCATGGGGCCTACTACCTCGCCGAGCTTAATGGAGCCCGATTTCCATAGATTTGGAATGCCAACAACTTGAGGATGTACTACCAATGATGTAAGGCTTCATCTCATTAATAATAAAATTCTTTTTAGCATAATAGTTGCCTCTATCTCGCAGGAATGCTTTCGCCCGACCCCAGGTCTGGCGATCGAAGATAGGAGACCTAGGAGTCCCGCAAACAATCCACTGGAACCTAGTTCGACGGCGCCTTAAGCCCAAAAACTAATGAAGCCCGACACCTCAAGATCGAAAAGCCCTGAAGCCCGGCACCTTAAGCCCGGAAACTTATGAAACCTAGCACCTCAAGATCGGAAACTCCTGAAGCCCTGCAACTTAAGCCCGGAAACTTACAAAACCTGGTACCTCAAGATCGGAAACTCCTGAAGCCCGGCACCTTAAGCTCGGAAACTTACAAAGCCCGGCACCTCAAGATCGGAAACTCATGAAGCCCAGCACCTTAAGCCCGGAAACTTACGAAGCCCGGTACTTCAAGACCAGAAACTCCTGAAGCCTGACACCTTAAGCCCAAAAAATTATGAAACCCAGTACTTTAAGACTGAAAACTCCTGAAGCCCGGCACCTTAAGCCCGAAAACTTACGAAGCCCAACACCTCAAGACCAAAAATTTCCAAAGTCTGGCACCTCAATATGGGAAACTCCAAAAGTCCTGCACCTGCTGCCCTACTCACAGTCCTGAGATGTTGGCCATGAAACCCCATGAATCTTGCCATCTACCACCTGGACTCATAATTCGACCTCTCGAACTAGGGAGCTTTCAAAGCCCTGCCTTCGAGCCAAGAGCAGAGGTTAAATTTATCACTGAGGTCAAGCTCCCTATTGAAGTCCCACCCTGACTCCCGGTATGGATGGAAGGACCCTCAAACTGGCCACCAGCCCAGGGCGAGCGCCCAGAGTCCTCTAGCAGGTGCCCTAGTTTAGCATAGATGACCCCCTTGGGGACTTCTAGATCCCTTCTAAGTCATCTTCAACAATTGAGGCCTCCCAGGGAGGACCAAAATTTGGAGCCCCCGGATGGTTGGGCCTAGACAAGACCTGAGTTTGTGAAACTGCAAGAAGATACATGAAGCATAAAAGGAACAGAAGACAAAAATGCAGGGCAAGAGGACATGAAGAAAATAGACTTCATTACATAAAGGGTTTACAACATGAAAGGATCCCCGACAGACTGGGCAATCCCAAAAAAAAAGTCAAAAACCCTGTCCTGAGTATAAAAGTTAAAGGAGTGAAGGGCCTCAGAAGGTCATTTCATTGCCGGTTCCTTCCTAGGTCTGAAAGGGATATGCCCTACAAGCCAATCTATGTTGTATCTCCCAAACCATTATAATTGATAATATTCTAATAAAGGCATTATTTTTCATCATACGCTGTGTTTATTATTATATGATGAACCCCATAGATTAGGGTTATGATTTTAGGGTTATGATGAGATCATACCAGTGGGACATAAAGTCTTAAAACCTTAATCTAAAATATTCCTAGTCAAAGGAACCTTGAGTAGGGGATCAGGGTTTTTCCGGTAAGACTAGCACATCCTATGTATACTGAATAGGGTGACTGCTCTCACAGTCACTTGTGTATGACACTAATACTAGGATGTGGGTGCTCATTAGAGAATGAGTTCACTGACATGATCCAACTTTAGAACATCTAATGGAGTCTTAGCTACATGTCAATAGAAGGTTCTCATAGTGGAAGTGGTACAAGTAATCCTTTGACCTAAGACTGCCATAAGTACCTTATGTACATGAAACCATGCCTTGGTTCAATTCTAATCATGACACTGAGTCATGCACAGGATTGATACTGGGAATGGTGAATTGGATATGAAGGTAATGAGTAGGTCAACAAGGAATCGATCACTCTTAGTAAGAGGAGATTGCATCCAGCTAGTTATCAATCGAATGATGATTCAGGGAATCTTTGATCAAAGTAAAGATATTAGAGATGATTTCTAATATCAAGATAATTGAATCATCAATATAAGATTGAGCTAAAAATGAATATAATATTTGAGTTGACATATATCCATATCCATAATTATATTCTGGGTGCAGGCTGATCGAAGGATTTAATTGTACGGTAACTTTCTACTGAAGGGTAGTTTTGGTATTTCATCATAATTTCCATATCTTCTGGGTAGACATGACACGTTGCTAGACGTCAATCTCGTCTTGTGGGTTGATCAAATTTAATGATCATTTGATAGGAAGAGTCCTAATTGATCAAAATCGGGTAAGTCCGATTTGACCTAAATCGATTAGAAAGAGTTCTAATCAAATTAGGTCAACTTGTATTCGAACCCACTGCTGGCTAGATGTGGAACCCAATGGGTCACACACTTAAGAGAATTGATCAAGTATTTAAATTTGTAATTAAATCATTTTTGCATGATGACACTCTAGCAGGTGTTGCAAATCCTAGCTTCTATTCGAATTAGATTCGAATTAGGGTTCCGGATTGGTTCAATTTGGGTTCTAATTGGATCTAATTAGATCCTAATTAAGGTTATAGGGATTATGGCTAACCCTATTGGCTAACCATGTATCTAGGCTAGCCCCCCACCCGCCCCTTATTCTTTTCATTCCAAAATGCCAAGAGTCCATGCGCTAATGGACTCTTGGTGCGCCATTTGGAAGAGTCCATGGCGCATGGACTCTTTATGCACTCCATATAATTCTTCGATGTTTTTATATGGGGTGGCATTCTTTCTCTCCTTTAGCTCCTCAGATGTGCCCCCTTGGATGGGAATCCAACGGTTCATGGATTTTTAAGAAAGAAGAAAGCACTTGTTGCTTCCCGGTTGCGCGAAATAACATCTCTTCGGAGATTTAAATTCGTGACTCCTTTCTTTTAAAAACATCGTGACTTTTCCTTTAAGAAAGGCCGTGGGATTTAATCTGGAAGGCCGTGAGAAGGAGGGAAGGGGCATGAGAAAATGAGAAGGGCGTGAGAAGGAGTTTACGGAGAGATGTGTGGGTGCCTATCTGAAATCTATTTAAGGGGTCAGGAAAAATCAGAACCCAGTAATGCTTTTATTTTTCTTCTTCCTCTCCAAAAGACTCCTTCCCTCTTTTCTTGTTTTACATTGTTTCCTTTACAGAGGACTCCTCTATCAAAACTCTGTTGCTGAACAAGAATAAAAGAGAAGGTCTCCGACGGTAAAGGAAAGAAAGAGTTCTGATTTTATTCTTTCCTTTTTTTCTTACATTAAGACATTCTTGTCTTAATTTCTCCTCCAATTTAAGACAAGCCTAAATCCTCTTAGGACAAGGTCTTATCTTCAAGACAAGGGTGTCTTAGAGGGTCAAGGTCTTAGTGGAAGGAGGAGAAGATATCAAAGAAAGGGAGGCAACCTCTTGTGTGGAAGAATTCCAGCCATAATCCGAAGAATTGAGTTCTAGGAAGAAGAACTCAATAGGAGGAACCATTGGACAAGAAGATAGTGTTCTTGATCATTGCTTTGTGTGGATCACCATCGGAGGGGGATACCTGGATGCCTGGTGAATTCAGTTAGCCCCTTCAACTTCAAGTTTGTTGGAATAAGCGATTATAGGTTGGTACCCTAATCCTAATTTGCATAGATATGCTTGTCATATATTCTAGTCTTATTTAAGGAGTTCCTAGTTTAGGGTTTTTGGTGTGAATTTAGTTTTAATTTTGAAATTATCCTTCCACTGCGTTGCATCGAAACCCTACAGTGGTATCAGAGCCACCTTAATTAGGACTATAATCTATGATAGTTTGTATGTCACATATTAGGATTTTTTAAATCCTAATATGCTACTACACTTAGCATATCTTTGATTGCATATATGTTTTGATGTATGCCACTAGTTAGGGTTTTTCAATCAAATCCTAATTATTATAGAGATATGTTTAGTTTTGAAGTCATCATACTGAAATAAGGTTACCCTGGCATAATGGTGGATCCATTATGTGGTAAATGGTTGTCCTAGTATGATGACACACTTAGCACATATTTGTTTATTTATAAGAGTGATATGTTGATTGTGATACGTTCTATAAGAATGTGCTGGCAATTTATAAATCCCTCCTCTTAAAAATTATATTAAGTCTTAGTATATTTAATTAATAAGCATCACTAGTCATGATGTACAATTGATCATTCGGTGTCTAGAAAGGTGGTTCTGGGAAGGTAAAGAGAATTGTGGTTTTTAATTGGTTCCGTTGACTGACCTGGCCAATTTTTATTGGTGTCTAGGAAAGCAACGGGGGGACTCCCACATCTCTTCCACTTGCCTGGCCGATTTGATTAAATTTAAATCTTGACTAAAATGCTTAGTGTTAAAAATACTATATATTGGCCTTCCTTCATGCTGGATCATTATTGTGTTATGAACCACATTAGGTTTGTTGTGTTATCTGCAAGACCTAATATGGTGATTGACATAATACTAGTCTAGTGCATAGATATGCTTACAGTATATTCAGTATAATGCTTTGTTGTGTTATCTGCAAGGGCATTATATTTGAGTATTGACTGTATATAAATGAAAGGGTCTTGACTTAACTAGAACATTATGGTTTGTTGTGTTTTTCGTAAGACTAATAATGTTCTAGAGGCCAAGTTACTTCTTGAGAATTTATGATATATAATTGGAAGAGTTTCCTACCTTTGAGCTTATAAAAGATTTGTTATGTTTTCTGCAAGATCTTTTATAAGTTATTAGGATCTCAATCTCACTAAGAAAAATCGATCAGGGTTCTTCTCGATTATCATAGTGAGGGCTATGATTTTTTGATAAAATAGTGGGAGACATAATTAAATTGAAGACCTAATTTAATTATGTAAGTCATTTCATGGTTGTTTGCTTATGTATTGTTCTTTATTAAATGTAGATAAATGGCATATTCATTATCACTGCGAAGTATCTTAGATACCAACAAACTGACTAGTCCGAACTATGTGGACTGGTTGAGAAATTTAAAGATTGTGCTGAGTTCAGAAAAACTTTCTTATATTCTTGATACCCCTAGTCTTAATCCACTAGGGGACGATGCCACACAGGAAGATATGGCCATATACAAAATGTGGCAGAATGACTCCCTCACTGTCAAGTGTATCATACTAGCCTCTATGACCAATGAGTTACAGAGATAGCATGAAAGCATGGATACTCAATCCATAATGCTCAATTTAAAAGAGCTTTATGGAGAACATAGCAGAACTGCTAGATATGAAATATCTAAGCAGTTATTCCGTGCTAGGATGACAGAGGGAACATCCGTTCAGGATCATGTTCTGAAGGTAATTGACTTAATCACCAGATTGGGTCAATTAGGTTTTATCATGGATGGGGAGTTGAATCAGGATTTAATCCTGCAATCACTCCCGGAGTCATTTTCTCAGTTTGTCTTAAATTATCACATGAACAAACTGAACACTTCCTTACCTGAGCTGTTAAATATGTTAAAAATAGCGGAGAGCCACGTTAAGAAAGAAAAGGCTCCACTTCTTCTTATTGATAAGACCAATAAGAAGAAATCAGGAAAAAATGGTTTTAATAGGAGGCTAAACCCTAAGAGTGGCATCAATAAGAATAAGAAAGGAAAGAAGGCCTCCAAACAGTCGACCTGTTTCTTTTGTGGCAAAGCGGGACATTGGAAAAGGAATTGCAAGGCTTACCTAACAATTGTGATGCCTGGTGCATCAGATGCGCCAAAAGGTATGTATGAGATACATGCTATATTGACATTAAATTCATCTATATCAAATACTTGGATATTGGATACCGCTTGTGGTTACCATATATGCAAATCTTTGCAGGACCTCCACAAGCTTAAAGTATTGAAGGAAGGTGACTTCAATCTCTACGGTGCTAGTGGTGATATCATCCAAGCAGAAGCTGTAGGGACCTATATTCTGAAGTTGCCTTCAGGGAAGATCTTAGAGTTAAAAATTGTTATTATATGCCTAAGATTATTAGGAACATTATATCTATTCCTTTGTTATTAAAACAAGGATATGTAATGGATGTAACGAGCACTGGTTGCTCGATAATGTTGTCTAATAAAATTGTTTGTTCTGGCATATTTAGCAATGGGCTCTTAACTATTTCTTCCAATGATAGTGTTTTTCATGTCAATAATAAAAGAAAAAGAGAAGACTTTAATGATACTTTACTTTGGCATCATCGACTTGGTCATGTTAATGAGTCTAGGATAAGCAAGTTATACAAGGAAAAATTCCTTGATCATTATGAGTATGAATCATTAGGAACTTGCGAATCATGTCTCATGGGTAAGATGACCAAGACTCCATTTACTGGACATGGAGAAAGATCAACTGAGTTTTTAGGACTTATACATACTGATGTATGTGGTCCAATGACAACTCAGGCCAGAGGTGGGTACTCATATTTTATCACTTTTATAGATGATTTATCTAGGTTCGGATATGTGTATCTTATGAAACATAAATCTGAAGCCTTTATAAATTTAAGGAGTATCAAAGTATGGTCAAAAAACAAACCGGAAAAAGTATTAAAGTTCTTCGTTCTGATCGAGGAAGAGAATACTTATCCACGGAGTTTTAAGACTATCTTAAAGTTAATGAAATTCTTTCTGAATGGATCCCTCCTTATACACCACAGCTAAATAGTATAGCTGAAAGGAGGAATCGTACCTTATTGGATATGGTACGATCCATGATGTGCTTCACAAATTTATCCATTTCCTTTTGGGGTCATGCCCCAGAAACTGCTGTTTACATTCTGAACAAGGTACCTTCTAAATCCGTTGTTAGTACTCCATATGAAATTTGGAGTGGAAAGAAACCGTATCTTAAATATTTTAAGGTATGGGGATATCCAGCTTATGTTAAAAGAAATTTTGGACATAAGTTGGAACCTAGAGCGGATAAATATCTATTTGTAGGATATCCTAGAGAGGGTAGAGGATATCTGTTTTACCATCCTACTGAATAAAAGATTTTTGTCAGCAGGCATGCCACTTTTCTAGAAAAAGAGTTTATTTTAGAAAAGGGCAATGGTAGAACTATTGAACTTGAAGAAGTACAAGAAACACAGATAGACAGTTCTCAACCATTAGAACATATAGTTAGGACATAACCAGAACAAAAAACTCCTCCCCGTAGGTCTGATATAGTGTCACGGGCACCTGAGGTATGGGTTTATTATTGAAAATAATGAAGCCCAAGTCATTCAAAATGATGAACCTCTGACCTATACGGAAGCTATCTTGAGTACTGATTCAGATAGATGGCAAGAAGCCATGGAATCCGAGATAGACTCTATGTATGTAAACCAAGTATGGTCTTTGGTTGATGCACCAGAGGGTGTTAATCCTATTGGGTGCAAATGGGTCTATAAGAAAAAGATTGGGGCTGATGGCCAAGTTGAAACCTATAAAGCCAGATTAGTGGCAAAAGGTTTTAGACAAAAACAGGGAATTGATTATGATGAAACATTCTCACCTGTTGCCATGCTCAAATCATTTCGGATTTTACTTGCTATAGCAGCATACCATGATTCTGAGATCTGGCAGATGGATGTGAAGACTGCATTCCTCAATGGTTTCTTTGAGGAAGAAGTCTACATGTCACAGCCAGAAGGTTTTATTTCAAAGAATAAACCTAATCAAGTATGCAAGCTAAAGAAATCCATTTATGGATTAAAGCAAGATTCAAGGAGTTGGAACATCCACTTTGATGAAACAATTAAAAGGTTTGGTTTTATCAAAAATATGGATGAACCCTGTGTTTATAAGAAGACTAGTGGGAGTGCCATAGTCTTCTTGGTTCTGTATGTAGATGACGTACTCCTCATTGGGAATGATATCCCAATGTTGCAATCAGTCAAGGTTTGGCTATCAAACCAGTTTTCCATGAAAGATTTGGGAGAAGCATCCTATATACTAGGTATTAAGATCTATAGAGATAGATCTAAGAGGATGCTAGGTTTATCCCAATCTAGGTACATTGACTTAGTGCTGAAAAGATTAAGCATGGATGGAAGTAAAAGAGGTTATCTTCCTATGAGTCAAGGCATACATCTTTCTAAAAGGATGTCTCCTAAGACACCTGAAGAAAGAAATAGAATGAATTCTATACCTTATGCTTCGGCAATAGGGTCCATAATGTATGCCATGTTATGTACCAGGCCTGATGTGGCATATGCTTTAGGCATTGTCAGTAGGTTTCAGGCTGATCCAGGAGAGGATCATTGGAAAGCAGTTAAAAATATTCTTAAGTACCTGAGAAGGACTAAGGATATTTTTCTGGTTTATGGTGATTCTGATCTTAAACTAGAAGCTTATTCTGATTATAGTTTTCAATTAGACCCTAATGATAGCAAATCCATTTCGGGATATGTTTTTACCCTAAATGGTGGAGCAGTGAGTTGGAAGAGTACCAAGCAGCAGACTGTAGCTAACTCAACCACAGAGGCAGAATACATAGCTGTCAGTGAAGCCACCAAGGAAGCAGTCTGGATGAAGAAGTTCATTACAGAGTTGGGTGTTGTTCCTGAGATTGAAAACCCAGTGCCACTTTACTATGACAACACTGGAGCTGTTGCTCAAGCTAAGGAACCAAGAGCTCATCATAAGTCCAAGCACATTCTGAGACACTTCCATCTCATCCGAGAAATAGTAGAGAGACAAGATGTCTACATAAATAGAGTTGATACAAAGAACAATATAGCAGACCCGTTCACTAAGGCTCTACCACAGCGAGAGTTTGATCGCCACCTTGAGTGTATGGGACTAAGATTCAAAGGCGATTGGCTTTAGTGCAAGTGGGAGATTGAAAGGGATATGCCCTACAAGCCAATCTATGTTGTATCTTCCAAACCATTGTAATTGATAATATTCTAATAAAGGCATTATTTTTCATCATACGCTGTGTTTATTATTATATGATGAACCCCATAGATTAAGGTTATGATTTTAGGGTTATGATGAGATCATACCAGTGGGACCTAAAGTCTTAAAACCTTAATCTAAAATATTCCTAGTCAAAGGAACCTTGAGTAGGGGATCAGGATTTTTCTGGTAAGACTAGCACATCCTATGTATACTGAATAGGATGACTGCTCTCACAGTCACTTGTGTATGACACTAATACTAGGATGTGGGTATTCATTAGAGAATGAGTTCACTGATATGATCCAACTTGAGAACATCTAATGGAGTCTTAGCTACATGTCAATAGAAGGTTCTCATAGTGGGAGTGGTTCAAGTAATCCTTTGACCTAAGACTGCCATAAGTACCTTATGTACATGAAACCATGCTTTGGTTCAATTCTAATCATGACACTGAGTCATGCACAGGATTGATACTGGGAATGGTGAATTGGATATGAAGGTAATGAGTAGGTCAACAAGGAATCGATCACTCTTAGTAAGAGGAGATTGCATCCAGCTAGTTATCAATCGAATGATGATTTAGGGAATCTTTGATCAAAGTAAAGATATTAGAGATGATTTCTAATATCAAGATAATTGAATCATCAATATAAGATGGAGCTAGAAACGAATATAATATTTGAGTTGACATATATCCATATCCATAATTATATTCTGGGTGCAGGTTGATCGAAGGATTTAATTATACGGTAACTTTCTACTGAAGGGTAGTTTTGGTATTTCATCAAAATTTCCATATCTTCCGGGTAGACATGACACGTTGCTAGACGTCAATCTTGTCTCGTGGGTTGATCAAATTTAATGATCATTTGATAGGAAGAGTCCTAATTGATCAAAATTGGGTAAGGCCGATTTGACCTAAATCGATTAGAAAGAGTTCTAATCAAATTTGGTCAACTTGTATTCGAACCCACTGTTGGCTAGATGTGGAACCCAATGGGTCACACACTTAAGAGAATTGATCAAGTGTTTAATTTTGTAATTAAATCATTTTTGCATGATGACACTCTAGCAGGTGTTGCAAATCCTAGCTTCTATTCGAATTAGATTCGAATTAGGGTTCCGGATTGGTTCAATTTGGGTTCTAATTGGATCTAATTAGACCCTAATTGAGGTTATAGGGATTATGGCTAACCCTATTGGCTAACCATGTATCTAGGCTAGCCCCCCACCCGCCCCTTATTCTTTTCATGCCAAAATGCCAAGAGTCCATGCGCTAATGGACTCTTGGCGTGCCATTTGGAAGAGTCCATGGTGCATGGACTCTTGATGCGCTCCATATAATTCTCCGATGTTTTTATATGGGGTGGCATTCTTTCTCTCCTTTAGCACCTCAGATGTGCCCCCTTGGATGGGAATCCAACGGTTGATGGATTTTTAAGAAAGGAAGAAAGCACTTGTTGCTTCCCGGTTGCGCAAAATAACATCTCTTTGGAGATTTAAATTCACGACTCTTTTCTTTTAAAAACATCGCGACTTTTCCTTTAAGAAAGGCCATGGGATTTAATCTGGAAGGCCGTGAGAAGGAGGGAAGGGGCGTGAGAAAATGAGAAGGGCGTGAGAAGGAGTTTGCGGAGAGATGTGTGGGCGCCTATCTGAAATCTATTTAAGGGGTCAGGAAAAATCAGAACCCAGTAATGCTTTTATTTTTCTTCTTCCTCTCCAAAAGACTCCTTCCCTCTTTTCTCGTTTTACATTATTTCCTTTACAGAGGACTCCTCTGTCGAAACTCTGTTGCTGAACAAGAATAAAAGTGAAGGTCTCCGACGGTAAAGGAAAGAAAGAGTTCTGATTTTATTCTTTCCTTTCTTTCTTACATTAAGACATTCTTGTCTTAATTTCTCCTCCAATTTAAGACAAGCCTAAATCCTCTTAGGACAAGGTCTTATCTTCAAGACAAGGGTGTCTTAGAGGGTCAAGGTCTTAGTGGAAGGAGGAGAAGATATCAAAGAAAGGGAGGCAACCTCTTGTGTGGAAGAATTCCAGCCATAATCCGAAGAATTGAGTTCTAGGAAGAAGAACTCAATAGGAGGAACTATTGGACAAGAAGATAGTGTTCTTGATCATTGCTTTGTGTGGATCACCATCGGAGGGTGGACACCTGGACGCCTGGTGAATTCAGTTAGCCCCTTCAACTTCAAGTTTGTTGGAATAAGCGATTACAGGTTGGTACCCTAATCCTAATTTGCATAGATATGCTTGTCATATATTCTAGTCTTATTTAAGGAGTTCCTAGTTTAGGGTTTTGGTGTGAATTTAGTTTTAATTTTGAAATTACCCTTCCGCTGCATTGCATCGGAACCCTACAGTGGTATCAGAGCCACCTTAATTATGACCATAATCTATGATAGTTTGTATGTCACATATTAGGGTTTTTTAAATCCTAATATGCTACTACACTTAGCATATCTTTGATTGCATATATGTTTTGATGTATGCCACTAGTTAGGGTTTTTTACTCAAACCCTAATTATTATAGAGATATGTTTAGTTTTAAAGTCATCATACTGAAATAAGGTTACCCTGGCATAATGGTGGATCCATTATGTGGTAAATGGTTGTCCTAGTATGATGACACACTTAGCACATATTTGTTTATTTATAAGAGTGATATGTTGATTGTGATACGTTCTATAAGAATGTGCTGGCAATTTATAAATCCCTCCTCTTAAAAATTATATTAAGTCTTAGTATATTTAATTAATAAGCATCACTAGTCATGATGTACAATTGATCATTCGGTGTCTAGAAAGGTGGTTCTGGGAAGGTAAAGAGAATTGTGGTTTTTAATTGGTTCCGTTGACTGACCTGGCCAATTTTTTGGTGTCTAGGAAAGCAACGGGGGGACTCCCACATCTCTTTCACTTGCCTGGCCGATTTGATTAAATTTAAATCTTGACTAAAATGCTTAGTGTTAAAAATACTATATATTGGCCTTCCTTCATGCTGGATCATTATTGTGTTATGAACCACATTAGGTTTGTTGTGTTATCTGCAAGACCTAATATGGTGATTGACATAATACTAGTCTAGTGCATAGATATGCTTACAGTATATTCAGTATAATGCTTTGTTGTGTTATCTGCAAGGGCATTATATTTGAGTATTGACTGTATATAAATGAAAGGGTCTTGACTTAACTAGAATATTATGGTTTGTTGTGTTTTCCGTAAGACTAATAATGTTCTAGAGGCCAAGTTACTTCTTGAGAATTATATGAGATATAATTGGAAGAGTTTCCTACCTTTTGGTGCGGGCACCAGACTCAGAAGAAGACTTCAGGGCTCTATCTGGATCTCTGATTGACCTTGCCCGAAGAATTAGGGTTTTCTGGTTTTGTAATAAGGGTTGACTCGGTCAACTCAATTTTAGTTTGAGTCTGTATTTCCCTGCAATTAAATTTTGTTGAGTCATGTTGACTCAGTACAAGTCCTAGTTGTGGTCTAGGTCTTCTCCAGGGTGCCACATTCTCTCCCAGGCTCAAGTAAGTGGGCGCCACACTCCCAACCACATGCCAGAGTCCAGGGGGCGCCACATCTCCATCCCAGTGTCTTGGTCCCCACACCCAAGGGAGCAATAATTTTTCTTGAAGCCAAAATCAAGGAGGCGCCCCTTATGTACCTTAAAAGGCCAAGCTAAAGGAGGAAAGAAGCACTTCTTGGGGAGCACTTCAAGGGGGCGCCCAATCCATGCCTAAAAATCCCAAGGTAAAGATGGGAAGAGCCATGACTTAGGGAGAAAGAAAAGGAGGTGTCCAAAAGAGTTGAGCCATGGAAGGAAAAAAATTTCTCTTGAAGAGCAAGGCTAGGAGGCGCCACCTACTTACCTTTTGGAGCCACCAATCAACACTTTTGGAACCTCTTGGCCGGCCATATGTGTGGGAATTGATTCTACAAACCTAATTTGAAGATCCATCCTTTTAGTCCCACATGGGAAGATGTAAAACCCTGACCTCTTGTAAAGTCCTATAAAATAAACCCCTCTTGTAAGTTTTAAAAACAACTGATGAATGAATTCAAATTTTGTGTGAGCAACTTTATTTTTCTCTCTTCCGCACTTGCATCCAGGTGTTGAGCTCCGTGAGGGAGTAAATCCAGGTTCCCTAGGAACCTTAAGGAGGTGTGAGATCTCCAACCCCAAAACCCTAGGTTAGCCACTTCACTTCCAAACCCCATCCGCCCATCATCCTCTTCACTCCACCAAACCCTAGCCTACCCCATCTCTCATGGCCCCTCTCTCCAAGTAGAGGCCGACCACCAGCATCCAGGTCCAGTTCGGCTACTTCAAAGACAGAGCAAATCCCAGAGGAAGTCAGATCAGCATTCCAGGAGAATCAGGATTTCAGCAACATCAGCTTTTAAGTTCTACTATCTGGTAAATCCTTCCTTGAGTATCTGGTTCCATAACTTGTTCTTCTTCTTTCC
The DNA here is from genome assembly GCA_021397845.1 of Areca catechu. Lineage (NCBI taxonomy): Eukaryota > Viridiplantae > Streptophyta > Magnoliopsida > Arecales > Arecaceae > Areca > Areca catechu. The sequence goes on from CM038050.1 coordinate 78,114,847, forward strand.
CAGATCTTGAGTTCAGAAGAAGCCAACTCTACCAAAGGGCCAGTATTGGAGGATCCATTGCAAAGATATCTGAATCCGGGGATCCAACAATCTGCTCAAGAGAGTCCTTCCACTAAACTCTGTGAAGATCACTGCCTGGTCTGTAACCCTTCTCTTCTCTTTACTTCTATCCTGTTGAAAGTTCAGAGCGAAACCCTAGGTCTGGGAGTTTCTCAACCCCCAGCGATCCTTTACTTCTGAACTACTCTGATAACCTAGTTTCTTTAAATTGTGCTTTCAATTATTACATAGTTTCTTTCAATTTAGTTTAACTTTTCTTTGAGTCAAAGCCGACTTCTAAAAATATATATATATATAAAAAAGAATTAGACTTAATTTACTTCCACATCGTATCATCTCCTCTTTTGTTCTGTATCATTTTTTGTATCAGAGCTTTCGCTCTGCATCATTTTTGGTATCAGAGCCCTGTTTAGGGTTTTGATTTGCTTGCATGTTTTGAGTGTCTCTCCTTTTTACTTTGTCTGCTCGAAGTAGACTCCCCAGGATGTCCAGTCCTAGGAACGAAGCGAGGTGCAAGCCTCCTCTTCCCATTCCACGAGGTGTTCCTAGGGCATGTAGGGGATCCGCTGGGTTACAACTTTGTAGCAGGAATTGTAAACGGGGGAAGCATTCTATTTTCAGTCTGTAACTTCCCTATTGTAGGAATTGTTTCTCATTGCAGGTAACTCCAAATTATTTGATTCTTATTTTTCTGAAACCAGTATAATTGAAACTATTTTACATAATTTTACTATGATTTATTGGTTTCCGTGAAATTTCTGAGAGTTAAATTACAGCAACTCTGTTTCTGTGTTTCTGCATTTCAATTTTTTGAGTGATCATCTCCTAATTCATCTTAAGGGCAATTGAGCATCTAAGATAAGGGGAGGAGTTGATAACCTCTCCTTAGCCCAAAACTACCATCCATTCATTCGATCCTAAGCCTAATTTTAAAATTTATTAGACTTTATTTGCCCTAGTGGGCTAGGGACACCAACAAGTCGGGTCTAGGCTAATGTTGAGTCAGTTTGTCTAGTTACTCTGTGCGTGCTTTGTACTCAGTGTCTAGAATGGTGGTTCAGGGATTCTATCCCGAAGGGCTTGTGTGCTGGTCCGCCTACATGGCCAATCTCTGATTGGTGTCTTGGATTGGCATTTAGGGACCTAACACTCCCCTTACACCTGCCTGGCTAAGTCCCAAGTTACTACAGGCTAGCTTGCCACTCTGATTGGGCATCTAGTTTGGGCTCTAGGTCAAGTTAGCCCGTAGTCGTCTCAATTGAGTCTCATCTGGTGTGTTTGCTTGCATCATCATGTCTACCCGGAATGGAGTACCCTACCAACCTGGTCAAACCCAACCAGATTTAGAGGCCATGGTTAGAAATCTTACCGAAAGTATGACCAAATTGAGTCAGGATATGAATGAGGATTTTTCCCAGTTTAGAGATCGAGTCCAAGTACTTGAGAAACGTAGACATCAAAATTGGACCCCTGATCCAAAATTTAATAGGCCCCAACCTCACCCATGCCAGGAGCCTAGGAGGACCTTATACCGTGATCCCGAGCCTAACCTTAGGAAGCCTAACCATGATATCTATAGTATGGATCGTGTCTATGAGAGGTCCTCACAATATTCTAGACCAGTCACTCAACAACCCAAGTCTTCTAGATCAAACCATTTAGATCCACACCCATGCCCAAGTAAGGTCTCTACTAGCTTGAAACCTAGTGTGACCCAGGTTCCTATATCGCAAGAATGTTGGTTTTGTAGAGAAAGAGGCCATAAATCTAGTCAGTGCCCATGCATAGGACTGGCTTGTGCACAGCTAAGTGGTAAGAATCCTAAGGATGACATTAATGAGGGAGAACCCAAGCCTACCAATGAGGAAGAAGGGTTAGGTATGACAAGCCCAGAATCAGTTGACCCGATTACCACTGACCCAAAACCCATTGAAGATGGCATCGAGGAAGTATATGATGCTAGCTTGAGTCTAGTTGATGAATATGAGGGGGAAGAACTTGAAGAATGTGACATCGATACTATTGGTTCCTTACCTGAGGAGACCTTGGAAAGCAACCAACTGGTAGGACCTAGTTCAGAAATTCAAGAGATTTGTGAGAACTAGGTTCCTTTAGTCAAATACCTCCAGGAAGAACTCATAGTGTTAGCCCGAGCTATTAGTTCATACCCTCTAATGACAGTCATTCCCCAAGTACCAATTGAAGATCTTTGCACTGAACTGTTTAAGTTTGCCCACCCTATGGTAGATCCTCTCCTTAGGATTACTGAATCAAGCCTCTTACAATTGGACCTTGTCCCATGCCCAGCCACTAAGGTCTCTCCCGTAATCTCAGTTGGACATCCTTTTCTTGAGCGAATTGATTCACCCAGTCCTGTAGAAGTCTTCCTTATGGCCCCAAACCCCTTCCTTCGCATGACTGACCTACCCTTCTATAGAGTATACCTTTCCGCACCCATAGGTCAAATTTCAAGTCTTGAGGTCATCATCCATAGGCCCTTCCATGAATCATTCTCTAATCCAGTTCTTGAGAAAGTGGATCATTATTTGCTTAGAGAACAAACCTTAACTGTTGCAATTATATGTCCTAGGCTACTTCCCGAACCATCTCTTGATCCATTCCTGGGAGTAGCAAACTTTTCCTTTCGTAAGAATGACCAGTTGACACTCATAGATCACAATTCAAACCTTCAGGTCACCACCTTTAGTCAACAGGTAATTCGAGACTCCACCTCATATTTCCTCCCTTTCTCTAGGACTTCTAATGCTTCTTACACCATCCAAGTATACTTTGTCGAAGTCTTTAGAGTGAACCATGTGTCAGAACCTATTAGGTTTGCCACCTACTTCTGGAAGACCTTATGGCACCTACTAGGCACCCATGATAAGTTTTCATGCTCTGCATGCCATCCTTCGACCTAAGGTCAAACCTAGAGAGCCGTAGTTTGTTAGGTTTCGACCTAGGGTTCCTTTGGAATAAAGTCCATTCTTTAGGAATGCATCGTCAGTCTAGTTTAGTTTTTCTTGACCCTTTACTAGGCTTTGGCTCAGATTTTGGTTTGATTGAGAGCACCAGGAATTGGGATTTGTATTTTGTCCAGGGCTAAAATTGCATTCAATGTTTCGATCAATAGGTCTATAGGCTAGAGTCCCTTTGAAATTGTTCATGGATACAAGCCTCACACACCACTTGATCTGATTTCACTATTAGCCCACACACACACGTCTCTTGATGCACTTGTATAGCATGTAAAGGACTTGCATAAAGAAATTCATGCCAAAATAATTTTAAGTAATGAAACTTATAAGAAGTTGGCTGATTCTCAAAGGCGAGTCAAACTTTTGTTGAGGGAGACTATGTAATAATTAGGTTAAGGCCTGAACGGTTTCCTCCTAGAACCATTAGAAAGTTACATGCTAGAGAAGCTGGACCATTTAGAGTGGTGAAGAGAGTAGGGTCCAATGCCTATGTGCTCGAGTTGTCTTCAGAGTAGGGTGCCACATTCTCTCCCAGGCTCAAGAAAGTGGGTGCCACACTCCCAGCCACATGCCAGAGTCCAGGGGGTGCCACATCTCCATCCCAGTGTCTTGGTCCCCACACCCAAGGGAGCAAGAATTTTTCTTGAAGCCAAAATCAAGGAGGCGCCCCATATGTACCTTAAAAGGCCAAGCTAAAGGAGGAAAGAAGCACTTCTTGGGGAGCACTTCAAGGGGGCACCCAATCCATGCCTAAAAAGCCCAAAGCAAAGATGGGAAGAGCCATGACTTAGGGAGAAAGAAAAGGAGGTGTCCAAAAGAGTTGAGCCATGGAAGAAAAAAAATTTCTCTTGAAGAGCAAGGCTAGGAGGCGCCACCTACTTACCTTTTGGAGCCACCAATAAACACTTTTGGAACCTCTTGGCCGGCCATATGTGTGGGAATTGATTCTACTAACCTAATTTGAAGATCCATCCTATTAGTCCCACATGGGAAGATGTAAAACCCTGACCTCTTATAAAGTCCTATAAAATAAACCCCTCTTGTAAGTTTTAAAAATAACTGATGAATGAATTCAAATTTTGTATGAGCAACTTTATGTTTTTCTCTTCTGCACTTGCATCCAGGTGTTGAGCTCCGTGAGGGAGTAAATCCGGGTTCCCTAGGAACCTTGAGGAGGTGTGAGATCTCCAACCCCAAAACCCTAGGTTAGCCACTTCACTTCCAAACCCTAGCCACCCATCATCCTCTTCACTCCACCAAACCCTAGCCTACCCCATCTCTCACGGCCCCTCTCTCCAAGTAGAGGCTGAACACCAGCATCCAGGTCCAGTTCGGCTACTTTGAAGACAGAGCAAATCCCAAAGTAAGTCAGATCAACATTCCAGGAGAATCAGGATTTCAGCAACATCAGCTTTCAAGTTCTACTATTTGGTAAATCCTTCCTTGAGTATCTAGTTCCATAACTTGTTCTTCTTCTTTCCCAGATCTTGAGTTCAGAAGAAGCCAACTCTACCAAAGGGCCAGTATTGGAGGATCCATTGCGAAGATATCTGAATCTGGGGATCCAACAATCTGCTCAAGAGAGTCCTTCCACTAAACTCTGTGAAGATCACTGCCTGGTCTGTAACCCTTCTCTTCTCTTTACTTCTGTCCTGTTGAAAGTTTAGAGCGAAACCCTAGGTCTGGGAGTTTCTCAACCCCCAGCGATCCTTTACTTCTGAACTACTCTGATAACCTAGTTTCTTTAAATTGTGCTTTCAATTATTACATAGTTTCTTTCAATTTAGTTTAACTTTCCTTTGAGTCAAAGCCGACTTCTAAAAATATATATATATAAAAAAAAGAATTAGTCTTAATTTACTTCCACATCGCATCATCTCCTCTTTTGTTCTGCATCACCTTTAAGCTTATAAAAGATTTGTTGTATTTTCTGCAAGATCTTTTATAAGTTATTAGGATCTCAATCTCACTAAGAAAAATCGATCAGGGTTCTTCTCGATTATCATAGTGAGGGCTATGATTTTTTGATAAAATAGTGGGATACATAATTAAATTGAAGACCTAATTTAATTATGTAAGTCATTTCATGGTTGTTTGCTTATGTATTGTTCTTTATTAAATGTAGATAAATGGCATCTTCATTATCACTGTGAAGTATCTTAGATACCAACAAACTGACTGGTCCGAACTATGTGGACTGGTTGAGAAATTTACAGATTGTGCTGAGTTCAGAAAAACTTTCTTATATTCTTGATACCCCTAGTCTTAATCCACTAGGGGATGATGCCACACAGGAAGATATGGCCACATACAAAATATGGCAGAATGACTCCCTCACTGTCAAGTATATCATACTAGCCTCTATGACCAATGAGTTACAGAGACAGCATGAAAGCATGGATACCCAATCCATAATGCTCAATTTAAAAGAGCTTTATGGAGAACATAGCAGAATTGCTAGATATGAAATATCTAAGCAGTTATTCCGTGCTAGGATGACAGAGGGAACATCCGTTCAGGATCATGTTCTGAAGGTAATTGACTTAATCACCAGATTGGGTCAATTAGGTTTTATCATGGATGGGGAGTTGAATCAGGATTTAATCCTGCAATCACTCCCGAAGTCATTTTCTCAGTTTGTCTTGAATTATCACATGAACAAACTGAACACCTCCTTGCCTGAGCTGTTAAATATGTTAAAAACAGTGGAGAGCCACGTTAAGAAAGAAAAGGCTCCACTTCTTCTTGTTGATAAGACCAATAAGAAGAAATAAGGAAAAAAGGGTTTTAATAGGAGGCTAAACCCTAAGAGTGGCATCAATAAGAATAAGAAAAGAAAGAAGGCCTCCAAACAGTCGACCTGTTTCTTTTGCGGCAAAGCGGGACATTGGAAAAGGAATTGCAAGGCTTACCTTGCAACTGTGAAGCCTGGTGCATCAGATGCGCTAAAAGGTATGTATGAGATACATGCTATATTGACATTAAATTCATCTATATCAAATACTTGGGTATTGGATACCGCTTGTGGTTACCATATATGCAAATCTTTGCAGGACCTCCACAAGCTTAAAGTATTGAAGGAAGGTGACTTCAATCTCTATGGTGCTAGTGGTGATATCATCCAAGCAGAAGCTGTAGGGACCTATATTCTGAAGTTGCCTTCAGGGAAGATCTTAGAGTTAGAAAATTATTATTATATGCCTAAGATTATTAGGAACATTATATCTATTCCTTTGTTATTAAAACAAGGATATGTAATGGATGTAACGAGCACTAGTTGCTCGATAATGTTCCTAAGGAAATGACTCTTGGCGTGCCATTTGGAAGAGTCCATGTGCTAGTGGTGATATCGAATCCCTTTATAAATGAGTCCACGACTACCTCGTGGACCTCATCATCATACTCCTATGTTGCCTGGAACTTGGGCACGACCTCAGAGGCTTCCTTCTTAGTAGCCTTCATCAATGCTATTTCCCCCTTGCCTTCTCGTTGGCCACCGCCAACTCGACAAGAACTTCATCCACTCAGACCTCGAGGGTTCAGGATCGCCCCTCCAAGTGGGACACCTCTACCGTGGACTCCTTTACGCGGTGCTTCATTCGAGCCTTCTCCTCGACCAAGGATGCTTCGAGTTCCCTGACATGCCCCTTGGCCCTGGATAGGTCACATTGAAGGGACTTGTTAATCTTCCTCATCTCCTTCCCCTTCTTCATTAGAGTCTTCATGTCGGCTGTAAGGGAGCATAGTCACTTATCCTTCTAGGCCTCCCTCTTCGCCTAATTGGCACAGAAGTCTTGCAGCAAGAGCGCGTTGGCCCCGATCTACACCGAAGAGAAGGTTAGTCCTAGTGACCCAACTAGAATATTAAACAAGTAAGACACTCACCGAGAAGAGCTGGGGAATTATGCTGAGTATGGCCATCGTGTAGTCCCTACCTCCCCTCACGCATTGTCTTGGGGCTGAACGGCGTATTCCATCATCCTTTCTGCCAGGGTGGGGTCTTGGATAATCGAGGCATTCATCAGGATCCCTGTCGATGCGTGCCGGGGTCCGGAGGGTGATGGTGCCAAGGCCATCTCGATGCTTGGTGGCACGATTCGTGGAGGGACCCTGATCGCCAATGTAGGACTTGCTGCCATGGTCGGCGGCATAAGTGGTGTAGTAGGCCACTCGTCTCTCCTTTTCTCCTTGACCTCGATGACTTCCAGGGACGGTGCTCACTGTTGTGGAGGCCTGACAGCTGGATCAGCCACCCTGGCCTCTAAAGATGGAGTGGGCCTAGACCCCTGGTTAGGCTCCGCCTGGGCCCTCTTTGGCGAAGTCTCCCTGTGTTTGGTCGAAGAGCTCCTTTTACGAGCGGACTCCATCAAATGCTCGGTCGAGTACTTCATTCCTTCAAGAAAGAAGGAAAGAGAGTCAGCCCCAAGTCAAAAAGCAAAAAAAGAGAAGGGACACGTCCAGTAGAGACTCACCAAGTTCTTGGATCAGGCTGAACCTGGTCTCAAACAAGTTCTGCTCCAATAGCAGAACGTTGAGGGAGGGGAGCACGTCACTAATCAACTGAGTGAAGACCTCCCAGTCTGCAAACTCTACTTGGTAGTTGCAATTCGGGGACCGGTCCGGATCACTCCAGACCCAGTCAACATCCTCAATCGAGGTAAAAAAGTATTAGTTCTTCCACCCCTTGATAGAAGTGGGGAGGTCGAACCTGAGGCACTTAGGCTAGGGTGAAAGAAACTACAATCCATCATCGATGGGGTGGCATTTCAGGATGAAGAGAGCCCTGAACAAGAAAAAATGGGCAACGAACCCATGGAAATGACAAGAAATGATGAAGGCTGCAATGACCCTGATGGCATTAAGGGCCAACTGGGCCGGGACAAGGTGGAATTGCTGAGGAAGGAAAGGAAAAAAGGGTGAAGAGAAAAACGAAGGCCCCCAATGAGAAACTCTTCGTAGATGGAAATCCGACCCAGACCACTCGAGACAGCCCATTCCCCTGGCCTCGGGAGTGAGAGCCGGATAGAATCTGGGACCCCGTATGTCTCTCGAATTAGAGAAAGGTCCTCTTTGGTCATCATCGAAGCGATGTTGAAAGGACCAGTCAAAGCCGTTGGAGGAGCAGCAGCCGGAATAGAAAAAAAGGAAGAACCCTACGACTTCCTATAATGATCCCAGTGGGATGCAGGCTCCTCCGGACCACAAGAGGAACCTCATCTTCCTCATTGGAGGATGGAGTCCTCGATCGAGAAGGGCCTGCTTTGTTAGGATTGCTGGAGGATCAGAGGGTTCGACCCGAAGGAGCCATTCAAGAAAGAAAGACGAGGGGGATGGGAGACCTAAAAGAAGGTTTTGGCCTGCCTGAGAAAAAGGAAAGGACTTGAACACTATCGGTTGAAAAGAAGGAGAAGAAAAAAGAAGAAGAAAAAGAAAGGAAGGATGCAGGGATTGACCTGTTGATCTTGATAAGAAAGGATAGCCAAGGAGGAGGAAACTCTGAACCACCGGTGAGCGTGAGAAGTTTGAAAGAGCGAGTTTGTGGAAAGTCTTCTCTCCTTTCAAAACTAATGGATAACAGCCGTACATCCTTTTTGCAACTCCGCCATCAGATGAGCACCACATGTAGGGGATGGCCAGTGATGATGCTTCAATGCGCTAAAAATCGCCTCGGGTCCGGCACCAGTAATTATGTTTCCTTGAACTCACAGACATGGTGCCCGCGCATTGGACCTCAAGGTGTGATCCACGAGTGGCGGTGATTGCAGCAATAATGACACCGAATTTTTATTCTTCTATGTCAACTCTGCATTTACTTCCTTTGTCCCAGTCGTGATGCTTCGATGGGACTTAAGAGTGGGGGGCAAATGATATGGCAATATTGCTGGCATGAAGTACACCTCGGATCTAACAAGCAGCGAAGCGGATAGACGTTGCCATGTCGAATCTCTTTTTGAGCTCCTTCGCCAGGTGGTTCCCCAAGGGTCAAGCCCACCTCGGCTAGAGTCGAGCTCCCTCAGCTCCTTCGCCAAGTGGCTCCCTAAAGGTTGAGCCCACCTTGATAGAAGTTAAGCCATCTCAACTCCTTCGCTAGGTGGCTCCCCAAGGGTTGAGCCTAGTTGAGCTCTCTTAGCTCCTTTGCCAGGTGGCTCCCCAAGGGTTGAGCCCACCTCGGTCGAAGTCGAGCTCCTTAGCTCCTTCGCTAGGTGGCTTCCAAGGGTGGATCCCACCTCGACTGAAGTTGAGCTCCCTCATCTCCTTTACCAGGTGACTTGCCAAGGGTCGAGCCCACCTTGGCCAGAGTCAAGCTCTCTTAGCTCCTTCACCGGGTGGCTCCCCCAAGGTTGAGGCCACCTCGGTCGAAGTTGAGCTTGGCATCTTAGCTCTTTGCTAGGTGGCTCCCCAAGGGTGGAGCCCACCTTGATCGAAGTTGAGCTTGCTCCTCGAAAGTGCCATGAAAAAGATGAAGGCATCAGCACCAAGTCCGCCATCAAAGCTGGCATGTCCAGTATGGTGCCCTAAAGCTTGTGAGGTGTACTTACCATCATTTGTACCAATTGGGGAGGAGTGCCCGATTGAGGCACCGGGTCCTACAACCAACCATCTGTATCATCCAGAAGAAGAAGGCCGCATCAGGAACCTCAGACCAGAGGATGGCTACCCCCGATCGAGACCCTACTAAATTTCCCCACCCATGATAACCCACCGGGAAAACAAGGCTTGCAACATAACTCCCTACTATAAGGGAAAATGACCTCGGAGCATGACCAATGGATGCCGTTGACCTTTGAGCACCCCCAGGAGGTAGAAAATCAAGGCAAAAAGCGGGGAGAACCCGTGGTCTAAAAAGAGCACCCAATAGGCGAGAGGAAAGCAAGTGGCTAAGCAAGGAAAAGGGGGAGAAGGAGAGACAAGTATGGAGAGGGCGTGGAGGCTGCCATAAAAAAACTCCCTAAGAGGGTCCCGACGGACACAGCCATCATGGCTCAACTTACTCCTCTCCTACCCCTCCTACTTTATCCTTTATAAAAAACTCTCCTCCAAGAATGGTAACCAAAGAAGGATCTGCCTTGGAGGATCTGTTCCTCTTTACTGTCTGTTGACTTGATCATCGGAGTGCCCTCGTCGGGATCTCCTGCCCAGGTCTCTAACTCTATTTTGAAGATCGGGAATTGCTGGATTCTGAGAAAGGGGGCTGACATCTGGTGCCACATCCGAGCTGCAGGCCACGACGGTAAGGGTGGCAACAGAATCAAATGAGACTATATCTGCCATGTTCTCAAGATTTATAGATATTATTAATGGTCTAAAGAGTCTTGGCAGAACATATTCCAATGCTGACCTCGTACAGAAAATTTTGAGAACTCTACTGGACAAATGGGATCCGAAGGTCACCGCTATCCAAGAAGTGAAGGACTTGAATACTCTACCACTGGATAAGCTATTTGGATCCTTGATCACTCATGAGCTAATAATGTGACATAGAAGTGAAGATGATCTTAGGAAGAAAAAATCTATAGCCTTTAAAGCTGCAGTAGAATTGAAGAAGCAAGAAGAAGAAAAAGAAGAAGAAAGCCCCTCCTCCAAAGATGATCTTGAAGATGAAGATATAGCATTAGTTGTGAGGAGATTTAAGAAATTTATGGGCAGAAGAAAAGCAAGACATTAGAGAAAACACTCTAAAAAGGGGGAACAAAGCAAAGAGAAGGAAAAAAAAAAGAAAAAGATAAAGAGCAACAGTCCATCTACTACGAGTGCAAGAAACCAAGGCATTTCCGATCAGACTATCCAACATTAAAGAAAGCATACAAAAAGAAGAAGAAGAAGGTGATGGTTGTAACATAGGGCGATAGCGAGGAGTCTACATCAAATGATGAAGAAGAGACCACAAAAACTGCTAACTTATGTTTGATGGGTCTTGAGGATGAGGTAATGTCTCCCGAACCTAATGACAAATTTACATTTGAAGAATTGAATACTGTATTTTATGAGCTATTATCTGAATATAAAAAGGCTAGTTTAAAAATTAAGACTTTGAAAAATAACAAAGATGCTTTAATGAAAGAAAAAGATGAAATTATAAAAAAGAACAAAATTTTGCAAAAAGAACTGAATAGCATTTCTGAAAACATAAAGTTTTGCAAATTGAAAAGAATGACTATCTTGAAAAGAATAAGGCTTTACATGAAGAAAATATATGTTTACAAAAAGAAGTTGAAAAACTCAAGCCTTTAGTTGAAAAATTAACTTTGAGTTCAAATAAGCTTGAGCTAATTTAAAGCAAAAAGAATTCAAATAACAAAGCTAGAATTGGTTATAATTCTTTGCATACAAATAGAATTTTAGCTACAAAGTTTATAACTTCAAAATCAAATGTACCAAAGTTTTCAACTCAAAAATCTCTTGCATATAGAGTTTCAACATTTGCATCCTTTCAAAAATCAAAGTTGTTTGTTGTTCATGCAATGGGGTTGGTCATAAAGCTTTTGAATACTACATGAAAAAGAAAAACATAAGTAAAATTAAATAGAAGGAACCACTCCTACTAACCTGCAAGGATCCAAGAAAGCTTGGGTACCTAAAAGAACTACTTGATTATCTTGCAGGAATGTTTTGTAGCCCATAATACAAAAAAAAGATGGTATCTAGATAGCAGCTATTCAAGATATATGACGGGTGACAAAGAACAATTCATCACCCTAGAAATGAAGGATGGAGGAATGGTCACTTTTGGTAACAATGGTAAGGGAAAGATCATTGGCATCAGTAAGATCAGAATTATCCCTTCTATATTTATTGAAAATATATTGCTAGTTGACAAATTGAAGTACAATTTATTAAGTATAAGTCAATTATGTGATAGAGGCTTCAAGGTTATCTTTGAATCTTCAATGTGCATAGTAACTAACTCACTTGATTCTAGCACTAAGCTCATTGATCATAAACTTGGAAACATATATGTGGTAGACTTAAATGATCTAGCCATGTCTAGTAGTACAAGTCTTGTAGTAATGAATGCTAAAACAAGGAGTCTAGCTTACTTTAGCATAGGAGATTAGGTTATGCTAGTATGCATACAATGGCTAAATTAATTTTCAAAGATCTAGTTAGAGGTTTACCAAAATTAAAGTTAATTTTGAACATGTTTGTGATACATGCCAATTTGGTAAATAAACTAGGAGGAGTTTTAAATCGAAAAATATGATTTCTACTTCTAGACCTTTAGAACTACTACACATGGACCTATTTGGACCAATTAGGATCACAAGCCTAGGTGGTATGAAATATGGACTTGTGATAGTAGATAATTTTTTGAGATTTACTTGGGTCTTGTTTATCGCACACAAAGATGAAAATCTCATAAGAAAGTTTCAAAATAGAAAAATCTTTTAGATATTTCAATTAGAAGTGATCACGAAACAGAATTTGAAAATCAATATTTTTTTGAATATTGCACTTAGCACGGCATTGATCACAACTTCTTCGCTCCTAGAACACTACAGCAAAATGGTGTTGTAGAGAGAAAGAATAGGACATTAGAAAAGATGGCTCAAACTATGCTATGTGAAGGCAATCTTCCAAGGTACTTTTGGACAGAAGCTGTGAACACTGCATGCTATATTTTGATCCGTGTTTTGATAAGATAGATTTTAAAGAAAACCCCCTATGAACTTTGGAATGATAGAAAACCTAGCATTCATTATTTTCATATTTTTGGTTGTAAATGCTTTATGTTGAACAATAGAAAGGATAACCTAGAAAAATTTGATGTTAAATCTGATGAAGCAATTTTTCTTGGTTATTCAACATCTAGCAAAGCTTATAGAGTATTTAATAAAAGAACATTAACGGTTGAAGAATCTGTTCATGTTATCTTTGATGAATCTAAACCCTTACCTTCTAGAAAAGAAGAGTGCATTGATAATGATACAGGTATAATGGATCAAGCTATGAAAGACATGAGCCTAAAGGACAAACAAACATAAGAAGGAGAAGAAATGGTAAGTAAAGATCACGATGATTTACCAAGAGAATGGAGGTATGTAACTTCACACCCTAAAGATTTAATCATATGTGATCCCTTACAAGGTGTTAGAACTAGGTCATCATTTAGAGATGCACATGATTACCTAGCATTTGTTTCACAAGTAGAACCACATAGTATAGAAGAGGCTGAAAATAACCTTAATAGGATGATGGCAATGCATGAAGAGCTTAACCAAGTTGAAAGAAATAATGTATGGACCTTAGTAAATAGACCCTTTAATCATCTTGTTATTGGCACTAAATGGGTTTATAGACATAAACTAGATGAAAAAGGCCAAGTAATTAGAAATAAAGCTAGATTAGTGGCTAAAAGATATAATCAAGAAGAAGGAATAGATTTTGATGAAACCTATATACCTGTAGCAAGATTAGAAGCTATTAGATTATTGCTTGCATTTGCTTGCTACATGGATTTCAAATTATTTTAAATGGATGTAAAAATATATTTTTAAATGGTTTTATTTCAGAAGAAGTTTTTGTAGAACAACCATCAAGATTTGAAAATCATGCTCTTCCAAATCATGTTTTCAAACTTAATAAAGCATTGTATGGTTTAAAACAAGCACCAAGTGCATGGTATGATAGATTGAGCAAGTTCTTGAAAATGATTTTGTTAGTAATAAAGCATTGTATGGTTTAAAACAAGCACCAAGAGCATGGTATGATAGATTGAACAAGTTCTTGAAAATGATTTTGTTAGAGGAAATGTAGACATTGCTTTGTTCATTAAAAGAAAAGCAAATAACATGTTAGCTGTACAAATTTATATAGATGATATCATTTTTGGTGCAACTAATAAAAATTTGTGTAGAGAATTTGCTGAGCTTATGTAGGATGAATTTGAAACGAGCCTGATAGGTGAACTGACCTACTTTCTTAGACTCCAAATTAAGTAAACAAAGAAAGGAATATTTATCAACCAAGCAAAGTATATCAAGGAAATCATTAAGAAGTTTGGTATGTAGTCAGTCAAAGAAATGAGTACACCCATGAGCCCCTCATACAGACTTGATAAAGATGAAGATGGACACAACATTGATCAAAAACTTTATCGAGGTATGATTGGATCACTGTTGTATTTAATAGCTAGTAAGCCTGATATCTTGTTTGGTATATGTATATGTGCTAGATTTCAATCAAATCCTAAAGAATCATATATACTTGCTGTAAAAAGAATCATAAAATATCTTAAAGGAACAAGTAATCTAGGTTTATGGTATTCTAAGCAATCTTCATTAAATTTAATTAGATTTTTTGATGCTGATTATGGTGGATACAAAATTTATAGAAAAAGTATTAGCGGTACTTGTTAATTTCTAGGGTTGAACTTAACTTCATGGCACTATAAGAAATAAAACTCCGTAGCACTATCTACTGCTGAGGTAGAGTATGTAGCTGCAGGGAGTTGTTGTGCACAAGTGTTATGGATTAAGCAACAACTAGAAGACTTTGATGTTATTCAAACAAAAATTCCTATCAAATATGATAACACAAGTGCTATTAATTTGACTAAGAATCCAATTCAATATTTAGGACAAAACACATAGAAATTAGGCATCACTTTATTAGGGATTATGTACAAAATAAAAATATTGAGCTTGAATTTGTTCCAACAGAAAATCAATTAGCTAATATTTTTACTAAACCACTTACTGAAGATAGATTTTAAATGATTAGAAGAGAATTAGGTTTGTTTGACCCATTTTAGAAATTTTTGACCTAATTTCTTCAAAATTAAGGAAAATTATTTATAAAACCTCCTTAACCAATCTAAGATTACCAACCACCTCATCTAGTGTGCCTATAGGCTTGGAAAACCTTGTTGCTAAGATTTTGAACCATTTTCTTGATTTTAGGTCGGGCCAACTCGAGCGAAAATGTCTTAGTGAGTCGACTCGAGTGTCGGGTTCACTTAAAACCCGTGTGACCTAGAAAATTTCATTTCTTTCCTTTCACTATTTTATGCCAAACCCTAGGGGGACTACTTCCCTTCCAATCCTTAGATTCACTCAAATCCACCTTCTCCTACCTTAGATTCCCTCCAAATGGCATCGAAAAAGGCAGTTGCTAAAAGGCCTAGATGTGTAGAATCAAGCTCCCGAAGGAAAAGAAGAACCAAGCAGCATGAAGATGAGTCGACCTGAGCTAAAGAACAAGAAGAGTAGAGAAATGTGTCTCCACCACCACCAAGGCAAGTGATTTCTATGGCCAATTGTCTTAGTAGGAGGAAAGTAGTTTTTACATTCCTTGAAAGTTTGGGACTGAGAATCGGCGAGTGGATAGAAAATCAAGGTTGGGGATATTTTTGTTTTTTGGATACACTCACCTATCCCAATCTTGTTAGAAACTTCTTTGAAAATTTGTCTCTTGGGGATAACTGTGTTGAATCAACAGTTAAAGGAGTTAGAATGGTAATTAATGAAGAGTTGATTAGCAGAGTATTACAAATGCCTAAAATAGACTGCACCACTTAGTTTTGAAAGATAAACAAAAGACCCTTAGAACAATATTGGAAAGAAGAAATGTGGATGGGATAAGTAATGTACAGGCAAATATGTTATCCTTGGAAATGAGGCTCTTACACAATATGATCAGCAAAATTTTTCTACCCAGGATCGGCCAGTTTGACTGGTTAGTGAGCCCGACATGGTATTTATGAGGCATATGATTGAGGTGGAGGCCCTCAATCTTCCATTTATTATGTTAGTACAGATTAAAGAGGCAGCGAGGAGAGTGAAGGCCTACCTACCTTATGGCATGGTATTCACTCTGTTATTTCAGGAGTCAGGCATTGATTTGACAGGGGAGGATGGACGACCACTTCACCATACTGACTGATACTCAGAGAAATCCCTCCACATAATGAGATATCACCATGTAGAGGGTGTTTGGATGAAGAAGACATCCGGATAGAGTGGCACATCACTCTGACTCAGATGATGTGGCTGAGGCTGTTGAGCTAGCTGAGATTGCTGCTCGAGAGACAGTTAGACATGTTGAGTCTGATAGTGGTAGCTTTGATGATTCTAATGAGGATTCCAGTGATGAGAGTATCCAGGGATAGGTTGAATAGACAGACAGCCCTAGGACACCTATTCCATCAGCTGCACCTGCACCTTTTGGACCATCGACTTCAATACCATCGACTTCCAGTCAGACAGATTTCACTGAGCAGCTCACTCACTTTACTGACACTCTGATAGCTTCTTTCAGATCCATGTTTGATGAGCTTCGTCAGATAGTGGACCATGGACTTCAGGAGTTTAGAGCAGAGATGAGAGAGCTTACATGAGGGTGGAGTCAATTGAGATGGGACAATGGATGCAGGATGAGTACAAAAAAAGATCTTAGGGACTTGCATTTATATTTTGGGTGACTTCGAGGAGCCTCAGAGTCATTTACCACTCAGCAGACTGCTACTCTTCAGAGTATTCGAGAGGGAGTTTTGAGAATATAGTTCGAAGAGTCGACTCAATGTTCTGGAATAGCATAGAGTTTTCTGGCATGCAGACAATCGAGCCGACTCGAGAGTGAAGAGCTGACTCAGGCAGTTCAATTTCTAAAGTATGAGAATCTGAGCTGACTCGAAGAATCCGAGCCGACTCCTCCAGAGTTTGGAGTAATCAGTTCTAAGAAAATCAGTCAGGTGAGCCAACTCGAGAGTGAAGAACTGACTCGACCAGAGTTCAATTTCTAAAGGACTAAGAATCCGAGCCAACTCGACCCATTCGAGTTGACTCGAATCCTTGTTCTAGGTGCATAACAGCTAGTTCCAGAACTATCTTTGTGAATCTAAAAAGTGCTCCAACGATCATTTTTTGCATCTCAACAGTCTTCAATGGTTATATCCACTTGGAATCTGTTCAAGACAATATGTATAAGGGATTTGAGCAACTTTTGAGAAGTTAATGAACTTTTAATGAGTTTTTAAGAGAACATTCAAGAGAGCTTTCAAGAGAAGAACTCAAGACTTCACCAACTCCCATCAGATTCTTGAGTTATTTTTGAGGAAGATCAGAAGCCTTAAATAGAATTCAAGGAATCAAGAAGGCTTCTCAAGAGCTACAACTGCAACCACCCGACAATGATCGGTTTGTCGTTAGTGTTGCTATATTTTAACTCTTTAATTTTAGTTGTTCCAAGTACAGCAGGGGCTACAACTTGGAATTTATTTAGATTTTTGGTGAGCCTTTGAAAACCAAGTATGGGTTGTTAGTGAGCCCAGGAAAACTAACATTGTATTAGATTTTTTGTGAGCCCGTGAAAACCAAAGTTTGGGTTCTTGGTGATCCTGGTGTAAAACCAAGTTTGGGTTGTGGTTTGTGATCCTGGTAAAAAATAAACTGGTTGTATTTCGAGATGAATATAGTGGAAATCCTAAGTGGTATCTTGGATAGTGGACGTAGGAGCTGGGTTGCTCTGAACCACTATAAATTGCTTGTGTTTGTTTATTTGCTTCTGCATTTGATACTTAACTTGCATCACTCATCACACTAAGAATTTTAGAAGGAGAACATACTTGAGAAATTTTTTAAATACCAAATTCACCCCCCTTTGGGTTGGCCACCTGGGGAACAAAATGAAAGATAACTTCATGAAGAGTACCTACCCACATCCTACCACCAATGTCTCCTTGATTAGTGGTAATGACTGACCCAGGGCAATAGACTTGTTAGTGAATACATCTCTAAGTTTGATGAATACCTTGTGAGGTGTAATGTAACTAAAGATCCCTCTATCACTCTATCTTGGTTTTGAGCTGGATTAAGAGATGATATTCAGAGTGAACTATTTATGTCATAGGTTTATAGTCTAGAGTAGGCTTACCAATTTGCTCAGGATTATGAAAGATTTCATAAGATATTAGCTACCCATCGAACTGAATCTCAAAATCCTAGAATCTTAGGACCTGGACCCAGTAATAATCATACCTTTACCAATCATTTCCCATAAACAACACTACCATATAAAAAGGACGATAAAGGAAAAGCTATTTCAAGAGAAGTTCCTTAAACTAGTAGTTTCAAGATTCAGTGTTTTAAGTGTAATGACCTAGGTCATTATGCGAGTCAATGTCCTTCAAGTGCTTTATATATAGAAGAGCCTGAAGAAGAAAATATTAAAGATGAACCTAAGGAAGAAATTTATATTGCTCATCCAGAGTTAGCAGACACCTATGAAGAATATGATACCATCCAAAAGGAACCTGAACCATTACTTACAATAGAAGATAGACTTAGAGTGGTTAGGTGTGTACTCACCTAGCCTGAAGTAAGTGAAGATTGTTGTTGAACCTCTATTTTTCAAACCTTCATTAGTCAAGATGATAAAGTGTATAAAGTAATTATTGATAGTGGTAGTTGCATCAATGCAATTTCCATTGATGCTTTGAAATGTTTAGGTTTAACACCTGTACACCACCTGAGTCTATACAAAGTTTCCTAGATTGACATATCATCAATTTCAATTAGGCAAAGGTATCTAGTACCCATCAAGTTTCAATCATATCAGGACAAAGTTTGGTGTGATGTCATGCCTATGAAAGTTGAAAGTATTATACTAGGAAGACTTTGGTTGTTTGACCAGGATACAACAATCTATGGTCGATCAAACTTATGTACTTTTGAGAACAAAAAAAAGAAGATTACTATATATCCTTCACCTCTTAGAGTTATTAAAAACAATGAAGTTAATGATAAAAAGGAAGATAAGCTTGGTAAGAGCCTACACTTATTTAGTACTAGAGAAATTAAAAAGGAATTGAATGAAGGTTTTTTGATATGGATCTTAGTAGTGAAAGAAGTTAATAGTGAGAACCAGAAATAATATCCCTAGGATGTACTATCCCTCCTTGAAAATTTAAAGATGTGCTTTCTAAGGACCTTCCAGACTATCTACCATCGATGCATAACATTCAACATGCAATATATCTTATTCCGGGAGCTACCCTACCAAATCTTTTCCATTATCTGTTAATCCCTACTGAACATGCGGAGTTACAATGTCAAGTTAATGAGCTCCTTAAAAAGGGATTTATAAGAAAAAGTTCGAGCCCATGTGCCGTGCCCACACTATTGACACCTAAGAAAGTTAGTTTCTAGAGAATGTACTTGGATAGAAGAGCTATAAATAAAATTACTGTTAAGTATCGGTTTCCTATTCCTCTATTGGATGATATGATGATTGACATGTTAACGAGATCTAATATTTTTTCAAAGATTGATCTAAAAAGTGGATACCATCTCATGCAGGATGACCTAATCTAGGGATGCAAAAATATGACTAATGCAGATTTTTTTTTTTTTTGTTAGCAAACTGAAAATATAAATCAAAATTAGCTAACTCAATTTTTTTATGATTTATGGAAGGGATTAAGCTATAATCAATTTTTTTTAAAAAAAAACTATAGACACCAATGAAAACCTTAGATCTTAAGAATAGGATCATGGATAATTGAAAAACTATCCATAAGGTTAGGCTCAGCACAAGCAATTAATATATAAATCTGATAAGATTAAAGAATTATGCTCTCTCTACTAATATCAAATAGATATATTTAAGTGAAAAGGATGCTCACAAAATTGATCATGGTCAAATTTGGAAGAGAAGGTGTTGACCAAGTCGGGTTGTGATCCTAGTTGGATGGAGAGTCAGGTAAAGTCTTTAGACTTGGAATACCAATACAAAATAATAGCAGTTAGGATTTTTCCAAATAAGAACAAAATTTAATTCGACCCAATAAACCCAAAACTAGAAGTCAGTGCAGGATTCTGGTTTTTGCTCTGATTGTGTGTAGACTTTTTGATCATGCATGTGCATTTACAACCTTATGATTAAGATGCTTGGGATCAAATGGCTATGAAAGCAATTAATTGTATAACCCAAGATTTTTTTCCTTTTCCTTTCTTATTCTTTTTCTCGAAATAACCTGAAGTTAGTAGGAAGGAATGGCTTTGCTTTGAAAGTTGTGTAGATGCTTTTTTTTCTTTCATGATCATGCAAAAGAGGACCTAATGCTTTTACAAGCACACTAAATAGGGGAGGGGAGCTCTTTGGAGGGAAATTCTAGCAGGGCCTACCAGCAGTCTTGGAGGAGGTCATCACCAGAGTTGAAGATGCTGGTGTGACTGGCGATAGGGGAGTCAACAGAAATATTCACCAGCAATTGGAGATCAGGATGGGGGTTAAATTCATGGATGAATCTCATGGTCGGGTGTAGCATAAGGAGATCACATGATGGTGGGCTGCAGCTTGGTTGTCCTATTCCAGAGATTGTTAACATGATGGTCATGGGGGGGAATCATGCAGATTAGACACTAGGTGTAGTCACTGAAGATGGTAGGGATAGCTTGGCGAGGGAAGGGATGCTTGGTTGGGTGGTCATTTCATGGGTGAAAGAAGGGATTGGCTATGGGCCATGGCCAAACGGGAGGGTGGCAATGGAGTTGGTACCAGCACGTCGGTCAGCTTGAGCAGAGGAGATGGGTGGTGTCGATGGCATGGGAGGTGGGCGGTTGATATGGACTATGGTGGGTGGCCGAGGGAGCTTGAAAACTGGTAACAAAGGGGTTCAGTGGTTTTAATTCTTCGGATCACCTGGAAAAGTAGGGAGAAGAGAAGGGAAAAAGAAAGATTGCTAGGAAAGAGGAAGAGAGGAGAAAGAGAAGAGAAGGAATAAGAAAAAGAGGAGAGGAGAAGAGGAGGACTATAGAAGAAGAGAGAATATAGGAGAGGAGGGAGTCGGGTAAACCCAATAACTTTATTCACTTTGTCAATTTTTTTATGCTATTGATAGGGCTGCTTTAAATTGACTACAATCCCCGATAAATTGGAGACCAAAATACTAGGAGTTCCCAACAAATTGGAGACCAAATTAACCAAACTACTAGGACTCAAACTAATATGAAATAATGAGATTGATCTAAAACAAACTCTAGACTAATCCAATTTCATGCTTTGAGATCTGTGCATGAGTTGGATACAAAATAATAAAAATAAAAATAATATGCCCAATCCCCATACACCCAAATAAAAAATTAAATAATATATATATATATATCTGCTCAAAGGTATGCATCAGAATCCATGCTGGATGATGTCCTTATTATTTTTCTGGGGTGGGGAGAACTCAATTCCATCAAGTCAAGCTGCACACTACTTTGGTAATGTTCAAGAATTCAGGATCAATCTACTGTAGTTCTTTTTAGATAATTCATGTATCTTCAGACTCAGGGTGGCCTTGTCATCTCACCAAATATCTATAATATCCATGATTCTGGTAGAAATGACTTGCTCATCTAGAATCTTCTCAATCCGATCATATCTTTGATAAACTCTTAGTTATGGACACTTGGATGAGGGTTCACTCTCATCAAAGGAATTAGACCCAAAAGGATCACTGGGTATTGATATTGGTTCTTCATATTTTACTAGATCTGATACATTAAAAGTAGTGCTAATGCCATATTCAGATAGTAGATCCACAATATATGCATTTGACCTAGTTTCTTTAAGATCTTAAAAGGACCTGCTCCTTGAGCATGTAGTTTCTTAACAGTTCCAGATGGAAACTGCTTTGGCCTAATCTATAAATAACACATTCCCCTATAGCAAAATCATGAGCTTGTCATTGTGAATTAGTAATTATTTATAAATCTAATTGTTGACATTAATTTTATTAATAATTTCTTTATGTAGTCTCTTACATGTTGTGTGAATGCTTCAACTGATTTAGATGTCCTAACATGCATGGGTAATGGAATGAGGTCAATTAGTTTTCTAGGCTGAAGACCATATACTATTTCAAAAGAACTCATTCCTATTATCCTATTAACAGAACTATGTACGCAAACTCAGCTCTAGGTAATAATAAGTCCCAATTCTTGACATACTCTCCAACTAAACAATGAAGAAGATTTCCTAAGCTCCTAATTATGACTTCAATTTGACTATCAGTTTGGGGATGGTATGCAGATAAAAATTTCAGTTTTATCCCTATTAAGTGCTAAAGTATTTTTCAAAAATAACTCATAAAACTTACATCTCTATCAGACACAGTTGATTTTGGCAAACGATACAATCTAACTATTTCATCAAAATATAATCTTGCAACTCTAGAAGCATCAAAAATTTTTGGGTATTGTAGAAAATGCACCAATTTTGAGAATTAATATATTACTACACAAATAGAATCATTCTTTCTAATTATCCGAGATAATCCTAAAACAAAATCCGTACTTATATCCTCTCATGGATAATCAGGTACCAGTAGTGGGATATATAGTTTATTGTTATGTTTGTGATGCTTAGCTACTATGCAAGTTCGATATTGTGCTACAATATGGATTACATCACATTTCAAACTAGGCCAATAAAATTAAACTTCCAAAGCTTCAATAGTTTTATTTCATTCAAAATGTCCAAATAATCCTCCAGCATATACTCTCCAAATTAAAAAATCTCTAATAGATGTTTGGGGAACACATAGCTTATTATTTTTAAATAGGTAACCATCCTGAAGCGTATACTCACTAAATTTCTTAGAAGGTCCTTATTTTAGTGATGCTATAATATTCTTAAAGTTAGGGTAGCCATCATATTCCTCTTTAAGTTGTTCAAAGCCCGTGACTTTGATATTAATTGCTGATAAAAGGGCCACTCGATAATTAAGTGCATCTACAGCTTGAGTCTCTTTTTTAGATTATGCTAATAAAAGATCTACTCTATGATTGGTGCATCAATAGCACGATTCTCTAAACCTATTTTATGTCTAATAATAAAAGTATAAGCTTGCAAAAATTCAATCTACTTGCTATGTCTAGGATTCAATTTTTTTCTATGAATTAAGGAATCTAAGAGCCTCATGATCAAAATATAAAATGAATTCTTGAGGTAGCAAATAATGTCTCCAAGACTTTAATGCTTAGACAATGGCATAAAACTTCTTATCATAGGTGGAATACTTACGCTTAATATCGTTCAGTTTCTTACTAAAGAATGCTATAGGGTGCCCTTCTTGGCTTAAGACTCTGCCAATCCCAAGTTCTAATGCATCACAAGCAACTTCAAAGACTTTCATAAAATATAGTAGACGCAGTATAGGAGCATGGGTCATTTTTTTATTGATCTCCAGGAAAGCTTGTTTAGCAACCTTAGTCCTTTCAAAACCCTCTTTTTTCATATAGTTAGTAATTACGACTATGATGGTGCTAACCCTTTGATAAACCTTTGATAAAAAGTTGTGAGGCCATGAAAGCATTGGACCTCATGCACATTTTGGGGTATTGACCATTTAATTATCACATGAACTTTTTCTAGGTATACATATATACCATTTGGGATAACTATAAAGCCTAAGAAAATAATTTGTTCTTTCATAAACTTATATTTCTTTGGTTTGCATATAAACTTTGAATTCTTAATGTCTGCTAGACCTGCTAGAGATAGGCTAAATGGTCCTCCTTAGTTTTACTATAGATCATAATATCATCAAAGTATACGATCATAAATGATCCTATAAAAGGTCATAACACTTGTGTCATTATCTTTATAAAGGTACTAGCAACTTTAGATAGGCCAAATGGCATTACTAACCACTCATATAGACCATCCTTAGTTTTGAAAGTGGTCTTCCATTCATCATCTGGTCTGATTCTAACCTGATGGTATTGATGGAAATTCTCCCAGGGTGCCGGGGATCATGCAGCATGTAGAATTGACTTTCAAAACAAAATTTCATAGCATGATACCCTTACATGTATAACATGTATAGAAAACCCAAATTCCCAGGAACTCCTTGTGCAATATCAACTAATGAATCATAAAATAGAGTCAAGAAAAATACTTGGATCGCTGAAACCCAACTTTTCCACAAGGTTCACAAGCACAAACCCTCCAACGGTGATTCACATGAAACTCAGACCAAGGAAGAACTCCTTCTTCAAGTTGCTTGGAGAAGTGGAACTCTTTCGGCAGCCTTTGGTCTATTGACCACTGTAGGACACCCTGTCCTACTGAAGGGCACTCAAGATACTATCCTAAACCACTTTAGGTTCTAGGACTACCCTCCACTAGGACCCTATAGGCTTATGTCCTAAAACCAAGCCTTGTCCTAGTGTCGAAGAACTTGTCTTGACAAGACAAGTCTTGTCCTAAAACAAGGACGGAGGGAGAAAGTGGAAGACTCTCAGATAGACTCTCGAGAAAATAAAAACACTGATCTCAGAAGACCAAAGAAGAAAAAGTAGTAGTGTTTCTCATTTCACCGTACCCTTTATTTATAATCTCAGATGGGGCATGAAATGCATCCTGACAATACTTTTTGGATATGAAACATCATATCTGATAAGACTCTTCGGGAATGGAGAGTCATATCTGTGTTCTTTCACTTACTAGATCAATCCCCATCGTGCCAAGTGTCAATTACCAGTTTCTGAGATAGGGAGATGCCTCTTTTAATCTGAAGTAACACGAGGCTTGAAGAGTTTCAGAGGCAGAAGGACTCTGCCCTCTGTTGTGCATGCGCATATGAAGAGGTGCGACTCTTCATGTGCGTGCCACCTTTTCACTCCTCTTCAAACCGTCCCATTCAAACTTTAAACCGGTCTTTTGACTTATCAAGGCATGGGGATTGAGCTAAGAGGCACCTTCCTGATGAAGCTCTTAGAGTCTCATCTGCAGAAGGACTCTCTGTCCATCTGCAAGCCATACTTTCTCCTGGGTGCGCCAAAGGGCGCCAATAGTCCTTCCCTTTTCATTTAGTCCACCCAAAGTATCAAATTGACTTGGTCAAATATATGCAATATGGGTGTCATTGGAAAGGGAATCAAATAAGCTTTCTGACCATATCTTTTATTTTTAGATCAGAGGTCTGTAGGCCCTTCTGTGCCTTTTGAAGTTAAGGTATCATTTAGGTACCAAGAGTCCCATGCCATTGGGACTCTTCATATATGGCACCTAAAATGCCCTTAAGTTCAAATTAAAATTAGATCAAGCTCTGATTTGGCTAGCCCCCTTAGGACTCAACCTAATTTAGGTTTTCCATAATTAGGTTAGCCCAATTAGCAAGCAACCGAACCCAATCTAATTGGGTTAGGAATTAGGTTAGCCTACATATGCTAGTATGCAATCTGGTTAACCAATTAGGATCCTATGACCCTAATTAAATCATGAATGACTTCCTTGGCCAAGTCTTTATTGTTTGTGACCCATTAGGTTCCACATCTAGCCAGTAGTAGGTTTAGGTTTGAGCCGATTCGATTCGATCGAACTCGATTGACCTAATTAGGTCAAATTGGCTACATAATTGTCCAATTCGAATCACACATTGAATTGACTCATGAAACCAAACCAATTGGTTCATAAAAACCTACAAGATAAGATTGACATCTAGCAACGTGTCATGCCTACCCGGAAGATGAGGAATTTGGTGGAAAATATCAAAATACCCTTCAGTAGTAAGTTACCATGCAATTCAATCTTTCGATCTCCCATTATCCCGATTAAGTGATAGGTATGGATATATGTCAAATCCTAACACTTAATCATATCGAATCTTAGCTCGATCATGAGGACTCAATTGATGATTGATTAGATTCTACTAATTTCATCCTACTTTGATCAAAGGCTCCTTGAGTCTCTCATCGAAGAGATTGCATGGGATAACAATTCCTCTTACCAGGAATGATCAATTCCTTGTTGGTCCACTCACATCATTCGTACACCTTCCACCATAACTAGAACACTCCGTACATGCCGCAATGGCATGAATGAGTATGAACCAAAATATGGCTTAGTGTGCACAAGGAACCATGGTGACCTTAGGTCTAAAGATCACATGCACAACTTTTACTCCGGGATCTATCTTTTGACAAGTAGTAAGACTTCGATAAGATAGTCCCGGTGTAGATCAGTCCAGTGTACTCATACCCTGATGAGCATCCTTATCCTTGTATTAGTGTCTCTACACAAGTGGTTGTGAGATCAACCACCCTCATCAACTGTGCATGCATAGGATAAGCTAGTCTTTCCGAATTCATCGATCCCCGAATTGATGGTTCAACGACTAGGAATATTCTAGATTAGAGTTTATAGGAATTAGGTCTCACTGTTATGAACTCCATCATAACCTTAACTACATTGCCCTAATTTATGGGGTTCATCATAATTAATAAGAAAATATAACACAGTAGTATATGATGAATCAAATTCCTTTATTAATATGAAAATATGTCATACATGAGCTAGAAGTTTACAAAAAGGCCCTCATAATGATTGGCTCTTAGGGCACTTTTCTATCAGGTATCCATTTTTTAAGTCAATCTTTGAAAAAATATTAAATCCTGCTAACATATCAATCATATCATCCAATCAGGGAATAGGAAACTGATATTTAATAATAATTTTATTTATAGCACTACTATCCATGCACATTCTCTAGGAACCATCTTTCTTAGGTTTCAGTAGTGTGGGCACAGCACAAGGACTCAAACTTTTCATTATAAATCCCTTTTTAAGGAGCTCTTCAACTTAATATTGCAACCCCGCATGTTTAGTAGGATTTAACTGATAATGAAAAAGATTTGATAGGGTAGCTCCTGAAAAAAGATCAATTGCATGCTAAATGTTATGCATTGATGGTAAATAGTCTGGGAGGTCCTTAGGGAACGCATCTATAAATTCTTCTAGGAGGGATAATACCTCATGTGATACTGTTTCTGGTTCTTACTATTAACTTTTTTCATTGCTAAGATCCAAATCAAAGAGCCTTCATTCAATTTCTTTAGTACTAATTAAGTGTATACTCTTACTAAGCTTATCTTTAATTTTATCATTAACTCCATTTTTTTTAATAACTCTAGGAGGTGAAGGATAAATAGTAATCTTCTTTTCTTTGTTCTCAAAAGTAAATGAGTTGGATCGACCATAAAGTGTTACATCCTGGTCAAACAACTAAGGTCTTCCTAGTATAATACTTCCAACTTCCATGGGCATGACATCACACCAAACTTTATCTTGATATGATTGGAATCTGATAGGTACCAGACACCTGTGTCTAATTGAAATTGATGACATGTCTATCCAGGTAACTTTGTATAGACTCGGGTGGTCTACATGTATTAAATCTAAATGTTTTAAAGCATTAGTAGAAATCGCATTGATGCAACTACTACTATCAATAATTACTTTATACACTTTATCATCCTGACTAATAAAAGGTTTGAAAAATCGAGGTTCAACACCAATCTTCACTTACTTCAGGCTAGGTGAGTACACACCTAACCACTCTAAGCCTATCTTCTATTGTAAGTAATGGTTCAGGTTCCTCTTGGATGGTATCATATTCTTCATAGGTGTCTGCTAATTCTGGATGAGCAATATAAATTTCTCCCTTAGGTTCATTTTTAATATTTTCTTCTTTAGGCTCTTCTATATATAAAGCACTTGAAGGAAATTTACTCATATAATGACCTAGGTCATTACACTTAAAACACTGAATCTTGAAACTACTAGTTCGGGGAACTTCTCTTGAAATAGCTTTTTTTTTTATCATCCTTCCTATATGGTAGTGTTGTTTATGGGAAATGATTGGTAAAGATCTGATTATTACTGAGTTCAGGTCCTAAGATTCTAGGGTTTTGAGATTCAGTTCGATGGGTAGCTAATATCTTATGAAATCTTTCATAATCCTGAGCTAATTGGTAATCCTGCTTTAGACTATAAACCTCTGACATAAATAGTTCACTCTGAATATCATCTATTAATCCAGCTCGAAATCAAGATAGAGTGACAGAGGGATCTTTAGTTATATTACACCTCATAAGGTATTCATCAAATTTAGAGATGAATTCACTAGTAGGTCTATTGCCCGGGGTCATTCATTGCCACTGATCAAGAAGATATTGGTGGTAGGATGTAGGAAGGTACTTTTCATGAAGTCTATCTTTCATTTCAACCCAGGTCCTAATAGGTTCATGTCTTCCATGCATCGCAATCACTCTATATTTCTCCAATACATTTTAGCTTGATCTAATAATCTTATTTTAGCAAACCTAATTTTTCTTTCTTCGGACATATCATACCACTTAACGTAGTAGTCCATGTCTGCTTCCCAATCAATATACTCTTTGGGATCCAATCAACTCACAAAACTTGAGGCTTTAACCTTAACATTATGCAAATTCATTCATCTTGTTTAACAAAATCTTGTTGATGTCAGTTCATCCAATTTCTATCTCCATTAAAACTTTAGATCTCTCATTGAGCTATAGGCTTAGGAGGGGTATTCCTAATTAGGATATTATTGATTCAATTTTCTTCCAAATTTTCTTTTCTTAATCCATGCTCTTGAGAAATGACAGTCAGATTATCAATTTTTTAAATAAAGGCTTGAAGGGATGCGGCTATTTGGTTAGGATCTATCTTACTATCTTATTCTAAGGATTCGGGATTGTATTTTGCTCCAAACTTGGTGGTCATGCAAGGGTCACAACAAGCTCTATATTGAATTTTCAAGGTATCTTGATCAATTTTCCAAAGAAATGTAGTACCATCTAGATTTTAATTTTAAAATTGGCAAACACAGATATCTTCCTTTTCAAATCTAGTTTTCATATCTACAAATTTTAAAGTTTTTTGATAACTAAGAATAGGTGTTATGTAGTTCTATAGGTTCTAAATTTCTGCACTTATAATTAGAAGTTTCCAGTTAATCTCGCATGAATTCTAAAGCAGTTGCATAAATTTGTATACATATAATTTTTCTAAATCGAGTCTAGTTTCTAAAGGCATCAATTTTATAATTTTTTGATTCTCCTAGAAACAGAACTTAGGGTTTGAACAGAGGTTGCCCAAAACCACTAATTGCAGAATTCTAGAATAGAAGTGAAAAATTCCAAGTCTAAACTGGCATGGATTTTAAAGTAGTTTCAGGAATCTGCAATCGTAGAATTGTCCATTTATGAGTCTATTTTCCAATGAAGTAATTTTTATAATTTTAGAGTTTTCTATGGACAGACTTTCTAAAATACTAAAGGGTGTGCGTGGTATGCAAAATACTGAATAATGCTGAAGATTTTTTCTTTTATAATGTATATATTCTTAACCTAACCTAAACTAGTCTGGGCTCGGTTACCAAATTTAAAGCTAATGCAGGACATCCTGATCTAGGGATGCGAAAATAGGACTAATGTAGATTATTTTTTTCTTTTATTTGTTAGCAAATTGAAACTATAAACCAAAATTAGCTAACTAATTTTTTATGATTTATGGAAGGGATTAAGCTATAATCAATTTTTTTAAAAAAAATAACTACAGCCACCGATGAAAATCCTAGATCTTAAGAATAGGATCGTGGTAATTAAAAACTATTAATAAGGTTAGGCTCAACACAACCAATTAATATATAAATCTAATAAATTAAAGAATTATGCTCTCTCTACCAATATCAAATAGATATATTTAAGTGGAAAGGGTGCTCATAAAATTGATCATGATCGAATCTGGAAGAGGAGGTACTGACCAAGTTGAGTTGTGATCCTAGTTGGATGGAGAGTTAAGTAAAGTCTTTGGACCTAGAATACCAACACAAAATAATGGTAGTCAGGATTTTTCCAAATAAGAACAAAGTTTAATTTGGCCCAACAAACCCAAAACTAGGAGTTGGTGTGGGATTTTGAGTTTGCTTTGATTGTGTGCAGACTCTCTGATCATGCACGTGCATTTACAACTATATGATTAAGATACTCAAGATCAAATGGTAGTGAAACCAATTAATTGTATAACCCAAGTTTTTTTTCCCTTTTCCTTTTTTTTTTTTCAATGAAATAATCGAAGTTGGCAAAAAGGAATGGCTTTGCTCTGAAAGTCATGTAGATGCTCTTCTTTGCTTTTCATGATTGTGCAAAAGAGGGCCTAATGCTTTTATGAGCATGCCAAATAGGAGAGGGGAGCTCTTTGGAGGGAAATTTTGGTAGGGGCTAACCAGTGATCTTAGAGGAGGTCATATCGGAATAGAAGATGCCAGTCAGACTAGCTGCATGGGAGTCAATGGAGAGATTTACTGGTAATTGGAGATTGGGATGGGGGTTAAATTCATGAACAAGGCTAGTGGTTGGTCATGGAACAGGGAGATCACATGATGGCGGGTTGTAGCTCAGTCATCGTATTCCAGAGATTGTTGGCACAGTGGTCATGGAGTGAATCAGGTAGATCGGACATTGGATGTAGTCACCATAGATGGTAAGGATGGCTTGGGAAGGATGCTCAGTTGGGTGGTCATTTCATGGGTGGAAGAAGGGATTAGCTATGGGTTATGGCCGAAAGGGAGGGTGGTGGGGGAGTTGGCGGTGGCACATCAGCTCTGGCAGAGGAGACGGATGGTGTTGATGGCATGGGAGGTAGGCAGTTGATGTCGACTATGGTGGGTGGCCGAGGGAGCTTGAAGACTACTAACAAAGGGGTTTGGTGTTTTTAATCCTTCGGATCACCTAGGAAAGTTGGGAGAAGAGAAGGGGAAAAGAGAGATAGTAAGGAAAGAGGAAGAGAGGAGAAAGAGGAGAAGAAAGAAGAAGACAAGGAGAGGAGAAGAGGAGGAAGGAAAACGAAGAGAGAATACAAGAGAGGAGGGAGTCGATAAAATCCAATAACTTTATTCACTTTGTTGATTTTTTTATTCCATTGGCAGGGCTACTTTAAATAGACTACAATCCATGATAAATTGAAGACCAAACTACTAGGACACCCCAACAAATTGGAGACCAAATTAACTAAAATACAAGGACTCAAACTAATATGAAACAATGAAACTGATCTAAAACAAGCTCCAGACTAATCCTGTTGCCCAGGTGGCTTCCCAAGAGGGGGGTGAATTAGGATTATAAAATCTTTTGCAAGTATGTGCAATTTGAAATCCTTTTAATGTTATGGTGTTGTGATATGTTATGCAATGCGGAAGTAAATAGGTAAGCACAATCAAGACAATCACAAACACAAAGAATTTAGAGTGGTTCGGAGCAACCCAACTCCTACATCCACTATCCAAGCACCACTTGGGATTCCCATTATATCCTCCAAATGGAATACAGTCGGATTATTTTAACAGGCTTACAATCTAAACCTATATACTTTGGTTTTACCGGGATCACCAAAGAAAATCCTACACCCTTTGGTTTTAAACAGGATCACCAAAGAAACCCTAAACTTGGTTTTACATCGGGATCACAAAGAACCCAAATTAGGTTTTCTCAAGGTTCACCTAAAAATTCTTAACCCTCTCTTAAGACACAGCCCTTGCTGTTCTTAGAGAGTAAAACAAAATATATCAAAATGTAAAGCAACTATATAACAAACCGAGTTTGTTTAAATGTTGCCGATAAAGATCAAGGTGAAGCCTAGCCTTGAATACTCTTTTATGCTCTTCAAGCTGCTTCTTTACTTCTTCAAAAGTTGGATTCAATGATGAAGAAAAGTTGGTGGAGCTTTGAATCCTATCCGGAATGCTTTTGAAGTGGGTTGGTGAAAGACTTGAAGACTTTTCAACTTCCGAAGATAAATCAGTGAATAATCCCTTAAAAAATCTTCTAAATCTTCATAAATACTCTCCTTTATAGTCTTCCATCAAAAATAGCCGTTCTAAGGCCTAGAGAATTAAAAAAGAGCTATTGGAGGGCTTTTTGAGTTCAAAAATAACATTCTGCAACTAGCCATTAGACTGTAAAAAATGGTCACTCGAGTCGGCTCGAGGTCCATGAGTCGGCTCGAAGTCTCAAACACCTAAACAAAAATTTCGTGTGAGTTGTCTCTTCAAGTTTGAGTTGGCTTGAACCCTCAATCATCATAAATTAAAATTTTCCTTGAATCGGCTCTTCAAGGCTGAGTTAGCTCGAAGTCACATCACCAACAAACCTAACTCTGGACTAGTCGGCTCTTCTGGGCTTGAGTCAGCTCGAGGTCTTAGTCTTCAGAAACATTGATTCTTCATTGAGTCAGCTCTTGGGGCTTGAGTCGGCTCGAGGTACTGAAACTCTGAAAATCTTTTGTGTTGTGCCAAAACAAGTCAGCTCTTGATCCATGAGTCGGCTCTTACAAAAAAAACTTCTTTTAAAGCTTCAAACTGCTCCAAAGTTCTTCAAAACATGAATCCAACAAGAACTAATCTACTCACTCTTATTTTTACAATTATATAGCCCTTTCACAAGATTACATAGTTGAAAAATTAGGGCTTTTACAATTTGAAGCGCATAAGAGTCTATACACTGTTGGAATACCTTTTAACCAATTTGAAAACCAACTAAAGTAAAGATAAACATTTTCCTACAATACTTCTCAAGTAATTGAAAGAATTAGTAAAGTATACATGCTCCAATATTTTGTGATCATCAAAATCATTCCATGGGTCAACAATCTCCCCCTTTTTGATGATGACAAAATACTGGGCATAAACAGGATTTAAAACACTTTACAATTACTATGCATCATATTCACATGTATCAAAAATATTCAAAGTAGTGTGTATCAAACTAAATCAAGTATCAAATTCTAAACCAAAGAGTATCAACACAATGTATCA
Source organism: Areca catechu (assembly GCA_021397845.1). Taxonomy (NCBI): domain Eukaryota; kingdom Viridiplantae; phylum Streptophyta; class Magnoliopsida; order Arecales; family Arecaceae; genus Areca; species Areca catechu. The sequence continues at coordinate 78,147,496 of CM038050.1, forward strand.
TTTGTATCATCCATGCACTAAGTATCAAAACTTCATAATATTAACTTGTATTTGAAGTGAGTTTAGTAAAAGCTTAACACAAGCTCCCCCTTACTAATATAATGATATTTTCTTCATATTTTCATACTTAACTCATTTTTATATTCACTTTCATATTTACACAAGCTTCATAATTTCATGCACACTCTTTTCTCCTTTCTCCCCCTTTTTGTCATCAACACAAAAATATATAATAGAGAAGATTTATTCATAAATTAAATCATTCATAACATATATCAGATTGAACATAAAAGAGAGAGATATATATATATGAAAAGTGTCAATACAAGAGTGATACAATACAAAAGTGCCATAGCACATCAAAAGTAGTATCACAAACAACAGAACATGCTAAACATAAAGTCCTAAAACATCAAAATGATGGACTAGGGTCATCATTACTAGGCTTCTCCTCACTAGAGGATGAACCGACCTCTAAAATACCAGGAGCAGGTTTGAATTTAGAGAACCAAGGCCTAAGGTCCCTAAGTCTGGTCCTAACACGGGTAGTAGTCTTAGAGGTTCTAGGTTTAGCTTTAGCTGGAGGCTCAGAAGAAATCATGATAGGAGTAGGTCGAGTAGAAGGAGGATCAATAGATAAGGCAAGGGTGCTGGTAGTAGCCAAAATCTCTATCGCCGGAGTATCTCCAACATCAGTACTCGGATCCACAGTACCAGTGCCAAGCTCAATAGGAGTAGCAACTGTAGGAATGTCAGTAGAGTGTACTGCCTCTCCCTGCCCATAATCTTTGTGAATATCGGTGCTGCTGAAGAAGGAGTAGGTGCAGAGTGACTGGCTACTCTAATATGCTGAAGTATAGACAAAATCTCCTGAAAACCCTGATGCATCTCTGTCTGAAGTGCTAGTATCCTGGCATCTATCTCTAATCTTTCTCTGCATCTCTATCTGAAGTGCTAGTATCCTGGCATCTATCTCTAATCTTTCTCTCTGAAGACTAGAGATCTCATCCAGTATCAGCTGCAGTCTGCCATCATCACCTGATCTAATAGCAATAGGTTCTTTGATAGGTGATCAAGGTGTAGAAGGAGTTGGCTCTGAAGGTCCAACCTCATCAGCATGTGGCTCAGCCTTGGCATCCTGTTTCTGTCCTGCCTGATCATCCTCATCAGAATGTGTCACTGGAAGCCCTGAACTCTTCCTGATCCAATGACCCTCTACCTTTAGGAATCCCATCTTGGTCAAAGATTTAATGTTGTATTTGTTTGTATGCAATAATGGTCTACTATCCTCACTATACAAATCAACCTGAGTATCTTGAAATAGTAAGGTAAAAACCATGCCATACGGAAGACATGCTCGTGCCCTACGAGCAACTTTCCTCATATGAGATAACATAATAAAAGATAAGTTGAGAGCCTCCTCCTCAACTAAACATCATCTTAAAAGACTAGGTCCCTCTTGCTCACCCAGTCAAATCTCCCAGTCGGGGTAGAAAATGCGACTAATGATGTTATGTAACAACCTCATCTCCAATGAGAGTTGGTTAGCTTTGACATGTACCACACCAGTCACATTAGTCCTCTCAAGTATAGTTCATAGTGTTTTCTGTTTTTCTTTCAATACTAGATAGCTTTCTCCCTCTTTAGGTATTTGGAGAATATTAGACAATTTATGTTCACTTACTTCAATGTGTTTTTCCTTCACAATAGATTCAATATGAAAAGTACCAAGAGACGTATTCTCAAAAAACTGTCTGACTAGATTAGGATATGTAGGTAGATTTAGCATACAAAATTCCTTCCAACCTTGTACTACTAGCCAACCACCAATTTTTAGATTTTCTTGTTCTAGAAATGTAAAATCAATGCAACGACCGGAGGTTACTTGCCTATTGCCCATCAAAACTACCTGCCTTGGAGCTTCTTGTACCTCTTCTTGCTCTTCTTGTGGTTCCTCGATGAGATTTGAGGTATCAAGCCTCCTTTTGGTCCTCCTTTCTTATGCTATGGACCAAACAACACTTCTAGGCTTCTTTGCCATAGCTTTCTAGGTGCCATCTAGGTTAGATTACGGTTTTAGAAGGGTTTAGAAATGTTCTAAGAGCTTCTCTTATGTTAGGAATAGGAAATGGCTAAGGCAAAATAGGAAGGATGGAAGGAAATAACAATTTGAAACCTATGATGCCCTATTTAAAAGCAGCATTGGCCTGAGCATAAATCTAGGTTAAAGCTCGAAAAATGACAAAATAAATTTTATGGGTTTCTTAGTACTAGAGAAGGTGGTCATAAGCTCTGAAAGGAATTTAGAAATGTCTAGATAATTTTTCTTATTTTTGAAAAATTAGGTCAAAACTTTTAGTATGGGTCACACAGACCTAATTCGCCTCTAATCTTTTCAAAACTATCTTCGCTAAGTGGTTTGGTGAAAATGTTAGCAAGTTGATCTTCAGTAGGCACAAATTCTAATTATACAACATTATTTAAAACATGATCTCGAATGAAATGATGTATAATTTCTATATTCTTAGTTCAAGAATGCTGAATTGGATTTCTAGATAAATTAATAGCATTAGTATTATCATATTTAATAAGAATTTTAGATTGGACAATATCATAATCTTCTAGTTGTTGCTTGATCCACAACACTTGTACACAACAGCTCTCCGTAGCTACATATTCTACTTCAGCAGTAGATAGTGCTATAGAGTTCTGTTTATGACAGTGCCATGAAATCAAGTTGACACCTAGAAATTGATAAGTGCCACTTGTACTTTTTCTATCAATTTTACAGCCTCCATAATCAGCATTAGAATAACTAATTAATTTTAAAGATGAATGCTTAGAATACTATAATCCTAGATTGCATGTGCCTTTAAGATACTTAATGTTCTTTTAACATCTATGTGTGATTCTTTTGGATTAGATTATAAACGTGCACACATATAAACACTAAATAAAATATCATGTTTACTGGCAGTTAAATAAAGTAAAGAGCTGATCATACCTCTATACAATTTTTGATCAACATTTGTGCCTTTTTCATCTTTATCAAGTCTACATGCAGGATTCATGGGTGTTCCAATTTCTTTGCTTGATTCCATGCTAAACTTTTTGATAATCTCTTTGATATATTTGGCCTGGTTGATTAGAATACCTTCCTTTGATTGTTTGATCTGAAGCCCGAGGAATAACTCAACTTACCCATCAAACTCATTTCGGATTCACCCTGCATTAACTTAGCAAAGTCTTGACACAAAGATTCATCAGTAGATCCAAATATTATATCATCAACATAAATTTGAATAACCAAAATATCTTTATCTTTTCTTTGAATAAACAATGTAGTATCAACACTACCTCTTACAAAATCATTTCCAATTAAAAACTTATTTAATCTATCATACCAGGCTCTAGGTGCCTGTTTAAGACCATATAAAGCTTTATTCAATTTAAAAACATGATTTGGAAATGTGTGATCGATAAAACCTGGTGGTTGTTCGACAAAAACTTCTTCAGATAGAAAATTATTTAGAAATGCACTCTTTACGTCCATTTGAAATAATTTGAAATTCATAAAATATGCTTATGCCAAGAGTAATCTAATAGCCTCTAGCCTAGCTACTGTGCATAGATCTCATCAAAATCTATTCCTTCTTCTTGATTATAACCTTGAACTACTAGTCTAGCCTTATTCCTGATTACATTACCTTGCTCATCTAGTTTATTTTTATAAACCCATTTAGTACCTATAATAGGGTAGTCATTAGGTCTTTCTACAAGAGTCCAAACATTATTTTTTCTAAATTGGTTTAACTCATCATGCATAGCTAACATCCAATTGGGATCAGTTTCAGCTTCATCTATAGTGTGTGGTTCCACATGAGATACAAAAGCAATCAGATCATGTACATCCCTATGTGCAGCTCTAGTTCTAACACCTTCAGATGGATCTCCTATAATTAGTTCTTTGGGATGTGAGTGTACATACCTCCATTCTTTAGGTATATCATCATGATTTTTGCTTACCACTTCTTCATGTTTTGTTTGTTTATCTTTGAGAGTCAAATCTTTCAGTCCATGTTCAAGTATACTGCATCATCATCAGCACGATCTTCTTTTCTAGAAGAAGTAATGTCAGATTCATTGAAAACTACATATATTGATTCTTTTACAGTCAAAGTTCTTTTATTGAAAACTCGATAGGCTTTACTATTTGAAGAATAACCAAGAAAAATAGTCTCATCGAATTTTGCATCAAACTTACCAAGATTATCTTTACCATTATTAAGAACAAAACATTTACAGCCAAAAATATGAAAGTAATTGATATTAGGCTTTCTATTATTCCATAATTCATAGGGTTTTTTTAATGATAGGTCTAGTTAAAACTCTGTTCAAAATATACCAAGCAGCATTTATAGCTTCTGCCCAAAAATATTTTGGAAGATTTTCTTCACAAAGCATTGTTCTGGACATCTCTTCCAAAGTTTAATTCTTTCTTTCTACAACACATTTTGCTGTGGTGTTTCAGGAGCTGAGAAGTTATGATCAATACCGTGCTTTGTGCAAAAGTGATCAAAATGCTGATTTTCAAATTCCGTACCATGATCACTACGAATAGAAATAACAGAAAGACTTTTCAAATTTGAAACTCTTTTATAAAACTTTTTGAATGCTGTAAAAGTCTCTTCTTTATGTGCAATGAATAAAATCCAAGTGTATCTTGAAAAATCATCTACAATCACAAGGCCATACTTCATACCACATAGGCTTGTTGTCCTAGTAGGTCCAAATAGGTCCATGTGAAGTAACTCTAAAGGTCTAGTAGTAGAAACAATATTTTTGGATTTAAAACTCCCTCACTTGCTTTTCTAGTTGACATGCATCACAGACATAATCAAAATTTACTTTGAACTTTGGCAAACCTTCAACCAAATCTTTTGAAATAAGTTTTGCAATGGTATCCATACTAGCATGTCCATGTCATTTATGCCAAAGTAAACTTGATTTCTTGCTCTTGTCATTCATTGCTACAAGACTTGTATTGCTTGACATAGCCAGATCATTAAGATCTACTACATGAATATTACCAAGTCTATGTCTAATGAACTTTGTATTAGAGTCAAGTGGATCAACTACTATACACATTGAAGACTTGAAGAAAATATCAAAACCAATATCACAAAGTTGACTAATACTCAAAAGATTATGCTTTAGCTTTTCTACAAGTAACACATTCTCAATAAATGTAGGAGTAATTTTTATTTTACCAATACCGATTATCTTCCTTTATGATTATCACCAAAGGTTACCATGCCACCATCTTTTTATTTTAGGATGAAGAATGATCAATATCACCCGTCATGTGTCTTGAATAGCCACTATCAAGATACCATCTTTTCTTTATATTTGTGGCTGCAAGACATCCCTGCAAAATAATCAGGTAATAGATTTAGATACCCAAGCTTTCTTGGGTCCTTGCAAGTTAGTAGAATTAGTTCCTTTTGGAATCCAAGTTTTTTTGATTTTCTTCTTGTCATTATATTTCAAATGACACTCAAATACCTTATGACCAACATTATTACAAGCATAACATACAATTCTTGGCTTTGAATAAAAAGTATATGATGATGCAAGTTTAGGTCTACATTATTTTAAAGTAACGAACTTAGGAGCATATGATGTGGATGCAGACAATTTATTTGGAGTTGAACCTTTATAACCAATTCCAAACTTGTTATTCGTATCTTTTTGATCTTTCAAAATCAGTTCAAGTTTGTTGGAACTTAAGGTTAATTTTTTAACCAATGGTTTAAACTTTTGAACTTCCTTTTTCAAATCTATATTTTCATTTTGCAAACTTTTGTTCTTTTCAAGAAGTTCTTCTTTTTCAAATTGAGTAGTTTTAAGTCTTTCACAAATCAAACTTAATTTCCTTTGTAAAATCTTATTTCTTTTACAAGTTTCATTTTTATCCTTTTCAATCATATCACAATTATTTTTCAAATTCTTCATTTTCAAACCAGCTTTTTTGTATTCTACCAGTAATTCACAAAAAGCATTATGAAGCTCATCATAAGTAAATTCTAGATTAAGTTCATAAGTAGTTAGCTCATCCTCCAAACTCATAAGGTAGATCTGAGCAGTTTTTGTTGTATCTTCATCTTCTTCAATGGATGTAGATTCGTCGCTATCACTTCATGCTGCAAGCATTGCCTTCTTTATCTTTCTTTGATCATCTTTTTCTTAATCTCTGGACAGTCAGGGCGTATATGACCCAGTTTCTTGCACTCATAGCAGATTGGAATTTGATCTTTGTCTTTGTCCTTCTCCTTTTCTTTGTCCTTTTCTCTTTCTTTTCAAAATCTTCTTTTCTAAATTGCTTTCTCCATCTATTTATTCTTCTTCTGCCCATAAACCTTTTAAATTTTCTCATTACAAGGGCTATCTCATCATTTTCAAGATCATCATCATCAGATGAATCTGAACCTTCATTCATGTCTTATTCAGTAGCTTTAAATGCTATAGCTTTCTATCTTTTTGAATCTTCATCAGTTCTTTGTTGCATGGCTAGATCATGAGTAATTAATGATCCAAGCAGCTCATCCAATGGTTGGGTGTTTAGGTCCTTTACATCTTGAATTGCTGTTACTTTAGCTTTTCATTTATCTAGCAAAGATCTCAAAACCTTTTGGACTATGTCAGCATTAGTATAAGTCCTACAAAGACTTTTAAGACTATTGATAATATCAGTAAAATGTGTATACATAGCAGATATAGTTTCACTAAGATCCATTTTGAATAATTCATAGTTGTGCACAAAAAGATTAATTTTTGAAGTTTTAACTTGTGATGTGCCTTCATGTGTGATCTCAAGCTTATCCCAAATTTGTTTAGCAGAATTGCAAGTGGATATTTTGTTAAACTCATTTGGGTCCAAAGCACAATAAAGTAAATTCATAGCTTTGGCATTCAGCTCAGCTAATTTCATATCATTCTCATCCCATTCCTCTTCTGGTTTGGGAACCTCAATATCATTGATTCTAACAATGGGTGTGTGAGGTCCTTTTAGAATAATTTTTCATAAATAAAAGTCTACGGCTTGAATATATATTTTCATCATAGCCTTCCAATATGTATAATTGGTTCCACTAAAAAGTGGAGGTTGATTTGTGGATTGGCCTTCGGCCAAAGAAGTGCTTATGGGATGTGCCACTAATCTTTACTCTAAGTAATTTTCAGAGACTCTGCTCTGATACCACTTGTTGCCCAGGTGGCTTCCCAAGAGGGGGTGAATTGGGATTATAAAATCTTTTGCAAGTATGTGCAATTTGAAATCCTTTTAGTGTTGTGGTGTTGTGATATGTTATGCAATATGGAAGCAAATAGGTAAGCCGATCAAGACAATCACAAACACAAAGAATTTAGAGTGGTTCGGAGCAACCCAGCTCCTACATCCACTACTCAAGCACCACTTAAATTTTCACTATATCCCCCAATCGGAATACAGTCGGATTGTTTTAATCGGCTCACAATCCAAACCTATACACTTTAGTTTTACCAGGATCACCAAAGAAAACCCTATACCCTTTGGTTTTAAACAGGATCACCAAAGAAACCCTAATCTTGGATTTACACCAGGATCACCAAGAACCCAAATTAGGTTTTCACAAGGTTCACCTAAAAACCTTTAACCCTCTCTTAAGATATAGCCACTTGCTTTTCTTAGAGAGTAAAACAAAATATATCAAAATGTAAAGCAACTATATAACAAATCGAGTTTGTTTAAATGTTGCCGATGAAGATCAAGGTGAAGCCTAGCCTTGAATACTCTTTTAATGCTCTTCAAGCTGCTTCTTTACTTGTTCAAAGATTGGATTCAATGATGAAGAAAAGTTGGTGGTGCTTTGAATCCTATCTAGATTGCACTTTAGGTTGGTGAAAGACTTGAAGACTTTTCAACTTTCCAAGATAAATCAGTGAATAATCCCTCAAAAAATCTTCTAAATCCTCATAAATACTTTCCTTTATAGTCTTCCATTAAAAATAGCCATTGTAGGGCCTAGGGAATTAAAAGAGATGTTGGAGGGCTTTTTGAGTTCAAAAATAATATTCTGCAACTAGTCGTTAGACTGCAAAAAATGGTCACTCGAGTCAGCTCGAGGTCCACGAGTCAGCTCAAAGTCTCAACAACCCAAACAAAAATTCTGTGCAAGTCGGCTCTTCAAGTTTGAGTCGGCTCAAACCCTCAATCAGCATAAATTCAAATTTTCCTTGAGTCGGCTCTTCAAGGCTGAGTCGGCTCGAAGTCACAGTCACCAACAAACCTAACTCCGGACGAGTCGGCTCTTCCGTGTTTGAGTCATCTTGAGGTCTCAGTCTTCAGAAACATTGATTCTTCATTGAGTCAGTTCTTGGGGCTTGAGTCGGCTCGAGGTACTGAAACTTTGAAAATTTTTTGTGCCGTGCCAGAACGAGTCGGCTCTTGAAACATGAGTCAACTCTTACAAAAAAAACTTCTTTGAAAGCTTCAAACTGCTCCAAAGTTCTTCAAAACATGAATCCAACAATAACTAATCTACTCACTCTTATTTTTACAATTTTATAGCCCTTTTACAAGATTGCATAGTTGAAAAATTAGGCTTTTACAATTTGATGTGCATAAGAGTCTATACACTATTGGAATACCTTTTAAACAATTTGAAAACCAACTAAAGTAAAGATAAACATTTTCCTGCAAAACTTCTCAAGTAATTGAAATAATTAGTAAAGTATACATGCTCCAATATTTTGTGATAATCAAAATCATTCCAGGGGTCAACAAATCCATTTTCATGCTTTGAGATCTATGCATAAGCTGAATACAAAATGATAAAAATAAAAATAATATGCTCAATTTTTATACATCCAAATAAAAAATAAAAAATACATATGTCTGCTCAAAGGTGTGCATCAAAATCCATGCTAGGTGATGTCCTCATTACCATCATGTTAGAACCAGACCACATGATGAATAGAAAACTGCTTTCAAAACTAAGGATGGTCTATATGAGTGGTACTATTGCCGTTTGGACTATCTAATACTCTAGTACCTTGATGAGGATAATGACACAAGTGTTATGACTTTTTTATAAGATCATTTATGGTCATATACTTTGATGATATTATGATCTATAGAAAACTAAGGAAGACCATCTAGCCCATCTCTAGCAGGTTTGTCAAACATTAAGAACTTAAAGTTTATATGCAAACCTAAACATATATGAGTTTATGATAGAACAAATAATTTTCTTAGATTTTATAATTATCCCAAATAGTATGTCTATAGACCTAGAAAAAGTTTGTGCGATAACTGAATGGCCTATACCCTAGAATGTGCATGAGGTCCGAAGCTTTCATGGCCTTGGAACTTTTAATCAAAGGTTTATCAAAGGGTTTAGTACCATCATTTACTGACTGTATGAAGAAAGGTGGTTTTGAATGGACTAAAGCTGCCGAATGAGCTTTTTTAGAGATCAAGGAAAAGATGATCCATGCTCCTGTACTGCATCTACCAGATTTTATGAAGGTCTTTAAGGTTGCTTGTGATGCATCAAGAGTTAAGATTGGTTGAGTCTTAAGCCAAGAAGGATACCTTGTAGCATTCTTTAGTGAAAAATTGAACGATGCTAAGTGTAAGTATTCCACCTATGATAAGGAGTTTTATGCCATTGTCCAAGTGTTAAAATTTTGGAGACATTATTTGCTACCTCAAGAATTTATTTTATATTCTAATATAAGGCTTTTAGATTCCTTAATTCATAGGAAAAATTGAATCCTAGACATGGCAAGTGGGTTGAATTTTTGCAAGCTTATACTTTTGTTATCAGACATAAAATAGTTTCAGAGTATCATGCTACCAATGCAATCAGTCATAGAGTAGATCTTTTATTAGCAGAATCTAAAAAAGAGACGTGAGCTACCGATGCACTTAGTCATCGAGTGGCTCTTTTATTAGCAATTAGTATTAAAGTCATGGGTTTTGAATAATTTAAAGAGGAATATGATGAATGCCCTGACATTAAAAATATTATAGCACCACTAAAATAAGGACCATCTAAAAAATTTAGTGAGTATACACTTCAGGATAGTTATCTATTTAAAAATAATAAGCTATGTATTCCTTGAACCTCTATTAGAGATTTTTTAATTTGAAAAGTACATGCTGGAGGATTATCAAAATATTTTGCATGAAATAAAACTATCAAAGCTATGAAAGTTCAATTTTATTGGCCTAGTTTGAAATGTGATGTAGCTCATATTATAGCACAATGTCGAACTTGCATAGTAGCCAAGCATTGACTATATACCCAACCACCAGTACCTCATTGTCCATGGCAGGATCCAAGTATGGATTTTGTTTTAGGATTATCCCAGACAATTAAAAAGAATGATTATATTTGTGTAATAGTAGATTGATTATCAAAAATGGCGCATTTCCTGCCTTGCCCTAAAACTTCTGAGGTTTCCAGAGTTGCAAGATTATATTTTGATAAAATAAGTAGACTGTATATTTTCCAAAATCAATTGTGTCTGATAGAGATGTACGCTTTATGAGTTATTTTTGGAAGACACTTTGGCACTTAATGAGGATTAAACTAAAATTTTCATCTACATACCATCCCCAAACTAATGGTCAAACTAAAGTTATGAATAGGAGCTTAGAAAATCTTTTTCATTGTTTAGTTAGAAAGTATGCGAAGAATTGAGGACTTATTACTACCTATAATAGTTCTGTTAATAGGACAATAGGAATGAGTCCTTTCGAAGTAGTATATGGTCTTCAACCTAGAAAACAATTGACCTCATTCCATTACCCATGCATGTTAGGACATCTGAATCAGCTGAAGCATTCGCACAACATGTAAGAGATCTGCATAAAGAAATTATTAATAAAATTAATGTTAGTAATTAGATCTATAAATAATTAGCTGATTCACACCAATGAGCTTATAATTTTGCTGTAAAGAATTATGTTATGATATGGATTAGGCCAGAGTGGTTTCCCTCTAGAACTATTAAGAAACTACATGCTTGAGGAGTAGGCCCTTTTAATATCTTAAAGAAACTGGGATTAAATACATATAATATGGATCTATCATTTGATTATAGCATTAGAACTACTTTAATGTATCAGATCTAATAAAGTATAAAGAACCAATATCAATACCCAATAATCTTTTTGAGCCTAATTCCTTTGTTAAGAGTGAACCCCCACCCGAGTGTCCACAGCTAAAAGTTTCTTGAAGACATTATCGGATTGAGAAGATTCTAGACGAGTAGGTCATTTCTACCAGGAGTCGTGGATATCAGAGATATTTTATGAGATGGCAAGGCCACCCTGAGTCTAAGGTACATTGATTACTCGAGAATAATTGTAGTAGATCGATCCTGATATTCTTGAGCATTCCCAAAGTATTATGGAGCTTGACTCAACTGAGTCGAGTTCTCTCCACCCCAGGCGAATGATGAGGATATCATCCAGCATGGATTCTGATGCACACCCTTAAGTAGACATATGTATTTTTATTTTTTTATCTGGATGTAAGGAGATTGGGATATAATTTTTAATTTTTATTATTTTGTATCCAGCTCATGCATGAATCTCAAATCATGAAATTAGATTAGTCTAGAGTCTACTTTAGATTAGTCTACTTGTTTAAGATTTGTTTAAGTCCTAGTGTTTCAGTTAATTTGATGACCAATTTGTTAGGGACTCCTAGTATTTTGGTCTCTAATTTGTTGAAGATTGTAGTCTATTTAATGCAGCCCTATCAATGGAATAAATCAACGACAAAAGTGAATAAAATTATTGGATTTTCCAACCCCCTCCTCTCCTATATTCTCTCTTCTTCTTCTCTCCTTTCTTCTCTCTCCTTTTCTTCTTCTTCCTTCTCTTCTCTTTTCTCTCTCTTCCTCCCTTTCTTCCTTTTATTCTCTTCTCCCTGCTATCCCAAACAAACAGAGATTTAAAACTAATCGAACACCCCTTCAGACCATCGTCAAGCATCCAAAGCCACCAATCGCCTCCCCTGTTCCAACTCCTCACCACCAAATGACTGCCATCCCACCACTGCCATCTCTCTTCCATCCATGAGGAGATCCTCATCAATTGAGTGCCCACACCACCAAATCCACCACTGTCGATCACCATCTCACCTCCTCCATGAGGATGATGTAGGGTTTTGCAAGGTACTTCCAAGCCTTGGAGAGACTTGGGAAGCCATGTGGTGCGGGTACCAGGACTAAAAGAAGATGATAGGTTTAACCCACATTCCTGTGGATCACTTGTGAAAAAAATCTGAACCCAATCCCATTTGCCATGTAAATATTTTATTTTAAATTCTGTTATTTTGGTTTAGTTAGGGTGAACCCTTTTTACCAACAGTAATTAGGGTTTTGTTTATTTTGGGATAAAATCCTTTTTACCAAGTTGAGTCAAAATCCCAATTGAGTCAAACCCTATTTACTTAATTGGATCTTAGTGGTCCAATTTAATTAGCCCTTTTTACCAACTTTAATTAAGTTTTTATTTGAAAGCCTAATTAAGTATGGCTGGTTCAATTAGTTATTAGTTGGTTAAATCATGTGGTTAGTTATTCATTAAGTCCATGTATTTAGTTGAGTCATTGAGTCCTGTATTACAAGAGGGGACCCAAGACAGCATCCCATGTGCACCCAATTGAAGACTCAAGACAATCCATGTGCTAGCCCAAGTCACAACCTCTTCTTGGCACCATTTTTTTTCAAGGATTTGGACATCAACACATGTCATGTTTGGACATGTCATTAGGACAACACCATTTGGACATTTCATTTTGGGACAAGAACACATGCCATGTCACTTTTGCTTGGACATCCCACATGCTGTGTTTTATTATTTTTGGTCAGCCAAATGAAAGCAAAATTGGTGCCCTCCTTTTAAGATGAGTAAAGCAGAAGGAGTCTTCATCCTTGTCACCATTCACTTCAAGAGGTTCATACCAAATCCAAGGAGTCGGCCACTCTTTCAAGGAGTTTCATCTTGTCGCCCAAGTGGAGGAAGTTTCAAGGTTTCTTAACTCAAGTGTTTGAAGCAATCAAGTTACAGGAAAATCAAAATTTCAAGGGCTTATGAGTTTCACTAAAACTCATGAGTTTTTCTTATCCAAACTGGAGAGTCCTCTGTTATGCAAGAACTTTTAATATCCAGATTCCAGAGACCACCAATCATTGCCAATCAAAGAAGTAATATTGGCCATTCATCAGTCCACTTCACCCATCCTCATAGTTGGCGCCCAAATGAGATAAGAAGTCTTAAGATTTTGCCCACTTTGAATGCAGTCTAGTTCAGCCCAGCAAGCAGAGTCCAAGACATCCAAGAGCAAGATTCTAGGAGTTGTAGTCCAAGGGAGCACAAGACTAGTGTTTGTGTCCCTTACATCATTGGTTGGGAGTCTATAAATACCCCACCAGTCCCCTTGTAATTCATAATTATTCATCAATATACAACAAAATTCTGTCGAATTTTTTTCTTTGCTGTGTGCATCGTGCGGTGTGAGGTCCTACTTATCCAGCCATCAAGAAATCCAAATCCACCATTTCTAAACCTTCCTTTCTTTCATTCTTTCCTTTTCATTGCTACTTTTAATTCATGTTTCTTTCTTTATTGAGTGTGTAGCTGATCAAGAATTGAAGCCAGGTTTTCTTGCCTCCAAACCAACATCGCTCAAAAGATCGGAGCCCGGAATTGAGTTCTTGAAATCCTACCATGAAGATCTTGAGAGTCCCGTCAGATTCGATTCAGAGGAGCGTATCTTTATTGGTAAAATCTAAACTTATTCTCTCCTTATAATTTCTGACTTGTTGAATATATAAACCCTAGTTTACAGTGATTTTTCAATCACCTAGTCCTGCTTTCCTTAGTTATTTTGTTAGGTTTACTTGTGCGGGTAGTAAATTAAACTAGTTACCTTTATCTCCTTCAAGTCTTCTTTTAAAATCTGAAAATATAAAAAAATAAAAATTATTCTCTACTAATTAGTGTTAATTAGGCTTTAATTATTTATCCTGCATCAATTTTGGTATCAGAGTAGGTTAAATTAGGGCTTAATCTCTCTTGTGCCGACTTAGTTCTCTTTAAGTACTCAGATCGGGTGCTTCACCATAGCCGTTCGGTCATAAAAAAAGTAGGGCTGCAAGACCCTCACCTCCCATTCAATTGGAATTTCTATGGCATGTAGGGGTACCACTGTGAATTGACCCTTGAAGAAAAAACAAAGAGATAGGCATCTTTAGGTCTTAATTTCTGCAGCTCGGCCAACTTGGTACATAGTATGTTATTTTAATTGTTTCTATCTATAGATAACTTATAAAAATTTGATTTTTATTTTTCTGGATTCTTATAATTGAAAGTAATTTTCAAAATTTTTTCATGAATTATTTCAGTCTGTGAATTTTTCGCCTATCGAAATACTACCTGAGAATAATTTTTTCCTATTTTTCAGCAAAGCTAATTTCAACAAGTTTAGGGTTCTTTTGGTAAAAATTTTACGTATTTTAATATTTTCTGCATATTAGGTACTTATCTGTAGAATATATCCTTATTAAAAAAAAGAAATTAATTAATTTTTATTTTCTTCTATTTTTACTTATTTGCATATTAGGGTTTCATCTTGTGTGTGCATCATTTAAACCAAATTTTAAGGGCATTCAATATCTACATAAGGGAGGGATTTCATCACCCTTCCTTATCCCACAATCACCACCTTTGCATCGATCCTAGTCCTAATTAAAATTAATTAGACTTAATTTGCTCTAGTGAGCTAGGGACACCAACAGGTCAGATTTTAAGTATTGTGTGTAAGCTAGTGCACCCAATCCTCTGATTATCACTTGAACCTGGTGTCTAAAGATAGAGGTCCAGAGGCAAATGCCCTAAGCGATTTCATGGTTTTTAATTAAGACCCTGCGAGAGCGGGGGGACCTCCCACGAACCCACCTCTTACCTGGCCAGTGGATAGGGTAATTATTGAATTGGCTGTAATTCAAGCTGACCCATTCTACTTGAGCTCTAGGTCTAGGAAACCCTAGTCCAAGTCGAGTTCTGTGTGATTGCATTGCATGGCAACTAGGTCAGGCACACCTTATTAGCCTGCTCAAAGCCAACCTAATCCACCCATGGACCCTAATATGGAAAATTTTTTGAGAACAATAACTGATCAACTTACTCAGCTTACTACAAGGTTTGACCAAGTGGAAGAGAGGCCAGATAATCTTAAAGAATCCCATGCGACTGATCAGATCCTGAAACACCTAGACCCATTCACCCAGGTCAAAGTTTGGAAACCCCTAGACCCACTCCTCTAGGTTAAAGCTCTGAGATGCCTAGACCCATTCCCCAAATTCCTCGAGCCCAACTCACTCCCTCAGATCTAAGAGGACAATATAGGGAACCCGCTTACCCAGGTCCAAGAGCCCAACATAAGAAAATTACTCCTGACCCAATTCCTAGGTGCCACACCCCTGATGTGAATGACCAGGAAGAAAGGATTCTTAGGAGCATTCGATTAGATGCACCCACATTTGAGGGTAGTTTAGATTCTAAGGTCTATACCAATGGAGAGAGTGATATGGACCAGTACTTTGAATGGTACGAAATGTCGGAGGAAAGAAAATTCAATTCGCCAAGCTTAAGCTAGTACGACAAGCTAGATTGTATTAAAGAAATGTAGAATGACTAAACCGACAGAGAGGTGACCTACCTATAGGTACATGGCGAGCCATGAAGGTAAAGCTTAGGGAGAAGTATATACCATTCTCATATGAACAAAAACTATTAGATCAATGGCAAAAATTAACTCAATGAAATAGATCAGTAGTTGATTATATTGCCAAATTTGATGAGTTCGTTATGAGGTGTAGTGTAGTCGAGTCCGAAGCTATCACCTTGTCTAGGTTTAGAGCTGGTTTACATGAGGATATCCAGAGAGAGTTATTCTTAAGAAAAGTTAATGATTTGGAACAGGCTTACTGGATTGCTAGGGATTGTGAACGCTTCCAGAGAAGACTTGTTACCTTTATACCTGAGTCAAATAGATTTAATACCCCTGGAACAAGGCCTAGCCCAAATCAATTTCCACCTGGCTGACCCAATCCTACTTCTCAACCAGTTCATAGGGAAGATAAAGGAAAGGCACCCATGGTCCCTAGAGATAGGAATCAAAATACCGTATGTTTTAAGTGCCATAAATGGGTCATTTTGCTACTAATTATCATGTACGAGCATTATATATAGGTGAATGTAAGGAAGAGAGTATAGAGAGTGTAGAAGAATTTGAAGAGAAAATTTACGAAACTGAGGAAGACTTGGTAGAAGAGTATAAAGGTGATGAAGAGCCCATAGAGTCATCTGACCTACTAGGTGTAGTTAGGTATATTCTAGCTCAAACCAAGAAGAATGAGGATTGGCATAGGATGAATATCCTTCAAACCTTTATTAAGCTAGGAGATAAAGTGTGTAAAATAATTATAGATAGTGGGAGTTATGTGAATGCAATATCTACTAATGCTGTTAAGAGCTTAGGCTTACCCACAGTTCCACATCCTAGTCCATATAAGGTATCCTGGATTGACGCTATATCAATTCCTATTAGGTTACAATGCCAGGTCCCAGTCCAAATTCAATCCTACCAAGAGAAGGTATGGTGTGACATGATTTGAATGGGGGTTAGTAGCATCATAGTAGGCAGACCATGGTTATATGACCATGATGCAACCCTCTTTGGTCGATCAAACTCGTGTTCATTTAAACACCATGAAAAGAGAATTGTGATCAACTTGACCCAATCCAAAACAATACTAAAAGAGGGTCTAGTCATTTGAAGGAGAAAGAACCCAGATTGAACCTAATTACTGCTAAGGAGTTAGAACATGAGATCACTGAAGGTTCAATAGTCTGGATGCTGACTGCTGAAGAAGTTCGTGATGAACCCCTGAAAGAACATCCTAAGAAAATTTTAGATTTCCTTAAAGAATTTAAGGACATATTTCCAGAAGACCTCCCTGATTATTTACCTCCATTAAGAGACATACAACATGCTATAGACTTAGTCCTAGGAGCTACCTTGCCAAATTTATCTCATTATAGGATGAATCCTACTAAACATAAGGAGTTACATAGACAAGTTGAGGATCTTCTTAGGAAAGGATTTATCAAGGAAAGTTTGAGCCCATGTGCTGTTCTAGCCGTTTTGACTCCTAAAAAGGATGGCACTTAGTGCATGTGTGTAGATAGTAGAGCCATCAATAAGATTACAATGAAGTATAGGTTTTCTATACCTCGACTTGATGATATGTTAGACATGATAGCCGGTGCTATCATATTTTCAAAGATAGACCTTAAGAGTGGCTATCATCAGGTTAGAATTAGGCCCGAGGATGAATGGAAGAATGCATTTAAGACCAAGGATGGCTTGTACGAATGGTTAGTGATTCCTTTTGGTTTATCGAACGCACATAGTACTTTTATGAGGATTATGACTCAAGTATTAAAATCAATTATTGAAAAATTTATGGTAGTATATTTTGATGATATCCTCATATATAGTAAGAATAAAAAGGATCACTTAGACCATCTTCAGCAAGTTTGTCAAGTACTTAGAGGAGATAATCTTTATGTGAATTTGATAAAATAGTTTTATGACTCCAAGGATTATTTTCCTAGGTTTTGTATTAACTACTGAAGGAGTATCACAATCCCCGAGAAGATCAAATCCATAGTTGAGTGGCCTATCCCTAAGAATATTCATGATGTTCTAAGTCTTCATGGATTAGCTACTTTTTATAAGAGATTTATTTGAGGGTTTAGTATGATAGTTGCACCTATTACAGACTGTATGAAGAAAGGAGCATTTGACTGGTCAATGGAAGCCAATAGGGCTTTTGAAGAGATTAAGAATAGAATGACCCAAGCCCCAATTCTGAGGCTACCCGATTTTTTGAAAGTCTTCGAGGTTGCTTGTGATGCCTTAGGGGTAGGAGTTGGAGGAGTCTTGAGTCAAGAGAATCACTCAGTTGCTTTCTTTAGTAAGAAATTGAACAATGCTAAGTTAAAATACTCTACTTATGATAAGGAACTATATGCGGTGGTTCAAGCACTTAGGTACTGGAGACACTATTTGCTACCGCAAGAGTTCGTATTATATTTTGATCATGAAGCTCTTAGGTTTTTTAACTTGCAAAAGAAATTGAACTCTAGGCATAGAAAATGGGTTGAATATATACAGGCCTACACTTTTGTTTTAAGATATCAATCGGGTGCTGATAATAAAGTTGCTGATGCATTAAGTAGAAGGTTTATGCTCTTGACTTGTGTTAGCACTAGAGTAGTCAGATTTGAGAAATTGAAAGATGAGTATGAGACTTGTGATGATTTTGGTGAAATCTATAAGGTAGTTAAACAAGGACAGACTAGCTCAAATAGTGAGTACACTATTCATGGTGGTTTTTTATTTAGGGAAAATAAACTATGTATTCTTAATACTTCACTTAGAGACTTCTTGATTTGGGAAATATATGCTGGAGGCTTAGCTGGATATTTTGGTAGATTTAAGACAATCTTAGCACTAGAAGACCAATTCTATTGGCCGAGTCTTAAGAGGAATGTTGCTCGAATTGTAGCTAGATGTAGAACTTGTGCTGTTACTAAATAGCAAAAGCAGAATACTGGCTTATACACCCCTCTTCCTATACAAGATTGTCCATGGCAGGATCTTAGCATGGACATTGTCCTTGGATTACCTAAGATCCTAAAGAAAAAATGATACTATATTTGTAGTGGTCGATAGGTTTTCAAAGATGGCACATTTCCTGCCTTGTTCCTAAACCTATGATGCTTCTAAGGTAGCCAAGCTATTTCTGAATGAAGTAGTTAGATTGCATGGTTTACCTAGGACAATAGTTTCGACAGAGATGTTTGATTCATCGGTTATTTTTGGAAAATACTCTGGCACCTATTAGGGATGAAACTTAAGTTTTCCATATCTTATCACCCTTAGACTGATGGCCAGACTGAAGTTGTGAATCGAAGTTTAGGAAACTTGCTAAGAAGTTTAGTTGGAGAGTATTCTGCCAATTGGGACCTATTACTGTCTAGAGTTGAATTCACATATAATAGCTTAGTAAATAGGTCTACCAAAAAAAGTCCTTTTGAGATTATTCATGGGTACAAACCTAGAAAACCTCTAGATCTCATTTCTTTACCCATGCATGAATGTATTTCAGAGTCTGCTGAGTCATATGCTGAACATGTTAGAGAGTTTCATAAGGAGATAAGTAATAAAATTAATGAAAGCAATGAATCTTATAAATATATGGCTGAAACTAAAAGAAGACTCAAGAGTACAAAGAAGGAGACTTTGTTATGGTTCGATTACGACCTGAACGGTTCCCACCTGGACCATGAAAAAATTGCATGCTTGTAGTAGTGGACTATACAAAGTAATTAAGAAAATAGGACCTAATGCCTACGTGCTTGAATTGCTACCTAAACTAGGCATTAGCTCTACTTTCAACATTTCAGACCTTATTGAGTATAGGGAGCCAACATTGATTCCTAGTGAGCCATTTGGTTCTAATCCTATCCTTGAGAGTGAACCAACCCAAGTGTGTCCACCTGCCATACCACCAGCCTAGAGAGACAAGATCGAACGGATCTTAGATGACAAGATCATTGCTATTCGGAGCAAAGATTACCAGCGATATCTGGTTTGTTGGCAAGGACGACCTGAGTCTGATGATTCTTGGATCACCAGAGAGGACTTGCAGAGGGTTGCCCCTAACTTATTAGATTATTATAACAGTGGAATTGATCCATACTCGATAAGGTCGAGTTCCTCCCATCCTAGAAAAATTGGTGCGGGCACCAGGGCCAAAAAAAGTCGACAGGTTGAACCTACATCCATGTGGATCACCTATGAATGAAACCCTGAACCCAACCCCATTGCCTTGTAAATATTTTATTTTAAATTCTGTTATTTTGGTTTAGTTAGGATGAACCCTTTTTACCAACTATAATTAGGGTTTTTTTGTTTCAAGATAAAACCTTTTTTACCAAGTTGAGTCGAAACCCCCATTGAGTCAAACCCTATTTACCCAATTGGGATCTTAGTGGTCCAATTTAATTAGCCATTTTTACCAACTTTAATTGAATTTTTTTTTGAAAGCCTAATTAAGTATGGTTGGTTCAATTAGTTATTAGTTGGTTAAATCATGTGGTTAGTTATTCATTGAGTCCATGTAATTAGTTGAGTCATTGAGTCCTGTATTACAAGAGGGACCCAAGACAACATCACATGTGCACCCAATTGAAGACTCAAGACAACCCATGTGCTACCCCAAGTCACAACCTCTTCTTGGTGCCAATTTTTTCAAGGATTTGGACATCAACACATGTCATGTTTGGACATGTCATTGGGACAACACCATTTGGACATTTCATTTTGGGACAAGAACAAATGCCATGTCACTTTTGTTTGGACATCCCATATGCCATGTGTTTTATTATTTTTGGTCGGCCAAATGAAAACAAAATTGGTGCCCTCTTTTTAAGATGAGTAAAGCAGAAAGAGTCTTCATCCTTGTCGCCATTCACTTCAAGAAGTTCACACCAAATCGAAGGAGTCAACCACTCTTCCAAGGAGTTTCATTTTGTCACCCAAGTGGAGGAAGTTTCAAGGTTTTTTAACTCAAGTATTTGAAGCGATCAAGTTACAGGAAAATCAAAATTTCAAGGGCTCATGAGTTTCACTAAAACTCATGAGTTTTTCTTATCCAAACTGGAGAGTCATCTGTTATGCAAGAACTTTAATATCTAGATTCCAGAGACCACCAATCATGGCCAATCAAAGAAGTAATCTTGCCCATTCATCAGTCTACTTCACGCATCCTCATAGTTGGCGCCCAAATAAGATAAGAAGCCTTAAGATTTCATCCACTTTGAATGGAGTCCAGTTCAGCCCAACAAGCAGAGTCCAAGACACCCAAGAGTAGGATTCTAGGAGTTGTAGTCCAAGGGAGTACAAGACTAGTGTTTGTGTCCCTTACATCACTGGTTAGGAGTCTATAAATACCCTACCAGCCCCCCCTTGTAATTCATCAATTATTCATCAATACACAACAAAATTCTGTCAAATTTTCTTCCATTGCTGTGTGTATCATGGGGTGTGAGACCCTTTCTTTATTCTATGGAACATCATGGGGTGTGAGGCCCTACTTATCTAGCCATCAAGAAATCCAAATCCACCATTTCTAAACCTTCCTTTCTTTCATTCTTTCCTTTCCATTGCTGCTTTTAATTCATGTTTCTTTCTTTATTGAGTGTGCAGTGATCAAGAATCGAAGCCAGATTTTCTTGCCTCCAAACTAGCATCGCTCGAAAGATCGGAGCCCGAAATCGAGTTCTTGAAACCCTACTGTGAAGATCTTGAAAGTCCCGTCAAATTTGATTCAGAAAAGCGTATCTTCATCGATAAAATATAAACTTATTTCTCCCTCATAATTTCTGACTCGTTGAATAGATAAACCCTAGTTTATGGTGATTTTTCAATCACCTAGTCTTGCTTTCCTTAGTTATTTTGTTATGTTTACTTGTGTGGGTAGTAAATTAAACTAGTTTCCTTTGTCTCCTTCAAGTATTCTTTCAAAATATGAAAAATAAAAAATAAAAATTATTCTATGCTAATTAGTGTTAATTAGGCTTTAATTTTTTGTCCCACATCATCATGGTAGGGATGCTGGCGGCGATCCCTGGAGCTTAGGGGCATATCCCAAGCAATTTCTTGAGGTGTTCCAGGGGATTCCTAGAGGTGTTCCATGGGGCTCTAAGTCATATTTGGATCACGGCATGCTGGACCAGGGGCTTGATCCAGGGTTGAGTGTTTTTCTCATGTAACTTTGAGAGAAGTTTTTTGGGCGATTGTAACATAACCCAATTGGGTTATGGGATTGGGTCCAAGTTTGTTAAGTTAGTTAGGAGGTTAGCCAGTTGGTTGGTTAGTTGGTTGGTTGTAACCAATTAGGAAGCCCAACCATGTGAGGTGTTCTAACCAGTTTGTTATTAGACCATCCAAGTCTTAACCATCCATGTGATTGAGTCCTAACAAGATCAAGAAGTTGTTAGACCAAGTAGTCCAAGATCAAGAAGCCCAAGAAGACCAAGTTCACCGCCCCATGTGCTATAAGAAGTGGGGCGTGCGATGATGTGCGATGTCTTGGGGTCTCTCAGTTTGGAGAGAGGCCCACCAAGAGGAGCGTGCATGTAAGGAGGAGCGTGGAGAAGGAAGTCCGCAAGGACTTCTCATGGTGTTATGTGAAGACCGTGAGGGTGTCTCTCGATTTGGAGAGAGGCAGACCATGTGGAGTCTTAGATGCACAAGATCATCTCCACTTTGTATGAGAGGAGACCGTGGGGGGAATGCCCCCCTTTAGGGCATCCATGGTTTGAGGTAGGATGTGAGGCTTGGCTCACGGTCCTGGCCTGGTGGCATCTTCTTGTGTGTGGAGACTGTGTGGAGGGAGTCCACGTGGGGGCTTGGCCGTGGGAACCTGCGTGAGGGAGTCTGCAGGTGGAGACCTCCTGGATTTCAAGGAGGCTATGGTGATGGACTACATAGAGGCACATGTGAGGGAGATATCATGTGGAGAGCTTGGACTATGGGGTGTTCCACAGGGCTTTGGAGAAGGGATCCTACATGAGGGGTCCGCAAGTGGAGCATCTTCTCGGGTTTTAGAGAGGAAGGGATGCACGTTGAGGTATTATCCATGCATGGTCGTATGTGGATTCTTGGGGCGTGAAGCCTGCAAGAGAGAAGATATGCGGGTGATGGAGAGAAGCTTCTGGGGTTTCAGAAGGGGTGCTGTGGGTTTGTCTTGTCTTGTAACAAAGTTCTTCTCCAAAGGAATACAATCTTTCTTTTTCTCCTACATCTCTTTTTTATATCTCTTTTGTTGCATGATATTGAATCCAAAATGGGTTGTTGTTGGTTCTTGATCAAGAAGGTTGGTTCTTGATCTTTCCCTCGCTATTTTCGCTGCGTAGGCACTGATTTGGATACCTGCAAGTGGTGTCAGTGCCTAGGAATTTTCAATAATTGGTATCAGAGCGGGGTTTGAGCGTAGGAGAGGAGGATTCAAAGAATAATAAAGAAGTTGTACGTGGGTGTGGTATCCCACATGGTTGGAAATGGATTTCGAAGATAGATATTTCAGGGAGACCGGAGGGCATCATGCAGCCAGGAGTGTCCTGGTATGGCATGATTGGCCATAGGGGGATAGGCTAGGACATGAATGAGCAGCCTATGGAGATGGTTGCTAGGTTTCGTGCTGGGTTAGAGGAGTTAGGATGAGCTCCTGGGTTTTGGAGGAGCCTGCAGGAGGTAATGTATCTGAAATGATCTCGGAGGGGTTCGTGGTGTGCGAAGGATCCGAGGAGGCAGTGATAGGTACGAGGTTCAAGTGTAAGCTCAGCAGGGCAGCGCATTGAGTTGCTGGCCTCGGGGTTTCTTTCTGTAGCATCAAGAGGACTTCATTTCAGGTAGAGCATGAGGAGAGGTGGCTTCACAGGTGGAGCACAGAGGAGAGGTGGCTTCACAGTGGAGCAAGATTCAATACGAGTTCAGAGCAGGAAGTGAAAGGAAAGTGGCCATATTCTAGCATAAGTGCTAGGGGTGCACTTAGCTAGGTGGAGCAGAGTGTGCAGAGATTTGGCATGGCTCTGAGAAGATGGTGTCAGGTAGAGCTCTAGTTACAGCGAGTGCTGGCTCATGTTTGTTGTGGTCTCTCCAAGAAAGTCCTAGAAAAAGATTGATGTAGTTGCCAGGCAGAAGGAAGGCTATAACCATGATGTTAGGGTACAAGCAAGGTCTTCAACTATGGAGGAGGTCATCCTAAAGGCCTCCAAGGACTAGCAGTAGTTGAAGGGTGTTTGCAGAGGCAAGGAGATCTACACAAGGGGCTGTCAGGACACGCAGTTATAGCAGGTTATATAGGAGGACACTGCCAAGTTTGCCAAGGCTTGGGGGCACCAAGATGGAGATTGTAGGGTTTTGTGTGGTACTCCCAAGCCTTGGAGAGACTTGGGAGGCTATAGCAGGGATAATGGAAGCGATCCCTAAAGCTTGGGGACATGTCCCAAGCGATTCCTGGAGGTGTTCCAAGGGATTCCTGGAGGTGTTCCAGGAGGCTCTGAGTCATATTTGGATCACGGCATGCTAGACCAAGGGCTTGATCCAGGGTTGAGTATTTTTTTCATGTGACATAGGAAAAAGTTTTTTGAGAGATTGTAATATAACCCAATTGGATATGGGATTGGATCCAGGTTTGTTAAGTTGGTTAAGAGGTTAGCCAGTTGGTTGGTTAGTTGGTTGGTTGTAACGAATTAGGAAGCCCAACTATTTGAGGTGTTGTAATTAGTTTATTATTGGACCATCCAAGTCCTAACCACCCACGTGATTGAGTCCTAACAAGACCAAGAAGTTGTTAGCTCAAGTAGTCCAAGATCAAGAAGCCCAAGAAGACCAAGTTCACTACCTCATGTGCTATAAGAAGTGGGGCATGCGGTGATGTGCGATGTCTTGGGGTCTCTTGGTTTGGAGAGAGGCCGACCAAGAGGAGCATGCATGTAAAGAGGAGCATGGAGAAGGAAGTCTGCAAGGACTTCTCACGGTGTTATGTGAAGATCGTGAGGGTATCTCTTAGTTTGGAGAGAGGCTGACCATATGGAGTCTTAGATGCACAAGATCATCTCTGGTTTGCATGAGAGGAGACCATGGGGGGAATGCCCCCCCTTTGGGGCACCACGTTTGAGGCAGGACATGAGGCTTGGCTCATAGTCCTAGCCTGGTGGCATCTTCTTGTGTGTGGAGACAGCGTGAAGGGAATCCACGTGGGGACTTGGCCATGGGAACCTACATGAGGGAGTCCATAGGTGGAGACCTCCTGGGTTTCAAGGAGGCTACGGTGATGGGCTGCAGAGAGGCACACATGAGGGAGATATCATGGAGGGCTTGGACCGTGTGGGATATTCCATGGGACTTTGGAGAAGGGATCTTGCATGAGAGAGTCCGCAGGTGGAGCTTCTTCTCAGGTTTTAGAGAGGAAGGGATGCACGTTGAGGTATTGTCTGTGCATGGCCGTCGGTGAGTTCTTGGATGTGAGGCCTGCAAGAGAGAAGATGTGGGGGTAATGGTGAGAAGCTTCTGGTCTTTCAGAAGGGGTGCCACGGGTTTGTCTTGCCTTATAACAAGGTTCTTCTCTAAAGAAATACAATCTCTCTTTTTCTCCTACATCTCTTTTTTATATCTCCTTTGTTGCATGATATTGAATCCAAAAATAGGTTGTTGCTGGTTCTTGATCAAGAAGGTTGGTTCTTGATCTTTTTCTCACTGTTTTCGCTGCGTAGGTGCTGATTCGGATTCCTAGCAAGTGGTGTCAGTGCCTAGGAATTTCAACAGACGATGCCCATCGATGCCTTTTATCAAATGACACCAACTCCCTAGCTCGAGCTGAGCGTGCCCTCCCCTAACTCCCCTCATCACCGCCACTCCTCCGACTTGGTGTCCTCTTGCTTGCAACCCCATCTACCATCGACTGCCTTTCCCCGACCTCAGATTCAAGAAGAACCTAGTGTCTGATCTGCTTGATTTCCCCCATGACTATCATGCTGCCAAGTTCTAGAATTGGGCCACCATGCCACAATTTTATGTGGTCCGACCATGTGCTGAGTGAGTTATTTCCCAACATCTCCAACTTCCCACTGCCAATGAGCCTCACCATCCATCGGTTGAGAAGAGTACGCCGCCCACTATCAAAACCCACCATCCCTATTTTTCCTTCTTGAAGCATTAAACCCTCTTTTGCATGATTGGAAAGCAGGGAAGAGCATTTGCATGATTTTTAAAGCCAAGCTATTCCTTCCTATTGACTTCAGATCCTAAGATCCTATCGGACTCGCCATCTAGTCAGGACCACAACTCGACTCTGTTAGCACCTCCTCTTCCATATTCGATCACGATCAAGTTTGTGAGTACCCTTTCTAGTTAAATATATTTAATTGATATTGATAGAGAGCATAATTTTATAATTTTATAACATTTATATATTAAATACTTGTGCTGAGCCTAACCTTTATGGATAGTTTCTCAATTATCCACGATCCTATTCTTAACATCTAGAATTTTTATTGGTGCTGCAGTTATTTTTTTAAAAAAATTGATTATAGCTTAATCCCTTCCATAATCCATAAAAAAACTTGAATTAGTTACTTTTGATTTCTAGTTTTAGTTTGTTGACAATAAAAAAATAAAATAATATCTACATTAGTCCCATCTTTGCATCCCTAGATTAGGTCATCCTGCATCAGAATAGGGTGTACACTTACATGAAATCTATCTTCCTGGTAGACAAGGAAGTAAGTCCTATATGATTTATGAAACTAAGTTCGGGAGACCTTAGTCGGGCTATTTAAATAGTGAAAATGAGTTTCATAATTCCTAAGAACTCAAGTTGAATATATTTAACATATGATGGATCATAGGATTTGATGAATAATCCATAACCTCTATCTCGTCGGGATTCTGATAAAGACTGTATCACATGGTAAATGTATCTAGAGATTTACCTTTTGTTCATCTATGTTACAACTACATGCTACTAGGCATCACTGGTAGATTATGGGACTCAAAAGGATCATCTTGATATTTGATGATCTTTTTGGAAAGAATTGGAATTGTTCCAATCCATTTAAAGGAGTTTCGATGATGTTATGATGGAGATCATGACATATCTCACAATCAGACTGAACATAATCCATGAGGTCATATACATAAGGATTTGTGACTGATTACATGGTTTAACTCGATGTGCAATTATTGCTAATTAAGTCATTTGGTTCAATTAGAGTGAATCAAATGATTGGGCTAAGTTTAATTCAAGTTAAATTGGATTTAATTTGATCAAATATATGATTCAGTTCAACTCTATTTAATTTTGGATTAAATCTGAAATTTAAAAGATGATTTAGTCCCACATTGCTTGGTCTTTGACCAAGTCAAAGAAGGAACACCCAAGGAAGAATGGCGTGGAGAGTTTTGTGTTCCAAATAGGAAGGAGTCTAGCCAAGAATATTTGTTTGCTAAAAATTATTGGCATCCTAGATTAAGTTCATGCCTAAGCCTTCCCCCATGTCTACATGAGAAGAGTCTTCATCTAAGATGTTGACTGGTCAAAACACATCCCAATCCTAATTCGAGTTGGACTCGTAATGGATTAAAAAGGAAAGACTCCTCAAGCTACAAATTTGATTTGTGCACCCCCTATTCTACTTGAAATCCTTTCCCACATGCAATAGGAAGGATGAGGCATCCCTAGGTGGCATGGAATAGGAGTTTGATGCATATTAGGTTAGGCTATTGGTTTTAAGGTTTTTAAACCCTATAAAAAAGTGCTCTTGTTGTAGAATTTTAAAACAGAAATTTTTACAAAATTTTTTGAAGCACTCTTGCTATTGGGTAGATTTTCTCTTCATTCTCTTCCTCTTATTCATGCCCAAGGATTGGGCCATGCTGATGCCTTCTTCCTCTAAGTATTCAAATGAGTTAAATGTATAGCCTTTAGACGAATTCAGCAAATCGTGAAAAGGCTTCTGCAAGGGAGCTAGCACCCTAATGAAGCTGGATTCTTGGATTAGTCTACGGCTCCATGTGGATACTCATAGAGGCCAGGTATATTTGCGGCTTCAAGAAGAACCGGGTTCAAAGATTATCAAGTGGTGATAGGTATGCAAGAAGATAGAATCTTCTTCTTGCTTTTATTTCATCATAAAAATCTATTTTGATTTTTATTCCATTGCAAGCATGATGTTGCTTGATTTTTTCTTGAAACATCAACTCCGTGAGATTTTGGAGTGATTTGCAATTAATTTTTAATTTATTCTATTGTGTATATTGATGCATGTTCCAGGAAATCTTAAAAACTCTTTTAGCTATGCAATAGATAGATCCTAAGTGCTTTTATAGAGCCAAAAAAGCCAAATAATATCTTTAGATAAATATTTTGAATAAGGTCTTGGATTGTTATAAATGGTATCAGAGAAGAGTTGGTGCCATTTAGACTAAAGGATACTATAGTACAAGTTTTTTTAGATTGACCACAAGTCGATCATGGTATTTGTGGTTGGATTTGAACAAATTTGAAGCTTTAGTCTGGTATAAGGATGTTAGGGCTTAAATAGGAGTATATAAAAAAACTCATATGGGTATGTACTTAGTTGTATATTAGCTATGCAATGGATATAATTCAGATGCTTAATATGGAGTTAAATAATTCAAATAATTTTTTTCAGCTAAACTTTTTAAATGAGATTTTAGATTTTTTTGAATATTGTCTATAATGTCTGTCAATGTAATATTTAAAATAGCATAGATATGTATGGGGAAAGTGGCCGGCTATTACATGAAATTTGTTTGTGAGATCTATGATGACAAATGTTAAATTAAATTTTATAATGTTTCAAGCATTGATGGATTTGCAATGATATAGTTGTTTAATAGTACAGTGGTTTCAAACCATTGAATGACAATAACAATTAACTGCAAATTAATTGGATAGGCACGATTTTTTTTTTTTTTTTTTTCAGTACATACTAGATAGGCATGAATTTAAAATAGAGGCTGATATTTTCTGTAAATACTTCCCTAGTGTAACATTGAGAAGGGAAAGTGCCTATTCTTCATCTTGAAAAATTCTAGTGCAATCTATGATGACAAATGTTAGTTCAAACATTATATCGTATCATGATTGTTCTCTTAGATACGGATATTATGCACAATAGCGCGGAGGATAAATTTCTTAGATGGTGTGACCCAAATATTGGCTACCTAAAGAAAATATTTCAAAATGACTTTGCATGTGGAGAAGAAATGAACAACCTAGAAAAAAAAAAAAGAAAAGTACTTTATGCTACTTATTCCACCATCTCTAGTTCTTAAATAATATTAGATGCATTTTACTTCGCAAGATGGTGGCCACTGATTGGATGCTACTGGTGCACCAGTGGTTCCTTGTCGCTATCCTTCATCTCTGCAAAGTTACTTTGGCGCCCTGATGGAATACCCTAAGTGGGGTAGCAATTTGCAAATTTTCATGCTATCATGTGACCAAATATTATTTGTTTTCTGAGTAATCAAGAATGCCAAACCATTATGATAATAGCCCGGTCGGTTAAGACGTAGTTCAGCTCTTGTATATAATTTACTGATCATGGATTCGAGGAATGATCTCGTGGATGACTCGATTAAATTCTAGATTAAGTCTTGAGCACGTGATTGGGAAGCTGAGCGGTCATAATTTCGGTAGGCTGATGTACTCGTCCAGTTTTGTGGGGAGGGCCCGTGAAAAATTACGGCCCGAATCAAACATGGTCTAGCGGGCTGGGGGCCTGTTATGGGGAGCTACATTGGGATAAAACCCCCTATACTTTTTTTCTATAAAAAAAAATCAAGAATACGGTGTCTGATGGATTTTTTTAATAATATTTTTTAAAAATAAAATTATCAAAGTACGGTAATTTGAAATAATTTTATCAAACTACGATTCTTTGGCCAGGTATACTTTTTTTTCGTTGTTGTTCCAACGTGGAGAAGATGCAGGCTGTGCTTGCATCTTTACACCAAAAAAAAAACCACTCGAAGAACCACTGAAAAAAAAAAAAATCTTGAAAATGCAGGCTATGTCTGCATCTTTAGATCCAAAAAAAAAAACTCGAAGAATCACCGAAAAAAATAAAAAATACCTTGAATCAATTCCAAAAAAAATACCTTGAAAGATACAGTACATGCGTCTTCCCAAAAAAAAAAAATCCAGTTTAAAGATACAAGTAGAATCTACATCTTCTAAATCAACCAAAAAAATAAAAATAAATAATTTGAATCTTCAAAACAGATCGAATAAAAAATAAAATATAATTTTTTAAAAATATTTTTTAAAAAAATACTTAAAGATGGAGTAGATCTTGCATATGGATATTTTTTTAATAATTTTTTTTAAAAAAATTTACCGAAGTGATATAGGTCAAAACAAATTTACTGAACTACCGCAACTCGATAAACATGGCAAACATATTCGTGTCTTTAAATTTTAACATAATAAAATTTAAAAATATAATAAGATTTAAAATAATATGATGAAATATTAAAAATTTTAAAATAACATAATAAAATTTAAAATATTTAGAATAACATAATAAAATTATAATATATATAATATTTAAAATAATACAATAAAATTTAAAATTTAAAAAAAATTAAAAGAAGCTGTATGTAAAGTGAAGCCGCAGGCTGCACCTCCGACTTCATCTTATTCCTATACCTTAATTTTTAAAATAAAAAAATTAAAAATTAAAAAATTGAAACATTCCAGTAATCGGATCGGTGATCGGACCAATGGTTGGATTGGAGCCTAGATCGGTAATCGGATCGGTGGCTGGACTAGCGACTGGATTAGATCGGCGATCAGATTTGGTCACCATTCCAGTCGCTGGTTCGGTCACTCGTTCGGCCACCGGTTCGGCAACAGGTCTTGCCACCAGTCCGGTCACCGGTGCTACCATCGGTCTGGTGGACCAATTGGTCCTGCCATAGGTCTGGCCGTTGGTCCGATTAGGGGTCCGGTCGCCGGTCCGACCAGGAGTCCGGTAGCCGATCCGGCCACCAATCTGGCCACCAGTCCGGCCACCAATCTTGCCACAAGTCTTGCCACAGGTCCGGTCACCGATCTTGCCACCAGTCCGGTCGCCGATCTTGCCACCGATCTTGCCACATGTCCGGCTAAATTGGTGGCTGGACCGGTGGTAGGACCGGTGGTCGGACCCTTGGACAGAGCGGCAACCGGACAAATGACAGGATCGACGGTCGAACCCCTGGTAGAATCGGCGGTCGACATGTGACCGGATCGATGACCGGATCGATGGCTGGACCCTAGGTTGGATCGGTGACCGGATCGTGGGCAGGACATGCGACTAGACCGGCGACATGACTGACATCGAGACCAGGGGCAGGACCGATATCTAGACGGTGGCAGGACCGGTGGCCGGACTATCGACCGAACCAGTTACCGGACCTTATTAGACCAGGGGTCCGGCCACCGGTCCGACTAAGGGTCCGGCTATCATTCCGATAAGGGATCCGACAGCCGGTTCGATGCCGGTCTGGCCACCAATCTGACCGCCGGTCCTGCCACCAATCCGGATGCCGGTTTGCCATCGATCCAGCCACCTGTCTTGCCACCGATCCAGTCACCGATCCAACCAAGGATCCGGTCACCAGTCCTACCAGGGTTCCAGCCATTGGTCCGGTAGCCGGTCTAGCCACTGGTCGGCTGTCGATCTGACCAGGGGTTCGTCCATCGGTCTGACTAGGGATCCAACCGTCGGTCCTGCCACTGGTCTAGCTGCCACTCCGACCAGGGGTTCGACCACCGGTCCAGCCACCAATCTGGCTGGACCTATGGCAGGATTGATGGCAAGACTGGCAGCCGGACTGATTGTAGGACCGATGGCCGGACCGGTGGCAAGATCGGTGGCCAGATTGGTGGCTAGACCGGCTACCGGACCGATGGCCGGACCCTTGGTTTGACCAGCGGCTGGACTCATGGCAGGACCGACACCCAAACCAGTGGTAGGAGCTGTCAGTCCACCGGACCGGTGGCAGCATCGATGATCGGACTGATGGCAGGACTGTGGTTTGGAATGAAGACCGAAATGTTTCAATTTTTTAATTTTTTAATTTTAAAAATTAAGGTGCAGGAATAAGATGAAGTCGGAGTTGCGGTCTGTGGTTTCACTTTACCTGCAACTTCTTATAATTTTTAAAATTTTTTAATTTTATTATATTATTATAAATATTATATATATTATAATTTTATTATGTTATTTTAATTATTTTTAATTTTATTATGTTATTTTAAATATTTTATTATATTATTTTAAATTTTATTATATTTTTTAATTTTATTATGTTAAAATTTAAATATACGAGTGTGGCTGCCTGTTTATCGAGCTACGGTAGTTCAGTAAATTTGTTTTGACCCACATTACTTCAGTAAATTTTTTTAAAAAAATATTATTAAAAAATATCCAGATGCAAGGTTTACTCCGTCTTTAAGTATTTTTTTTAAAAAATATTTTAAAAAAATTATATATTTTTTATTTGGTCCATTTAGAAGATTCAAATTTTTTATTTTTATTTTTTTGGTTGATTTAGAAGATGCAGGTTCTATTTGTATCTTTAAACTGGATTTTTTTTTTGGGAAGATGCAGGTACCCTATCTTCAAAGATATTTTTTTTTTGGAATTGATTCAAGTTTTTTTTTTTGATTCTTCGAGTTTTTTTTTTGGTTTAATTTTTTTTAAATTTTTTTTGGTGGTTCTTTCCCGATATAAAGATGCCGGCACAGCCTGCATCTTCTCCGTGTCGGGACAACAATGGAAAAAAAATACCCTGTCAAAATACCATAATTTGATAAAATTATTTCAAACCACGGTACTTTGGTAATTTTAGTTTTATAAAATATTATTAAAAAAAATCCTGGTGGTAGCGCAGTCGGTTAAGGCATGGCTCAGCTCTTGTGTATAATCCACTAGTCACGGGTTCGAGGAATGATCCCGCAGGTGACTCGATTAAATCCCAGATTAAGTCTGGGGCACGTGACTGGGGGCTGAGCGGTCATAACTCCGGCGCCCTAGTGGGACTAGGCTGATGTAGTCACTCAGTTGTGCGGGGAGGGCACACGAAAAAATTGCGGCTCGAATCGAACATGGTCTAGCGGGCTGAGGGTCTGTTACGGGGAGCTCACCAAGATGAGTGACATCCCACGAGGTTGGTTGGCCACAAAAGATGCAACCCAATTGCTATTGGGCTTGGGGAGGCTTTTGAAAATTGGGAAATTCTTTGTACGCCAGGTGCGGCGTAGGAAATCCAACGTGGTGTGCATCATGCATCTCGATTGGACCATGTTATACTTGCATGGTGCAACTGGATTTTCATTCTTTGGGCATCAAATCAGGCATTTGAAGCAGTGAAAAATGAAGCACATACAGCTTATTAGAATTGACCGGAATTTAATGAATTCCATAATCAAAATTTCAAAAATTACAGAATAAAATTGTCCTTTCCCTCTAAAACGATCCATTTTTTCATTCTTTACGCATGCCAAAATATTAGGTAGGTTCCTTTTCTCTTTCTTCTTCCTTCTTTCGTTCCTCTTTTGTCTAAGCATTGGGCATCCAAGCTTTATTTTCCTACCATTACTCCGTATTTGAGGTTGTTAGTAGTAGCTTCCCTATTTAAATTGCTGCAAAATAACTATATCGGAGCCGTGAGGAAGTAATAAACCCTTTGTAGTTCTTTTTATATTATGTGGTTCATTTATTATAGTACCCTTTTAAGTTGTCAAATGAAATTAATGCTTTTAGTAGGTTCATCATTGCTTAAATGCTTCCTAAAGCAATCTTTTTTCATGATCTTATGATAGCTGGTGGCCAACTTATGACATCCCATATCCGAGCTAAGACATCATCAACTTATAACATCCTGTAGCCCAATTATGATGCCTGCTGGCCAAAATACTTTTCAAACCAACTTTTTTTACCTGCTTATGATATCCCGTAGCCAACTTATGATATTCTGTGTCCAGCTCATGACATCCCGAACCAAAATAGTTTCCAAACCAAACTTTCTCACCACCTTATGACATCATGTGCCCTGATTATGATACACTCGTTCCACTTTATGGCATCCCCTACCCAAACTACTTGAAGAACTAACCTTTTTCACCACTTTATGACATCCTACGATCCAAATATGATACTTCCTATCCACCTTATGACATTCTCCGTCCAAAATATTAATCTAACCAAACTTTTTTACCACCTTATGACATCTTGCGGCACGATCATAATATTTTGTGCCCAGCTTATGACATCTCTCGATAAAAATACTCCAAGAACTAACCTTTTTGACCACCTTATAATATCCTGTGGCCTAATTATAACACCTTGTGGCCTACTTGTGACATCCCATTCCTAGAATACTTTCTGAACCAACCTTTTTCCCTACTTATCATATCCTGTGGCCAATGTATGACACCCTATCCCTAAAATACTCTTTGAACCAATCTTTTTTACTTACTTATAACACATTATGGCTAACTTATGACATCTCGTGTCCAGCTTATGACAGCCTCTAGTCAAAATACTCTTCAAACCAAATATTTTCACCATCTTATGATATCATGCAACCCGATTATGACACCTATTGTCTGCCTTATGACTTCCCCCGCCCAAATTACCCCCCTAACTAACCTTTTTCACTATCTTATGACATCCTATGGCCTGAATATGACACCTCTTGGCCACCATATGACATTCCTTATCCAAAATATTAATCCAATCAAACTTTTTCACCACTTTATGGCATCATATGGCCTAATTATGATATCTCGTATCTAGTTTATGACATCCTCTGTCCAAAATACTTCAGGAACCAATATTTTTGACCATCTTATGACCTCATGTAGCTCAATTTTGATACCCTGTGTCTACCTTATGACATTCCCCGCCTAAATTACTCCTCCAACTAATCTCTTTTACTACCTTATGACATCTTATATCCCGAGTATGATACTTCCTATCCACCTTATGACATTTCCTGTTCAAAATATTAATCCAACCAAACTTTTTTACCATCTTATGATATCCTACACCTGATTATGACACCCCATGTCCAACTTATGACATCCCCCATCCCAACTACTTTAGGAACCAACCTTTTTCACAACCTTATGATATCTTGTGGTCCAATTATGATACCCCATGGCCCACTTATGACATTCTATCCCTAGAATACTTCTTGAACTAACCTTTTTTACCTATTTATCACACCCCATGGCCAACGTATGAACCCCATTCCTAAAATAATCCATAAACCAACTTTTTTCTCCTGCTTATGACATCATATAGCCAATTTATGACACCCTATGTTTAGCTTATGGCATTCCTCGGCAAAAATACTAATCGAATCAGACCTTCTCACCACCTTATGATATCATGCAACTCGATTATGACATCCCATGTCCACCTTATGACTTCCCCGATCCAAACTACTCCCCTAACTAACCTTTTTCATTACCATATAACATCTTATGGTTCGAATATGACACCTCATGTCCACCTTATGACATTCTCTATCCAAAATACTAATTCAACCAACTTTTTCATCACCTTATGACATCCTGCGGTCCAATTATAACACCCCGTATCTAGCTTATGATATCCCCTATCCAAAATACTTCATGAACCAACCTTTTTGACCACCTTATGACCTCATGTGGCTCGATTACAACATCCTATGTTCACCTTATGACATTTCCTGCCTAAACTACTCCAACTAACCCTTTTCACCACCTTATGACATCCTACGGCCCGAATATGACACCTCCTATCCATCTTATTGCATATCCCATCCAAAATGTCAATCCAACCAAACTTTTTCATCACTTTATGACATCTTGTGGCCCGAATATGACACCCTGTATCCAGCTTATGACATACCCCATCCCGACTATTCTAGGAACCAACCTTTTTCATAATCATATGACATCTTGTGGTTCGATTATGACACCTCTTGGCTCACTAATAACATTCCGTCCCTAAAATACTCCCTGAACCAACCTTTTTCACCTACTTATCATATCTCGTGGCTAACGATGATACCCCATCCCCAAATACTCCCAAAACCAACCTTTTTTACCTACTTATGATACCTCATGGCCAACTTATGATATCCTGTGTCTAGCTTATGACATCCCCCGACCAAAATACTCCTTGAACAGACCTTTTCACCACCTTATGATATCATGTGGCTCAATTATGATACCTTGTATCCACCTTATATCATCCCATATCTAAAGTACTTCAGGAACTGACCTTTTTCACTACCTTATGACACCATACAGCCCGAATATGACACCTCATGTCCACCTTATGACTTTTCCAGGCCAAAATACTAACTTGAACCAAACTGTTTCATCACCTTATGACATCCTACTCCTAGATTATAACACCTCATGTCCACCCTTTGACATCCCCTACCCAAAATATGAACCCAACCAAAATTTTTCACCACCCTATTATTAGCACAACCAACCTTCACGTGGATGTTTGAAACATAGTAATGGATACCTCCACCAAGTTTCATGTTAATCGGAGTTCATTTGGATAACCAGATAACAAATCTTATTGCTTTCCTTGTCTCCCTAGGTACATAAATTTTCTATAGCCTAGTACTTTGCACACCAGTTTTAAATCTTATTTTGTTTGAGCTCTTGATCCTCTAGAATATATCTGATCACTATCGTATGTGGTCAAAAATAAAAACCTAACTCACTACTATAGCTAGGGTAAGTGGTGATCGTATCCTCAAATATCAAGAGAAATTATTTCAAGAAGAAAATAAAAAAAGAGAAATATTTAAAAGATAGATAATGGTTTAATCAAAACTAATCAATTTAAATTAAATATGAGATTGAGGGGTTTATAAATAAAAAGATGTCTTCGAGTTTTCGGATAATTACAAACATAAATCATGCATTTATTCTAATCTAAATAATTAAAATTCATATTTGTTTTGGATCTTTCAAACTAATCCCTAGTATAAGCTATCTTACTGAGTACGAACCATATCTTATCAAGATCATGGCCCATCCCACAAGTATAGGCTATCCAACGATTGAGTTAAAAAGATCCTAACAAGATACATAAATAAAAATTCTAGAATTAATTATTTATGTTGAGCATGAATTATATCATGCTAGAATCATGATTCATCCCATCTATAGATAATTAATTTGGGAGATCAATAGAAAATAATTGAAAAGAAATAAAAAGCATTTCATCAATTGCATAGAAAAGAAAATAATTACAAAAATTAATGAAAGGATACATGTACTTCCCTACAACTGCATTTTAGTCACACATGGATCCTAGATATATCTTCTTGGAGATTCAGGGCTTTGTCATAGCACCTCCTCTCCTTAAGAACTCTTTTTCTTTATTTCACTCCATCTCTCTCTCAAAGCCTACAACTAATTATAGAATAAAAATAAAATAAAATCTTATCATTGAAACTGATGCCTGAACTTTTGCCTGGGGTCCTTCTTTTATAGAGCTCATTAAGGGCTTTCTCCTGATCAAATTTGGAGTCAATCTGGATCAACATCGGCCATATATCGCATGGAGTAGTCTCAGCCATCTGTGTAATTTGATGGGTTGATCATGCTTACTTTCCTTCTTAGATGGTCATGCTTCCCTGGATTGAATCCCAGATGTGTGGGACTCCTTCCATTCAAACTCAAATGTTTTCTTCCCCCAATTCAATCCAAACTGCTACAGCAAATGGATGACCAGTGACATTGGCGGAGAGTAGGGATGGTGGACGCCTTGGGAGATGTTGACAACGTCTAAGTGGCAAAAAATCTATCAGTGACAGCAGAGGAGTGCTATGACGGGCTTCTCTAGCATCTTCTTTGGCTATGAAGGATCTCTCAGTGGTGAGGGATGGTCTCCGGTGGTGGGCTATTATTTAGGAATAAAGAAATAAAGAATCATGGAAAAGATAGCTTAATGGCAAGGTGACCGAATGGAGCTTGTGCCAGCATTTTAATGGCTTGGAGGATGCTTCTTTGATAACTTCTCTAATGGTGGACAACAACCGACGAGGTGACAACAGTGAGAGAAATGGCAAGGGATGGCCTATGGTAGGTGACTGAACAGAGAAGAAGAAAATTGTGGCCAACTTCAAAAGTGACTTTTTGATGGTTTTTTCGGTGAAGGATGGCTCCTAGCGGTGAGAGGGATGGTAGGGGATGGCTCCGATCACTGGTGGTGAACGAGCGGCTTGAAATGAAGCAAGTGGTCTGCGGGCAAGGGTCATGGACTAGAGTTCATGGCTATCGTGGACCATGCCCAGCTTCCGTAGATCGAGCTACCATCCACTATGGACCAGCTACTCTAAAATCCATGCTATTTCTTTAATAAATTTCAAACTTTGATTCTAGGCCCTTTTAAACTTCAATTTGAGTACCGTCTATGCTGTTGGATTTCAAAAATTGAGCTCTTTTAATTCATGAACTCCTTTTCTACAAAATATTAATAAAAAATTTTAATTCTTAATAAAATAAAGTAATTAATATTTATTTTAATAGTTAAATTGGAATAATTAATAGATTTATCAATATCTCCCTTGGTTTCAAACTAGAAACCCTTCTTTCCATGTCTAAGAGATAGCGCAAATCAATTTGGATAATAGCAAAGTTTGAATCCTAATTGGATTAGGATTTCCAATTGCACAAAATTCTGAAGAACTCTATTCTATGATTAGCAACTTGCTGATAATGCTGGAACTTCTTTGGAGGTCCTTTGGATATGAAACTAAACTTGTAACATCACCAGAAGTACCCTCCTTGTTGTTTTGATTTCATCTAAAATGGAGTTCTTTGGGGAGAGAAATAGTTTTGAAAATAAGGACCTGTTAGTGTTGAAAATAAAATACTGAAATTTATTTGGACATCTTGCTTTCTCTTGGCATTGCTTCTTCTTGCTACATGATGTTTCTTGATGGCATGAGGAGAGGAAGAGAGAGAGGTATTTAGAGAGAATTATCGATCTTTTGATTTCATAACCTTAGGTTTATATGAAGGGCTCTTTTTAGACCAAAGGATTTTTCTAATTCAAATAGGACTAGAAACATAAACCTAAATCTAATTCTAGTTCTTTGAAGGCTAATCTACTTAGGAGAGCACTCACCTAAACTCATGTATACCCATGTCTTGTGATAAGTCTATTAATTATCCCAATTTAAATATTAAAATAAATATTAATAAATATATATTTATTAATAATTTATATTTTTTATTTAAGTTTTATAGAAAATGAATTTATGGATTGGAAGAGCTTAATTTCTGGAGTCCAACAGTGCAAACGGCATCCAAATCGGAGTTCGAACAAGCCTGGAATTCAAGTTTGAATTTTATAAAACACTTGCATGATTTTTGGCACAGCCGGTCCACCATGGACCGACGGCTCGGTCCACAGAAGACACGCTCGGTCCATGGCTGCCGTGAACCACGGTCCACGAGCCGTGCGTGGACCGTGGGCAAAAATTGGTCATGTTTTGCCTCCGGATACCGCCTCTCATCGCCGTCAGCTCACCGGAGACCGATCCCTTGCCAGAAAATCTTGGAAGACCCTGCGCTTGACCGGTGACCATCATTTTTTCTTCTCCTCCATCCGGTCGTCGCCACCATCCAGACACCGCCCTCCACGGCCGTCACCTCCATCCCTCGTCCGCCGGCGTCCGTTTGTCAATGATCCTCCCTGTTTTGAAACATCTGGTCATCTTCTTCATCTCCCACAGTCACGATTTTTCCCGTCACCGTCGTTTGCCGCCGTCCGTCGCCGTCTGCCACCTCCCGTCGACGCTTCGCACCGCCACACTCCAAGTCCTAATCGAAGAAGGATCCAAGATTTAGATTCGGGATGCAGAGGAGTCCGGATGGAACTCCGTTCATCGAAGAAGGAGACCTGTCTTCGCATGATTTCTGGCGCGATCCAAGACATGTGATGTAGAATGAACAGCTGAGAATTTCCTGTATGATATCTAACCGATCTTGAGTCTAATTGACTCCAAACTTGACCGAGAGGAAGTCCTAGATGAGCTCTATAAAAAAAGGACCCCAAACAACAGTCCAAGCATCAGTTATTGCACAATTATTTTCTGTTTTTTTTGAGATCCTTGTATTAGGCTAGGAGAGAGAGGAATCAAGAAAAAAAGTTTTTAGGGAGAGGAGGTGCGATGACAGCATCCTAACTCTCCACGAAGATATATCCAGGAGTCATGCTCAATTGAGGTGCAGTCTGGAGGGAAGTACAGGAATTCTTCTATCAAATTTATAATTGTTTCTTTCTTCTATGCAATTAAATAAATATTTTCAATTTCCTTCTCAATTATTTTCTATTTGATCTCCTAAATTGATTATCTAGTAGGATGGATCATGATCTTGATACGATATGGTGCTTACTCAACATAGATAATTAATTTTAGGATTTTTATTTACATGTTTTATTAGGATCTTTTCAACTAAGTATTGGATAGCTTATACTTGTGGGACGAGTCATGATCCTAATAAGATATAGTTCATATTCAGCAAGATAGTCTATGCCAGAGGCTAGTTTGAAAGATTCCAGTGCAATTATGAAATTTTGATTGTGTAGATTTGAGCAGTTACTTATTTAATATTAGTGATTACCTGGAAACCCGAAGACATCTTTTTATTATGTAAACCCCTCGATCTCAAATTTAGACTTAATTAATTAGTTTTAATTAACCCATCATCTCTCTTATATATTTATCTTTTTTTTCTTTGTTTTCTTCATGAAATAATCATCCTTGATCCCCATGGATACGATCCCGACTTGTCGCTAGCTATAGTAGTGAGTTAGGTTTATTTTTGACTGCCTACGATAGCGATCATCTTGACCCACTCTCATACCCACTTAGATCCAAACTCGATTCAATATTGAATTGCCTCTTAAGACCCAGAACCTTGGATCTCAAGCTTATGGAGGGCCGAACCTCTACCCTAGGTCCAAACCGGTCCTTATCCTAGGATCCAAACTGATCCTAGTCTCTTGAAATCATCATCCTGACTCCTCTCATAGTCTTCCAAGGCTTGAGAGCTCCACATCTATCCCAATAGTCTCTACCTTGGTTCCCACAAGCCTTGGCAAACTCTGCATGACCCGTTCGCATAATCCTGCTGCTGCTGCACACTTTGATAGCTCCTTGTGCAAACCCCATCGGTAATGCTATACCCTTGATCTTTGAAGCTCCCTTGGAGGCCACTAAGACATCCACCTCTATCTAGCTAAAGGTCATTGCTTGTATTTGTGCACCCTCCAATGTCCTATTGGCTCCATTCTCCTTTGCACCTCACCAATCACTGTTCCAGCTTCTTCAGAGGGATTGTAGCTCACTTATCCTGGCTCGATCTACCTATCTCTCATGGGGCTCACCTCAGCCTCATTGTAGGCATCAAGGTTCTTCTTTTATTGTAATACATGCATGTGACACCATCTTCTCAAGGCCACTCCTCTCCAGTGCCTGCACATCCTGTATCGACCTGTGTAGTGCATCACCCCCATTTGTGCTATAATTTTGGCACCTTCCCTTACACCTCCTGACCTTGAACTTGTGTCAAACCTCCCTCCACACTTGGAGGCACCTTTGGATGGTGCTCTTCCTAAATCTCGACTCCTAGTGCTTCTATAAAAAGAAAATTGGAAATCAAAGTTAGCTATCTAACATAGCCTTATTAGACCTCCTACTACTTCTCCTACACTATTGATACCATTTTAGATTCTCCTGACCTCCTGAACTCTTTTGAAACCACTAAGAGGAAGCCCTCCTCTTCTGAACTAGTAGTGAAACTCATAAAATTAGATCCTTCTTTCTCTCCCTTGCACATCTTCCAAAGTGGATAGTTTCACTTAAAGTACCATGCTTCATTGTACTTGAAGCACCTTGCCTCTTTACCAGCTTTCTGGGACTTGGACAGTCTCCTTTACTTCCTACCATCCTTCCCTCTTATGGGCTTCTCTCCTATAATGTGACCCTCCTGGAAAATTCATGCTTTGTCATTCGTTTCCTCTACTTATTGGACCTAAGTACCGATACTATCTCCTCATAGTGCATCATCTCCTTATCCTATAGTAGACTCATCATTAATGGATCAAAGCTACCGAGCAGCGACCATAGCAAGAGCAAGCTTTTGTTCTCCTCTTCCATCTTCACTTCAAGGTTTAGCAAATCCATGCTCATCTGGTCAAACCACTAAGTATGCCCAACTATGTCCCAACCCTTCTGTATCCGAAGGCTATATAGTTACTTCTTCAGCATTAACTTTTTGCACATGTGCTTCTCTATGATATGGTGTGCAACCTCAACCACAACCCCTTGGGTGACTTCTTTATAGCATGCCATATAACATCTCATCCACCAAACATCTCATGATCATCAAGCATGCTCTCTTCTCTAGTGAAATCCATTGCTTTTCTGTCATATCCTCCAACTTTTCCCTCAAAGCCGAATCCAATCCAAGTTGGATCATCAAATCCTCCACCCTTACCCTCCACATCTAGAAGCTTCTCTTTTTGTCAAACTTCTCAAATCCCACCTTCATCTTGCTACTCATGGTGATACCAAAAATTAGCCACAAATAAACTACAAGATAAAATTGAGAAAATACCAAGGGACAGGGTATACAAAATTTTTGGATGAAAGCCTTCACTTTCCATGCATCTCCTAGCTCAGATACTAATTTTTAGGACTGCCAATCTTCACGTGGACATTTAGAACTCAGTAATGGATGCCTCCACCAAGTTTTGTATCGATTAGAGTTCATTTGGATTGCCAAACACCAAACCCTAGTAGCCTTCTATGTCCTCTCTAGGTGCAAAAATTCTCTGTAGCCTTGTACTTTGTGCACCGGTGTCCAAATCCTACTTTGTTTGAGCCCTTGACCTTCAAGAATGTATCTCCCTTGGTTTTAGACTAGAAACCCTTCTTTCCATGTCATGGAGATAGCCCAAATCAATCTGGACAATAGCAAAGTTTGAATCCTACTTGGATTAGGATTTCTAACTGCACAAAATTCTATAAAACTCTGTTCTATGACCAGCAACTTATTGATAATGTTGTGACTTCTTTGGAGGTCCTTTGGGCATGAAATTAAAACTGCAATATCATTAGGAGGCGCCCTCCTTGTTTTAATTTTATCTAAAATGGAGTTCTATCGAGAGAGAAATAGTCTCGAGAATAGGGACCTGTTAGTGTTGAAAATAGAATGCTAAAATCTATTTGAACGTTTTGCTTTTTCTTAGCATTGCTTTTTCTTGCTGCATGATGTTTCTTAATGATATGACAAGAGGGAGAGAGAGAAGAGAGATATTTATGGAGAATTAGAGATCTCTTGATTCCATAACCTTAGGTTTATATGAAGGGCCCTTTTTAGATCAAAGGAATTTTCTAATCCAAATAGGACTAGAAATATAAACCTAAATCTAATTCTAATTCTCCCAAGGTTAATTCAATTAGGAGAGTACTTACCTAGGCCCATGTACACCCATGTCTTGATCGACTCCTACACCCACTTGGACTCAAAACCAGTTCAATATTGAATTAGCACCCTTAAGACCTAAAACTCTGAACCTTGAGCACGTGGAGGGCCAAACCTCCATCCTAGGATTCAAACTGATTCTAGACTCTTGGAGTCATTGCCATAACTCATCTCCTGGACTTCTAAGGGTTAGAGCACTATATCTGTACCAACACTTATGATATCTTGTACCTCGATCTTGACACCCCCATGCCCACCTTATGACATCTCCCACCCAAACTTTTTGACCTACATATGACACCCTATCGTGAACTTATGACAGCTCGGTCCCAAAATACTCTACGAATCGAGGCATGTCATCACCTTATGACATCCTATGGCCTGATCAAGAGACCTGGCCTCCAACTTACAACATCTAGTGACCTAAATACTCCCCAAACCAATTTTTTTTAGCAACTTATGACATCCGATAGCCTGATTATGACACCCCCATGCATAGCTTATGATATTAATCCCCCAAAGTACTCCAAGAACCAAACCTTTTTAGCTACTTATGACATCTCATGGCTCAATTATAATACCCCCGTGCCTAGCATATGACATCCCATGCCCAAAACACTCCGAGAACCAACCAATGGCCTTTCATGAGCCCTATGATGACACCTAGTAGCCAACTTATGACATTTTGACATATTGACCATGTCATTGATTACACAACAACCATTGGACATATATTTTCAAAGGAAGAAACTATCTATTTTGCCCCCATGTCATTTATAATAAAAGATATGGATGAAAGAAAAATCACTGCGACTTCCTGAGTCTTCTCTTCTTCTACTACTAGTGTTTTGCTCACCTCTCTGGTGACCAGAGTTCATTCTCATCTCATTTTCATTTTTGTTAGTCCACCATCTATAGCACCATGGTGGTATGGTTCGAACTCCTAGTAGAGTATCATTGTTAGAGTATTTTTCCTTAACTTACACTATGATTTTTGTTTTAGGAGCACAACAGTGGTGTGTATTTTTCCATCTCCTCAAAAAATGTCTGGAAGAAAGTACATGGTCAAAAGGCATCGAGGACAAGAAAAAGAAGACAACCAGC
The DNA here is from genome assembly GCA_021397845.1 of Areca catechu. Classification (NCBI taxonomy): domain Eukaryota; kingdom Viridiplantae; phylum Streptophyta; class Magnoliopsida; order Arecales; family Arecaceae; genus Areca; species Areca catechu. The sequence continues at coordinate 78,191,902 of CM038050.1, forward strand.
TCAATTACAAGAGCATAGCAGTGGTTGTCTACATGGGAGAGGATGCCCCTATTTCCTCTTATGGAAGAGAGAGATACAATAAACTGAAGAAGGTATGGATGATTTTTTAAGATTTCTTGCATAAAATGGTCTTCAATCCTGTACAAAATTTGATATCACATTACAAAATATTACATATAGTTTAAACTTATGATATCCCATAGTAAAATATGACATTTGAAAGTAATTTATGACATCTTGTAAGGGGAATTTGACTTCCTATTCAAAAGCATAAACTTCTAGTTGATTAATACTTACATCCAGTTTTTTATTGTAGTGGAATGTCAAAATGTTTCTTGACCTAAGAAAGTTAAGGCCTCTCAACTATATAAAAACTCTTGTAAGCCGGCTGTGTATATAGAAAATATGCAGAATGGGATTTTCTCTTGCTCACTTTGAACTCATATGAAAGATCCCATTTGGTCCCTTCATTAACATGTAGCCATTTATTGTTGATTGACCACTCCTATTCAATATCATAAGATGCCATGCAAGAAGAGATCGATTTATTATTGCTAGAAATGTAATAAATTTAGTGCAGAGGAAATGACACTTATCTCGGGCCTTCCATATGATGGCATTAAAATCATAGCCTCCAATAGGAAGGGAAGGCTGGTTGATAGGTTTGGTAGTTCTTTGGATTTACATCATAAAGGACTGGAGAGAAAGATCAAGGTATTAAAGGACTCCAAGGAGAAGGAGGACATCAAGGATATTATGAGGCTTTGGATAGCCTACATGCTTGCCATATTTTTGGCACCAAGGTCACATCAGACATGTTTAAGATTTTTGATCCCCTTTTTGGATGACCTTTGTTGACTCCACTAATTGATTTTTATGATAAGCAAAACAGTTAAGTATAAATTAAGGACTAATGGTTTGCTTTAAGTGTGTCCTTATTGAAAGGATGCTCACAAAATTTGAAGAAGCCCAATTGTGTTGAAGAACCAAGTTTGAATGGAATGATTGCACAAAATAAGACTTGGACACTAAAAGAAATGGTTGAATGGATGACTAAGTCAAATTGAAACATGTTCCAGCACAAGTTCAGTAATTTCTGCACTTTTTCAAAGATGTGTCGACTCAAGGTGTCGACACATGACATAATGTGTCGACACATGAAGAAGAAGTGTCGACTCAGGTCGGTACGCAGCTGATGTGGAGGGATCGCTAACGTGGAGGAACCGGTAGGCGCCATGTCAAGAAAAGATGCCGCGTTGACTCTCCAGCTCGGATTCCACTATCGAGCTGAGCTGAGCTCCCTCAGAACAACAAGCCGAGCTCAGTCCTCCGCCAGGTCATGCCCGCAAGCTTGGGATGCCTAGGTCAGAGCCACCTTCCGCCCTCCAGAGCGAGACCCTCGGAGGCTTGTGCCCTGTGGTCGAGGTTGAGCTCAGCGCTCACCCGTCGATGTGGAGCATCTCTGAGCGCGCGCCCTCTGGACCGGGTTCGCCTTCCGCCCTCTAGAGCGAGACCCTCGGAGGTTAGTGCCCTGTGATCGAGGTCGAGCTCAGCGCTCACCCGCTGATGTGGAGCCTCTCCGAGCACGCCCCACTAGACCGGGTCCACCTTCCGCCCTCCAAAGTGAGACCCTCGGAGGCTAGTGCCCTGCGGTCAAGGTCGAGCTCAGCGCTCACCCGTCGATGTGGAGCCTCTTCGAGCGCGCGTCCTCTGGACCGAGTCCACCTTCCGCCTTCCAAAGTGAGACCCTCAGAGTCTAGTGCCCTGCGATCGAGGTCAAGCTCAGCGCTCACCCGTCGATGTGGAGCCTCTCCGAGTGCACATCCTCAGGACCTGGTCCGCCTTCCACCCTCTAGAGCGAGACCCTCGGAGGTTAGTGCCTTGCAGTCGAGGTCGAGCTCAGTGCTCACCCGCCGATGTGGAGCCTCTCCAAGCACGCGCCCTCTAGATCGGATCCGCCTCTTGCCCTCCAGAGCGAGACCCTCGGAGGTTAGTGCCCTATGGTCGAGGTCGAGCAAAAGCATTCACCCGCCAATATGGAGCCTCTCCAAGCGTGCGACCTCCGGACCGGGCCCACTCTCTGCCCTCCTCCATCGAGATGCCCCTGCAAGCTCAGAGCACTTAGATCAGAGCAAGCCCTGCCATTCCAGCTTAGCCCCAGCTCGGATGAGGTCATCGCCAGCCCAGAATGTCGGCGAGCCACCCAAAAACCATACTGGAGCACCTACCAAACCGTATTGACCACCTGCGACCGCCAGTTACACCAGAAAGGCAAGTAGCACATTGATCGAGACACCACACTCTTCACCAACCACTCAGATCACCCAAGAAAAGAAGTCAACCAGGAGATTCGAATCCCACGGGCGGTGGCCTGCCATTCGAGGCACTACCAAGTTTCCCGGAATGAGGCAACCAAGATGAGTGCCGGAGCGCCTGACAACTTCCATTATCACGAATCAGGAAAGACCCCTCGAGACACCGCCGCATGCACCTGACAGCCCGGCGGGGATCCCGAGACAAGCGCCCAACGGTAACCTAGTTTGCAACAAAACTCATAGGTAACGCACAACAACTCCAAGACACAGGCAAAAAATACAAGCCATAGAGAGAAAGAAAAAAAAAGAGGGGAGGAGTGCAACCCCCACCAGCAAGAGGGGCATGGCACCACCACCACTACGAGCATAAGCGCAAGCCCGACCAAGAAGGCGAAGCACCACTATCACCATAGTTGAAGGAAAATGAGGGATACAAGGAGAGGCGGAGGAACAGGGCACCCCTCTATCCCCGCTATCACTCTCCCCCTGCAACGTTTCACCTTCATACACATTTTGCACTCCTCCTAGAGCGAAGTCCATCAAGAGAGGCCCGACCAGAAGGATCTGTTCCCCTGGATCGTCACTTACTTGATCATCGTAGTGCCCCCACTGGAAACCTTGGCCCAGGTCTCTAACCCCTATCTCGCAGGTTCAGAAGCGGAGGACCGCCAGGCGGTAAGGCGACCGCACCCAGCACGGAGGTCCGAGAGCCAGGGATAGCCGACCGGCAGGGGGAGCACATCTCTGGTGCCAACAGCAGCTACAGGCCATAATGATCTTGGCGGCAACAAATTGGCGCACCAGGTAGGGGGCAGGACGGGCATGACTAAGTCCTCCACCTCCTCACAGGTCAACATATCACGGAAGAATGGTGACGACACGAGCTAGAAAGGCCAACGTATCGACGATCTTCTCCAGGCTTCTCCAGGACGTCACCTTCTCTGTCTCATTCGGCGGGGGGACCCGCTGACGAAACCATCAGGCACACAGCAAAAGCGTGCCTAGAGAAGCATGAGTGCAAGCTAGCGGAGTTCTCCTGCCTGTTCATCAGTATGCAAGGCTCGGCTGGCGAGCCACCGGACTACAACACCCACCACTGGTGAAGCCCTTCATCGGTCACAGCGAGGCGGAGTATCATCACCTCCACCGTGATCACGGCCACGACATCGAAGAATGTCGTAATCACAAGTAGGAGATTGAGAAGCTCATCAAGGAGGCCCACCTCCAAAGGTTTGCGGGGGGCGGACCTTAAGCAGGGCCCCAAGCACTCGCCACTCTCCAGTCAGCTTCAACCATCGATAACTACCCCATCACGAAACCGGCGGGTGTGATCGCTTGGTGAATCGCGCATGCATCTAAGAAGGCTCAGGGGGAAGGGGGCCCCGAGAGTCATCTCCCTGCCATGAGGGGAGAAGAAAGCAAAGGAGAAAGGCAAGAAAAGATGCCACGGTCGTCGAGATGGCGATCGCGAACCACCGTGGGAAGGCCCCCATGAGGTGGCCGAAGCCCCATCACGAGGGTTCCGTTGCCTCGAAGAACTTGATGGCATCAGGCTCCCCCGAAGGAGGAGGGCCTACGGCCTACGAAGACACCCCCAACAAGGTAAGTCCCTTTACCAACAATCATGATAACGATTTCTCCCTTGCACGGATATTCGCATGTCTTGCAGGAAAGAATCGATAGCATCCCCGAGCCCAGCTCCAGGATGTCAAGAGAACTTCGAGCCACGTAGCTCCCAATTCCAAGCATCCCCGAGCCCAGCTCCAGGATGTCAAAGGATCTTCGAGCCACGTAGCTCCCAACTCCAAGCATCCCCGAGCCCAGCTCCAGGATATCAAGAGACCTTTGAGCCACATAGCTCCCAACTCCAAGCATCCCCGAGCCCAGCTCCAGGATGTCAAGAGACCTTCGAGCCACGTAGCTCCCAACTCCAAGCATCCCCGAGCCCAGCTCTAGGATGTCAAGAGAACTTCAAGCCATGTAGCTCCCAATTCCAAGCATCCCCGAGCCTAGCTCCAGGATATTAAAGGATCTTCGAACCACGTAGCTCCCAACTCCAAGCATCCCCGAGCCCAGCTCCAGGACATCAAGAGACCTTCGAGCCTTGTAGCTCCAAACTCTAAGCATCCCCGAGCCCAGCTCCAGGATGTCAAGAGACCTTCAAGCCACGTAGCTCCCAACTCCAAGCATCCCCGAGCCAGCTCCAGGATGTCAAGAGACCTTTGAGCCAAGCAGCTCCCAGTCAACAATGTCCCCGAGCCCAGCTCCAGGACACCAGCTCGAGACCGGAGCTCAGATCTCTGGCCAAGTAAACTTCAAGCCACCAGCTCTCAGTCACCAACATCCTTGAGCCCAGCTCCAGGATGCTAGCTCGAGATCGGAGCTCAGATCTCCGACCAAGAGAACTCTGAGCCAAGCCGCTCTCCATCTCAAACGTCTCCGAGTCCAGCTCCGAGATGCCAAGAGATCATGGGGCCACGTAGCTCTCATCAACGCCTCAAGCCTAGCTCTAAGGCATCAAAGACCTGAGCCAAGATCTCAGGCAACCCCTGGGCCCGAGCCTAGCTCCACGTCCAGGAAGGCCTCGAGCCTAGCTCCAAGGCAATCAAGCCCGGTAACCCCCTTCTCTAATCTCCCCACTCGAAAAGAAGAGAGAGAGGAGAAGGAAAGAAAGAGAACAAAGGGGGGGCACTACAAGCATCCTCTTCTCTGATCTCCTCACTCTAAAAAAAAAAGAAGAAAAGGAAAAAAGAGAGGGGAAGGAAAGAAAGAGAACAAGAGAGGAACACAGCACGCACCCTCATCTCTGATCTCCCCGCTCATCAAAAAGGTGAGAGGGGAAGGAAAGAAAAAGAACGAGAGGGAAGTACAGCATCGAAGCTACCACCTTCCAAACTCAAGACCGGAGCTCAGATCTCCAGCCAAGAGAACTTCGAGCCACGTAGCTCTCAGTCATCCACATCCCCAAGCCCAGCTCCAGGATACCAACTGAAGACTGGAGCTCAGATCTCCGGCCAAGAGAACTTCGAGCCATGCAGCTCTTAGTCATCAACGTCCCTGAGCCCAGCTTCAGGATGCCAACTCAAGACCGGAGCTCAGATCTCCGACCAAGAGAACTTCGAGCCACGTAGCTCTCAGTCATCTACGTCCCCGAGCCCAGCTCCAGGACACCCACTCAAGACCGGAGCTCAGATCTCCGGCCAAGAGAACTTCGAGCCATGCAGCTCTCAGTCATCTATATCCCTGAGCCCAGCTCCAGGATGCCCACTCAAGACCGGAGCTCTGATCTCCGGCCAAGAGAACTTCAAGCCACATAGCTCTCCATCACCAACATCCCCAAGCCCAGCTCCAGGATGCCAACTCAAGACTGGAGCTCAGATCTCCGGCCAAGAGAACTTCGAGCCACACAGCTCTCAGTCATCAACATCCCCGAGCCCAACTCCATGATGCTCACTCAAGATCGGAGCTCAATCTTCTGCCAAGAGAACTTTGAGCCACACAGCTCTCAGTCATCAACGTCCCCGAGCCCAGCTCTAGGATGCCAACCCAAGACCGGAGCTCAGATCTCTGGCCAAGGGACCTCCGAGCCATATGGCTCTCAGTCAACAACACCTTCGAGCCCAGCAGCTCTCAAGTATCACAACTTCATCCCAAGCAAGGTGAAGCCCTTCTCTCTAATCTTCCATGCAAAAAAAAAGAAGAAGAAGAAGAGAATAGAAGAAATGGAGTGAAAGAAAGAGAGAAAGAAGGGAAGAACCATGCAAAGAAAATAGATGACCAAAAAGCTTAAGCTTCATTGATTAAACACAAGTTACAAGTGTCTTCTAGGCCCCTGACATGCCGGGTGACCCTAACTGAGTACAAGAAATAAAAGTACAAAATGAGGCAGGAAAGGGAAGGGCTACTCTACGCCGGTTGGTTTCTCTGCTAAGCCTGGAGGCTGGGAGTTCCCGCCTTCAGGAGCTTCCTACCGGACCTCCCTAACTTCGGAAGGATCACCCTCAGCTGGCATCGAAGGATCTGGGCCCATGGCTCCCGCGATGACCTCCTCGTCAGCCTCCGCCTCCGAGGCCGAAGGATACCTGAGGTAGCTACGGTCTTTGTCAGGAATAAGCGCCTCGACCTGGCCATGCAGGTACGTGAAACCCTTATAGAAGGAGTTCGACACCATCTGCTGGATTTCAATGATGAAGTCCTTCGAAGCCTTGAATCTGGCGATGGCGTCCTCAACACCCTTCGTGGCCTCAGCGGCCACCCTCCTCAACTCGGTGGCCTCTAGCCTGGCTGCCTCCATCGAGTTGGCTACCATCTCTACCGCCTTCTCAGCTGCGGCAAATTTCTCCTTCCCAGCTGCCAGCTCCGCCTGGGCAGCTCGGGCGATCTCCTTGTGTCGACCGACCTCAGCACTGTACCAGTTTAGCTTTTTCTCGACGATGGAGAGGTCGTCGATCGCCTTCTTTGAGCGGCTTCGCTTTAGGTCGCGAGCTGCCAGGAGTCCCTTCGCTCACCCCTCAGCATCAGCGAGCTCTTTCTCAAGGTCCTTGACCTTCAACTCAAGGACCCTGTTTGCCCCGACCTTCTCCTTCAGGTCGGCCTTCAAAGACTCAATCTCAGTGGCCTGTTGCCGCTCGAGACGCTCCCAGCTCAGGTAGCGGCCCTTGATGAAGAGGGCCTCGGCACCGATCTGCACCATGAAACGAGGTCAGCCTAAAAAAAAACCAAAAGAAAAGAAAAAAAAAAGAAAGAGAAAAAGAGAAAGAAGAAGAAGAAATGAAAGAGGGGGATAGCTCATGAAGTACAGCTGGAAAAAGATGGCACTGATAACATCGGTCAGCCGCATCCCGGCCATCTCTTGCCGGTCGCATACCTGGATGGAGAAATCCATCATGCATTCGGCTAGCTCGGGACTCTGGAGAAATGAACTTTTCAGCCCCATCTTGAAAGGGAGATGGCACCGCGCCTCCTCCCTCTTGCTCTCTTCGTGAGCAGGTGGCCTTGCCCCACTGGCTGAAGGACCCCAGGGGGGAGGCTGAGAAGCTGCATCGGCACCTCCATCGTAGCCCCAGTCATAGCCCGGATCTCCTCACCCATGACATCAGCGACGGGCGGACCCAGAGGATGGCAGGGTGCAACGGCAACAGCCGCGGCCCTCACCCGGACGACTACCTTGGGCTCTGCAGCGAGGGCCTACTGGGCTGGCCTCGGTGCCACAGAAGCTGCCCTCTCCACTGGCGCAGGAGCAGCACGAGATGAAAGGGATATGCCCTACAAGCCAATCTATGTTGTATCTCCCAAACCATTGTAATTGACAATTTTCTAAATAAAGGCATTATTTTCATCATACGCTATTTTTTATTATTATATGATGAACCCCATAGATTAGGGCTATGATTTTAGGGTTATGATGAGATCATACCAGTGAGACCTAAAATCTTAAAACCTTAATCTAAAGTAATCCTAGTCAAAGGAACCCTAAGTAGGGGATCAGGGTTTTTCCGATAAGACTAGCATATCCCGGGTATACTGGAAAGGGTGACTGCTCTCACAGTCACTTGTGTATGACACTAATGCTGGGATGTGGGTGCTCATTGGAGAATGAGTTCACTGATATGATCCAACTTGAGAACATCTAATGGAGTCTTAGCTACATGTCAATAGAAGGTTCTCATAGTGGGAGTGGTACAAGTAATCTTTTGACCTGAGACTGCCATAAGTACCTTATGTACATGAACCCATTCTTTGGTTCAATCCTAATCATGACACTGAGACATGCACAGGATTGATACTAGGAATGGTGAATTGGATATGAAGGTAATGAGTAGGTCAACAAGGAATCGATCACTCTTAGTAAGAGGAGATTGCATCCAGCTAGTCAACAATCGCATGATGATTCAGGAATCTTTGATCAAAGTGAAGATATTAGAGATGGTTTCTAATATCAAGATAATCTGATCATCATTATAAGATTGAGCTAGAAATAAATATAATATTGGATTTGACATATATCTATATCCATAGTTATATTTTGGGTGCAGGCTGATCGAAAGATTTAATTGTACGGTAACTCTCAACTGAAGGGTAATTTTGGTATTTCACCAGAATTTTCATATCTTCCGGGTAGACATGACACGTTGCTAGACGTAAATCTTATCTTGTGGGTTGATCAAGTTCAAAGATCACATGTTAGGAAGAGTCCTAATTGATCGAATCGGGTAAGCCCGGTTTGACCTAAATCGATTAGAAAGAGTTCTAATCAAATTAGGTCAACTTGTATTCGAATCCACTGCTGGCTAGATATGGAACCCAATGGGTCACACACTTAAGAGGATTGATCAAGAGTTTAATTTGGAATTAAATCATCTTTGCAGGATAACACTCTAGCAGGTGTTGCAAACCCTAGCTTCTATTCGGATCGGATTCGAATTAGGGTTCCGGATTGGGTTCAAATTGGGTTCTAATTGGACCTAATTAGACCCTAATTGAGAAAACGGGAATGTGGCTAACCCTATTGGCTAGCCATGTAGCTTGGCTAGCCTCCCCACTCGCCCCCTTTATTTTTCCATGCCAAATACCAAGAGTCCATGCGCATATGGACTCTTGGCGCGCCTTAAGGAAGAGTCCATGGCGCATGGACTCTTGGCATGCCCCAAAATTTCTCCGATGTTTTTATTTGGGGCGGCCTCCTTCTTAAGCAATTAGCGCACCATCTCTCCTCCCTTGGATGAAAATCCAATGGCTGATGGGATTTTGAGAAAGAAGGAAAGCGCAAACTCCTCCCGGGCGCGCGAAATAACATCTCTTCGGAGATGAAAAGTCGCGACTTCCTTCCTTTTAAAACACCGCGGTTTTTCCTTTAAGAAAAGCCATGGGATTTAATCTGGAAGGCCGTGAGATGGGTGGATTGGGCATGAGAAATAGGAAAGGGGCGTGAGACAAAGTGGAATGGGGTTTACGGAGAGTTGTGTTCTTCTGAGAAGACATCTCTCTGTAATCTATTTAAACAACAGAGGTCTCAGGTGTTTAAACTAATGAACAACAGAGTTTATTTTATTATCTTTTCTTTCCAGGAAACTGATTCCTCCTTAGCTTGTTTAGGACAAAGAGAGTTTCCCTCTTACAGAGTTCTCTTCTCTGTTGAAACTCAAGTCCAAAACAAGAGATAGGAAGAATCTCTTGATCGGTAAAAGAAAGGAACTCCTACTCTGTTTCTATTTCCTTTACTTTAAGACATTAGTGTCTTAAATCCATCTCCTCCTTCAAGACAAGAGTTTTATTCTTAGGACAAGGTCTTAAGAAAGGGAAAGGAAGAAGGAAGAAAGGAAGTAAGGAGCCCCTACCCTGAAGTTTTAGAGCCATAGTCCTCTTGAGTTCTAGGATAAGAATTCAAGTGAGGAAATTTTGAAGAAGCTTGCATCTTGATCAATCATCTTGTGGATCACCATTGGAGGGTGGACATTTGGACGCCTGGTGAAATCAAAAGAAGCATTCAACACCAAGTTCTGATTCTACATCAAAATTGGACTTAGCGTTAAAAGGTTGGTGCCCTAATTCTAACAATATTAGTTTGTATGTTTTAATTCGGAAATAAGGAGATCTTGGCTAAGGGATTTTGGTGCCAATTTCATCATTTTTGAAATTGCACTTCCGCTACGCTGCACTGGAATCCCCAACACGAGACACCTCTGAACTCGGACCCGCTGGGGCGGTCGAGCTCAGACCAACCACTACCGTGGGAGCGGCTGCAGAAGTACTCTCACTCCACGCCCGCCTCGGTGCAGGCTCCCCGGCCAGCCCGATTGGTGGCCTCTTCTTGGTGATGGCCAGAAGGTCATTCTCGGAGAAGATCATCCCTGCATGCAAATTACACAATGGTTAGAGCCTGTGGGAAACAATGCAAGAAGCACAAGAGTAAAGGATAAGAAAAGTTCAGGTCGAACTCACCCAACCCATTCGTTGGGTCGACCCCGGAGTCAGCGAGGTTCTGCTCAGACAACAGGACCTCGAGGGGAGGAATCTAGGCGGTGTGGAGCTGCTCGTAATCATCCCGATCAGCCACATCGATCATAGAATTTTGGTTGGGGGACTTGTTCGGATCGCTCCAGACCTAGTCGACCCCCTCGACCTCAATAAAGAAAAATTTGCTCTTTCATCCCCTGATGGAAGAGGGAAGCTCGAACTTGATGCCCTTCGGGTGGGAGGACAAGGACCACCACCCATCCACAGTTGGGTGGCGCTTCAGGGAAAAGAAAGCTTTGAACAAGGAAAATCAGGCAACGAACCCATGGAGGTGACAAAGCACAATAAAGAAAAAAATAACCCTAATAGCATTTGGCACTAGCTGCGTGGGGACTAGACGATAATTGTCCAAGACGGACAGGAAGAAAAAATGGAAAGGAAACCGGAGACCCCCAGAGAAGGTCCCCTCATAGAAGTTAAGACGGCCTGGGCCACTCGAAGTGACCCGTTCCCCCAGACGAGGGATCATAAGTCGGATAGAAGGTGGAATGCTATAGACATCCCGGATAGTCTTGAGTTTCCTGACGGTGACCGTTAAGGTGACCCCACCAGGACCTGCAGGCTGGATAGACTCAAAAACAGGAGCAGAAGAAGGAGGAGGGAGAGAAGGACCGGATCCTAGTTCCTTGATGAGAACCGAACCAGGAGGATGCCTCCTACTGAGCTCGAAGCGAGCTGCATCTTCCTCCCCACCAAAGGAAGAAGAGGAAGACACCGGCCTCCACTCGAAAGGACCGGCTTTGCCCTGATCAATGGAGGGGCGGAAGTCCAGACCAAAACGGGACATCCTCAAGGATGAAGGAAAGGAAGGACACAAAGTAGAAGACCAAAAAAAAGACTCAACCAGAAGAGGACCCCAGACCCGAAGGAAAAACCCTATTCTAACAGGGAAGGAGGAAGAAGAAACTAACCTAGTTCCTTAGAAAACACTGGGCAACTAGGAGGAAGGAGGAAGAAGCTTGGGCGCGGCAGCAGCAGGCACAGAGAATTAAAAAAGAATAGATGGTTCGGGTAAGGCCCTCCTTTCATTTTGAAATGACTCGAGGGATTTGTACCGATCCAACCCCTCCGCCAACGGATCTACACCACGTGCCACCCATCGACGAGAATGGCATCCCTGGTCGCATTGGTCCGCAGGGCCGACCCTCGAAGTGCCAGCAATCATGGCCATCATCATGCCAGATTTTTGCCTTTCTATATCAGTACCGCAATTACTCCCTTCGACCTGAGCACTGCTCACTAACGGGCCTCGAGAGTGGGGGACAAATGATGTGGAGGGATCGCTGATGTGGAGGAACTGGCAGGCCCCACGTCAAGAAAAGATGCCGCGTTGACTCTCTAGCCCAGATTCCACTACCGAGTTGAGCTGAACTCCCTCAAAACAACAAGCCAAGCTCAGTCCTCCACCAGGTTATGCCCGCAAGCTCGGGATGCCTAGGTCGGAGCTGCCTTCTGCCCTCCAGAGCGAGACCCTTGGAGGCTAATGCCCTGCGGTCGAGGTCGAGCTCATCGCTCACCCACCGATGTGGAGCCTCTCCGGGCACGCGCCCTCTAATGCAGAACGAAAGAGATGATGCGATGCGGAAGTAAATTAAGACTAATTCTTTTTTTTTTTTTATATTTCAGAAGTCGGCTTTGACTCAAAGGAAAGTTAAACTGAATTGAAAGAAACTATATAATAATTGAAAGCACAATTTAAAGAAACTAGATTATCAGAGTAGTTCAGAAGTAAAGGATCGCTGGGGGTTGAGAAACTCCCGGACCTAGGGTTTCGCTCTGAACTTCAACAGGACAGAAGTAAAGAGAAGAGAAGGGTTATGAACCAGACAGTGATCTTCACAGAGTTTATTGGAAGGACTCTCTTGAGCAGATTGTTGGATCCTCGGATTCGGGTATCTTCGTAATGGATCCTCCAATACTTGTCCTTTGGCAGAGTTGGCTTCTCCTGAACTCAAGATCTGGGAAAGAAGAAGAACAAGTTATGGAACCAGATACTCATGGAAGGATTTACCAGATAGAAGAACTTGAAAGTTGATGTTGCTGAAATCTGGATTCTCCTGGAGGCTGATATGACTTCCTTTGGGATTTGCTCTGTATCTGAAGTATCCGAACTGGACCTGGATGCTGGTGGTCGGCCTTGACTTGGAGAGAAGGGCCGTGAGAGATGGGGTAGGCTAGGGTTTGGTGGAATGAAGAGGATGATGGGTGGCTAGGGTTTGGAGTTGAAGCGGCTAACCTAGGGTTTTGGGGTTGGAGATCTCACACCTCCTCAAGGTTCCTAGGGAACCCGGATTTACTCCCTCACAGAGCTCAACACCTAGATGCAAGTGCGGAAGAGAGAAACATAAAGTTGCTCACACAAAATTTGAATTCATTCATCAGTTGTCTTTTTTAAAACTTACAAGAGGGGTTTATTTTATAGGTCTTTATAAGAGGTCAGGGTTTTACATCTTTCCATGTGGGACTAATAGGATGGATCCTCAAATTAGGTTTGTAGAATCAATTCCTTCTCATATGGCCGGCCAAGAGGTTCCATAAGTGTTGATTGATGGCTCCAAATGGTAAATAGGTGGCGCCTCCTAGCCTTGCTCTTCAAGAAAAATTTTCTTCCTTCCTTGCCTGGTTTTATCTGGAAATATTTGGGCGCCTCCTAGTCTTGCTCCCCAAGCTTTGCTCCTTTCTTTTCATAGCTTGGCTTTTATGGAAGTATTTTGGGCGCCTCCTTGGATTGAGGATCTTAAATTGATTTCTCCTTAAGTGGCGCGTGAAAGAAGGGACCTGCTTTCTTGTGGTGTGGGGACCAAAGCACACTGGATGGAGATGTGGCGCCCCCTGGACTCAGGCGTGTGGCTGGGAGTGTGGCGCCCACTTGCTTGGGCCTGGGAGAAAATATGGCACCCTGGAGAAGACCTAGACCACTACTAGGACTTGTACTGAGTCAACATGACTCAACAAAATTTAAATTGCAGGGAAATACAGACTCAAACTAAAATTGAGTTGACCAAGTCAACCCTTATTACAAAACCAGAAAAATCCTAATTCTTTGGGCAAGGTCAATCAGAAATTCAGATGGAGCCCTGAAGTCTTCTTCTGAGTCTGGTACCCGCACCACCCTCTGGACCGAGTCCGCCTTCCGCCCTCTAGAGCGAGACCCTCGGAGGTTAGTGCCTTGCGGTCGAGGTCGAGCTCAGTGCTCACCCATCGATGTAGAGCCTCTCCGAGCGTGTGCCCTCTAGACCGGGTGTGCCTTCCGCCCTCCAAAGCGAGACCCTCAGAGGTTAGTTCCCTGTGGTTGAGGTCAAGCTCAGTACTCACCCGCCGATGTGGAGCCTCTCCGAGCACGTGCCCTCTGGACTGGGTCCACCTCCTGCCCTCCGGAGCGAGACCCTCGGAGGTTAGTGCCCTGTGGTCGAGGTCGAGCAGAAGCACTCACCCGCCAATGTGGAACCTCTCCGAGCGTGCACCCTCCAGACCGGGCCCACTCTTTGCCCTCCTCCATCGAGATGCCCCCGCAAGCTCAGAGCGCTTAGGTCAGAGCGAGCCTTGCCGTTCTAGCTCAGTCCCAGCTCGGACGAGGTCATCGCCAGCCTAGAACGCCGACGAGCCGCCCGAGGACCGTACTGGAGCACCTACCAGACTGTACTGACCACCTACGACCACCAGTTATACTAGAAAGGCAAGCAGCACGTTGATCGAGATGCCACACTCCTCACTAACCACTCAAATCTCCCAAGAAAGGAAGCAAATCGGGAGATTCGAATCCCGCGGGTGGTGGCTCGCCATTCAAGGCACTGCCAAGTTTCCCGGAATGAGGCAACCAAGAGGAGTGCCGGAGCGCCTGACAACTTCCCTTATCATGAATCAAGAAAGACCTCTCGGGACATCACCGCATGCACCTGATAGCCCGGCAACCTAGTTTGTTACAAAACTCGGAGGTAACACACAACAACTCCAAGACATAGGCAAAAAACACAAGCCAGAGAGAGAGAAGAGAAAAAGAGGGGAGGAGTGCAACCCCCACTAGTAAGAGGGGCATGGCACCACCACTACTACGAGCACAAGCACAAGCCCGACCAAGAGGGTGAAGCGCCATTATCACTACAGTTGAAGGAAAACTAGGGATACAAGGAGAGATGGAGGAACAGGGGACCCCTTTGTCCCCGCTATCACTCTCCCCCTACAACGTTTTCACCTTCACACACATTTTTCACTCCTCCTAGAGCAGAGTCCATCAAGAGGGGCCCGATCAGGAGGATCTGTTCCCCTGGATCGTCACTGACTTGATCATCGGAGTGTCCCTGTCGGAAACCCTGGCTCGGGTCTCTAATCCCTGTCTCGTAGGTTTAGGAGCGGAGGACCGTCGGGCGGCAAGGCGACTGCACCCTGCACGGAGGTCCGGGAGCCGAGGATGGCCGGGTGGTAGGGGGAGCGCATCTCCGGCACTGACAGCAGCTACGGGCCATGACGATCTTGGCGGCAACAGCAGCAATGTTTCAAATGGCATAGATGATGTGTCGACACATGGACTTTATGTGTCGACTCAAGGTGTTAACACATGGATCAACACATCGCCTGAGACTTTCAAGCCACAGAACTTGTAGAAGTTGAAGGAACAGTTGATGTGTCGATACATGGATGCAACGTGTCGACTCAATATGTCGACTCAACTGAGAATGTGTCGACTCAGCTGATTTTTCTAGAGAATCTGAATGGAACACTTTGAACTTGTGTCGACTCAAGAAGAACATGTGTCGACCTAATGTGTCGACACATGAAGAGGAAGTGTCGACACATGGAGTTCTGACAATAGTAACGGATAGTTTTTTTCAAGCGCAAAACTCGCCCAAATGCCCTCCAACGGCTAGTTTTTCAAGTATAACAGCTAGATTTCAATTTTGGGGGCTTGGGAAGGTATATAAAAGCTCTAAATCAAATCAAGACAACAACTATTCAACTATTCAAAAAAGCATTGAATATCCTTAAAGAGTTTAAAGAGAAAAGAAGAGAGAAGAGCCTTAACTCCTATTCATTCAAAGCTCAACCACTCTCAAGCAAAAGGAAGCCTTCCAAGCATTCAAAGATATCATGTGCATTGAAGATCATTCAATCTTGGGTATTCAAAAGGCTTCAACAAGAGCAAAGCAATGTCACATCGAGCTACATCGACTTATTTGCTTTATTATTGAAAGCTTACATTGGTTTTTTATTTCTTTATCTTATATCTTGTAAAGGTTATTGGTTATCCTATTGGAAAACCAAGTGAGGTTATTGGTAAGCCTTGAAAACCAATTAGGTTGGTGGTTAACCCGTAAAACTATTTAGGTTCTTGGTCAGCCCGGAAAACCAAGGGAGGTTTTTGGTTAGCCTTGTGAAAACCAATTAGGTTCTTGGTTAGCCCATAAAATCAAGTGAGGTTGTGACTTGTACGTCTTGTAAAATAAGTCAGGTTTTGATTAGTGAGCCTAGAAAACTAATCGACTATAATAATTGGATTATAGTGAATTCCCAAGGGGATCTTGGGGAGTGGATGTAGGTGCATTGTTGGCACCGAACCATTATAGATTGTTGAATTTGTGATTGCTTGTTCTCTCCCTCCTTGCTCTTTACATTTTGCTTATTACTTTTAATTTCTGTTGCACTATTACTTTAGAGCATTGCACTTAAATCATAGTACCTTGTTAAATTGAATTGCATATCTTGTCTTATGTAGTTTGTAACTTGTATTATCAAGCTTAGCTTTAAATTTTTAGAGACCCAATTCACCCCCCCTCTTGGGTTGCTTTCTGGGCAACAACCTTTCTTTATTGGGAGCATTCGCATGGACTATTACAATCAGGAACCTGATGCTTGAGAAACTCCTAGAGGTTGTTGAGTACTTGAGATGTGGGGAGGCAGGCTAAGCTAAGAGGATAGACAAGTGTAGGAGGTAGCCCACCTTTTTTGGCTGCACAGTAACCCTCTTGGTAAAGAAAAAAATTATTTTGTTTTCCTCTTAGCATTTTCCAATTTGATAAAATCTTTATCTATAGGTGTGTGTTGGCTCTACCCCATGATTTTGATGAATAACAAAATGCTGAGTACATATTGTATACTAATGTCTATTTCTAGTTGAGTTTTTAGGAAACAAGCACCTTAAATTCTCAAAACTAAAGTTTCGTGGCACGCTTTGGCATGAAGTATCATTCATGATTTGTGGAGTCTTCTCCATGCAAAAATGGCTTAAATAAGTTCAATTATTGCTTATTTATATGGCATTTAAATTTCATAAAATAATCTTATGCTTTTAGCCTGATTGGCACTTAATTTTGAAGTTTGCAGAACCAAGTGTCGACACCTGGAAGGGTAAGTGTCGATACTACAGCATTTGGCACGCAGAAAATCTCCTTGGCATGCCAAGTGTCGATACCTAGAACTCAAGTGTTGACACCTAGAACTCAAGTGTTGACACCTGAAACTCAAGTGTCAATACTCATGTTCCCAAGTGTCAACTCAAGGCCTGAGACTTTTTGAAAATCCAGAACTTGGCCATGGAGAATTTTGGTGTCAAGTATCGACACCTATAAATCAAGTGTCGACACTTGAAAGTTCAAGTGTCGACACCTGGAAGTTAAGTGTCAACACCTGACAGTCAAGTGTCGACACCTGACAGCCAAGTATCGACACTCGGGTTCTGATAGCCCTAACGGATCTATTTTTATGAGTTGCAGAAACATCTTTTCAAGCTCCAAATGGCTAGATTCAAAGCTCCAATGGTCACAAAACATTTTTTGGAAGTTTTTGAAGTATTTAAGCTTCACCAAACTCATTCTTGAAGCATTGAAGTTCATTGAAAGCTCAAAAATCAATATTCTCTCAAGAACTTCACTTCAAATGCCATTAAAAGAGTGATTCCCTGAAAAAGCTTACAAGCCTATCCTTTCATCATTCCAAAAAGAGAGCTTGAAGAATATTCCAAGGAGAAGACAAGACAAGCATCAATTAGAGCCTCAAAGCTTCCATTCTATTCTTGAAGAGAGTTTGTTTTTTCTATTTAAATTGTATATATGAAATTCTCTTGTATTTTGACCTAGCTTTCAAGGGTTTCTTGAAAGTAGGTTGTTGTGGTTGTTGGTGAGCCAAAGGGACAAAACCAACTAGAGTTGACTTGTGAGCCCAAAGACAGAACAAGTATAATGGTTTGTTGGTGAGCCTAGATAATAAAACTAACGTAGGTTTTGACTTGTGAGCCTTTCGGCTGTAATCTTGGAGAGATTATAGTGGAATTTCCAAGGGTGGCTTGGGGAGTGGATGTAGGTGCTAGGTTTGCACTAAACCACATAAAACCTTATGTTTGTGTGTGATTATCTCTTCTACCTCTTGTTCTTTACTTCTTGCACTCTAATTATTGCTTTCCATTGCATATAATCTAGTGCATCAATTTCATTACTCCCAAACACCACAAGGCCCGCATATTATTGCTTTAAATTTTTTTTAAAAGACCCAATTCACCCCCCTCTTGGACTCTATTTTTGGGCAACAAATGGTATTAGAGCACCGGTACTCTCTTGTAGGTCCAAGGATCTTGAGTAAAAGATCATGGCAGCCCTAATAGGAATGGGTGTTGTTGAAGGTCAAGCTTCAAACCATCCCCCACTATTTAATGGCATGAATTACACTTATTGAAAAACTCGCATGTGCATATTCATTCAAGCCATTGATTATAATCTTTGAAGGACAATCATAAAAGGTCCTCATCAGCCTACTATGTTAGTTAATGGCATTCTCACTCAAAAAATAGAAGATGATTGGGATGAAAATGACATTAAGCAAATAGAGCTTAATGCGAAGGCTATGAATCTATTATTTTGCTTCCTTGATCCAAGTGAATTCAATAGAATATCTAACTATCTCTCTACTAAGAAAATATGGGACACACTTGAGGATACCCATGAGGGTACACTCCAAGTGAAAATTACTAAGGTTAACATGCTCATTCACACATATAAAATATTTAAGATGGAACCTACTGAATCTATAAGTGAGATGTATATTAGGTTCACAAATATCGTGAATGGCATGAGAAGCTTAGGAAATATTGTATCTAATAGTGAACTTGTAAACAAACTTCTCAGGTCTCTTTCAGCTTTATGGGATGCTAAGGTGACAGCCATAGAGGAAGCCAAGGATGTCAACACTCTACCCCTCGAGCAACTGTTAGGCTCATTAATGACTTATGAGCTTTCTTTAAGACAAAAGAACATGGATGTTGACAAGAAGAAGAAAGTGATCGCTTTTAAGTCCATCGCAAGAGAAGAATCAAGCGATGAATTCGAAGAAGAAGATGAAGAAGATGAGATGGCTCTAATGGCAAGAAAGTTCAGAAGGTTCATGAGGAAGAAGAAATTCAACTTCAAAAAGAAACCTCTAAAATTCAACAAACCTAGTATAGATCGTAACACAATAATGACCTATCATGAAGGAAGGCCAATAATAGTATTTTAACACCAAGCATGTTAGTCAAGAATTAAATCAATCAGATCGGCCAGGCTAGTGGAAGAGATGTGGGGGTCCCCCCGTTGCTTTCCTAGACACCAATTTAAAAATTGGCCAGGTCAGACAACGGAACCAATTAAAAACCACGATTCCCTTTACCTTCCCAGAACCACCTTTCTAGACACCGAAATGACTAATTATCCATCATGACTAATAATGCTTATCGGTTAACTATACTACTACTTAATATAATTTTAAGAGGGATTTATGCAATGCCAGCACATTCAATTAAAAGCTATCACATATATTAATACATGCTTTAAACTAAGCAAATATGTGAAATGTGTGCCATCATACTAGGACAACCATTTACCACATAATGGATACACCATTATGCCAGGGCAACCTTATTTCAGTATGATGGCTCCAGGGCTAATCATATCTCTAAGACAATTAGGATTTGAGTGGAAAACCCTAACTGGTGGCAATCATCAAACTCATGTTCAATCAAAGACATGCATTGTGCATCAATAAAGACTTTATCATGATACTACATCATTCAATAAAACATGAATTGAATTTCATAAGTTTTAATCCTAATAAGGATGCTCTGATACCACTATTGGGTTCGGGGACCAGTGCGGAAGCGTGGATTTCAAAAATTTATGAAATCAAGTCCGAACTCTAATCCCAAAATCTCCTTATTAGCAATTAAAACTGTGACTACATTCATGTCCAAATTTAAACATTGTTTAAATACTAACCTCAGATCGCTATTACCAGTCTGATGCAGAAACGAACTCCAAATTGAGTAGCCTCTTGAACACACCAGGCGTCCACTTGTCCGCCCTTCGATGGTGATCCACACAGGCAGATGATCAAGACACTGACTCCTTAATTGGGTTCCTTCCAATCAAGTTCTACCCTAAGAACTTGATATATGGGCTATTGGCTAGGACTCCTCTAGCCAAACTGGGACTAAACCTTCTCTCTTACCCTTCTCCTCGTCTTCTAGCAACTTTGGCCCCTTAAGACACTCTTGTCTTAAGAATAAGCCCTTGTCCTAAAATGGGACAAGGCTTGTCTTGGAGGAAGAAGAAAATTAAGACAAGATTGTCTTAATGTAAGAAAGAAAGGAGAGGCGCCTTCTTCCTTTACCGTCGGAGAGTTTCTCTC
Organism: Areca catechu; assembly: GCA_021397845.1. NCBI lineage: Eukaryota > Viridiplantae > Streptophyta > Magnoliopsida > Arecales > Arecaceae > Areca > Areca catechu. Next base: position 78,211,881 of record CM038050.1, read on the forward strand.
TGACTCTCCTTCTGTTCTGAGATTCGACAGAGCCTAGGCTCTGTAAAGGAATCAAAGAGGAAAGAGAGGAGGGGGAAACAATCTTCTGGAGAGGGAGAAGGAAAAAGAAGCAAGGCTTCGCCGTAGAAAATCTAGAATAATTTTTACGGTGAAGTCTTCTCCTTAAATAGGCGACAGAGAGGCGCCTTCTCATCTGTAATCATCCTCTCACGTCCCTCTCTCCCTTCTCACATCCTTTCCCTTTATCTCACGGCCCTTGGGATTAATCTCACGGCCTTTGGGATGGGAAGACGCAAGGAAGAATCGCGAAAAACACAGAAGGGCGCGCACAGAAAGAAGAGTCGCGCCCCTTCGGTGTTTTTTTTTTTCTTTTTCACGGTAATTCCATTTTTTTTGAAGAGTCCACACCTAGGTGGACTCTCTTCCACGCCTCTTCAGCCAAAAACGCCGACTTCCTTTCTTTTCTCATGCAGAAACGCCGCTTGGAGAGAGTCCACGCGCGCGTGGACTCTTCTCCTTGCGCGCACGCGTGGGAAAAGAGGGGAAAGGGCTTAGGCGATGTGGGAAAGGGGTTTAGCCTATTAGGTTAGCCCAATTGCTAGCCTACTATTAGCCCAATGTCTTGAATCTTCAATTAGATTCAAACCGGAATGAATTTGGATCTAAAAAAGACCAAATCGGAACCCTAACTCGAATCCGATTCAAGTAGAAGCCATGGTTTGCAACACATGCTAGTGTGTTCATCTGCAAACGAGATTTAATTCTAAATTAAAACCTTGATTATCTGTCCTGAGTGTGTGACCCATTGGGTTCCATACTTAGCCAGCAGTGGGTCCGAGTGCAAGTTGACCTAATTTGATCAGAACTCATTCTAATCGATTTAGGTCAAATCGAGCTAACTCGAGTCAGTCAATTAGGACTCCTCCTAATTAGTGATCCAATTAAACCATTTAATTTGATCAACCCACAAGACAAGATTGATGTCTAGCAACGTGTCATGTCTACCCGGAAGATATGGAAATTCTGGTGAAATTCCAAAACTACCCTTCAGTGGAAAGTTCCCGTACAATTCGATCCTTCAATCATCTTGCATCCCGAATATAACTATGGATATGGAATCATGTCAAATCCAGTTTATACTCATTCCCAGCTCAGTCATACACTAATGATTCAATTAATTCGATATTAGAAATCATTTCTAATATTTGTACTTTGATCAAAGATTTCCTGAATCATCATCTGACCTAATTTGGCTGGATGCAATCTCCTCCTACTAGGAGTGATCAATTCCTTGTTGACCTACTCATTTCTTTCATATATAATTCACCACACCCAGCATCAACCTTGTGCATGACCCAGTGTCATGAATGAGATTGAACCAAAGCATGGGTTCATGTACATAAGGTATTATGGCAGTCTCAGGTCATAGGACTACTTGTACAACTCCCACTATGAGAAACATCTATTGACATGCAGCTAAGGCTCCATTAGATGTTCTCAAACTGGATCTATTCAGTGAACTCATTCGCTAATGAGCACCCACATCCTTGTATTAGTGTCCTACACAAGTGACTGTGAGAGCAGTCACCCTTTTCAGCATACATAGGATGTGCCAGTCTTACCGGAAACCCTGATCCCCAACTCAGGGTTCCTATGACTAGGAATATTCTAGATTAGGGTTTTAAGGCCTTAGATCTCACTGGTATGATCTCATCATAGCCCTAGGACCATAGCCCTAACCTATGGGGTTCATCATATAATGACACAGCGAATGATGAAAAAATATTGCCTTTATTAACTTGTCAATTTACAATGGTCTGGGAGATACAAATATTGGCTTATAGGGCATAATCCTTTCAATCTCCCACTTGCACTAAAGCCAATCGCTCTTATTCTTTAACCCCATACAATCGAGGTGGTGATCAAACTCCCGTTGTGGTAGAGCCTTAGTGAACGGGTCTGCTATGTTGTTCTTTGTATCCACTCTGTTGATGCAGACTTCTTGTCTCTCGATTATCTCTCGGACAAGATGGAAGCGTCTCAGAATGTGCTTGGACTTGTGATGGGCTCTCGGTTCCTTAGCTTGAGCAACTGCTCCAGTGTTATCACAATAGAGTGGCACCGGGCTCTCAATCTCAGGAACTACTCCCAACTCTGTGATGAATTTCTTCATCCAGACAGCTTCCTTTGCGGCTTCACTAATAGCTATGTACTCTGCCTCGGTAGTTGAGTCAGCTACAGTCTGCTGTTTAGTGCTTTTCCAACTTACTGCTTCACCATTCAAGGTAAAGACATACCCTGAAATGGATTTACTATCATCTGGGTCTGATTGAAAACTAGAGTCTGAATAGGCTTCTAGTTTAAGATCAGACCCTCCGTATATGAGAAAAATATCCTTAGTCCTTCTCAGGTACTTAAGAATATTTTTCACAGCCTTCCAGTTATCCTCTCCTGGATCAGCCTGAAATCTACTGGCTACACCCAAGGCATATGCCACATCAGGCCTGGTACATAACATAGCATACATAATTGACCCTATAGCCGAAGCATAAGGTATAGAACTCATTCTATTTCTTTCTTCAGGTGTCTTAGGAGACATCCTCTTAGAAAGACGTATGCCATGACCAATAGGTAAGTAACCTCTTTTACTTTCCTCCATGCTAAATCTCTTTAGCACCTGGTCAATGTACCTAGACTGGGATAAACCTAGCATCCTTCTTGATCTTTCTCTATAGATCTTTATACCTAGTATATAGGATGCTTCTCCCAAGTCTTTCATGGAAAACTATTTCGATAACCACACTTTGACTGATTGTAACATTGGGATATCATTCCCAATAAGAAGTATATCATCAACATATAGAACTAAGAAAACTATGGCACTCCCACTAGTCTTCTTGTACACACAAGGTTCATCCTCATTTTTGAAAAAATCAAATTCTTTGACTGTTTTATCAAATCGGATGTTCCAACTCCTGGATGCTTGCTTTAATCCATAAATGGATTTTTTTAGCCTACATACCTGATTAGGTTTAGTCTCCAAGACAAAACCTTCTGGCTGTGACATATAAACCTCTTCCTCAAGGAAACCATTGAGGAATGCAGTTTTTACATCCATTTGCCAGATCTCATAATCATGATATGCTGCTATGGCAAGCATAATCCGAATAGATTTGAGCATGGCAACAGGAGAAAATGTTTCATCATAATCTATTCCCTGTTTTTGTCTGAAACCCTTAGCCACCAATCTGGCTTTATAAGTTTCAACTTGGCCATCTGCCCCAATCTTCCTTTTATAGACCCATTTACACCCAATGGGGTTAATACCCTCTGGTGCATCAACCAAAGACCATACTTGGTTGACATACATGGAGTCCATCTCGGATCTCATGGCTTCCAGCCATCTGTCTGAGTCTCTACTCATGACTGCTTCCGTATAGGTTAGAGGCTCATCATTTTGAATGATTTGGGCTTCATTATTTTCAATTATGAACCCATACCTCTCAGGTGCCTGTCGCACCCTATCAGACCTACGGATAGGAGTGTGTTCAGGTTCTATATTAACTATGTTGTTACTTGACTGAGATGTGTCTATTTGTTGAATTTCATTAAGTTCGATATTTCTACCAGTGCCCTTTTGTAGGATGAATTCTTTTTCCATAAAAGTGGCATGCCTACTGACCAAAACCTTTTGCTCAGTAGGATGGTAGAACAGATATCCTATACTATCTCTAGGATATCCGATAAATAGACATTTGTCTGCTCTAGCATCTAGTTTATGTCCAAAATTTCTTTTTACATAGGCTGGACATCCCCATATCTTAATATACTTAAGATTGGGCTTCTTACCTCTCCATAATTCATATGGAGTGCTAGAGACAGTTTTAGATGGTACTCTATTCAAGATATAAGTTGCTGTTTCCAAAGCATATCCCCAGAAAGAAAAAGGTAACTCCGTGAAGCACATCATGGACCGTACCATATCCAATAAAGTGCGATTCCTCCTTTCAGCAACACCATTTAATTGTGGTGTGTAAGGAGGAGTCCATTCAGAGATGATCCCCTTATCTTTAAGGTGATCAAGAAACTCAGTGGATAAGTACTCACCTCCTCTATCTGATCGGAGGATCTTTATACTTTTTCCTGTCTGTTTCTCTACCATACTTTGATACTCTAAAAATTTTTCAAAAGCATCGGACTTATGTTTCATTAGATACACAAATCCATACCTTGAAAAATCATCAGTAAATGTGATGAAGTATGAGTATCCACCATAGGCTTGAGTTGTCATAGGCCCACATATATCTATGTGTATGAGTCCCAATAACTCTTTTGTCCTTTCTCCATGTCCACTAAATGGAGTCTTGGTCATCTTACCCATGAGACATGATTCACAAGTTCCTAATGACTCATAGTCATAAGGATCAAAGAAATTTTCTTTGTGTAACTTGTTAATCCTAGTCTCACTAATATGTCCAAGTCGACAATGCCAAAGTAAGGTATTGTTTACATCATCTCTTTTCCGTTTGTTAGAAACATGAAAAATATTGTCATTAGTGGAAAGAGTTAATAGACCATTGCAGAATATGCCATAACATATAATTTCGTTAGATAAAGAAATTGAGCAGCCACTACTCATTACATTCATAGTATATCCTTGTTTAAGTAACAAGGGTACAGATATGATATTTCTAATGATTTTTGGCATATAGTAACAATTCCTTAGCTCCAAGATCTTCCCTGAAGGTAACTTCAAAACATAAGTCCCTACAGTTTCTGCTTGGATGGGGTTCCCTCCAGCACCGTAGAGCTCAAAGTTACCTTCCTTCAATACTTTAAGCCCCTGAAGTCCCAGCAATGATTTGTAGATGTTATGACCACAGGCGGTATCCAACACCCAAGTATTTGAAATGGAAGAATCCAATGACAAAATAGTATGAACTTCTTTCATACCTTTTGGTGCCTCTGATGCACCAGGCTTCACACTTGCAAGGTAAACCTTGCAGTTCCTTTTCCAATGACCCGGCTTGCCACAATGAAAGCAGGTCATCTGTCCGGAGGCCTTCTTTCCTTTCTTCTTCTTAATGCCCCCTTTGGGATTCATCCTCTTACTGGAACCCTTTTTGCCTGTCTTCTTCTTATCCACAAGAAGAACTGGAGCCTTATTTTTCTTTACATGGCTCTCTGCTGTCTTCAACATATTCAACAGCTCAGGCAAGGAAGAATTAAGTTTGTTCATATGGTAATTAAGAACAAACTGTGAAAATGACTCTGGGAGTGATTGCAAGATCAAGTCTTGATTCAACTCCCCATCCATTACAAAACCTAATTGACCTAATCGAGTGATTAGATCAATTATCTTTAATACATGGTCTTGTACTGATGTACCTTCTGTCATCCTTGCACGGAACAACTGCTTAGATATTTCATATCTAGCGATTCTACTGTGTTCTCCATAAAGCTCTTTTAAATTGAGCAGTATGGAGTTAGTATCCATGCTATCATGCTGCCTCTGCAACTCATTAGTCATAGAGGCAAGCATAACACACTTGACAGTAAGTGAGTCATTTTGCCACATATTATATGTGGTCTTCTCCTCTTGCGAGGCATCTTCCCTTGGTGGTTCCAAAATTGGGGTATCAAGAATATAGGAAATTCTTTCTTGACTGAGTACTATTTTTAAATTTCTCAGCCAATCAACATAATTAGGCCCAGTCAATTTGTTGGCATCTAAAATACTACGGAGTGAGAGTGAAGAGGCCATTTATCTACATTTAAATAAAGAACAATACATAAGCAAACAACCATGAAATGACAATACATAATTAAATTAGGACTTTAATTTAATTATGTCTCCCACTATTTTATCGAGCATCATAACCCTCTATACGATGATCGAGAAAACCCTAATTAGTTTTTCTTAGTGGGGTTGAGATCCCAATCCCTTATAAAAGACCTTGTGTGTACACAACAAATCTTATATAAGTTCATAGGTAGGAAATCTCTCTCCAATTGTAACCCGTACAATTCTCAACTTATCCCGGCCTCTAAAATATTAATAGCCTTGTGTATACACAACAAACTATAATATTTCAGTTAAGTAAGACCCTTCATAGCCATATAGTCATGACTTTAATAGTAATACCCTTGTGTGTACACAACAAAATATTACATTAAATCATGCCATAAATAAATAATTGTATTAGGCCAAAAATTGTGTTAGTCACCATATTAGGTCTTGTGTGTACACAACAAACCTAGTATAGATCGTAACACAATAATGACCTATCATGAAGGAAGGCCAATAATAGTATTTTAACACCAAGCATGTTAGTCAAGAATTAAATCAATCAGATCGGCCAGGCTAGTGGAAGAGATGTGGGGGTCCCCCCGTTGCTTTCCTAGACACCAATTTAAAAATTGGCCAAGTCAGACAACGGAACCAATTAAAAACCACGATTCCCTTTACCTTCCCAGAACCACCTTTCTAGACACCGAAATGACTAATTATCCATCATGACTAATAATGCTTATCGGTTAACTATACTACTACTTAATATAATTTTAAGAGGGATTTATGCATCCGTCCGCCCACCTGGGACCGTGCCGCCCTGCGCCGCCGCTGGCCTGCTGCCCACTGCTGTTCCCGCCACCTACCGGCCCCCGCCCGGCCACTAGTGGGTTTCGCCGCCGCCCACGCCAGTGGAAAGATGAATGGACTTGGGAGGCATCCGTCCGCCCCGTGCATCTGTGTGATGCCGCCGCAGCCGCCCGCCTGCCGCCGTGCCCCCACCCCGCCGTCCACCGGAGGCCTCGCCGATGCCTAGGAGTTCCCATGCCATGGAAGGCCAAACGGCATGCACAGGGCGTGCTGTGCCCCCCTGTGTCACCTCGCCTGCAGCCCACCGCCAGCCCTCCACCGCTCGCCATCCATCGGCCCCATCCGCCATCCGCTTCCCGGTCGTCCGCTGGTGCCCCGCCGGAGTTGGTTCCCTCCCTGTCCATGGTCATGAGATGAGTTTGCATGGATTTCAGAGCAGTCCAACTTTCAGAGCAGCACGCCTTCTGGAGCAGATCATCAAGTCGACACGCTTCCCAGAGTAGATCAGCACCAATATTGATGCAGTACAGTTTTTGATGTAATTTATTTTTCTTTTTTGGGTTTCTACTAGGCTAAGTAACTGAGGGTTTTGGTTTTTCTATATAAAGGGGCCCCCTCCCTCCTGTAATCAGAAGTTGAATGAATTTTTTTTTTAGCCACTGGTTCTGGTTCTGGGCTGAGGCCTGTTTTTCCTTCACCTGTGGGTGTCGAGGGGTGTGAGACCCCACTTCCTTCGCTCGCATGCGAGCATCGAGAGGCGCGAGGCCCTAGTTATCCCCTTTCCATTGAGTCCCCCTCTTGGCCTTAGAGATTTTTCTTTACGGCCCCAGGTAGCGATTTAGGTAGGATGCCCTAGGCTCCGCGTGTAGTGAGATGGGTGGGATGCCTTAGACTACATGTAGTGGGATGGGTGAGATGCCTTAGAGGTACGATGTCTCTATGTGAAGGTGAGTCCCTGGTCCTAGAGTGTCCATGTTTCCTATCCTCCATCCCATGTTCCTCCATCCAGAAAATTGAAAACCCAAAAGAGTTCAGCTATTTTTAGGATTTTAGTTTGAGTCGCCCTAGTCCCGGGAGGCTTCTTAGTCCTTCCATGGTCCTAGTTTGTTTAGGTTTTTCCCTGTTTTCCCAATAAATCAGGTTACGTCTCAACCGTCTCGCATCATTAAGTCACATAAGAAAACACTCAAACCTAAGCCCATGTACACCCATGTCTCACATGTTCTCTCTACCCTGGATCAAGCCCCTGGCCCAACATGCCATGATTCAAAATGACTCAGAGCCCCCTGGCACAACTCTAAGACCTCTGGAATACCTCCAGAAACTACTTGGCACGCCTCCAAGCTCTCAGGGATCACCTCGAACATCCTTGCCATGGTCTTCCAAGTCTCTCCAAGGCTTGGGAGCACCATACAAAATCCTACAATCTTCACCTTGGTGCCCCAAAGCCTTGGCAAACCTGGCAATGTCCTTCTACACAACCTCGCTGTAACTACATGTCCTGACAGCCCCTCATGCCAATCTCTGCACACTCTGCTCCACCTGGCTAAGTGCACCCTTGGCGCTCGTGCTAGGATATGGACAGTATCCCTACACCTCTTGCTTTGAACTCATGCTGGATCCTACTACACCAGTGAAGCCACCTCTCCTCGGTGCTCCACTTGAAACTGAAGTCCACTTGATACCACAAAATGAAATCCCGAGATCAACCACTCATTGATGACCTACTAAGCCTGCCATTGAACCTTGTACCCCATCGCTGCCTCCTTGGACCCTTCGCATCTCGCAAACCGCTCTAAGACCATTTCAGATACACTGCACCCTGCAGGCTCCTCCAAAACAACCAAGAGCTCATCCTAACTCCTCTAATGCAATGACTAAACATAGCAACCATCTCCAACAGCTACTGTGTCATGTCCCAGCCTATCCCTAAGCTAATCCTGCCACACCAGGACACTCCCGGCTGCATGATGCCCCTGGCACTCCCTGAGACCTATCCCCTCGGTCTTCAAGAGTTGCCATCTCCATTAGCTCTAGTCTTTGCTGATGTAATCCAGTCTCCCTGAGATATCCATCTCCCGAGACCCATCTCCAATAATGCGGGATACCACATCCACATACAACTCCATCATGATCAAGGTAGTTGGAGTACTATCGATCTCTCTCCTCCATAGTGACCAAGAGCCTAGTCCACTATCGATGGGGCTACCACTCATACTCTGAAAGATCCTTGAAATGTATCGCTCCACCTGTGCTAAACCGTAGATCACCTGACCTGCCATTGCTCCACAGCACAGGACTCACAACTCTGCACCACCATCGAGAGCTCCTGCACCACTGGATCCATCTTCTTTGATGAGATCTACTCCACCAGCAGACCTCCATACTGCTCTCGATACCATGAACCTCTATCAGCCTGAGAGAGCTGAAGATGGAATAATCCTGCTCATGTTGCCCGCACACACGGTCACTGCACCATGATCTTCACATACACATCACTTATGATCTAACTCCATCACTGGATCCATCCTAGCTTAACATGAAGAGCTCATAAAATGGAACTCAACAGCATAGATGGGGCTTAAATCATAGTTTAATTAAGCCCAAAATTGCCAAAAAACTAGTCAGCATGAATTTCAGAGCAGAGTTGTTTGAGACTGTTGATCCACCATGAACCGGTCCAAGGGCTCATGCATGACTTCCTAGTCTACAGCTGCTATTACTATCAGTCCACAGCAGAGAACCGTGGACCACAGCCTCTTCCAGCCACCACCATCACCACCTACTACCGTGCCTTGCCTCCAGTGACTACACGCCACCATGTCGCATGATCTGGTGATTGCTCACCACTGTGCTGCACCCAATCTGCTCCGATCGGGACCAACATGATCACCAAACTGTGTCACCTCTCTGGCACAATCAACACCGCCTCTCAGCCAGCATGCAACCACCTCCTCGCCCTTGACATTGAGCACCCACAAGGAGATCGTTCCACCGGATCTTCTCCATCTCCACAACGAGGACCACATCCTCATCATGGCACCGTCGGGTCTGACGAGGGTGACCCCTTAACTCTTCTCCGCTGGTCCTCTGCCTAGACCAGCCCCACTGATGGACACCTACTATCGGCAAGCATGACCTCTTCTTCTCTCTATTCCCAGGGAGGGCAGTAGGCCCTCACCTTCAGATCTTAGCACTAGAGATCTACACCATCGTCGTGACATCCTCTTCCCTTCTTCCTTCATGCCACCGTATAAAGGTTGGCTCTGATACCAACTGTTAGAGCAAAACACTCTACAGAACACCCGGGATCCTTCTTGATGCCGCCATGGCAGAAAGGGAACGCATCATTAGGGAAGGGATGGGGCACGCTTTCTGCTCTTATCACGGAGGCGTGCCCCCATAGGGGTGCATGCATGAGAGAGAACCAAGGAGAGGAGAGTAGAAGGGAGGCTAGGGTTTTTTTAGGATGAGAAAAGGGATCACGTCTTCTTATTTCCCAGTGTTTCATATACAAGACAAAAGACTCATATATATACCCTAGGTCATAACCGACCTGGCTCTAAAAAACTTCCCCCTCTGAGTCATATGAGAAAGCACTCAAACCCGAGCCCATGTACACCCATGTCTCACATGTTCTCTCTACCCCGGATCAAGCCCCTGGCCCAACATGTCATGATCCAAAATGACTCAGAGCCCCCTTTAAACTAAAGATGTGATAGATTGAAGATGATCAATATTTAGATTTATGGCTTTCTCGAGAGAAGAACAAGAACATGCATTTGTAATACATATGAGGATAAGAAACAACCTGCAAAGTTTATCTTTAAAATAAATAAGATTGAAGGATCGCTAGGGCTAAGAAACCCCATGTTAGGACATGCTCTAAACATTCAAGAAATCAGATCTAAAGAAAAGGGTGAGTTTTTGTTATCAAATAGTGATTGCTCTTCATTGAATCTTTGGATCTCTCCACTCTAGGAAAGGCACCTGGATGAAGAGGCTAAGGTCCCGATGCTAGGCTCCTGCTTGATGGTTCTTGATGGAAAAGAGGACCTCCTTTGTAGCTCTTAGTACCTAAGATATCTACAAATACAAAGAAAGAATAAGGATTCAAGTTAGGGATGTAGAGAGTGCAAAGAAAGATAAGAAAAGAAAGAGGAGATGGCTTGTGATCAAGCCAAGTTGATGTAGATCCGTAGTTGTTGTAGTAGCTTGATTCCTGGCTTATAGGAGAACTCTGGATATCGGCTTGAAGAACGTAGATGCTTGGGGGAAGGAGGTTGATGGTGGTCGGCTAGAAGAAGGTGAAAGATAACTTGGACCTCACACCCTTCGATGCTCGAAAGCAAAGGCAAGGTAGGGTCTCACACCCCTCGATGCTCACAATGAACAAAGGCAAATAGAAAAACTCTCAAAGACTTTCATTCATCAAACTCTTCTTTTTTGTTTTTATCCATTCATTGATTTTCTTTTAAATACAAGAGGAGGGGCCTTTTTTTATGGACCTCCTATGGCATACATGATAAGATGAACAAATATGGGTACAAGTGATCTTCGAGCGACAAGATGGGCATGGAGTGGGGCCGTATCTACTTTCTTCCTTCCTTTGGTCGGCCAGATATGGAGCTGCATGAAGACTTCCTCCTTTGGTGAGATTTGGGGCCACATAATAAGGAGAGGAAAGAGGAGGTGCTAAGAATATTCCATAAATGTAGTGGGTAGTTGCATGAAACTAGGAGGTGGGGATCTCTTCTCCTTCCTTTTCTGTTGGGTGCCAGAGATATCTTCCTTTTATGCTTGATGTATATAGAAATAAGGGGAGAGAAACAAGGGGTGCTATCTTGACTTTCTATTCTTACATTGGGAGGCTCCATGAAACAAGGGAAGGGGGGACCACTCCAAGCCTAGGTGCCATATAACTTCCTTGTTTGCTAGTGGGGTGGCAACTTCCTTCCATCTGGAATGCCAAGAGATAAGAATGAAGAGTGTTGGTGCCTATCACTTGCCAAAATTGCTGGATCTTGTGGGCCATGACATGTGGAGGTGCAAGAATGAGTGGTCCTTCTTGAAGTTTTGACTTGGGTCTTCAATTGGTCTTCCTCTTGATAACTTGACTTGACATGACTTAACTTGACTAATTACATGGACTCATTGACTCAACTAGATTTTATTACAGGATTTCAATGGACTCAATTAACTAATTGGACTCAGCAATTAGACTCAACAACTTGACATGAACTTGATTACATAGACTTAGTCAAATGAACATCGCTTTAAGATTCAAATGGAATCCAAAAAAAATTTGGTCTGATCCTGATGTCCCCATCAATTCTCCCGAGGTGGAAGAAACTCGACCCCGTCGATTATGGGTCAAGTTGGCTCGAGTACTCCTCTAAGAGGTCCAGGTCAATATGTTGCAGGTCCTCTCGGATGAACCATGAGTCATATTCCGGTCAACCTTGCCAACGAACCAAGTGGCGTTGGCAACCTTCACTCCGGGTCATAAGCCTAGTCATCCATAATGCTCCATCCTTTCCTCTCTAGGCCAATTTTTGGTGGACACTCTAGGTTGGGTTCGCTCTCAAAAATTGGGATTAGGTCCAAATGGCTCACTGGGTATCATTATCGGTTCCCTATACTCAGCTAGATCTAAGATTTGGAAAGTGGAGCTAATGCCTAACTCAGGTAACTTAAGCATTGGGTCCAGCCTTCTTAGTCACTTTAAAGGATCCAACTCTACGGGTATGTATCCTAACCAACACATGATTTCCTCAACAAGTTCTTAGTTCAATTATGGGAATTAGCCATTTTATTTCAAAATTAGTGCTTAATGTAGATCTCTAACATGATGCACTTGTGACTCGTACTGACACCTAACAAAGTGCAGACTCAACTATGCATTCCTATTGAGAGGAATTTTATTAGACTCTTTGGGCCTAAACCTAACAAACTATAGACTCTCTAGGTTCGACCCTAGTTTGGCATGCACATAAAAATTTACAATGGACTCCTAGCAAATGCCATAAGGTCTTCCAAAAGTAGGTCGCAAACTTAACATACTCAAAGAACTGATGCAATCGAACAACCTCAACAAAGTGTAATTGAAAAGTTTGGGGAATATTGGAATCCTTAGGGTATGGCAGGAAATAAGAATCAGAGTCTTGGGACAATCCATTGGAAGCATGAAATAGACCTTGGTTACTAGGGTGACCTTAAGATTTGAACATCTATCTATGGGTGATATAAGGTCCACTTGAAGGATGGAGAATTTGGTCATTGCAAGTGCAGGGTCTTTAAGAAAGGATGACTTAGTCAGTTCAGGAAAAAGGTCATCGACTGGGGTTAGAGGAATGAACTCTTTATGAGAATACTGAATGAGGTATCGGGCAGGGGCTAAAGGAGTGGGCTCTTCCAGAGGATATTGACTTATAGGAACCAAGTCCTCACTAATTTCCTGTTGTTCTGATACTTCGTACTAGAGTTATCCTCCTCAAAGTCTTCTCCTTCGTATTCGTCTACTAAACTCATGTCAGCCTTATACACTTCTACAATGGGTTCTGATTCTTTCTCATTTAATTGTTCTTTCGGTATGGCTTCATTTTGGTCAACTAATCCTGGGTCGGCCAAATCTAATTCTTTCTCACTGTCATCCTTCTAGGTTGGAGGTGATACATATGAGGGTTGACCAACAAAAGTCTGGTTCACACTAGGTGTTGGACCAATAGGGATTTGACTCAAGCTAGTAAAGGTCGGATTTAAATCCAAAGTACTTGATCTGGCATGCCTTAAGGACCTCTCATAGTTTTAGGCTATTTGGTAGGCTTGCTGCAAACTATAGATATCATGTCTTAATAATTTTCTTCGGATATCTTTCTTCAAACCTTCTCCAAATCAGATTAGGGCATCATATTGATCCTTATTCACAATATAATGCATTACGTACTCAAATCTATTAATATAATTAATGACTGATCGTTTACCTTGGGTCAACCTTTTTAAGTGGTCTAGGAGATTTTGTTGGTAAGACATCGGGAGATACCTTTCACGAAGCTTTTTCTTCATTTCTTCCCAGATCCTAATGGGTTCATGTCTCCTATATGCTATCTTTCCCTGAACATTGTGCCAATAAGACTTGGCTTGACCCCATAGTTACATTTGGGCAAACCTAACCTTTTCATACTCAAACATTTCATCCCACTTAAAATAATTGTCCATATCTACCTCCCAGTCAATGTAAACCTTAGGATCAAGACTGCCTTCAAATGTAGGTGCTTCTAACCTAAGGTTCCTAATAACCCTCTCATCTTGGTCCATAAAATCATGATTTGGTTATGGGGTGGGATGGTGGACTCTAGGACTGAAGGATGTTGACCTAGGCATAGCATGGGTCCTATGGGTCTTTTCAATACTCAATTCCATTTGATCAAACCTTTTGTTCATGTGGGCACACTGTTCCATAAAGGTCCTGAATAAGATTTCAACATTAGACTCCAAGGTTTGAATGGATTGGGTTGACACCATTGATATTGAACCCTTAACCTAGTGGTCAATGCAATCAAGCACACAAAACATACTAGGGTTTGCTAGACCTAGCAGCCCAAGTAGAGTGAGTCAACTTAATCACAACCGAGAAAACAATTATACTTTCCACTGGCCAGGTAGGAGGTGGGAGTGTGGGAGGCCCCCCTACTTTCACAGGGACCCAATTAAGGAACCACAACACCACTGAGGTCGTTTGACTCTGGACCGCCAGCCTAGACACCAGCTTCAAGATACAAATGCTGAATTGAGTGCAACTAGTTTTTCCAAAATACTATGAACTGAACTCGTGGGTGTCCCTAGTGCTATTAGGTTGCTAATTGATTTTAGTTAGGCTTGGGTTCGTATGCAAGGGTGGTTGTTTTGGGCCATGGAAGGGTGATCAAATCCCTCCCTTATCTAACAGAGTGAAAGTGCCCTTAAGATCAGTTTTTTTTTTTTTTTTGGATTTTAATGGAAGGGAAAATGATGCAAAGATGTATGTTGTGTAGAAATTTCAGCAAGCTGAAATTTCAGCACCATGCAGATTTGATGAAGCTAAAGATGCAAGAACAAGTCCTAACAACCTGCTCTAATACCAAAAAATGATGCAGGACATGATGGGGATGAATCTAAACTAAAGATGTCATTGATTGAAGATGATCAATTTTTAGATTTATGGCTTTTCCGAGAGAAGAACAAGAACATGCATTAGGAATACATATGAGGATAAGAAACAACCCACAAAGTTTATCTTTAAAATAAATAAGATTGAACGATTGCTAGGGCTAAGAAACCCCATGTTAGGACATGCTCTAAACATTCAAGAAATCAGATCTAAAGAGAAGGTGATGAGGGATGGGATTCTAATATGATGCAGGATGATATGCAAGGGATGAAGATGAAGGAAATCAGATTAAAGCAAGAAAATATTTTTGATTTTTTTTTATGGTTTTGATTCTCGAAACTAGCCTAGATTAGGTTAGGGTTATCTTGTATCAATTAGCATCCTACCCACATGCTAGAACTATCAAAGAAATAAAGCAAGCAAAGGATACTAGGTCTAAGAAGGCCTATTAGGAGCATGTTCACCTTCAAAAAATCAGACAAAAAAAAAATGAGAATTAGGTTTAACATACCATGCAATGATTTCTAGTTACCGTGGAAGAGATCGCTCTGCTCAGATCGATCCCTAGATGATCCGGTCACTTTCCCGTGAATCCGTCAGCTTTTTATCAGCTTCGTTCAGAGGCAAAGAAAACTTCATCCGAGGATGGTTTCACCAGAGGGATCCTACAAATGTTAGGGGTTAGTGTCACAGATGATGAGAAAAATAATAAACTGGAAGAAGATGGAAAAGGGGAAGAGAAGGGCTGTGGAGAGGCTGGCAGCCTGCTTGAGATGATGGAGGATGCTTGGCTTGGAGGAAGTTGGGGCATCCTTGGGGCTTCCGCTGGTATGTTGGATGGATAGGGTTTAGTGGATGAAGGAAGGATGGCTGGCGATTAAGGTTTGCTCATAAGAAAAATAAAAACAAGTCTCATACCACACAATTTGACAGAGTAACTTTAGATTGTATTCATGAAAAAGATTGATTACAAGAGGGGGAGGGGTGGGGTATTTATAGGTTCACCCAGGGTCCTCTCCTTATCTAATTAAGAGTACAAGTCTTTGTAGAAATAAAACTCAAAGTAAACTTGGACTGGAAGACTGGTCTCCTGGTAGAACTGGGCTAGCTGACTCCTAGTAGAAGTGGGCTGGCTGACTCCTCCTTGGACTGAAAAGCTTTGCTTGGGCTTGGGCTAGCTGGGGTGCCACTTGGAATGGGGCTTGGGTTGGGGCACCAAGGTATGAATAGGCCTGTGATCGTTTCAGCTCCAGATGGGCCAAGGTAGGGGCGTCAAGCCTGGGGCGTCAAAAGCTGGAGGGCTAATCCCTGGGGTGCCATGGGCCAGGTGTCACAGGCCAGGGTGGGTGCTGGAATTCATGTGGACATGGGGCGCCTTTTCTTAATGGGTTGGGGCTTCATTCTCCAAGGTTTGGGCAGCATGAACAAGGGACCGGGATGCTATGTTGATGTCTTGAATGTAGGTCCAATAATCCTCCTCTTGAGCATGAAAGTTACAAGACTCATATGACTGAATTGAAACTAGGTAGACATCTTGACTAGACTGATATAACTTATAAATGGACTCAAGTAACAGGACTCAATGGACTAAACAAGGAACTTCAACTGACTTAGTGAATCCGACTGGCTCACTTAATTACAGGACTTAACAAAAATTGACCAACACTTGACTTAGAGAATAAATTGGAGCTTGAAGTTTATGTATGATCTGATATCCTCATCAATTCTCTCGGGGTGGGAGGAACTCGACCCTATCGAGTAAGAAGGTCGATCTGGCTCGGGCACTACTCTGGCGGGTCTGGGTTGAGGCGTTGTAGATCCTCTCTAGTGATCCACAAAACCTCAGATCTCAGTCGGCCTTTCCAACGAACCAAGTGACATGGAAACCTTTGGTCTGGGTACTAGTGGCTGGGTCATCCAAGAAATGCTTAATTATTCCTCTCACAGGCTAATTTTATGGTGGACACTAAGGGTTGGGTTCACTCTCAAAGAAAGGGTCAGGCTTAATCTCACTAGGTATCATTGCTGGCTCCCTATACTCAACTAAGTCTGAGATATTGAAGCTTGAGCTTAATACCTAATTAGGTAACTCAGGCACTAGGTCCAACTTTCTTTATCACTTTGATGGATCCAGCTCACAGGTATGTAGCCTAATCATCACAAGATTTTTCTAGCAAACTGTTAGACTCTTTTCAAGAATTAACCATGTTCTTATAAAGATTATTGTTCACATTAATTTGATGATTAATTCCTCATGCAGATCTCTAATCATGCAGTGCAAAGACTCACAACACCTAATGCAGGAAAATGACTCATGCCAACACTTATTGATATACAAATTCGATTAAATCCTAAACTACAACTATGGGTTTAATCCTTTGTCAGGAGGGTGACATGCAGATGAGAATGGTGTATGGACTCCTACTAAATACCATAGTGTTCTCCAGAAATATGATGCAAACATGACATGCTCAATGAATGAATGCAACATGCTAATCTCAAGAAAATGCAATCTAATGGTCCTAGAAATGCTGAAAGTTTCTAGAAAGGGTAGAAAATACGTGGTGAATTTAGGGTTAGTCTGGTAGGGTAGAAAGTAAGAAGAGGGTTTGGGGTTGATCGGATAGAATAGGATATAAGAAGGGGTTTCAAGGATTAGTCCTAGACTAATGACGTTGACCTTATGGGGTTGAGGTATACCTACAGGGTTTACATAATGGAAGAAAGGATCATTAATCTCAGGGAAGAGATCTACAATTGGAACTATAGGAGGGGATACTTCCTGAGCGTACTGATTTAAAGAGATCAGGTCCTTAATAAATTCTTCGGGTTCTTGAATTTTAGGACTGGGCTCTATAATTAGACTTTCTTCTAGTGGCTCCTCAGGTATAATTCTAACAGTAGGGTTGGGTTCCTCATGGTTCTCTTCCTCTAACTGTTTTTTCATTATAGCTTGGGTGTGGTTAGGGTCAACTAACTTTGGATCGGCTTCATTCTGGGTAGGGTCAAGGTTAACTAACTCTGGATTGGCTTTAATCTAGGTATCTACTAAGTCAACTAATTCTAGGTCTTCTATACGTATCTCCTCTTCTTCCTTATACTCGTCCACAAAGCTCACATCAGCTTCATACACTTCCTATTCAAGGTCATTCTTATGAACCAGTGGGGTGGTAGGAGGGTGTTGGCTAAGGAAAAATTGACTAGTGGTTGGGGTAGTAGGGGTGGGTCGACTAAGGGGTACCTGACTAATACTTGGTTCATCTCTAGGGGTACTAATCCTATGGGGTTCAGGTCGACTAAGGGAAAGTGGATTACTATCGGGCTCATATCTAGGGGTACTAATCTTATTGGATTGGGATCGACTCGAGTTGGATTGGCTAGGACATACCTGACTAGGTCCTAGGGTTTGGCTAGGGGCAATGGGAATTGGCTGGTCTAAAAAAAGTTGGCTAGGTCTGGGCTTGGGTTCAAGAGGGTTATTCTTGTTGGACTTAGATTGACTGATCATGAGTCTCTCTGATATGACTCGAATTCCCTAGCTATGTGATAGGCTTCCTCTAGGTCCTGAATTTGCCATTGAAACAGTTCTTACTGGATGTCCTACGTAGGCCAACTAAAAACCTCGATATGATCTTAGACTCAGGTTCAACTGTATTACATCTCCTAATAAACTCATTAAATTGGTCAATATATTCGGACACAGTTTTATGATCCTATCTCAAATTGTACCATTGTTCTAAAAGTTTGTGCTCTTGGTAGGGTTCATAGCATTGGGTTCTCCTAGGGTTGGGCTCCTAGTATGGGTCATGGTGTGGGGTTCTCCAAGGGTTGGGAAGTATGGGCAAAGGTGACTCAAGTTTGGGTCTAGTATGGGTCCTACGGTTTTCCTCTAGGATTCCAACAGGTCATCTAACAGATCAGACCTATGGATCATCTGATCAAACCTATGGTCCATTTGGTCAAACGGTTCAGTCATGGTTTTCATGAAAGCCTCAAGGGTGGGTTCCATGGCTGAGCTGGGTTGGGTTGAGACTATTGGTATTGGGCTTCTAATCTAATGGTGATGGGAGACTAACTAGATGCGAAGATGAAGAATGATGCAAGTGATTTTTTTTATTTGTGGTTTTTAAGTTTTTAATGATTTTTTTGGATTCCCGAGAACAAGTAAGAGTAGATCTAGGGTTCTATACTAACAAGAACTTCAAGCAAGCAAGTAAGTCCCTAAACAAGGATAAAGAGAGGACCCTGAGATTGAAAAACCCCGTAGGACTTAGCTCTCAGATCAATACCTACTTAGGAGTCAGGGAAGCAAACTTTAAAGATCCGAAGTGCCCGATGATGAGATCACTCGCTCTCGTGGATTCGGCTTGGATGATCGAGCCCTCAACCCCATGGATGCACCGGTTTTCAGTTCGAAGGTCACGAAGGCAAGGGAGACCAACTCCATGTCCATGGTACCTGGAGGACCTGCGAGCATTCAAAAGGAAGAGTTAGGTTTCGATCAAAAGAAAGCAATAGAAGAAGGAAAGAGAGTTGATGTGGTGATGGCAGAGTTCTTCTTGCTAGGTGCCCGGTTGGATGATCCCAATGGACTCTGACTCGAAGTTGAAGGATGGAGTTGCGGAAGAGACGGTAATTTGAGGCCTCACACCTCTCGATGCATGAAGACGAAGGCGCTCCCTCATGGAGATCGACGTTCCTAATGAACGAAGGCAACTAAAAAGAATTTGGCTCTCAAGAAAAACTTGTATTTTTCATTCATCATCAATTCCCTTTACAAAAGAAGGGGTAAGGTCCCTTTTATAGGCACCTTAGGATCCCATTTAAATTTCAAATGAAAATTACAAATCTTTTCTTGATGGGGCACCAAAAAAATTCAAAAATTCTTCCTTCTTGGTCGACCATGAATGCAGCTTCATGTGAGGCTTGGAGCAAGGCTTGTGTCCTCCTCCTTTCCATGGTTGTGCTTCCACCTTTGGTACAAGGCATGATATGGGGAGTGGGAAGTGGAGGCACCCATGGATCTTGCTATTCCTTCCAAAGTTGTTCAAGTAGTTTGGAAAGAAAGCTTGATAGGAGGCTTGAAGCAAGGGATTTGAATTCTCCAAACTTTAACTCCCTTTGACCTTCCTTGGCCAGCCACCCATGTTTGGAAAATAGCTTGATAGGGGGGAGGGAAAAAGGGAGTGTATCAAGTGATGTGTCCCCCACTTTTGGCATCCAAAATCTGAATTGTGTGCCACCCACATGGCATGGTGAAGTGGCGCCATGTAGGATGAAGAGGTGGTCCCCTGAGCTGAGTTGGCTTCCTTCATGGCTTGGCTCAAAAAGTAACTAGACTTCAAGACCAATCTTGCTTCAAACAGACTCGGACTGGACTCATTACAGGACTGGACTCAGTATAGGACTCGACTTGACCCACTTGGTCAAAATACAGGACTAGACATAGACACTTGAGACTCAATTCAAAGATAAAGAAAATTACACGGTTTAGGCTTGAAGCCGTATTACAAGACCCGAAAAGTTGGAATCCTAATTGGACATCCATAGAGGGTTAAGGAGCCTCTGTCAGATTCTGGTGCCCACACCAGTTCTCCCGGGGTGGGAGGAACACGACCCTGTCGAGTAGGAGTTGAGTTGGGTTAGGTACTCTTCAGAAGGTCGAGGTTGAGGTGTTGCAAGTCCTCCTGGGTAATCCATGAGTCATCGGACTCAGGTCGGCCTTGCCACCGGACTAAGAAATGTTGATAACCTTTGCCCCAGGTAGTGATAGCTTGGTCATCCGGGACACTCTCGATCTGCTCTTCTCTCTTAGATAAAACTGGAGGTGGACACTCAGGTTCGGGTTCACTCTCAAAAGAAAGGGCAAGCCCAAAAGGCTTCCTAGGTATGTTTGCTGGTTCCCTATACTCGACTAAGTTTGAGATATTGAAAGTTGAGCTAATGCCATATCCGGGGGTAGCTCAAGAACGTAGGCATTAGGCCAACTCTTTTTATCACTCTAAAGGGGCCAGCTCCACGAGCATGAAGTTTCTTAATGATTCATGGTGGAAACCATTCAGGCCTAAGCCTAACCATTATAGAATCCCTTTGATCAAACTCTTTGGTTCACTTTCTGGAATCAGTCAATTATTTTAAAATTTATACTTAATGCAGAATCCTAACATGATGCAAAATGTAAACTCTACTAAACATTCTTATAGAGCGAAATTTTATTGGACACCTAGGGTCTAAACCTAATAGACTACTAACTCTCTAGGTTTGACCCTGGTATGGCATGTACAAGAAAAATTACCATGGATCACTAGCAAATGCCATAAGGTATACTAGAAGTAGGTAGCAAATGGGATGGGCTCTAAGGATTCATGCAACCTAGAAATCTTAGCAAAATGTAACCCCATGGCTCTAGAAACATGAGAAGGCTCAGGGAAGGGTAGGAAATAAGAATCAGAGTCTTGGGATGGCTTATAGAAAACATGAAACAGACCTTGGCTATTCAGGATGACCTTAAAATTTGGACATTATTCTATAGGTGTCATATTGTCCACTTGTTCTGATAGATCTTGGGGCTCGTTAGGGTCAATCCCATAGTGAGAAAGGTCTGTTAAAGAGGATCCTGGGACCAAGTCTATAGGATGATGGATGTCTCTCAGGGGTGGAAGTTGGTCAGGTGAATCATCGGGTAAAACATCCTCGAATTCTTTCAGAGTCTCAACTACTTCCTGGAGGTGTTCTTTTTGGGTCAGTTCAGGAATCTCTTTAGTGGCAGGGGATCCTTCAGTAATCTCATTGGATGGTAGTTGCTTAGGTAACTCATCAGGAAATACATCATCAAGTTTTTTCACTTTTAGGGCTTCAACTACCTCTACTATGTTCGATCTTGGCTTAGTTACTCCTTCAAATTTTATAGTGGATTCAGGATCTTTTTCTATGAGTTCCTCAGTGATTTCAACCTTGGGCCCATCTTCTACTAAACTTGACTCATAGATGTTTTCTTTCAATTCTTTAATGGGCTCAGGAGTTTCTTTTCTTAGATTTTCAATGGGCTCAACCTCAAAGTCTTCAATGGGCTAGGGGTTTTTATATTCAAATTCTCAGAATGTTCATCCTTCTCTCCCTGAAATTCTTTAAAGGGTCCTTTCCCAGTAATCTCTTCTTCTAATCCATTGTCCTTGATCAGGTTAACTTCAGGCTTCTTTTCCTTAAGGCTACTTGATCCT
The DNA here is from genome assembly GCA_021397845.1 of Areca catechu. Classification (NCBI taxonomy): domain Eukaryota; kingdom Viridiplantae; phylum Streptophyta; class Magnoliopsida; order Arecales; family Arecaceae; genus Areca; species Areca catechu. The sequence continues at coordinate 78,233,851 of CM038050.1, forward strand.
TTCTTAGCCTGGTCCTTAGGCTGAACTGGGTTGATTGTAAATTTCTTCCCATGGTGGTTAAAGGTACAGGTATTGGTCCGACCATGAAGGGTGGCATCATGATCGTACAGCCAAGGTCGTCCTAAGATAATACTACTGATGCCCATGGAAAGGACATCACACCAAATTTTCTCTTCATAAGACTGTAATTTGATCAAGACTTGGCACCTAGACTTTATGGGTATGGAAGTTGAATCTATCCAAAAGACCTTATACGGGTTGGGGTGAGGAACCTGGGGTCAATCCTAGGGCTTTGACAGTACTTGAAGAGATGGCATTGACACCAAAAGACCTTATACGGGTTGGGGTGAGGAACCTGGGGTCAATCCTAGGGCTTTGTCAGTACTTGAAGAGATGGCATTGACACAGCTCCCACTATCAATTATGATTTTGCACACCCTATCCCCTAGTTTGACAAAGGTTTGTAGGATGTTTGTCCTATGCCAATCTTCTTGCACTATGTCCTGGGAAGGATGCACCTAATCACTCCTAACATGTCATCAGACTCATGCAGTTCTTCCTGATCCAGGAACTCCTGATTGGGTCTCCTAGGGTGACTCTATTGGGCTGGGTTAAAATGGGGAATTCTCCTAGGTTCAGCCTCTATGGATGGTTCATGATGAGGGTAATCCCTAGGGGGAATGGTGATTCAGACTCAGGTTCGACAGATGGTCTAGGATTGTTCTTCTCTAAGGCTCCAATTCTATAATCAAGCTTGTCAAGCCTATTGTTCATCCTAACCAATTATTCAAGGATGACCTTGAATTGATCTTCTCGGGTGTTGTCCATGGGTTCACTCGATTGGGAAAGATGGGGTTGATAAGGGACTCCAGACCTGGTCGACATGCACACACACGGATGATGATAAGGGTTTGCTTAGACTTAAGAAGATCAAACCAAAAGTTAAGTCAAGAAGACAAACCTGGTAGCAGTAACTTGGCACCTGGCTAGGTAAGTGTAAGGTTGGTGGAGGTTCTTCGTTGCTTGCCTTAGACACCAATTTGAAATTGGCCAGGTAAGCGAACCAACCCACCTTCCTTCGGGCTCTTGTCCCTGAACCACTTGCCTAGACACCAGCTACTCAAGCACACACAAACCAGTTATCTAACTTGGCTTGACACTTGATTCGACTCGACTTCGTGGGTGTCCCTAGCTCACTAGAGCAATTAAGTGTCTATTTGATGTTAATTAGAGCTTGGGTTCGATATGCCGGGTGGTGATTTTTGGGCTAGGGACAGGTAATGAAATCCTGACCCTATGTCAAATTGCTGCCCTTAAGATGATTTATGAGGATAATGGCATGCAAAATGATCTAGTGAGATGTCTCTAAATTATATTTTTTGGTTTTTTTGAAGGATGAAAGCAGAAATGAGATGAAGGGAATGATAAGAGATGAAGCTAAATGCAAATTAAACTATCTAAGAAATGAAAATATAAGAAAAATGCACTTGCTGAAATTCTCAGAATAAAATTTCTTCTTAGGTAGTATTCTGACTTGTAGAAATTCTACATGCTGCAATAAAATTTGATAAAATTATCAAAAATATTATCAATTACATGTGATCTAACAAAATAAAAATCAGACAAATTGGAGATTCCTACAAACAGAAATATTAAAAATAACAGACCATATTCAGAAAGGGAAAAATGCAGAAATTTAAAGATGAGATCTAAGATGCAATTTTTTTTTTTTTCTTTTGGGTTTTCAAACACTTATCTTCTTGTGTTCCTCTTCTAAGGCCTATCATAGCGGAACCCCTACACACCTTAGGAGACCACGTGGAATGTGAGGAGAGGGTCTTGAAACCCTACTTTTCTCCTAAGACCGGACATCCTGGTGAAGCACCTTATCCAAGTACTTTAAGAAGTGCTAAGTCCTAACCATACTCTGATACCAGAAATGTTGGGGGACTAACTAGATGCGAAGATGAAGAATGATGCAAGTGATTTTTTTTGTTTGTGATTTTTAAGTTTTAATGATTTTTTTGGATTCTCGAGAACAAGTAAGAGTAGATATAGGGTTCTATACTAACAAGAACTTCAAGCAAGCAAGTAAGTCCCTAAACAAGGATAAAGAAAGGACCCCAGGATTGAGAAACCCCATAGAACTTAGCTCTCAGATCAATACCTACTTAGGAGTCAGGGTAGCAAACCTTAAAGATCCGAAGTGCCCGATGCCGAGATCACTCGCTCTCGCAGATGCGGCCTGGATGATCGAGCCCTCAACCCCGCGGATGCACCGATTTTCAGTCCGAAGGTCATGAAGGCAAGGGAGACCAACTCCATGTCCATGGTACCTGGAGGACCTGCGAGCATTCAAAAGGAAGAGTTAGGTTTCAATCAAAAGAAAGCAATAGAAGAAAGAAAGAGAGTTGATGTGGTGTTGGCAGAGTTCTTCTTGCTAGGCACCCGGTTGGATGATCCCAATGGACTCTGACTCGAAGTTGGAGGATGGAGTTGCGGAAGAGACGGTAACTTGAGGCCTCACACCTCTCGACGCCTGAAGGTGAAGGCGCTCCCTCACGGAGATCAACGTTCCTAATGAACGAAGGCAACTAAAGAGAATTTGGCTCTAAAAGAAACTTGTATTTTTCATTCATCATCAATTCCCTTTACAAAGGAGGGGTAAGGTCCCTTTTATAGGCACCTTAGGACCCCATTTAAATTTCAAATGAAATTACAAATCTTTTCTTGATGGGGCACCAAAAAAATTCAAAAATTCTTCCTTCTTGGCCGACCATGAATATGGCTTGATGTGAGGCTTGGAGCAAGGCTTGTGTCCTCCTCCTTTCCTTGGTTGTGCTTCCACCTTTGGTACAAGGCATGATATGGGGAGTGGGAAGTGGAGGCGCCCGTGGATCTTGCTATTCCTTCCAAAGTTGTTCAAGTAGTTTGGGAAGAAAGCTTGATAGGAGGCTTGAAGCAAGGAATTTGAATTCTCCAAACTTTAACTCCCTTTGACCTTCCTTGGCTGGCCACCCATGTTTGGAAAATAGCTTGATAGGGGGGAGGGAAAAAGGGAGTGTATCAAGTGATGTGTCCCCCCCTTTTGGCATCCAAAATCTGAATTGTGTGCTGCCCACATGGCATGGTGAAGTGGCACCATGTAGGATGAAGAGATGGTCCCTTGAGCTGAGTTGGCTTCCTTCATGGCTTGGCTCAAAAGGTGACTAAACTTCAAGACCAATCTTGCTTCAAACAGACTCGGACTGGACTCAGTACAGGACTCAACTTGAACCACTTGGTCAAAATATAGGACTAGACATAGACACTTGAGACTCAATTCAAAGCTAAAGAAAATTACAAGGTTTAGGCTTGAAGCCTTATTACAAGATCTGAAAAGTTGGAACCCTAATTGGACATCCACAGAGGGTTGAGGAGCCTCTGTCGGATTCTGGTGCCCCCACCAAATGGTCATGCAATCAAACACACAAGGGGTTATGATGTAGTCAAGCACACAAAGGTTAACACATACTAGGGTTTGCTAGACCTAGAGCTAAAATCTAATGAGTTGACTCAAATTATACTCAACACAACACCTAATCCTTCTACTGGCCAGGTAAGAGGTGGGGTGGTGGGAGGCTCCCCCTGCCTATGACCGGGTCCTAATTAAAAACCATCAGTCCACTTAGGGTGTTTGCCATTGAGCCTTTAGCCTTAGACACCAACTTTCAGTAATAGATGATGGGTTGGTGCACTAGTTCCCTCACTAGACTCGGACCCGACTTGTTGGTGTCCCTAAGCTATTAGGTTGCTAGTCAATTTTAATTAAGGCTTGGGTTCTGATGCTAGGTGGTTGTTTTGGGTACAGGACAGGTGATGAAATCCTGCCCTGATCTGATAGAGTAAAATTGCCTTTAATATTAGTTTAATGATATGATGCATAATAGATGAACCCTAATGCAATCTAATAACAAAATAGAAAAAATATATTTTTTTTTGTCTTTTTTTATGATGTGGCAACTTAATTATAAGTTTATTAAGTTATCACACAAAATTTGGCTTGGGTTTGGGTGGTTGGGATGTGAGTTAGGTTTGGTTCAGTCAGGTATGCAGAAATCACAGAATCTGAAGTTAAGGTCTATTTTGATGCAGAAGTTATCAGGGGTTGTAGTACAGAAAAAAATTCCAGAAAATTTCATAAAAGAGAATTAATAGTGAAGATAATTTATACTAAATTTCATGCAAAACAAAAATGGTATGATGATGCAAAACCTAGGGTTTCTATCTAAGGCAAGAAAAATAGAATTCTGGTTAGGGTTTTTCTTGGATGAAGCATTTAATTATTTTTTTGACCTGTAAAAATTACAAAAAATGCTGAAAAAATAGAGAACTCAATAGATGAGATGTGATGCAAATTTTAGAGAAAAACAATATGCCTAAGTTGATAAAACATATCTAAATTTGGATCCCTAATGCAGATGACAGGATGCAGATTTTTGTTAAGATTTTATTTTTACCATTTTTTGTTTATTTTTGGATCTAAAATATTCCACAAAAATAATAGAAAAAAAGAAGATATTCACCATGAAAATCAAAAAAAAATCCAAGCATTTGATGGGGGAAACAGTCTTATATTTTTAGGGGTTATGCAAAAATCAGGATGCAGAAACCTAAACTATGATGCAAGAACATGCCCTAATCCCATTCTGATTCAAAAATTGATGAGGGACAGGATTGTAATATGATGCAGGATGATATGTAAGGGATGAAGATGAAGGAAATCAAATTAAAGCAAGCAAATATTTTTGGATTTTTTTTATGGTTTTGGTTCTCGAAACTAGCCTAGATTAGGGATTAGGTTAGGGTTATCCTGTATCAATTAGCATCCTATCCACATGCTAGAACTATCAAATAAATAAAGCAAGCAAAGGATCCTAGGTCTAAGAAGGCCTATTAGGAGCATGTTCACCTTCAAGAAATCAGACAAAAAGAGATGGAAATTAGGTTTAATATACCAGGTAATGATTTCTAGTTGCTGTAGAAGAGATCGCTCCGCTCATATCGGTGCCTGGATGATCTGGTCACTTTCCCGTGAATCCATCGGCTTTTTATCAGCTTCGTTCAGTGGAAAAGAAAATTTCATTGTAGGATGGTTTCACCGGAGGGATCCTGCAAACGTTAGGGGTTAGGGTCATAGATGATGAGAAAAATAATAAACTGAAGAAGATGGAAGAGGGGAAGAGAAGGGTTGTGGAGAGGCTGGTGGCCTGCTTGAGAAGATGGAGGATGCCTGGCTTGGAGGAAGTTGGGGCATCCTTGGGGCTTCAGCTGGTATGTTGGATGGCTAGGGTTTGGTGCATGAAGGAAGGATGGCTGGCAGTTAGGGTTTGCTCACAAGAAAAATAAAAACAAGTCTCATACCACACAATTTGGCAGAGTAACTTAAGATTGTATTCACGAAAAAGATTGATTATGAGAGGGGGAGGGGTGGGGTATTTATAGGTTCACCCAGGGTCCTTTCCTTATCTAATTAGGAGTACAAGTCTTTGTAGAAATAAAACTCAAAATAAACTTGGACTGGAATACTGGTCTCTTAGTAGAAGTGGGTTGGCTAACTCCTCCTTGGACTGAGAAGCTTTGCTTGGGCTTGGGCTAGCTGGGGCACCAGTTGGAATGGGGCTTGGGCTGGGGCGCCAAGGTATGAATGGGCTTGGGAGGGTGCCAGCTCCAGATGGGCCAAGGTAGGGGTGCCAAGGCTCGGGGCGCCAAAAGCTGGAGGGCCAATCCCTGGGGCACCATGGGCCAAATGTCACGGGCCAAGGGGGGTGCTAGAATTCTTATGGACTTGGGGCGCCTCTTCTTGATGGGCTGGGGCTTCATTCTCCATGGTTTGGGCATCATGAACAAGGGACCCGGATGCTGCGCTGATGTCTTGAATGCATGTCCAATAATCCTCCTCTTGAGCATGAAAGTTATAGGACTCATTGTTGGAAATTGTGTCCCAAAGCGAATCGCCTAGGTTATAGGCGGTTGTGCTCAACATTATAATATATATATGAATTAATAAAACATTATTTTGGTAGCTCATCACATCATTCATTTCCCTGTAATGAACTCAATTTATGTGATGAAGTCCTTAGGATTGCACTGACTTCCATATAGAGAGGATATATCGAGTGGTCCTTTAAAAGGTTCACAACCAAAGGATATATTGTACATGACGGCAATATATCAAGTGTAGGTTATTGTGGTTCACATCATTTGGTTGTCCTCTTGACCAAAGTAGTGTGGTGATACTGATATGATCTACAAGTGGGATGTGTGACATCTCATTGAATATGACTCCGTGGAGCTCCTTTCTGCCAAAGGATTGCTCGCGATTGGATATGGGTATATGTGTCCCTTCGACCTAAGGTCACGATGGTATCTTGCAAGCAACTCCTTGTGCTTTGATGCTGGACTACCTGGATTTCTAATCGGTGATGGAAAGTTTCAGGGTATAGGCAAGTACTTGTAGAGCAGTGGTGGACCAAGATGGAATTGACCTGTCTAAATTGTTTGGATTGAATATCTCGTAGTGTCTCAATTTAGCAAATCCTTGGCCAAGGTAGTCCTAGTGAGGAGTCACTGGACTTGCGAGGTTGAGACATATTGTGGATTGACTCAGTCAGGGTTGGCAGTCTAATCCTAGGTCATCTAGAGCATTGAAGGTCAAAGGGATGAATTATACGGTAACCATATGCCAGAGGTTCGATAGATTGCTCTCGCATATTCGGCCTATCTGGATCCGGGACCCATTGCTAGATGGTATCTTGTGCCGGTACTGGAAGTGTTCCAGTGCTACCATTTAGGTTCGAGCCTATGAGGTCACATGCCATCGAGGATTTCTTTCTGATCCAGGAACCGATCAATGATTGGGAATCGTTTCGGTATTGAGGTCAAATGGTCTCTTGAGCACACATTGGATTTTCTATTCTGATTTGGATCAACCAGAATGGATTTGGGTCAACCAGGAATTGTTCCTGGTAGACAGAACTAAACCGAGTTTTATTACTGATTGGGTTTGGTCGGACTGGAGTTTTTTTTTTTGAACCGGGTTTTGGTTTTGAGAAACCGATTTAACGCTTGGTTGGTTTCATGGTATTTTTTTCCCAGCATCCGTGGGAGTGCATGGACGTGGAGCTCGTCCAGCACGCCGTCTTTGGTGCTCCCCCTCTGCAACCTTCTCTCGGTGAACCCCTTTGATCTCCTCGTTCAACGTTGTTTGGTGTTATCCAAATTCCCTCTTGGTTGCTATTGGATGCCCTGTTTCACCGCTGAATGAATTTTGAACCGTGTGGAGTTTGAAGAAGCTTGGGAGATCAGATGACCATACAAAGCACAGCGATCTGTATGGAGTCTCACCGCATGCCTCTTTTTCCTCTCGGTCCTAGTTTTCTCCCACACGTCACTTCCCCTCTCGATCCCTGTTAGCAAATCTTCGTTTGCACTTGGGAAAAATCTTTTTATACCGATCTGGACTGCTCTTCCAAGCATTTTCCCTTCCCTTCATGGATTGAATTCTCTGCCTATAAATACTGCATGATGGTTGATCGCCAGGAGGTGCAAGAGAGAAACAATAAAGAAGCCAAGAGGGTGAGAAAGGGAGAAGCAACAGGGATAGGCTGCTGGGTGTGCATGTGAGTCTCTGGTGTTTTTATGTTGCAGGCCATGGCTTGCGATATGAGTGGCTGGTCGTGTAAGGACAAGCAACAGGGAATAAGAGGCTTGGTATTGCGTTCCAGGCCTTCATAGTTTTGGAGGCAGCAGGCCATAAGATTGGTTCATGTGAAGTACAGCATGCATGTAAGAGAGAGGGAGGAACCGGCCTTGTGATTTAGGAGAAATCTGGGCGTGCGGTTTTCTTTTGGAAGAACAGAGCATCTGCATTAATCCCGTGTGTTCCTCCCATCATTTTTAAGTATTCCAGTGTGTGCTCTTTAGGTAGAGTTTGGGCGATCTTGGAGAAGACCGTCGGTGTGGATTATTTGATATTCCTTGCTCCACATAGTCATGACCAGTTTATGGATTCCTGGTAGACTAGCATCTATCTGAAAGTCGGATCAGTGAGAGCTCTACACATGGATACCCTAGAGGGTGGACGCTTGGACACCTCGAGAGGTCGGATCGTTCTTCTTCTTGCCGTTGCAGATCTTATTTGCTGTTGAAGGAGTTCAACCGGTTACTGATTAATTCTGAAGACTGAAAGAGTCCTCTTCGATCAGGTATATTTTATTTTGGTTATCATACATGCCTAGATCCAGTTGTTATCATATGTTTTATTATTATTGCAATTGCCTATATATGCCTGTATATTATGTTACATGCATCATGATATGTTAGATCCTGTGCATGAGTAGGTACTTTCCGCTGCATGCTTAAAAATTTTAATTATGCAATACCTGCTTTCTTATATTGCATGCCTAGGGTAGGCTTCCGCTGCACCAGGTTTCCCTTCAGTGGCATTAGAGCCACAGGTTCTTATGTAGCATATCATGATTGCATGTATTAGGGATTACTTTCAGGAACCTAGTTGAGACCTTCACCATGGCCGCGTGTCTAGAATAATCAGGGTTTAAAACCCCTAATTTTTATGGCATGAGGTGGTTCATCTGTGTTGGCCTTTTCAGAAGGATCCTTAAAGGAAACATATGGTATTAAAAGTGTTTTAATCCTGATTCATGTACATTGACATGTCTAAAATGTTTAGGGCTATCAATATTATAATTGATATGATGAAACTAGATATGATGCATGAAACATGTAAAAAGAGTTTTACATGAATTTAATTAAAAATGTTTTAATTAAAAGATGGCTTATAATTTAACAATTATGAATTGAAAGATTAATTAAATGACAAGTCTAATTAGGGTTTATGAAACCTAATGTCATTTAAATAAGCCATCTGGGTTAATGGGGTTAGCTGTCTGATTGGATCCGTTTGTTGGGTTAGACCTAAGGATAGTTGAATTGGACTTAAGAGAACTAATCAAATGTTGATTAAGGACTTTCTCTTTAGTATCTATCTAATAGTTAGATGGGTTAGTCCATTCTTCTTAAATGGATCTAATTAGTGGCTCTGTGGAAAGCCCGAGTCCTTAGGCTGGTCTAATCGAGTCAGGTTAATCGATTGGTATCTAGACAGGTTTGGCATTTTTGATCATGGTTACATGAGGCTACCTCTTTCCTGGCCAACTTGCTTGGTGTCTAGGAAAGATGGTTAATGGCAGATACTCACCCATGATCTCACCTACCTGGCCAATATGATCAACCAGAACTGATTAGAAAAGCTTATTGATTCGAGTTAACCCATGTCATCCAGGTTGATCAGCTTGACTGATCTTTAGGTGCCCATGGACCAATTCATTGAATTTAATTCAACCATCATGAGAATTGATTTGATCAGTGGGAGGTTGATCAATGTTTTTCTTTCTATTCTTTTGTCACAATCTAATTAAAATTCTTTAAAATTATTAGGTCCTGAAAAAGACTAAGTCAACTAGTTGATGGTGTCTTAGTCTCCCATTGAGTGGGTTAGTAATGAGCCCTTTAGCTTGGTGTACATCGGCAGTTCCATAGAACGGGTGTGCATCCGATTACTGGGATTACTCTCCCATAGATGATGGTTCAGTGTAACCTTCTTAACGGTGATCAAGTGGGCCGGCCAAAGTCATTCGTTAGCTTGAAGCATTGGATTTGTCATATTGATGGTTGGACCTAACCAGAGACTCGCAATAGGAGGCCCCTAGGCCAATTGGGAGTTCTGTGGGACAAATTTTATTACTGGAAGTTGCTTGGGGAAGCAATTGGTTAGAGCCCCTACCTTTAGGCGCGTATGGGTGAGCTGGCCATAGTCGAGCTCATACATGGTTTATTGGATTTTAGTACCCACTATGAAATGATGATTTCATGGATTGGAGTTAAAGGCTCCCAATCTGAAAAATTAGTGGGAGAGACCTTTAGACTAAAGTCCAAGTCTTTTGGTTTAATTGATTAATTCATATACTAATATGATCTTAGATTTTCCTTCAGAAGTCTTCAAACCTTTCGCTCTGGTCACTTCTCGATAGCAAGATATTAAAGGGTCCCAATTTTGATAGCTGGTATTGAAGTTTGAAGATTGTCCTGGAGCACGAGCGGATCCTTTATGTGATAACGGATCCAACACCCGAAATCCCTCCTACCAATGCTTGGAGTTCAGTCAGGACACTTATTTGAAGTGGATTTTTGATTGGACTACTGTCCGATACATAATGTTGGTGGTGATGAACGACGAGTTTAGTCGCAAATTTGAGAAGGCCCAACCAGACGAGATTCTTCAAAGTTGAAGGAATCTTTTGGCATGCTAGATGATGTAAAGCAGTACAAAGTGTCTTGTGCCATCTACAATGTCAAAATGCGAAATGGCGGTTCGGTTACTGATCATGTATTGTATATAATCGAGATGATTGAAAGATTGGGAAAGCTCGGATGTCCCTTGCACGAGCAACTCGGCAAGGATGTGATTCTGAAATCTCTACCCTCCTTCTATCTTAACCCTCTCAATCATTATAGAATGATAACCTGCTGTCAATTATCATGGTTTGATGGGGTTGTTGCAGACTTACGAGAAGGATCACCAATTGGTGGTGAATTTAGTGGGAGGTTCTAGAGGTCGTCGTCCCTTTAAGAAAGGGAACAAAAAAAGTAAGGGATAGAAGGTGCAAAGTGCTCCTGGCCCAAGTCAAACCAAGAAAGTGAAGGCTGATCTAGCTAGTGCAGAGTGCTTCTATTGTAAGAAGCATGGACAGTGGAAGAGGAACTGTCTTCTTTATCAGGTGTCCTTAGACCTGAATAGCCTAAGGATATAAAATGTCAATGTTTTTGTATCTATGGCACTGTAGGCTAGGTCATGTTAACCAGAATAGGATAAATAAGTTACGAGGAGAAGGCCTTCTTGAGGTCAGTGATTCTGACTCACTGCCCACTTGTGAATCCTGTCTGTTTGCTTTGTAAAATGATCAAGTCATCTTTTACTAGAAATGGTGAACAAGCTATAGAACTTCTGAGTCTCATACATATTGATATATGCAGACCCATGAAAGTTAGTGCCAGAGTAGGATACAGATATTTCATTATGTTTACAGACAACCTGTATAGGTATGGTTATGTCTTCTTGATAAGACATAAATATGAGTTGTTTGAAATGTTCAAACGATATCGTAATGAAGTGAAGAAACAAACTAGAAAGAGTATTAAAACCCTTTGATCTGATCGAGGTGGTGAATACCTATCTAGTGAGTTCATGACATATCTTGAGAAGAATGGGATTCTCTCTCAGTAGACACCCTCAGAATGGTGTGTTTGAAAGGAGGAATCGAACCCTATTGGATATGGTTCGATCCATGATGGGCTTTGTAACTTTGCCACTATCCTTCTGGGGATATGCACTTGTGACAGCTTGTTACTTGCTGAATAATGTTCCGATTAAGTATGTTGTCTCCACTCCATATCAGTTATAAACTGGACGTAAGCCCTCAATTTCACACCTTCAGGTCTGGGATTGTCCGGCTTATGTAAAGCATTTAAACTCGATAAACTTGGTCCTGGGTCTGATCGGTGCCTGTTTATTGGGTACCCTAAGGAAACAAAAGGGTATTTCTTCTACTTGGAGGACGAACAGAAAGTGTTCGTTGCTCTTAGGGCTATCTTTTTGGAAAAGGAGTTACTTGGAGATGGAACTGTAGCCTCTAAGATTGAACTTGGTGAAGTTCAACCAGTGGAAGAACCTATACACTCTAAGGACAACATAGAACTGGCTGTGATTAGATCACACCCAGAACCCATTATTAAGAGATCTGGTAGAGTACCACGTCAGCCGGACAGATACTACGGTTTCTTCGTTCGGGATGGTGATCCTTTTGAGCTCAATGAGAACGATGAGGATCCGATCACCTATATGGATGCACTTCAGAGATCTGACTCTGAGGCATAGCTTGGAGCCATGCGATCCGAGATGGAGTCTATGGAGATCAACAATGTATGGACATTGGTTGATCCACCTGAAGGGATAAAACCCATCGGGTACAAGTAGATTTCCAAATGGGAAGGTGGAGACTTATAAAGCTCATCTGGTTGCCAAGGGATATCGTCAGCAATATGGTATCGATTATGATGAGACATTCTTCCCTATGGCAATGCTCAAGTCCATTCGGATCATGCTTGCTTTGGCAGCATATTTTGACTATAAGATCTTGCAGATGGATGTCTGAACTGCTTTCCTAAATGGGGAGCTGGATGAGGAGGTGTAATGATACAGCCTGAAGGGTTCACATCCACAGACGAGTCAAAAGTGTGCAAATTGTAGAGGTCCATTTATGGACTCAAGCAAGCATCTCGAAGTTGGAATATGCATTTTGATAGGTGTATCAAATCGTATGGCTTCGTTATGAACGGAGATAAACCCTGCATCTATAAGTGGGTTAATAGTTCTGTGATAATATTCCTGGTACTGTATGTTGATAACATTCTCTTAATCGGGAATGACATCGCAACATTGCAAGGAATAAAGGTCTGGTTCTCATCTCAGTTCTCCATCAATGACTTGGATGAAGCTTCTTACATATTGGGTATGAAGATCTATAGAGATAGATCTAAAAGGCTTCTGGGATTGTCCCAGTCTACGTACATTAATATCGTGCTGAAATGGTTCAGCATGAGAATTCTAAGAAAGGCTATCTCCCGATAGGTTCTGAAATTACTCTTTCCAAGAAGGATTGTGTGACAACTCCTAAGGAAAGAGAGCACATGAGTAGAGTTCCTTATGCTTTGGCAGTAAGCTCTATCATGTATGCTATGACATGTACTATAACAGACATGGCATACTCACTAGGAGTAGTGAGCAAATACCAGTCTGATCCAGGTGAGGTGCATTGGAAGGTGGTTAAGACCATCCTAAAGTATTTGAGAAATACTAAGGACCAATGGCTGATTTATGGAGACCTGACTTGAAACTTGTGGGGTATACTGACTCCAGTTTCTAGTCTGACAGAGATAATAGCAAGAGTGTGTCAAGGTTTGTGTTTACCCTAAATGGAGGAGCGATCTGCTGGAAAAGTTCCAAGCATGCAACTGTTATAGACTTGGTAAGGGAAGCATAGTACTTTGCTGTATCAGATGCAGCAAAAAAGTTGTGTGGTTGCAGAAATTCCTTGGAGAGCTAAGGGTGGCGCCTTCCCTAGATGGTCATATTCCTGTGTATTGTGATAGCACAGGGGCCATTGCTCAAGCTAAGGAGCCAAAGTCTCATCACCACACCAAGCATATTCGGCGATGCTATCACCTCGTGCGAGAGATCGTGGAACGAGGTGACATCAATCTTATGAAGATCGATAGAAAGGAAAGTCTGACCGACCCATTCACTAAAGCCCTCGGAATCAAAAAGTTCGACAAAGGAAAATGGGTATTAGATACTGTTCTGATTGGCTTTAGTACAAGTTGGAGTTATTGGGAATTGTGTCCCAAAGCCAATCGCCTAGGTTGTAGGCGATTGTGCTCAGCATTATAATATGTATATGAAGTAATAAAACATTATTTTGGCAACTCATCACATCATTCATTTTCTTGTAATGAACTCAATTTATGTGATGAAGTCCTTAGGACTGCACTGACTTCGATATAGATAGGATATATCGAGTGGTCCTTTAAAAGGTTCACAACCAAAGGATACATTGTACAAGACGACAATGTATCAAGTGTAGATTGTTATGGTTCACATCGTTTGGTTGTCCTTTTGACCAAAGGAGTGTGGTGACACTGATGTGATCTGCAAGTGGGATGTGTGACATCTCATTGAACGTGTCTCCGTGGAGCTCCTTTTTGCCAAAGGATTGCTCGCGATTGGATATAGGTATATGTGTCCTTTCGACCTAAGGTCACGATGGAATCTTGCAAGCAACTCCCTGTGCTTTGGTGCCAAACTACTCAGATTTCTAATCTGGTGATGGAAGGTTTCTAGGTACATGCAAGTACTTATGGAGCAGTAGTGGACCAAGATGGAATTGACCTGTCTAAATTATTTGGATTGAATGTCTCGCAGTGTCTCAATTTAGCAAATCCTTGACCAAGGTAGTCCTAGTGAGGAGTCACTGGACTTGCGAGGTTGAGACATGTTGTGGATTGACTTAGTCAGGGTTGGCAGTCTAATCCTAGGTCATCTTGAGCATTGAAGGTCAAAGGGATGAATTATACGGTAACCATATGCCAGAGGTTTGATAGATTGCTCTCGCATCTTTGGCCTATCCGGATGCCGGAATCCATTGCTAGATGGTATCTTGTGCTAGTACTGGAAGTGTTCCAGTGCTACCATTTAGGTTCGAGCCTATGAGGTCACATGCCATCGAGGATTTCTTCCTGATATAGGAGCTGATCAATGATTGGGAATCGTTTCGATATTAAGGTCAAATGGTCTCTTGATCACACATTGGATTTTTTTGGTCTGATTTGGATCAACTAGGATGGATTTGGGTCAACCTAGGAAAATTTGATGCAAAATTTGATGAATCTATATTCCTTGGTCATTCACTGCACAACAAAGCATATAAAGTATTTAGTAAGAAGACTTTTACTATATAAGAGTCAATTCATGTTGTTTTTGATGAAGCTAACCCCTCACCATCTAGAAAAGATGAGTGTATAGACAACGATGAAGGTACACTACAAAAGGAAATGGAAGATCTAAGCATACAAGACAAGCCAACACAAGATGGAAATAAAGTGGTAAGGATCATACTGATTTACCAAAGGAATGGAGGTACGTAACTTCATATCCTAAAGATCTAATTATTGGTGATCCTTCTCATGGTGTTAGGACTAGGGCTGCACATCGAGATGTACATGACTACCTTGCCTTTGTCATACAAATTGAACCACATAGTTTAGAAGAAGCTGAAACTGATCCAAATTGGATGATGGCCATGCATGATGAATTAAACCAATTTGAAAAAAATAATATTTGGATACTAGTTGATAGATCATAGACCATCCCATCATAGGAATCAAATAGGTCTATAGGAACAAACTAGATGAGAATGGTAAGGTTATGAGAAATAAAGCAAGGTTGGTAGCTAAAGGGTACAATCAAGAAGAGGGCATTGATTTTGATGAAACATATGCTCCTGTAGCAAGACTTGAAGCCATTAGATTACTTCTTGCATTTGCTTGCTACATGAATTTTAAACTCTTTCAAATGGATGTAAAAAGTGCTTTTCTAAATGGATTTATTTCTAAACAAGTTTTTGTAGAACAGCTACCAGGTTTAAATTAAATAAGACTTTATATAGTTTGAAATAAGCACCTAGGGCATGGTATGATAGACTAAGTAAATTTTTACTTGAAATTGATTTCAAAAGAGGAAATGTTGACAAAACTCTTTTTATTAAAAATAAAGATAATGACATGTTAGTTGTACAAATTTATGTTGATGATATTATTTTTGTTGCAACTAATGAAAATCTTTGTGGAGAATTTGCTGAGTTAATGCAGGGTGAATTTGAAATGAGCCTTATGGGTGAACTCAACTACTTTCTAAGATTACAAGTTAAACAAATGAAGGAAGGCATCTTTATAAGCCAAGCCAAGTATATCAAAGAAATAATCAAGAAATTTGGCATGGAAACAAGCAAAGAGGCTAGCACACCCATGAGTTCTACCTGCAGACTAGACAAAGATGAAAATGGATCCGATGTTGATCAAAAGTGTTGACTTTGGCTCCTTAGTTTTGATGATTAACAAAAGGTTGAGTATATGTTTGGACTAATGTTTCATTTCAAGATAAAGTTTCAGGACTTAGGTTATTCAAAAAGAGTTTCAAGAGTACAATGATGAAACCAAGCTTGCTTGATTTGGGAAAGAGCTCTTCTACATTGAACAAGATCAAATTTCTCATATTGGACCTTATTAATTAAGAAGCAATTGACAAAAGAAACAAAGGCTTAGAGAAACTCAAGCATGGCACGCACATCTCCAGAGTTTCAGAAAATTTCAGACCAGAGGTCAACCCCCAGAGGTCGACACCTTGCCAAAGGTCGACCACCAGAGGTCGACTCATGAAGAAAAGAAAAGTTCAGCTAGGCCGGCATGGCAAAATTTCAGTGGCACGCTCCAGAGGTCGACCACCAGAGGTCGACACCTGTCGAGAGGTCGACACCAGAGGTCGACTCATCGCCTGAGAATTCAAACTGGGCAGAACTATGATTTTCTAGATTTTTACCTAAGATAAATTGGAGGTCGACTCATGAGGTCGACACTTGATCCAGAGGTCGACTCATGAGGTTGACTCATGGCATAACGGCTAGTTTTTCTGAACTTCTGATTTGATTTCGAACGGCCATAAACGGCCATATTTTTGATTCTAATGGTCTTGTGGAGTTGTTTCAGCTTGAATGAGGTATTTAACCTCCACCTAACTTCAAAAAAGACAAGGAGACAAAGTGAAAAAGAAGAGAGTGAAAGTACAAAGCCTTCAATCAATTCTAAGCCAAAAGAGTGAGAAAACCGAGAGATTCCTTAGCCAAAAGCTTTCCATCTTTGAGGAATCCAACTTTCAAGTGTTTGGCATTTAGTGAGGTCCAAGATTCCAAGAGAAAGGCTTGAAGAGTCTCCAACAAGAGCTACATCAAATTACTTTTTGCTCAAAAGGAGTTTGTCTTGTTTTATTCATTGTATTCATATTCTTTTTGTCCTAGCCTAGTTTCAAGGGAATTTGAAACTAGTGTGAGGTTTGTTGGTGAGCCAATTGTTAAAACCAACTAGGGTTGCTTGTAAGCCCGAAGCCAAAACAAGTGAGTGAGGTTTGTTGGTGAGCCAATTGTTAAAACCAACTAGGGTTACTTGTAAGCCCGAAGCCAAAACAAGTGTGTAAGGTTTTGACTTGTGAGCCTTGTAAAACAAGTCGGCTGTAATCTAGAAAAGATTATAGTGGAAATTCCCAAGTGGAGCTTGGAGAGTGGATGTAGGTGCTAGGTGCACCGAACCACTATACATTTTGTGTGTTTGCATTGCTTTACTCTCTATCTTCTTTTGCTCTTTAATTGTTGTTATCTTTCATTGCTTCCGTTGCACAATTACTTGAGCACTATCACTCATCACCTTTGAACTTGTTAGCACATATATTTCTTTAATTTTTAAAATACCCAATTCACCCCCCCTCTTGGGCACCATATCTGGGCAACAAGTGGTATCAGAGAACTGGTACTCTCTTGTAGGTCCAACGATCTTGAGTGAAAGATCATGGCCGCCCCAATTGGAATGGGTGTAGTTGAATGTCAAGTATCAAATCGCCCTCCTTTCTTTAATGGCACAAACTACACTTACTGAAAAACTCGTATGCGCATTTACTTACAAGCTGTAGATTATAATATATGGAGAGTAATTACTAAAGGGCCTCATCAGCCCACTTACTTGGTTAATGGCATTATCACCTCAAAATCTGAAGAAGAATGGGATGACAATGACATCAAACAAGCTGAGTTAAATGCTAAGGCGATGAATTTTCTATTCTGTGCACTTGACCCTAGTGAATTTAACAGAATATCAAATTGTATTTCTGCCAAAGAAATTTGGGATACACTTGAGGTTACCCATGAGGGTACACACCAAGTGAAGACCACAAAGGTGAACATGCTCATTCATACGTATGAGATATTCAGGATGGAACCAACTGAAAGTATTAGTGAAATGTATACTAGATTTACTAATATAGTAAATGGTATGAGGAGTTTGGGAAAAATTATTGTCTAATGATGAACTGGTTAACAAACTTCTCAGGTCTCTTCCGGCTTCATGGGATGCGAAAGTAACAGCCATAGAAGAAGCCAAGGATGTCAATACTCTACCTCTTGAGCAGCTTCTTAGATCACTGATGACTTACGAGCTTTCACTAAAGCAGAAGACAGTGGACAATGACAAGAAAAAGAAAGCCATAGCCTTCAAGTCCACTACAAAGGAAGAGTCAAGTGATGAATCAGAAGAAGCTGATGATGATGAGACAGCCCTCATTACAAGAAAATTCAAAAGATTCATGAAAAAGAAGAAAGGCTTCTACAAGAAAAGGCCACAAAAAGGTGATCACAATAAAGATAAAGAGAAAGAAAAAGAAAGGGATCCACCCATCTGCTTCGAGTGCAAGAAGCTTGGACATTATAAAACGGATTGCCCCTTGCTTAAAAAGAGTCGAAGGATGTTGAGAAAGAAAGCCATGATGGCTACCTGGAGTGAGAGTGAGGACTCCAGCAGTGATGAAGAGCAGCAGGTAGTCACCAACCTGTGTTTCATGGCCAATGAAGATGATGAGGTAAATTCTGAACCTGAAATTGAATTTACTTTTAATGAATTACATGATACTTTTGATGATTTAGTTATGGAATATGAAAAATTAAAACTGAAAAATAAGAAATTAAGAAAGCTAAATCATGAGCTTACCAAAAATTCAGACAAGTTTTCAACTGAAATTGAAGATTTAATTCAAGAAAACAAGAAATTAACTGAATATGTAAAGACCTTGAAAAATGATAAGGACAATCTTTTAAAAGAAAATGATTCTTTGAAAAATAATAGAAGTTTTGAAACTAATGAGAAAATTGAAAAACAAAACAAAGAACTATTGCTTCAAAACAAGAATTACAAAGAAGAGTTAGAAAAAGTAAAACCTTTTGTAGAAAATTTTACTTATAGTTCAGAAAAATTAAGTATGCTTTTAAACAGTCAACATGCAGTTTTTAACAAAGCTAGACTTGGATTTAAGCCACAGAATCGCAAAAACTTTACAAAAACTTTTTCATACCTGCATCTTCTAATATTACCTGCTATGCATGTGGTAAGTTAGGACATAAATCATATATTTGTAATAGAAAAAAATTAAATACCTTTGAAAAGATTTGGGTTCCAAAAGGAACCAATTTGACTAACCCTAAAGGACCCAAGATGACTTGGGTACCTAAAGTTTCAACTTGATTAATTTTTGCAGGTGTGCCTTGCAACCAAAAATAAAAGAAGAATGTGGTATCTGGATAGTGGTTGCTCAAGGCACATGACTGGGGATGTGAAGCAATTCTCATCACTAGCAGCTATTGATGGTGGAAACGTTACTTTTGGTGATAATGGAAAAGGCAAAATCGTCATAATTGGTAAAATCCATATCACCCCTAATGCTTATGTAGATAATGTATTATTTGTTGATGGCTTGAAGCATAATCTTTTTAGCATTAGTCAGTTTTGTGATAAGGATTTTAAAGTTATTTTTGAATCATCTTTGTGCATGGTATCTAGTCTAGATGTCGATGGCATCAAGTTCACTGGTCATAGGCATGAAAACATTTACATGGTTGATCTTGATGATCTAGCCATGGAAAGTGGTCAATGCCTAGTGGCTAGGGAAGCCAAGGCAAGTGAAACTAGTTAGCTTTGGCATCGTAGGCTAGGGCATGCTAGTATGCAGTTAATTTCAAAATTAAGCAAAAAGAATCTTGTAAAAGAATTACCAAAACTCACATTTGAAAAAGATAAGATTTGTGCTGCATGTCAATTTGGAAAACAAACTAAATCTACTTTCAAACCTAAAGGAGTAGTATCTACTACTAGACCCCTTGAATTATTGCATATGGACCTCTTTGGACCAACCAGAATAACTAGTTTGGGAGGTAAGAAATATGGGCTAGTAATTGTAGATGACTACTCACGATTTACTTGGGTAATGTTTTTAGCTCATAAAGATGAAACGTTTTCAGCTTTTGTTAAATTTCATAAAAGGGTTTCAAACGAAAAAGATCTCATTATTGTTTCTTTGCATAGTGATCATGGAACTGAATTTGACAATCATGATTTTGAAGCTTTTTGTAATGAAAATGGCATTAGTCATAATTTTTCTGCACCTAGGACACCTCAACAAAATGGAGTGGTAGAAAGAAAAAACAGGACTCTTGAAGAAATGGCATGCACAATGCTTTGCGAAAATGATTTACCTAGATATTTTTGGGCAGAAGCCATTAATACTTCCTGTTACATTTTAAATCGTGTTTTAATTCGACCTATTTTAAAGAAAACACCATATGAACTTTGGAAAAATCGAAAACCTAATCTTAAATATTTTCGTGTATTTGGTTGCCGCTGTTTCATATTAAACAATGGCAAAGACAATATCAGTAAATTTGATGCCAAGTCAGATGAGGGTATCTTCTTAGGATACTCTACTTCTAGCAAGGCATACAGGGTCTTCAACAGAAGAACTCTTCTAGTTGAGGAATCAATTTATGTAGTGTTTGATGAAACTAACGAAAAATCTTCTAGAAAAGAAGATTCTATTGATGATGAAACAGGTACAAAGAAGCTTGAACAATTGACAATCAATGAAGATATGCCCAAAGGAAATGATGATCAAGAAAATGAAGATCAAATTCAAGAGATCAATGCAACTTCACCAAAACCTTTACCTAAAGAGTGGAGGTATGCACACAGACACCCCAAAGAGCTAATTATTGGTGATCCATCAAAGGGAGTAAGTACATGCTCTTCTATCAGAAATGTTTGTGATTATTTAGCTTTTGTATCTCAGATAGAGCCTAAGTCAATTGAAGAAGCTGAAAAAGATTGTAACTAGATTAATGCTATGCAAGATGAACTAAATCAATTTAAAAGAAATAATGTTTGGACTTTAACTGAAAGACCCCTTAATGTTTCTGTAATTGGTACAAAATGGGTTTTTTGAAATAAACTTGATGAACATGGTATTGTAACTAGAAACAAAGCTAGACTTGTTGCTAAAGGCTGTAACCAGGAAGAAGGGATTGACTTTGATAAAACCTTTGCTCCTGTTGCTAGGCTAGAAGCAATTAGACTTTTACTTGCTTTTGCTTGTTTTATGGATTTCAAGTTATTTCAAATGGATGTTAAAAGTGCTTTTTTAAATGGATTTATTGAAGAGGAAGTTTATGTTGAACAACCTCCTGGTTTTGAAAATCATGAATTTCCTAACCATGTTTTTAAATTGCATAAAGCATTGTATGGTTTAAAGCAAGCTCCCTAGAGCTTGGTATGATAGATTAAGTTCTTTTTTGATGAAGAATGATTTTTCTAGAGGTAATGTAGATAATACATTGTTTTTGAAAAAGAAAAATGATGATATCTTAGTAGTACAAATCTATGTAGATGATATTATTTTTGGTGCTACTAACGAATGTCTTTGTCAAGAATTTGCAAAGTTAATGCAGAGTGAGTTCGAGATGAGCATGATGGGAGAACTCAACTTCTTCCTCGGACTCCAAATTAAGCAAACCAAAGAGGGGATCTCCATCAACCAAGCCAAGTACACAAGAAAAATATTGAAAAAGTTTGGGATGGAGACTACCAAACCAATAGGTACCCCTATGAGCTCTTCATGTAAATTAGACAAAGATGAATGTGGTAAATCAGTAGACCAAAAATTATATAGAGGCATGATTGGTTCATTGCTATATCTAACTGCCAGTAGACCAGATATAATGTTTAGTGTTTGTATGTGTGCACGTTTTCAGTCTGCTCCTAAAGAATCACACTCTTAGCTGTAAAACGTATATTGAGATACTTATCTGGGTCAATTGAAATTGGTCTTTGGTACTCTAGAGAGTCATCATATGAATTGATTGCATACTCTGATGCTGATTTTGCTAGGTGTAAACTTGATCGTAAAAGTACTAGTGGAACTTGTCAATTCCTAGAAGTTAATTTGACTTCATGGAGCAGCAAGAAAAAGAATTCGGTTGCTCTATCTACGGTGGAAGCCGAATATATAGCAGCTGGAAGCTATTGTGCTCAGATTCTATGGATCAAACAACAACTCGAGGACTTTGGCATCAAACTAACTAAGACACCCATAAGATGTGATAATACTAGTGCAATCAATTTAACGAAAAATCCTGTACAACATTCAAGAAGCAAACATATTGAAATAAGACATCACTTCATAAGAGATCATGTTCAAAACTCTAATGTGTTGTTAGAATTTATTTGTACTGATTATCAATTGGCTGATATATTCACAAAACCATTGAATGAAGATAGATTTTGTATGATCAGAAGAGAACTGGGAGTCATTGATCCTTTTGCTTGAAACTCTTTAATTTTCATCAAAATTCCTCAAAAATGATTTATAAATTCTCAAATATGTTTAAAGCTTATCTTTCTAATTTTTATCAATTTTTTAAATTTTATTTTGACTAATTTATTTTTGGAGGTCGACACTTAAGTTTTCAGAGGTCGACACTTGGGGTCGACCCCTGAAATTTTTGAAAGGTCGACACTTGGACGAAAAACGTCTTTTTTAAAACCCATCCGCAAGCCTATTTTTCTCCATTTCTTTCCATTTCTCCTTCATGTGGTCCCCCTCCAACTTCCCTAAATCTCTAAACAGTGGATTTCCAACCCTCTCCTTCCTCTTTTTGGATAATCTTCTCCTCTCCTCTTGTTTTCTTTTGAACCAAACCATTTTTGATCGTGTCCTTTATTTTTGGACAACCGAAAGCTTTTGCCTCTATCTACCCTCTAATATCGGTTGTTTTTCAATTAAAATCACTTATTTCTTTCCTCCGATTCTTGCATTTCCTCCATTTACTCTCGATTTTCTCTATTTTCACAAACCCTATCTTACCATTTCACCATTTCTTCTTTTGCTCAACCCGTGAACCTCTCTTCTCCTCTCTTTTCTTGGTTCCTTCCTTCTTAGCTCTGCATTACCCTACTTCTCCCTAATTTACCCCTCTTCCATCCATATGGGTCCAAGAAAGCACTTGGCAGTAAGAAAAGGGAGAATGGAACAAGGCCAAAGTAGCACTGAGCGACGAAGAAAGGTCAGACATGAGCGTGAGCCGTCCCCAGAGCCACCTGCACCAGTGCCAGCCAGCTTAGTACGGAAGAGCATTGCGAGCGGGAGACGTGTAGATATACCTTTCTGGGATCAGCATCACTTTTTTATAGGAGATGTGCTGAGAGATGCAGGTCTGGTTCACTTCTGCACGATGACTGAGAGATTCTATCCATACCTCATCAGGGAGTTCTATGCATCCATGGCCACTGATGGCATTGGATGGTCAGCTACTGTTCATGGGATCGAGATTCCAGTGACACTGGAGGTCATCAGTCATGTTTGGAGGATTCCACTTCATGGCACAGCTGCCACTTTTATCAGCGACAGGAGCGCGCCTTCAGATGTATCCTAGAGTGCGAGGATGTTAGCGGCATTTCCACAGTAGCCGCTAACCAACTTTCACTGGAGATGAGAGTGATGCATCATATCATCGCCCGTATCTTGATTCCAAAGAGCGGGAGGTTCGACTTTATCACTGAGCATGAGCTAGTGTTGATGGTGTCCCTGAGACAGCGGACTCCCATCAACCTTCCCAGGATCATGCTTTAGCAGATGGGTGAGGCAGCATCTCACAGGAGACTAGTTCAGCCATATGGTATGGGGCTGACACAGTTATTTAGAGAGTATGGAGTTTCATTCGATGGTATACCTTTCAGTCAGCTGCAGCATACTGATACATATGGAGAGAAATCCCTGCATAGGATGGGATTTCGACTGATTGGTGACCGTTGGGTGCGACGAGAGTCTGGCCAGGAGCCAGATAAGGAGGATGAGATTCGAGCTGCTGAGGCAGGGCCTTCAGAGCCTACTGATCATGGTACACCTCCTCGCCCAGCACCAGAGTTAGAGACTGCGGAGCCTGAGCCATTCACGCCACCACCCTCATCAGCTCCAGCACCTATTGCTACTGCTACACCACAGAGGACTACAGCGAGCATATCGGACTTTGAGCAGAGAGTGACTGATCACATTTCAGAGGTCCGGACAGAGATTGTTGGTGTACGACAGGAGCTACATGGTCTGCGGATCCACACAAATATGCGCATTGGATCTCTCTCAGCTAGTGTAGATGCAGGATTCTAACAGATCCTCAGCCTACTGAGATTAGCATTGCCACCAGGGATAGTAGATCCGACAGTACCTCCTCCACATTCTGATGATGATGATGATGACTCCAGTGGATACAGTGATAGTGATGGAGATCAGCCTGGAGCAGGTAGCTCTGATGTTCCACCTGCCGATCTGATTCCAGAGATTCCCCCTTCTGCTGATCCTCCTTCTACTAATCTTCCCAGTACAGATCCTCCAGCTACAGATATGCCAGTAGATACTGAGATTACTGAGTCACTTTTTGAGACTATTACAGGGATTCCGGATGATAGAGATGAGCATACAGAGACAGATATTGATGATCCCATTGCTTATGAGCTTGTCAGCAGGCACACTCCAGCTTAGTCTACTCAGCATACTGATCCATCTACTCCTTCTGCTACTGCTTCTGTTAGGACACCTGTGGAGTCTTTTCCTCGGACCTATAGATCTCATAGGACTACCCCTAAATCTGGTCCCTCTCTGAGGACTCAGAGTCTCACTCATAGGACTCCAAAATCCTCATCTAGGATCTCGGCTCCTATCTCTTTTGATATACCTTCTGATGAAAAGTAGCCTCATAGATTTGCTTGATGTATGATGTACTAGTTTACTTTGTATGATCTGATGTATTAGTGTTTTGTGCTTACTATGTAAGCAATTTTGTAACTGAATACACTCATTTATATACTTATCTACATTGTGATATTTTACTGTCTGATACCAGCTCTTAGCATTTATCCTTTTAAACCCTTAAGTTAGCATGTTTTTGTTATCTCGAATGCACAAATTGAGGGGGAGCATGTATCTTATGCAACAAAGTACTTCATTGTAATGGAACATAATTTTCTTTAATATATCTTTTACTACAAAGAATGCACTTTTTGATTCTTGACAAAAAGGGGGAGTATGGTAAAGTTTGTAAAGTATATATGGTAAAGTATAGTAAAGTATATATAGTTCTTATGACTCTTCATAGAGTATAGTAAAGCTATTATGGTTCTTAACTCTTTTGAATCATGAGAATGTTTTCACAAAAAGAAAAAAGTAGATGAAAAGTAAAATTTTTTATGATATACTCATATATGTGAGGTTTCTTTGAAAATTTTTATTATTGCTATATTTTGCTTTTGGACTTAATTGCATATATACTCAAGGTTTTGTCATCATCAAAAAGGAGAGATTGTTGGCTTTGGCTCCTTAGTTTTGATGATTAACAAAAGGTTGAGTATATGTTTGGACTAATGTTTCATTTCAAGATAAAGTTTTAAGACTTAGGTTATTCAAAAAGAGTATCAAGAGTACAATGATGAAACCAAGCTTGCTTAATTTGGGAAAGAGCTCTTCTACTTTGAACAAGATCAAATTTCTCATATTGGACCTTATTAATTAAGAAGCAATTGATAAAAGAAACAAAGGCTTAGAGAAACTCAAGCATGGCACGCACCTCTCCAGAGTTTCAGAAAATTTCAGACCAGAGGTCGACCCCCAGAGGTCGACACCTTGCCAAAGGTCGACCACCAGAGGTCGACTCATGAAGAAAAGAAAAGTTCAGCTAGGCCGGCACGGCAAAATTTCAGTGGCACGCTCCAAAGGTCGACACCAGAGGTCGACTCATCGCCTGAGAATTCAAACTGGGCAGAACTATGGTTTTCTGGATTTTTGCCTAAGATAAACTGGAGGTCGACTCATGAGGTTGACACTTGATCCAGAGGTCGACTCATGGCAGAACGGCTAGTTTTTCTGAACTTCTGATTTAATTTCTAACAGCCATATTTTTTATTCTAACGGTCTTGTGGAGTTGTTTCAGCTTGAATGAGGTATTTATTCTCCACCTAACTTCAAAAAAGACAAGGAGACAAAGTAAAAAAGAAGAGAGTGAAAGTACAAAGCCTTCAATCAATTCTAAGCCAAAAAGAGTGAGAAAACCAAGAGATTCCTTAGCCAAAAGCTTTCCATCTTTGAGGAATCCAACTTTCAAGTGTTTGGCATTTAGTGAGGTCCAAGATTCCAAGAGAAAGGCTTGAAGAGTCTCCAACAAGAGCTACATCGAATTACTTTTTGCTCAAAAGGAGTTTGTCTTGTTTTATTCATTGTATTCATATTCTTTTTGTCCTAGCCTAGTTTCAAGGGAATTTGAAACTAGTGTGAGGTTTGTTGGTGAGCCAATTGTTAAAACCAACTAGGATTGCTTGTAAGCCCGAAGCCAAAATAAGTGAGTGAGGTTTGTTGGTGAGCCAATTGTTAAAACCAACTAGGGTTACTTGTAAGCCTGAAGCCAAAACAAGTGTGTAAGGTTTTGACTTGTGAGCCTTGTAAAACAAGTCGGCTGTAATCTAGAAAAGATTATAGTGAAAATTCCCAAGTAGAGCTTGGGGAGTGGATGTATGTGCTAGGTGCACCGAACCACTATACGTTTTGTGTGTTTGCATTACTTTACTCTCTATCTTCTTTTGCTCTTTAATTGTTGTTATCTTTCATTGCTTCCGTTGCACAATTACTTGAGCACTATCACTCATCACCTTTGAACTTGTTAGCACATATATTGCTTTTATTTGTAAAATATCCAATTCACCCCCCCTCTTGGGCACCATATATGGGCAACAAAAAGCTATATAGAGGTATGATCGAATCCCTATTATATCTTACTACTA
Source organism: Areca catechu (assembly GCA_021397845.1). Taxonomy (NCBI): domain Eukaryota; kingdom Viridiplantae; phylum Streptophyta; class Magnoliopsida; order Arecales; family Arecaceae; genus Areca; species Areca catechu. Next base: position 78,260,488 of record CM038050.1, read on the forward strand.
GTAGACCAGATATCTAGTATAGTGTATGTGTATGTGCTAGATTTCAATGTAATCCTAAAGAAATACATATGCTTGCTGTTAAAAGAATCATCAAGTATTTAAAAGGTACAAGTAATTTAGGTCTTTGGTATTCTAAAGAATCATCTTTGAATTTAATTGGTTTTTCGGATGCTGACTATGCTGGCTACAAAATTGATAGAAAGAGCACTAGTGGTACATGTCAATTTCTAGGGTTGAATTTAATTTCATGGCACTATAAGAAGCAAAACTTCGTAGCATTGTCCACTACTGAGGCACAGTATATTGCTACTGGTAGTTGTTGTGCTCAAGTGTTATGGATTAAACAACAGCTAGAAGATTTTGGTGTTACATAATCTAAAACTTCAATCAAATGTGATAACACAAGTGCTATAAATTTAACTAAAAATCCTGTTCAGCATTCAAGAACAAGCACATTGATGTTAGGCACCATTTTATAAGAGATCATGTATTGAATAGTGACATTGTACTTGAATTCGTGCCAATTGAAAACTAACTTGCTGAAATTTTTACTAAACCTCTAAATTTTGATAGATTTGCAATGATTAGATGTGAACTAGGGTTGTGTGACCCACACTAGAACATTCCCACAAACTTAAGGAAAAATTATTTAGGTGACCTCCTTACTTTTTTTTTGAGTAAAATGACTTTGAGTAAAGCCTAAAAATCACTTTTTGTTGCCCATAAATGGAGCCCAAGAAGGGGGATGAATTAAGTCTTTCAAAAAATTTAAAGCAATAATGTGAAGATCTAGTGGTGTTTGTGAGTAATAAATTCAATGCACTAGATTAAATGCAGCAGAAAGTAATAAATGGATTGCAATAAACAAATAGCAAGAAAGAGAGGAGGCAATCACACATAAATACAAAGTTTATAGTGGTTCGGTGCAAACCTAGCACATACATCCACTCCCCAAGCCACCCTTGGGAATTCCACTATAATCCAACCAAGATTACAGCTGACTTGTTTTTTAAAAGGCTCACAAGTCAAAACCTATGTTGGTTTTATCACCTAGGTTCACCAACAAACCTTTACACTTGTTTTGTCTTCGGGCTTACAAGTTAACCCTAGTTGGTTTTGTCCCTTTGGCTTACCAACAAACCACAACAACCTTCTTTCAAGATACCCTTGAAAGCAAGGTCAAACACAAGATAAAATCAGATATACAATTTCAAAAATAAGACAAACTCTCTTCAAGAGTAGAATAAAGCTTTGAAACTTAAGTTGATGCTTTGTCTTGTCTCTTCCTTGAAATATTCTTCAAACTTTTCTTTTGGAATGATGTAAGGATGGGCTTGTAAGCATTTTCAGGGAATCAAACTTTAAATGGCTCTTAAAGTGAAGTTTTTGAGAGAATATTGATTTTTGGGCTTTGAATGGATTCAATGCTTCAAGAATGAGTTTGGTGAAGCTTAAATACTTCAAAAACTTCTAAAAAAATGATATGTGACCATTTTTGCTTCGAATCTAGCCATTTAGAACCTAAAAAGATATTTTTGCACTTCAAAAAAATAGATCCATTATGGCTGTCAGAACCCGAGTGTCGACACTTGGCTGTCAGGTGTCGATACTTGGCTATCAAGTGTCGACACTTGAACTTTCAAGTGTCGACACTTGATTCATAGGTGTCGACACTTGACACAAAAACACTCCATTGGCCAAGTTCAGGATTTTCAAAAAGTCTCAGGCCTTGAGTCGACACTTGGGAACTTGAGTGTCGACACTTGAGCTTTTAGTGTCGATACTTGAGTCCTGGGTGTTGACACTTGGCATGCCAAGAAGTTTTTCTGCGTGCAAAATGCTGAAGTGTCGATACTTGACTTCCCAGATGTCGACACTTGGTTCTGAAATACACAAGTGCAAATTAAGCCAAATACACAAGCATCAATTTTGAAACTTAAATGGAACATAAATAATCAATAATTGAACATGTAAAAGCCCTTTTTGCATGAAGAAGATGTCTTAAATTACAAAAAATGCTTCGTGCCACGGCGTGCCATGATACTTAAATTTTTTAAGAATTTGAGGTGCTTGCTTCCAGAAAACTCATAGCTGAAAGTAAACATTAGTATACAATATGTACTCAAGGTTTTGTTATTCATCAAAATTACTAGAAGAGCCAACAATCTCCCCCTTTTTGATGATGACAAAATCTTGAATAAATCAACGTTAATTTTCAAATTTCAGATATGATATTTCATGAATATGATTTTAAGCTCATATAAACCACAACTTGCATAGTTAGGAAGAATAAATCTCCCCCTTAATTAGACAATTCTAATCAGAACAAGCAATATGCAATTTTGGTATCAGATGAAATTGGAAATTACAAACAAATAATTAATCATACTCCCCTTTTTGTCAGTCATTAGAAAAGGGAGTAAACTCCCCCTCAAAACAAGCATGGAGACAAAAAGTAACGGAGTTAAATTCAATCATAGCTAAACTTATCAGAGCTCAAGAGCATTAAACTAAGATTTCAAAGTTAACATTATCAGGTATGAGAGCCAAAATGATAAGAGTATCATATTAATTCAAGCATATCAATCACAGTGAAACAATCAAGAAAACAATGTAACTATCAAAGAGTCACACACATATATATATAATATGAAGTTTTCAGTTACAAAAGTTTGCTGAGTCATCAGCAATATTGAAACATACAATGATACCAAGGTACATCAACAGTCAATGATAGCAAATAGAAATAGTCAAGATACAACATACATCATAAATCATTTGTGAGGCTAGTCCTCATTAGATAGAATCTCAAGAGTAAATGGGGCACTAATCCTAGACCTAGGAACCAAAGCCTTAGGAGGACCCTGGGCTAAAGCCCGGTGACTCCTAGTGCGGCCTGAAGGTCCTAGAGAGGGTATAATCCTAGATGATCTAGTAGAAGGGGGTGAAAGAAGATCAGCAGGTGTGATAAAGTCTGGCATGGAATCAACCAAGTCAGCTGGTGGAAGAGCTACAGGGGTAGCTGGAGGATTACAACTGACAACCTCATATCTATCAGTGCCACCATCACTGTCTCTATCAACAATATCAGTAGCTCTGTCCTCACTCCCCTCAGCATGGTCACCACCATCATCAGTACCATCATCACCACCATCATGACCATCATGTCCATCATCACCACCATCATCATCAGTTGGAGGAGCTACAGGGGCTACAAAAGATCTGAAAAGCTCCTCCATGCATGCAAAACCAGTCTCCACCAATCGCCGTAGCTCAGTGAGCTCAGAAGTAGTATGGGCTCTAAGGCCCTCTAACTCGATCCGCATCTGAGTCGACCAAACTCCAAGTCCAATAATCTCACTCTGTACCTCTGCGAGCTACTCTCTAGTGTGCTCTTCAAAAGATAAACTAGTCGACGAAGGAGGAAGTGCCGAAGGAGTAACAGAAGGTGTCACCGGCTCTGCCACTGATGATGAAACGTCCTGAGGAGGTGTGCTAGCTGGCCTAGATGGCCTTGCCTCTGCCTCTCGAATCTCATCTTCCTTATCTGGCTCCTGGCTAGACTCCCTCCGAACCCACCGACCTGCGACTAATTGATACCCCATGCGATGAAGTGACCTTTCATCGTAGACGTTTGTATATAGAATCTGCTTGGGGATCTCCCCCTCTAGAGAAACTCCACAAGCTCTAAAAAGTCGGGTCAACCCCATACCGTATGGCAGGCAATGATGCTTCTGGGTCGCAGCATCACGCATCTGTACAAGCATCAAGGATGGTAAGTCAATCTATCTCCTCTCTATCAGGCTGGTCATCACCATCAACTCTCTTTGTAATGAAATCGAATCTCCCTGTCTTCAGTAGAAGATTGCATGCGGTGATGTGGTGTAACAGGTGCATCTCTAATGATAGCTGGTTCACGGTGACTACCGTCACTCCGTGAACATCCTCTCGCTCAAGGATGCACCTGAACGCAGCCTCTCTATCCTCTACAGTGAATACACTAACTCCCCAATGGGGGATCTCCCAGATCCTGCTCAATAACTCCACTGAAAGTGAAATCTCAACACCTTTGATGGTAGTGGTCCAAAGAAGTCATCGACAATCCATGGCACCGTAAAACTCCTTACTATATGAGGATAGTACTTCTCCTACATGGTGCAGAAGGGTACTAGACCTGCATCTGTGAGTACCTGATGGATAAGAAAATGGTGCCAATCAAAGAAAGCAAGGTCGACTCTCCTCCGAGAAGCCACTGCCTTCCCTGCCATCCTCTCTACAGGGGGTGAACTCGGTGCTGCTGAACTGCTAGCCTGCTCAGTATCATATCTAGCCTTGGATCTCCTCTCTGTACCCTGACTAGGTCTCTCCCTAATTGCAAGCCTTTTCCTTGGACCCATCATGGCAAACTGACCAAGAAAGGTTGAAGAATGTAAACTAGGAGGGACATATTTAACTAGGTAGAGAACTAGTTTTGCTAAAGGAAACTTAGACTAGAAATTATAGCTTAAAAAGTGCTAAGATATGTTTTGAAAAACTGAGATTAAAACAAGTTTAAGTTGTAAAACATGAAGAATCGATGATAAGATACTTTGAAGAGTTTGAAGAGTGGAGAGATTACAAAACATATTTAGGTTAAAAGACTTTAATCTAGAATGTATAAAGTGTAATTAGGTTGAAAGTTATATATAAAATACATTTCATAATACTTAGTGAACTAGTTTTAGCTAAAAAATGTGGGATTTAGGTTGAAACAATTTAGGATTTTAGTTTAAACAACTAGGTGAAGGAAATGAGGATAAAATGTCACAAAAACATCACCAAAATTCTTTCCAAAATAGTGAAAATGCAATACATATTTTAGAAAATCTGATTTTAGATGAAAACCCAAGGAAATTTCAGCCAAAAATCAATATAACAGTGATTTTCCCAAAAATAGATGGAAATAGAGAGAAATCGGCCAAAAATCCAAGAGAAATTCAAGAGAAATGCATTCAAACCTGATTCCTCCTAAATGAAGTCTTGAAAATGAATTAAAACTCATGAAAATTTGATTAAAATACTTTAAAATGGTCGAAAAAATCTAAACCTAGGGTTGCACGGTTTGAAAATAATGAAAATGAAAGGGGAAATACCTATTTTTCGTTGGGGTAAACGGGAAATGAGTTGATTCGGAAGTTGGTGGAGGTTAGGGGACCACTGGAGCTTAAGAGAGACGAGAGGAAAATGAAATAAACAATCATTCGGTCTGCCCTAAAAAACATAAAAAGTTCCGTGAGTGTCGACACTTGGGATTTCTCAAGTGCTGACACTTAGTCAGGTGTCGACACTTCACAAAATATAAGTGTCGACACTTGGCCAAGAAAATCCCAAAAAAAATCTGAAAACATTAAAAAAAAACCAGAAAAATTTTTAAAGGCATTTTGGATATATGTAATTTTTGGTTAAAAAAAAACTTGGGTAGGATGAAAATTGAGAGAGTTCTATGAGAATGGATCAATGGTACCTAACTCTCTTCTAATCATGCAAAATCTCTCTTCACTCAAAGGTTTGGTAAACACATCAGCTAATTGGTCATCACTACACACAAATTCGAGTTCCACATTAAAATTTTGTACATGATCTCTTATGAAATGATGTCTTATTTCAATGTGTTTACTTCTTGAATGTTGCACAGGATTCTTAGTTAGATTGATTGCACTAGTATTGTCATATCTTATAGATGTCTTAATTAGTTTAATGCCAAAATCATCGAGTTATTGTTTGATCCAAAGAATTTGAGTACAACAGCTTCCAGCTGCTATATATTCGGCTTCCACCATAGATAGAGTAACTGAATTCTATTTCTTGCTACTCCAAGAGATCAAATTTATTCCAAGAAACTGACAGGTTCCATTAGTACTTTTATGATCAAGTTTACACCCAGCAAAGTCAGCATCAGAATAAGCAATCAATTCAAATGAATAATCTCTAGAGTACCACAAACCAATTTCAATTGAGCCAAATAGATATATAAGTATGCGTTTAACAGCTAAAAGATGAGACTCTTTAGGATTAGACTGATATCTAGCACACATACATACACTAAACATGATATCTGGCCTATTGGTAGTAAGATATAGCAATGAACTAATCATGCCATGATATAATTTTTGGTCAATAGATTTACCTGATTCATCCTTGTCAAGTCTACAAGAAGAGCTCATAGGGGTACCTAAAGGCTTGGTGTTCTCCATCTCAAACTTCTTGAGTATTTCTTTTGTATACTTTGTTTGGTTGATGAAGATCCCCTCTTTGGTTTGCTTTATTTGGAGTCTGAGAAAGAAGTTAAGTTCTCCCATCTTGCTCATCTCGAACTCGCCCTGCATTAACTTTGCAAATTCTTGACAAAGAGATTCGTTAGTAGCACCAAATATAATATCATCTACATAGATTTGTACTACTAAGAGATCATCATTCTTTTTCTTCAAAAATAAAGTTTTGTTTACATTGCCTCTAGCAAAATCATTTTTGAGCAGGAAAGAACTTAAACGATCATACCAAGTTTTAGGAGCTTATTTCAAACCATACAAAGTTTTATGAAGTTTGAAAACATGATTTGGAAATTCAGGATTTTTAAAACCAGGCGCGGTTGTTCAACATAAACCTCTTCTTCAATAAAATCATTTAAAAATGCACTTTTAACATCCATTTGAAATAATTTAAAATTCATAAAGCAAGCAAAAGCTGACAATAGCCTAATTGCCTCAAGTCTAGCCACAGGAGCAAAGGTTTCATCAAAATTGATCCCTTCCTCCTGATTGTATCCCTTGGCAACTAGTCTAGCCTTATTTCTTGTAACAATACCATTTTCATCAAGTTTTTTTCTGAAAACCCATTTTGTGCCAATAATTGAAGTATTTGAAGGCCTATCTACTAATGTCCAAACATTGTTTCTTTTGAATTGGTTAAGTCATCTTGCATAGCATTTATCTAATTACTATCACTTTTAGCTTCCTCAATAGTTTTAGGTTCAATTTGAGAAGTAAATACTAAATAATCACAAATATTTCTAAGGGATGATCGAGTACTAACACCTTTAGATAGATCACCAATAATTAGTTCTTTTGGGTGTCCATGAGCATACCTCCATTCTTTTGGTAGTGGATCAACAATATATGTATTTTCATCACCTTGTACTTGATCTCCTTCAGTGTTTTGATCATCTTCTTGTTCCTTGGTAGGTTCTTCGTTGTTGTTCACACTTTCAGTTTTCTTGGTACCTATTTCATCAGAAAGCATATCTTCTTTTCTAGAAGATTTCTGGTCAGATTCATCAAATACCACATATATGGATTCTTCAACAACAAGTGTTCTTTTGTTGAAGACCCTGTATGCCTTGCTAGATATGGAGTAGCCTAGAAAGACTCCCTCATCTGATTTGGCATCAAATTTGCTTAAATTATCCTTACCATTGTTTAAAATAAAACAACGGCATCCAAAAACACGAAAATAACGAATGAAGGCTTTCTACCCTTCCAAAGCTCATATGGGGTTTTCTTTAAAATCGGTTAGATTAAAACTCGATTTAAAACATAGCATGCAGTATTTATGGCTTTCATCCAAAAATATCTAGGTAGGTCACTTTCACAAAGCATGGTGCGTGCCATTTCTTCAAGAGTTCTATTTTTCCTTTCTACCCCCCCCATTTTGTTGAGGTGTCCTAGGTGCTGAAAAATTATGATGAATACCATTTTCAATACAAAATTTATCAAGATCAGCATTTTCAAATTCGGTTCCATGATCACTTCTCAAAGATACGATTGAAACACCTTTTTCATTTGAAACTCGTTTATGAAATCTAATGAATTATGAAAACATTTCATCTTTGTATGCTAAAAATATGACCCATGTAAAAAGTGAGAAATCATCTACAATAACTAAACCGTACTTCTTATCTCCCAAACTAAATGTTCTAGTCGGCCTAAAGAGGTCCATGTGAAGCAACTCTAAGGGTCTAGATGTAGAGATTACTCCTTTTGGTTTGAAAGAGAATTTGGTTTGTTTTCCATGCTGACATGCACTACAAATCTTGTCTTTTTCAAAATTGATTTTAGCAAATCTTTTATCAAATTCTTTTTGCTAAGTTTTGAAATCAAATGCACACTAGCATGTCCTAGTCTACGATGCCAAAGCCAACTAGTTTCTTTGATCTTGGCTTCCATTGCCACTAGGCATTGACTATTTTAAACAGGAAGATCATCAAGATCAACCATATAAATATTGCCATGCCTTGGACCAATGAACTTGATGCCATTGTCATCTAAACTATAAACAATGCACATAAAAGATTTGAAAACAACTTTAAAATTCTTGTCGCAAAATTGACTAATACTAAGCAAGTTATGTTTCAAACCATCGACATATAACACATCATCAATGTATGTAGAGGGGGTGATATGGACTTTACCAATACCAATAATTTTGCCCTTTCCATTATCACCAAATATCATATTGCCACCATTTTGATACTCGAGTGATGAGAACTACTCCATATCTCCGGTCATATATCTTGAGCAACCGCTATCGAGGTACCACATTCTTTTTTTATTGGTTGCAAGGCATACCTGCAATAAAAATCAAGTGGAGATTTTTGGTACCCAGTCATCTTGGGTCCTTTTAGGTTAGTGGCATTGGTTCCTTTTGGAACCCAAACTTTTTTAATGTTACTCAATTTTCTTTTATTGCACCTGTAAGATTTATGTCCTATAGTACCACATGCATAACAAGTAATGGATGAAGAAGCAGGCACAAAGAAATTTTTGAAGTTTTTGTTTCTTCTGAGTTCTAAATCCTAAACCTGCTCTATCAAAAACAACCCTTTGATTATTCAAAAGCATGTTTAACTTTTCAGAACTGTATGTAAATTTATCTACAAAAGGTTTTAACTTTTCAATTTCTTCTTTATATTTTTTGTTTTCATCCAAAATTTCTTTGTTTTGTTTTGAAAGATTTTCATTTGAAGCTAAAAGGGTTTTCTTTTTCAAAACGTCTTTCTCCTTTTCATGAATAGAAATCTTATCATTTAATTTTTTGTTTTGAAGAAGTAGACAATCATTTTCATTTGAAAACTTATTATTTGCTTTGACTAAATCCAAATTTTGCCTTTTCAAATCTTTATATTTTGACTTTAGTTTTTGAAATTCTATAACTAACTCATCAAAAACTTCATGTAGTTCATCAAATACAAATTTATTCTCAGTTTCAAATTATACCTCGTCATGATCCACCATCAGATAGAAGTTTGCAACTTCTGGCTATTCTTCCTTAGAGCTGGAGTCCTCGCACTCACTCTAGGTTGTCATCATGGCCTTCTATCGCGCCCCAAATCCAAGACCAGGGCCAGAAGTGCAACAGACGGCCGTATGTTCTGGGAATTCAATATTTCCCAAGAACATACCAGGCATGTACCAACCATTTCTTACAAAAAAAAAAAAAATGAGTACCAGGCATGATATTAATAAAGCAAAAGTAGGCAAGTAGATTCAATTGTCATAAAGCCAACCGTCATACATTTATCATGATCTAATTTCATGAAATAAATAAAAAATAATAATGATAGTGTCCACTAGATCCTATGCCTCACTGATTGAATCCCTGGCCCATATGTTCCTCTGATCCTGAAAAAAAATGCAAGGGAAAAGAATGAGTTTCTCTTAAACTCAGTAAGTCATCACATGTCACAAATATATATTTTACCATGAATCTAGAGTAATTCCATACATAGGAGCAACCAAAATATATAAGCCATTCCTATTATTAACCTTTTATTTATTTTTCTGACAGAATACAAATTTTTAGGATGGCCATCCGTACACACTCACTTAGTCCCTCATACTATGGCCACGATCGACCCGTGGCTCGCCCCAAAAGAGCCTAGACCCTATGTCACATGCCGCACATTGGTCATGTGCCAGCGATAGCCCTGCTGGAGGCCCAAAAGGAATCTAGCTCTGAGTATCACACGAGGGACATGCTTCCCAGCATGTGCTAGAATAAAATAACAACTCCTGTGTCACATACCGCACATCGGTCATGTGCCAGCGATAGCCCCGCTGGAGGCCCAAAAGGAGTCTAGATCCTCGTGTGATCATAGTCGGACTAGGGAGTAATTACAACCAACTCACCCCATGACTCGTTACATCTTAGTTTATGATTAAATTTCATAATGCATCAAGATATGTGTATGTAGCATGAATATAACAATAAAATTCATAACATGTCAAATAATGGGTTCACAACGTGCATGGCAAAATTTTATCGGTGAGTGATAACTTACAGTTTCACCAACTCAGCACTAATCTTGATTTCCCAAGAAGGATGACGATCCTGCATCACCATTTATTTTGTTTATTATTTAATATCATTAATTTTAAAAATAAAATAAATCCCTTGGGGCAACCCCAAACAATACCTTCCTTCTTGCTGGTACTGGGTTGGCCCATTCAAGATAAAAGGCCTAGCCCAACAGGGCATGGCTCAACCAAGTGCGGCCCAACGAGGCCCGGCCCAGCCAAGCCCAACCCGGCCCGGCCCGGCCCAGCCAAGCCCGGCCCAGCCCGGCCCGGCCCATAACAGGCTTGGCCCAGCCAAGCCTGATCAAACCGAGCCCCCGCCCCATCGGCCAGGCATTTGCCCGACCCTATGAGAGAAGCAGGGAGGATCGACGGCGATCCTCCCGTCCGACCACCACGGTGTTCACGCCGGAGAAGGAAGAGAGTCCGGCGACCCTTACGGTGGCCATTCGACCGACAGCCGGCGAGCACCGAGCCGGAGACTGTCGCCTGCAATAGTACCTCTCGGCCGACCAAAATCCATCTCTCCCTCCTCCACTCTCCCCCCCCAAGCAAGCGATGGGACGGCGGCAATCCCCGCGATCGACCGCCCAAAGATGGTTGCCGGAGAGGAGGAGTCCGGCGGTGGCTTCCTCACTGCCGGCCACAGCCCAAGGCTTCAACGGAGAGGAAAATCAACCGGATTCTCCCCTCCGTCGAGCCGCACGAACACTCAATGTCCATACCAGGGAGAGGGGACTTACCGGCGAGGGCGACTCCGATCGCACGACCTCCGGCGAAGGGCATTCCGGTGAGGGCAGGGGCACTCGAAGAACCGTCGTCGCTCCACCACAGGAGATACTCCAGGATCCACCACAGGAAGATACTCCAGGATAATCCCCAGTGCCTTTAAACCCGAGGAAGAAACCTTATCTCCCCCCCCTCTCCGGCGGCGTCGTCGAATTTGTCCGGATTTCTCGCCGGAAAATCCGATCTTCCGAACCATAGGAATTTTGAACTGAAGTCGGCAAGGGCCGCCGACTTCAGCCCAAATCCAGCCCAAAAGGACCGGTCCTCACATTGTCCCCACCTAAAAAAAAATTTTGCCCTCGAAATTTACATACCTGGGTTCTGGAAAAGTTGAGGATATTTAACTTTCATGATTTCTTCTAACTCCCAAGTGGCTTCTCATTCTGAATGATTACTCCACTAGACTTTAACATAAGGAATGATGCGTCGCCTCAAGACTTGCTCCTTTCTATCCACCACCTTCACTGGTTGTTCCTCATAAGACAAATTTTCCTTGAATTGAAGTGGTCCCAATTCAATTACATGATTTGGATCAGGTATATACTTCCTCAGCATAGAAACATGAAAAACATTATTTACACCAGCAAGAGATGGTGGTAAAGCAAGCCGATAAGCCACAGCTCCAATTTTCTCTAAGATTTCAAAAGGACCCACATACCGAGGGCTTAGCTTCCCTCGCACCCCAAATCTCATAACTCCTTTAGTAGGGGACACTTTAAGTAACACATGGTCCCCCACCATAAATTTCAGTTCTCTTCTCCGATTATCTGCATAACTCTTTTGTCGACTCTGAGCTGTAAACAGTCGCTTCCTAATAAGTTGGATTTTATCTGTGGTTTGCAGCACAATATCTAGTCCCAAAAGTTTCCTCTCGCCAACATCATCCCAACATACCGGGGTCCTACATCTCCTCCCATAGAGAGCATCAAAAGGTGCCATCTTAATGGTTGCTTGATAACTGTTGTTATATGCAAATTCTATCAGTGACAGATGATCATCCCAAGACCCTTTTAAATCAAGAACACATGCTCTCAACATATCTTCTAATGTCTGAATCGTCCTCTCTGACTTCCCATCTATTTGAGGATGAAAGGCTGTACTAAACTCCAGCTTGGTTTTCATAGCTTGATGCAAACTCCTCCAAAATTGAGAAACAAATCTAGTGTCCCTATCAGATACAATTGATACAGGAATACCATGCAATCTAACAATTTCATCGATATATAATTTTGCTAGCCTTTCCATGGAGAAATTGACCTTGATAGGTAGAAAATGAGCTGACTTTGTCAATCGATCTACAACAACCCAAATAGCATCAAATCCTCTGAGAGTCCTTGGCAATCCTGAAACAAAGTCCATTATGACATTCTCCCATTTTCATACAGGGATAGCTAGGGGTTGTAGAGGTCCTGCTGGTCTCTGATGCTCAGCCTTTATTTGCTGACAAGTTAAGCATTGAGCCACAAACATGGCTATTTCCCTTTTCATACCTTTCCACCAGAAGTTTTCCTTAAGATCTCTATACATTTTTGTGCTTCCAGGGTGAATAGTGTAAATAGCATTGTGGGCATCAATCAAGATTTCCTTCTTTAGACTTGCATCCCCTGGAACACACAACCTGTTTCCAAATCTTAAGGATCCATCCTCATGAATTCGGAATTCTGAGATTATCCCAGATTGTATTTTCTCTCTAATCTTTTGAAATTCTGAATCACTCATCTGTGATGCCTTAATTCTATCGATCAGGGTAGATTGTATCTTAAGAGTAGCAAGTGAGAATGTAGAGTTATGCATCTGGATCTCCAAACTCAGCTTTCCAAGATCTTAAAGAATTTCTCCTTGAGAAGTGATTAAGGTTGCCAAGCTACCTCCGGCCTTTCTGCTCAACGCATCAGCCACTACATTTGCTTTTCCTGGATGATAACTTATTTTCAAATCATAGTCTTTAATCAGCTCCAACCATCTCCTTTGCCTCAAGTTTAACTCTTTCTGAGTAAATAAATACTTAAGACTTTTATGATCAGTAAAAATTTCACAAGATACACCATATAGGTAATGTCTCCAAATTTTCAGGGCAAAGACTACAGCAGCTAGCTCCAAATCATGAGTAGGGTAGTTTAATTCATGTGTTTTAAGCTGCCTAGATGCGTAGGCCACCACCTTCTCCCTTTGCATAAGAACACATCCTAACCCTTTTCTGGAGGCATCACTGTAAATAGAAAAACCCTCACTTCCAGTTGGTAAGGTAAGAATAGGAGCTGATACCAAGCACTTCTTTAACTCTTGGAAGCTTTTCTCACAATCATCAGACCAAACAAATTTAATCCCTTTATGGGTTAGCTGGGTCAGTGGCAAGGCTATACGGGAAAATCCCTCCACAAACCTTCGGTAATAACCAGCTAGACCCAGAAAACTATGGACTTCTGTCACATTAGTTGGTCTATTCCATTCAACAATTGCTTCAATCTTTGCTGGATCAACAGATATTCCTTCCTTAGAGACTGTGCGGCCAAGAAAAGAAATATTATCAAGCCAGAATTGACATTTCTTCAGCTTTGCATACAATCTCTGCTCCCTTAGTATTTGTAAGATTTTCCTTAAATGTTTTTCATGCTCCTCCGGATTCTTGGAATAAACTAGAATGTCATCAATAAAAACTACTACACACTGATCCAAATATGATTTGAATATCCTGTTCATCATGTCCATGAAAGCTGCCGGAGCATTCATCAGTCCAAAAGGCATCACCAGAAATTCATAATGCCCATATCTAGTCCGAAAGGCTGTTTTGGATATGTCTTCATTCTTAATTTTCAACTGATAATATCCGGACCGCAAGTCGATTTTTGAGAACACCTGAGCGCCTTGCAACTGGTCAAAAAGATCATCAATTCTGGGAAGGGGATACTTATTTCGAATTGTCAACTTGTTCAATTCTCGATAATCAATACACAACCTCAGACTCCCATCCTTTTTCCTGACAAACAGTACCGGAGCACCCCATGGTGAAACACTCGGCCTGATGAATCCCTTATCGAGCAGATCCTGGAGTTGTTCCTTGAGTTCTTTCAATTCAGCTGGTGCCATTCTATAGGGAGCTTTAGACACAGGTTCTGCATTAGGTAAGAGATCAATAAAAAACTCCATCTCTCTGTCAGGAGGTAATCCCGGCAATTCATCTGGAAATACATCCAGAAATTCTTTCATAATAGGAATATTTTCCAACCCTTCTCCTTCTTGCTGGAGATCCATAACATTGGCCAAATATCCTGCACAACCTTGCCTCAGCATCCGTTTAGCTTGCATAGCTGTAATCATTCTCGTAGGGTCTTCCCTTCACCGCCAAAGAAACCAAAAGGTTCCTGACCTGGAGGGTAGAAAACTACTCTCTTCCCGAAACAATCTACTGTGGCATGATAATAAGCTAGCCAATCCATTCCCAAAATAATATCAAACTCTTCCATTTCTAGTACCATTAGATCGGATGAAAATTCATGGTTTCCAATGCTTAGAGTGCAGGATGGACAAATCATGTTAACCATGATAATGCCCCCATTTGGAATGGATACTCCGATCTCGAAATTTAGAGGTACTGGTTCCAAACCAGCCTTCTTAGCAAATCCGGTTGAGATAAAAGAGTGTGTTGCTCCGGAATCAAATAAAACACGGGCATATGAAGAGACTACTTTGATGGTACCTACCAGATAATTCTTACTTATAATTATTTGCACTCAATTAAATCAATAAATAAATAAATAAAAAACTTGCGAAATTACCTGTCACCACAGCATTCGATGCCTAAGCATCTTGCTGAGTTAGAGCATACACACGAGCCTGGGTCTTCTGCTTCTGGCGCTCACCAGATCCATAAGCTATAGGTTGTCCTTGGATAAAAGCTGGTACATTTGAAGGAGGAGGTGCTGGCGGTCGCGGTGCATTCTGAAAGGTATACTGATTTCCAGGATTCTGAGAACGTGGACAATTCATAGCTTTGTGGCCCTGCTGACCACAATTAAAACAAGCCCCAGAAAACCAACGACAATCCTGCTCTAGATGAAAACCTTGACATCTCCTGCAACGAGGACCATTACCCTGCTGAGAGCCTGGATCTTGCCTTTGATTTCCCCTCTGTCTAGGTTGTTTGCCAGAGTGTTGGTTCCCTCGCTGCCCATCAGGTCTGGATCTCTTCCTCAGCTGCCGTTCCCTCTCCTGTTGCATATTATCAACCTCTTGCTCTATAATTTTTGCTTTACTAACGACGTCCCGGTATGAGGCCAGCTGCATGGGTCTTACTCCAGCATGAATCCTGGGTTTAAGTCCTTTCTCAAATCTCCGTGCCTTGATATAGTCCGTGGCCACCAACTCCGGAGCAAAACGGGACAGTTCAATAAACTTGGCTTCATATTGTGTCACGGTCAAGCCTCCTTGTATTAATCTAGTAAATTCACTCTCCTTCTTAAATCTGAGACTTTCAGGAAAATACATATCCAAAAACTCTTGGCGAAAAATATCCCAAGTTATCGGCTCTTCATTGCCATATTGTCTTCTGACAACATCCCAACATTTCGAAGCTTCGCCTTGCAGTTGATAAGCTGCAAAGCGAACTTTTTCCCGATCCGTGCAGTCCATGCTGACAAAGACCTTCTCCATTTCTTTCAGCCACTTCAAGGATTCAGTAGGTTCAGCAGAACCCTCAAATGTAGGAGGCGCCAACTTCTTAAATTCAGTGATCCCCCGATCCATTTTAGATGACTGACCACCCCTATTCCCCTGCTGCCTCAATTCCTGCACAAGTCCAGTTAGAGCCTTGATAAGACCTACCACCTGACCATCAGAATTGGCTGTCCTCATATCATGCTGCAGAGGAGGAGGACTAACTGCTCGACTCTCGCCCTGATCAGGTGACAGGCTACGAGCCATGTAAGCGCCGGTCGCCCGAGATGGACCCGCTGCCTGCGAAGTATCATGAGCTCGAGACGCATGATCATTTTGATTCGATGTCCTCATGGATCGGGTCCGAGCCATTAAACCTATAGCACAAATGTTAGTTAGTTAAATAATATGACCTTACTTGTACTTTATTAATTTAAACTTGCCCTAATTGTCTCTACCCCGCTCTCACTATCTAAAACATTTTAGTTTTGAGACAAGCTTGGCTCTGATACCACTAAATCTGTCACGCCCCAAACCCAAGACCAGGGCCAGAAGTGCAACAAACGGCCGTATGTTCTGGGAATTCAATATTTCCCAAGAACATACCAGGCCTGTACCAACCATTTCTTACAAAAAAAAAAAAGAGTACCAGGCATGATATTAATAAAGCAAAAGTAGGCAAGTAGATTCAATTGTCATAAAGCCAACCGTCATACATTTATCATGATCTAATTTCCTGAAATAAATAAAAATAATAATGATAGTGTCCACTAGATCCTATGCCTCACTGATTGAATCCCTGGCCTATATGTTCCTCTGATCCTGAAAAAAAATACAAGGGAAAAGAATGAGTTTCCCTTAAACTCAGTAAGTCATCACATGTCACAAATATATATTTTACCATGAATCTAGAGTAATTCCATACATAGGAGCAACCAAAATATATAAGCCATTCCTATTATTAACCTTTTATTTATTTTTCTGACAGAATACAAATTTTTAGGATGGCCATCCGTACACACTCACTTAGTCCCTCATACTATGGCCACGATCGGCCCGTGGCTCGCCCCAAAAGAGCCTAGACCCTATGTCACATGCCGCACATCGGTCATGTGCCAGCGATAGCCCCGCTGGAGGCCCAAAAGGAATCTAGCTCTGAGTATCACACGAGGGACATGCTTCCCAGCATGTGCTAGAATAAAATAACAACTCCTGTGTCACATACCGCACATCGATCATGTGCCAGCGATAGCCCCACTGGAGGCCCAAAAGGAGTCTAGATCCTCGTGTGATCATAGTCGGACTAGGGAGCAATTACAACCAACTCACCCCATGACTCGTTACATCTTAGTTTATGATTAAATTTCATAATGCATCAAGATATGTGTATGTAGCATGAATATAACAATAAAATTCATAACATGTCAAATAATGGGTTCACAACGTGCATGGCAAAATTTTATCGGTGAGTGATAACTTATAGTTTCACCAACTCAGGACTAATCCTGATTTCCCAAGGAGGATGACGATCCTGCATCACCATTTATTTTGTTTATTATTTAATATCATTAATTTTAAAAATAAAATAAATCCCTTGGGGCAACCCCAAACAATACCTTCCTTCTTGCTGGTACTGGGTTGGCCCATTCAAGATAAAAGGCCTAGCCCAATAGGGCATGGCTCAACCAAGTGCGGCCCAACGAGGCCCGGCCCAGCCAAGCCAGCCCGGCCCGGCCCAGCCCAGCCAAGCCCGGCCCAGCCCGGCCCGGCCCATAACAGGCTTGGCCCAGCCAAGCCTGATCAAACCGAGCCCCCGCCCCATCGGCCAGGCATTTGCCCGACCCCATGAGAGAAGCAGGGAGGATCGACGGTGATCCTCCCGTCCGACCACCACGGTGTTCACGCCGGAGAAGGAAGAGAGTCCGGCGACCCTTACGGTGGCCGTCCGACCGACAGCCGGCGAGCACCGAGCCGGAGACTGTCGCCTGCAACAGTACCTCTCGGCCGACCAAAATCCATCCCTCCTCCCTCCCAAGAAAGCGGTGGCGGCAATCCCGGCCGCCCCGGCCAGGAGGCTTCAACGGAGAGGAAAATCAACCGATTCTCCCCTCCGTCGAGCCGCACGAACACTCAACGTCCATACCAGGGAGAGAGGACTTACCGGTGAGGGCGACTCCGATCGCATGACCTCCGGCGAAGGGCGTTCCGGCGAGGGCAGGGGCACTCGAAGAACCGTCGTCGCTCCACCACAGGAAGATACTCCAGGATCAACAGAGGTAATCCCCAGTGCCTTTAAACCCGAGGAAGAAACCTTATCTCCCCCCCCTCTCCGGCGGCGTCGTCGGATTTGTCCGGATTTCTCGCCGGAAAATCCGATCTTCCGAACCATAGGAATTTTGAACTGAAGTCGGCAAGGGCCACCGACTTCAGCCCAAATCCAGCCCAAAAGGACCGGTCCTCACACCTTCTTTCTTAATTTTCTTCTGCTTTTCTTGAGTATGGGGCAGTCCATCTTAAAATGACTCGGTTTCTTGCATTCAAAGCAAGTGGGATGCTCCTTATCTTTTTCCTTATCTTTCTCTTTACTTGGCTCACCTTTCAGGAGTTTCTTCTTGAAGTTGAACTTCTTTTTCCTCATGAACCTTCTGAATTTTCTTGCTATTAGAGCCATCTCATCTTCTTCATCATCTTCTTCAAAGTCATCACTTGATTCTTCTCTTGCAGTGGATTTGAAAGTGATTACTTTCTTCTTTTTGTTAACTTCCACATTCTTTTGCTTGAGGGAGAGCTCATAAGTCATCAGTGAGCCCAACAATTACTCAAGTGGAAGAGTGTTGACATCCTTGGCTTCTTCAATAGCTGTCACCTTTGCATCCCAAGAAGCCGGTAGAGACCTGAGAAGTTTGTTTACAAGTTCACCATTAGAAATAATTTTTTCTAGGCTTCTCATGCCATTCACAATATTTATGAACCTAGTATACGTCTCACTAATAGACTCAGTAGTTTTCATTCTAAACATTTCGTAAGTATGAATGATCATGTTAACCTTAGTTGTTTTCACTTGGTGTGTACCCTCATGGGTAACCTCAAGTGTGTCCCAAATCTTCTTAGTAGAGAGACAATTAGATATTCTATTGAATTCACTTAGATCAAGAGAGCAAAATAATAAATTCATAGCCTTAGCATTAAGCTCTATTTACTTAATGTAATTCTCATCCCAATCATCTTCTATTTTTGGAGTGAGAATGCAATTAACCAACATAGTAGGCTGATGAGGACCTTTTATAATTATCCTCCAAAGATTATAATCAATTGCTTGAATGAATATGCACGTGCATGTTTTCCAATACATGTAATTTGTGCCATTAAAAAGTGGAGGACGGTTTGAAGCTTGACCTTCAACAACACCCATTCCTATTGGGGCTGCCATGATCTTTTACTCAAGATCCTTGGACCTACAAGAGAGTACCGGTACTCTGATACCACTTGTTGCCCAGAAATGGAGCCCAAGAGGGGGGATGAATTGGGTCTTTTAAAAAATTTAAAGCAATAATGTGAAAATCTAGTGGTGTTTATGAGTAATAAATTCAATGCACTAGATTAAATGCAGCGGAAAGCAATAAATGGATTGCAATAAACAAAGAGCAAAAAAGAGAGGAGGCAATCACACACAAACATAAAGTTTATAGTGGTTCGGTGCAAACCTAGCACCTACATCCACTTCCCAAGCCACCCTTGGAAATTCCACTATAATCCAACCAAGATTACAGCTGATTTATTTTTCAAAAGGCTCACAAGTCAAAACCTATGTTGGTTTTATCACCTAGGCTCACCAACAAACCTTTACACTTGTTTTGTCTTCGGGCTCATAAGTTAACCCTAGTTGGTTTTGTACCTTTGGCTTACCAACAAACCACAACAACCTTCTTTCAAGACACCCTTGAAAGCAAGGTCAAATCACAAAATAAAATCAGATATGCAATTTCAAAAATAAGACAAACTCTCTTCAAGAGTAGAATAGAAGTTTTGAAACTCAAATTGATATTTTGTCTTGTCTCCTCCTTGGAATATTCTTCAAACTCTTCTTTTGGAATAATGTAAGGATGGGCTTGTAAGCTTTTTCAGGGAATCAAACTTTAAATAGATTTGAAGTGAAGTTTTTAAGAGAATATTGACTTTTGGGCTTTGAATGGACTTCAATGCTTCAAGAATGAGTTTGGTGAAGCTTAAATACTTCAAAAACTTCTAAAAAATGGTTTGTGACCATTTTTGCTTCGAATCCAGCCATTTAGAACCTGAAAAGATACTTCTGCACTTCAAGAAAATAGATCCATTATGGCTGTCAGAACCCGAGTATCGACACTTGGCTGTCAGGTGTCGACACTTGACTTCTAGGTGTCGACACTTGAACTTTCAAGTGTCGACACTTGATTCGCAGGTGTTGACACTTGACACAAAAATACTTCATTGGCCAAGTTCTGGATTTTCAAAAAGTCTCAGGCCTTGAGTCGACACTTGGGAACTTGAGTGTCGAACTTGAATTTCAGGTATCGACACTTGAGTCTTGGGTGTCGACACTTGGCATGCCAAGAAGTTTTTCTGCGTGCCAAATGCTGAAGTGTCAATGCTTGACTTTCCAGGTGTCGACACTTAGTTCTGAAAAATTCATAATCAAGTGCAAATTCAGCCAAAGACACAAGCATCAATTTTGAAACTTAAATGGAACATAAATAATCAATAATTGAACATGTAAAAGCCCTTTTTACATGAAGAAGATGTCTTAAATTGCAAAAAATGCTTCATTCCACGGCGTGCCATGATACTTAAATTTTTGAGAATTTGAGGTGCTTGCTTCCTGAAAACTTATAGATGAAAGTAAATATTAGTATACAATATGTACTCAAGGTTTTATTATTCATCAATATCACTAGGAGAGCCAACACTTTTGTGCTCCCTCTGCTTGAGCCGACTCGAACAGATGTCTTTTCAGTCGAGCTGACTTGGATGTCGAGTCATCTCTTTTTTTAGTTCGAGCCGTAGGGTTTTTCATTTACCTTTCTATCTTTAGCTTTACACTCTTTCCCTCCAAGGAACCCTTTTCCAAAAACTCCATCCTTCCAAAACTCCTTCAGATCTCAGTGTGCTCGTGGGATGGCTCCAAAAAGGGCAGTGGGAAAGAAATCTCGATGAGAAACTGAGGAAGCTCCACAGGAAAGAAGGACCAAATTCTATGAAGACAGCTCTTCTCAAGTTCCTCCTCAACCCGCTGAAGAACCTAGCCCTGTTTCTCCAAGTCAACAAATTTCCTTGGGTATGAGGCCTGTAACAATAGGTAGAAGAAATTTATTTGAATACCTTAAAGAAATAGGGTTTATAGTTGGGGATTTAATCAAAAATCAGGGCTAGCAAAATATGTGTTCTTTGGACATTAAAACTTATCCAAATCTGGTCAGAACATTTTTTGAGAACATGAGATTTGGAGAGAACCACATTGAGTCTTTGGTTAAAGGAAAAAGGATTATTACTTTAGAAGAACTGCTTGGGAATACCTTGGAAATGCCATTTGAAGGTACATAATATTTAGTCCTAAAGGATAGGACAAGAGCTTTACAGATTGTACTAGAGCAGACTGATGTTGATGAGGTTGGAATCCTTAAAGCTAGCTTATTATCCATTGAAATGAGATTACTTCATAGCTTCATTAGTCAGATTTTCCTATTCAGGATAGGTCGATTTGACTGGGTAAGTGAACGCGACCTATGCTTTATGGAACTACTGATAATTAAAGATAAAATCAATCTTCCTGCTATAATGGTAAGTTAGATGAAAGAGAATAAGAAAGGTGAAGGCATGTTTGCCTTATGGGATGATTCTTACTCTTTTCTTCCAGGCAGAAAACATTGATCTATCAGGAAAAGATAGTAAATCCCTCCTACACACTGACACTTATACAGCTAAAACCTTATAGAGGATGGGTTACTTGCTATCTGAGGGGACTTGGAAGAAGAAATCTGAAGCACCAGTCACTGAAGAACTAGAAGAAGAACAAGAACAAGCTGAGATGGAAACTGGTGAAGGCACCTCGATTCCCATTCATGAGCCATAACCACTGCAAGGTTCACCAGTTCAGATAGCTTTTGATGCTTTTTTTCCTGATATTTCAATGCTTGACATGCCTCCTAGTATACCTATTTATACTTAGACTACTTCTGACATTCCTGCTCCTAGTTCTATTACTACTGCACCTGTTATGGATACTTCAACTTTGCAAGATTTTATTGCACAACAGATGAGTAATTTGATTGACTCTATCAATTCTACAATGGTTACAATGTTTGTCAAGCTTTTCCAGTTTGTTAATGTGAGACTTGATCAATTTGGAAGTTAGATTGATAATCTGCGCAGCAAAATTGATACTCTTGAAGCCTCCAAGAATACAGCATGTGCAACAGAGAAATTTGCAACCCATTCTTCAACTGATTTCATCAAGTTCTAAAACAATTAAGAACTCTGTTAGTCAAATTCTTGAGGCATATAGAGTTGAAATGGACAATTTAAGAATCAGAATAGGCTTTGTAGAAGAAGGCAAGAGAATGGAAGAAGACTACACTAGAGGAATTGGAGTTATAAGAGCAGAATTTGGAAGGCTAAGAGGATTAGCCGAAGCATTTGCAAATGTACAAGCCTCTGAAATTCCTTCAATGCAAAAAGAAGTTGCAGAAATAAAAGTATCAATGGAAAAACTGACAGCTTTCAAGAGTACAAAGAAAATAGAAGCTGAATTGAAGATTATCAATAGTTTTTTGTGGAAGCTATGACTAAGGTTGAAGACCTTCAAGCTACTCAGAGTGTACATCCCTCAACATTACTGGATCCTACACCTACTTCCTCTAGACCAAGGCCTCAATCCTTTGCTGGTCAGTCTGTTCATCCCAGACAACCAGCTCCTCATTTTAGGCCACAGGGATTCTATACTACTCCACCATCTGGCATGTTAGATCCTAACCCAATTGCATCTATGCCTCTGGGCATCCAAATTTCGGGTCGACCTCCAAACCCTAAAGTAGATATAGATAGTGACTAGATGAATTTTGTACTTTCTTTTATTTTGTACTTTGTATTGAACATCTTGTAATGAAATGAAAGTTTATATTTTATCTCTTGAATTGTTCTATCTCTTTATACAATGAAAGTTCATATTTTGCTCATCCAATGACTGATTTTTTAATTAGAATATCAAGATGAATATGAGAAAGTGAAATTATCTCAAACAATTTTTAAATACTTTTTTATTCTATCTGAAGCTTCATTCCAACTTCACCTTTTTGACTGATTGACAAAAAGGGGGAGAAATTTGTGAAGATATTGCATGAAAAGGATAAAATGTTCTTAATTTTAAGCTCTGATAGATAAAGCTTGAAAAGGATAAAATCTATTTGTTTATGCTTTGATACATGAAACACAATATGCTTTAATCCTTTTAAGCTCTAACATACATTATTTAAGCTCTAATCCATAATGTTTTAAGCTCTGATATACATTGTTTTAAATATTTTAAGCTCTGATATTTGAAGTTCTCTTAGAAACTTTTGAGCTTTGAACTTGCATGGAAAGTGTGTTAAAACATGGAGTATCTTATTGAGGGAGAGATTATCTCTCATTGCCCTAATTCTCCTTCCATAGTTTGACACTATTTAAAGTCAATTCTTTTTACTTGTTCATACACTCTTGCAAATATAAGCATACAAGTAAATTTGTAAATGTAAAGTTTTATCTTACTTTTTCATTCCCAGTATTTTGTCATCATCAAAAAGGGGGAGATTATTGATCCCATAAGTGATTTTGATGATAACCAAACATTGGAGCATGCACATTTATTTCTAACAACTCTTCAAGTGCTTTACGAGTTTTTGTAGTATGATTTATTTGTTCAAACTTCAACTCCTACATCTTTACTTCTTGTTCTAAGTTGTGTTGTAATATGATTTTGTAAAGAAGAACCCAATGAAAAAGTTAAGAAAAATATGTAAAAAAGGGTTACTTCTATGAATGTGTGTGCCTTAAATTTATTTTGAGTTGGTGTGCATGAAAAGTGTAAGGGTGTTGGCAAGAGTTTTCTTGAAGTTTAATTGTAAAAATCCTGAAGAAGTCACTCGAGCTGACCTAGTATAATGAAGAGCCAACTCTACCTCATGGCATGCAACAAGGATTTTGGTACGCAGTAATCCGAGCTGACTCTAGTAAATTCGAGTCGACTGGAATAAGTCCGAGCTGACTCTTCTAGAGTCCAATTTTGAAGCTTTTTGAGAACAAGCTAGGTGAGCCAACCCGAACCAGAAAGAGCTGACTCTGCTAGACCTAATTTTGAAGACCTGAGAAAGCGAGCCATCTCGAGCTGCAACGAGCCAACTCTTTCAGAGTAAAGATTTCAGAACCTGAGAAGAAGAGCCAACCAAAGTTCAAGAGAGCTGACTCCTCGAGTTCAAGATTTTCAAAGATGAAAGTTTGAGCCGATCCAAGCAATAAAGAGCCGACTCGTCTAGAATGAAGTTTTGCACTCTGAGACAAAAAGCCGACTGCACTGAAGAATTGGTGACTCGACCTATCGACTCGAAGGATTCAAGCCGACTCGATGGAATCCGAGCCAACTCGAATATCGTCTTCAGGTACATAATGGCTAGTTGCATAATTTCTTTTTGAATGCCAAAAAGTGCTCCAACGGTTATATATCACATCCCAACGGTCTATAACATCTCAAACTATCTTGGAGTGATGGAAGACCTTATATTTGAGGGTTTTGAACTCTTTTGAATAAGTTTTTAGTGAGTTCCTCAAAGTTTTGAAAGCTTCATTGAATATCCTACCTACCAATAAGGAAAAGAGCACAAGAGCATTCAAGTCAGTCTTCAAGTCTTCACCAACTCTGATCTAAAGCTTCAAGCAATTTGGAAAGAAGTCACTGAAGCAATTAAAGCGCCTTGAAACACATTCAAGTGGACTTCTATCAAGCTGCACCGGCAACTATCTGATAATTAGAGTTTGTCATTATTGTTGCATTTATTTCAATTCATTTCTGAATTGTTTGGGTTATTGGTGAGCCCGTTTGAAAAACCAAATAAGTTCTTGGTGAGTCTTTGATAAAAACCAAGTGTTAGGTTCTTGTGATCCTGGTAAAACTAAGTTAGGTTCTTGGTGATCCTGTGAAAACCAAGTTGGGTTTCTTCGGTGATCCTGTTTAAAATCAAAGGGTGTTGGGTTTTCTTTGGTGATCCCGTTAAAACCAAAGTGTAAAGGTTTTAGATTGTGATTTCCTGTAAAACAATCCTACTGTATTCGGGTGTGAATATAGTGGAAATCCCTTGGGTAGTGGATGTAGGAGCTGGGTTGCTCCGAACCACTATAAATCTTGTGTGTTTGTGTTGTGCTTCTTCATTCTTATTTAGCTTCTGTAAATCATTAATTTGCCACAGCACCTAACACTTTAAAAGAGACTTTTAATTGCACATTATCTGTTTAAATTTTTTAAATTTCCCAATTCACCCCCCTCTTAGGTAGCCACCTGGGCAACACCTTGATACAACAAAGTAAGAATGAAAGTAAAGAATACACTAAAGCTTTCTAATAAAAGCAAATATCTTTTTGAAGCTCTTGCATGATGTTGAAGAAGCTTGTCTTCAATTTGTTGAAGCCTTTGAATAAAGCTTGATGTTGTGGACTTGGATCAACTCTCTTATCTTTGGAAGCTTCAAGGCTTGAACCACTCAACTCTTGAATCTTTGAAGGATATTCAATAATCATACCAAAGGATTGCTTCTCTATTTGATTTTTGGTATTTATATAGCTCTCCAAACTATAGACGACCATTTATGACCATTGGAGATGAAATACTAGCCGTTTGAAGCAAGATGGAATCAATTATGCACTTATGAAAAACTAGCCGTTACTCCAAGTGTCGACACTTGAATCTGGTGAGTCAATACTTGAGTTTGTTCAGGAGTTGACACTTGAATCTGGTGAGTTGACACTTGAATCAGCTCAAGGCAAAAATTCTGAATTTTCATAGTTCTGTATTTTTCTTGTTCTCAGACCTTGAGTCGACACTTGAACTTGTTCATGAGTCGACACTTGAGTGTGCCAGTGCTGAAACTTATTGAAACTACTCCAAAATCAAACTTTAAGTCCTTCTAAGTCTTCCTTATATTCCAAAGTCCTTATAACTTGAAATTCTATGAATTTGAAGGACTTCTTCAACTGAAATACAAGCATTTTGTTCTTTCAACTGATATGAGTACTTAATATGATAAACACACTAAAACACATAATTAGTACTCATATGTACTTAAATATTTTGTCAATCATCAAAATCAAGACCAAAGTTAACACCTTACCCCAAACTTAATTTCCATTGTCCTAAATGGAGTAAGGAAGAATGAAACAAGGAATGATACCACTTGGATGAGATATGCCTTGTGTAATGCCAGGAGTGACCATGCGGAGCAATCCATTATTCCTAGAAAAAAATGAAAATCACTAAAGCAGAAAATAAAAAGATTGGGTTGCCTCTTAACAAGCGCTAAGTTTAATGTCTTCAGCCAAACCTCTCAACATTCTTATCCTATTCCTACCCAAATCTTAATGTGGGTTTATAATTCCCTACATGATTCAGGTTCAGCTTTAGAATAATTCCTACATGGGATCATTGGTAACTTATTGCCCTTATAGCTAATAATTCTTGCCTTATAATTATATCTAGGTATAACTTAAGTACCAGTCGAAGCTCTAAATGACCTAGTTCTTTGTACTCAATGTGCTCAATATATGAAGAGAGTATTTTAGGATCCCCATGAGATGCCTCTTCCATCATAATTAAAGGTTCAACTAGAAACATGAGAGGTTCAGCTAATAATTTAGATATTGGATAAGCCCTTTATGATATATAATTTGGCACTTTCTCCAAATCAATATCAACCCTATCTTCAGACATCATTTTAACATTATAGATAAGTTTTGGAGGCAGGTCTTAAAGGTAGTGCCAAATACAGAGAAATCAGATATGAAAGTTTTAAATTCGTTAGCCCCCATATGCACAATGTCCCACCCAATAGCTTCTTTATATGCATTTAGAACACCTATAATTTGGGCTTCCTAAGTATTATTATCGGTAAGGTATCAGTGGATGTGGTAAGAAGTGATTTCAATTATGGGTCAGGTTGTCATTCTAACAAGGGAGCTATTAGGGGCTTTGGTGATGCTCATATTGCTTGATCCAAGGTGAGGTGGTGTTAGGGTAGGGTATTTCTACTAGGTTATTCATCTCTAGGGTACATCGCTTTGCATCAAGATCATCCACCTCAAAGTGAGCCAAACTAGGGTTTAACGAATCATGAGGAGAATTTTCATTTATGGCTTCCTCTATTATATTATGCATGTGTGATTCTTGGAAAGTCTTAATCAATTCTATCACTGCACCTATTTTCTTTCCCTTCCCATTAAAAGTATAGGACAACTCTAGGGTTCTTGGGATTGGGACCATCTGTAAGTTGGGTGATGATGGAAGTGGTTCAACCCTCCATTTTAATTTCTCTTCATATATTTCTGCCTTAATCAAATTAGCTAGGTTGGTCTCTTTGGTTATACATGTTTGCTCCATGAACAGTTCATTCCTGAAAGTCATATTCGATTGCTAAGGGATCATCATATCAAAATTTATAGTTAGGTATTGTCCCTCATGATGACTCTTAGGTTGACTAGGTAGCTCTTCTTCACTTATAGCCATGGCCAATTGACTTACTTGCATCTCCAAATGGGTAGTAGCCTGGGTGTTGGAGGTTATCTATTGGCTCGTGCTTTGCATAAAGGTATTAAGGGTGGCATTGGTGCTATTTATCATGGCATAAGTGTCAGCTTGAGATTAAGCTAGGGTTTCCTAAGATTTAGCTAAGATTTTTAGAGCTTTGTTCAAGGAACTAAACCTTTGTTCATTCTCATGATCTAAACTTGGTTGATGATTAGGTACTTGACTGGGCCTAGGATAGGGCTGATTAAACTCATCGGCTCCTAATGTTGCATCTTATGATCACATAAAATTGGGGTGATGTCCCACCTTGGGTTATAGGTTAGGGTATAAGGTTCAGTTATATATGTCATTAGGTACACTCCCCTGTGTAAACCCATGTTGGATTGGGTGCATCAAGTAAGGACATTCCTCTATAACATGGTATGGGGCATCACATGCCGTGTATATAGGTCTTGGCACATGATGAAATCAGGTATATCTTTTACTATTGGCTTTAGCCCTTGATTTTGATGACTAATAAAATATTGAGTATATGCTTTATACTAATATTTCAATTGTAGTTGTGAGTTTCAGGATACAGGTACATCAAATTTTCCATACAAAGGTATCAAACTCACTAATTTTGAAGTTAAATGAATTTCAGTGTATAAGAAGTCTTCTCACCTTGAAAATCCTTAAAATGGGTCAATCTAGGCTTTATGAAGAAGATATTGAAGTTTTGTTGAAGAACACTTTGAATTTTAAAGCTTGGCATAGAGTTTTTGAGTGGCACATACCAAGTGTCGACTCAGGATACATGAGGTGTCGACACTTCAGAAGAACTGGCATGCAGAAATCTATTTGGCACACCTTGTATCAACTCACAAAACTCAAGTATTGACTCATGAAGAAGTCAAGTATCGACTCACAAGAACCAAGTATTGGCTCATGGCCTAAGAAAAATAATGATACATAACTATACCATTTTGAGATATTTTTTGTCAAATGTCGACTCGGAAGATTCAAGTGTCGACTCATAGAAGTCAAGTGTCGACTCAGAGGCCGACTCATAGCCTGAGAACAAAAATGGAATAGAACTCAATCTTTTCAAGATTTATATCTTGAGTCAACTCATGCAGATCCAAGTGTCGACTCATAGAGATCCAAGTATCGACTCATGAACAAACTCAAGTGTCGACTCACGGGTTCTGACAGCAATAACAGCTATAATTTTTGAGAGTCAGATTTGAATCATACAAGCTCCAAATAGCTAGTTTTGCTTCATCAATAGTCATAAACTATTTTTTGGATGTTTTTGAAGTATTTAAGTCTCACCAAACTCATTCAAGAAAAACTAACTCACAAGAGACAAGACATACCTTTGAGAACTTCACTTTCAAAGTCAAAAAGAGAGCAAAAGAGAAGATCTCATTGAGAAAGCTCCCAAGCCTTCAAATCAACATTCCAAAAGTGGTCTTTGAAGTGAATCCAATGAGAAGACAAGTCAAGAAATCATCAAGAGCCTTAAAGCTTCTACTTTCTACTCTATAGAGAGTTTTTCTTGTGCTTTACTCTTGTACTTCTGAATTTATCTATTATGACTAGTTTCAAGGATGTTTGAAACTAGGTGTTAGGCTTTTGCAAGCTGTTAAATGGAATCCAAGCCCAGGTTGGCTTGAGTAAAGGTTGTTGGTGAGCCTAAGTAAAAAAACCAACTTTGGGTTTGACTTGTGAGCCCTTGAAAACAAGTTGACTGTAATCTAGGTTGATTATAGTGAAATTCTCAAGGGATAGCTTGGAGAGTAGATGTAGGTGCTTGGTATGCACCGAACCACTATAAACCTTTGTGTTTATGTATGTGTTCTTTGCTCTCTTGCATTTACTACTTATATTCATAGCATTGCATCTTATTTATTGCATGCTCATTTGCATTGTTTTTCAAACACTTTAAAGTGCAGCACATATTTTTCTTAAATTTTTAAAGAAACCCAATTCACCCCCCTCTTTGATTGCTATGCTGGGCAACAAGTGGTATCAAAGCTTGGTACTCAGCATGTAGGTCTAACGATCTTGAGTCAAAGATCTAATGGCAGCCCAAATGGGTGTTGGAATTATTGAGGGTCAAGCCTCAAACCGTCCCCCACTGTTCAATGGAACAAATTATATATATTGAAAGACTCGCATGCGCATTTATATTCAATCCATTGATTATAATATTTGGAGGACTATTGTTAAAGGTCCTCATCAGCCTACCATCTTGATTAATGGCATTTTCACTCTCAAATTGGAAGATGATTTGGATGAGAATGACATTAAGCAAGTTGAGCTTAATTCCAAGGCTATGAACTTATTATTTTGTGCATTAGATCCAAGTGAATTCAATAAAATTTCAAATCATCTCTCCGCTAAGAAAATATGGGATACGCTTGAAGTTACCCATGAGGGTACTCAAAAAGTAAAAACTACCAAAGTTAACATGCTCATTCATACATATGAAATGTTTAGAATGGAATCATCTAAATCTATTAGTGAAATGTACACTATATTTACTAACATTGTAAATGGCATGAGAAGCTTAGGTAAAGTTATTTCTAATGCTGAATTGGTGAATAAAATTCTTAGATCACTTTTTTCATCATGGGATCCAAAAGTGATAGCCATTGAAAAAGCTAAGGATGTCAACACTTTACCTCTTGAGTAACTTCTAGGATCTCTCATGACATGAGCTGTCACTAAAATAAAAGCTCGTGAACAATGACAAAAAGAAGAAGACCATAGCATTTAAGTCCACAACCAAGGATGATTCAAGTGATGATTCTGATAAGGAAGATGATGAAGATGAAATGGCTCTCATCTCAAGGAAGTTCAAGAGGTTCATGAGAAAGAAAAAGTATAATTTCAAAAAAAAGCCTCAAAAGGGAGAGCCTAGCAAAGAGAAAGAAAAAGAGAAGGAAAGGGAGCAACCCATTTATTTCGAGTGCAAGAAACCCAGCCACATCAAGATGGACTGCCCCTTATTGAAGAAAAGCAGAAAGAAATTAAGAAAGAAAGCGATGATGGCAACCTGGAGCGAGAGTGAGGACTCGAGTTTGATGAAGAGCAGCAAGAGGTCACAAATTTCTACTTGATGGCTAACGATGATGAGGTAAAGTCTGAACTTGAAAATGAATTTACTTTCGAAGAATTGCATGATGTTTTTGATGAATTGGTAGTTGAATATCAAAAACTTAAAATGAAAAACAAAGAACTAAGAAAGCAAAATTTGGAATTGATTAAAATAAATGATAAGTCTTTGATAGAAAATGATTGCTTGCTTTAAAAAAATAAAAAGTTAACTGATAGAATTATCTCTTTGGAAAAAGAAAATATTTGAAAATGGACAAATCTTTTGCAACTATTGAAAAATTTGCTTAACAAAACAAAGAGATTTTGCAAGAAAACAAGAAGTATAAAGATGAACTTGAAAAAGTAAAACTTTTTGTTGAAAAGTTTACTTACAGTTCTTAAAAGCTCAACATGCTTTTAAATAATCAAAGAGCTATTTTCAACAAAGCTCGATTAGGTTTTAGACCACAAAAACAACAAAAATATTTCAAAAAATTTTTCATGCCTGCTTCATCTACTATTACTTATTATTCTTATGGCAAAGTATGACATAAATCATATATGTGTGACAAAAAAAAATTGAATCAAGTTAGAAAAGTTTGGATTCCAAAAGGAACCATATCTATTAACCCTAAAGGATCCAAGATGACTGGGGTACCTAAAGTCTCCACCTGATTTATTCTTGTAAGTGTGTCTTGCAATCAACAAAAGAAGATTGTGGTACCTTGACAGCCGGTTGCTCAAGGCACATGACTGGAGATGTGGAGCAATTCACATCTCTTGAATATCAAAATGATAGAAATGTAACATACCTTTGATGATAATGGAAAGGGCAAAATCGTTGGTATCGATAAAGTCCATATTACCCCCTCCACTTATATAGATAATGCTCTTCTTGTTGATGGTTTAAAGCATAATTTACTTAGTATTAGTCAATTTTATGACAAAGATTTTAAAGTTGTTTTTGAATCTTCCATGTACATTGTGTCTAGTCTTGATGACAATGGCATCAAGTTTATTGGTCATAAGCATGACAACATTTACATGGTTGATCTTGATGATCTACCAGTACAAAATGGTCAATGTCTAGTGGCAATGGAAGCCAAGATCAATAAAACTAGTTGGCTTTGGCATCATAGACTAGGACATGCAAGTATGCATTTGCTTTCAAAACTTAACAAAAAGAATCTTATAAAAGACTTGCCTAAACTTAGTTTTGAAAAGGACAAAATTTGTAGTGCTTGCTAACTTGTAAAACAAACTAAATCTTTTTTCAAACCTAAGGAAGTTATCTCTATATCTAGACCCCTAGAATTACTTCATATGGACCTCTTTGGACCTATTAGAAAAACTAGTTTGGGAGGTAAGAAGTATGGTCTAGTTATTGTGGATGACTTCTCAAGTTTTACATGGGTCATATTTTTAGCTCATAAAGATGAAATTTTTTTTGCCTTCATTAAATTTCATAAGAGAGTTTCAAATAAAAAAGGTGTTTCAATTATTTCTTTACAAAGTGATCATGGTACGAATTTTGAAAATCATAATTTTGAAAAGTTTTATAGTGAAAATGGTATTCATCACAACTTTTCTGTACCTAGGATATCTCAACAAAATTGGGTGGTAGAAAGAAAAAATAGAACTCTTGAAGAAATGGCATGCACCATACTTTGCAAAAATGATTTGCCTAGATATTTTGGATGAAAGCCATAAATATCGCTTGCTATGTTTTAAATCATATTTTAATCTAGCCTATTTTTAAAAAATACCTTATGAGCTTTGGAAAGGTAGAAAACCATCAATTAAGTATTTTCATGTTTTTTGATGCCGTTGTTTTATTTTAAACAATGGCAAGGATAATCTAAATAAATTTGATGCCAAGTTAGATGAGGGTATCATTTTAGGTTACTCTACATCTAGCAAGGCATACAGGGTTCTCAATAGAAGAGCACTTCTTGTTGAAGAATCCATCCATATTGCTTTTGATGGGACTGATAAAAAATCTTCTAGAAAAGTCTATGTTGTTGATGATGAAATAGGTGTTCAAAGGATTGAAAAGCTGTGCATCAATGAAGAGCCTTCCAAGGAGTAAGATGAAAATCAAAATAATGAGGAAGAATAAGTACAAGGAGTTGAAGCATCATCAACACTCAAGCCATTACCAAAAAAATGGAGGTGTGCTCATGAACACCCCAAAGAACTTATAATTGGTGATCCATCGAAAGGGATAAGTACTCGTTCCTTTTTAAAAAATATATGTGATTACCTAGTTTTTGTTTCTCAAATAGAACCTAAATTTATTGAAGAAGCTGAAAATGATTGTAATTGGATAAATGCTATGCAAGATGAACTAAATTAATTCAAAAGAAATAATGTTTGGACTTTAGTTGAAAGACCTACTAATGTTTCAATAATTGGTACAAAATTGGTTTTCAGAAATAAGCTTGATGAAAATGGAGTAGTAACTAGAAGTAAAGCTAGGCTAGTTGCCAAAGGCTACAATCAGGAGTAAGGGTTTGATTTTTATAAACCTTTGCTCCTGTTGCTAGACTTGAGATAATTAGACTATTATTAGCATTTGCATGTTTTATGGATTTCAAACTATTTCAAATGGGTGTCAAAAGTGCTTTTCTAAATAGATTTATTGAAGAAGAAGTATATGTAGATCAGCTCCCTGGTTTTGAAAATCATGAATTTTTCAATCATGTTTTTAAGCTTCATAAAGTTTTGTATGGTTTGAAACAAGCTCCAAGAGCTGGTATGATAGATTAAGTAAATTTTTCCTTAAAAATGGTTTTTCAAGACGAAATGTAGATACTACATTATTTTTAAAAAAGGAAAATGATGATCTCTTAGTAGTACAAGTTTATGTAGATGACATTATTTCGGTGCTACTAATGAACATCTTTGTCAAGAGTTTGTAAAGTTAATGCAGGAAGAGTTCGACATGAGCATAATGGGAGAGCTTAATTTCTTCATCGGATTCCAAATTAAGCAAACTAGAGAAGGGATCTTCATCAACCAAACTAAGTATACAAGAAAAATCTTAAAGAAGTTTGGAATGGAGAGTATCAGACCATTAGGTACACCTATGAGCTCCTCTTGTAAGCTTGACAAAGATGAATCAGGTAAGAATGTTGATCAAAAGTTATATAGAGGTATCATTGGTTCATTGTTATATTTTACTGCAAGTAGGCCAGATATAATGTTCAGTGTATGTATATGTGTAAGATATCAGTCTACTCTCAAAGAGTCTTATTTACTAGCTATTAAATGTATACTTCAATATTTGTTTGGCACTATTGATATTAGACTTTGGTACTCTAGAGATTTATCATTTGAATTGATTGCATATTCTGATGCTGATTTTACTGGGTGCAAACTTGATAGAAAAAGTACAAGTCAAACATGTCAATTTCTTGGAGTTAATTTAATTTCATGGAGTAGCAAGAAACAGAATTCAGTTGCTCTATCTATGGTGGTAGCCGAATATATAGCAGCTGGAAGCTATTGTGCACAAATCCTATGGATCAAACAACTCAAAGATTTTGGCATCAAATTAACTAAGACACCCATAAGATGTAATAATACTAGTGCAATTAATTTGACCAAAAATCCTGTTCAACTCTCAAGAAGCAAGCATATTGAAATAAGATATCACTTCATAAGAGATCATGTACAAAATTATAATGTGATGCTTGAATTTGTTTGTACTGATAATTAATTAGCTGATATTTTCACTAAATCCCTTAGCGAAGGTAGATTCTGCATGATTAGAAGAGAGTTAGGTATCATTGATCCCTTTATCTAGAACTCCTTCAAACCTTGTTTTTACTTGATTTTTTGAGCCTAAAATCATCTCTTTTGTGTCTTAAAATCTTCACTAGAACCCCCTTGATTATTGAAAATTTTTTGAAATTTTTTTTTGGATTTTTTTTTGGTTTTTTGGCCAGGTGTCGACACTTGAATTTTGGCCAAGTGTCGACTCATGCAAGTGTCGACACTTGACCAAAATTCAAGTGTCGACTCACGAACAAAAACCTGTGTTTTTAGGGCATCAACAGTTCATTCCGAAGTGACTTCTCTTTTGGTTTTGTCTTGCCCTAATGGTCCCCCTTCACCCTCTTGATCCCGGAATAGTGATTTTCCATCGTTGTCCCTCAATCTTTCAGGTAAGTTTCTCAATTTCTCTCTCATTTTGTCCGATTTCTCATTATTACTTCACGATTTTTTAGTGGGATTTGGTCGGAACTCTCATGTTCTTTTCTTTCCTCCTATCCTTTCCCAATCTTTGGCTGTTTCTTTCTTGGATTCACTCTTCCTCCCCATCGATTTTCCCTCCTTGGTCTGTTTCCCTCTTCTTGGTCCACTCCTCACCCAATCCCTCATCATTTCTTTTCGGCCTTCTCCAGTTCACCCATTCCTTCTTTGTTCTTCCCCTCTTGTGGTTGTTGGTGTCATGGGACCCTGCAAGCAAGTTGTTTCAAGGAAGTGGTTGAGCCAAGGTACTATCAAGAGGAGATCTAAGGCTCGGTATGACTCAGCCAAGGCTCAGCAGAGCAGTGAGCAGGAGCAAGTGCCTCCACCACAGTCCCCTGGTGCAGAGAGAGTGTCTGGGAAGATCATTGTAGGTGGATGCCGAATAGATTTGGATTTCTTCGATCGAGAGGGGTTTGGCATTGGTGAGTTGCTTGGAGCAGCATGTCTGACCTCCTTCTGCATAATGAAGGAGAAGTACTATCGCCATTTGATCAGGAAAGTCTACAGGAGTCTGGCTACTGATAGACTATTATGGAGTGCTATAGTCAGAGGTGTGCAGATTCCCATGTCTGAGAACACATTGAGCAAAGTTTGGAACATTCCTCTGCACGAGATTGCTGTTATATGTGTCAGTGATAGAAAGGCCACATTTCAATACATTCTAGAGCGAGATGATGTGCATGGTGTATCTACTGTCACCGTGAATCAGTTGTCCGATGAGATGCGCCTGCTTCATCACATTATTGCGAGAATTCTGCTACCGAAGACTGGTCGATTTGATTTTATCACAGAGTGGGAGCTCATGTTGATGGTCTGCCTCTCATAGAGGACTACCGTTAACATCCTAGCATTGATGCTGAGTTAGATGGGAGAGGCGGTGACTCAGCGATGTCTCTGCTTGTCCTATGGGATGGGGCTGACTCGTCTTTTACGATCTTATGGTATTCCTTTGGAGGAGGAGGCCTCCAAGGATATACTTCATACTGATGTATATGATGAGTGATCCTTGCACCGTATGGGCTACAGGAGAGTCGCTAGTAGATGGGTTTGCAGGGAGTCTAAACATGAGCCAAATGAGGAGGATGAGATACGAGCAGCCAAGGCAGGACCTTCTAGACTTGCAGAGCACCTTTCACCTTCGAGACCTACTCCAGTTCCAGCTTCAAGGTCGGAGCTGACCACTCCAGCACCAACTATTTCTCCAGCTGCTGCTCCATGTGCCACTACAGAGTCTACTTTTGAAGAGCAGAGTAGGACTCAGATTGCTGAGGCCAGAGAGAAGATCATTGCATTGGCTGTCAGGACTACCCAGCTATGATGGAGATACAGGGACTGAGAGCACACACAAATGATCAGCTCTTAGGTATTAGAAAGACAATGGAGGTTGGATTCAGTGAGATTCGAGATCTTCTGAGATCCCTTTTACCTCGGACAACACCTTCAGGACCACCACCTCCTCCGCCAGTAGACGATGATGACCACCATGACACTCATGATGATACTCCAAGTGGTGGTACAGCAGGAGATAGAGATGGCACAGGTGGTGGTGATAGAGATGGAGATGGTGGTGATGATGATACAGATGATGGCAATGATGACATTGATAGAGCTGGAGATTATCATATTGTCAGCAAGGAGAGTCAGACACCAGATGTTCATGATGCAACCTTAAATACTCCCAAAGATGTTCAGCTTGGCACTACCTCAGCATTTTAGACACCAGTAGACACTTTTCCTCCCCTTTCTACTAGGTCTTCTAGGATTTTTCCTCGCTCTGGCCCTTCTCTTAGGACTAGAAGCTGGACCCACAAGGCCCCTAGGCCTTCTGCTACTAGGACTAGGTGCATACTACCTATCTTCTTCGAGCTTCCGTCTGATGAAGAGTAGCCTCACAGACATCTATTATGCTTGTATTTTCTTTTTATGCTTGTAGTCTTTGATTGTACTTTTGCTTATCTTATGTTTCAGTTTATGTTTGCTTATCTTATGTAAGCACTTTTGTTGTACTGAAACTCTAATATATAAAAATTACCTTCTATTTTAATGTTTACTCTTCTTTCTATCAAGATTGAATGCCTTATTATGATACAATGCACTAATTCAGGGAGAGAATACTCCTTTTAATGTTTAATGTTGACAAAAAGGGGGAGAAAGATCTATATAAACATTTTCTAAAATTTTTTAAATTTTTTATAATTTACCCTTTATAGGGGGAGAGAAAATGAAATTCAACCTTGCTTGGCACATATCTCCTATGAAACTGTGTTATATGAACTTTGATATGCTAAATTTAACTTAATTCTCATGAGCTTTAAGTGTATGCTCACTTGAATGTATGGTACAATACCCATAATTAAATTTAAATGCTTATATACTCAAGATTTTGTCATTATCAAAAAGGAAGAGATTATTGGCTTTAGCCCTTGATTTTGATGACTAACAAAATGTTGAGTATATGCTTTATACTAATATTTCAATTGTAGTGGTGAGTTTCAGGATATAGGTACATCAATTTTTTCATATAAAGGTATCAAACTCACTAATTTTGAAGCTAAGTGAATTTTAATGTATAGGAAGTCTTCTCATCTTAAAAATCCTTAAAATAGGTCAATCTGGGCTTTATGAAGAAGATATTAAAGTTTTGTTAAAGAACACTTTGAATTTTGAAGCTTGGCACAGAGTTTTTGAGTAGCACATACAAAGTGTCGACTCATGATGCATGACGTGTTGACACTTCAGAAGGACTAGCACGTAGAAATCTCTTTGGCATGCCTTGTGTCAACTCATAGAACTCAAGTATCGACTCATGAAGAAGTCAAGTATCGACTCACAAGAACCAAGTATCGACTCATGGCCTGAGAAAAATAATGATACAGAACTATATCATTTTGAGACATTTTTTGTCAAGTGTTGACTCAGAAGACTCAAATGTCAACTCACAGAAGTCAAGTGTTGACTCAGAGGTTGACTCATAGCTTGAGAACAAAAATGGAATAGAACTCAGTTTTTTCAAGATTTATACCTTGAGTCAACTCATGCAGATCTAAGTGTCAACTCATGGAGATCCAAGTATCGACTCATGAATAAACTCAAGTATCGACTCATGGATTCTGACAGCAATAATAGCTATAATTTTTGAGAGTCAGATTTGAATCCTACAAGCTCCAAATGGCTAGTTTTGCTCCACCAACGTCATAAACCATTTTTTGATTATTTTTGAAGTATTTAAGTCTCACCAAACTCATTCAAGAAGAACTAACTCACAAGAGACAATACCTACCTTTGAGAACTTCACTTCCAAAGTTAAAAAGAGAGCAAAAGAGAAGATTCCCACTGAAAAAGCTTCTAAGCCTTCAAATCAACATTCCAAAAGTAGTCTTTGAAGTGATTCCAATGAGAAGACAAGTCAAGAAATCATCAAGAGTCTCAAAGCTTCTACTCTCTACTCTATAGAGATTTTTTCTTGTGCTTTACTCTTGTACTTCTGAATTTATCTATTGTAACTAGTTTCAAGGATGTTTGAAACTAGGTGTTAGGCCCTTCCAAGCTGTGAATTGAAATCCAAGCTTAGGTTGGCTTGAGTAAAGGTTGTTGGTGAGCCTAAGTGAGAAAACCAACTTTGGGTTTGACTTGTGAGCCCTTGAAAACAAGTTGACTATAATCTAGGTTGATTATAGTGATATTCCCAAGGGATAGCTTGAGGAGTGGATGTAGGTTCTTGGTGTGCACCGAACCACTATAAATCTTTGTGTTTGTATGTGTACTCTTTGTTCTCTTGTATTTGTTGCTTATATTCATAGCATTTCATCTTATTTATTGCATGCTCATTGGCATTGCTTCTCAAACATTTTAAAGTGCAGCACATATTTGCTTTAAGTTTTTAAAGAAACCCAATTTATCCCCCTCTTGGGTTGCTACGCTGGGCAACATTTACGTTCGAAGACCCAATCCTATGGATCAATGATGCCATGTTAGTTCCTACAGGTTCCCTTGGATGATTTTATGCATCTTCAAATCTCATGAATTTTGGATGCATATCAATTTATTATGTCTGATTTCTACAATTGTTAGCTTAGGCTCTCATTTTAAACGGTCAGTCAGCCTCAATCTTGTCCCAATACTATTGTAGGGTTCGAGGTCGTTCATTAAGATCAGGAAAACAATACTCCATTAAGCTCTTTGGTTGTTCAATGGGATCCATGACCTTTTAATCTTATACAGTTAGATTGTATCTAACCAATCATCTCTGTCTTAGAAGGGCTTTTTTCTTGATTTTTTATTTTATTTATTATATGGGGAGGAGGGGAGAAGAAGAGGGAAGAAAGAGAGAGAAGAAGTATAAAGATGAGAATCTAAGTCTTAAATCTAGAGATGATAGAAAAAGGTATTTTAATTAAGTTAAGATTTGGTTAGCATAAACAAGTTATCGCACATTAGACTCTTTATCCTAGGGTTACCCTATATTTAGACAGCTCCTAACTGTCAAAGTTGCCTTTAAGTCTTCGAAGTTAAAAACTAACTAGCCACTAGCCAGGTAAGTGTAAGGTCGGTGGGGGTCCCCCCATTGCTTTCCTTAGATACCAAATAAATCAGCTAGATCAGATAGTGGAACCATTTAAAGACCACCTTCCTTCAAGGCTACATCATCCTTGAATCCCTTTTCTAGACAACAGTGAACTAGTTAATATTGAACTAGTCCAACTCTTAGGGTGCCTTGTCCTAGTGAGCTCGAAGATCCTTATGGGCCAATAACTAATTGATTTTAAATTAAGGCTTGGATCAATGCAATATACAGGATGGTAATTTGTGGGCTAAGTAAGGGTAGTGAAGTCCCTACCTTATGTTGTTTAAGGGTTATGCCTTTAAAGTGTTTTATGAAAATGTAGTGCAAGTCAAACAAGATGTCCAAATAAGTTAAGAAGTATTTTAAGGTTTATTGCTTTGTTTCTTTAAATTAATTACATTTTATGGAAGGTGTCTTAGGGTTTTCTTGTAGAATCTTTAAGGTAAGTTAGTTAAAAGGGAAAAGTTAATTAGTTTGGAAGTTGGTTTGTAAAAAGAAGGAAAAAATTTTTATGTTAAGAAGAAAATAAGGAAATCTAGTAATTAAGGCAACACAACAAAAAATAATGACCTAAAAAGAGCAATAAATATATATAAATATATATATATATATATATATATTTTTTTTTTTTATGTGAAACAATCATGCTTGGATCCCCGGCAACGGTATCAAAATTTGATCGCTATCATAGATGATCAATAATAAAACCTACTCACTACTATAGCTAGCAATGAGTTGGGATCATTTCCACAGGAATCAAGGGTGATTATTTCACGAGAAAGAGTAAAAAAAAAAAAATATTTTGTAGAGAATTGGATTAAGAGTAAAAGTTATTAAAAGATAACTAATTACTTAGTTAAATCAGTTAGCAGGAAAAGTAACCTAGGAATCTGAATCTACCATGCAAACAGGTTTTATCTTCTTTTCTTTATGTTGCAATATCAATAATTCTTGCAGATTCAATGTTAGAATAATTTATCTCCTATTAGGTATGGATTGTATCCAGAGATCACGACATGTCCGCTTAGAGTATAAACTATCTAATTTGTTGTACAAGTATAGGGGTCTAATCTACCATACTATGTCTACTTTTCTAAGGCACATATCATATCTTGAGATCATGGCACGTCGATAGAGGGTGTAGGCTGTGTATGCCAGATCAACATCTCGAACAGAAAAATAACTCAAATGATATATAAAGGAAGAATATGATTTTTATTGTATAGAAACTAAGTACAAAAAGAGATAGCACCTAGTTACGGGATTCATTTTCATCCCAGGTTGAAGGAATCTAGCCGCGCATGGCTGCCACTAGCATTCCTTCCAAAATGTCTCTTTTTTCTAAGCCTAATATAATAATCTAAATAAAAGAAAAAAATAATTTCTATGGAAACTAATGTTCAGACTTCTACCTGGGGTCCTCCTTTATAGATTTCATCTAGGGCTTCCTTCCAGTCAAATTTGGAATCAATAGGGCTCACGATCGGCCAGATATCGCATGGAGAATTCTCGGCCATCCGTTATGCTACTTGATGGGCTGATCGAAGTCTTCTTCCTCTTCGGCAAGTCGAGTCTGATCCAGACTCTGTTGCATCCCCGCTCCCTCTTCGAATTGGACTTGGATTCTGCCTCTCCCAGTGACGGACGGATTGTGACAGTGACCGGACAGTGGTGTTGACGGCGGTGGGCGGCGGTGGAGCATTTCAGACCAGTGGTGATGGTAGTGTGGAGGTCAAAAAATGTGGAGAAAATGCCAGGCCCTGATGATTTGTTGGTGCCTTTTCCGGCCATTGGATGGAGCAAGAAGAAACGGTGGCCACTCCAGTGGGCTTCTTCGGCGGTGGATGGGTGGCAGGGGCTTTGGGACAATGGGCGAACAGCGGTGAAGTCGGGCACTTGGTAGTGGTGAGAATGTGAGGCCCAAGGCTATTTTGGGCTGAAGTCAGCAGCCTTTGCTGACTTCATCTGGAACTCAGAAAAAAAAAGGGGAGGGCGAAGTCCGTGTCCGGGAACAGGAGATTTTAATTTCTTCTTATCCAACCAAGGTCTTTGCCGGAGATCACGACGGACGGGCATCGGGGAGTTGGGATTGGTCGGTGAAGGAGTCAAAGGAGAAGGACGATGGCATGGGGAATGGGGATTCTTCCCTATAAGAGATGAATTCCTTGCGTGCCTCGGCTAATCCGAAGTCGTCTCCCTCCAGTGGCCGCCGAGATTTGATGTCGACTTCGTCGGTAAGTTTTCTTTCCTTTGTCTTTCTCTCAAGCATGGGCGAGAGCATTGATGACCGGCGGGAGAGAAGGTGATATAGGACGAGAGCTCTGATACCAAAATTGATGCAGAACGGAAGCTCTGATACCAAAATTGATGCAGAACAAAGAACAAAGATGCATATGCGGAAGTAAAATTAAGATTAATTCCTTTTTTTTTTTATATTTTAGAAATTGGCTTCGACTCAAAGTAAAGCTAAACTACGTTGAAGGAAACTAGGTAAGGATTGAAAGTACAATTTAGAAGAAACTAAATTATCAGAGTAGTTCAGAAGTAACGGATCGCTGGGGGTTGAGAAACTCCCAGACCTAGGGTTTCGCTCTGAACTTTCAACAGAACAGAAATAGAGAGAAGAGATGGTTTACTAACCAGACAGTGATCTTCTAAGGATTTTGGTGGAAGAACTCTCTCGAGCAGATTGTGGGATCCTCGGAGTCGGCTATCTTCGCAATGGATCCTCCAATACTGGTCTCGTGGTTTGGTGGCTTCTCCTAGACTCAAGATCTGGGAAAGAAGAGGAACAAGTGAAGGAATTCAGAAACTCAAGAAAAGATCTTACCAGGTTGAAGAACTTGAAAGCCGAAGTTGCTGAAATCAAATTCTCCTGGAGGCCGATCTGACTTCCTCTTAGAATTGTTGTAGATCTGCAGTATCTGGACTGGAGCTGGATGCTGGTGGTCGGCCTGGACTTGGAGATGGTGGCCGTGAGAAGGGAAATAGACTAGGGCTTGGTGGAAAGAGAAGGGTGATGGCGGCTAGGGTTTGGGAGTGGAGTGGCTAACCTAGGGTTTGGGGTTTTGGAGATCTCACACCTCCTCAAGGTTCCTGGGGAACCCGGATTTACTCCCTCATGGAGCTCAACACCTGGATACAAGTGTGGAAGAGAGAAAACACAAAGTTTGCTCACAAAAAAATTGGTTTCATTCATCTGATTCCTTTAAACTTACAAGTGGGGTTTAATTTATAAGGCTTTACAAGGGAGTAGGGTTTTACATCTTCCCATGTGGGACTAAAAGAGGGGATCTACAAATCAGGAAAAATCATACACATATGGTCGGCCAAAGTACCAAAAAAATTTGATTTGGGTTATAAAAGGCAGGTAGATGGCGCCTCCTTGAATGGATCTTCAAGAGAATTTTTTTCCTTCCATGGATCAACTCTTTTGGACTCCTCCTTTTCTTCCTCCCTATGTCAAGGTCCTTCCATCTTTGTTTTGGATTTTTTTGGCAGGTAGTGGGCGCCTCCTTGAAGTTCTCTCCAAGAAAATTTCTTCCCATCTTTACTTTGGTTCTCTTGGGAAAGTCTTGGCCGCCCCCTTGATTTGTGGACTCTTGGTGGATTTCTCCTCATCTGGCACATGAGAGAAGGAAGCTGCTATCTGTGGAGTGGGGACCAAAGGCTGCTGGATGTAGATATGGCGCCCCCTGGACTCAGGCGTATGGCTGGGAGTGTGGCTGGGAGTGTGGTGTCCACTTGCTTGGTCTTGGGAGAAAATATAACACCCCAGGTTGAAACCCTAGTCCACTACTGAGTCAACATGACTCAACAAAATAAAATGCAGGTAATATAGACTCAAGCTAAAATTGAGTTGATCCAGTCAACCCTTATTACAAGCCAAAAAAAAACCCTAATTCTTCGGGCAAGGTTAATCAGAGATCCAGATGGAGCTCTAAAGTCTTCTTCTGAGTCTGGTGCCCGCACCAATTCTCCCAGGGTGGGAGGAACTCGACCCTGTCAAGTATGGATCAAGTTGGCTCTGGTATCTCTCCAAGAGGTCTGGGTCCAACTCTTGTAATTCTTCTCGGGAGATCCAAGAGTCATCAGAATCTGGCCTTCCTAGCCAGCGGACCAGGTATCTTTGGTATCCTCGATTACGAGTAGAGATAACCTGATCATCCAGGATTTTTTCAATCTGCTCTTTCCTCACAGGC
This sequence comes from Areca catechu, assembly GCA_021397845.1. Lineage (NCBI taxonomy): Eukaryota > Viridiplantae > Streptophyta > Magnoliopsida > Arecales > Arecaceae > Areca > Areca catechu. The sequence goes on from CM038050.1 coordinate 78,304,165, forward strand.
CAGTTTGTTGGTGGACACACAGGGTCAGGTTCACTCTCAAGAGCAGGATTAGGTTCAAAAGCCTCACTGGGAATCACAGCTGGCTCCCTATACTCTACTAGGTCTGTAATGTTGAAAGTGGAGCTAATGCCTAGTTCTGGAGGCAACTCGAGCACATAGGCATTGGATCCTACTCTCTTTACCACTCTAAATGGTCCAGCTCCTCTAGCATGTAACTTTCTAACGGTTCCAGGAGGAAACCGTTAAGGCCTTAACCTAATCATTACATAGTCTCCCTCAACAAAAGTTTTGACTCGCTTTGAGAATCAGCCAACTTCTTATAAGTTTCATTACTTAAAGTTATTTTGGCATGAATTTCTTTATGCAAGTCCTTTACATGCTATGCAAGTGCATCAAGAGACTTGTGTGTGTGGGCTAATAGTGAAATCAGATCAAGTGGTGTGTGAGGCTTGTATCCATGAACAATTTCAAAGGGACTCTAGCCTATAGACCTATTGATCGAAACATTGAATGCAATTTCAGCCCTGGACAAAATACAAATCCCAATTCCTGGTGCTCTCAATCAAACCAAAATCTGAGCCAAAGCCTAGTAAAGGGTCAAGAAAAACTAAACTAGACTGACGACGCATTCCTAAAGAATGGACTTTATTCCAAAGGAACCCTAGGTCTAAACCTAACAAACTAAGGCTCTCTAGGTTTGACCTTGGGTCGGAGGATGGCATGCAGAGCATGAAAACTTATCATGGGTGCCTAGTAGGTGCCATAAGGTCTTCCAGAAGTAGGTGGCAAACCTAATAGGTTCTGACACGTGGTTTACTCTAAAGACTTCGACAAAGTATACTTGGATGGTGTAAGAAGCATTGGAAGTCCTAGAGAAAGGGAGGAGATATGAGGTGGGGTCTTGAATTACCTGTTGACTAAAGGTGGTGACCTGAAGGTTTGAATGGTGATCTATGAGTGTCAACTGGTCATCCTTACGAAAGGAAAAGTTTGCTACTCCCAGGAATGGATCAAGAGATGGTTCGGGAAGTAGCCTAAGACATGTGATTGCAACAGTTAAGGTTTGTTCTCTAAGCAAATAATGATCCACTTTCTCAAGAAATGGATTAGAGAATGATTCATGGTAGGGCCTATGGATGATGACCTCAAGACCTGAAATTTGACCTATGGGTGCGGAAAGGTATACTCTATAGAAGGGTAGCTCAGTCATGCGAAGGAAGGGGTCGGGGGCCATAAGGAGGACTTCTACAGGACTGGGTGAATCAATCCGCTCAAGACAAGGATGTTCAACTGAGATTACGGGAGAGACCTTAGTGGCTGGGCATGGGACAAGGTCCAATTGTAAGAGGCTTGATTTAGTCATCCCAAGGAGAGGATCTACCATAGGGTGGGCAAACTTAAACAGTTCAGTGCAAAGATCTTCAATTGGTACTTGGGGAATGACTGTCATTAGAGGGTACGAACTAATAGCTCGGGCTAACACTATGAGTTCTTCCTGGGGGTATTTGACTAAAGGAACCCGGTTCTCACAAATCTCTTGAATTTCTGAACTAGGTCCTATCAGTTGGTTGCTTTCCAAGGTCTCCTCAGGTAAGGAACCAATAGTATCAATGTCACATTCTTCAAGTTCTTCCCCCTCACATTCATCAACTAGACTCAAGCTAGCATCATATACTTCCTCGATGCCATCTTCAATGGGTTTCGGGTCAGTGGTAATCGGGTCAACTGATTGTAGGCTTGTCATACCTAACCGTTCTTCCTCATTGGTAGGCTAGGATTCTCCCTCATTAATGTCATCCTTAGGATTCTTACCACTTAGCTGTGCACAAGCCAGTCCTATGCATGGGCACTGACTAGATTTATGGCCTCTTTCTCCACAAAACAAACATTCTTGAGATATAGGAACCTGGGTCACACTGGGTTTCAAGCTAGTAGAGACCTTACTTGGGCATGGGTGTGGATCTAAATGGTTTGATCTAGAAGACTTGGGTTGTTGAGTGACTGGTCTAGAATATTGTAAGGACCTCTCATAGACACGATCCACACTATAGATATCATGGTTAGGCTTCCTAAGGTTATGCTCGGGATCATGGTATAAGGTCCTCCTAGGTTCCTGGCATGGGTGAGGTTGGGGCCTATTAAATTTTGGATCAGGGGTCCAATTTTGATGCCTACGTTTCTCAAGTACTTGGACTCGATCCCTAAACTGGGAAAAACCTTCATTCATGTCCTGACTCAATTTGGTCATACTTTCGGTAAGATTTCTAACCATGGCCTCTAAATCAGGTTGGGTTTGACCAGGTTGGTAGGGCACTCCATTCCGGGTAGACATGATGCAAGCAAACACACAAAATGAGACTCAACTGAACGACTACGGGCTAACTAGACCTAGAGCCCAAACTAGATGCCCAATCAGAGTGGCAAGCTAGCCTTTAGTAACTCAGGACTCAGCCAGGCAGGTGTAAGGGGAGTGTTAGGTCCCTAGATGCCAATCCTAGACACCAATCAGAGATTGGCCAGGTAGGCGGACCAGCACACAAGCCCTTCGGGATGGAATCCCTGAACCACCATTCTAGACACTGAGTACAAAGCACACATAGAGTAACTAGACAAACTGACTCAACACTAGCCTTGACCCGACTTGTTGATGTCCCTAGCCCACTAGGGCAAATTAGGTCTAATTAATTTTAAGATTAAAGGCTTAGGTTCGAATGAGTGGGTGGTGGTTTTGGGCTAAGGAGAGGTTATCAACTCCTCCCCTTATCTTAGATGCTCAAATGCCCTTAAGATGAATTAAGAGATGAACACTCAAAAATAAATGGATTGCAGAATACAAAAACAGAGTTGCAGTAATTTAATTTTTAGAAATTGCACGGAAACCAATAAATCATGGGAAAATTATGAAAATTAGTTTCAATTATACTGGTTTCAGCAAAATAAAAATCACCAAATTTGGAGTTAACTGAAGTAAGAAATAATTCCTCCAATAGGGTAATTACGGACTGAAAACAGAATGCTTCCCCCGTTTACAATTCCTGCTACGAAGTTGTAACCCAGCGGATCCCCTACACGCCCTAGGAATACCCCGTGGAATGGGAAGAGGAGGCTTGCACCTCGCTTCGTTCCTAGGACCGGACGTCCTGGGGAGTCTACTTCGAGCAGACAAAGTAAAAAGGAGAGACACTCAAAACATGCAAGCAAATTAGAAACCCTAGATAGGGCTCTGATACCAAAATTGATATAGGACGAGAGCTCTGATACCAAAATTGATGCAGAACGGAAGCTCTGATACCAAAATTGATGCAGAACAAAGAACAAAGATGCATATGCGGAAGTAAAATTAAGATTAATTCTTTTTTTTTTTATATTTTAGAAATTGGCTTCGACTCAAAGTAAAGCTAAACTACGTTGAAGAAAACTAGGTAAGGATTGAAAGTACAGTTTAGAAGAAACTAAATTATCAGAGTAGTTCAGAAGTAACGGATCGCTGGGGGTTGAGAAACTCCCAGACCAAGGGTTTCGCTCTGAACTTTCAACAGAACAGAAATAGAGAGAAGAGATGGTTTACTAACCAGACAGTGATCTTCTCAGGATTTTGGTGGAAGAACTCTCTCGAGCAGATTGTGGGATCCTCGAAGTCGGCTATCTTCGCAATGGATCCTCCAATACTGGTCTTGTGGTTTGGTCGGCTTCTCCTGGACTCAAGATCTGGGAAAGAAGAGGAACAAGTGAAGGAATTCAGAAACTCAAGAAAAGATCTTACCAGGTTGAAGAACTTGAAAGCCGAAGTTGCTGAAATCGAATTCTCCTAGAGGCCGATCTGACTTCCTCTTAGAATTGTTGTAGATCTGCAGTATCTGGACTGGAGCTGGATGCTGGTGGTCGGCCTGGACTTGGAGATGGTGGCCGTGAGAAGGGAAATAGACTAGGGCTTGGTGGAAAGAGAAGGGTGATGGCGGCTAGGGTTTGGGAGTGGAGTGGCTAACCTAGGGTTTGGGGTTTTGGAGATCTCACACCTCCTCAAGGTTCCTGGGGAACCCGGATTTACTCCCTCACGGAGCTCAACACCTGGATACAAGTGCGGAAGAGAGAAAACACAAAGTTTGCTCACAAAAAAATTGGTTTCATTCATCTGATTCCTTTAAACTTACAAGCAGGGTTTAATTTATAAGGCTTTACAAGGGAGTAGGGTTTTACATCTTCCCATGTGGGACTAAAAGAGGGGATCTACAAATCAGGAAAAATCATACACATATGGTCGGCCAAAGTACCAAAAAAATTTGATTTGGGTTATAAAAGGCAGGTAGATGGCGCCTCCTTGTATGGATCTTCAAGAGAATTTTTTTCCTTCCATGGATCAACTCTTTTGGACTCCTCCTTTTCTTCCTCCCTAAGTCAAGGTCCTTCCCATCTTTGTTTTGGATTTTTTTGGCAGGTAGTGGGCGCCTCCTTGAAGTTCTCTCCAAGAAAATTTCTTCCCATCTTTACTTTGGTTCTCTTGGGAAAGTCTTGGCCGCCCCCTTGATTTGTGGACTCTTGGTGGATTTCTCCTCATCTGGCGCATGAGAGAAGGAAGCTGCTATCTGTGGAGTGGAGACCAAAGGCTGCTAGATGTAGATATGGCGCCCCGTGGACTCAGGCATATGGCTGGGAGTGTGGCTGGGAGTGTGGTGTCCACTTGCTTGGTCTTGGGAGAAAATGTAACACCCCAGGTTAAAACCCTAGTCCAGTACTGAGTCAACATGACTCAACAAAATAAAATGTAGGTAATATAGACTCAAGCTAAAATTGAGTTGATCCAGTCAACCCTTATTACAAGCCAAAAAAAAACCCTAATTCTTCGGGCAAGGTTAATCAGAGATCCAGATGGAGCTCTGAAGTCTTCTTCTGAGTCTGGTGCCCGTACCAGAAGGGGTGGGGTTCATTCTTTTTTTTGGGGGGGGTGGATTTCCAGTAGATGGCGTGTTGCCCAGAGAGCAACCCAAGAGGGGGGGTGAATTGGGTCTCAAAAAAAAATTTAAAGCTAAGCTTGATAAAACAAGTAGCAAACTTCACAAGACAACATATGCAATTCAATTCAACAAGGTACTAAAATTAAAGTGCAATGCTCTAATATAAAAGTGCAGCGGAAATTAAAAGCAATAAGCGAAATATAAAGAGTAAGAAGGGAGAGAACAAGCAATCACAAACACAACAATCTATAGTAGTTCGGTGCAACAATGCACCTACATCCACTCCCCAAGATTCTCTTGAGAATTCACTATAATCCATGATTACAGCCGATTAGTTTTTCGAGTTCACTAATCAAAACCCGACTTATTTTCACAAGGCTCACAAGTCACAACCTCACTTGGTTTTACAGGCTAACCAAGAACCTAATTGGTTTTCACAAGGCTAACCAAAAACCTCCCTTAGTTTTTCAGGTTAACCAAGAACCTAAGTGGTTTTGCGGGCTAACCACAAACCTAATTGGTTTTTAAGGCTTACCAAAAACCTAACTTGGTTTTCCAATAGGCTAACCAATAACCTTTACAAGATAAAATATTGAGAAATAAATAACTAATGTAAGCTTTCAATAAAAAGCAAATAAGTCGATGTAGCTCGATGTAGTGTTGCTTTGCTCTTGTTGAAGCCTTTTGAATGCCCAAGATTGAATGATCTTCAATGCACTTGATAGCTTTGAATGCTTGAAAGGCTTCCCTTTTCTTGAGAGTGGTTGAGCTTTGAATGAATAGGAGTTAAGGCTCTTCTCTCTTCTTTTCTCTTTAAACTCTTTAAGGATATTCAATACTTATCTTCTTGATTTGATTTGAAGCCTTCATATACCTTCCCAAACCCCAAAATCGAAATCTAACCGTTATACTTGAAAAACTAGCAGTTGGAGGGCATTTGGGAGAGTTTCGCGCTTGAAAAAACTAGCCGTTACTGTTGTCAGAACTCCATGTGTCGACACTTCCTCTTCATGTGTCGACACATTAGGTCGACACATGTTCTTCTTGAGTCGACATAAGTTCAAAATGTTCCATTCAGATTCTCTAAAAAAATCAGCTGAGTCGACACATTCTCAGTTGAGTCGACACATTGAGTCGACACATAAGGTCCGTGTGTCGACACATCAACTTTTCCTTCAACTTCTGCAAGTTCTATGGCTTGAAATTCTTGAGCGATGTGTTGATCCATGTGTTGACACCTTGAGTCGACACATAAGGTCCATGTGTCGACATATCATCTGTACTATTTAAAATTTTATTGCACACCGGCCTGAGTCGACACATCATGTCATGTGTTGACACCTTGAGTCGACACATCATCAAAAAAAAGGTGCAGAAATTACTAAACTTGTGCTGGAACATGTTTCCATTTGCCTTAGTTATCCATTCAACGAATTCTTTGAGTGTCTAAGTCTTGTTTTGTGCAATCATTCCATTCAAACTTGGTTCTTCAACACAATTGAGCTTCTTCAAATTTTGTGAGCATCCTTTCAATGAAAACATACTTAAAGCAAATCATTAGTCCTCAAATTATACTTGATTATTTTGCTTATCATTAAAATCAATTAGTGGAGTCAATAATCTCCTCCTTTTTGATGATGACAAAACCCTTAAGTATAAATTGCTTTAAAAGTAAAGCTTTAAGAGAATTGATCAAGATGCACAATATTGAAAGCATTAAGTATCAATTATTACTTAAAGATATAATCATTCAAAACACAAGTGATAGAATTTGAGCTTGTTTCAAAGATAGAGAGTATCATAACTTAGTCAGAACTTTGATATTTATTTAAATCCAATAAGAACATGTATCATGATACTCTTACAATGAAAATTTTAGCAATTAACAAAGCTTCCCCTGAATTAATGATTCATAACAAAATTTGTGAGAATCTTTTCAAAAACATTGAAAGAGGGGTTTTGAGAATCAAATTTACTTCGATAAAAGGTGAAGCTCCCCCTTTCATAAATTCAGGTTTTCAAAGTATAAAAGTTTTACTCCCCCTTTAGTTTGGAGAAGTAAACAAGTAAACATATTTATACTTAAATAAAATCATGAAGTACTCCCCTTTTTTGTTATCATTAAAAAGGTAGGAAGTAAAGGAAATGAATAAACAAGACAAAGCATAGTTATTGAATGTATAAAAGCAATTCAAGACATCATTTATGTTCATCAAAGATATAAAAATGAGAAAACACAAGGTTTTTTATATATGTCAGGAACTTGTACATCAAGTACACAACAAGGATAAAAGTACATGTAAGCATGAAAGTAAACTATCTAGAAATATAAAACTATCTAGAAATACATCAATGTCCTAATCCTGATCCATCGAGTCATCAAAAGATGAACCAATCTTGATCGGTCTGGTATCAGTAAAAGATCGAGCTTACGGCCATCGTGGTCGAAGATCTCGAAGTCTGGTCCTAGTCGGCTGAGGAGAGGTACGGCGTCCACATCCTCTATGATGAATATAGGTCCGACCTCTGGCTGAAGCAGTAGAGGTAGAAGCTACATCCTCCGCAGGAATTGAACTGATCGGGCGAATCATCTCAGCAACAGCAGGAGTAGGAGTATGATCAAAAGTGGGGCATGAATCGAGATGCTGAAAGCCGGGTGTATAAAACCCAAGCTCTCGAATGACTGATGAAGTATGAAGGGTAGGACTATCAAAAGTAGGTGTAACAGCTGATGATACAGGCATATCAAGAATAATAGTATCAGCTGTGGAAGGTATCGGTGTATCTATAATATGTGTATCAAGTGAGGGGGTCTCGATGATAGGTGTCTGAATGTCAGGGGAATCAATGAATGAAATATCCATGTCAGGTAGGTCAACAACAGGACTAAGAATAGGAATAGGAACTGGAACTAGAGTGTGATCATCCGATCTGGAAGGAGTGGATGAATCAGGTATTGGAGTAGGTGAGAAGGATGGGTTAACAGGTCTCGCAGCCACATCATCCATCACCTCCATAACTGGCTCTGATGTAAGATCATCAATATCAAACCGGTCTGAGTCAGCCACTGTATCTCCATCAATATCTCCAATAATAGTACCTCCAACTCCATCTCCAATAGTAGTCTCAACATCAATATCAATATCAGCAACTTCATCAGCTGGTGCTGGAGCAGGAACATCAACAGAAGTAGGAACTATGTCTATAGCAGGAGCACCCGTAGAAGATCTTGACAGTGCTAAGAGAATAGCCGAAATACCATTACTGAGATTTATGTGGCTCTCTCTCATATCAGCAATAAACACTCAAGACGCTGCCTCATGATGAAAACATCGATCTTAATGCGTCTGACTCTATCCTCTAGAGTATCTGAAACACCAGGAGTCTCCGTCTATGCTGGCTATGGCTGGGCAGATGTAGAAGGATCTGACTGAGCTGGCTGTGCTACCGTCTCAAGCTATGTCTCGCTCGGTCCAGCCTCACCTGATAGAATTCGCTCCTCCTCTGCTGTGTCCTCATCAATGTCAGCTACATCCTCGGCCTGTCCTGATGTCCTCCGTGTCCACTGGCCTCAGACTAAGTAATAACCCATGCGATGCAATGACCTGATGTCATATACATCGGTATGGATCAAAGTACGATAAGGCTCATCCTGGAAGCTGACTCCATACTCTCTGAATAGTACTATCAAACCCATGCCATATGGCAAGCAGAGCCGTTGACTAGACGCCACCTCAGTAATCTGATGGATCATCAGAACAGGAAGACAAATCGGCATCCACTGAATCAGGGAGACCATCACGAGCAGCTCTCGCTCGGTAATGTAGTCAAATCGACCGATCTTCAACAAAAGAATCTGGGCAACTATATGATGTAGCAGTCTCATCTTCGTAGACAGTCTCGAAGCAGGAACAATGGCTCCCTCTGGTAAGATATTAGACTCAAAAATACACCGGAGCCCACTAACTCTATCCAACAGACTATCAATAATTGATCCAGTCATGGGTATATCGCATACCTTGCTCAGAATCTCTACTGAAATGGAAATATCCCATTCTCTGACCTGAGCAATCCAGCCATCTGATCCACGGGCAAGTGATCCGTAAAACTCTGTCATCAGCCTGGGATAGTATCTCTCGTTAAGTGAACAGAAAGATGCCAAACCAGAATGTCGGATCCACTCTCCTATCCGAAAATGCTACTGGTCCAAGAAAGAGAAGTCCACTCGGCATCCTCCAACCACTGTCTTGGAGCTCATCCGACTAGAAGGTGCAAACAACTGTCGTGCTGGCGGATCTGGAGCCCTAGACTCGTGTTGTGCATTCGTTCTCCACTCTTCTTCATGCTATGACTGACACGATCGACGAACGACTTGTTTGCGAGGACCCATTATCAACAATCAAGGTTTAGGCAAGATTTTTGGTGGAAATAAGGAGTTTATAGGGTTTAGGAGCTAAAACCTAGAAGGAAATCCAACAAAAACGACCATCGAACCTTCAAATCCGAGAAAACGGTGGGTAAAAGCAAAGAAATGAGAGGATGAATAGGATGGATACCTGGAATCGAGGTGTCGGCTCGGAGGAGAATGAATTTTTGGCAAAAAATGGTTCGAAAACTCTTAAAATCTCAGTTTCTCGTCGAGCATGTGTCGACTCATGCATTTGTCGACACATTTTGGTGTCGACATATGATGTGTCGACACATCGACTTAAAAACTGAAAAATTAGGAATTTCATAGAATGATCAAAATCAATTGAAATAACAGGTTTTTGGAGTCAAGTCATCAATGATTAATCACAATTCATCAAAAATAAGGTTGAATAGATCTAATTTGAGTCAAATTTGGAGTAAAGATTTAATCAAATGGATTGATGATCCCGAGCTCTCTTCTAATCATACACAATCGATCTTCCAAGAGAGGTTTAGTTAAAATATCAACTAATTGAAATTCAGTACATATAAACTCAAGCAAAATATCATTGTTTTCAACATGATCTCTAATAAAATGATATCTAATTTCAATGTGCTTGCTCCTAGAGTGTTGAACAGGGTTTTTAGTCAAGCAAATAGCACTGGTATTATCACATTTAATGAGAGTTCTAGCCAACTTGATTCCAAAGTCTTCAAGTTGTTGCTTAATCCACAAGATTTGAGTACAACAACTTCCTGCTGCAATATACTCAGCCTCAGCTATGGATAGTGCAACTGAAGTTTGTTTCTTGCTAAACCATGAGATTAAGTTAATCCCAAGAAATTGGAAAGTTCCACTAGTACTCTTTCTATCTAATCTACAACCAGCAAAGTCTGCATCAGAATATCCAATCAATTCAGCAGAAGAATTTCTAGCATACCACAAACCAAAACTAATAGTACCAGACAGATATCTAATAATGCACTTAACAGCCATAAGATGTGATTCCTTAGGTTCAGACTGATATCTAGCATATATGCAAACACTAAACATAATATCTGGTCTACTAGTAGTAAGATACAGTAAAGAGCCTATCATGCCTCTATATAATTTCTGATCCACAGATTTACCATTTTCATCTTTATCTAGTTTACATGAGGGGCTCATAGGCATACCTATTGACTTAGTAGTCTCCATCCCAAACTTTTTAATAATGTCTCTTGCATACTTAGCTTGGTTGATGAAGATACCATCTGAAGTTTGCTTGATCTGGAGTCCAAGAAAGAAGTTGAGTTGTCCCATCATGCTCATCTCGAACTCACCCTGCATAAGCTTAGCAAACTCTTGACAAAGAATTTCATTAGTAGCATCGAAAATGATGTCATCAACATATATTTGTACTACCAATAAATCATTGTCTTTTCTTTTTAAAAATAGTATTTTGTCAATATTTCCTCTAAAAAAATTATTTTCAATAAGAAATTTGCTTAACCTTTCATACCATGCTCTAGGTGCTTGCTTTAATCCATAAAGTGCTTTGTGCAGTTTGAAAACATGATCAGGATGTGCATGACTTTCAAATCCAAGTGGTTGTTCAACAAAAAAATTTTTATTTATAAAACCATTTAAGAAAGTACTCTTAACATTCATTTGAAATAATTTAAAGTTCATAAAACATGCAAAAGCTAATAATAGTCTAATTGCTTCAAGTCTAGCAACAGGAGCAAAAGTTTCATCAAAGTCAATCCATTCCTCCTGATTGTAGCATTTAGCAACTAGCCTAGTTTTATTTCTAATGACAAAACCATTTTCATCTAATTTATTCCTAAATACCCATTTAGTGCCAATAATTGAAACATTAGATGGTCTTTCTACAAGTGTCCAAATATTATTTCTGTCAAATTGTATTAGTTCTTCTTGCATAGCATTGATCCAATTAGAGTCTTTTTCAGCTTCTTCAAAACATTTAGGTTCTACTTGAGATACAAAAGCTATGTAATCACATTCATTTCTAATAGAAGCTCGAGTTCTTACCCCTTTAAATGGATCACCTAAGATTAATTCCTTAGGGTATCTATGAGCATACCTCCACTCCTTAGGTAGATCATGATGCACTGGAGTGTCATCTTCTTTCTCACCCTTATCTTGATTTTCTTCATTTGGTTGAGCTTGATCATCCAATGTCAGCTTCTGAAGTTTGTCAGCACCTGCACAATCATTAAATGTATCCTCTTTTCTTAAGGATTTGTTAGTAGATTCCTCAAATACAACATGTACTGACTCTTCTACAACTAAAATTCGTTTGTTAAATACTCTGTATGCCCTGCTTGATGTAGAGTATCCTAAGAAGATACCTTCATCAGACTTGGCATCGAACTATCCTAGATGATCTTTCCATTATTCAAAATAAAGCATTAACAACCAAAAACTCGAAAATATTTCAAAGTTGGTTTTCTTTGGTTCTGATAGAAAAATGCCCTAAGAGCCAATCATTATTTGGGCCTTTTTTTGTAAACTTCCAACTCATATATGACATCATTATTTATAATAAAGGCATTTGATTCATCATATACTGCTGTGTCATATTTTTGACTATGATGAACCCCATAGAGTAGGGTAATGGAATTAGGATTATGATAAAATAATAATGAGACCTAATTCCTATAAATCCTAATCCAAAATGTTCCTAGTCATTGGACCATCGATTCGGGGATCGATGAATCCGGTAAGACTAGCTTATCCTATGTATGCTACGTTGATGAGGGTGGTTGGTCTCACAGCCACTTGTGTAGAGACACTAATACAAGGATAAGGGTGCTCATTAGGTTATGAGTACACTGAACTGATCCACACCGGGACTATCTTATGGAAGTCTTACTCCTTGTCAAAAGATAAGTCCCAAAGTAGAAGTTGTTCATGTGATCTTTAGACCTGAGGTCACCATGGTTCCTTGTGCACACTAAGCCATACTTTGGTTCATACTCATTCATGGCATTGTGACATGTAACGGATGTTCTGGGTACGGTGGAAGGTATACAAAGGATGTGAGTGGACCAACAAGGAATTGATCAATCCTAGTAAGAAGATATGTTATCCCATGTAATCTCTTCGATGAGTGACTCAAGGAATCTTTGTAAAGTGGGATGAGATTAGAAGTGGCTTTAATTAGTCATCAGTCGAGTCCTCATGATCGAGCTGATATTTGATATGATTAAGTATTAGGGTTTGACATTTATCCATACCCATCACTTAATCAGGATAATGGGAGATCAAAAGATTGAATTGCACGGTAACTTACTACTGAAGGATATTTTGGTAATTTTTATCAAATTCTTCATCTTCCGGGTAGGCATGATATGTTGCTAGATGTCAATCTTGTCTTGTGAATTTTCATGAACTAATTGGATTGGTTTCGTGAGTCAATTCGAAGTGTGATTCGAATTGGATAATTAGGTGAACCGATTTGACCTAATTAGGTCAATCAGGTTCGATCGGATCGAATCGGCTCAAACATAAACCGCTGCTGGCTAGATGTGGAACCCAATGTGTCACACACAATAGAGAGTAGGCCAAGGAAGTTACTCATGGTTTAATTAGGGTCATGGGATCCTAATTGGTTAGCTAGATTGCATACTAGCATATGTAGGCTAACCCAATTCCTAACCCAATTGGATTGGATCTGGTTGCTTGCTAATTGGGCTAACCTAATTAAGGAAAACCTAAATTAGGTTGAGTCCTAAGTGGGGATAGCTAAATCAGAGCTTGATCTGATTTTATTTTGAACTTTTGGATGCTTTATTGAAGAGCCCATTTGAGTTGGGTTTCTAGATGCCAAAATGACACCTTGGCATTCAAAAAAGCCTAGAAGAGTCTATAGTCCTCTGATCTAAAATATTTTTATATGAATGGAAAGAGGATTTAATGTTCTTTCTTTTTATACCCATATTGCATATGCTTTGACTAGTCAAAGATTGCATGGGGTGTAGATAAAGTTGATTACAACATAAAGGGTTTCTTGGCGCCTCTTGGCGCGCGCGGGAAATGAAAGTGCGCACACAAGGAAAAAAGTCCTTCTGCAGATGAAACACTTGAGTGTTTCATTTTAGTGGGCACCTTCTCATCTTATCCCATGCCTCTTGGATATGTTTGACCGGTCAAGGCTTTTTGAAAGGGTGTGAAAAATGGATGGAAGCAAAAGCACGCATGAAGAGACGCGTCTCTTCATGTGGTGCGCACCCTGAAGCAGAGTCCTTCTACTTTCAGGACTCTTCATATTCTCAGATGTTTGGAGACTGAAGAGGTGCCTCTTGGCTTCCCAGGGACCGATACTTTCCATGTGGCAAGCCATAGATTGTCTAAGAAAATGGACGAATGCCAATATATCTTTTGGTGCATGAGGAGACATATTGGATATTATTTTTCAGTCTTGAAAAATCATATCTGATAACCTGTTGGAGGACATATCACATGCCCCTCTTAAAACTATAAATAAGGGGGGTGATATGAGTTTCAGATCTTTTTCTTTTCACCGTAAAAAGATATTCTGAGTGTTCTTCCACTTCTCTCTCCCTCCTTGTTAATTTAGGACAAGACTTGTCTTGTTAAGACAAGGTTTTTTTCTACTAGGACAAGGCTTAGTTTTAGGACATAAGCTAAGGGGTCCTAGAGGAGGGTTATCCTAAAATCAAGAGTGGTTTAGGATTGTGTCCAGAAAGCTCTACAGTAGGATAGGGTGTCCTTCAGTGGTCAAAGGTCAAAAGGCTGACAAAAGAGTTCTGTTGAAGCAAGCAACCCCGGTAGGGATTCTTTCTTGGTACCATTCTCGTGTGGATCACCATTGGAGGACTTGCACTTGTGAGCCTCATGAAAAAGATTGGATTTCAGTGATCCAAGTATGTATTCTGACTTCATTTATGTTTCATTGATTGGTATTGCATAAGGGGTTCCTGGAAATTAGGATTTTCTAGCCATATTAGGGTTTCATGCTTAGAATTTTGTTTTGAAATTCACTTCTGCATGCTGCATAATTCCCGGTACCCTGGGAGAATTTCCATCAGGTTCCAAAGCTCATATGGAGTTTTCTTTAAAATAGGATGTATCAAAACTCAATTCAAAACATAACTAGCTGTATTTATAGCTTCAGCCTAAAAATACCTTGGCAAATTGTTTTCACAAAGCATAGTGCATGCCATTTCTTCTAAAGTACGATTTTTCCTTTCTACTACCCCATTCTGTTGAGGTGTCCTAGGTGCAGAGAAATTGTGTTCTATCCCTTTTTCATTACAAAAGTTTTCGAAATCTTGATTCTCAAATTCGGTTCCATGATTACTATGGATACAAACGACTAAAACACCTTTTTCATTTGAAACTTTTCTATAAAACTTTATGAATACGGAAAATGATTCATCTTTTTGTGCTAAAAGGAAAACCCAAGTAAATCTAGAAAAATCATCCTCAATAACTAATCCATATCTCTTGTCTCCTAGACTTGATTTTCTAGTTGGTCCAAAGAGATCCATATGGAGTAGTTCAAGTGGTCTACTAGTAGTTATAAATCCTTTTGGTTTAAAAGAAGTCTTGACTTGTTTTCCAAATTGACATGCTTAGCAAATTCTATCTTTTTCAAAACTGATTTCAGGTAAATCTCTAACTAAATTTTTTTTGCAAAGTTTTGAAATAAGGTACATACTAGCATGCCCTAACCTTCTATGCCACAACCAACTAGTTTCTTTTTTGGTAGAATTCATTGCAACAAGGCATTTTCCATTAGGTAAAGATAGATCATCAAGATCTACAAGATAAATATTTTCATGCCTTTTTTCAATGAATTGTACTCCATTTAAATCTGGACTAGAAATCATGCAATATGATGATTTGAAAACTACTTGAAAACCTTTATCGCAAAATTGACTAATACTTAAGAGATTATACTTTAAACCATCTACTAGAAGTACATTACTATACTATTAGAAGGAGTTATGTGAACCTTACCAATTCCAATGATTTTACCTTTACCATTATCACCGAAGGTCACACTCCCTCCATTCAAAGCTTCAAGAGAAATGAATTGCTTCACATCTCCAGTCATGTGCCTTGAGCAACCACTATCAAGATACCAAATTTATTTGTTTTCCTTGGTTGCAAGACACACCTGCAATAAGATCAAGCTTTGTTTTTAGGTACCCAAGCTAACTTGGGTCCTTTCGGGTTAGCATTCAAAATGGTTCCTTTTGGAACCCACACTTTATCAAAAGACATGATTTTTCTAAAACTGCATTGATATGATTTATGACCTAATTTTTTACAAGTAAAACAGGTAATACTAGATGATGCAGGTACAAAAAGGTTTTTGAAATTCTTTTGTTGCTTTTGGGGTTTATATCCTAAACCTGCATTGTTGAAAACTTCTCTTTGATTATTTAAAAGTAAATTCAGCTTTTCTGAACTAAAGGTGAACTTATCAACAAAAGGTTTGATTTTCTCAAGTTCATTTTTGTATTTTTCATTTTGAAGTTTCAAATGCTTGTTTTTCTTTAAGAGATCATTGTTAGAAATAACATGTTTAGGTCTTTTTAGAACTTCATTTTTCATAGTTAAAGCATTATTTTTCTTTTCCAAAATATCTAGCTTAGTTTTCAAAGAACTAACATCATTAAGTAAAGAATTATTTTCTAATGAGAAACTATTAGCATGCTTTTTTAATTTCTTATTTTCAAATAATACAAACTTATAATCATGCATCAATTCTTCAAAAGCACTTCTAAGTTCATTAAAAGTAAAATCAACTTCAGAGTCGGAACATACCTCTTCGTTATCTTGATTACCATGAAGCAGAGATTTGTAATTTTAGTTTGCTCTTCTTCTGAACTGGAGTCTTCACTATCACTCCATGTGGCCATCATTGCTTTCTTCCTTAGTTTCTTCCTTGATTTCTTGAGGAGAAGACAATCAAATTTGTAGTGCCCGAGCTTCTTGCACTCGAAGCATATAGGTACTTCCTTCTCCTTTTTCTTTTCTTTCTCTTTTTCTTTTTCCTTTCCCTTTTCCTTGGATTGAAATTTCTTTTTGTAGGGAAACTTCCTCCTTTTCATAAATCTTCTAAATTTTCAGGCAAGGAGGGCTTCTTCACCTTCTTCTTCTTCATCATCATCGGACTCATCAATCGAGGATTCTTCTTGAACATTTGATTTAAAAGCGATCCCCTTCTTTTTATCCAAGTCCATTGATTTCTGTTTCAAGTTGAGCTCATAGGTCATGAGCGATCCTACTAGCTATTCAAGTGGAAGCTTATCTAGATCTTTTGCCTCTTGAATTGCAGTCACCTTTGGATCCCACGATGTCGGTAGTGACCTAAGAATTTTATTCATAAGATCAGCATTAGATATGACTTTACCAAGACTCCTCATAGCATTTATAATATTTGTAAAATGTGTGTACATATCAGTAATAGATTCATTTGGTTTCATCCGGAATATCTCATATGTGTGCACTAACATATTGACTTTAGTATTCTTCACTTGATCGGTACCCTCGTGGGTAACTTCAAGTGTGTCCCATATTTCTTTGGCAGACATGCGTGTAGATATCCTATTAAACTCACTAGGATCTAATTCACAATACAAAAGATTCATTACCTTAGCATTGATCTCGGATTGTTTAATGTCATTTTCATCCCAATCCTCTTCAAGTTTTGGGATAGAAACACCATTAACTACCACCGAAGGAACATGAGGACCCTTATCAACTACTTTTCATAAATTGTAATCTATAGAATGCATATAAATTCTCATCCTAGTTTTTTAATAAGTGTAATTTGCACCATTGAAAAATGGAGATCTGTTTGAGGCTTGTCCCTTAACTACACTAGTACCAAATGGGGTTGCCATAGATCTTTACTCAAGGCGGTAAAGCCTATATACTAAGAACAAGGCTCTAATACCACTTATTGCCCAGAGAGCAACCCAAGAGGGGGGGTTAATTGGGTCTCAAAAAAAAATTTAAATCTAAGCTTGATAAAACAAGTAGCAAACTTCACAAGATAAGATATGCAATTCAATTCAACAAGGTACTAAAATTAAAGTCCAATGCTCTAATATAAAAGTGTAGCAAAAATTAAAAGCAATAAGTGAAATATAAAGAGCAAGGAGGGAGAGAACAAGCAATCACAAACATAACAATCTATAGTGGTTCGGTGCCAACAATGCACCTACATCCACTCCCCAAGATCCCCTTGGGAATTCACTATAATTTTATGATTACAGCCGATTAATTTTTTGGGCTCACTTATCAAAACCCAACTTATTTTCACAAGGCTCACAAGTCACAACCTCACTTGGTTTTACGGGCTAACCAAGAACCTAATTGGTTTTCACAAGGCTAACCAAAAATCTCCCTTGGTTTTCTGGGCTAACCAAGAACCTAAGTTGTTTTGCGGGCTAACCACCAACCTAATTGGTTTTCAAGGCTTACAAAAAACCTAACTTGGTTTTTCAATAGGCTAAACAATAACCTTTACAAGATAAAAGATGGAGAAATAAAGAACCAATGTAAGCTTTCAATAAAAAGCAAATAAGTCGATGTAGCTCGATGTAGTGTTGCGTTTCTCTTGTTAAAGCCTTTTGAATGCCCAAGATTGAATGATCTTCAATGCACTTGATGGCTTTGAATGTTTGGAAGGCTTCCCTTTGCTTGAGAATGGTTGAGCTTTGAATGAATAGAAGTTAAGGCTTTTCTCTCTTCTTTTCTCTTTAAACTCTTTAAGGATATTCAATACTTATCTTCTTGATTTGATTTGGAGCCTTTATATATCTTCCCAAACCCCCAAAATTGAAATCTAGCTATTATACTTGAATAACTAGCCGTTGGAGGGCATTTGGAAGAGTTCTGTGCTTGAAAAAACTAGCCATTACTATTGTCAGAATTCCATGTGTCGACACTTCCTCTTCATGTGTCGACATATTAGGTCGACACATGTTCTTCTTGAGTCGATACAAGTTCAAAATGTTCCATTCAGATTCTCTAAAAAAATTAGCTGAGTCGACACATTCTCAGTTGAGTCGACATATTGAGTCGATACATAAGGTCCGTGTGTCGACACATCAACTATTCCTTCAACTTCTGTAAGTTTTGTGGCTTGAAATTCTCAGGCGATGTGTTGATCCATGTGTTGACACCTTGAGTTGACACATAAGGTCCATGTGTCGACACATCATCTGTGTCATTTGAAATTTTGTTGTGTACCGGCCTGAGTCGACACACCATCTTCATGTGTTGACACATCATGTCATGTGTGGACACCTTGAGTCGACACATCATCAAAAAAAAGGTACAAAAATTGCTAAACTTGTGCTGGACATGTTTCCATTTGCCTTAGTCATCCATTCAACCAACTCTTTGAGTGTCCAAGTCTTGTTTTGTACAATCATTCCATTCAAACTTGGTTCTTCAATACAATTGGGCTTCTTCAAATTTTATGAGCATCCTTTCAATGAAAACACACTTAAAGCAAATCATTAGTCCTCAAATTAAACTTAACTGTTTTGCTTATCATCAAAATTAATTAGTGGAGTCAACATGGCCGAACGGTCGACGGTGGCAATGCCACCCGGTTCCCCTCCATCCGTGGTGTTTGGGTCCACAACCTTCCATGGTTAGATGGCCATGGGAGGCTTACTCGGGCTAAGCGAGGAAAGAAGGTAGGAGATGGGTTTGGGAGAAAAAAAAATTGGGACCTCTATTTCTTAGGGAAGAAGAGAGAAAGACGGAAGAAGAGAGGGGAGGAAGGAGAGGAATAATGAAAGGAGAGGGAGAGGAGAAGAGGAAAGGAAGAAAAAAAAAGATGACGGGGGGGTTATTCGGTGGAGATGACGGAGAGAAGAAGGGAACGGAAGAAAAAAAAGAAGAAGAAAGAAAGAAGGAGGAGGAAAAGAAAAGAAAAAGAAAAAAAAAAAAAAAAAAAGAAAAAAAGAGAAAGAGGAGGAGAGAGAAAGAGGAGAGAGAGGAGGAGAGAGAAAGAGGAGAGAGAAGGAGGAGAGAGAGAAGGAGGAGAGAAAAGGAGGAGAGAGAAAATAAAGGGGGAAAGGAGGAAAAGAACTATTGGTTGAGGATGTCTCGAGAAATTTAGTTTCTTTTTAATTTTTTTTTAATTTGTGATTCAGAATCATTGTTGACCTTGGAAGTCCTGGTTTAGTATTAGATTGCACGTAGTTGGTGGATGCTCTTCGGTAAGTTATCTTGACCTCTGATATTGTATGCCAATATGTATATATTTATGAAATAGTAAATATATATAATATATCTATATTTGATTGCATTGGATTGCGTGCATCATGTTGGTGTGGGTGCATTGTATTGGTGTGGGTGCATTATGTCGGTGTGGGTGCTCTCTAGTCCGACTATGATCATACGAGGGCCTAGTCTTTTTTTGGGCCTCCAGAGTGGCTATCGCTGGTACATGACCGCTGAGCAATATGTGACACAGGAGCTAATTGCCTTATTTTATCCATGCATGGCAGGCACATGTAGAGGATGCATGTTTCTCATATGATACTCAGAGCTAGTTTTCCTTTTGGGCCTCCAGCAGGGCTATTGTAGGCACATGACTGTTGAGCCGTATGTGATACAGGATCTAATCTCTTTCAGGGCGAGCCACGGGCCAATCATGTCCATAATCAGAGGAACTATGAGAGTAGAGTAAATGGTTGGCCATCCATAGTCGTGTCGTGTCTATGTCGGTTGCATTTAAGTATACACATTGGCATAGTGTTGCTGGTATATTTTTTTGAGATTGATATCTTGTATGTATGAGTTGTATATGTTACTGGTTGTTATTACATATTTGTATATGTATATTGGAGGTGATGATAACTTACTGAGCTTGTATAGCTCATCCCCTGCTTTCCTATATTTTTGTTGCAGATACCGAAGATCAATTGGGCCTTGGGAACCATCAGTGAGGAGCTAGGGTTTAGGTGTTAAATCCTAAATTTATATTTTATTTGTGTTTTATTTATCTGTTAACCTTTATGAAAAATTCTAGAAATAATATATAATTAGTGAAATTTGTTCCTTACCACTATTTGGATGTTGAGTTGAAGGTTAGGCATGGCATGATCTCTAGGGTGATACCTAGGGTTGTGCGGCCGGTCGTGTAGCCGATCCTAATTTCTGGATTCGGGTCATGACAGAGTAGTATCAGAGCAAAGGTTTAAGATCAAGATATCTTAGTTAGTGAGAGTGGGGTAGAATTAGGTTATTGAAAGATATTTAATGATTTGAAAATTTATATTAGAGTGCGCAGCGGAAGTATGGTAGACTAAAGACACTAGAATTAATTTAAAGTGTATTATGATGGAAGAAGAGAGGCTCTTATTGGGATTACTGAATTCAGACAGAATGGTACTTGTGAGTTTGGGATCATGTATATTTGAGTTCTAGAAGATCTAAGATTTTTTTTAAATTTTGAGGATGAAATTTTTTGTTAGGAGGGGAGAATGTGAGGTCCAGGGCTGTTTTGGGCAGAAGTCGGCAGCCTTTGCCGACTTCATCCGGAACTCAAGAAAAAGAAAAAAAAGGGGGGGGGGGGGTGAAGTTCGCGTCCGGGAACAGGGGATATTAACTTCCTCTTATCCAACCAAGGTCTTCGCCGGAGATCACGGTGGATGGGCATCGGGGAGTTGGGATCGGTTGGCGAAGGAGTTAGAGGGGAAGGACGATGGCATGGGGAATAGGGATTCTTTCCTATAAGAGATATATTCCTCGCGTGCCTTGGCTAATCTGAAGTCATCTCCCTCTGGCATGCAGAGGATGCATGTTTCTCATGTAATACTCAGAGCTAGTTTTCCTTTTGGGCCTCTAGCAGGGCTTCTACTGACACATGACTGTTGAGCAATATGTGACACAAGATCTAGTCTCTTTCGGGGCAAGCCATGGGCTGATCGTGGCCATAGTCAGAGGGACTAGGAGAGTAGAGTAAATGGTTGGCCTCCATAGTCGTGTCGTGTCTGTGTTGGTTGCATTCAAGTGTACACTTGGCATAGTGTTGCCGGTATATTATTTTGAAATTGATATCTTGTATGTATGAGTTGTATATATTATTGGTTGTTATTACATATTTGTATATGTATATTGGAGGTGATGATAACTTACTGAGCCTATATAGCTCATCCTTTGCTTTCCTATGTTTTTGTTGCAGATACCGAAGATTAATTGGGCCTTGGGAACCATCAGTGAGGAGCTAGGGTTTAGGTGTTAAATCCTGAATTTATATTTTATTTGTATTTTATTTATCTATTAACCTTTATGAAAAATTCTAGAAATAATAAATAATTAGTGAAATTTGTTCCTTACCACTATTTGGATGTTGAGTTGAAGGTTAGGCCTGGCATGATCTCTAGGGTGATACCTAGGGTTACGCGGCCGGTCGCGTAGCCGATCCTAATTTCTAGATTCGGGTCGTGACAAAGGACGACCGAGCACATGTGGACGGTAGCCGGCTGGGAGAATGGTGATGACGAAGTGATTTCGGTGATGGATGGTGGCCTATGGCGGGAACGTTCAGCGGCTGGATGGAAAAACACCCTTCTGATGAGCTTTCCGGCCATGACAATGCTCTCGGCGGCGAGAGAAGGACCTCCGGCAGCTCCTTCGGGGATGGGCGACGACGGTGGGCGAAAACGTTGCCAAAATCATTCTACAGTCCATAAAACAAACCCTTGGACTAGAGATCATGGCGTCCTGTGGACCACTAGGGTGTTTGTGAACTGAGCAATCGGTCCACGGTGGAACGGCTACTTTAATATTCATGTAACTTCTTAATAAAATTCAAACTTGAATTCTGGGTTCATTTGAACTCTGATTTGGGTGCCGTTTACACCGTTAGATTCCAAAAATCGAGCTCTTCCCATCTATAGACTCCTTTTCTACAAAACTTAAATAAAAAGAATCAATTCTTAATAAATATATATTAATTATTATTTATATTAATGGTTATATTGGAATAATTAATGGACTTATCAATGAGTTGGAAAATGATTATGATTAATCCAATGCTAAAAAGATAAACATAATTTTTGCATAATTTTAAATATATCAAAAGAAAAGTATATGGATCAATCGGTCATGTGTGAAATGTAGTATATCAACCTAGGCTGAGATGTGATATTATAGGTGCTGGCCATGGATGGAAGCATGGTGTGTGTGTTTGGCCTACCATGGACTGAAACATGGTTTTGACTAGTCTAATATTAAAATCAAATCAAGATTATGAATTGTGGTTAATTGAAGGGCAGTTGGATGAGCCAATATGTGTGAAACATAGTACATGTGATGTGAAATGTGGGTAAGGTGTGGTTGTCCTCCATGAGTGGAGACATGATGTGTCTTTAGCTTACCACGAGCTAGAGTATAGGAGGATCTAGTCCAATGCTAAATTCATAATATTGTCAGGATCGGAACTGTGTTAATCAATTAATGACAAGTAATTTCACTGAATTACCATTGAATGGTGATATGTGATGTATTTAACATAATTATAGTGCTATTATTCAATTATCAAATTGTTGATGTTTGAGTCTTACTATCTTTCTATAAGTTATATGCATCTATTTGCTAAAAGATGTTTTCATATTCATGTTGGTGTAGTGTGAGGGATTCTTATTAGACCTTAAAGCTTACATTAGTTCTTTTTCCTTTCAAAGTTACAAGACACATTGTTTTGGATGAATTTGATCATGAAGTTTGAGTGATGGAGTCATCTTATAGGCCTTGCATGATCTTTAGAGCTTCGCTCTAGGGTTCATATGACTATGTCATGTGGTTGATCCGAGTGTTGGGTTTGGCTGTGACACGTTCCACATTCTTGGTCAGATTTGTGTTTATTGAGTTATGACCTGACCTGACCTAACCCGAGCCCTAGAGCCTCTTCCATTATGGCAATTGGTCGATCATTCCATTTGGCAATGTTGGTATGCTTTAAGCCTTCATGATAGTCTCTTAAGGTATGTCAACATGCTTCAAGTGATCGAGCCTCTTCTCATGATAGTCTCCCAAGGAATCTACCCTCTCTTCCCTTCCACTCTCACCCATCTCCACCACTAATTGGCTGTGGAGGGTCTTCCATCCATCTCTTCTTTCCCTATTTTGGCTGTTTGGTTAGGGTAGAAATTAGGGAGCTGGTGTTGGGAACTGTGTCCCAAAGTTAATCGTCTAGGTGTAGACGGTTGTGCTATCTTGTAACTGTATATATTTTTTAATGAATAAAAGTCATTTCCTTTTAGCTATTCATCATATTTACATTTTCCTGAAATGAACTCTTGTATGATGAAGTCCTTGGAACTACTTTGTTTTATATAGAGAGGATATATCAAGTAGTTCTTAAACTGGTTCACAACCAAATGATACATTGTTATAAGACAACAATGTATCAAGTGTAGGTTGTCATATGTCACATTTGTTGGTTGTTCTCTTAACCAAGGAGTATGAAGACACTGATGTGACATGAAAGTAAAATGTGTGACATCTCACTGAACGTGATCATCTGCGGAGCTCCCTTCTACCAAAGGGTTACTCACGAAGGGATATGGGTATATGTGTCCCTCAAACCTGAGATCACCATGGTAGCTTGCAAGCAACTCACTGTACTTTGGTGCCGGACTACCTGAATTTCTAATCCAGTGATGGAAGGTTTCTGGGTGCAGTCAAGTACTTATGGAGCAGTGGTGGATCAAGATGGAATTGATCCCTCCAAATAGTTTGGAGTGAATGAACCACTATGTCTCAATTTAGCAAATCCTTGGCCAGGATAGTTCTTGTGAGGAGTCACAGAACTTGTAAAGTTGAGACATGATCTAGATAAACCAAATTAGACTTGTCAGTCGAACCCTAGGTCATCCTGAGCATTATGAGATCAAAGGGATGAATTATATGGTAACCATATGCCAGAGGTTCATGTGAGGTGCTCTGCATCTTCGACCGATCTGGATGTCAGGTATTATTGCTAGATGATAACTTTGACTGGTACCGAAAATGTTCCAGTGCTACCGGCTTAGTGTTCGAACCTATGAAGTCATACACCATAGGAGTTTCTATCTGATCTTAAGGCTGATCAACGATTGAGAATCGTTTGCCATCACCCGAGGTCAATATGATTGACCATGTTCCAAGTGTCGATACTTGGATTTTTATAAGTGTCGACACTTAGGGAAGTGTCAACACTTGGCATTTTGCAAGTGTCGACACTTACTATGATGAGCAGATTTTTGGAAAGAATTTCTGGAATATTTGACTTTGAATTTTGAATTCGAAATTTGAGTTTTGGGCATTTTGGCTCCAAGCATTCATGGTATGATAGTCATACTTACCTTCTTTGGCTTGGACCTATTTTGAATGGCCCTTGACTCTCTCCCCCAATCACTCCTCCTTCCTCTTTCTCCCTCTTATGGCTGCCCCTATAAATGAAGGTCATTCTAGAGGCTGCAAATGGTTCTTTTCAAGAAGAAAACAGTTAGAGAAGAAGAAGAAGAGTTTAGTGAGGACTTGGGATTGGGTGTGAGAAACCTAGCATTCAAGCTAGGTCTTGGGAAGAGAGTATCTTGGGAAGGGTTCCACCTCTCCTCCTTATCTTCCTGGAAGAAGAAGATCAGCCCGAAGGATCCCAAAGAGCTAGCACTCCGAGGGAGTTGATTAGAGTCAAGCCCTGATATGGATTACTTGTAGAGGCCAGATACGTGTATGGCTCAGGCACCTTCATTCTTCTTCTCAGTATTTTTAGAGGTATTAAGGTAAGGTACTTTTATACCTTTGTTTATTTCTTGCTGTTGATGTTTTGCTTGCATGCTAGATCATTATACTAGATCCTATTACGGGCAGATTAATAGATCATTTTGATCTATCTACCGAGCCTTCTATTGTGCATATTTTAAAATAGTTTTAAAATGCATCTTTTCTGCCTTGCTTGTGTGAATGCCTTCACCTTCAATGGTATCAGAGCGATAGGTTCCTTTTGTAGTATAATGATGCTAGAATGCCTTAACATCACCTTTCTTAAATAACTTGGATTGAGTGCTTCACCATGGCCATCCGATCATAGGAGAGAAGTAGGGCTGCAAGACCCTCTCTTCCCATTCAATGGGGTCTCCTATGGCATGTAGGTGTGCCGCTTGTGATTGACTCTTGAAAAGGAAAATAAGAAGAAGAAAATGTACATTAAAAATTATTTTAATCTAATGACATGATCATAAAATAACTTTGGATAAAATCTAAGAGTTATGTTTTGATCAGATTTCTTGAAAGTTTGGAGAAACTTTGGATTTGAAATCATTATTTTTTTCCTGTCTCAGGTTGAAGTGTCGACATTTGACCAAGAAGTGCCGACACTTGGGCTCGTGAGTCTACACTTGGCCTTGGAAGTGTCGACTCATGAGCGAGTACAGAAAACCTGTCATTCTATTTTTTTTCTGTCTCAGGCCTTAAGTCGACCCAAGTGTTGACACATGCCCTTGGTGAGTCGACACTTGGCAGCAGAAATACTGAAAGCAGTGAATTCAAATTTTGTTTATTATAAAATTATTTTACATTTGTAAATTAAAATTAGTTTAATTTAATTAAGGCTATTGAACTTAATTGAGAATTAAGAATGACTAAGAACTCTAGGAATGTGATTCAAAGATTTTAAGTCATTTCAATAAGCCTTAAGGGTCATGGGTTAGCTTCTATTAGGTCCTCGATTGAGTTAGGCCTAAGTTTAGATGCATTAGACTAATTAGAGAACTAATCTAATCAAATATTGAGTTATGATTTCTTCTCTTTAGATATCTCTAATAGTTAGATTTATTAGTCCATAAATCTAGATGGACCTAATTTGTGGCTCAGTAGACAACCCGAGTCTTTAGGCTAGTCTAATCGACTTTGATAAACCGATTGGTGTCTAGGTAAGTTTGGCATTTTGATCATGGTTCTTTGGGGCTATCTCTTACCTGGCCAGCTTTGATGGTGTCTAAGGCAAGATGGTTAATGACGGAACCCAACCCATGATCTCACTTACCTGGCCAATATGGTCAATCAGAATTGATTAGATAACTCATTGACTCATGTTAACCCTTATCATCCAAGGTTAATCAGTCTTGACTGATTTTAGGTGCCCATGGATCATTAGTTATGAGTAACCCTCCTTGTTTGCTGATATGGTCAGTGAGAGGTTGATCAATGTCTTCTTATCTCTTCATCTGTTACATTGAAATTAAACCCTCTAAATTATTAGGTCCTTAAAAGGACAAAATTATAGGGATAACCAAGTCCTTGCCTCCCATTAAGTGGGATGGTAATGGGTCCAATAGTTGGGTGTTCATCGACAGATCCAAAGATTGGGTGTTCATCGGGTTATTGGAATTACTGTTCCTAATATGATGGCTCAGTGCGACTCTCTTAATGGTGGTCAGGTGGGCCGGCCAAATTTAGGCTTGACTATTAGTTAGTTAGAAGTATTGAATTTTGTCATGTTAAATGGTTGGACCTAATCGGGTCCTTCAATAGGAGGCCCAAAGGCCGATTGAAGTGCACCTTGGGGCAAAACCCAAATACTAGAGGTTACTTGGAGAAGCAATCGATTAAAGAACCTACCTTTAGACATGCATGGGTGGGCTGGCCAAAGTCGGGCTCATGTGTTGTCTATTGAATCTAGTTACGACTAGGGAATTAAAGTAATTCCTCGGATTGAAGGTAGAGGCTACCAGTTTGAGCAAAATAGTGGGAGGGACCATTAGACAAAAGTCCATGTCTTTAGGTTAATAATTCATATACACTAATTATCTTTAGTTTTCCTTTCAGATGTATTCCAACCTGTCGCTCTGGTCTCTTCTCAATAACGAGAAGCTCAATGGACCCAACTTCAATAGCTGGTATCGAAGGCTCAGGATTGTCTTAGAGCATGAACAGATGTTGTATATGATATCGGATTCGGCACTTGAAACCCCTGCTCCAAATGCTTGGGGTTCGATCATAGACACTTATCAAAAGTGGCGCTTTGATAGGACCACTGTCCAATGCATAATGTTAGCAGTGATGAATGATGAGTTCAGTCACAAGTTCGAGGAAGCCCAGCCAGAAGAAATCCTTCAAAGGTTAAAGGAGTCTTTCAGGACACCAGACAACGTTGAGAGGTACAGGGTCTCCTGTGCTATATACAATG
Organism: Areca catechu; assembly: GCA_021397845.1. Taxonomy (NCBI): domain Eukaryota; kingdom Viridiplantae; phylum Streptophyta; class Magnoliopsida; order Arecales; family Arecaceae; genus Areca; species Areca catechu. The sequence continues at coordinate 78,331,712 of CM038050.1, forward strand.
CATAAATGCATGATGGGGCCTCAATCACAGATCATTTATTATACATGATCGAGATGATTGAGCACCTGGGCAAGCTTGGATATCCCTTGCATGAATAGCTTGGGAAGAATGCGATTCTGAATTCCCTCCCCCCTTCCTATCTAGATTTTCTCGATCATTATAGAATGATTAAGCCTGTAGTTAACTACCATGATTTGTTGGGGTTGCTGTAGGTTTTTTAGAAAGACCACCAACTGAACAAAGGGATGGTGAATCTAGTAGGAGGATCTTTAGGAGGGCATCATCCACTTAAGAAAGGGAAAAAGAAAAACAAAGGGAAAAAGGTGCTGAATGCTTCTAGGCCCAGTTAGGCCAAGAGGGTGAAGGTTGATCAAAGCCATGCGGAGTGCTTCTTCTGCAAGAAGCAGGGTCACTGGAAGAGGAACTGTCCTCTTTACATTACATCCCTTGATCTGAACATGTCCAAGAAGAGAAAGTAGTAGGATGGTCCTAGACAAGGTATTTATATAATAACACCTTGTATTTTCTCTATTTGCGATACTACTAACTGGGTATTGGATACAGGAAGTCCAATTTATATTTGCAATTCTTTGCAAGACTTTAAGTTAGTAGAAGATTTGAGAACGGTGAGAGATTCTTGAACGTGGAAAATGGAAGCTGAGTTCCAGTCCTGGCATTGGGAGTCCTCAAACTTGTTTTTGAGTCATGTACTGTCATTTTGAACGAGTGTCATTTTTGTCCATCTTTTATTTTGAATGTCATTTCTGTAGGCCAATTGGCCATGTATGGTTATGAACTATCAATAAAGAATGACGTTTGCAAAATCATTTGGAATGGTTCTGTAGTATTGATTGGACAAATGCGTGATGGCATTTATGTACTATCATGACCTGTTAGTGTAATGTACACGTCTAGCAAATATCCTAGGATAGATAATGTCAACGAAGCGTACCTGTGGCATTGTAGGCTAGGTCATATAAACAGAAACAGGATAAACAGGTTGAAAAGCGAGGGTCTCCTTAATTTTAGTAAAGATAGTTCACATCCATCCTGTGAGTCCCGTCTTCTTAGAAAAATGACAAAGTCACCTTTTACTAGAATAGGTGAACGAGCCAATGAGATTCTGAGTCTAGTACATACTGATGTATGCGGACTCATGAATGTTAGTGCCAGGGGTGGGTACAGTTATTTCATTACATTTACATACGACATTTCGAGGTATGGTTGTCCTTTTTATGAGACATAAATCTGAATCGTTTGAAATGTTTAGACGATATCGTAGTGAAGTAGAAAAACAAACTGGAAAGTATATCAAAACCCTTCGATCCAATCGAGGTAGTGAATACCTTTTGGGTGAGTTTCTGACATATCTTGAGGATAATGGGATTCCCTCTCAGTGGACATCTCTAGGGACACCTTAATTAAATGGAGTGTCTAAGAGGAGGAATCGAACCCTGTTAGACATGGTTCGGTCCATGATGGGCTTTGCTTCTCTACCGCTATCCTTTTGGGGATATGCTTTAGAATCAGCCTATTACCTTCTGAATAGGGCTTCAAGTAAGTCCGTTAGTAAAACATCATATGAGATATGGACTGGACGTAAGCCAACACTATCACACCTTTAGGTTTGGGGGTGCCCAGCTTATGTAAAACATTTGGAAATGGACAAACTTGGATCTAGGTCTGACCGGTGCCTATTTGTTGGGTATCCAAAAGAATCTAAGGTCTATAACTTGTACTTAGCTGAGGAACAAAAGTTATTCATCAATCTTAGGGCTATCTTTTTGAAAAGGAGTTCCTTGGTGAAGGGACTGTAGCTGCTAAGATTGAACTTAGTGAAGTTCAACAAGTAAAAGAACCAACACACTTAAGGGACAATATAAACTAGCTATGATTATATCACACCCAGAGCCCACACAAGACCATTAAGGAGATCGGTAGGGTACCGAGTCGACCGGACAGATACTACAGTTTCTTGGTCTGGGACAGTGATCCCATTGAACTCGATGAGAACAATGAGGATCCAATCACCTATATGATGCGATGTAGAGGTCCGACTCTAAAAAATGGCTAGGAGCCATGAAATTCAAAATGGAGTCCATGGAGATCAATGATGTATGAACATTGGTTGATCCACCTAAAGGGATAAAACCCATTGGATGCAAATGAGTTTTTAAAAAGAAAAGGGGTGCAGACAGGCAGGTAGAGACCTACAAAGCCTGTCTAGTTGCCAAAGGATATCGTCAATGTTATGGTATTGACTATGATGAGATGTTCTCTCCTATGGCAATGCTCAAGTCCATTCAGATCATGCTTACTATAGCAGTATACTTTGACTATGAAATCTGGCAAATGGATGTCTGAACAGCTTTTCTGAATGGTGAGCTGGAAGAGGAGATGTATATGATACAACTTGAAGGGTTCACATCCATAGATGAGTCAAAGGTGTGCAATCTTCAAAAGTCCATCTATGAAATGAAGCAAGCATCAAGGAGTTGGAACATGCAATTTGATAAGTGTATCAAGTCGTATGGCTTCGTTAGGAACGAAGAAGAACCTTGCATTTACAAATGGGCTAATGATTCTGTGATTATATTCCTTGTGCTATATGTGGATGACATTATCTTAATCGGGAATGACATCCCAGCACTGCAAGGAATAAAAGTATGGTTATCATCTCAGTTCTCTATAAAGGACTTGGGTGAAGCTTCTTACATACTGGGTATGAAGATCTATAGAGATTGATCTAAGAGGCTTCTGGGACCGTCCCAGTCTATATACATCGACACCAAGCTGAAATGATTTAGCATGAAAAATTTCAAGAATGACTATCTCCCGATAGCACTGAAATTGTCTCTCCAAAAGAAATTATGCGACAACTCCTGAAAAGAGAGAGCGTATGAGTAGAATCCCATATGCTTTGGCAATGGGTTCTATCATGTACGCCATGACATGTACTAGACCAGATGTGGCATACTCACTAGGCATAGTGAGCAGATACCAGTCTGACCCAAGTGAAGCTCATTAGAAAGTGGTAAAGACCATCCTTAAATATTTACGAAATACTAAGGACCAATGGCTAATTTATGGAGAATCTGACTTGAAATTTGTAGGGTATACTAACTCTAGTTTCCAATCAAATAAGGATGATAGCAAGAGTGTGTCAGGATTTATCTTTATCCTGAACGGAGGAGCTATCTACTGAAAAAGTTCCAAGCTGCCTACTGTGGCGGACTTAGTATGCGAAGCAGAGTACATTGCAGCATCAGATGCAGCAAAGGAAGCTGTGTAGTTGTGGAAGTTTCTTAGCGAGCTAGGAGTGGCACCTTCCCTGGATGGTCCTGTTTGGGTGTACTGTGATAGCACTGGAGTCATTTCTCAAGCCAAAGAGCTGAAGTCTCATCATCGCACAGAGCATATTTTGCAGTGCTATCACTTTGTATGAGAGATCATGGAACGAGATGACATTGACCTTCAGAAGATCGATGGAAAGGAGAACCTAGCTAACCCCTTCACTAAAGCCATCAAAATTCAAGAGTTCGACTATTGTAAATGGAAAATATGAATGAGATTCTGTACCGATTGGCTTTAGTCAAAGTGGGAGTTGTTGGAAATTGTGTCCCAAAGCCAATCGTCTAGGCTGTAGATGGTTGCGCTATCTTGTAACTGTATATGATTTTTTAATGAATAAAAGTTATTCCCTTTTGGCTATTCATCATATTTACATTTTTCTAAAATGAACTCTTGTATGATGGAGTCCTTAGAACTACTTTGTTTGATATAGAGAGGATATATCAAGTAGTTCTTAAACTGATTCACAACCAAATGATATATTGTTATAAGACGATAATGTATCAAGTATAGGTTGTTGTATGTCATATTTGTTGGTTGTCCTCTTAACCAAGGAGTGTGAAGACACTAGTGTGACATGCAAGTGAAATGTGTGACATCTCATTGAACGTGACCATCTGCGGAGCTCCCTTCTGTCGAAGGGTTGCTCGCGAAGGGATATGGGTATATGTGTCCGTCAAACTTGAGATCACCATGGTAGCTTGCAAGCAACTCACTGTACTTTGGATTGGACTTCCTGGATTTCTAATCCAGTGATGAAAGGTTTCTGGGTACAGTCAAGTACTTGTGGAACGGTGGTGGATCAAGATGAAATTGACCCCTCCAAATAGTTTGAAGTGAATGACTCACTATGTTTTAATTTAGCAAATCCTTGGCCAAGATAGTTTTTGTGAAGGGTCATAGAACTTGTAAAGTTAAGACATGATCTGGATAAACCAAATTAGGGTTGGCAGTCAAACCCTAGGTCATCTTGAGCATTATGAGGTCAAAGGAATGAATTATACGGTAACCATATGTCAAGGTTCTTGTGAGGTGCTCTGCATCTTTGACCTATCCGGATGTCAAGTACCATTGCTAGATGAGGACTTTGACTGGTATTGGAAATGTTCCAATGCTGCCAGCTTAGTATTCAAACCTATGGGGTTACATACCATAGGAGTTTCTATCTGATCTTAAGGCTGATCGACGATTGAGAATCGTTTGCCATCATCGAAGGTCAATATGATTGACCATGTTCCAAGTGTTGACACTTGAATTATTGTAAGTATCGACACTTAGGGAAGTGTCGACACTTGGCATTTTGCAAGTGTCGATACTTGCTGTTACGAGCAGATTTCTGGGAAGAATTTATGGAATGTTTGACTTCAAATTTTGAATTCAAAATTCGAGTTTTAGGCATTTTGGCTCTAAGCATTCATGGTATGATAGTCATACTTACCTTCTTTGGCTTGGACCCATTTGGAATGGCCCTTGACTTTCTCCCCCAATCACTCCTTTTTCTTTCTCCCTCTCATGGCTGTCCCTATAAATGAAGGTCATTCTAGAGGCTGCAAATGGTTCTTTTCAAGAAGAAAAAAGTTAGAGAAGAAGAAGGGTTTAGTGAGGACTTGAGATTGGGTGTGAGAAACCTAGCATTCAAGTTAGGTCTTAGGAAGAGAGTATCTTGGGAAGGGCTCCACCTCTCATCCTTGTCTTCTCGGAAGAAGAAGATAGGCCCGAAGGATCCCAAAAAGCTAGCACTCTGACAGAGTTGATCAGAGTCGAGCCCTGGTGTGGATTACCTGTAAAGGCCAGACACGTATATGGCTCGGGCGCCTTCATCTTTCTTCTTAGTATTTTCAGAGGTATTAAGGTAAGGTACTTTTATACCTTTGTTTATTTCTTGCTGTTGATATTTTGCTTGCATGCTAAATCAATGTAGTAGAACTTGTTGCGGGCAAATCGGTAAATCATTTTGATCTATCTATCGAGCCTTTCGCTGTGCATGTTTTAAAATAGTTTTAAAATACATCTTTTCTGCCCTGCTTGCGTGAATGCCTTCACCTTCAGCTGGTTCCTTGTGGGAGCTGCTGGTCTTGGTAGTTTGTGAGTGTTGCCCTTAATTTTGGTGTTGGAGGTCAGCAACATTGTTCCCTTGGGTTCTTGGTTTTGTTTGGATTGTGGCTTGTGGTGCATTCTTGGTGTTTGAGGTTTTGGTAGGGGGTGGTGGTGGATTTCAAACTAATTAATTGGATTTTGTTGGTTAGATTTGATCTAGGTTTTTGTTTGGTGTATGCCCTAGAATTGGTTCTAAGCTTGGATTGGCTACTTAGTGAAGATTTAGGTGGTTTGCATGAGGAAGATCTTGTTTGAATGCCACAAAGTTTGGATTTTGGAATGGGTTAGTGCCGAGCTTCTAGGTTTCCAATCTTTTTCTTTAGGGTTTTCTTGGGTGACACATTAATGTGTAACATTGTATATCTTTTAAGCTAAATATTGTTCATCTTTTAAGCTAACTGGATTTTGGTCTCTAAAGATTTTTCTAGGCTGAGATTTTCAAAGTTTTTAAATTTTGGGATGTATATGATATAAGGATAGTGATTTTGAAACATAAAGCCTATCTTTAATAGCTTCTAGTCTTGGTGTTGTTGAGGTGGTATGCTTCTATGAGATATTATAATTTTACAATAGAGACTTAATGCCCTAGATTTAGGAGTCTATTTTGAGGTTGGTATCACAGATCTATGGTCCTCTAGGTTTTTATAACATGCTAGGTTGTCCTGAGGTATCCTTTGTCTTTCAATTTTGGTTGCTATTTTAATTGTTGCCGATAATCACTCATTTCTTTGTATGTTTCTATCATATTTACTTGCATTTTATGCTTATACATTTATCATTGAATTCCATGTAAAACAGATTAATATTTATGATGGGTAGCAATGAAAACATAGTTAAAGTTTTAAGTGTGTTTGGTTGTAGTAGATCTCAAAGCCCTTTAACACAAAAGCTCCAAAGTAAGCAAAAAAAGAAAGTTAAAGATATGGAGTCATTATACTAAGGTACAAAGGCAAAAAGACAAGGCTAAATGTAAATACTATCATTTTATTTTTTTCAACTGATCCTAAAAATTAAATGGGACAAGTCATCCTCATAAAGATTTTGTTGACCTTTGGAATGATTTTGATGATTACAAAACATTGAAGCATGCATTTGATACTAATACTTTTCAAATATTTAAGAAGTTTTTGTAGGATGTTTCATATGGACAATCATCCATCCTACAATTCTAAGACCATTGGAATGAATTCATGTACTCAAAGAAAAAGTTTCATGTATTTAAAAGCCCTGAGTAAATTTAATTGTATGATTATGTAAAAGGGCCAAATCAATGTAATTTTAAGTTTAAATATCTTAGAAGTTGCTTAGAAGTTGTTTGGAAGAAGATTGGAAGAAGTTTGAAGCTTTTTGGAAGACTCTAAAGAAGTTTCACTCAAGCCAACTCAATTAAATAGAGCTGATATATTGTTTGGCATGACATACAAATTTCTGATACACAACATTTGAGTCGACTCAATGAAGATCTGAGCTGACTCTCATAGAGTGGAAGATATTTGCTTCTGAGACTTCAGTTAATTGAGCTGACTCTAATCTGAAATGAGTCGACTCTCATAGACTATAGTTTTACTTCATTATCAATCTGAACCGACTCGAAGTCTGCGAGCTGACTCAAATTCCAGAATTTGAATAGCAACGGCTAGTTCCAGAATTTGAATTTCTTAATTCTAAAGCCTCCCAATGGCTAGTTTTTGACTTCTAAGAAATTCTAATGGCCATATTCACCTGGAAACACTTCAAAAAGCTATAAACGAAGGATTTAAGTGAAGGAAAAAGAACTTTTATGAAACTTTAAAGAGAATATTGAATGTTCTAAGAGATTTCAAGTAAAAATTCAAGTTCACCGACAACTTCCCACCAACATCTTGAGTTTATCTTTGAAGAGTTAAGAGAGCCTTGAAGAGCATTCAAGAAGGTCTCATTAAGAGCTTCAACTATAACCATTCAACACATTGGGTTTGTTTTTTGTGTTGCTTCTTTTGTTAACTCTGTTTTTGAGTTGTTACAAGTACAGCGGGTGGCTATAGCTTGTGTGTTGGTTTTGGGTTATTGGTTAGCCTTGAAAACCAAGTTAGGCTATTAGTGAGCCCGGAAAAACTAACTTCGTATTGGGTTTTGGATTATGAGCCCGTAGAAAAATAATCTGGCTATATTCGAGGTGAATATAGTGGAAATCCCAAGGTGCACCTTGGGTAGTGGATGTTGAGTCTCAGGTGGTGCATCCAAGATTTCAGGGGGATGGGCTAAGGTTCAGATTGGTCTAGTTTTTCATGGTCACACATGATGTATCTAGGGCTAGGAGTGATTCCGGGATGAGTCCTAAATGTTAGACTGAGTTTTGGTCAGTCTGAGCATTAGAGCCAGCTCGATTTTGGTCCGAGTCGACTCTAATGGTTGGCACGGCATGGATATAGGGAGGAGTTTTGCTGAGAGTCGGCTCGATCTGCTTGGAGTCGACTTGATTTTGTTGAGAGTCGGCTCGAACAACTGGGAGTCAGCTCGGTTCCGTAGAACAAATAAACTATGGTATGGATGAGTTGACTCGAGGGGTTCGAGCTGACTCATCCAAAGTGCTCTCTGCAACATGGAGTCAACTCGAGGGGATCATGCCGACTCAGATGATGGGATTTTTTGAATCACATACTATCGCACCGGGGAAGTTCTGGAGGGCTAGGTCCTTGGCGATCTAGGTATATATATACGCAAGTTGGGATAGTTATAAGTGAGGGAAAAAGAGAGAAGGTCATTTATAACAAGTCCAAGGAAACAACCAAAATCAAGAAATCCCTCCGTTTCTTCTAGATCTCTTTCTTTCTTCCTTTTCTCTTCTTCACTTCTCGATCAATCCAAGGGATTAATTGATCTTCATTTGACCTGTATCCTATTGTGATCATTGTGGATCACTGGCAGAGGGTCTTTCGCGCACCTGGATCGCTTCTGCTAGGCATGGATTCGTCGGATCATCTCCATCAATTTGGTATCAGAGCGAGGTTGCGTGAAGAAGGGAAGATCTCTACATCCAGGAAGTGCTAGAAGGTAAAATCTAGTACATATTGATTCTACTTGATTGTGGTAATGGCGTCAAGCAGTTTCAAGGTGGATTTCGAGAAGTATGATGGCAAAGAAAATTTTACTCTGTGGCAACAAAGGGTAAAAGGCTTGCTGGTTCAACGGAGGATCAACAAGGTCTTGGATAGAGAGTGACTGGAAAAGATCAGTGTTAAGGATTGGGAAGAGTAAAAATAGATCGTTTTCAGCACCATCAGGATATGTTTGGCAAATCAAGTTTTGCCGGAGGTGTGTATTGAGACTATAGCAAAGGATCTTAGGATGAGATTGGAGAACACATACATGGGCAAGAATATGATAAACAAGCTATGGTTGAAGAAGCAGTTGTATAGTTTGAGAATGCCTGAAGGTGGAGACCTCGTTGCTCACATTCAAAGGTTCAACCAGGTATGTTCTGAGGTGATGAATCTGGATGTGAAAATCGATGAGGAGGATCGAGCATTGTTGCTGTTGTGTTCGCTCCCTGGATCATATAATGCTCTAATAACAACCTTGGTATATGGGAAAAAAACCCTAATCTATGAAGAGGTTGTTGGAGTGCTCTGGTCAAATGATCAAAGGGAGAAGATTTGCAAAGGAAATCCTAACTCGGAGGTTCTTGCTATGAATGAAAGGCAAGGAAGACCAAAGGAAAGGGCTAGGGTGAAATCAAAGAGTAGATCACAGTCTCAAGGCAGTAAGAAGGGTTTGAAGTGTTTCAAATGTCATCAGTTTGGTCACTTCAAAAGGAATTGCCTTCTTTGGAAGACCGAGAAAGGGAAGGCCAATACTAGTGGTGCTAGTGTATCTGAAGGCAGTAGAGAAGATGTATTGATAGCTTCAAATGGATCGGTTGATTGGGATAATACTTGGACATTGGATTCAGCATGCTCTCATCATTATACCTCACATCGGGAGTGGTTTGATACCTATGAAAGGTCTGATGGAGGTAGTGTAAGCCTTGGTGATGACCATCCTTGTCCGGTGGCTGGAGTTAGAACCATTAGGGTGAGAATGTATGATGGAGTGATAAGGACTTTGTCAAATGCCAAACATGTACCAAAATTAAAAAAAAAAATTTGATTATTTTAGGCTACTTGGAAGAGCAAGGTTATGCCTTTAGTTATCAGGCTGGTAGTGGATGTTTGAGGATAACCAAGGGAGCTTTGGTAGTGATGAGAGGAAGAAGACTGAGCAATAATCTATATAAGATGGAAGGCTCAGTGGTGAATGATAGTGCAGAGATGCTTGCAGCAGCACAGGAGGAGAAGCTCTCCTACCAATTATGGCACTATTGGATGGGTCACTTGAGTGACTGAGGGCTTACTAAATTAAACAGAAGTAGAAAGCTTCTAGCACTAAAGAAGGATGGAAATGACCTGTGTAAGCCCTGCATTTATGGCAAACAGCATAGGGTAAAGTTTGTCAGTAGTACCAAGCAGAGTGAGGATGTTTTAGAACTAATTCACTCAGATGTATGGGGACCGGCACCTATTTTATCCAGGGGTGGAGCAAGGTATTTTGTTACCTTCATTGATGACTTCTCTAGGAAATTATGGGTGTATTTGATGAGAGAAGAATTAGAGGTATTTGACCGATTCAAAGCCCAGAGGGCTGAGGTAGAGAAGGAGACTGGAAAACAAGTGAAGTGCCTTCGATTAGATAATGGTGGAGAGTACTCTAGTAAAGAGTTCAGGAGTTACTATGAGAAAAATGGGATCAAATGTTATTACACAGTAAGGATGACCCCACAGCAGAATGGTGTTGCGGAAAGGATGAACCGGATATTATTAAAGAAGACAAGAAGTATGAGGCTGCAGCCATCACTGTCGAAAACCTTTTGGGTGTTGCTATTGCTCTATCATGTTTTCTTGTAAACAGGTTCCCTCATTTCAAACTGGATGGAGGACTTTTAGAGAAAGCTTGGAGTGGGAAGAAGGTGGAGCTTGGTCACTTGAAGGTGTTTGGTTTTCCGGCCTATGCATATGTGGAGGCAACTGAACGGAGTAAGTTGGACCCTAAATCAAAGAAGATGATCTTCATCGGGTATCCACAGGGAGTCAAGGGTTACCTACTATGGGATCCATAGTCTCAAAGGGCAGTGATCAATAGGGATATCATATTTGATGAAAGGAGCATCTTGGAGAGATTGGGGAGTATGGATGGAACAGCAGCTTCAAAGGTGAACAGCAGTGATTGTCCTTCACAAGTGGAGGATAAGCCATCTACATCAACTGGCAAGGGTGTTTCAATTGAGGTGGAGTTAAGTAGGAAAGGTTCTCTTGTGATGAAGGATCAGAAAGGAAAATTAGTTATTCAAAGTGAAGTGTAGGAGTAGCCACAAATAATAGACTTGCAGGATAGTGCAAGGGGAGTGGCATTGCATGAATCTCAATGCACAATCCAGAAGCCGATGAGATATGGCATGGATGAGAATATATCTTATGCTTTCATGTTTGTGAATGGAGATCTAGAAATATTCAAGGAGGCCATGGAAAGTTCTGATAAAGAATCATGGATTCAAGGCATGATGGAAGAGATGAAATCTCTCAGAAGGAATAAGACATGGCAATTGGTGGATCTGCCTGAAGATGCTCATGCAATTGGCTCCAAATGGGTGTTCACAAAGAAAACAGTACCTTCAGAGCAAGGTGGAGTGAGATTCAAAGCAAGGCCGGTAGCAAAAAGATACTCACAAAGGGAAGGAGTTAACTACACTAAGGTATTTTCTCCTGTGGTACGCTATACTTCAATTCGGATGTTGCTATCATTTGTGGCAGAACATGGTATGGAATTGGAGCAGATGGATGTAAAGACATCCTTTCTACATGGAAGTCTAGAAGAGAATATCTATATAAAACAACCTGATGGCTTCATAGAGATTGGACAGGAGGATAAGGTATGTTTACTCCAGAGGTCATTGTATGGTCTAAAACAATCACCTCGTTAGTGGTATCAGAGATTTGATGCTTTTATTTTAAGCCTTGGATTTCTTAGATGTGAACATGACTGCTGTGTATATGTCAAGGACGTGGATAATGATAATGCTTTGTATCTACTTCTGTATGTGGATGATATGTTGATAGCTAGCAGAAGTATGAGTGATGTAAATCAGCTAAAGAAAGCATTATCTGAAGAATTTGAGATGAAGGATTTGGGTCCAGCTCAGAAAATCCTTAGAATGGAGATTTGCAGAGATAGATGCAAGGGGATTCTCCATTTGTCACAAGGAGGTTATATCAAGAAGATTCTTGAGAGGTTTGGGATGGAGAAGGCCAAACTAGTGGAGACACCATTACGAGGGCATATATCTCTCTAAGATTCAAAGCCCACTGACAGATGAGAAAAGAGAGTACATGGAGAGAGTTCCATATGCAAATACTATAGGCAGTGTTATGTATGCTATGGTTTGTTGCAGGCCAGACATAGCATATGCTGTAAGCCAGGTGAGCAGGTACATGGCAAATCCTCGGAAGGAATACTGGAAAGCATTGAAGTGGATTTTGAGGTATCTATAAGGAACTCAAAAGCATGGACTGGTATTTGGTTGGTAGCTAGAAGGACAAGGAAGGAACTCCGGGAAGTTATATGGAGGTTTGGGTCCTTTGGAAGGGTATGTAGATGCAAGTTATTCAGGTGATCTTGATACAAAGAGGTCTACTACAGGTTATATCTTCTGCTTGCATGGTGGACCGGTTTCTTGGAGAGCTACCCTTCAACCTATCACTGCTCTATCTACAATAGAGGCTGAGTATATAGGTATCACAGAGGCTGCAAAGGAAGCACTATGGCTGAGGAGGCTAGTTGCTGAGATGGGGGTGGAACAGTGTATGGTGGTCCTGCATAGTGATAGCCAGAGTGCCATACATTTGACTCAGAACCCAGTCTATCATGCGCATACAAAGCATATAGATGTGAGGTACCATAAGATAAGAGAGTTGGTGGAGGAAGGAGAAGTGGCACTGGTGAAGGTCTATATAAAGGAGAACCAGGCTGATGTACTTATAAAGGCTCTATCGGGAGAAAGCTTTTGTTCATGTATGTGGCTAATGGGTCTGAGATGTCTGGTGTAATAACCTGTAATCTTGGAGCACCAAGGTGGAGATTGTTAAGTCTCAGGTGGTGCATCCAAGATTTCAGGGGGATGGGCCAAGGTTTAGGTTGGTCCTGTTTATCATGATCACACATGATGTATCTAGGGCTAGGAGTGAGTCTGGGATGAGTCATAGATGTTAGACTGAGTTTTGGTCAATCTGAGCATTAGAGCAGGCTTGGTTCTGGTCCGAGTCGACTCTAATGGTTGGTATGGCATGGATGCAGGAAGGAGTTTTGCTGAGAGTCAGCTCGGTCTGCTTGGAGTTGGCTCGGTTATGTTGAGAGTCGGCTCAAATAGCTAGGAGTCGGCTTGGTTCTGCAGAACAGATAAACAGTGGTCTAGACTGTTGGTGTTCTCTCAAGAACAGTAAATTGCAAACAACAAGCATCAACAGCCAGTCATAGCGGAAGCAGATATAAAAATAATTTAAATCTAATCATGCAATTCATAAATAAATCTAATTTATTTATCATAAATTTCTAAGATGCTGCAACATATGAGAAAAATATCAGATCTAATATAAAAATTATTTTAAGCATAAAATACTTACCTGGATCGCTATCCGGGCCTGCTCTGAAAGGCACGTAGATCCGTTACTAAAAATTGGGATTCTGTTGGAGCCATGCAAATGCCTGGCCTCTACTGGTATCCACATGAAGCTCTCACAATCGAGTCGTAGAGGGCACCAGATTGCTAGATCCTTGCAGCCCTCTCCTCTTTCAGCAAATCTCCACTTTAAGAACTGTGCCAATCCGAAGCCGGACCAGCTTTCGACTTCTGTCTTGCAAATCAAACTATGCAAGATCTTTGGACACTTTCCTCTCTTCTTTCTCTAGTATAGCATCTCTCTAGGCCTCACAGAAGAAAGAAGGAAATAAAAAGGGAAGAAAAGAACTTGGCACCAGGAGAGAGAACCTCAAGTAAAGACGCCCCAAAAGAAAAGCTCACGGCCAAGAGGAATATTCATGGTGGAAGGAGAGAAATATTCACGCCAATTGTTATCTCTTTGGTTGGCTACCTTTCTTCCTATTTAAATTCAAGTTCTCCCATCCCATCAAAATAAAGCTCCAGTGTTTTATTTTATCTGGCTAGGATTTAAGAGGAGTGAATGAGGACTCCTCCTCATATTTTTCCATGCCAAAAGAAGGATTAGCACCATCTAATATTCACGCTTCCTCTCTCTTGTCACCCAAGCACACGGGGCCCACAAGGTAGGCATGTGGAGGGAAGGGGAGACATGGAGAGAGAGTCCCAATCTAACTGGACTCTAGGTCATGGTCCAAATGAAGTGATTTTATAGTCAAACTGAAGCCGATTTTAAATCAGATCGAACCATTTTGAAGCAGACATTGACCCAACTCAATTAGGATTAATTAATTGAGTTTAACTCAATCAAATTAAATCTAATTTAGTTTAATTAATAATTAATTCATAATTAATTATTTGTAACATTTATAATTAGGTCAAATATTAATTATAAGACTTACAATTAGGTCCAAATTGATTTGCTGATTGATTACTTGAGTTCCTAATGTGTGTGACCCCTCAGGTCCTATCCTGTCTAGTAATGAGACATGCTATAATCTTTATTATACATCATCGAAACTCCTTTTGATGGACTAAAATAATTTTAGTTCAACCCTAATTAGGATCATCGATCCGAAAACAATCCTAATGGGCTCTCATAATCCACCAGTGACACCTAGCAGTATGTAGTGGCAACCCAACAGAATAAGATTGGAACCCCTAGGTGTAGTTACTATATGATTCGGTTCTTCTATCAAAATCCCGACATCATGTTGGTTACGGATACTCATCAAATCCATCAGTCATATGCTTAACTTAATTAACTCAAGTCCAATTGTGATACTAATGAAAACACCTTTTCATTATCACCCTACTATGGCCATAGATTTCTGGACTTAGTCTCATTAAGCTTGCATAGGAATATACCTTACTACTAAGGCTGATAGATCCCTACAAGTGAATACCCTACTCCTACAATAAACTTACTACAGTCAACGAACACCGCAAGGTCCCATATGGATGGAACCATGTGATTGTGCTGTCAAACTACAGCAACCTTATTATGAGTAGCTGAGACACTCTGGGTCAAGGAACTATTCACACGACTACAACATCAGGAAGTTATCGACGAGTGAGTAGTCATCCGTATAACTTCCTATACTTGGTCACAGTCGGTACCGTTGATCACTATCAACTACCTGCACTCTCACTCCAGTGTCTACACACTGGAGGTCAAAGACTCATCTATCCAAAAGGGAAGTGATATGTGCATCGATTTTAATATATCAATCACCGTCCTCATGATATTCAAACAAATAGGAGCTTTTAGGAGTTAATCAATAAAGACACATGCCTCAAATTCTCAACTCTTGAGAGTATGTGTCATTGTCCATTAACTCCATGGATGATTCATAGATACAACAATATGAATGAAACTAATGCCCTTTTTATTAATAAAAAAAATTAAGTACAAAGTTCATGCCCTAAAATTAAAATGTGTCATGCCAACGTGGCTTTCAGGGCATACATCTAACAATCTCCCACTTGCACTAAAGCCAATTGGCTACATATCTAGTCTCATTTTTTCAAAGTGGACTTCAGCCTTCAGCTGGCTCAGAGTCTTAGTCAGTGGATCTACCACGTTGTCTGTGGAGTCTACTCTTTACACCTCAACATATTTCTTCTCAAGGTAGTTGTGTATGATATGAAATCGCCGTTCAATATGCTTAGACTTCTGGTAAGACCTGGGCTCCTTAGCAAGAGCTATTACACCATTATTGTCACAATGTATGAGGATGGCATCAGATGGCATCACTCCAAGCTCCACAATGAACTTTTTGTACTAGAAGGCTTCTTTTGCAACTTCAGAGGTAGTGATATACTTTGCTTCCATTGTTGAGTCTACTATGATGGGCTGCTTGGAACATTTCCAATTAGTTACCCCACCATTGCATAAAAACACGGACCCTAATATAGACTTTCTATCATCAGGATCAGACATAAAGTCTGAGTCTGTATATCCCTTTATCCTTAATTCTGAACTCCCTCCAAAGACTAAGGACAAATCTTTAGTCCTTCTCAAGTACTTAAGAATGTTCTTCATAGCTATTCAGTGTTCTTCACCTGGATTCGACTGATATCTGCTTGTGACACTCACAGCAAGAGCTATATCAGGTCCAGTACACAACATGACATATGTAAGGATTCCAATTACCGAAGCATATGGAATCTTGCTCATGCATCGAATCTCTTCAGGTGTGTTGGGACACATTTTCTTGGAGAGATTAATGCCATGTCAAAGAGGGAATAATCTTTTTTTAGAGTTCTCCATCCTGAACCTTTTCAGCACTTTCTCTATGTATAATTTTTGTGAAAGGCCAAGCATCCGATTAGATCTATCTCTATAGACCTTAATCCTTAAAATATAAGATGCTTCACCTAAGTCTTTCATAGAGAATTTCTTAGATAACCAACTTTTGACCGAAGTCAACATGGAAATATCATTCCCTATAAGGAGGATGTCATCCATGTACAATATGAGGAATGTCACTGCCCTCCCACTGGCCTTCCTGTAAATACATGGCTTATCCTTATTCTTGATAAAATCAAACGATTTGATTGCATCATCAAAATGAGTATTCCAACTCCGAGAAGCTTGCTTCAATTCGTAGATTGATCTATGTAGCTTGCAGACCTTATGATTTTCATCATTGGAAGTGAAACCCAAAGGCTACTCCATATAGATATCTTCCTCAAGATATCCATTCACGAATACAGTTTTCACATCCATCTGCCATATCTCATAATCATGATATGATGCAATTGCAAGCAATGTATGGATAGATTTCAGCATAGCTACTGGTGAAAAGGTATCATGATAGTCAATGCCTTCACATTGACTATACCCTTTCGCCATTAACCTAGTTTTAAAGGTCTTTACCTTACCATCTACACCTATTTTCCTTTTGTAGATCCATTTATAACCAATAGGTACAATACCCTCTGGTGGATCCACTAAGGACCAAACTTGGTTAGAATGCATTGAATTAATTTTTGACTTCATAGCATTCAACCATTTCTCAGAGTCGATGTCTGGCATCGCCTCATCATAAGTCTTAGGATCAATCAATTGATCCTTATCCCCAACAAGAAACATTTCCCTTATATCCTCTAAAAGCATATCCAAGTACCTTTCAGGAGGTTTGGAGACTCTAATAGACCTATGAGATGGAAGAGCATTTATATGTATTGGTTGATTAGGTTCGATCTGATCTCTAGCTAGCAGCTCTTCAAAGACTTTCTCATCGAGCTCAATTAACCTCCCACTACCACCTTCCTGAATAAACTATTTTTCAAGAAATGTGGCATGTCTGCTTAATCACATTATGATCTTCTGGAAGGTAAAAGTAATATCCTAAAGTTTCTTCAGGATAACCTATAAACCGAGCTTTCATAGATCTAGATTCTAACTTATTCGTCATTAATCTTTTGATATAGGCTGGACATCCCCAAATCTTGAAATGAGCAAGACTTGGTTTCTTACCATGCCAAATCTCATATGGTGTGGTAGGAACAAATTTAGATGGAACCTTTTTTAGAATATAAATAGAAGTTTGAAGGGCATATCCCCAAAGAAATAAAGGCAAGTCAGTGAAGCTCATCATGGATCAGACCATATCCAATAATGTCCTGTTTCTCCTCTCAGACACTCCATTGAGTTGAGGCATACCAGGTGGAGTCCATTGTGAGACATGCCATGATCCATAAGATAACCTAAAGATTTTCTACTAAGATATTCACCTCCCCGATCTGATCAAAGAACCTTAAGAATTTTACTTGTTTGTTTTTCTAACTCATGTCTGAATTCCTTGAACTTTTCAAAAGCTTCAGATTTATGTCTCATATAAAACACATAACCATACCGCGAACAATCATCAGTAGAGGTTATGAAGTAGTAAAAACCATCCCTGGACTGCACATCAAATGGACTACACACATCACTGTGTACCAAGGTAAGTAATTCTATGGCCCTCTCCCCATGTCCTATAAAGGGTATCTTGGTCATTTTCCCTTGAAGACATGACTCACAAGGTGGTTATGATTCAGAATTAACTGAATCTAGGATCCCATCCCTTTCCAGTTTCTTTATTTTGTCCTCACCTATATGACCGAGCTTTGGGTGCCACATGTATTTATCATTTAGGTCATCTCTAGGATGTTTATGTCTTATGGCATTCACTTTAATTTTCTCGTTAATATTCAAAGATGCATCAGCATGCAAATGATAGACACTGTCAATTACAATAGCTTTTGTAACCAATTTATTTATAAAATAGATACTACAAAAGTCTTTATTGAATATCAATTCAAATCCTTCCTATGCTAGCACAGAGACAAATCAAATTTCTACTAGCTCCAGGCACAAAATAACAGTCACTAAGTACTAATCTAAACCCTAAAGGTAATACTAGAGAATATGATCCAACGGCTTGAGCAGCAACTCTTGCTCCATTTTCGACACATATGATCATCTCACCTTCTCTCAGTATTCTACTTTTTTCCAAGCCTTGCATTGAAATGCATATATGAGCACTAGAGCTAGAGTCTAAAATCCAACTAGAAGTAGATGAAATCGTTAGGTTAGATTCAATAACGAGCATAGGCTTACCTTTAGAAGGTGCATCCTCCTTCTGTTTCTTTAAGCTTTCTAGGTAGAGAGGACAATTCCTTTTCCAGTGGCCATCTGTATTGCAGTGAAAATATTTTCCTTTGCTATCCTTGGCTTTCTTGGGAGTGTCCTTCTTCTGTTTGCTTTCCTTCTTCAACTTCTTTGCAGGTTTCTTCTTCTTCCAAGTAGACTTTCTTTTGGAGGAAGACTGCTCCATAGAGAAAACAGAGCCCCTTAAGCTTTTCAGGGTCCCCTCATTGCTTACCAGCATGTTCAATAATTCAAACAAAGTGTAATTCAACCTGTTCATATTATAGATCATAACAAATTGAGCATATGAACTAGTCAATGACTAGAGGATCAAATCCACCTATAGCTTCTTATGAATCAGAATACCCAGCTTCTCAAGCTGTTCGATGTCCTTGATCATTGTCAAACAATGATCGTGCATTGACTGCCCTTCACACATCTTGTTGTTAAAAAGCCTTTTCGACACTTTGAAGCATGCAACTGACTTTGTTCACCATATAACTCTTGTAGGTGAATCAGAATTGATTTACCAGTTAGCATATCCTTATGTTGGCTTTGCAATTCATTTGACATTGAGGCCAATATATAATATTTAACCTTATTATCATCTTCCATTCATTTTTCATATGCAATCATCTGATGAGCATTTGGATGGTCAGGTAAGATAGGGGGTTCCTGGTCAAGCACATAGCCCAACTTCTCATAACTCAAAATAATTTTGATATTTCTCAACCAATCTTTAAAATTGAGGCCTACTAATTAGTTTTTCTCTAGAATATGGACTAAGGGATTTGAAGCAAACATGGTTAACTACAAGAGTAGAGATTTAAATTAGATTCTTTATACTTAATTATAAAAATTATTCTAGGATCTTTAAGAAATAATTTTAGAACTTCCACTATTTTCTCGGATCTCTCACACTCTCCGTGGAGATGCGAAAACCCTGTGACTCTAGGTTTCTAGTGGGTGCTATGGTCCCATCGATGTGCGGCACCTCACGTATCTTGTTATTGATAACATGCTACACCAATAAGTGGCCAACTCTTGTTTAATGTATCTAATACAAGTTGTAGCTACTTGGTCTCTAACTTATGGAACCTCAATGTGCCCGTTTATTGGTCCAATCATTAGTTAAGTCAGACCCACCATTCCTACTAGATAAAGCCATCAATGAGTCCCTCAATGTGCCTGTTTATTAGGCCCAACCCCATCAGTGCCTAGCAATATCTCATGCCTAATATGATGATTGTGTCTTCCCGATGCAACTAGACCACTATAACCAACCGAGAATAATCAACACCAGTAGGACACCCACACACCTACAATGGTTGAAGACCTATGACTTAATATTTATTTGGAGCTTAGGATCAAGTCTCTTCTAAATTGATCAGCCAAATCATAACTAACCAATTACATTAAGTCAGTATAATCTCATGACTGACTAATTACATTCAGTCAGCACAATCTTATATCTGACTAAAATTAGTTAGCATGGGTGAACTCAAATCAAAAGTGGCTCATTTGAAAACCTAATTAACCAAATTGGCCAAGTCAGTTTGATCTATGGGAGGGTTCTACCAATTTACCCTCTTTCCACCAAACTAGTTGGTTGAGAAAGAGTTAGCCCCAATTAAAACCATGATTGAAACCTTCCTTAGACACCAATTAACTGACAAGATTCAATTAGGTCATCTAATGATCTGGGCTATCACTAAGCTAAATTAGGTCTTAACTTATGATTCACAATCAAATGAATCGATCTGACTAGACTACATCTAAAACCAATTTTGAGCATACTTGACCTAACCTTAATCATCATCCGATTAGGTTAAGTCACTTACTCAAACTGATATTAGGGTTACTAGTTGATCTAATCAAGCCCTAGTCACCACAACCCAATCTCTAGGCCTAATTTGTTCAACCCAAACCCTCATGCACCTAATTTGATTTTCTTGATCAAATCAATTTTAAAATTAGGTTCAAGTGAATGACATTAATGGCTTATGATCATGAATCATATTTAAGATCTAAACCCTAATTTTATGTATCGCATGCAATAGCATACATAATCATAAATGATCAAAACCCTTTTGAAAACCCTTTTTCAAAACCAGGTATACATCAAAGTAGGACAACCTTTGCACTATAAGGGGTAAACCCTATAGCAGGACAACATTATGTCACTTTATGCAACCCTTGATCAATTAAATTTCAGATTATTAAATTTAATTTTTAGATTTGAAAATTATGATTTTAATTTCAAAAATAATTTTTCAAAACATGAAATTCTATGCTAGAACAATCTCATGTTCAACATAGATCCAAAAAATCATAATCTATCTATCTGATCTAAATATTTTTCAAATCTAATTCTCATGCATGCATGTTAAGAAGGAGAATCGTGGCTCTAATACCACTATTGGAGTTCTCTAAGGAACAGTAACTTGCAAACAATAGGCATCAACAGCTGTCATAGTGGAAGCAGATGTAAAAATAATTTATATCTAATCATGCAATTCATAAATAAATCTAATTTATTTATCATAAATTTCTAATATACTGCAACATATGATAAAAATATCATATCTAAAATAAAAATTATTTTAAGTATAAAATACTTACCTGGATCATTTTTCGGGTTTGCTATGAAAAGCATGCAGATCCGCTACTGAAAATCGAGATTCTATTGAAGCCACGCAAACACCCGGCCTCTGCTGGTATCCACATGAAGTTCTCACAACCAAGTCGTAGAGGGCACCGGACTGCTAGATCCTTGCAGCCCTCTCCTTTTCCAGCAAATCGCCTACTTTAAGAACTGTGCCGATCCGAATTCGGACTGGCTTTCGGTTTCTGTCTTGCCAATCAAACTATGCAAGATCTTTGGACACTTTCTTCTCTTCTTTCTCTAGTAGATCATCTCTCTAGACCTCACAAAAAGAAGAAGGAAATAAAAAGGGAAGAAAAGAACTTAGCGCTAGGAGAGAGAACCTCAAGTGAAGACAACCCAAAAGAAAAGCTAATGGCCAAGAGGAATATTCACGATGGAAGGAGAGAAATATTCATGCCAATTGTTCTCTCTTTGGTTGGCCACCTTTCTTCCTATTTAAATTCAAGTTCTCCCATCCCATCAAAATAAAACTCCAGTGTTTTATTTTATCTGGCTAGGATTTAAGAGTGAATGAGAAGGACTCCTCCTTCTCATATTCCTCCATGCCAAAAAAAGGATTAGCACCATCTAATATTCACGCTTCCTCTCTTTTGTCGCCCAAATACATGGGGACCATAAGGTAGGTGTGTGGAGGGAAGGGGAGACATGGAGAGAGAGTCCCGGTCTAATTGGACTCTAGGTCATGGTCCAAATGAAGTGATTTTATAGTCAAACTGAAGCCGATTTTAAATCCGATCGAACCATTTCGAAGTGGACATTGACCTAACTCAATTAGGATTAATTTAAGTTAAATCTGATTTTATTTAATTAATAATTAATCTATAATTAATTAATTGTAATATTTATAATTAGGTCAAATATTAATTGTAAAACTTACAATTAGGTCCAAATTAATTTGCTGATTGGTTACTTGAGCTCCTAATGTGTGTGATCCCTCAGGTCCTATCCTGTCTGGTAATGAGACATGCTATAATATCTATTATACATCATCAAAACTTTTTTCGATGAACTGAAATAATTTTAGCTCAACCCTAATTAGGATCATCGATCCAAAAATAATCCCAATGGGCTCTCATAATTTACCAGTGACACCTAGCAGTATGTAGTGGCAACCCAACAGAATAAGATTGAAACCCCTAGGTATAGTTACCATGTGATTTGGTTCCTCTATCAAAATCCCGACATGATGTTGGTTACGGATACTCGTCAAACCTATCAGTCATATGCTTAACTTAATTAACTCAAGTCCAATTGTGATACTAATGAAAACACCTTTTCATTATCACCTTACTATGGCCATAGATTTCTGGACATAATCTCATTAAGCTTGCATAGGATTATATCTTACTACTAAGGCTGATAGATCCCTACAAGTGAACACCCTACTCCTACAACAAACTTACTGTAGCCAACGAACATCTCAAGGTCCCATATGGATAGGAACCATGTGATTATGCTGTCAAACTACAGCAACCTTATTATGAGTAGTTGAGACACTCTAGGTCAAGGAACTATTCACACGACTACAGCATCAGAAAGTTATCAACGAGTGAGTAGTCATCCGTATAACTTCCTGTACTTGGTCATGCTTGGTACCGTTAATCTCTATCAACTACCTGTACTCTCACTCTAGTATCTACACACTATAGGTCAGAGACTCATCTACCTAAAAGGAAAGTGATCTATGCACCGATTTTAATGGATCAATCACCATTCTCATGATATTCCAATAATCGGGAGCTTTTAGGAGTTAATCTATAAAGACACATACCTCAAATTCTCAACTCTTGAGAATATGTATCATTGTCCATTAACTCCATGGACGATTCATAGACCCAACAATATGAATGAAACTAATACCCTTTTTATTAATAAGAAAAATTAAGTATAAAGTTTATACCCTAAAATTAGAATGTATTAAGCCAACATGGCTTTCAGGACATACACCTAACATGGACGAGTCGACTCGAGGGGTTCGAGCTGACTTATCTAGAGTGCTCTCTGCAGCATGGAGTCGACTCGAGGGGATCGAGCCAACTCGGATGATGGGATTTTTGAATCACGTGTCATCGCACCGGGGAAGTTCTGGAGGGCTAGGTCCTTTGCAATCTAGGTATATATATATGTAAGTTGGGATGGTTATGAGTGAGGGAAAAAGAGAGAAGGTCATTTGTAACAAGTCTGTTGACTTTATTAATTGATTTTGATGATAAGCAAAATGGTTAAGTATAAGTTGAGGACTAATGATTTGCTTTGAGTGTGTTTCTATTGAAAAGGTGCTCACAAAATTTGATGAAGCCCAATTGTTTTGAAGAAGCCATGTTTGAATGAAAAGATTGCTCAAAGAAGACTTGGACACTCAAGAGTTGGTTGATTGGATGGCTAAGATAAATGAAAATATGTTCCACCTCAAATTCAGCACTTTCTGTGATTTTTTAAGGGAAGTGTCGACTCAAAGTGTCGACACATGACATGAAGTGTCAACACATGAAGATGAAGTATTGACTCAGGTCAGTACGCAGTAATGTTTCAATTAGCACAGATGAAGTGCCAACACATGGAGCTGAAGTATTGACTCAAGGTGTCGACACATGGATAACACATCGCCTGAGACTTTCAAGCCACATAACTTGCAGAAGTTGAAGGAATAGCTGAAGTGTTGACACATGGAAGCAAGGTGTCAACTCAACTGAGAAAGTGTCGACACATCTAAGATTTCCAGAGAATCTGAATGGAGCAATTTGAACTAGGTGTTGACTCAAGAAGAACATGTATCGACCTTATGTGTCGACTCAACTGAGAAAGTATTGACACATGGAGTTCTGGCAACAGTAACGACTAGTTTTTTCAAATGCAGAACTCACCCAAAATGCCCCCAACGGCTAGTTTTTCAAGTCTAACAGCTATAATTCGATTTTGAGGCCTTGGAAAGGTATTTATATGCTCCAAATCAAATCAAAATAGATGATATTGAAGAACATTAAAGAGTTTTGAGAAGAGAGAAGAAAAGAGAGCTTTAACTCCTATTCATTGAAGTTTCAACCACTCTCAAGCTAAAGGAAGCCACCAAGCATTCAAGAGCCTTCAAGAGCATTGAAGATCATCCATACTTGGGCATTCAAAAGGCTTCAACAAGTTCAAAACAACTCTACATCCAGCTACCTCAAGATATTCGCTTTGTTTTAGAAAGCTTATATTGGTTCTTTACTTTTAAACCATATTTCTTGTAAGGGTTCTTGGTTAGCCTATTGTAAAACCAAGTGAGATTATTGGTAAGCCTTGGAAAACCAATTAGGTTGGTGGTTAGCCCATAAAATCACTTAGGTTCTTGGTTAGCCCGAAAAATTAAAAGAGGTTGTTGGTTAGCCTTGTGAAAACCAATTAAGTTCTTGGTTAACCCGTAAAACCAAGTCAGGTTTTGACTTGTGAGCCTTGTGAAAATAAGTCAAGTTTTGATTAGTGAGCCCGGAAAACTAATCAGCTGTAATCTTGTGATTATAGTGAGTTTTCAAGGAGATCTTGGGGAGTGGATATAGGTGCATTGTATAGCACTAAACCACTATAGTTCTTGGTATTTATGATTGCTTGATCTCTCTCTTTTCTCTTTATTTATTGCTCTTAATTTCCACTGCACATTTATTTTAGAGCATTGCAATTGTTTTAATAGTACCTTGCTAACTTACTTGTTGAATTGGATTGTATTACTTAGTATCAAGTTTTATTAAGTTAGTTTGTCAAATCAATTTTTAAAGACCCAATTCACCTCCCCTCTTCGGTTGCTTACTGGGCAACAAGTGGTATTAGAGCCCTATTATTTGTGTATAGGCTTTACCGCCTTGAGTAAAGATTTATGGCAGCCCCAATTGGTACTAGTGTAGTTGAGGGACAAGCCTCAAATAGACCTCCATTTTTCAATGGAACAAATTATACGTATTGGAAAACTAGGATGCGAGTTTTTATGCATTCTATTGATTACAACTTATGAAAAGTAGTTGATAAAGGTCCTCATATTCCTTCGATGGTGGTTAATGGTGTTTCCATCCCAAAGCTCGAAGAGGATTGGATGAAAATGACATTAAACAATCCGCGATCAATACTAAGGCAATGAACCTCCTTTATTGTGCATTAGATCCTAGTAAATTTAATAGGATATCTACATCCATGTCTATCAAAGAAATATGGGATACACTTGAAGTTACCCATGAAGGTACCGATCAAGTGAAGAATACTAAAGTTAATATGTTAGTGCACACTTATGAGATGTTCCGCATGGAACCAAATGAATCTATTACTGATATGTACACAAGATTTACTAATATAGTTAATAGTATGAGAAGTCTTGGTAAAGTCATATCTAATGCTGATCTTGTGAATAAAATTCTTAGGTCACTTCCAACATTATGGGATCCGAAGGTGACCGCAATTCAAGAAGCAAAGGATATTGACAAGCTACCTCTTGAGCAGCTAGTTGGATGCTCATGACTTATGAGCTCAATCTCAAATAGAAATCAATGGACATGGACAAGAAGAAGAAGGGGATTGCTTTCAAGTCAAATATTCAAGAAGAATCCTCAATCGATGAGTCTGAAGATGAAGAGGAAGAAAAAGGTGAAGAAGCCCTCATTGCACAAAAGTTTAGAAGATTCATGAAGAGGAGGAAGTTTTTTTACAAAAAGAAGTATCAATCAAAGGAAAAAGGAAAAGAGAAAGAGAAAGAAAAAGAAAAGAAAAAGGAGAAGGAAGTACCTATATGCTTCGAGTGCAAGAAGCTGGGACACTACAAGTTTGACTATCCTCTCCTCAAGAAATCAAAAAAAGAAATTAAGGAAGAAAGCAATGATGGCCACTTGGAGTGACAGCGAAGACTCCTGTTCTGAAGAAGAGCATATCGAAGTTGCAAATCTCTGCTTTATGGCACATTAGGATAATGATGAGGTAAATTTCAACACTGAAATTGATTTCACTTTTGATGAACTTAGAAATACTTTTGAAGAACTCATGCATGATTATAAACTAGTTTTATCTGAAAACAAGAAATTGAAAAAGCATACAAATAGTTTTTCTTTTGAAAACAATTCTTTACTTAATGATGTTAGTACTTTGAAATCTAAATTAGATATTTTAGAAAAGAAAAATAATGCTTTGTCTATAGAAAACAAAGTTTTAAAAGACCTAAAAATATCATTTCTAACAATGATCTTTTAAAGAAAAACAAGTATTTAGAACTTGAAAATGCTAAATACAAAAATGAACTTGAAAATATAAAACCTTTTATTGAGAAATTTACTTATAGTTCAGAAAAGTTAAATTTATTTTTAAACAATCAAAAAGCAGTTTTTAATAAGGAAGGTTTAGGATATAAACCACAGAAGCAATAAAAATATTTCAAAAACTTTTTTGTACCTGCATCATCTTGCATTACTTGTTTTACTTGCAAAAAGCTAGGTCATAAATCATATCAATGTAATTTTAGAAAAATCATTTCTTTTGGTAAAATGTGGGTTTAAAAGGAACCATTTTGAATGCTAACCCTAAAGGACCCAAGTTGGCTTGGATACCTAAGAACAAAGCTTGATCTTATTACAGGTGTGTCTTGCAACCATGGAAAATAAAAGAGTTTGGTATCTTGATAGTGGTTGCTCAAGGCACATGACTGGAGATGTGAAGCAATTCACTTCTCTTGAAGCTTTGAATGGAGGGAATGTGACCTTCGGTGATAATGGTAAAGGAAAAATTATTGGTATTGGTAAGGTTCACATAACTCCTTCTAATAGTATTAGTAATGTACTTTTAGTAGATGGTTTAAAGCATAATCTTTTAAGCATTAGTCAGTTTTGCGATAAAGATTTTCAAGTAGATTTTAAATCATCATATTGCATGATTACTAGTTCGGATATAAATGGAGTACAAATTATTGAAAAAAGGTATGGAAATATTTATTTGGTAGACCTAGATGATCTATCTTTGCCTAATGGAGAATGCCTTGTTGCAATGAATTCTACTAAAGAAGAGACTAGTTGGCTATGGCATAGAAGATTAGGGCATGCTAATATGTATCTTATTTCAAAACTTTATAAAAAGGATTTAGTTAGAGATTTACCTGAATTTTATTTTGAAAAAGATAGAATTTGCCAAGCATGTCAATTTGGCAAACAAGTCAAAACTTCTTTCAAACCAAAAGAATTTGTAACTACTAGTAGGCCACTTGAACTACTTCATATAGATCTCTTTGGACCAATTAGAATATCAAGTCTTGGAGGCAAGGATATGGATTAGTCATTGTGGATGATTTTTCAAGATTTACATGGATTTTCTTTTAGAATAAAAAGATGAATCATTTTCAGCATTTATAAAGTTTTATAGAAAAATTTCAAATGAAAAAGGTGTTTCAGTCGTTTGTATTCATAATGATCATGGAACTGAATTTGAAAATCATGATTTTGAAAACTTTTGTAATGAAAAAGGAATAGAACATAATTTTTCTGCACCTAGGATACCTCAACATAATGGGATAATAGAAAGGAAAAACCGTACTTTGGAAGAAATGGCATGCACTATGCTTTGTGAAAATGATTTGCCAAGGTATTTTTGGGTTGAAGCTATTAATACAGCCTGTTATATTTTAAATCGAGTTTTAATCCATCCTATTTTAAAGAAAACTCCATATGAGCTTTGGAACCAAAGAAAATCGACTTTGAAATATTTTCGAGTTTTTGGTTGTAAATGTTTTGTTTTGAACAATGGAAAGGATCATCTTGGAAAGTTCGATGCCAAGTCTGATGAAGGTATCTTCTTAGGATACTCTACATCAAACAGGGCATACAGAGTATTTAATAAATGAACTTTGGTTGTAGAAGAGTCAGTGCATGTTATTTTTGAAGAATGTACTAACAAATTCTCGAGAAAAGAGGATACATCTGATGAATGTGAAGGTACTAACAAGCTTCAGAAGCTGACATTGAATGATCAAGCTCAACCAAATGAAAAAAATCAAGATAAGGATGAGAAAGAAGATGACACTTCAAAGCATCAAGATCTACCTAAGGAGTGGAGGTATGCTCATGGACATCCTAAGGAATTAATCTTAGGAGATCCATCTAAAGGGATATGAACTCGAGCCTAAATTAAAAATGAATGTGATTATCTAGCATTTGTATCTCAAGTAGAACCTAAATATTTTGAAGAAGCTGAAAAAGACTCTAATTGGATCAATGCTATGCAAGAAGAACTAATTCAATTTTATAGAAATAATGTTTAGACACTTATAGAAAGACCATCTAATATTTCAATTATTGGCACTAAATGGGTATTTAGGAATAAATTAGATGAAAATGGTATTGTTATTAGAAATAAAGCTAGGCTAGTTGCTAAAGGCTACAATCAGGAGGAAGGGATTGACTTTGATGAAATTTTTGCTCCTATTGCTAGACTTGAAGAAATTAGGCTATTATTAGCTTTTGCTTGTTTTATAAATTTCAAATTATTTCAAATGGATGTTAAGAGTACTTTTTCAAATGGTTTAATAACTGAACAAGTTTTTGTTGAACAACCACCTGGATTTGAAAATCATGCAAATCCTGATCATGTTTTTAAATTATATAAAGTACTTTATGAATTGAAGCAAGCACCTAGAGCATGGCATGAAAGACTAAGCAGATTTCTGATTGAAAATGAATTTTCTAGAGGAAATATTGATAAGACACTATTTTTGAAGAAGAAAGACAATGATTTATTAGTAGTGCAAATATATGTTGATATTATTTTTGGTGCTACTAATGAATTTTTTTGTTAAGAGTTTGCTAAGCTAATATAGGGTGAGTTCGAGGTGAGCATGATGGGAGAATTCAATTTCTTTCTCGAACTCCAGATCAAGCAAACTGCTGATTGTATCTTCATCAACCAAGCTAAGTACACAAGCAAAATTATTAAGAAGTTTGGGATGGAGACTACTAAACTAATAGGTATGCCTATGAACCCCTCTAGTAGACTTAATAAAGATGAACATGGTAAATCTGTAGATCAAAAGTTATATAGAGGTATGATAGGCTCCTTATTCTATCTAACTTCTAGTAGACAAGATATAATGTTTAGTATTTGCATGTGTGCTAGATATCAGTCTAAACCTAAAGAATCACATCTTATGGCTGTTAAGCGCATTATTAGATATCTGTCTGGTACTCTTAGTATTGGTTTATGGTATTCTAGAAATTCTTTTGCTGAATTAATTGGATATTCTAATATGGATTTTGCTGGTTGTAAACTGGATAGAAAGAGTACTAGTGGTACTTGCCAATTTCTTGGAGTTAACTTGATCTTATGGTTTAGCAAGAAACAAACTTCAGTTGCACTATCCATAGCTGAGGCTGAGCATATTGCAGCAGGAAGTTGTTGTGCTAAAATCTTGTGGATTAAGCAACAACTTGAAGACTTTGAAATCAAGTTGGCTAGTACACCTATTAAATATGATAATACCAGTGCTATTTGCTTGTCTAAAAATCCTGTTCAACACTCTAGGAGTAAGCACATTGAAATTAGACATCATTTTATTAGGTATCATGTAGAAAATAATGATATTTTGCTTGAATTTATTTGTACTGAATTTTAATTGGCAGATATTTTGATTAAACCTCTTCTGGAAGATCGATTCTGTATGATAAGAAGAGAGCTTGGGATCATCAATCCATTTGATTAAATTTTTTCTACATTTGACTCAAACTAGATCAATTCGATCTTAATCATGATAAATCTTATTCAATCATTATTGATTTGACTCCAAATTTATCATATTTCAATTGATTTTGATCTGCCCTTGAAATCTCTGATTTTTGGTTTTTAAGTCAATGTGTCGACACATCGATGTGTCGACACCTAAATGTGTCGACACATGAACGACAGCGGACTGAGATTTAAGGGGTTTCTGAACCGTTTTTATCCCCAAGTTTTTTTTCCTTCGAGCCGACACAAGGGTTTAAGGTATCTCTACTGTTCTCACTCCCTATTTCATTATTTTAGCCATTGTTTCATTAATTTGGAAGATCGGTAGCCGATTTTTTGGTTGGATTCCATCTAGGTTTTGATTTCTAAATCCTAGAAACCCTTGATTTCCACCAAAACCTTGCCCAATCCTTCAATCTAAGCAATGGATCCTCACAAACAAGTTGTTCGTTGACCTCACCAGTTAAACCAAGAAGAAGAGCATAGGACGAAGGCCCGACATGAGTCTAGAGCTTCGGATCTGCCCGCATGACCCTTATTTGTTCCATCGAGCCGGATGAGTTCAAAGACTGTAGTTGGAGGACGTCGAGTGGATTTCTTATTTGTCGACTAGCAGCATTTTCAATTGGAGATTGGATTCGTCAGGCTAGTCTGACTACTTTCTGTTCACTCAGTGAGAGGTATTACCCCGAGCTGATGAGAGAGTTTTATGGATCACTCGCCCGCAAGACAGATGGTTGGTTGGCACAGGTCAGAGGATGAGATATCTTCATTACTTCAGAGATTCTGAGCAAAGTATGGGATATACCGATGACAGGATCTATTGTTGATAGTTTGATGGATCGAGTCAATAGTCTTCAGTACATTTTTGAGTCAGACATTCTACTGAGGGAGCCACTGTACCAGCATCCAGGTTATCCGTAGAGATAAGGCTACTGCACCACATCGTCGCCCGAATTCTTCTGTCAAAGACTGGATGTTTCGACTATATCACAGAGCGAGAGTTGCTCATGATGGTCTCACTGGTTCAGCTCATGCCAGTATGCATTCTAGTACTGATGGTACATCAGATTACAGAGGTGTCAACTAGCCAGAGGCTCTGCTTACCGTATGGCATGGGACTGGCAGTTCTATTTTGGGAGTATGGAGTCAGCTTTCAAGATGAGCCTTATCGTACATTGCTTCATACCAATGTATATGACATTAGATCATTGCATCGAATGGGCTATCACATGTTCCGAGGCTAGTGGACATGCAGGATATCAGGTCAGGTCGAGGACCAAGTTGATGATGATGACGTAGTGAGGAGGAGTGGATTCTTTCCGGTGAGGCTGGACCCAATAAGACTCAACCTGAGATGGTAGCGTAGCCAGCAGTTGCTCCTCAGTCTGATCCTTCCAAATCTACACAGCCTCAGCCAGCACAGACGGAGACTCCCGCATATCAAATAGTTTAGAGGACAAAGTCAGATGCATCAAGATTGACGTGTTCATCATGAGGCAGCATCTTGACATATTCATAGCTGAGATGAGAGAGAGCCATATTGGACTTAGTCATGGCATCTTGGCTATTCTTTCTGCATTGTCCAGATCTTTAGTGAGTGCTCCGACTGCTGACACTGCTCCTGCACCTGCTCATGTACCTGCTCCTGCACCAACTGATGATATTGTTGACATTGATACTGGTGTTGATACTGCTGTTGGAGATGATGATACTGTTGGTGATATAGTTATTGAAGATGATGATGGAGACGGGGAGACTGACTCAGATAGATTTGACATTGCTAATCTTACTTCAGAGCCAGTTATGGAGGTGACAGATGACTTGCCTACGAGCCCTATTGTTGACCCATCTTGTTCACCTATCTAGATTCCTATTCCACCTTCTCCTTCTAGATCGGATGATCTCACTCCTGTACCCATTCCTATTCTTTCTCTAGTGATCGATACACCTATTATTGACTTCCATGATATTGATTCCCCTGATATTCATACACCTATCCTTGAGACCCCCATTATTGATACACCGATTATAGATATACCGATTCATTCTATAGCTGATACTATTGTTCTTGATACACCTATTGTTACATCAGTTGAGACCCCTATCTTTGACACTCCTACTCTTTACACATCTTCATTGATCCGAGAGCTTGGGTTTTATACATCTGGCTTTCAATATCTTGACTCAGGTCCTTCATTTAATCTCACACCTCTTCCAGCAGTGGCTGAGATGGTTGACCTGATCACTTCCATTCCTGCAGAGGACATTAGTTCTACCTCTACTGTTCTAGCCAGAGGTCAGATATATGCTTGTCGTAGAGGACGTGGTCGTCGCACCCCTCCACAGCAGACCCGGACCAGACTTAGAGATCTTCAATCGAGATGGGCGAGAGCTCGCTTCTTCACTGATACAGGACTGATTGAGATTGGTTCATCTTCTGATGAGTCCATGGATGAGGATTAGGATTTTTTTATGTACTTCTAGATAGTTTGCTTTTTATGCTTCTATGTATCTTTATCCTTGTTATGTATCTGTTGTACAACTTTTAAGTTTATATGAAAAACCTTTGTTGTTCCTCATCTCTATGTAATTAATGCAAATGAATGATATATCTTGAATTACTCTTCAATGTCTTCACTCTTGAATGAATGAATGAATTTTAAAGGGAGAGTAGTTCTGATTACTCAATCTATTTGTTTTTACTACCTTTTTAATGATAACAAAAAGGGGGAGTAATTTAGTGAGATTTAAGTATAAATATGTATACTTCACAAAAATAATGGGGGAGTTGTTTTGATTTATATTTTTTATGTATATTTGTGATATGCAAGTAGTAAACATTTTTTTTGAAAACCTGAATTGAAAATCATTTACAAATTTTTTTTAGAAAGGGGGAGCTTTACTTTATTTTCATTTAAAAATCCTTTCAAAATGAATTTCATCTTAAAACCCCTTCTTTAAATGTTTGAAAAGATTCTTACAAATTTTGTTATGAATCATTGATTCAGGGGGAGCTTTGTTGTTTGCTGAAACTTTCTTGTAGAGTATCATGATACATGCTTTCTATGCATTTAAATGAATATCAAAACTTTGATACTCTCTATCTTTATAACAAGCTCTGGTACTATTACTTTTGTTCTAAATTGTCATATCATTAATGCAAGTAATGTTGACATACTAAATGCTTTCAATTTTATGCATCTTGATCAATTCTCTTAAAAGCTTTATTTTAAAGCAATTTATACTTAAGGGTTTTGTCATCATAAAAAAGGGAGAGATTGTTGACTCCATTAATTGATTTTGATGATAAGCAAAATGGTTAAGTATAAGTTGAGGACTAATGATTTGCTTTGAGTGTGTTTCTATTGAAAAGGTGCTCACAAAATTTGATAAAGCCTAATTGCTTTGAAGAAGCTAAGTTTGAATGAAAAGATTTCTCAAAGAAGACTTGAACACTCAAGAGTTGGTTGATTGGATGGCTAAGACAAATGGAAATATGTTCCAGCTCAAATTCAGCACTTTCTGTGATTTTTTGAGTGAAGTGTCGACTCGAAGTGTCGACACATGACATGAAGTGTCGACACATGAAGATGAAGTGTCGACTCAAGCCAGTATGCAATAATATTTCAATTGGCACAGATGAAGTGTCGACACATGGAGCTGAAGTGTCTACTCAAGGTGTCGACACATGGATCAACACATCTCCTGAGACTTTCAACCCACATAACTTGCAGAAGTTGAAGGAATAGCTGAAGTGTCGATATATGAAAGCAAGGTGTCGACTCAAGGTATCGATTCAACTGAGAAAGTGTAGACACATTTGAGATTTCCAAAGAATCTGAATGGAGCAATTTAAACTAGGTGTCGACTTAAGAAGAACATGTGTCGACCTTTTGTGTGACTCAACTGAGGAAGTGTCGATACATGGAGTTCTGGCAACAGTAACGGCTAGTTTTTTCAAACACAAAACTCACCCAAAATGTCCCTAATGGCTAGTTTTTCAAGTCTAATGGCTAGAATTTGGCTTTGAGGCCTTGGAAAGGTATTTATATACTCCAAATCAAATCAAAATAGATGATATTGAAGAACATTAAAAAGTTTTGAGAAGAGAGAAGAAAAAAGAGCTTTAACTCATATTCATTGAAGTTTCAACAACTCTAAAGTTAAAGGAAGCCACCAAGCATTCAAGAGCCTTCAAGAGCATTGAAAATCATCCATACTTGGGCATTCAAAAGGCTTCAACAAGTTCAAAGTAACTCTACATCGAGCTACATCGAGATATTCACTTTATTTTAGAAAGCTTACATTGGTTCTTTACTTTTAAACCATATTTCTTATAAGGGTTCTTAGTTAGCCTATTGTAAAATCAAGTGAGGTTATTGGTAAGCCTTAAAAAACCAATTAGGTTGGTGGTTAGCCCACAAAACCACTTAGGTTCTTGTTTTGTCTGCAAAACCAAGGGAGGTTGTTGGTTAGCCTTGTGAAAACCAATTAGGTTCTTGGTTAGCCCGTAAAACCAAGTCAGGTTTTGACTTGTGAGCCTTGTAAAAATAAGTCAGGTTTTGATTAGTGAGCCTAGAAAACTAATCGGCTGTAATCTTGTGATTATAGTGAATTTTCAAGGGGATCTTGGGGAGTGGATGTAGGTGCATTGTATAGCACTGAACCACTATAGTTCTTGGTGTTTATGATTGCTTGATCTCCCTCTCTTTGCTCTTAATTTCTGTTGCACATTTATTTTAGAGCATTGCAATTGTTTTAATAGTACCTTGCTAACTTACTTGTTGAATTGGATTGCATTACTTAGTATCAAGTTTTATTAAGTTAGTTTGTCAAATCAATTTTTAGAGACCCAATTCACCCCCCCTCTAGGGTTGCTTACAGGGCAACAAAGTCTAAGGAAACAACCAAAATCAAGAAACCCCTCCGTTTCTTCTATATCTCATTCTTTCTTTTTTCCCTCTTCTTCACTTCTTGATCAATCCAAGAGATCGATTGATCTTCGTTTGACATGTATCCTATCATGATCATTGTGGATCGCTGGCAGAGAGTCTTTCATGCACCTGGATTGCTTCCACTGGGCATGGATTCGTCGGATCATCTCCATCAGTGGATGTAGGAGCTAGGTTGCTCCGAACCATTCTAAATTTTATGGTGTTTGTGCTTGCTCTTGTTTTTGCATACTTATTTACTTTGGCTTGCAATACTCTATCACTTCACTCACCATATAAAGTTTTCAAAAGGCACATACTTGCTAAATTTTTTACTTACCCAATTCACCCCCTCTTGGGTTGGCCAACTGGGCAACAAGTTGTATCAAAGCTACATCTCAGTGCCATTAATCTAATAATTAAGAGAAAAGTTCTATGGCAACCCAAATGAGCACATTGGTGG
Organism: Areca catechu; assembly: GCA_021397845.1. Taxonomy (NCBI): domain Eukaryota; kingdom Viridiplantae; phylum Streptophyta; class Magnoliopsida; order Arecales; family Arecaceae; genus Areca; species Areca catechu. Next base: position 78,366,806 of record CM038050.1, read on the forward strand.
GGACACCAAAGGCACCAAAATAAGATAGAAGCTTTTCAACCCTCTATGAATTGATCAATAATTTATGAGTCCATCTGTAATAAGGGCTTAGCCTATCTGAGTCCATTTTAGTTGTTATTTGAGTATTTTGAGTTTCAGTTCTGTACTAGTCAGCTCATGTTGAGCTAGTTCAGTCCAGTGTTAGTCAGCTCATGTCGAGCTAATTTTATTTTTTTGAGTCCTATTCAACCATATTGAAGACTCAAGACCACATCATACAAGTGAAGACCAAGTCCAACCAGATTGAAGACATGAAAGTATAGCCCAAGTCCAACCCAGCTTGAAGATTTGAAGACCCTAGGAGGAAAATTCAAAAAACCCTGATTCATTGCAGATGCCCTCCAGATGCCCAGATTCCCTTCCAGATGCCAAAATATATTCATATACCAAGGCATCCATGATTTTAGAGGTCCATCTGCATCCTAGCCCAAAGAAATCAAGCCCAGGCACCAAGCCCAAGCCCCTAAGAAGCAAGATACCAGGGAATATTCCTGCTACCTGGCTACCAGGCCACCCCAGCTTCCAGAGGCCCAAACCTATGCACCCGAGCCCCTTTGGACTGGCCTCTTGCTGCTCCTAGAAGCCCAACACGCCCCCCTAGGCATCCTTGGAGTGTTTTCCAAGTCAAGAGAATTTTTAGGGATTTTTTCTACCTAATGTTTTCTTATTTTCTAGCTAGGGTTTGAGAGGGAAAAGGATTCTTATGTAAAGACTTATGTGCCCTTACTTGGAGCCCAAGGTTAAGGGTCTATTTCAAGGACCCTAGCCTCTTGTATGAAGGGAGATTTTGATATATGAAATAAAGCTTGAGTTCTTCAATTGCTTTGTGTGATTACCCTGCTGTGTGCATAAAGAGGTTTGAGAGTTCTTCTTCCCGGTGTTTGCAACCGTCTTCCTGTTGCCAACCATCCTTCCAGCTCCTTCCAAAACTTTCTTCCCTTTGCTATTTTTTTTATTTTCTTGATCTTCTTTGAGTTTTCTAACCCCTGACAGGTCGTTTGCAGGTCTCCAAGTTCCTACGAATCCAACGACTCCAGCCAAGCCTCAATCGGACCACCGAGCAGAAAGCCGGGTATCTGTGGGTCTTTGGCTCAATTTTTCAGGCCGCATCCATCGAGGAACGAGAGATCTCTTCACTGCGATCTTCATCGGGCACTTCAGACGTTGTCAGATACACCCCCTCTACCTCCAGTCTTATTATTGTAGGAGAACTTGCCCTAACCGAGGCTTCTCAACCCCGGCGATCCTTCTTTAAAACTTTTCTAGGTTCTAATCTGCATGCTTAGCTTCAAAAATTCATACAAAATTCCCTACAACTAATTTTGATCTAAAATTCGGGAATTAATCACCTAACCCCATATATAAAACATACAAAAAGAATCTCATGCATATTAGTCCCCCATCACACATCTTTGGTCGAAGGTCAATCAAGTAATAGACCTCCACTATTCACCGGCACCAATTATTGACTTCTATCTTGATTTTAATGATTAACAAAATACTTAAGTATATTTGAGTACTAACAGCTTGTTAAAGTATGTCTTATTAGAAAAAGGTACTCATTAAGTTAGCTAAATGGATTGCTTGTCAAATAGTTGAAGATGTCCTCTTTATGGATGACACTTTGAAGATAAATGGACTTAAGTATATAAGAATGGCTTGAAAGGACTTAAGTTTTAAGCTCGAAGAAGATTCAATAGAGTTTCAGTTTAATTTTAGAAAGTTTTAGCAAGTGTCGACTCATTATGCAAGTGTCGACTCAATGTGTCGACCCATAGAAGCCTGAGCTAATATGCAGAAGAAGTTTCAGATAGCATGGTTGAAATGTCAACTCATGCAGCTCAAGTGTCGACTCATATATCGACTCAAGGATCGACTCAAGGCCTGTTGACCCTTGGAATGATTTTGATGATAACAAAATATTGGAGCATGTATTTGTTACTAACACTTTTGATATTTGAGAAGTTTTTATAGGATGTGTTAAAAGAACAATCATTCTACCTACATTTCAGTAATCTATGTAGTAAATCAGTATAATCATGAAAAGTGGTCAAATATTGAAAAGCCCTAAATAATTTAAGTGTACATTCTCGTAAAGAGGGCAATTCTATACAATCTTTATGTTTAAATTACTTAGATTATGACTGTAAGAAGTTTGGAAGTCCTTGGAAGCTTTTGGAAGAATTTTGGAAGATTTTGATTGAAGTTCACTCGAGCCGACTCAAGCAAGAGAGCCGACTCATTGTTGTGGCACATCACAAAGGTTTCTAGCACATAGACATCTGAGCCATCTCGAAGGAACCCAAGCCGACTTGTCTAGAGTATAAAATGTCAATTTTTTGAAGTCAGATAACCGAGCTTACTCATGTGCAACCGAGTCGACTCTTTCAGAGTGTGGAAAAATTAGTTCTAAGAGAACCTGTCAGGCGAGCTGACTTGACCAAAGTGCACTTTCAGCATGACTAAGAACCCAAGCCGACTCGACCCAATTGAGTCGACTCGAATCCCTGTTTCAGGTGCATAATGGCATGTTCCAGAATCAATTTTTTGAATCTAAGAAGTGCTCCAATGGTCATATTTGGATTTCCAAGGCTCAACAATGGTCATATCTACTTGGAATTAGTTCAAGGGACTATAAATAAGGGATTTAAACAAGTTTTGAAGAACTTTTTTGAAAACTTTAAGAGAGCATTAAATATCCAAGAAGTGCATTCAAGAGAGTACTCAAGACTTCATCAAACTCTCATTAGATTCTTGAGTCATTTATTAAAGAAGTTTTTAAGCCTTGAAGAGCATTGAAGAAGCATTGAAGAAGGCTTCTCAAAGGGCATCAATTGCAACCACCCGACAAAGTTTGGTTTATCATTAGTGTTGCTCTGTTTTTAACTCTTTATTTGAGTTGTTCCAAGTACAGCAAGGGTTGTATATTGGAGATTGTTTTAGATTTTTGGTGAGCCTTTGAAACCCAAGTTTGGGTTGTTAGTGAGCGCAGGAAAACTAACATTGTATTGGATTCTTGGTGATCCTGATGTAAAACCATGTTTGGATTTTGATTTGTGAGCCTGGTGTAAAACAAATCGGCTGTATTCCATGATAAATATAGTGAAAATCTCTAGTGGTATCTTGGATAGTGGACATAGGAGCTAGGTTACTCTGAACCACTATAAAATCTGTTGTGTTTGTGATTATGCTAATTGTGCTTCTTACTTGCTTCCGCATTGCATACTTAAATCACATCACTCACCATACTAAGCTTTTAAAAGAGCACATATTTATGAAAAATTTTAAATACCCAATTCACCCCGCTCTTAGGTTAGCCACCTAAGCAACAACTGGTATTAGAGTAGTGTCTCTGAAATTTATTTTTAGAAAAGATTTATGGAAAACCCTATGAGTACCTCTTTGGCCGAAGGCCAATCTACAAATAGACCTCTACTTTTCACAGGCACAAATTATACCTACTGGAAAGAATGAATGAAAATTTACATTCAAGCAGTAGATTTTCCATTATAGAAAGCAATTATAAAACAACCTCACACACTCACAAAGAAGGTTGATGGCATAGACATCCCAAAGCCTGAAGAGGAATGGGATGAACATGACATGAAGATGGGTGAGTTGAATGCCAAAGCAATGAATCTCTTATATTATTCTTTAAATGCCAACGAGCTTAACCAGATTTCTATTTGCATGTCTGCAAAAGAAATTTGGGATAAACTTAAAGTAACCCATGAAGGAACCTTCCAAGTCAAAACTTCTAAAATCAATATTCTTATTCATTATTATGAGTTATTTAAAATGGAACCGAATGAAACTCTATCTGCCATGTTCTCAAGGTTTACAGATATTATTGACAGTCTAAAGAGTCTTGGTAGGATATACTCAAATGCAGACCTTGTACAGAAAATTTTGAGATCACTTTTAGATAAATGAGATCCGAAGGTCACTGCTATCTAGGAAGCTAAGGACTTGAATACTCGATCATTGGATGAGCTCCTTGGATCATTGATCAAACATGAACTTACAATGCAGCATAGAAGTGAGGATGATATCAAGAAGAAAAAATTGATAGCCTTCAAAGCTGCTGCAGAATTAAAGAAACAAGAAGAAGAATTAGAAGAAGAAAGCCCCTCCTTCGAAGATGAACTTAAAGATGATGATATTGCTCTAGTCATGATAAGATTTAATAAATTTATGGGTTGAAGAAAGGCAAGATATTGGACAAAGCACTATAGAAAGGGGGAACACAGCAAAGAAAAAGAAAAGAAAAAAGAAAGAGACAAAGAGCAATAGCTTATCTGCTATGAGTGTAAGAAGTCGGGGCACTTCCGTTCCGATTGTCCCACTTTGAAGAAAGCCTACAAAAAGAAGAAGAAGAAAGCGATGGTTGCAACTTAGAGCAACAGCAAGGAGTCCACATCAAATGAAGAAGAAGAGACTACCAAAATAGCTAATATATGTTTGATGGATCTCGAGGATGAGGTAATGTCTCCTGAACCTAACGATGAATTTACATATGAAGAATTGAATACTGATTTTTATGAGCTATTATCTGAATACAAAAAGGCAGGTTTAAAATTAAGACTTTGAAAAATAATAATAATATTTTAATGAAATAAAAGATGAAATTTCATAAAAGAACAACATTTTACAAAAAGAATTGAGCTGTATTTCAAAAAAATATAGTCTTGCAAGTTGAAAAGAATAAGGCTCTATATGAAGAAAATATATATTTGCAAAAGGAAGTTGAAAAACTCAAGCCTTTAGTTAAAAAATTAACTTTAAGTTCAAATAAGCTTGAGCTAATTTTAAAAGATTAAAGGGATTCAAATTACAAGGCTGGAATTGGTTACAACTCATTGCATACTAATAGAGTTTCAGCTACAAATTTATAGCTTCAAAATCATATGTACCTAAATTTTCAACTCAAAAATCTCTTGCTTCTTTTCAAAAATCAAGAGTTATTTATTATTCTTGCAATGGGGTTGGTCACAAATCCTTTGAATGTAATTTGAAAAAGAATAGTAAAAGTAAAATGAAAAAGATTTGGATACCCAAATGAACCACTTCTACTAACCTTCAAGGACCCAAGAAAGCTTGGGTACCTAAAAGAATTACTTGATTGTTTTGCAGGAATGTCTTGCAGTCCAGAATTCCAAGAAAAGATGGTATCTAGACAACGACTGTTCAAAACATATGACGGGTGACAAAGAACAATCATCATCCTAGAAATGAAGGATGGAGAATTGGTCACTTTTGGTGATAATGGTAAGGAAAAGATCATCGGCATTGGTAAGATCAGAATTGCTTCTTCTACATTCATTGAAAATGTATTGCTAGTTGACAAATTGAAGTATAATTTGTTAAGTATAAGTCAATTATGTGATAGAGGCTTCAAGGTTGTCTTTGAATCTTCAATGTGTATAGTAACTAGTTCTCTTGATTCTAGTACTAAGTTTATTGGTCATAGACTTAGAAACATTTATGTGGTAGATTTAAATGATCTAGCCATGTCTAGTAGTACAAGTCTTATGGAAATGAATGCTAAAACTAAGGAATCTAGCCTACTATGGCATAGAAGATTAGGTCATGCTATCATGTATACAATAGCTAAATTAATTTTCAAAGATCTAGTTAGTGGTTTACTAAAATTTAAAGTTGACTTTGAACATGTTTGTGATGCATGCCAATTTGGTAAACAAACTAGGAAGAGTTTTAAATCAAAAAATATGGTTTTTACTTCTAGACCTTTAGAGCTACTACACATGGACCTATTTGGATCAACTGGGATACATAAGCCTAGATGGTATGAAATATGGACTTGTGATAGTAGATGATTTTTCAAGATTTACTTGGATTTTATTTATTGCACACAAAGATGAAGCTTTTAAAGTTTTTCAAAAATTTCATAAGAAAGTTTCAAACTAAAAAAATCTTTCAGTTATCTCTATTAGAAGTAATCACGGCACAGAATTTGAAAATCAATATTTTGATAAATATTGCATTGAGCACAACATTGATCATAACTTCTCCGCTCCTAGAACACCATAGCAAAATGATGTTGTAGAGAGGAAGAATAAAACATTGGAAGAGATGGCCCGAACCATGTTATGTGAAGGTAATCTTCCAAGATACTTTTGAGTAGAAGCTGTGAACATCGCTTGTTATATTTTGAACCGTGTTTTGATAAGACCTATTTTAAAGAAAATCCCCTATGAACTTTGGAATGATAGAAAACCTAGCATTCATTATTTTCATGTTTTTGATTGTAAATGCTTTATGCTAAACAATGGAAAGGATTACCTAGAAAAATTTGATGCTAAATCTGATAAAGCAATATTTCTTGGTTATTCTACTTCTAGCAAAGCTTATAGAGTATTTAATAAAAGAGCATTGACTGTTGAAGAATCTGTTCATGTTATTTTTGATAAATCTAATCACTCACCTTCTAGAAAAGAAGAGTGCATTGATAATGATGTAGGTACAATCAACAAAGCTATGGAGAACATGAGCCTAAAGGACAAAGAAGTGGAAGAAAGAAAATAAATGGTAAGCAAAGATCATGGTGATTTACCAAAGGAATGGAGGTATGTAACATCACACCCTAAAAATTTAATTATTGATGATCCCTCACAAGGAGTTAGAACTAGGTCGTCACTTAGAGATGCACATGATTATCTAGCATTTATTTCACAAGTAAAACCAAATAGCATAGAAGAAGCAGAAAATGACCCTAATTGGATGATGGCCATGCATAAAGAACTTAACCAATTTGAAAGAAATAATATATTGACTCTATTAAATAGACCCTCAAATCATCTTGTTATTGATACTAAATGGGTTTATAGAAATAAACTAGATGAAAAATGCCAAGTAATTAAAAATAAAGCTAGATTAATGGTTAAAGGATGTAATCAGGAAGAAGGAATAGATTTTGATGAAACTTATTCACCTATAGCAAGATTAGAAGCTATTAGATTATTGCTTGCATTTGCTTGCTACATGGATTTCAAATTATTTAAAATGGATGTAAAAATATATTTTTAAATGGTTTTATTTCAGAAGAAGTTTTTGTAGAACAACCACCAGGATTTGAAAATCATGCTCTTCCAAATCATGTTTTCAAACTTAATAAAGCATTATATAGTATAAAATAAGTACCTAGATGTTGCCCAGGTGGCTTTTCCAAGAGGGGGGTGAATTGAGAATTTGAAAAATCTAAGTAGATATGTGCTGGTAAGTGTAATGTTTAAAATAATAAACAGCAAAAGCAAATGCAAATAGAGAAAGCACAATGCAAACACATCAAATTTAGAGTGGTTCGGAGCAACCCTGCTCCTACGTCCACTATCTAAGACACCACTTGGGATTTTCCCTATATTCACTATCAGAATACAGCCAGATTATTTTACCAGGCTCATAATCCAAACCTAACTTAGTTTTTCAACCAGGCTCACCAAAAACCCAACACTTGGTTTTACACAGGCTAACCAAGAACCTACACTTGGTTTTGAACAGGCTAACCAAGAACCTACACTTGGTTTTGAACAGGCTAACCAAGAACCTATTTGGTTTTTAAATTGGGCTCACCAATAACCCAAGAACTCACAAAAAAGTTAAAGAAAATAAGTAACAAAATGATAAACTAATGTTGTCTGATGGTTGCTGATGCAGCTCAAGAGAAGCCTTCTTAATTGCACTTTAATGCTCTTTAGTGGCTTCTTCAACTTCTTCAATGTATGCTTCAAGCTTCAGATAGGAGTTGGTAAAGTCTTAAAGACTAACTTGAATGCTCTCTTTAGTGCTCTCTTGCTCACAAGCTCATTTAATGTTCAACTAAGCATTAGCCTTCAAAAGTTATCCCAATCCCTTATTTATAGAGTCTTGTACTCTTCTTGAATGGATATAGTCATTGTAGACCATTGGGATGTGATATTTGATCATTGGAGTACTTTTTAAAATTCTAAAAAAAATTTTTGGAACTAGCCGTTACCTGCCTGGAATCGACCTTTGAGTCGGCTCAGATTCTCAGAGAAGTTATGGTCGAGTCGCCTCGCCTCAATCGAGTCATCTCGGTTTCACAGTTATGGTATCTTGACAGTGATTGCTCAAGATACATGAGAGGAGATGTGAAGCAATTCATCTCTCTTGAGGCACTAAATGGAGGGAGTATAACTTTCAAAGATAATGGTAAAGAAAAAATCGTTGGTATCGATAAAGTTTACATCTCCCTTTCTATATGTATTGATGATATCTTGTTAGTTGAAGGATTGAAACATAATTTGCTTAATATTAGTCAATTTTGTAACAAAGATTTTAAAGTTGTTTTTGAATCATCTATTTGCATGGTAGCTTGTCCCGAATGTAATGGAGTGAAATTCATTGGAAATAGGTATGGTAATATCTATGTTGTTGATCTTGATAATTTACTTTTACATGATAGTGAATGCCTAGTTGCTATGAATTCCACTATTAGTGAGACTAGTTGACTTTGGCATGGTAGATTAGGTCATGCAAGCATGCATCTTTTTTCAAAATTATGCAAAAAAGATTTAATAAGAGATTTACCAAAACTTAGTTTTGAAAAAAAATAAAATATGTGAAGCATGTCAATTTGGAAAATAAGCAAAAACTTCTTTCAAACCAAAAAATTTTGCTTCAACTTCTAGGTTGCATTTGGTGGATCGCCTGGGAATCCTGAATGGTAATTTGGATTACCTGCAAGATAGATTATCACTGGATAAATTGCCAGTAATGCTGATTACTGTGTTTGGTATACACGTAATCTATCAGTAAGATTGATTATTGTGTTTGGTATGATAAATAGATTACCGGTAATCTAGGCTCAAATTTTCTAAATATCCCTAAGTCAAATTTATTAAAATTCATATATTATTACATGTTTGACCTGAAACAACCTGTATTTATATATGACAACACTTCAACACTGACAATCCTTAAATTAAGAAAGTGGATCTTTTGTATATAACAGTTGAATCTTTTCCATATTATGTGATCATAAATTAAAATATATTTCAATTCTACCAATCATGGTACAATAGTAACATACATCATAAAATTTTATGACATACAATCCAATAAAAATTAAATAGTAACATAATATAAACAATTCAATAATAATCCAAATAGTACTTTAATATAAATATTGTCTTTCAAACAACCAAACAACCATAACATCCAAAATAATCACAACTGGTAACATAAAATGTCCTAAATATGACTCAAACCAAGGACATCCAATACATGATATTTTCTCAACCTCCGAGGTAGTGAAAAAAAGTAAGTCAGACTTGTACTATCACAAGCAATTATCAATCCAGCTTTAACCATCAATGACTCATGCAACCCCAAATCTTCAATCTTCGCTATTGTCTCATAAACTTTCTTCTTCATCTCTTCATCATTTGCAAGAAACTAGAAACAATTTGCCAACTTATCAATACCTTTACTTGAACTTTCACACATTACTTCAAGATTGTTTATAGTTTTAATCAAAGTACTTGTAAGAGCAACGTCTTCCTCATTAGAAGCCTTCCTTTTTCTTGACCTTGATGAAGAAACACTTTGTTGAACATGATTGGTAGGAGTTTGGGGAATGGAGCTGTAACTCTCAAATTCGATAGGATCTACAAACTGGACCTCCTCTTCACCATTCAATCCCTCTGTAAGGATTTCATTTGCTGCATTTGCAGGATCTTCAACCCTCTGACCTGTTGCACAATCTTTTCCAAATATGATTGAGAGTTTCTCTAAGTATAAGAATGGCTTATTTCGAAGAGCAGATGCTTGAGGATGGCTCAATCATAATGAACCAATATAAATTAAGTAAACTACACATAAAGCAGAAAAAATTAAATAACAATGAAGAAATATTTAATATGTTATGCAATTACCTTGATCCAGTTGTCCCATACATCTTGATCACAAGTAATACATTTTCTTGTATCATCCCATCCAAATCCTGATGTATTCAACATATCATAAATAGCACCATATTGTTGTTTCAACAACTTGAACCTTGATTGGATGTGTGGCTAAGCCTTGATGCTACAATTAGGAATCTTGTTTGCCATCATCTTCTCCAATTGAGGTAAGAACCTAACCTTGAAATTAGCACCCTCTCCCCTCCACATAGGATCATTCTTCAAATCAAGCAGACATCCAATTAGTGTAGCATCTTCCTCTGCATTCCATTGATGCTTCTTCCCCTGGTTCCTCCTTTGACTTATAGAAGCATCCATATCTAAATGATAATTATGTAATATAAAAGATAATAGATGTTTATATTGCAAATTAAAATAACAACAACAATAAGTTGAATAAAGACAAACAATCCGAAAGTAATATTACTATGCATCCATATTCTAAATGGTAGTAATAATGTTCAATCACAATTTGCAACAAGGTTCATATTAAAATAAGAGTCAAATACATAAAATTTGAATACATAACAAAATTTGTAATAGTCTTGAGAATTTCTTCAAGCTCTATATTGGTCCCACAATTGTTGTGCCAAGTCATCCCTAAATTGAGTCCAAGCATTTGTACTCATAACATGATCAATCATTTCTCCTTCATTGCTATTTTCTTCTGTAAGGAGGACATCAGGCATCTCATCTTCAATTGGGTCAATAGACATCTCTCTTCTAATATGGTTATGAAGAAGAGCACATGCATTAATGATTCTTGCTTGTGTTTTTACTGGATAAAATCACTTCTCTCTAAGAATTGTGCATCTCATTTTAAGAAAATCGGAGCATCTCTCAATGACATTTCTAGTAGATGAGTGCCTATAGTTAAAATATTCTTGTGGTGTTGTAGGTTGATGATTTTGTCTCCAATCATTCAAATGATATCGTTGACCCCTATATGGAGTTAAAAACCCTTCTGTATTTGTATATCCAGCATTATACAAGTAATAATAACCTAACATAAGTACAAATCTTGTTAGAAAATAAGTTCAACATATAAATGAAAAGAAGTTTTAAACAAGTAGAGCTATTACCGTGGGTTACTTTTAAACCTCTTGTTCTTGATAACGCATCTCTTAATACTCTACCATCTGCAGCTGATCCTTCCTATCCAGGTAAAATATAGATGAATTGCATATCTTGACTACAAACTCCTAGAACATTCATAGCTATTTCACCTTTTCTTGTTCTGTACCTAGGATTGTATTGTCAAGGACTGTGCATCTAATATATGTCCCATCTAAGGCACCTAGACAATTCTACAATACAAATAAAATATTATTATTATTATAATATAAACTACTTCTTAAATAATTTAAAATGAAGATAATATTTATCTATCTAATTAGAAAAAGTACCTTGAACCATTTCCATCTATAGTTAGTTGAGTTATCAGGAACGAGCTCTGGTTTCTTCAGCAATATTTCATGACAAAGAAGAATAGACTTCAACATAGTTGTAAATTGCCTACTAATTATTTCACCACTCCTAACAAACTATCTTTTAATGACTCTATTCTTAGCATGGTGAGCACATATATGTAAAAATATAGCAACCATCTCCTCGACATACATATTTTTCGTACTCGATAATCTTCCAGTAGTTTGTAACATATCACATAATGCATGAAAACTTCTCCTATCCATGCGCATATTTTCTATACATGCCAACTTAGAATCAAATACAATCTTGTGTAAACTAATTTATTTAATCTTGTGTCTTTCATACTCACCAAAATCAATCCTTTTTCTCTTTTTACTTCTCCTAATCAATAAAGTAACACAATTGTATGCAATATACCAGTTAACGCAACAATGGCCTTATGAAGGTTGATGTACATTGCAATGATAGTTGCTATTTTTAGAAGCAGCTCTACTGGCAGTCGATCCATCTAAATGATAGTATGATCACACAAAAAAATATATTTTTTAGTAATATATTTGAGCACATTTAAATAAATATTTTAATAAATTATAAGTTAAACTAACATCAAATTTAAAATAAATACCAACATATGGGTAGCACTATAGTTTTGGTTATGATTTTGTTCTCTATTTCTTAGGTTTCCACTATTTACTTTTGATTTTCAAACAGTATTTTGGAATGATCTTAAACGGTGTTCTGTGTTTCAAAACTTCTACAGTTTTAATTGCATTTTGTTATATGTAAGTGTGATTGAAGTAGGATAAAATTTGAATAAATTGCTCAGCACCGACTCCTTAAAACTTACATGAAAAACCATATAGGCATTACATCAAACATATGCCAGACATGGAAATTTCATTTAACATACATCACAGATGCATTCATTGCAATGGTGCACTAATTGTTGGAAAGCAAAATAGTAATGCGTGGGTGATAACTTCTTGTTATCTTGCAAGGTTATTATATATATATCTTGTAACATCTAAAGCGCCAAAAAAAAAAATTCTTGTGGAAGTCTTGATGCCTTTCCCATCATGTAGGTAAAGATATGGAAGATGAGGAATAGGTAGAGATAGAGATATTTTGGAATAATCCATCTCTTGCATGTTGCTTCAGAGGCTAAAAAATGAAATGCGATAGCGGCACTCAATCAATGCTCGCTCTCATCTTATCATGGCCAGTGGACATATCTAGACCCAACCTGGACACCAGATCCATACCTGACTCATCAAGGAAAAAAAATATGCCTACAGGATGCTTCCTATTCCTATTTATGGTACTTCTAACACCATTAACAAAAAATGGAAAACAAAATGCCAATAAACGATAACAAATGCCGATAGATTGGGAAGGGGGGAGAGAGAGAGTTGGAGAAAGGGAGAAATATAGAGAGTGAGTGAAAGAGTGGCCATATCTTGGGAGCGCAAGTGAGATGGATGTGCCTGGGGGATGACGATGATGAGGAGGAGAAACCAGAGGAGAGGGAAGAGGATAATTTTGTTCTCACCGAAGCAAAAAGGGACAGGACAATTTTGTCAAAAAAAAAAAGATTACCATATCTCCAGTAATATGGATAGCCACCTCTCCTTAAGGTAATTTGGATTGCCACATGAGAGATAATCCGGATTACAGTTCATGATAATTACCATTAACATAAATACCAAACATAGTTATCTGGTGGGCCCATTTTAAAATTACCAGTAATCTGGATAGATTACCGTCTACAGAATGCAACCCTAGGCTATTAGAGCTACTCCATATGGATCTTTTTGGACCAACTAGGACAGCAAGCCTAGGAGGCAAGAGATATAGATTAGTTATAGTGGATGATTTCTCTTGAATCATTTTCATTATTCTTAAAGTTTTATCGAAAAGTTTCAAATGAAAAAGATACTTCAGTTATTTGTATTCGTAGTGACCATGGTACTGAAAATCAAGATTTCAAAAATTTTTATAATGAAAAAGGAATTAATCATAGTTTTTTTGTACGTAGGACACCTCAACAAAATGGGGTGGTAGAAAAAAAATCATACTTTAGAAAAAATAGCACGCATAATGCTTTCTAAAAATGATCTTCCAAGATATTTTTGGATAGAAGCTATTAATACTACCTGTTATATTTTGAATCATGTTTTAATTTGACCTATTCTAAAGAAAATCCCTTATGAGCTTTGAAAACAAAGAAAACCTACTTTGAAATATTTTCGAGTTTTTGGATGCCTTTGCTTTATTTTGAACAATGATAAATATGATTTAGAAAAATTTGATGCCAAGTTAGATGACGGTATCTTTTCAGGATACTCTATATCTAGCAGGGCATACAAAGTTTTTAATAAAAGAACATTGCTTGTAGAAGAATCAGTGCATGTGGTATTCGAAGAATCTACTAACAAATCCTCTAGAAAAGAGGATACTTCTGATGCATGTTCTAGTGCGAAGGTCTAAAGAAGCTAACTTTGGATGATCCTCTTTTCAAAAAAGATGAAGAAGATCAAAACAAGATGGATGGAGAAGAAGCTACAAGATCCTCACCGAAGCACAAAGATCTACCAAAAGAGTAGAGGTATACTCATGGACATCCTAAGAAATTGATCTTAGGTGATCCATCGAGAGGGATAAGAACTAGATCATCTATTAGAAATGAATGTGATTACATTGCTTTTGTTTTTCAAATTGAACCTAAATATATTGAAGAAGCTAAAAAAGATCCTAATTGGATAATTGCTATGCAAGAAAAGTTAAATCAATTTGAAAGAAACAAAGTTTGGACTCTAATAAAAGGACCAACTAATGTTTTAATTATTGGCACAAAATAGGTGTATAGAAATAAACTAGATGAAAATGGTGTAGTAACTAGAAACAAGGCTAGGCTGGTAGCCAAGGGTTATAATCAAGAAGAAGAAACTGATTTTGATGAAACCTTTGCTCCAGTAGCTAGACTTGAAGCCATTAGATTACTTTTAGCAATTTCATGTTTCATGAATTTCAAACTTTTTTGAATGGATGTTAAATGTATATTTTTAAATAGTTATTTACCTGAAGATGTTTTTATTGAACAACCACCTATATTTAAAAATCATGCACATCCTGGTTATGATTTTAAATTGAACAAAGCACTTTATGGTTTAAAATAAGCACCTTGTGCATGGTATGAAAAACTTAGCAAATTTTTGATTGAAAATAAATTCTCCTAAGGCCATGTTGATACTACCTTATTTCTGAAAATAAAAAATGATGATCTATTAATAGTACAAATTTATGTTGATGATATCATTTTTAGTGCTACTAATGAACCACTTTGTCAAGAGTTTGCCAAGCTTATGCAGGGTGAATTCTAGATAAGTATGATTGGAGAGCTAAATTTCTTTCTCGGACTCCAAATCAAGCAAACAAAAGAAGGGATCTTCATCAACCAAGCTAAGTATATAAAAGAAATCTCAAAAAAATTTGGGATGGAGACTACCAAGCCAATAGGTATACCTATGAGCCCTTCTTTTAAACTTGATAAAGATGAATGTGATAAAAATATTGATCAAAAGTTATATAGGGGTATTATTGGTTCTTTACTATACTTAACTGCTAGTAGACCAGATATCATGTTTAGTATTTGCATGTATACTAGATATCAGTCTGCTCCTAAAGAATCTCATTTATTGGCTGTTAAGCACATTCTTAGATACTTATCTGGTACTATTGATATAGGTCTGTGGTATTCTAGAGATTCTTGAATTAAATTAATTGGATATCTGATGCTGTCTTGCAAACCAAACTATGCAAGATCTTTGGACACTTTCCTCTCTTCTTTCTCTAGTAGATCATCTCTATAGACCTCACAGAAAGAAGAAGGAAATAAAAAGGGAAGAAAGAACTTGGCGCTGGAGTGAGAACCTCAGGTGAAGACACCCCAAAAGAAAAGCTCATAGCCAAGATGAATATTCATGGTGGAAGGAGAGAAATATTCACACCAATTGTTCTCTCTTTGGTTGGCCACCTTTCTTCCTATTTAAATTCAAGTTCTCCCATCCCATCAAAACAAAACTCCAGTGTTTTATTTTATCTGGCTAGGATTTAAGAGGAGTGAATGAGGACTCCTCCTTCTCATATTTTTCCATGCCAAAAGAAGGATTAGCACCATCTAATATTCACGCTTCCTCTCTTTTGTAGCCCAAACACATGGGGCCCATAAGGTAGGCATGTGGAGGGAAGGGGAGACATGAAGAGAGAGTCCCGGTCTGACTGGACTCTAGGTCATGGTCAAAATGAAGTGATTTTATAGTCAAACTGAAGCCGATTTTAAATTCGATTGAACCATTTCGAAGCAGACATTGACCCAACTCAATTAGGATTAATTAATTGAGTTTAACTTAATTAAGTTAAATCTAATTTTATTTAATTAATAATTAATCCATAATTAATTAATTATAACATTTATAATTAGGTTAAATATTAATTATAAAACTTATAATTAGGTCCAAATTGATTTGTTGATTGGTTACTTGAGCTCCTAATGTGTGTGACCCCTTAGGTCCTATCCTGTCTAGTAATGAGACATGCTATAATCTCTATTATACATCATCAAAACTTTTTTCGATGGACTGAAATAATTTTAGCTCAACCCTAATTAGGATCATCGATCCGAAAATAATCCTAATGGGCTCTCATAATCCACCAGTGACACCTAGTAGTATGTAGTGGCAACCCAGCAGAATAAGATTGGAACCCCTAGGTATAGTTACCATGTGATTCGGTTCCTTTACCAAAATCCTGACATGATGTTGGTTACGGATACTCGTCAAACCTATCAGTCATATGCTTAACTTAATTAACTCAAGTCCAATTGTGATATTAATGAAAACACCTTTTCATTATCACCCTACTATGGCCATAGATTTCTGGACATTATCTCATTAAGCTTGCATAGGATTATATCTTACTACTAAGGCTGATAGATTCCTACAAGTGAACACCCTACTCCTACAATAAACTTACTGCAGCCAACGAACACCGCAAGGTCCCATATGGATAGGAACCATGTGATTATGCTGTCAAACTACAGCAACCTTATTATGAGTAGCTGAGACACTCTGGGTCAAGGAACTATTCACACAACTACAGCATCAGGAAGTTATCGACGAGTGAGTAGTCATCCGTATAACTTCCTGTACTTGGTCATGCTCGGTACCGTTAATCTCTATTAACTACCTGCACTCTCACTCCAGTGTCACACACTGTAGGTTAGAGACTCATCTACCCAAAAGAAAAGTGATCTATGCACCGATTTTAATGGATCAATCACCGTCCTCGTGATATTCCAACAATCAGGAGCTTTTAGGAGTTAATCTATAAAGACACATGCCTCAAATTCTTAACTCTTGAGAATATATATCATTGTCCATTAACTCCATGGACGATTCATAGACCCAACAATATGAATGAAATTAATACCCTTTTTATTAATAGGAAAAATTAAGTACAAAGTTTATGCCCTAAAATTAAAATGTGTCAAGCTAACATGGCTTTCAGGGCATACACCTAACATGGACGAGTCTGTTGCCTAGAGAGCAACCCAAGAGGGGGGATGGATTGGGTCAAAAAAAATTTAAAGCTAAGCTTGATAAAATAAGTAGCAAACATCATAATACAAGATATGCAATTCAATTCAACAAGGTACTAAAATTAAAGTGCAATGCTCTAATGTAAAAGTGCAGTGGAAATTAAAAGCAATAAATGAAATGTAAAGAGCAAGGAGGGAGAGAACAAGCAATCACAAACATAACAATCTATAGTGGTTCGGTGCCAACAATGCACCTACATCCACTCCCCAAGATCTCTTGGGAATTCACTATAATCCAATGATTACAGTCGATTAGTTTTTCGGGCTCACTAATCAAAACCCAACTTGTTTTCACAAGGCTCACAAGTCACAACCTCACTTGGTTTTACGGGCTAACCAAGAACCTAATTGCTTTTCACAAGGCTAACCAAAAAACTCCCTTGGTTTTCAGGGCTAACTAAGAACCTAAGTGGTTTTACGGGCTAACCACCAACCTAAATGGTTTTTAAGGCTTATCAAAAACCTCACTTGGTTTTCCAATAGGCTAACCAATAACCATTACAAGATAAAAGATGGAGAAATAAAGAACCAATGTAAGCTATCAATAAAAAAGTAAATAAGTCGATGTAGCTCGATGTAGTGTTGCTTTGCTCTTGTTGAAGCCTTTTGAATGCCCAAGATTGAATGATCTTCAATGCACTTGATAGCTTTGAATGCTTGGAAGGCTTCCCGTTGCTTGAGAGTGGTTAAGCTTTGAATGAATAGGAGTTAAGGTTCTTCTCTCTTCTTTTCTCTTTAAACTCTTTAAGGATATTCATTTTTTTTTTTTTATTTGATTTGGAGCCTTTATATACCTTCCCAAATCCCCAAAATCAAAATCTAGCCGTTATACTTGAAAAACTAGCCATTGAAGGGCATTTGGGAGAGTTCTGCACTTGAAAAAACTAGCAGTTATTGTTGTCAGAACTCCATGTGTCGACACTTCTTCTTCATGTGTCAACACATTTAGTCGACACATGTTCTTCTTAAGTCGACACAAGCTCAAAATGTTCCATTCAGATTTTCTAAAAAAATTAGCTGAGTTGACACATTCTCAGTTGAGTCGACACATTGAGTCGACACATAAGGTCCGTGTGTCGACACATCAACTGTTCCTTCAACTTCTACAAGTTCTGTGGCTTGAAAATCTTAGACGATGTGTTGATCCATGTGTTGACACCTGGAGTCGACACATAAGGTTCATGTGTCGACACATCATCTGTGCCATTTGAAATTTTGCTGCGTACCGGCCTGAGTCGACACACCATCTTCATGTGTCGACACATCATCAAAAAGGTGCAGAAATTGCTGAACTTGTGCTGGAACATGTTTTCATTTGCCTTAGTCATCCATTCAACCAACTCTTTGAGTATCCAAATCTTGTTTTGTGCAATCATTCCATTCAAACTTGGTTCTTCAACATAATTGGGCTACTTCAAATTTTGTGAGCATCCTTTCAATGAAAACACACTTAAAGAAAATCATTAGTCCTCAAATTATACTTAACTATTTTGCTTATCATCAAAATCAATTAGTGGAGTCAACAATCTCTCCCTTTTTGATGATGACAAAACCCTTAAGTATAAATTGCTTCAAAAGTAAAGCTTTAAGAGAATTGATCAAGATGCACAATATTGAAAGCATTAAGTATCAATCATTACTTAAAGATATAATCATTCAAAATACAAGTGATAGAATTTGAGCTTATTTCAAAGATAGAGAGTATCAGAACTTACTTAGAACTTTGATATTTATTTAAATGCAATAAGAACATGTATCATGATACTCTTATAATGAAAATTTCAGCAATTAACAAAGCTCCCCCTGAATTAATGATTCATAACAAAATTTGTGAGAATCTTTTCAAAAACATTGAAAGAGGGGTTTTGAAAATCAAATTTACTTTGAAAAAAGATGAAGCTCCCCCTTTCATAAATTCAGGTTTTCAAAGTATAAAAGTTTTACTCCCCCTTTAGTTTGGAGAAGTAAGCACGTAAACACATTTATACTTAAATAAAATCATGAACTACTCTCCTTTTTTGTTATCATTAAAAGGTAGGAAGTAAAGGAAATGAATAAACAAGACAAAGCATAGTCATTGAATGTATAAAAGCAATTCAAGACATCATTTATGTTCATCAAAGATATAAAAAAGAGAAAACACAAGGTTTTTCATATATGTCAGGAACTTGTACATCAAGTACACAACAAGGATAAAAGTATATGTAAGCATGAAAGTAAACTATCTAGAAATATAAAACTATCTAGAAATATATCAATGTCCTAATCCTCATCCATCGAGTCATCAGAAGATGAATCGATCTTGATCGGTCCGGTATCAGTAAAAGATCGAGCTCGCGGCCATCATGGTCGAAGATCTTGAAGTCTAGTCCTAGTCGGTTGAGGAGGGGTACGGCGTCCACGTCCTCTGCGACGAATATAGGTCCGACCTCTGGCTAAAGCAGTAGAGGTAGAAGCTACGTCCTCCGTAGGAACTGAACTGATCGGGTGAATCATCTCAGCAGCAGCTGGAGCAAGAGTATGATCAAAAGTGGGGCCTGAATTGAGATGCTGAAAGCCGGGTGTATAAAATCCAAGCTCTCGAGTGATTGATGAAGTATGAAGAGTAGAAGTATCAAAAGTTGGTGTAACAGCTGATGATACAGGCATATCAAGAACAACAGTATCAGTTGTAGAAGGTATCGGTGTATCTATAATATGTGTATCAAATGAGGGGGTCTCGATGATAGGTGTCTAAATGTCAGGAGAATCAATGAATGAAATATCAATGTCAAGTAGGTCAACAACAGGACTGAGAATAGGAATCAAAACTGGAACTGAAGTGTGATCAAGTGATCTGGAAGGAGAGGATGGATCAGGTATCGAAGTAGGTGAGAAGGATGGGTCAACAACTGGGCTTGCAGACATGTCATCCGTCACCTCCGCAACTGACTCTAACGTAAGATCAGCAATGTCGAAATAGTCTAAGTCAGTCACCTCATCTCCATCAATATCTTTAATCACTGTATCTCCATCTTATTCTCCAACTCTAGTCTCAACACCATTGTCGATATCAACAATGTCATCAGCTGGTGCTAGGGCAGGTACATTAATAGAAACAGGAACTGTGTCTGCAGTAGGAGCACTCGTAGAAGCTCTGGACAGTGCTGAGAGAATAGCCGAAATACCATCATTAAGACCAATGTGTCTCTCTCTTGTCTCAACAATAAAGATGTCTAGACGCTTTCTCATGATGAAAACATCGATCTCAATGCATCTGACTCTGTCCTCTAGAGTATCTGAAATACCAGGAGTCTCTGTCTGCTTTGGCTATGGCTGGGCAGATGTAGAAGGATCAGACTAAGCTGGCTGTGCTGCCATCTTAGGCTGTGTTTCGCTCGATCCAACCTCACCAGAAAGAATCCGCTCCTCCTCTGTTGTGTCCTCATAAATGTCAGCTGCATCCTCGGCCTGTCCTGATGTCCTCCATGTCCACTGGCCTCGAACTAAGTGATAATCCATGCGATGCAATGACCTGATGTCATACACCTTGGTATGGATCAAAGTATGATGAGGCTCATCTTGGAAGCTGACTCCATACTCTCTGAAAGAAATTGTCAAACACATGCCATACAGTAAGTAGAGTCACTGACTAGACGCTACCTAAGTAATCTGATGGATCATTAGAACAGGAAGATAAATCAGCATTCGCTAAATCAGGGAGACCATCACGAGCAGCTCTCGCTTGGCAATATAGTCAAATAGACCAGTCTTCGACAAAAGAATCCGGGCAACTATATGATGTAGCAGTCTCATCTCCGCAGACAGTCTCAAAGCAGGAACAGTGGCTCCCTCTAGTAAGATATCAGACTCAAAAATACACCGGAGCCCACTAACTCTATCTAACAGACTGTCAATAACTGATCCAGTCAAGGGTATATCCCATACCCTGCTTAGAATCTCTGCTGAAATGGGAATATCCCATCCTCTGACCTGAGCAATCCAGCCATCTGATCCATGGGAAAGTGATCCATAGAACTCTCTCATCAGCCCGAGATAGTATCTCTCGCTGAGCGAACAGAAAGATGCCAAACCAGCATGTCGGATCCATTCTCCAATCCGAAAATGCTACTGGTCCAAGAAAGAGAAGTCCACTCGGCATCCTCCAACCACTGTCTTGGAGCTCATTCGACTAGAAGGTGCAAACAACTGTCATGCTGGCGGATCCGGAGCCCTAAAATCATGTCGTGCCTTCGTTCTCCACTCTTCTTCATGCTGTGACTGACGCGGTCAGTGAACGACTTGTTTGTGAGGATCCATTGTCAACAATTAAGGTTTGGGCAAGGTTTTTGGTGGAAATAGGGAGTTTCTAGGGTTTAGGAGCTAAAACCTAGAAGAAAATCTAACGAAAATGACCACCAAACCTTCAAATCCAAGAAAACGGTGGGTAAAAGCAAAGAAATGAGAGGATGAATAGGGGAGAATGAATTTTGGGAGAAAAATGGTTCGGAAACCCCTAAAATCTCAATTTTCCATCGGGTATGTGTCGACTCATGCATGTGTCGACACATGATGTGTCGACTCATGATGTGTCGACTCATGATGTGTCGACACATTGACTTAAAAACTGAAAAATTTAGAATTTCACTGAATGATCAAAATCAATTAAAGAAACATATATTTGGAGTCAAATCAGTAATGATCAATCATGATATGTCATAAATAAGGTTAAATTTATCTAGTTTGAGTCAAATTAGAAGGAAAGATTTAATCAAATGGATTGATGATCCCAAACTCTCTTTCAATCATACAGAATCGATCTTCCAAGAGAGGTTTAGTTAAAATATCAACTAATTGAAATTCAGTACATATAAATTCAAGCAAAATATCATTATTTTCAACATGATCTCTAATAAAGTGATGCCTAATTTCAATGTGCTTGCTCCTAGAGTGTTGAATAGGATTTTTAGTTAAGAAAGTAGCACTGGTATTATCACATTTAATAGGAGTTCTAGCTAACTTGATTCCAAAGTCTTCAAGTTGTTGCTTAATCTACAAGATTTGAGCACAACAACTTCCTGCTACAATATACTCAGCCTCAGCTGTGGATAGTATAACTGAAGTTTGTTTCTTGCTAAACCATGAGATTAAGTTAATCCAAAGAAATTGGCAAGTTCCACTAGTACTCTTTCTATCTAATCTACAACTAGCAAAGTCTGCATCAGAATATCCAATCAATTCAGCAAAAGAATTTCTAGCATACCACAAACCAATACTAATAGTACCAGACAGATATCTAATAATGTGCTTAATAGCCATAAGATGTGATTCCTTAGGTTCAGACTGATATCTAGCACACATGCAAACACTGAACATAATATCTGGACTACTAGTAGTAAGATACAGTAAAGAGCCTATCATGCCTCTATATAATTTCTGATCCACATATTTACCATTTTCATCTTTATCTAGTTTACATGAGGGGCTCATAGGCGTACCTATTGACTTAGTAGTCTCCATCCCAAACTTTTTAATAATTTCTCTTGTATACTTAGCTTGGTTGATGAAGATACCATCTGAAGTTTGCTTGATCTAGAGTCTAAGAAAGAAGTTGAGTTCTCCCATCATGCTCATCTCGAACTCACCCTGCATAAGCTTAGCAAACTCTTGACAAAGAATTTCATTAGTAGCACCGAAAATGATGTCATCAACATATATTTGTACTACCAATAAATCATTGTCATTCCTTTTTTAAAATAGTGTTTTGTCAACATTTCCTCTAGAAAATTTATTTTCAATAAGAAATTTGCTTAACCTTTCATACCATGCTCTAGGTGCTTGCTTTAATCCATAAAGTGCTTTGTGCAGTTTGAAAACATGATCAAGATGTGCATGACTTTCAAATCCGGGTGGTTATTCAACAAAAACTTTTTCATTTATAAAACTATTTAAGAAAGCACTCTTAACATCCATTTGAAATAATTTGAAGTTCATAAAACATGCAAAAGCTAACAATAGTCTAATTGCTTCTAGTCTAGCAACAGGAGCAAAAGTTTCATCAAAGTCAATCCCTTCCTCCGGATTGTATTCTTTAGAAACTAGCCTAGATTTATTTCTAATGACAAAACCATTTTCATCTAATTTATTCCTAAATAGCCATTTAGTACCAAAAATTGAAACATTAGATGGTCTTTCTACAAGTGTCCAAACATTATTTCTGTCAAATTGTATTAGTTCTTCTTGCATAGCATTGATCCAATTAGAGTCTTTTTTAGCTTCTTCAAAATATTTAGGTTCTACTTGAGATACAAAAGCTATGTAATCACATTCATTTCTAATAGAAGCTCGAGTTCTTACCCCTTTAGATGGATCACCTAAGATTAATTCCTTAGGATGTCCATGAGCATACCTCCACTCCTTAGGTAGATCATGATGCAATGGAATGTCATCTTCTTTTTCATCCTTGTCCTGATTTTCTTCATTTGGTTGAGCTTGATTATCCAATGTCAGCTTCTGAAGTTTGTCAGCACCTGCACATTCATCAAATGTATCCTCTTTTCTCGAGGATGTTTTAGCAGATTCCTCAAATACAATATTTATTGACTCTTGTACAACTAAAGTTCGTTTGTTAAATACTCTGTATGCCCTGCTTGATGTAGAGTATCCTAAGAAAATAGCTTCATCAGACGTGGCATCGAACTTCCCTAGATGATCTTTTCCATTATTCAAAATAAAGCATTTACAACCAAAAACTCAAAAATATTTCAAAGTTGGTTTTCTTTGGTTCCAAAGATCATATGGAGTTTTCTTTAAAATAGGGTGTATCAATACTCGATTCAAAACATAGCAGGCTGATTTATAGCTTTAGCCCAAAAATACCTTGGCAAATCATTTTCACAAAGCATAGTGCGTGTCATTTCTTCTAAAGTATAATTTTTTCTTTCTACTACCCCATTCTGCTGAGGTGTCATAGGTGCAGAGAAATTGTGTTCTATCCCTTTTTCATTACAAAAGTTTTCGAAATCTTGATTCTCAAATTCGAATCCATGATCACTATGGATACAAACGACTAAAACACCTTTTTCATTTGAAACTTTTCTATAAAACTT
Organism: Areca catechu; assembly: GCA_021397845.1. Classification (NCBI taxonomy): domain Eukaryota; kingdom Viridiplantae; phylum Streptophyta; class Magnoliopsida; order Arecales; family Arecaceae; genus Areca; species Areca catechu. The sequence goes on from CM038050.1 coordinate 78,390,964, forward strand.
TATGAATACAGAAAATTAAAACTTTATGAATACAGAAAATGATTCATCTTTTTGTGCTAAAAGGAAAACCCAAGTAAATCTAGAAAAATCATCCTCAATAACTAATCCATATCTCTTGCCTCCTAGACTTGATTTTCTAGTTGGTCCAAAGAGATCCATATGGAGTAGTTCAAGTGGTCTACTAGTAGTTATAAATCCTTTTGGTTTAAAAGAAGTCTTGACTTGTTTTCCAAATTGACATGCTTAGCAAATTCTATCTTTTTCAAAACTGATTTCAGGTAAATCTCTAACTAAATTTTTTTTGCAAAGTTTTGAAATAAGGTACATACTAGCATGCCCTAACCTTCTATGCCACAACCAACTAGTTTCTTTTTTGGTAAAATTCATTGCAACAAGGCATTTTCCATTAGGTAAAGATAGATCATCAAGATCTACAAGATAAATATTTCCACGCCTTTTTCCAATGAATTGTACTCTATTTAAATCTGGACTAGAAATCATGCAATATGATGATTTGAAAACTACTTGAAAACCTTTATCGCAAAATTAACTAATACTTAAGAGATTATGCTTTAAACCATCTACTAGAAGTACATTACTAATACTATTAGAAGGAGTTATGTGAACCTTACCAATTCCAATGATTTTACCTTTACCATTATCACCAAAGGTCACACTCCCTCCATTCAAAGCTTCAAGAGAAATGAATTGCTTCACATCTCTAGTCATGTGCCTTGAGCAACCACTATCAAGATACCAAATTTATTTGTTTTCCTTGGTTGCAAGACACACCTGCAATAAGATCAAGCTTTGTTTTTAGGTACCCAAGCTAACTTGGGTCCTTTCGGGTTAGCATTCAAAATAGTTCCTTTTGGAACCCACACTTTATCAAAAGACATGATTTTTCTAAAATTGCATTGATATGATTTATGACCTAATTTTTTACAAGTAAAACAGGTAATACTAGATGATGCAGGTACAAAAAGGTTTTTGAAATACTTTTGTTGCTTTTGGGATTTATATCCTAAACCTGCCTTGTTGAAAATTGCTCTTTGATTATTTAAAAGTAAATTCAGCTTTTCTGAACCAAAGATGAACTTATCAACAAAAGGTTTGATTTTCTCAAGTTCATTTTTGTATTTTTAATTTTCAAGCTCCAAATCCTTGTTTTTCTTTAAGAGATCATTGTTAGAAACAACATGTTTAGATCTTTTTAGAACTTCATTTTTCATAGCTAAAGCATTATTTTTCTTTTCCAAAACATCTAGCTTAGTTTTCAAAGAACTAACATCATTAAGTAAAGAATTATTTTCTAATGAGAAACTATTAGCATGCTTTTTTAATTTCTTAAGTTTAGATAGTACTAACATATAATCATGCATCAATTCTTCAAAAGCACTTCTAAGTTCATCAAAAGTAAAATCAACTTCAGAGTCGGAACATACCTCTTCGTTATCCTGATATGCCATGAAGCAAAGATTTGCAATTTCTGTCTGCTCTTCTTCTGAACTGGAGTCTTCACTGTCACTCCACGTGGCCATCATTGCTTTCTTCCTTAGTTTCTTCCTTGATTTCTTGAGGAGAGGACAATCAAATTTGTAGTGCCCGGGCTTCTTGCACTCAAAGCATATAGGTACTTCCTTCTCCTTTTTCTTTTCTTTCTCTATTTCTTTTTCCTTTTCCTTTTTCTTGGATTGAAATTTTTTTTCGTAGAGAAACTTCCTCCTCTTCATGAATCTTCTAAATTTTTGGGCAAGGAGGGCTTCTTCACCTTCTTCTTCTTCATCATCATCGAACTCATCAATCAAGGATTCTTCTTGAACATTTGATTTAAAAGCGATCCCCTTCTTCTTTTTATCCAAGTCCATTGATTTCTGTTTCAAGTTGAGCTCATAGGTCATGAGCGATCCTACTAGCTGCTCAAGTGGAAGCTTGTCTATATATTTTGTCTCTTGAATTGCGGTCACCTTTGGATCACACGACGTTGGTAGTGACCTAAGAATTTTATTCACAAAATCAGTATTAGATATGACTTTACCAAGACTCCTCATAGCATTTACAATATTTGTAAAACGTGTGTACATATTAGTAATAGATTCATTTGGTTCCATCCGGAACATCTCATATGTGTGCACTAACATATTGACTTTAGTGTTCTTCACTTGATTGGTACCCTCGTGGGTAACTTCAAGTGTATCCCATATTTCTTTGACGGATATGCATGTAGATATCCTATTGAACTCACTAGGATCTAATGCACAATACAAGAGATTCATTGCCTTAACATTGATCTCAGATTGTTTAATATCATTTTCATCCCAATCCTCTTCAAGTTTTGGGATGGAAACATCATTAACCACCACCGAAGGAACATGAGAATATTTATCAACTACTTTCCATAAATTGTAATCTATAGAATGTATATAAATTCTCATCCTAGTTTTTCAATAAGTGTAATTTGCCTCATTGAAAAATGGAGGTCTGTTTGAGGCTTGTCCCTCAACTATACTAGTACCAATTAGGGTTGCCATAGATCTTTACTCAAGGCGGTAAGCCTATATACTGAGAACAAGGCTCTGATACCACTTGTTGCCCAGAGAGCAACCCAAGAGGGGGCGTGAATTATGTCAAAAAAATTTAAAGCTAAGCTTGATAAAACAAGTAGCAAACTTCACAAGACAAGATATGCAATTCAATTCAACAAGGTACTAAAATTAAAGTGCAATGCTCTAATGTAAAAGTGCAGCAAAAATTAAAAGCAATAAGCGAAATGTAAAGAGCAAGGAGGGAGAGAACAAGCAATCACAAACACAACAATCTATAGTAGTTCAGTGCCAACAATGCACCTACATCCACTCTCCAAGATCCCCTTGGGAATTCACTATAATCCAATGATTACAGCCAATTAGTTTTCCGGGCTCACTAATTAAAACTCGACTTATTTTCACAAGGCTCACAAGTCATAACCTCACTTGGTTTTACGGGCTAACCAAGAACCTAATTGGTTTTCACAAGGCTAACCAAAAACCTCCCTTGGTTTTCTGGGCTAACCAAGAACCTAAGTGGTTTTGCGGGCTAACCACCAACCTAATTCGTTTTCAAGGCTTACCAAAAATCTCACTTGGTTTTCCAATAGGCTAACCAATAACCTTTACAAGATAAAAGATGGAGAAATAAAGAACCAATGTAAGCTTTCGATAAAAAGCAAATAAGTCGATGTAGCTCGATGTAGTGTTGCTTTGCTCTTGTTGAAGCCTTTTGAATGCCCAAGATTAAATGATCTTCAATGCACTTGATAGCTTTGAATGCTTGGAAGGCTTCCCTTTGCTTGAAAGTGGTTGAGCTTTTAATGAATAGGAGTTAAGGCTCTTCTCTCTTCTTTTCTCTTTAAACTCTTTAAGGATATTCAATTTCATTTTTTCTTGATTTGATTTGGAGCCTTTATATACCTTCCCAAATCCCCAAAATCAAAATCTAGCCATTATACTTGAAAAACTAGCCATTGGAGGGCATTTGGGAGAGTTATGTGCTTGAAAAAACTAGCCGTTATTATTGTCAGAACTTCATGTGTCGACATTTCTTCTTTATGTATCGACACATTAGGTCGACACATGTTCTTCTTGAGTCGACACAAGTTCAAAATGTTCCATTCAGATTCTCTGAAAAAATCAACTGAGTCGACACATTCTCAGTTAAGTCGACATATTGAGTTAACACATAAGGTCCGTGTGTCGACACATCAACTGTTCCTTCAACTTCTACAAGTTCTGTGGCTTGAAATTCTCAGGCGATGTGTTGATCCATGTGTTGACACCTGGAGTCGACATATAAGGTCCATGTGTTGACACATCATCTGTGCCATTTGAATTTTTGCTACGTACTGGGCTGAGTCGATACACCAACTTCATGTGTCGACACATCATGTCATGTGTCGACACATCATGTCATGTGTCGATATCTTGAGTCGACACATCATCAAAAAGGTGCAAAAATTACTGAACTTGTACTGGAACATGTTTTCATTTGCCTTAGTCATCCATTCAACCAACTCTTTGAGTATCCAAGTCTTTTTTTGTGCAATCATTCCATTTAAACTTGGTTCTTCAATACAATTGGGCTACTTCAAATTTTGTGAGCATCCTTTCAATGAAAACACACTTAAAGCAAATCATTAGTCCTTAAATTATACTTAACTATTTTGCTTATCATCAAAATCAATTAGTGGAGTCAACATAGTCGACTCGAGGGGTTCGAGCTAACTCATCCAGAGTGGTCTCTACAGCATGGAGTCGACTCGAGGGGATCGAGCCGACTCGGATGATGGGATTTTTGAATCACGTGTCACCGCGCCAAGGAAGTTCTAGAGGGCTAGGTCCTTTACGATCTAGGTATATATATATGTAAGTTGGGATGGTTATGAGTGAGGGAAAAAGAGAGAAGGTCATTTGTAACAAGTATGTTGACTCCATTAAATGATTTTGATGATAAGCAAAACGGTTAAGTATAAGTTGAGGACTAATGAAATTTCAAAAATTTGATGAAGCCAAATTGTTTTGAAGAAGCCAAGTTTGAATGAAAAGATTGCTCAAAGAAGACTTGGACACTCAAGAGTTGGTTGATTGAATGGCTAAGATAAATGGAAATATGTTCCAGCTCAAATTCAGCACTTTCTGTGATTTTTTGAGGGATGTGTCGACTCAAAGTGTCGACACATGACATGAAGTGTCGACACATGAAGATGAAGTATCGACTCAGGCCGGTATGCAGTAATGTTTCAATTGGCACAGATGAAGTGTCGATACATGGAGCTGAAGTATCGACTCAAGGTGTCGATACATGGATCAACACATCGCCTGGACTTTCAAGCCACAGACTTGTAGAAGTTGAAGGAATAGCTGAAGTGTCGACACATTGAAGCAAGGTGTCGACTCAACTGAGAAAGTATCGACACATCTGAGATTTCCAAAGAATTTGAATGGAGCAATTTGAACTAGGTTTCAACTCAAGAAGAACATGTGTCGACTTTATATGTTGACTCAACTGAGAAAGTATCGACACATGGAGTTTCGACAACAGTAACGGCTAGTTTTTTCAAATGCAGAACTCACCCAAAATGCACCCAACAGCTAGTTTTTCAAGTCTAACAGCTAGAATTCAGTTTTGAGGCCTTGGAAAGGTATTTATATACTCTAAATCAAATCAAAATAGATGATATCGAAGAACATTAAAGAGTTTTGAGAAGAGAGAAGAAAAGAGAGCTTTAACTCCTATTCATTGAAGTTTCAACTACTCTCAAGCTAAAGGAAGCCACCAAGCATTCAAGAGCCTTCAAGAGCATTGAAGATCATCCATACTTGGGCATTCAAAAGGCTTCAACAAGTTCAAAGCAACTCTACATCCAGCTACCTTGAGATATTCGCTTTATTTTAGAAAGCTTACATTGGTTCTTTACTTTTAAACCATATTTCTTGTAAGGGTTCTTGGTTAGCCTATTGTAAAACCAAGTGTGGTTATTGGTAAGCCTTGGAAAATCAATTAGGTTGCTAGTTAGCCCGCAAAACAACTTAGGTTCTTGGTTAGCCCGGAAAACCAAGGGAGGTTATTGGTTAGCCTTGTGAAAACCAACTAGGTTCTTGGTTAGCCCGTAAAACCAAGTCAGGTTTTGACTTGTGAGCCTTGTGAAAATAAGTTGGGTTTTGATTAGTGAGCCCAGAAAACTAATCAACTGTAATCTTGTGATTATAGTGAATTTCCAAGGGAATCTTGGAGAGTGGATATAGGTGCATTGTATAGCACTGAACCACTATAGTTCTTGATGTTTGTGATTGCTTGATCTCTTTCTCTTTGCTCTTTATTTATTGCTCTTAATTTCCACTGCACATTTATTTTAGAGCATTGCAATTGTTTTAATAGTACCTTGCTAACTTACTTGTTGAATTGGATTGCATTACTTAGTATCAAGTTTTATTAAGTTAGTTTATCAAATCAATTTTTAGAGACCCAATTCACCCTCCCTCTTGGGTTGCTTACTGGGCAACAAGTGGTATCATAGCCCTATTCTTAGTGTATAGGCTTTACCACCTTGAGTAAAGATCTATGGCAGCCCCAATTGGTACTGGTATAGTTGAGAGACAAGCCTCAAATAGACCTCCATTTTTTAATGAAACAAATTATACGTATTAGAAAACTAGGATGAGAATTTATATGCATTTTATTGATTACAACTTATGAAAAGTAGTTGATAATGGTCCTCATATTCCTTCAGTGGTGGTTAATGGTGTTTCCATCCCAAAGCTCGAAGAGGATTGGGATGAAAATGATATTAAACAATCCACGATCAATGCTAAGGCAATGAATCTTTTTTATTATGTGTTAGATCCTAGTAAATTTAATAGGATATCTACATGCATGTCTGCCAAAGGAATATGGGACACACTTGAAGTTACCCATGAGGGTACCGATCAAGTGAAGAATACTAAAGTTAATATGTTAGTGCACACTTATGAGATGTTCCGTATGGAACCAAATGAATCTATTACTGATATGTATACAAGATTTACTGATATAATTAATGGTATGAGAAGTCTTGGTAAAGTCATGTCTAATGCTGATCTTGTGAATAAAATTCTTAGATCACTTCCAACATCATGGGATCTAAAGGTGACCGCAATTCAAGAAGCAAAGGATATCGACAAGCTACCTCTTGAGCAGCTAGTTGGATCGCTCATGACTTAAGAGATCAATCTCAAACAGAAATCAATGGACATGGATAAGAAGAAGAAGGGGATTGCTTTCAAGTCAAATATTCAAGAAGAATCCTCAATTGATGAGTTTGAAGATGAAGAGGAAGAAGAAGGTGAAGAAGCCCTCCTTGCACGAAAGTTTAGAAGATTCATGAAGAGAAGAAAATTTCCTTACAAAAAGAAGTATCAATCCAAGGAAAAAGGAAAAGAGAAAGAGAAAGAAAAAGAAGAAGGAAGTACCTATATGCTTCGAGTGCAAGAAGCCGGGACACTACAAGTTTGACTGTCCTCTCCTCAAGAAATCAAGAAAAAAATTAAGGAAGAAAGCAATGATGGCCACTTGGAGTGACAGTGAAGACTCCAGTTCTGAAGAAGAGCAGACCGAAGTTGCAAATCTCTACTTTATAGCACATCAGGACAATGATGAGGTAAATTTTGATACTGAAATTGATTTCACTTTTGATGAACTTAGAAATACTTTTGGAGAACTCATGCATGATTATAAACTAGTTTTATCTGAAAATAAGAAATTGAAAAAGCATGCAAATAGTTTTTCTTTTGAAAACAATTCTTTACTTAATGATGTTAGTACTTTGAAATCTAAATTAGATGTTTTAGAAAAGAAAAATAATGCTTTGTCTATGGAAAACGAAGTTTTAAAAGACCTAAAAATATCATTTCTAACAATGACCTTTTAAAGAAAAATAAGAATTTAGAACTTGAAAATGCTAAATACAAAAATGAACTTGAAAATATAAAACCTTTTGTTGAAAAATTTACTTATAGTTCAGAAAAATTAAATTTACTTTTAAATAATCAAAGAGCAATTTTTAATAAGGAAGGTTTAGGATATAAACCACAGAAGCAATAAAAGTATTTCAAAAACTTTTTTATACCTACATCATCTAGCATTACTTATTTTACTTGCAAAAAGCTAGGTCATAAATCATATCAATGTAATTTTAGAAAAATCATTTCTTTTTGTAAAATGTGGGTTCCAAAAGGAACCATTTTGAATGCTAACCCTAAAGGACCCAAGTTGGCTTGGGTACCTAAGAACAAAGCTTGAACTTATTGCAGGTGTGTCTTGCAACCAAGGAAAAAAAAAGAGTTTGGTATCTTGACAGTGGTTGCTCAAGGCACATAACTGGAGATGTGAAGCAATTCACTTCTCTTGAAGCTTTGAATGGAGGGAGTGTGACATTCGGTGATAATGGTAAAGAAAAAATTATTGGTATTGGTAAGGTTCACATAACTTCTTCTAAGAGTATTAGTAATGTACTTTTAATAGATGGTTTAAAGCATAATCTTTTAAGCTTTAGTTAGTTTTGCGATAAAGGTTTTTAAGTAGTTCTTAAATCATCATATTGCATGATTACTAGTCAGGATATAAATGCAGTATAATTTATTGAAAAAAGGTATGAAAATATTTATTTAGTAGACCTAGATGATCTATCTTTGCCTAATGGAGAATGCCTTGTTGCAATGAATTCTATTAAAGAAGAGACTAGTTAGCTATGGCATAGAAGATTAGGGCATGCTAGTATGTATCTTATTTCAAAACTTTCTAAAAAGAATTTAGTTAGAGATTTACCATAATTTTATTTTAAAAAAGATAGAATTTGTCAAGTATGTCAATTTGGTAAACAAGTCAAAACTTCTTTCAAACCAAAAGAATTTGTAACTACTAGTAGGCCACTTGAACTACTTCATATGGATCTCTTGGGACCAACTAGAATATCAAGTCTAGGAGGCAAGAGATATGGATTAGTCATTATGGATGATTTTTCAAGATTTATATGGATTTTTTTTTTAGCACGAAAAGATGAATCATTTTCAGCATTTATAAAGTTTTATAGAAAAGTTTCAAACGAAAAAGGTGTTTCAGTCATTTGTATTCGTAATGATCATGGAACTAAATTTGAAAATTATGATTTCAAAAACTTTTGTAATGAAAAAGGAATATAACATAATTTTTCTGTACCTAGGACACCTCAGCAGAATAGGGTAATAGAAAGGAAAAACCATACTTTGGAAGAAATGGCATGCACTATGCTTTATGAAAATGATTTGCCAAGATATTTTTGGGCTGAAGCTATTAATATAGCCTGTTATATTTTAAATCGAGTTTTAATCCGCCCTATTTTAAAGAAAACTCTATATGAGCTTTGGAACCAAAGAAAACTGACTTTAAAATATTTTTGAGTTTTTGGTTGTAAATGTTTTGTTTTGAATAATGGAAAGGATCATCTTGGAAAGTTCGATGCCAAGTCTAATGAAGGTATCTTCTTAGGATACTCTACATCAAGCAGGGCATACAGAGTATTTAATAAACAAACTTTGGTTATAGAAGAGTTAGTGCATGTTGTTTTTGAAGAATGTACTAACACATCCTCGAGAAAAAAGGATACATCTAATAAATATGCAGGTGCTAACAAGCTTTAGAAGCTGACATTGAATGATCAAGCTTAACCAAATGAAGAAGATCAAGACAAGGATGAGAAAGAAGATGACACTTCAAAGCATCAAGATCTATCTAAGGAGTGGAGGTATGCTTATGGACATCCTAAGGAATTAATCTTAGGAGATCCATCTAAAGGGATAAGAACTCGAGCCTCAATTAAAAATGAATGTGATTATCTAGCATTTGTATCTTAAGTAGAACCTAAATGTTTAGAAAAAGATGAAAAAGATTCTAATTGGATCAATGCTATGCAAGAAGAACTAATTCAATTTGATAGAAATAATGTTTGGACACTTATAGAAAGACCATCTAATGTTTCAATTATTGACACTAAATGGGTATTTAGGAATAAATTAGATGAAAATGGTATTGTTGTTAGAAATAAAGCTAAGCTAGTTGCTAAAGGCTACAATCAGAAGGAATGAATCGACTTTGATGAAACTTTTGCTCTTGTTTCTAGACTTGAAGCAATTAGGCTATTATTAGCTTTCGCTTGTTTTATGAATTTCAAATTATTTCAAATGGATTTTAAGAGTACTTTTTTAAATGGTTTTATAACTGAACAAGTTTTTGTTCAACAACCACCAAGATTTGGAAATCATGCACATCCTAATCATGTTTTTAAATTACACAAAGCACTTTATGGATTAAAGCAAGCACCTAGAGCATGGTATGAAAGATTAAGCAAATTTCTGATTGAAAATAAATTTTCTAGAGGAAATATTGATAAGACACTATTTTTGAAGAAGAAAGACAATGATTTATTAGTAGTGCAAATATATGTTAATGATATTATTTTTGGTGCTACTAATGAAATTCTTTATCAAGAGTTTGCTAAGCTAATGTAGGGTGAGTTCAAGATGAGTATAATGGGAGAACTCAATTTCTTTCTCGAACTCAAGATCAAGCAAACTACTGATGGTATCTTCATTAACCAAGCTAAGTACACAAGAGAAATTATTAAGAAGTTTGGAATGGAGACTACTAAATTAATAGGTACACTTATGAGCCCCTCTTGTAGACTTGATAAAGATGAACATAGTAAATCTATGGATCAAAAGTTATACAGAGATATGATAGGCTCCTTATTGTATCTAATTGCTAGTAGACCAGATATAATGTTTAGTATTTGCATGTGTGCTAGATATCAGTCTAAACCAAAGAATCACATATTATGGCTGTTAAGCACATTCTTAGATATCTGTCTGGTACTATTAGTATTGGTTTATTGTATTCTAGAAATTTTCTGCTGAATTAATTGGATATTCTGATGTGGATTTTGCTGGTTGTAAACTGGATAGAAAGAGTACTAGTGGTACTTGCCAATTTCTTGGAGTTAACTTGATCTCATGGTTTAGCAAAAAATAAACTTCAGTTGCACTATCCATAGCTGAGGCTGAGTATGTTGCAGCAGGAAGTTGTTGTGCTCAAATCTTGTGGATTAAGCAATAACTTGAAGACTTTGAAATCAAGTTGGCTAGTACACCTATTAAATGTGATAATACCAGTGCTATTTGTTTGACTAAAAATCCTATTCAACACTCTAGGAGTAAGCACATTAAAATTAGACATCATTTTATTAGGGATCATGTAGAAAATAATGATATTTTGCTTGAATTTATTTGTACTGAATTTCAATTGGCTGATATTTTGACTAAAGCTCTTCTGGAAGATCGATTTTGTATGATAAGAAGAGAGCTCGAGATCATCAATTTGTTTGATTAAATTTTTCCTACATTTGACTCAAACTATATCAATTCAATCTTAATCATGATAAATCTTATTCAATCATTGTTGATTTGACTCCAAATTTATCATATTTCAATTAATTTTGATCTATCCTTGAAATCCCTGATTTTTGGTTTTTAAGTCGATATGTCGACACATCGATGTGTCGACACCTAAATGTGTCGACACATGAACGACAGTGGACTGAGATTTAAGGGGTTTCCAAACTATTTTTCTCCCCAAATTTTTTCTCCTTCGAGCCGACACAAGGGTTTAAGGTATCTCTACTATTCTCACTCCCTATTTCACTATTTTAGCCATTGTTTCATTGATTTGGAAGATCGGTAGCTAGTTTTTTGGTTGGATTCTGCCTAGGTTTTGATTTCTAAATCCTAGAAACCCTTGATTTCCACCAAAACCTTGCCCAATCCTTCAATCTAAGCAATGGGTACTCGCAAACAAGTTGTTCATTGACCTCGTCAGTCAAACCAAGAAGAAGAGCATCGGACGAAGGCCCGACATGAGTCTAGAGCTACGGATCCGCCCGCACGACCCTTGTTTGTTCCGTCTAGCCGGATGAGTTCAAAGACTATAGTTGGAGGATGTCGAGTGGATTTCTCATTTGTCGACCAATAGCATTTTCGGATTGGAGATTGGATTTGTCAGCCTGGTCTAACTACTTTCTATTCACTTAGTGAGAGGTATTATCCCAGGCTGATGAGAGAGTTTTATGGATCACTCGCCCGCGGGATAGATGGTTGGTTAGCACAGGTCAGAGGATGAGATATCCCCATTACTTCAAAGATTTTGAGCAGAGTATGGGATATACCGATGACAAGATCTGTTGTTGACAATTTGATGGATCGAGTCAGTAGTCTTTAATGCATTTTTTAGTACGACATTCTACTAGAGGGAGCCACTGTACCAGCATCCAGGTTATCCGTAGAGATAAGGCTATTGCACCACATCATCGCCCGGATTCTTCTGCCGAAGACTAGACGTTTTGACTATATCACAGAGCGGGAGTTGATACTGATGGTACATCATATTACAGAGGCATCGACTAGCCAGAGGCTCTGCTTACCGTATGGCATGGGACTGACAGTTCTATTTCGGGAGTATGGTGTCAACTTTCAAGATGAGCTTTATCATACATTGCTTCATATCGATGTATATGACATTAGATCAATGCATCGGATGGGCTATCACATGTTTCGAGGCTAATGGACACATAGGATATCAGGTCAGGCTGACGATCGAGCTGATGATGATGATGCAGCAGAGGAGGAGCAGATTCTTTCTGGTGAGGCTGGACCCAGTAAGACTCAGCCTAAGATGGCAATGCAGCCAGTAGTTGCTCCTCAGTCTGATCCTTTCACATCTGCACAGCCTCAGCTAGCACAGACGGAGACTCCTGCATGTCAGATAGTTTAGAGGACAGAGTCAGACGATCGAGATTGACGTGTTCATCATGAAGCAGCGTCTTGACATATTCATAACTGAGATGAGAGAGAGCCATATTGGACTTAGTCATGGCATCTCGGCTATTCTTTCTGCACTGTCCAGATCTTCAGCGAGTGCTCTGACTGCTGACACTGCTCCTGCACCTGCTCATATACCTGCTCTTGCACCAGCTAATGACATTGTTGACATTGATACTAGTGTTGATACTGCTGTTGGAGATGATGATACTGTTGGTGATATAGTTATTGGAGATGATGATGGAGACGAGGAGACTAACTTAGATAGATTTGACATTGCTGATCTTACTTCAGAGCCAATTATGGAGGTGACGGATGACTTACCTACAAGCCCTGCCGTTGACCCATCTTGTTCACCAGTCCAGATTCCTATTCCATCTTCTCCTTCTAGATCGGATGATCGCACTCCTGTTCCCATTCCTATTCTCTCTCTAGTGATCGATACACCTATTATTGACTTCCCTAATATTAATTTCCCTGATATTCATACACCTATCCTTGAGACCTCCATTATTGATACACCAATTATTGATATATCGATTCATTCTACAGCTGATACTATTGTTCTTGATACACCTGTTGTTACATCAGTTAAGACCCCTATCTTTGACACTCCTACTCTTCACACATCATCACTGATCCAAGATCTTGGGTTTTATACACCCGGCTTTCAGTATCTCAACTCAGGTCCTTCATTTGATCACACACCTCTTCCAGCGATGGCTGAGATGGTTGACCCGATCACTTCCGTTCCTGCAGAGGATATTAGTTCTACCTCTACTGTTCCAGCCAGAGGTTGGATATATGCTCGTTGCAGAGGACGTGGTCGTCGCACCCCTCCACAGCCGACGAGGACCAGACATAGAGATCTTCAATCGAGATGGTCGAGAGCTCGCTTCTTCGCTGATACAGGACCAATTGAGATCGGTTCATCTTTGGATGAGTCCATGGATGAGGATTAGGGTTTTTTTATGTACTTCTAGATAGTTTGCTTTTTATGCTTCTATGTATCTTTATCCTTGTTATGTATCTGTTGTACAACTTTTAAGTTTATATGAAAAACCTTTGTTGTTCCTCATCTCTATGTATTTGATGCAAATGAATGATATATCTTGAATTACTCTTCAATGTCTTCACTCTTGAATGAATGAATGAATTTTAAAGGGAGAGTAGTTCTGATTACTCAATCTATCTATTTTCACTACCTTTTTAATGATAACAAAAAGGGAGAGTAATTTAGTGAGATTTAAGTATAAATGTGTATACTTCACAAAAATAAAGGGAGAGTTGTTTTGATTTATATTTTTGATGTATATTTGTGATATGCAAGTAGTAAACATTTTTTTTGAAAACCTGAATTGAAAATCATTTACAAAATTTTTTAAGAAAGGGGGAGCTTTACTTTATTTTTATTTGGAAATCCTTTCAAAATGAATTTCATCTTAAAACCCCTCTTTAAATGTTTGAAAAGCTTCTCAAAAATTTTGTTATGAATCATTGATTCAGGAGGAGCTTTGTTGTTTGCTAAAACTTTCATATAGAGTATCATGATACATGCTTTCTATGCATTTAAATGAATATCAAAACTCTGATACTCTCTATCTTTATAACAAGCTCTGGCACTATTACTTGTGTTCTGAATTATCATATCAATAATGGAAGTAATGTTGACATACTAAATGCTTTCAATTTTATGCACCTTGATCAATTCTCTTAAAAGCTTTATTTTAAAGCAATTTATACTTAAGGGTTTTGTCATCATCAAAAAGGAAAAGATTGTTGACTCCATTAATTGATTTTGATGATAAGCAAAATGGTTAAGTATAAGTTGAGGACTAATGATTTGCTTTGAGTGTGTTTTTATTGAAAAGGTGCTCACAAAATTTGATGAAACCCAATTATTTTGAAGAAGCCAAGTTTGAATGAAAAGATTACTCAAAGAAGACTTGAACACTCAAGAGTTGGTTGATTGGATGGCTAAAACAAATGAAAATATGTTCCAGCTCAAATTCAGCACTTTCTGTGATTTTTTGAGGGAAGTGTCGACTCAAAGTGTCGACACATGATATGAAGTGTCGACACATGATATGAAGTGTCGACACATGAAGATGAAGTGTCGACTCAGGCCGGTACATGGTAATATTTCAATTGGTACAGATGAAGTGTCGATACATAGAGCTGAAGTATCGACTCAAGGTGTCGACACATGGATCAACACATTGCCTGAGACTTTCAAGCCACAGAACTTGCAGAAGTTGAAGGAATAGCTAAAGTGTCGACACATGGAATCAAGGTGTCGACTCAAGGTATCGACTCAACTAAAAAAGTGTCGACACATTTGAGAGTTCCAGAGAATCTGAATGGAGCAATTTGAACTATGTGTCGACTCAAGAAGAGCATGTGTCGACCTTATGTGTGACTCAACTGAGGAAGTGTCAACAGATGGAGTTTTGGCAATAGTAATGGCTAGTTTTTTCAAATGCAGAACTCGCCCAAAATATCCCCAACGGCTAGTTTTTCAAGTCTAATGGCTAGAATTTGGTTTTGAGGTCTTGGGAAGGTATTTATATACTCTAAATCAAATCAAAATAGATGATATTGAAGAACATTAAAAAGTTTTGAGAAAAGAAAAAAAAAAGAGAGCTTTAACTCCTATTCATTGAAGTTTCAACCACTCTCAAGCTAAAGGAAGCCACCAAGCATTCAAGAGCCTTCAAGAGCATTGAAGATCATCCATACTTAGGCATTCAAAAGGCTTCAACAAGTTCAAAGCAACTCTACATCAAGCTACATCGAGATATTCGCTTTATTTTAAAAAGCTTACATTGGTTCATTACTTTTAAACCATATTTCTTGTAAGGGTTCTTGGTTAGCCTATTGTAAAACCATGTAAGGTTATTGGTAAGCCTTGAAAAACTAATTAGGTTGGTGGTTAGCCTGCAAAACCACTTAGGTTCTTTGTTAGCCTGGAAAACCAAGGGAGGTTGTTGGTTAGCCTTGTGAAAACCAATTAGGTTCTTGGTTAGCCCGTAAAACCAAGTCAGGTTTTGACTTGTGAGCTTTATGAAAACAAGTCGGGTTTTGATTAGTGAGCCTGGAAAACTAATCGGCTATAATCTTGTGATTATAGTGAATTTCAAGGAGATCTTGGGGAGTGGATGTAGGTGTATTGTATAGCACTGAACCACTATAGTTCTTGGTGTTTGTGATTGCTTGATCTCTCTCTTTGCTCTTTATTTATTGCACTTAATTTTCGCTACACATTTATTTTAGAAAATTACAAATATTTTAATAGTACCTTGCTAACTTGTTGAATTGGATTGCATTACTTAGTATCGAGTTTTATTAAGTTAGTTTGTCAAATCAATTTTTAGAGACCCAATTCACCCCCCCTCTTGGATTGCTTACTGGGCAACAAAGTCTAAGGAAACAACCGAAATCAAGAAACCCCTCCATTTCTTCTTGATCTCGTTCTTTCTTCTTTCCATCTTCTTCACTTCTTGATCAATCCAAGGGATCGATTGATCTTTGTTTGACATGTATCCTATCGTGATCATTGTGGATTGCTGGCAGAGGGTCTTTCGTGCACCTAGATCGCTTCTGCTAGGCATGGATTCGTCGGATCATCTCCATCAATGGATGTAGGAGCTGGGTTGCTCCAAACCATTCCAGATTTTATGGTGTTTGTGCTTGCTCTTGTTTTTGCATACTTATTTACTTTTGCTTGCAATACTCTATCACTTCACTCACCATATAAAGTTTTCAAAAGGCACATACTTGCTATATTTTTTATATACCCAATTCACCCCCTCTTGGGTTGGCCAACTAGGCAACAAGTTGTATCAAAGCCATGTCTCAGTGCCATTAATCTAATAATTAAGAGAAAAGTTCTATGGTAACCCAAACGAGCACATCTTTGATCGAAGGTCAATCAAGTAATAGACCTCCACTATTCACTGGCACCAATTATTGACTTTTATCTTGATTTTGATAATTAACAAAATACTTAAGTATATTTGAGTACTGTTGCTTGTTAAAGTATGTCTTATTAGAAAAAGGTACTCATTAAGTTAGCTGAATGGATTGCTTGTCAAATAGTTGAAGAAGTCCTCTTTATGGATGAAACTTTGAAGATAAATGGACTTAAGTATATAAGAATGGCTTGAAAGGACTTAAGTTTTAAGTTCGAAGAAGATTCAGTAGAGTTTCAGTTCAATTTTGGAAAGTTTTAGCAAGTGTTGACTCACTATGCAAGTGTCGACTCAAAGTGTCAACTCATAGAAGCCTGAGCTGATATGCAGAAGAAGTTTCAGATGGCATGGTTGAAGTGTCAACTCATGTAGCTCAAGTGTCGACTCATGTGTCGACTCAAGGCCTATTGACCCTTGGAATGATTTTGATGATAACAAAATATTGGAGCATGTATTTGTTACTAACACTTTTAAATATTTGAGAAGTTTTTGTAAGATGTGTCAAAAGAACAATCATTCTACCTACATTTCAGTAATCTATGTAGTAAATTAGTGTAATCATGAAAAGTGGTCAAATATTGAAAAGCCCTAAATAATTTAAGTGTACATTCTAGTAAAGAGGGCAATTCTATAAAATCTTTATGTTTAAATTACTTAGATTAGGACTGTAAGAAGTTTGGAAGTCCTTGGAAGCTTTTGGAAGAATTTTGGAAGATCTCGATTGAAGTTCACTCGAGCCGACTCAAGCAAGAGAGCCGACTCATTGTTCTGGCACATCACAATGGTTTCTAGCACGTAGACATCTGAGCTAACTCGAAGGAACCCGAGCCAACTTGTCTAGAGTATAAATTGTCAATTTTTTGAAGTCAGACAACTGAGCTGACTCATGTGCAACCGAGTCGACTCTTCAAGAGTATGGAAAAATTAGTTCTAAGAGAACCAGTCTGGCGAGCTGACTCGATCAAAGTGCACTTTCAGCATGACTAAGAATTCGAGCCGACTCGACCCAACTAAGCCGACTCGAATCCCTATTTTAGGTGTATAATGGCAAGTTCTAGAATCAATTTTTTGAATCTAAGAAGTACTCCAACGATCATATTTCAATTTCCAAGGCTCTATAATGGTCATATCTACTTGGAATCAGTTCAAGGGACTATAAATAAGGGATTTAAACAAGTTTTGAAGAACTTTTTTGAAAACTTTATGAGAGCATTAAATATCCAAGAAGTGCATTCAAGAGAGTACTCAAGACTTCATCAAACTCTCATTAAATTCTTGAGTCATTTATTAAAGAAGTTTTTATTCCTTGAAGAGCATTGAAGAAGCATTGAAGAAGGCTTCTTAAAGGGCATCAATTGCAACCACCCGATAAACTTTGGTTTGTCATTAGTGTTGCTCTATTTTTAACTCTTTATTTGAGTTATTCCAAGTACAGCAGGGGCTGTATATTGGAGATTATTTTAGGTTTTTGGTGAGCCTTTGAAAACCAAGTTTGGGTTGTTAGTGAGCCCGAGAAAACTAACATTGTATTGGTTCTTGGAGATCTCGGTGTAAAACCAAGTTTGGATTTTGATTTGTGAGCCTGGTGTAAAATAAACCGGCTGTATTCCATGGTAAATATAGTGAAAATCCCTAGTGGTATCTTGGATAGTGGACATAGAATCTAGGTTACTCTGAACCACTATAAAATCTGTTATGTTTATGATTATGCTGATTGTGCTTCTTACTTGCTTCTGCATTGCATACTTAAATCACATCACTCACCACACTAAGCTTTTAAAAAAGCACATATTTATGAAAAATTTTAAATACCTAATTCACCCCACTCTTAAGTTAGCCACCTGAGCAACAACTGGTATTAGAGCAGTGTCTCTGAAATTTACTTTGAGAAAAGATTTATGGCAAACCCTATGAGTACCTCTTTGGCCGAAGGCCAATCTACAAATAGACCTCTACTTTTCACAGGCACAAATTATACCTACTGGAAAGCACGAATGAAAATTTACATTCAAGCAGTAGATTTTTCATTGTAGAAAGCAATTCTAAAAGAACCTCACATACTCACAAAGAAGGTTGATGGCATAGACATCCCAAAGCCTGAAGAGGAATGGGATGAACATGACATGAAGATAGGTGAGTTGAACGCCAAAGCAATGAATCTCTTATATTATTCTTTAAATGCCAACGAGCTTAACCGGATTTCTACTTGCATGTCTGCAAAAGAAATTTGGGATAAACTTGAAGTAACCCATGAAGAACCTTCCAAGTCAAAACTTCTAAAATCAATATTCTTATTCATAATTATGAGTTATTTAAAATGGAACCAAATGAAACTATATCTGTCATGCTCTCAAGGTTTACAGATATTATTGATGGTCTAAAGAGTCTTGGCAGGATATACTTAAATGCAGACCTTGTACAGAAAATTTTGAGATCACTTCCAGATAAATGAGATCCGAAGGTCACTACTATCCAGGAAGCTAAGGACTTGAATACTCTTCCATTGGATGAGCTCCTTGGATCATTGATCACACATGAACTTACAATGCAGCATAAAAGTGAGGATGATATCAAGAAGAAAAAATTGATAGCCTTCAAAGCTGCTATAGAATTAAAGAAACAAGAAGAAAAATTAGAAGAAGAAAGCCCCTCCTCCAAAGATGAACTTGAAGATGATGATATTGCTCTAGTCGTGATAAGATTTAATAAATTTATGGACAGAAGAAAGGCAAGATATTGGAGAAAACACTATAGAAAGGGGGAAAACAGCAAAGAAAAAGAAAAGGAAAAAGAAAGAGACAGAGCAATAGCTTATCTGCTACGAGTGTAAGAAGCCGGGGCACTTCCATTCCGATTGTCTCACTTTGAAGAAAGCCTACAAAAAGAAGAAGAAGAAAGCGATAGTTGCAACTTAGAGCGACAGCAAGGAGTCTACATCAAATGAAGACGAAGAGACTACCAAACTAGCCAATATATATTTGATGGATCTCGAGGATGATGTAATGTTTCCTGAACCTAACGATGAATTTACATATGAAGAATTGAATACTGCTTTTTATGAGCTATTATCTGAATACAAAAAGGCATGTTTAAAAATTAAGACTTTGAAAAATAATAATAATGTTTTAATGAAAGAAAAAGATAAAATTTCAGAAAAGAACAACATTTTATAAAAAGAATTAAGCTATATTTCAAAAAAATATAGTCTTGAATGTTGAAAAGAATAAGGCTCTACATGAAGAAAATATACATTTGTAAAAGGAAGTTGAAAAACTCAAGCCCTTAGTTAAAAAATTAACTTTAAGTTCAAATAAGCTTGAGCTGATTTTAAAAGACCAAAGGGATTCAAATAATAAAGCTGGAATTGGTTACAACTCATTGCATACTAATAGAGTTTCAGCTACAAAGTTTATAGCTTCAAAATCATATGTACCTAAGTTTTCAACTCAAAAATCTCTTGCATCTTTTCAAAAATCAAGAGTTATTTATTATTCTTGCAATGGGGTTGGTCACAAATCCTTTGAATGTAATTTGAAAAAGAATAGTAAAAGTAAAATGAAAAAGATTTGGGTTCCCAAATAAACCACTTCTACTAACCTGCAATGACCCAAGAAAGCTTGAGTACCTAAAAGAATTACTTGATTATTTTACAGGAATGTCTTGCAGCCCAGAATTCCAAGAAAAGATGGTATCTAGACAATGGCTATTCAAGACATATGACAGGTGACAAAGAACAATCATCATCCTAGAAATAAAGGATGAAGGATTGGTCACTTTTGGTGACAATGGTAAGGAAAGGATCATTGGCATTTGTAAGATTAGAATTACTTCTTCTACATTCATTCAAAATGTATTGCTAGTTGACAAATTGAAGCATAATTTGTTAAGTATAAGTCAATTATGTGATAGAGGCTTCAAGGTTATCTTTGAATCTTCAATGTGTATAGTAACTAGTTCTCTTGATTCTAGCACTAAGTTTGTTGGTCATAGACTTAGAAACATTTATGTGGTAGATTTAAATGATCTAGCCATGTCTAGATGTACAAGTCTTATGGAAATGAATGCTAAAACTAAGGAATCTAGCCTACTATGGCATAGAAGATTAGGTCATGCTATCATGCATACAATAGCTAAATTAATTTTCAAAGATCTAGTTAGTGGTTTACCAAAATTTAAAGTTGACTTTGAATATGTTTGTGATGCATGCCAATTTGGTAAACAAACTAAGAGAGTTTTAAATCAAAAAATATGGTTTTTACTTCTAGACCTTTAGAGCTACTACACATGGACCTATTTGGATCAACTAGGATACACAACCCTAGATGGTATGAAATATGGACTTGTGATAGTAGATGATTTTTCAAGATTTACTTGGATTTTATTTATTGCACACAAAGATGAAGCTTTTAAAGTTTTTCAAAAATTTCACAAGAAAGTTTCAAACTAGAGAAATCTTTCAGTTATCTCTATTAGAAATATTCATGGCACAGAATTTGAAAATCAATATTTTGATAAATATTGCACTGAGCACAGCATTGATCACAACTTCTCCGCTCCTAGAACACCACAGCAAAATGAAGTTGTAGAGAGAAAGAATAAAATATTAGAAGAGATGGCCCGAACCATGTTATGTGAAGGTAATTTTTCAAGGTACTTTTGGGTAGAAGCTGTGAACACCGCTTGTTATATTTTGAACCATGTTTTTATAAGACCTATTTTAAAGAAAACCCCCTATGAACTTTGGAATGGTAGAAAACCTAGCATTCATTATTTTCATGTTTTTGATTGTAAATGCTTTGTGCTAAACAATGGAAAAGGTTACCTAGAAAAATTTGATGCTAAATCTGATGAAGCAATATTTCTTGGTTATTCTGCTTCTAGCAAAGCTTATAGAGTATTTAATAAAAGAACATTGATTGTTAAAGAATCTGTTCATGTTATTTTTGATAAATCTAATCCCTCACCTTCTAGAAAAGAAGAGTGCATTGATAATGATGCAGGTACAATCGACAAAGCTATGGAGGACATGAGCCTAAAGGACAAACAAGTGGAAAAAAGAAAATAAATGGTAAGCAAAGATCATGGTGATTTACCAAAGGAATGGAGGTATGTAATATCATACCCTAAAAATTTAATTATTGGTGATCCCTCACAAGGAGTTAGAACAAGGTCATCACTTAAAGATGCACATGATTATCTAACATTTGTTTCACAAGTAAAACCAAATAGCATAGAAGAAGCAAAAAATGATCCTAATTGGATGATGGCCATGCATAAAGAACTTAACCAATTTGAAAGAAATAATGTATGGACTATAGTAAATAGACCCTCAGATCATCTTGTTATTGACACTAAATGGGTTTATAGAAATAAACTAGATGAAAAATGCCAAGTAATTAGAAATAAAGCTAGATTAATGGCTAAAGGATGTAATCAGGAAGAAGGAATATATTTTGATGAAACTTATACAGTTGTAGCAAGATTAGAAGCTATTAGATTATTGCTTGCATTTGCTTGCTACATGGATTTCAAATTATTTCAAATGGATGTAAAAAGTATATTTTTAAATGATTTTATTTTAGAAGAAGTTTTTGTAGAACAACCACCAGGATTTGAAAATCATGCTCTTCCAAATCATGTTTTCAAACTTAATAAAGCATTACATAGTATAAAACAAGTACCTAGATGTTGCCTAGGTGGCTTTCCCAAGAGGGAGGTGAATTGGGAATTTGAAAAATCTAAGCAGATATATGCTGGTAAGTGCAGTGTTTCAAATAATAAATAGCAAAAGCAAATGCAAATAGAAAAAGCACAATGCAAACATAGCAAATTTAGAGTGGTTCGGAGCAACCCTACTCCTACGTCTACTATCTAAGATACCACTTGGAATTTTCACTATATTCACTACTGGAATATAGCCGGATTGTTTTACCAGGCTCACAATCCAAACCTAACTTGGTTTTTCAATTGGGCTCACCAAAAACCCAATACTTGGTTTTACACTGGCTAACCAAGAACCTATACTTGGTTTTGAACAGGCTAACCAAGAACCTACACTTGGTTTTGAACAGGCTAACCAAGAACCTATTTGGTTTTTAAATTGGGCTCACAAATAACCCAAGAACTCACAAAAGAGTTAAAGAAAATAAGTAACAAAATGACAAACTAATGTTATCTGATGGTTGCCGATGCAGCTCAAGAGAAACCTTCTTAATTGCACTTTAATGCTCTTTAGTGGCTTCTTCAACTTCTTCAATGTATGCTTCAAGCTTTAGATGAGAGTTGGTAAAGTCTTAAAGACTGACTTGAATGCTCTCTTTAGTGCTCTCTTGCTCACTAGCTTATTTAATGTTCAACTAAGTATTAGCCTTCAAAAGTTGTCCCAATTTCTTATTTATAGAGTCTTGTACTCTTCTTGGATGGATATAGTCATTGTAGACCATTGGGATGTGATATTTGATCATTGGAGTACTTTTTTAAATTCAAAAAAAAAGTTTTGGAACTAGTTGTTACCTGCTTGGAATCGACCTTTTAGTCGGCTCGGATTCTCAGAGAAGTTCTGGTAGAGTCGCCTCGCCTCAATCGAGTCATCTCAATTTCACAGTGTTCTTGATTCCTTACTCTGAATGAGTCTGCTCGCCTTAATTTGAGATGTCTCGGATTCATAGGTCTTCAAAACTATACTTTGGAAGAGTCGGCTCTTCTTATTAGAGTTGGTTCGCCTGGCTGTTCTCTCAGAACTAATTTTTCATGGACTCTAGAGGAGTCAACTCGGATCTTTGAAGAGTCGACTCAAATGTTTGACTGAATGGATGAGTCGGCTCGAACTTCCTTCGGGTTGGCTCGCTTGTCTAATTCAGGAAATGGTACTCTAAACGAGTCAGCTTGGATTCCTTCGAGTCGGCTTGGATATCTGCGTGCCAGAATCCTTCATGCATGCCTTTTACTCAAGTCGGCTCCTTTTACTCAAGTCGGGTCGGATGAGATTTTCAGTAAAATTTTTATCTCCTCTCTAGCTCTCATCCAGTATTGTTTTGTCATTCAAGAATCTTCCCAACTCAACTAGTAATTAATTCTAAGGAATTTAAGCTTGAAAATACTTAGAAGTAACCCATTTTTACAAATATTTCTTTAATTTTTCATTGGGCTCTTCTTTACATGACACATTTACAACACAACTCATGACACATGATGAGATTGTAGGAGTTGTAATTGAGCAATGAAATCATCCTACAACAACTTGTAAAGCACTTGAAAAGTAGTTAGTAACATAAGTGCATGCTCCAATGTTTTGTTATCATCAAAATTACTCAAGGGGTCAATAATCTCCCCCTTTTTGATGATGACAAAATACCGGGCATGGAAAAGCTTTATAATTACATGTAAAAGTATATTTTCAAATAAGTATAAACATGTATGAGTTGTATATGAAAATGTATTTGAAAGAGTTTGACAAAGTGTTGTAGCATTTGAGATAAGATCAATATGTATCAGAGCTTTTAGGAATAAGTTTAATATATATCAGAGCTTGTATATAGACTGTGTATCATAGCTTTAGAAATATGTTCAATATATATCAGAGCTTTCAGTGTATATCTTCCAATATAAATTAGAGCTATAATGTATCAGAACTATACTATATTAAAGCTTGTTCAAAGCTAATAATGGATAGCCATTGACAATACATTAGAGTAATTGAAATTGTATTAGAATGATTAAGTTGAATATATATCAGAGCAATTAGAGCAAATCTTTCAGAGAAAATATAAGCAAGTTTCTATAATATCAGAGCAAATTTCTAATTTTCCAATATTTATAATATTTTTCCCCTTATTTGTATATTTTTTATGCACATTCATACATATATCAATCTCCCATTCTCCCCCTTTTTGTCATTAATCAAAAAGGTATATGTTGCCCAGGTGGCTTTCCCAAGAGGGGATGAATTGGGAATTTTAAAAAATTAAAGCAAGTATGTTCTCCGTAAAAACTTCTTTGGAGTGTTAAGTACTGTGGTTCAAATAATAAAAGTAGAAGCGAAAGTAGTTAAAGAAAGCATAACACAAACAAAAGAAGTTTATAGTGGTTCAGAGCAACCCGCTCATACGTCCACTACCCAAGATTACCACTTGGGATTTCCACTATATCCCCCACCAGAATATAGTCGGATTGTTTTAACAGACTCATAATCCAAACCTAACTCCCTTTGATTTTTAAACTGGGCTCACCAAAGAAACCCAACACTTGGTTTTACCAGGATCACAAAGAACCTAACACTTGGTTTTTCCAGGATCACCAAGAACCTAACACTTGGTTTTACCAGGATCACAAAGAACCTAACACTTGGTTTTACACAGGATAACCAAGAACCTATTTTGTTTTTAAACCGGGCTCACCAACAACCCAACAATTCAGAAAAAGAATTGTAAGGAGAATGCAACGAAATGATAAACAGATGTTGTCGAATGGTTGCCGATGCAGCTCAAGAGAAGCCCTATTGATTACACTTCAATGCACTTGAATGGCTTCTTTAACTTCTTCAATAATTGCTTCAAGCTTCTGATGAGAGTTGGTGAAGACTTGAAGACAATCTTGAATGCTTTTTTGTGCTCTCTTGCTCTCAAGGTTTCTTTGATCTTCAAAATAAGCATTCTACTTTCAAAAGTTGTCCCAATTCTTCATTTATAGTATCTCTTCTCATGTAGTTTTAGTCATTGTAGACCATTGGGATGTGACACTTGTCCGTTGGAGCATTTTTTGAATTCAAATTCCAAGTTCTAGAACTAGCCATTATAAGCCTGAAATCGACCTTCAAGTCAACTCGGATTTACTCGAGTCAGCTCGGATTCATAGAGTAGTTCTGTCGAGTCACCTCGCTTCATTCGGGTCAGCTTGATTTCTCAGTAGCTTGATTCCTTACTCTGGAAGAGTCGGCTCACCTTACTTCGAGTCGGCTCGAATTCATAGGCATTCAAAACTATACTCGGGAAGAGTCGGCTCGGATTCATTTGAGTCAGCTCAGTTGGCTGTTTACTCAGCTCGAATCTTTGAAGAGTCGGCTCGGATGTCTGACAAAATAATGTAGTCGGCTAGGACTTCCTTCGAGTCAGCTCGGTTGTCTGATTCAAAAAATCATGTTCTGGACGAGTCGGCTCGGGTCCCTTAAAGTTGACTCGGATATCTGTGTGCCAGATCCTTCATGCATGCCATGTGCCAGAGTCGGCTCCTTTGCTTCGAGTCAGCTCGGATGAGTTCTTCATTGAAATCTCAGTTCTTCTCCAGAATTCATCCAGTAAAACTTTAAACATTCAGGATGCTTTCGAACTCTTCTAACATTCTCTAAGAAATTTTAAGCTTGAAACACATCTAGAAGTAACCCATTTTCATGATTTTTTCTTAACTTTTCTTTGGATTCTTTTTTACATGATATACTTTAACACAACTTATAACAGAAAATAAGATTGGAGTTGGATTTTGACCATATAAATCATCCTACAAAAACTTATAAAACACTTAAAGAGTTGTTAGCAAAACAAATACATGCTCCAATGTTTTGTTATCATTGAAATCACTTAAGGGATCAACAATCTCCCCCTTTTTGATGATAACAAAATATTGGGCATGAAAAATTCTTTACAATTACATCTATAACTGTATTTGAAAGTAAGCATTAACATGTATTAGAGCTAACTATATTTGACAGTAAGTATTGACATGTATCAGAGATTTTGTA
This sequence comes from Areca catechu, assembly GCA_021397845.1. NCBI lineage: Eukaryota > Viridiplantae > Streptophyta > Magnoliopsida > Arecales > Arecaceae > Areca > Areca catechu. The sequence goes on from CM038050.1 coordinate 78,417,084, forward strand.
TTGAAAAAACTACACATGCATCAGTGTCAGTGCTTTTATATGTATTAGAGTATCAGAGCTTATATGTATTAAAGTATCAGAGCTAGCACAAACACAAAGTATCATAGCTTAAGTTTGTAGTGTATCAGAACCTTTTGAAAAGTATCAGATTATTTTAGAGTTAATTCTTGAGCTAATGTTTGATGTATTCAGAGCAAATTACAAGTTTTGACTAAAGCCATTCAGTTTCAACAATTTTTCTACCCCTTTTGTATGTTCTTAAAATTTTGAAACATGAAACATTTTCATCTCAATACCATTTTATTTTCATGAACATAGTCATATGCTCTTCCCCTTTTATCAACAATAAAAAAGGTATTAATTTGATTTTTCAAAGCTCAATTTTTGAAATAGAATGAGAAAGTTGTTAAGATTTGTTTGAGATAATTTGACTTTCTCATATCAATTTTGATAATCTAATTAAAATTAATCTTGATTTGCATTGTACCAAGTGAAAATATCATTGAAAAGCATTGTACAATCACAATTCATACACCAAAGTAAGATACCAAAAGATGCTTTCATTTCATTTAGAATTTTCAATACAAGTTACAAAATATTGAAAGGAAAGATAGAATCGATTTATTCATTATCACTAGGTACATCTACCTTAGTGCTATTGGATGGTCCAAAAGATGGCATCAAGGCTATAGGATCCACATACTGTGGCTCAGAATCCTGGGGCCTAAGGTGTGGTGCAAGCTGCCTAGGATGTGCATAAGGTTTAGTAGGTGTAGGTGCAGGCTGAGGTCTAGGAGTTGGTGTAGGTACAGGCTGAGGTCTAGGAGTAGCAAAGGATGCAATGACTAAAGACTGAAGTTCAGTGAGGGTCACCCAAATAGAACTAAGCTGTTCCTCCATCTTCTTAATCCCAGTGTTCAAAGCAATTAATTCAGTGGCCTGGGCATTAGCAAATGCTTCAGCTGACCTCCTAAGTCTACCAAACTTGGATCTCAGTATCCCAATGCCTTTGGTATAATCTTTTTCCATCATTTTTCCTTGCTCCATAGAGCCCATTCTGTAGCTCATCTCTCGAAGTTCTATTCTGAACTCTTCAATACTCTGATCAACTGATTTTTTAATGGTTTCAGAAGAAGTCTTAAGAGTATCTGATATGGGCTGCATGTCAACCTGGGGTACTGGTCTGCTGGACTCTATCAGGTCAACTCTAGAGCATAGCTCTCTGACCTCACCACCAATCTGATCTAATCTGTTATCAATTGATTGGTGAAGCTCACTGAACATAGCAATCATGGAACTGGTCAAAGTATTAATCAGTGACCTCATTTGCTGTGCAATGTAATCCTGAGTCACTGAAACACCTGATCTATCAATAGATGGTCCCTGTGTAAAAGATCTTGGAGCAGAAGGTGCAGTTGGAACAAATGGCGAGACTGGTACTGGTGGAGAACCAAGTGATGGAGACAATCTGGGACTCCCATACTCAGTGTGCACAGTCTCCACAGCCTCAGCAGTATAAGCAGTCTCAATCTCAATAGTGGCAGCAATAGGCACATCAACAATAGGCTCTGAAGTAGTAGTACCAGCAAGCTCAAGTGTAGGAGGTCCAATAGTAATCTCTCTAGGCAACTCCTCACTATCACTGCCATCCTCACTACTGCTAGAGGCTTCTATAACTCTTACTTCATATCCTTTCTTTTTCCAAATTCCCCCACTTTGGTGATATCCCATTTGAATCAAAGTCTTGGAGGAATATGTGTCTGTATGATATAGAGGTTGTTGCAGCCAAGATCGCCATGGCCCGTAGCTGCTGGCGGGGCCGGAGAGCGCTCCCTTCGCTGCCTGGCAGTCCTCTGATCTTGGACCTGCAAAATAGGGGTTAGTGACCAGGGCCGAGGTTTCCAGTGGGGGCACTCCGACGGTCAAGTCAGTGACGATCTAGGGAAATAGATCCTCTTGGTCAAGCCCCTCTTAATGGACTCCACGCGAGGAGGAGTGAATGATGTGAGAGTGAAGTGAAAGTGAGTCGAGAAGAGGATGACGGTGGAACCAAAGGGATTCCCTGGCTTAACCGCTTCTCCTTTGCCTGTGTCTTTCTTTCTCTTTTGATGGTGGTGGTGGTGGTGTTTTGCTCTCCTGGTTGAGCTTGCACCGGAGGTGTGTTCTCTCCTTTTGTTTTTTGTGTTGTTGTTGTTGTTGTTACCTTCCTCCTTCTGGGGGTGTCGATCGTTCTTTGTAGTTTAAAAGTGACCGTTGGATACTTGTCTCGGGATCCTCGTTGGGTTGGCAGGCGCATGCGGCGAGATACCGTGTCATGGACGGGACTCTTTCCTGACATGCGGTAGGAGAAACTTCCATTCACTCTGACATCCTCTCCGGTTGCCCCATTCCGGGAAGCTTAGCAAAGCCTCGATCCGGGGGCCGCCGCCCTTAGGGTTCGTGCTCTCTGACTGACCCATCCTCCTGGTAGTACGGGCGGACAGGTAGTTATTACAGTATGGCAGGTGCTGCCCCATAGTCCTTGGGATGATGGTATCGTCCTCTCGCCTTTATCCGGGCTGGAGGCCGAGCGGAGGAGGGCGAGCTCGACTCCGACCACGGGGCTCGATCTCCAAGGGTCTCACTCTGGAGGGCATAGGGCGGGCCCGGTCCAGAGGGCTTGGCCTCGGAGAGGCTCCACGTGGAGGAGGAGGGCTGAGTTTAACTCCGACCATAGGGCTTGATCTCCGAGGGTCTCCCTCTGGAGGGTAGAGGGCAGGCCCGGTCCAGAGGGCTCGGCCTCGGAGAGGCTCCATGTAGCAGAGGAGGGCTGAGCTCGACTCTGACCACGGGGCTCGATCTTCGAGGGTCTCGCTCTGGAAGGCGGAGTGCGGCTCCAGCCTAGGCATCCCGAGCTCACAGGGCCGACCTGGCGGAGGACGGAGCTTGGCTCGTTGTCTCGAAGGAGCTTAGCTCAGCTCGGTAGAGGAGTCCGGATAGAGAATTGACATGGCGTTTGATGCAGCAGCCTCCTTTGACATGGTGCTTGTCAGCTCCCCCATGTCAGCGATCTCACCACATCATTTGCCCCCCACTCTTGAGGCTCGTTAGTGCACGGTGCTCGGGCCGAAGGGAGTAATTGTGATGCTGACATGGAAAGGTGGAGATCCGATGCAATGATGGCCATGATTGCCGGTGCTCCGTGAGATGGTCCTGCAGGCCAATACGGGGGTGCCACGTGGCCACGTCCGAGGAGCAGTTAATATTGGTGCAGAATTCAGAGTGGCTGGGATGCCCTTTTCATCGATGATCAACACGTGGCGTAGATCCGTTGGCAGAGGGGTTGCAACGGTGCAGATTTGATGGGTCTTTTCGAAGTGAAAAGAAGTTTTTTTACCCAAAACTTTCATTCTTTCAAATCCTTCACGCCTGCTGTAGTGCTTGGACTCTTTCTTCTTCACAATTCACTTTCACCCTTCCTCCCTCTAAGGAACCAGGTCGGTCCCCCTTCTTCCTTTTCCCTTGGGTAGGGTTCCACTTCCAAGGTTAGGGCCTTCCGCAAATCGAGTCCAGTCTTTCTTCTTCCTAGGTCTTTCTCATAGGATGTCTCATTCCGGTCCTTCCGTGCCAAGGCTAGTGTCTTCCTCCTCCGATGAGGAGTCGAAGGGGGCGCGGTTCGAGTTCAGTAGGAGGCCGGCCCTTCCACTTTGCCCCGTGTCCATTAGGGAACTGGGGGCCACTTCTTCTCATCCTTCTCGCCCTCCTCCCCTACCCGAACCGGTTTCCGAGTCTGTTCGGTCAACAGGTCCTAGTGGGGTCGCTTCGATGATTTCTGCTATGGAGCTGGGGACCATTTGGGATGTCTATGGCATCCCACACTCTGTCCGGCTTCTATCCCCCGACCCGGGGATAGGGTCACTTCGAGTGGCCCAGGCCGGATTGCCTTCTACGAAGAGACCTTCTCGGGAGGGCTTCGTTTTCCTTTCCATCCCTTCTTCATGTCCGTGCTGAGCAACTACTGCCTAGTCCCTACTCAGCTAGTCTCTAATGCCATTAGGACTATCTTTTCCTTCATCGTCCTCTATCATGTCTATGGGTTTATCACCCGGTTCTCCTTGTTCAGGGCATTCTTTTCCCTGAAGCGCCATCCCACGGAGAACAGGTGGTGGTCCTTATCTTCCTGTCCGAAGGGCATTCTTTGCCCTGAAGGACCACCACCCTAGATGGAAGAGAGAAGGCACTCGACCGGGCCTCCCTTGGGGTCTTGGGCCCTTTGGTCGAGATCATCTGCCTTGGGATCATCCTCGGGGACCTTGGCCCCAGGGTGGGTTTGGAAGCAATTCTGCATCGGTTAGGGTGCTCCCCTCATTTTCTCAACACCGTAGGGAGTAGGGAACTGTACAAGTAGCATCTTGGTGGAGACAACGGCATCGAGCAAGTTGAGCCCGGGCCAGCCCAAGATCACGTTGTAGGTGGAAGGGAGCCTTACAACCATGAAAGTCATCATAACAGTGCTCTGCCGAGGTAGGGTCCTGGCAATGACTGGGAGAGTGATTTCTCCTTCTACCCTTATAGAATCACCTGTGAAACCAACAAGGGGTGCATGCATAGGCCTAAGCTAATCGGGGAAAAGGTTCATCTTGGAGAAGGCATCATAAAAAAGTACATCTATGGAGCTTCCACTATCAACCATGATGCATTTTATAGGGTACTTCACGATCGTCATCTCAACGACCATGGCATCATTATTGATATTTTTCCCCCCATTTTTTCCTTTCCTCATAAAGGAGAGTACATTCTCAGGGTCCCCTACCCCTCGGACCTTTTTGGATGCGCGCATAGCTCCCCAAGAGATCATGCCCACCGGCTTCTCGGTTGGACGGTTATCGATGATTGGAGCTGGCAGGAGAGCGACGAGCGCCTGGGACTCCACCTGAGGTCTGGCCCCCATGAACCTTTTGAGGTAGCCCCTCTTGATGAGTTCTTCGATTTTTCACTTGAGGTTGCGGCACTCCTCGATGTCGTGGCCGTGGTCACGGTGAAAGCGACAGTACTTTATTTTATCACAACCGGTGGAGGACTTCATCAGAGGCGGGCATCTCAGGTAATCCTCACCTTCGATTTCCATGAGGATCTTTATCCTCGTGGTGAGGAGAGGGGTGTAACTCTCCTCAGGAACGGGAGCCCCTCTTGGTCTTGGTCAGTCCCTCCGGGAGTTTGGAGCCTGGGGTGCTAGTTTCTAGGTCCCGAATGCCTCGGTGAGGGTCGACCTCTTCAGTGGCTTCCCGTCGAGCTTCGGCCTCGTACGATTTGCCTCCTCGGCATGGATGTACTTTTGGGCTCAGAGGAGGAGCTCGAAATAAGTCATGGGGGGCTTCTTATTGAGTGAGTAGGTCAGGCGGAAGGTCCTAAGCCCTTGCTTTAGTGCCAGCATGGCAACTGGCTCATCGAGGTTGTAAATCTCAAGTGCGGCAGCCTTGAAGCAGGCCACGTAGTCCCGCAGGGGCTCGCGGTCTTGCTGCCAGATGGAGAAGAGGCTGTCTGCCTCTCGTGGCAACTTCCTACAGGCGTCGAAGTGGGCCACAAACTTCTACCCTAGCTGGGCAAAAAAGTTGATGCTCTCTGGCTCCAAACGGGTGAACCACACCCGAGCTGCTTTCCAGAGAGTAGCAGGAAAGGTGATGCAAAGAAGAGCATCGGTGGCCCCCTGGACCCTCGTGAGGGTCTGGTAGCTTTCTAGGTGGTCCAGGGGGTCGGTGGTCCCATCATAAGGATCCACCTGCGGCATCTGGAACCGATGCGGGATCGGCTCTGCTTGGATTTTTTGGGAGAATGGGGGATGGGCGTCATAGCCCACTGGCTCACTAGCGGAGCCCTGCATGTTGGCAAACCACCGGGAAACCTCCACCAGCTTGCGCTCATGTTCCTCCAGGCGCTTCTCCGTCGCGCGCCTGATGGCTTCCTCAGTAGACCCCTCCGTCAAAGGAGACGGAGAAGGTGACATGGGTGCCCGGCACCCATGGCGGGGGGTCATACTTCTCCTACCTCGGTGGGGCTTTGACACTGCCCACCCGAGGTTTGGTGAGCTACTCTCCCTGTCGGCAGACCCGGCTCATTGCCTTTTTGTCGAAGTCTGATGACTACCCCGGTTATCGATGATGGCCCGCGGCTACGAAGGCCTTTCTTGGAAGGAATGCAGGCTATCGTGGGGAGCTACGGCATGGGCCACTGGAGTCCCTAGCTGCTGGTGGGTAGCCAAGGATCCATGCTGACACTGAAGTTAGCGCACTACTGTAGTGATGATCTACATCTACTGGATGAGTGCAGCCAGCTGGGACTCCGTCGGAGGTAGTTGAACTAGAGCAGATGGCCACGCCTCTAGGTTGTATGGGTCCCCTCGGGAAGGGGAGTCCCCTGCATGGCTGGCAGAGGCCTCTCGCAATCGTGTCATCACCATCCTTCCATGGAACTCGTCTGCAATGGATGGAGGGCTTGACTTGAATCAAAGCTCATTCACAATGTCGCCTGCACCCCCTACCTGGCGTGCCAATCTGTTGCCACCAAGATCGCCATGGCCCGTAGCTACTGACGGTGCCGGAGTGCGCTCCCTTCGCTACCTGGTGATCCTCTGGTCCTGGACCTGTAAAACAATGGTTAGTGACCTGGGCTGGGATTTCCGGTGGGGGCACTCCGATGGTCAAGTCAGTGACGATCCAGTTGAACAGATCTTCCTGGTCGAGCCCCTCTTGATGGACTCCATGCGAGGAAGAGTGAATGGTGTGAGAGTGAAGTGAAAGTGAGTCAGGAGGAGGATGACGGCGGAGCCAAAGGGATTCCCTGGTTTAATCACTTCTCCTTTGCCTGTCTCTTTCTCTCTCTTTTGATGGTGTTGGTGGTGGTGTTCTGCTCTCCGGTTGAGCTTGCACCAGAGGTGTGTTCTCTCCTTTTGTTTTTTGTGTTATTGTTGTTGTTGTTACCTTTCCCCTTCCGGGGGTGTCGATCATTCTTTATAGTTGAAAAGTGACCGTTGGACACTTGCCTCGGGATCCTCATTGGGTTGGCAGGAGCGTGTGGCAGGATACCATGCCATGGATGGGACGTCTTTCCTGACATGCAGTAGGGAAAACTTCCATTCACTCTGACATCCTCTCCGATCGCCCCATTGTGGGAAGCTTGGCAGAGCCTTGATCTAGGGGCCACCACCCCCGAGGTTCGTGCTCTCTGACTGGCCCATCCTCCTAGTAGTACGGGCGAATAGGTAGTTATTACGGTATGGCGGGCACCGCCCCGTAGTCCTTGGGTTGATGGTACCATCCTCCCACCTTTATCCGGGCTAGAGGCCAAGTGGAGGAGGGTTGAGCTCGACTCCAACCATGAGGCTCGATCTCCGAGGGTCTCACTCTGGAGGGCAGAAGGCAGGCCCGGTCCAGAGGGCTCGGCCTCGGAGAGGCTCCATGTGGCGGAGGAGGGCTGAGCTCGACTCTGACCATGGGGCTCTATCTCTGAGGGTCTCACTCTAAAGGGCAGAGGGCAGGCCCGGTCCAAAGGGCTTGGCCTTGGACAGGCTCCACATGGCGGAGGAGGGCTGAGCTCGACTCCGACCACGGGGCTCGATCTCCGAGGGTCTCGCTCTGGAGGGCAGAGGGCAGACCCAGTCTAGAGGGCTTGACCTCGGAGAGGCTCCACGCGGCAGAGGAGGGCTGAGCTCGACTCCAACCATGGGGCTCGATCTCCGAGGTTCTCGCTTTGGAGGGCAGAGGGCGGGCCCAGTCTAGAGGGCTGGTGGTGCGGACACCAAAGGCACCAGAATAAGGCAGAGGCTTCTCAACCCTCTGTGGATCACTTAGTTAATATTTGAGTCCCCTGTAATAAAGCTTAGTCCAGCTACATTTGAGTCCTGTAATTAGTCCAGCTCTTGTTGAGCTAGTTCAGTTCAGTACTAGTCAGCTCATGTTGAGCTAATTTTAATTTTTGAGTCCTGTCCAATCAGATTGAAGACTCAAGACCACATTATACAAGTGAAGACCAAGTTCAACCTAATTGAAGACATAAAAGTTAAGCCCAAGTCCAACCCAGCTTGAAGACTTGAAGAGTCCAGGAAGAGAAGACAAAATCAGGAACAAATTCGAAACCCTGGACCAGCCGGAAGGAATTTGGGCCAGCCCAGGCCCAGGTAGAATTTAGGGCACCCCTCCCTAGGGTCACCTCCCCTCTTGGTCGGCCACTTATGGTCACCACCTTGGCCGACCAAAAGAAGGACAAGAGGAGAGTGTTTGAGTTGAAGTTTTCTACCTATTTGCCTTGTATTCCAATTAGAGTTTGAAAAGGAAAAGGAGTCCTATGTAAAGTCTAAAGTGCCCTTACTTGGAGCCCAAGGTTAAGGGTCTATTTAAGGGACCCTAGCCTCTTGTATGAAACTCACTTTTTGATATGAATTAAAACCTTGAGTTCTTCTATTGAGTTGTGTGATACCCTACTGTGTGCATAAAGGGGTTTGTGAGAGTTCTTCTTCCCGGTGTTTGCAATCATCTTCCTGTTGCCAACAAACCCTCCAGATCCCTGGATGTCCACTCCAAAAGAAGCCTTCCTTGCTATTTTTTCTTTGTTTTCTTGTTCTTTTGTGAGTTTTCTAACCCCTGACAGGTCGTTTGCAGGTCCTCGAGTTCCTACGAATCCAACGACTCCAGCCATACCTCAATCGGACCACCGAGCAGAAAGCCGGGTATCCGCGGATCTTTGGCTCGGTTTTCCAGGCCGCATCCATCGAGGAACGAGAGATCTCTTCACTGCGATCTTCACCGAGCACTTCAGACGTTGTCAGGTACACCCCCTCTACCTCCAGTCTTATTATTGTAGGAGAACTTGCCCTAACCGAGGCTTCTCAGCCCCGACGATCCTTCTTTAGTACTTTTCTAGGTTCTAATCTGCATGCTTGGCTTCAAAAATTCATACAAAATTCCCTACAACTAATTTTGATCTGAAATTCAGGAATTAATCACCTAACCCCACATATAAAACATACAAAAAAATTGCATGCATATTAGTCCCCCATCAGCTGGGCCTCGGAGAGGGTCCACGTGGTGGAGGAGGGCTGAGCTCGACTTCGACCATGGGGCTCGATCTCCGAGGGTCTCGCTCTGGAGGGCAAAGTGCAGCTCCGACCTAGGCATCCCGAGCTTGCGAGGCCGACCTGGTGGAGGATGGAGCTTGGCTCGTTGTCTCGAGGGAGCTCAGCTCTGCTCGGCAGAGGAGTCCGGACAGGAGAATTGATGTGGCGTCTGACGCGGCGGCCTCCTTTGACGTGGCACCTGTCAACTCCCCCATGTCAGCAATCTTGCCACATCAGGGGTCTTCCATCTTCCCCATCTAAACTTACTCTTAAGGCCTAAAATAGCAACGTAAGCACCATACCATAGGGTAGATATGCTTTAACTTTTCTTACTGCCTCTCTCATTTGCATTATCATTATACATGGCAAATTGAGGGCCTCCCCCTCAATTATGTGCGCCATAAAACATAGGTCCCTTTCACTGACCCAGTCAATTCTGCTTGTCCTCAAAAGAAAAATTTGGCTAATGAAATTATGTAGGAGCCTCATTTCAAGCAATAAAGTGTTGGCCATAACATTTCCAACACCACTAATGTCTGCCCTATTCAGTATAGTCCTGAGGGTCTTCTCTTTATCCTTTAATACTAAGTGTTTTACACCCTCTTTTGGCATTTCCAACAAGCTACTCAGCCTTTCCTCAGTGACAATAACTCTTTGTCCTTTCATAGTAGATTCTATGTGCTAAGCTTCAAGTCTTAGATTTTCATAAAAAGTTCTTACTAGGGTTGGATAAGTTAGCTCATTTAGAGAACAGAAAAAGCTCCACCCTAGTTCTTCAATTGAATCACCTATCTGTAACCCTATTTCTTTGAGAAATGAAAAATATATTCTCCTACCACTGGTTACGGGGGCTGGTTTGACATGGACATAACCTATCTTGGAGAAGGAGCTGCAGCCATTTCCCTTTCTTCAATGATTTCCTGTTGTTCTTCCCTTTTTTTTGTCCGAGTCAGCTCCTCTTATCAACGTTTGGTTCTTCTTTCAGTCTCAGTTGAGGGAACATCTCTTTTTGATCTTTTTCCCACTACCATTTTGGGTTCTATTGCTTTGATTTGGGAAGAAGGATGGAATTGGAGCTTAAGGAAGTGGATTTCCTAGGTTTTGGAAGTGTTATCGAGTGGAATGCTAGGGTTTAGAGTGAGAATGAAGAGCATGAAAGATCGAAATAAGTCAATCGGCTTTAATAAAAAAATAGCTTGCCCGACATCCGAGTCAGCTCGACAAGCCCTAAATTGCTCGAGTTGGCTCGAGCAGAGAAAGTCAGACTCAATCAGAAATTTGAGTTGGCTCGAATCAAGCATAGAAGCCCGAGTCGACTCCAATCAAGATTCTTCAAAAGAGTCAAAAAGAGATTAAAAATGAGAATTAATTCCAAAAAAACATAGGGAGAGATAGTCGAAGATCTTAAATCAATGTAGGAGGTTTTTAGATGATGTTTCCTTAGATCTGAGGGAATTAAGGTCAAAAGAATCCTAAAGAGGGTAACAAAGTCCTAGTTCTCCACTAATCATTTCAAATCTATCTTTATCAAGAGGCTTAGTAAAAATATCATCAAGTTGATTATCAGTTGAAACAAATTCAAGCACAACATTACCATTTAAAACATGATCTCTAATAAAATGATGTCTAATTTCTATGTACTTTATTCTAGAATGCTGAATCAGATTCTTGGATAAATTAATAGCACTTGTGTTATCACACTTGATAGAAATTTTAGCCTGTGTAACACCAAAGTCTTCTAGTTCTTGTTTTATCCATAACACTTATGCACAACAACTTCCTGCTGCAACATACTCTGCCTCAGCAGTAGATAGTACTATCGAGTTTTGTTTCTTACAGTGCCATGAGATTAAATTCAACCCTAGAAATTGGCATGTGCTACTAGTGCTTTTTCTATCTATTTTGCATCCACCATAATCAGCATCAGAATAACCAAGTAAATTCAATGAAGAATGTTTTGAATATCATAGACCTAAATTATTTGTTCCTCTTAGATATCTTATTATTCTGTTCACAGCAAGCATATGTGATTCTTTTGGATTAGATTGAAATCTAGCACAAACACATATGCTAAACAAGATATCAGGTCTACTTGTAGTTAAGTATAACAAAGATCCAATCATACCTCGATATAGCTTTTGATCAATGTTGTTGCCTTCTTCATCTATATCCAATCTGCAGGTTGAGCTCATGGGTATACTCATTTCTTTGCTTATCTCTATACCAAACTTCATGATGATTTATTTGATGTACTTGGCTTGGTTTATAAATATTTCTTCCTTTGATTGTTTTACTTGAAGTCCAAGAAAGTTGTTCAGTTCACCCATTAGACTCATTTCAAATTCACCCTTCATCAACTTAGCAAATTATTAATAAAGAGTTTCATTAGTTTCACCAAAAATAATATCATCAACATAAATCTGTACAACTAATATATCATTGCTTTTCTTTTTGACAAAAAGAGTTTTATCAACATTTTCTCTTGTAAAATTATTTTCAAGCAAGAAAGTGTTAAGTCTATCATACCAGGCCCTAGGTGCTTGTTTCAAACCATATAAAGCTTTATTAAGTTTACAAACATGATTTGAAAAAGCATGGCTTTCAAAACCTGGTTGTTGTTCTACAAACACTTGTTCAAAAATGTGACCATTTAAAAATATACTTTTCACATCCATTTGGAAAAGCTTAAAATTCATGTAGAAAGCAAATACAAGAAGTAATCTAATGGATTCTAGTCTTGCTACGGGTACATAGGTCTCATCAAAGTCTATACCTTCTTCTTAATTATATCCTTTGGCTACTAGTCTAACTTTGTTTCTAACTACATTTTCTTGTTCATCTAATTTATTTTTATAGACCCATTTGGTTCCTATGATGGGATGGTCTGATGGTCTTTCAACTAAAGTCCATACACTATTTCTTTCAAACTAGTTTAGTTCTTCATGCATGGCCATCATCCAATTTGGGTCAGATTCAGCCTCTTCTAAGTTATGAGGTTCTATTTGTGACACAAAGGCTAGATAATCATGTGCATCTTTATGTGATGACTTAGTCCTAACACCTTATGAAGGATCACCAATAATCAAATCTTTAGGATGAGAAGTTACATACCTTCATTCCCTTGGTAGATCAGCATAATCCTTACTTATCGTTTCTTCTCCTTCTTGAGTTGGTCTTTCTTGTATGCTCATGTCTTCTATTTTTTTTTGAAGTGTACCTGCATCATCATTTATGCACTCTTCTTTCTTAGAGGTGTTAGTTTCATCAAAAATGACATGCATTGATTATTCTACAGTTAGAGTTCTTTTGTTAAATACTCTATATGATTTGCTATGTAATGAATAACCAAGGAAAATTGCTTCATCAGATTTAGCATCAAATTTTCCTTGATTATCCTTACCATTACTAAGAACAAAGCATTTACAACCAAATACATGAAAGTAATTAATGTTGGGTTTCTTTTTATTCAAAAGCTTATAGGGGATTTTCTTTAAAATTGGATGAATCAAAACATGGTTCAAAATATAACAAGCAGTGTTCATGGCTTCTGCCTAAAAGTACCTTGAAAGATTTCCTTCACACAATATTGTTTGGGCCATCTCTTCCAAAGTTCTATTTTTTCTCTCTACAATGCCATTTTGTTGTGGTGTTCTAGGAGCGGAGAAGTTGTGATCAATGCCATTTTCTGTGCAATAATCATCAAAAAATTGATTTTCAGATTCTATGCCGTGATCATTCCTAATTGAGACTATTGAAAGATTTTTTTAATTTGAAACTTTTTTGTGAAATTTTTGAAAGACTTTAAAAGTTTTATCTTTATGAGCGATAAACAAAATCCAAGTAAATCTAGAAAAATCATCTACTGTCACAAGAGCATATTTCATACCACCTAAGCTTGTGGTCCTAGTTGGTCCAAATAAGTCCATGTAAAATAGCTCAAGGGGTCTAGTAGTTGAAATCATATTTTTGGATTTAAAACTCTTCCTAGTTTGTTTATCCATTTGGCATGCATCGCAAATATGATTAAGATATACTTTAAACTTGGCATGCCTCTAACAAGATTCTTTGAAATTAACTTGAAAATAGTATGCATTCTAGCATAACCTAATCGTCTATGCCAAAGTAAACAAGACTCCTTGATTTTAGCATTCATTATAACTAGACTGGAACTACTAGACATAGCTAGATCATTAAGATCTACTACATAAATATTTCCAAGTCTATGTCCAATGAATTTATTGCTAGAATTAAGAGAGTTTGTTACAATACAGATAAATGATTCAAAGACAACCTTGAAGCCTTTATCACATAATTGACTAATGCTTAACAAATTATGCTTCAATTTGTCTACTAGCAATACATTTTCAATAAAAGTACAGGGGGTTATTTTGATCTTACCGATTCTGATTATTTTTTCCTTGCCATTATCTCCAAAAGTAACCATACCTCCTTCTTTTCATCTCTAAGGTGATGAGTTGATCTTTGTCACCCATCATATATCTTGAGCAGTCGCTATCCAGATACCATCTTTTCTTTAATTTCTAGGCTACAAGACATTCCTGCAAAACAATCAAGGAGTTCTTTTAGGTACCTATGCTACCTTGGATCCTTGCAGGTTAGCGGAGGTGGTTCCTTTGGAAACCCAAATCTTTTTAATTCTATTTTTATAATGTGTATTTTTCATTAATGAATTACATTGAAAGAATTTATGTCCAACCCCATGACATGCATAACATACAATTCTAGAATTCTGAAAAGATGTACAAGTTGGAGTTCTAGATGTTGATGCAGACATAAAACATTTTCTTATAAAATATTTTTTATTTAAATTCTTAGGTACATAAATTGTAGCTTTAGAAATGGATGCAGAAGGATTAGATACAAAAGCTTCTTGAGATATTTATTTTGGAACATAAGCTTTTGAAGGTATGAATTTAGTAGCTGAAATTTCATTTGAACTAGAAGAATTGAATGCTTTGATCTTTTCAGAAAAGGCATGTAAATCTCTTTGCAATAAATTATTCTTTTTTGAAATTTCTTCCTTCTTTTTTTGTAAAGAATCATTTGTATTCTTTAGAGCTCTTATCTTTACTCTAGCTTTTTTATATTCAAATAATAGATCATGAAAAGCATAATTCAATTATTTGAACGTAAATTCTATTTGAGGTTTGGGAGATGTTACCTCATCTTTGAGACCCATTAGGCATAGATTTACAGTCTTTATGGTCTCTTCTTCTTTAGTTGAAGTCGATACCTCGCTGTCACTCCATGTGGCAACCATTGCTTTCTTCTTTTTTTTAAGCATCTTTTTCTGTAGAGGACTATCTGGATGGATGTGCCCAAGCTTCTTGCATTCATAGCACGTGGGTATCTGTTCATTTTCTTTTTCTCTTTCTTTGTCCTTCTCCTTAGAGTGCTCACCTCATTTATGAAATTTTCTATAGTATCTTCCTTTATTCTTTTCCATAAACCTTCTAAATCTCCTCATGACCATAGCAATATCTTCATCTTCCAAGTTGTCTTAGGAGGAGCATTCATCTTCTGATTCCTCATCTTTCTTTGAATTCGATGTAGCTTTAAAGGCTATTGTCTTCTTTTTCTTCTAATCATCATCAGTTCTATGTTGCATGGCAAGTTCTTGTGTGATGAGTGAACCAATAAGTTCATCCAGAGGTAAAGTGTTTAGATCTTTTATTTCCTGGATGGCAATCACTTTGGGGTCCCACTTATCCAGAAATGATCTAAGAATCTTATGTACTAGATCAGCATTTGAATAGACCCTGCCAAGACTTTTCAAACCATTAATAATATTTGTAAAGCAAGAAAACATGGCAGAGATAGATTCATTTTGTTCCATTTTGAACAACTCATAGTTGTGTACTAGAAGATTAATTTTGGAGGTTTTCACTTAGGAAGCTCCCTCATGGGTCACTTCGAGTTTATCCCAAATTTTCTTTGTTGAAGAGCAAGTGGAAATTCGATTGAACTCATTAGCATCCAAAGCACATTATAATAAATTCATGGCTTTGGCATTCAATTCTCCCATCTTCATATCGTGTTCATCCCAATCCTCTTCAAGCTTTAGGACATCCATGCCATCAATTTTGATCATGGATATATGTGGCTCTTTTAGAATGACCTTCCATAATTGAAAATCGATAGCTTGAATGTATATTTTCATTCTAGCTTTTCAGTAAGAATAATTTGTGCTAGTGAATAGTGGAGGTCTATTAGTAGATTAGCCTTCGGCCAAAGATGTACTCATGGGATGAGCCATCAATCTTTACTCTAAAAGTATTCAAAGACACTGCTCTGATACCAGTTGTTGCCCAGGTAGCTTTCCCAAGAGGGGGGTGATTTGGGAATTTTGAAAAAATAAAGCAAGTTTGTGCTCTTTAAAATTTTTTTTGGAGTGTTAAGTGCTGTGGTTCAAATAATTAAAACCATATGCGAAAGCGGTTAGAGAAAGCACAACACAAACTAAAGAAATTTATAGTAGTTCGGAGCAACCTGCTCCTATGTCTACTATCCAAGATTACCACTTGGGATTTTCACTATACCCCCCACAGAAATACAGTCGGATTATTTTAACATGCTCACAATCCAAACCTAACTCCCTTTGATTTTTAAATTGGGCTTGTTGCCGATCCCACCGCCGCGCCTGTGGCTTCGGAGCCGCCGATCCGACTAGACCGTCTCTCCCCTGGGGTCTCCTGGCTTGATCAAACCTGCAAGGCAAGGTCAGAAACCCTGGCCGGGGATCCCGGCGAGGGAGCTCCGATGGTCAAGTTAGTAGACGGCGGGAGGGAACAGAGTCTCTGAGACTGGCCCCCGAAGGAGTCCCAGACTTAGAGATCGTGCTAGCAAGAAAGGTTCCAAAAAGAATAGAAACCCGGTCGGGTTCCTCCGCTGAGCTCACGCCAAAGGGCCCCCTCTCGGGACCTTGGATCCTGCTATTGGGGCGGAGTCTGCTCTCCCAGCCTTTGTTTCTTGCTTACCTTGTCGTCTATTCTCTCCTTCCTTTTATCTCCTCCTGTTGCCCTCTCATTTTTTGCCCCTGGGAGGCTCCTTTGTCGCTTTCACCTCCTCCCCTCTGTCTTTTTCCCTTTCCCCTTCTGGATCCAAGAGCCAGGCGGCTTCCGACCTCGTTTGCCGAGCCTAGCGAAGAAAGAGTAGGGGAGGGGGCGCCGGTCAGACTGCCAACTAGACCTCGGGCCGAGCATGAGCGCTCCCCTTCCCAGGCGCCGGTGCTGTCTGTTATCAAGTCCTGTTTTGTCAGGGCCTCGCCTCTCGACTGCAGAACCTGTCAGGCCGATGTAAGTGATGTTTCGCATGTCGCCGCCGACCGTACGGGGCGCCTTTCTCGGAGTGCGGGGTGCACAGCTCGAGGGGCAACCTCGGAGCTCGCGCACCCGCTCTTCGGAACCTTCTCTGCACAGGCTGGCCCGTGTCGGCCGAGGTGGACCCCTCCTGGGTGGACACCTGGCGGAGCGGCAGAAGGTCGCTCGACTTCGGCCGAGGTGGTCCCGTCTCGGGGCGCCACCTGGCGAAGGAGCGAAGGAGCCCGGCTCGACCTCGGCCGAGGTGGGACCGTCTTAGGGTGCCACCTGGCGAGGGAGCAGGGGGGCTGCCAGCTTCGGCTGAGGTGGACCCCTCCTGGGTGGATACCTGGCGGAGCGGCAGAAGGTCGCTCGACTTCGGCCGAGGTGGTCCCGTCTCCGGGCGCCACCTGGCAGAGGAGCGAAGCAGCCCGGCTCGACCTCGGCCGAGGTGGGACCGTCTCAGGGTGCCGCCTGGCGAGGGAGCAGGGGGGCCACCGGCTTCGACCGAGGTGGACCCCTCCTGCGTGGACACCTGGCGGAGCGACAGAAGGTCGCTCGACTTTGGCCGAGGTGGTCCCGTCTCCGGGCGCCACCTAGCGGAGGAGCGAAGCAGCCCGCCTCGACCTCGGCCGAGGTGGGACCGTCTCAGGGTGCCACCTGGCGAGGGAGCAAGGGGGGCCGCCAGCTTCGGTCGAGGTGGACCCCTCCTGGGTGGACACCTGGCAGAGCGGCAGGAAGGCCCGTACCGACCTCGACCTCGGTCGAGGCGAATCCGCATCTGACTTTGTCGAGAGAACTCCACGTGGCTCGAATCACATCCAACGAAATCTGAGACATGCCAAATCATCGATACGGTCGTAACAGTTGTCCCCCATCCCCCCGTTCCGTTAAGGCATCATGGAACGGGACATGGGGGTTTAATGCAGAGATGACGTGGGGAAGACGAAGATCTCGCGCCATGATTGCCATGATCCTCGTCGTCGTTCCTTGGTGCGCCCAAAGCCCTATTAGAGGCTGCCACGTGTCGCTTATTCGACCGTAATTAATGCGTTGCTTCGAAATAGAGGCCATTTCCCTGCAACCGAGGCGTCGGTGTCGGGCGTGCATCCACGCGGCATCCATTCGACGGTCTGGAATGGAATGATGGGTATGACCGCTGCCGATCGAATTTGAAAAAAGGGGACTTTCCGGATCGAGGCCCTTTCTCTTACTCCGTCGACGGTTCGCAGCAGGCTATCTCCCACTCCCCCGCGTTGCACAGTGCATTTCGGTGAGTGCTTCTATTTTCTTCCTCGCCCCGTCCCTCTCCTTCATCGTCCTTTCCTTACCATCTTCTTTTCCATGGCGCGCCGCCGCCATGTTTCTTCTAACCCGGATGAGGCCGGTCCGTCCCGGCAGAGGACTCCATCATCTTCCTCCTCGGAAGAGGAAGTGATCCCGAAGGAGACCTGCAGGCGACTCCAGCCTGGGGATATTACCATAGTCATCCCTAGGAGTGTTAGGTCTCCTCCCGTCGTGTCTGCCCAACCTATCTCTTCTCTTCCTCCTCCGGCCCTTCCTTCTGTCGGTCCCTCCGATCACGTTTCGACGATGACCGAGGGTGACCTTTCCTTGCTCCGGGAGCTCTATGGCATCCCGGGGTCAATTCATCTTTCTCTTCCGCGGCCTGGGGATCGCTTCACCATGAGTGGCCCTGGCCGCATAGCTTTCTACGAGGACTTCCTCCTTAGGGGTCTTCGATTTCCTCTGCACCCCTTCTTCCTTTCTTTCCTCAGCCATTTCCGTCTGGTCCCGGCCCAGTTGTCTCCCAATGCCATCCGGGTCATCTTCTCTTTCATTGTTTTCTATCACTTCCACGGGTTTGTTGCCTGTTTCTCCCTCTCCAGGGCTCTGTTCACCCTAAAGCGGTACTCCACTGATGATGGCTGGTGGTACATCTCGCCCTGGCCTAGGTATCTCCGGTTCGACCTCCCTTCTTCCTTCAAGGATTGGAAGAACCGATTCTTTTTCGCCTCGATCGAGGACGTCGACTGGGCCTGGAGCGAGCCGGATCGGTCCCCGAACCGAAACTCCCAAGTCGAGCCGGCGGACCAAAAGGCCTACTCCTAGCTTTTGAGCGATGTGGTCCCATCGCTCAATGTTCTGCTCTTGGATCAGAACTTGTTCGAGGCGGGGATCTGTCCCATCCGGGAGCCGGGTGAGGCTCAGCTTTTCTCTCACTTCGCCTTTCCCCCTTTCTTCTCTTCTTCTTCTAACTGGGCTGACCGGTTTCCTTTCTATTGCAGGCATGAAGTTTTCCCTGGAGAACCTTCTGGAGGGCGCGGCTTAGAAGGACACCGCCGAGGGAGACGAGCCAGCGGCGAAGAGGGCTCGCACCGAGGTGAGCCAGGAGGTCGTGTCAGTGCTCGCGCCTGGTCCAGCAGTTGCAGCTCCCCTGCCCAGGCCACCTCGGGCCTGGGCCACCGATGCTCCAATCGTCCGACCTAACGGGGCTACCAAAGAGGGAGGCCCACCGGTAGCGGTTCCACCCCGTTCTGGCCCCATCATCACCGCAACCCCGATGGCGCCGCCCGCGACTCCAGCTGCCCCGCCGGTGGCAGTCCCACCCGGGGGGTTGGTTGCCCCTGCAGCCGACCTGACAGCCCCGCCGTCGACAATCACCAACCGGTGCTCCGTGATCCGTGACAAGGGGCTCGTGGAGAAGGTGATGGAGTTCGCATCCACCTCCCGGGACCGCCGACTTCGGGGCGACCGGGACTATGCCGATGCTCTACTCGGGATCCTCCCGTAGCTCTTCACGGTAAGTCCGAGCTCAGATCCCTCTTCTTTGCAATTCTAGTTGACTCTTTTCTAACCAATTTTCCTTTTCGTGCAGATCAGGATCGACGTGCTTCTGTTGAGGAACTTCCTCGCAGGGTATGCCAAGAAGGACGCTGAGAAGGAGAAGAAGCTCGGCAAGCTCGCGACCGATGTGAAGGACCTCATGGAAAAGGGGGTCGAGCTACGGGGGAGCAACCAGGCCCTTCAGTCGGACCTGGCACGTACCGAGGAGCGCGTCAAGGACCTAGAGTCCTCTCTGTCCGAGGAGAGGATCTCCAACCAGCGATGCATGGAGGAGGATGCGGCGGAGAGGGCTCACCTCCGAGCTCATTCCCAGTCACTGGAGCGCCAGCTGGAGGAGGCCCGGCGGGAGGCAAGCGCGGCCAAGGAACGGAGCGCCTACATCAACGGGCTCCTGGAGGCCTCGAAGCAGGAGGCTCAGGAGGCCGTCCCAAGATTCCGGGCCTCCGACAAGTACATCTCGGAGGTCTGAGAGGCCGCCGTGGACTCCTTCCTGAAGGGGTTCCAGGTGTGCCGGGAAAAGGTGGGGTCCTTCTATCCCGAGCTCGACTTCAGTGGGGTGGTGCTCAGGGGCAGAAGGCAAGGACCCACCGGCGAGACTCCAGTTGTGGCAAGCGACACGGTTGCAGCTCCAGAGTGGCCCTCCGAGCCGACAGCCACCGAGGGTGAGGACGGGGAGTGCGTACCCTAGCCTAACGATCCCGCCACCGCAATGAACTAGGCCTCCAGCTGTATCTTCTTTTTTTTTTATCTTTGAGGACTCCCGGCCTGTCGGGACTCCTTCATTGTAACTCCCCATTTTCGAATCAATGAAAACTTGAATTTTGCTAAGTCCCGACCTCATCTTCCTTCTCTTTTTTTTTGGTCTTGTCGAGGTGTTGGTGTCGAGTGCCGAGGCGAAGTGCTGCGGCTTGCTCCGGGCTGAATCCGCGGGTGGACCAGGTCCCATCCAGCATTCAGATCAAAGTTCAGAGCTTCTAGATTGGGTGACAGCAGAGCAGACCTCGCGCGTGCCCTTCAGGCATGCCGGGCCATACTTCGTGATCGCGTGGGCGAGCTGGGCTCTGCCCCGCCTTCCAGATCGAAGTCCGAGACTTCTGGACGGAACCCCGAGGCCGCAGGCTTTGTTTAAGCCTTGCGTGGCTTGCCGAGCTGTTCTCCGTGATCGCATGGGCGAGCTGGGCTCTGCCCTGCCTTCCAGACCGAAGTCTGGACTTCCAGACCGAACTCCGTGGCCACAGGCTTTGTTCAAGCCTTGCATGGCTTGCCGAGCTATTCTCCGTGATCGCGTGGGCGAGCTGGGCTCTGCCCCGCCTTCCAGACCGAAGTCCAGGACTTCCGAACTGAACCCCAGGGCCGCAGGCTTTGTTCAAGCCTTGCGCGGCTTGCCGATCTGTTCTCCATGATCGTGTGGACGAGCTGGGCTCTGCCCCACCTACCAGACCGAAGTCCGGGACTTCCGGACTGAACCCCGGGGCTGCAGGCTTTGTTCAAGCCTAGCGCAGCTTGCCGAGCTGTTCTCCATGATCACGTGGGTGAGCTGGGCTCTGCCCCGCCTTCCAGACCAAAGTCCGGGACTTCCGGACTGAACCCCGGGGCTGCAGGCTTTGTTCAAGCCTTGTGCGGCTTGCCGAGCTGTTCTCCATGATCGCGTGGGCAAGCTGGGTCTGCCCCACCTTCCAGATCGAAGTCCAGGACTTCTTGCTTTCTCGGGTCTACGGCCACAGCCGTGTTTGCTGAACTCAGAGCCATGCGCCCGTTTTCTTACGAGGCGAGAAAAAGCGTTTGAAGCAAAAGAACTTTATTGCAGGAGTTGGAGGAACCTTACATTATTGATAATACATCCTTAGGTTCGAGGTGTTCCACGTCCGAGGGAATCTGGGTCCTCCCAATTCCTCCAGGTAGTAGGCCCCGTGAGGGAGGACTTCCGCTACCCTGTACGGGCCTTCCCAGTTCAGGGAGAGCTTCCCGCACTCTTGAGGCTGAGAAGCTTCGACGCGCCGGAGCACCAGGTCTCCGAGGAGAAAGGACTTTGGCCATACCCGGGAGTTGTAATACCTGGCCACTCGCTGCCTGTACGCCACCATCCAGATCGGGCCTTGTCCCTCGTCTCTTCAAGAAGGTCCAGGTTGAGCATCATCCTGGCAGGATTCTCCACTTTGTCGTACTGCTCCACCCGCAGGGTGGGTAGACTGAGCTCAATCGGGATAACCGTTTCGACTCCGAAGATGAGATTGAAGGGGGTCTCATCGGTGGCCGTTCTTGGGGTGGTGTGGTACGCCCACAGGATGCTCGGGAGCTCTTCTGTCCACCTGCCCTTGGCCTGGTCCAGCCTCGTTCGGAGGCCTTGTAGAATAGTCCTATTTGTGACCTCGGCTTCTTCATTCGTCTGTGGGTGAGCCACAGAGGTGAAGCGATGGTGGATGCCGGGTCGCTACAGAATTCTTCAAACTCCCGGGAGTCGAACTGACGCCCGTTATCAGTGATCACGGTGTGGGGGAGGCCGAAACGGCAGATGATTAACTTCCAGAAAAACTTGGCAATGTTTGCCTCGATGATCCATGCCAAGGGTTCGGCCTCAACCCATTTCGTGAAGTAGTCGATGGCCATAATCAGGAACTTTCGCTGTCCGGACGCCGGTGGAAATGGTCCCAGGAGGTCCATTCCCCATTGGGTGAACGGCCACAGAGCTGAGAGCTGGGAGATTGGAGTAGAGGGCTGCCGTTGCACCACGGCGTGCCGTTGGCACCGATCACACTTTCTTCACAAAATCGGCGGCGTCCTACTTCATCGTCTCCCAAAAATAGCCTTGGCAGAGAGCCTTGTAGGCTAGCGTTCTACCCCCAACGTGGTTTTCACAGATGCCCTCATGAATTTCCTGGAGCACGAGTGCGGCCTCCGCGGGTCTCAGGCACTTGAGGAGGGGATAGGAGTAAGACCTCCGATACAATTGCCCATCCATCAGGATGAACCGCGCGGCCTTCTTTTTGATAAGGCGAGCCGCTGCACGGTCCTCCGGCAAGGCATCGCCAGTTATGTACTCGGCGTACTTGTCCATCCAGCTGGGCTCACGACTGACCTGTTGGACCTCCACTGGGATCTCGTAGCTTGGGGCCTTGAGGCGCTCTACATAAGCGCGACCCAGCATCGAGTCCAGCAGGGTCGCCAGCCGGGAAAGAGTGTCCGCATGGGCATTTTCCCCGTGGGGGATATGGAAGATGCTGAAGCGCCGGAATCTGGCTACGCTCATTTTGACAAGCTCCAAATACTTTGCCATTTGAGGGTCGTGCGCAGCATATTCTCCGGAGATCTGTCCAGCCACCAGCTGGGAGTCAGTGAAGGCTTTGAGGTGGCTACGCCCAGCTCACGAGAGACTCTCAGCACGGTGAGGAGTGCCTCGTACTCTGCTTGGTTGTTGGTCCCGGTGAACTGGAAACGGAGCGCGCATTCGGCGATGACCCCACCGCCGTTGGCGAGAATGAGTCCGGCTCCGCTCCCGTCGGAGTTCGAGGCTCCATCCACGTGAAGGATCCAAGTGTCCTCCTCGGGTTCCTCGGGTCCTGGTCTCAACTGTTGGTGCGGGGAGTCCCCCTCTGGCTCCTTGCCTAGGCCCGCGCACTCAACCAAGAAGTCGGCCAGCACTTGCACTTTCATGGCCGACCTCGGCCTGTAAGCGATGTTGAATTCGCTGAGCTTAAGTGCCCACTTCGCCAATCGCCCCGAAGTATCGGGTCGGCTGAGTATCGCTTTCAGCGGCTGATCCATCAGGACGTGTTGACTTTGGCTCCTTAGTTTTGATGATTAACAAAAGGTTGAGTATATGTTTGAACTAATATTTTATCTTAAGATAAAGTTTCAGGACTTAGGTTATTCAAAAAGAGTATCAAGAGTACAATGATGAAACTAAGTTTGCCTGATTTGGAAAAGAGCTCTTCTACCTTGGACAAGATCAAATTTCTCATATCGGACCTTCCTGTTAAGAAATAATCAACAAAAAAAACAAAGACTTAGAGAAACTCAAGCATGGCACGCACATCTCTAAGAGTTTCAGAAAATTTCAGATCAGAGGTCGACCACCAGAGGTCGACACCTTGTCAAAGGTCGACCACCAGAGGTCGACTCATGAAGAGAAGAAAAGTTCAGCATGGCCGGCACGGCAAAATCTCAGTGGCACGCTCCAGAGGTCGACCACTAGAGGTCAACACCTGTCCAGAGGTCGATACCAGAGGTCGACTCATAGCCTGAGAATTCAAAATGGGCAGAACTATGGTTTTCTGGATTTTTGCCTAAAACAAACTGGAGGTCGACTCATGAGGTCGACACTTGATCCAGAGGTCGACTCATGAGGTCGACTCATGGCATAACGGCTAGTTTTTCTGAACTTTTGATTTGATTTCTAACAGCCATAAACGGCCATATTTTTGATTCTAACAGTCTTGTGGAGTTGTTTCAGCATAAATGAGGTATTTAACCTCCACCAAACTTCAAAAAAGACAAGGAGACAAAGTGAAAAAGTTTAGAGTTCAAGTACAAAGCCTTCAATCAATTCCAAGCCAAAAAGAGTGAGAAAACCAAGAGATTCCTTAGCCAAAAGCTTTCCATCTTTGAGGAATCCAACTTTCAAGTATTTGGCATTTAGTGAGGTCCAAAGATTCCAAGGGAAAAGGCTTGAAGAGTCTCCATCAAGAGCTTCAACGAATTTCTTATTGCTCAAAAGGAGTTTGTCTAGTTTTGTTAATTGTATTCATATTCTTTTGTCTTTAGCTAGTTTCAAGGGAATTTGAAACTAGTGTGAGGTTTGTTGGTGAGCCAATTGATAAAACCAACTAGGGTTGCTTGTAAGCCCGAAGCCAAAACAAGTGAGTGAGGTTTGTTGGTGAGCCAATTGATAAAACCAACTAGGGTTGCTTGTAAGCCCGAAGCCAAAACAAGTGTGTAAGGTTTTGACTTGTGAGCCTGGTAAAACAAGTCGGCTGTAATCTAAAGATTATAGTGGAAATTCCAAGTGGAGCTTGGAGAGTGGATGTAGGTGCTAGGTGCACCGAACCACTATACTTCTTGTGTGTTTGCATTGCTTCTCTTTTTATATTCTTTTGCTCTTTAATTTTTGATTTATTTCATTGCTTCCGTTGCATAATTATTTGAGCACTATCACTCTTCACCTTAAAACTTGGTAGCACATATATTGCTTTAATTTTTTAAATACCCAATTCACCCCCCCTCTTGGGCACCATATCTGGGCAACAAGTGGTATCAGAGCACCGGTACTCTCTTGTAGGTCCAACGATCTTGAGTTAAAGATCATGGCCACCCCAATTGGAATGGGTATAGTTGAAGGACAAGCATCAAATCGCCCTCCTTTCTTTAATGGCACTAACTACACATACTGGAAAACTCGTATGCGTATTTATTTACAAGCTGTAGATTATCATATATGGAGAATAATTACTAAAGGGCCTCATCAGCCCACTCACTTGGTTAATGGCATTATCACCCCAAAATCTGAAGAAGAATGGGATGACAATGACATCAAACAAGCTGAGTTAAATGCTAAGGCGATGAATTTGCTATTCTGTGCACTTGATCCTAGTGAATTCAACAGAATATCAAATTGTATTTCCGCCAAAGAAATTTGGGATACACTTGAGGTTACCCATGAGGGTACACACCAAGTGAAGACCACAAAGGTGAACATGCTCATTCATACGTATGAGATGTTCAGGATGGAACCAACTGAAAGTATAAGTGAAATGTATACTAGATTTACCAATATAGTAAATGGTATGAGGAGTTTGGGAAAAATTATATCTAATGGTGAACTGGTTAACAAACTTCTCAGGTCTCTTCCGGCTTCATGGGATGCGAAAGTAACAGCCATAGAAGAAGCCAAGGATGTCAATACTCTACCTCTCGAGCAGCTTCTTGGATCACTGATGACTTATGAGCTTTCACTAAAGCAGAAGACAGTGGACAATGACAAGAAAAAGAAAGCCATAGCCTTCAAGTCCACTACAAAGGAAGAGTCAAGTGATGAATCAGAAGAAGAAGCTGATGATGATGAGACAGCCCTCATTACAAGAAAATTCAAAAGATTCATGAGAAAGAAGAAGGGCTTCTACAAGAAAAGGCCACAAAAAGGTGATCACAATAAAAAAAAAGAGAAAGAGAAAGAAAGGGATCCACCCATCTGCTTCGAGTGCAAGAAGCCTGGACATTACAAAACGGATTGCCCTTTGCTTAAAAAAAGTCGAAGGATGTTGAGAAAGAAAGCCATGATGGCTACCTGGAGTGAGAGTGGGGACTCCAGCAGTGATGAAGAGCAGCAGGTAGTCGCCAACTTATGTTTCATGGCCAATGAAGATAATGAGGTAAATTCTGAACCTGAAACTGAATTTACTTTCAATGAATTGCATGATGCTTTTGATGACTTAGTTATGGAATATGAAAAATTAAAACTGAAAAATAAGAAATTAAGAAAGCTAAATTTTGAGCTTACCAAAAATTCAGATAAGTTTTCAACTGAAATTGAAGATTTAATTCAAGAAAACAAGAAATTAACTGAACATGTAAAGACCCTGACAAATGATAAGGATAATCTTTTAAAAGAAAATAATTCTTTGAAAAATAACAGAAGTCTTAAAACTAATGAGAACATTGAAAAACAAAATAAAGAACTATTGCTTCAAAACAAGAATTACAAGGAAGAGTTAGAAAAAATAAAACCTTTTGTAGAAAAGTTTACTTTTAGTTCAAAAAAACTAAATATGCTTTTAAATAGTCAACATGCAGTGTTTAACAAAGCTGGACTTGGATTTAAGCCACACAATCAACAAAAACTTTACAAAAACTTTTTCATACCTGCATCTTCTAATATTACCTGCTATGCATGTGGTAAATTAGGACATAAATCATATGCTTGTAATAGAAGAAAATTAAATACCTTTAAAAAGATTTGGGTTCCAAAAGGAACCAATTTGACTAACCCTAAAGGACCCAAGATGACTTGGGTACCTAAAGTTTCAACTTGATCAATTTTTGCAGGTATGCCTTGCAACCAAAAATAAAAGAAGAATGTGGTATCTGGATAGTGGTTGCTCAAGGCACATGACTGGGGATGTGAAGCAATTCTCATCACTAGCAGCTATTGATGGTGGAAACGTTACTTTTGGTGATAATGGAAAAGGCAAAATCGTCGGAATTGGTAAAATCCATATCACCCCTAATGCTTATGTAGATAATGTATTATTTGTTGATGGCTTGAAGCATAATCTTTTTAGTATTAGTCAGTTTTGTGATAAGAGTTTTAAAGTAATTTTTGAATCATCTTTGTGCATGGTATCTAGTCTAGATGTCGATGGCATCAAGTTCACTGGTCATAGGCATGGAAACATTTACATGGTTGATCTTGATGATCTAGCCATGGAAAGTGGTCAATGCCTAGTGGCTAAGGAAGCCAAGGCAAGTGAAACTAGTTGGCTTTGGCATCGTAGGCTAGGGCATGCTAGTATGCAGTTGATTTCAAAATTAAGCAAAAAGAATCTTGTAAAAGAATTGCCAAAACTCACATTTGAAAAAGATAAGATTTGTGCTGCATGTCAATTTGGAAAACAAACTAAATCTACTTTCAAACCTAAAGGAGTAGTATCTACTACTAGACCCCTTGAATTATTGCATATGGACCTCTTTGGACCAACCAGAATAACTAGTTTGGGAGGTAAAAAATATGGGCTAGTAATTGTAGATGATTACTCACGATTTACTTGGGTAATGTTTTTAGCTCATAAAGATGAAACATTTTCAGCTTTTGTTAAATTTCATAAAAGGGTTTCAAACGAAAAAGATCTCACTATTGTTTCTTTGCGTAGTGATCATGGAACTGAATTTGACAATCATGATTTTGAAGCTTTTTGTAATGAAAATGGTATTAGTCATAATTTTTCTGCACCTAGGACACCTCAACAAAATGGGGTGGTAGAAAGAAAGAACAGGACACTTGAAGAAATGGCACGCACAATGCTTTGCGAAAATGATTTACCTAGATATTTTTGGGCAGAAGCCATTAATACTTCCTGTTACATTTTAAATCGTGTTTTAATTCGACCTATTTTGAAAAAAACACCATATGAGCTTTGGAAAAATCAAAACCTAATCTCAAGTATTTTCGTGTATTTGGTTGCCGCTGTTTCATATTAAACAATGGCAAAGATAATATCAGTAAATTTGATGCCAAGTCAGATGAGGATATCTTCTTAGGATACTCTACTTCTAGCAAGGCATACAGGGTCTTCAACAGAAGAACTCTTCTGGTTGAAGAATCAATTCATGTAGTGTTTGATGAATCTAACGAAAAATTTTCTAGAAAAGAAGATTCTATTGATGTTGAAACAGGTACAAAGAAGCTTGAACAATTAACAATCAGTGAAGATGAGCCCAAAGGAGATGATGATCAAGAGAATCAAGATCAAACTCAAGAGATCAATGCAACTTCACCAAAACCTTTACCTAAAGAATGGAGGTATGCACACGGACATCCTAAAGAGCTAATAATTGGTGATCCATCAAAGGGGGTAAGTACACGCTCTTCTATTAGAAATGTTTGTGATTATTTAGCTTTTGTATCTCAGATAGAGCCTAAGTCAATAGAAGAAGCTGAAAAAGATTGTAACTGGATTAATGCTATGCAAGATGAACTAAATCAATTTAAAAGAAATAATGTTTGGACTTTAACTGAAAGACCCCTTAATGTTTCTGTAATTGGCACAAAATGGGTTTTTAGAAATAAACTTGATGAACATGGTATTGTAACTAGGAACAAAGCTAGACTTGTTGCTAAAGGCTACAACCAGGAAGAAGGGATCGACTTTGATGAAACCTTTGCTCCTGTTGCTAGGCTAGAAGCAATTAGACTTTTACTTGCTTTTGCTTATTTTATGGATTTCAAGTTATTTCAAATGGATGTTAAGAGTGCCTTTTTAAATGGATTTATTGAAAAGGAGGTTTATGTTGAACAACCTCCTGGTTTTGAAAATCATGAATTTCCTAATCATGTCTTTAAATTGCATAAAGCATTGTATGGTTTAAAGCAAGCTCCTAGAGCTTGGTATGATAGATTAAGTTCATTTTTGATGAAAAATGATTTCTCTAGAGGTAATGTAGATAATACATTATTTTTGAAAAAGAAAAATGATGATCTCTTAGTAGTACAAATATATGTAGATGATATTATTTTTGGTGCTACTAACGAATGTCTTTGTCAAGAATTTGCTAAGTTAATGCAGAGTGAGTTCGAGATGAGCATGATGGGAGAACTCAACTTCTTCCTCGGACTCCAAATTAAGCAAACCAAAGAGGGGATCTCCATCAACCAAGCCAAGTACACAAGAGAGATATTGAAAAAGTTTGGGATGGAGACTACCAAACCAATAGGTACCCCTATGAGCTCTTCATGTAAATTAGACAAAGATGAATGTGGTAAATCAGTAAACCAAAAATTATATAGAGGCATGATTGGTTCATTGCTATATCTAACTGCCAGTAGACCAGATATAATGTTTAGTGTTTGTATGTGTGCACGTTTTCAGTCTGCTCCTAAAGAATCACATCTCTTAGCTGTAAAACGTATATTTAGATACTTATCTGGGTCTATCGAAATTGGTCTTTGGTACTCTAGAGAATCATCATATGAATTAATTGCATATTCTGATGCTGATTTTGCTGGGTGTAAACTTGATCGTAAAAGTACTAGTGGAACTTGTCAATTCCTAGGAGTTAATTTGATTTCATGGAGCAGTAAGAAACAAAATTCGGTTGCTCTATCTACGGCGGAAGCCGAATATATAGCAGCTGGAAGCTGTTGTGCTCAGATTCTTTGGATCAAACAACAACTCGAGGACTTTGGCATCAAACTAACTAAGACACCCATAAGATGTGATAATACTAATGCAATCAATTTAACAAAAAATCCTGTACAACATTCAAGAAGCAAACATATTGAAATAAGACATCACTTCATAAGAGATCACGTTCAAAACTCTAATGTGTTGTTAGAATTTATTTGTACTGATTATCAATTGGCTGATATATTCACAAAACCATTGAATGAAGATAGATTTTGTATGATCAGAAGAGAACTGGGAGTCATTGATCCTTTTACTTGAAACTCTTCAATTCTCATCAAAATTCCTCAAAAATGATTTATAAATTCTCAAATATGTTTAAAGGTTATTTTTCTAAATTTTATCAATTTTTTAAATTTTACAGAATTTTATTTTGGGTAACTTATTGTTGGAGGTCGACACTTTAATTTTTCGGAGGTCGACACTTGAGGTCGACCCCTAAGGCTTTTGGAGGTCGACACTTGAGGTCGACCCCTGAAAATTTTCAGAGGTCGACACTTGAACGGAAACCCTCTTTTTTAAAACCCGTCCGCAAGCCTTTTTTCTCCACTTTTTTTTTATTTCTCCTTCGTGTGGTCCCCCTCCAACTTCCCTAAACCTCTAAACAGTAGATTTCCACCCTTCTCCTTCATCTTTTTGGGTAATCCTCTCCTCTCCTCTTGCTTTCCTTGGAATCAAACCTCTTTTTGACCGTGTTCTTGGTTTTGGACAACCGAAAGCCTTTGCATCTATCTACCCTCAAATCTTGGTTGTTTTTCAATTGAAATCACTTATTTCTTTCGTCCGTTTCTTACTTTTTCTTCATTTACTCTCAATTTTCTCCATTCTCACAAACCCTATCTCACCATTTCACCTTCTCCTCTTTTTCTCAATCCGTGAACCTCTCTTTCCCTCTCCTTTCCTCTTAGCCTTGCTTCATTGCACTTCTCCCTAAGTTACCCCTCTTCCTTTCATATGGGTCCGAGAAAGCACTTGGCAGTAAGGAAAAGGAGATTGGAACAAGGCCAAGGTAGCACTGAGCGACGAAGAAAAGTCAGACATGAGCGTGAGCCGACCCCAGAGCCACCTGCACCAGTGCCAGCCAGCTTAGTTTGGAAGAGCATTGCTAGTGGGAGGCGTGTGGATATACCATTCTGGGATCAGCATCACTTCTTTATTGGAGATGTACTGAGAGATGCAGGTCTGGTTCATTTTTGTACGATGTCTGAGAGATTCTACCCAGACCTCATTAGGGAGTTTTATGGATCCATGGCCACTGATGGCATTGGATGGTCTGCTACAGTTCGTGGGATCGAGATTCCAGTGACACCGGAGGTCATCAGTCGCGTTTGGAGGATTCCACTTCACGGCACTGCTGCCACTTCGATCAGCGATAGAGAGCACGCCTTCAGATGTATTCTAGAGCGTGAGGATGTTAGCGGCATTTCCACAGTAGCCGCTAACCAGCTTTCACTGGAGATGAGAGTGCTGCATCACATCATCACCCGTATCTTGATTCCGAAGAGCGGGAGATTCGATTTTATCACTGAGCATGAGCTGGTGTTGATGGTGTCCCTGAGACAGCGGACTCCCATCAACCTTCCCAGGATCATGCTTCAGCAGATGGGTGAGGCAGCATCTCACAGGAGACTTGTTCAGCCATATGGCATGGGACTGACTCAGATATTCAGGGAGCATGGTATTTCATTTGATGGTATACCCTTCAGTCAGCTGCAGCATACTGATACTTATGGAGAGAAATCCCTGCATAGGATGGGATTTCGACTGATTGGTGACCGCTGGGTGCGACGAGAGTCTGGCCAAGAGCCAGATGAGGAGGATGAGATCCGAGGAGCTGAGGCAGGGCCTTCAGAGCCTACTGATCATGGTACACCTCCTCGCCCAGCACCAGAGTCAGAGACTGCGGAGCCTGAGCCATTCACGCCACCACCCTCATCAGCTCCAGCACCTACTACTACTACTGCTACACCACGGAGGACTACAGTGAGGATATCGGACTTTGAGCAGAGAGTGACTGATCACATTTCAGAGGTCCGGACAGAGATCACTGGTGTACGACAGGAGCTACATGATTTGCGGATACACACAGATACACGCATTGGAGCTCTCTCAGCTAGTATGGATACAGGATTTCGACAGATCCTCAGCCTACTGAGATTAGCACTGCCATCAGGGACTGCAGATCCGACAGTATCTCCTCCACATTCTGATGATGATGATGATGATGATGATGACTCCAGTGGATACAGTGACAGTGATGGAGATCAGCCTGGAGCAGGTAGTTCTGATATTCCACCTGTAGATCCGATTCTAGAGATACCCCCTTCTGCTGATCCTCCTTCTACTGATCTTCCGAGTACAGATCCTCCAGCCACCGATGTGCCAGTAGATACTGAGCTTACAGAGTCACTATTTGAGACTATTACTGGGATTCCGGATGATATAGATGAGCATACAGAGACAGATATTGATGATCCCACAGCTTATGAGCTAGTCAGCAGGCAGACCCCAGCTCAGTCTACTCAGCATACTGATCCGTCTACTCCTTCTGCTACTGCTTTAGTCGGGACACCTGTGGAGCCCTTTCCTAGGACCTATAGATCTCGTAGGACTACCCCTAGGTCTGGTCCCTCTCTGAGGACTCGGAGTCTCTCTCATAGGACTCCAAAATCCTCATCTAGGATCATGGCTCCTGTCTCTTTTGATATACCTTCTGATGAGGAGTAGCCTCATAGATTTACTTGTTGTACTGAGTTTGCTTTGTATGATCTGTTGTATCAGTGTTTTGTGTTCACTATGTAAGCAATTTTGTAACTGAATACATTTGCTTTTATCTATATTGTGATATTTTACTGTCTGATACCAGCTCTTAGCATTTATCTTTTTAAACCCTCAAGATAGAATATTTTTGTTATATTGAATGCACAAATTGAGGGGGAGCATGTATTTTATGCAACTAAATACTTCATTATAATTGAACATAAATTTCCTCAATATATCTTTCACTACAAAAATGGACTTTTTGATTCTTGACAAAAAGGGAGAGTAGTAAAGTATATATGAGACTCCTTCTTATGTGTAGTAAAGTACATATGATTCTTATGAGTAAAGCTTGTATGTTTCTTATCTTTTTGACTCATGAGAATGTTTTCACAAAAAGAAAGAAGTAAATGAAAAGTAAAATCTTTTTGACTCTTGAGAATGGTTTCACAAAAAGAAGATGAAAAGTAAAATTTTTATGATATACTCATGCATGTAAGGATTCTTTGAAAATTTTTATCATTGCTGTATTTTGCTTTTGGACTTAATTGCATATATACTCAAGGTTTTGTCATCATCAAAAAGGGAGAGATTGTTGACTTTGGCTCCTTAGTTTTGATGATTAACAAAAGGTTGAGTATATGTTTGGACTAATGTTTTATCTCAAGATAAAGTTTCAGGACTTAGGTTATTCAAAAAGAGTATCAAGAGTACAATGATGAAACTAAGTTTGCCTGATTTGGAAAAGAGCTCTTCTACCTTGGACATGATCAAATTTTTCATATCGGACCTTCCTGTTAAGAAATAATCAACAAAAGAAACAAAGGCTTAGAGAAACTCAAGCATGGCACGCACATCTCTAAGAGTTTCAGAAAATTTCAGATCAGAGATCGACCACCAGAGGTCGACACCTTGTCAAAGGTCGACCACCAGAGGTCGACTCATGAAGAGAAGAAAAGTTCAGCATGGCCGGCATGGCAAAATCTCAGTGGCACGCTCCAGAGGTCGACCACCAGAGGTCAACACCTGTCTAGAGGTCGACACCAGAGGTCGACTCATAGCCTGAGAATTCAAAATGGGCAAAACTATGGTTTTCTGGATTTTTGCCTAAAACAAACTGGAGGTCGACTCATGAGGTCGACACTTGATCCAGAGGTCGACTCATGAGGTCGACTCATGGCATAACGGCTAGTTTTTCTAAACTTTTGATTTGATTTCTAACGGCCATAAGCGGTCATATTTTTTATTCTAACGGTCTTGTGGAGTTGTTTCAGCATGAATGAGGTATTTAACCTCCACCAAACTTCAAAAAAGACAAGGAGACAAAGTGAAAAAGTTTAGAGTTCAAGTACAAAGCCTTCAATCAATTCCAAGCCAAAAAGAGTGAGAAAACCAAGAGATTCCTTAGCCAAAAGCTTTCCATCTTTGAGGAATCCAACTTTCAAGTATTTGGCATTTAGTGAGGTCCAAAGATTCCAAGGGAAAAGGCTTGAAGAGTCTCCATCAAGAGCTTCAACGAATTTCTTATTGCTCAAAAGGAGTTTGTCTAGTTTTGTTAATTGTATTCATATTCTTTTGTCTTTAGCTAGTTTCAAGGAATTTGAAACTAGTGTGAGGTTTGTTGGTGAGCCAATTGATAAAACCAACTAGGGTTGCTTGTAAGCCCGAAGCCAAAACAAGTGAGCGAGGTTTGTTGGTGAGCCAATTGATAAAACCAACTAGGGTTGCTTGTAAGCCCGAAGCCAAAACAAGTGTGTAAGGTTTTGACTTGTGAGCCTGGTAAAACAAGTCAGCTGTAATCTAAAGATTATAGTGGAAATTCCTAAGTGGAGCTTGGGGAGTGGATGTAGGTGCTAGGTGCATCGAACCACTATACTTCTTGTGTGTTTGCATTGCTTCTCTTTTTATATTCTTTTGCTCTTTAATTGTTGATTTATTTCATTGCTTCCGTTGCACAATTATTTGAGCACTATCACTCTTCACCTTAAAACTTGGTAGCACATATATTGCTTTAATTTTTTAAATACCCAATTCACCCCCCCTCTTGGGCACCATATCTGGGCAACAGGACGGCAATGGGATGCGCTTGGAAATAGGGCCTGAGACGCTGAGCAGACACTATTAATGCAAAAATGAGCATTTCGGGCCGGGAATACCTGAGCTCCGCATCGCGGAGAAGTTTGCTGGTGTAGTACACCGGCCGCTGGACTCCCTGGTCGTCAGTCCGAACTAGGACCGAGCTGACGGCCTCCGGGGTGACCGCCAGGTAGAGGATGAGCTCCTCTCCTCTTCGGGCCTGGAAAGTAGTGGGGGCAATGCAAGCATCCTCTTCAGCTTGTCAAAGGCCTCCTGGCATTCCTCAGTCTAGGCGAAGTCGTTCATCTTCCTCAGCACCTTGAGAAAGGGTTGGCAGCGGTCGGCCGACCTGGAGATGAACCGGCTCAGGGCGGCTATCCGGCCAGTGAGCCGCTGCACTTGCTTCTTGGAGGCAGGCTGCTCCATGTCCAGGATGGCCTGAACCTTCTCCGGGTTGCCTTCAATCCCTCTCTGGGTTACCATGAACCCCAGAAACTTCCCGGCGGAGATGCCGAAAGCGCACTTCACCGGGTTTAGCTTCATCTGATGAAGTCGGAGGTTGCCAAAGGTCTCCGCCAGGTCGACAACATGATCCGATAGGGGCTTGCTCATTACCAGCATGTCGTCCACATACACCTGCATGTTGCGGCTGATCTGGTCCTTAAAGACCTTGCTGACCAGTCGCTGGTACGTGGCCCCGACGTTCTTAAGGCCAAACGGCATCATCCTGTAACAGAAAGTTCCACGGTTGGTGATGAAGGCGGTGTGCTCTTCGTCCTCCGGGTTCATTCAGATCTGGTTGTACCCGGAGAAAGCATCCATGAAAGATAGGAGGCGATGCCCCGAGGTGGTGTCGACCAACTGGTCAATCTTTGAAAGAGGGAAGCTGTCCTTTGGGCAGGCTCGGTTGAGGTCAGTGTAGTCCACACAGATCCTCCACTTACCACTGCTCTTATTCACCATGACCACATTCGCCAGCCAGCTGGGATACTGGACTTCCCGCACGAAGCCGGCGGCGAGGAGTTTCTCCACCTCTTCGTTGATGGCCCTCTGCCTCTCCGCGGTGAAGCTCCTTTTCTTCTGGCAGACCGGGCGGCACCTCGGGTCCACGTTCAGCCTGTGCGTAATGACCTTGGGGGGAATGCCCGGCATGTCGGCCGTGGACCAGGCAAACATGTCCGCGTTCATGCGGAGGAACTCCAGCAGGCGGGTCCGTTCCTCCTCCGGGAGTTGGACCCCCACCTGCACTATCTTCAGAGGGTCCGAACTGAGGGGATAAGTCAATAGGCGCTCCACGGGTCCTCCCCTGGGTTCCTTCTCCCTTAGGTCGAGGTCATTGACGTCGGGGGCGAGCTCAGCGCCCCGGGCACCTGGGATCGTCTGCAGGCAATGCTGAATTGGCTGGGTCGAGCCCCTCATCACCCCAGGCCCAGAGGCTGTGGGGAATTGTACTAGCAACCGCTTCGTAGAAATCATGGCGTCCAGCTGGTTGAGCCCCGGGCATCCGAGGATCGTATTGTAAGGGGAAGGGAGCTTAACGACGGTGAACGTCATCATGACTGTGGTCTGCCGAGGTGGGGATCCAGCGGTGACCGGAAGAGTGATCTCCCCTTCGACCCCCACGGAATCCCCGGTAAAGCCTACCAGGGGGTGTGCACCAGCCTCATCTGATCATGGGACAAATTCATTCGGGAGAAAGCATCATAAAAAAGCACGTCAGCCGAGCTTCCACTATCTACCATAATTTGGTGTATAGGATGCTTCACGATGGTCATCTCGACCACCACAGCATCATTATTTACATTCTTGTTTTCACTTCCCTTCTCAGAAGGGGGGACATCCTCTGGGTTCCCGACCTCCCGGGCCCTCTTTGCCACCCGCCCAATCCCACATGAGATCATGCCTACTGGCTTCTCTGTCGGGCGGTTGTCGATTGCGGGAACCGGGGGTAAGGCCGTGAGCGGCTGTCCTTCCACCGAGATCTCGTTCCTCATGAACTTCCTGAGGTAGCCTCTTTTGATCAGCTCCTCGATTTCCCGCTTCAGATTACGACACTCCTTGGTGTCGTGGCCATGCTCGTGGTGGAACTGGCAATACTTCGACTTGTCTCGGATGCCTCTTGGGTTCTGAGGAGGAGGCCGGCGGAGGTAGTGCTCGCCCTCAATTTCCATGAGGATCTTCATTCGGGGAGTGAGGAGAGGGGTGAACCGTCGCTCCATGGTGGCCTCGCCCTTCAGCTTTGGGTTCGGGCAAGGGTTGGTAGATGGCCCAGGCCTCCGGGATCCTGGAATATCCCTCGGGGCCGGCTTCTTCAAAGTCTTCCCGTCTAGCTCTCGGCAGGTGCGGTCGGCCTCCTCCGCTCGGATGTACTTGTGGGCACGGAGGAGGAGCTCGGAGTACATCCTGGGGGGCTTTTTGTCCAAGGAGTAGGTCAGACGGGACATCTTGAGCCCGCGCTTCAAAGCCAGCATGGCAACGGGCTCGTCCAGGCTGTAAATCTCCAGGGCAGCGATCTTGAACCGGGTGATGTAGTCCCGAAGCAGCTCCTGGTCCTGCTAGCGGATAGAGAAGAGGCTATCCACCTCTCTCGATACCTTCTGACAAGCATCGAAGTGCACCACAAACTTTCCTTCCAACTGATGGAAGGAGCAAATAGATCCAGGCTCGAGGCGGGTGAACCAGACTCAAGCGCCTTCCGGAGGGTAGCGGGGAAGGCGATGCACAAAAGAGCGTCCGTGGCCCCCTGGACCCTCATAAGAGCCTTGTAGCTCTCCAGATGGTCCAGAGGGTCGGTGGTCCCGTTGTAGGGGTCCACCTGCGGCATGCGGAACCAGCTCGGAACCGGCTCAGCCTGGATTTCTTCAGAAAAAGGGGGACGGGAGTCGTAGCCCGCCGGGTCCGTCGAGGAGTTCTGCAGGTCGGCAAATCGGCGGGCGAACTCTGCCAATTTGCGTTCGTGCTCCTCCAGGCACCTCTCGACCTGGCGCCTGATGGCCTCGTCGGTGGAATCTTCCACCGAGGCCGCTGGTGAAGGGGGCGCCGATCGGTCTCAGCGCAGGGTCTTGCCTCGGGGTCGCTTGCTGCGACGCGCTATCTCGGCTTCATCGGCCGGGGATCGACTCTCGTGATCCGCCAAACCGGAGTAGTTTCTTTTTGCAGGAGTTTGATGGCTCCCACGGGGGTTGGAGGCTGCCCGCGGTTGGGATGACCTGCCTTGGATGGAGCGCAGGCTCCTGCATGGCCCCACAGCCCGAGCTGCGGGGGTCCCTGGCTGAGGCTGCATGGCCAAGGAGCGCTGCTGATGTTGTAGCTGCCGAACTGTCATAGTCAAGGTCTGCAGCTATTGGATGACGGCCGCGAGAGGTCTATCCACTGAGGTCGGCTGTGGTAGAAGAGGAGGGGGAGCGGGGAGCTCCCTCTCCGAGCTGTGGGCCCCCTGAGGGGAGGGGAGCTCCCCTACTCAGCTGGTGGATGCCTCACTTCCACGAGTGACCACCATGGTCGGAGCGCGCTTCGTTCACAGAAAGCTAGCTCCCCCCGAGGGTGTTGTCGTGCCCCCCTACCTGGTGCGCCAATCTATTACTGATCCCGCCGCCGCGCTTGTGGCTTCGGAGCCGCCGATCCGACTAGACCGTCTGCCCCTGGGGTCTCCTGGCTTGATCAAACCTACAAGGCAAGGTCAGAAATCCTGGCCAGGGATCCCGGCGAGGGAGCTCCGACGGTCAAGTTAGTAGACGGCGGGAGGGAACAGAGTCTCTGAGACTGGCCCACGAAGGAGTCCCAGACTTAGAGATCGTGCTAGCAAGAAAGGTTCCAGAAAGAATAGAAACCCGGCCGGGTTCCTCCGCTAAGCTCACGCCAAAGGGTCCCCTCTCGGGACCTTGGATCCTGCTCTTGGGGCGGAGTCTCCTCTCCCAGCCTTTGTTTCTTGCTTACCTTGTCGTCTATTCTCTCCTTCCTTTTATCTCCTCCTGTTGTCCTCTCGTTTTTCGCCCGTGGGAGGCTCCTTTGTCACTTTCACCTCCTCCCCTCCGTCTTTTTCCCTTTCCCCTTCTGGATCCAAGAGCCAGGCGGCTTCCGGCCTCGTTTGCCGAGCCTAGCGAAAAAAAAGTAGGGGAGGGGGGCGCCGGTCAGACCGCCAACTAAACCTCGGGCCGAGCGTGAGCACTCCCCTTCCCAGGCGCCGGTGCTGTCTGTTATCGGGTCCTGTTTTGTCAGGGCCTCGTCTCTCGACTGCGGAACCTGTCGGGCTGATGTAAGTGATGTTTCGCGTGTCGTCGCCGACCGTACGGGGCGCCTTTCTCGGAGTGTGGCATGCACGGCTCGAGGGGCAACCTCGGAGCTCGCGCACCAGCTCTTCGGAACCTTCTCTACATAGGCTGGCCCGCGTCGGCTGAGGTGGACCCCTCCTGGATGGACACCTGGCGGAGCGACAGAAGGTCGCTCGACTTCGGCTGAGGTGGTCCCGTCTCGGGGCACCACCTGGCCAAGGAGCGAAGGAGCCCGGCTCGACCTCGGCCGAGGTGGGACCGTCTCTGGGTGCCACCTGGCGAGGGAGCAGGGGGGGACCGCCGGCTTCGGCCGAGGTGGACCCCTCCTGGGTGGACACCTGGCGGAGCGGCAGAAGGTCGCTCGACTTCGGTCGAGGTGGTCCCGTCTCCGGGCACCACATGGCGAAGAAGCGAAGCAGCCCCGCTCGACCTCGGCCGAGGTGGGACCGTCTCAGGGTGTAGCCTAGCGAGGGAGCAGGGGGGGCCGCCGGCTTCGGCCGAGGTGGACCCCTCCTGGGTGGACACCTGGCGGAGCGGCACAAGGTCGCTCGACTTCAGCCGAGGTGGTCCCGTCTCCGG
This sequence comes from Areca catechu, assembly GCA_021397845.1. Taxonomy (NCBI): domain Eukaryota; kingdom Viridiplantae; phylum Streptophyta; class Magnoliopsida; order Arecales; family Arecaceae; genus Areca; species Areca catechu. The sequence goes on from CM038050.1 coordinate 78,455,917, forward strand.
GCGCCACCTGGTGGAGGAGCGAAGCAGCCCGCCTCGACCTCGGCCGAGGTGGGACCATCTCAGGGTGCCACCTGGCGAGGTAGCAGGGGGGTCGCCGGCTTCGGCCGAGGTGGACCCCTCCTGGGTGGACACCTGGTAGAGCGGCAGGAAGGCCCGGACCGACCTCGACCTCGGCCGAGGCGGATCCGCATCTGACTTTGCCGAGAGAACTCCACGTGGCTCGAATCACGCCCAACGAAATCTGAGACATGCCACGTCATCGATACGGCCGTAACAGGGCTCACCAAAGAAACCCAACACTTGGGTTTACCAGGATCACCAAGAACCTAACACTTGATTTTACCAGGATCACCAAGAACCTAACACTTGGTTTTATATAAGATAATCGAGAACTGACGTGGCACGATAATGAGAATGCAATCTAAATGATGGATTGAGAAATGAGAGCAATAAAGCCTATTAACAGGTACTAAATTTTAGATCAAAAGTACTAAGGTAAAGCTATGGAAGGAGCACTGAAATTTGGAACTTACGCCACGATGTAGTTATTTAAATCCTATAGAAGATTAGGGCTAATGAATATTGAATTTAAACCTTAGCAACGATCTTCAATAACTCAGACTTAAGAGATTAGGAGATGTTATTTATCCAAGATGATCACTCCCTGGTAGATCCATTGAAGCTTTTTGGATGAAATGAAATTTAAGTGAAGTAGTAGTTGAAGAAGGTGTTTTTTTGGTAGTATCCTCTTGTTTTCTTTGGGTGTGTTTGATTTTCTCTTCTCAAGCTTTCAAGTGTCCAACGCCAACATCCACCTCTAGGGATCCATGCCTCCATCGAAGTTCCCTTGCCTATTTGGTTTCTTTGTTTTGATATCTTTCAAATTGGTCCCAGTCTAACCCGTTCATTGTGCATGATCCTTCTACGATTTGGAGTTCAAGAAAGGGTTCTCTTGCCAAAGATCAATGTTGAATGAAACTAGTTTCTTTGGAATGCCAATCTTCCACTTCAGGACTAGTTGATGGGGCATGGGATAGGGATAGGATCGTCGGCTAGCTAAGAAGTCGCCAGAGATTAGGGTATCCTATTTTTTTTTTATTTTCTGATTTCTTTATGGTGGTGACGAAGGAAAAAAATAAGGATAGAGGATAACGAGGATGGACTACCACAAACCCTGAAACTCACTCTCACAGAGAGACTTCACACCTCTAGGGTATTATGCCTACCACCCATCTCACTACACGCGGAGTCCAGGGTATTTTACCTGCCACCCAGGTCACTCCTGAAGCCATGAGGGGGATTTCAAAGAACGTGGAGGAGGACATCACATCCCTACGATGTTTCGAAGGACAAAGACAACATCAACACCTGCAGGTGAAGATATAATGGACCATGATCCCGAACAACAACCGTCAAACCAACTGACAAACCAAATTTCAAAAATTCAACTCCGTCAAAATGATCGAATGGTCACGCATATCTTGTTTTTAGATCTCAGAATAAGGGTTCCGGATCGATCTCAGTGGAGAAAATGTTCATCTGGAGCTGAATCAAGGTCTTAAAATCGGTACATTTTGGTTACTTCTTCGGAAAAGATTTGGATTTTCTTGGAAGATGATCGATTTGCGAAGAAAACCTTCATATCTCGATGCGGACTTTGGATTTCTGAGCTCAATCGAGTGGTTTTCTTGCCGTAAAGACGCCATTAAGGCTTGATCGATTTCGAGTTGGAAAGCAGAATGCAAGAAAGACGCGGAAGCCCGGCACCCCGGCGGATCTCGCCGAAGAGCCCCGTCAGGGGCAGAGGAAGTTCAAATCCTATTCAAATTACCGAAATGTTCAGCGGAGAAGCTTTGATGGAGACCAGCTGAAGCGGTGCTCGGACTCCCCACCCCAAAAGACCGATGTCTGGATCGAAGCTGGACGGCTCGCGGCCGAATACTTGGTGTCGAAGAGCCTGCTGTCCCCAAGCTTGCTCCCGGAGCAATGGCCAAGAAAGGAGGATAACAAGGTGTTGAAGGAGAAAGAGAGGGACTCTCCGGTGCCAGAGAGCAGGACTTCAGCATTTGCTCGGCTTGGAAATGCCTTCCCAGAAGTGGTCCATGGGAGGAGGAGGAGAAATAATGATGACCACGATAGAATGGGATCAAGGAATTATTTGAGGAGGAGAATGGGGCACTATAATAGAGGCCAAGGTTCAAATTGGCTCAGAGACAATGTTAGGAATGCGCGATGGATAGAAAGATCTTGGAGAAATTCTAATTCCGTCGATGAGGACAATGATTTTGCTCCTCGGAGCCGGTGGAGCGGATTTCATAAACGTAGAGGCAGTGCGATGAGATCATCCATGGATGAAGGATACTCTAGAAGTGATCGCATATGCAAATTGAGTTCAGAAAAGGAGGATGTTGATGAAATTATATCGAATGTGAGTTCTTCTAGAATCAGGAGAGATCGTTCAATTGTGTCTAGGTGGGATTTGAATGAAGCGGATGATGATGATACAATATTGAATTCAGTAAATGTTGATGAATTGAAGACCAATTCAAGTTGCGATCTGAAGAAGAAAGATATAGCAGTGGAGGATCGACCGCAAAGCATGGATGATAATAATTTGTGGAACATAAACAGCCCATTTAAAGTGCCCAAGAAACCCCGATCATCAGTGCCACTAAAAAGCCCAAAATTTGATCAACGACCCACCTCCGAGCCAAAGATAACTTCAGGAGCTACTGCCAAAGAAGCCTTCAAGGTGGCCTTGGAAGCAGATTTGGATATGAATAAAATTAACAGCTCAAAATGCCATGCACCTGACCTTTCTGTTGTTCAATCTGCCGAGCCTGTGGAGGAATCTGTGAAACTGCAAAATGAATCAAGTGAGAGGACATTAGATTTAGAGACATTTGGACCAATAGTTGATGTGAGAAAGGAGATAAGTTCTGTACAGTACAGCAATGAAACAGAGGGAATCAAGCATCAAAGACACTCATCTTCATCCAGGAAAGTTCAGGATAATGAGCACTCTTGCCTACATGGCTTAGGTGTGAAACAGTCAAACCCATATGATAAGAACCTCTCACTGGCAAAAGAAATGATTGATGTAGCTGAGCAAGGGAAGTTGGAAGATCCTGCTTTATTGCCAAAAATTAATGCTGAAGATAATGTTATGCTTGAACAAGAGAACCAGCTTCCACACACTTCATGCAGAAACTTTGATCTTAACATTATGGAAACTCCTGAGATAACTGAGAGTCCTGATTATCCTATTGGAGACCAGCTCCATACTTCTCTCCTTGCTTTGGAGACTGACAAGAAACTACCTGTTTATTCTGGCTTTATGTTGGGTCACTATACCAATGCTGATTGTGAATGCAGGGAACCTGTCACCAATGAAAAAGTAATTGAAGTGATTGATGTGGAAGATGAGTCCCCAGCAGAGGACAATGTCCGCAATCATTTAAAATCTAGTGAGACAGGCCTGGATAACTTTCTGAGCCACACAGAGCATGCAGATCTTTCCAGCATTCAGGATGGTTGCTCCTTTTCGGTTTCTATTATCTTGCAAGTGTAACCTTGGGGCATCCATCAACACAGGCAAACCTTAGTGATCTGCCGACAGGAATGAGTCCTCATGATTCAGTGGCAATTCCTGTTGATGATGATCCAATATACATGTCACTTGAAGAAATTCCATTCGGCTATGTAGGAGCATTAGATTAGCCATCTCAAGAACATGGAGAATTCTTTCAAGCCAATTCATTGGAAGCAGCATTGTGTTGGGCTGTCAGTTCATCTTTCTCCGAGCCATTATCTGGAAAGCCGTACAGTATTTTTTCTTTTTGAGGATTAGTTGCTGTCATCTTTGTCTAAGATCTATTTGGTCATACACTGTTAGGCCTGTAGGTCCTGTAGTTCAATGTTCTCAGCTTCTTGTCAATTTCAACATATTTCCATCGTATAAGTTTTGCTTTTTGTGTTAATTGCGACTCAATGATTTGAAAATGTGTGAATCTGCCAGTTAGGTAATTATGGAGACAAGTGCATGAAAAAAAAAAAAAAAAAAAAAAAAAAGGGAAAGGAAATGAAAAAAAAATTAAAAGTTTCTTCTATGTGAGTTCTATGTGCCTAGGTGGTAGTTCTAAATTCTTCTCCCTATCCCACGCCAACCCTACTTTCTCCTCCTCCATCTCCAACGCCTAAGACACTCTCCTTCTTCTCCAATCTCAAGCTAGCCCTTCAATATTCAAGGTTGATCAAGAAGACCATCACAAGGAGGCCGGCCTAATCCATTTCAAGTGATCTACCATGGTGCCAAGATTATTCTTCAACAATGCTTCATCGATTCTTCTTTAGTTTCTCCATTTCATGACTAACGTATCTTACCAAGTTCCTAATCTCGAGGTTTCTTTGTTGTAGGGTTCTCCGGGATTCCGAATTCAAGAGGAAGGAATTACTTGCCACAATCCAGAAAACAAGAAGGGCCCTCAATTTGTAGTATGGTCTTGTTATTTGGGAGGTCTCTTCATGAGTGATCTTGACCTACTTGAAAGATTAATGCCAGGTATGTTCTAGTGTCAATTAGGTCTGAAATATTAAATTTGCCTAGCTTAACTTGTGTGGTTCGAATCTTATTCCTATTTCTTTGTTATTTTGATAGTCTCGTTAATTAGGTTTACGTTTGATCGTTCGAGTTCTCTTCATTAGACCTCCTTTGATATTATATGCTGAACTAATCATATGCAAATAAGAAATTGCTAAGTTAATCTTTGCTAATCTCCTTTAGGGTTGCATAGTTGCATTCTTATCTTGCATGTCCTCACCAAGAACCTATTTGGTTTTTAAACTGGGCTCACCAATAACCCAACAATTCAAAAAAAAGAATTGTAAAGAGAAAGCAACGAAATGATAGACAGATGTTGTCGGATGGTTGCCGATGCAGCTCAAGAGAAGCCCTATTGATTTCACTTCAATGCACTTGAATGGCTTCTTTAACTTCTTTAATAATTGCTTCAAGCTTCTGATGAGAGTTTGTGAAGACTTGAAGACTATCTTGAATGCTCTTTTGTGCTCTCTTGCTCTCAAGGTTTCTTTGATATTCAAAATAAGCATTCTACTTTCAAAAGTTGTCCCAATTCTTCATTTATAGTGTCCTGTACTCTTCTCAAGTAGTTTTAGTCATTGTAGACCGTTGGGATGTGACACTTATCTGTTGGAACACTTTTTGGATTCAAATTCTAAGTTCCAGAACTAGCCATTATAAGCCTGAAATCGACCTTCAAGCAGCTCAGATCTACTCGAGTCAGCTTGGATCCACAGAGTAGCTCTGGTCGAGTAACCTTGCTTCATTCGGGTCAGCTCAGTTTCTCGATAGCTTGATTCCTTACTCTAGAAGGATCGGGTCGCCTTACTTTGAGTCGGCTCAGATTCATAGGCATTCAAAACTATACTCTGGAAGAGTAGGCTCGGATTCATTAGAGTTGGCTAGATTGGCTATTTACTCAGAACTCTTCTTTTTGAACTCTGGAGGAGTCGACTCGAATCTTTGAAGAGTCAGCTCAGATGTCTGATAGAATAATGTAGTCAACTCAGACTTCCTTCGGGTCGGCTCGGTTATCTATTTCAGAAAATCATGTTCTGAATGAGTCGGCTCGGGTCCCTTATAGTCGACTCGGATATTTGCATGCCAGATCCTTCATGCATACCATGTGCCTAAGTCGGCTCCTTTGCTTCGAGTCGACACGGATGAGTTCTTCATTGAAATCTTAGTTCTTCTCCAGAATTCATCCAGCAAGACTTTAAATATTCAAGATGCTTTCGAACTCTTCTAACAACATTCTCTAAGAAATTTTAAGCTTGAAACACTTCTGGAAGTAACCCATTTTCATGATTTTTTCTTAACTTTTCTTTGGGTTCTTCTTTACATGATATACTTTAACATAACTTATAACAGAAGATAAGATTGTAGGAGTTGGATTTTAACCATATGAATCATCCTACAAAAACTTGTAAAATACTTGAAGAGTTGTTAGCAAAACAAATACATGCTCCAATACTTTGTTATCATCAAAATCACTCAAGGGGTTAACAGTATATAATTAAAGTCATTATCCCCCTTATTTAAGTACACAAAGCATGGTTTTTAAGATAGAATTAGAAAATTGACAAGATTGTTTGAGATAATTTGACTTTTAAAAAGATTTGATAATCTACTAAAGCAAAGATACCATTCCAAACACAATAGGAAGAAACAAATACTTTCATTTCATTCAATGATTTTCAATATACATTACAAAGTTTGAAAGCAAAAATATAAACATTGGTCTATTCACTATCACTAGGCAGTTCTACGACAGGTTCTACTAGTTCTACCTTAATGTTTGCTCTAGTGCTAGTGGATGGTCCAGGTGGTGGCATAGAAGAGATAGGATCAACAAAAGGTGGCTGAGTAGATTGAGGTGGAGACTGTCTAAGATGTGGTGCAGGCTGCCTAGGGTGAGGTGTAGTATGATAGGAGGAGGTGCCTGCTGTCAGGGAGTAGAAGTGTAGGCTGCTATAACAGTAGTGGATGGCTGACAAAGGGTCCCCCAAACTGAATTGAGCTCTTCTTCCATCTTCTTCATTCCAGTATTGAGTGCAACCAGCTCACATACTTGGGCATTGGCAAATGCCTCTACAGACCCTCTTAGTCTTCCAAATTCACCTCTAAGAATGCCAACCCCATTACTATAATCATCTTCTACCTTCTTTGCTTGCTTCATAGAACCCATCCTATAGCTCATTTCTCTCAACTCAGTTCTGAATTCTTCAATACTATGATCAACAGATTTCTTAATGTCTTTAAAAGTTGCCTTGAAAGAATCTATGACAGAATGTAAATCCACCTGTGGTGCAGGTCTTATGGACTGAACACTTTCCACCCTGGAGTGAAGATGTCTAATCTCACCACATATGTCATCAACTTTGGTTTCGATTATTTAGCGAAGGTCACCAAACATCGAACCAAAAGTACTGGTCAGGGTCTGAGTAAGTAGTCTCATCTGATCTGCAATAAAGTCCTGAGACACTGAAGCTCTTGATGTATCAGCTGATGGTCCCTGATCAGATGTAGTCATAGATGGTGCAGGTGGTGTAGCTAGTAGAGATGTAGGTGCTGCAGGTGGAGGTCCTGGAGAGATCCTGGGACTCCCATATTCTCTATGCTCTGTCTCCATAGTATCATGAACAATAGGCTCAGTAGTAGCAGGCTCAGTAGCAATAGAGGCAGTGGCAGTCTCCTCAAATGTAGAAGCCCCAGCAGTAGTATCAGTGATAATCTCTGCAGGTAGCTGCTCATCATCATCATCATCCTCATCACTGCTAGAAGATCCGATAGCCCTTTGATCTAATCCTTTCTTCCTCTAAGCTCCTTCAGTTAGTTAGTATCCCATTCTTTGCAAAGATTTGGAGGAGTAGGTATCAGTGTGATGAAGTGGCTTACCATCTTCACCATCTAAGTTCACTCTGGAGGCCTGGAAGAATAATGTAAGAACCATTCATAAGGCAAACATGCCTTCACTTTCCTGACTGCTTCTTTCATTTGCATTAGCATAATGTGAGGTAAATTGAGGGCCTCTCCCTCAAGTAGGTGTCCCATAAAGCTAAGATCTCTCTCACTTACCTAATCAAACCTACCAGTCCTTGGAAGAAAGATCCGACTTATAAAGTTGTGCAATAACCTTATTTCAAGGGACAGGGTATTAGCCATAACATTGCCAATACCACTCATATTAGCCCTATTTAAAATTATCCTAAGGGTTTTTTGTTTGTCTTTCAGAACTAAATGCTTTAACCCTTCATTTGGCATTTCAAGTATGCTACAAAGTCTTTCCTCTATCACTATAATTCTCTTTCCTTTAACTGTAGACTCAACATGCTGCTCTTCCAATCTTAAATTTTTATAAAAACTTCTTACCAAAGTAGGGTATGTTGGAACATTTAGAGAATAGAAGAAACTTCAGCCCTGGTCTTCGATTAGATCACCAGTCTGAAGCCCTAACTCTTTCAAAAATGTGAAGATAATGCGTCTTCCACTTGTCACGGGTCGGTTGGCCAAAATATAGTTTGAGTTGGAGGAGAAGATGCTGCAATCAGTTCCATTTCCTGTTCTTCCTCTTCTATTGACCGAGTCGACTGTTCTTGTCATCTCTTGGTCCTCCTTTCCTTTTTAGCAAAGGGTTCAACTCATTTTGACCTCTTGCCGACATCCCTTTCCAAAGCCATTGCACGAGCTCAAGAAGAATGCAAGAAATCAAGCTCAGAAAGGTAGGTTTCGAAGGATGGAAGGAATTTTCGGGTTGGAACATGGGTTTTAAGGTAGTAGGAAGTGAATACTTAAGGCATAAAATCCTAGATTAAGTCCTATAGCTTTATTAAAAAATTGCTTGCCCGACATCCGAGTCAGCTCAGCAAGCCCTAATTTGCTTGAGTCGGCTCGAGCAAAGATATAAAAGACTTAATCAAGAATTCGAGTCAGCTCGACTTGAGCACAGTTGCTCGAGTCGACTCGAACCAGAACTCTCTAGAAGAGTCAAAAAGGTTAAAAATGAGATTTAATGGCAAAAAATTACAAGGAGAGATGGTCAAAGGTCATGGTTTGATGTAGGAGGCTTTCTAGATAATGTTTCCTTAAATTTTGAAGAGATTAGGTTAGGTTTTCTGAAGAGGGTCACAAAATCCTAATTCTTCTCTAATCATTTCAAATCTATCTTGATTGAAAGGTTTAGTGAAAATGTCAGCAATTTGGTTTTCAGTTGGAATAAATTCTAATTCAATTTCACCATTCAAAACATGATCTCTCATGAAATAGTGTCTTATCTGTATGTGCTTTGTTCTTGAGGGCTGAATTGGATTTTTAGACAAATTTATAGCACTTGTGTTATCACATATGATGAAAATTTTAGATTGTGCAACATCAAAGTCTTTTAGTTATTGTTTAATCCATAATATTTGTGTACAACAACTTCCTGCAGTAACATACTCTGCCTCAGCAGTAGATAGTGCTACTAGTTTTGTTTCTTACAGTGCCATGAGATTAAATTCAATCCTAGAAATTGGCATATGCCACTAGTGCTTTTTCTATCTATTTTGCATCCACCATAATCAACATCAAAAAATCCAATTAAATTTAATAAAAAATACTTTGAATACCATATACCTAAATTACTTATTCCTCTTAGATATCTTATAATTCTTTTTACTGCAAGCATATCTGATTTTTTTGGATTAGATTGAAATCTAGTACAAACACATATGCTAAATAAGATATCAGGTCTACTAGCAGTTAAGTACAATAATGATCTGATCATATCTCGATATAGCTTTTGTCAATGTTGTTGTCATCTTCATCATTATCTAATATGCAGATTGAGCTCATGGGTGTGCTCATTTCTTTGCTAGTCTCCATACCAAACTTCTTGATGATTTCTTTGATGTATTTGGCTTGGTTTATGAAAATCCCATCTTTTGATTATTTTACTTGAAGTCTAAGGAAGTAGTTTAGTTCACCTATTAGACTCATCCCAAATTTACCCTGCATCAACTTAGCAAATTCTCCACAAAGTTCTTCGTTAGTTGCACCAAATATAATATCATCTATATAGATTTGTACAACTAATATATCATCATCTTTCTTTTTGATAAAAAGAGTTTTATCTACATTTTCTCTTGCAAAATCATTTTCAAGTAGGAATTGGCTTAGTCTATCATACCAAGCTCTAGGTACTTGTTTCAAATCATACAATGCTTTATTGAGTTTAAATACATGATTTGGAAAAGCGTGATTTTCAAAACCTGATGGCTGTTCTACAAAAACTTGTTCAGATATAAAACCATTTTAAAAAGTACTTTTCACATCCATTTGGAATAGTTTGAAATTCATGTAGCAAGTAAATTCAAGAAATAATCTTATGGCCTCTTATCTTGCTACATGTGCATAAGTTTTATCAAAATATATTTTTTCTTCTTTGTTATATCCTTTAGCTACCAACCTTGCTTTGTTTCTAATTACTTTACCTTGTTCGTCTAGTTTATTTTTATAGACCCATTTGGTTCATACGATGGGATGGTCTGGTAGTCTATCAACTAAAGTCCACACATTATTTCTTTCAAACTGGTTCAGTTCTTCATGCATGGCCATCATCCAGTTTGGGTCATTTTCAGTCTCTTCTAAGTTATATGGCTCTATTTGTGATACAAAAGCTAGGTAATCATGTGCATCTCTATGTGATGACCTAGTCCTAATACCATGTGAAGGATCACTAATAATTAAATCTTTTGGATGAAAAGTTACATACCTCCATTTTCTTGGAAGATTAGCATGATCCTTACCACTTCTTCTCCTTCTTGAGTTGGTCTCTTTTGTATGCTCATATATTCCATTTTGTTTTGAAGTGTACCTGCATCATTATCTATACACTCTTCTTTCTTTGAAGGTGAAGGGTTAGATTCATCAAAAATAACATGCATTGATTCTTCTACAGTTAGAGTTCTTTTATTAAATACTCTATATGCTTTGCTATATAATTGATGGGTTCGGTTACTAGGGCGGAAGCATGGATTTCAAAATATTATGAAATCATAACCTAACCCTTAATCCCAAGAACACCTTATTAAGAACATAAATCATAAAAAATATAAATTAGGGTTTAAACACCAACCTCGATCGCAAAAATCCAATTCGATGTAGAAACCTTAATCTGGTATTTCTGATCTGCTCACCAGGCGCCCAAGTGTTCGCCCTCCAACGGTGATCCACACAGGGCTTTGATCAAGACAAATGCACCGCTTCAAAACTGGTTCCTTCAATTAGACCTCTAAGGCCTAATTTAATTCAGGCAGAAACTCCTCTTATTTGGACTGATATTCCTCCTATCAACCTTTCTTTCCTCTTCTTTCTTCCTCTTTCCAACGCCTGTAAGATCACTCAAATAGGACTCTCCTAACCAAAGTTAAGGGCTTGTCTTAATTTGACTAGAGATCTTTTAGGACAAAGAAAGAGAATGCAGGAAAGAAATGTTTTTCAGAATAAAAACTCCGAACACCATTCCCCGGGCGCCCATCTCCTTAAATAGCAATCTGAGGAATGCTTTAAGACATCCCTTCCATGCCATAAGATATGTCCTTTCCAATAGAACGTGTCCCTTATCCAGACAACACTTCTCTTCGTTCAAAACATAAGAGAGTTAAAACAGAAGGGCTCTTCGGATAAAAAAAAAACTTTACGAAGAGTCGCTTCCTTTTATTTCTGTTGCACGAATATCCTTGCATCATGGCCACCCATCATCCATCAAATGGCCACCTTTATCCATGCCAAATGCCATATGGCGTGAAACACCAAGGGGCGTGAAGGAAGAGTCCACGCCCCTTGTCTTTCTTGCTTTGACGGGTCATAGGAAATGGCGCATGAAAAATATCAAAGACTTATCTGCAAGGGGTGGCAAGGATGATGGTTTATCTGGTCCTCTACTATGTTTCAACAGCAGAAGGACTCTTCTAATATGGCGCCTCTTCATAAAATTTTTTAATGTAACTATTACGTAGAAATAGTTTGACCCAGTCAAACCTTTAGGTGCTTAATTTAGGATAGAGTCCAATCTGAATTAAACCAGCCAAGTGGCTAATTTAAAAGTCCAATCCCTTGGTTAATTAGCTAAGGGTTAGCCCAACACATGAGCCTCAATTGATTTAGCCTTAATTAGACCAAATCAGCCCAAATCGAAACCCGATTCGAACCTAATTCGAATCAAAGTGTAATGGTTTGCAACATGTGCTAGAATGTTCATCTTGCAAACATAGTTTAATCCAATTAAACCCTTAATCAATTCCCTTTGTGTGTGACCCATTGGGTTCCACATCTAGCCAGTAGTGGGTTGGGTGCGATTTGACCTAATTTGATTTAGGCTTTAACCTAGCCAATTTAGGTCAAATTGAGCTAACTCAATTGACAATTAGAATTCTTTCTAATTCTTGATCTAATTAAATTCTTTAATTAAATAAAAAACCCACAAGGAAAGATTGATGTCTAGCAATGTATCATGCCTACCCGGAAGGTATGGAATTTTAGTGAAAATACCAAAAATACCCTTCAGCGAAAGTTGCCGTGCAATTCAATCCTTCGATCAGCTTGCACCCTAAATATGACTTTGGATATAGAACCATATCAAATCCAATATCACATTCAATTCTTTCTCAATCTAATAATGATGATTCAAATGATGAAATATTAGAAACTATTTCTAATATTCATACTTTGATCAAAGTTTCCCTGAATCACCATTTGATCAAAATCAGCCGGATGCGATCTCCTCTTACTAGAGTTGATCGATTCCTTGTTTGACCTACTCACAACCTCCATATACAATTCACCATATCCAGTATCACCCTGTACATGACTCAATGTCATGAATAAGTGTGAACCAAAACATGGGTTCATGCATACAAGGCACTATGGTAGTCTCGGGTCAAAGGATTACATGCACTACTCCCTCTATGAAAACCATCTATTGACAAGTAGATAAGACTCCATTAGATGTTTTCAAGTCGGATCAAATTCAGTGAACTCATTCTCTAATGAGCACCCATGTCCTTGTATTAGTGTCCTACATAAGTAATTGTAAGATCAATTACCCTCATTAATGAGCATATAAAAAATATGCTAGTCTTTCTGAAAACATTGATCCCCTACTCAATGTCCCTTTGACTAGGAATACTTAAGATTAGGATTTTTAGGTTTTAAGTCTTACTGGTATGATCTCATCTTAACCCTTAAAACCATAGCCCTAGTCTATGGGGTTCATCATATCATAAATCTAAGACACAATGTATGATGAAAAAGATGCCTTTTAATATATATAATTGTCAATACAAAAGTTTGAAAGTTTTCAGGATATCCCAATAAAATTACAAGTTTTAATTGGCTTACAGGGTATAATCCTTTCAATAATGAATAACCAAGAAAAATTGCTTCATCAGATTTAGCATCAATTTTTTTATATTATCCTTACCATTATTCAGCATAAAGCATTTACAACCAAATACATGAAAGTAACTAATATTAGGGTTTTTTTCATTCCAAAGCTCATAGGGGGTTTTCTTTAAAATTGGACGAGTCAAAATACGGTTTAAAATATAACAAGCAGTGTTCACCGCTTTTACCCAAAAGTACCTTGGAAGATTGTCTTTACATAGCATTGTTTAGGCCATTTCTTCTAAAGTCCTATTTTTTCTCTCTACAATACCATTTTGTTGTGGTGTTTTAGGAGCGGAAAAGTTATGATCAATGCCGTGCTCTGTGTAATAGTCATCAAAAAATTAATTCTCAAATTTAGTGACGTGATCGCTTTTAATAGAAATAATTGAAAGGTTTTTCTGATTTGAAACTTTTTTGTGAAATTTTTGAAAGACTTTAAAAGTTTCATCTTTATGTGCAATAAATAAGACCCAAGTAAATCTTGAAAAATTATCTACTATCACAAGAGCATATTTTATACCACCTAGGCTTGTGGTCCTAGTTGGTCCAAATAAGTCCATGTGAAGTAGCTCAAGGGGTCTAGAAGTTGAAATCATATTTTTGGATTTAAAACTCTCCCTAGTTTGTTTACTCATTTGACATGCATTACAAACATGTTCAAAATCAACTTTAAATTTAGGCAAACCTCTAACTAGATTCTTGAAAATTAACTTGGCAATAGTATGCATGCTAGCATGACCTAATCGTCTATGCCAAAGTAAACAAGAGTCCTTGGTATTAGCATTCATTGCTACTAGACTGGAACTACTAGACATGTCTAGATCATTAAGATCTACCACATAAATATTTCCAAGTCTATGTCTAACGAATTTGTTGCTAGAATCAAGAAGGTTTGTTACAATACACATAGATGACTCAAAGACAACCTTGAAGCCCTTATCATATAATTGACTAATACTTAATAAATTATACTTCAATTTGTCTACTAGCAATACATTTTCAATAAAAGTAGAGGGGACAATTTGATCTTACCAATACTGATTATTTTTCCCTTGCCATTATCTCCAAAAGTAACCAAACCTCCTTCTTTCATCTCTAGGATGATGAATTGATCCTTGTCACTCGTCATATGTCTTGAACAGTCGCTGTCAAGATACCATCTTTTCTTCATTTTTTGGGCTGCAAAACATTCCTGCAAAATAATCAACAAGTTCTTTAGGTACCTAAGCTATCTTGGTTCCTTGCAGGTTAGCATAATAAACAATTCTAGAATTCTGAAAGGATGTAAACTTAGAAGTTCTAGAAGTAGATGTAGATGTAGAAACATTTAACTTCAAAGATTTTTTATTTGAAAACTTAGGAATATACTTTGAAGCTCTAGAAATGGATATTGAAGGATTTGATACAAAAGCTTTTTGAGATAAACCTTTTGGAACATAAGGTTTTGAAGGTATAAATTTGATAGCTGAAATTCAATTTGCATTTGAAGAGTTGTAACCAATTTCGGCCTTATTATCAAAAATTCTTTGTTCCATTAAAATCAACTCAAGCTTATTTGAACTTAATATAAGTTTTTCAACCAATGGCTTAAGCTTTTCAACCTCCTTTTTTAATTCAAAGCTTTGTTTTTCTCAAGACATGCGTTTTTCTCAATTTTCAAAGCTTTGTTCTTTTCAGAAAAGACAGTTAATTCTTTTTGCAATATCTTGTTCTTTTCTGAAATCTCTTCCTTTTCTTTTAGTAAAGAATTATTGATATTCTTAAATCTCTAATCTTTATTCCAGCTTTTTTATATTCAGATAATAAGTCATAAAATACAGAATTTAATTCATCAAAAGTAAATTCTATTTGAGGTTTGGGGGATGTTACCTCATCTTCGAGACCCATAAGACATAGATTGGCAGTTTTTGTGGTCTCTTCTTCTTCTGTTGAAGTCGACTCCTCGCTATCACTCCAAGTGGCAACCATAGCTTTCTTCTTTTTCTTCCTGAATGTTTTCTTTAGTAAAGGATAGTCGGGATGGATATGCCCTAGTTTCTTACATTCATAGCATGTGGGCATTTGTTCCTTTTCTTTCTCTCTTTTCTTATCCTTGTCCTTACTATGTTCTCCTTGTGAATCTTTCTAAAATATCTTCCTTTCTTCTTTTCCATAAATCTTCTAAATCTTCTCATGACCATGGCTATATCTTCATCTTCCAAGTCATCATCGAAGGAGGAGCAGTCTTCTTCCGATTTCTCATCTTATTTCTTTGAATCTGATGCAGCTTTAAAGGCTATTGTTTTCTTCTTCTTCTGGTCATCTTCATTTTTATGCTACATGGTCAATTTGTGTGTGATGAGAGAACCCAATAGTTCATCTAATGTTAGTGTGTTTAGATCTTTTGCTTATTGGATGGCAGTCACTTTGGGGTCCCATTTGTCTGGAAGTGATCTTAGATTCTTCTGTACCAAGTCTGCATTTGAGTAAACCCTGCCAAGACTTTTCAAATTGTTAATAATATCTATAAATCATGAAAACATGGTAGAGATAGTTTTAGTTTGTTCCATCTTAAATAATTCATAGCTATGTACTAGAAGATTGATTTTGGAGGTCTTCACTTCGGAAGTTCCTTCATGGGTCACTTCGAGTTTATCCCAGATTTCTTTTGCAGATGAGCAAATAGAAATTCGGTTGAACTCATTTACATCTAAAGCACAGTATAGTAAGTTCATGGCTTTGGCATTCAATTTTTCCATTTTCATGTCATGTTCATCCCAATCCTTCTCAATTTTTGGGACATCCATGCTATCAATTTTAATCATGGGTATTTGTGGATTCTTAAGAATGACCTTCCACAATTGAAAATCAACTGCTTAAATGTATATCTTCATTCTAGCTTTCCAGTATGAATAATTTGTGCAGTGAACAGTGGAGGTCTATTAGTAGATTGGCCTTTGACCAAAGAAGTACTCATGAAATGAGCCATCAATCTTTACTCTAATTAAGTTCAGAGACTCTGCTCTAATACCAGTTGTTGCACAGGTGGCTTTCCCAAGAGGGGGGTGAATTAGGAGTTTAAAAAATATAAGCAGATATGTGCTCTTTTAAATCTACTTTAGTGGTAAGTGCAGTGTTTCAAATAATAAACAACAAAAGTAAATGCAAATAGAAAAAGCATAATGCAAACACAGCAAATTTATAGTGGTTCGGAACAACCCCGCTCCTACGTCCACTATCCAAGATACAACTTGGGATTTCCACTATATTCATTACCGGAATATAGTCGGATTGTTTTACCATGCTCACAATCCAAACCTTACTTGGTTTTTCAACCGGGCTCACCAAAAACCCAACACTTGGATTTATATAGGCTAACCAAGAACCTATACTTGATTTTGATCAAGCTAACCAAGAACCTACACTTGGTTTTGAACAGGCTAACCAAGAACCTATTTGGTTTTTAAACCAGGCTCACCAATAATCCAATACTCGAAAAAGAGTTAAAGAAAATAAGCAACAAAATAGCAAACTAATGTTCTCTGATGGTTGTCGATGCAGCTCGAGAGAAGCCTTCTTAATTGCACTTTAATGCTCTTCAGTGGCTTCTTCAACTTCTTCAATGTATGCTTCAAGCTTTAGATGGGAGTTGGTGAAGTCTTGAAGACTGACTTGAATGCTCTCTTTAGTGCTCTCTTGCTCACAAGCTCATTTAATGTTCAACTAAGCATTAGCCTTCAAAAATTATCTCAATCCCTCATTTATAGAGTCTTGTACTCTTCTTGGATAGATATAGTCATTGTAGACCATTGGGATGTTGGTGCAGGCACCAAGGTTAAAAGAATACTTCAATCAAACCTAGTCAACACCAATTCCTTATGGATTGCAAATTAAGTTCTATCCTTGTTAACTTGTTCCTAGTCCGAGTCTTGAGTCTAGTTAATTCTTCTTATATCATGAATTTTATGTTTGAGTCTTGCTAAGTATTAGGTCTTCAAGCCTTGGGTCAATTAAGTTGTAAGAGTCAAATGTACTCAAGTCCAAATTAAGTTGTAATTTTTCTTTTGAGCTTGAGTCAAGTCCAACCAAGGGAGCATATAATTGGACCATGAGATGAACCAAAGCTACATCAAGTAAATCTTCAAATCAAGGGTGCATGAAATAAGAACCATTGGATGGAATGAAACTTTGATTGAAGCCACCTCACCAAACACCTTATCCAAGAGAATGGACACTTGGCATCCATACATGAAGATTTTCAGATTTGGACACTTGGCACCCATACATGAAGAATTTCATATTTGAATACTTGGCATCCATATATGAAGGTTTTCATATTTAGACACTTGGCACCCATGCATGCAGATTTTCAGATTTGGTATCCCCTATTCATGAATTTTGAAATTCAAATATGTAACTACATTTCCCCATCTTTTCATGTAAAATTTGAATTTTAAATGGGGCTTAGAAGGTTCTAAATAGGCCCCTAATCTCTTTGTAAAAGGATGCTTTTAAATGAATGAAATCCAGAATTTTCTTATCTCCATTTGTGTTTGCAAATGCCATCCATGAGGGATTGAGTGAGAGGCTCAACCAAGTGCTTTAGTTCTCAAATTCCAGCAAAAGTTCTTCTTCCATTGACGCCTACCTCATCTTCAAGACTAGCCGGCCACACTCCACCTAGATCATCAACAATCCTCTACTCCCTCCCTTCCATTATTTCTATTCCATGCTATCTTCCAATTTTCCCGCAATACTAATGGATGTTCTTGCAGGATCCTAATGAGTACCCGGTCCAGGATGAAGTCCTCCTTGCCCTCAACTCAACAGCAAGGACCTCTACTTCCAACGGGTGGTTTGGTTTGATCATTCAATCGCCAGTCTTGAGAGTTCCTGTAGTAAGGTTAGTGTAGGGTCTTTGAAAGTCATTATTGGTCTCTAAACCCTATCCTTACCTCTTGAGGTCTGAGATTCTGAATAGGGTAAAGTCTTAATTAAATGTTTTCTCTAGCCACATAGGTCATTTTAGCCTTCTAATTTAGTCTTCTTCTATGCATCCAAATGGCTCCTCTTTGAATAAATTATAATCATATGTTGAGAGTTTAATTAGATTAATTGCTTAGTCATTCATGCCTTATTTCCTATAAGTATGCCGCATCATATTTTGTATCAGAGCATGGTAGGTTAGGGTAGGACTTTTGATTTTCTGCTTGCTACATTTTTGAGTAGGCTAACTGTAATTCGTATAAAACTTAAAAAGAAAGTAGTTAATTTTTTATTGAAGTAATTTTTTTCCTAATACATATTAAGATAGCTATCAGCATGCAAAATTTTATCTTTAGAAAAAAAATCACAGAAAAAATAAAAATTCCTGAACTTCATCACTGTTGCTAAAATTTTTGAATGTTCTGTTCTGTTCCTTTTAGCATTATCTGAGTTCCAGGAATTGTCCAGCAAAGCACATATTTTATTTTTTTATTTCCTTTCGTCTGGTATATCCTCTAAAAGTTAGGAGTGTTTTGTGATTTTCTCAGAATTTCTTGAGATTAATTCATAGCACTTCTCTGCCCCACTTCAAAACTGTAATATACTAAATTTCTGCACCTGAAATTAGGGTTCATATGCATGCTTGCATTCATCTCATGATAAATCATTTTAAGGGTATCATTATGACATGGGGGCAGGATTTCATCACCTGTCCTTAGCCTAAAATCACCATCCTGCATATCGGACCCAATCCTTAATTAAAACTGAGTAGACACTTAATTTGCTCTGGTGAGCTAGGGACACCCACAAGGTCGGGTCGAACCAAGTGTCAAGCCAATTTGGACAACTTGTTTGTGTGTGCTTGTGTATCTGGTGTCTAGGCAAGTGGTTCAGGGAACAAGAGCCCGAAGGAAGGTGGGTTGGTCCGCTTACCTGGCCAATTTCAAATTGGTGTCTAAGGTAAGCCAAGAGGGACCTCCACCAACCTTACACTTACCTGGCCAGGTACCAAGTTACTACAACCAAAATTGTCATCTTGACTTAATATTTGGTTTGGACTCTAGGTCTAGCAAACCCCTAGCCCGAGTTTGATCTTGTGTGTGCATGACAACTAGATCAGGAACTCCCAATCAGCATTCACTTGACCATCCCAGTTCTTTCATGGACCCCAATCTAGAAACCCTGATGAGAACTATGACTGAGCAGTTAAAGCAATTGAACACTAGGTTTGATCGAATGAAGGAGAGAATAGGAACCCTTGAAGATGCCCGTTTGGTCCCTACTAAGCCACAATCACCCAGATTGCCACCTATCCATCCTAAAGTCCAACGCTAGGAGTATACTCCGACCCACAATCAAGGAGAGTTCACCATGATTATGTTGACTAGGATGAGAGAGCCCTTAGAAACATTCGTCTAGATGCACCCACATTTGATGGAAACTTGGATCCTAAGGTGTATATAGACTGGGCGGGTGATATGGACCAATATTTTGATTGGTATGAAATGTCGGAAGATAGGAAATTTAAGTTTGCCAAACTTAGATTGGTCCGTCAGGCTAGATTGTATTGGGGTAATGTTGAGCGCATGAGTCGACAGAGGGGTGACATACCTATAGCCACTTGGAGAGCTATGAAGGTGAAACTTAGGGAGAAGTATTTACCAATGTCCTATGAACAGAGACTCTTGGATCAATGGCAACGATTAACTCAAGGGAATAAGATAGTGTCCGAATATGTTGCCAAGTTTGATGAGTTCATGATGAGATGCAACATGGTTGAATCTGAGGCAGCAACCTTCTCTAGGTTTAGAGTAGGACTACATGAGGAGATCCAGAGAGAACTATTTTTAAGAGAAGTTCATGCCTAGACCAAGCCTACCAAGTTGCTAGAGACTGTGAGAGATTCCAGAGGAGACCTTTATTTCGCCGACCTGAGCCCACTAGGATTAATCCTCCTAGAAATAGGCCCATTTCAAACCTAAGTCCAACCAATAGACCCAGTCCTGCTACTCTATTAGTTCAAAGAGAGGATAAAGGTAAAAACCCTGAGGTTCGAAGAGAAGGAAATGTTCATTGTTTTAGATGCCACAAGATAGGTCACTATGCAAGCCAATGTCCCACTAAGCATTACACATAAGGGAAGTAGAAGAAGAGGTTACGGAACCCATAGAGAACTGTGAGGAGGAAGAAGAAGTGTATGAGGCAGGTGTGAGTTTAGCTGATGAGTATGAAGGGGATGAAGAGATCATAGACTCATCAAAAACCCTAGGAGTTGTAAGATGTGTCTTGACCCAAACCAAGGAGCAAGAAGATTGGCGTAGGACTAGTATCCTACAAACCTTTATTAAGATAAGAGAGAAGGTGTGCAAGGTCATCTTAGATAGTGGTAGCTGCGTCAATGCCATATCAACCAATACAGTCAAGAACCTAGGTTTACCCAGTATGCCCCATCCTAATCCATATAAGGTATCCTGGATAGATTCAACCTCAATTCCCATTAAGTCAGGTGCCAAGTCACAATCCAGTTCCAATCATACCAAGAAAAGGTTTGGTGCAATGTTCTTCCAATGGGAGTTAGTAGCATCATATTTGGCCGACCATGGTTGTATGATCATGATGCTATACTCTATGGTCGTTCTAATTCATGTTCTTTCACTCATAATGGGAAGAAGATTATAATCAATTCCTCACCACCTAAGGACCAAGTTAAGAGAGGATCAAGTCACTTGAGGGATAAGAAACAGGAGATAAACATGATCATTGCTAAAGAATTGGAGCAAGTGCTTAGCAATGGTTCACCTATTTGGGTTTTAGCAGCTATGGAGAATCAGGACCAACCCCATAAGGAAAAACCCTAGGAAGTGTTAGGGTTTTTAGAGGAGTTTCAAGATATCTTTCCTGAAGACCTTCCTAATCACCTTCCACCCTTGAGAGACATTCAACATGCCATAGATTTGATCCTAGGATTGACATTACCAAACCTCCCCCATTATAGAATGAACCCTACTGAACACTCTGAGTTACAATGTCAAGTTGGAGAGCTTCTCCAAAAGGGATTCATTAGAGAGAGCCTAAGCCCATGTGCAGTACCAGCCCTTCTGACACCTAAGAAAGATGGCACATGGAGAATGTGTGTAGATAGCAGGGCCATAAATAAAATCACCATTAAGTACCATTTTCCTATTCCTCGCTTTGATGACATGTTGGATATGATGGCCGAAGCAAAGATTTTCTCCAAAATTGATCTTAAGAGTGGCTATCATCAAGAAAGAATTGGGCCCGGGGACGAATGGAAAACTGCCTTCAAAACCAAAGATGGCTTGTATGAGTGGGTAGTGATGCCTTTCGGCCTGTCCAATGCGCCTAATACCTTCATGAGGATCATGACCCAGGTTTTAAGGATATTCATTAGGAAGTTCGTAGTGGTCTACTTTGATGACATTCTCATCTACAGTAAAACTAAGGAAGACCATTTGAACCATCTGAAACAGGTTTGCCAAGCCCTTAGACAAGATAGTCTCTATGCCAACCTCAAGAAATGTGAATTCATGACCCATAGAGTTATCTTTCTAGGATTTGTTGTCACCACCGAAGGGGTGTCTGCCGACCCTGAAAAGGTCAAGTCCATAGTCGAGTGGCCCGTACCCAAAAGCATCCATGATGTCCGTAGTTTTCACGGTTTAGCCACCTTCTATAAGAGATTCATTAGAGGATTCAGCACAATAGTAGCACCCATTACTGACTGCATTAGGAAGGGAACCTTTGAATGGACAAAATCTACCGATAGAGCCTTCCTAGAAATAAAGAAGAAAATGATATAAGTACCTATTTTGAGGTTACCCGATTTTTCAAAGTATTTGAGGTTGCTTGTGATGCCTCTGGAGTAGGAATTGGAGGAGTTTTGAGTCAAGAGAGTCATCCAGTGGCATTCTTTAGTGAGAAATTGAATGAAGCAAGGATGAGATACTCGACATATGATAGGGAATTGTATGCAGTAGTTCAGGCTTTGAGATATTGGAGACACTATTTACTACCGCAGGAATTTGTTCTTTATTCCGATCATGAAGCCTTATGATTTCTTAATTCCCAAAAGAAACTGAACCCTAGGCATGAGAAATGGATAGAATTCATTCAGGCTTACACCTTTATTCTGAAGCACCGTGCTGACATTAAAAATAGGGTTGCAGATGCTTTAAGCCGACGATCCTTATTTTTGACCTCAGTTAGCACTGAGGTTGTAGGACTTGATAGACTGAAAGAGGAATACCCTAAGTGTCTAGACTTTAGTGAAATCTACCAATCCCTCCAACAAGGACCATCTAGTGTACATAGTGACTATACTCTCCTAGATGGATTCCTTTTCAAAGGAAATCAATTGTGTGTTCCCCGAACTTCCATTAGAGAGTTTTTGACCTGGGAAGTTCATGCTGGAGGCCTAGCAGGTCATTTTGGAAGAAACAAGACCATCATAGCAGTAGAAGACCAATTCTTTTGGCCTGGCCTCAAAAGGAATGTGGCCCAAGTTGCATCCCAATGTCGAACATGTGCTGTTGCCAAACAGCAAAGATAGAACACCGGTCTGTACACTCCCTTACCAGTCCCTGATTGTCCATGGCAGGATCTTAGTATAGACTTTGTACTAGGACTCCCAAAGACCTCTAGGAGACACGATTTCATCTTCATTATAGTCGATCGATTTTCTAAGATGGCTTACTTCATCCCATGTTCTCAAACCCTAGATGCTTCTAGAATGGCCAAACTTTTTCTTGATGAGGTGGTTAGACTACATGGTTTACCTAAAACCATTGTATCTGATAGAGATGTTGGTTCACTAGCTATTTTTGGAAGACCCTTTGGCATATGCTAGGAGCCAAACTAAAATTCTCTACTGCCTACCATCCTCAGACTGATGGCCAAACTGAAGTAGTCAATCAGAGTCTAGGAAATCTGCTTAGATGTCAAGTTGGTGACAGTACAGGAAATTGGGATCTCTTACTCCCTCATGTTGAATTTGCTTACAACAGCTCAGTCAATAGATCTACTGGGAAGAGCCCATTTGAAGTGGTCCATGGTTACAAACCTAGGAAGCCCTTAGATCTTATCCCTTTATCCATACAAGCACGAGTTTCTGAATCAGCTGAGTCATATGCACAGCATATTAGAGATATACATAAAGAAATTAACAAAAAGATCCAATTAAGCAATGAAACTTATAAGCATATGGCAAATTCATGTAGAAGAGTCAAAGAATTCACTGAAAGAGATTATGTTATGATAAGGCTTAGACCAGAGTGGTTCCCACTAGGAACCTTAAAAAAATTGCATGCTCGCAGTGCAGGTCCATTTAAAGTTATAAAGAAAATAGGATCTAATGCGTATGTGCTAGACTTACCATCTGATTTAGGTATCAGCTCGACTTTCAATGTTTAGACCTAGTAGAGTATAAGGAGCCAATAATGATACCTAGCGAGCCATTTGAGCCTGAGCCAATTATTGAGAGTGAATCCATCCCTGAGTGTCCACCAACAATTCTACTAGAACGGTGAGATAAGATTGAGCAAATTCTAGATGACCAAGCCATCACCACTCGGAATAAAGGTTACCAATGCTATTTAGTTCGTTGGCAAGGTTGACCTGAGTCTGAAGTCTCATAGATTACTCGAGAGGATCTACAAAGAATCAACCCAGACTTATTAGAGTACTACCAAAGTAAAACAGATCCCTACTCGACAGAGTCAAGTTCTTTCCACCTCGGGGGAATTGGTGCGGGCACCAAGGTTAAAAGAAGACTTCAATCAAACCTAATCAACACCAATTTCTTATGGATTGCAAATTGAGTTCTAACCTTGTTAACTTGTTCCCAGTCCGAGTCTTGAGTCTAGTTAATTCATCTTGTATCATGAATTTTATGTTTGAGTCTTGCTAAGTATTAGGTCTTGAAGCCTTGGGTCAATAGAGTTGTAAGAGTCAAATGTACTCAAGTCCAAATTGAGTTGTAGTTTTTCTTTTGAGCTTGAGTCAAGTCCAACCAAGGGAGCATATAATTGGACCATGGGATGAACCAAAGCTACATCAAGTAAATCTTCAAATTAAGGGTGCATGAAATAAGAGATATTAGATGGAATGAAACTTTGATTGAAGCCACCTCACCAAACACCTTATCCAAGAGAATGGACACTTGGCACCCATACATGAATAATTTCATATTTGGACACTTGGCACCCATGCATGCAGATTTTCATTTTTGGACACTTGGCACCCATATATGAAGGTTTTCAGATTTAGACACTTGGCACCCATGCATACAGATTTTCAGATTTGGTGCCCCCTTTTCATGAATTTTGAAATTCAAATATGCAACTACATTTTCCTCTCTTTTCATGTAAAATTTGAATTTCAAATGGGGCTTAGAAGGTTATAAATAGGCCCCTAATCTCTTTGTAAAATGATGCTTTTAAATGAATGAAATCCATAATTTTCTTATCTCCATTTATGTTTGCAAATGCCATCCATGAGGGATTGAGTGAGAGGCTCAACCAAGTGCCTTAGTTCTCAAATTCCAGCAAAAGTTCTTCTTCCATTGATGTCTACCTCATCTTCAAGATCAGCCGGCCACACTCCACCTAGATCATCAACAATCCTCTACTCCCTCCCTTCCATTATTTCTATTCCATGCTATCTTCCAATTTTCCATAATACTAATGGGTGTTCTTGCAGGATCCTAATGAGTACCCGGTCCAGGATGAAGTCCTCCTTGCCCTCAACTCAGCAGCAAGGACCTTTACTTCCAATGGGTGGTTTGGTTTGATCATTCAATCGCCAGTCTTGAGAGTTCCTGTAGTAAGGTTAGTGTAGGGTCATTGAAAGTCATTATTGGTCTCTAAACCCTATCCTTACCTCTTAAGGTCTGAGATTCTGAATAGGGTAAAGTCCTAATTAGATGTTTTCTCTAGCCACGTAGGTCCTTATTTCTTAACTTAATCTAGATTTGCACTGCGAAGCATTTTTGCCTTCTAATTTAGTCTTCTTCTATGCATCCAAATGACTTCTCTTTGAATGAATTATAATCATATGTTTAGAGTTTAATTAGCTTAATTGCTTTAGTCATTCATGCCATATTTCCTATAAGTATGATGCATCAGATGTGATATTTGACCGTTTAAGCACTTTTTAAATTCAAAAAAGGAGTTCTGGAACTAGTTGTTACCTGCCTGGCATCGACCTTCGAGTCAGCTCGGATCCCTCGAGTCAGCTCTGATTCTCAGAGAAATTCTGGTCAAGTCACCTCGTCTCAATCGGGTCAGCTCGGTTTCACATTATTCTTGATTCCTTACTCTAGATGAGTGGCTCGCCTTAATTGAGTCAGCTTGGATTCACATGTCTTCAAAATTGTACTCTGGAAGAGTTGGCTCTTCTCATTAGAGTCAGCTCGCCTGGCTGTTCTCTCAGAACTAATTTTTCATGGACTCTGGAGGAGTCGACTCGGATTTCTAAAGAGTCAACTCGGATGTCTGACTGAATGGATGAGTCAGCTTGGACTTCCTTCTGGTCGACTCAGCTATCTGATTAGGAAATGGTACTCTAGACACATTGGCTTGGGTTCCTTCGAGTTGGCTCGGATCTCTGCATGCCAGAATCCTTCATTCATGCCATGAACTAGAGTCGGCTTCTTTTACTCGAGTCGGCTCGGATGAGATTTTCAGTAAAGTTTTTATCTCCTCTCCAGATTTCATCCAGTAATGTTTTGTCATTCAAGATTCTTCCTAACTCAACTAGCAATTAATTCTAAGGAATTTAAGCTTGAAAATACTTAGAAGTAATCCATTTTTACAAATATTTCTTTAATTTTTCATTGGGCTCTTCTTTACATGACACATTTACAACATAACTCATGACACATAATGGGATTGTAGGAGTTGTAATTAAGCAATGAAATCATCTTACAAAAACTTGTAAAGCACTTGAAAAGTAGTTAGTAACATAAGTGAATGCTCCAATGTTTTGTTATCATCAAAATTACTCAAGGGGTCAACACTAGAGCATGGTATGATACACTGAGTAAATTCTTGCTTGAAAATGATTTTGTTAGAGAAAATATTGACACTACTTTATTCATTAAAAGAAAAGAAAATGACATGTTAGTTGTACAAATTTATATAGATGATATTATTTTTGGTGCAACTAATGAAAATTTGTGTAGAGAATTTGCTGAGCTTATATAGGGCGAATTTGAAATAAGCTTGATGGGTGAACTAACCTACTTTCTTGGACTTCAAATCAAGCAAACAAAGGAAGGTATATTTATAAACCAAGTGAAGTACATCAAGGAGATCATTAAGAAGTTTGCAATGGAGTTAGTCAAAAAAATGAGCACACCCATGAGCCCCTCCTGTAGACTTGCTAAAGATGAAGATGGAGACAACATTGATCAAAAACTTTATCGAGGTATGATTGGATCACTGTCATGTTTAATAGCTAGTAGGCCAGATATCTTGTTTAGTGTATGTATATATGGTAGATTTCAATCAAATCCAAAAGAATCATATATACTTGCTCTCAAAAGAATCATAAAATATCTAAAAGGAATAAGTAATCTAAGTCTATGGTATTCCAAGCAATTTCATTAAATTTAATTATATTTTCTGATGCTGATTATGGTGGATGTAAAATTGATAGAAAAAGTACTAGTGATACTTGTCAATTTCTAGGGTTGAACTTAATCTCATAGCACAGTAAGAAACAAAACTCTGTAGCACTGTCAACTACGAGATAGAGTATGTGGCTGTAGGGAGTTATTGTGCACAAGTACTTTGGATTAAGCAACAACTAGAAGATTATGGTATTATTCAAATAAAAATTTTTATCAAATGTGATAATACAAGTGCTATTAATTTGACAAAAAATCCAATTCAGCATTCTAGAAATTAGACATCACTTTATTAGGTATCATATACAAAATGGCAATATTGAACTTGAATTTGTTCCAACTAAAAATCAATTAGCTGACATATTTACTAAGCCACTTAATGAAGATAGATTTAGAATGATTATAGGAGAATTAGGTTTGTGTGACCCATTTTAGTATGTTTGACCTAATTCCTTCAAAATTAAGAAAAAATTTTTAGAGAACCTCCTTTACCAATCTAAGGTTACCAATCACCCTATCTAGTGTAATTCTATAGAATAAATACTTTTTTATTAATTTTTTAAGCCATTTTAAGTGTTTTGGCTCGACCCAACTTGAGCAAAGGTCGAGTCAACTCGAATGTTGAACCCTGTTATAAAACCGTAAGCCTTAAAATTAGATTCACTTACCCTTTTCACTATTTGGAAAGAACCCTAGGGGGGACCACTTTCCTTCCAGTTTTAGATCCACCCAAAACCTTTTTGCTCCCACCTTAGATTCCCTCCAGATGGCTCCAAAGAAAGCAGTTTCCAAGAGACCAAGGCATGCGGATCCGAGCTCCGTTTAACAGGAAAAGAGATCCAAAAGGCGTGAAGATGAGCTGACTCGGATTGAAGAGCAAGAAGAACCAAGGAATTTGTCTCCCGCACTAGCAAGGCAAATCATCCCCATGGGAAACCGACTGGTTACCTCTGGTAGGCATATCAATTTCAGATTTCTTGAAAACCAGGGTTTTAGAATTGGCAGCTGGATTGAGCAACAAGGATGGGAATTCTTTTGTTCTCTTGATATTCCTATGTATCCCTCTCTTGTAAGGACATTCTTTGAAAATCTATCATTTGGGGAGAATGAGATTTTATCAACTATAAAAAAAACCTAAATGTGCATAGATGAAGATACATTGAGTAGGGTTTTAAGAATGCCCAAGGAAGGAAGAATTTATTTGAATTTAATGGATAAACAGAGAACATTGGACTTATACTGGAGAGGAGAAGTATAGAAGGGATATCCAATGTACAAGCTAATATATTATCCTTGGAAATGAGACTTCTTCACAACATCATCAATTGAATCTTTTTGCCCCATACTGGTCACTTCGATTGGGTAAGCGAACGTGATATGGTATTTATGAGATGCATAATTGAGTTGGAGGCCCTCAATCTTCCATTCATAATGTTGATTCAGATACGGGCTGCAGCCAGGAGAGCGAAGGCCTGTTTACCTTATGGTATGATGTTCACTCTATTATTTTAGGAGTTTGGTATTGACCTGACCAGAGAGGATGGACGACCCCTTCACCACACTGACAGATACTCGGTGAAATCCCTGCATAGGATGTGTTATCACCAAGTAGAGGGTGTTTGGGTCAAGAAGACATCTGGTCAGAGAGTGGTACATCACTCTGATTCTAATGATGAGGCTGAGGCTATTAAGATTGCTGATACTACTGCTGGAGAGACTGATAGAGATGCTGAGCATGAGTCTGATGGAGATAGTGACTCCAGTGACAGCGATGAGGATTCCACTGATGAGAAGATCCAGGGATAGGCTGGGATGGCTGGATAGATCGACAGCCCCAGGACACCTCCTTACCATCAGCTACACCTGCACCTTCAGGACCATCGACTACCACTCAGGCAAATATTACTAAGTAGCTCACTCAGTTTGGTGAGACTCTGATCGAATCATTTAGATTGATGTTTGGCGATCTATGCCAAACACTCGAGACTGGACTTCAAGAGTTCCATACAGAGTTGAGAGAGCTGACTTGCAGAGTTGAGTCTATGGAGATGAGACGAGGCTCCAAGATGAGCACAGCACTGACCTCAGAGATTTATGCTCTGACTTTGGGAGACTTCGAGGAGCAGCTAACTCATTTGCCAAAGAGTAGGCCATTGCACTTCATGAGCTACAAGAAGGAGTTCAAAAGATTGGCACTGAGCTTCGAACTGTTTGGGTCTTTGTGTCTGGATTGAGATATGGAGCAGAAGCATCTGGTGCATCTACTTCAGGACAGCCACCTTCTGAGCCTTCATCTGTACCGATGGAACCTCCACCGCATGTTGGACCTACACAGCCACCTCCACCACCTACAGTTTAGCCTGGCATACCCTCTATAGAAATCAAGACTGAGCCTACTCCTTCTAAACCTACAAGAACTTGACTTAGAGATCTTAGGCACAAACCCTTGAAAACTAAGGTCTCTTCTACTGTCTTAGAAATAGGTTCTTCCTCTAGTGAGGAAGAAGATGATTAGATGTTGTTTGATCTTGTTGGTTGTATCTTTTGTATGTTGTTTCTAATGGTTGTATCTTTTTGTATCAAAAACCTGCTTATATATATATGTGGGTGTATGCACTTTGCTTCAATGTCATTGTCATGCTATTTTTTTGTACTTTTATATGATGTATACAGCTTGGACTCAATAGAAAATTTCAAACAATTGTCATTGAAAAGGAAAGGAAAATATTAATAAGAATATCAAAATTATAAAGAGAAGGTGAAATTATCTCAAATCATGTTAATAATCTTATACTATTTCAGAATTCATTGATTGCACAAAGAACCTTTTTTGTTTATGACAAAATGGGGGATTAAGTTTATGTGCATGGAAAATTCAAAACTTCATGAAAATATGCAAGTCAGGGAAAGAAATTATTTATGCATGGAAGATAATTAATGAATTTTAGATTTGAGCTCTAATACATTTTAATACTAATAATAGCTCTGATATGATAGCTTTGATACATTTTAATGCTAAATTCATGAAAATTAATTTGCTCTGATACATTTTAATGCTCAATTAGCTTTGATACTTTCTTGATGCTAAATTAATGGAAATTAATTGCTTTTGATACTTATTTCTCTCTGAAGCAAAGAAAGTTTTTGATGATAAATATTTGCTCTGATATATTTTAAGAAATATTGACTATGATACAAAAATTCCTGATACTTATTGATACATTCTGATACACTCTTGATACATGTTGATACTTATCAATTTAAATCATATATACAAGTCACTTTGATACTTTAAGTGTTCATATATACTTAACTGTAAAGTTTTTCCATGCCCAGTATTTTGTCATTATCAAAAGGAGAGAGATTGTTGACCCCTAGAATGATTTTGATGATAATAAAATATTGGAGCATGCATTTGTTACCAACACTTTTGAATGTTTGAGAAGTTTTTATAGGATGTGTCAAAAGAATAATCATTCTATCTACATTTCAGTAATCTGTGTAGTAAATCAATGTAATCATGAAAAGTGGTCAAATATTGAAAAGCCCTAAATAATTTAAGTGTACAGTCTTGTAAAGAGGGAAATTCTATGTAATCTTTATGTTTAAATTACTTAGATTAGGACTAGAAGAAGTTTGGAAGTCCTTGGAAGATTTTGGAAGAAGTTTGGAAGATTTCGGTTGAAGTTCTCTCGAGCCGACTCAAGCAAGAGAGCTGACTTATTATTCTGGTAAGGCACAAAGGTTTCTGGCATACAGACATCCGAGCCAACTTGAAGGAACCCGAGCCAACTCGTACAGAGTATAAAATATTCAATTTTCTGAAGTCAGACAACCAAGCCGACTCATATGCAACCGAGCCGACTCTTTTAGAGTGTGGAAAAATCAGTTCTGAGAGAACCAGTTAGGCGAGCCAACTCGACTGAGAAGAGTCGACTCGACCAGAGTGCACTTTCAACAAGACTGAGAATCCGAGCTAACTTGATCCAACCGAGCCGACTCGAATCCCTGTTTTAGGTGCATAATGGCTAGTTCCGAAATCAATTTTTTGAATCTAAGAAGTGCTCCAATGGTCATATTTCGATTCCCAAGGCTCTACAACAGTCATATCTACCTGGAATCAGTTCAAGGGACTATAAATAAGGGATTTAAACAAGTTTTGAAGAACTTTTTGAAATCTTTAAGAGAGCATTAAATATCCAAGAAGAGCATTCAAGAGAGCACTCAAGACTTCATCAAGCTCTCATCAGATTCTTGAGTCATTTATTAAAGAAGTTTTCAAGCCTTGAAGAGCATTGAAGAAGCATTGAAGAAGGCTTCTCAAAGAGCATCAACTGCAACCACCCGACAAAGTTCGGTTTGTCATTAGTGTTGCTCTGTTTTTAACTCTTTATTTGAGTTGTTCCAAGTATAGCAGGGGCTGTATCTTTGGTGATGGGGGCCTAAAGTGGACCCGAAGTCTATTACAGTTTTGTCGAGTCCTATAGTCCATCAGTCCTGAGTCACTTGAGTCAAAGTGAGCCAATTGAGTCCTGTAATAAAGTGGAACATGTGAGTCCAGTTGAGTCCCTTCAGTCTTGTGAGTCTTTTGTTTCAAGTCAAGAGTCCTGTAATGTCGTTCAAGTCAAGAAGAGAGTCAGCAGACTAGGAGATTCACCAGGCCTCCCCAACTAAAGCTGGCCTTCATGCACCTGGACCCATTCATGCCGCCAGAACCGTAAGAGAGAG
This sequence comes from Areca catechu, assembly GCA_021397845.1. Classification (NCBI taxonomy): domain Eukaryota; kingdom Viridiplantae; phylum Streptophyta; class Magnoliopsida; order Arecales; family Arecaceae; genus Areca; species Areca catechu. The sequence goes on from CM038050.1 coordinate 78,487,263, forward strand.
CTCCAGTCCAAGACAAAGGCCCACTGTTGACCAGGTCCACCAGGGTTTCTTGGCCCATAAGTTAGGGTTTCATAGCCCTCAAGTTATGTACCATGGGGTGAATCTATAAATACCGCCCCTCCCCTTTTGTAAAAAAACATCTTTTTCTTATGAATACAAATTAAAAGTTATTTTGGTTTGAGTTTTGAGTTTTTTTTCTCCAGATTGGAGTGGGTGTGATGCCCGGGTTCCCTGTTCTTGAGTACAAGCCCTAATCCCCTGGTGACTTCTATGCTCGCCAGCGATCCCCCACTTCCCGTCCCGCATCAACTTGGTATCAGAGCCCAGCAAATTAGAGTTTTTCTTAATCCTCCTCAGCTCCATCTTTCTCCTTTCATTCAGATCCATCCCTGTTGCACACCGTTCCACCACCAAATCAGACCCCCATTCTCTTCCCTGTCTTTGCACCACCGAACCACCGTGACTCCTCCTACGCCCACCAACACCCCTACTACCACCGGCCAACCCAGCCAATCATCCCCACCGATAGCCCCACTGGAAGATTCACCTCCATCCACCTCCGCCTAGATCGAGCCACCCCCCCCTCTGCCTTCCGTGAAACCCTATTTCCATAGCTCATGAAGTCTCCACAGCCATCGAAATCCGCCTCCGCCCGTGAAGACTGCTCTCCTCCCTTCCACCCGGAGTCATCTCCAACCGTCGCTTCTCCCAGACTGAGGCCCTCATCGACAAGATCCTCGCCGGCGCCTGCACTCGAGCCCCTCTCCTCTCTACCACCCGTGAAGCCCGTCTCTAGCCGACGCCTGAACTTGAGCCCCTCTCCTCGCTGCCGCCTCTCTTCCGCCTGGGACAAGGACTGCCCAATCAGCACTGCCCGCCAGTCTCCATCTTCGATCAATGCCCAGCAGACGGAACCCGTGTCGCAGACTTCCACATGTGATCCACTGATCCAGTCACCCGTGTCACCCACCGGACCTCCTCTCTGCCCCCTGTAGCCATCGACGATGCTGGACTCCTTCGGATGCACGCCCAGGCCGAGCTTTCCATCTTCATTCACCGTCGTGCCCCGATCGAAGTTACCCACGATTGGCCGAGATGACCTCCGTGCTAGCATCATCCTGTCCATTCCGTCATCCTCCGCCCAGCACCGACACCAGTGAGCCCCACCGAACTTCCTTCCCTGCTTCGTTCCCCTTCGGACCTTGGAGAAGAAGAGCCACAGCACGAAAATGAATGCAACTCCTGGCCTATGTTGCCAACTTCAACCTGCATGCTCCTCAAAGTTGCATAGTTTCTGGAGTAGCACAAATTTCAGCACCGCACGGCTTCTAAAGTTGCACGGTTTTAGAGAAAAGATGATTAAAAAAAGGTGAAATTTTTTTTTTTTTGAACCTAGCCTCTTTGCTTTGATTTGATTGGTTTCAGTTCCATCAAACCCCCACTGAGCCTGACTCGACGGAGTCGAGTTCTCCCCACCGCAGGGGAATGATGGGGACCCAAAGTGGACCCGAAGTCTATTATAGTTTTGTCGAGTCCTGTAGTCCATCAGTCCTGAGTCACTTGAGTCAAAGTGAGCCAATTGAGTCCTATAATAAAGTGGAACATGTGAGTCCAGTTGAGTCCCTTTAGTCCTGTAAGTATTTTGTTTCAAGTCAAGAGTCATGTAATGTCGTTCAAGTCAAGAGGAGAGTCAGCAAACCAGGAGATTCACCAGGCCTCCCCAACCAGAGCTGGCCTTCATGCACTTAGACCCTTTCATGCCGCCAGGCCCGCAAGAGAGAGCTCCAGTCCAAGACAAAGGCCCACTGTTGACCAGGTCCACCAAGATTTCTTGGCCCACAGTCAGGGTTTCTTAGCCCTCAAGTCATGTACCCTGGGGTGAATCTATAAATACCGCTCCTCCCCTCTTGTAAAAAATATCATTTTCTTATGAATACAAATTAAAAGTTATTTTGGTATGAGTTTTGAGTTTTTTTCTCCGGATTGGATTGGGTGTGATGCCCGGGTTCCCTATTCTTGAGTGCAAGCCCTAATCCCCTGGTTACTTCTACGCTTGCCAACGATCCCCCGCTTCCCGTCCCGCATCAATCGGGATTGTTTTAGATTTTTGATGAGCCTTTGAAAATCAAGTTTGAGTTTTTAGTGAGCCCAGAAAAACTAACATTGTATTGGGTTCTTGGTGATCCCTGTGTAAAACCAAGTTTGGGTTTTGTTTGTGAGCCTGGTGTAAAACAAACTGGCTATATTCCATGGTGAATATAGTAAAAATCCCAAGTGGTATCTTGGATAGTGGACGTAGGAGCTGGGTTGCTCCGAACTACTACAAAATCTGTTATGTTTATGATTGTGCTGATTGTGCTTCTTACTTGCTTCCGCGTTGCATACTTAAATTACATCACTCACCACACTGAGCTTTTAAAAGAGCACATATTTGTGAAAAATTTTAAATACCCAATTCACCCCCCCTCTTGGGTTAGCAACCTAAGCAACAATCCTGAGATAATTTTTTTACAGAACATGCTGAATTTCAAGACTTTCCTCAAGTGTTGACTCATGGAAGCCAAGTGTCGACTCAAGTATCGACTCACCAGATGAAGTGTCGACTCACCTGAGATTTTCAAAGAGCTTCAAGAAATATTTTTAAACTAAGTGTCGACTCATGGAAACCAAGTGTTAACCTTAAGTGTTGACTCATGACCTAAAGTGTCGACACTTGCAGTTCTGGTGAACAGTAACGACTATTTTTTTGAAGTCCAGAACTTTCCCTTTTCTTTTCCAACGGCTAGTTTCACATCTCCAATGATCATAAACTGCTATTTAAGCCTTGGGATGGTATTTAAAGTGGATTAATCTCAAGTGGGAAGCAACAAATGAAAAGGAGAAAGAAAAAGAAGAGCATTTACTTTAATATTCATTGTGATCAACTACTTTTAAGTGAAAAGAAGCCTTCAAGCATTCAAAGCACTCAAGAGCAATCAAGTCCAACCATTTAAGCATTGATTAAGGCTTCAATAACTTGAAGACAAGCAACTTCAAAGAGCTACAAAGAGATAACAACTTTTATTTGAAAGCTTTCTTATATTTTTTACATTCTTACTTGACTTTTCTTGAGGTTGGTTGGTGAGCCTATGTATTAAAACCAACAAAAGATTTTTGGTGAGCCTTGAAAAAACCAAAGAGATTTTTGGTTAGCCTTGTGAAAACCAAGGAGGTTGTTGGTGAGCCTAAGTTACAAAACCAACTAGATTTTTGATTAGCCCATAAAATCAAAAGGGTTTTGACTTGTGTTCCTGGTAAAAACAAGTTGAATTTTGATTAGTGAGCCCAGAAAACTAATCGGCTATAATCAAGAGTGATTATAGTGAATTCCCAAGGAAAGCTTGGGGAGTAGATGTTGGTACTTTGGTGTGCACTGAACCACTATACTTAGTGTTTGTGGTTGCTTGTTCTCTCATTACTTGCTTTTACTTTCTTTGCATTTGCTTATCATTTTTTGCTGCATACTCTTGAATATCTCACAAGCACTTGCAATTCACTAGCACCTTAATTATTTTGAATTGGCACATATTTGCAAAAGTTTTTAGAAATCCAATTCACCCCCCCTCTTGGGTTGCTTACTGAGCAACAAGTGGTATTAGAGCCACGTTCTCAGTTTATAGGTCTAACCATCTTGAGTAAAGATCTATGGTAACCCCTGGTGGGGACACCAGGATTAGACATAGATCACTGGATCCCATTTGGTTTACCTAGTCATGTGTCAAAGTTTTGAAAATTTTGTAATCAAATAAGATTGAGTCTTGTAATAAGTTGAGGTTAGTTAATTTATCTCAACCCTCAACCTAGTCAGTATTTTGAGCCCTATATATCAGTTATGAGTCTAGTATGAGCTCAATTATTGTACAAGAGAGGAGGTTACCCTATTTTGGAGTTCCAAAAGGCCACATCCAAAAATCAGAGGCCACTACATCAGCCCATTGGATTTTGTGTGACAACCCAGGATCTAAGATGCTTCCAAAAATCCTGATTCCTTCCAAATGCCCTTCAGATGGCCAGATTCCCTCCAGATGCTTCTGGAATATTCCATATGCCCGGATCCCATGTTTCCCAGGTTATCCTAGCACTCCATGCCTTCAAATTCAAGTCCAAGCACCAAGCCCAGGTCCATTAAGAAGCAAGATTCTAAGAATATTCCTCATCAGGCCATCCCAGCTTCCAAGGCCTGAAGCCCAAGCGCCCAAGCTCCCCTTGGCCGGCACACTTGCTGCCCATGAAGCCCAACACACCATTCCAAGAGGGCTTAGGCATACTCACATGTTGACTTGGTCCAAAGCCAAGTGGGGAGAGGAAAGAAGAGAAGACAAGGTCAAATTCTAACCTAGTTAGGATTCCTAATCGTTTTAAACCTTGTAATTCTAACCTAGCTAGGAAAGGACTTATAGTCTAACTAGGAAGAGGACTTGTAATCTAAGTGTAATCATGGTTAGAGAGGGCATGGGAACTCTTTAAATACCCCAACCTTCCCCCTCTTGTAATCATCTCTTTCTTATGAATACAACTTGCTAAAATTTTGTGTTATTGCCTTGTGATTGGTGCCTTTGTTTTGGTTCTTTACTTTGAGTGCTCTCCTTGTGTACCCCGGCCGAATCCCTGCTGCCCTAGCATCATTTTGCATCCTTGGAGACCAGTCATGCCTAAGCAAAGGAAGCCCTAGCTGCCATCCAAGACAAGGAGCTTCTTCTTCCCCGGCTATCTCCTAACCCTAATCCCGATTCCTTCAAAATCCTAGTTCTTTTTCTCTTTTTTATTTGCTGTTTTGATTGACCCTGATGCTTGCAAAATCTCCAAGGTATTTCACCTCCCCATGGAAGGCTTCCCTTGCCTTCAGACCAGGTCTAGATCAGCCATCTGATTCAAGGATCTGAAGCTTTTTCATCCAGGCTCCAATCAGAGTGTGAGTGATCCTTTTCACTACAAAGTTTCAATCTCTGACTGGTAAGAAACCTACCCTTCTCTTATTATCTGATTTGATGAAGATAAGCTATCCTAAACCGAGAGTTTCTCAACTCTCGAGTCCTGGCTATTTATTATCTTGCATGAGTTCTTTGCAAGCATGATGATTCTATGCATTGCTATCCTATTTGCTAGTTCTTACTTTTATTTAGAAATTTAGCCTACAAACCTAAATTATAAAAATCATAAAAAAATTAGTTTACTATTTTTCATGCATGTTTAGCAATCTTAGAGTCATCCCGCATTGGTTTGGTATCATAGTGGGTTTAGGATAGTTTTATCTGCTTTGCTTCACAAACCCTAATTTCTGCATCCTAACTACTGCATTAGGTGTCTGTTTTGCATCTGATCTCGACCATCTAAAAATTTTATTTTTCTATGAAATTTGCATGAATTGTTCTCTGTCATGTCCTTTGTTTTAAAAAGATTTTTAATTAATTTCATAGAAACTCTATATTATTAAAATCTGGCATATTAGAAACCCTAACAGAATCCTAAAAATTTCTGTAGCTATCCAAAAACTTTAGAATTTTCATAATCATTTGATTTTATTTTTGCATGAAATTTGGTAGGTATCATAATCACCATCATCCTCTATTCTAGAATTTTTTTGAATTTTTCTACATTGGGATCTGTATCAAATCCTGCATCAACTGAAATCCTAATTCTCTGATTTCTGCTGGTTTTGCACTTGACTAACTCAAACCTAATAAACTTCCAAACACCCCCCCAAATCCCAAGCCAAACTTTGTTTGCTAACCCCAGTAAACTTAAACTTAACTAGACATTTCATAAAATAATTTTAAAAATATTTTATTTTTTGATTATTTTAGAATGCATCAGGATCATCGATTACCATCACCTTGTAATCTAATCTTAAGGACAATCAATATAACATCAGGCTGGATTTCATCACCCGTCTTGGGCCCAAAACAACCATCAGCATTCTGACCTAAGCCTAATTAAAATTGATTAGATCTAATTTGCCCTAGTGGGCTAGGTGACACCCAACAGGTCGAGTCCGAACCGTGTGGGCCAACTAGTGCATTTAATCCTTTAGCTATTACTGAAAGCTGGTATCTAAAGCTGGGGGTCCAGAGTCAAATGACCTAAGTGGTGTTATGGCTTTTAATTTGGTCCCTGCAAAAGCAGGGGGGCCTCCCATACTCCCATCTCCTACCTAGCCAGTGGAAGGATTAGCTACTGAGTTAGGTGTAAGTTGAGCTGACCCACCTAGCTTTGGTTCTAGATCAAGGAAACCCTAGATTGTACTAGTTTTTATTCTTTTGCATGCTTGGCTACATCATTCCACTTTGATTGTTTGACTTGTTGCTTGACCACTAGATTAGGAACCCAATACCAAATGTCCAAACCTCAGCCCAACCCAACCATGGATCCCAATTTGGAGGCCATCCTGAACCAGCTTGCCTAATTAACTACCCAATCCCAAACCCAGTTTGCCCAACTAACCCAATCCAATATCCAGACCCAAAATCAACTTACCCAAATGAACCAAGCCAGTACCCAAACCCAAGCCCAGCTTGCCCAAATAGACCGTAGGTTTGACCAATCTGATACTGAGCTTGACCAACTGATCCAATCAAGTAATCAAGCAATTTATAGTTTTGACCAAGTAGGAGACCAATTAGGAACCCTAGGCAAGACCCACAGAGTTGAACCCTTGCCTTATAGATCCCAGGAACCCATAGTCCCTAGATATGAACCTAATAGTAACCCACTATCCCTCAGTCAACCAGAACCCTATAGGATTGATACCCCTAGATTTAAATCCATAACCTTTAAACCCATAACCTATGAACCCATAACCCTTAGTTTACCCACCCCTGTTATCCTAGACCTCAGTCAATTTTCCATTAGCCAAACCCCTCTTACCACCCCATTGGTTCACCAAGATGACTTAGAAGAAGAAATATATGAGGCTGACCCAAGTCTGGTAGAGGAGTATGAAGATAATGAGTCTATTGAAGATCTAGAAGAGTACCCTATAGAAGACCCAGGATTAGTTGATTATGACCAAACCTAGATAAAAACCAATCCAGTGTTAGTTGATCCACTAGAAACCCAGGTAGAAGCCACCCTAGAGTTAGCTGACTTTAACCACACCCAACCTGTAGTGGAAGAACCCTTAAAGGAAGAAGACCATGAGGAATCCAATCCTATAATTAGCATCTTACCTGAGGAGACACTGGAAGAAAACACAATTAGAGAGCCCAATCCTTTGATTTATGAGCTAGAAGAGTTTATTAAGGACTTGACCTCTTTAAATCAGTACTCTCAGGATGAAGTCACCTCTTTGACACCACTTGATCTTTTTTCTGAAATCAATGACCCCTTCTTCCATTATGCAGACCCTTTAGATATGCCACAAACCCATAAGGTAAATCTCATTAGTATAGGACTCATCCCTGAAACACTTTCTTGTCTCTTAGTTTATCTGATTAACCCCAAACCCTTTTCCTACTTTCCACCTAATCAGACTAACTCTGAACCCACCTCTTATTTTCTACCTTTTTCTAAAACTTTTTCTAATTTTTTCATTATTAGATTGCATTTTATAGAAGTCAGTATACTACATACATGCATTGTGCATATTAGGTTTGCATCTTACTTCTTGCATACCCTTTGGCATTTACTAGAAGTACATAGTAAGTTTTCATGTGCATGCCATGCTAGGGTTAAACCTAAAGAGTCTATAGTCTGTTAGGTTTTGTTCCTAGAGTCCAATAAATTTCCTTTGATAGGGAAGTCTAGTCAAGTCTATTAGATGTTAGTCTAGAGTCCAATAAATTTACAGACCCAACTACCTGTCCACACATGCACTAGCCTCTGCACAGCATATGTATCATGAAATTAGTCAAGAGTTGAACCTATGTAATGAACTAAATAACAACTTGGCTAATTCCCAAAGAAAAGATAAAAATTTTCTGTAGAGGATTTTGTGATTGCAAAGGAATTTTCTGCTCGCAAAGCTGGCCCATCCAAAATAATGAAGAGTAATGGATTCAATGCCTATGTGCGTGAGATACTACCTGATTTAGGTATTAGCTTCACCTTCATCATCTCAGATCTTATAGAGTCTAGGGAGCCAGCAGTGATACCTAGCGAGCACCTTGAGCCTATCCCTCCCTTTAAGAGAGAACCCATCCCAGAGTGTCCACATACAAATTGACATATAAGTGAAGAAAATATTGAAAGAGCTCTGGACGATCAAGCTATTGATACCTAGGATAGAGACTGTCAGCGGTACTTGGTCCGGTGGCAAGGTCGGCCAGAATCTGAGGACTTATGGAATGCTGGTGCGGATCTGCAATGCCTCAACCCAGACCCTCCTTGAGCCAAATTGACCCATACTCGACGAGGTCGAGTTCTTCCCACCCCAAGAGAATTGGTGGGGATACCAGGATCAGACACAGATCACTGGATCCCATTTGGATTACCTAATCATGTGTCAAAGTTTTGAAAATTTTGTAATCAATTAAGATTGAGTCCTGTAATAAGTTGAGGTTAATTGATTTATCTCAACCCTCAACCTAGTCAGTATTTTGAGCCCTGTACATTAGTTATAAGTCCAGAATGAGCCCAATTTTTGTACAAAAGAAAAGGTTACCCTATTTTGCAGTTCCACCAAGCCACATCCAGGAATCAGAGGTGACTACATCAGCCCATTGGATTTTGTGTGACAACCCAAGATCCAAGATGCTTCCGGAAACCCTGATTCCTTCTAGATGCCCTCCAGATGGCCAGATTCTCTCCAGATGCTTCCGAAATATTCCAAATACCAGGAGCCCATGTTTTCTAGGTTATCCCAGCACTCCAGGCCTTCAAATTCAAGTCCAAGCACCAAGCTTAGGTCCATTAAAAAGCAAGATTCCAAGAATATTCTCTTATCAGGCCATCCCAGCTTCCAGGGCCCAAAGCCCAAGCACCCAAGCTCCCCTTGGACGGCCCACTTGCTGCCCATGAAGTCCAACATGCCATTCCAAGAGGGCTTAGGCATCCTCACATGTTGACTTGGTCCAAAGCCAAGTGGGGAGAGGAAAGAATAGAAGACTATGTCAAAATCTAACCTAGTTGGGATTCCTAATCCTTTTAAACCTTGTAATTCTAACCTAGCTAGGAAAGGACTTATAGTCTAACTAGGAAGAGGACTTGTAACCTAAGTGTAACCATGGTTAGAGAGGGCATGGAAACTCTATAAATACCCCACCCCTCCCCCTCTTGTAATCATCTCTTTCTTATGAATACAACTTGCTGAAATTTTGTGTTATTGCCTTGTGATTGGTGTCTTTGTTTTGGTTCTTTACTTTGAGTGCTCTCCTTGTGTACCCTGGCTGAATCCCTGCTATCCTAGCATCTTTTTGCATCCTTGGAGACCAGCCATACCCAAGCAAAGGAAGCCCTAGCTACCATCCAAGATAAGGAGCTTCTTCCTCCCCGGCTGTCATCTCCTAACCCTAATCCCGATTCCTTCAAAACCCTAGTTCATTTTCTCTTTTTATTTGCTATTTTGATTGACCCTGACACTTGCAGGATCCTCGAGATGTTTTACCTCCCCAGAGGAGGCTTTCCTTGCCTTTTGACTGGGTCCAGATCAGCCATCTGATTCAAGGAACTGAAGCTTCTTCATCCAGGCTCCAATTAGAGTGTGAGTGATCCTTTCCACTGCAAAGTTTCAATCTCTTACTGGTAAGAAACTTACCCTTCTCTTATTATCTGATTTGATGAAGATAAGCTATCCTAAACTAAAAGTTTCTTAACTCTCGGGTCCTGGCTATTTATTATCTTGCATGAGTTTTTTGCAATCAAGATGATTCTATGCATTGCTATCCTATTTGCTAGTTTTTACTTTTATTTGAGAATTTAGCCTACAAACCTAAATTATAAAAATCACAAAAAAATTAGTTTACTATTTTCTATTCATGTTTAGCAATCTTAGAGTCATCCCGCATCAGCCCCACTTGGTTCTAGTATAGTTGAAGGACAAGCCTCAAATAGACCTCCCTACTTTAATGGCACTAATTACATGTACTAGAAAATATGCATGAGAATCTATATGCATTCAATTGATTATAATATATGAAAAGTTGTAGATAAAGGTTCTCATATTTCCTCGGTCATTGTTAATGGATTTCCATCCTAAAACTTGAAGAGGATTGGGATGAAAATGACACTAAACAATTCGAGATCAATGCAAAGGCAATGAGTCTACTATATTATGTATTTGATCCTAGTGAATTCAACAGGATTTTCACATGCACTTCTGCTAAGCAAATATGGGACACACTTGAGGTTACTCATGAGGGTACCGATCAAGTAAAAAATATTAAAGTTAATATGCTTGTACATACTTATGAGATGTTTTGAAAGGAACCTAATGAATATATTATTGATATGTATACTAGGTTTACAAATTTTGTAAATGGCATAAGAAGTCTTGGTAAGACTATGGCTACATCTTGGGATCCTAAAGTGAAGGCAATTTAAGAAGCAAAAGATATTGAGAAACTTCCATTAGAGCAACTCATTGGTTCACTCATGACTTATGAGTTGAACTTGAAATAGAAGGCTATGGATGCTGGTGAAAAGAAGAAGACAATAGCATTCAAATCCACACAAGATGAGTCTTCAAGTGATGAATTTGAAGAAGAAGAGAATGATGATGAAGAGGCTCTCATCTTAATAAAATTCAGAAGGTTTATGAAGAAGAAGAAATTCCCTTACAAGAAGAAGGCTCGACCAAGAAAGGATAAGGGAAAAGAAAAAGAAAAAGAAAAGGACAAGGTAAAGGAACTACCAATATACTTCGAATGCAAGAAGCCTGGGCATTACAAATATGATTGTCCTCTCCTAAAGAAGTCTAAGAGAAGATTTAGAAAGAAGGCAATGATGGTTACCTGAAGCGATAGCGAAGATTCAAGCTCGGAGGAAAAGCAACAAGAAGTAGCCAATCTTTGCTTCATGGCACAAGAAAAAGAGGTACAATCTAAATTTGAAATTGATTTGACATTTGATGAACTTAGAAATACCTTTGATGTGCTCATGCATGATTATAAATTGATAAAGATTGAAAATAAAAAGTTGAAAAAGCATGCAAACTTATTTTGTCATGAAAATTCCAATCTTTCAAATGAAAATAGTGAATGGAAAACTAAGATTGATGTTTTAGAAAAACAAAAGAATGCTTTATCAATGAAAATTGAGATTTTGAAAAGATCCAAGGTCATTATTTTAAATAATAAACTTTTAAAGAAAAATAAGGACCTTGAGATGGAAAATAAGAAATACAAAGATGAACTTGATAAAGTTAAACCTTTTGTTAAAAAATTCACTTATAGTTCTAGAAAGTTAAATTTATTTTTGAATAATCAAAGAGCAATTTTCAACAAAGCTGGTTTAGATTTTAGATCTCAAAAATAGCAAAATTATTTCAAAAATTTCTTCATACCTGCATCATCTAGTATTACATGTCATTCTTGCAAAAAGTTAGGTCATAAAGCATATCAATGTGATATTAAAAAGATAAACAATTCTAAAAAGATTTGGGTTCCAAAAAGAACCACTCTTAATGCTAACCCTAAAGGATCCAAGATGACTTGGTACCTAAAATCAAAACTTAATTTGTTTTGCAGGTGTGTCTTGCAACCAAAAAAAAGAAAAGATTATGGTATCTCGACAGTGATTGCTCAAGATACATGACAGGAGATGTGAAGCAATTCACCTCTCTTGAGGCACTGAATGGAGGGAGTGTAACTTTTGAAGATAATGGTAAAGAAAAAATTATTGGTATCGATAAAGTTTACATCTCCCCTTCTACATGTATTGATAATATCTTGTTAGTTGAAGGATTGAAACATAATTTACTTAATATTAGTCAATTTTGTGACAAAGATTTTAAAGTTATTTTTGAATCATCTATTTGCATGGTAGCTTGTCCCGAATGTAATGGAGTGAAATTCATTGAAAATAGGCATGGTAACATCTATGTTGTTGATCTTGATAATTTACTTTTAATTGATGGTGAATGCCTAGTTGCTATAAATTCTACTATTAATGAGACTAGTTGGCTTTGGCATCGTAGATTAGGTCATGCAAGCATGCATCTTCTTTCAAAATTATGCAAAAAATATTTAGAAAGAGATTTACCAAAACTTAGTTTTGAAAAAAGATAAAATATGTGAAGCATGTCAATTTGGAAAACAATCAAAAGCTTCTTTCAAACCAAAAGATTTTGTTTCAACTTCTAGGTTGCGTTTGGTGGATCGCCTGGGAATCCTGAATAGTAGTTTGGATTACCTGCAAGATAGATTACCACTGGATAGATTGCCAGTAATGCTGATTACTGTGTTTGGTATACACGCAATCTATCAGTAAGATTGATTACTGTGTTTGGTACGATAAATAGATTACCGGTAATCTAGGCTCAAATTTTTAAAATATCCCTAAGTCAAATTTATTAAAATTTATATATTATTACATGTTTGACCTGAAACAACCTGTATTTATATATGACTGTAGGGTTCGGTGGCAAGGCGGAAACATAGATTTCAAAATTTTTATCTTTATGAAATCTTCACCAAACCCTTAACCCAAGATCTCCTTAAAAGAATTAAAACATATAACATGTATATATAAGAATTAAACTCATATTAAAGTACTAACCTATATTGCTAAAATCCAAACTCTGAATCTCTACCAGGTGCCCAAATGTTCACCCTCCAATGGTGATCCACACAGAAAAAGATGAATACAACAATTTCTTGTTCTTGGCTCCTCTTCTTGAATTCTCATCTTGAATTCCCTTTCTTGAATTCCTTTTCTTGAATTGAATTGGAGGAAGAAATTAAGACAAGTAATGTCTTAATTCAAGAAAGAAAAGAAGAAGAACAGACCCTTCCTTTTCCTTTCCTTTACCGTTCAAGACCTTCCTCTTATTCTTGTTTAGGGTCAGAGTTTCGACAGAGATTATCTCTGTAAGGGAAACAATACCCAACAAGCATAAAAGGAAGGAGTATTTCGGAGAGGAGGAGAGGAATATGATCTCTGAATTTGATTATCAGAAAAAAACCCCCGAGAACCCAAACCCTTTTATAGATTTCAGAGGAGCGTCTTCTCAAAACATCGCAACCCTCTAAAACCCCAAGAATCACGATCCCTCATTCCTCACGCGTCCTCTCAACCAAAAATCACAATTCTCTGATTTAATTTTCATTTTTCCGACGAGGAGGACTCTCGAAAAAAATTCAGGAATAATCGCAACTTTTGGAGACGGATTTGTGACCGAAAAACAATGGATCTTTTTCCTTAATTTTTCTAGCCATCAGATCTAGATCCAAGGGCGTCAGATAAACATCCAAATCGCCCCCCCCCCCCCATCTTGATTTTTTTTTCTCCTACGAATTTCCTTCCCATGCATGTGAAGAGGAGTCCACACGCACGTGGACTCTTCTTCTTGGCGCGCGCGGGTGAGGAAAGGAGTAGGCGGCTTGGAGAGAGGGTCTCAGTGCACTTGATTCACTTGGGTTCAGCCATGGGTTAGCCCAATGTCCTAAAATTTAAATTAGACCTTAATCTGGTTCAATTAGAACCCAATTAAGTCCAATTCGGAACCAAATTCGAATCTGATTCGAATTGAAATTTGGTCTGCAACACATGCTAGTGTGTTTATCCTGCAAACATGATTTAATTCCAAATTAAATCCTTCATCAATTTTTTTTTGTGTGACCCATTGGGTTCCACACCTAGCCAGTAGTAGGTCTGAGTGCTATTTGACTTAATTCGGTTAGATCTCAACTAAGCCGATTTAGGTCAACTCAAACTAGCTCGACTCGGTCAATTAGAATCTAATTCTAATTAACTGATTTGAATTACCATAATTCAATCATATACCTATAAGACAAGATTGACGTCTAGCAATGTATCATGTATACCCGGAAGATATGGAATTTTGGTGGAATTACCAAAATACCCTTTAGTGGTGAGTTACCGGGCAATTCAGTCCTTTGATCAACTTGCATCCCGAATATGATTATGAATATAGATACTTGTCAAATCCAATTTCATATTCATCCCTAGCTCAATCTTTATAATGATGATTCATTAATGAACCATTAGAAATTAACTCTAATGTTCATACTTTGATCAAAGATTTCCTGAATCCATCATTTAATCAAAATTAGCTGGATGCAATTCCCTCTTACTAGGGCTGATCAATTCCTTATTGACCTACTCACAACCTCCATATACAATCCACCATACCCAGTATTACCTCGTGCATGACTCAGTGTCATGATTGATTGCGATCCGAAGTATGGATTCATATATATAAGGTACCATGGTAGTCTCAAGTCAAAGGACCACATGCACTACTCCCACTATGAGAATTATCTATTGACAAACAGATAAGGTTTCATTAGATATTCTCAATCTGGATCAATTTAATGAACTCATTCTCTAATAAACACTCACATCCTAGTATTAGTGTCAAACACAAGTGACTGTGAGATCAGTCACCCTCATCACAAAGTATATATAGGATGTGCTGGTCTTGCCAGAAACATTGATCCCCAACTCAATGTCCCATCGACCAGGAATATTTTAGATTAGGGTTTTAAGGCTTTAGGTCTCACTGGTATGATCTCATCATAACCCTAGAACCATAGCCCTAATCTATGGGGTTCATCATATAATCATAAAGACACAGCGTATGATGAAAATAATGCCTTTATTATAATAATGTCAATTCATTGATTTTGGGATCGAAATACAATATTTCAATTGGCTTTCAGGGCACAAACTTTCAATGACAACACTTCAACACTGACAATCCTTAAATTAAGAAAGTGGATCTTTTGTATATAACAGTTGAATCTTTTCCATATTATGTGATCATAAATTAAAATATATTTCAATTCTACCAATCATGGTACAATAGTAACATACATCATAAAATTTTATGACATACAATCCAATAAAAATTAAACAGTAACATAATATAAACAATTCAATAATAATCCAAATAGTACTTTAATATAAATATTGTCTTTCAAACAACCAAACAACCATAACATCCAAAATAATCACAACTGGTAACATAAAATGTCCTAAATATGACTCAAACCAAGGACATCCAATACATGATATTTTCTCAACCTCCGAGGTAGTGAAAAAAAGTAAGTCAGACTTGTACTATCACAAGCAATTATCAATCCAGCTTTAACCATCAATGACTCATGCAACCCCAAATCTTCAATCTTCGCTATTGTCTCATAAACTTTCTTCTTCATCTCTTCATCATTTGCAAGCAACTAGAAACAATTTGCCAACTTATCAATACCTTTACTTGAACTTTCACACATTACTTCAAGATTGTTTATAGTTTTAATCAAAGTACTTGTAAGAGCAACGTCTTCCTCATTAGAAGCCTTCCTTTTTCTTGACCTTGATGAAGAAACACTTTGTTGAACATGATTGGTAGGAGTTTGGGGAATGGAGCTGTAACTCTCAAATTCGGTAGGATCTACAAACTGGACCTCCTCTTCACCATTCAATCCCTCTGTAAGGATTTCATTTGCTGCATTTGCAGGATCTTCAGCCCTCTGACCTGTTGCACGATCTTTTCCAAATATGATTGAGAGTTTCTCTAAGTATAAGAATGGCTTATTTCGAAGAGCAGATGCTTGAGGATGGCTCAATCATAATGAACCAATATAAATTAAGTAAACTACACATAAAGCAGAAAAAATTAAATAACAATGAAGAAATATTTAATATGTTATGCAATTACCTTGATCCAGTTGTCCCATACATCTTGATCACAAGTAATACATTTTCTTGTATCATCCCATCCAAATCCTGATGTATTCAACATATCATAAATAGCACCATATTGTTGTTTCAACAACTTGAACCTTGATTGGATGTGTGGCTGAGCCTTGATGCTACAATTAGGAATCTTGTTTGCCATCATCTTCTCCAATTGAGGTAAGAACCCAGCCTTGAAATTGGCACCCTCTCCCCTCCATATAGGATCATTCTTCAAATCAAGCAGACATCCAATTAGTGTAGCACCTTCCTCTACATTCCATTGATGCTTCTTCCCCCAGTTCCTCCTTTGACTTATAGAAGCATCCATATATAAATGATAATTATGTAATATAAAAGATAATAGATGTTTATATTGCAAATTAAAATAACAACAACAATAAGTTGAATAAAGACAAACAATCCGAAAGTAATATTACTATGCATCCATATTCTAAATGGTAGTAATAATGTTCAATCACAATTTGCAACAAGGTTCATATTAAATAAGAGTCAAATACATAAAATTTGAATACATAATAAAATTTGTAATAGTCTTGAGAATTTCTTCAAGCTCTGGATTGGTCCCACATTTGTTGTGCCAAGTCATCCCTAAATTGAGTCCAAGCATTTGTACTCATAACATGATCAATCATTTCTCCTTCATTGCTATTTTTTTTTGTAAGGAGGACATCAGGCATCTCATCTTCAATTGGATCAATGGACATCTCTCTTCTAATATGGTTATGAAGAAGAGCACATGCATTAATGATTCTTGCTTGTGTTTTTACTGGATAAAATCACTTCTCTCTAAGAATTGCGCATCTCATTTTAAGAAAATCGAAGCATCTCTTAATGACATTTCTAGTAGATGAGTGCCAATAGTTAAAATATTCTTGTGGTGTTGTAGGTTGATGATTTTTTCTCCAATCATTCAAATGACATCGTTGACCCCTATATGGAGTTAAAAACCCTTCTACATTTGTATATTCAGCATTACACAAGTAATAACAACCTAACATAAGTACAAATCTTGTTAGAAAATAAGTTCAACATATAAATGAAAAGAAGTTTTAAACAAGTAGAGCTATTACCGTGGGTTACTTTTAAACCTCTTGTTCTTGATAATGCATCTCTTAATACTCTACCATCTACAGCTGATCCTTCCCATCCAGGTAAAATATAGATGAATTGCATATCTTGACTACAAACTCCTAGAACATTCATAGCTATTTCACCTTTTCTTGTTCTGTACCTAGGCTTGTATTGTTAAGGACTGTGCATCTAATATATGTCCCATCTAAGGCACCTAGACAATTCTACAATACAAATAAAATATTATTATTATTATAATATAAACTACTTCTTAAAAAATTTAAAATGAAGATAATATTTATCCATCTAATTAGAAAAAGTACCTTGAACCATTTCAATCTGTAGTCAGTTGAGTTATCAAGAATGGGCTCTGGTTTCTTCAGCAATATTTCATGACAAAGAAGAAATGACTTCAACATAGTTGTAAATTGCCTACTAATTGTTTCACCACTCCTAACAAACTATCTTTTAATGACTCTATTCTTAGCATGGTGAGCACGTATATGTAAAAATATAGCAACCATCTCCTCGACATACATATTTTCGTACTCAATAATCTTCCAATAGTTTGTAACATATCACATACTGCATGAAAACTTCTCCTATCCATGCGCATATTTTCTATACATGCCAACTCAGAATCAAATACAATCTTATGTAAACTAATTTATTTAATCTTGTGTCTTTCATACTCACCAAAATCAATCCTTTTTCTCTTTTTACTTCTCCCAATCAATAAAGTAACACAATTGTATGCAATATACCAGTTAATGCAACAATGACCTTATGAAGGTTGATGTACATTGCAATGATAGTTGCTATTTTTAGAAGCAGCTCTACTGGCAGTCGATCCATCTAAATGATATTATGATCACAAAAAAATATATATTTTTTAGTAATATATTTGAGCACATTTAAATAAATATTTTAACAAATTATAAGTTAAACAAACATCAAATTTAAAATAAATACCAACATATGGGTAGCATTACAGTTTTGGTTATGATTTTGTTCTCTGTTTCTTAGGTTTCCACTATTTACTTTTTGTTTTCGAATAATATTTTGGAATGATCTTAAACGGTGTTCTGTGTTTCTAAACTTCTACTGTTTTACTTGCAATTTATTATATGTTGGTGTGATTGAAGTAGGATAAAATTTGAATAAATTGCTCAGCTCTGACTCCTTAAAACTTACATGAAAAACCATAAAGGCATTACATCAAACATATGCCAGACATGGAAATTTCATTTAACATACATCATAGATGCATTCATTGCAATGGTGCACTAATTGTTGGAAAGCAAAATAGCAATGTGTGGGTGATAACTTCTTGTTATCTTGCAAGGTTATTATATATATATCCTATAACATCTAAAGCACCAAAAAAAAAATTTCTTGTGGGAGTCTTGACACCTTTCCTATCATGTAGGTAAAGATATGGAAGCTGAGGAATAGGTAGAGACAGAGATATTTTGGAATAATCCATCTCTTGCACGTTGCTTCAGAGGCTAAAAAATGAAATGCAATAGCGGCACTCAATTAATGCTCGCTCTCATCTTATCATGGCCAGTGGACATATCTAGACCCAACTTGGACACCAGATCCAGATCTGACTCGTCAAGGAAAAACAATATGCCAATAGGATGCTTCCTATTCCTATTTATGGTACTTCTAACACCATTAACAAAAAATGGGAAACAAAATGCCAATAAACGATAACAGATGCCGATAGATTGGGAAGGGGGGAGAGAGAGTTGGAAAAAGGGAAAAATATAGAGAGTGAGTGAAAGAGTAGCCATACCTTGGGTGAAGAAACTAGAGCACAGGCGAGATGGATTTGCCTGGGGGACGACGATGATGAGGAGGAGAAACCAGAGGAGAGGGAAGAGGACGATTTCGTTCTCACCGAAGTGAAAAGGGACAGGACAATTTTGTCAAAAAAAAAAGATTACCATATCTCCAGTAATCTGGATAGCCACCTCTCCTTGAGGTTATTTGGATTGCCACATGAGAGGTAATCTGGATTACTAGTTCATGATAGATTACCATTAACATAAATACCAAACATAGTTATCTGGTGGGCCCATTTTAAAATTACCAGTAATCTGGATAGATTAGCATCTACCGAACGCAACCCTAGGCTATTAGAGCTACTCCATATGGATCTCTTTGGACCAACTAGGACAGCAAGCCTAGTAGGCAAGAGATATGGATTAGTTATAGTGGATGATTTCTCTTGAATCATTTTTAGTATTCTTGAAGTTTTATCGAAAAGTTTCAAATGAAAAAGATACTTCAGTTATTTGTATTCGTAGTGATCATGGTACTGAAAACCAATATTTCAAAAATTTTGTAATGAAAAAGGAATTAATCATAGTTTTTTGGTACCTAGGACACCTCAACAAAATGGGGTGGTAGAAAAAAAAATCATACTTTAAAAAAAATGGCACGCATAATGCTTTCTAAAAATGATCTTCCAAGATATTTTTGGATAGAAACTATTAATACTGCCTGTTATATTTTGAATCATGTTTTAATTTGACCTATTCTAAAGAAAATCCCTTATGAGCTTTGAAAACAAAGAAAACCTACTTTGAAATATTTTCGAGTTTTTGGATCCCGTTGCTTTATTTTGAACAATGATAAAGATAATTTAGAAAAATTTGATGCCAAGTTAGATGACGGTATCTTTTCAGGATACTCTACATCTAGCAGGGCATACAAAGTTTTTAATAAAAGAACATTGCTTGTAAAATAATTAGTGCATGTGGTATTCGAAGAATCTACTAACATATCCTCTAGAAAAAAGGATACTTCTGATGCATGTGCAAGTGCGAAGGTCTAAAGAAGCTAACTTTGGATGATCCGCTTTTCAAAGAAGATGAAGAAGATCAAAACAAGATGGATGGAGAAGAAGCTACAAGATCCTCATCGAAGCACAAAGATCTACCAAAAGAGTGGAGGTATACTCATGGACATCCTAAGAAATTGATCTTAGGTGATCCATCGAGAGGGATAAGAACTAGATCATCTATTAGAAATGAATGTGATTACATCGCTTTTGTTTCTCAAATTGAACCTAAATATATTGAAGAAGCTGAAAAAGATCCAAATTGAATAATTCCTATGCAAGAAGAGTTAAATCAATTTGAAAGAAACAAAGTTTGGACTTAAATAAAAAGACCAACTAATATTTCAATTATTAGTACAAAATAGGTGTATAGAAATAAACTAGATGAAAATGGTGTAGTAACTAGAAATAAGGATAGGCTGGTAGCTAAGGGTTATAATCAAGAAGAAGGAACTGATTTTAATGAAACCTTTGCTCCAGTAGCTAGACTTGAAGCCATTAGATTACTTTTAGCATTTGCATGTTTCATAAATTTCAAACTTTTTCGAATGGATGTTAAAAGTACATTTTTAAATGGTTATTTTGCTGAAGATGTTTTTATTGAACAACCACCTAGATTTGAAAATCATGCACATCCTGGTTATGATTTTAAATTGAACAAAGCACTTTATGGTTTAAAACAAGCACCCTGTGCTTGGTATGAAAACCTTAGCAAATTTTTGATTGAAAATAAATTCTTTAAAGGCCATGTTGATACTACCTTAATTTTGAAAAGAAAAAATGATGATCTATTAGTAGTACAAATTTATGTTGATGATATCATTTTCAGTACTACTAATGAACCACTTTGTCAAGAGTTTGCCAAGCTTATGCAGGGTGAGTTCTAGATAAGTATGATTGGAGAGCTAAATTTCTTCCTCGAACTCCAAATCAAGCAAACTAAAGAAGGGATCTTCATCAACCAAGCTAAGTATACAAGAGAAATCTTAAAAAAATTTGGGATGGAGACTACCAAGCCAATAGGTACACCTATGAACCCTTCTTTTAAACTTGATAAAGATGAATGTGGTAAAAATATTGATCAAAAGTTATATAGGGGTATTATTGGTTCTTTACTATACTTGACTGCTAATAAACCAAATATCATGTTTAGTATTTGCATGTGTGCTAGATATCAGTATGCTCCTAAAGAATCTCATTTATTGACTGTTAAGTACATTCTTAGTACTTATCTGGTACTATTGATATTGGTCTGCGGTATTCTAGAGATTCTTCAATTAAATTAATTGACTATTCTGATGCTGACTTTGCTAAGTGTAAATTAAAAAGAAAAAGCACAAATGGAACTTTTCAATTTCTTAGAGTGAACTTAATCTTATGGTTTAGCAAGAAATAAACTTCAGTTGTATTATCTATAGCTGAGGCTGAATATAATGCAGCAGGAAGTTGTTGTGCTCAAATCTTATGGATTAAGCAATAACTTGAAGATTTTGGAATCAAATTAACTAAGACACCCATAACATGTGATAATACAAGTACTATAAATCTAACTAAAAATCTTGTTCAGTACTCTAGAAGCAAGTACATTGAAATTAGGCACCATTTTATTAAAGATCATGTTGAAAATAATGATATTATGCTTGAATTTGTGTTTACTGAAATACAATTAGCTAACATATTGACCAAACCTCTTCAAGAAGATAGGTTCTGTATGATTAGAAGGAAACTATGAGTCATCAATCCTTTTGATTGAATCTCTTGTTTACCTTATGATTTTTCAAAATACCCTCGAAATTATCTAATTAAATATGCTTCAAAATCATGTTTAATTACTCATAATAACCTGAGATCAATTTCCTTAACTTTTCCAGATTTTTTCCCTAATTTTTTTTCAGATTTTTGTCGAAGTGTCGACACTTCGAAGTGTCGACACCTCCAAGTGTCGACACTTAACACACAGTCGTGAGTCGACACTTAGTCAATGGGCTTTCGAGAACAAATAGGGAAACTGTTCATTTTTCTCTCATTTTTTTCCAAAATCCCTGAGCTGACTCACCCTAAAATAGTTTCCCTACACTCCATTTCACTCCAATCTAAGTTTCATCGACTCGATTTCTTATTTCAAGTCATTTTTCCTCTCTTTCTCACTGTTCCTCATCCATTTCCCATATTTTCACCATGAAAAATCCCTATTTTCTCCCTACATTTGCCTCATTCTCTTAATTTCTCGGAAATGGGTCCTCGAAAACAAGTTGTCAGGAGACCTCTGTTGCCCAGTAAGCAACCCAAGAGGGGGGTGAATTGGGTTTCTAAAAACTATTTACAGGTATGTGTGCCAATTCAATAATCAATTCAAGTGCTAGTATGATGCAAGTATTGTGTGCTCTTAAAGAGTATGCAGCGAAAATTTAAATTGCAATGAAGGTAAGAGCAAATAGAAAGAAATAATCAATCACAAACACAAGGCAAGTATAGTCGTTCGGTGCTCTCAAAGGCACCTACGTCCACTCTCCAAGGTCTACATGGGAATTCACTATAATCACTCATGATTACAACCGATTAGTTTTCTAGGCTCACTAATCAAAATCCCTTTTGGTTTTCACTAGGCTCACCAAAAAAAATCTCTTGGTTTTCAAACGCTAACCAAAAATCTCCTTGATTTTCAATTAGACTAACCTAAAATCTCCTTGGTTTTGTTCTTAGGCTCACCAAAAACCTTGAAATAATAAAATATGAATTGAAGTAAAAAATACAAGAAAAGCTTTCTAATAAAAAGCTATTATCTCTTTGAAGCTTGATGAAAATGCTTGTCTTCAATTTGATGAAACCTCAATCAATGATCAAAAGTGGTTGGACTTGAATGCTTTTGATTGCTTTGAATGCTTGAAGACTTCTTTTACTTGGAAGTAGTTGCTCTCAATGAATGTATGAGTGAATACTCTTCTTTTTCTTTCTTTTTCACTTTCTTTTCTTATTCTCTTATGTTCTATTTGAATTTAATTCACTTAAATACCATCCCAAGGCTTAAATGATGGTTTATGACCGTTTGGGACATGGAACTAGTCGTTGGGGGTGAAAAGGATGAGTTACTATTCCCAGAACTCCAAGTGTCGACACTTCAGGCTATGAGTCAATACTTAGGATCGACACTTAAGTTCCATGAGTCGACACTTAGTTCAAATTTCTATATTGAAGCTCTCTGAAATTCTTAGGTGAGTCGATACTTCATCTTGTGAGTCGACACTTGAGGTGAGTCTTGAATTTTAGCATGTTCTATAAAAAAAGTTGTCTCAGGCTTTGAGTCAATCCTTGAGTCGATACTTAGGATCGACACTTGTGAAGCATGAGTCGACACTTCAGGCATGCCATCTAAAACTCTTTTTTGTATACCGGCTTGAGTCGATACTTACACTACCATGAGTCAACACTTGAACTATGAGTCGACACTCTGAGTTGACACTTGCTGAAACTTTTTTAAAAATGACTGAAACTCTGCTGAAACCTTTTTGAACTTGACACTTTAATTCCTTTCAAGCAAATCTTAAATACTTAAGTCCATTAATGATTGGTGTTTCATCCATAGAAAGAGCTTCTTCAAATATTTGATAAGCAATTCAATTTAGCTGATTTGATAAGTACATTTTTCTAATAAAAACACATTTCAAAGAAACATTACTACTCAAATATACTTAACTATTTTGTTAATCATCAAAATCAATAATGGAGACAATAATCTCCCCCTTTTTGATGATGATGAAATCTTTGAGTATATTTCATATAATAAGCTCTTAAAAAAAATTTCAATTAGTATAAAGCTTAGTGCAATTTGTATCAAGGTAAAGGAAAAGTAGAAGTTTAAGTCTAAAAGCTCATTTGAATTGAAGAAGAGCTATAAGGAATATCAGAGCTAAAATTATATGTACCATGATACTCTAAATGTATATCAGAGTTAAAACATACTTTAAGGATAAGAATTTTTGCATAGAAGCATAATGAATGTAATCAATAGAAAAATCTTTGAACAAGAGATTGAAGAGTATAGATACTCCCCCTCAAAAGGTTATTCAAAAAATTGATTTTCAAAGAGTTTTCATAAACCAAAAAGAGATTAAAGAGTAACCAAAAAGGTTACTCCCCCTCACTCATTACTCTAATCTTTTATTTTTATTGAACTCATTACTCATTTTACTCTTCTTTTACTCTCACTCTCCTCTTTACTCTTAGTTTTTTCTCTCACATCAAACTACTTTTCATTTCATTATCCCCCTTTACCATTTACCATTTATTATTCATTCTTTTCTCCTTTATCTCTCAATTATCTCTCCCCCTTTTTGTCATCATTAAAAAAAGTTAGAGAGAAGAAAGGATAAAATGAAGATGAAATAAAAAAGATTAAAATAAATTCAAAAAATAGTGACAACATCAGAAAATGAAAGAGATAGTATTGATAAATAAGCATTGATATAAAAGTTTCATTCATCGAGACTAAATTTCATACATTGATACAAACTTTCTTACATAGATTCTAACTAACATACATAGAGACTATCCTACTGAGAACTCTCCTCATCAGAGGATCCAATCTCAATCGATCTAGTATCTCTAGAAGGATAGGATCACGGCCACATCGATCGAAGATTAGAGAGTCTGATTCGGGTAGGTCTCAATATGACATGATGGCCTCGACCTCTGTGTCTGACTTATGTCCTGCCTCTGGCTAGTGCAGAAGAGATGGAGGCAATATCAGTAGCAGGAACAGCACTGACCAGAGCAACTATATCAAGAGGAAATCCAGGAGTATGGTCAAAGATGGGTCCGGAATCAAGATGATGGAAACCAGGGATATAGAATCCTACTTTCTTGATAAGGGAAGATGTATGTATAGATGAAGAATGTATCGCAGGTGTATCAAAAGATGGAATGATAGGAAAGATGCAAGAATGGAAGGAGGATGTGGATTAGATCTGGAAGGTGAGGATAAAATTGGAGGCTGAAGATATAATCGGGAAGGATCAGGAATGGGGCTCCTAGGAACATCTGCTGCTGTCTCCGGCTCTAGCTCCGTCATAAAATTTGTCACATCAAACTCTACAGAGTTAGACTGATCATCTACCATATCAGGTCCTGGAGCTGATGGTGTTGGAGGTGGATCAGATGTAAATGAAGGTGGAGGAGCTCTGCCCAATGAAGATCTAGCTAATGCAAATAAAATAGTAGAGATGCCATCACTCAATCCTCGATGGCTCTCCCTCATCTCCATATGCATCTGGTCAACTCACTGTCTAACAATCATAATCTCAGTCTCTATGCAAGTGACCCTGTCCTCTAAACTATCTCTAGCACCAGGGATATCTGTCTATGTAGGAGTGGCTGGCTCAGGCTAAGGAGCAGGCTCTGGCTGTGCCGTAGGCTTGGGATGTGCCTCAAAAGACTCTCTGTGTAGCTCAGATGGCCCCGCCTCACCTAAAAAGATATGCTCCTCCTCTGCTATCTCATCATCTCTGTCAGTGGCCTGACCAGATATACGCCATCTTCATTGGCCTTTGACTAGATGGTACCCCATCCTATGAAGAGATCTAATGTCATAGATGTCTGTGTGTAGCAACTGTCTGTAAGGATCGTCGTCTATGACCACTCCATAAGCCCTAAAGAGTAAAGTCAATCCCATCCCGTAGGGCAGACAAAGTCTCTGGCTGATCAACACCTCTATCAACTGATGTACCATAAGCACTGGGAGGCATATCGGAGTGAGCTATACTATAGACACCATGACCAATAGCTCATGCTCTATGATGAAGTCAAATCATCCAGTCTTCGATAAAAGAATCCATGCTATAATATGGTGCAGTAACCTCATCTTAGGCGATAGTTTCGAAGCAACTATAGTAGCTCCCTCAGGAAGATCGTCTGTCTCAAAAATACATCGGAGTCCACTGAATCTGTCCACCAAAGCATCCACAATAGATCCTCTCATAGAACTATCCCATGCTCGACTCAAAATCTCTATAGATATGGGAACATCTCTGTCATGGACCTGTGCTATCCTGCAATCACTACCTCGAGCAAGGATCCATAGAACTCTCTAATCAGTCCGGGTAGAATCTCTCTGATAATGAGCAAAAAGGTACTAAACCAGCATCCTTCAGCCACTGGCCAATCCGAAAGTGCTGCTGGTCTAGGAAATCGAAGTCCACTCGATGACCACCAACGATAGTCTTCGAGCCCATCCTATTTACTGCAGAAATAGGGGGTCTAGCAGGAACATCAGGCTCATCTGCTGCCCTGTCCTCATGCCTAGCCTTAGTTCTTCTCTCTTCCTCCTGAATGGATGGTCTAGGATGCCGGACAACTTGTTTTCTAGGTCTCATTCCAAGGAAACAAGAGAAGAAAGCAAGGAAGGGGAGAAAACTAGGGTTTCTACGGTGAAAATATAGTGAAACAAGATGAAGAATAGTAGAGAACCGAAATGAATTTATCCCAAATGAAGAATCAAGTGGTTGGAACTGAAATTGGAGGGAAGGAGATGATGGAGCACTATTTGGGGATGAGTTGGCTTGAATTAGAATGAAAAACTCGAAGAAAATACTTCATTGTCCCTATTTTAACTCGATCTGTCGCCGTTCAAGTGTTGACTCACGACACAGGATCAAGTGTCGACACTTCCAGGTGTCGACACTTTCAAGTGTCGACACTTTGACCTAAAACTGGGAAAAAATGAGAAAAGGACCATTGATCAAAATAGAACAGGATTTCAAGGAATTTATAGAGATTAAACATGATTTACAAGCAATTTTGATCAATCAAGTGTTAAAGATTATGAAGAGATAGAAATTTCAATCAAAAGGGTTGATGATCCCTAATTCTCTTCTAATCATACAGAACCGATCCTCTTGGAGAGGTTTAGTCAATATGTCAGCTAGTTGCATTTCAGTACATACAAATTTAAGCAAAATATCATTATTTTCAACATGATTTCTAATAAAATGATGCTTAAATTCAATGTATTTACTTCTAGAGTGCTAGACAAAATTTTTAGTTAAATTTATAGTACTAGTGTTATCACATCTTATGGATGCCTTAGTTAATTTAATTCCAAAATTTTTAAGTTGTTGCTTAATCCACAAGATTTGAGCATAATAACTTTCTGCTGCAATATACTCAGCCTCAATTATGGATGGTGCAACTGAAGTTTGTTTCTTGCTAAACCAAGAGATTAAGTTAACTCCAAGAAATTGGCAAGTTTCACTTGTGCTTTTCTATCTAGTTTACACCCAGCAAAATCAGCATCTAAATAACTAATTAAATCAATAGATGAATCTTTAAAATACCACAAACCAATATCAATTATACCAGATAGATATCTAAGTATGCATTTAACAGCCAATAAATGAGATTCTTTAGGAGCAGACTGATATCTAGTATACATACAAATACTAAACATGATATATAGCCTACTAGCAGTCAAATATAATAATGAGCCTATGATGCCTCTATACAATTTTTGATCAATAGCTTTACCATGCTCATCTTTATCAAGTTTACAAGAGGGGCTCATAGGTGTACCTATTATCTTGGTAGTCTCCATCCCAAACTTCTTTAAAATTTTTCTTATGTACTTAGCTTGGTTAATGAAGATACCATCTTTGGTTTGCTTGATTTGGAGTCTGAGGAACAAGTTGAGTTTACCCATCATACTCATCTCGAACTCATCCTGCATAAGTTTGGCAAACTCATAACAAAGAATTTCATTAGTAGCACCGAATATAATGTCATCAACATAAATTTGTATTACTAATAGATCATCATTTTTCCTTTTTAGAATTAATGTAGTGTCAACATGGCCTCTAGAGAAATTATTTTCAATTAAAAATTTACTAAGTCTTTCGTACCATGCTCGGGGTGCATGCTTTAAACCATAGAGTGCCTTGTGTAGTTTAAAAACATGACAGGATGTGCATGATTTTCAAATCCAGGTGGTTGTTTAACAAACACTTCTTCTGCTATATAACCATTTAAAAAAGCACTTTTAACATCCATTTAAAATAATTTGAAGTTCATAAAATATGCAAATGCTAAAAGTAATCTAATGGCTTCAAGTCTAGCTACAGGTACAAAGG
Organism: Areca catechu; assembly: GCA_021397845.1. NCBI lineage: Eukaryota > Viridiplantae > Streptophyta > Magnoliopsida > Arecales > Arecaceae > Areca > Areca catechu. The sequence continues at coordinate 78,515,157 of CM038050.1, forward strand.
TTTCATCAAAATCAATGCCTACTTCTTAATTATAACCTTTAGCTGCCAATCTAGCCTTGTTTCTAGTAACTACACCATTTTCATCTAGTTTATTCTTATATACCCATTTTGTGCTAATAATTGAAACATTAGATGGTTTTTCTATTAGTGTCCGATATTGTTTCTTTCAAACTGATTTAATTCTTCTTGCATTGCATTAATTCAATTAAGATCTTTTTCAACTTCTTTAATATATTTTGGTTCAATTTGAGAAACAAAAGCAATATGTCACATTCATTTCTAATTGAAGATCTTGTTCTTATCCCTTTTGATGGATCACCTAGGATTAACTCCTTAGGGTGTCCATGAGCATACCTCCACTCTTTGGGTAGATCTAGATGCTTTGATATGAGTTATATGACTTCTTCTCTTTCATTCTTATCTTGATCTTCTTCATTCTTTTAAGAGGGTTGATTATCCAAAGTTAGCTTCTTTAATCCTTCAGCTCCTGTACATATATTAGAAGTATCCTTTTTTCTAGAGGATTTATTAGCAGATTCTTCAAATACTACATGTAGAGATTCCTATACTACTAAAGTTCTCTTATTAAAGACTCTGTATGCCCTGCTTGATGTAGAGTATCCTAAGAAGATACCTTTATCAGACTTGGCATCAGATTTTTTCAAATTATCTTTATCATTATTCATAATAAAGCATCAACAATCAAAAACTCGAAAATATTTCAAAGTAGGATTTTTTTGTTTCCAAGGCTCATATGAAGTTTTCTTTAAAATTGGTCAAATTAAAACACGGTTTAAAATATAGCATGCGGTATTTACTGCTTCAGCCCAAAAATATCTTGGCAAATTATTTTTACAAAGCATTATGCATGCCAATTCTTCTAAAGTACAAATTTTCCTTTCTACTACCCTATTCTATTGAGATATCCTAGGTACAGAAAAATTGTGCTATATTCCTTTTTCATTACAAAAATTTTTTAAATCTTGATTTTCAAATTCAAAACTATGGTCACTATGAATACAAATAACTAAAATATCTTTTTCATTGGAAACTTTTCAATAAAACTTTATAAAAGCCAAAAATAATTCATCTTTATGAGCTAAAAATAGAACCCATGTAAATCGAGAAAAGTCATCCACTATAACTAATCCATATCTCTTGCCTCCTAAGCTAGATGTCCTAGTTGGTCCAAAGAGATCTATATGGAGTAGTTCTAATGGCCTAGAAGTTGAAATAAAATCTTTAGATTTGAAAGATGTTTTTAATTATTTTTCAAATTGACATGCTTCACAAATTTTATCTTTCTCAAAACTATGTTTTGGCAAATCTCTTACTAAATCCTTTTTGCATAATTTTGATAGTAAATACATTCTTGCATGACCTAATCTACGATGCCACAACTAGCTAGTCTCATTAATAGTGGAATTCATTGCAATTAAGCATTCACCATTAGGCAAAGATAGATTATCCAAATCAACTAGATAGATATTACCATTCCTTTTTCCAATGAATTTCACTCCGTTATTATCAGGACTAGAAATTATGCAAAGAAATGATTCAAAAATAACTTGAAAACCTTTATCACAAAATTGGCTAATACTAAGCAGATTATATCTCAAACCTTCAACTAAAAAAATATTATCAATCCAAGTAGAAGGGGAGATGTAAACCTTACCGATACCAATAATCTTTCCTTTACCATTATCACCAAAGTTTAACTCCCTCCATTTAGTACTTCAAGAAAGGTGAATTGCTTCATGTCTCCTGTCATGTATCTTGAGCAACCACTATTGAGATACCATAGTCTTTTCTTTTCTTTGGTTGCAAGACACACCTGCAAAACAAATTAAGTTTTGATTTTAGGTACCCAAGCCAACTTGGATCCTTTAGGGTTAGTACTAAGAGTGGTTCCTTTTGAAACCTAAATCTTTCTAGAATTATTAATTTTTCTCAAATTACATTAGAAAGCTTTATGACCTAACCTTTTGCAAGAAAAACATGTAATGCTTGATAATGCTGGTACAAAAAAAAATTTTAAAGTACTTTTGCGATTTTTGAGGTCTATAACCTAATCCAGCCTTATTAAAAATAGCTCTTTGATTATTCAAAAGAAGATTCAACTTTTTAGAACTATAGGTGAGTTTTTCAACAAAGGGTTTTATCTTATCAAGCTCATCTTTATATTTCTTGTTTTCTACTTCAAGATCTTTACTTTTCTTCAAAAGCTCATTATTTGAAACATTTACTTTAGCTCTTTTCAAAACTTCATTTTTCATTGATTGAGCTTTGTTTCATTTTTCTAAAATATCAATCTTATTTTTCAAATCATTAACATTATCCAAAAGATAATTATTTTCATATGAGAAAGAGTTTGCATGCTTTTTTAACTTTCTATTTTTAGATATTATCAACTTATAATCATGCATTAACTCATCAAATGTAGTTCTTAATTCATCAAAAATATAATCAACTTCAAGATCAGAATGTACCTCTTCTTCATCTTATGCCATGAACCAAAGATTGGCCACTTCAGTTTGATCTTCTTCTGAGCTGGAGTCCTCACTATCACTCCAAGTTGCCATCATTGCTTTCTTTCTAAGCTTTTTCTTTGATTTCTTTAGGAAAGGGTAGTCATACTTGTAATGTCTAGGCTTCTTGCATCCGAAGTATATAGGTACCTCCTTCTCCTTGTCCTTTTCTTTTCCATTTTTCTTACTTGGTTGGAACTTTTTCTTGTAAGGAAATTTCTTTTTCCTCATGAATTTTCCAAATTTTCTTGCTAATAAAGCTTCATCACCCTCATTCTCTTCTTCTTCTTCTGATTCCTCATTTAAAGATTCTTCTTGTATTATGGACTTAAAAGCAATACCTTTCTTCTTCTTATCCATATCCATTTATTTTTATTTCAAGTTCAACTCATAAGTCATGAGTGAACCTACTAGCTGCTCCAATGGAAGTTTCTCAACATCTTTGGCTTCTTGAATGGCTGTCACCTTTGGATCCCAAGATGTTGGTAGAGACATGAGTATTTTGTTCACAAGATTGACATTAGACATAGTTTTACCAAGACTTCTCATGCCATTAACAATATTTATGAACCTAGTGTATATGTCAGTGATAGATTCATTTAGTTCCATGCGAAACATCTTATAAGTGTGCACAACATGTTAACTTTTATGTTTTTCAGTTGATCGATACCCTCATGAATGACCTCAAGTGTGTCCCATATTTCTTTAGCTGAGGTGCATGTGGAAATCCTATTGAACTCATTAGGATCCAATGCATAGTAAAGGAGATTCATTGCTTTTGCATTAATCTCGGATTATTTAATATCATTTTCATCCCAATCCTTTTCAAGCTTTGAGACGGAAACACCATTAACCACAACCGAAGGAATATGAGGACATTTATCCACTACTTTCCATAAATTATAGTCTATAGAGAGCATGTACATTCTCATTCTTGTCTTCCAATATATGTAGTTAGTGCCATTAAAATAAGGTGGTCTATTTGAGGCTTGTCCCTTAACTACACTAATACCAAGGGGGGCTGCCATAGATCTTTACTCAAGATGGTTAGACCTATATACTGAGAATGTGGCTCTGATACCACTTGTTGCCCAGTAAACAACCCAAGAGGGGGGTGAATTGAGTTTCTAAAAACTATTTGCAGGTATGTGTACCAATTCAATAATCAATTCAAGTGCTAGTGTGATGCAAGTGTTGTGTGCTCTTAAAGAGTATGCAGCGAAAATTTAAATTGCAATGAAGGTAAGAGTAAATAGAAAGAAACAATCAATCACAAACACAAGGCAAGTATAATGGTTCGGTGCTCTCAAAGGCACCTACGTCCACTCCCCAAGGTCTACTTGAGAATTCACTATAATCATTCATGATTATAGTCGATTAATTTTCCAGGCTCACAAATCAAAACCCCTTTTAATTTTTACTAGGCTCACCAAAGAAACCTCTTGGTTTTCAAAGACTAACCAAAAATCTTCTTGGTTTTCAACAAGGCTAACCAAAAATCTCCTTGGTTTTTAACTAGGCTAACCAAAAATCTCCTTGGTTTTGTTCTTAGGCTCACCAAAAATCTTGATACAACAAAATATGAATTGAAGTAAAGAATACAAAAAAAGCTTTCTAATAAAAAGCTATTATCTCTTTGAAGCTTGATGAAGATGCTTGTCTTCATTTTGATGAAGCCTCAATCAATGATCAAAAGTGGTTGGACTTGAATGCTTTTGATTACTTTAAAAGCTTGAAGACTTCTTTTACTTGGAAGTAGTTTCTCTCTATGAATGTATGAGTGAATACTCTTCTTTTTCTTTCTTTTTCACTTCCTTTTCTTTTTCTCTTATGTTCCATTTGAATTAAATTCACTTAAATACCATCTCAAGGCCTAAATGATGGTTTATGATAGTTAGGGACATGGAACTAGCCATTAAGGGTGAAAGGGACAAGTTCTGCATTTGAAAAAACTTGTCATTACTGTTTTCAGTACTCCAAGTGTTGACACTTCAGGCTGTGACTTGACACTTAGGGTTGACACTTAAGTCCCATGAGTTAACACCTAATTCAAAATTCTATACTGAAGCTCTCTGAAATTCTTAGGTGAGTCGACACTTCATCTTGTGAGTCGATACTTGAGGTGGGTCTTGAATTTTAGCATGTTCCGTAAAAAAACTTGTCTCAGGCTTTGAGTCGATCGTTGAGGTCGACACTTGTGAAGCATGAGTTGACACTTCAAGCATACCATCTAAAACTCTTTTCTGCGTATCGGCTTGAGTCATCATTTGCACTGCCATGAGTCGACACTTGAACTGTGAGTCGACACTTGTTGAAACTTTTTCAAAAATGACTGAAACTCTACTGAAACCTTTTTGAACTTGACTCTTTAATTCCTTTCAAGCAAATATTAAATACTTAAATCCATTAATGATTGGTGTTTCATCCATAGAAAGGGCTTCTTCAAATATTTGACAAGCAATTCAATTTAGCTGATTTGATGAGTCCCTTTTTCTAATAAAAATACAATTCAAAGAAATGTTAGTATTCAAATATACTTAAATATTTTATTAATCATCAAAATCAATAACGGAGTCAAAACCTTGACCATCTATTTAGGAGATGGAGCGATGGACGGAGGCTAGGCATGATGATTCAGTGGCAGTAGATCCTGAGGTCTAGCCAGATATTCCTTCTAGACTGCCAGTTCCAGCAGCTGATAGGATGGCCTCTAAGGCCATAATCGGAGGACGGTGAGTTGACTTTGATTTCCTGAACCAACAGCATTTTTGGATTGGTCAGTGGTTGAGAGATGCTGGTCTGGCATAGTTCTGCACGTTATTCAAAAGGTTCTACCCTGGCTTGATCAGAGAGTTTTATGGTATACTAGCCAGAGGTGCTGATGGATAGGTAGCTAAGGTCTACGGGAGAGAGATCTCACTTACTGCTAAGATCCTGAGTAGAGTATGGCAGATTCCTATGAGAGGATCAGTAGCGGACTCACTAGTGGATTGCATGAGTGGACTCTGGTGTATCTTCGAGATAGATGATCTTCAGAGGGAGCCACCATAGTTGCATCCAAACTCTCACCCAAGATGAGGCTACTACATCATATTGTCACCCGGATTCTTCTACCAAAGATCGAACATTTTGACTTTATCACTTAGCGAGAGCTACTAGTGATGGTATCACTGATATAGCATACTCCTGTTTGTCTTCCAGTCCTCATTGTTGATAGATGTTAGAGGCAGCGACTAGCAGGAGGCTTTGCTTGCCCTACGGTATGGATCTAACTATATTATTTAGGGCATATGGAGTCATTGCAAACGGCGAGCCATATAGGCAGTTGTTGCATACAAACATCTACAATGAGAGATCCCTTCACAGGATGGGCTATCATTGTTAGAGGCCAATGGAGACGATGAGTATCAGGTCAGACCATTGATGTAAATAAGGAGGTAGCAAAGGAAGAGCGTATTTTTTATGGTGAGGCTAGGCCATCTGAGCCATAGGGAGATATTCCAAAGACATAGCCCAAGCCTGTAGTTCAGCCTGAGCCAGCTGCTCCTGCACAGACTGATTGTACTAGAGATAGCATGGACGAAAGGGTCACTCACATAGAGACAGATTATGGTTATCCGACAGTGAGTTGACCAGATTCATGTGGAGATAAGAGTAGACCACCAGGGTTTTAGACAGAGTATTATTGCTATTTTGGCTGCTCTAGAGAGGTTGACTTCTACAAGAGGTCCAGCACCTTCATCTCCTTCACCAGATTCACCTCCAGCACCTCCAGCACCTTCAGCCCCAAGACCAAATATAGGAGATGGTCAGGGTGACTCTTCTATCGAGTTTGATGTTAGAGACTTTAATGGCAGAGCCCAAGCCAGAGGCTGCAGCAAAGGATGTTTCAAGGATACCAGTTCAGGATCCTTCTAGTTCCTTATTCCAGACACCAGTCCTCTCCAGTTCCTCACCTACCCTTCCTGACCCACCTATTACTTTTGCTCCTACTCCTGTACTGCACATAGATCCCCTTGATACTGATTTTCCTACTTTGGTCCTTAGCATTTCTACCAGGACTCCACCTATGCCTTCCACATCTTCCCTGATTTGGAAACTAGGGTTTTATACTCTTGGTTTCCATATTCTTTCATCTGGACCAGTTTTTGATGATACTCCCTTACCCACTAATACAATTACTGACCCTGTCACTGCTGCTCCTACTTCTGATATTCCCTCCTCTTCAGCACTTGCTAGAGGAAGGACTTATAATAGACGTTGAGGCAGAGGCCATAGCACTGCATTGAGACCTACCCAGACTAGACTATTTGATCTTCGACCAATGTGGTCGAGATCTAGACCTTCTAGGATCACAGGTCCCATCATTCTTGAGATCGGGTCCTCCTTTAATGAGGAGAGAACTCCTTTGGATTGATCTTTACCTTAGCTAGTCTGCATCTTAGTGCTTATTATGTTTTATGTATGTCTGTTCTGTTTACTTTTATCAATTTCTGATGTATCAAATTTTGTTTAGTTGATGTATCAAAGTTTGTCAAATGTATTAAATGTTTGAATCTAATTGATCAATTTTATATATTGACTTCTTGACTTCCTTGAATGCACTCTCATTGAAATGTGCTCCTTTCTCTTACCTTTTTAATGGTAACAAAAAGGAGGAGTGAAATGAGAAAGTAATTTACAAAAAGAGGGAGAATTAATGAAGAGTTAATGGAGAATTAATAGAGATTCAATGAGGATATATGCAGAATTTCTTGAAAGAAATTTAATTATTAAGAGAGCAATGAGTAAGGGAGAGTGAGAAAGAGACTTTCTTAAGAAGCAAGCAATTTCTTGAAATTTTTTTTCTCAAATCAGTTTTTCAGATCATATATTGAGGGGGAGTATCTATGCCATCAAATTCTTTGTTCTGATACTTTAGTTTCTATGCATTAATACTCTTTGATGATCTATTATCATTTCTCTGATACTATCTATTTTTTTTGGTACACGTTTCATGCTTAAATGCCTATCTTTTGAAAGTATTTTGATATACCTCTTGAGCATAATGACATTTGAATATATCATAGCTCTGATACTCTTTAATCATAGCTATTGACTCTGGTCTTGATTTTGATAATTGACAAAATACTTAAGTATATATGAGTACTAATTATATTTTTAAGTATGTTTATCAGATCTTAGTACTCATCCATATTGAATGAAGAAATGCTTGTATTTCAGTTGAAGAAGTCTTTCAAATACATAGAATTTCAAGTTATAAGGACTTTGAAATATAAGAAAGACTTGGAAGGACTTAAAATTTAATTTTGGAGAAGTTTCAACAAATTTCAGCACTGACACCTCAAGTGTTGACTCATGAAGATGTCAAAGTATCGACTCAAGGCCTGAGAATAAGAAAAATATAGAATTGTGTCAATCCAGAATTTTTGCCTTGAGCTGATCCAAGTATTGACTCACAGAAATCAAGTACGACTCATGAAAAACTCAAGTGTGGACTCACCAGATTCAAGTGTTGACACTTGGAGTAATGGCTAGTTTTTCAGAAGTGCAAAATTAATTCCAACTTGCTTCAAACGGCTAGTTTTTCATCTCCAACAGTCATAAACGATCATCTATGGGTTGGAGAGCTATATAAATACCAAAAATCAAATGAAAAAGTAATTCTTTGGTGAAATTATTGAATATCCTTTAAGGATTCAAGAGTTGAGTAGTTCAAGCCTTCAAGCTTCCAAAGATAAGAGAGTTGATCCAAGTTCACAACATCAAGTTTCATTCAAAGGCTTCAACAAATTGAAGATAAGCTTCTTCAACATCATCCAAGGGCTTCAAAGAGATACTTGCTTTATTTTATAAAGCTTTATTGTATTCTTTACTTTTATTCTTACATTGTTGTATCAAGATTTTTGGTGAGCCTTGGAAAACCAAAGAGGTTGTTGGTGATCCTGTAAAACTAACATAGGTTGTTGGTGAGCCCGTAAAACCATTGGAGATTGTTGGTTAGCCTAAGTTATAAAATCAACAAGGAGTTTTAACTTGTGAGCCCAGAAAAATAAGTTGGGTTTGATTAGTGAGCTCGAAAAACTAATCGACTATAATCAAGTGTGATTATAGTGAATTTCCAAGAAAAACTTGGAGAGTGGATGTAGGTACCTTAGAGTACACCGAACCACTATAAATATATTGTGTTTGTGTGATTTTTTTTTTTGTGCATTTACTTTATTAATTCTACTGCATATTATTCTGAAGCACACAAACACTTTGGCAAAATATAAGCACTTATTTGAATTGGCACATACTTGTTTTATATCCATTTGAAATAGTTCAAATAATTTTTAAAACCCAATTCACCTCCCTCTTGGGTTGCTTCATCACTGGGCAACAATTGGTATCAGATCCCAGAATCCAAAATCATTGATATCTAGACTTGGTGCTTTGCAAAGAATCCAACGATTTTGAGTTAAAAGATCATGGAAATCCAAGAAGGTGCTTGTTTTGCTATAGGACATGCAACTAATAGACCACCATTTTTTAATGGCACTAATTATACTTTTTGAAAAACTCGCATGCGCATCTATATTCAATCATTAGTTATTATCTTTGGAAAGTTATAGTTAATGGTCCTCATATTTCTTTCATTTTGATTAATGGCATTTCCATTCCAAAGCTCGAAGAGGATTGGAATGAATATGACATTAAGCAATCTGAAATTAATGCTAAATCAATAAACTTGCTTTATTATGCATTAGACTCTAATGAATTCAATAGGATCTCCAATGCACATCGGCAAAGGAGATATAGGACACACTTGAAATTATTCATGAGGATACTCTTCAAGTAAAATGTACTAATATTAATATACTTGTTTATTCTTTTGAAATGTTCAAAATACTACATTATGAATCTATATCTAATATGTATACTAGATTTATGAGTATTGTTAATGAATTGAAAAGTCTTGGCAAAGTCTATACTAATGCTGATTTGGTTAATAAAATTCTTAGGTCTTTACAATATCATGGGATCCAAAGGTAACAGTGATCCAAGAAGCCAAAGATATTGATACCCTACCCTTGGAAGAGCTTATTGGTTCACTCATGACCTATAAGTTGAATTTATGGTACAAAAAAGTTATTTCTGATCAAGAGAAGAAGAAAATAATAGCCCTCAAGGCCAAAAAGAAATTCAAGACAATGATGGTAACTTGAAGCGATAATGAAGATTCTAGTTCGAAGGAAGAACAAGAAGTTGTCAATCTTTGCTTCATGGTAAATGAAGAAGAGGTATGTGCTAAAAATGAATATGATTTTACCTTTGATGAATTACATGATGCATTTAATGATCTTGTGCATTAATACAAATTGCTAAAAATTGAGCACAAGAAATTGAAAGGCATGTTGACTCTTTTTCTCTTGAGAACACCAATCTTACCAATAAAAATCATGATTTAAATGTAAAGATTAATGTTTTAGAAATTGATAGGAATAATATTTCTAAAAAAAATTAGAAAAATAAAATTTTGATTTGAAAGAATTATGCAATAAGTTTTCAAATGAGAAAAATATTTTATTAAATGAAATAAAAATTCTAAAAAGATCCAAGATTTTTGTATCAAATGATGAGCTTTTAAAGAAAAAAAAAATCTTAAGTTGAAAAATAAAAATTTGTTTGTTGATGCATCTTCCAATCTGACTTGTTTTAGATATTATAAAATTGGGCATAATGCATATCTTTGTAAATTAAGAAAAATTTGGGTTCCAAAAGGAACCATATTTACTAACCCTAAAGGATCCAAGAAAGTTTGGGTACCAAAATTGTCCACCTAGTTTATTTTGCAAGAATGTCTTGCAGCCCAACATGAAGAAAGGAAGTTTTTGAAAAGTGGCTATATAAGATAATACAAAGAGTGGACAAGCTATATTTTTGGACTAAATGGTAAAGAAAAGATTTTATATATTGGTAAATTCTAAACATTTTTTCTATAATTGAAAATATAGTTGAATATTTGTTATAAATGTTGCATCAATTACTTTGAAAATTATTTTAAATGATTAATTAAAATCAAGTTTAGATTTATAGTCATTGGTTATGATCATGAACTTTTTGATGTTGATGAGTTTCATGCTATCATGATTAAACTTGTGATTATAAGACCTTCATTTGATTTTGATTAATGTATCTTAAATTACTTCATGAAAAATACTTTTAAAGTTGCATATTACTTTGAAAATTGTTTCAATTGATTAATTAAAATCAAGTTTAAACTAATAGTCATTTGTTATGATCATGAACTTTTTGATGTTGATGGATTTCATGCTCTCATGATTAAACTTATAATTATTAGACTTTTACTTGATTTTGATTAATATAGTTTTAAACTATTTCAAGTGAAATGTTATGATTTATGTGTTTTCATTTTTGGTATCTATGCTTAAGTTAGAAATAATTTGGATCAAGTTTAGAACTGATAGTTAAGGATTACATTTAAGAAGAATGTATGCACATTAAAAAACCCTTAATCCAGTAGCTAGACTTGGTATCATATTACTTCTAGCATTTGTATGGATATCAAATCATTTCAAATAAATTTAAAATCATGCTAAAAGTTTTTAAATGATCAATCCTTTGTATTTTGAAAATCATATATATCTTGAAAATTTCAAATCTTTGATTTCAGACTTAGTATGTATGTTCATATCTCAAATTGTCTGAAATTATGATACTTGTGTTTCATATTTTATTCCTCAATGAATGCATATTTTTAAGGAAGAATAATATTTAGCAGGAGCATCCAAATATTTGTTGTCATTATATACAAGTATGATGCTTTCAATATTTTCTTGATATTATACTTATATTACTCTAATACTCCTCCTTGTTTTCAAATCTAATCCTTTGAGGAGAGTTACATTCAATTGGTATCAAAATTTATTTTATTTATAATCTTAAAAAAAAGGAAAAATTATTTCTTTCATGTGCTTGTCATTTTTATGGTATCATGTTCAATTGGTATCATATTTAATTAGTATCATATATTGATTTTGATGATTTACTTGCTATTCTTTCTACCTTCATTTCCATTTTGTATTGCCTTTCACCCTTTTTCATGATAACAAAAAAGGGGAGAAAAATGTTAAGTATGAAAAGGAAGAAGATTTGATAAACATGAAAAATTATATGAGAAATAAAAAAATACAAAAGGGGGGAGAAGAAAACAAAAAGTTTTTAAGGGAAGAATTAGCAAGGGGGAGAATGTTTAAAAATTTCTTAAATGGTTTTTTGAAAATATTTTTAAAATCATATTTTGAGGGAGAGATTGATACTCATTGATTTTGAGCTTACATGTTTATCTTATTGTTAATCTTTTTAAGCTTACCCTGTTCATATACTTAAAGGTTTTTTCGTCATCAAAAAAGGAAAGATTATTGACTCTGGTCTTGATTTTGATGATTAACAAAATACTTAAGTATATGCGAGTACTAATTATATTTTTAAGTATATTTATCATATCTTAGTACTCATCCATGTTGAATGAAGAAATGCTTATATTTCAGTTGAAGAAGTCCTTCAAATTCATGGAATTTTAAGTTATAAGGACTTTGAAATATAAAAAAGACTTGGAAGGACTTAGAGTTTGATTTTGGAGAAGTTTTAGCAAAGTTTAGTACCGGCACACTCAAGTGTCGACTCATGAAGATGTCAAAGTGTTGACTTAAGGCCTGAGAACAAGAAAAATCCAAAACTATGTCAATCCAAAATTTTTGCCTTTAGCTGATCCAAGTGTCGACTCACAAAAATCAAGTGTCGACTTATGAAGAACTCAAGTATCGACTCACCAGATTCAAGTGTCGACACTTGCAGTAACTGCTAGTTTTTCAGAAGTGCATAATTGATTCCAACTTGCTTCAAATAGCTAGTTTTTCATCCCCAACGGTCATAAACGGTCATCTATGGGTTGGAGAGCTATATAAACACCAAAAATCAAATGAGAAAGTAATCTTTTGATAAGATTATTGAATATCTTTTAAGGATTCAAGAGTTGAGTGGTTCAAGCCTTCAAGCTTCGAAAGATAAGAGAGTTGATCCAAGTCTATAACATCAAGCTTCATTCAAAGGCTTCAATAAATTAAAGACAAGCTTCTTCAACATCATCCAAGGGCTTCAAAGAGATACTTGCTTTATTTTATAAAGCTTTATGTATTCTTTTCTTTCATTCTTACATTGTTGTATCAAGATTTTTGGTAAGCCTTGAAAAATCAAAGAGATTGTTGGTGATCCTGTAAAACCAACATAGGTTGTTGGTGAACCTATAAATCCATCGGAGATTGTTGGTTAGCCTAAGTTATAAAACTAACAAGGGATTTTGACTTGTGATCCCAAGAAAACAAGTTGGTTAGTGAGCCCAAAAAACTAATTGGCTGTAATCAAGTATGATTATAGTGAATTCCCAAGAAAAACTTGGGAAGTAGATGTAGGTACCTTGGAGTGCATTGAATCACTATAAATTTATTGTGTTTGTGTGATTATTTTTTTTGTACATTTACTTTGTTAATTCCATTGCATATTATTTTGAAGCATATAAACACTTTGGCAAAATACAAGAACTTATTTGAACTGGCACATACTTGTTTTATATCCATTTGAAATAGGTCAAATAATTTTTAAAACCCAACTCACCCCGCTCTTGGGCTGCTTCATCAATGGGCAACAATAGCTCTGATACTTCATAATCTCCAACTCTGTTTCATTAAATTCAAAGCTTTAATATTGAAGTTATGCAAGTTTGAATATATATATACATAGCTCTGATACTTTGAAAATCAGTCTTATTTCTTTACAATCAATATAATTTAAGACTGATATCCTTTCATTATTTGCTCTAATACTTAATGAAAAATGCTCCATACTTGTTGAAAATCTTTTGAGTATTTTATTTGTATATACTTAAAGATTTTATCATCATCAAAAAGGGAAAGATTGTTGACTCCTATATTAATTTTAATGATTAACAAAATACTTAAGTATATTTGAGTACTAACAGCTTGTTAAAGTCTGTCTTATTAGAAAAAGGTACTCATCAAGTTAGCTAAATAGATTGCTTATCAAATAGTTGAAGAAGTCCTCTTTATGGATGAAACTTTGAAGATAAATGGACTTAAGTATATAAGAATGGCTTGTAAGGACTTAAGTTTTAAGTTTGAAGAAGATTCAGTAGAGTTTCAAATCAATTTCAAAAAGTTTCAGCAAGTGTTGACTCAAAGTATCAACTCACTGTGCAAGTGTCGACTCAAAGTGTCGACCCACAGAAGCCTGAGCTGATACGTAGAAGAAGTTTCAGATGGCACGGTTGAAGTATTGACTCATGTAGCTCAAGTGTCAACTCATGTGTCAACTTAAGGATCGACTCAAGGCCTAAGATAATTTTTTTACAGAACATGCTGAATTTCAAGACTTCCCTCAAGTGTCGACTCAAGTATCGACTCACCAGATGAAGTGTCGACTCACCTGAGATTTTCAGAAAGCTTCAAGGAACATTTTTGAACTAAGTGTTAACTCATGGAAACCAAGTATCGACCCTAAATGTCAACTCATGACCTAAAATGTCGATACTTGCAGTTTTGGTGAACAGTAATGGCTAGTTTTATGAAGTCCAAAACTTGCCCTTTTCGCCCCCAATGGCTAGTTTCACCTCTCCAACAGTCATAAACTACCATTTAAGCCTTGGAATGGTATTTAAAGTGGATTAATCTCAAGTGGGAAGCAATAAATGAAAAAGAGAAAGAAAAAGAAGAGCATGTACTCCAATATTCATTGAGAGCAACTATTTTCAAGTGAAAAGAAGCCTTCAAGCATTCAAAGCACTCAAGAGCATTCAAGTCCAATTATTTGAGCACTGATTAAGGCTTCAACAACTTGAAGACAAGCAACTTCAAAGAGCTTCAAAGAGATAATAGCTTTTATTTGAAAGCTTTCTTATATTTCTGACATTCTTACTTGACTTTTGTTGAGGTTGGTTGGTGAGCTTGTGTATTAAAACCAACAAAAGATTTTTGGTGAACCTTGAGAAAACCAAAGAGATTTTTTGTTAGCCTTGTGAAAATCAAGGAGATTGTTGGTGAGCCTAAGTTACAAAACCAATTAGGTTTTTTGTTAGCCCATAAAACCAAAAGGGGTTTGACTTGTGTTCCTGATGAAAATAACTTGGGTTTTGATTAGTGAGCCTGAAAAACTAATCGGCTGTAATCAAGAGTGATTATAGTGAATTCCCAAGGAAAGTTTGGGGAGTGGATGTTGGTGCTTTAGTGTGCATCAAACAACTATACTTCTTGGTGTTTGTGGTTATTTGTTCTCTCATTACTCTTGAATATCTCATAAGTACTTGCAATTCACTAGCACCTTAATTATTTTGAATGGCACATATTTGCAAAAGTTTTTAGAAACCCAATTCATCCCCACTCTTGGGTTGCTTACTGGGCAACACCAATTACACTTATTGGAAAGCTAGAATAAAAATTTATATTCAAGCTGTTGATTTTTAATTATGAAAAATAATCTTAAAAGGACCGCACATATCCATTAAGAAAGTAGATGGAATAGATATCCCAAAATCGGAAGAGGAATGGGATGAATATGACATGAAAAGGTGAACTTAATGTCAAAGCCATGAACCTTCTTTATTGTGCTTTGGATGCAAATGAGTTTAACCGGATTTCTACTTGTACTTTGGCAAAGAAAATTTGGAATAAACTACAAGTTACACATGAAGGCACTACACAAGTAAAGACCTCCAAAATTAATATACTTGTGCATAATTATGAATTGTTTAAAATGAAACCAAATAAAATAATATCTGAAATGTTTGCTAGATTTATAAATATTATTAATGGTTTGAAAAGTATTGGTAGGGTCTATTCTAATGCCGATCTTGTTCAAAAGATTCTTAGATCTTTACCAGATAAATAGGATACCAAGGTCACTGCAATACAAAAAACTAAGGACTTAAACACACTTCCACTTGATGAACTTCTTGGTTCTTTAATTACTCATGAACTAAAAATGCAGCACCGCAGTGAATATGATAGCAAGAAAAAGAAATCTATATCATTCAAGGCTACAGCTGAGATTAAAAAGAAAGAAGAAGAAAGCCCCTCCTCGGATGAAGAACTAGGAAATGATGACATAACTTTAGTTATGAGGAGATTCAAAAGATTTATGGGTAAAAGAAAGTCAAGATATTGGAGGAAGCACCTTGGCAAAGGTGAACAAAGTAAAGAAAAAGACAGACAAAGATAAAGAAAAGGAGCAACAACCAATTTGTTATGAATGCAAGAAGCCATAATACTACCGTTCTGAATGTCCCACATTGAAAAAGGGATACAAGAAGAAGAAAAAGAAAGCCATGATGGCTACATGGAGCAACAACGATGAATCTACTTCAAATAAAGAAGAAGAGACATCAAAATCTATAAATATATGTTTGATGGGTCTAAAAGATGAGGTAACATCTAGTGAACCGATTTATGAATTTACTTATGATGAATTATATACCGCTTTTCAAGAACTTTTAACTGAATATAAAAAAGCTGGTATGAAAATCAAATCTATGAAAAGTAATTATGATATATTATCGAAAGAAAAGAATGAAATTTTTGAAAAGAATAATCTTTTACAAAATGAATTAAGTAATGTTTCTAAAAAATGCAAAGTATTACAAGCTGAAAAAGATGAATGTCTTGAAAAGAATAAAGGTTTACAAATTGAAATGAATAGACTCAAACCTCTTATTGATAAATTGACTTTAAGTTCAAATAAACTTAAGCTAATATTTAAAGATCAAAGGAAATCTAATGATAAAGCTAGAATTGGGTATAATACAATGCATATAAACAAATTTTCAACTTCAAAATCTTATGCATCGAAGTTTTCAGCATTCAATTCCTTTTAAAAGCCAAAAGTTGTTTGTTTTGGCTGTAATGGGGTTGGACACAAAGAATATGAATATAATCTGAGAAGGAAAAATAAAAACAAAATGAAAAATATTTGGGTTCCTAAAAAAACCATTGCTACTAACCATCAAGGACCCAAGAAAGCTTGGGTACCTAAAAATTCTACTTGATTATTTTGCAGGCATGTCTTGCAATCCAAAATTCAAAGAAGAGATGGTATCTAGATAGCAGCTGTTCAAGATACATGATGTGTGACAAAGATTAATTCATCACCCTTGAAATAAAAGATAGTGGAATGGTTATATTTGGTGATAATGGCAATGGAAAAATCATTGGAATTGGTAAGATCAAAATTAGCCCTTCTACTTATATTAAAAATGTATTGCTAGTAGACAAATTGAAGCATAATCTATTGAGCATTAGTCAATTATATGATAAAGGCTTCAAAGTTATATTTGAATATTCAATGTATATAGTAACTAACTCTCTTGATTCTAGCATTAGGTTTGTTGGTCTTAGACTTGGAATTTTCTATATAGTAGAATTGAATGATCTAACAATGTCAAGTAGTACAAGTCTAATGACTTTAAATACTAAATCAAGGAATCTAGTTTACTTTGGCATAGAAGATTGGGTCATGCTAGCATACATACTTTAGTAAAATTAATTTTCAAAGACTTAGTTAGAGGTTTACCAAAATTTAAAGTTGATTTTGATCATGTTTGTAATGCATGTCAATATGGTAAACAAACTAGGGGGAGATTTAAATCTAAAAATATTGTTTCAATATCAAGATCCTTAGAACTGCTACACATGATCTTATTTGGACAAACTATGACCACAAGCCTAGGAGGTATGAAATATGGACTTGTGATAGAAGATGATTACTCATGATTCACTTGGATTTTGTTTCTTGCACACAAAGATAAAGCTTTCAAAGTTTTTCAAAAATTTCACATAAAGGTTTGAAATCAGAAAAATCTTTTAATTATTTTAATTAGAAGTGATCATGGTACTGAATCTGAAAATCAATACTTTGAAGAATTTTGCACAGAACATGATATTGATCACAACTTTTCATCCCCTAAAACACCACAACAAAATGGTATTGTAGAAAGAAAAAATAGAACATTGGAAGAGATGGCCTGAACCATGTTGTGTGAAGGCAATCTTCCAAGATATTTTTGGGTAGAAGCTATGAACACTGCATATTACATATTAAACCATATTTTGATTAGACTAATTTTGAAGAAAACCCCTTATGAGCTTTGGAATGATAGAAAACCAAATATTCATTACTTTCATGTTTTTTGATATAAATGTTATATCTTGAACAATGGAAAAGATAACATAGGTAAATTTGATGCAAAATCTGATCAAGGCATATTTTTTGGATATTCAACTACTAGTAAAGCATATAGAGTTTTCGACAAAAGAACTTTAATTGTTGAAGAATTAATTCATGTTATTTTCGATGAGTCTAACCTCATACCTTCAAGAAAAGAAGAGTATATTGATAATGATGCAGGTTCCCTAAATGATGGAGTAAAGGACTTGAGCTTGAAACAAAAGCAAGTTGAGCAAGAAAAGAAAAAGATAAGTATAGAACATGATGAGCTACCAAAGGACTAGAGGTACGCACATTCTCATCCTAAAGAATTAATTATTGGTGATCCCTCATAAGGAGTAAGAACTAGGTCATCTTTCAGAGACATCTTTGACTATTTAGCATTTGTTTCTCAAGTTGAACCTAACTACATAAAGGAAGCTGAAAATGATCCATATTGGATGATGGCTATGTAGGAGGAACTTAATCAATTTGAAAGGAACAATGTATGGATCTTAGTAGCTGGATCTAAGGAACATCTTATTATAGGTTCTAAATAGGTTTTTAAAAATAAATTAGATGACAAAGGCAATGTAGTTAGAAACAAGGTGATGCAGGATGATCCTAAGGCTACCATGACAGTAGGAAAAATAGAAACTAAATTGTTTTTATATTTTTTTAGAATTTAATTTGTAGGCTACTAACTCAAAAATCAAGTAAAGCATAGCAGGAAACTAGTAATGCCAAGAATCATTATACCCGCATAAGGACTCATGCAAAATAATAAAAGATAGGATCCCGAAGATTGAGAAGCCTCCAGTTTAAGATAGCATACCTTCAGCAAATCAGAAGTTAGGAGGGGGAAGGATTGTACCATGCAGGAATTTGAAGATCCGATCGATGAAGAGATTGCACAGCACTCTAAATCGGCACCTGTAAGACAAGCCTTTAGACCTCGAATCAGTCAGCTATCTGGGTTGGTCCTTGAGGCAAAGTGGGCCTCCTCCTTGGAGGTGAATACCATGGGGATCCTGCAAGCGTCAGAGGATTAGTTAAAGAACAAAAAAAAGTGGAATTATGAAACTAGGGTTAGAAAGGAAGAGACTAGGGTTTTAGATGTGGGCGACTTGAAGGTGGAAGAAAGATGCTAAGCTTGGGCGGCCTAGGGATTCCTTTTCCTTGGCGTCTTAGGGCTTGAAGGTAGCAAGCTTGGTCGGCAAGGGCTTGGAAGACTAGGAAACTCAAGGACACTCACACATCAACACAAAAATAAAGTAACACAAGAACACAAGAACAATCTCAAATAAAATTCACCAAAGTTTTAATATCATGAATAAAGATTACTTACAAGAGGGGGAGGGGTGGGATATTTATAGATGTTCCCCAAGTCCTCTCTTAGTTAGGATAGGATTACAAAGTTGAGTGGGAGAGGGATTACAAGTTTACTTAAAATTAGAGAATATAATTTGAGTGAAAATAAAACTAGATCTCCTTGTTTGAATTGAATTTCTCCCTTCCTTGGACTTGGTCAAAGGCACTTTGGGCTTGGTCTCTTGGGCTTGGATGCCTAAAATGGTGTTGGGCTTGGCTTTAGGGTAGCAAGGTGCATCCTCCATTGGTTTGGCACATGGGCTTATGGGCCCTAGAAGCTAGGGCACCCTGGTATCAGCATATTCCTTGGAATCTTGGTTCTGGGGCTCATGGGCTTGACTCCTGGGCTTGGAATCTCTTAGCCTGGGATGCTGGCATATTCTTGGAATCATGAGATGCCTTTATCTGGGAATATTCTCTGGCATTGGAGGGTATTAAGGCATCTAGAAGGCATCTGGAGGGCATCTGGGCATTTGGAAGGAATCTTGGACCTTGGGGTGGCAAACAAGGCCCAATAAGCTGATGTAAAGGCCTCTGGATCCTAGATGAGGCTTGGTGGAACTCTAAAATAGGGTATCCTCTTCTCTTATTCAAAAATTGAACTGGTACTAGACTAATACTCAAGTATAAAATTCAAAGACTGGACTAGGGTTGAGACAAATCAACTAGCCTCAACTTATTACAGGACTCAATCTTACTTGATTACAAAATTGTGATACATGACTAAGTAAACTAGATAAGGCCCAATAATCCATGTCTGATCCTGGTGCCCCCACCAATTCTTTCAGGGTGGGAGGAACTCGACCCTGTCGAGTAATGATCAATGTGGCTCTCATATTGCTCAAGAAGGTCTGGGTTGAGGCACTGCAGATCCTCACGGGTGATCCATGAGTCCTCAGATTCTGGCCAACCTTGCCAATGGACCAAATATTGGTGATAACCTGTGTTCCAGGTATTGATGGCTTGGTCATCCAGGATGCGCTCAATCCTTTCCTCACTATCAGGCCAATTTGGAAGTGGACTCTTTGGGGTGGGTTCACTCTCAAGGTAAGGAATTGGTTCAAAATGCTCACTAGGTGTCGCTGCTGGCTCCCAATACTCCACAATGTCTAAAATGCTGAAAGTGGAGCCAATACCTAATTCGGGTGGCAACTCGAGCACATAGGCATTGGATCCAGCTCTCTTCATTATTTTGAATGGTCCAACTTCGTGAGCATGAAAATTCTTTACGGTCCCTGGAAGGAACCACTCAGGTCTTACACTGAACATCACATAATCTCCCACATAAAACTCTTTAACTTGATTTCAGGATTTAGCCAAGTTTTTATATAGTTCATTACTTATGTTTAACTTTTGACTAATATCCTGATGCAAATGCTGTGTAGAGGTTAGTGCAAGTGTGGACAGGTGATCCAGGGCTATGGATTTATTGGACTCGGGATTATAACCCTTACTTTCAATGTTTGATCCTGGCTTAGTCCCTTCATCAAATTTTACAGTGGGTTCAGGATCATTTTGCTCTAATTCTTCATTGGGTTCTCTCTCTAATTCTTTAGCCTTAATTAGATTAACTCCTGGTTTCTTTTCTTTAAGGCTACTAGAATCTATGGGTTAAGTCGGATGATTACAAAGTTCTTCCCATGGTGACTAAAAGTACAAGTGTTGGTCCGACCAGATAGGGCTGCATTGTGATCATAAAGCCATGGTCGACCTAAAATGATACTACTGGTTTCCATGGGAAGGACGTCACACCAAATCTTCTCCTTATATGAGTGCAATTTGACCAAGATTTGGCACCCAGACTTGATTGGAAGGGATGTGGAATCTATCCATGAAACTGTATAGGGGCTAGGATGGGGAACTTGGGTCAATCCTAATGATTTAACTGTATCGGTAGAGATGTCATTGACACAACTCCCACTATCTATTATAATCTTGCATACCTTGTCCCCAATTTTCATAAAAGTTTGTAGGATGCTAGTCCTATGCCAATCTTCCTGGGTTCTGGTCTGGGAAGGGATGCACCTAACTACCCCTACTAGGTCAGACTGATCAAAATCCTCCTCATCTCTTTCATATGCTTCTATCAAGTCTGGCTCAGCTTCATAAGCCTCTTCTTCTACATCCTCATTATTGGGTTCAGGCTCTTGTTCCTCAAGGTCCCTATGTGTAATGATCTGGTGGGACATTGACTAGCATAATGACCTACCTTGTTACAACTAAAGTAGGCATTGGGGCTGGGGCTTGGGGCTTTTTGAAACATGGGTGCCTTACCCTTATCAGTTTTAAGAGGTGTGGAATTGCTAGAACTAGAGTGACTCGAACTCGGGTTAGGTCGAAGTGGGTTGGGGTTGGGACGAGTCAGGTTGGGATTGAGTTGAAGTGAGTTAGGGTTGGGTCGAACTGGATTAGGGTTCGGTCTAACTGGGGTAGAATTGAATCGGATTGGGTTAGGGTTGGGTCGACCTTGGTATACTGGACTTGGGTTTGGCTTTAAGAAAGGGGCATTGTTCCTAATAGCTTCAGATCACTGGTATGGAGGTCCCCTATGGAATTGTTCATAATGTCTAGCTATCTAGTATGCTTACTCCAAATCGTTGACCTCTCTCATGTATAGCTCTCTTTGGATGTCTTTACATAATCCGATTCTAAACCTAGACAGGGTTTGTGCTAGAGACTCTGATTCATTAAACCTAATGGTAAATTCATCAAACTGGGCAATGTATTCAGATACTGACCTATTCCCTTGATGTATCTTATTCCATTAATCTAGGAGTTTCTGATCATAGGATGCATGAAGGTATTTCTCCTTAAGCTTTTGTTTCATCTCTTGCCAGGTGGTTATGGGAGGTAGCTCTCATTGTCTTCTATTACGCTCAAGGTTAGCCCAATATAGCCTAGCTTGACAAATCAATCTCATCTTTACAAATTTATACTTCATTTCTTCACTCATATCATACCAGTCAAAATAATATTCCATGCTTCCTACCTAATCTACATAGACTTTTGGTTCAAGACTACCATCAAAGATGGGTGCTTCCACCTTAATGTTTCTCATGGCCCTTTCATCTTGAGCACAAACTTCATGGTGGGGCCTTCTACGGTTAGGTTCCTAGATAGGGTCAGGGTGTTGGACTCTCTAGGATTGGGTTCCTGATGGGGTTCCTGGATAAGGTCAGTGTTTTGGACTCTCCTAAGGTTAGGTTCCATAAATTGAACCTGGTTTTGGGTTCTCCTAGGGTTGGGTTCCATAAAGTGGTCTTGATTTAAGGTTCCCCTAGGGTTATGAGAGGTGGAACAAGGTGACTCAGGATCAGGTTCGGTATTGGACTCTTGGATTCTTTCTATGGTACCTAATCGATTCTCTACTTGGTCTAACCTAATGGTTAACTGGTCAATCCTATGGGTTACTTGATGATTGGATTGGATCAACTGGTCGAATCTTTGGTCTACTTGGTTGAACCTGTGGTTCATTTAATTTTGGGATTGGGTCAATTGGTTCATCTGGGTATTGGTTTGGTCAAGCTTATGATTCAATTATTCATTCATATATTTTTTGAGAGTTTCAAGACTGGACTCCATGGTTGAACTAGGCTGGGGTTTGGGCTTTTGGTATTGGGTTCCTAGTCTAGTGGTCATATACTCAACAAACAGATAATCAAAGTGAAATGATGCAACCAAGCATGCAGGGGTTAGTACAAGCTAGGGTTTCCTAGACTTAGAGCCAAAATTGAGTGGGTCGACTCAACTTACACCCAACTCAACAACTAATCCTTACTCTGGCTAGGTAGGGGGTGGGAGTGTGGGAGGCCCCTTTGCTTTCACAGGGATCCAATTAAAAACCACAACACCACTTAGGTCATTTGACTCAAGACCCCTAGCCTTAGATACCAGATTCCAGTAATAGTTGGTGAATTGAATGCACTAGTTGGCCCACAAAATTCGGACCCCACCTATTGGTGTCACCTAGCCCACTAGGAAAAATTAAGTCTTATTAATGTTAATTAAGTCTTGGGTGAGAATGCAAGGAGGTTGTTTTGGGCCCAGGATAGGTTATGTCCTCCTGCCCTGATCTGAGATAGTGAAAGTGCCCTTAAGATTAGTTTAATGCAGATGATGACATTAGATGGTCCTGATGCAATCTACTAACAATTAGAAAAATAAAATATTTTTTCTTTTTTTATGAGGTGGCAAATTAGGTTTAAGTTTATGAAGTTAGCAAACAAAATTAGGGCTTGGGTGAGGTAGGGTTTGGAAGTTGATTAGGTTTGGTTTGATTAAGTATGCAAAACAGAATTTAGGGTTTGTTTGGAAGCAGACTTTGATTTATTTTTTAGTGCAGAAAAATTCATAAAAATTCCAAGATATAGGAATAACAATGCAAATGATCCCTACCAAATTTCATGCAATGAAAAATTCGGATGATGATGCAAAACCTAGGGTTATCAGACTGTATGCAGAAAGTTAAGGATTCTGGTTAGCATTTCTAGGATGATGAATTTTATAATCTTTTTGTTTCTGTGAAAATAATTAGAAATTATGATAATTATCAAGACTAAATATATAACATGTCATGCAAACTTCAATAAAAAATAATTCTCCTAAGAAGATGAATAAGACCGAATCTTAGACACCTACTGCAGTTGATAGGATGCAGAAAAAATAGAAATGCATATTTTTGTATTTTTTTGGTGAAGATGCAAGCTATCCTAAACTAGCTCTAATACTAAACTGATGTGGGATGATCCTAAGGCTACCATGATGGTAGGAAAAATAGAAACTAAAATTTTTTTGTATTTTTTTTTAATTTAATTTGTAGGCTAATAACCCAAAAATCAAGTAAAGCATAACAGGAAACTAATAATGCCAAGAATCATTATACCCGCATAAGGACTCATGCAAAATAAAAGATAGGATATCAGAGATTGAGAAACCCCTGGTTTAGGATAGTGTACCTTGAGTAAATCAAAAGTTAGGAGGGAGAAGGATTGTACCAGGCAGGGATTTGAAGATCCAATCGATGAAGAGATCGCATAGCACTCTGAATCGGTGCCTGGAAGACAAGCCTTTAGACCTCGAATCAGTCAGCTATCTGGAATTAGTCCTGGAAGTAAAAAGGATCTCCTCCTTAGAGGTGAATACCACGGGGATCCTGCAAGCATAAAAGGATTAGTTAAAGAACAAATAAAAAATGGAATTATGGAACTAGGGTTAGAAAGGAAGAGATTAGGGTTTTGGATGTGGGTGGCTTGAAGGTGGAAGAAAGATGCTAAGCTTGGGCGGCCTAGGGCTTCCTTTTCCTTGGCATCTTAGAGCTTGAAGGCAGCAAGCTTGGTCGGCTAGGGCTTGGAAGACTAGGGCACTCAAGGACACTCACACCTCAACACAAGAATAAAGTAACACAAGAATACAAGAACAATCTCAAATAAAATTCACCAAAGTTTTGATATCATAAATAAACATTACTTACAAGAGGGGTAGGGGTGGGGTATTTATAAATGTTCCCCAAGTCCTCTCCTTGTTAGGATAGGATAACAAAGTTGAGTGGGAGAGGGATTACAAGTTTACTTAAAGTTAGGAGAATACAATTTGAGTGAAAATAAAACTAGATCTCCTTGTTTGAATTGAATTTCTCCCTTCCTTAGACTTGGTCAAAGGCACCTTGGGCTTGGTCTCTTGGGCTTGGATGCCTAAAATAGAGTTGGGCTTGGCTTTAGGGTAGCAAGGGGCATCCTCCATTGGTTTGGTGCATGGGCTTTTGGGCCCTAGAAGCTGGGGCGCCCTGGTATCAGCATATTCCTTGGAATCTTGGTTTTGGGGCCAATGGGCTTGACTCCTAGGCTTAGATCTCTTGGCCTGCGATGCTGGCATATTCCTGGAATCATGAGGTACCTTGATCTAGGAATATTCTCTGGCATCTAGAGGGTATCAAGGCATCTGAAGGCATTTGGAGGGCATCTGGGCATCTAGAAGGAATCTTGGACCCTAGGGTGGCAATCAAGGTCCAATAAGCTGATGTGAAGGCCTTTGGCTCCTAGATAAGGCTTGGTGGAACTCTAAAACAGGGTATCCTCTTCTCTTGTATAGAAATTGAACTAGTACTGGATTAATACTCAAGTACTGGACTCAAAGACTAGACTAGGACTGAGACAAATCAACTAGCTTTAACTTATTACATGACTCAATCTTACTTGATTACAAAATTGGGACACATGACTAAGTAAACCAGATAGGGCCCGATAATCTGTGTCTGATCCTGGTGCCCCCACCACAAGGCCAGATTAGTTGCTAAATGATATAACCAAGAGGAAGAAATAGATTTTGATAAAACTTATGCACCTATAGCAAGATTAGAAGCCATAAGACTCTTATTTGCATTTGCATGTCACATGGAATTTAAAAATTTTCAAATGGATGTAAAAAGTGCTTTTTTAATTGGCTACATTAAAGAAGAAGTTTTTGTAGAACAACCTCTCTATTTTGAAAATCATCTTTTTCAAACTATATTTTCAAACTAAACAAAGCTTTATATGGTTTAAAACAAGCACCAAGAGCATGGTATGAGAGGTTCAGCAAATTTTTTTTAGAAAATGACTTCAAAAGAAGTAAAGTAGATGCCATATAGTTTATCAAGAGAAAAGATGATGAATTTTTAGTTGTACAAATATATGTTGATGATATAATCTTTGATATAACTAATAAAACTTTATGTCAAGAATTTGCCAAGCTAATGCAGGGAGAATTAGAAATGAGCATGATGGGTGAACTCACTTTCTTCCTTAGACTACAAATCAAACAAATAAAGGAAGGGATATTCATCAACCAAACAAAGTACATTAAAGAACTCTTGAAGATGTTTGGGATGAAATCTATAAAAGAAATTGGCACACCCATGAGCCCAACCTGCAAAGTTGACAAAGATGAGGAAGGTAACAAAGTTGATCAAAAATTATATCGAGATATGATCGGATCTCTACTTTATTTGACTGTAAGTAGACCTGATATTCTATTTAGTGTTTGTATCTGTGCAAGATTTCAATCTAATCTTAAAGAATCACATATACTTGCTGTTAAAAGAATCAAAAGATATCTTAAATGTACATCTAACTTAGGATTATGGTATTCTAAACCTTCATCTTTAAATTTAATTGGTTATTCAGATGCTAATTATGGTGGTTGTAGAATTGATATAAAGAGCACAAGTGGCACATGTCAATTTCTAGAGTTGAACTTAATCTCATGGCACAGTAAGAAGAAAAACTCTATGGCACTATCTATTACTGAGGTAGAGTATGTGGCTGCAGGGAGTTGTTGTACTCAAGTGTTATAGATTAAGAAACAGCTGGAAGATTATGGTGTTATTCAATCTAAAATTCTGATCAAATGTGATAACATAAGTACTATCAACTTAACAAAGAATCCTATTCAACATTCAAGAACTAAACATATTGAAATTAGACATCATTTCATTAGGGATCATATTCAAAATAGTGACATTGAACTTGAATTTATTTGTACTGAAAAATAATTGGCTGAAATCTTTACTAAACACCTTAGTGAGGATAGATTTCAAATGATTAGAGTAGAATTAGGCCTTTATGATCCTTTCTAGAATTTTGACCTAATTTCTTCAAAAATTATGGAAAATTTATCTAAAGGACCTCCATCATCTATTTAAGGTTGATACACATCTTTACTAGTGTTTTTCTAGGAGTAGAAACCTTTTCCTTGAAATTTGGAACCTTTTTCCTCAGTTTTGCTCAAGTCGACTCAAGCAGGAAAAGTTATCTGGATGAGTCGACTCGGATGGTGGGCCTACTTAAGGACCACAAGCCCTAAAAATTCCTATTCACCCTTCTATTTACTGTTGAACCCGAACATTAGGGACCACTTTCCTCTCTAGCCCTAGGGACCACTCAATCCTTCCAAATCCCCTTGATCTTAGATCCTATGGTACCCAAGAGTGCTGTAGCAAAGAGATCTAAACAAGCGGCACCTAGCACTGTTCAAGCAGAGAGAAGATCCAAAAGAAGGCAAGATGAGCCAACTCAACAAGAAACACAAGTTCCACCTCCTCCACAATGGCAAATCATCCAAATGGGGAATAGACTAGTTACTTCAGGTAGAAGAGTAGATTTTACTTTTCTAGAATAACAAAGTTTTCGAATTGGAGATTGGATTAAAGCTCAAGGTTGGGAGTTTTTCTATTCATTGGATGTCCCTACTTATCCCACCTTGGTCAGGACCTTTTTTGAGCATTTGTCCTTTGGAGCACACCAGATACTCTTTATAGTGAGGGAGTCACTATTTCTGTTGATGAGGTTAGGTTAAGCAGGGTTCTACAAATACCAAAAACTAGGAAGTGTTACTTGAGCCTAAAGGATAGACAGAGTACTTTGAGGACTGTCTTGAGAGAAGAAATATAGAGGGAATTTCTAATGTTCAAGCAAACAAATTATCACTTGAGATGAGATTACTTCACAATATTATTAGCAGAGTATTTTTATCCAGGACTGGGAGATTTGACTGGGTAAGCGAGCGTGGCTTGATGTTTATGAGATATATGATTGAGGGGGAGGCCCTCAATCTACCATTCATTATGATGGATCAGATCATAGATGCGGCTCGCAAGGCCAGGACATGTCTACCCTACAAGATTGTCTTCACTCTTTTGTCGCAGGATTATGGTATTGACCTGACAGGTAAGGACAGCAGACCACTACTACATGTTGATAAATATTCAAGGAAGTCATTACACAGGATGGGGAACAACAAAGTTGAGGGAGTATGGATGAAGAAGGTATCTGGATAGAGAGCAGCACATTCTGAGGATGATGAGGAGGAGGATGATATTCCAGTTGGTACAGATGCCGCAGATCAGACTGATGATAAGGACGAGCTAGATGATGAGGCTGGACCTTCAAAGCCAGCACCTACCACACCTCCTCCATCAATTCCTTCTGAGCCCAGTACTGGTGGGCAGCAGGATTCTGAGCAGATATAGATGCTTCGAGATGACATTTTGATTCTTAGATCTGATTTACAGACTGTTCAGATAGAGGTACATTCACGGATTGATCTACTACAAATCAAGATGAGAGATGGTTTCAATAAGATTCTTGAAGCTCTACATCAATCTACCTCGGCTAGACTCCTGGATCACCTACTTCGCCATCACATGATGGACAGGACTTTGATCAACAGGCAGATGTGCATTCAGATCCACATGTTATAGACACACTTGCAACACCTGAGTCAGAATAGCCTGAGCAAAGCATTCATGACACACCAGCTACTCAGATCCTATCTGGCACTAGCACTCTTGCTTTATCATATGCTTTTATAGATCAGAGGATACCATTACTTTCAACTGTTAAGCCAGAGCCTACTTCTCCAACACCTACTCGAGACACACCTAGACAGTATCATAGATCTAGGACCCCTAGAGCAAGCCCTTCTCTTAGGACTAGGAACATGACTCATCAGACTCCTAGGCCTTCAGCACATAGGGTTATGGCTTTTATTGTCTTAGATCTTCCATCTAATGAGGACTAGCCGCACAGATGTCTTACTCATGTTATGTTTTTGTTGTACTTCATGTATTTCATTGTATTACATGTACTGAAATGAAATTTCATCTTTTATGACAATCACAGTTATTTATACTTTTTCTCTCTAAATGTGTGATAATGTTGAATTCTATAGTAAGGGGGAGCATTTATACTTTTTGTTGATGATAAAAAGGGGGAGAAATATGTGAAGCATGGAAAATGATCATATAATGTGATAATAATATTATGGATTGTACAAAAAATATAAGGAAAATATGGAATTATAATGGACCTTGACATTTCACTTAATAACTCTGACACCTCAATTAAAGCTCTGATACTTCAGTCAATTTGTAAAATAAATTGACAATAGCTCTGATACTTTAATTAACTTGTAAAATGAACTTTTATGCAAACCTCTGTTACTTCAGTCAATTTGTAAAGTGAATGTTCAATAGCTCTAATACTTAACTTGTAAAGCTCTGATACTTTAGTCAAATTGTAAAATGAACTCCTACAATAGATCATAATTTGAATTTCCTGATACACTGTATAGCACATTCTAAACTAATTTACTCTGATACAGTTGTCATTTACTCTGATACAGTTAAAAATGTAAAGGTACTTATTATTTCCATGCCCGGTATTTTGTCATCATTAGAAAGGGAGAGATTGTAGATCCCTGGAATGATTTTGATGATTACAAAACATTAGAGCATACACTTGATACAGACACTTTTTAAATGTTTAAGAAGTTTTTGTAGGATTTTCATATGGACAATCATCCACCCTACAATTCTAAGAGCATTGGAATGAATTCATGTACTCAAAGAAAAAGTTTTACGTATTTAATAGCTCTAAGTAAATTCAATTGTATGATTATGTAAAAAGGCCAAATCAATGTAATTTTAAGTTTAAATATCTTAGAAGTTGCTTAGAAGTTGTTTGGAAGAAGTTTGGAAGAAGTTTGAAGCTTTTTGGAAGACTCTGAAGAAGTTTCACTCGAGCTGACTCAATTAAATAGAGTTGATACATTGTTTGGCATGGCACAAAAATTTTCTAATACACAACATTCAAGCCGACTCAATGAAGATCCGAGTCGACTCTCATAGAGTGGAAGATATTTGCTTCTGAGACTTCAGTCAATTGAGCCGACTCTAATCTAAAATGAGCCGACTCTTATAGATTGCAATTGTACTTCACTATCAATCCGAGCTGACTCGAAGTCTACGAGCCAACTCAAATCCTAGAATTTGAACAGTAATGGCTAGTTCCAGAATTTGAACTTCTTGATTCTAAAGCCTCCCAATAGCTAGTTTTTGACTTCCAAGGAATTCTAATGACCATATTCACCTGGGAACACTTCAAGAAGCTATAAATGAAGGATTTAAGTGAAGGAAAATGAACTTTTATAGAACTTTAAAGAGAATATTGAATGTTCTAAGAGCTTTCAAGTGAAAACTCAAGTTCACCAACAACTTTCCACCAACTTCTTGAGTTTATCTTTGAAGAGTTAAGAGAGCCTTGAAGAGCATTCAAGAAGCATTCAAGAAGGCCTTATTAAGAGCTTCAACTGCAACCATTCAATACATTGGATTTGTTTTTTGTGTTTCTTCTATTGTTAACTCTATTTTTGAGTTGTTACAAGTACAACATGTGGTTGTAGCTTGTGTGTTGGTTTTGGGTTATTGGTTAGCCTTGAAAACTAAGTTGGGTTGTTAGTGAGCCTGGAAAAACTAACTTTTTATTGGGTTTTGAATTGTGAGCCCGTAAGAAAATAATCCGGCTGTATTCGGGATGAATATAGTGAAAATCCCAAGTGTTCACCTTGGATAGTGGACGTAGGAGTTGGGTTGCTTCGAACCACTCTAAATTTTGTAGTGTTTGTGCTTGCTCTTGCTTTTGCATACTTATTTGCTTCCACTTGCAATACCCTATCACTTCACTCACCATACAAAGTTTTCAAAAGGCATATATTTGCTAAATTTTTTACTTACCCGGTTCACCCCCCCTCTTGGGTTGGCCAACTGGGCAACATATTTGAAGAATTGTAAGTCAAAAAAATATTGATAAGAGGCAAAAATAATTACTTAGAACTATAACTTCAAAGGATGGTATGGTATTGAATGAGTTGGTTCCATATTTATTTAATCAAAAGAGAAGCCGTGAGGACCTTAAAAGAATAATAATCCTATAAGAGTTGCCATTTACATGAATCGAACACCTAGGTTTTCAAATATTTGTTAGTTTTGCTTCGGGTGTCTCCTAGTGCTGCTTGCAAAAGATGTCCCACTTAATCGGAAGTTTTTTGGTGTAGAACACTCTAATGCTCAAGTTAGTCAGGTATTTAGGCAATAGTGGAGCTAAGAAGAGCTTGTTGTGAGTATGAGAATTTGTTAGGATAAAATGTGCATACTTTTGGGAAGGCCCCCTGATGCAAGATAAGTATGCGGATAAAAATGTAACTAACTTCTTCTTCTTCTTTTTCTCAAAGAAAATAGATAAATCATTAGCAATCAAAATGATAAATGTAAGCAAATATAACTAAGATCTAAATTTTAAGAGAAAAGAGCAATGATTAAAGTAAGTAGATCTTCCTAGCATATGTAGTGTGCTTTTTCTCTTAAGAAGCTAAGATTGAAGGTGATTGAGAAATCCCCTTCTTGACTAGGCTTCGCAATTCAAGTTCAAATCTAAGAAAACTCAAGAAAAAATATTTTTTATTAACAATAATGATCTTTTCAATAGATTTGTGAAGGTTTTACTTCATTGATCGCTCGATATGACCTTAGAGAAGTTAGGTAGTTGAAGGTGATTGAAACTCTAATCCATGGAAGAACTCCATGAATCCAGAATAAGGCATTGTCAGACATCATTTTAGGACAATGTCTTAGGTTGTGGAAGACATGTGGAGGGATGGTGGCATGTGGAAGTGTTTAGGATTTAGATTTCGGCACAAGAATGAGAACAGCCATAGAAAGAAGGGAAGCTTAGAGGGAGAGAGGGGAAGAACCAAGAGAGGAAGAAAATCTCTAGATTAGGAAAGAAAGCTATAGTTTTTTTTGCTCAAAAATTCATTCAATCTAAAAAAATCCAATACATAGGTATTTATAAGCAAAATAACAAGAGTTTAAAATAACCCACATGCTAACAATTTAAAACAATCCAAATGCTAACAAACAAATCCTACTTGAACTATAGGTGGCACCATCTTGTGATAAACTTGAACCATGTCTTGCATCAATCAATGGTTGCCATGTGGACTTTTTTAGCTAATCTTCTAAGACTCTGGATGTGGCTTAGCAAAGGGAATAGGTCTCCTAAATTTGGCACCAACCCTGGATAAGGGTTATCTAGATGTGGTGCCAACATAGTGTTTCATTCACTTGGGCTTCTTCATGGCTCAGACTAGGTGATTGAGACTCTCCTTTTAGTGGCATCAAGGACCATCAGGGTTCCAACTTGGGTGGTGATATAGTACAGATGTGGCATCCAAGTGGCATATATGGTGATCTGAAATAGTAGCTACTAAAAACTAACACACTAGAAAAATAATAACTTGCAAAAAATCTAAAACTCCTACTAATGAAGTTACAAGGTAGTTGAATCTGGCTTGGTCAAGCTAGATAGTGGCTTGAAACTGGAGCCTGCACCAATTTTCTTGGGATGAGAAAAACTCGGCTCTGATGAGTATAGTCCACTATGGCTCTAGAATTAGTCTAGCTAATCTGGATCGATCCTTTGCAATTCCTCTCGAGTGATTGATACATCCTTGAATTTAGGTCGGCCTCGTCATCAGATTAGATATCACTGATATCCATGCCTTCTAGTTGACATAACCTTCTTATCTAAAATTTTACTGATGCAATCATATTTTCTTGGAGTAGTGGGCCATGGGCACTCTAGGTGGGGTTCATTCTTAAGAAAAGGATTAGGCTCAAATAGATCAATGGGTATTGTTATTGGTTCCTTATATTTCATTAGATTCGATACATTAAATATTGAGCTTATAAAATATTCATAATGTAAACCTACAATGTTGGCATTCGATCTGAGTTTCTTCAAGATCTTGAAGGGTCCAACTCCATGCACATGAATTTTTTGATGGTTCTTGGTGGAAACTGCTCTGGCCTCACTCAAATCATTATAGTCTCCCTCAGCAAAGTTATAAGTCTACTATGTGAATCTGCAAGCTGCTTATACATTTGATTACTAACATTAATTTTGTTTTTAATGTATTCATGCAGATCCTTAAGATGCTGTGTAGATGACTCTACATCTTCTGATGACCTAGCATGCCATGGTAACAGAATTAAGTCTACTGGCTTGTGGGGATGATAACTATATATGATTTCAAATGGGCTCTTACTAATAGACCTATTTGATGAAAAACTAGGGCAGGGTTTCATGCATCAATTTTTTTTAAACTAGTGAAAGCATATTAGATTAAAACAATTATAATCACTAAATCATGCATTAGAACAATTCTAAAAACCTATCCTATAAGATCAAGACAAGACATGAATAGAGTATAGATGCTGAAATTAAAATAAGCATGCATCGATCTAAATGATGCATGCTATAGATCTAATATAAATTTATAAATAGGATCGGATACAATACCTCATCATGTGTCGATGAACACCACTGCTGATGGAGTATGGTAGATGGTCTAGATGTTACCTCGTAGCTACATAGAGTATCCATCCTCTATAAAAAGTTCACACGAAGCCCTGAAGGTCACCTTCCTTAGAGTGCTAGCTCCATGTGAAGGCCATGGATGGTTGATCTAAAATCTTTTCATCAATTTTATTTTGAGTCCTCCAAAAGTTGAGGATGTAGAGGACAAGGAGGATCAAGGGATGGAAGAAAAATGAAATCAAAATTAATTTTCTCTATTTTCTTTTTCTTCCTTTCTTTTTTTCTTCTCCCTAGCACCAAGAAGGAAGTCCCATGCTCTTCAAGAATTCTTGCACCAACCCCTTTAATTCTTTGTGATATTTTTTTCTTTATTCTCATGATGATTAGGCTTCTCTCTCTTGTCACACAACCCAGCAAAAACTGATTTAAAATAGGCATGGAGAAGGGTGGAAAAAAGGATAGAATTAGGACTCCTATCTAGATTAGGATAAAAGCTATAGTTTAAATTATATTCAATACCTAAACAATTGAAACTTAAAACTTTCTTTTAAATTTAAATAACTCAATCCTAATAAGAGAGCGAAGAGGGGAGGGTGTATATCACATTTTTGTGTGGAGAAATCTTCATGCAAAAATCCATTTTGGCATGGAGAAAACTGGTGGTGCAAGATAAAGTTTAACTTGGCCAAACCAGATTAAAAACTATATTAAAGCTCCTTTTAAAGTTTTTCTTGGATTAATTACAATTAGAATGGGTAAGAGGGAAGGCATTAATCATATTTTGGCATGAAGAATGTATACAGAAAAAATAATTTGGCATGGAGAAGGAAGTGGTGCAAGGGAGAAAATAATATTCTTAGTTTGACTTTGTCAACCTTAATTCTAATCTCAATTTAATTTGGTTTGACTAATTTAAATAGCTTGAACATAATTTAATTAGGATCCAATTAAATTAATTAATCAAAAATTAATTAAGTTCAAACTCAAATTAAATCAAGATCAAAATTTCTTAGTAATTAGGTCATCGAATAACCTAATCGGGTGAAACCAAATTTAATTGGATTTGTCCAAGTCTTTTTTCTCAATTAAATTGACCCAATTAGAAATCCAATCACTAGTTAATCATTCTAATATTAATTAATAATTATTTATTTATTTATTTATAAATTTTGTATAGGATTAATTGTTAATCATATTTATAATTTTGTCATTGGATGATTCTCAATTGTTGATCAGCCATCATGATCAATTTAAAACTTCTATTGTATGTGACCTCGTATATTTGAATCCTAAGCTAGTAGCTTAGAAATGATTTCTTGAACTAATCAATATGATGATCTAGCAATGGTGCCTAACATCCGGATAGGTCGAATGATGGCAAAGTGACATTCAAGAACCCAGGCTATCATTATCATATAATTCATCCCTTTGATCTAACACTCTAGATGAATTCAGAGTATACTGCCAACTCTGAATAAGTGCATCCAAATGTGTCTCAACATGCTAAATCCTATGACTCCTTACCATGATTACCTAAGCTTAGGTTTTGCTAAATTGAAATACTACCGAGCATATACTCCAGCAACTTGGAGTAGTAATCCTTTCTTGACTCAACACGACTTAACAAGAACTTGACTACACCTAAATACCTTTCATCACTGGATTAAAAATCCAAGTAGTCTAGCACCAAAGTATAGTAAGTTGCTTGCCAAGTCACTGTGATAGTCTTAGGTCAGAGGGATATTTATACCCATACCCTTTCTGTGAGATACTCTTGATAGTAGAGAACTCAACATAATTGGTTATTGTTCAGTGAGATATACTCCTACACTCACCTGCATGCCACATTAGTAACTCCACACTCCTTGGTGAAGAAGACAACCAACCTATATGATACATAATGACCTATTCTTGATAAATATTATATCCTAGGTAGCAACGTATCATTTGATCGTGAACTAATTTAAGAGCCACTCAATAAACTCTCCTTCATCGAATCAATATAGTTCTAAGGACTTCAACATATTAAAGTTCACAGATAGATGATAAACAGTGTTGAGCTACCAAAAATAATATTTATTTTATTAATAATTCATATACATTTACAAGATAGCTCAACCATCTACAACCCAGATACATGGCTTTAGGATACTTTTTTCAACAACTCTTACTTGGACTAGAGCCAATCGAGATAGTATCGTCTACCCATCTTCTACATTATGATATTTGAACTCTTTGATTCTGAGAATTTAGTAAATGGGTTAGCTAGGTTCTCCTTTCCGTTAATCTTCTTGTAGTCGACATCATCTTGTTTCATAATGTCTCGAATATGGTGGTAGCAACGTAAAATATGCTTGGTCCACTGATGTGCCTTCGATTCCTTTGCTTAAGCAAGGTCCAGTGCTATCACAATACAGAACAACTGGATCATGAATCAGGGTGCCACTTTAAGCTCGATGATGAACTTTTACAACCATACAGCTTTCTTTGTAGCATCAGATGTTGCAATGTACTCTACCTCGCAAATAGAATCAGCTACAATGTATTACTTAGAACTTTTTTAGCAAACAACTTCTCCATTAAGGGTAAAGACATAACCTAATACACTTTTGCTATCATCCCAGTCTGACTGAAAATTGAAATTAGTATAATCGACTAGTTTCAAGTCAGAATATTCATAAATCAACCATTGGTCTTTAGTATTTCTCAAATACTTAAGGATGGTTTTTATGACCTTTGAATGGTTCTCACCTGGATCATATTGGTATTTACTCACTACTCTTAGTGAGATGCCACCTCTAGTCATGCACATATCATGGCATATATAATGGATCCCACTGTCGAGGCATATAAAATTCTATTTATGTGCTCTCTCTCTTAAAAAGTTGTTAGACAAACCTTCTTAGAGAGTAATTCTATGACCTATCGGAAGATAACCTTTCTCAAAATTTACCATGCTGAACTACTTCAGCATAGTATCAATGTACATTGACTAGGATAACCCTAGCAACTTTTTTGATCCATCCTTATTCATCCCATGAATATAGGTTGCTTCTCCTAGGTCCTTCAAGGAGAATTAGGATGACAGCCAAACTTTTATTCCCTACATTACAAGAATATAATTCTCGATTAAGAGAATGTCATCCATATACAAAATAAGAAATATAATTACTGAACTATTAGCCCATTTGTATATGCAGGACTCTTCTCCATTCTTAATAAAGCCATATATTATGATCACTTTATCAAAATGAATCTTCCAACTCCGAGATGCCTGCTTCAATCCATAAATGGATCTTTGAAGCTTGCACACCTTTAATTCATCTATAGATGTGAATCCTTCAAGTTGTATCATATACCTCTTTTTCTAACTCTCTATTTAGAAAAGCATTTTAATATCTATTTGCCAAATCTCAAAATCAAGATACGTTGCTATCATAAGCATAATCTAAATAGACTTGAGCATTGCCATAGATGAAAACATCTCATCATAGTTAATACCATAATGTTGATGATGATCCTTGGCAACCATATGGGCTTTATAGGTCTCTACTCTCCCGTCTACACATCTTTTTCTTTTGAAAATCTATTTACACCTATGGGTTTAACCCCTTCATGTGGGTCAACGAGTGTCCATATATCATTAATTTTCATGGACTCCATTTTGGATTTCAGGGCTTTAAGCTATTTCTAAGAGTCAGAACTATACATTGCATCCATGTAGGTGATCGGATCCTCACTGTTTTTATCAAGTTCAATAGGATCTCCATCCTAGACAAAGAAACTGTAGTATCTATTCGGTTGACACGATATCTGTTGACTTTGGTTTTGATTATAACAAAATCCTTAAGTATATTTAAGTACTAATTATGCTTTAAGTATGTTAATCAGTTATAGGTACTCGAGATTTGAATTTAGAGAAGTTTCAGCAATGGTGCAGCCAAGTGTCGACTCATAAAATCCAAGTGTTGACTCAAAGTGTCGATTCATGAATAGTGAAGTGTTGACTCAAGGCTTGAGACCAAACAGGATATAGAACGTGGTGATCTCAGGAGTTTGGTCAAGTGTCGACTCACGGACTGAAGTGTTGACTCACCAGTGCAGAGCAAAAGACTTCAGAAGATATTTTTGGTCAAGGTCGACTCAAGAAAATGAAGTATCGACTCAAGGTGTCAACTCACAAAGATCAAGTATCGAAACTTGCTGTAACGGCTAGTTTTTCTGAAGTGCAGAACTTTTCCAACTTGGCTCCAATGGCTATAATTTATCCTCCAAACATCATAAATGGTCAAAAAGGTATGGAGGGCTATTTATACACCACTAAGCTCTTAGAGAAGAAAAGAATCCATGGTTTGAATGATAAATCCTTTGGTTTACAAGAAAAAATATGTAAAAGATTTTTAAGGATTCAATATTGAGAGTGTTGAGCCTCCAAGGATTCAAAGTGAAGAGGGAGCTTCCAAGAGAGGAATCTTCAAGCATCCATTAAAGCTTCTACAACATGGAGACAAGCTCAACACAACAATCAAGTACCTCAAAGATAAATCCACTTTTTGTAAGAAAGCTTTTATATTTTCATTATTATTCTGGTACTTGTATTGTTTACTAGTTTCTAGTATCTAGGTTATTGATGAGCCTATGTGATGAAAACCAACAAGGATTTTGACTTGTGAGCCTGTGAAAACAAGTTGGGTTGTTGGTTAGCCCAGAAAACCATCAAGGTTGTTGGTGAGCCTAGGTTCTTGGTTAGCCCATAAAACCAAGGGATTTTTGGTGAGCCCATGAAAACCAAGGGGTTCTTGGTTAGCCCACAAAATCAAGGAATTTTTGGTGAGCGCGTGAAAACTAAGGGGTTTTTGGTTCGCACGTGAAAACCAAGGGATTTTGACTTATGAGCCCGGGAAAATAAGTTGGGTTTGATTAGTGAGCCCGGAAAACTAATCGATTGTAATATAGTGTGATTATAGTGAATTTCCAACGAAAAACTTGGGAAGTGGATGTAGGTGCCTTGGAGTGCACCGAACCACTATAAATCTTTATGTGTTTGTGATTGTTTTTATTCTTGCATTGATTTCTTTATTTTTGCTACACTTTATTATCATGCTCACAAACATATATTTTGAATTGGCACATTATTTGAAGTATTGCAAAAAAGTTTTAAAGTCCAATTCACCCCCCCTCTTAGGTTGCATCATCATCCCTGGCCTATAATTGGTGTCAAACCCCGGTATTCTTCTTGAAATCTAACGATTTTGAGTTAAAGATCATGGCAGCCCAAGTTTGAAAATTTGAAATTTTGAATTTTTTGAAAAACTTTGAAAAGAGTTTACAAATTATATGTTGAGGGGGAGCTTTGAAAAATTATTTTTAGATTATATTTTGAAAGGGAGCTCAATATTTTTCATTACTACATTGCTCTATGCTTATTATTAATCCTTTGGAGAATGTTATATTTATTTTTGAGCTTACCTTATTTATATACTTAAAGGTTCTATCATTATCAAAAAGGAAGAGATTGTTGACTCTGGTTCTATGCTTATTATTAATCCTTTGGAGAATGTTATATTTATTTTTGAGCTTACCTTATTTATATACTTAAAGGTTCTATCATTATCAAAAAAGGAGAGATTGTTGACTCTGGTTTTGATTATAATAAAACACTTAAGTATATTAATCAGTTATAGGTACTCAAGATTTGAATTTAGAGAAGTTTTAGCACTGGTGCAGCCAAGTGTTTACTCATGAAATCTGATGGGGGACCCAAAACCCATCTAGGTTTTCTTTTAATTTTCTAGATTTTTTTTATTTCAGTTTAAATTTTTTATCCCTGCTATTCCGCCTACTCCTATTATCCCAGTGTTATTCCAGGTTTATCCATGTGTTATCCCGGATTATTCCATCTTCAACCTTATGATCCTGTAAAGTTTCTTTTCTATTTTTTTTTTTAAACCTAGCCCCCCTTGCACCAGATCCAGGCTGCCCGACCCCCGGCCAACCCCGCCGACTCACCATCAATGCTCGCCGGCCCCGCCATCGCCGGAAAGGCCAGCCGTCGCCGCCCATGCCCGTGGGAAGACGAACGGATGCGGGAAGCGTCCGTCCACCCACGTGCGGCCGTGCCATCCCGCCATCACCACCCTCCTGCTGCCTTGCCGCCCGCCGCCCCCTGGCCCTCGCGCGGCCGCCGGAGACCCCGCCGGTGCCTAGCCACCTCCCATGGCCACGATAGGCGAACGGCGCCCGTGACGCCCTGCGACACCTGTTCGCGCCATCGTGCTACTCTGTCGCCGCCGCCTGCCTGCCGCCCTGCCGCCCGCTGGCCCCCGCCCAGCCGGCAGGAGGCCTCGCTGGTGCCCAGCCACCGCCCATGGCCGTGGAAGGTGAACGGGTGCCCGTGATGCCCCGTGACGCCCGTCCGTGCCGCCGTGATGCCGTGCCACCCCGCTGCCCCCCCGTCGGTGCGCCGCCGTGCCACCCTGCCGACACGTTGCCATGCTGCCCTGCCGCCACCCGTCGGGCCGGCCACCGGAGATCCGGCCCCCCTGTCAGGCTTACTCGAGTCATCCCAATCCTTATCGACCTGACCATTTAACATAAGCAAGACATCCATATGGGTTCTCCTACAGCGCAAAGAACTCGACTCCGTCAAGTTTGTCGATGAAGCAAATCCTAGTCCACTGCTGGCTCTGATACCAATTTGATGCGGGGTGGACACGTGAATAAACCCAGGGTTATTCGGAAAAAGGGGAAGGCCTAAATCAAACTAAGACCGTGGGAGGGCTAAGAAGCCTCCCAGGACAAGGACGACTCGGAAACTAAATCCTAAAATGGCTGACCTCTTTTGTTTTCAAATTTTCTTAGTGGAGGTGGCGAAGGAAGGATGGGGATGGAAGACTGGGAACTGGAACTCATGGACCTTAGGACTCACCCTAACGAAGAGACCTCTCACCTCTAAGGCATTACGCCCACCTCGATACATGGAGGTGCTAGGATGAATCTCAAGGTCACAAGGGGAAACTGAGAGAGACATGAAGGTGGGAGAGAGAATGGAGATACCTGCGGCCTCCACCCCTCGACGTCCCGAAGGGTGAAGGCAAGACGGGACCTCACACCCCTCGACGTCCTTAAGGATGAAGGCAAGATGGGGCCTCACACCCCTCAACGTCCCGAAGGACGAAGGCAAATGGGCCTCAGCCCAGAACCACAACAAGGTTACAAACCCTCAAAAATTCAATTTCATTAACTTTATTACAAGAGAAGTATGGGTATTTATAGATTCCCATATCCCTTTTGAAATTTAAAATAAAATCCCTTGAAATCCTCCCTTGATTTTGAATTCAAATTCAAAAATCAAAAAAATCCCAAATTTCCCCTTTTAAACCCAACTTACATTCATGAAAAAATTTACCAAATAAATCCCTTTTATTTGAATTTTGAAATCCCCTCCGCTTTGAAATTCGTGCTGCTCCAAAAATCATGCAGAACAACTCCTCTTCCAGTTGCATTGAGAAGCATGCAAAACTTCTTTGGGTTGCTTTGAGAAGCATGCAGAAACTCTTCACGGTAGAGCAACAGGGGGGGTCTTCACGGCCGTGCAACAGGGGGGCCGGATCTCCGGTGGCCGACCTGGTGGGGCGGCACGGTGGTGCACGAGCGAGTGGGCGGGCGGCAATGGCGGGGCGGTACGGCGACACGACAACATGGACAGGCATCACGAGGCATCATGGGTGCCCATTCACCTTTCGCGGCCGTGGGTGGCGGCTGGGCACCAACGAGGCCTCCAGCCAGCCGGGCGGGGGCCAGCGGGCGGTAGGGCAGCAGGTGGGCGGTGGGGGAGTGGGGCGGCACAGCAGCGCGGATGGGCGTTACAGGGCATCATGGGCGCCCGTTCACCTTCCACGGTCGTGGGCGGCGGCTGGGCACCGGCAGGGTCTTCAGTGGCCAGGCGGGGGCCAAGGGGCGGCGGGCGACAGGGTAGCAGGAGGGCGGCGATGGCGAGATGGCACGGCCGCACGTGGGCGGACGAACGCCTCCCACGTCCGTTTGTCTTCCCACGGGCATGGGCGGTGGCGACCGGCTTTTCCGGCAAAGGCGGGGCCGGCGAGCACCGATGGCGGGTCGGCGAGGGTGGCCAGGGGTCGGGCAGCCCAGATCTGGTGGAAGGGGGGGCTAGGTTTTTAAAAAAAATAGAAAAGAAACTTTACAAGATCATAAGGTTGAAGATGGAATAATCCAGGATAACATGGGGATAAACATGGAATAACACTGGGATAATAGGAATAGGCGGAATAGCACGGATAAAAAACTTAAACTGAAATAAAAAAAAAAATCTAGAAAATTAAAAGAAAACCTAGATGGATTTCGGGTCCCCCATCACATCCCCAGATCCTAAGGTGTGAGAGTACTGGCTTATACCCGTCATTATTTTTTATGTCATTTTGTCTATAGATTTGCTAGGAACTCTATTTAGAATATAACAAGCTGATTCTAGTGTATATACCTAGAAGGAGATAGGTAGACTCGTATACCCTGTTGACCCCTGGATTGATTTTGATGATCATAAAATATTGGAGCATGTATATATTACAAATTCTTTCAATTACTTAAGAAGTTTTTGCAGGAAATTGGTTACCTTGACTTTAAATTGGTTTTCAATTTGGTTGAGAGGTAATTCAATTATGTATAGACTCTTATAGACTTTGAATTGTAAAAGCCCTAATTTTTTCAACTATGTAATCTTGTAAATGGGCTGTAAAATTGTAAACATAAGAGTGTATAGATTAGCTCTTGTTTGATTCAAGTGTTGAAAAATTTTGGAGAAGTTTGAAGCATCAATTGAAGTTTTGGTAAGAGCTGACTCATGGATCAAGAGCCGACTCCTTGTGGCACGGCACGAAGAAATTTTAGAGTTTCAGTATCTTGAGCTGACTCGTGTCCCAAGAGCTAACTCATGTCCCAAGAGCTGACTCGTAGAAGAATACATGTTTCTGAAGTCTAAAATCTCGAGCCGACTCGAGCTCCAAGAGCTGACTCGTCCAAAGTTATGATTTTTTGGTGAATGAGACTTCAAGCCGACTCTACCCTGAAGAGCCGACTCAAGGTATTTGTTGTCTTGAATTGATTGAAGGCACGAGCCAACTCCAGCTTGAAGAGCCGACTCATACAGAAATTTTGTTTGGGCTGTCTAAGACTTCGAGTCGACTCGTGGACCTCGAGTCGACTCGTGGACCTCGATCCGACTTGAGTGACCACTTTCTGCACTCTAACGACTAGTTGCTGAAAGTGATTTTTGAATTCCAAATGGTCTCCAACAGCTCTTTCATGAATCTCCAGGCCCTACAACGACCATATCTCATGAAAAACTATAAAAGGGATTACTTTTGATGAATTAAACAACTTTTTGAGAGATTATTATTGACGTATCTTGGGAATTTGAAGAGCCTTCAAGTCTTTCACCAACCTACTTCAAGAGCATTCAAGATAGGATTCATGACTTCACCAACTTCTCTTCATCATTGAATCCACTTATTGAAGAACTAAAGAAGCATCTTGAAGAGCATTAAATAGCATTCAAAGCTAGGCTTTATCTTGATCTACATCGGCAATATTTAAACAAACTTGATTTGTTGTGTAGTTGCTTTTTATTTCTCTCTATCTTTGTTTTCTCTCTAAGAACAGCAAGGGACTGTGTCTTAAGAGAGGGTTAAAGATTTTTAGGTGAACCTTGTAAAAACCTAAGTTGGGTTCTTGGTGATCCCAGTATAAAACCAAGTGTTAGGGTTTCTTTGGTGATCCCGTTTAAAACCAAAAGGAGTTTGGATTTCTTTGGTAATCCCGGTAGAACCAATGTGTATAGGTTTGGATTGTGAACCTGGTAAAATAATCCGACTGTATTCTGGTTAGGGGATATAGTGGAAATCCCAAGTGGTCCTTGGATAGTGGACGTAGGAGCCGGTTGGTTCGAACCACTATAAATTTTCTTGTGTTTGTGTTTGTGCTTACTTTAGCTTATTGCTTTTACTTAATTACTTCCGCATTGCATATTACACCACAACACTAAAAGAATTTCAAAGTGCACATAATTATGAAAAGTTTTTATAATCCTAATTCACCCCCCTCTTGGGAAGCCACATGGGCAACAAGTGGTATCAGAGCAGAGTCTCTGAAAATTACTTAGAGTAAAGATAGATGGCACATTCCATGAGCACTTCTTTGGCCGAAGGTCAATCCAGAAATCGACCTCCACTTTTCACGTGAACCAATTATACATACTAGAAGGCAAGAATGAAAATATACATTCAAGCCTTAGATTTTCATTTACGGAAAATTATCTTGAAAGGACCTCACACACTCACTGTTAGAGTTAATGATATTGAGGTTCCCAAACCAGAAGAGGAATGAGACGAAAATGATATGAAGTTAGCTGAGCTGAATGCCAAAGCTATGAATTTGTTGTATTGTTCTGTGGATTCAAATGAGTTTAATAGAATTTTAACTTGTAATTCTACTAAAAAATTTTGGAACAAGCTAGAGATTACACATGAAGGCATATCACAAGTTAAAACATCAAAAATCAATCTTCTTGTACATAACTATGAGTTATTTAAGATGGATCCTAGTGAGACTATATCTGCTATGTATACTCGCTTTACTGATATTATCAATGGTCTCAAAAGTCTTGGTAGGACTTACACTAATGCTGATCTTGTTCATAAAGTTTTGAGATCTTTGCCAGATAAATGGGAAGCTAAAGTAATAGCTATTCAAGAGGCAAAGGACCTGAATACCCTACCACTGGATGAGTTGCTTGGTTCACTAATTACACATGAATTAGCCATGCAACAAAGGACTGATGAAGATTCCAAAAGAAAGAAAGCTATAGCATTTAAAGCTACTGAGGAGGATAAGAATGAAGATTCAGATTCATCTGACGATGATAATCTTGAAAATAATAAGATAGCCTCTGTAATGAGAAAGTTTAAAAGGTTTATAGGCAGAAGAAGAACAAATAGATGGAGGAAGCCATTTAGAAAAGGAGATTTTGGGAGAGAAAGAGAAAAGGAGAAGGATAAAGATAAGGATCAAGCTCTAATCTGCTATGGATGCAAGAAACCGGGACATATCCATCCTGACTGTCCTGAAGCAAAGAAAAAGATGATCAACAGAAAGAAGGAGAAGGCAATGCTTACAGCATAAAGTGACAGCGACGAATCTATATCCACTGAAGATGATGAAGAAGGAAAAAAAACTGCACATATCTGTCTTATGAGTTTGGAGGATGAGGTAACTACTTCTGAACCTAATTTAGAATTTACATATGATGAACTGCATAATACATTTTATGAATTATTAGTAGAATACAAAAAGATTGGTTTGAAAATGAAAACTTTGAAAAATCATTATGATATAATCAAAAAGGATAAAAATGAATTTGGTGAAAGAAATAAGATTTTGTAAAGGGAA
Source organism: Areca catechu (assembly GCA_021397845.1). Taxonomy (NCBI): domain Eukaryota; kingdom Viridiplantae; phylum Streptophyta; class Magnoliopsida; order Arecales; family Arecaceae; genus Areca; species Areca catechu. The sequence continues at coordinate 78,559,984 of CM038050.1, forward strand.
TTAAGTCTAGTTTGTGAAAGACTTAAGACCACCCAATTTGAAAAAGAAGAGCTTCTTGAGAAAAACAAAGTTTTGCAAAATGAAAATGATAATTTAAAGAAAGAAGTTCAAAAGCTCAAGCCTTTGGTTAAAAAATTAATCCTAAGTTCCAACAAGCTTGAATTAATTTTGAAAGATCAAAGAGAGACAAATAACAAATTTGGAATTGGTTACAAAGATTCAATTTCAAACAAATTTTCTGCATCTACATCATATGTTCCTAAGTTTATTACTTCAAAACAATTTAGACCTAAATTTGCTTCATCGCATACTTTTTATTCAAAGCCAAGGATTGTATGCTATGCTTGTAATAATATTGGTCATAAGGCATTTGAGTGTCATTTGAAACATAATGACAAGAAGAAAATTAAGAATGTTTGGGTTCCAAAATGAACCATTTCCACTAACTTGCAAGGACCCAAGAAAGCTTGGGTACCTAAATCTATTACATAATTGTTTTACAGGGATATCTTGCAGCCACAAATATAAAGAAAAGATGGTACCTAGATAGTGGCTGTTCAAGACACATGATGGATGACAGATACAGCACGAAAGCTCTGATACCAAAAATGATGCAGAACGAAAGAGATGATGCGATGCGGAAGTAAATTAAAATTAATGTGTTTTTTTTATTTATTTATTTTCAGAAGTCGGCTTTGACTCAAAGTAAAGATAAACTAATGTTGAAAGAAACTAAGAAATGACAGAAAGCAATTAAAATGAGTGGATTATCAGAGTAACTCAGAAGTAGGATCGCTGGGGATTGAGAAACCCCCAGACCTAGGGTTTACTCCTCTTTCAAGAAACAGACGAAGAGAGAAGAGAAGGTTTTATACCTAACTGTGATATCTCTCATTGCTTCAATTGAAGGACACTCTCGAGCAGATTGTAGGATCCTTGGAGACGGGGTATCTTCGCAATGGATCCTCGGATTGTAGTCCTATGGCAAGGTTGGCCTTCTTCTCGAACTCAGGATCTGGAAGAAGAAGAACAAAAAAAAGAACCAGAAACTCAAAGAAAGACACTGACCTGAGTACTTAATGAAGATTATTGGATGTAGAAGTTCCGGAGATCTTGATACTGATCTGACTCTCCTTTGAACTGGCTCTGTAGTTGAAACAGTTGATCTGAACCTGGATGCTGGTGACCGGCTTCGATGTGGAAGAGAGGGGCCATGGGATGAAGATGGAAAATTAGGATTTGGTGGTGGTGGAGTAGAGATGGGTGGACTAAGCTAGGGTTTTGGAGTTGGAGATCTCACACCTCCTCAAGGTTCCTAGGGAACCCGGATTTACTCCCTCACGGAGCTCAACACCTGAATACAAGTGCGGAAGAGAGAAACACAAAGTTGCTCACACAGAAATTGATTTCATTCATCATCATTTTAAATTCAAGAGTTACATAGAGTTGAATATATAGACATAACAAAGAAATAAAATTTTATACATTTCCCATGTGGGACTAATAGGACTAACCCACACTTTAGGCATCAAATTCTCTTCCCAAGACTCCTTCCATGAGTGGGCAGCCCAAAAACTCCAAGAAAACTTGAAAATCAGCTCCAAATGGCAGGTTATGGGGGTGTCTCCTAGTATCTCTCCATGAATCAAGGATTTTCCCTTCATGGTTTGGCTCATTTGGACACCTCCTAGTCTTGCTCCACAAGTTTAGGCTTCTTCCTTTCATGGCTTTGGCACTTTTGGAAACTTTTGGGTGCCTCCTTGATTTTCTCCCCAAGACATGCTCTCTTCCCTTTTATAACTTGGATTTTTATGGAACATTGTGGGGCACCTCCTTGATCCTCTCTTCAAGAAAAATTCTTGCCATCCTGGCTTGGGTTTATCTGGAAAGAAGTTGTCTCCTCCTTGGATTGAGGTATCTTGATGGATTTCTCCCCCAAGTGGTGCAAGAAAAAAGAACCTGCTTACTTGAGGCATGGGGACCAAGGTACATTGGATGGAGATGTGGCAGGGAGTGTGGCACCCACTTGTAGCTGGAAAATGTGGTGCCCTATGGCAAAGGGAATGACACCTACCTGGGCCTTGGACTTGGACTGAGTCAACATGACCCAACAAAAATTGAAATGACAAAATTACAGACTCAAAATTGAGTTGATCAGGTCAACCCTTATTACAAAACCAGAAAATCCTAATTCTTCGGGCAAGGTCAATCAGAGATCCAGAAGGAGCCCTGAAGTTTTCTTCTGAGTCTGATGCCCGCACCAATGACATTGATCAATTCTTCATCCTAGAATAAAAAAATGGTGGAATGGTAATATTTGGTGATAATCGCAAAAGAAGGATAATCGGTATCAGTAAAATCAAAATTACTCCTTCTACATTTATTAAAAATATGTTACTGGTAGAAAAATTAAAACGTAATCTTTTGAGTATTAGTCAGCTTTGTGACGTTGGTTTTAATATTTTCTTCAAGTCTTCAATGTGTTTAGTAGTTGATCCACTTAACTTTAGTACTAAATTCATTGGACATAGACTTGATAATATTTATGTAGTAGATCTTAATGATCTGGCTATGTCATACAATACAAGTCTTGTAGAAATGAATGACAAGAGCAAGGAATCAAGTTTACTATGGTATAGGCGACTTGGACATGCTAATATGGACACTATAGCTAAACTTATTTCAAAGGATTTAGATAAAGGATTGCCAAAGTTTAAAGTTAATTTTGAGTATGTTTGCGATGCTTGTCAATTACGAAAGCAAGTGAGGGGGAGTTTTAAATCTAAAAACATTATTTCTACTACTAGACCCTTAGAGCTACTTCACATGGACCTATTTGGACCTACTAGAACTACAAGCCTATGTGGTATAAAATATGGCCTTGTGATTGTAGATGATTTTTCAAGATACACATAGGTTTTGTTTATTGCACATAAAGATGAAACTTTGAAAGTATTCAAAAAGTTTTATAAAAGAGTTTCAAATTTGAAAAATCTATCTGTTATTTCTATTCGTAGTGATCATGGCACTGAGTTTGAAAATCAATATTTTGATCATTTTTGCACAAAGCATGGTATTGACCATAACTTCTTAGCTCCTAGAACACCACAGCAAAATGGTGCTGTAGAGAGAAAGAATCATACTTTGGAAGAGATGTCCAGAACAATGCTTTATGAAGGAAATCTTCCAAAATACTTTTGGGCAGAAGCTGTAAATACTACTTGCTATATTTTGAATAGAGTTTTGATTAGACCTATCATTAGAAAAATCCCCTATGAACTGTGGAACTATAGAAAGCCTAATATCAAATATTTTCATGTTTTCGACTGTAAATATTTTGCTCTTAACAATGAAAAAGATAACCTTAGTAAATTTGATGCAAAATCCGATGAGGCTATTTTTCTTGGATATTCTTTAAATAGTAAAGCTTATCGAGTTTTCAACAAAAGAACTTTGACTGTAGAAGAATCAATATATGTTGTTTTCAATGAATCTGACATTTCATCTTCTAGAAAAAAAGATCATACTGATGATAATACAGGTACACTAGAACATGGACTGAAGGATTTGACTCTCAAAGATAAATAATCAAGTGAACCACAAGAAGAAGAGGTAAGCAAGAATCATGATGATATACCCAAAGAATGGAGGTATGTACACTCACATCTCAAAGAACTAATTATAGGAGACCCATCTTAAGGTGTTTGAACAAGAGCTGCACATAGAGATACACATGACTTGATTGCTTTTGTTTCTCATGTAGAACCACACACTATAGAAGAAGCTCAAACTAATCCTAATTGGATGTTAGCCATGCATGTTGAGTTAAACTAATTCAAGAGGAATAATGTTTGGATCCTAGTAGAAAGACCTAATGACTATCCTATTATAGGTACTATGTGAGTTTATAGAAATAAATTAGATGAGAAAGGAAATGTAATTAGAAATAAGGCTAGACTAGTAACACAAGGATATAATCAAGAAAAGGGAATAGATTTTGATGAAACTTATGTACTAGTAGCTAGGTTAGAAGCAATTAGATTACTATTAGAATATGAATGCTTTATGAGTTTTAAGTTATTTCAAATGGATGTAAAGAGTGCATTTTTAAATGGTCTTCTATCTGAAGAAGTTTTTGTCAAACAACCATCAGGTTTTATCGATCACATATTTTCAAATCATATTTTCAAATTGAATAAAGCTTTGTATGGTCTGAAACAAGCACCTAGAGCCTGGTATGATAGACTAAGTTTTTAATTGCAAATGATTTTGTAAGAGGTAGTGTTGACACCACACTGTTTATTCAAAAAAAAGATAATGATATTTTAGTTTTTCAAATCTATGTTGATGATATTATTTTTGGATCCGCTGATGAATCATTGTGTCAAGATTTTGCTAAGCTAATGCAAGGAGAATTTGAAATGAGCTTGATGGGTGAGCTAAGTTACTTCCTCGAGCTTCAAATCAAACAATCTAAGGAAGGTATCCTGATTAACCAGGCCAAATATATCAAGCAAAGAAATTGGGACACCCATGAATCCTGCATGTAGACTTGATAAAGATGAGAATGGCACAAATGTTGATCAAAAGTTGTACAGAGGTATGATCAATTCCTTACTTTATTTAACAGCTAGTAGACCTGATATTTTATTTAGTGTTTGTATGTGTGCACGTTTTCAATCTAATCCAAAAAAGTCATACATTATAGCTATCAAAAGAATCATTAAGTATCTTAAAGGCACATGCAATCTAGGTTTATGGTACTCTAAGCATACATCTTTGAAATTAATTAGTTATTCTGATGCCGATTATGGAGGCTGTAAAATTGATAGAAAAAGTACAAGTGGCACCTGTCAATTTCTAGGTGTTAACTTGATTTCATGGCACTGTCATAAACAGAACTCTGTAGCACTGTCTACTGCTGAGACAGAATATGTGGCTGCGGGGAGCTGTTGTACTCAAGTATTATGGATCAAGCAACAACTAGAAGATTATGGTGTTGTCCAATCTAAAATTCCTGTTAAATGTGATAATACTAGTGCTATTAACTTATCCAAAAATCCAATTCAGCATTATCGAACTAAGCACATAGAAATTAGATATCATTTTATTCGTGATCATGTTTTAAATAATGTTGTTGAGTTAGAATTTGTACCTACTAAAAATCAACTTGCTGACATTTTTACTAAACCCCTTAGTCAAGATAGATTTGAAAAGATTAGAGGCGAATTAGGCCTGTGTGACCCATTCTGAATATTTTGACCTGATTTTCTGAAAAATAAGAAAAAATTATCTAGACATTTCAAATTTTCTTCTAGAGCTAATGACAACCTATTTTAGTGATAAGAATCCCTTAGAAATTAATTTTACCTGTTTTTGAGTTATGAGCTGAGTTTTAGCTTTAGCCGACTCGAGTTACCAGGTGGTTCGGCGAGCCGACTCAAGAGTCGGGCCGAGGGTTTTTAAATAGGGTTCCATAGGTTTGAAATCACTATTTCTTTCCTTATTTCTCACTTTCCCTTAGTCGACTCCTCTCCCTAACCTAGGAAAAGCTCCTAGAACACCTCCTAAACCCTCCAAAATCCTAATCTAAGCTAGATGGCCCCTCGAAAGGCCATGGCCAAAAAACCTAGGAGAGTGGTTCAATCAGTGGTGGAGGAAAGAAGGACAAAGCGATGGTTGGATACTTCAAATCCGGAAAAGGAACATCAAATAGAGCATGAAGAAGAGCAAGAGGCACCAAGGCAAGTAATATTAATGGAAAATAGACAAGTTACATTGGGTAGATGCATAGATTTTAATTTCCTAGAACAAGAAAATTTGCATATTGGTAATTGGTTGGTTAAACAAGGTTGGAAAGACTTCTGTATGCTCAATCTTCCCACTTATCCAAACCTTGTTAGGCATTTTTATGAGAACATGTCCTTGGGTGCATTTTACATTGAAGGTACTATGAAGGGTAAGCATATTGAAATCAGTGAACGGAAGTTGTCTAGTGTTCTTCATATACCAAAAGAAGGTGAGAGCTACATAGTGTTGAAGGACAAGCAAAAGACTTTGAGACTAGTACTTGAGAGGACAAATATGAAAGGTGTTGTTCATGTTAATGCAAACCAATTGTCTTTGGAAAGGAGATTATTGCATAATATTATTAACCGTATCTTTTTGCCCTAGACGGAGAGGTTTGACTAGGTTAGTGAGCGCGACCTACTCTTCATGAGATGCTTGGTTGAGGGGGAGGCCCTCAATTTACCATTCATTATGTTATCACAGATGAGGGAAGCTGCTCTTAGGGCACGAGCATGTCTTCCATACGGGATGGTATTTATCCTACTATTTCAGGATGCCCTAGTTGATTTGTCTGGAGAGGACAGCAGACTACTTTTACACATAAACAAATACAATCTAAAATCTTTGACCTGGATGGGATTTATTAAGGTTGAGGGTCACTGGATTAGGAAGAGCTCAGGTCTTCCAGTGACTCATTCAGAGGATGATTCAGATGAGGATGCTCAGGTAGTACAGGGACATGGTGTAGAGGTAGAGACACATGTTGACGAGGCTGGACCCTCAGAGCCAGCTCCTTCTACTCCTCGATCACCTGTCAGAGGATCGACAGCTATTGGACCAGGTGATGATGACCGATTGCAGCATGTACTGGATGAGATCTCGATCTTCACAGAGGGAGATCCGAGACTGATGCCAAGATACCTGCACTTCAGTCAGAGATGCACCAGGGCTTCCAGGATATCATGGCTATTCTTTGATAGCTTGCAGCAGCTAGTCAGTCTATACTGACTACTTCTACAGTAGCACCTGACACTGGAACAGATTGCGGGCAGGGACAGGCAGCACACTTCAGAGACATTCCTTCTGAGACCACTCCTGCTGAGGCTGAGGCTGATACCAAGATTCCAAGATCTAACGTTGGAGACACTCCGGCGACAGAGATATTGTCTACCACCAGTACTCTAGCCTTATCTTTTGATCCTCCTACTGCCAGACCCACTCCTATTGTGATTTCCTCTGAATTCGAAGTTAAAGCTAAAGCCAAAACCAAAACCTCTAGGACTACTACACCTGTTAGGACTAGACTCAGGGATCTTAGGCCTAGGTTCCCTAAGTTCAGGCCTGCTCCTGGCATTTTAGAGGCCGGTTCCTCCTCTAGTGAGGAAGACCCTAGTGATGATGACCCCAGTCCATCCTTTTGATGTTTTAGTCTATCCTTTTGATGTTTTTAGGACTTTATGTTTGTCATGTTTTGTTGTTGTAATACTATTTTTGTCATGCCGAGGCACTTTTGCACTCATGTACTGACCTTTTATATATATATATATGACTTTTTATGATACATGTCTTTTTATGATATACATTGTGAATGATTTTCCGTGAATGAATGTTCTTCTATTCTATATACCTTTTGTTGATGACAAAAAGGGGAGAAGGGAGAAAATATGAATGTGCATGAAAATATGAAGATATGAATGAAAATGTGAATAAAATGTACATAAATGTGAATATGAAAATGAATATGTATGAAAATTTGAAATATGAAGAAATGTTATTACAATAGTAAGGGGGAGCTTATCTTAAGTGTTTGTTAAGTTTTCATGAAACTTACTTCAAATACTAGTTAATTCTGTGAAGTTTCAATATGCAATACATTTGATACATTATGTTTTGATATATTATGTTTCAATACTTAATACACATATGATACAGATGAAACATTATATTGATACAGATGATACATTGTATTAACACTTATCAATTCAACAATTTGATACTCAATTTGATTTGATACACACTATGTTAAATATCATTTGATACATGTGAATATGATACACAGTAATTGTAAAGTGTTTTTAAATCCTGTTCATGCCCAATGTTTTGTCATCATCAAAAAGGGGGAGATTGTTGATCCCTGGAATGATTTTGATGATCACAAAACATTGGAGCATATATATGTTACTAATTCTTTCAATTACTTAAGAAGTTTTTGCAGGAAATTGGTTACCTTTAGTTTAAATTGGTTTTCAAATTGGTTGAGAGGTAATTTAATTGTGTATAAACTCTTATGGACTTTGAATTGTAAAAGCCCTAATTTTTTCAACTATGTAATATTGTAAATGGACTGTAAAATTGTAAAAAAAAGTGTATAGATTAGCTCTTGTTTGGTTCAAGTGTTGAAGAATTTTGGAGAAGTTTGAAGCATCAATTAAAGTTTTGGCAAGAGCTGACTCATGGATCAAGAGCCGACTCCTTGTGGCACGGCATGAAGAAATTTCAGAGTTTCGGTATCTCGAGCCAACTCGTGTCCCAAGAGCCGACTTGTGAAAGAATACATGTTTCTGAAGTTTGAAATCTTGAGCCAACTCGAGCTCCAAGAGCCGACTCATCCAGAGTTATGATTTTTTGGTGACTGAGACTTCGAGCCGACTCTGCCCTGAAGAGCCGACTCAAGGTATTTGTTGTCTTGAATTGATTGAAGGCACGAGCTGACTCCAGCTTGAAGAGCCGACTCGTACATAAATTTTGTTTGGGCTATCTGAGACTTCGAGCCGACTCGTAAACCTCGAGCCAACTCGAGTGACCATTTTCTGCACTCTAATGGCTAATTGCTGAAAGTGATTTTTGAATTCCAAATGATCTCCAATAGCTCTTTCATGAATCCCTAGGCCCTACAATGCCCATATCCCATAGAAAACTATAAAAGGGATTACTTTTGATGGATTAAACAATTTTTTGAGAGATTATTATTGACTTATCTTGGGAATTCGAAAAGCCTTCAAGTCTTTCACCAAACTACTTCAAGAGTATTCAAAATAGGATTCATGACTTCACCAACTTCTCTTCATCATTGAATCCACTTATTGAAGAAGCAAAGAAGAAACTTGAAGAGCATTAAAGAGCATTCAAAGCTAGGCTTCATCTTGATCTACATTGGCAACATTTAAACAAACTCGGTTTATTGTGTAGTTGTTTTTTATTTCTCTCTATCTTTGTTTTCTTTCTAAGAACAGCAAGGGGCTATGTTTTAAGAGAGGGTTAAAGATTTTTAGGTGAACCTTGTGAAAACCTAAATTGGGTTCTTGGTGATCTCGGAATAAAACCAAGTGCTAGGGTTTCTTTGGTGATCCCATTTAAAATCAAAGGAAGTTTGGGTTTCTTTGGTAATCCCGGTAAAACCAAAGTGTATAGGTTTAGATTGTGAGTCTAGTAAAACAATCCGACTGTCTTCCGATTGGGAGATATAGTGGAAATCCCAAGTGGTCCTTGGGTAGTGGACGTAGGAGCTGGTTGCTACGAACCACTCTAAATTTTCTTGTGTTTGTGTTTGTGTTTGTGTTTGTGCTTACTTTAGTTTATTGCTTTTACTTAATTACTTCCGCATTACATATTGTACCACAATACTAAAAGAATTTCAAAGTGCACATAATTATGAAAAATATTTATAATCCTAATTCACCCCCCTCTTGGAAAGCCACCTGGGAAACATACCCTATCATAGACTAAACTATGTCTAACAAGGTTCGATTCCTTCTTTTAGACATTCTATTATGCCCGGGTATCCTAGGAGGAGTACATTGCGAGAGAATCCCATTCACTTCCAAATATATTATAAACTCACTAGTAAGATATTCACCTCCTCAATCAGATCGAAGGGTTTTGATATACTTGCTAGCTTGTTTCACTATTTCATTACAAAATTGTTTGAACATCTCAAATGACTCAAACTTTATCTCATTAAGTAGATGTACCTATGTCTCGATGGTCATAAAAAAACATGATGAAGTAGTTATATCCACCTATGGCTAAAGTGTTCATGGGTCCACATATATCAGTATGTATTAGACTCATGACCGCAATGGCTATTTCATCCTTTCTAGTAAAAGGTGACTTAGTCATCTTTCCAAGAAGATAGGATTCGTAGGTCGGCAATGATTCAAAATCATTGACCTTGAGGATTTCTTCTTTAAATTAACTATTCATCCTATTATTGTTGATATGAACTAGCCTACAATGCCAAAGGTAGACATCAAACACATTTTCTATCCTAGAGCAATTGTTGGATGTGTACATTATAATCACAAGCTGTGATAATATATAAATATCATTCTTCAATTATCCATGGATTATAGTAACACCATTCAAAATGATATCATAATAACTATCTTTTATCGATAAATGATAACCATTTTTAGCTAAAAGGCCTACAAAGATCACATTCAATAAAAATCTAGGACAATAGTGATAATCACCTAAAATAATGACACTAAAATCAAAAACAAGCTTAACAATTTCTATAGCTCGAACAGGAATAGATCTTCCATCTTCAATGTTCAGGAAGTTCTCACTGTTGACTCCTTGAGTGATTTTGATGATAACAAAATATTGAAGCATGCATTTATCTTACTAAAAACTCTTCAAGTGCATTACAAGTTTTTGTGGGATGATCTTAATGCCCAATTACAACTCCTATAACCTTGTTATATGTCATGTGTAATGTTGTAAAAGTTTCATGTAAAGAAGAACCCAAAGAAAGATTGATGTAATATTCATTAAAAAGGGTTACTTCTATGTGTTTTTCAAGCTTAAATTTCTTTAGAATTTGTTGTTAGTTGAGTTAGGAAGAGTCTTAAGTGTTGAAGAGCTACTGGATGAGTTCTGGAGAAGAGTTAAAATTTTTATTGGAAATTCACTCGAGTCGACTCGTGTAAAAAGAGCCGACTCTAATCCATGGCATGGTTGAAGGATTCTAGCATGCAGAGATCCGAGCCAACTCGAAGGAACTCGAGCCAACTCTTCCAGAGCTTCATTTCTTGAATCAAAAAGGCGAGCCGATCTGAAGGCAATCCGAGCTAACTCAACCATTCAGTTAGACATCCGAGTCAACCCTTCAGGCATCCGAGCCGACTCCTCCAGAGTCCAAGAAAAATTAGTTATGAGAGAACAACCAAGCGAGCCGATACTACTGAGGCAAGCCGACTTCTCTAGAGTACAACTTTGAAGACCTGAGGATCCAAGCAGACTTGATTGAGGTGAGCTGACTCAACCAGAGTAAGGAATCATCGACATTGAGGATCCGAGCCAACTCGATTATGGTGAGCCAACTCGACCAGAGTGAAGAATCAACTCTCTAAGGATCCGAGCCAACTCAAAGAATCCGAGTCAACTCGAACATCGATTCCAGGCAAGTAACGGCTAGTTCCAGAACTTTATTTTTGAATATAAAAAGTACTCCAACGATCAAATGTCAAGTTTCAATGATCTACAATGCTATATCCACCCAAGAAGAGTACAAGACTCTATAAATGAGGAATTTGGATAACCTTTGAAAAAGCTAATGCATGATTGAACATTAAATGAGCTTGTGAGCAAGAGAGCATAAAAAGAACATTCAAGTCAACCTTCAAGTCTTCACCAACTCCAATCAGAAGCTTGAAGCACTTATTGAGGAAGAAGAAGAAGCCATTGAAGTGCATTAAAGTGCATTTAAGAAGGCTTCTCTTGAGCTGCAACTACAACCATCAGACAACTTGGGTTTATCATTAGTTGCTTACTTTCTTTTAACTCTTTGTGAGTTTATGGGTTATTGGTGAGCCCAGTTTAAAAACCAAGTTGGGTTGTTAATGATCCTATTTTAAAACTAACGTTGTAAGAATTTTTGGTGAGCCCGGTCTAAACCAAGGTTGGGTTCTTGGTGATCCTGTTGAAAACCAAGTGTTGGGTTTTGGATTGTGAGCTTGGTAAAATAATCCAACTGTGTTCCAGTAGTGAATATAGTAGAAGTCCCAAGTGGTATCTTGGATAGTGGCGTAGGAGCGAGGGTGCTCCGAACCACTATAAATTTGCTGTGTTTACAATATGCTTTTCTGTTTGTGTTTGCTTCCGCTCTTAATTATTTGAAACACAGCACCTCCACACTAAAGAAGATTTAAAGGAGCACATATCTATTCAAATTTTTTAAATTCCTAATTCAACCCCCTCTTGGAAAGCCACTTGGGCAACAACTGGTATCAGAGCAGAGTCTCTGAACTTAATTAGAGTAAAGATTAATGGCTCATCCCATGAGTACTTCTTTGGCCGAATGACGCTGGACACAGACTCGATGTACCCTGGGTTATTTAGAAAAGGGAAACACCTAAACAAACTAGGACCGTAGGAGGGCTAAGAAGCCTCATGGGATTAGGGCGAAACTGAAACTAAAATTCTAAAATAGCTGATCTCTTTTGTTTTCAATTTTCTTGGTGGAGGTGGCGAAGGAAGGATGGAGATGGGAGACTGGGAACGGGAACTCATGGCCCTGGGACTCACTCTAAGGGGAGACGCACACAGAAAGTCAGGGATCAAAGCACACAGCTACCCTGAGCTCTCCTCGAACCCATAATGCACACAGCAGGGCTCTCATAGATGCCTCACTCATCGAATCCATAATGCACACAGCAGGGCTCTCAACAGCACATAGCAAAGGAATCCCGCTTGGATGACTCTCAGATGACATGAGGTGATAAGAAGATAGGATAGGGGATAACTAGGGCTTCACACCCCTCATCGAATCCATAATGCACATGCAGGGAACGAAGGCAAAACGGGCCTCAGTCCAGAACCAGAACTAGTGGCCAAAAATTTCTTATCAATAATCACTTAAAACAAGAGGGGAGGGGTCTTTATATAGACAAACAAAACCCCTCACTTACTTAGCCTCCAAGTAAACCTAAAAAGAAAAATAAGTCACATCAAAATCCATGCTACATCAAAATTGATGTTGATATGCTTTGAGAAGCATGTTAGCTTGATGGAGTGCTTTAAAAAGCATGCCACTTGGACTGCTCCAGAAAGCATGCAAACTCTTCTAGCCAACGTGACAAAAGAGGATCGATCTCCGCCAAGCACCGGCGGACGGTCGGTGACCGGGAAGCAGGCAGCGAACGGGGCCGGCTGATGGCAAGCGATCGACGGTGGGCGGCGAGCTGCAGGCGGTGTGGCGGCACAGGATGGGCACGGCATGCGCTGGGCGTGCCGTTTGGTCTCCCACGACCTTGGGGACCCCCCTAGGCGCCGGCGAGGTCTTCGGTGGCCGAGCGTGGGCCGACGAATGGCGGGACGGTGGCGGACGGAGGGCGGCGATGAGGCGGCGAACAACGGCGGCAATTGATGACACGGTCGCACGTGGTGTCACGGCACGTCGTGCATGCCATTTCATCTTCCCGTGGGTGTGGGGCCCAAGGGCACCGACGAGGACTCCAGTGGCCAGGCGTGGGCTGGCGGACGGTGGGCGGGCGGCCGACGTTGGCGGTTGGACTTCTCATGGCCATCCCTTCATCTTCCACAAGCGGGGGCGACGAACGTTGGGTTTCCAACGAGGGCGAGGCCGACGGGCAATGGCGAGCGGGCCGACGGAGGCGGCCAGCGGTCGGAAAGCCCGGATCTGGGGTGGCGGGGCAGTGGCTAGGGTTTGGAAAGTTTTTTTTTAAATCACGGGATGAAGATGGAATAAGGCAGGAATAAGGTGGGGATAAGTTTGGGATAAAGCTGGAATAGTGGGAATATGTGGAATAGTGGGAATAGACAAAAATAAAAATGCGAGAAAATAAGAAAAAATAGAAAAAGAATCCGGACCTACCCTGGATCCCATCATTCTCCTCGACCGTGAAGAACTCAACTCCGTCAAGTTCGAAAAATGGAGCACTCCCTAATCCACAACTCGCTCTAATACCAAATTGATGCGGGACTAATCCTAGACTAATGAGGTTAACCTTATGAGGTTGAGATCTATCTACATGGTTTGCATAATAGAAGGATGGGTTACTAATCTCAGGGAAGATGTCCTTAATGAAAACTATAGGAGGGGGCTCATCCTTGGGATGCTGATCCAAAGAGATCTGGTCCTTAATAAATTCTTCTGGTTCCTGTATTTTAGGACTGGACTCTAAAATTTGGCTCTCCTCTATGGTTCCCTTAGGTAAGGTTCTAGCAGCAATCTCTGGGTTCTCTTCCTCTAATTGTTCTTCCACTATAGCTTTAGGCTAGGTATAGTCAGGTTCAAGTAACTCTAAATTTGCTTCTACCTGGGTACCTATGGGGTCAACTACTTCTAGGTCTTCAATAGGTGTCTCCTCTTCTCCCTCATACTCATCCGCTAAGTTCACATCAACTTCATACACTTCCATGTTAATGTAAGCCTTGTCAATCAAAGGGATGGTAGGTGGTAGGGGAAGGTCGGCTAAGGGAAAATTGGCTAGGTCCTGGTTTCTGATTATGGGCACTACTCCTAGTAGGTTCAAGTTGCCTAAGGGGTAGTGGCTTACTACTGGGCTCATATTTAGGGGTACTAATCCTATGGGGTTCAAGTTGACTAGGAGAAACCTGACTAGTACTAGGCAGATACCTAGGGGTTATGGGCTCCCTGGGCTTATAGGATAAGGGTGCAGATCTATGGGTCATGGGATTATAGGATCTGGGGTCATGGGATTTGGGTTCAGCTCTATGAGTCTTGGGTCTACTGGGCTCATAGGATCTGGGCTCATAGGTTCTAGAGTCATAGGATTTGGAGTCATAAGATCTATGGGTTGTGGGTATACTAGGCTTATAGGGAGTGGGTGCATAGGACCTATGTTCATAGGTTTTGGGTACATAGGTTCTAGGTTCATATAATTTGGGTAGTGTGGATATGGGTGGCTCAGGTTTGGATCTTGTCTGAGTCCTGCAGATTTTCTCTAGGGTTCCTATCCAAACATCTACTTGATCAAATTTATTGGCTAAATGGTCAAGTCTATTATGGGTTCGGGTATCGAACTGGGTCAACTGAGTCATCTAGGTAGTTATCTGGGTAGTCATCTGGGCCATTTGGTCAGCAAGGGCTTTAATCTGGGCTTCAAGATCATCCATGGATTCAGACAAAAGTGGAGATGGAGGATGAAATGATGCTCCTGATCTAGTGCTCATGCAAGACTCAATACTGACTCGACTACAGCTGCCTAGACCTAGAGTCCAAAACTAGATGCTCAATCAGGGTGGCAAGCTAGCCTATAGTAATCCTGTACTCAGCCAGGCAGGTGTAAGGGGAGTGTTAGGTCCCTGATTACCAATCCTAGACACCAATCAGAGATTAGCCAGGTAGAAGGACCAGCACACAAGCCCTTTAGGATTGAATCCCTGAACCACCATTCTAGACACTAAGCACAAGGCACACACAGGTTAGCTTGACACAGTGATCTGACACTTTGCCCGGACCCGACTAGTTGGTGTCCCTAGCCCACTAGGGCAAATTAAGTCTAAAGATTTTAAGTTAGGCTTGGAACTGAATACAGGGGATGTGGTTTTGGGCTAAGGAGAGGTGATCAAATCCTCCCCCCATCTGACATAGCAAGAGTGCCCTTAAAAGGTAGTTTATGCGATGATGGTAGGCAGATGATGCAAAATTAGGGTTTAAGTATTTTTAAGAGTTTTTTTGATTATATGTAATTTTTTTTTATATTTTGGTATTTTCTTAAATAGAAGAAAACTTGTAAATTATGGCCTAATATGCAGGAAATATACTAAAATTAAAAGATATGAAAAAGAGATGCTAAACAAAACCCTAAACCTTCCAAAGTTGTCTTGCTGAAAAAATAGAGCTAAAAGTTTATAAGCTATATTTTGGTTTGGAGAGACTGTACAGACCAAAATAAAATCTGCAGAAATTTTGTAAAATACTTTGAATTAATATGAATCCAACAAAATACAAATCAAAATTTTTGAAGTTCTGAGTAGGGAGAAACAATTAAAAGAACATTGCATATACAGACTATGAAGGGTGCAGAAAACGAGCCCTAATCTATGCTCCACCGCCCCTGCCCATGGAAGACGAAGGGACGGCTGTGGGGGTGATGGTTGGACTTCCCATGGCCGTCCCTTCATCTTCCATGGGAGGGGGCGGCGGATGCCAGGTTTTCGGTGAGGGCGGGGCCGACGGGCATCGGCGAATGGGCCGGCGAAGGCGACCGGGGGTCGGGCAGCTCGGATCTGGGGCGGCGGGGTGGCGACTAGGGTTTAGAAAGATTTTTTTAAAATCACAAGATGAAGATGGAATAAGGTAGGAATAAGATGGGGATAAGTTTGGGATAAAGCTGGAATAGCGGGAATAGGTGGAATAGCGGGAATAGGTAAAAATAAAAAAATGCGAGAAAATAAAAAAAAATAGAAAAAGAATCTGGACCTGCCCTGGATCCCATCACCGAAGGCCAATCCACTAATAGACCTCCACTGTTCATTGACATGAATTATTCTTACTGGAAAGATAGAATGAAGATATATATTCAAGCTATTGATTTTCAATTATGGAAGGTCATTCTTAAGGGTCCATAAATATCCATAATTAAAGTTGATGGCATGGATGTCCCAAAACCTAAAGAGGATTGGGATGATCATGACATAAAAATGGGTGAACTGAATGCCAAAGCCATGAACTTACTATATTGTGCTTTGGATGCAAATGAGTTCAATCAAATTTTTGTTTGCTCATCTACAAAAAAAAAATTGGTATAAACTTGAAGTGACCCATGAAAGAACATTCCAAGTGAAGATCTCAAAAATCAATCTTCTAGTACATAACTATGAATTATTTAAGATGGAGCAAAATGAAACTATCTCTACCATGTTTTCATGGTTTACAGATATTATTAATGGTTTGAAAAGTCTTGTCAAGGTTTATTCTAATGCTGACTTAGTATAGAAGATTCTAAGATCACTTCCAGATAAATGGGATCCCAAAGTAACTGCCATCCAGGAAGCAAAAGATCTAAACACACTAGCTCTGGATGGCTGCTGGGTTCTCTTATCATACATGAACTGGCCATGCAGCATAGGAATGAATATGAATAGAAAAAGAAGAAAACTATTGCCTTCAAAGCTGCATCGAAATCAAAGAAACAAGATGAGGAATCGAAAGATGACTACTCCTCCTCCGAAGATGACTTAGAGGATGAAGATTTAAAAGATTTATGGAAAAGAAGAAGAAGAAGAAAGGTGAACACAGTAAGGACAAGGAAAGAGAAAAAGAAAAGGATCAAATTCCCACATGTTATGAATGTAAGAAACCTAGGCATATTTGTCCCGATTGTCCTCTATTAAAGAAAATGTTTAAGAAGAAGAAGAAGAAAGCGATGGTTGCTACTTGGAGTGACAGTGAGGAGTCGACTTCAACGAAAGAGGAAGAGACCACAAAAATTACCAATCTTGTCTTATGGGTCTCAAAGATGAGGTAGTGTCCCCTGAACCTTAAGCTGAATTTACTTTTGATGAACTAAATTCTGCATTCCATGATTTGCTTTCAGAATTTAAAAAGGCTGGAATAAAAATTAGAGCTTTAAAAAATAATAATGATTCTTTGTTGAAAGAGAAGGAAGAGATTTCAGAAAAGAATAAATTATTACAAAAAGAATTAACTATCTTTTCTGAAAATAACAAAGCTTTGGAAATTGAGAAAAATCTATATCTTAAGAAAAACAAAGCTTTGATTGTTGAAAATAATAATTTGAAAAAGGAGATGGAAAAACTCAAGCCTTTGGTTGAAAAGCTTACTTTAAGTTCAAATAAGCTTGAGTTGATTTTGAAAGAGCAAAAAATTTCAAGTAACAAGGCTGGAATCGGTTATAATTCTTCGAATTCAAATAGAATTTCAGCTACTAGATTTGTATCCTCAAAAGCATTTGTACCAAATTCTATTTCTCAAAATGCTTTTGTATCACATGGTTCTACATCTGTATCACATGCTTCTACATCTGATCACATGCTTCTACATCTAGAACTTCAAAATTTACATCTTTTCAAAATACTTGAATTATTTGTTATGCTTGTCATGGGGTTGGACACAATTTTTTTCAATGTGATTTGTTAAAGAAAAATGGAAATACAAGGAATAGAATTAGAAAGATTTGAGTTCCCAAAGGAACCACCTCTGCTAACCTGCAAGGACCCAAGGTAGCTTGGGTACCTAAAAGAACTGCTTGATTATTTTGCAGGAATGTCTTGCAGCCCAAAAAATGAAGAAAAAATGATATCTGGACAGTGGTTGTTCAAGACATATGATGGGTAACATCGATTAATTCATCATCCTAAAGATGAAAGAAGGAGGTTTGGTAACTTTTGGAGATAATGACAAGGAAAAAATAATCGGTATTGGTAAGATCAAAATAAACCCCTCTACTTTATTAAAAATGTATTGCTAGTAGATAAATTGAAGCATAATTTGTTAAGTATTAGTCAATTGTGTGATAAAGGCTTCAAGGTTGTCTTTGAATCATCTATGTATATAGTAACAAACTCACTTAATTCTAGCAACAAATTCATTTGACACGGACTTGAAAATATTTACATGGTAGATTTGAATGATCTAGCCATGTCTGGTAGTTCCAGTCTAGTAGCAATGAATGCTAAGACCAAAGAGTCTTGTTTACTTTGGCATAGACGATTAGGTCATGCTAGCATGCATACTATTGCCAAATTGATTTCTAAGAATCTTGTTAGAGGTTTACCTAAATTTAAAGTTGATTTTGAACTTATTTGCGATGCTTGCAAAATTGGTAAACAAACTAAGGAGAGTTTTAAATCTAAAAATATGATTTTAACTTCTAGACCCCTTGATCTACTTCACAAGGATTTATTTGGACCAACTAGGACCACAAGCCTAGGTGGTATAAAATATGCACTTGTGATAGTAGATGATTTTTCAAGGTTTACATGGGTCTTTTTTATTGCACATATAGATGAAACTTTTAAAGTTTTTCAAAAATTTCATAAAAAAGTTTCAAACGAGAAAAACTTTTTAATTATTTCTATTAGAAATGATCACGGCACAGAATTTGAAAATCAGTTTTTTGATAATTATTGCATAGAAAATAGTATTGATCATAACTTCTTTGCTTCTAGAACACCACAACAAAATGATGTTGTAGAGAGAAAAAATAGGACTTTGGAAGAGATGGCCCGAACAATGTTATGTGAAGGCAATCTTCCAAGGTACTTTTGGACAGAAGTGGTGAACACTGCTTGTTATATTTTAAACCATGTTTTGATACATTCAATTTTGAAGAAAACCCCTTATGAGCTTTGAAATGAAAAGAAATCAAATATTAATTATTTTCATGATTTTGGTTGTAAATGCTTTATGCTGAATAATGGAAAGGATAATCTAGAAAATTTTGATGCTAAATCTAATGAAGCAATTTTTCTTGGTTATTAATACATAGCAAAGCATATAGAGTATTTAATAAAAGAACATTGACCGTAGAAGAATCAATACATATTATATTTGATAAAACTAACCCCTCACCTTCAAAGAAAGAAGAGTGTATAGATAATGATACAAGTACACTTGAAAAAGAAATGGAATATATGAGCATTCAAGAGAGACCAACTCAAGAAGGAGAAGAGATGGTAAGTAAAGATCATGCTAATCTACCAAGAGAATGGAGGTATGTAACTTCTCATCCAGGAGATTTAATTATTGGCGATCCCTCTAAAGGTGTTAGGACTAGGTCATCACATAGAGTTGCACATGATTACCTAGCATTTGTATCACAAAAAGAACCACATAGTTTAGAAGAAGCTGAAAATGATCCAAACTGGATGTTGGCCATACATGAAAAACTAAACCAGTTTGAAAGAAATAATGTGTGGACTTTAGTTGATAGACCATCAGACCTCCCATTATAGGAACCAAATGGGTCTATAGAAATAAACTAGATAAACAAGGTAATGTAGTTAGAAACAAAGCTTGATTAGTAGCTAAAGGGTACAACCAAGAGGAAGGAATAGACTTTGATGAAACCTATGCACCCGTAGCAAGACTAGAGGCCATAAGATTACTACTTACATTTGCTTGCTACATGAATTTCAAGCTTTTCCAAATGGATGTAAAAAGTACATTTTTAAATAATTTTATATCGAAATAAATTTTTGTAGAACAACCACCAGGTTTTGAAAGTCATGCTTTTCCTAATCATATTTTTAAACTCAATAAAGCATTGTATGGAATTAAACAAGCACCTAGAGCCTGGTATGATAGATTGAGCAATTTCTTACTTGAAAATGATTTTATAAAAGGAAATGTTGATAAAACTCTTTTCATCAAAAAGAAGAATAATGATATGTTAGTTATACAAATTTATGTTGATGATATTATATTTGGTGCAACTAATGAAACTCTTTGTAGAGAATTTGCTAAGTTGATACAGGATGAATTTGAAATGAGTCTAATGGGTGAACTAAATTACTTCCTTGAACTTCAAGTGAAACAAACAAATGAAGGGATCTTTATAAACCAAGCCAAATACATCAAAGAAATCATCAAGAAGTTTGGTATGGAGACAAGCAAAGAAGCAAGCATACCCATGAGTCCTACCTGTAGATTAGATAAAGATGAAGATGGTAGCAACATTGATCAAAAACTCTATCGAGGTATGATCGGATCACTGTTGTACTTAACTGCTAGTAGACCTGATATCTTGTTTAGCATATATAAATATATGCTAGATTTCAATCTAATCCTAAAGAATCACATATGCTTACAGTAAAAAGAATCATAAAATATCTAAGAGGAACAAGTAATTTAGGTCTATGGTTTTCAAAGTAATCTTTATTGAATTTAATTGGTTTTTCAGATGCTGATTATGATGGATGCAAAATAGAAAGAAAGAGCACTAGTAGTACATGCCAATTTCTAGGATTGAATTTAATCTCATAGCACTATAAGAAACAAAACTCTGTAGCACTATCTACTTTTGAGACACAGACGTAGCTGCAGGGAGTTGTTGTGCACAAGTGCTTTGGATTAAACAACAACTAGAAGACTTTGGTATTACATAATCCAAAATTTCTATCAAATGTGATAGCACAAGTACTATTAATTTATCAAAAAATCTAATTCAACATTTTAGAACAAAGCACATAGAGATTAGATATCATTTTATTAGGGATCATATTTTGAATGGTGATATTATGCTTAAGTTTTTTCCTACTAAAAAACAACTTGCTAATATTTTCACTAAACCTCTTAACTTAGATAGATTTCAATTGATTAGAGGTGAATTAGGTCTATGTGACCCTTTTTAGAAAACTTGACCTAAATTATTGAAAATTAGGAAACATTATCTAGAAAGCTTTCTATATCAAATTAAGGATAATGACCATTTCTCTTAGTGTATACCTTTCATTTGAGACCATTTTTGAACTATTTGAAACCTTTTATGGAGTTTTGGTTCGAGTCGACTTGAGCTATAGTGCTCAAGTTGAGCCGACTCGAATTTCAAATTAAGCATTTTTATATAAAATTTGTAGAACCCTTCTTAGAGCCATAAGTTTATTTAAATCCTAGTAGAGCTCTTGTTTACTCTCTCCAAGCTTAGAATCACAAATTCCTACCCTACAATCTCCCAAAATCCATCTATCTGAACCTAATTGGTCCTAATGATGGCTCCGAAGAAAGCTGTCATCAAGAGATCTTGATGAGCTGAGCCTATTGTTGAAAGAGAAAGAAGAACAAAAAGAAGGCAAGAAGAACCAACTCGGATAGATGAAGTGGAAGAACAGGAAGATAATGAGGAAGACCAAAATCCATCACCTATGCAGCCACGACCGATCATTCTGATGGGGAACCAACCTGTGACTACTGGTAGAAAAATTAACTTTATATTTTTTAGAAAACCAGGGTTTCCAGAATGGTGATTGGATAGAATCTTAGGGCTGGGTGTTTTTTTGCACTTTGGATTTACCTACATACCCTAGCCTAGTCAGAACTTTCTTTGAAAACCTAATCCTAGAGGAAAATAGAGTTACTTCAACTGTTAAAGGGGTTAGATTGATTGTGAATGAAGAGTGTCTGAGCAAAGTTCTTCAAATGCCGAGCAGAGGAAGCTTCCATCTGGTTATGAGGGAAAGACAAAGGACTTTGAAGTTAATTTTAGAAACCAACAGTGTGGATGAAATTTCTAATGTAAAAGCTAATGTCCTTTCCATAGAAATGAGGCTACTTCATAACATTATTAGCAGAATCTTTTTGCATCGCACCGGTAGATTTGACTGAGTCAGCGAGAAAGATTTGGTCTTCATGAGATATATGATTGAGGGGGAGGCCCTCAATCTTCCATACATTATGCTGACTCAGATGAGAGATGCAGCTAGGAAGGCCAAGGCATGTTTACCCTATGGTATGGCCTTCACACTCATTTTCAGTCATTTTGGTGTTGAGCTAGATGGTGAGGATAGCAGGTTATTACATCATACTGATACCTATTCAGCTAAATCACTTCAACGTATGGGTTACCATCAGGTTGAAGGGGCTTGGCTGAAGAAGGGATCAGATTAGATAGCTGGAGCATCATCAGATGATGATGAGGAGCATGAGGAGCAGCTACCTGAGGAGATTGGGACTGCTGCTGAGCCTTCTATACTTGAGGAGACTATTACTACTATTACTACTGTTGAGCTTACTGTTACTGATGCTGAGGAGTTAGAGCATAAAGATAGGAGTCCTAGGACTTCTCCAACATCTCCACTAGCACAAGCATCTCCATCAGCACCAGCTTCAGTACCAGTACCTCCAGCACCAGCACCTGCAGTTACTGCTACACCTGCTTTGGGTCCATCTACTAATACTCCAAGACCTTCTATGTCTCATGCATTCTTTGCATAGTAGATAGGACAGCTACCTCAGACCCTGACCAGCTCCATTGGTTTGATGTTTGGCGAGCTTCGTCAAACAGTCAACACCAAACTTGAGGAGATCTGTGGTGAGATTAGATAGCTACATTCTAGGATAGACAGTGTTGATATACAGGCACTAACAGACTCCTTAAGGACAGCATCTGATGACATTCGACAAACTGTAGCTCATAGCATTGAAGAATTCAGATCTGAGTTACAAGAGATGAGCTATAGGATGGGATCTATTGAGCAGAGCAAGAAGATGGATGATGATTATACAAAAGGAGTGGGAATTCTCAGAGAAGAGTTTGGAAGAATGAGAGGCTTAGTAGAGGCTTTTACTAAAGCTCAAGCTAGTGAGTTCATTGCTCTCCAAGAAGGAAATAAGAAGATTCAGATAGAGCTGAGTATTGTATGGTTTTTCTAGCGAGGCTATCTTCAGTCATTGAGACTCTTGGAACAGCTAGACCTACACCTAGTCAGCCTGCACCTCATCCTAGATAACCTGTACCACATTCTTCACAGCCACTACCTTTTGTTCCTCCTGGTTTATTTGATTCAGAGCCTATCTCTTCCAAACCACCACCTGAAACATCCACTAGCACTAGAGGGCCTTCTAGTAAACCTAAATCTTGGGAAGGTAGATCTAAACCCATTAAGGAAGAACCTAGTGATAGTGAATAGACCAATCTATTGTATTTTTGTTTGTGTTTCTATAACTTGTATTGAACTTTTTGATAGAAATGAAAGCATTTCCTTTCTTGCTTATTGTGTATGCATTGTGACGTGTGCAATGATGTTATTTGAGTATGTAATTCAAGATGATTTTATATCAGTTTATCAAAAAAAATTTGAGAAAGCCAAATTATCTCAAACAATCTTGATAATCTTCTCTTTTTATTTCAAAAATCAAGATTAGTGTACTTAACAAAGGAGAAGATTAATTTTAATTGAATACCTTTTTAATTATTGACAAAAAGGGGGAGAATGGTATTGATAATGATTGCATGGAAAAATGGCAAAAGAAAGAATGAAAAAGAATGTTTTTTAATGAAACCTAATGTTGTTTCAAAATTTTCAGTACACACAAAAAGGGAGAGAAATTTTGTTGAAACTGAATGGCTTGAATTCATTTACATTTTCTCTCAAATATTTGCAAATTTGCTCTGATTAGAACTTGCTATAAACATTTGTTGATATCTCAAGACCTGATACATTTTGCTAATCTGAAACTTTGATACATTTTAGGCAAAAACAACTTTTGATTAGTGTTACTATGATACATATTGGACTTATTTCAAAAGCTTTGATACATTGTCAATAAGCTTTAATTTTTTCAAATACATTCTTGGTATACAGCTCATACATGTTAATATTTACTTCCAAATATATTTATTCATGTAATTGTATAGGTTTTCGATGCCTGGTGTTTTGTCATCATCAAAAAGGAGAAGATTGTTGACCCCTTGAGTGATATTGATGATAACAAAATATTGGAGCATGCATTTATCTTACTAATAACTCTTCAAGTGCATTACAAGTTTTTGTAGGATGATCTTAATGTCCAATTACAACTCCTACAACCTTGTTATATGTCATGTGTAATGTTATAAAAGTTTCATGTAAAGAAGAACCCAAAGAAAGATTGATGTAATATTCATGAAAAAGGGTTACTTCTATGTGTTTTTCAAGCTTAAATTTCTTTAGAATTTGTTGTTAGTTGAGTTGGGAAGAGTCTTAAGTGTTAAAGAGTTGCTGGATGAGTTCTAGAGAAGAGTTAAAGTTTTTATTGGAAATTCACTCGAGCCGACTCATGTCAAGAGAGCCGACTTTAATCCATGGCATGGTTGAAGGATTTTGGCATGCAGAGATCCGAGCCGACTCGAAGGAATCCAAGATGACTTGATTATGGCGAGCCGAATCCACCAGAGTGAAGAATCAACTCTCTAAGGATCCGAGCCGACTCGAATGTCGATTCCAAGCAAGTAACGGCTAGTTCCAAAACTTTATTTTTGAATCTAAAAAGTACTCCAATGATCAAATGTCAAGTCCCAATGGTTTACAAGGACTCTATATCCACCCAAGAAGAGTACAAGACTCTATAAATGAGGGATTTGGATAACCTTTGAAGAAGCTAATGCATGATTGAACATTAAATGAGCTTATGAGCAAGAGAGCACAAAAAGAACATTCAAGTCAGCCTTCAAGTCTTCACCAACTCCAATCAGAAGCTTGAAGCACTTATTAAGAAATAAGAAGAAGCCATTGAAGTGCATTAAAGTGCATTTAAGAAGGCTTCTCTTGAGCTACAATTGCAACCATCAGACAACTTGGATTTGTCATTAGTTGCTTACCTTCTTTTAACTCTTTATGAGTTTGTGGGTTATTGGTGAGCCCGGTTTAAAAACCAAGTTAGGTTATTAGTGATCCCGTTTTAAAACTAACGTTGTAAGGGTTTTTGGTGAGCTTGGTCAAAACCAAGATTGGGTTATTGGTGATCCTATTCAAAACTAAGTTGGGTTCTTGGTGATCCTGTTCAAAACCAAGTTAGGTTCTTGGTGATCCTATTGAAAACCAAGTGTTGGGTTTTGGATTGTGAGCCTGGTAAAATAATCTGACTGTATTCTGGTAGTGAATATAGTGGAAATCCCAAGTGGTATCTTGGGTAGTGGATGTAGGAGCGAGGGTGCTCCGAACCACTATAAATTTGCTGTGTTTGTATTGTGCTTTTTCTGTTTATGTTTGCTTCCGCTCTTAATTATTTGAAACACAGCACCTCCATACTAAAGAAGATTTAAAAGAGCACATTCTATTCAAATTTTTTAAATTTCCAATTCACCCCCCTTTTGGGAAGCCGCCTGGGCAACACTCACCATCTTTGAATTTTCTATTGACCTAAAGTCCCTACAATGAATTGCAAATATTAATAGGACTTCTAGTATCTAATATCCATGCAATAGTATCACAAATAGAAAAATTATAAGATGTTATCATATAAGTATATTGTTCAGTAATGCTTTGTTGGTTCTTCTTCTTTCTTGGCCTGTTTGAGTCTAGTGAGGCAATGTAAAGAGGATAATTCTTCTTCTAATATCCTTGCTTCTTATAATAGAAGAATTCAACTTGAGTCCAATTGGCCTTAAACTTCTTGGTCTGACTTGGCTTAGTCACCGGAGCACTTTTCACATTTCTTATTTTTTTCTTCACTTTCTTAAAGGGACGATGCCTTGTTGAACCTTCCACTATATTCATCAACCCTTTATGGAGCTAATGATCCTTCTCATAGATCTGCAGTAACCTTAATAGATCATAGTAGTTTATCGCAGGCCTAGTCATCTTTAATGATCAAGGAAATTGATGTAGGACTTCAACAAAGAATTGAGGATTGCATCCTTTCCCAGCTATTCACGCATAAAAAATCCAAGTTTGCTAAGATGCTCAATTAGTTAGATCATGTACAATATATGATTAGTGACCGATGCCTCTTACCTCATCCTTATCTTAAAAATGGTACAAGATGTTTTGTACCTTTTTCAACATCATCGGGAGTGCTGAAGGATTCTTTTAACACTTGAAGTATATCCTCCACCTGAGTATCCTCAAATTTTTGATTTAATTTGTCATTTATAGATACCCGCATTATGTAACGAATCATGGTTCGATTACTGAGCTACTTTTGGTAAGTATCTCGGGCCACACCATGAGAATTCTGAGCAAGCTCCTCAAGTATTGGATCTATCAGCATGTATAAGATCCATTTGTGCTCCAAGATTATTTTCAGCTTTCAATATCAACTATCAAAATTGGATCTCATTAATTTTTTATTGTCTAGCAATGAATGGAGTGATAAAGTGGTGGCCATAATAATTTAAAAAAAGAACAAGACCTAATTTGTATATGAATCATTTAATCCTAAAGACTTGGACTTTAGTTTAAAGGTTCTTCAACTATTTTGATCAAATTGGTACCCTCTCCCTCCTATTAGAGGAATTGTACCAATTCCTTAGTAAATACCATAATCCAATAGACATCACATGAGCCCAACTTTAGTTGGCTCATCCATATGCATTTAAAGGTAGATTCTTAACTAATTATTTCTCTAAAAAGTTTTTGATAATAATTTTGCTTCAGCAACTAATCAATAAGCCTTTGGGCTATCATTGAAAGTCCTGATTAGGTCCAACCATTAATATGATAGGACTGAGTACTTCTGGCCAAAAATACCAAGCCTAACTTTGACCGGCCCACTTGACTATCATTTAGAAAGAAGCAACTAAGTCATCATAATATGAATAATAATTCTAATAGCCAGATGAGCACTAGGTCTTTGGACCTCCAATGATCATCTTAACTATTAGACTCATTACTATTCTCTTAATGAGAGGCTATGACTCAATTATCTCCATAATTTTATCACTTAAGAGACCTACTAATTTTAGAGGGTTTAATTAGATCGAATAGAAAAAAGAGAAGAAGACATGGACCAATCAACAATCCTCCTATTGACTTCATCAGGTGACAAGGGTCGAATCACATTAGTCCAAGGGTACCTAGATCAGTTAAACCAATTTTCCTTACTAGCATGGGTTTGCTCAAATCAATGAGCTATCTAATCAAAATCTGATTGATTAGATTGACCATATAAGTGAGATCGGTGAGAGAGTTCCACCATTAACATCTTTCCTTAGACACCAACATAGTTGGCCAGGTAAGAGGTAGTCCTAATTAATGACTATGATCAAATACCAAACTTACCTTAGATACCAATTAATTCATCGATTTTGATTAGACTAGCCTAGGGACTTGGGTCTAACCACTGAGCCAAAATCAGGTGCATTTGATAATATGGACTTGATCAACCTATCACTATAGAATTGATCTAGAGACTTTTGATCTAATCCTAATTAACTTTTAGTTAGTTTAAATCAACTTCTCTAAGGTACATATTAATCAAATTATAATCTTAGGTCTAATCCAAGAATTTAACCTAATTCGAGCTAACCCAAAAATCCAAGTTTTATGAATTGACTTTTAATCTTTAATTCACAATTATAGATTTAATCAACTCTTATTTTAAGTAATTAATCATGATTTATTTTGCTAAAATCAAATCTAATCATTTTTATATGCATCATATACTAATAAAAAATTTTAGATTTAGACTACATGGTTTAGTGCAGTTGCTAAAATTAAGTTTACAATTTATGTTCTAAATATAAAAACTAATGTAAATAACTTAATTTTAGATTAATAACAATAAAACAATCAAGATTAAACTACCAGAAATTGGATCTAAATTATCAAAATAATTTTAATAAAAATATCCTTTAATCTCACTTGTTCATGGGATATAACCACAAGCGGTACCCCTATATACCATAGAAGATCTTATTGAATGAAAAAAAGGCTTTTAAACCCTAATTTCCTCCTATGACTAGATAGCCATGGTGATCAACCCAATTTGAAGTAGTTACTTGGATCAAGGTTTAGATCTATATCTAATCAAATCATGCTAAGAACCTGGGGCTCTGATGCCACTGCTGGAAAACTAGACAGGGTTTCATGCATGAATTTTTTAAAAAAAATTAGTAGAAACATATTAGATTAAAATAACTTTAATCAGTAAATCATGCATTAGAATAATTTCAAAAATCTATCCTACAAGATAAAGATAAAATATGAATAGAGTATTGATGCTCAAATTAAAATCAGCATGCATCGATCTAACCGCTGAATATTATAAATCTAATCTACAAATATAAATAGGATTTGATCCTATACCTCATCATGGGTCAATGAACACCACTGCTGATGGAGCATGGTAGATGGTTTGGATGTTATCTTGCAACCGTACAAGGTATCTGGCCTCTACGAAAAGTCTACACGATGTCCCAAAGGATCACCTTCTATAGAGTGTTAGCTCCATGTGAAGGCTATGGATGGCTAATCTAAAATATTTTTTTTGAGTTTTATTTGAGCCCTCCAAAAAGATGAGGAGGTAGAGGACATGAAAGATTAGGTCATGGAAGAAAAATAAAATCAAAATTAATTTTATCTATTTTCTTTTTCTTCTTTTCTATCTCTCTTCTCCATATCACCAAGAAGGAAGTGCCATGCTCTTCAAGAATTCTCACCCCAACCCTCTGAATTCTCCATGGTATTTTTTCCTTTATTTCTTATGGTGATTAGGCTTCTCTCTTCTCACACAATTTAGCAAAAATTCATTTAAAATAGGCATGGAGAAGGGAGGAAAAAGGGATAGAATTAGGACTCCTTTCTACATTAGGATAAGAGCTAAAGTTTAATTATATTTAAAACCTAAACAATTTAAACTTAAAACTTCCTTTTAAATTTAAATAACTATATCCAAATCAGAGAGGGAAGAGGGGAGGGAACATATCACATTTTTGTGTGGAGAAATCTTCATGCAAAAACCCATTTTGGCAAGGAGAAAAATGGTGGTGCAAGATAAAGTTTGACTTGGTCAAACCAGATTCGAAACCATATTAAAACTCCTTTTAAAATTTTTCTTAGATTAATCCCAATTATAATGGGCAAGAGGGAAGGCATTAATCACATTTTGTCATGAAGAATGTACATGCAAAAAATCATTTGGTATGGAGAAAGAAGTGGCACAAGGGAGAAAATAATGTTCTTAGTTTGACTTGGTCAACCTTAATTCTAATCTCAATTTAATTTAGTTTAACTAATTTAAATAGATTGAAATTAATTTAATTAGTCTCTAATTAAAATAATTAATTAAAAATTAATCAAGTCTAAATCCAATTTAAACCAAGATCAAAATTTCTTAGCAATTAGATCATCAATTAACCTAATCGGGTGAAACTAAATTCAATTAGATTTGAGCAGATTTTTTTGCTTAATTAAATTGATCCAATTAGCAATCTAATTACTAGTTAATCCTTCTAATATTAATTAATATTTATTTATTTATTTATTTATTTATAACTTTTGTATAGGGTAAATTACTAATCATATTTATAATTTTGCTATTGGATGATTCTCCATCATGGATCAGCCATCATGATCAATCAAAAACTTCTATTGTGTTCCATGTAGTTCGAACCCTAAGCTAGTAGCTCAAGAATAATTTTCTAAACTAATCAATATGATCATCTAGTATTGGTGCCTGACATCCAGATTACTCGAATGATGGCAAGGGAATATTCAAGAACCCAGGCTATGGTTATTATATAATTCATCCCTTTAACCTAATACTTTGGATGAATTCAGAGTCTATTGCTAACTCTGAATAAGTGCATCCAAATATGTCTTAACATGCTAAATTTTGCGACTCCTCATCAAGATTACCCAGGCCTAGGTTTTGCTAAATTAAAATACTATCGAGCATTTACTCCAACAACTTAGAGTGGTTAATCCCTTCTTGACCCAACACCGACGTAACAAGTACTTGACTCACCTAGAAACCTTAATTACTAGATTAGAAATCCAGGTAATCTAGCACCAAAGTATAGTGAGTTGCTTGTCAAGTCACCATGATAGTCTTAGGTCATAGGGATATTTATACCTATTTCCTTTCTACAAGATACTCTTGACAACATAATACTTTATAGAGTTGATCACTATTTAGTGAGATGTACTTCTACACTCACCTACATGCCACATCAGTGTCTCCACACTCAACCAACCTATATGACACACTATGATCTATACTCGATTAACATTATCGTCTTAGGTAACAATGTATCATTTGGTTGCGAACTGATTTAAGAACCACTCGATAAATCCTCCTTTATCGAATCAATATAGTTCTAAGAACTTCAATACATTAAAGTTCACAAGAAGATGACAAATAGTATTGAGCTACCAAAAATATTATTTATTTTATTAATAATTCACATATATTTATAAGATAGCTCACGCATCTATAATCCAAATGATTGGCTTAAGAATATTTTTTTCTAATACTATTGACAAAATCATTATAAGCAAACTTGGCTCAGGATATGACTAAATTCTAATTATCGATATGTTCTCCTACTAAACTCTTAAAAAGGTTGCCTAAAATCCTATTAACTACTTTAATATAACCATCAATCTGGGGATGATATGCAATTGAGAAATTAAGTTTTGTTCTGAGTAAATGCCATAAAATTTTCTAGAAGTAACTCAAGAACCTGGCATCATTATCTAAAATAATGGTCTTAGGTTGACCTTGCAATCTCACAACCTCATCAAAGTACAAGCAAGCAACTCTAGATGTATCTAAAACTTTGGGACATGGCAAAAAGTAGGCTATTTTCGAAAACCTGTCTACTACAACATAAATGGAATCATTTTTATGGATAGTTCAGGGCAAGCCTAAGACAAAGTCAATGGTAACATCTTGCCATGGATGGTCAAGAATAGGCAATGACATGTACAGGCCAATATTTTATTTAGGGTGTTTCACTACGACACACGTACAACATTGAACTATGATTCTTGTGACATCTCTCTTCAAATAGGGCTAGTAGATCTGACTTTCCATAGCTTTAATCATCTTATTCCTTTTAAAATGTCCAGTCAGTCCTCTTGCATGCAACTCTCACACTAAAAAGTCTCTTACAGATGTCTATGGGACACAGTCTTGTTTCTAAACAAGAATCCATCCTGAAAAATATACTCATTAAGGTTTCAGGATGGTCCTTTTTGTATGGTAGCATAAATCATTTTAAAGTTGGGGTAGTTAGAATATTTTTTTTTAAACTTCTCATATCCTGTAACTTTAACACTAACGGTAGATAAAAGAATGACTCTATGACTTAGAGCATTTGTAACTTTGTTTGCAAATCCAACCCTATATTTTAGTACAAATGTATAAGATTGAAGAAATTCAGCCCACTTGGCATGTCTATGGTTTAGCTTCATTTATGAATTTAAGAACCAAAGGGCTTCATATCCAAATACAAGATGAACTTGAAAGGCACCAGGTAATGCCTCCAAAACTTCAAAGCCTGTACTATTATATAAAATTCTTTATCATATATAGAATATTTCTATTTAGCCTCATTCAATTTCTCTCTAAAATATATTATAGAATGGCCTTCTTGAATCAACACTCCTATGTCTACACTTGATGCATCACACTCAATCTCAAAAATTTTATTAAAATCAAGGAATCATAGAATAGGGGTTTAAGTCATTTTATCCTTAATCTCCTGAAAAGCCTTATCGATTGATTTTGTCTACTCAAATACTCCCTTATGAATATAGTTTGTGATAGGAGTCATAATCAAACTAATCCTCTAATAAATCATTGGTAAAAGGTGGCTAAACCATGAAAACTTTGAATATCATGAATACTCTTAGGTACAAGCAACTCACTATGGCTAGAATCTTTTCGAGGTCTATAGTTATTCCCTTAGATATTATGACAAATCCTAAGAATATATTCCTATCGATCATGAAAGTACATTTCTTAAGATTCACATATAAACTCTTAGTTCTAAGGATCAAACAGACTTATCATAGTTAACCAAGATCGTCCTCTCTTGATTGACTAAAGATGAGGACATCATCGAAGTACATGACCATAAATAATCCAATGAAAAGTCACAATACCTGAGTTATAATCCTTATGAAAATACTAGATGCATTGGATAAGCCAAATAGCATAACCAACCATTCATATAAACCATCCTTCATCTTGATGGTAGTCTTCCATTCATCTCCTAGTCTAATCCTAACCTGATGGTATGCACTCTTAAGGTCAACCTTTGAAAAGATGGTGGAACCTACCATTATATCTAACATGTCATTTAGCTGGGGTATGGAAAATCTAATCTTTATAGTGATTTTGTTAATTACCCTACTGTCTACATACTTTCTTCATGACCCATCCTTCTTGGGTGTCAATAATATGGGCACAGCACATGGGCTCAAGTTCTCCATAATGAATCCTTTGTCTAGTAGCTCCTTAACTTGTCTTTGCAACTCAGCGTGCTCAGTTGAGTTTAACCTATAATGGGGCAAGTTCGATAAGGTGGATCCAGGGACTAGGTCAATTGCATATTGGATGTCTCGCATGAGTGGTAGTTGATCGGGTAACTTTTCAGGAATGACATCCTTAAATTCTTCTAAAAGGATCTGTACTTCTAGTAGATATTCGATTTGGGGTTCCTTAGGAGACTATTGCAGGTTAAGGCCCAAATAGGTATTACATGCTCGATCTCCTTTTCCAAGTCTCAGGCACTAATCAAATGTAAGTTCTTCTTTCCACTACTCTCTTTGGGCCCTTTGGGTGCCTTCTTGGATGTAGTCTTTGGTCGGATAGCTTTAATGATGATCTTCTTATCTTTATCCTTAAAGTTACTTGAGTTTGACCTATCAAACAAGGTCAAATAGCCATCGCCACACTAAAATGATGTTGCTAACCTCTATTGGTAGCACATCGCATCATACCTTGTCTTCATATAAACTAAACTAAATGGGGACCAAACACCTCTATGTAATAGGGATGGATGATGCATCCATCCATGAGACCTAATATGGAGTCGAGTGGTCTACAAGGGTCAATCCTAGTTAGGACATGATATTAGAAGAAATTGCATTGATGTAGCTTCCACTATCTAGGATACTTTGTAGGGCTTATCCTGATACCTAATGAAGGTATGAAAGATAGTTGCCCTTCTTTAGTCCTCACTCTCCCTGGGTTTGGCTAAGACATACCTGACAACTCCCAATCTCTTCTTAAGCTCTATTCTTACTAGTCTAAGGTCTATTAAGCTTTCTTAAATTCTTTGACCAGATCCAGGTCTGGCTCATATACTTCCTCTTTTTTAGACTCTACTATCTTAGGCTTGTCAATCTCAGGTTCGAGCTTATTAATAAAAAAGGTGTGGGTAGGCCATTGAGCTACTACATGACCAAATCCTTGAAACCTAAAGTACCTCATGACTCTCGGTTCCTCTCCTAGAACACTTTTATCCTTTTCTTCTTTTCTCACTAGCAGAGTAGAGGTTATGTTCTACGGTCTTTGCATAGGGGTTTGACTTAGTCTTGGTCTAGGACTTGTCAGTATTGATCGAATAGGTTCGGTCCTTCAAACTATCAGATGATGGTATCTCTTAGCATCTTGGGCTATCTAGTACATGTGATCTAGGATCATAACTTCATGCAAGTAAAGCTCATGTTGTAGTTCCTCTTGTAGCCTGGCTCTAAATCTTGAAAGGGTTACAAGTCTATCCTTATTAACACCACACCATATATAGAATTCATCGAATTTGGATATGTATTCTAATATGTGTAGATTACTTTAGATTATTCATTACAATTGATCCATCAATCACTGCATATAAGACATGGGTAGGTACTTCTCTCATAATTTCTCCTTCATCTCTATCCAGGATTCTATAGGTTCATGCCTATGGTGTCCAATTGAACCTGAACATCATGCCAATATAACTTACCTTGACCTAACAGTTTCATCTTAGTATTCCGAATCTTAGTACCTTTAGTCATATCATTCCACTTGAAGAAATGGTCCATGCCTGCTTCTCAATCTAAATATTCCTTTGGATCTAAATGTCTATCAAAACAAGGTACATCAACCTTTGCACTCCTTACTATTCGGTCATCTAGGTCAACAAGTTTATGCTGGGGTCGACCTTCTAGATGCTAACCTACTTGAAGACCTAACCTTAAACCTTATGGTGGGGTCTACTTGTTTAGGCTAAAGACACTGGCAGGGTCTTTGGATTTAATTCTGTAGTTCGATTCCTTCAAGCATCATATAAGTCTCCTATTCTTTGGTCATAATTTTGTACTAGATGGGTCAAGTTATCTAGCCTCTTTAGGATGGCCTCCATCATAAGATTACTTCTTGGACTCGATTGGTCTGACATGAGTGGGTACTCAATTTTGGCTCGGGTATGTATGCAATATAATAAGTCTAAGAGTTGCCTAGATCTAAAGTCCGATGTACAAAAAATCGAACAAAGCATGAACTAATTCTACTGTCCAATCCCGTCAACCATCCAAGTAAGGGGTGTTGTCATGGGAGGCTCCCCTTGCTCTTGCAAGAACTTAATTAGAGAACCACGAGCTAGCTTGGTTCTTTGCCACTTAACCACTTGCTGCTTAACCGCTTGCCTTAGATACCAGTTTTGAGAGTGGATTGCAGACTCAACTCATACTAAGTCTTGAGGAACCACACAAACTAACTCAGTTGAACCCTAAGATTGGTGTCTAATTAATTTTAGATTAAAGTTTGGGTTCTAAGATGTAAGTTAGTGGTTTGTGGGCTAAGGAAGGGTCATGAAATCTTTACCTTATCTCATAATAATGGTGCCCTTAATTATATTATGAACAATGCAATGCAGTACAACCAGAATTTTAGCAAAATAAGTTTAGCTTTATAAGTCAAATTTAGAAATGATTTTGTCCTAGGTTTGGGATCAAACCATCCAGGATTAAGTCCTACAAGTTTAATTTCCAGCAAAATAAGTTTTATAATTTTTAGTTTCTTATATAATAAATTATGAATTTTCTTCTATTGCCAGTAAAGAACAAAGTCATGTATGCTAACAACAGGGTTTGTAGATAATTTTGGATAACAAAATGATGGAGTTTTGAAGAGAAATTTTAGGGATGGATTTCTTATTGAATAAGGTTTTAAAAATTATAAAATTTTTATTTTTTTGATTTTCATATATATATAATTAAATTTTTCAAGGACTATTATATGAAATAGAAAATAGTATAAAACAGTCTTGTACATGAATAATAGGGTTTACCAATAATTTTGGATAACAAAATAATAGAGTTTTGAAGAGAAATTTTATGGATGGATTCCTTACTGATTAAGGTTTCCAAAATAGTAAAAATTATATTTTTTTATTTTTTTGTAAATAAAAATAATTTTTGCAAGGACTATTGTGTAAAATGGAAAATAGTGTAGAATTCAAAACCTAATAAGAATCTAGTGCTTTGATACCATTCTAATGAGGGACAAGTATGTGGATGAAGATACAACTAACTTCTTTTTTTTTCAAAGAAAATAGATAAAATTATCAGCAACCAAAATGATAAATAGAAGCTAATTTAACTAAGATCTAAACTTTAAGGAAAAAGAGCAATAATTAAAGTTAGTAGATCTTTCTAGCATATGTAGATGTCCCTTTAATTTTAAGAAGCTAGGATTAAAGGTGATTGAAAAATCTACTTCTTGACTATGCTTCACAATTTAAGTTCAAAGTTAAAGAAATTCAAGAAAAAATATTTTTTTACTAACAATAATAATCTTCTCAATAAATTTATGAAGATTTTACTCCGATGATCACTCGATTCGACCTTAGAGAAGTTAGGCTATCGAAGGCTATTACGAGTCCAATCCATGGAGTTCTAGAATCAGGCACTATCAGGCATCGCTTTGGGATGATGTCTTGGGTTGTGGATAGCGTGTGGAGGGATGGTGGTGTATGGAAGTATTTAGGATTTAGATTTTGGTGTATGGATGAGAATAGTCACAGAAAGCTCAGAGGGAGAGAGGGGAAGAGAATCTCTAGATTGAAAAAGAAAGTAATAGCTTTTTTGCTCAAAAATTCATTCATTCTAATAAAAACTCCAATATATAGATATTTACAAGCAAAATAACAAGAGTTGAAAACAATCTAAATACTAATAATTTAAAATAATCTAAATGCTAACAAGCGAATCCTACTTAAACTATAGGTGGTGCCATCTTGTGATAAAGTTGAACCATGTCTCACACCAATCAACGAATGTCATGTGGACTTCTTTGCCTGATCTTCTAAAACTCTGGATGTGGATCAACAAAGAGAATAGGTCTCCTGGATTTGGCATCAATCTTGGATAAGGGTTATCTTGAAGTGGCGCTAACATAGTATCTCTTTCACTTGGGCTTCTTCATGGTGTAGACTAAGTGATCAGGACTCTCCTCAAGGTGGCATCAAGGATCCATCAGGGCTCCAACCTGGGTGGTGATGTAGTGTTGAGGTGGTATCCAAGTGGCACATATGGTGCTTTGAAATAGTAGCTACTAAAAACTAACACACTGAAAAAATAATAACTTGCTAAAAATAAAAAATTCCTACTAATAAAGTTATAAGGCAGTTGGATCTGGCTTAGTCAAACTTGATAGTGGGTTGCAAATTGGTGTCCGCACCATCCCTTCTTACCTATTTATAGTTCTCAAAGGTAACCACTTTTTATTTGGAAATAACCTCCTTTGGTTGAGCATAACCTCTTCTGATTGAGAGCAACTATTTTTGGTTAGAAGCAACCACTTTCGATTGAGAGTAATCACTTTTGGTTGAGATAATAGCTTCTGGTTAAGAGTAACCTCTTTTAGATAAAAAAATCACTTTTGGTTGGAAATAACAGCTTCTTATTATGATAACTATTTTTCTCTATCCATGCCTCTTGCTTTGGGCATCTCGGACTGTGGCATCAGTGTGCCTTATTTTGATAGTAGTAGCTTTGGTATTTGGAATCTAGTCACTTTGGGTTATTTGTCATGGTCTACCTTGGCAGTTAGTCAGGTTCGCGTAACTACTCGAGTGACTTGTAGTTGCTTATAGTTGCTTGGGTTCTAAGTGCCATAGTTTCTGGTGTAGTCACCAACTTAGTCACCGATTTAGGTATCCTTTAAGGCTAAGCATCTTAGTAGTTGTCACAACAATTGCCCCCTACTCCTGAGCATAAAATGTTATTAACTTTTTCAATCTTTGTCATTTTGGATGAGGGGAGTAGTCACTTCTTCGGCCTCAATTATCAGGTGGCAGATCCATTTGTTGCTTGGGAATTCATTAATTCCTTGGAAATCATCAGCAATTATTTTATCACCTTGATCATAATGGAAAAGGGAAATCATTTGCACAACACTTAAAAAGACTATGCATTAATTCCTTAATAGCTTGTGATTTGATTAATCTTCCTCGGTCAGTCAGGGTTTGCCACATGGCCTAATAGCTATGGCATTTAAATGATTTGCATAAATCCCAGTAGCGAGAGTTAATCAGCTGGTTGTAATTTCGAGGTGATATGATGTTGCTCGGCTTAAATGAAGCCATGTGTCAAAATCCGATGGCTCCAGTGGAATTAAGGTTTCAATCTTGGCAATCCAAGTTGGATATAAATAAGTCATCCCTATCATTATTATAGAGATCCTAGTTTCTCTACAAAGCAAGTGAAGAGGAAGAAGTGACTACCCCCTTTGCCCATAAATGACAAAGGCCAAAAATGTTAGTCAGCAATGTTTTGGGCTTGGAAGTTGGGGGGGAACTGTTATGACAACTATTCAGACATTCAACCTTGAGGATTATCCAGATCAATGACTAAGTTGTTGATTATATCGAGCAACTATAACACCTGAACTTGAGCAACTATAAGCAACTACAAGTCAATTGGCATGACATATTTTGATTCTAGTAATCGAGTTGAAGGGTCCAATGAAGCCCAAGGGCCCACTGAAGCTCAATCAACTAATTTACACTCGTTGATGAAGGTGATTGATTAATACTCGATCATTTAAAAATAGGTCCATTAAAACCTTTAAGATCCATTAAAACCCAAATGCTACCAATAGATCAACTAAAACCTAGTACATAGCCTATTAACACCTGGCTATAAAAAAAGAAATCAAGACAATCATCCAAGGCAAATAGTCAAGTGACTGATTAACACTGATCATGAGAAAAAAAGATCAAAGTGACTGACTGACACTCAAATATCAAAAGAAAGAAAGCAACCAAGTTGTTCGGTTAAGAAGAGTAATGGCTGACTAGCAACTGAAAATTAGTAGCCAAGGTGATTGATTGACATTTGATTGTAAAAAAGAAAAAGGCTAAGAATTGCTAAGCTAGTTGATCGACACTTGACTAAGTTACAGAAATGGTCAAATTATATTTAGCCATAATGACTTCAAAGCGATTGATTGATACTCAGTCCTCAAGAGAAGGAAGTAACAAAGTTATTCAGTTGAAGGTAATGGTAGTTGATTAATAGCTGATTATTACCAACCATGGTGGTCAACTAACACTTGATCATCCAAAAGGAAGCACTGTTGCATTCAAGTGATGACCAACTATCTATGGTTGGATGAAAATATACTAAGTCTTATTGGCAGGAGTTCAATTCCAACACTTAAGGGATGATGCTTAAACTATAATGACAAACTACCTGATCAACTAAGAAACTTAAGTATGAAAGGAAGTTGAATTTTCATTGATGTTTAAAAAGGTCTTACAAAAATGGACCAAGTTTGAAGAAAGTAAAAGATTACAAAAAGAAAAGAAAATTTTCTTAAGTCTTTGCCTCAAAAGTAACAACTGATTCCTCAGGACCCTCAGTTGTGGCTGCCCCAGCTCCAAGTTCCTCAATAGCATGCTCCTCAGTCTTGGTTGCCTCTTCCTCAGTGGTTCCTTCCTCCTCTTCTTCTCCTCCTTCAGGTTCTCCTTCAACAGTTATAATCTTGCTTGGGTCTAACTGATGATGGGCATGAGTAACTTTATCCCCGTAGTTGAACTCGATCTGATAGGCATTTGCTATACCCTCTGTAACTTCTTGGGGAAAGTTCTCCAATTTCTTGTAGTCCTCAATGGCTTGAGCTGCAACTGTTGTAGTTCATTCTATAGCTATATGGAGGAGAGCTTCGATTTTGGCTAGCCAAGCCTCTAGCTCGGTGATGTATTCCCACCTTTTGGTGAGTGTTTCTTTCTTCTTTGATACCCGAGCTTCTAATCCTTGGATAGCAATCTAGGAGAAGGATTGGGAGGTGGCTAGTTCCTCCTACAGTTTTAGCTCTAGTGCCTTGGACCCCTTCAAGAGTTCATCGGTGACCTCAGCACGGGCTTCTGCTATCAAGTTCAACAAATCTAGTGAATTCTTCATGGACAAACAACATATCATGGACAAGTTACAAAGATAGAAAAAACACAAGTCAGTTGTTTGATAAAAGTTGCTCAATAAAAGGAGAAACTAGTAAGGTCAGAAAACCTACTCCAATTAGGGTAAGGAAAAAGGAGATAATCTCATCCATAAAATGAGATTTCTACTCCTCCCAGTCCCTGGGGAGGAGTAGGGCCTTCATCAACTCCCGTGCTACCCAAGGGTCATGCAGGGCTGAATCATTAGGCCCTATCTCAATCTGGTGGACATAGGAGTACTCCCCACTTTTGTAGGGAGGGGTGGTGTCGGCTCCCAAGGGAGCTTGAGGGGCTTTCCCTTGGGAGGACTCGACCATTGCTGGGGTTGAGGAAGAGCTCAGGTGCCATGACACCAGCACCAGAATAGCTAATGGAGGAGTTGGAATGACCACCACCTCATCATCATTAACAAGGTTGGCAATAGTCTCTTGGACATGGCATTGGTCCTACTACTGCCGAGGGACATCTAAGAGAAGGACTCATCCTTGGTCGCTTGGCAATATCCTTTTTTGATGGGCCA
Source organism: Areca catechu (assembly GCA_021397845.1). NCBI lineage: Eukaryota > Viridiplantae > Streptophyta > Magnoliopsida > Arecales > Arecaceae > Areca > Areca catechu. The sequence goes on from CM038050.1 coordinate 78,600,100, forward strand.
CCCTAGGAGGTGGCCCTCTTTTGGACCATAGTCCTCAAGTACTCTGCCAATACTTTCATGCTTGCAAAAACTGAACAAATAACTTAGCGATAAATTGAAGATGAAAGAAGGGAAGAAAAGTATTTAAGAAAGATTCACCGAGGGACTTGGCATCAAAAAGGTTTTGCTCAGATAGTAGATCCTGTTAAGGAGGAACTTCCATGCTACTCAATCTTTTATCATCTTCCTGATCAGTGGTGAGGATTTCATCGTTCCTGCTAGAGGACTGGTTAGACTCCTCCCATACCCACTTGATCCCCCAAGGTTGGTCAGAAGATACAAAGAAAAATCTATTCTTCCACTTATAGATAGAAGAGAGAAGACCAAAGATAAAGGATCACCCACGGCAAGGATTAATGCACCACTAGCCCTTGGCTGAGGGTGCTTCCTAAGAATAAAATATGCTCGAAACAAAAAAAAATCCAAGGATAGATTTTGAGCATATTGCAAAGGACAAAAAAGAAGCAAAGAAGATGGAAGGAATTGGGAGCAAGTTGGGTTGGAATGACCTGAAAAAAATCAAGAACATTAATGATAAAAAGATGGAAAGGAAATTGAAGGCTGACATGATCTTCATACACAATAAGGTGACCTGATGGACCATATATCACTCAGTCATCTGGTCGAGGGGCATGAATATGATCTAGGAATTTGTAATAGTCTCAAAGCTGAAGGACTTTGGACTCGATCATCGATAAAGATTCATTCACTGAACCAACAAAGAGAATTTCCGGGCTACTCTATTGATTAGTCCAAAAAGTCTCATGCATGGAGGAGAACTCAACCTTCTTTGGATCTTGAAAACCCATCTCCTTTAAAGAGGGTTCTCGGGACCCTTGCAACCGAGAGATGTTGCTTACCGAATGACTTTCATTTTTGGAAGATATTTCTCGGGAAGGATATAGAAAGATCAAACAAAGGAAAAAATCATAGAAAAATTAAGTGAAAATCCTTTCACCCAAAAATAGAGATGAAGTTTCAAAAGGAAAAAATAAAACAACAACTAGAAATAGTTCTATCAGGAAAAAGAACCCTAAAAGAGTTCTACGAAGTGCAAAAAAACAAGGGAAGCAGGTGAAGACAACGGACCAACCTAGGGGATGTTGAAGTTTCCTAAAAAGCTTGAGGCAAAAAAGGGGGTCTTCTTCTTCCTGCTTGCTCTTCGAAGAAACTAATATTTCTACAACAATAGCAAGGGTGATATATTTATACTCAACTTAGATAGTTGGAATCAAAACCCTTATTTGGCTAGAGCTGTCCGATTTTAACACGTGGCTTCATATGAGCTGAGCAACATCATGCCACTTAGAAATTGCAATCGGTCGAATAATTCTTGCTACCATAATCTATACAAATCATTTAAATGCCACAACTATTAGGCCATGTTGTGACGATCAAGGAAGATCAATCGAATTGCCATCTATTTAAGGAATTAGTGCATAATCTCTTCTAGCGCTACACTAATGATTTCCTTTTTTGCTAAGATTGAGATAACAAAATAGTTGGTGAGGTTTATATAGAACCAATGAATGCCCAGGTGGCAAAAAAATCTGCTACTCGATTATTAAGGTTGAAGAAGTGACTACTCCCTTTATCCTAAAATGACAAAGGCTGAAAAAGTTAGTTGAAATATTTTAGCTCAGGAATGGGGGGCAACTATTGTGACAACTATTCAGACAATTAGCCATGAGAATTATCTAGATCGACAACTAAGTTAGCGACTACACTGAGCAACTATGATACTTGAACCTGAGCAACTATAGGCGACTATAAGTCAATTAGAATGATATCTCATGACATCTAGTAGCCGGGTAGTTGCTTGGACCAACTAACTGCCAAAGCAGAGCATGGGCAATAGCTTAAAGCGACATGGATTCCAAATGCCAAAGCTACTGCCATTGACGATGAGCAAGGCATACTAATGCCACATATTCGAGATGTCTGAGCAAGAGCCAGAGATAGAGGAAAATAATAAGCTATTATTCTCAACAAGAACTAGTTATTCTACCTGAAAGATGTTATTTGAACTAAAAGCTATTGCCTCAACCAAAAGTGGTTGCTCTCAACCAAAAGATGTTACTTCAAACCAAAAATGGTTGCTCTCAACCAAAAGAGGTTATGCTCAACTGAAAGAGGTTATTCCCAAATGGAAATCATTACCTCCGAGCACTATAAAGACCTTTCAAAGGTACATACATTTTTACCTTGACAGATGCTCATAATCGTAACAAAGCTCTTCTTAGCTCCACTATTTCCCAGATACCCGACTAACATGAGCATCGAAGGATCATCCATAGGAAACCATCAGTCAAGTGGAAATTCCTTTATAGGTAGCACTAGGAGACATGCAGGAGCAGAGTCGCACCTCTCACTGGAGATTCTTGTAGGGACCAAGGGCTGCCGGAGCACCAGATTGGAGATTTGGCAGCAACAGTTAGGACCTTAATTCTAAATTCATGTTTAAAGGATTTATTTAGTTAAATTAAATTGAAATTAAAAATTTTTATAAATTTTATATAATTATAAATTATAGAGATTATATGTTTGCTTACTTTTTCAGTATAAATAAGCATTATAAATTGATAATGGTAATACTTCTTATCGAAGGATAATTTAGTAAAAATATTTTACAAATATGATCTATCATTCCTTTCATTCCTTCTATATCAAATAAAGAAGGAAATCATTCATATCCATCCTTTCATCTTTTACTAAATACATGAAAGGATGGATGGAAAATCCATCCTTTCAATCTATTCTCTTTCCATCCATCCTTTCTCTCTATTCTCTTTCCATCCATCGTTTCTCTCTATCTATCCTCTTTCTTATCCATCCTTCCTTTTCCATCTTTCTTCCAATCCATCTTTCGTACCAAATTAAGGGTCAAATGATGAAAGTTTACTTGCTTTGAAGACGCCATAGATAAAGTGTGCCATCACCGGCAAAAAAAATAAAAAAAAAGTGTTGTTGGTGAAAGTGAATGCAGTGAGCAAGTGCGATAAAACAAATAGTAAAAAAAAAAAAAAAAGATCTCCTTTGGTGCGCCATAACTGGTGGATTTTTATTCTATCATGCCTCCATGGTTTGTCCTTCAATCAGCTTATGGCTGGATAGTGGTGTCCTCAATCTAACAGTAATGACAAATATGGCCAGCATCTAATTAATTATTATTACAAAATCTTTCTTTCCCAATAAAAAGCGATGGCTAAAATACATGTGCACTTCAACAAATTTGGTTCTAACTAAAACATGGCATGATGTTTTTGGAGTTGGCATTTACAAACACTTCATATTATAATCAAGAAGGAAATTTCATGGCAACAACAGATCAGAGTCATTCATATAGAATAACACCCGCACGCTTTAAATTTTGGATAGAAATTTTTAAATCTAGATTCCTGGCTATATCAAAAGGGTCGTGGATAAAATTATAACGCTTCTTCTTTCCTGTATTCTTTCTTCGCTCTCCTTGTTTATCTTTCCTTCATAAGTAGTAGCAGCCCACCCACGTCTTTCTTAGGGAGCCTTTCAAGTCCTCACTCCCATTGCTCCAGCAATCGCCATTGGCGACCCTTTTCCACTATCTTTGCCTAAATAGAAAGAATTTTTGCCGCCCTTGAAGGCTGGAAGACTTCCATCAAGGATCCACGTCAAATGCTTCCAAGAGCTAAGATTGCAGAGAAGTAGATCACCAGCATGAGAATGAAAATGCTAGCAATCCTGAAGGAGGGGAGGGAGGAGAGAAACGGTGAGAAATACACCAACTTCATGAAATGGAAGGCCTCGCACGTTAGGTAGAGGCCAACCAAAGGGTGGGCTTATTAGGTATGGATGGTATGGGACTAAAAGTGATGCTCCTATCGTAAGGGCTTTGTTGATTCTTGGAGATAGGCAGCCATCGTTTCTTCTGATCATTGAATTTACGCTTCCCATCCATGGTGTGCTCCCAAATGCTTGCTGCTTTTATAGGCTGTTTCTTGGTTCCTCACACCAATTGCATGAATGGAAAGGTTCAAGAGATAACGCCTATTCAGGCACTGATTGAATTATAATTTGATGGTGCGTCCATTACAAACCATTATATGGTAATAATAATTACCTTCAGTTGAATTGGATAGATATGAATTTAAGACACTGGATTCTCTTGAGTATGGTCCATAAATGCTTCCTTAGTGTGTAATATTTGAAATTAGTATAGATATATGCAGGTTAAATTTGTTGCTTCTTACATTATGTTTTTTGGTTTCCCAGAATGAAAGGGAATCGGAATGGGAATTGGAATGGAAAGCAGGGTTCGGAATCACCATTCCTATTCCCTCTTGTTTAGATATTGTTAACGTAGAATCTTCGTCGACCAGGTGGAGCTGCTGGATTGCCGATTCGCTCCCCTTGATGGATACCTGCAAAACAGGTTCCTGGCCGGATTTTCTTCAGTGGGGGACACTCCGATGCCTAAGTTAGAGAGGGAGATTCTAGCAACAAAATGGAGAGTTTCTGAAGGGGAAGATAACGAAAGTATTCTCTTTTCCAGGCTTATCTAGCATACCTTGGGTGTTCCCTCTTACCAATATTTATAGTTGTCATGCCAGAGTATGGTTAGACTCACCTATCTATGGTTAGGACGGGGTTAATTAACTTTACCCTGCATATAACCATAGATGGTTGCTAGTCGGTTCTGGCCAGTTTGGAGTCATTGGAGCTGAAGTTAGTGGCCATGTGGCTACCTCGATATGGTTACGATTGAACATAGTGGCCACGCGGTTGATCATAACAACCATACCCACGTTCAAAGATTTGGGATCAATCGGAGATTCGCTTCCGAGCTTCTTCTTCGAGAAGGGCTGGCGTTGAATTGGCGGACTGTCATCGGGTTTATCTCTCGCAAAATAAGCCGAAGACACCTCTGTTATTTGCATCAGTGTTCTTCCCTTCAGAATGGATTATGAAATGAAGCCGATGTTGTCTTCGGATCAGTATTCTTCAAATCGGCCCTCTTTGGTTGATGTACAGAAGACTGGTCGGGAGATGGTGGTAGTAGTTTTCAGGACTAATGCCTTCGGCTAGGCTGAAGACTGGCCCTAGGTGCTCCAATTTAGATGCCCGGTTCAAAAGGAGTTTGATGAGCGGTTGAGCCGATAATTAGCCCGTGCTGCATTGACATATCATAACAGTTACCCCCCACTCTCAGTTTTTAAAGCAATGATTTGCCTCGAAGAGTGAGAGTATTAATGGATTATCATTTTCTGCCAAGAGGAGCACAACCAATGATGGTAAATCTTCGATCCAGTTGCCCGCCATAACTGATATCTGATTCGAAGATCAAGTTGAGGATAGGTGTCATCTTCTAATTGGAACATGAAAAGGCGTGAGCTGGTCGAAGGGTTACGTCTTTTCCTTTTATTATGATGATTTGGTCGATCTTTCAATTAGGATCTGGGTAGAGGACGTGGCCTCACCCTATTCCTTGGGGAAGGTATGGGCCTCTTTTCCACCGTTAGATGAAGTCACGTGGATTAGGGCTCTTGTCTCTTCCCATGTCAAGTCAGTCTGATGTCGCTTGGAGCTGCGCGATCATATTTGGCACCTAATATAGGGTGCAATGAAAGAAAGGATGCTTCTTCTCTCGAGGAGGTGTGCTGAAGTGTCTCTTGTCCCCTTATAAAGGGGGAAAGAGATCCTGTAGAAGAAGCTCTCCATTCATGTTTGCTTCTACTTTTTGTTCGGCCTTTCTTGCTTATAGTCCCCAGTTTCTCCTGTTGGTAGGGTCTCCTTGCTTTTTTGTCTTTTTCTTGTTTCAGCATGGTTAGGTCTTTAGAGATCCATGTCGCTGGCAAGGTTTCCTCTAGGGAAGAGGCTGGGCCTTCGAACACTTTAGGTCATGTTAGAGATGTTGCCATTGAGATTAGATCAGAGCTGATCTCCAGTTATGTTTCCCTATCAATGAAAGAAAATACTTTCTTTTGAAATGATGTTAAGTGTGAGTTCTTCAACATAATTGATAGTAGAAGAGTCTTTTCGCTCCCTCGAGTTAGACTTGCCAATTGGGTGGGCTGATCAAGCCATCCATGGGCCGTCTTATCAATAACAGGGTGAGTTGTTCGGACCCACTTTGGCACGTCTGCGGATTTACCGTGGGGTAGGTCACTTAGACCATCCCCATGCCTTCAATCGATGTTAAGGCAGGCTGATTAGGCCCATCTCGGTGCATCTTCGGATTTACCGTAGGGTAGGTTGGGTGAACCATCCCTGCCCTTCAATCAATGTTAAGGCAGGCTGATTAGGCCCACCTCAGCACGTCATCGGATTTACCATAGGATAGATTAGGTGAACCATCCCTGGGCCTTGAGGTGATCATAAGGTGGCCTGGTTGGGCCTACCTTTGTGCTCGTCGGACATACCGATAAGGCGAGTGGATCAGACCCACCTTTGCACTTTTAGCTAATCATAAGGTGGCCTGGCTGAGCCTTCCTTTATTGATTGATGATGAAACAGGCGGGCCAGACCCATTTTCAAATAAACTTTTATTGAAGTCTTCTCTCATGGGAGCTTTCATTGATAGTACTTGCAAAGATTTTGTACATTCCAAAGCTGGGGTAACACAACACCATTTAAAGCTTCGAGTCGATACATTCCTGGGCATATGACTTCCTTGATTCGGTAGGGACCTTCTCAATTGGAAAAAAGTTTGCCTTGCTCTGTCGGCCTGGATACTTCGGCCCTTCGCAGTACTAAGTCTTCAGGATGAAAGATTCGCTCCTTCACCCTGGAATTGTAGTATCTAGCGACTTTCTGATGATATGCCACCATCTTCTTCTAAGCTTGGAGTCTGGTACCTTGTAGCAGATCCAAGTCCATCCTTCGATGCTCTGAATTCTTGGGTTCCCTGTACCTGTCGATCCTCAAGGATTGCAGTGTAACTTCTATGGGGATAACTGCTTCAGTGCCGTACGCCAAATTGAACGAGGACTCACCGGTAGCCATTCTGGGGGTTATTCGATAAGCCCACGGAGCAGAATTCAATTCTTCAGCCCAAAGTCCCTTGGCATCATTCAGTCGGGTCTTTAAACTATGGAGAATAGTCCGATTCATTACTTTGGCTTCTCTGTTGGACTGCAAGTGGTCGACAAAAGTCAACTTGTAGAGCACATGGTACTGAGCACAGAAGTCCTTGAACTTCGGGTTATCAAATTGCCTCCCGTTGTCAGTGACTATGGCATAAGGGATTCCAAATCGGAATATAATATAATTCTTTACAAAGCTTTCGAATTTTGCCTCTGTAATGTGAGCCAATGGTTTGGCCTCGACCCACTTGGTGAAGTAGTCAATGGCAACGATGACACATTTTTGCTATCCAGATGCCGGGGGGAATGGACCAAGAATGTGCATGCCCCACTGGGTGAAAGGCCATGATGCTATCAGTTGGGTTAGCTGACTTGCTAGCTGTCTTTGGATGTTAGCGTACCTCTAAAATTGGTTGCATCTTCGGACAAAGTTGACGGAGTCCTTCTGGATGGTTGGCCAGTAATAACCCTGGCGTATTATTTTATACGCCAGAGATCTGCCCCCCAGATGGTCTCCACATATACCTTCAAGCACCTCCCTTAAGGGATAGTCTGCATCCGTCGATCCTAAGCATTTAAGTAAAGGCTGGGTGAAAGACCTTTTATACAAGGTTTCGTCTAAGACAACATACTGGGACACCATCCAGCAGACTCTTTTGGCCTCTACTTTGTCATCCGGTAATGTGCCCTCATTCAGGAACTTGAGGATGGGATCCATCCAACTAGGCTCATTCTTATTTTAGTGTACTCCTAAGTCTCTTCAACTATGCTTGGGACCTCAAGGTGTTCTATGAAAGTACAACTGAGGGAGTCTAGAGTAGTGGTGGCTAGTCGAGATAGTGCATTAGCCCGAGAGTTTTCCGATCATGGCATATGAGTGATTTCAAAGAATTCGAACTAGGAGGATAGGGCCCGTACCTTTTTCAAGTACTGGGTCATCGCAGGGTCTCGGGCTTCAAATTTGCCTTTGACCTGATTCACCACTAGTTAAGAGTCCAAAAAGATCCGAATCTTTTGAACCCCTAGATTTTTAGCGATTCAAAGTCCCACAAGGAGTGCTTCGTATTCAGCTTGATTATTTGAAGCATGGAAGGAGAAACGGAGCGTGTACTCCATGGTGTGCCCATCTGGTTCGGCTAATATGAGGCTTGCTCCACATCCAGTAGAGTTAGAAGTTCCATCCATGTGAAGTACCTAGATGGACTCCATATCCTTCGGGTCAGCTCCATCTTCTTTGATTGATTATGCGATGTCCTTGAGCTTCCATGTGCATTCAGCTAAGAAATTCGACAGCACCTATGCTTTCATGGCCGATCTGGGTTGGAAATTGATATCAAATTCACTCAATTTAATGGCCCACTTGGCTATCCTTCCAAATGTGTCAAGGCAGCGAAGAATGGCTTTAGGGGCTGATCAGTCAAGACCACAATGGTGTGGGCATGAAAAAGGATCGCAGGCACTTCACCGCAATCACTAATGAGTAAATAAGCTTTTGCATCTTTAGATACCTTACTTCAGCATCGTGCAAGACTTTGCTGGTATAGTAAATCGGCTTTTAAAGATCATTCATCTCCTTCCAGATGAGGATCGAACTGATGGCTTCGTCCATAGCAAAAAGGTATAAGTAAAGAGTCTTTTCTTCTTGAGGTTTAGAGAGCAGCGGTGGGGCTTGCAGATACTTCTTCAATTCTTCGAAAGAAAGATGGTAATCTTTCGTCTATTCAAAGCTTCGAGACTATCGGAGCACCTTGAAGAAAGGAAGACATTTTTCAGCCGATCAAGAAATGAATCGACTTAAGGAGGCGATTCTTCTCATCAAATGTTGCACTTTCTTCTTGCAGAAAGGGTGTCTCATATTCCAAATGGCCTGGATCTTTTCAGGATTGGCTTCGATTCCCGTTTTGTCACAAGGAATCCCAAGAACTTGCCTGACGTTACCCCAAAAGCATATTTTGTTGGATTCAGCTTCATTTGGTAACATCGCAAGGCAGTAAATGATTCTTCCAGATCTTTAATATGATCACCTGTAAGGAGACTCTTCATAATCATGTCATCCACATAGGCCTCCATGTTCCTTCCCAGTTGTTCTTTGAACACTTTATTGATTAGCCTCTAGAACGTTGCCCCAGCATTCTTTAATCCGAATGGCATCATCTTGTAACAGTAGAGGCCCTTTTTTATGATGAAGGTCATCTTCTTTTCATCTTGAGGATCCATTCATATCTGGTTGTATCCAGAGAAGGCATCCATGAAGCTCAATAATTGATGGCCCGCAGTGGCATCGACCAGTTGGTCAATCTTCAGCAGAGAAAAGCTATCTTTTGGACAAGCTTTGTTGAGGTCTGTATAATCGATGCAGATCCTCCACTAATCGTTAGCCTTATTTACCATTACCACATTAGCGAGCCATTCAGGATAGTGGGCTTCTTGGATAAATCCAGCCTTGAGGAGCATGCTTACTTCCTCGTTTATCACCTTCTGCCTTTCGGGGGCAAAATTTCTCCTCTTCTGTCGGACCGACCTATAATCAGAGGCTACTTCCAGTCGATAACTAATTACTTCGACTAGAATCTCAAGCATGTCCGAAGCTAACCAGGCAAAGATGTCAGCATTATCCTTGAGAAAGTGGATCGCTCTGATTTTGCTTCCTCATCAAGCAGGCTCCCAATCTGCACAGTCTTGGAGGGGTCTTCTTCGGTTAATTGTACTAAAATAGTTTTCTCCATCGGCTCACCACAGTCTTCAGCCGGGTCCCTCGAGTCCAATTGGTCTAGGGTTATGGGGTCAGCCGATTATCTGTCTTATATCATCAAACATTGTCGTGCAGTTCTTTGGTCTCCCTTTGCCTCCCCGATTCCACTTCTAGTGGGAAAATGCACTAGGATGTAATAAGTTGACACTATGGCCCAGAATTTGTTTAAGGAGGGTTGTCCCAAGATTATATTGTAGACCGAAGGAGTTCGGACTACTATGAAGTTGATGGGAAGTGTCTTCTGTCGGGGTTCGATGCCGAGGGTCACAGGTAGCACTATTTTGCCCTCGACATCAACTTGATTGCCCCCAAACCCAATCAACGGCATAGAGGATCTTTGTAGCTTGTTTTTGGATAAACACATTCTAGAGAACATATCATAAAGTAAGATATCCGCTGAGCTTCCATTATCAATTAAAATACATCTTACATCATAGTTGGCCATAATGCCGATATTATAACTGGGTCATCATGTGGGTGCTGAACCCCCACAAGGTCATCATCAAAGAAAAGTATAGAGTTGTTATCCTTGAGCCATTTCAGAGCATCGTTTTTGGCTCTCCTTTAGTTGGTTGGACGATGTAGCATTCCCACCCTTCCATCCATGGGTCTTTGGTTAGGTAATTCAATTTCTTTAGGGGCCCTCTAGGGGGCCATGGCCTCAGGCCAAGATTTTGGATGATCGACGTACCGTCCTAAATAACCCCTCTTGATCAGATCTTCAATGGCATCCTTGAGTTGGATGTAGTCCTCGATATTATGGCTATGGTCCTGGTGGAATCAGCAGTATTTATTTCTGTTCCTCGTAGAAGAGGATGCCTTCATAGGACACGGCCATTAGAGATAGCTTTCTTTTTCTATCTCCATCAGAATCCTCTCTCTAGGAAGATTGAGGGGGGTGTAGGAGTCAAATCTTCTGCCCGGTGCTCTGGGCTTGGGATTCCATCATCGGGTAGAGTTGTTGTTGTTGTTGTTGTTGTTGTTATTGTTGGGTGCAGGGGGATCCAACCCCTTGTTGTTCTTCTTCTTCGAAATAGATTTCCCTTCAGCCAGTCGTCAGTTTGTCGCCTATGCTTCAACATCGGTATATTTTTGAGCCCTTGACAGGAGCTCAGCATAGCTTATTGGGAATCTTTTATCCAGGGAGAAGGTGAGCCTGGATGATCGAAGCCCCTTCTTAAGAGCGAACATGGCTACGTACTCGTTGAGATCGGGGATCTCGAGAGTAGCCGAATTGAATCTGGAGATGTAGTCTCGAAGGCTCTCTCCCTCATTCTGATGAAGGAGGAATAACGTGTCCATATTCCGGGGCATCTTGCGGCAAGTCCTAAAATGCAGGATAAATAATTTTTTCAATTTAAAAAAGAAATCGATGGTACCTGGGCATATGCTCGAATACCACATCCAAGCCACCTTCTTCAGGGTAGCGGGAAAGGCAAGGCAGTGCAATGCATTAGAGGCCCCCTAAATCATCTTGTGTGCTTTGAAACTGCCCAGATGATCCAGTGGGTTAGTAGTCCCATCATAAGGCTCCACTTAAGGAACCCTGAAATGCCGAGGGACAATTTCGGCCATGATGCGAGGGGTGAACGGGGGATGCGAGTTGTACACCACAAACTCGTCGTCTTTCTTCTGATCATTAAGCCTCATAACCTGGGACTCAAGGGCCTTGATATTTTCATTATAGTCAAGGCAGGCTTCCTTCGGTACATCCCTTTCAGGAGTGGAGTCTTCGGAGGAGATAGAGAGAGATCATCTAGATCTCTTCCCCCTCCGTGGGGCATTGGTCAGCTTCGGACACCGAGAGCTTCGGCCTTCGGGAGAAAGCCGATCATGGGAGGAAAATTGGGTAGACTCACGATGCTGGTCTCCCTTCCCTCGAGATTGATGACTGTGTCTGGAGGTGGCTGGCAGGTGCCCCACCTGGAAAGCTGTATCCTAGAAATTATGAACCATGTTTGTCAGAGCGTCAACCCGGTTCAGAAGAGCCTCGAACTGTTGTTGTCCCACCACAAGTGTTGGAGGTAGAATATTATTCTCCATTGGGGGGTCATTCTTTTGAGACGGAGGATGGCCCCTACTTGTCGAAGCATTTTAAGTTTTTTCTTTTGCCATCAAGGTTTCCTAACAAAAACAAGCAAGTGTGCTAGGTTTTGGTCAAAATTTGTGATGCCGCTATTTTTAAAAGAACCAAAATCATTTTCTAAAACTTTAATCCCGTGATGACTATACTCTTGATTTTAAGCTAAAATCTATTTTAAATCAATCATTTTGATATAATAAAAACCAAAAAAACTAAACTAATAAAAATTGAAATTTAAGCCATTTTTTTACTTTTGAAAGAGTCCCATTAAAAATATAATTTACTTCAATTCCAAATAATACTTTTTGACTAACTTTTTTGGATGAAGTTCTAGGTTGTTATATTGATTTTATGGCACAAATATGGCAAGGTGTTAGGGTTTTGTCCTGGCTAAAGTTTGTTGGTCATAGGCTATTGCCTAGATCAACAATCCAAGAAGTATGTGAATTGAATTTTCAAAAATTAAAACAAGTATATACCTATGAAAACTTTAGTCAAATGTGAGCTAAGTATAGTGTGATTTATGTAAGCTAAGAGATAAAGAGAAACAAATAATTACACAAACATAACAAATTTATAGTGGTTTAGAGCAATCCCAGCTCCTATCTCCATTCTCCAAGATCCACTTGGGATTTCATACTATATTCCTACAAGAATATAGCTAGTTTATTATATCCTGAGCTTGCAAACTAAAATCCAAGTACAACATTTATTTTATGAGATCACAAACAACCTGATTAGTATTTCAAGGCTCACCAATCAAAACCTAAATACATGTTTGTTTTTTGGGCTCATAAACAACTCAATTGGCTTTTCAAGGTTAGCCAATCATAATCTTAAACCAAACCCAAGTTTTAGCTCTCTATCAAACTTGTAACAAAAATAATTAAACAATACAAAATAGAGCAACAGAAAATAAACTCAAAAGAGAGCCGATTATTGTAGTTGAAGCTTGATATATAGGTGCTCAAAGGCTTCAAAAGTTGCTCTTCAATGCACTTTTCAATCCTCACCTAATGCTTTAAGAGGTTAGGTAGGAAGAAGTTGAAGTTTCTCTTGAATTTTCAATGACTGCACAGAATATTCTCCTTATTCTCCATGATTGGAATGAATGCTCAAGTTCTTGTTCAAGTGTATATCTCTCTTGACTTCAATCCAAGAATTTATATCTTTCTAGATGTTTGTCCATGTATTTAAAGTCATTTTTAGCCATCTATAGCTATTGAAAACCAAGAAATAGCCATTAAATATCTTGAAATTTGAATTCTAAGAGTTCTAGAATTAGCCATTATTATTATAATCCATGGGATGAGAGTTGGCTCACTTGAAAGAAATCAGCTTTAATTAGCAAAAAATAGGAACACATATTTCTGTCACCTTACGAGAGATGGCTCATAGAATAGAAGTCGGCTTAAATCTGTAGTGCCCAAAAAAATTAGTTTTTGCAATTCTAAGAGACAAGACTCACAAAGCAGGAGTCGGCTATTTTGAACTATCTTTCAAAAATTTATTTACTATTTTTTCTAAGAGAGAAGGCTCATAGAACAAAAGTCGGCTCTTTTGGACTGTATTAGTGATGTGCTATGCCAGAGTTAGCTCTTCTAGTGCAAGTCAGCTCTTACAGCTTGAACTCCAAAACTTCAAGATTTTGAATAGGTTTTGCTCCTTAAAGCTTCCAAATGTCTTCCAAGTAATTCTAAGGGTTTTTAGGAATATACATGCTATTTCAAATACAAAAGATAACTTCTCTACTCTTTTCCATGATACACAAATCTCTCAAGGCATCTAAGAGAACTTAATGAGTACAAGTAAACTTTCTCTACTTAAAAATATTTCTAAGGATTTATAAGATCTCACCACACAACCCAATTGTTATACAAAGTTTTTAAAGAGATATCATTGATACAAATGAGCTCGCTAACTATTCCAATGTTCTATAGGATTTTCAATTGAAGGTTGTGCATTGAAAAACATTCTAAAAAAATATTTTTAAATATTTAAAAAGTATTAATATAGAATTCATGCTCTAATATTTTATAATCATTAAAATTATTCCTGGGATCAACAATCTTTTCCTTTTTGATGATAATAAAATACTGGGCATGGAGATTAAAAGCTTTACAACTCAAGAAAATGTATTAGAGTAATGTATGTATTCATGTATCAGAGTATATATACTATGTATCAAAGCATAAAAATATTCATATATCAAAGTAGATATAAATTATAGTATCAAAGTTTAAGTATTTGAATAATTTAGAGTTTATATGATCATAGCAAACCATGTTTATATCAAAGCTTGGGAAAATAAATTAGAGCAATGAAATATGTATTAAGATTGTTGAATTAAATGTTTAGAAGGGAAATAAAGATTTTATTAGACTTTATGATAGTCAATGCTCCCCCTTTCAATTTCAATCATATACTCATTTACACTTCTAGTTTTTCATTTCTTTTAATCTTTTTAATTCATTAATCTCATTCACAAGCATGTATGCATATCTAATTTTTAGATTGTAATTTCAAACATGCATATTCTGATTCTGATTCTGATTCTGATTCCGATTCTCTCTTTTTATGTTTGAAACTTTTAATCCCGTGCACATTCTTTCTTCTACCCCTTTTTGTCATCAGCAATGAAAATCAAGAATAGTATTGTTGACCCCATAAGTGATTTTGATGATAACAAAATATTGGAGCATATATTTATTTTACTAACAACTCTTCAAGTATTTTACAAGTTTTTGTAGGATGATTCTAATGCTCAATTACGACTCCTACATTCTTAGTTTTTGAAATGAGTTGTGCTATAAGTGAATCATGTAAAGAAGAACCCAAAGAAAAAGTTAAGTAAAAATCATGAAAATGGGTTACTTCTAGGTTGTTTCAAGCTTAAAATTTCCTAGAAAAGATTGTTAGAAGAGTTGGAAAGACACTTGAATGTTTGAAGTCTTGCTGGATGAATTCTGAAGAAGAACTGAGATTTTACTAAAGAACTCATCCGAGCCGACTCAAAGCAAAGGAGTCGACTCTAGCACATGGCATGCATGAAGATTTCTGGCATGCAGATATCCGAGCCGACTCTAAGGAACCCGAGCCAACTCGTCCAGAACATGATTTTCTGAATCAGACAACTGAGCCGACCCAAAGGAAGTCCGAGCCAACTATGTTATTCTGTCAGACATCCGAGCTGACTCTTCAAAGATTCGAGCCAAATCCTCTAAAGTCCAGAAAGAAGAGTTTTGAGTAAACAGCCAACCGAGCTAACTCTAATGAGAAAGAGCCAATTCTTTCATACTGCAATTTTGAAGGCCTGTGAAACCGAGCCAACTCGGAGTAAGGCGAGCCGACTCTTCCAGAGTAAGGAATGAAGTGAAGACTCGAAGTGACCCACAAAGGAACTTCCCAAGTGAAGACTTCGAAGATTAATCTTCTTGTAAATAGTTATAAACTTTTCAAAATGGAACAAAATAAAACTATCTCTGCCATGTTTTCTCGCTTTACAGATATTATTAATGGTTTGAAAAGTCTTGGCAGGGTCTATTCAAATACTGATCTAGTACAGAAGATTCTCATATCACTTACGGATAAGTGGGACCCCAAAGTGACTGCCATCCAAGAAGTGAAAGATCTAAACACTACCTCTGGATGAACAAATGGGTTCTCTCATCACACATGAGCTAGCCATGCAGCATAGGACTGATGATGATCAGAAGAAGAAGAAAACTATAGCCTTCAAAGCTGTATCGGATTCAAAGAAAGATAAGGAATCAAAAAATGAATGCTTCTCCTCTGAAGACTACTTAGAAGATGAAGATATTGCTATGGTTGTGAGAAGATTTAGAAGCTTTATGGGAAAGAAGAAAGGAAGATACTATAGAAAATTTCATAAATGAGGTGAGCACTTTAAGGAGAAGGACAAAGAAAGAAAAAAAGAAAAAAAACAGATGCCCATGTGCTATGAATACAAGAAGCCCGAGCACATCTATCCAGATTGTCCTCTAATGAAAAAGATGTTTAAGAAAAAGAAGAAGAAAGTAATGATTGTCACATGGAGCAACAGCGAGAAGTCGACTTCATCCGAAAAAGAAGAGACCACGAAAACTGCTAACTTATGTCTAATAGGTCTCAAAGACGAGGTAACATCCCTCGAACTTCAATTAGAATTTACTTTTGATGAATTGAATTCTGCTTTTCATGATTTATTATCTGAATTCAAAAAGGCTGGAGTAAAGATAAGAGCTCTAAAGAATACAAATAATTCTTTACAAAAAGAGAAGGAAGAAAATTCAAAAAAGAATAATTTATTGTAAAGAGATTTGCATGTCTTTTCTGAAAAGAACAAAGCTTTGGAAATTGATAAAAATGCATGTATTGAGAAAAACAAAGCTTTGACTATTGAAAATAATGATTTGAAAAAGGAGGTTGAAAAACTAAAACCACTAGTTGATAAACTTACTTTATCTTCAAATAAGCTTGAGTTAATTTTAAAAGAACAAAGAATTTCTGGAAACAAAGCTGGAATTAGTTCAATTCTTCTAGTTCAAATGGAATTTCGGCTACTAAATTCATACCTTCAAAAGCTTATGTTCCAAAATCAATATCTCAAGAAGCTTTTGTATCTAATCCTTCTGCATCCATTTCTAAAGCTACAATATATGTACCTAAGAATTTAAATAGAAAAACTTTTATAAGAAAAGTTTTACATCTGCATCAACATCTAGAACTCCAAATCGTACATCTTTTCAAAATTCTAGAATTGTATATTATGCATGTCATAGGGTTGGACATAAATTCTTTCAATGTAATTCATTAATGAAAAATACACATTCTAAAAATAGAATTAAAAATATTTGGATTTTCAAAGGAACCACCTCTGCTAACTTGCAAGGATCCAAGTTAGCTTGGGTACCTAAAAGAACTTCTTGATTATCTTGCAGGAATGTCTTGCAGCCCAAAAATTGAAGAAAAGATGGCATCTCGACAGTGGCTGTTCAACGTATATAACGGATGATGAGGATCAATTTATCATCCTAGAGATGAAAGAAGGAGGTATGGTTATTTTTAGAGATAATGGCAAGGGAAAAATAATCAGAATCGGTAAGATCAAAATAATCCCATGTACTTTTATTAAAAATATATTGCTAGTAGACAAGTTGAAGCATAATTTATTAAGTATTAGTCAATTATGTGATAAAAGTTTCAAGGTTGTCTTTGAATCATCTATGTGTATTGTAACAAACTCTCTTGATTCTAGCAGTAAGTTCATTGGACATAGACTTGGAAATATTTATGCGGTAGACCTTAATGATCTAGCCATGTCTAGTAGTTTCAGTCTAGTTGCAATGAATGCTAAGACCAAGGAGTCTTGTTTACTTTGGCATAGACAATTAGGTCATGCTAGCATGCATACTATTGCCAAGTTAATTTTCAAGAATCTAATTAGATGCATGCCTAAATTTAAAGTAGATCTTAATCATGTTTGTGATGCATGCCAAATGGATAAATAAACTAGGGAGATTTTTAAATCCAAAATATGATTTCAACTACTAGACCCCTTGAGCTACTTCACATGAACTTATTTGGACCAACTAGGACCACAAGCCTAGGTGGTATGAAATATGCTCTTGTGATAGTAGATGATTTCTCTAGATTTACTTGGATTTTATTTATCGCTCATAAAGATGAAACTTTTAAAGTCTTTTGAAAATTTCATAAAAAAGTTTCAAATCAAAAAAATCTTTCAATAATTTCAATTAGAAGTGATCATGACATGGAATTTGAAAATCAATTTTTTGATGATTATTACACAAAAAATGGCATTGATTACAACTTCTCCGCTCCTAGGATACCACAACAAAATGGTGTTGTAAAGAGAAAAAATAGGACTTTGGAAGAGATGGCCCGAACAATGTTGTGTGAAGGCAATCTTCCAAGGTACTTTTGGGCAGAAGCCGTGAATACTGCTTATTATATCTTGAACCATATTTTGATTCGTCCTATTTTAAAGAAAATCCCCTATGAGCTTTGGAATGAAAAGAAACCCAACATTAATCACTTTCATGTATTTGGTTGTAAATGCTTTATACTTAATAATGGTAAGGATAATCTAAGAAAATTTGATACTAAATATGATAAAGCAATTTTCCTCGGTTATTCATTATGTTGACCTCATAAGCGATTTTGATGATAACAAAATATTGGAGCATGCATTTATTTTACTAACGACTCTTCAAGTGTGTTACAAGTTTTTGTAGGATGATTCTAACGCTCAATTACAACTCATACATCTTTAGTTTTTTGAAATGAGTTGTGTTGTAAGTGATTCATGTAAAGAATAACCCAAAGAAAAGATTAAGTAAAAATCATGAAAATGGATTACTTCTAGATGTGTTTCAAGATTAAAATTTCTTAGAAATATGGTTAGAAGAGTTTGAAGGCATCTTGAGACTTTGAAGACTTACTGAATGATTTCTATAGAAAAACTAATAATTCACTAAAGAATTCATCTGAGCCGACTCGAAGAGAAGAGAGCCGACTCTGGCACATGGCATGCATGAAGATTTCTGGCACGTAGATATCCAAGCCGACTCCAAGGGACCCGAGGTGACTCGTCCAGAGAACCATTTCCTGAATCAAACAGACAAGCCGACCCAAAGGAAGTATGAGCCGACTCTATCATTCAATCAGACATCCGAGTCGACCCTTCAGAAGTTTGAGCCAACTCCTCCAGAGTCCATAAAAAGAGTTCTGAGTGAACAGCCAACCGAGCCGACTCTAATGAGAAAGAGTCGACTCTTCCAAACTAGATTTTTGAATGCCTGTGAATCCGAGCCGATTCAAAGTAAGGCAAGCCGACTCTTCCAGAGTAAGGAATAAAGCTACTGAGGAACCTAGATGACTCAATTGAAGAGAGCTGACTGGACCAGAACTACTCTATGGATCCGAGCTGACTCGAGTAGATCCGAGCCAACTTGAAGATAGATTTCAATGGCTAGTTCCAGAACTTGAAATTTGAATCCAAAAAATACTCCAACGGTCAAATGTCACATCCTAATGGTCTACAATGACTAAAATCATCTGAGAAGAGTACAAGACTATATATTTGAGGGATTTGAACTACTTCAAAACAAAAGAGATAATGAGTAAATGCAAAATTGAATATCCAAGCTACCTTGTAAGCAAGAAAGCACTGCAAGAGCATTCAAGAAAGTCTTCAAGTCTTCACCAACTCACACATGAAGCTTGAAGCAATTATAGAGGAAGCTGAAGAAGCCAGTCAAGTGCATTAAAGTGCAATCAATTGGGCTTCTCTTGAGCTACATCGGCAACCATTCGACAAAATTTGTTTGTCATTCTGTTGCTTTCTATTTACAATTCTTTTTGAATTGTTGGGTTATTGGTAAGCTCAGTTTAAAGACCAAATAGGTTCTTGGTGATCCTGTTAAAACCAAGTGTTAGGTTCTTGGTGATTCTATTAAAACCAAGTATTGGGTTCTTGGTGATCCTATTAAAATCTAGTGTTGGATTTCTTTGGTAAGCCTGGTTTAAAAACCAAAATGTAGAGGTTTGGATTGTGATCCTGTTAAAATAATCCGACTGTATTCCAGTGGGGGATATAGTGAAATCCCAAGTGATAATCTTGGGTAGTGGATGTAGGAGCTGGGTTGCTCCGAACCACTATAAAATTTACTGTGTTTGTGTTGTGCATGAAAGAAAACTAGTGCATCGAATGCCTACCCTAGGCATGCTACACTAGGGAGTAGGTATTGCATAATTAAAATTTTTTAAACATGCATACGGAAAAACCTACTCATGCACATGATCTAACATAAACATGATGTATGCAACTAATACACAAGCATGTATAGGCAAGTGCAATAATTATATACAATATGATAAAATCTAAATCTAAACATGCATGATAACAAAAAGAAAATAATATACCTTATAGAGCTTCCTTTTGTTCTGAATTTTGGATCAAAGCAGGAAGAAGCCGACTCCCTTCAACAGCAAATCAAGGCAGCGATAGAATTCCTTCAACAACAAAACAAATATGCAAATAGGGCTTCCATTTGATCTGCAACAGCAAG
The DNA here is from genome assembly GCA_021397845.1 of Areca catechu. Classification (NCBI taxonomy): domain Eukaryota; kingdom Viridiplantae; phylum Streptophyta; class Magnoliopsida; order Arecales; family Arecaceae; genus Areca; species Areca catechu. Next base: position 78,620,128 of record CM038050.1, read on the forward strand.
AAGAAGAAAGGATCGGTCCAATCTCTCAAGGTGTCTAAATGTCCACCCTTTAAAGTATCCACGCGCGGGCTCTCACTGATCCAACTCTTGCATGGATGCTAGTCCTCAAGGAATCAAAGAATAGGTCACGGATAGGTGGAGCAGGGAAAGCCAAACAAATGTTCATGGACGGTCTTCTCCAAGACCTCCCTTGCTCCACCAAAACCACACAATGGAAACCTCAAAAACAGGGAAGGATAACACGGGATGCTATACAAACTTCTGCACATAGATATCCATCCCAAAAGCCCTCTCACCGAAGGATATTAATCGATCCCTGCTCCTCTCTAATCACATGCTCTGTTCTTCACCTCTCCCTCATCTCATGGCCTTTAACCAAGATATATCAAGCAGAGAAGAAACCATGAAGGCAGGGAAAACATCTTGAGAGAAATCAGATAAAACCCAAATGCAAACTATCTATTTTTGAACTGGCTCTTGATCGGTTAAAACTCTTTTGAATAGCATTTGAATCGGTTTAAGAAGCTGGGAACCATAGGCTAGGAAGAGAACAAGAGGTAAATCACCATGAAAAACAGAGAGTGAGTGAAAGGAAAGACGTACGGGAGAAAAATACCGAGAGACCCCTTCCAGTTCACGGTGCTAAAAGATAATAATCAAAAATCCCAAGCTTCATCCGATCTACAGCAATTCTTATGCCATTCACACGGTAAAACAGGGCAATTCGAGAGCAGGGGAAAAGGGAAAAAAAAATGTGTAAACAAGCCATGTATAAACTAGTTCATTAAAAACCCCGGTCCAACCAAAATCGATTAGTAAGAAAAATCGAGTCTAGATCCTGGTCTACCAGGAACAGTTCCTGGTTGACCCAAACCAATCATAGCCGATCCAAATCAGACCAGGTAAACCAGAAAAAACCCAATGTGTGCTCAAACAGACCGTTTGACCTTAATACCCAAACGATTCCCAATCGTTGATCGACTCCCGAATCAAGAAGAAATCCTCTATGGTGTATGACCTCATAGGTTTGAACCTAAATGGTAGCATTAGAACACTTCCAGTACCAGCACAAGATACCATCTAGCAATGAATCCCGGCATCCTGATAGGCCGAAGATGCGAGAGCAATCTATCGAACCTCTGGCATAGGTTACCATATAATTCATCCCTTTGACCTCCAATGCTCAAGATGACCTAGGGTTAGACTGCCAACCCTTACTGAGTCAATCCACAACATGTCTCAACCTCGCAAGTCTAGTGACTCCTCACTAGGACTACCCTGGTCGAGGATTTGCTAAATTGAGACACTGCGAGACATTCAATCCAAACAATTTGGACAGGTCAATTCCATCTTGGTCCACCACTGCTCCACAAGTACTTGCCTATACCCAGAAACCTTCCATCACCGGATTAGAAATTCGGATAGTCCGGTATCAAAGCATAGGGTGTTGCTTGCAAGCTACCATGGTGACCTCAGGTCGGAGGGACACATATACCCATACCCAATTGCGAGCAATCCTTTGGCAGAAAGGAGCTCCACAGAGTCATGTTCAATAAGTTGTCACACATCCCACTTGCAGATCACATCAGTGTCACCACACTCCTTTGATCAAGAGGACAACCAAACGATATGAACCACAACAACCTACACTTGAACATTGCCATCCTGTACAATGTATCCTTTGGTTATGAACCTTTTTAAAGGACCACTCGATTAACCTCTCTATATCGAAGTCAGTGCAGTCCTAAGGACTTCATCACATAAATAGAGTTCATTACAAGGAAATAAATAATGTGATGAACTGCCAAAATAAAGTTTTATTAATTCATATACAAATTAAAATACTCAGCACAACCACCTACAGCCTAAGTGATTGGCTTTGGGATATAATTCCCAACAACTCCCACTTGTACTAAAGCTAATCAAAATAGTATCTAATACCCATTTTCCTTTTACAATAGTTGAGCTCTTTGATTCCGAGGGCTTTAGTGAAGGGGTCAGTTGGATTCTCCTTTCCATCAATCTTCATAAGATTGATATCGCCTCGTTCCACGATCTCTCCCACGAGGTGATAGCACCGTAGAATGTGCTTAATGCAGTGATGAGACTTTGGCTCCTTAGCTTGAGCAATGGCTCCTGTGCTGTCACAATACACTGGAACAGGACCATCTAGGAAAGGTGCCACCCCTAGTTGTCCAAGGAACTTCCATAACCACACGACTTTCTTTGCTGCATCTGACGCTGTAATGTACTCTGCTTCGCATACCGAGTCTGCAACTGTTGCCTGCTTGGAACTCTTCCAGCATATCACTCCTCCATTCAAGGTAAACACAAACCCTGACATACTCTTTCTATCATTTCTATCTAACTGGAAACTGGAATCAGTATACCCCACAAGTTTCAAGTCAGGTTCTCCATAAATCAGCCATTGGTCCTTAGTATTTCTCAAATACTTCAGGATGGTCTTAACCATCTTCCAATGTGCCTCACCTGGATCAGACTGGTATCTGCTCACCACTCCTAGTGAGTATGCCATGTCTGGTCTAGTACATGTCATAGCAACATGATAGAGTCCACTGTAAAAGCATAAGGAACTCTACTCATGCGCTCTCTTTCCTCAGGAGTTATCGTACAATCCTTCTTGGAAAGAGTAATTCCAGAACTTATCGAGAGATAGCCTTTCTTGAAATTCTCCATGCTGTACCATTTCAGCACGGTATCAATGTACATAGACTAGGACAATCTCAGAAGCCTCTTAGATGTATCTCTATAGATCTTCATACCCAGTATGTAAGAAGCTTCACCCAAGTCCTTCATGGAGAACTGAGATGACAACCAGACCTTTATTCCTTGTAATGCTGTGATGTCATTCCCGATTAAGAGAATGTCATCAACATACAATACCAGGAATACAATCACAGAACCATTAACCCACTTATAGATGCATGGTTCCTCTCCATTCCTAACGAAGCCATACGATTTGATACACCTATCAAATCGCATGTTCCAACTTGGAGATGCTTGCTTGAGTCCATAAATGGACCTCTACAATTTGCATACTTTTGACTCGTCTATGGATGTAAACCCTTCAAGCTGTATCATATACACCTCCTCATCCAGCTCTCCATTCAAGAAAGTGGTTTGGACATCCATCTGCTAGATCTCATAGTCAAAATGTGCTAACAAAGCAAGCATGATCCAAATGGACTTGAGCATTGCCACAAGGGAGAACATCTCATCATAATCGATACCATATCACTAACGATACCCCTTGGCAACCAGACGGGCTTTATAGGTCTCCACCTTCCCATCCATGCCCCTTTTTCTCTTGAAAATCCACTTGCACCCGATGAATTTTATCCCTTCAGGTGGATCAACCAATGTCCATACATTGTTGATCTCCATGGACTCCATCTCGGAACGCATTGCTCCAAGCCACGCCTCAGAGTCAGATCTCTGAAGTGCATCTATATAGGTGATCGGATCCTCATCGTTCTCGTCGAGCTCAATGGGATCACTATCCTAGACCAAGAAACCGTAATATCTATCTGACTGATGTGGTACTCTACCGGATCTCCTATTAATGGGATCCGGGTGTGATCCAATCACAGTCAGTTCTATGATGTTCTTAGAGTATGCAGGTTCTTCTACTGGTTGAACTTCACCAAGTTCAATCTTAGAGGCTACAGTTCCTTCTCTAAGGAACTCCTTTTCTAAAAAGATAGCCCTAAGAGAAATGAACACTTTTTATTTGTCCTTCAAGTAGAAGAAATACCCTTTTGTTTTCTTAGGGTACCCAATAAATAGGCACCGATCTGACCTAGGACCAAGTTTATCTGAGTTTAAATGCTTTACATAAGCCAGACAACCCTAGACCCGAAGGTGTGAATTGAGGGCTTACGTCTAGTCCATAACTCATATAGAGTGGAGACAACATACTTACTCAGAACATCATTCAGCAAGTAACAAGCTATCTCAAGTGCATATCCCCAGAAGGATAGTGGCAGAGTTGCAAAGCCCATCATGGATCGAACCATGTCCAACAGGGTTCGATTGCTCCTTTCGAACACACCATTCAACTGGGATGTTCCTGGAGTCCACTGAGAGAGAATTCCATTCTTCTCAAGATATGTCATGAACTCACCGGATAGGTATTCACCGCCTTAATTAGATCGAAGGGTTTTAATACTCTTTCCAGTTTGTTTCTCACTTCATTATGATATCGTTTGAACATTTCAAACGACTCAGATTTATGTTTCATCAAGAAGACATAACCATACCTGGAAAGGTCATCTATAAATGTAATGAAATATATGTATCCACCTCTGGCACTAATTGTCATGGGTCCACAAACATCAGTATGTATGAGACTCAGAAGTTCTGTAGCTCATTCACCTTTTCCAGTAAAAGATGACTTGGTCATTTTACCAAGCAAACAGGATTCACAAGTGGGCAGTGAGTCAAAATCACTGACCTCGAGAAGGACTTCTCTTCGCAACTTGTTTATCCTATTTTGGTTAACATGACCTAGCCTACAGTGCCATAGATATAAGTAACCGATATTTTCTATCCTTGGGCATTTGCTAGACGTATACATTACATTAATAGACTGTGACAAAACATAAATGCCATTATTTAACTTAGCTTTCATTATCACAGAGTTATTCATAATAACCTGGCAAAAATCTCCTTTTATTGAAAGTTCATAACCATAATTGGCCAATGGGCTTACAGAGATAATGCTCATAATAAAACTAGGACAATAATGACAGTCGACTAATTCAACAGTACTAAACTCAAAAACAAGACTCATAACTCCAACCGCCAGCACTGGAACATGATTTCCATTTCCAACGCTCAGGAACTGCTCCCCATCCTCGAATCTCTTGCTAACCTACAGTCCCTGCAATGAATTGCAAACATGAATAGGACTACTAGTATCTAATACCCAGTTAGCAGTGTCACAAATAGAGAAATTACAAGATTTTATCATATAAATACCTTGTCCAGCACCTTGCTACTTTCCCTTCCTTGGCCTGTTCGGGTCTAAGGATACCTGATAAAGAGGACAGTTCTTCTTCCAGTGTCTCTGCTTCTTACAATAGAAACACTCTGCACTAGTTTGATCAGCTTTCACTTTCTTGGCCTGACTTGGGCCAGGAGCACTTTGCATCTTCTTTCCCTTACCTTTCTTCTTCCCTTTCTTAAAGGGACGACGACCTCTAAAACCTCCCACTAAATTCACCACCCCCTTATTCAGTTGGTGGTCCTTCTCGTAAGTCTGCAGCAACCTAATCAAACCATGGTAATTGACTGCAAGCTTATTCATTCTATGATAATCAAGAAAGTCAAGATAGGAAGAGGGTAGAGAATTCAGGATCGCATCCTTGCCGAGTTACTCATGCAAGAGACATCCGAGCTTGCCCAATCATTCGATCATCTCGATCATGTACAATACATGATCAGTGACCAAACCACCATTCCGTATTTTGGCATTGTAGATGGCACAAGATACTTTGTACTGCTCCATATCGTCTGGCATGCTAAAAGATTCCTTCAACTTTTGAAGAATCTCGTCTGGCTGGGCCTCCTCAAATTTGTAACTGAACTCGTCATTCATCACCACAAACATTATGCATTGAACAGTAGTCCGATCAGAAACCCACTTCAAATAAGTGTCCCTGACTGAACTCCGAGCATTGGCAGGAGGGATTTCGGGTGCTGGATCCGTTATCACATAAAGGATCCGCTCGTGCTCTAGGACTATCCTTAATTTTTAATACCATCTATCGAAATTAGAACCCTTTAACTTCTCTTTATCGAGAAGTGACCGAAGCGAAAGGCTTGAAGACATCTGAAAGAAAAATTAAGACCAAATTAGTATATGAATTAATCAATTAAACCCAAAAACTTGGACTTTAGTCTAAAAGTCCCTCCTACTAATTTTTTAGATTATGAACCTCTAACTCCAATCCATGAAATCATCATTTCATAGTGGGTACTGAAATCCAATAGACCACGTATGAGCCCAACTTTGGCCGGCTCACCCATACGCACCTAAAGGTAGGTTCTCTAACCAATTGCTTCCCTAAGCAACTTCCAGTAATAAACTTTGCCCACATAACTCCCAATCGACCTTGGGGCCTCCTATTGCGGGTCTCTAGTTAGGTCCAACCATCAATATGATGAATCCAATGCTTCCAGCTAACGAATGACCAAGCCTGACTTTGGCCGGCCCACCTGATCACCGTTAAGAAGGTTGCACTGAACCATCATCTATGGGAGAGTAATCCCAGTAACCGGATGCACACCCGTTCTTTGGAATTGCCGATGTATACCAAGCTAAAGGACTCATTACTAACCCACTTAATGGGAGGCTAAGGCACCATCAACTCATTAACTTAGTATTTTTCAGGATCTAATAATTTTAGAGGATTTTAATTAAATTATGATAGAAGAATGGAGAAAAGAACATGGATCAACCTCCCACTGATCAAATCAATTCTCAAGATGCTTGAATTAAATTCAACATGTTGATCCATGGGCACCTAAAGATCAGACAAGCTGATCAACTTAGATGACATGGGTTAACTCGAATCAATAAGCTCTTCTAATCAGTTATGGTTGATTGGATTGGCCAGGTAGGTGAGATCATGGGTGAGTATCCGTCATTAACCATCTTTCCTAGACACCAATCAAGTTGGCCAGGAAAGAGGTAGCCTCATGCAGCCATGATCAAAATTACCAAACCTGCCTAGACACCAATCGATTTACCAGACTCGATTAGACCAGTCTAAGAACTCGGGCTTACCACAGAGCCACTAATTAGATCCATTTTAGAAGAATGGACTAACCCATCTAACTATTAGATAGATACTAAAGAGAAGGTCCTTAATCAATATTTGATTAGTTCTCTTAAGTCCAATTCAACTAACCTTAGGTCTAACCCAATAAACGGACCCAATCAGACAGCTAACCCAATTAACCCATATAGGTTATTCAAATGACATTAGGTTTCATAAACCCTAATATGGCTTGTCATTTAATTAATCTTTCAATTCATAATTGTTAGATTATAAGCCAACTTTTAATTAAAACATTTTTAATTAAATTCATGTAAAATCCTTTTACATCTTTCATGCATCATATCTAGTCTTATCATATCAATTTATAATATTGCAAGCCATAAAAATTTTAGACATGCCAATGTATAATCATGTATCAGGATTAAAATATTTTTAATACTGTAGGTTTCCTTTAAGGATCCTTCTGAAAAGGCCAACATAGACGAACCGCCTCGTGCCATAGAAAATTAGGGGTTTTAAATCCTGATTAATCTGGACACATGGCCATGGTGAAGGTCTCATCTAGGTTCCTAAAAGTAATCCCTGATCTAGATACAAATCCAAAACCAACAATACATGCAATCATGATATGCTACACAGGAACCCTACTCTGATACCACTAAAAGAAAACCAATGCATCGGACGCTTATCCTAGGCATGCTACACTAGGGAGTAGGTATTGCATAATTAAAATTTTTTAAACATGCATACAGAAAAACCTACTTATACACAGGATCTAACATAAACATGATGCGTGCATCTAATACACAGGTATGTATAGGCAAGTGCAATAATTATAAACAATATGATAAAATCTAAATCTAAACATGCATGATAACAAAAAGAAAATAATATACCTTATAGAGCTTCCTTTTGTTCTGAATTTTGGATCGAAGCAGGAAGAAGCCGACTCCCTTCAACAGCAAATCAAGGTAGTGATAGAATTCCTTCAACAGCAAAACAAATCTATAAACAGGGCTTCCATTTGATCTGCAATAGCAAGAAGAAGAAGAGATCGGTCCAATCTCTCAAGGTGTCCAAATATCCACCCTCTAGAGTATCATGCACGGGCTCTCGCTGATCCAACTCCTAGATAGATGCTAGTCCTCCAGGAATCAAAGAATAGGTCATGGATAGGTGAAGCAGGGAAAGCCAAACAAATGTTCACGAATAGTCTTCTCCAAGACCTCCCTTGCTCCACCAAAAGCACACGATGGAAACCTCAAAAATAGGGAAGGATAACACGGGATGCTATACAAACTTCTGCACGCAGATATCCATCCCAAAAGCCCTCTCACCGAAGGATATTAATCGATCTCTGCTCCTCTCTAATCACATTCTCTATTCTTCACCTCTCCCTCATCTCACGGACTTTAACCAATATATATCAGGTAGAGAAGAAACCGTGAAGGTAGGGAAAACATCGTGAGAGAAATCAGATAAAACCCAAATGCAAACTATCTATTTTTGAACTGGCTCTTGATCGGTTAAAACTCTTTTGAATAGCATTTGAATCGATTTAAGAAGCTAGGAACCACATGCTAGGAAGAGAACAAGAGGTAAATCACCATGAAAAATAGAGAGCGAGTGAAAGGAAAGATGTGCGGGAGAAAAATACTGAGAGACCCCTTCCAATTCACGGTGCTAAAAGATAATAATCAGAAATCCCAAGCTTTATCCGATCTACAGCAGTTCTTATCCCATTCACACGATAAAACAGAGCAATTCGAGAGCAGGGGAAAAGGAAAAAAAAAATGTGTAAACAAGCCATGTATAAACCGGCTCATTAAAAATCCCGGTCTGACCAAAATCGATCAGTAAGAAAAATCGGGTCCAGATCCTGGTCTACCAGGAACAGTTCCTGGTTAACCCAAACTAATCCTGGCCAATCCAAATCAAACCAGGTAGACCAGAAAAAATCCAATGTGTGCTCAAACATACCATTTGACCTTAATACCGAAACGATTCCCGATCATTGATCGGCTCCCAGATCAGGAAGAAATTCTCTATGGCAAGTGACCTCACATGTTCGAACCTAAACAGTAGCATTGGAATACTTCTAGTACCAGCACAAGATACCATCTAGCAATGGGTCCCAGTGTCCGGATAGGCCGAAGATGCGAGAGCAATCTATCAAACATCTGGCATATGGTTACCATTTAATTCATCCCTTTGACCTCCAATGCTCAAGATGACCTAGGGTTAGACTGCTAACCCTTACTGAGTCAATCCATAACTTGTCTCAACCTCGCAAGTCCAGTGACTTCTCACCAGGACTATCCCAATCGAGGATTTGCTAAATTGAGACACTACGAGACATTCAATCCAAACAATTTAGACAGGTCAATTCCATCTTGGTCCACCACTGCTCCACAAGTACTTGCCTGTACTCAGAAACCTTCCATCATCGGATTAGAAATTCGGGTAGTCTGGCACCAAAGCATAAGGAGTTGCTTGCAAGCTACCATGGTGACCTCAGGTCGGAGGGACACATATACCTATACCCAATCGTGAGCAACCCTTTGGCAGAAAGGAGCTCCACAGAGTCACGTTCAATAAGATGTCACACATCCTACTTACAGATCACATCAGTGTCACCACACTCCTTTGGTTAAGAGGACAACCAAACGATGTGAACCACAACAATCTACACTTGATACATTGCCATCCTATACAATGTATCCTTTGGTTGTGAACCTTTTTAAAGGACCACTCGATATATCCTCTCAATATCGAAGTCAGTGCAATCCTAAGGACTTCATCATATAAACGGAGTTCATTACAGGAAAATGAATAATGTGATGAGCTGCTAAAATAAAGTTTTATTAATTCATATACAAATTACAATACTGAGCACAACCGCCTACAACCTAAGCGATTGGCTTTGGGATACAATTCCCAACAGTGCACTCTTTTTATATCTTGCTTCTGCTTTTAATTATCTTAATCACAGCACTTAACACTTCAAGAAATTTTCAAAGAGCACATAATTGCTTAAACTTTTTAAATTTCCAATTCACCCCTCTCTTGGAAAAGTTATATGGGCAACAAGTGGTATCAGAGCAGTATCTCTGAATACATTTAGAGTAAACATTGATGGCTCATTTCATGAGTACGTCTTTGGCTGAAAGCCAATCTACCAATAGACCTCCACCCTTCACGAGCACAAATTATTTCTATTGGAAAGCTAGAATGAAATTCTATATTCAAGCTATCAATTTTCTATTATGGAAGGTCATTCTAAAAGGGTCACATATTTCCATGATCAAAATTAATGGCATGGATGTCCCAAAGCCTGAAGAGGACTGGGATGAACGCGACATGAAGATGGGGAAATTAAATGCCAAAGCCATGAATCTATTATACTGTTCTTTGGATGCTAACGAGTTTAATCGAGTTTTCACTTGCTTTTCTGAAAAGAAAATTTGGGACAAACTCGAAGTGACCCACGAAGGAACTTCCCAAGTGAAGACTTCAAAAATTAATCTTCTTGTACACAGTTATGAACTTTTCAAAATGGAACTAACTGAAACCATCTCTTCCATGTTTACTCGCTTTACAAATATTATTAATGGTTTGAAAAGTCTTGGCAGGGTTTATTCAAATGCTGATCTAGTACAGAAGATTCTTAGATCACTTTCGAATAAGTGGGACCCCAAAGTGACTACCATCCAGGAAGCAAAAGATCTAAATGCCTTACCTCTGGATGAATTAATGGGTTCACTCATCACACATGAACTAGCCATGCAGCATAGGACTGATGATGATCAGAAGAAGAAGAAAATAATAGCCTTTAAAGCTGCATTGGATTCAAAGAAAGATGAGGAATCGGAAGATGACTGCACCTCCTCCGAAGACAATCTAGAAGATGAAGATATTGCTATGGTCGTGAGGAGATTTAGAAGGTTTATGGAAAAGAAAAAAGGAAAATACTATAGAAAATTCCATAAACGAGATGAGCACTCCAAGGACAAGGACAAGGATAGAGAAAAAGACAATGAACAGATGCCCACGTGCTATGAATGTAAGAAACCAGGATACATTTGTCCCAACTATCCTTTGTTAAAGAAGTCTTTCAAGAAGAAGAAAAAGAAAGCTATGGTTGCTATATAGAGCGACAGCGAGGAGTCGACTTCATCTGAAGAAGAAGAGACCATAAAAATTGCTAACTTATGTCTAATGGATCTCGAAGATGAGGTAACATCCCCCGAATCTCAATTAGAATTTACTTTTGATGAATTGAATTCTGCTTTTCATAATCTACAATCTGAATTCAAAAAGGCTGGAGTAAAGATAAGAACTTTAAAGAATATCAATGATTCTTTACAAAAGGAGAAAGAAAAGATTTCATAAAAGAATAATCTATTGTAAAAGAATTTACATGTCTTTTCTGAAAAATACAAAGCTTTGGAAACTGAAAACAATGCATGTTTTAACAAGAACAAAGCTTTAACTGTTAAAAATAATGACTTGAAAAAGGAGGTTGAAAAACTCAAGCCACTGGTTGAAAAACTCACCTTATCTTAAAGTAAGCTTGAGTTAATTTTAAAAGACCAGAAATTTCTAGAAACAAAGCTAAAATTGGTTTTAATTCTTCAATTTCAAATAAAATTTTAGCTACTACTTTTGTGATACCAAAAGCTTATGTTCCAAAATCAATATCTCAAGAAGCTTTTGTATCTAATCCTTCTGCATCCATTTCTAGACCTTCAATGTATGTATCTAAGGTTACAAGTAGAATATATTTTATAAGAAAAAATTGTACATTTGCATCAACATCTAAAACTTCAATTCAAACATCTTTTCATAATTCTAGAATTATATATTATGCATGTCATGGAGTTGGACATAAATTCTTTCAATGTAATTCATTATAAAAAAAATGCATATTCTAAGTATAGAATTAAAAGAATTTGGGTTCCTAAAGGAACCACCTCCACTAACCTGCAAGGATTCAAGTTAGCTTGGGTACCTAAAAGAACTTCTTGATTATCTTGTAGGAATGTCTACAGCCCAAAAATTGAAGAAAAGATGGTATCTCAATAGTGACTATTCAAGGGATATGATGGGTGACAAAGATCAATTTATTATCCTAGAGATGAAAGAATGAGGTATGATTACTTTTGGAGATAATGGCAAGGGAAAAATAATTAGAATCAGTAAGATCAAGATAACCCCTGTACTTTCATTGAAAATGTATTGCTAATAGATAAGTTGAAGCATAATTTACTATGCATTAGTCAACTATGTGATAAAGGCTTCAAGGTTGTCTTTGAATCATCTATGTGTATTATAACAAACTCTCTTGACTCTAGCAGTAAGTTCATTGGACATAGACTTGGAAATATTTATGTAGTAGACCTTAATGATCTTGCCATGTCTAGTAGTTCCAATCTAGTTGTAATGAATGTTAAGACCAAGGAGTCTTGCTTACTTTGGCATAAACGATTAGGTCATTCTAGCATGCAAACTATTGCCAAGCTAATTTCCAAGAATCTAGTTAAAGGCATGCCTAAATTTAAAGTAGATCTTAATCATATTTGCGATGTATGCCAAATGGGTAAACAAACTAGGAAGAGTTTTAAATCCAAAAATATGATTTCAACTACTGGACTCCTTGAGCTACTTCACATGGACTTATTTGGACCAACTAGGATCACAAGCTTAGGTGGTATGAAATATGTACTTGTGATAGTCGATGATTTTTTCAGATTTACTTGGATTTTATTTATCGCTCATAAAGATGAAACTTTTAAAGTCTTTCAAAAATTTTACAAAAAATTTTTTAATTAAAAAAACCTTTCAATAGTTTCAATTAGGAGTAATCATGGCACGAAATTTGAAAATCAAATTTTTGATATTATTGCACAAAAATGGCATTGATCATAACTTCTCCGCTCCTAGGACACCACAATAAAATGGTGTCGTAGAGAAAAAAAATAGAACTTTGGAAGAGATGGCCCGAACAATATTGTGTGAAGGCAATCTTCCAAGGTACTTTTGGGCAGAAGTAGTGAACACTACTTGTTATATCTTGAACCGTATTTTGATTCATCCTATTTTAAAGAAAACCCCCTATGAGCTTTGGAATGAAAAGAAATCCAACATTAATTACTTTCATGTATTTGGTTGTAAATGCTTTGTGCTTAATAATGGTAAAGATAATCTAGAAAACTTTGATGCTAAATCTGATAAAGCAGTTTTTCTTGGTTATTCATTACATAGCAAAGCATATAGAGTATTTAACAAAAGAACTCTTACTGTAGAAGAATCTATGCATATTATTTTTGATGAAACCAACCCCTCACCTTCTAAGAAAGAAGAGTGCATAGATAATGATGTAGGTACAATTCAAAAAGAAATAGAAAATATGAGCATACAAGAAAGACCAACTCAAGAAGGAGAAGAAACAGTAAGTAAGGATTATACTGATCTACTAGGGGAATGGAGGTATGTAACTTCTTATCTAAGAGATTTAATTATTGGTGATCCTTCACAAGGTATTAGGACTAGGTCATCATATAGAGATTCACATGACTACCTAGCCTTTGTATCACAAATAGAACCTTATAGCTTAGAAAAAGCTGAATCTGACCCTAATTAGATGATGGCCATGCATGAAGAACTAAATTAGTTTGAAAGAAATAAGGTATGGACTTTAGTTGAAAGACCATCATACCATTCCATCATAGGAACCAAATGGATCTATAGAAACAAATTAGATGAACAAGGCAATATAATTAGAAACAAAGCTAGATTAGTGGCTAAGGGATATAACCAAGAAGAAGGTATAGATTTTGATGAAACATATGCACCCATAGCAAGACTAGAAGCTATTAGATTACTTCTTGCGTTTGCTTGCTACATGAAATTTAAACTCTTTTAAATGGATGTGAAAAGTACATTCTTGAATGGTTTTATATCCAAACAATTTTTTGTAGAACAAGCACCAAATTTTAAAAATCATGTTTTTCCAAATCATGTTTTTAAACTCAACAAAGCATTATATGGTTTGAAACAAGCACCTAGAGCCTGGTATGATAGACTTAGCACTTTCTTGATTGAAAATGATTTTACAAGGAAAAATGTTGATAAAACCTTTTTCATCAAGAAGAAGGATAATAATTTATTAGTTATACAGATTTATGTTGATGATATTATATTTGGTGCAACTAATGAAACTCTTTGTAGAGAATTTGCTAAGTTAATGCAGGGAGAATTTGAAATGAGCCTAATGGGTGAACTTAACTACTTCCTTGGACTTCAAGTGAAACAAACAAAGGAAGGAATCTTCATTAACCAAGCCAAATACACTAAAGAAATTATCAAGAAGTTTGGTATGGAGTCAAGCAAACAAATGAGCACACCCATGAGCCCAACTTGCAGATTGGATAAAGATGAAAACGGATCCAACATTAATCAAAAACTCTATCGATGTATGATTGGATCATTGATGTACTTAACTGCAAGTAGACCTGATATCTTGTTTAGTGTATGTGTATGTGCTAGATTCCAATCTAATCCTAAAGAATTACATATGCTTGCTGTTAAAAGAATCATAAGATATCGGAAAGGAACAAGCAATCTAGGTCTATGATTTTCAAAACATTCTTCATTGAATTTGATTAGATTTTTGGATGCTGACTATGCTGGTTGTAAAATTAATAGAAGAAGCACTAGCAGCACATGCCAATTTCTAGGAGTGAATTTAATCTCATGGCATTGTAAGAAACAAAACTCAATAGCATTATCCACTACTGAGGTAGAGTATGTTGCTGCTGGGAGTTGTTGTGCACAAGTGTTATGGACTAAACAACAACTAGAAGACTTTGGTGTTACACAATCTAAGATTCCTATCAAATGTGATAACACAAGTAATATAAATTTAACAAAAAATTCAATTCAGCATTCAAGAACTAAACACATAGAGATTAGATATCATTTTATTAGAGATCATGTTTTAAATTGTGACATTGAACTAGAATTCATCCCTACTGAAAACCAACTTGCTGACATTTTTACTAAGTCACTCAACCAAGATAGATTTGAGATGATTAGAGGAGAATTAGATCTTTGTGATCCCTTCTAGATTTTCTAAACCTAATCCCTTCAAAATTAAGGAGAAATTATCTAGAAAACCTTCTACATCAATTCAATCTCTTTGAGCATCTCTCCATGAGATTTTCTTGAATTCATTTTCATTTCTGATCAATTTCAACTTTTGTAGAAAGTTTTTGTTCGAGTTGACTCGAGCAATTGTGCTCAGGTCAAGCCGACTTGAATCTCTGTTGTTTCTAGTTTTGCTCTAGTCGAGCCGACTTGGGCAATTTAGGGTTAGCCGAGCCGACTCGGATATCGAGCATACTATTTTTTAATTGAGCCGTGTAACCTATTCCGAACTTTCATGCTTTTTATTTTCGCTCTAAACCCTACCATTCATCTCGATATCTCTCCCATTCCTCCTAAATCCTTCCTTCTAAGTTCTAATCTTTGAATTTCTCCTAAATCTAGGCAATGGCATCGGCAAGAAGAAGGACAAAGCATCGGTAAGAAGAGCTGACTCGAGTAGTGGAAAGAGAAGAACAGAGGGAAGAAGAAGAAAGTGGACCAATTGCTGCCACCACCTCTCCAAGGCAAGTAATTTCCATGTCCAATCGCCTGGTTACCAGTGGTAGAAGAGTTATTTTCACTTTTCTGAAAGAATTAGGGCTGAAAATTGGAGATTCTACTGAAGAATTGGGGTGGGGATTCTTTTGTTCATTAAATGTGCCTACTTAGCCAACATTAGTGAGAGCATTCTATGAAAATCTGAGGCTTGAAGCCAATCATATAGAATCCACGGTGATAGGAAAGAGGGTAATTGTCACTGAAGAGAGACTAAGCAGCCTGCTAGAAATGCCAGCAGAAGGGTCAAAGCATTTGGTACTAAAGGATCGAGAGAAAACCCTAAGAACCATACTGAACAGGAAAGACATTACTGGGGTTGGAACAGTCATGGCAAACACTCTCTCACTGGAAATGAGGTTGCACCACAATTTTATCAGTCGGATCTTTCTTCCGAGGACAGGAAGATTCGATTGGGTTAGCGAGAGAGATTTGTGTTTCATGGAGCATATCATTGAGGGGGAGGCCCTCAATTTACCAAATATAATGATTATGTAGATGAGGAAAGCAGTTAGAAAGGTTAAAGCCTATTTGCAATATGGCATGGTACTAACACTGCTATTCGAAGCCTCCAGAATCAACCTTGAAGGGGAAGATGGAAGACCTCTTCATCATACTGATACTTATTCCTCCAAGACTTTACAGCGCATGGGTCATGAATTTAGTGGAGGATTCTAGAAAAGGAAAGGGTTTGATGCAAGAGCCATAGGAACTTCTAGCACAAAGGATGATGATGATTATGAGAGTGCAGAATACCTAGAGAGATCACTTTTGATACTGTTGCACCCTCTACATTGGAGCCTTCAGAGCATGTCATTGATGTACCTATTACTAAGGCTATTGCACCTGAGCCAGCTGCACATGAGGCTATGGAGACTATGCCTATTGAGGAGGGGAGTCCTAGGATTTCTCCTTCACCTACTTCACGTATACCTTCATCTTCATTGGTTCCACCTGCTCCATCGGTTTCAAAATCTATTCCGAGACCATCAACAGTTTCTATTACAGTGACTCAAGAGTTCATTGCCTAGCAGATGAGAGGACTTGCAGATACACTGACCTGCTCTTTGACTAGTATGTTTGGCGAGCTTCACCAATCAGTGGACACTAGATTAGACCTGCTCAGCACTGAGGTCAGAGAGCTTTGCACTAGAGTTGACTCACTTGAGTCATCTAGACTTGCCTCTTAGCTTGACACATAGCCCCTAACAGCTACACTCCAATCTGCCTCTGAAACTATAAAAAGATCAGTTGAACAAAGCATAGAAGAGTTCAGGACAGAGCTGAGGGAGTTAAGATTCAGAATGGGAGGTATGGAACAAGGCAAAAGAATGGAGGACTACACCAAGGGCATAGGGACCCTTAGGTCCGAGTTCAGAAGTCTTAGAAGTTCTACTGAAGAATTTGCGAATGCCCAAGCTGCTAAACTAGTTGCATTGAACACTGAGGTGAAGAAGCTAAATGAAGAGATAGATAAAGTTGAATTTAAACTTGATCAGCTCTCCACCACTGTCATTTCAGCATTTGCCCCTCCTTGACCTTGGCCTGTACCTAGACCTCAACTTGGACCTACCTCTACTCCACACCATAGGCAGCCAGCTCCTCATCTTAGGCCCCAGGATTCTGAGCCACAGTATGTGGACCCAATAGCCTCAATGCCATCTTTTGGACCATTTTTTGTACCACCTTTTGAGCCATCTACTAGTACTAAGGTAGATATACCTAGTGATAGTGAATAGACTTTTGATCTCAATCTTTTGTAATTTGTAATGAAAATTCTATGAATGCAATGAATACATTTTTGGCATATCTTCTGTGTATGAATTGAGCTTGTGCAATAATCTTAAAATGAGTTTTAATTAGAATATCAAAGTTAAGATGAGAAAATAAAATTATCTCAAACAAATATTAATAACTTTCTCATTCTGTTGTAAAAATTAAGCTTTGAAAAATCAATTGAATACCTTTTTGATTGCTGACAAAAAGGAGGAGAATGTTTAGAAATGCATTAAAAAAAACAAAGTAAAAGAGAGAATAAATATGAAAGAAAAAGGGGGAGAAAACTTGTTGAAACTTACCTTTAGTTCATGCTCTATGCTCTCAAAACTTGCAAACTTACCTTGAAGATCTTAAAGCATTAACTCTGATACTTTTCAACTCTGACACATTTCTGATACTTTACAAAATTGAGCTTTGATACTCTATATACATTAATAGCTCTGATACTTTCTGAAAGTGCTAGCTTTAACACTCTGATACATATAAAAGCTCTAACACTGATACCGTATAAACTATTTTATTTTTCACAAAAAGATCTAATACTTACTTGCAAATACAATTAGCTCTGATACATGTTAATGCTCACTTTCAAATTCAGTTATACATGTAATTGTAAAGAATTTTTCATGCCTAGTGTTTTGTCATCATCAAAAAGGGGGAGATTGTTGACCCCATAAGTGATTTTTATGATAACCAAACATTGGAGCATGCATTTATTTTACTAATAACTCTTCAAGTGTGTTACAAGTTTTTATAGGATGATTATAATGCTCAATTACAACTCCTACATCCTTAGTTTTTTTTTTAATGAGTTGTGTTGTAAGTGATTCATATAAAGAATAACCCAAAGAAAAAGTAAAGTAAAAATCATAAAAATGGGTTACTTCTAGATGTGTTTCAAGCTTAAAATTTCTTAGAAATATGGTTATAAGAGTTTGAAGGCATCTTGAGATTTTGAAGACTTGCTGGATGATTTCTAGAGAAAAACTGATAATTCACTAAAGAATTCATCCGAGCCGACTCGAAGAGAAGAGAGCCGACTCTGGCATATGGCATGCATGAAGATTTCTAGCACGCAGATATCCGAGCCGACTCTAAGGGACCCGAGGTGACTCGTCCAGAGTACCATTTTCTGAATCAGACAGGCGATTCGATCCAAAGGAAGTCCGAGTCGACTCTATCATTCAGTCAGAAATCTGAGTCGATCCTTCAGAAGTTCGAGCCAACTCCTCCAGAGTCCAGAAAAATAGTTCTGAGTGAACAGCCAATCGAGCCGACTCTAATCAGAAAGAGCTAACTCTTCCAGACTGGATTTCTGAATGCCTGTGAATCCGAGATGACTCTTCTAAAGTAAAAAATCAAGCTACTGAGAAACCTAGCCGACTCAATTGAAGAGAGTCGACTGGACTAGAACTACTCTATGGATCCGAGCTGACTCGAAGATTGATTTCAGGCTTATAATGGCTAGTTCCAGAACTTGAAATTTGAACCCAAAAAATGCTCCAACAATCAAATATCGCATCCCAATGGTTTACAATAACTAAAATCATCTGAGAAGAGTATAATACTATATATTTGAAGGATTTGAACTACTTTAAAATAAGAGAGATTATGAGTAAATGCTAAATTAAATATCTAAGCTACCTTGTGAGCAAGAGAGCACTGCAAGAGCATTCAAGACAATCTTCAAGTCTTCACCAACTCATATTTGAAGCTTGAAGCAATTATTGAGAAAGCTGAAGAAGCCAATCAAGTGCATTGAAGAGCAATCAATTGGACTTCTCTTGAGCTGCATCGGCAACCATTCGACAAAATTTGTTTGTCATTCTGTTGCTTTCTCTTTACAATTCTTTTTGAATTGTTGTGTTATTGGTAAGCCCGGTTTAAAAACCAAATAGGTTCTTGGTGATCCTGTTAAAATCAAGTGTTAGGTTCTTGATGATCCTGTTAAAACCAAGTGTTAGGTTCTTGGTGATCCTATTAAAACCAAGTATTGGGTTTCTTTAGTGAGCCTGGTTTAAAACCAAAGTATAGAGGTTTGGATTATGAGCCTGTTAAAACAATCTGATTGTATTCCAGTGGGAGATATAGTGGAAATCCTAAGTGATAATCTTGGATAATGGATGTAGAAGCTGGGTTGCTCTGAACCACTATAAAATTTCTTGTGTTTGTGTTGTGCACTCTTTTTATATCCTACTTCTGCTTTTAATTATCTCAATCATAGCACTTAACACTTCGAGAAATTTTCAAAGAGCACATAATTGCTTAAACTTTTTAAATTTCCAATTCACCCTCCTTTTGGAAAAGCCACCTGGGCAATACATTACATAGCAAAGCATATAAAGTATTTAACAAAAGAACTCTTACTGTAGAAAAATCCATGCATGTTATTTTTGATAAAACTAACCCCTCACCTTCTAAGAAAGAAGATGATGGGGGACAATGCTAGGAGGATCGTTGGAAAGCTGAGAAGTCTCCTGGGATTAGGGTCAAGAAGGGAAAACTAGGGCCTCACACCCCGCGATGTTCCGAAGAACAAAGAAAACTAGGGCCTCATACCCTTCGATGCTCGAAAGTGAAGGCATAGGATCTCATACCCCTCGATGCTCGAAAGCGAAAGAATAGGGTCTCACACCCCTCGACGCCCAAAGGCGAAGGAAAGATGGGTCTCATGCCCACTCCTTACAGAGGCAGAAAAATCTCTCTTCTAAAACTCAATTTCATTCACCATCTTTTTACAAAGGACTGAGGATGGTATTTATAGACTTTTCAACCCTCTTACAAGATAAAGATGAAACATATCCCAATCATAACAGACTTCAAACTAATAATCCTAATCTAAAACAAACTTGAAATTAAAATAGCTTCAGACTAATCAATACATCCAGATTTAAAAAATTAAAATAAATAAAAAATAATTCAAATGCATCAAGATCTATGCTAAAAAAGGTTCGTATCAGGATCCGTGCTGAGCTGCTCTGAAATCTGTGCAAGCCTGATAACTGTGCAGAAGAATTCCTACTCTGAGAAGCATATAGCTTTGAGATTTATGCAAAGCATTTCTACTCTGAGATCTATGCAGGTTTCTTCTCCGTGATCGTGGAACAGAGGGAGGCGGTAGACGGGAAGAGGGGCTGGGGTTGCAGATCCGACAAGGGCATCATACAGTTGTTGATGAACTTCTAGGGTTGGAGGAGGGCACGGCAGGCGGAGCGGTGATGGCGAGAAAAGGAGGAAGCCAAAGCCCTTGGAGCGGCCGGTGGCCTTGTCGACAATGACACGGTAATCCTCGATCTCACCGTAGCGGATGAAGGCAACACGGAGGTGATGCGGAACTAAAATGCATGCATAAGTATTTTTGTATTTTTTTATATTAAGAGTTCGATATTTAAATCCCTAAGATCAGACCAAGAACCTAAGTAGAGAGTTCTATGTAAACAAGAAGCAATCGCATGCAAAATAGGACCTAAAAAGCAATAGAAAAGATGACCGCCGAGGTTGAGAAGTCTCGGTTGGGCTAGTTCTCCTTCAATAATGATACTGGAAAGTAGAGGGGGTGTACCTGATAATGGTTGATGTTCCCGATGAAGATCATAGATGAAGGGATAGCTCTCGCTCCTGGATGCGGCCTGGATGATCAAGCCGAAGACCCACGGATTCTTGGCTTTCAACCCGGAGATCCAATCGCTGCCCAGCTGGAGTCGTTGGATTCGTAGAAGTCGAGGGACCTGAAAATAGCTTATCAAGGGTTAGGAATCACTGAAAGGATGAAGGAATAAACTAAAAATCAACAAGGGAAAGAGATGTTTAATGTGGGCGGCCAAGGCTTGGAGAAGTGGATGGCGGCTAGAGACTAGGTGCAGGACACAAGGAGGAAGGAGGGGCTCACACAGAATCCCCTTAGCACACAGTAGATGGAAAACTCAATTGTATTAATCAAAATTGGCTTCATACAAGAGAAGAGAGTCTCTTAGATAGACTCATAAACTTGCCCCCCAAGTAAGGATACAAAAGACTTTTCCTAGGAATTTGAATCCCACCCAAGCCCTAGCTAGAATATATGGTAGGTCCAGGATTGGATTTTTCTCAAATTGCTCCCTCTCTCTCTTGCCTTGGTCAGCCAAGGGAGATGACCCTAAGTGTTCGACCAAGGGTGGTGACCATAGGGTGGATGGTGCCAAATGACTCCTCTACTGGGCCTTGGTTGGTCCAGTTTGCTTCAGGCTATAGTCCAGAACTCCAGGGCTTCTGATTTCTTCTACTAGGCCTTCAATGGTCTTCATAACTTCAAGCTGGGTTGATCTTTACTTGTACTGGCTTAGTCTTCACTTGTACTGAGTCTTCACTTGACTTGGACTAACATATACAGGACTCAAAAAGAAAACTAGCTCAACATGAGCTGACTAGTACAGGACTCAAATAATGAAAATGATAACTCAATTAGGCTAAGCCCATATTACAAATGGAATCAAACACTACTAAGTAATCCATAGAGGGTTGAGAACCCTGTCTTATTCTGGAGCCTCTGGTATCCCCACTATTTCTCCCAGGATGGGAGGAACTCGACCCTATCAAGTAAGGATCACACTAGCTCACATATCTCTCAAGAAGGTCTGGATCGAGGTGCTGCAAATCCTCTCGAGAAATCCATGAATCATCTGATTCTGGCCGACCTTGCCATCAGACCAGGTACGTTGATAGTCGCGGCCCCAGGCCATGATGGCTTGATCATCCTGGATATGCTCGATCTGTTCTCCTCTCTTAGGCCATTTAATTGATGGACACTCTGGGCTAGGGTCACTCACAATGGAAGGAGTAGGTCCAAAGGCCTCACTGGGTATCACTGCCAATTCCCTATACTCAACCAGGTCTGCCATATTGAAGGTATAACTAATGCCAAAATCAGGAGGTAAATCTAACACATAGGCATTTGGTCCAACCTTCTCTATCACTTTAAAAGGTCCGGCTCTGCGAGTATGAAGCTTATTTTAGGCCTAAGCCTAACCAAGATAGAATTTCCTACATTGAATCCATTGGCTCTTATTCGGGAATTAGCCAGTTTGTTAGGTATTTCATTACTTAAATTACTCTTATGGCTAATATCCTGATACATATGCTGTGCGGTGTTCAGTGCAGGTGTGGACATGCTGGGCACATGTAAACTCCTAACATGTGACGCAAATGACTCAAACTAACACCTAACAAACTCGACTATGCATTCCTATCGAAGAAAATTTTATTAAACTCTTTGGACCTAAACCTAACAGATTATAGGTTCTCTAGGTTTGATCCTAGTTTGACATGCACATGAAAATTTATAGTGGACTCTTAGAAAATTCCATAGAGTATGCCAAAAGTAAGATGCAAACCTAACATGCATAACGAATGTATGAAGTATACTAATCTCAACTAAATGCAATCTAATTATCCTAGAAATACTGAAGGTTTCTGGAAAGGGCAGAAAATAAGAGGTGGGTTCAGGATTAGTCTGGTAGGGTAGGGAAAAAGGTTCAGGGTTAGTTGGATAAACTAGGATATAAGAAGGCATGTCAGGGACTAATCCTAGACTAATGAGGCTAAACTTATGAGGTTGAGGTATATCTATAGGTTTTGTATAATGGAAGGATGGGTTACTAATCTCAGGGAAGAGATCCTTAATGGGAACTATAGGAGGGGGCTTATCCTGAGGGTACTGATTCAAAGAGATCAGGTCCTTAATAAATTCTTCTGGTTCTTGTATTTTAGGACTAGACTCTATAATTTGCCTCTCCTCTATGGTTTCTTCAGGTAAGGTTCTAGCAGAAGTATCTAGGTTCTCCTCCTCTAATTGTTCTTCCACTATAGCTTTAGGCTAGGTATAGCAGGGTCAACTAACTCTAGATTGGCTTCTACCTGGGTACCTACGGGGTCAACTAATTCTAGGTCTTCTAGAGGTGTCTCCTCTTCTCCCTCATACTCATCCACTAAGCTCACATCAGCTACATACACTTCCACTTTACTGTCACTCTTGTGAACCAGTGGGATGGTAGGTAAGAGTCGACTAAGGGAAGATTAGCTAGGTCTTAGTTTCTGATTATGGGCACTACTCCTAGTGGGTTCAGATTGACTAAGGGGTAGCGAATTACTACTGGGCTCATATCTAGGGATACTAGCCTTATGGGGTTCCGGTCGATAGCCTATGGGTTCGGATCTATAGGTCATGGGTCTACTAGGCTTATAGGGAGTGGGTGCATAGGATCTACGTTCATAGATTTTGGGTATATAGGTTCTAAGTTCATATAATTTGGGTAGTGTGGGTAAAGGTGGCTCAGGTTTGGATCTAATCTGGGTCCTACGGGTTTTCTCTAGGATTCCTATCCAAACATCTACTTGGTCAAATCTATGATTCACCTATGTGAAAGATTGGGCTACCTACTCAGTAAGGGCTTTAATCTAGGCTTCAAGATTATCCATGGATTCAACCAGTTATAGGGGTGGTGGATGATATGAAGCTCCTGATCTAGTGAACATGCAAGACTCAAACCAGTCGACTAAAGGTGCCTAGACCTAGAGCCCAATCAGAATGGGTTGACTCAACTTACACACAACTCAAATCCTAGTCCTTCAACTGGCCAAGTAAGAGGTGGGATGGTGGGAGGCCCCCCGCTCTCGCAAGGATCCAATTAAGAAACCACCGATCTGCTTAGGTTGTTTGACACTGTACCTCTAGTTTAGACACCAGCATCCAGTAATAGGAGATGAATTGGATGCACTAGTCATTCCACAATGGTTGAACCTGACCTATTGATGTCCCTAGCCCTCTAGGGCAAATTACGTCTACTCGATTTTAATTAGGGTTGGGTTCAGATGCAAGGGTGGTGGTTTTTGGGCTAAGAAAAGGTAATGACCTCCTTCCCTTATCTTGGATATTGATACCCTTAAGTTAATTATGCAATGATGGCAGGTAGATGAAAATGCAAATTATGGTTTTAAGTGTTTTTGGTGTTTTCTAAGTATATATAAATTTTTTTTTATTTTGGTATTTTTTTTAAAATAGAAAGGTAATTTGAAAATAATGACCTAATATGTAAGAAACATGCTAAAAATTTAAGATATGCAAAAATTATACCAAAAGAATCCTAAACTTGCTGAAATTAGCTTTGCTGCCAAAATAGGGCAGAACTGTTCTCAGGCAGTATTCCAGCTGGCAGAAAATTCACAAACTGAAATAATTCCTGAAAAAATTCTAAAAATTAATTTAAATTACATAGAACTCAGAAAACTAAATTTCAGATTTTTCTAAGTTCTTTATTGGCAAAAATAATTAAAACAAAAGGCTATGTACTGAGAAGGCCGAGATGCAAAATGATCCTAATGAACTCTTTGTTTTCTTCTTCAGGGGTCAAATCACAGCGACACCCCTACATGCTATAAGAGATCCCGTAGATTGGAAAGAGAGGGTCTTGCACTGCCCTACTTGTCTCCTATGCTGGACGGCCATGGTGAAGCACCTGATCCAAGTATTCAAAGAGAACTGAGCCCAAACAGGCTCTAATACTAAATGATGCAGAACTAAGATGCATGCATAAATATTTTTGTATTTTTTTTATATTAAGAGTTAGATATTTAAGTCTCGAAGATCAGACCAAGAACCTAAGTGGAGAGTTCTATGTAAACAAGAAGCAATCGCATGCAAAATAGGACCTAAAAAGTAATAGAAAAGAGGACCGCCGAGGCTGAGAAGTCTCGGTTAGGCTAGTTCTCTTTCAATAATGCTACCGACAAGTAGAGGGGGTGTACCTGACAATGGTTGATGCACCCGATAAAGATCATAGATGAAGGGATCGCTCTCACTCTCGGATGCAGCCTAGATGATCAAGCCAGAGACCCGCAGATTCTTGGCTGTCAACCCGGTGATCCGATCGCTGCCCGGCTGGAGTCATTGGATTCGTAGAAGTCGAGGGACCTGCAAATAGCCTATCAAGGATTAGGAATCACTGAAAGAATGAAGGAATAAATTGAAAATCAGCAAGAGAAAGAGATGTTTGATGTGGGCGGCCAAGGCTTGGAGAAGTGGATGGCGGCTGGAGACTGGGCGCAGGACACAAGGGGAAGGAGGGGCTCACACAGAATCCCCTTAGCACATAGAAAATAGCACACAGTAGATGGAAAACTCAATTGTATTAACCAAAATTATCTTCATACAAGAGAAGAGAGTCTCTTAAATAGACTCATAAACTTGCCCCCCAAGTAAGGATACAAAAGACTTTTCCTAGGAATTTGAATCCCACCCAAACCCTAGCTAGAATACATGGTAGGTCCAAGATTGGATTTCCCTCAAATTGCGCCCTCTCTCTCTTGCCTTGTCGGTCAAGGGAGGTGACCCTAAGTGGCCAACCAAGGGTGGCGACCATAGGGTGGATGGTGCCAAATGACTTCTCTCTTAGGCCTTGGTTAGCCCAGTTTGCTTCAGGCTACGGTCCAGGACTCCAGGGCTTCCGATTTGGCTTCAGGGCTTCTAATTTCTTTTACTAGGCCTTCCATGGTCTTCATAACTTCAAGCTGGGTTGATCTTTACTTGTACTGGCTTAGTCTTCACTTGTACTGAGTCTTCACTTGATTTGGACTAACATATACAGGACTCAGAAAGAAAACTAGCTCAACATGAGCTGATTGGTACAGGACTCAAATAATGAAAATGACAACTCAATTAGGCTAAGCCCTTATTACAAATGGACTCAAACACTACTAAGAAATCCACAGAGGGTTGAAAAGCCTCTATCTTATTCTGGTGCCTCTGGTGTCCCCACCAGGAGGCCATCGGAGATGGTATCCCAACCCAGGCCATGGACAAAGAGCTTTTGGTGGGCAGGGTCCAAATCGACGAGGCGGTGGATCTCGACGAGAATGTCCGGGTCCGAGGCAGTACAGAGATGGGATGGTGGCGAGTAGGGATGACCGGTAGATGGTGGGTTGGGCAGCTCCGATTGCACGGGTTGGGTGGCTGTGGACATGCGGCGGTCGTGGGAGGTTGCGAGTGATGGATTCAGGAAGATGACGGTTTGGGGCTAGGTGGAAGAAGATGATTGGAGTAGCTCAGGGATAAGTCAGGGATAAGCAAGGAATAAAGTATGAATGGTAGGGATAGGTGGAATAGCTGGAATAAAAAAATATAAAATAAAATAAAAATCTAGAAAAGAAAAAAAAAACCTGGATAGGTTTGATGTCCCTATCAGAAGAGTGCATAGACAATGATACATGTATACTTCAAAAAGAAATGGAAGACATGAGCATACAAGAAAGACCAACTCAAGAAGGAGAAGAAATGGTAAGCAAGGATCATGCTGATTTACCAAGAGAATGGAGGTATGTAACTTCTCATCCTAAAGATTTGATTATTAGTGATCTTTTACAAGGTGTTAGGACTAGGTCATCACATAAAGATGAACATGATTACCTAGCCTTTGTGTCATAAATAGAACCTCATAGCTTAGAAGAAGCTGAATTTGATCCAAACTGGATGATGGCCATGTATGAAGAACTCAACCAGTTTGAAAGAAATAAGGTGTGAACTTTAGTTGATAGACCATCAAACCATCCCATCATAGGAACCAAATGGGTCTATATAAACAAGTTAGATGAACAAGGCAACGTAATTAGAAACAAAGCTAGATTAGTGGCTAAGGGATATAACCAAGAAGAATGTATAATTTTGATGAAACATATGCACCTATAGCAAGACTAAAAACTATTAGATTACTTCTTGTATTTGCTTGCTACATGAATTTCAAACTCTTTCAAATGGATGTAAAAAGTGCATTCTTGAATGGTTGTATATCCAAACAAGTTTTTGTAAAACAGGCACCAGGTTTTGAAAGTCATGCTTTTCCAAATCATGTTTTTAAATTCAATAAAGCATTGTATTATTTGAAACAAGCACCTAGAGCCTGGTATGATAGACTTAGCACTTTCTTGATTAAAAATAAATTTACAAGAGGAAATGTTGATAAAATTCTTTTCATCAAGAAGAAAGTTAATGATTTATTAGTTGTACAAATTTATGTTGATGATATTATATTTGGTGTAACTAATGAAACTCTTTGTAGAGAATTTGCTAAGTTAATATAGGGAGAATTTGAAATGAGCCTAATGAGTGAACTTAACTACTTCCTTGGACTTCAAGTGAAACAAACAAAGGAAAGAATCTTCATTAACCAAGCCAAATACACCAAAGAAATTATCAAGAAGTTTGGTATAGAGTCAAGCAAACAAATGAGCACACCCATGAGCCCAACTTGCAGATTGGATAAAGATTAAGATGGATCCAACATTGATCAAAAGCTCTATCGAGGTATGATTGAATCATCGCTGTACTTAACTGCAAGTAGACCTGATATCTTGTTTAGCGTATGTGTATATGCTAGATTCCAATCTAATCCTAAAAAATCATATATGCATGCTGTTAAAAGGATTATACGATATTTGAAAGGAATAAGTAATCTAGGTCTATGATTTTCAAAGCATTCTTGATTGAATTGGATTGGGTTTTTAGATGCTAATTATGCTGGTTATAAAATTGATAGAAAAGGCACTAGCGGCACATTCCAATTCTTAGGAGTGAATTTAATCTCATGTCACTGTAAGAAATAAAACTCAATAGCACTATCTACTATTGAGACAGATATATGCTGCAGGGAGTTATTGTGCACAAGTATTATAGATTAAACAACAACTAGAAGACTTTGGTATTGCACAATCTAAAATTCCTATCAAATGTGATAATACAAGTACTATAAATTTGACAAAAAATCTAATTCAGCACTCAAGAACTAAGCATACAGAGATTAGACACCATTTTATTAGAGATCATATTTTGAATGGTGACATTAAACTAGAATTCATCCCTGCTGAAAACCAACTTCCTGACATTTTCACTAAGCCACTCAATCATGATAGATTTGAGATGATTAGAGGAGAATTAGATCTTTGTGATCCTTTTTAAAAAATTTTCCTAACCTAATTTCTTCAAAATTAAGGAAAAATTATCTAGAAAGCCTCCTATATCAATTCAATATCTTTGAACACCTTTCCATGCAATTTTCTAAATTTAATTTTCATTTCTGAACATTCTTTTAACTCTTGTGGAAAGTTTCTATTCGAGTCGACTTGGGCAATTGTGCTCAGGTCGAGTCGACTCGAATCTCTGTGTAATTCTGATTTTGCTCTGGTCAAGCCGACTCGGGCAATTTAGGGTTAGTCGAGCCGACTTGGATATCGGGCAAACTATTTTTTAATAGAGTCAATTAACTTATTCCAAGCTTTCATGCTTTTCATTCTTGCTCTAAACCCTAGCATTCCACTCGATATCACTACCATTCCTCCTAAATCCTTTCTCCTAAGCTCCAATTCCATCCTTCTTCCCAAATCAGAGCAATGGCACCCAAAATGGCCATGGGAAAAAGGTCAAAGAGAGCTATTCCCTCGATTGAGATGGAAAGAAGAACCAAACATCGGCAAAAGGAGCCGACTCGGACAGAAGAAAGAAAAGAATAGTAGGAAATCACTAAAGAAAGAGAAATGGATGCAGCTCCCTCTCCAAGACAAGTCATTTCCATGTCAAACCAGCCCGTAACCAGTGGTAGGAGAATAATCTTTTTATTTCTTAAAGAAATAGGGTTACGGATAGGTGATTCAATTGAAGAACTAGGGTGGGGCTTTTTCTGTTCTCTAAATGAGCAAACTTATCCAACCCTAGTAAGAACCTTTTATGAAAATCTAAGACTTGAAGCTAATCACATAAAATCCACTGTTAAAGGCAAGAGGATCATTGTCACTGAGCAAAGGCTAAGTAGCTTGTTGGAAATGCCTAAAGAGGGTGTAAAACATTTAGTACTAAAGGATAAAGAGAAGACCCTTAGAATTATATCGAATAGAACTGATATCAGTGGTGTTGGCAATGTAATGGCCAACACCTTATCACTTGAGATGAGGCTCCTACATAATTTCACTAGCCACATTTTTCTTCCGAGGACAAGCAGATTCAACTGGGTCAGCGAAAGGGACCTATGTTTTATGGAGCACATAATTGAGGGGGAGGCCCTCAATTTGCCCTATATAATGATTATGCAAATGAGAGATGCAGTAAGGAAGGTTAAAGCTTGTTTACCATATGGCATGGTACTAACCCTACTATTTCAAGCCTCCATAGTCAACCTTGAAGGAGAAGATGGAAGACCCCTACATCACACAGACACATATTCCTCCAAGTCTTTGCTTCATATGAGTTATCAGTTGAGTGGGGGAATTTGGAAAAAAAAAAGGATCTGAAGAAAGAGCTATAGCAGCTTCTAGCAGTGAAGATGATGGTGATAGTGAGGAGCTACCTAGAGAGATCACTTCTGATACTATTGCACCCTCTACACTTGAGCCTTCAGAGCCTATTGTTGATGTGCATGTTACTGCCACTACTGAGACTGAGCCTGCCTATATTGCTGAGGCTGTGGAGACTGTGCACACATAGTATGGGAGTCCTAGATTCTCTCCTTCACCTGCTTCTCCACCAGTACCAGTCTCACCATTTGTTCCATCTGCACCTTCTGCTCTAGGATCTTCTGCACAGGGACCATCTATTGACAGATCAGGTGTTTCAGTGACTCAGGATTACATTGCACAACAGATAAGGTCACTGATTGATACTCTGACCAGTTCCATGACTGCTATGTTCGGCGAGCTTAACCAGTCAGTTGATAGTAGATTAGATCAGATTGGTGGTGAGGTCAGAGAGCTATGCTCTAGAGTTGACCCGATAGAGTCTAGCAGAACAGTACCCCAAGTTGACTTGCAGCCCATATTTGATACTCTCAGGACAACCATTGAAACTATTAAAAATTCAATTGACAAAAGTATAGAAGAGTTAAGAGCTGAACTAAAAGAAATGAGTTTCAAAATGGAAGGATTGGAACAAGGCAAGAGGATGGAGGGAGACTACACCAAAGGCATTGGGATCTTAAGATCAGAATTTGGCAAACTACGGGGGTCAGCTGAAGCTTTTGCTAATGCCCAGGATACTGAATTGCTTGCATTGAATACAGGGATAAAGAAGATGGAAGAAGAGCTTTCTTCTATTTTGGTGACCCTTACTCAGCTTCAGGCTTTAGTCATTGCATCCTCTGCTACACCTAGACCTCAGCCTTGAAGGGAAAACATGCTAGGCAGAAAGAAAGTATTTTAAATCAATTTTAAAATGAATTGCGGAAAGCTTGGTAGATCGATCAAAACGATCTACCAATCTTCTAGCAACAGGATCAAGTAAGATAATGCAACATGCAATATACATTAAGAGCAAGAAAAATAATCAAAGATATAAAGTACCTTATCGTTATACCTTTGAAATGCTTTGGAAAAGGGTAAAGTGCTCGAGCCACACACATGTCTGGCCTTTACA
Source organism: Areca catechu (assembly GCA_021397845.1). NCBI lineage: Eukaryota > Viridiplantae > Streptophyta > Magnoliopsida > Arecales > Arecaceae > Areca > Areca catechu. The sequence continues at coordinate 78,650,839 of CM038050.1, forward strand.
GGTAATCCACACCGGGATCGACTCTGATCAACTCCCTGAAGTGCTAGATCCTTGGGATCCTTCGGGCCGATCTTCTTCTTCTCGGAAGACAAGGAGGAGAGGTGGAACCCTTCCCAACTTTCTCTCTTCCAAAGACCTAGCTTGAATACTAGGTACTCTCACACCCAATCCCAAGTCCTTACAAAATCCCTTTTTCCTTCTAGTTCTTTGACCAACCAGCAGCCCCTAAAACAACCTTTATTTATAGAGGCAGCCATGAGAGGGAGAAAGAGGAAGGAGGAGTGATTGGGGGAGAAGGTCAAGGGCATACCAATTTGGCTCTAACCACATTAGGAAGGAATGACAATCATTCCATGAAAGTTTGGAGCCAAAATAGCTTGAATTCAAAATTCAAACCAAGTCAAAACCTTCTCAAAAAGCTTTCCAGAAAATCCGTTCAGGATTTTCTGGTCGAGCAGAGATGAGTCGACTCGAGCAAGGGTCGAGTCAGCTCATCTAGAACATAGAATAGTCGGATTGTTCTTTCAGTAGGAATGAGTCAGCTAGAGCAGGGGTCGAGTTGACTCATCTAGAACACAAAACGAGTCTGTTCGAGCAGGGGTCGAGTTGGCTCATCCAGAAAAGACTTCTGAAAATACTTCTTGTCATAGCCAAGTATCGACACATGGTCAATCATATTGACCGCTAGTAACAGTAAATGATTCTTAATCATCGATCAACCTTTCGAATAGATAGAAACCCCTATAGTGTGTGACCCCATAAATTCGAACACTAAGCCGGTAGCATGGGAACACTTCCAGTACCAGTCAAAGTCCTCATCTAGCAATGATACCCGATATCCGGATAGGTCAAAGATTGCATAGCAACTTACAATAATCTCTGACATATGGTTACCGTATAATTCTTCCCTTTGACCTCATAATGCTCGGGATGACCTAGAATTTGACTGCCAACCCTAATTTGGTTCATCCAGATCATGTCTCAACTTTACAAGTTCTGTGACTCCTCACGAGAATTATCCTAGCCAAGGTTTTGCTAAATTGAGACACAGCAAGTCATTCACTCAAAACTATTTGGAGGGGTCAATTCCATCTTGACCCACCATCACTCCACAAGACTTGACTGCACTTAAAAACCTTCCATCATTGGATTAAAAATCTAGATAGTCTGGCACCAGCATACAGTGAGTTGCTTGCAAGCTACCATAGTGACCTCAGGTCTGAGGGACACATATATCCATATCCCTTTGCGAGCAACCCTTTGACAAAAGGGAGCTCTGTAGATGGTCACATTCAGTGAAATGTCACATATTTCACTTATATATCACATCAGTATCACCACACTCCTTGGCCAAGAGGATAACCAACCATTGTGAGATACAACAACCTATACTCGATACATTATCGTCCTATAACAATGTATCATTTAGTTATGAACCAGTTTAAGAACTACTTGATATATCCTCTCTATATCAAATATAATGTAGTTCTAAGGACTCCAGCATACAAGAGTTCTGTTCAGGAAAATGCACATGTGATGAACAGCTAAAAGGATAACTTTTATTCATTAAAAAATTCATATACAGTTACAAAATTAGCACAACCGTCTACAGCCTAGATGATTGGCTTTGGGATATAATTCCCAATAACTCCCTCTTGGACTAAAGCCAATCAGTACATAATCTTATTCTCATTTTCCATTACAAGTGTCGAACTCTTGAAGTCCAACAGCTTTAGTGAAGGGGTCAGCCAGGTTTTCCTTTTCATCGATCTTCTGAAGGTCAATGACACCTCATTACATGATCTCTCGTACAAGATGATAACAACGCAGAATATGCTTTATGCGGTGATAAGACTTCGCTCTTTGGCTTAAGCAATGGCTCCAGTGCTGTCATAATATACCGGAACAGGACCATCCAGGGAAAGTGCCACTCCCAACTCGCCAAGGAACTTTCGCAACCACATAGCTTGCTTCATTGCATGTGATGCTGCAATATATTCTGCTTCACAGACTGAGTCCGCCACAGTAAGCTACTTAAGACTTTTCTAGCATATCGCTCCTCCATTTAGGGCAAAGATAAATCCTGACACACGCTTGCTATCATCCTTATCTGACTGAAAACTGGAATCAGTATACCCCACAAGTTTCAAGTCAGGTTCTCCATAAATCAGCCATTGGTCCTTAGTACTTCGCAAATACTTAATGATAGTTTTTGCCACCTTCCAATAGGCTTTACCTGGTCAGACTGGTATCTGCTCACTATGCTAGTGAGTATGCCACGTCTGGTCTAGTACATGTCATAGCGTACATGATAGATCCCACTACCGAGGCATATGGGATTCTACTCATATGCTCTCTCTCTTCAGGAGTTGTCGCACAATTCTTCTTGGAGAGAGAAATTCTAGTACCTATCGGGAGATACCCTTTCTTGGAATTTTTCATGCTGAACCTCTTCAACATAGTATCAATGTACATAGACTGGACAGTCCCAGAAGCCTCTTAGACCTATCTCTATAGATCTTCATACCCAGTATGTAAGAGGCTTCACCCAAGTCCTTCATAGAGAACTGAGATGACAACCATACCTTTATTCCTTGCAGTGCTGGGATGTTATTCTCGATTAAGAGAATGTCATCCACATACAATACAAGGAATACAATCACAAAACCATTAGCCCATTTGTAAATGCATGGTTCTTCTCCATTCCTAATGAAGTCATATATCCACATACAATACAAGAAATACAATCACAGAACCACTAGCCCATTTGTAAATGCATGATTCTTCTCTATTCCTAACGAAGCCATACGACTTGATACACTTATCAAATCGCATGTTCCAACTCCTTGATGCTTGCTTCAGTCCATAGATGGACTTTTGAAGCTTGCACACCTTTGACTCGTCTATGGATTTGAACCCTTCAAGTTATATCATATACACCTCCTCTTCCAGCTCACCATTCAGGAAAGCTGTTCGGACATCCATTTGCCAGATTTCATAATCAAAGTGTGCCACTAAAGTAAGCATGATCGTAATGGACTTGAGCATTGCCATAAGAGAGAACATCTTGTCATAGTCAATACCATAACGTTGACGATACCCCTTGGCAATCAGACGGGCTTTATAGGTCTCCAACTGCCCGTCTGTGCCCCTTTTCCTCTTGAAAATCCATTTACACCCAATGGGTTTTATCCTTTCAGGTGGATCAACCAATGTCCATACATTATTGATTTTCATGGATTCCATTTCGGATTTCATGGCTCCCAGCCATTTTTTAGAGTCGGACCTCTGCATCACACCCATATAGGTGATCGGATCCTCATTATTTTCATCGAGTTCAATAGGATCACCATCCCGGACCAAGAAACCGTAGTATCTGTCCGGTCGACTCAGTATCCTACCGGATCTCCATAATGGTTCCTGTGAGGGCTCAGGGTGTGATCTAATGACAACCGGTTCTATGTTGTCCCTTAAGTGTGTTAATTCTTCTACTTATTGAACTTCACTAAGTTTAATCTTAGCGGCTACAGTTCCTTCACCAAGGAACTCCTTTTCCAAAAAGATAGTCCTAAGACTGATGAACAACTTTTATTCCTCAGCCAAGTAGAAGTAATACCCCTTAAGCTCTTTTGGATACCCAATAAATAAGCACTGGTCAGACCTAGGTCCAAGTTTATCCATTTCCAAATGTTTTACATAAGCCAGGCAACCCCAGACCCGAAGGTGTGAGAGTGTCGGCTTACGTCCAGTCCATGTCTCATATGGGGTTTTGTTAACGGATTTACTCGGAGCCCTATTCAAAAGGTAACAAGTTGATTCCATAGCATATCCCCAAAAGGATAGTGGTAGAGAAGCAAAGCTCATCATGGACCGAGCCATGTCTAACAAGGTTCAATTCCTCCTTTCAGACACTCCATTTAATTAAGGTGTCCCTGGAGGTGTCCACTGAGAAAAAATCCCATTCTCCTCGAGATATGTTAGAAACTCCCTGGAAAGATATTCACTGTCTCGATCTAATCGAAGGGTTTTGATACATCTTCCAATTTATTTTTCTACTTCATCACGATATCGTTTGAATATTTCAAATGACTCGGATTTATATCTCATCAAGAAGACATAACCGTACCTCGAAAGGTCATCTGTAAATGTAATGAAATAACTGTACCCATCTCTAGCACTAATATTTATGGATCCGTATGCATCAGTATATACCAGACTTAGAATTTTTTTTGCTCGTTCATCTTTTCCAGTGAAAGGTGATTTTGTCATCTTTCCAAGAAGATAGGACTCATATATTGGAAGTGAACCACTTTCACTAAAGTCAAGGAGACCATCGCACTTCAACCTATTTATCCTGCTCTTGTTAATATGACCTAGCCTACAATGCCATAGGTATGCATCACTGACATTATCTATCCTAGGGTGTTTGCTAGACGTGTACACTACACTAACAGGTCGCGATAGTACATAAATGCCATTATTCATAAATCTATTTATTACAACAGAACCATTCCAAATGATTTGCAAATGTCATTCTTTATTGATAGTTCATAACCATACATGGCTAATTGGCCTGCAGAAATGACATTTAAAATAAAAGATGGATAATAATGACACTCATTCAAAATGATTGTACAAGACTTGAAAACTAGTTTAAGAACTCCCAATGCCAGGATTGAAACTTGGCTTCCATTTTCCACGTTCAAGAATCTCTTGCCATCCTTGAATCTTCTACTAACTTGAAGTCACTGCAAAAAATTGCAAATGTGAATTGGACTTCCAGTATTTAATACCCAGTTAGTAGTATCGCAGATAGCGAAACTACAAGGTGTTATAAATACCTTGTCTAGCACCTTATGGCTGCTTCCTCTTCTTGGACCTGTTCGGGTCAAGGGACGCAATGTAAAGAGGATAGTTCCTCTTCCAATGTCCCCGCTTTTTGTAGAAGAAGCACTCCACTTGGCTCTTATCAGCCTTCTCTTTCTTGGCCTGACCTGGCCCAGAAACATTCTGCATCGGTTTCCCTTTATTTTTCTTTTTCCCTTTCTTAAAGGGACAACGTCTTGCCGAAGATCCTCCCACTATATTTACCACCCCTTTGTTCAGATGGTGGTCTTTCTCATAAATCTGCAGCAATCCCAACAGACCATGGTAGTTAACAATAGGCTTATTCATTCTATAATGATCAAGAAAATCTAGATAGGAAGAGGGCAAGAAATTTAAAATCGCATCCTTCCCAAGCTGTTCATGCAAGGGACATCCAAGCTTGCCCAAGCGCTCAATCATCTCGATCATGTACAATACATAATCAGTGACTGAGGCCCCATCATGCATCCATACGTTGTAGATAGCACAGGAGACCCTGTACCTCTTAACATCATCTGGTATGCTAAAGGACTCCTTCAACCTTTGAAGGATTTTCTCTAGCTAGGCTTCCTCGAACTTGCGACTAAACTCATCGTTCATTGCTGCCAACATTATGCATTGGACAGTGGTCCTGTCAGAGAGCCACTTCTAATAAGTGTCTCTGACTGAACCACGAGCATTGGGAGCAAGGGTTTCAGGTGCCAGATCTGATATTACATACAGGATCTGTTCATGCTCCAGGACAATCTTGAGTCTTCGATACCAGCTATCGAAGTTGGGACCCTTAAGCTTCTCATTATCGAGAAGAGACCAGAGTGACAAGTTGGAAGATATTTGAAAGGAAAACCAAAGCTAATTAATGTATATGAATTATTATCCTATAGACATGGACTATAGTCTAAAGGCCCTCCCACTATTTTGTTCAGACTGGTAGCCTCTACCTCCAATCCAAGGAATCACTTTGATTCCTAAGTGGGTACTAGAGTCCAATAGACAACACATGAGCTTGACTTTGGCCGACCCATCCATGCATATCTAAAGGTAGGTTCTTCAACCGATTACTTCTCCAAGTAACCTCTAGTATTTAGATTTTTGTCCCAAGGTGCACTTCAATCGGCCTTTGGGCCTCCTATTGAAGGTCCCGGTTAGGTCCAACCATTAACATGACAAAATTTAATACTTTTAGCTAACGAATAGTCAAGCCCAACTTTGGTTGACCCACTTGACCACCGTTAAGAGAGTTGCACTGAGCCATCATATTAGGAACAACAATTCCAATAGCCCGATGAACACCCAATCTTTGGATCCGTCAATGAACACCCAACTATTGGACCCATTACCATCCCACTTAATGGGAGTCTAGGACTTGGTTATCCCTATAACTTCATCCTTTTATGGACCTAATAATTTAGAAGATTTAATTTTAATGTGATAAAAGAAGAGATGAGAAGACACGGATCAACCTCCCACTGACCACATCAACAATCAAGGAGGGTTACACATAACTAATAATCCATGGGCACCTAAAATCAGTCAGGACTGATTAACCTTGGATGACATGGGTTAATACGAGTCAATGAGCTATCCAATCAATTCTGATTGACCACATTGGCTAGGTAAGTGAGATCATGGGTTGGGTTCCGTCATTAACCGTCTTGCCTTAGACACCAACCGAGTTGGTCAAGTAAGAGATAGCCCCAAAGAACTATGATCAAACTGCCAAACTTACCTAGACACTAATTGGTTCATCAAAGTCGATTAGACTAACCTAAAGACTCGGGCTGATCACTGAGCCATAAAATTAAGTCCATTTAGATCTATGTACTAATCAATCTAACTATTAGAGAGATCTATAGAGAAGAAATTCTAACTCAATATTTGATTAGATTAGTTCTCTATTTAGTTCAATGCATCTAAACTTATGTCTAACCTAATTAAGGATCCAAAAGAAGGTAACCCATGACCCTTAAGGCTTATTGAAATGACTTAAAATCTTTGAATCATATTCCTAGAGTTGTTGTCATTCAATATAACTTAAGTCTCAATTAAGTCAAATAGCCTTAATTAATTGAAACAATTTCAATTAAGAATGTATAATAATTTTACAAGCAAATTTGAATTCACTATTTCAGGGCTTTCTGGTCAAGTCGACTCATGTAGAATGTGGTCGGCTCGTCCATAACCAAAAATTGATAGATTCATCTGTTAGCAGAGTCGAGTTGGCTCGAGCAGGGGTTGAGTTAGCTCGTCCAGAACCAGAACAAACAGACTATTCTTCCTGCATAAACGAGTCGGCTCAAGCAAGATTCGAGTCGGCTCATCAGTGGGGGCAGAAAATAGTGACTTTAAATTCATGCATCTTATTTGAACTATTCAAAGTTAGAGATCAAACACGATCAAAATAAAACTCTTAGATCTTATCTAAATTTATTTTATGATCATAACATTAGATTAAAATATTTTTAATCTACATTTTTTTTATTTTCTTTTCATGAGTCAATCACAAGTGGCACCCCTACCACCATAGGAGACCCCATTGAATGAGAAGAGTGAGTCTTGTAGCCCTACTTCTCTCCTATGACCAAACGGCCACAGTGAAGCACTCAATCCAAGTATTTAAAAGAAAACAATGATGTTAAAGAATGCTAGCATTATAATACTATGAAGAAAACCTGTGCTCTGATACCATTTGAAGGAAAAACATGCTAGGCAGAAAGAAAGTATTTTAAAATAATTTTAAAATAAACAGTGGAAGGCTTGGTAGATCAATCAAAATGATCTACCAATCTGCCAGCAACAGGATCAAGTAAGATAATGCAGCATGTAATATACATCAAGAGCAAGAAAAATAATCAAAGATATAAAAGTACCTTACTGTTATACCTTTGAAATACTATGGAAAAGGGTAAAGCGCTCGAGCCACATATGTGTTTAGCCTCTACAGGTAATCCACACTGGGGCTCGACTCTGATCAAATCCCTCGGAGTGCTAGCTCCTTGGGATCCTTCGGGCTGATCTTCTTCTTCTCGAAAGACAAGGAGGAGAGGTGGAACCCTTCCCAACTTTCTCTCTTCCCAAGACCTAGCTTGAATGCTAGGTATTCTCATATCCAATCCCAAGTCCTCATAAAACCCCTTTTTCCTTCTAGTTCTTTAACCAACCAGCAGCCCCTAAAACAACCTTTATTTATAGAGGCAACCATGAGAGGGAGAAAGAGGAAGGAGTGATTAGGTGATGTGGGATGACTCTAAGATTGCTAAACATGCAAGAAAAATAGTAAACTAATTTTTTTATATTTTTTATAATTCTAATTTGCAGGCTAAATTTCCAAAATCAAGTAAAGACTGGTCGGAAGAGTAGCAATGCAAAGAATCATCATAATCGCAGGCATACTCATGCAAAATAATAAAAGTCAGGACTCGAGAATTGAAAATTTTCTAGCTTAGGATAGCTAACCTTCAATCAAAATAGAAATTAAGAGTGGGAAGGTTTGTACCAGACAGAGATTGAAGAACTTGCTGATGAAGGGGTCACACAGCTCTCAGATTGATGCCTGGAAGATGAAGCTTTATTTCCCCTGAAATAGAAGGCTGATCTGGGTGGTCCTGAAGACAAAGAAAGCCTTCTTTGGGTAGGGGAAACACCTCGAGAATCCTACAAGCATCAAGGTTAGGCATGAAATAGGTGATCAATAAAAAGAAACAAAAAATGAACGAAAAAAAATAAAGGAAGCATGGTTAAGGCTGGTGGCTGGGAAGAAGAAGCAACTTTGGATCTGGGACGTCTTCGAGGCTCTTCCTCTTTGACATGGCTGATGTTTGGAAGCTTGGATGGCTGCTTGGGTGTGAAGAATACCAAGGAACAAGGGTTGGCCAGATAGAAAAACAAACACAAGAAAAACATAGAACACCAGAACTCTGGAAACAATTCAATAGCAATTTGATTTCATGAAAAGATTAGTGATTACAAGAAGAGGAGGGGTGGGGTATTTATAGAGTTTCCATGCCCTGTCCCTATTAGGACTTCAACCCTCTCCTAGTTAGGATAGGTTTATACAATTTAAGTGAGAGAAAGATTATAAAATAAACCTAGAACTAGGATTACAAAGTTGAATGAAATAAAAACTAGCTTTCCTTCTTTCATTTGAACTCTTCCTCATGCCTAGACTTGGTCAACTCATGGAGGATGCCTATCCTAGGTGTGTTGGGCTTCAAGGGCCAGCAAGGGGCCGACCAAGAGTGATGGGGACCCGAGAGTCTATTTGAGTCCATTAGTACCGAGTCACTTGTATTAAAGTGAGACAACTGAGTCCAGTTGAGTCCACTTAGTCAAGTCCAGTACCTTTAGTCCAATCGAGTCTATATAGTTTTCATTCAAGTCATGTTCAAGAGAAGAGTTAGCAGCCAGGAGATTCACCAGCCCCCCCAACTAGGGCTAGCCTTCTTACACCTGGGCCCTTTCATGCTGCCAAGCCCACAAGAGAGAGCTCCCGTCCAAGACAAAGGCCCATTGTTGACCAGGTCCACTAGGATTTCTTGGCCCACAAGTCAGGGTTTCTTAGCCCTCAAGTCATGTACCCTGGGGTGAATCTATAAATATCCCATCCCCTCTTGTATTTTTTTTGGATGCCAAGGATTAATGAAATAATATTAAGTTTTCTTCTCTTGCTATGTGCGAGATGTGTGTGTGCTGTGTGCATGCTATGTGCGAGCTGTGTGCCCTGGGTATCTATGTGATCCCTAATTTTCTGTGTGAAGGGATCTGTGTGATCCCCAGGATTTCTGTGTGATCCTTGCACCTTCTTCTTTCTTTTTCTAAGCAAGCACTAATCTTCTGATGACTTCTCAGCTCGCTAGCAATCCTACCCCAACTCTATCCCGCATCAACTACTTTTGAATGAATATTATTGAGTTTTCTCATCTGCTGTGTGCTTTTGCTATGTGCTAAGGAGATTCTGTGTGAGCCCCTCCTTCCTCGTCTCCTGCACCCAGTCTCCAGCCACCATCAAACCCTAGAAGCATCTTCTCCAAGCCTTGGCCACCTAACATTAATCATCCTTTTTCCTAGCTATTTTCAATTATTCCTTCATCCCTTCATCAATTCCTAACCCTTGACAGGTTGTTTGCAGGTCTCTCAAAGTCTACAAATCCAACGACTCCAGTCGGGCAGCGATCGGATCACCGAGTTGAAAGCCGAAAATCTGCGGGTCTTCAGCTTGATCATCTAGGCCACATCCGGGAGCGAGAGCAATCCCTTTGTATACAATCTTCATCAGGTGCTTCAACTGTTGTCAGGTACACCCCCTCTACTTACCAGTAGCATTCTTGAAGGGAAACTAGCCCAACCGAGACTTCTCAGCCTCGGCGGTCCTCTTTCTATTGCTTTTAAATTCTATTTTGCATGATGTTGCTTCTTGTTTTGCATAAAACTCTCTACTTAGATTCGTGGCCTTATCTTCGGGATTTAGTTACATCACTTAACCTAAAAAAATACAAAAAAAATATTATGCATGCATCTTAGTTCCACATCATTTGGTATCAGAGCAGCCAATAAAAAAAAAATATGAGAAAAAAAATCTAGAATTTGTTTGGGAAAAAAAAAGTGAACCTAGCCCCTTTTGATGTGATTGGTTCCAGTTCCATCAAACCCCCGCTAACCCAAACTCGATGGAGTCAAGTTCTTCCCACTACAGGGAAATGATGGGGACCCGAGAGTCTATTTGAGTCCATTAGTACCGAGTCACTTGTATTAAAGTAAGACAACTGAGTCCAGTTGAGTCCACTTAGTCAGGTCCAATTATTTTTAGTCCAATCGAGTCCAGGTAGTTTTCATTCAAGTCATGTTCAAGAGGAGAGTCAGCAGCCAAGAGATTCACCAGCCCCTCCAACCAGAGCTGGCCTTCATGCACCTGGGCCCTTTCATGCTACCAAGCCCACAAGAGAGAGCTTCAGTCCAAGACAAAGGCCCACTATTGACCAGGTCTATCAGGGTTTTTTGGCCCACAAGTCAAGATTTCTTAGCCCTCAAGTCATATACCCTGGGGTGAATCTATAAATACCCCACCCCCTCTTGTATTTTTTTTGGATGCCATGGATTAATGAAATAATATTGAGTTTTTTTCTCTTGCTGTGTGCGAGCTATATGCATAGGGTATTTGTGTGATCCCTAATTTTCTGTATGAAGGGTATATGTGTGATCCCTCAAGGTTTCTCTGTGATCCCTACACCCTCTTCTTTCTTTTTCCAAGAAAGCTCTAATCTCCTAGTGACTTCTCAGCTCGCCAGCGATCCTACCCCAATCTCTGTCCCGCATCAGTTTGTATCAATGTATGAAATTTTAATTTCAATGAATGAAATTTTTATATCAATGTTTTATCTTTGCATATTAACTCTTGTGAGTATTGCTCAATTTCTGTAATTATCATCCTATCTTCTCTTTAATCCTTTTTTAATGATGACAAAAAGGGGGAGAGTTATATGAAAAAGAAAAACAAAAGGGAGAGAGATATAAAACAGGAGGAGCATGAGTGAAAAAGAGAAATATTAAGAGAGTAAAATGAGAATAGCAAAAGAGTGAGCATGAGTGGTATGAAAAAGATATGAGCAATGAGTGAGGGGGACCATTAAGAAGAAAATCTTTTTAAGTGGTATCAGCAATTTCTTAAAAATTCTTTGAAAATCAATTTTTTGGATCATCCTTTGAGGGAGAGCTTTTATACTCTTCAATCTCTAGTTAAAAATTTTTTTGTTGAAGCTCAAGTATAGATGATTTCCATATTAATCTCACTCTCTATTTCTATGAAATCAGTTTTAACTCTGGAACACATATTGAGTATCATGGTACATGTAATTTTAATTCTGATATCTTTTTATGGCCCAAATGCATTGCAAATGAGTTCTAGTTCTAAACATTCTATTTATCTTTTATATATTGCACAAAGCTTCATTTTGCTTGAAAATTTTTTTTGTGTTATACTTAAAGGTTTTGTCATCATCAAAAAGAGAAAGATTGTTGACTCCATTATTGATTTTGATAATTAACAAAATACTTAAGTATAATTGAGTACTAACAATTTGCTAAAGTATATTTTCATTAAGAAAAAGGTACTCATCAAGTTAGTCAATTGAATTGCTTGTCAAATGATTAAACAAGCCCTTTCTATGGATAAAACATCCATGTTTAATGGACTTAAGTATCTAAGATTTGCTTGAAAGGAATTAAAGAGTCAAGTTGAAAAAGAATTCAGCAGAGTTTCGGTCATTTTTAAAAAAAATTCAACAAGTGTCGACTCAAAGTGTTGACTCATAGTTCAAGTATCGACTCATGACAGTGTAAGTGTGGACTTAAGCTGGCACGTAGAAAGAAGTTTTAGATGGCATGCTTGAAGTGTCGACTCATGACATTCAAGTGTCGACTCAAGGTGTCGACTCAAAGCTTGAGACAAGTTTTTTACAGAACATGCTAAAATTCAAGACTCATCTCAAGTGTCGACTTACCAGATGAAGTGTCGACTCACCTGAGATTTCCAAAAAGCCTCAAAGCTGAATTTTGAACTAAGTGTCGACTCATGGGAACTAAGTGTCGACCCTAAGTATCGACTCAAGGACTAAAGTGTCAACACTTGGAGTTCTGGGAACAGTAACGCTAGTTTTTCAAATGAGAACTTGGCCCTTTTAGCTGCCAACGGCTAGTTTCTCATGTATAACAGTCATAAACCATCTTTTAGGCCTTGGGATGGTATTTAACTGAATTAATTTCAAATGGAACATAACAAGAAACAACAAGAAAGAAGAGAGAAGTGAAAAACAAAAAAAAGAAAGCTCATTCACTCACACATTTATTGAGAGTAACTACTTTCAAACTAAAGAAGCCTTCAAGTATTCAAAGCAATCAAGAGCATTCAAGTCCAACCTTTTTTTAGCATTGATTGAGGCTTCATCGAATTGAAGAAAAGCATCTTCATCAAGCTTCAAAGAGATAATAGCTTTTTATTAGAAAGCTTTTCTTGTATTCTTTACTTCAATTCATACTTTGTTGTATCAAGGTTTTTGGTGAGCCTAAGAACAAAACCAAGGAGATTTTTTGTTAGCCTAGTTGAAAACCAAGGAGGTTTTTGGTTAGCCTAGTTGAAAACCATGGAGGTTTTTAGTTAGCCTTTGAAAACTAAGAGATTTCTTTTAGTGAGCCTTATAAAAACCAAAAGGAGTTTTGATTAGTGAGCCCGAAAAATTAATCGGCTATAATCATGAGTGATTATAGTGAATTCCCAAGTGGTCCTTGGGGAGTGGATATAAATACATTTGAGAGCACCGAACCACTATACTTATCTTGTGTTTGTGATTTTTTGTTTCTTTATATTTTCTCTTACTTTTATTGCAACTTAAATTTCTGCTGCATACTCTTTAAGAGCACACAACACTTGCATCTTACTAGCACTTAAATTGATTATTAAATTGGCACACATTCTTGCAAATAATTTTTAGAAACCCAATTCACCCTCCCTTTTGGATTGCTTACTGGGCAACAACTGGATGTTCGAACTACTAGACTTCAGATGGAGATTCATGGACTGAGGGCTCATATGGATGAGCAGCTCTCATATATCCGACAATCGATGGAAGCTGGTTTCACAAAGATACGAGATCTACTGAGATCCTTATTTCCTCTGGTAGGACCTTCAGGACCTCCACCTCCTCCTCCGCCAGTAGATGACGACGATCACGGTGATACACATGATGCCTCTCCAGGTGGTGGTACTTCTCCTGATCATGGTGATACCGCTGGAGATGGAGATGGCACAGCTGATGGTGATGGTGGTGGCGATACTGATGTTATTGATTCAGACAGTGATGATAGTGATGGAGCTAAAGACTACCAGATTGTCAGCAGGGAGAGTCAGACACCAGATATTCATGATCGTACTATAGATGCTCCCAGTGATGTTCAACCTAATGCTGCTTCAGCCTTTTAGACACCTGCAGAGACCTTTCCTTCTCATACTACTAGGACTTCTAGGGTTATACCTCGCTTTGGCCCTTCACTTAAGACTAGAAGCCTAACCCACAATGGTGGGGACACCGGAGGCACCGGAATAAGATAGAGGCTTTTCAATCCTCTGTGAATTGATCAATAATTTATGAGTCCATCTGTAATAAGGGCTTAGCTCATCTGAGTCCATTTTAGTTGTTATTTGAGTATTTTGAGTTGTTATTTTAGTTCTGTACTTGTCAACTCATGTTGAGCTAGTTCAGTCCAATGCTAGTCAGCTCATGTTGAGCTAATTTTATTTTTTTGAGTCCTGTCCAAGCATACTGAAGACTCAAGACTATATCATACAAGTGAAGACCAAGTCCAACTAGATTGAAGACATGGAAGTATAGCCCAAGTCCAACCCAGCTTGAAGATTTGAAGACCCCAGGAGGAAAATTCAGAAAACCCTGATTTCTTGCAGATGCCCTCCAGATGCCCAGATTCCCTTCCAGATGCCAAAGTATATTCATAGATAAGGGCATCCATGATTCCAGAGGTCCATCTGCATCCTAGCCCAAAGAAATCAAGCCCAGGTGCCAAGCCCAAGCCCCTAAGAAGCAAGATACCAGGGAATATTCCTGCTACCTGGCTACCAGGCCATCCCAGCTTCCAGAGGCCCAAACCCATGCACCCGAGCCCCTTTGGGCCGGCCTTTTGCTTCTCCTAGAAGCCCAACACGCCCCCCTAGGCGTCCTTGGAGTCTTGACCAAGTTAAGAAAATTTTTAGGGATTTTTCTACCTAATATTTCCTTATTTTCTAGCTAGGGTTTGAGAGGGAAAAGGATTCTTATGTAAAGACTTATGTACCCTTACTTGGAGCCCAAGGTTAAGGGTCTATTTAAGGGACCCTAGCCTCTTGTATGAGGAGAATTTTTTATGAATGAAAACCTTGAGATCTTCTATTGAGTGGTGTGATACCCTGCTGTGTGCATAAAGGGGTTTGTGAGAGTTCTTCTTCCCGGTGTTTGCAATCATCTTCCTGCTGCCAACAAACCCTCCAGATCCCTGGACGCCCACTCCAAAGAAGCCTTCCCTAGCTGTTTTTTATTTGTTTTCTTGTTCCTTTGTGATCTTTCTAACCCCTGACAGGTCGTTTGCAGGTCCCTGAGTTCCTACGAATCCAACGACTCCAGCCAAGCCTCAATCGGATCACCGAGCAGAAAGCCGGGTATCCGCGGGTCTTTGGCTCGGTTTTCCAGGCCGCATCCATCGAGGAACGAGAGACCCCTTTGCTGCGATCTTCACAGACATTTTCAGGTACACCCCTCTACCTCCAGTAGTTTTATTGTAGGAGAACTTGCCCTAATCGAGGCTTCTCAGCCCCGGCGGTCCTTCTTTGCTACTTTTCTAGGTCCTAATCTGCATGCTGATCTTCAAAAATTCATAAAAAATTCTCTACAAATGATTTTGATCTGAAATTTGGGAATTAATCACCTAACTCAACATGTAAAACATAAAAAAAAAATGGCATGCATATTAGTTCCCCATCATTTGGTATCAGAGCTTAGATTAGGGCTTGTTTTCTGCAATTTTTCAGTCCGTATATACTCTGTTATTTTAATTATTTCTCCCTGTTAAAAACTCTAAAAATTCTGAAATTTATTTTCTGGATTTATCATAATTCACAGTAATTTTAAAAATTTTTTCAGATTTTATTATGTCCTGTGAATTTTCTGAAATCCGAAATAGGGCCTGCAAATTTTCAGCTCTGTTTTTTTTAGCAAGACAAGTTTGGAAGTTTTAGGGTTTTGTTTAGGAGTTTTTGCATATTTCTTAATTTTAGTATATTTCTAGTATATTAGGCCATGATTTGCAAGTTTTCTTCTATTTAAAAAAATACCAAAAAAAATACATATTCTCCAAAAATACCAAAAAAAAAATATCTAAACCCTAATTTGCATCCTCATCTGCCTGCCATCATTGCATAATTTACTTTTAAGGGCACTCTTGCTATATCAGATGGGGGGAGGATTTGATCACCTCTCCTTATCCCAAAACCATATCCCTTGCATTCAGTCCCAAGCCTTAACCTAAAATTAATTAGACTTAATTTACCCTAGTGGGCTAGGGACACCAACTGGTCGGGTCCGGGCTAGTGTTAGATCACTGTGTCAAGTTAACCTGTGTGTGCCTTGTGCTCGGTGTCTAGAATGGTGGTTTAGGGATTCAATCCCGAAGGGCTTGTGTGCTGGTCCGCCTACCTAGCCAATCTCTGATTGGTGTCTAGGATTGGCAATCAGGGACCTAACACTCCCCTTACACCTGCCTGGCTGAGTACAGATTACTATAGGCTAGTTTGCCACCCTGATTGAGCATCTAGTTTGGACTTTAGGTCTAGTCAGCTATAGTCGGTCTGATCGAGTCTTGCATGAGCACTAGATCAGGAGTTTCATATCACCCACCTCCTTCACAAATGTCTGAACCCATGGAAAATTTACAAGCCCAAATAAAAGCCCTAGCTGATCAAATGGCCCAGATGACTACCCAGATGACCCAGTTAACTCAGTCTCGTATTCAAACCAATGATAGAATTGACCATCTTGCCAATAGGTTTGATCAGTTAAAAGTCTGGGTAGGGACCCCAAGAAAAACCCATGGGTCACAGTCTGAGCCAGATCCTGATTCCCCTCAACCTAGGAGGACCCCAAACCCTGATCTATACCATGAGGTCGAACCTAGGAGAGCCCCTTATCCTGACCCGTACTACAATCCTCAACCTAGGAGGACCCCAAACCCTGATCCATACCAAGAGGTCGAACCTAGGAGAGCCCATCGTCATGACCCAATCCCTAAGGTTAGTCCTAGAAGACCCAATCAGGATTTACCCTCTCCCTATAAGCCTAGTATACCCACAACCTATAGATCTTATGACTCCAAATCCTATGAACCTAGAACCTATGAATCCATAACCTATGAACCTAGATCCTATGACTCTAGATCCCATGATCATAGATCCTATGCACCCACACCCTATGAGCCTAGTAGACCCAACACCCAATATTCTGACCCATATAGGGAGTCCAACCCTAGGAAAACCTAATATTCTGACCCATATAGGGAGTCCAATCCTAGGAGAACCCAGTATTCTGACCCATATAGGGAGTCCAACCCTAGGAGGACCCAATATCCTGACCCATATAGAGAGCCCAACCTTAGGAGGACTCCATACCATGATCCATCCTTAGAACCTGACCATAGAACTGACCCAAAATCCTATGACCCCAGATCCTATAATCCCATGACCCATAGATCTGCACCCTTGTCCTATGAGCCCAGAGAACCCATAACCCCTAAATATCAGCCTAGTACTAGTCAGGTTTCCCTTAGTCAATTTGAACCCCATAGGATTAGCACCCCTAAAAATGAGCCCAGTAATGAGACACTACCCCTTAGGCAACCTGAACCTACTAGGATTAGTGTCCATAATCAAAGACCAGAACCTAACCAATTTCCTGCTAGCCGACCTTCTCCAACCATTCCTGAGATTCACAAGGCTTACATTAACGCGGAAGTGTATGAAGCTGATGTGAGCCTAGTGGATGAGTATGAGGGAGAAGAGGAGACACCTTTAGTAGACCTAGAATTAGCTGACCCAGTAGATACCCAGGTAGAAACCAACCCAGAGCTAGTTGACCTTGACCATATCCAACCTAAAGCTATAATGGAAGAACAAATAGAGGAAGAGAACCTAGGTACTGCTACTAGAGCCTTACCTGAGGAAACCATAGAGGAGAGCCAAATTATAGAGTCTAGTCCTAAAATACAAGAACCAGAAGAATTTATTAAGGACCTGATCTCTTTGAATCAATACCTTCAAGATGAGTCCCCTCCTATAGTTCCCATTAAGGACCTCTTCCCCGAAATTAGCGACCCATCCTTCCATTATGCAAACCCTGTAGATATAGCTCAACCTCGTAAGGTTAACCTCATTAGTATAGGATTAGTTCCTGACACCCCGTCTTTTATCCTACTTTATCCAACTAACCATTAACCTTTTTTCTCTACCTTACCAAACTAATTCTGAACCCACTTCCTATTTTCTGCCCTTTCCTGACACCTCCAGCATTTCTAGGATCATTAGATTGCATTTAGCTGAGATTAGCATACTGCATGCATTCATCACGCATGTTAGGTTTGCATCTTACTTCTGGCATACTCTTTGGAATTTGCTAGGAGTTCACTATAAATTTTCATGTGCATGTCAAGCTAGGATAAAACCTAGAGAACCTATAATCTATTAGGTTTAGATCCAAAGAGTTCAATAAAATTTCCTTCGATAGGAATGCATAGCCGAGTCTGTTAGGTGACAGTATGAGTCCTTTGCATCATTTGTTAGGAGTCTGCATGTGCCTAGCATGTTCACCACCTGCACTAATCTTAAAACAACTGGCTAATTCCCGAAGAAGGGTCAAAAAAATTTGATGTAGTGGATTTTATCTTGGTTAGGCTTAGGCCTAAAAGAAGCTTCATGCTCGCAGAGCCGGACCTTTTAAAGTGATAGAGAAGGTTGGATCAAATGCCTAGGTGTTAGACTTGCCTTCGGATTTGGGCATTAGTTCTACCTTCAATATTACAGACCTGGTTGAGTATAGGGAACTGGCAGTGCTACCTAGTGAGGCCTTTGGTCCTATTCCTTTTCATTGTGAGTGACCCTAACCTAGAGTGTCCACAAACAAATTTGGCCTGAGAGAGGAGAACGAATCGAGCGTATCCTGGATGATCAAGCCATCATGACCCAGGGCCATGACTATCAACGCTTCCTGGTTTGATGGCAAGGCCGGCCAGAGTCGGATGATTCATGGATTTCTCGAGAGGACTTGCAACGCCTCAACCCAGACCTTCTCAAGAGATATGTGAGCCAGTCTGACCTTCACTCGATAGAGTCGAGTTCCTCCCACCCCGGGAGAATTGGTGGGGACACCGGAGGCACCAGAATAAGATAGAGGCTTTTCAATCCTCTGTGAATTGATCAATAATTTATGAGTCCATCTGTAATAAGGGCTTAGCTCATCTGAGTCCATTTTAGTTGTTATTTGAGTATTTTGAGTTGTTATTTCAGTTCTGTACTTGTCAACTCATGTTGAGCTAGTTCAGTCCAATGCTAGTCAGCTCATGTTGAGCTAATTTTATTTTTTTGAGTCCTGTCCAAGCATACTGAAGACTCAAGACTATATCATACAAGTGAAGACCAAGTCCAACTAGATTGAAGACATGGAAGTATAGCCCAAGTCCAACCCAGCTTGAAGATTTGAAGACCCCAGGAGGAAAATTCAGAAAACCCTGATTTCTTGCAGATGCCCTCCAGATGCCCAGATTCCCTTCCAGATGTCAAAGTATATTCATAGATAAGGGCATCCATGATTCCAGAGGTCCATCTGCATCCTAGCCCAAAGAAATCAAGCCCAGGTGCCAAGCCCAAGCCCCTAAGAAGCAAGATACCAGGGAATATTCCTGCTACCTGGCTACCAGGCCATCCCAGCTTCCAGAGGCCCAAACCCATGCACCCGAGCCCCTTTGGGCCGGCCTTTTGCTTCTCCTAGAAGCCCAACACGCCCCCCTAGGCGTCCTTGGAGTCTTGACCAAGTTAAGAAAATTTTTAGGGATTTTTCTACCTAATATTTCCTTATTTTCTAGCTAGGGTTTGAGAGGGAAAAGGATTCTTATGTAAAGACTTATGTACCCTTACTTGGAGCCCAAGGTTAAGGGTCTATTTAAGGGACCCTAGCCTCTTGTATGAGGAGAATTTTTGATGAATGAAAACCTTGAGTTCTTCTATTGAGTGGTGTGATACCCTGCTGTGTGCATAAAGGGGTTTGTGAGAGTTCTTCTTCCCGGTGTTTGCAATCATCTTCCTGCTGCCAACAAACCCTCCAGATCCCTGGATGCCCACTCCAAAGAAGCCTTCCCTAGCTATTTTTTCTTTATTTTCTTATTCCTTTGTGAGCTTTCTAACCCCTGACAGGTCATTTGCAGGTCCCTGAGTTCCTACGAATCCAACGACTCCAGCCAAGCCTCAATCGGATCACCGAGCAGAAAGCCGGGTATCCGCGGGTCTTTGGCTCGATTTTCCAGGCCGCATCCATCGAGGAACGAGAGACCCCTTTGCTGTGATCTTCACAGACGTTGTCAGGTACACCCCTCTACCTCCAGTAGTTTTATTGTAGGAGAACTTGCCCTAACCGAGGCTTCTCAGCCCCGGTGGTCCTTCTTTGCTACTTTTCTAGGTCCTAATCTGCATGCTGATCTTCAAAAATTCATACAAAATTCCCTACAAATGATTTGGATCTGAAATTTGGGAATTAATCACCTAACTCAACATGTAAAACATAAAAAAAAAAATGGCATGCATATTAGTTCCCCATCACACAAGACCCCTAGATCTTCAGCCACTAGGTGTATGGCACCTATTTTCTTCGAGCTTCCTTCTGATGAGGTGTAGCCTCACAAACACTTGTAATGCTTGTATTTTTCATTATTATGCTTATAGTTTTTGATTATGCTCATGTTTCAACTTATATTTTAGATTATGTATGCTTATCCATTGGTGAAAGTTCAATTCTGTTGTTGTACTGAAACCTTTAATATATGAAAGTTCAGTTCTATTATTTCTATGATCTCTCTTCCTTCTGTCAAAATGAATGATGTATTATGATAAAAGCACTATTTTAGGGGGAGAAATTTTCCTTTAATGTCTAATGTTTAATGATGACAAAAAGGAGGAGTAGATAAGTAGTATAAAAAGTTACTTAAGCAACGAATTCGAATGTTTTTCAAGAATTCACAAGTTACTTAAAAGATAGGGGGAGCATTTAAAAATTTTTACCTTTGAACTCTTGAAATATTACTGAATGAACTTTGAACTTTGTTAAAAAACAAATGTGGAGGTATTTTTGATAAAATCATTCAATTACAGATCTGTTGATACTATACTGGTCTATTTTGGAACTTAATTGCTTTAATACTCAAAGTTTTGTCATCATCAAAAAGGGAGAGATTGTTGGCTTTGGCTCCTTGATTTTGATGAATAATAAAATTTTGAGTATGTGATTGGACTAATGTTTCAATTTGAGTATGAATTTCAGGTTATAGGTACATAAAATTTTCCATCCAAGAGTATCAAGTTTACTAATATCAAAATAAGATATTTCTCAATGTTTGAGTGATCTCCTAACCTTGGAACATTCTCAAAACAATCTTTTTGGCCTTTATGAAAAAGTATCTAAAGGATTATTGGACAAAATCTTGAAAATTTCAGAGTTTGGCATGCATTTTTGATTTAGCACAAAGCAAGTATCAATTCATGGATCAAGTGTTGACACTTCAGAAGACTGGCATGCAAAAATTTCAAACTGGCACAGCAAGTGTCGACTCACGGTCAAGTGTCGGCACTTCAAAAATCGACTCATCTCCTGAGAACAAAATGAACAAAACATGTATTTTTTGAAATTTCTCAAGTATCGACTCAAGGTATCGACTCACAACTTGAGACCAGAAGTGGAGCAGAGTGCAAAAAATTTAAATTTTTGTCTTGAGCTGATCCAAGTGTCGACTCATGAAGAACTCAAGTGTCGACACTTGGTGCAATGGCTTGTTTTTCAAAAATTCTGATTTGTTTCCAAATGGCTAGTTTGATCCCTTCAATAGTCTCCAATGACTTTTTCAATGGATTTGAGCTATTTAACACTCACCAAACTCTTTAAAGTCAGTAAGAAAGAAAGAGAATCAAGTAGAGACAAATTCCAATCATTTGAAAAGACAGAGAGCTTTTAAAGTTCCACCTGAAAAAGGCTTCCATTTTGTAGGGTTTGAGCTTTCAAGTTTTTAGCCAAAAGTGTGCATTCAAGAGATTCCAAGGAGGAGTCAACTCAAGAAACCAAGAGAACTTCAATGACATTTATTTCCAAGAGAGCTTCAATGACATTTATTTCTACTCATTAAGGAGCTAATACTTATATTTACTTTCTATACACTTGATTTCATTTATTGTTCTAGTTTCAAAGGCATTGAAACTAGTGTTAAAGGTTGTTGGTGAGCCTAAAAGATAAAACCAACTTGGGCTTGACTTATTAGCCTGGATTAAAATAAGTTGTAAAGGTTGTTGGTGAGCCTAGGTGATAAAACTAACTTAGGTTTTGACTTGTGAGCCTTAAAAAACAAGTCGACTGTAATCTTGAAGATATTATAGTAAAATATCCAAGAGGAAGCTTGGAGAGTAGATGTAGGTGCTTGGAGTGCACCGAACCACTATAAACCTTTGTGTTTGTGTGTGATTGCTTCCTTTATTACTTGTTCTTTATTACTCTGCATTTAATTTGTTATTTCTACTGCATATCTTCTTAGCACAAACACTTAGTTACACAAACACTCAATGTAAAGCTTATAACTGCTTAAATTGTTTAAAATACCTAATTCAACCCCCCTCTTAGGCTACCTAGCTGGGCAACAAGTGACAAGATCTGTACTATGCCGGCGAACGCCCCCCAATAGAAGGATCTCCTTCCGAGACCGGTCCGACAGGGGGAAGGTCGTGGACAAAGGAAATCCCTTCCAAAAGTGATACCAGGAAAGGAACATCTCAATGAAGCCCCCGACTTGGTTTGGGCCATCATTCTCATATAAAATAAAAGAAAGGACCCCTGAGAGAGGGAAAAAAGAAGGCCACTAGTAAGACTCAGAGAGCAAATGGACAAGGAACCAGCCAAAAAAACCTCCCAGCTCTTTGATCTCCACTCGATCCTGTCTTTCCATTTCTTACATCTCATCTTTCATTCTCTACATGGAGAGACTCCAAGCTCTCCACTACAGAGGTTCTATTCTCTTTGATCGTTCCAATGGACTTGATTATCAAAATGTCCCCGCCAGAATCCCTGGCCCGGATCTCCTCTTTTTTGCAAGTCGCATCGGTTCTAGAGCTAACCAGAGAAGAGGACCAAGCATCCATCGGGGGCCCGATGAGTCTGTGCCATGTCATAGCTACAGGCCATGATGATCTAGGAGGCAACAAACCCCTTTTTTTGATTAAATGGCTAGGGCCAAATAGATATTGTCACCATGTCAGGGTTGAATAGGTTTGATGCTTTGACGAGCTGAATAGGTTATTGCTACTACAACACTTATGATAGAGTATTTGAAAGGACATGATAAGCTCCAGCTTACATTATGGTAGAGTTTTGGCCAGAGGGTTGGGTGAGTGAATATATTCCCTTATCGAGATCTAAAGGATAGCTTATCATCTATAGACTTTTCTATTAAAAAAATAAAATAATAAATCAATGTCTTGGACTTGAGTAGTGGTTGGGTAGCTATGCTGGGCTAATCTGACCTGCACCATAATTTGCTTTTTTTTAACAAAGAGAGGCACTCGAGACCAAGTCGATGAACTCCCTCTTCCATCATTTCTGTAAAAATAACAGATCTTCTCCCATAAACACCATCCCTCTTCTCCTTTATCTATTGCCATGAGATATGAGTTTTTCTCATGTAGATCAACCTCACTATGAGAAAAAAATATGAAATATCAAGAATATATCTTGATTTTACTAGAAGAAAACTTGCAATAGATAACCCTAATTTTGACCCATCTTTGATCTTTGTTTATACAATGAATACCTTCCGTTGCCACCTAGATCGTCGTGGCCTATAGCTATGGCACATCGTCGATGCGTCGGGCTCCCATAAGGGGCGCTTGTCCCTCTCCTTACTGGTCGACTCCTTGGTCTGACTGCTCTACAAAAAAAAGGAGACCCGAGCCAGAGATTCTGGCGAGGACACTCTGACGATCAAGTCAGACAGGATTGATCAAGGAAAACAAAACCTCTATGACGGAGAGCTTGGAGACTCTTCGCATAGAGGGTGAAAGAAAAAAAATTAGATGTGAAGACAAGGTGGAGATGCAATCAGGGAGCTTGGAAAGTTCTCTTAGCTGGTTCCTTGCCCGTTTGCTCCCTATTCTCGCTTGCTTACCCATTGTTCTCTTGCTCTTCCTTGCTTCTCTCTGATCTTATGTACCTGGGATGGCCCAGACCGAATCTGGGGCTTTGTCCAGATGTCCCTTTCCTTGCTCTCTCTCTGGGAGAAGTCGTCCATTACCTACGGTCTCCCTCCGGTCGAGCCTGTTCTTCAGAGGAGCTTCTCCTATTGGGGAAGTTTGTCGATGGGGTGCAGGTCTTGTCCCTTTGATGATGCAGTTCCCCGTGGGAGGGGCGGGCACCGTGCTGCTGAGCCCCATGCCACGATGGGATGTTTCTATTTCTGTAGGGACCGTTAGAGTGTTGCAGGGCCCTAGGGCCTTAATGGAATACTCCTTTTGGAGAAGGTTTATATTTCGTGTCACGAGGGTCGAAGTCCCCAGTTGCATGACCATCGATGTGGCAACTTGCTACAGGGCCTAGAGCCTGATGGAGCACATACTATGGAGAGCCTGCCAGTGGTGTGTTGTAGAGCTAGAATTTATGGCAGGGTGTGTGACACCTCCTGAAGGTTACGGGTGGCCAGGCTCCTTCTTGCGATGGTTTGAGTTTCTATTGGTCCTTCCTTCTCTTGCCATTGGCGGGAATATCGGCTTTCATAAGGTGGGGGTGAGTCCCGTCTTAGGAACTCTACCTCAGAACTTGCCTTGAGCACGACCCCGGCCAAGAGCTGGCCTCAGATGGAGGGCTTTCCCTATGAGCATAACCCCGACTGGAGCTAACCTCGGTAAGAGGGCTTGCCTTGGCAGTATGAGCACGACCCCGATCAGGAGCTGGCCTTAAATAGAGGACTCACCTTATGAGCATGATCCCGACCGGGAGCTAACCTCGACAGGAGGGCTCGTCTTGATAGCATGAGCATAATCCCGACCGGGAGCTGGCCTTAGATGGAGGGCTTGCCTTATGAGCATGACCTCGATTGGGAGCTGCCTCAACAGGAGGGCTCGCCTTGACAGCATGAGCATGACCCTAACCAAGAGCTGGCCTTAGACGAAGGACTTGCCCTATGAGCATGACCCTGACTGGAAGCTGACCTCGATAAGAGGGCTCACCTTGGTAGCATGAGCATGACCCTGGCCAGGAGCTGGCCTCAATGGGGGGCTCGCTATTGCCTAGTAAGCAACCCAAGAGGGAGGGTGAATTGGATTTCTAAAAACTATTTGCAAGTAAGTGTGCCAAATCAATAATCAATACAAATGCTAGTGAGGTGCAAGTGTTGTGTGCTCTTAAAGAGTATGCAGTGGAAATTTAAATTGTAATGAAAGATAAGAGCAAATATAAAGAAACAATCAATCACAAACACAAAGCAAGTATAGTGATTCGGTGCTCTCAAATGCACCTGCATCCACTCCCCAAGATCTACTCAGGAATTCACTATAATCACTCACGATTATAGTCGATTAGTTTTTCGGGTACACTAATCAAAATTCCTTTTGGTTTTCACAAGGCTCACCAAAAGAAACCTCTTAGTTTTCAAAGGCTAACCAAAAACCTCCTTGGTTTTCAACTAGGCTAACCAAAAATCTCATTGGTTTTCAACTAGGCTAACCAAGAACTTCCTTGGTTTTCAACTAGGCTAACCAAAAACCTCCTTGATTTTGTTCTTAGGCTTACCAAAAACCTTGATACAACAAAGCATGAAATAAAGTAAAGAATACAAGAAAAGCTTTCTAATAAAAATCTATTATCTCTTAGAAGCTTGATGAAGATGCTTATCTTCAATTCGATGAAGATGCCTGTCTTCAATTCGACGAAGCCTCAATCAATGCTCAAAAAGTTGGACTTGAATGCTCTTGATTGCTTTGAATGCTTGAAGGCTTCTTTTGCTTGGAAGTAGTTGCTCTCAATGAATAAGTGAGTTAATGAGCTTTCTTTTATTCCTTTTTCACTTCTTTCTTCTTTCTGGTTGTTTCTTATTATGTTCCATTTGAATTTAATCCACTTAAATACCATCCCAAGGCCTAAAAGATGATTTATGACTGTTAGACATGAGAAACTAGCCTTTGGGGGTGAAAGGGATGAGTTCTGCATTTAAGAAAATTAGCCATTACTGTTCCTGGAACTCCAAGTGTCGACACTTCAGTCCTATGAGTAGACACTTAGGGACGACACTTAAGTCCCATGAGTCGACACCTAATTCAAAATTCAGCTTTGAGGCTCTCTGGAAATCTCAGATGAGTCGACACTTCATCTGGTGAGTCGACACTTCAGGTGAGTCTTGAATTTCAGCATGTTCTATAAAAAAATGTCTTAGGCTTTGAGTCGATCCTTGAGTCGACACTTGAATGGCATGAGTCGACACTTCAAGCATACCATCTAAAACTTCTTTCTTCGTGCTAGCTTAAGTTGACACTTGTACCATCATGAGTCGACACTTGAACTGTGAGTCGATACTTTGAGTCGATACTTGCTGAAACTTTTTCAAAAATGACTGAAACTCTGTTGAATTCTTTTTCAACTTGACTCTTTAATTCATTTCAAGCAAATCTTAGATATTTAAGTCATTAAACATTGATGTTTCATCCATGAAAAGGGCTCCTTCAATCATTTGACAAGCAATTTATTTTGTCTAACTTGATGAGTACCTTTTTCTTAATAAAAACACACTTTAGCAAACTGTTAGTACCTAATTATACTTAAGTATTTTGTTGATCATCAAAATCAATAACGGAGTTAACAATCTCTTTCTTTTTGATAATGACAAAATCTTTAAGTATAATGCAAAAAAAAATTTTCAAACAAAATGAAGCTTTGTGCAGTATATAAAAGATAAATACTCATTTGCAGTGCATTATGGCCATAAAAAGATATCAGAATTAAAATTGCATATACCATGATACTCAACATGTGTTTCAGAGTTAAAATAAATTTCATAGAGATAGTGAGTGAGATTAATATGAAAATCATCTATACTTGAGCTTCAACAAAAAAACTTTTAACTAGAAATTGAAGAGTATAAAAGCTCCCCCTCAAAGGGTGATATGAAAAACTAATTTTCAAAGAATTTTCAAGAAATTGTTGCTTAAAAAGATTTTCTTCTTAATGCTCCCCCTCACTAATTTCTCATTTCTTTTTCACTCATGCTCACTCTTTTTATTCTCATTTTACTCTCTTAATATTTCTCTTTTGTTATTTCTCTCCCATCTCCTATTTTATTTTACTCTCCCTTTTTGTTTTTCTTTTTCATATAACTCTCCCCCTTTTTGTCATCATTAAAAAAAGGATTAAAGAAAAGATAGGATGATAATTACAGAAATTGAGCAATAATTATAAGAGTTAATATCCAAAGACAAAACAATGATATAAAAATTTCATTTATTGAAATTAAAATTTTATACATTCATACAAACTTTCATACATAGATACAAGATGGTAAACAGACATAGTTGCATACAAGTAATGCTGGAATATAAGCTAACTAACATAGAGACTACCCTAAGAAGTACCTTCCTCATCAGAGGATCTAATCTTAATCAGTCTAGTATCAGTAGGACGGGATCGTGGCCACATCGACCGGAGATCAAAGAATCGGGTCCAAGTAGGTCTCGATGCAACATGATAGCCTCGTCCTCTATATATGACATATGTTTTACCTATAGCTGGTGCAGAAGAGGTGGAGGCAATATCAGTAGTAGGAACAGCACTGATCAGAGCAACTATATCAAGAGGAAGTGGTGTATGGTCAAAGATGAGTCCGGAATCAGGATGGTGGAGATCAGGGGTATAAAATCTAAGTTCCCTAATAAGGGAAGATGTATGCAAAGATGAAGAATGTAAGACTAGTATACCAGAAGATGGAATGATAGGAGTAGGTGCAGGAATGGAAGAAGGATGTGGATCAGATCTGGAAGGAGAGGATAAAATCAGAGTCTCAAGATGTAAATGGGAAGGATCGGGAATGGGGCTCCTAGGAACATCTGCTGCTGTCTGCGGCTCTAACTCCATCATGAAATATGTCGCATCAAACTTTACAGAGTCAGACTGATCATCTGCCATGTCAGGTCCTGGAGCGAATGGTGCTAGAGGTGAATCAGATGGAGCTGAAGGTGGAGGAGCTCTACCGATGAAGGTCTGGCTAATGCAGATAAAATGGCAGAGATGCCATCACTCAATCCTCGATGGCTCTCCCTCATCTCCATATATATCCTGTCGACTCGCTAACGAATAATTATACCTCAGTCTCTATGCGAGCGACCCTATCCTCTAAACTATCAGTAGCCCCAGGGATATCTGTCTGTGTAGGAGTGGCTAGCTCAGGCTAAGGAGCAGGCTCTGGCTGTGCTAAAGGCTCGGGTTGTGCCTCAGAAGTCTCTCTATATAGCTCAGATGGCCCTGCCTTACCTGAAAAGATACGCACCTTCTCTGCCACCTCATCATCTCTGTCAATGGCCTGACTAAATATACGCCATCTCCATTGGCCTCTGACTAGATGGTACCCTATCCTGTGAAGAGATCTGATGTCATAGATGTTTGTGTGTAGTAGCTGTCTGTAAGGCTCGTCATCTACGACCACTCCATAAGCCCTAAATAGTAAAGTCAATCTCATCCTGTAGGGCAGACAAAGTCTTTAGCTAATCAATGCCTTAATCAACTGATGTACCATAAGCATTAGGAGGCATACCGAAGTGCACTGTACTAAAGATACAATGACCAAAAGCTTGCGCTCTATGATGAAATCAAATTATCCGGTCTTCGACAGAAGAATCCGGGCTACAATATGGTGCGGTAATCTCATCTTGGGCATCAGTCTCGAAGCAACTATAGTGGCTCCCTCAGGAAGATCGTCCATCTCAAAAATATATCAGAGTCCACTGATCCTGTCCACTAGAGCATCCATAATAGATCCTCCCATAGGAATGTCTCATACTCAGCTCAGAATCTCTATAGATACGAGGACATCTCTGCCAAGGACCTGTGCTATCCAGCCATCACTACCTCGGGCAAGTGATCTGTAGAACTCTCTAATCAATCCCGGGTAGAATCTCTCTAATAATAAGCAAAAAGGTGCTAAATCAGCATCCCTCTACCACTGGTCAATCCGGAAGTGCTGCTGGTTTAGGAAATTGAAGTCCACTCGATGACCACATATGACGGTCTTCGAGCCCATCCTATTTGCTACAGAAATAGGGGGTTTGGCAAGAACATCAGGCTCATCTACTGCTCTATCCTCATACCTATCCTTAGTTCTTCTCTCTTCTTCCTGAATGGAAGGTCTAGGATGCTGGACAACTTATTTTCTAGGTCCCATTCCAAGGAAACAAGGGAAGAAGGCAAGGAAGGGGAGAAAACTAGAGTTTCTACGGTGAAAAACTATGAAACAGGATGAAGGATAGTAGAAAATTGAAATGTACCTGTCCCAAATGAAGAATCGATCGGTTGGAACTAAAATTTGGAGGGAAGGAGACGATGGAGCACTATTTGGGTATAAGTCAGCTCGAATTGGAATGAAAAAAAATCGAAGAAAACACTTCACTTTTCCTATTTTAACTAGGTCTATTGCTATTCAAGTGTCGACTCATGACACAGGGTCAAGTGTCGACACTTCCAAGTATTGACACTTCAACTCAAAATCAGGAAAAAATGAGAAAAGGACCATTGATCAAAATAGAACATGATTTCAATGAATTTAGAGAGATTAAACATGATTTACAAGCAATTTTGATCAATCAACAGTTAAAGATTACGAAGAGATGGAAATTTCAATCAAAAGGGTTAATGATCCCTAATTCTCTTCTAATCATACAGAACCGATCCTCTTGGAGAGGTTTAGTCAATATGGCAGCTAGTTGCATTTCAGAACAAACAAATTCAAGCATAATATCATTATTTTCAATATGATTTTCAATAAAATAATGCCTAATTTCAATGTGTTTACTTCTAGAGTGCTGAACAGGATTCTTAGTTAAATTTATAGCACTAGTGTTATCACATTTTATGGGTGTCTTAGTTAATTTGATTCCAAAATCTTCAAGTTATTACTTAATCTACAAGATTTGAGTACAACAACTTCCTGCTGCAATATACTCAGCCTCAGCTGTGGATAGTGCAACTGAAGTTTGTTTCTTGCTAAACCAAGAGATTAAGTTAATTTCAAGAAATTGGCAAGTTTCACTTATGCTTTTTCTATCTAATTTATACTCGGCAAAATCAGTATCTAAATAACCAATTAAATTAATAGATGAATATCTAGAATATCACAAACCAATATCAATTGTACCAGATAGATTTCTAATTATGCGCTTAATAACCTGATGCGAGACTAAATATGCAAGCAAAATATTTTTGTATTTTATATCTTGAGTTATGTATCTAAATCCCCTAAATAAGAAGCAACGGCATGCAAAAAAACCTGAAAAATAATAGAAAAGAAAATTGTCGAGGCTGAGAAGTCTCGGTTGGGCTAGTTCCCCTTCAATAATGCTACTGGCAAGCAGAGGGGGTGTACCTAATAATGGTTGAAACATTTGATGAAGATCGTAGATAAAGGGATCGCTCTCGCTCTCAGATGCGGCCTGGATGATCAAGCCGGAGATCCGCGGATTCTTGGCTTTCAACCCAGTGATCGATCGCTACCCAGCTAGAGTCGTTGGATTCGTAGAAGTCAAGGGACCTACAAATAGCCTTTCAAGGGTTAGAAATTGAAGATGGGATGAAGAAATATTTGAAAAATAGCAAGAGAAAGAAAGATTTTGATGTGGGCAGCCAAGGCTTGGAGAAGAGGCTTCTAGGATTTGATGGCGGCTGGAGACTGGGTGCAGGAGACGATGAAAGAGGGGCTCACACGGAATCCCCTTAGCATACAGCAAATAGCACACAGCAGATGGAAAACTCAATTATATTCATTCAAAAAGTTATTAAATTTTTTATACAAGGGGTTTCTTATATAGAGTCATGAGACTTAGGGCCCAATCAAAAGAAAACAAGGAAAATAAGGGGTGCCCACTTTCTTCCTAAAGTGTGGGGCTGAATATATGGAAGAAAACACTCTCATGCCATACAAAATCCCTCCAAACAAGATAGGTAGTGGGCAGCCAAAGGGGGGACCAAGGGGCGCCAACTTCTTACTTCTCTTGGCTTGGGGTGGACCACTTCTTTCCTAAGCAAGCTAGCATGAATCATGGGATTCATGTTTATCTGTTTTGACTTTCCTTCTTGTCATGCTGGCATGTGGAGTTGGTGTGCTTGGGGTGTGGAAGGGGTGTGCTGGCAAGTGGTCATCAACTTTTTATGCATGGGCCGACTTCATGATCCTCCAAGTAATCCTAGGTGGCGAAATCCAAGGTATGATTGGGACTCCATGAGGCTAATGAGGTGACACGCTGGGTGGTGTCCTTCACATGCTTGAGTCTTCTTTGATTGGGCTTGACTCAATATAGACTCAATACAACTGGATATGATTACAGGACTCAAATAAAGAAAATGACAACTCAAATTGTCTAAGCCTTTATTACAAATTGGACTCAAACACTACTAAGTAATCCACAGAGGATTTAGAAGCCTTTGTCTTATTCTGGTGCCTCTGGTGTCCCTACCAATTCTCCAAGGATGGGAGGAACTCGATCCTATCGAGTAAGGATCACACTGTCTCACATATCTCTCGAGAAGGTCTAGGTCGAGGTGCTGCAAGTCCTCTCAAGAAATCCATGAATCATTCGATTCTGGCCGGCCTTGCCATCGGACCAAGTAGCGTTGATAGTCGCGGCCCCAAATCATGATGTCTTGATCGTCCAGGATACGCTCGATCTGTTATCCTCTCTTAGGCCAATTAATTGGTTGACACTCTGGCTAGGGTCACTCACAATGGAAGGAGTAGGTCCAAAGGCCTCACTAGATATCGCTACCGATTTTCTATACTCAACAAGGTCTGCGATATTGAAGGTAGAACTAATGCCAAAATCCAGAGGCAAATCTAACACATTAATATTTGGTCCAACCTTCTCTATTACTCTAGAAGGTCTGGCTCCGCGAGCATGAAGCTTCTTTTTTTAGGCCTAAGCCTAACCAAGATAGAATTCTCTACATTGAATCCATTAGCTCTTATTCAGGAATTAGCCAGTTTGTTAGGTGTTTCATTACTTAAATTACTCTTATGGCTAATATCCTGATGCATATGATGTGCGGTGTTTAGTGCAGGTGTGGACATGCTAGGCATATGCAGACTCCTAACAGATGGCACAAAGGACTCAAACTAACACCTAACAGACTCGACTATGCATTCCTATCGAAGAAAATTTTATTGAACTCTTTGGACCTAAACCTAACAGATTATAGGTTCTCTAGGTTTGATCCTAGTTTGACATGTACATGAAAATTTATAGTGGACTCTTAGCAAATTCCATAGAGTATGCCAAAAGTAAGATACAAACCTAACATACGTAATGAATGTATGCAGTACGCTAATCTCAACTAAATGCAATCTAATTATCCTAGAAATGCTGAAGGTTTTTGGAAATGGCAGAAAATAAGAGGTGGGTTCAGGATTAGTCTGATAGGGTAGGGAAAAAGGTTCAGGGTTAGTTGAATAAAGTAGGATATAAGAAGGTGTGTCAGGGACTAATCCTAGGCTAATGAGGCTAACCTTACGAGGTTGAGGTATATCTACAGGGTTTGCATAATGGAAGGATGGGTTACTAATCTCAAGGAAGAGATCCTTAATGGGAACTATAGGAGGGGGCTTATCCTGAGGGTACTGATTCAAAGAGATTAGGTCCTTAATAAATTCTTCTGGCTCTTGTATTTTAGGACTAGACTCTGTAATTTGGCTCTCCTTTATGGTTTTCTTAGGTAAGGTTCTAGCAGCAGTATCTAGGTTCTCTTCCTCTAATTATTCTTCCACTATAGCTTTAGGCTGGGTATAGTCAGAGTTAACTAACTCTAGATTGGCTTCTACCTCGGTACCTATGAGGTCAACTAATTTTAGGTCTTTTAAAGGTGTCTCCTCTTCTCCCTCATACTCATCCACTAAGCTCATATCAGCTACATACACTTCCACTTTACTGTCACTCTTGTGAACTAGTGGGATGGTAGGGGAGAATCGACTAAGGGAAGATTGGCTAGGTCCTAGTTTCTGATTATGGGCACTACTCCTAGTGGGTACAGATTGACTAAGGGGTAGTGGATTATTACTAGGCTTATATCTAGGGATACTAGCCTTATGGGGTTCCGGTCGATGACCTATGGGTTCGGATCTATAGGTCATGGGTCTACTAGGCTTATAGGGAGTGGGTGCATAGGATCTATGTTCATAGATTTTGGGTACATAGGTTCTAAGTTCATATAATTTGGATAGTATGGGTAAAGGTGGCTCAGGTTTGGATCTAGTCTGGGTCCTACGGGTTTTCTCTACCTGATCAAACCTATTGGCTAAATGGTCAAGTCTATTATGGGTTCGGGTATTGGACTGGGTCAATTGAGTCATCTAGGTATTCACCTGGGCAAAGGATTGGGCTAGCTGTTTAGTAAGGGTGATGCAGGCACCAGACTCAGAAGAAGACTTCAGGGCTCCATCTAGATCTCTGATTGACCTTACCCGAAGAATTAGGGTTTTCTGGTTTGTAATAAGGGTTGACTTCATCAGCTCAATTTTAGCTTGAGTCTATATGTCCCTGCAATTTAATTTTGTTGAGTCATGTTGACTCAGTAGTGGTCTAGGACTTCTCCAGGGTGTCACATTTTCTCCCAAGGCCAAGCAAGTGGGCGCCACACTCCCAGACACACTCCCAGCCACACGCCTGAGTCCAGGGGGTGCCACATCTCCATCCAGTATGCTCTGGTCCCCACACCACAAGATAGTAGGTCCCTTCTCTCATGCGCCACTTAAGGAGAAGACAATCTGGGATCCACAATTCAAGGGGGCGGCCAAAGTGTTTCCATAAGAGCCAAGCTATGAAAAGAAAGGAGCAAAGCTTGGGGAGGAAGACTAGGAGGCGCCCAAGTAATTCCAAATAAAATTAGGTATGAAAGGAAGGAAATTTCTCTTGAAGAGCAAGGTTAGGAGGCGCCCAAATACTTCCAAATAAGACCGAGCATGGAAGGAAAAATATTTTTTCTTAAAGAGCAAGGCTAGGAGGCGCCACCCACTTTCCTTTTGAAACCACCAATCAACATTTTTGGAACCTTTTGGCCGGCCATATATGTGGGAATTGATCCTACAAACCTAATTTGAAGATCCACCCTATTAGTCCCACATGGGAAGATGTAAAACCCTGCTCTCTTGTAAAGTCCTATAAATTAAACCCTTCTTGTAAATTTGAAAGTTATCTGATGAATAAATCCAATTTATGTGTGAGCAAACTCTGTGTTTTCTCTCTTCCGCACTTGCATCCAGGTGTTAAACTCCGTGAGGGAGTAAATCCGGGTTCCCCAGGAACCTTGAGGAGGTGTGAGATCTCCAACCCCAAAACCCTAGGTTAGCCATTTCACTCCAAAACCCTAGCCGCCCATAATTTTCCTCAATCCACCAAACCCTAGCCTACCCCACCTCCCACGGCCACTCTCTCCAAGTCAAGGCCGACCACCAGCATCCGGGTCCAGTCCGGATACTTCAGATTCAGAGCAAATTCTAGAGGGAGCCAGATCAACCTTTAGGAGAATCCGGATTTCAGCAACATCAGCTTTCAAGTTCTTCAATCTGGTAAATCCTTCCTTGAGTATCTGATTCCATCACTTGTTCTTCTTCTTTCCCAGATCTTGAGTTTAGGAGAAGCCGACTCAGCCACAGGACGAGTATTGGAGGATCCATTGCGAAGATATCCGAATCCGAGGATCCAACAATCTGCTCGAGAGAGTTCTTCCACCAAACTCTGTGAAGATCACTGTCTGGTCGGTAACCCATCTCTTCTCTTTATTTCTGTCCTGTTGAAAGTTCAGAACAAAACCCTAGGTCTGAGAGTTTCTCAACCCCCAGCGATCCGTTACTTCTGAACCACTCTGATAACCTAGTTTCTTTTAAATTGTGCTTTCAATTATTACCTAGTTTCTTTCAATATAGTTTAGCTTTCCTTTGAGTCAAAGCCAATTTCTGAAAATATAAAAAAAAAAGGAATTAATCTTAATTTATTTCCGCATCGCATCATCTCTTCTTTCGTTCTGCATCATTTTGGTATCAGAGCCCTGTCTAGGGTTTCTGTCTTGTTTGCTTGTTTGAGTGTCTCTCCTTTTTACTTTGTCTGCTCGAAGTAGACTCCCCAGGATGTCCGATCCTAGGAACGAAGCGAGGTGCAAACCTCCTCTTCCCATTCCACAGGGTGTTCCTAGGGTGTGTAGGGGATCCGCTGGGTTACAACTTCGTAGCAGGAATTGTAAACGGGGGAAGCACTCTATTTTTAGTCTGTAACTATCATGTTGCAGGAATTGTTTCTCATTGTAAATAACTCCAAATTGCATGATTTTTGATTTTCTAGAACCAATATAATTGAAGCTATTTTACATATTTTTCCTGTGATTTATTGGTTTCCATGAAATTTCTGAGAGTTAAATTACTGCAACTCTGTTTCTGTGTTTCTGCAATTCAATTTTTTGAGTGATCATCTCCTAATTCATCTTAAGGGCATTTGAGCATCTAAGATAAGGGGAGGAGTTGATAACCTCTCCTTAGCCCAAAACCACCACCCACTCATTCGATCCTAAGCCTAATTTTAAAATTTATTAGACTTAATTTGCCATAGTGGGCTAGGGACATCAACAAGTCGGGTCAAGGCTAGTGTTGAGTCAGTTTGTCTAGTTACTCTGTGTGTGCTTTGTACTCAGTGTCTAGAATGGTGGTTTAGGGATTCTTTCCCGAAGGGCTTGTGTGCTGGTCCGCCTACCTGGCCAATCACTGATTGGTGTCTAGGATTGGCATCTAGGGACCTAACACTCCCCTTACACCTACCTGGCTGAGTCCCGAGTTACTACAGGCTAGCTTGCCACTCTGATTGGGCATCTAGTTTGGGCTCTAGGTCTAGTTATCCCGTAGTCATTTCAGTTGAGTCTCATTTTGGGTGTTTGCTTGCATCATCATGTCTACCCGGAATGGAGTACCCTACCAACCTGGTCAAACCCAACCTGATTTAGAGGCCATGGTTAGAGCTCTTACTGAAAGTATGAACAAATTAAGTCAGGATATGAATGAGAATTTTACCCAGCTTAGGGATCGAATCCAAGTACTTGAGGAACCTAGGCATCAGAATTGGACTCCTGATCTAGATTTTAATGTGCCTCAACCTCACCCACACCAGGAGCCTAGAAGACCTTTATACAGAGATCCTGAACCTAATCATAGGAGGCCTGACCCAGAGCCTGAAGACAGGGATGATAGGTTCATTCGAAACATCAAATTAGATGCACCCACTTTTGATGGTAGCTTAAACCCTAAGGTGTATTCTGATTGGGAGGGTGAGATAGACCAGTACTTTGAGTGGTATGCCATGTCTGAGGAAAGGAAGTTCAAGTTTGCCAAGATGAAGTTGGTACATCAAGCTAGGTTATACTGGGGGAACATTGAGCTAACCACTAGAAGACGAAACATTGAGCCCATATCCACTTGGCAGGGTATGAAAGAGAAGCTTAGAGATAAGTACCTACCCATTTCATACCAGCAGAATCTGTTAGACCAATGGCAGACTTTGAAACAAGGGAACCGATCTGTATCAGACTACATAACTGCCTTTGATGAATACCTGATGAGATGTGATGTGAGTGAAGCCCATGAGGTCACTTTGTCTAGGTTTAGGGCTGGACTTAGGGAAGACATTAAGAGGGAGTTGTTTCTGAGAGAGGTTACTGACCTAGACCAAGCCTATCAGATTGCACTGAACACTGAGAAGTTTCAAAGAGGACCCATGCCTTCTAGGGTTAGTACCCCAATCCCAAGAAATGGACCTTCTAGGGTTAGTACCCCAATCCCAAGAAATGGACCTAGCCAAGTTACCCATAGCAAGCCTAATCAGGGTATTCCCACCCCTAGGCCCATGGACAAAGGTAAGGCACCTGACACCCAGAGAACCCCTAGTTCTAGTATCATCTGTTTTAAGTGCCAGAAGCTCGGTCATATCTCCAACCAGTGCACAGCCATAGCTTGTTTTAAGTGCCATAAGGTAGGTCATGTTTCTAGCCAGTGCCCTCGTAGATCCCTTTACATAGAAGAAGGAGAAGAAGAGAATTCCGGGCCCAATGAAGAGTTTGAAGAAGAAGTTTATGAGGCCGGAATGAATTTGGTCGATAAGTATGAAGGAGAGGAGGAATCCACAGAGTCTGACCAATTAGGGGTTGTGAGATGCATCCTGTCCCAGAATAGAGTTCAGGAAGATTGGCGTAGGACTAACATCCTACAGACTTTCCTTAAACTAGGGGATAAGGTATGTAAAATCATCATAGATAGTGGGAGCTGTGTGAATGCCATTTCTGCTAGCACTGTCAAAATGTTAGGCTTAACCCCAGTCCCTCACCCCAACCCTATAAGGTTTCTTGGGTAGACTCTACCTCTATACCTATCTAGTCTAGATGTCAGGTCCAAATCCAAATGCAATCCTATCAAGAGAAGATTTGGTGTGATGTCTTGCCCATGGGGGTGAGCAGTATAATTCTTGGAAGACCTTGGTTATATGATCATGATGCCACCCTCTTAGGAAAATCCAACACCTGTGTCTTTAGTTTTAATGGGAAAAAATCACAATCCATTCAGTCCCTCCTAAGGACAAGGTAGCTAAGGGACCCAATAAGGTTTGAGAGATGAAGACTGGAGTGAACCTAATTAGTGCTAAGGATCTAGAACAAGAAATTCATAGTGGTTCACCTATTTGGATGTTGACTGCTAAGGAACTTAGGACTCCTACACCGTCAGAGCCTCCTCAGGAAGTTAAACCTTTGTTAGAAGAATTTAAGGATGTTTTTCCCGAGGATCTGCCGGACCACCTTCCACCTCTTAGGGATATCCAGCATTCCATAGATTTAGTCCCAGGAGCTACTTTACCCAACTTGCCCCATTATAGGATGAATCCATCTGAGCATAAGGAACTGCAAAAGTAGGTTGGAGAATTGTTGAGGAAGGGGTTCATTAGAGAGAGTCTTAGCCCTTGTGCAGTCCCTGCACTTCTGACCCCAAAGAAGGATGGCACATGGAGAATGTGTGTTGATAGTCGTGCCATCAACAAAATCATAATCAAGTATAGGTTTCCCATCCCTAGACTAGATGACATGCTAGATATGATGGCCGGTGCAATAGTTTTTTCTAAAATTGATCTCAAGAGCGGCTATTATCAGGTTAGGATTAGACCAGGGGATGAGTGGAAAATCGCTTTCAAAACTAAGGATGGTCTTTATGAATGGGTTGTTATGCCATTTGGGTTATCCAATGCCCCTAGTACTTTCATGAGGATTATGACCCAGATACTTAGAGCTTTCATAGGGAAGTTTGTAGTGGTCTATTTTGATGACATCCTAATCTATAGTAAGACCCCTGCAGATCACCTAGGCCACCTTAGACAAGTCTGCCAAGTTTTGAGGAATGATAGTCTCTACGGTAATCTCAAAAAGTGTGAATTCATGACCAGTAGAATTATCTTCCTTGGTTTTGTAGTAACCCCTGACGGCGTGGCTGCCGATCCAGAAAAGATTAGGTCCATAGTAGAATGGCCAGAGCCGACCAGTGTGCATGAAGTCAGAAGTTTCCACGGCTTGGCTACCTTCTATAGGCGATTCATCAAGGGGTTTAGTACTGTAGTTGCTCCTATCACAGACTGTATTAGGAAGGGAGAGTTCCAGTGGACTAAAGCAGCCCATAAAGCCTTCCTAGATCTTAAGGATAGGATGACCCAGGCACCCATTTTGAGGTTACCCGACTTTTCAAAGGTATTTGAGGTTGCCTGTGATGCTTCAGGAGTAGGCATAGGTGGAGTCCTAAGCCAAGAGAACCATCCCATTGCATTCTTTAGTGAAAAACTTAATGATGCTAAGCTTAGGTATTCTACCTATGATAAGGAATTTTTTGCGGTAGTGCAAGCTTTGCGTTACTGGAGACATTATTTGCTACCGCAAGAATTTGTGCTGTTTTCGGACCATGAGGCTCTTAGATTCTTGAATTCCCAGAAGAAGCTTAACCCTAGGCATGCTAAGTGGGTAGAGTATATCCAGTCCTATACTTTTGTTTTAAAACATAAGGCTGGGTCTGAAAATAAGGTAGCTGATGCCCTTAGTCATCAATCTTTGTTATTGAATTCTGTTAGGGCTGAAGTCATAGGGTTTGAGCATATCAAAGAGGAATATGAGTCGTGTCCGGATTTTAAGACTGTGTACCAGGATCTAACTCAAGGACCATCTAGTGATCATAAGGATTATACCCTTTTAGATGGCTTTCTGTTCTTTAAGAATAGGCTTTGCATCCCTAGAACTTCTCTTAGGGAATTTTTGATTTGGGAAATTCATGCTGGAGGTTTAGCTGGCCATTTCGGAAAAGACAAGACCACCCTGGCTATTGAAGACCACTTTTTCTGGCCTAGCTTAAAAAGAGATGTAGCACACATTGTGGCTAGGTGTCGGACATGCGCTGTTGCCAAACAGCGAAAACAGAACACTGGCCTTTATACCCCACTCCCTGTCCCAGATCGTCCTTGGCAAGATGTGAGCATGGACTTTGTGTTAGGTTTGCCTAAGACCCAGAGGAGGCATGACTCTATCTGTGTTGTAGTCGACAGATTTTCCAAGATGGCCCATTTCTTGCCTTGTTCCCAAACATTTGACACGTCTAAGGTAGCCACCCTGTTCTTTAATGAGATAGTTCGACTCCATGGCCTACCTAAGACCATTGTTTCAGATAGGGATGTCCGGTTCACCAGCTATTTCTGGAAAACCCTTTGGCATAAGTTAGGGACAAAACTTAAGTTTTCAACTGCCTATCATCTCCAGACTGATGGCCAAACCGAAGTAGTGAACCGTAGTTTAAGCAATCTGTTAAGGTGTCTTGTTGGTGAAAACATTAGGAACTGGGATTTGTACTTACCTAGAGCTGAATTTGCATACAATGACTCGGTCAATAGGTCTACAGGTAAGAGTCCATTTGAAATTGTGCATGGTTACAAACCTCACACACCTCTTGACCTAGCTCCTTTACCAGTACACATACGAGTCTCCGAGTCTGCCGAAGTTTTTGCACAGCATATAAAAGACTTGCATAAAGAAATTCATGCCAAAATAAATTTAAGTAATGAAACTTATAAGAAGTTGGCTGATTCTCAAAGGCGAGTCAAAACTTTTGATGAGGGAGACTATGTAATGATTAGGTTAAGGCCTGAACGGTTTCCACCTGGAACCGTTAGAAAGTTACAAGCTAGAGGAGCTGGACCATTTAGAGTGGTGAAGAGAGTAGGATCCAATGCCTATGTGCTCGAGTTGCCTTCAGAACTAGGCATTAGCTCCACTTTCAACATTACAGACCTAGTTGAATATAGAGAGCCAGCTGTGATTCCCAGTGAGCCTTTTGAGCCTAATCCTGCTCTTGAGAGTGAACCCAACCCTGTGTGTCCACCAACAAACTGGCCTGTGAGGAAAGAGCATATTGAAAAGATCCTGGATGATCAGGTTATCTCTACTCGTAATCGAGGATACCAAAGATACCTGGTCCGCTGGCAAGGAAGGCCAGATTTTGATGACGATTGGAT
This sequence comes from Areca catechu, assembly GCA_021397845.1. Taxonomy (NCBI): domain Eukaryota; kingdom Viridiplantae; phylum Streptophyta; class Magnoliopsida; order Arecales; family Arecaceae; genus Areca; species Areca catechu. The sequence goes on from CM038050.1 coordinate 78,691,337, forward strand.
CTCCCGAGAAGAATTACAAGAATTGGACCCAAACCTCTTGGAGAGATACCAGAGCCAACTTGATCCATACTCGACAGGGTCGAGTTCCTCCCACCCCGGGAGAATTGGTGCGGGCACTAAACTCAGAAGAAGACTTCAGGGCTCCATCTAGATCTCTGATTGACCTTGCCCGAAGAATTAGGGTTTTCTGGTTTGTAATAAGGGTTGACTTCATCAGCTCAATTTTAGCTTGAGTCTGTATGTCCCTGCAATTTAATTTTGTTGAGTCATGTTGACTCAGTAGTGGTCTAGGACTTCTCCAGGGTGTCACATTTTCTCCCAAGGCCAAGCAAGTGGGCGCCACACTCCCAGCCACACTCCTAGCCACATGCCTGAGTCCAGGGGGTGCCACATCTCCATCCAGTATGCTCTGGTCCCCACACCACAAGATAGCAGGTCCCTTCTCTCATGCGCCACTTAAGGAGAAGACAATCTGGGATCCATAATTCAAGGGGGCGGCCAAAGTGTTTCCATAAGAGCCAAGCTATGAAAAGAAAGGAGCAAAGCTTGGGGAGGAAGACTAGGAGGCGCCCAAGTAATTCCAAATAAAACCAGGTATGAAAGGAAGGAAATTTCTCTTGAAGAGCAAGGTTAGGAGGTGCCCAAATACTTCCAAATAAGACCGAGCATGGAAGGAAAAATATTTTTTCTTGAAGAGCAAGGCTAGGAGGCACCACCCACTTTCCTTTTGAAACCACCAATCAACATTTTTGGAACCTTTTGGCCGGCCATATGTGTGGGAATTGATCCTACAAACCTAATTTGAAGATCCACCCCATTAGTCCCACATGGGAAGATTTAAAACCCTGCTCTCTTGTAAAGTCCTATAAATTAAACCCTTCTTGTAAATTTGAAAGTTATCTGATGAATAAATCCAATTTATGTGTGAGCAAACTTTGTGTTTTCTCTCTTCCGCACTTGCATCCAGGTGTTGAGCCGTGAGGGAGTAAATCCGGGTTCTCCAGGAACCTTGAGGAGGTGTGAGATCTCCAACCCCAAAACTCTAGGTTAGCCATTTCACTCCAAAACCCTAGCCGCCCATAATTCTCCTCAATCCACCAAACCCTAACCTACCCCACCTCCCACGGCCACTCTCTCCAAGTCAAGGCTGACCACCAGCATCCGGGTCCAATCCGGATACTTCAGATTCAGAGCATATTCCAGAGGGAGCCAGATCAACCTTTAGGAGAATCCGGATTTCAGCAACATCAGCTTTCAAGTTCTTCAATTTGGTAAATCCTTTCTTGAGTATCTGATTCCATTACTTGTTCTTCTTCTTTCCCAGATCTTGAGTTCAGGAGAAGCCGACTCAGCCACAGGATCAGTATTGGAGGATCCATTGCGAAGATATCCGAATCCGAGGATCCAACAATCTGCTCGAGAGAGTTCTTCCACCAAACTCTGTGAAGATCACTGTCTGGTCGGTAACCCATCTCTTCTCTTTATTTTTGTCCTGTTGAAAGTTCAGAGCAAAACCCTAGGTCTAGGAGTTTCTCAACTCCCAGCAATTCGTTACTTCTGAACCACTCTGATAACCTAGTTTCTTTTAAATTGTGCTTTCAATTATTACCTAGTTTCTTTCAATATAGTTTAGCTTTCCTTTGAGTCAAAGCCAATTTCTGAAAATATAAAAAAAAAAAAGGAATTAATCTTAATTTATTTCCGCATCGCATCATCTCTTCTTTCGTTCTGCATCAAAGGGCTTTAATTTGGGCTTCAAAATTATCCATGGATTCAGCCAATTGTGGGGGTGGTGCATGATATGAAGCTCCTGATCTAGTGCACATGCAAGACTCAACACTGACTCGACTACAACTACCTAGACCTAGAGCCCTATCAGAATGGGTTGACTCAACTAACACACAACTCAAATCCTAGTCCTTCAACTGGCCAGGTAAGAGGTGGGATGGTGGGAGGCCCCCTGCTCTCGCAGGGACCCAATTAAGGAACCACTAATCTGCTTAGGTCGGTTGACACTGTACCTCTAGCCTATACACCAGCATCTAGTAATAGGAAATGAATTGGGTGCACTAGTCATCCCATAATGGTTGAATCCGACCTATTGATGTCCCTAGCCCTCTAGGGCAAATTAAGTCTACTCGATTTTAATTAAGGTTGGGTTCAGATGCAAGGGTGATGTTTTCTAGGCTAAGGAAAGGTAATGACCTCCTTCTCTTATCTTGGATATTGATACCCTTAAGTTAATTATGCAATGATGGCAGGTAGATGAGAATGCAAATTAGGGTTTTAAGTATTTTTTTGGTATTTTATGAATATATGTAACTTTTTTTTTTAGTATTTTTTAAATAGAAAGATAATTTATAGATAATGATCAAATATGTAGAAAACATGCCAAAATTTTAATATATGCAAAAATTATACTAAAAGAACCCTAAACATGCTGAAATTAGCTTTGCTGCCAAAACAGGGCAGAATTGTTCTCAGACAGTATTCTGGCTGACAGAAAATCCACAAACCTAAATAATTCCTGAGAAAATTTTAAAAGTTAATTTCAATTATAAGGAATTCAGAAAAATAACAATTAGGTTTTTATGAGTTTTCTACAAACAAAAATAATTAAAATAGCAGGCTATGCACTGAGATGTCCGAGATACAAAATTATCCTAATGAAGCTCTTTGTTTTTTTCTTCAGGGGTCAATCACAGCGGCACCCCTACATGCCATAGGAGATCCCTTCAATTGAGAAGAGAGGGTCTTGTAGCCCTACTTGTCTCCTATAACCGGATGGCCATGGTGAAGCACCCGATTCGAGTATTCAAAGAGAACTGAGCCCAAACATGCTCTGATCCAAATGATGCGGGACTAAATATGCATGCAAAATATTTTTGTGTTTTATATGTTGAGTTATATATCTAAATGCCAAAAATAAGGCCAAGAATTTAAGTAAAGAGTTCTGTGCAAAAATAAGAAGCAACAGCATGCAAAAAGACTCAAAAAGTAATAGAAAAGAGGACCGACGAGGCTGAGAAGTCTCGGTTAGGCTAGTTCCTCTTCAATAATGCTACTGGAAAGCAGAGGGGGTGTACCTGACAATGGTTGAAGCTCTTGATGAAGATCGTAGACAAAGCGATCACTCTCGCTCTCGGATGCGGCCTGGATGATCAAGCTGGAGACCCACGGATTCTTGACTTTCAACCCGGTGATCCGATTGCTGCCCGGCTAGAGTCGTTGGATTTGTAGAAGTTGAGGGACCTACAAACAGCCTTTCAAGGATTAGAAATTGAAGATAAAATGAAGGAATAATTGAAAATTAGCAAAGGGAACAAAGGTTTTGATGTGGGCGGCCAAGGCTTGGAGAAGAGGCTTCTAGGATTTGATGGCAGCTGGAGACTGGGCACAGGAGACAAGGAGGAAGGAGGGGCTCACACAGAATCCTCTTAGCACACAGCAGATGGAAAACTCAGTTATATTCATTCAAAAAGTAATTAAATTTTCATACAAGGGATCCCTTATATAGAGTCATGAGACTTAGGGCCCAAGTAAAAGAAAACAAGGAAAATAAGGGGTGCCCACTTTCTTCCTAAAGTGTGGGGCTGAATACATGGAAGAAAATACTCTCATGACATACAAAATCCCTCCAAACAAGGTAGGTAGTGGGCAGCCAAAGGGAGGGACCAAGGGGCGCCAACTTCTTACTTCTCTTGGCTTGGGGTGGACCACTTCTTTCCTAAGCAAGCTGGCATGAATCATGGGATTCATGTTTATCTGTTTTGACTTTCCTTCTTGTCATGCTGGCATGTGAAGTTGGTATGCTTGGGGTGTGGAAGGGATATGCTGGCGTGTGGTCATCAACTCCTCATGCATGGGCCGACTTCATGATCCTCCAATAATCCTAGGTGATGAAATCCAGGATGTGACTAAAACTCCATGCGGCTGTTGAGGTGGCACGCTGGGCGGTGTCCTTCATATGCTTGAGTCTTCTTTGATTGGGCTTGACTCAATACAGACTCAATACAACTAGACATGATTACAAGACTCAAAATATGATTAGCTTAACATGAGCTGACTGGTATAGGACTCAAATAAAGAAAATGACAACTTAAATTGGCTATGCCCTTATTACAAATTGGACTCAAACACTACTAATTAATCCACAGAGGGTTTAGAAGCCTCTGTCTTATTCTGGTGCCTCTGGTATCCCCACCACAGCCAATAAATGAGATTCTTTAGGATCAGACTGATATCTAGCATACATACAAATACTAAACATGACATCTGGTCTACTAGCAGTCAAATATAATAAAGAACCAATCATTCTTCTATATAATTTTTTATTAATAGATTTACCATGCTCATCTTTATCAAGTTTATGAGAGGGGCTCATAGGTGTTACTATTATCTTGGTAATCTCCATCCCAAACTTCTTTAAGATTTCTCTTATATACATAGCTTGGTTGATAAAGATCCAATCTTTGGTTTGCTTGATTTGGAGTCCAAGGAAGAAATTTAGCTCTCCCATCATGCTCATCTCGAACTCACCCTGCATAAGCTTGGCAAGCTCTTGACAAAGAATTTCATTAGTAGCATTGAATATAATATCATCAACATAAATTTATACTACTAATAGATCATCATTTTTTTCTTTTTAGAAATAATGTTGTATCAACATGGCTTCTGGAGAAATCATTTTCAATTAAGAATTTACTCAGCCTTTCATACCATGCTCAGGGTGCTTGCTTTAAATCATAGAGTGCCTTGTGTAGTTTGAAAACATGATCAGGATGTGCATGATTTTTAAAACCAGGTGGTTGTTCAATAAACACTTATTCTTCAATAAAATCATTTAAAAAATCACTTTTGTCATCCATTTGAAATAATTTGAAGTTCATGAAACATGCAAATATTAATAATAGTCTAATTACCTCAAGTCTAGCAATAGAAGCAAAGGTTTCATCAAAATCAATCCCTTCCTCCTGATTGTAGCCTTTGACAACTAGCCTAGCCTTAATTTTAGTAACAATACCATTTTCATCAAGTTTGTTTTTGAAAATCCATTTTATTCCAATAATTGAAACATTAGATGGTCTTTCAACTAATATCCAAACATTATTTCTTTTGAATTAATTTAGTTCATCTTTCATAGCATTAATCCAATTAGGATCCTTTTTAGCTTCTTCAATATATTTTGGTTCAATTTGAGAAATAAAAATAATATAGTCACATTCATTTTTAATTGAAGATCTTGTTCTTACCCCTTTTGATGGATCCCCTAGGATTAACTCCTTAGGATGTCCATGAGCATGCCTCCACTCTTTGGGTAAATTCGGATGCTTTGGCATAGGTTGTATGACTTCTTCTCTTTTATTCTTGTCTTGATCTTCTTCATTCTCTTGAGAGGGTTGATTATCCAGAGTAAGCTTCTTTAATTCTTCAGCACATGCACATGCATCTAAAGTATCCTCTTTTCTAGAGGATTTGTTAGCAAATTCTTTAAATACTACATGTACAGATTCCTCTACTACTAAAGTTTTCTTATTAAAGACTCTATATGCCCTACTTGATGTAGAGTATCCTAAGAAGATATCTTCATCAAACTTGGCATCAAGTTTTTCTAAATTATCTTTACCATTATTCATAATAAAGCATCGACAACCAAAAACTCAAAAATATTTCAAAGTAGGTTTTCTTTGTTTTCAAAGCTTATATGGAGTTTTCTTTAAAATCAGTCGAATTAAAATACGGTCTAAAATATAGTATATAGTATTTACTGCTTTAGCCCAAAAATATCTTGGCAAATCATTTTCACAAAGCATTGTGTGTGCTATTTCTTCTAAAGTACAATTTTTCATTTCTACTACCCCATTCTGTTGAGGTATCCTAGGTACAGAAAAATTATATTCTATTTCTTTTTTATTACAAAAGTTTTTAAAATCTTGATTTTCAAATTCAGAATCATGGTCACTACGAATACAAATAACTGAAGTACCTTTTTATTGGAAACTTTTTGATAAAACTTTATGAAAGCTGAAAACGATTCGTCTTTGTAAGCCAGAAATATAACCCATGTAAATCGAGAAAAGTCATCCACTATAACTAATCCATATCTCTTGCCTCCTAGGCTAGTGTCCTAGTTGGTCCAAAGAGATCCATATGGAGTAGTTTTAATGACCTAAAAGTTGAAACAAAACTTTAGGTTTGAAAGATATTTTTACTTGTTTTCCAAATTGACATACTTCACAAATTTTGTCTTTCTCAAAACTAAGTTTTGACAAATCTCTTACTCAATCTTTTTTGCATAATTTTGATAATAAATACATGCTTGCATGACCTAATATACGATACCATAGCCAACTAGTCTCATTAATTATGGAATTCATTACAACTAGGCATTCACCTTAGGCAAAGATAGATTATCCAAATCAACTAGATAGATATTACCATGCCTTTTTTCAATGAATTTCACTCCGATATTATCAGGACTAGCAATTATGCAAAGAGATGATTCAAAAATAACTTAAAATCTTTATCATAAAATTGGCTAATACTAAGCAGATTATGCCTCAAACCTTCAACTAAAAGAACATTATCAATCCAAGTAGAAGGAAAGATGTGAACCTTACCGATACCAATAATCTTTTCTTTACCATTATCATCAAAGGTTACACTTCCTCTATTTAGTACCTCAAGAGAGGTGAATTGCTACACATCTCCTGTCATGTATTTTGAGCAACCACTATCGAGATACCATAGTCTTTTCTTTTCTTTGGTTGCAAGACAATCTGCAAAATAAATTAAGTTTTGATTTTGGGTATCCAAGCTAACTTAGATCCTTTAGGGTTAGTACTAAAAGTGATTCTTTTTGGAACCCAAATCTTTCTAGAATTGTTAATTTTTCTCAAATCATAATGGAATGCTTTATGACCTATCTTTTTGCAAGAAAAACATGTGATGCTTGATGATGCAAAAATAAAGAAATTTTTGAAAAACTTTTGCTATTTTTGGGATTTAAAATCTAATTAAACTTTATTAAAAATAGCTCTTTGATTGTTCAAAAGAAGATTTAACTTTTCAGAATTATAGGTGAATTTTTCAACAAAGGGTTTTACCTTATCAAGCTCATCTTTATATTTCTTATTTTCTACTTCAAGATCTTTGCATTTCTTCAAAAGTTCATTGTTTGAAATATTTACTTTAGGTCTTTTCAAAACTTCATTTTTTATTGATAAAGCTTTGTTTCATTTTTCTAAAATATTAATCTAATTTTTCAAATCATTAACTTCATCCAAAAGATAATTGTTAACTATGATCCTGATTTTGATGATTGATAAAAGGTTTAAGTATATATGAGTACTAATTATATTTTTAAGTGTGTTTATTATATCTTAGTACTCATCCTTGTTGAATGAAGAAATTCATATTTTTAGTTGAAAAAAGTCCTTAAATTAATGAAAAATCAAGTATATGGACTTTAGAATTGATATAAAAGAACTTGAAAAGGCTAAAAATTAATTTTGAAGAAGTTTCAGCACTGGCACAATCAAGTGTCAACTCATGAAGAAGTTCAAGTATCGACTCAAGACCTGAGAACAAGAAAAATATAGAATTATGAAAATCCAGAATTTTTGCCTTGAGTTGACTCAAGTGTCGACTCACCAGATTCAAGTGTCGACACTTGGAGTAACGGCTAGTTTTTCAGAAGTGCAGAATTGATTCCAACTTACTTTAAACGGCTAGTTTTTCATCTCCAACGGTCATAAATGGTCATCTATGATTTGGAAAGCTATATAAACACCAAAAATTAAGTGGGGAAGCAATCCTTTGGTGAGATTATTGAATATCCTTCAAGGATTCAAGAGTTGAGTGGTTCAAGCCTTCAAGCTTCTAAAGATAAGAGAGTTGATCCAAGTCCATCTTCATCAACATTCAAAGACTTCAACATCTTGAAGATAAATTCTTCATCAACAATCAAGGGCTTCAAAGAAATATTTGATTTATTTAAGAAAACTTTTATTATATTCTTTTCATATTGTACTTACTTTGTTTATCAAGATTTTTGGTGAGTCTTGGAAAACTAAAGAGGTTTGTTGGTGAGCCTTGTGTGAAAACCAACAAGGTTGTTGGTAAGCTTAAGTTATAAAACCAACAAGATTTTTGGTTAGCCGTGAAAACCAAGAGGTTGTTGGTTAGCCTAAGTTAAAAAACTAACAAGGGTTTTGACTCGTGAGCCTGGTGAAAACAAGTTTGGTTTGATTTGTGAGCCCGGAAAATTAATCGGTTGTAATCTTAGTTGATTATAGTAAATTTCCAAGGAAAACTTAGAGAGTGGATGTAGGTGCCTTGGAGTGCATCGAATCACTATATATTCTTGTGTTTGTGATTGCTCTTATTCATTTCTTATTTACTCTTGCATTTATTTTATTAATTTCGTTGCATATTTTTATTAAGTACACAAACACTTTGGCAAAATATAAGCACTTGATTTGAATTGGCACATACTTGTTTTATATCTATTGAAATAGTTCAAACAATTTTTAAAACCCAATTCACCCCCCTCTTAAGTTGCATCATCATTAGGCAACAATTGGTATCAGAGCACAGAATCCAAAATCATTGATATCTAGACTTGGTGCTTTCAATCCAATGATTTTTGAGTTAAAAGATCATGGCAGCCCTGGAAGGTACTTGTTTTACTATAGGACATGCATCTAATAGATCATCATTTTTTAATGGTACTAATTATACTTTTTGAAAAACTCGCATGCACATCTATATTCAATCTATTAGTTATTATCTTTGGAAAGTTATAGTTAATGGTCCTCATATTCCTTCCATTTTGGTTAATGGCACTTCCATTCCAAAGCTCGAAGAGGATTAGAATGAATATGCATTAAACAATCTGAAATTAATGCTAAAGTAATGAACTTGCTTTATTGTGCATTGGACTCTAATGAATTCAATAGGATCTTTACATGCATATCAGTGAAGGAGATATGGGATACACTTGAAATTACTTGAGGGTACTCTTCAAGTAAGAAATACTAAAATTAATATGCTAGTTCATTCTTTTGAAATGTTTGAAATGCTATATTATGAATCTATATCTGATATATATACTAGATTTATGACTATTATTAATGAATTAAAAAGTCTTGGCAAAGTCTATACTAATACTGATTTAGTTAATAAAATTCTTAGATCTTTGCCAATATCATGGGATCCAAAGGTAACGGCGATCCAAGAAGCCAAAGATATTGAAACCTTACCTTTAGAAGAGCTCACCAGTTCACTCATGACCTATGAGTTGAACTTGTGGTAAAAGGAAGTGGTTGCTGATCAAGAGAAGAAGAAGATAATGGCCCTCAAGGCCAAAAAAAAACTCAAGGCAATGATGATAACTTGGAGCGATAGCGAAGATTCAAGTTCGGATGATGAGCAAGAAGTTGCCCATCTTTGCTTCATGGCAAATGAGGAAGAGGTATGTTCTGAAAATGAATATGATTTTACCTTTGACGAATTACATGATGTATTTAATAATCTTGTGCATGAATACAAAGTATTAAAAATTAAGCACAAGAAATTAAAAAGATATGTAGATTCTTTTTCTCTTGAGAACACCAATCTTGCTAATAAAAATTATGATTTAAATGTAAAGATTGATGTTTAAAAAATTAATAAGAATAATCTTTCTAAAGAAAAAGAAATTTTAGAAAAATTAAATTTTGATTTGAAAGAGTTATGCAATAAGTTCTCAAATGAGAAAAATATTTTATTAGATGAAATAGAAATTCTAAGAGGATCCAAGATTTTTGTATCAAATAATGAGCTTTTAAAGAAAAACAAAAATCTTGATTTGAAAAATAATAATTTCTTTGTTGCTACTTCTTCCAATATTGCATGCTTTAAATATAAAAAATTTGGACTTAATGCATATCCTTGTAAATTAAGAAAAATTTGGGTTCCAAAATGAACCATATTTACTAATCCTAAAGGATCCAAGAAAGTTTGGATACCAAAATTGTCCACCTAGTTTATTTTACAGGAGTGTCTTGCAGCCCAACATGGAGAAAGGAAGTTTTTGAAAGGTGGCTGTACAAAACAATACAAAGAGTGGACAAGCTATATTTTGGACTAAATGGTAAAGGAAGAATTATATATATTGATAAATTCTAAATATTTCCTTCCATAATTGAAAATGTAGTTGAATATTTGTTATAAATATTGTATCAATTACTTTAAAAAATTATTTTAAATGATTAATTAGAATCAAGTTTAGACTTATAGTCATTGGTTATGATCATGAACTTTTTGATGTTGATGAATTTCATGCTATCATGATTAAACTTGTGATTATAAGACCTTCACTTGATTTTGATTAATGTATCTTAAATTACTTCATGAAAAATATTTTAAAAATTGTGTATTATATTGAAAATTGTTTCAATTGATTAATTAGAATCAAGTTTGACTAATAGTCATTTGTTGTGAGAATGAACTTTTTGATGTTAATAAATTTCATGCTCTCATGATTAAACTTGTGATTATCAGACTTTCACTTGATTTTGATTAATATAGTTTTAAACTATTTCAAGTGAAATGTTATAATTTATGTGTTTTTATTTTTGGCATCTATATTTAAGTTAGAAATGATTTGGATCAAGACTAGAACTGGTAGTTAATGATTACATTTATGAAGAAGGTATGCATATTGATAAACCCTTAATCCAGTAGCTAAACTTGATATCATATTACTTCTAGCATTTGTATGGATATCAATCATTTCAAATGGATTTTAAATCATGCTAAAAGTTTTTAAATGATCAATCTCTTATTTTTTGAAGATAATTTATATCTTGAAAATTCAAATCTTTGATTTTAGACTTAGTATATATGTTTATATTTCAAATTGTCTAAAATTATGATGCTTGTGCTTTCATGTATTATTTCTCAATGAATGCATATTTTTAAGGAGAAATAATATTTAGGAGGAGCATCCAAAAATTTATTATCATGTATGATGCTTTCAATGTTTTCTTGATATCATACTTATATTACTCTGATACTCTTTCTCCTTATTTTCAAATCTAATCCTTTAAGAGGAGTTACATTCAATTGGTATCAAGATTTAATAAGAATCTTTAAAAAAAAAAGAGAGAGAAGAGCTCCTAGTAACTTCTTCGAATTGGGCTAGTCACCATGGCCGTCCGGTCATAGGAGCTAAGTAGGGTTTAAAGACCCTCTCTTCCCATTCAATGGGATCTCTTATGACATGTTGGGGTGTCACTGTGGCATTATCCCATGAACAAGTGAGGTGAATGGATTGTTGTCTTAATCATATCTTGGTTATGCATATTAGAGCTAATATACATTGAATTATTTTTTGCATTTACTTATCATTTTATAGTATCATGTTTAATTAGTATCATATTTATTTGGTATCATGATTAATTGATTTCATGTATTGATTTTGATGATCTCTCACTATTCTTTCCACCTTCATTCTCATTTTTGTATTGCCTTTCATCCTTTTTCATGATAACATAAAGGGGGAGAAAAATATTAAGTATGAAAAGGGAAAGATATGATAAACATGAAAAATTATATGATAAATGAAAGAAAATACAAAAGAGAGAGAAGAAAGCAAAATATTTTAATCTTAAGGGAAGAATTAGTAAGAGAGAAAATTTCAAAATTGTACATATTTTGAAAAATATTTTGAAGAGTTTTTGAAAATTTTTTGGATCATATTTTGAAGAAGAGTTTGATGCTTATTGATTTTGAGCTTACATGTTTATACTATTGTTAATCTTTTAAGCTTACCCTATTCATATACTTAAAGATTTTGTCATCATCAAAAAGGGGGAGATTGTTGACTCTGATATTGATTTTGATGATTGATAAAATATTTAAGTATATATGAGTAATAATTATATTTTTAAATGTATTTATCAGATCTCAGTACTTATCCTTGTTGAATGAAGAAATTCATATTTTTAGTTGAAGAAAGTCCTTAAATTAATAGAAAATCAAGTATATGGACTTTGAAATTGATATGGAAGAACTTAAAGAGGCTAAAAATCAATTTTGGAGAAGTTTCAGCCACTACTAGAAAAAAGGTTTTTCCCAACCAAAATTTTGTTGGAAAAAGTTTTCTTAACGAATTTTAAGTCCGTTGGGAATCGTTGCAAAACTCTTGTGGGCAAAAAAAAAATGACAACATAAAAAGTCGTTGGAAAAACTTCAATTTTTATAACGGAAATCATCCTATCGGAAAAGGTTATATTTATGACGACAAGTTATCCATCCAAAAAAATAAACTCTTTCGTCATGGATTTATCACCGTTGGGAATGATTGAAAGTTTTACCAACAAATATATATCCATTGGCAAAAGTTTTACGTATCAACCATCAGGAAAAGTATAGTTTTTTATAACAAAAACTTTTCAGTTGGAAAAAGGTATATTTATGATGACAAGTTATCCGTCAGAAAAAAATAAACTCTTTCACCACAGACTTATTACTGTAGAGAATAATTAAAAGTTTTACTAACAAATATATATCCGTTGGCTATAAATATACTTGTTGGGATAGATATACTTCCACCATTGAAATACTTTGCTGGAAATATTTTTTTCCTATTTTTGGTTTAACAAAAATATCCAAATTATAAATTTGCCTGCCAATGCTATAAAATTTTTAAAATGAAACTCAAAACTTAATTAATCAAATCATAAGATTTAATCAAATTGTACAATTCATCCACCATAGACATATTATAAGTTATTCACATATATGTATCAACATAATTACATAGAGTCATATATAACACAAACTAGTAACTACCAAAAGACAGAAGCTAAATTTCAATAAAACAAAAGAAAGTTTTGTTTCCATTGCTTCATATTTCAACCATGAAGATGCCCGTAACAATAAAGATGCTTCAACTTGTTCCTTTGCTCTGTGCGATAATTTCACCTACATCCAAATCAAACAAACATGGAAGTTAACCTTAATTACATAATTTATGTAAATTAATATTTAAGATAACACTTTATAAAATTAAAAAACTCTACAAAATTATCTCCTTGTATGACAAATTACTTGAAACCATGCAATACAAGTATCATTAATAATTAACCAGTATATAAAGTATTAATAGGATCATATGTTTTATAGTGCTAAACTTTTAGAATTTAGATAAAAACTATTTATATGTCAAATTCATTAATGTAGAGAAATCACTTTACAATAATAAACATACCTCAAAAAAGAGCTTACTGTTGTACTTGCCCTCCCACTTGCTTTGCTACCAAATTCATTAATGTTGTAAGTTTCTCTTTCACATCTTGTAACTCATTTTCAGTATTCTGAAATTTTTCTTTCATGTCATGCAATTCTTTTTCAGTGGTTTCAAGCCTTAATTCTGTAGTTTCAACTCTTTTCTCGATCTGTTCAATTCTTGTCTCAACATTTTCTGCTCTTTTCATTGCCTCTTCAATCATAGTCTTTGATTCTTGAGCTTGAATAGATCTCAAAGTAGATTGATTTGGATCCATTCCTTCACAAAGAGGATGACCACGTTTATTTGGGCCAAAAACATACTTGAATAATTCTTCATCATCAAGAAAATTTTCTTCCTCATCATGCTTCTATTTAAGTTCTTTCACTTCTACCTGCATTGAAATTTAAATTCTCAAGTGATTAACATTATTCACACTTTCTACTCAAACTAAGAACACATATGGTGAATACTAAATATAGTGAATACCCAAACTATTCAATAGACATGTCACTTTCTACAATTTTTATCTGTTTTACGAAGTACTAAAAGTCCACTTGCTAAAGAAAATATAGAATGACATAAAATTTGAGTAATAAAACCATTCAATATTCTCAAAAGCAATTATCTTCCAATATATATGAATATTCACATACCATTTTTTCTTTAACTGCAGCATCAACTAAAGAACCATTCTTACGCGTACAAGTCTTTTCAAACATTTCCAACCTACTTGGTCGCACCCCATTTGTAGCCTGGGTCTGTAATTAAAAAATTTAGTAAAAATAAAAAGAATACACAACTATAAGGTTAGAATTATAAAAGAAATTAATATTATTTTTATTATTCATACTAGCCGTTGCTCTATTACACTTAAAGCAGTCCTACCGGTATAAGGAACCATATTGAGTTTTGATCTATTTTCTACATTTGTCTTTCTCATTTTCTGCAAGTAAATATAATGAATTAGTTAAATTAATACTAGAAAGATACTTAAAACAATCATATTTCAATTGCTTCATGCTCATCATTTTCATATCTGAAAAGTTTCACTATTCCAATGCGCAACAAGCCATTCCCAATCATCCTTGGTGATTACCTCATCTAGTAAGTGCTTGAATTTTCCTTGATCTTTATGCCGATTCTTATGAATTTCATACAACTCATTCCTATACACTCTATATTGATCACTAAGTTTCCTTATCACATATCCTGTCCTTATGACTTCAGCCTTATCGAGTCCTTCCTTTAAGAGAATAAAATAATCCTACAAAAAGATAACATAATTAAGCAAATGTTAAGATTATTGATGTTCTAATTAAAAAATTGACAAAAATCTTACCATGATGCGGTTAATCATATTCCTTATTTTATTCTCAGGAATTTCACTCCATCCTTTAACTTTCGAGGATTCAAATGATCGATTTCTAACTATTGTACCACACCAACTTGCAAATTGAGCATGATTCTCACCTGCAATTCTTTCCTTGTGATCCCACTCCACTATTTTCTTGGTCTTTGAATTTTTCAGCTCATTGTTCGAAGTCCTCCCTCGTCCTTTTTTTGTAGTATTCATCACTAAACCTGCAAAATCAAAAGCATAAAAAAAAAATTAAATAACCACTTTGAATAAAAAGAATTAAGAATATATATATAATATAACATTTAAAGATACTTACTAAAGTTATCATTTTCACCTTCTTGCTCACAATCAACATTATCTCTATTAGTAGGTGGAAAGTCTTGTTGGATGATAGCATTAACTTCTATGCCTCTACCTTTAGTAATGCATCTCCCTTTGCGATTACTAGCTTCAGCTATAATTATCTACCTTTTATATATTAAGTTAGTAAAACAACATACATATTTCATGTGGTATTACAAACTTAGTAAAGAAACAAGAACGAGGTATCATCTAAACAATGCAGTTAATAAACATTGAAATAAATTTCATTAAATGACTTTCATAAAAATGGCCATTCCAAAGTAAAAAAAGAATAAAACCTTATAAAATTATGAAAATATATAATATTTAGTGCTTGCATAAGTAAATAACTTCTACAAAAGCTCACACCATCATAGTTCTTCTTCCCCACTATCATTATCATCCTTATCTTCATCAAAATCATCTTTCATTGCAAATTTTTTAATATTTTTAAGCCTATCCTCATCCAACAACTCTGCATCGATACTTTAAGGAGGAAGGCCATTCCTAACCCAATCATCCACTTCATCATAATTTTCTGTCATATTTGATATAGCTTCAAGATGGGATGATTCATTTTGCTGAAATACATATTCTTTCTCCAAATCGATACTCTCTTCCTCAATCGGTATATCATAGAAGGAGCAATGTTGTGTTTTAAGGACCACAAGAAAATCAGGCTTAATATTGTCTTGAACATAGAAAACTTGCTCCACTTGATATGCAAGCACATATGGCTCATTAGTATTCAATTTTTATTTAGTATTGACACTTATGTAGCGATAACGATCTTTCTCGATTCCTCTGCCAGGGCTATGAACGTCCCACTAGATACATTTGAACAAAACAATTTGATTTCCTCCCATATAATACAATTCCATAATGTCGATTAGTACACCATAATAGTCCATGTTCATTATGCCTACAATTTCCTTGACAAAAACTCCACTATTTTGAGTTACCCTTCCACTATCATGTTGTATGGTATGAAATTTGAACCCATTGATTTTGTAGCCATCATAAATTATGACCACTGAATCTGGACCACATGCCAACTGATATAGTTCTTCACTCACTTGTTCATTTCCTTTGAAGTACAATTATGTTACCTATTATAGTTAAAATAGATCGTTAGCACATCATTCAATATAATTTATATAATTTTTTATTTCTCATATTTGAATGGTATATTATTTTTAAAAAGAAAGATTATATCACTTACATGTTTTTTAAACCATTCAGATAATTGAGTATCTTGAGGTTGTCCAGCATTATGAACTTACAAATTTGACATCATGTTGTCATACTCACTAAACAATACAATCATTTCTAACATAATATTGCATATTAGCTACAAGTCATATATATAAATATTAAATAAAAAGAGCTTACTTACCTTAAATATGGTAAAGCTTTATTGCAATTTTTTAGCCCATATATATGAGCTTGTAGTAGCTCCATTCTACTTAGCTTACGTCTGAATTTAACCTTCTTCTCATTATTTTGAAAAGTACAACCAAGTTGTGCAAAAACTGCTAATCCATGATGAGATTTAGCATTTGAGCCATCCTAGTTCCTTTCCAATCTATCGAATCTTGTTTCAATACCGTGTAGATACCTAGAACAAAATGTGACACATTCTTCTGCAATATATCCCTCTATAATTGAACCCTCAGGATGACTTTTGTTACGCATAAAATATTTAAGTGTGCACAAGTATCTATAGCTATTGAAAGTATAAAGCAATAATAAGAATAATACCAAGAAGATGGATAAATATATCATCTATATTATAAATATGAAAATTTTAAAATGGCCTAACCATTCAATTGGGTACATCCACCGATATTGTACCGGTCCAGCAATTTTAGCCTCGTTCGCCAAATGTAGGGGCAAATGCATCATAATATCAAAAAAATGATGGTGGAAAGAGCATCTCCAACTTACAAAGAGTTTTTGCAATAGTAGACTCCAACTTTTCTATATCCTCCATCCACAAAACCTTTGAAGACAACTCTTTAAAGAAAGTAGAAAGCTCAATTAAGGCTTCTGATAGTGGTTTACATAACCTTCCACGAATTGTAAGCGGTAAAAAATTTAATAAAAGGACATGGCAGTCATGACTTTTCAATCCAGATATCTTGCACTCTTTGGAATGAATGCATCTTGAAATATTTGAAGAATATCCATCAGGCACCTTAATATCCTTTAAAAAATCACATAAAGCAGTTTTCTCTTCCATAGACAGCAGCAGAAAATGTCTATTTTCCTTCATTTAGTGTTGGATGAAGCTTTTCTCTTATACCCATATCCTTAAGATCACGACGAGCTTTGAGACTATCTTTTATTTTTCCTTCAATGTCCAAGAGTGTACCAACCACACTATCACATATATTCTTTTTAATATGCATGACATCTAAATTATGATGCAAGAGAAGGTCCTTCCAATATGGTAATTCAAATAAAATACTTTTCTTTTTCCAATTATAGCTTTATATGAAATCTCCCCATTTTCTCTTTTTACCAATCTTACCAAATATAATATGTTTGAGCCCATGCAATTGATCAAGCACATCATATCCTGACAACTGCTTAGCAGGTGGCCTTAGCTCTTTCTCACCATTAAATTCCTTTTTTAGAATTTCACCATTTATGGTTAAGGGCTAAGAAACGATGACTACCAATATAGCAGAACTTACCACAATGCTTCAACCAATATGAATATGTATCTTTATTACAGCAAGGACATGCTAGCTTCCCTTTAGTACTCCATCCTGATAAATTACCATATGCAGGAAAGTCATTTATAGTCCTTAAGAGTACTGCATGCATTCGAAAGTTTTATTTCATCGAGGCATCGTAAGTATCGACTCCTTTTTCCCATAACTTCTTTAACTCCTCAATTAATGGTTGCAAATACACATCAATATCATTGTCTGGAGCTTTTGGACCAGGAATAAGCAATGCCAAAATAAAGAAAGGTTGTTTCATACATAACCATGGTGGTAAATTATAAGGAATAAGCACCACAGGCCATGTACTATATACAGTACTCATATTTTCAAATGGGTTAAATCCATCACTTGCTAATCCAAGTCTCACATTACGAGGCTCTATAGCAAATGATGGATACAACTCATCTAAATGTTTCCATGCATAAGAATCTGCTGGATGCCTTAAAGCCCCATTCTTGAGACATTTGTCATGATGCCATTTCATGTCTGAAGCAGTTTTCGAAGATATATACAACCTCTGAAGCCTCGAAATCAATGGAAAGTGCCATAAAGTCTTAATAGGAATTTTTTTGCCACTTTTCAAAGATGAAGATTTAACAAAATTTGCTTTGCCTCTACTTGATTTCCATCGAGATGCCCCACATATAACACAGTGATTCTCATTAGCATATTCTTTCCAAAACAACATACAATCATTGACGCATACATCAATTTTCTCATAATAAAGGCCTAGATTTCGAATCATCTTTGTTGACCCCTGAAGTGATTTTGATGATAACAAAACATTGGAGCATATATTTGATTATCTAACAACTCTTCAAATGGTTGACAAATTTTTGTAGGACAACTACTTTGACATATTTTTTAAACCCTACAACCTTTATTTCTTTGTATTGAGTTGTAAGTAATTAGAATCTTGTAAAGAAGAACCCAACAAAAAATTTTCCTATTTGAATCAAAGATAAAGGGTTGCTTCTACTAGTTTTCAAGCTTTAATTTCTCTTGATATTGTTGTAAGAAGATCTCAAGGAAGTCTTCAAAGCTTGGCATGTGAGTTCTAGAGAATAAAAATTAGTCTGGCTGAAGAACCAATCTCGAGCCGACTGGATGGAGGAACCAGCCGACTCTAGCACTGGCACAAGAAAGAAAATCTCTGGCACGCAGACCCAGCCGACTGGCACCAAGTCCCAGCCGACTCGTCCAGAACTTGGTTGAAAATGTTCTAAGAACCTCAGGGATTCGAGTTGACTGGATTTCAGCCTAGCTGACTCATCCAGAGTGAACTTTTTTCTCGACTGTGGAACCTAGCCGACTGGTATTCAACCCAGCCGACCCAAACCTGATCTGAGTCGACTCGAAGATGATCGAGCTGACTGGACTGTCGGGGTCTCTTCCCAATGGCTAGTTCTAGGCTTCTGATTTTGAATCCCAAAAGTGCTCCAACGGTAACCTGTCACTTCCCAATGGTCTACAACATTCAAAATCAAGGGAAGGCAGTTGAAATCTCTATAAATGAGGTGTGAGAACATCCTTAGAGAGACTAATGAGTTGTTGAACATTTATTGAATATTTATTAAAGTTAGAAGAGAGAGCACTTGAGCTTTGAAGTCAGCCTTCAAGCCTTCACCAACTCTTATCAGAAGCTTGAAGCAACTTTTGAGGAAAGCAAAGAAGCCATTGAAGTGCATTGAAGGGCATTCAATTGAGCTTCACTAGAGCTGCATTGGCAACCACCAGACAACTTAGTTTGTCATTTCTGTTGCTTTTCATTCTACTCTTAAAATACTTGGGTTATTGGTGAACCCGGTTGTAAAAACTAAATAGGTTTCTTTGGTGAGCCTACTTAAAACCAAAGTGTAGAGGTTCTAGGTGAGCCTGTGAAAACCTAGTGTTCGGTTTCTTTGGTGATCCCTTTCAAAACCAAAGTGTAGAGGTTGGGATTGTGAGCCTGAAAAACAATCCGACTATATTCCGGTTTGGGGGATATAGTGAAAATCCCGAGTGGTGAACTTGGATAGTGGACGTAGGAGCTGAGTTGCTCCAAACCACTCTAAACTTATTTTGTTTGTATTGTGCTTTACTTATTTTTCAGCTTCCGTACTTAATTATGATTAACACAATACTCAACCACTAAAAGGAATTACTTGTGCACATATTTGTAAGAAATTTTATAATTCCCAATTCACCCCCTCTTGGGAAAAGCTACCTGGGCAACAGCTGGTATCAGAGCAGTGTCTCTGATTACTCGAGTAAAGATTAATGGCTCATCCCATGAGTACATCCTTGGCTGAAGGCCAGTCAACAAATAGACCTCCACTATTCACAGGCACTAATTACTCTTATTGGAAAGCACGAATGAAAATCTACATTCAAGCCATTGATTTTTAATTATGGAAGGTCATCTTAAAAGGGCCACACATTTCCACGATCAAAGTTGATGGCATGGACATCCCTAAGCCTGAAGAGGACTGGGATGATCATGACATGAAAATGGAAGAATTGAATGCCAAAGCAATGAACTTACTATACTGTGCTTTGGATGCAAATGAGTTCAACCAAATTTTCACTTGCTCTTCAACAAAGGAAATCTGGGACAAACTCGAAGTGACCCATGAGGGAACATTCCAAGTGAAAACCCCAAAGATAAATCTTTTAGTTCACAATTATGAACTGTTTAAAATGGAACCTTCTGAAATAATTTTTGCCATATTCTCTAGATTTACAGATATTATTAATGGTTTGAAGAGTCTTGGCAGGGTATACTCAGATGCCGATCTAGTTCAGAAGATACTCCGATCTTTACCTGACAAGTGGGATCCCAAAGTGACAACAATCCAGGAGGCCAAAGACCTTAACACATTACCACTAAATGAACTATTGGGATTACTCATCACCCACGAGCTGACTATGAAGCACAGAACTGAAGATGAACAGAAGAAAAAGAAAACTATAGCCTTCAGAGCTGCTACCGAATCCAAGAGGGATGATGAAGAGTTTGAAGAAGAAAGCACCTCCTCCAATGATGACCTAGAAGACGATGATATTGCAATGGTTGTGAGGAGATTCAGAAAGTTCATGAGAAGAGAGATAGGAAGATTCAACCAGAAATTCCATAGGAAGGATTACGGAAAAGAAAAGAAAAGGACAAAGAGAAAGATAAAGAAGTAGTCCCCACATGCTATGAATGCAAGAAGCCGGGGCACATTCGTCTAGACTGTCCTCTATTAAAAAAATCCTTCAGATAAAAAAAGAAGAAGCCATGGTTGCCACATGGACCAATAGTGAAGAATCATCTTCGTCTGAAGAAGAAGAGACCACCAATGCTGCAAATCTGTGTTTAATGGGTCTCGAAAATGAGCCCAAAAATTGAAGAAAATATGGTACTTAGACAGTGGCTGCTCAAGATATATGACGAGTGACAAGGACCAGTTTATCACCCTTGAGATGAAAGGAGGAATGGTCACCTTTGGAGACAATGGCAAAGGGAGAATAATCGGTATTGACAAGAAGAGTGCATAGATAATGATGCAGGTACGTTGCAAAAAGGAATGGATGACTTGAGCATTCAAGATAAAGACACTCAAGATGGAGAAAAAATAATAAGTAAGGATCACACCGATCTACCGAGGGACTGGAGGTATGTTACATCTCACCCTAAAGAATTAATCATAGGAGATCTTTCACATGGTGTTAGGACTAGGTCTGTACATAAGGATGTATATGATTACCTAGCCTTTGTATCACAAATAGAACCCCATAGCCTAGAAGAAGCTGAGACTGACCCAAACTGGATAATGGCAATGCATGATAAATTAAACTAGTTTGAAAGGAATAGGGTATGGACACTTGTAAATAGACCTACTGACCATCCAATAATAGGAACCAAATGGGTCTATATGAATAAATTAGATGAACAAGGAAACATAATAAGAAACAAAGCTAGACTAGTGGCTAAGGGATATAACCAAGAAGAAGGTATTGATTTTGATGAAACTTATGCACCTGTAGTAAGACTAGAAGCCATTAGATTACTACTTGCATTTGCTTGCTACATGAATTTCAAACTTTTTCAAATGGATGTAAAGAGTGCATTTCTTAATGGTTTTATCTCTGAACAAGTTTTTGTGGAACAACCACCAGGTTTTGAAAATCACACATTTCTAAACCACGTATTTAAATTAAACAAAGCATTGTATGATTTGAAACAAGCACCTAGAGCCTGATATGATAACTTAACACTTTCTTAATTGAAAATAATTTTTCAAGAGGAAATGTAGATAAAACCTTATTTATCAAAAAGAAGAATAATGATATCTTAGTTGTACAAATATATGTTGATGATATCATTTTTGGTGCAACTAACGAATCTCTATGTAAAGAATTTGCTAAGCTTATGCAGGGAGAATTTGAAATGAGCTTAATGGACGAACTAAACTACTTCTTTTGACTTCAAGTAAAACAAACAAAGGAATGCATCTTTATCAACCAAGCCAAATACATCAAAGAAATCATCAAAAAGTTTGGTATTGAGAGTAGCAAATCCATGAGCACACCCATGAGCCCAGCTTGCAGATTGAACAAAGATGAAAATGGATCCAATATTGACCAAAATCTATATAGAGATATGATCGGATCCCTATTGTATTTGACTACAAGTAGACCTGACATATTATATAGTGTCTGTGTATATGCTAGATTTCAGTCATCACCAAAAGAAACATATATGCTTGCTGTTAAGAGAACAATTAAATACTTGAAAGCAACAAGTAATTTAGGAATTTGGTATTCTAAACATTCTACCCTGAATTTGATTGGATTCTCTAATGCTGACTATGCTGGTTGTAAAATAGATAGAAAAAGCACTAGCGGTATATGCCAATTTCTAGGGTTGAATTTAATTTCATGGCACTGTAAGAAGCAAAACTCTGTAGCCTTGTCCACTACTGAGGCTGAGTACATGGCTGCTGGTAGTTATTATGCTCAAGTGTTATGGATTAAATAACAACTAGAAGACTTTGGTGTATCACAATCTAAAATTCCAATTAAGTATGATAACACAAGTGCTATCAATTTGACAAAGAATCCAATTCAACACTCTAGAACCAAGCACATTGAAATTAAACATCATTTTATTAGAGATCATGTTTCAAATGGTGATATAGTGCTTGATTTTGTTCCTACTGAAGATCAATTAGCTGATATATTTACTAAGCTACTTAATCAAGACAGGTTTGAACTAATTAGAAGTGAATTAGGACTTTGTGATCCTTTTTAAATTCTTTAATCTAATTCCTTCAAATTTAAGAAAACATCATCTAGAGAACCTCCTGATTTCATTCTCTATCATAGAGCCTAAATTTTCTTAGAAATTTTCTCCAAAAATCTCTCAGGTTTGTGATTGAATTTTCCAAAACCTGATTTCTCTGTTCGAGTTGACTGGATCTTAAATCGAGTCGACTAGATTCTCTGTGTATTTTAGACGAGTCTGCCTAGCCGGCTCGAGCCTTTCTAGGGCTTTTTCGAGTCGACTGGATTATCGCGCCTGAGTTTTTTATTTTGGAATGTAAACCCCATTCCGAGCCTTCTAACCTCCATCTCATCCTTCTAATCGTCCATTCCTCTCCTAATCCTATTCCAAATATTCCGCTCTCCCTTCTAAGCTCTCCATTCTCTCATCTCTTCCTCTTTCCTAGCAATGGCTCCTAAACATGCTATCGGGAATCGCTCTTTACGGGCCACTCCGTCCGTGGAAAGGGAAAGAAGAATGAAGAGGCATCAAGAAGAGCCGACTGCCACTGTTCATCGTGAAGAACTTGTGGAAGAACCTGCAAGGGCTGCTCCAATTGCTCCAAGTCAAATCCCTTCAATGTCCACAAGACCGGTAACTTCTGGCCGTCGTATCATCTTTGAATTTATTAAGGAAATAGGGTTAAAGATTGGTGATTTGATTGAGGATCAGGACTGGAGGAAATTTTGCTCTCTAAATGAAAGAACCTACCCCTCACTTGTTAAGAAATTTTATGAAAATTTGAGAGTAGGTACAGATCATATAGAGTCTACAATTTAAGAAAGAAGAGTTTTTATCAATAAAGAAGTTCTGCACAACCTACTAGATTTACCTACTGATGGGGTGAAATACCTAGTAATTAAGGATAGACAAAAGGCCTTGAGAACTATCCTAAACAAGGAAGATGTCAGTGAGATTGGAACTGTCTTTGCCAATACTTTATCACTTGAAATGATGTTATTGCATAATTTCATTAATAGGATCTTTTTGCAAAGGACTGGAAGGTTTGATTGGGTAAGTGAGAAGGCATGTGCCTTATGGAACATATCATGAAAAAGACTCTTGTGAATTTATCTCATATTATCATTGTGCAAATGAAGGAGACTATCAGAAAGGCTAAGGCTTGCTTACCTTATGGAATGATGTTAACCCTGCTATTCAAGTCCCAAAAAATAAATTTGGAAGGTGAGGATGGAGTTGATTTGCACCATACTGACATCTACACCTTCAAGTCACTAGAAAGAATGGGTTACATTCAAGTTGAAGGTGTTTGGAGAAAGAAAGGAACTAATATTTGGGCAATTGGTAGTTCAAGCAGTGAATAAGAAGAAGAAGAAAATGAAGAAACTGCTGGTACTGCTACTGCTGAAGCTGAAACCTCTACTGCACCTGCACCTGAACCAGAATCTCTCATTCCTGAACCTGCTACCACTTTTGAAGAGACTGATGCACCTTTCCCTGAATTTGATATGCCTACACCTGAGTTCATGACAGCTAATATACCTTTACCAGACTTCACTCCTGCAGCTTCACATCCTCCAAATATCCAAGGTCAAATTGAAGATCAGATGAAGACTTTGACTGATTCACTAACAGGGACTATCACTTCACTTTTTGGTGATCTAAAACAGTCAGTGGATAGTAGACTATCTCAATTGGAAGAACATGTTACAAGTTTGCAAGGAAAAGTTGAAGCAATAGAAACTTCGAGATCTGCACCTCAATTGGAACTTCAACCTATCCTAGACCTTATTTCTTCTAGTTTTGAAGCCATAAAGAAATCAGTTGATGCAACCTTAAATGAGTATAGAACTGAGTTGAATGAAGTCAGATGCACTATAGGAACAATTGCAGAAACAAGACAAATGGCAAATGACTACACACAAGGCATTGGAATTATCATATCAGAACTTGGAAGACTAAGAGGATCTGCTGAAGCTTTTGCTAATGTCCAAGCTTCTAAACTTTTGTCAATGCAAAAAAATTGGTGAAGTCAAAGAGGCTGTGAACAAGGTACCTACAAGCCTCAAGGACATGGAAAATCAACTTGGTGAAATCTGGATGGAGATTGTTTCACTCATGGCACTGTTAGGACTTTGGAGATCACTGTTAGGACTAGACCTTTATATGATCCTCCTCCTATTTCCTCTATGGGTCCTACCACTTCTCACCATCCTAGAGCACCTCCACCTCATGCATCTTTCAGTAGACCTCCTAGACCTGTTTCTTAGTATGGTGCAAGTATGCCTATCAATGTACCTAAGGAAGAATCTGATAGTGAGTAGGTCTTTGGTAATTTATGTACTTTTTGGAAACTTTTTGAAGATTGTGTAATGTTTAATGTACTGAATCTTTTAATGGAAATACAATGAATATTCTTTTGGACACATGTTTGTACTTCTTTTATTTTGTTAACACTCTCTAATATTTTTTAAATAGGATTCTCTCTCTAAATTGAGAAGGTTAAATTATCTCAAACAAATCTTAATACAATCTCAATCTACTTAAAATCTGAGCTTAATTGTATAACTTTTTTATTTGATGACAAAAAGGGGAGAACTATTATACAATAAAGTGCATGAAAGAAGAAACTTAATAGAATTGGAATAGAATTGCTAAAGTTAACTAGACAGGGGGAGCTTAATGAATATTGCATATCTTTTCTGCTAAAGTGTTCAAATAAATGATAAAGGGAGAGAAATTTCACATTGATTACAAATTTTATAAAAAGGGGGAGAAATACATGTTTAATTTGCTTCAATGATTACATTCTGCTCTCTACTAATTACATCTAACTGTCAATGCTTAATGTTGCTTAATACACACAAGCACTTATTCTCTGACGCTTACATTTTATAGAATTGGCTTTGTGTATAACTGTATAGCATACATTGATACTCATTTGAGAATACAGTTAATATTGTGATACGTCAAATAAGTGTAAATGCTTACTATGATATACATCTATACTTGTGAATAGAATAGATTTTATTATGCCCGGTGTTTTGGCATCATCAAAAAGTTGGAGATTGTTGACCCCTGAAGTGATTTGATGATAACAAAACATTGGAGCATGTATTTGGTTATCTAACAACTCTTCAAATGGTTAACAAGTTTTTGTAGGATGACTACTTTGACATATTTTTTAAACCCTACAACCTTTATTTCTTTGTGCTGAGTTGTAAGTAATTAGAATCTTGTAAAAAGAACCCAACAAAAAATTTCCCTATTTGAATCAAAGATAAAGGGTTGCTTCTACTAGTTTTCAAGCTTTAATTTCTCTTGATATTGTTGTAAGAAGATCTCAAGGAAGTCTTCAAAGTTTGGCATGTGAGTTCTGGAGAATATAAATTGGTCTGGCTGAAGAACCAATCTCGAGCCGACTGGATGGAGGAACCAACCGACTCTAGCACTGGCACAAAAAAGAAAATCTCTGGCACGCAGACCCAGCCGACTGGCACCAAGTCCCAGCCGACTCATCCAGAACTTGGTTGAAAATGTTCTGAGAACTTCAGGGATCCGAGCCGACTGGATTTCAGCCTAGCCGACTCGTCTAGAGTAAACTTTTTTCTCGACTGTGGAACCTAGCCAATTGGTATTCAACCCAGTCGACCCGAACCTGATCCGAGCCAACTCGAAGATGACCAAGCCGACTGGAATGTCGGGGTCTCTTCCCAATGGCTAGTTCCAGACTTCTGATTTTGAATCCCAAAAGTGCTCCAACGATAACCTGTCACTTCCCAACGGTCTACAATGTTCAAAATCAAAGGAAGGCAGTTGAAGTCTCTATAAATGAGGTATGAGAACATCCTTAGAGAGACTAATGAGTTGTTGAACATTTATTGAATATTTATTGAAGTAAGAAGAGAGAGCACTTAAGCTTTGAAGTCAGCCTTCAAGCCTTTACCAACTCTTATCAGAAGATTGAAGCAACTTTTGAGGAAAGCAAGGAAGCCATTGAAGTTCATTGAAGGGCATTCAATTGATCTTTACTAGAGCTGCATTGGCAACCACCAGACAACTTAGTTTGTCATTTCTGTTGCTTTTCATTCTACTCTTAGAATACTTAGGTTATTGGTGAACCCGATTGTAAAAACCAAATAGGTTTCTTTGGTGAGCCTACTTAAAACCAAAGTGTAGAGGTTCTAGGTGAGCCTGTAAAAACCTAGTGTTGGGTTTCTTTGGTGATCCCTTTCAAAACCAAAGTGTAGAGGTTGGGATTGTGAGCCTAAAAAATAATCCGACTGTATTCCGGTTTGGGGGATATAGTGGAAATTCCGAGTGGTGAACTTGGATAGTGGACGTAGGAGCTGGGTTGCTCCGAACCACTCTAAACTTGTTTTGTTTGTGTTGTGCTTTACTTACTTTTCAGCTTCCGCACTTAATTCTGATTAACACAATACTCAACCACTAAAAGGAATTACTTGTGCACATATTTGTAAGAAATTTTGTAATTCCCAATTCACCCCCCTCTTGGAAAAAGCCACCTGGGCAACAGTCTTCCTAGCTTCATAAAATGAATTTGGTAATGTCTCACCCTCGGGAAGTGCCTCCTTAAATAATTTAAGCAAAGCATCAAAAGCTTTGTTACTCCATCCATGAAGACATTTTAGTTGTCATAGCTTTAAAACAAAAGACAGCTTTGAAAATTTCTTGCAATTCAGATATAAATATATCTCGATCTCACTTAGTAGTCTATGAAACTTTAAAGCTTCCTCATGAGGCTCATCTTGGTCATTTGCATTTAAATTTGTATAGTCATCGCCCTCTAAATAAGGGACTCCACATACATCATGTATCAACTCTTGCATATCATCAATCTCTTCATCTTCCATATCAGTATCTTCATTGACATCAACATTATCACTTTCAATATTACCCACACCTTCACCATGTAAGGACCACTGAGTATATGATAGGACTATTCCATGAATCACAAGATCAGCCTCAACATCATCTCGATATTTATATCAAGTATTGTTACATTTGATACAAGGGCACCAAATTTTATCCCCTAGATCTGTGTGCTCGAATGCAAAGTCAATAAAATCTTTCACTCCATTTCTACACTCAAGAGATAATCTATTAGTAATCTGCATCCAGTTTTTACTTATTCCAGCCATACCGTACTATCAATTAAGAAAAAAAGGTAGGAAAACATTAACAAGTTGCAAAAGTATATTATCAACAAAACAATGAAATGGTTATTACTCATCCATGGCAAATAGAACCATATATACGAGAACACTAAAAAGAACACTTCAAGGCCTATCAAAGTAAATTTGCCAATAAAGTCCAACAAACATTTGAAGTTTAATTCATAATACTATATTATGGTCTTACAATTAATATAAACATAATAATAATTCTTAGGCTTTTTATAACATCGACTGTAGCTCATTGTTGGCCAAAAAATAAACATTAGTCATTGCAAAATTAAATCCACAAAGGCACAAACCATCCACTCCACTTACCAAGATAACAAGAAAACATTCTATAACCAAATTACTGGTATTAATTTGCAATTCATGGCCCCTACACCAAAATTTCAGCTCGGGAAAGTATCAAGTAGTTTGGCAAAAAGCAAAGCAAATAAAGTCAAATTATGCATAAGAATCAAATTGAAATCCATTTGATTTTCTTTAACTACAATATATGAAGATAAACTCTTTAAATAAAAACCTTCCCAAGCCCATGAACCATTCCAAAACTTTTCCTACTAACCAATTACGTTGACCACAAAATCCATAAAATCTGTTAGCCTTCATAACCCTTTTTTTTTTTAACAAAATCCATCTTAACCTTGGCTTAAACTAATTCTATGGCAGAAAAATAAACATGATGGCAGGAATATAACCCATTTTTTTTAATAACAGAACCCATCTTAACCTTGGCTTAAACTAATCCCATGGCAGAAAAATAAACATGATGGCAGGAAATAATATACAGGGGATTGAGGATGGGTGGAACCGGAACCCATTTTCTGAGACTTCTTTAGATAGTAGAGGGAGGAGCTCCTCCTCGATCGGGTGGAACTGGAACCCCAGTGGCACTCCAGAGTTCAATGATGACGACGACGATGATGCGATTCTACCCCGGCCCTCTGTTTCTCTCTCCCTAAGATCATGATCATCTAAGCCCCCCGCTCTATTTTTCTAAAAGATTTCCTCTCTCTCTCTTTTGGACCATAGACCCCCTCCCCCGGCAGGCCCCCCGCGGCCCTACCCGTCCCCACCGCCGCCGACAACCATTCCTCTGTTTCTTGGTTCCTTTTTTCTTTGCCATTACTTTATTTTGGACCAACGGCCCCCGCTCCCTCGAAAGCGCCCCCGTAGCCCCCCCTCCCCTGGCAGCACCCCCGCGGCCCCGCCCCTCCCCACTGCCGACCTCAACCCCCCTCCCCAGGCGACCCCCCTGCGGCTCTGCCCCTCCCCACTGCCGACCTCAACCCCCAAACTCAACCCCCAAACAACCCCGACGGCCCCCCACGAGGCCCCGCCCCTCCCCATTACCGATGTCGATGGCAGTTCTCGAGTTGAGTCTGAGGAGAAGGTCCCCTCATCGTCACCTCCGTCGACCCGCACCCACCCCCCCAGCACCATGATGATCTTCCCTCACTGGATCCATCAAAGAAACAAAAAAAAAAAAGCCTATCAACCAATGGAAACGAATTACTCACCTTCATCGCCACCACTGAAGATGATCTCCATCGCCTTCGCCGCCGCCACTGACGATGATCTCCACCGACGGGTTGCTGATCAACGTCGTCCTAGGGCTAGAAACAGAGAAAAGTAGGACAACCGGAAGAAAAAAAATGCAGGGATATTGAGATGTCATGAGAGTTTGCGGGCCGCGCCAAACGAAAAAAAAAAAAGTCCGGCCCATTCCCTACACCGAGCTTAGATAGCCCGATAGGAATAAAACTATTCTTCATGAAAAAATCATACATAGCACGAAAAAAAATTCAACCCATTTCCTACACCCAATCCAGACTCCATTGGAAATAATATTATTTTCCACAATTATCCCTCATCCATCGAAAAAAATCATGCATAAAAAATATTCGATCCATTCCCTACACCCAATCTAGATGGCCTATTGGGAATAAAATTATTCTCCACGATTATCCCTCATCTATCAAAAAAATCATACATAGCGCTCAAATTAAGATGGTCGCAGGAGTTTGCGGGCTGCGCCAAATGAAAAAAAAATCCTGCCCATTCCCTACGCCCAATCTAGATTGCCCATTGGGAATAAAATTATTTTCCTAAAAAAATTTGACCCATTCCCTACGCCCAATCTAGATCCCGTTGGGAATAAAATTATTTCCCACAATTATCCCTCATCCATCGCAAAAAATCATACATAGTGCCAAAGGAAAAAAAATTCAGTCCATTCCCTATGCCCAATATAGACGGTCTATTGGGAATAAAATTATTCCCCATGATTATCCCTCATCCGTCGAAAAAAATCATACATAGTGCTAAACAAAAAAAAAATTCAGCTCATTCCCTATATCCAATCCAGACGGCCCATTGGGAATAAAATTATTTTCCATAATTATTCCTCATCCGTCAAAAAAATCAAACATAGTGCCAAACGAAAAAAAATTCGATCCATTCCCTATGCCCAATCCAGACAGCTTGTTGAGAATAATATTATTCCCCATGATTATCCCTCATCCATCAGAAAAAATCATACATAGCGCTCAAATTGAGATGGTCGTGGGAGTAGTTTGCGGGCTGCACCAAACGAAAAAAAAATCCGGCCCATTCCCTATGCCCAATCCAGATTGCCCATTAGGAATAAAATTATTCCCATGATTATCTCTCATCCGTCAAAAAAAATCATACATAGTGAAAAAAGAATTTGGTCCATTCCCTACACCCAATCCAGACCCCGTTGGGAATAAAATTATTCCCCACAATTATCCCTCATCCGTTGAAAAAAATCATACATAGCTCCAAAGGAAAAAAAATTCAGTCCACTCCCTACAACCAATCTAGACAGCCCATTGGGAATAAAATTATTCTCCACGATTATCCCTCATCCGTCGGAAAAAATCATACACAGCGCCAAATGAAAAAAAAAAAATCAGCCCATTCCTTACGCCCAATCCAGATGGCCTGTTGAGAATAAAATTATTCCCCACAATTATCTCTCATCCGTTGAAAAAAATTATGCATAGTACCAAACGAAAAAAAAACTCGGCCCATTCCCTATGCCCAATCCAGATGGCCCATTGGAAATAAAAGTATTTTCCATGATTATCTCTCATCCGTCAGAAAAAATCATATATAAGAATATATTCCAAACAAACAAAAGTATTTGTCGGAAAAAAATACTTTTACCTACGTATAATTTATTATCCGTAGGGAATAATTGTTGCAAATACCCCTTTTTTCTTGTAGTGAGCAAGTTTCAGCACTGCACAATCAAGTGTCGACTCATGAAGAAGTTCAAGTGTCGACTCAAGGCCTGAGAACAAGAAAAATATAGAACTGTGAAAATCCAAAATTTTATCTTGAGCTGACTCAAGTGTCGACTCACCAGATTCAAGATCGACTCATAAACAAACTCAAGTATTGACTCACCAAATTCAAGTGTCGACACTTGGAGTAATGGATAGTTTTTTAGAAGTACAGAATTGATTCCAACTTGCTTCAAATGGCTAGTTTTTCATCTCCAACGGTCATAAATAGTTATCTATGGTTTGAAGAGCTATATAAACACCAACAATCAAGTAGGAAGCAATCCTTTGGTGAGATTATTGAATATCCTTCAAGGATTCAAGAGTTAAGTGGTTCAAGCCTTCAAGCTTCTAAAGATAAGAGAGTTAATCCAAGTTCATCTTCATCAACATTCAAAGGCTTCAATACCTTGAAGACAAGTTCTTTATCAACAATCAAGGACTTCAAAGAGATATTTATTTTGTTTAAGAAAGCTTTTATTATATTCTTTTCATATTGTGCTTACTTTGTTTATCAAGATTTTTGGTAAGCCTTGGAAAACCAAAGCGGTTTGTTGGTGAGCCTTGTGTAAAAACCAATAAAGTTATTGGGAAGCCTAAGTTACAAAACCAACAAGATTTTTGGTTAGCCATGAAAACCAAGAGGTTGTTGGTTAGCCTAAGTTAGAAAACCAACAAGGATTTTGACTTGTGAGCCTGGTGAAAATAAGTTGCTTTGATTTGTGAGCCCGAAAAACTAATCGGCTATAATCTTGGTTGATTATAGTGAATTCCCAAGGAAAACTTGAAGAGTGGATGTAGGTGCCTTGGAATGCATCAAACCATTATATATTCATGTATTTGTGATTGCTCTTATTCATTACTTATTTACTCTTGCATTTACTTTGTTAATTTCGTTGTATATTTTTATTAAGCACACAAACACTTTGGCAAAATATAAGCATTTGATTTGAATTGGCACATACTTGTTTTATATCCATTGAAATAGTTCAAATAACTTTTAAAACCCAATTCACTCCCATCTTAGGTTACATCATCACTGGGCAACAATAATTGTTTTCATGTGAGAAAGAGTTTGCATGCTTTTTCAACTTTCTATTTTCAGATATTATCAACTTATAATCATGCATTAACTCATTAAATGCAGTTCTTAATTCATCAAAAGTATAATCAACTTCAAGATCAAAATTTATCTCTTCTTCATGTTGTGCCATGAAGCAAAGATTTGCGACTTCAGTTTGTTCTTCATCTGAGCTGGAGTCCTCACTATCACTCCAAGTCGCCATTATTGCTTTCTTTCTAAGCTTCTTTCTTGATTTCTTTAAGAAAGGGCAGTCATACTTGTAATGTCCAGGCTTCTTGCATTCGAAGCAAATAGGACCTCCTTCTCCTTGTCCTTTTTCTTTCACCTTTTTTTCCCTTTTCCTTACTTGGTTGGAACTTTTTCTTGTAAAGGAATTTCTTTCTTCTCATGAATTTTTTAAATTTTCTTGCTAATAGTGCTTCATCACCCTCATTCTCTTCTTCTTCTTCTGATTCTTCATTTGAAAACTCTTCTTGTGTTATACACTTGAAAGCTATAGTCTTCTTCTTCTTGTCCATATCCATTGCTTTTTGCTTCAAGTTCAACTAATAAATCATGAGTGAACCTACTAGTTGCTTCAATGGAAGTTTCTCAACATCTTTGGCTTCTTGTATGGCGGTCACTTTTGGATCACAAGATGTTGGTAGAGACCTGAGAATTTTGTTAACAAGATCGGCATTAGACATAATTTTACTTAGGCTTTTCATGCCATTTATAATATTAGTGAACCTAGTGTACATATCAGTAATTGATTCATTAGGTTCCATGCGAAACATCTCATAAGTATGCACATGCATGTTAACCTTAGTATTTTTCACTTGATCGGTACCCTCATGAGTAACCTCAAATGTGTCCCATATTTCTTTAGCTGAGGTGCATATGGAGATCCTGTTGAATTCACTATGATCCAATGCATAATAAAGGAGATTCATTGCTTTTGCATTGATCTCAGATTATTTAATATCATTTTCATCCCAATCCTCTTCAAGCTTTGGGATGGAAACACCATTAACCACAACTGATGGAATATGAGAACCTTTATCCACTACTTTTCATAAATTATAATCTACAGAATACATGTAAATTCTCATTCTAGTTTTTCTATATGTATAGTTAGTGCCATTAAAATAAGGTGGTCTATTTAAGGCTTGTCCCTCAACTACACTAGTACTAAGGGGGCTGCCATAGATCTTTACTCAAGGCGGTTAGACCTATATACTGAGAACGTGGCTCTGATACCACTTTTGCCCAGTAAGCAACCCAAGAGAAGGGGTGAATTGAGTTTTTAAAAACTATTTGCAAGTAAGTGTGTCAAATCAATAATCAATACAAATGCTAGTGAGGTGCAAGTTTTGTGTGCTCTTAAAGAGTATGTAGCGAAAATTTAAATTGCAATGAAAGACAAGAGCAAATAGAGAGAAACAATCAATCATAAATACAAAACAAGTATAGTAGTTTGGTGCTCTCAAATGCACCTATATCCACTCTCCAAGATCCACTCAGGAATTCACTATAATCACTCACAATTATAGTCGATTAGTTTTCCAGGCTTACTAATCAAAATATCTTTTGGTTTTCACAAGGCTCACCAAAAAAAACCTCTTGGTTTTCAAAGGCTAACCAAAAACCTTCTTGATTTTTAACTAGGCTAACAAAAATCTCCTTGGTTTTCAACTAGGCTCACCAAAAACCTTGATACAACACAGTATGAAATGAAGTAAAGAAT
The DNA here is from genome assembly GCA_021397845.1 of Areca catechu. Lineage (NCBI taxonomy): Eukaryota > Viridiplantae > Streptophyta > Magnoliopsida > Arecales > Arecaceae > Areca > Areca catechu. The sequence continues at coordinate 78,725,620 of CM038050.1, forward strand.
ACAAGAAAAGCTTTCTAATAAAAAGCTATTATCTCTTTGAAGCTTGATGAAGATGCTTGTCTTCAATTCGATGAAGTCTCAATCAATGCTCAAAAGGTTGGACTTGAATGCTCTTAATTTCTTTGAATGCTTGAAGGCTTCTTTAGCTTAGAAGTAGTTTCTCTTAATGAATATGTGAGTGAATGAGCTTTCTTTTGTTCCTTTTTCACTTCTCTCTTCTTTCTTGTTATTTTTTGTTGTGTTCTATTTGAATTTAATCTACTTAAGTATCATCCCAAGACTTAAAAGATAGTTTATGACCATTAGACATGAAAAACTAGCTGTTGGGGGTGAAAGGGATGAGTTTTGCATTTGAAAAAATTAGTCGTTACTGTCCCCAGAACTCCAAGTGTCGATACTTCAATCCTGTGAGTCGACACTTAGGGTCGACACTTAAGTCCCATTAGTTGACACCTAGTTCAAAATTCAGCTTTGAGGCTCTCTAGAAATCTCAGGTGAGTCGACATTTTATCTGGTAAGTCGAAACTTGAGGTGAGTCTTGAATTTCAGCATGTTCTGTAAAAAAATTATCTCAAACTTTGAATCGATCCTTGAATCGACACCTTGAGTCGACACTTGAATGGCATGAGTCGATACTTTAAGTGTGCCATCTGAAACTTCTTTCTGCGTGCCGGCTTGAGTCGACACTTGTACTGTATGAGTCGACACACTTGACACTTTGAGTCGACACTTGCTGAAACTTCTTCAAAAATGATTGAAACTCTGCTGAATCCTTTTTCAACTTGACTCTTTAATTCCTTTCAAACAAATCTTAGATACTTAAGTCTATTAAACATTGATGTTTCATCCATAGAAAAGGCTTCTTCAATCATTTGACAAATAATTCAATTTAACTAATTTGATGAGTACCTTTTCCTTGATAAAAATATACTTTAGCAAATTGTTAGAACTCAATTAAACTTAAGTATTTTGTTAATCATCAAAATCAATAACGGAGTCATGACCTCGGCTGGGAACTGACCTCGACAGGAGGGCTCGCCTTGGCAGCATGAGCATGACCCCGGCCGGGAGCTGGCCTCAGACGGGGGGCTTGTCCTATGAGCACGACCCTGGTTGGGAGCTAACCTAATGCTTAACTGGGTGCATCGCAGCACTGAGCCGCTTCATTTCGTGTTCCGTCAAACGCTGCCAGCCATTCTTCAAGGTGCTATGGAAGATGAACAATTTTACTTGGATGGAAGATTGTGGGAGGTGTTTGAGGGATTGAAGAAGCTCATCGCTTCACCACCACTACTATCCAAGCTAGAGCCTAGAGAAGAGCTCCTCCTGTACCTAGCGGTTTCACCCAAAGTGATTAGCTCAATGCTGGTCCGCACTGATAAAGACAGCTCTTAATGGCTAGTTTAGTACACCAGCAAGCTGCTCCATGATATGGAAACTAGGTATACCCGATCCAAGAAGATCATTTTTGCACTAATAATGTCTGCGCAGCACCTCAAGCCCTACTTCCAAGCGTACCCCATCGTTGTCCTCACAGATCAGCCTATAAGGGCTATCCTAAGCTGCCCTGATACTTCAGGGTGCCTAGCCAAGTGGGCTTTGAAACTCAACGAGTTCGACATCACCTATCGCTCGCGACCGGTGCAGAAGACCCAGATCCTAGCCGACTTTCTGGTGGAATGCACCTAAGCAGATGAAAACCCGAAGGTGGAGGGCTGGCAAGCCAAGCCTAGGCCAAACCCAACCCCAAAAGAGATGATGTGGATATTTCATGTCGATGGTGCATCCAACACCGGAGAGAGTGGAGCCAACCTCATCCTTGCCAACCCTAACGGTGTCATCACAGAGTATGCATTAAGGTTCCTATTCAAAGTGACCAATAACCAAGCTGAGTATGAGGCACTCTTCGCAGGGCTAAAAGTGTCCCGCGAGCTAGGTGTCAAGAGGCTAAAGGTCTTCACTAACTCCCAGCTTGTGGTGGGCCAAGTCTCCAGCGAGTACGAGGCTCGGGATCCCATGATGGTGAAGTACTTGGATAAGGTGCACTTGTACATGGCAAACCTCCAGCACTTTGGAATTTCCCACATTTCTCGAGCAGAGAATGCCTGAGCTGATGTCCTCTCCAGACTGGCTACCTTGCCAGAGTCATTGCTAGGATGTACCTTTGTCAAGTATCTCGAGGCCCCCAGCTACAAGTGTGTAGTCGAAGTCTAGCAAGTCACCTCTAAAGCTAGCTAGATGGACCCATACATCAAGTATATCACCACTGGTGCCCAACCTGAAGATCGAAAGGAAGCCAGCCTACTCAAGAAGAAGGCCATGCATTATGTGATGATGGACGAGTAGCTGTACCGGAGGTCCTGCTCTTACCCCCTGCTAAAGTTCCTAAAGCCTCAAAAGCCGTTTACGTGCTCCAAGAAATACATGAAGGCATTTGTGGCAATCATGTGGGGGGCAAGACCTTGGCCTACAAGGCAATCCGGCAAGGATATTTTTAGGAGATGATGCGAGAAGATGCTGCCGACTTTGTGAGGAAGTGTGACCGGTGTCAACGTCACGCCTACATCCAGCGGTAGCCGGCAGCCCCACTCTTCCAGTTATCAGCTCCGTGGCCATTCGCCCAATGGAAAATGGACATCTTAGGTCCCTTCCTTATTGCATCCGGTCAACAAAAATTTCTGATTGTGACCATCGACTACTTCACTAAGTAGGTCGAGGCCGAATCTCTAGCCTGAATAACAGAGACGAAGATCCGGTCCTTCTTTTGGAAGACTGTAATATGTCGATTTGGCCTCCCGCACTCAATCATCACCGATAATAGGAGGCAGTTCGACAACCAGGCTTTCGAGGAGTTCTGCACCGACCTCGGCATCCACCATCATTTCACTTCGGTAGCTCACCCTCAGACCAACGGTGAGGTCGAGGTGACTAACTGAACCATCTTGCAAGGGCTCCGCACGAGGCTAGATGAAGCCAAGGGTCGATGGGCCGAAGAATTGCCTAGTGTGTTGTGGGCCTACCACACTACACCCCACATGGCTATCGACGAGATGCCTTTCAACATGGTCTTCGGCACTGAAGCCATAATTTCAATGGAACTTGGCCTACCCATACTGCGGGTGGAGCAATATGATGAAGCCGCGAATCCGACCCATCTCCTCCTCAACCTAGATCTGCTGGATAAGACAAGAGACAAGGCCCAACTCCAGATGGTGGCCTACCGACAGCGAGTGGTGCGGTATTACAATTCCTGCATGAGGCCTAAGGTGTTCCACCCAAGCGACCTCATCCTCAAGCGGGTAGAGCATCCCAATCGAGAGAGTGCAGGAAACTCTTCCAGAATTGGGAAGGCCCCTACAAGATGGTTGAGGCCCTGCCAAGAGGAGTCTACTTCCTGCCATATACCGCTTGACTCGTAGCTTGGAAAATCAAGAAGTCTCTCTGCCTTGTTCACAGTCCGGATATGTCAGCCGGAAAATCCCAGAAGTCCCACCATCTATCGCTTGACTTATAGCCTGGCAAATCAAGAAGTCTCTTCGCCTTACTCACAGTCCGGATATGTCAGTCGGGATCTCCAAAAGCCTCACCATCTATCACTTGACTTACAATTCGGCACATTCGATCCAGGAAACTTACGAAGCCTCGCGCTCAACCGCCTCGCTTACATTCCAGAGATGTCAGTCAGGAGACTCCAGAAGTCCAGCCATCTACTACTTGACTCACAGCATGGCCAATCAAATCCAAGAGCCATAGAAGCTTCGAAGATCTAATGCTTAGTCGCCTCGCTTATAGTCCGGGGATGTCAGTTGGGAGACCCCTAAAATTTCACCATCTGCTGCTTGACTCATAGCTTGGTAGGACAAGAAGATCCAAGAGTCCTGCACCCAGGTTTGCACGGTTTCAAGACCGGAAGGGTGAAGGTGAAGTGTCCTTGGGAGCCTTCATACCGATCCTAAGGCCTAAGAGAAAATCTAAAGTCACTAGGGCCTAGGGAAGGCTCCCACACAGGAATTGAAAGGAAAAGGAGAGTAAGACCATACTAAGTTTGTTGGTCTAATCAGCTTGTTTCCTCACAACAAAAATGAATCCCTCGTACACTTTGAAGAAGTTCCTGGAAGTACTTTAAAAAAAAAAAAAGGAGAGAAAGAAGAACTAAGTGAGGAACAACAATTATAAAAGAAGGATGTCTTCATTACTGAAATTCTTTTTACACCTTATGAAGGCTCCTAACAAGCCGAGGGACCTTCCAAAATCTAAGTACAAAAGCAAAAAGGAGCAAAATCTATACATCGGTTGCTGGCTCCTTCCCAGGCTGGCGAGTGACTTCGACTGGCCAAGGGGCATCCTGGGCGGCCCTGGATCCAGCCTCGACTTCGGTCTCCTCCAGCTCTGGCTCCGATTCCACCTCGATCGCAGGCATGCCTAGCTGCCCGGGAAACAGGAGAGAAGGTTGAATGTTGTCCAGCCCCTTCAGCCCATAAAAGTGCACGGCCTTATTTTTAAAGTCCCTGAATCTCTGGTGGAAGGAGTCTAGGATGGCCTCGACGACTTTGTTCTTGAAGGCTTCGGATGCCATGAATTTGGGGATGGCCTCGACGGCTTCTTTCTTGTCCAACTCCATCAGTGCGATGGCCGCCGTCGCCTTCTTAGCCACTGCCACTGCTCGGGTCGCCTCCTCCTCTAGCTGAGCTTGGAGGGTCTACACCCTCCCTTCCAGGCGGGCCACCTCTGCAACAGAAGTAGCCACCTCTTCAGCTTGGCGAGAGCTGGCGCCCTTCTCCTTAGTCAGGGTTGCCTCAAGCTCAGCCGCCCTCTTCTCCAGCTCCGCTACCCTGGCTTGGGCGCTAGCTAGCTAGACTTCCATCTCCCGGGCCCGATGGGTCTGACTCGAGCCTCATCCCTTTCTCGACGGAGGCGGGCCTCACACCTCTGTAGCACTCGGCAGGCATCCCGCAGGAGTTGGACATCGGTTACCACCTGCACAAGAAAATAACAGATAAGCAAGCGAAAACATGGAGCAAACGGGTAAGGAACCAGCCAAGAGAACTTCCCAAGCTCCCTGATTCCATCTTCATCTTGTCTTCGCATCTAAATTCTTTCCTTTCACCCTCTAAGCGAAGAGTTCCCAAACTCTCCATCATAAAAGTTGTGTTCCCCTTGATCGTTTTCGTTTGACTTGATCGTCGGAGAGTCTCCATCAAAATTCCCAGCCCGGGTCTCCTCTTTTTTGCAGAACAGTCGGACCAAGGAGTCAACCGATAAGGAGAGGAACGAGCGCTCCCCACGGGAGCCCAATGCATTGGTGACATGCCGGAGCTATAGGCCACGGACAATCTTGGTGGCAACACATTCCAATGCTTTTTTTTTTTTTTTTGTAAAATATTTTTTTATCTAGGTTTATTTTGGTTAGAGTATGATTTTTTGCATGCAAATGTATGAAATTCTGCGTCGGGTTCGGAGTTTGGATTGAATCAGGATCCACCAACCCGGTGGTGGGGCATTTCCGTCATTCAAAACGTTAAACCCCGGAGCGAACGGCCTTGGAATCGGATATTTTCGTAATTTAACCCTTGAGAGGGAGAAATTTCTTCCGTAAAAGGGTCGGAAGCGACTCGAGGGCGCTTCCAGTCGCTCCACCCGTCTAGCGAGCGAGAGAAGGGCGAGAGCGATGGCGGCGGTGAGGTCTGGCTTCCGGCGGCTGTTCTCCGTCTCCGCCTTCTCTCCTCCTCCTTCCGCCGCGCCCCGTCCGGCGGCCGAGCCTTCTACCAATCTCTTCGTCTCCGGTGAGTCCTTAATCCGATGTTCTCTCGTTCCATGTGGTCCGTGTTTCGGTTCTAGGGTTTTTATATGCCCGACTCCCACTGATATTAGATTCAGAAAGCTTTAACTTTGTGATTAATTTTCGTTCTTGTTAGTAAAATAGATTTCTTATTTTACTCTTTTTGGAGTTAAGTTTTTCTTCTTCTTGTTGTATTGCTCTTGATAGATGTTAGCTTCTTCTTTTTTCCCCTTTCTTGAAAAAATCAGAATAAAGATTAGTTTTTTAATAATTCAGTACTCAATAAAATGAGTATTTCGGTCAATACAATAAAACTTCTTGTCGAATGTTCTGATCTGCCTAATAGCTGAAAATGATAGTGTCGTACTCTGTCCTGGATTGGCTGCGCATAGTGGGAGATCTCTGATGGTTTGACTCTTTTGGTAATTCATTGCCTCTCTCAGGGAGAATATGAACAGAATACAAAATTATTTGATAATGATGGTCATGTTAGTTCCTCCAAAAATCATGTCAGATGCTAGTATAAGGTTGCATAGCTACGATCATGTTAAATAAGTGTTGTTTCTTACAAGCATTGGGGTTATAAATTGTCAAATCAAGGCCGGCATTGTGGGATCGTTGCAAAAAGCAGATGAAATTAAATGTTTTGCAAGAAAAGGATAGCTAGTCCAGAAGCAAAATTGCATATAGATGGTATTCCCTGGAGAAGTAACAGGAAATTCAGGATGTCATTTTCTAATGGATAATAACTGCAGAATTCTTCTTTATATTGGATGAGGAGCTGCCCAGAAAGAGATACTGTGCAGAGCTGACCGGTTCTCTAGATGAGAATTTTATTTTTTTTCCTGATAATGATATAAGAAAAATCCAAATTTTACATGATGGTGCGGTCGTTGTTTTCATGACGGTGGCCAACTATGATATAAAAATTTTAGTTGATAATGAAAGCTCTATCGACATCTTGTTTTATGATGCCTTACAGAAAATGAAACTATTAACTGAAAGGCTGAAAAAGATAAATACTTCACTCATCGGGTTCTTCAAAACTCGATTGTAATAAAAGGAGAGATCTTCTTACAAGTGATTGCAGGTCAACCACCTAAGCAAGCAATAGTTGAGCTAAATTTTCTAGTGGCCCAGGTATCATCAGCTTATGATATTATTCTCAGATCACTAGGGTTAAATCTCTGAAGATGGTAGTCTTCACCTACCACTTGCTCGTCTATTTCCTAACCAAGCATGAAGTTGCAAAAATCAGAGAAGATCAAATGCTTGCAAAATAGTATTTTCTTGCAATTGTTAAGACAAGAACATATTGGGACCCCACAGGTAGACGAGCTGGATGCCAAGGAAGATATCATCGATAGAGGGGAGCATGCTGAGCAGTTCATGCGCATCCTTTTAGAAGATGATGCAAATAAGACTGTTCAAATCGGATCCCTTCTAGCACCTAAAGTCAGAGAGTGGTTGATTTTATTTCTTCAAATAAATATCGATGCCTTTACTTGGACAGCTACCGATATGCCAGGTATACCTCTTGATGTCATCGTCCATAAACTTAGTATGTACCTTCTTTATCCTCCTATCAGATAAAAGAAAAAAAGTTTTGTTCTAAAAAAGTAAAAAGCTATTAAAGAGAAAGTGGACAAGCTTGTAAAAACAGGCTTCGTTAGAGAATTTCATTATCCTGATTAGATAGCTAATGTGGTTATGGTCAAAAAATGGCAAGTGGAGAATCTGTATCGGCCATATTGATCTTAACAAAACTTGTCCAAAAGATAGCTATCCCTTGCTAAGAATTGATCAACTAGTTGATACCACTTTCGAACATGAATTAATAAGCTTTATGGATGTTTTTTTAGGATATAATTAGATCCGAATGATAGAAAAGGATAAAGAAAAAATGACTTTCGTGACAGAAAGAGAGATTTACTGTATAAAATGATGTCTTTTAGGTTAAAGAATGCTGAAACCATTTACTAGCATCTGGTCAAAAGAGTCTTCAGAAACTAAATAGGAAGAAACATGAAAGCCTATGTAGATAATATACTCGTCAAGAGTATAAAAAGTGATCATCATATAGCCGATTTAGAAGAAATCTTCAATGAATTAAGGCGATATCATATAAAGCTCAATCCTAATAAGTATGCATTCGGTGTTACATCAAGAAAGTTCTTGGACTTCATGATGACTCAAAGGAATCGAGGCCAATTGGTAGGGACACCAAGACCAAGACCAAGACTCAAGGACCCATCTGGATCACAAAACAAAACGAATAGGACCTGCATCTTGACCGCCAAGCCAACTCAAGACAGTCAAATAGAATTCTAGGTGCCGGAAAATTTCCAGAATTTTCTTGCTTCATTTTTGCAATTTTAAAATATGGGAAATCCTTGAAAATCCGTTGTAACAAATTCCCCGCCACTTCTTAGGATTAGTTATATTTTGCAACTAATCCTTGGATTAGTTAGTGGTTAGTTGAGTTTGTAACTAATCATTAGATTAGTTACGTTGTAAACCCGTTCTGGAACCCTCTGTCCGAATCCTATAAATAAGGCTATGGTTTGTAAGAAAAAGGAGTCAGAGAATATAATACAAATGAAAGGTTCTTCTTCTCTAATTGATTTTTTTCGACTGCCTTCGTTACTATTGTAACGTCGAGGAGCGCGAGGCTCAGCCACTGCCTTCGTCGCCACCGGCGACGTCGAGGGGTGCGAGGCCCCAGCTATCCCACTGTTCTTCCGTTTCACGCCGTCTCCATCTTCTCCAAAGTGCCAAGCCGTCCCTCTGCCCTCTCCGCAAAGGAGAAGAGCTCCCATTCGTAAGCCCGTTCTCCTAAACTTCTCTTATCCGAACCCTTAGCCCCGAGATCCCGTCGTCGGACTTTTCTCTCATCGGTCTGACACCACTGCAAGCCCAACCGCCATCACCGCTGTTTCTCTTCCACGATCGATTGCATCTTCCTTCCACCGTTGCTTCTTCTTCCCACGATCATCTTCTTAATCTCCGTCAAGTCTTCCTTCCACGACCTTCCCAGTCTCCGTCGACTGACTGCATCGTCTCCGTCTTCCCCGAGCATCGCTCCATCATCACCGAGAAGCCCCTGTTCACAAGTCCAAAGAAGCTCCCGTTCTTCTCGGCGTTCTTCCAGACGACCTCGAGCCGCCTGACTTGCCCCCCTCCGGCCCGTCCGTCATCGGACCTCCTTCCTCCGGTCCGCCCCGACGCTGTCTTCACCTCCAAGCCTCTGCCCCACAAAGCTTCAAGCTCACTACCCTGTTCCACGAAGCGTTCGGCTGTTGCTATGAAGAAGACTCGTCGAGCTGCTGTTGAAAGAAGACAGGAATAGCTATTCCAGCTATTCCTTCTATTCCGTACTTATCCCAGATTTATTACATGTTGGAATAAGCCCCGTTTACTTTAATTTGGGTTGTGTTTTTTGGCTTTGATTGTCTTGCTTAGGCTAATCCGAGGTTAATTGTGTTAGGTCCTTTTCGATACCGAGCCTTGAAGGGATCCTAGCCATCAACCCGTGCTCCTGATGCCTGTTGTTGGACGACTGATTGTTGATCACCCAGGCTGCATCTTCCAAGGTTAAGTGATCTCATCACAGGAAAATAGCTATTACTGTCATAAGGTCCTATCTCTCTTTACTTGCTTTAGATTTGAAGTTTTGAAATGCGTGCATGTCCTTGATCAAGGATTTCTCAATCTCTGAGTCCTGGTTCTTTGTTATTTTATTGAGTCTAGCATAAGGGAATGCATGATCTAAGATCTACCCTATTTGAATGTTCTCCAGAATCTGTGTTTATTATAAGCATCGGTACTCGTCTAGATTCTTACGGTAATTTTCATGCATGCCGTCCCCCATCACCCTTTCTTAGGTATCAGAGCGTAGTTCCACATTATTCTTGGTATCAAAGCACAGTTAGGACATGCATTTTGTTTAGCTCACTCATTTTTTTTCTACAGCATTTTGTTAGCTGAAATCCTGTTCATAATTAGTTCTTTGCATAGTTAGTTCTACTGCATTTCTTTATTTCAGTTGTTTTATCGCAAGCATACAAAAAAGGAAAAAATATATATATCTGTGTTTCAAATCTGTTTTCTTAGTTTGCATTAGGATCATGGAGTGTGCATTTCATATTTTGCATTAAGCTGCTTAAGGACGGCAATATCATAATATAAGGGAAGGACTTCATTACCTTTCCTTAGTCCAAAACAACCACCCTGCATTACGGATCCAAGCTTCTAATTAAAATCCAGTAGAAACATACTTTTGCTCTAGAGAGCTTAGGGACACCAACTGGTCGAGTCAAGACTAAGTATCTATTCATGGCATCAGCCCATTCTGTGTGTGCTGCTGCTCTTGGTATCTAGGCTTGGTGATTCAGGGCTAGTGAATTGGTTCGTCTACCTGGCTAATCCCAGATTGGTGTCTAAGGTTGGCGATCAGGGACCTCCACTCCCCTACACCTACCTGGCCAAGAACAGAGTTACTATAAACTGGTTTGCCACCTTGACTTAGGTAACTGGTTGAGATTCTAGGTCTAGTAAATCGTAAACGATTTTGCTTGCTTGAATCATGTCCACTAGAGCAGGAATCTCATATCAGCCCGAGTCATCCATGGACAACCCGCAAGAAGCCCTATTAAAAACCATGTCAGAACACTTTGCCCAAATATCTGCTCAATTGTCTACCCAATTGATCAGGTTAAACCAATGTGAGGCACGACTTGATTCCATGGAGAGAACCCCTAGGCCACCATTTGAATATAAACCTGAGACTCCATTTTCTCCAATGACCAAATCAAAGGAAAGGTCCATTTGGCGCACCGAACCTTATACCCCCACTTTTAATGGAAGCCTAGATTCTGAGGTGTATATCGATTGGGAAGAACAAATGGATCAGTATTTTGAGCGCACTAAGATATCGGAATTAGGACAGGTTAGGTTGGCCAAAACCAAGTTCACCCAACATGCTAGGTCGCATTGGTATGTTATTGAGTGTCAATGTTATCACAAAGGAGAGGAAATAAGTATTTGGAGAGACATGAGAAGTAAGTTGAGAGATAAGTACCTAGGTAGATTCTATAAACAAAGACTTTTAGATCGATGGTACCGACTGAGACAGGATGATAGGGCAGTGTCTGAGTATATCAAGGAATTCCAGGAGCTTGTCAGGAGATGTAACACCATTGAATCTAAGTCTGAGACCATAGCTAGATTTCGAGATGGTCTACGTAGGGATATCCAGCGGGAACTTATCCATTGGAAGATTTATAGCCTGGAAGAAGCCAATGACACTGCTAGGGAATTTGAGTTATATCAAAGAAAATTCATAAACTACCAAGTTAAGCCCAGCAGGGTTAGTACCTTTGAACCCAAACCCAATCCTAGTCAACTTCCCTTAGACCAACCAACTTCTACTGTCCCATTAGTTCATATGAATGATAGGAACAAGAACCCTGAAGTACAAATTGAGTGCACTAATATTCAAGACTTAGGGTATCCTCGGATTGAAGAGCTAGGGAAGGAAGAGGACAAGTCTGAGCACATTGAGAAAATGTATAAGGCCAACATGAGTTTATTAGATGAGTATGAAGGAGAAGATTTCAACTCTAGTACCTTACTTGAGGAAGTTCATGTAGAAGATAAGATTGTTGAGCCTAGTCTGGAAACACCATGGCGACAAGAAATTAGTGAGGACCTGGTTCCCGTAAATCAATGCCCTCAGGAAGAACCCACTCTTTTAGCCTCAATCCAAGACCTAATTCAGCCCCCTTGTAAAAAGCTCATTCTTGTTGATAACCTTTTTCTGGAATTAAGCCTTCCTTGCATGAAAAATCTATACTTTGACCAAATTCTCCATTCATCAATTTGACCTTATGACACCCATAGCTCAATATTCTAATCTTAAGGTCTCCGCAAGTCACCAAGATATGTTCCCTAAGCCCAATAAATTGTCACAAAATTTCGATTTTCTGTCACACCCTAAGGCTTCCAATGCTTCCCAAACTTGCAAACTACACTATATTGAGATTTTTCGGTTGCACCAATTCTTTGAGTATGTTAGGTTTGCGACCTACTTTTGGAAGACCTTATGGCATTTGTTAGATATCCATTGTAAATTCTCAAGTGCACACTGGACTAGGATCAAACCTAGAGGGTTTATAGTCTGTTAGGTTTAGGTCCTAGAGAGTCCAATAAAATTTTTTTCCTCAATAGGAATGCATAGTTAAGTCTGCATTTTGCATCATATTAAAATTTGCATTAAGTACAAATTTTAAAATAATTTGGCTGATTCCCGAAAGAGAGCCCTTTCAAGATTGTCCATGGGTACCAATCCAATAAACCACTTGATCTGATTCTCCTGCCATTCCATGCTAGAGTTCCGAATCAACCGAATCTTTTGCATAGCATGTTAGAAATTTGCATAAGGAAATCATCCAAAAAAAGATCAAAATGAGTAACGATGCTTATAAAAGACAAGCTGATTCTAGAAAATGTTTCAAAGAATTTTCTGTAGGGGATTTTGTCATGATAAGACTCAGACCTGAACGGTTTCTTCCTGGAACCGTCAAGAAACTGCATTCCCGAAGTACTGGACCCTATAAAATTATTAAGAAAATTGGACCTAATGCCTATGTGCTCGAGTTATCCCCTGCTTTAGGTATTAGCTCCACTTTCAATGTTTCTGATCTAACTGAGTACAGGGAACCGGCAGTAATTCCTAGTGAGGCATTCGGGCTTGACCCTTTTCTTGAGAGAGCCTACCCTGGAGTGCCCACAAAAATGGTCTAAGCGAAGAGAGAAGATCGAGCGAATCCTGGATGATCAAGCTGTCAGTAATCGACGAAATGGCTATCAGCTCTACTTGGTAAAATGGCAAGGTCATCCTGAATCAAAGGACTCATGGATTACCAGAGAGGACCTGCAACGCATTGATCCGGATCTCTTGGAAGAGTATCAAAGCCAAACAAACATTTACTCAGCGGGGTTGAGTTATTTCCCATCCCAGGAGAAATGGTGGGGACACCAAGACTCAAGGATCCATTTGGATCATAGAACAAAAAGAATAGGACCTGCATCTTGACCGCCAAGCCAACTCAAGACAGTCAAACAGAATTCCAGGTGCTAGAATTTTCCAGAATTTTCTTGCTTCATTTTTGCAATTTTAAAATATGGGAAATCCTTGAAAATCCATTGTAACAAATTCCTCGCCACTTCTTAGGATTAGTTATATTTTGCAACTAATCCTTGGTTTAGTTAATGGTTAGTTGAGTTTGTAACTGATCATTAGATTAGTTACGTTGTAAACCCGTTCTGGAACCCTCTGTCCGAATCCTATAAATAAGGCTATGGTTTGTAAGAAAAAGGAGACAGAGAATATAATACAAATGAAAGGTTCTTCTTCTCCGATTGATTTTTTTCAACTGCCTTCGTTACTGTTGTAACGTCGAGGAGCGCGAGGCTCCGCCACTGCCTTCGTCGCGGGGTGCGAAGCCCCAGCTATCCCACTGTTCTTCCATTTCACGCCATCTCCATTTCCCCAAAGTGCCAAGCCATCCCTCTGCCCTGTCCGCAAAGGAGCAGAGCTCCCGTTCGTAAGCCCATTCTCCCAAACTTCTCTGATCCGAACCCTTAGCCCTGAGATCCCGCGCTGGAGTTCTCTTCCATCGATCCGATACCACTGCAAGCCCAACCGCCATCATCGCTGCTTCTTTCTCTTCCATGACCGATTGCATCTTCCTTCCACCGTTGCTTCTTCCCATGATCTTCTCAATCTCCGTCAAGTCTTACTTCCACGACCTTCCCAGTCTCCGTCGACTGACTACGCCGTCTCCGTCTTCCCCGAGCATCGCTCCGTCGTCACTGAGAAGCCCCTGTTCACAAGTCCAAAGAAGCTCACGTTCTTCTCGGCGTTCTTCCAGACGACCCCGAGCCGCCTGACTTCCCCCCCTCCGGCCCGTCCATCACCGGACCTCCTTCCTCCGGTCCGCCCCGACACCGTCTTCACCTCCAAGCCTCTGCCCCACAAAGCTTCAAGCTCACTACCCGCTTCCACGAAGCGTTCGGCTGTTGCTATGAAGAAGACTCGTCGAGCTGCTATTGAAAGAAGACAGGATTAGCTATTCCAGCTATTCCTTCTATTCCGCACTTATCCCAGATTTATTACATATTGGAATAAGCCCCGTTTACTTTAATTTGGGTTGTATTTTTAGGCTTTGATTGTCTCACTTAGGCTAATCCGAGGTTAATTGTGTTAGGTCCTTTCCGGTACCGAGCCTTGAAGGGATCCTAGCCATCAACCCGTGCTCCTGATGCCTGTCGTTGGATGACTGATTGTTGATCGCCCAGGCTGTATCTTCCAAGGTTAAGTGATCTCATCACAGAAAAATAGCTATTTATTGTCGTAAGGTCCTATCTCTCTTTACTTGCTTTAGATCTGAAGTTTTGAAATGTGTGCATGTCCTTAATGATTTCTCAATCTCTGAGTCCTGGTTCTTTGTTATTGAGTCTAGCATGAGGGAATGCATGATCTAAGATCTACCCTATTTGAATGTTCTCTAGAATCTGTGTTTATTATAAGCATTGGTACTCATTTGGATTCTTAGGGTAATTTTCATGCATGCCGTCCCCCATCACCCTTTCTTTGGTATCAGAGCGTAGTTCCACATCACCAATCCTGAAAAAAATTGAGCATTTCTAGGGATGAAGGATTTCCGAAACAAGGTCTAATGCTTAACTAGTCGGATTGCTTTGTTCAACTGCTTTATCCTCGATTAGTTGAAAAATACCTGTCATTCTTCAAAATCATAAAATATACCAACAACTTCGAGTGGTCGACAAACTGTCGGTCAACTTTCGAAGATCTAAAGAAGTATCTTGGCTCTTCTCCATTGTTGTCAAGGTCAAAAGAAGGTGAGCAGTTTTATATTTACTTACCTATTTCTCCTAACGTCATTGGTTCTATTTTGATTAGAGAAGATGCAGATGTATAAAAACCTATTTTTTATACCAGTAAGATATTAAGATGTAGAAGTAAGATATACCAAGGCCAAGAAGACATATATTCTTGTCATTACATCAAAGAGATTGCGGCCTTATTTTCAATCCCACTTATAATCGTCCTGACAGATTAGCCTTTGAAATCCATACTTTGAAGGCCAGACACATCAGTGTACCTAGTCAAGTAGGTAATTAAGTTGGGAGAGTTTGATATTGAATATAAATCTCGTTCTAGTATGAAAGCGCAAGTTCTTGCAAACTTTCATCGTAAAATACATAATAACTAATAAAGAAAGAGAAAAAAAGAAATTGGAAAAAAAGTCGACCACATTTTTTTGGGTCTTGCATATTGATAGTGCCTTAAACTTTTATGAGAGTAGAGTTGGACTAATCCTCACTAATCTTGATGAAGTCGTGATGAAGTATGCCCTAAAGTTTGATTTTAATACTACTAATAATTGGACTAAATATGAAATACTAATTATTGGTTTAAAAATAATTAAAAAGATCGGAATTGATCAGATCAAGGTTCTTTCTGACTCTCAATTAATTATCTTCAAAAGAGTCTTTATTTAACACTTGAAAACCTCCAGCATTGAAGAAGCCCCACCCCTATTATTGCACAATTAGAACATGAGCTAAGTTGAATTGATCCACTGATCAGATTCCTTGATAAAAGAGATCTTCCAGTAAAAGAGAGAGAAGCCTAAGGAATTAGATGACAATCCTTATGGTATATCCCCTTTAACAGACAACTTTATAAGAAATCAATTTTAATGCCTTTACTTTGATATTTGCGTCCTTCTAAAGTTGACTATATTCTTTGAGAAAGTTCATGAAGTCATATGTGGTACTTACATAGGAGGAAAAATCCTTGTCTAAAAAGTTCTCAAACAAGGATTTTATTGGCTAATTATGCAACAAGATGCTGATCTTATCCAAAAATATGATCGGTACCAAAAATTTGCTAACATCCAAAGGAGGCCATCGGTGCAGATCACTTAGATTCTAGTTCCTGGCCATTCGATATATGAGGAATTGATATTCTTGGATCATTTTTGATGGCAACTAAGCAAAGGAAATTCTTATTAGTGATAATCGGCTGCTTCATAAATGGATAGAGACTGAGCCTTTAGCCCAGCCCAGATAACTGGGAAAAAAAGTCCAAGACTTCATCTGGAAGTTCATTATATGCTGATTTGAATTATCCAAGTACATTATTTTCGATAATAGGAGGCAGTTTGATAATAAAAGGTTTCGAGAGTTCTGTTTGAATCTGCATATTGAGCAAAGGTTCACATCAGTAGGGCATTCATAATCCAATGGAGAAGCATAAGAGATCAATTGGATCATTCTTCAAGACCTAAAGTCTAGACTTGACCAAGTAAAAGATTTCTGGGTCAATGAGTTCGATAGTGTCCTTTGGTCAAATCAAATAACTTGTGTCCCAACTGAAGAAATACCTTTTAAATTGACTTTCAAGATGGAAGTAATTATATCTTTGGAGATCAACTTAGTTTTTGATCGGATAAAAGAGGATGATGAAAACACCAATTAAGAAAGATTGTGAGCAAGCCTTGACCTTTTGGAAGAAGTCCGGGAGAAATCACATATCAAGATGGTGGCTTATAAACAGAAAGTTATCCAATATTACAACTCCAGAATCAAAATAAAAGATTTTCAATAAGATCTTGCCCTTTGGTAAGTTGAAGTCTCAAAGCCTATAGAACAAAAATAACTCACATTCAATTGGGAAGGATCCTATAAAATATCAGAGGTTATTAGACCTGTGGCATATAACTTGGAAAACTTGGATGGAACTTCAAGTCCAAGATCATAAAATTTTGATAATTTGAGAAAATAATATCAACAAATTCTATTCTTTTAAAATGTCTTTTCATTATTTTCATAAAATGGTCGGGTGGAGGGCATAGGCATTGTTTAAACTTCCGATCAGGCTCAGGAAACCATTTTTTTCATAAAGTGATCAGGTATAGGACACGAGTAATGTTCAAACTTTTGATCAGGTTCAAGAAGTCAAAGTTTTACTAAAGTGATTGATTAGAAGGAACAGGTTTTGTCTAAACTTTCGATCAGGTTCAGGAAACTGTTATGTATTGTAAAGTGATCGGATAGAAGGTACAAGTATTATCCAAACTTCTGATCGGGCTCAAGAAGCTGCTATTTACTTTAAAATGATTGGATAGAAGGCACAGGTGTTGTGCAAATTTTGATCAGGCTCAATAAGCTGCTATCTACTCTAAAATGATCGAGTAGAAGGCACATGTATTGTCCAAACTTCCGATCAAAATCAGGAAGCTGCTATCTACTCCAAAGTGATCGAGTAGAAGGCACAAGTATTGTCCAAACTTTCGATCAGGCTCAGGAAGCTGCTATTTTTTTAAAAATGATCGGATAGAAGGTACATGTATTGTCCAAATTTTTGATCAGGCTCGGGAAGCTACTATCTACTTTAAAGTGATTAGGTAGAAGGCAAAGGCATTGCCTAAATTTTTGATTAGGTTCAGGAAGCTACTATCTACTTTAAAGTGATTGGATAGAAGGTATATGTATTGTCCGAACTTTTGATCAGGCTCAAAAAGTCACTATCTACTCTAAAGTGATCGAAAGTACATGTATTATCCAAACTTCCGATCAGGTTCAAAAAGCCACAGGTATTGTCTAAACTTTTGATCAAGCTCAAAAATCATTACTCTACTCTAAAGTGATCGGGTAGAAGGCACAGGCAATGTCTAAATCTTCAATCAGGCTCAGGAAACCAAAATCTTAACTAAAGTAATTGAAAAGCCTAACATGTCAACTAAAATAGTCTGGAAAAGCTTAAGTAGCCTATATGTTTTTAAAGCTAATCAGAAAAGAACATCTAAAGAAGGACACCAATAAATTTTAGGTAGATATTTTAAAGCTCAAGAAGTAGTATACATTCTTCAAACACAAACACAAAGACAAACATTGGATAAATGGAAAGAAAGGAAATTTCTTTTCATTAATCTTCGAAGAAATTTTTTTACTAATGACACCTATAAAAGAAAAAGAAAAAGATACATCTATTTTATTCTTCTTTTTGGTCTTGGAGCTCTTGGAGGCTTGGCAAATGAAGGACTGGGATCTTTATCTTTTTTATTGCTCGAAGTCTTTGGCCAGGGGATCAGAAGTTGCTATCTCCAATCTAACATCCAAAGCAGCACTAATAGTATTTATGAAGGTATATGGGTCTCTCCTTGACACATTCTCTATTAAAGATTGAGTGTCCAGATCTGTTAATGTAAAAAAATTAGGATCTATATTTGGTAAAAACTTCTGACTTTTGGATACATTTATTGAAACCTAGTTCAAAGGCAAAAAAAAAGACATCCGTGTTCTCGACAATTGCCTGATACCTCATCGTAGGCTCCTAATATCTCTGGTGCCATTCTTGTCACCTCAAAGATGGTTATCTTCTTCTTGACTTGTATCTTAGCAGAAGACCTTGGAAGATTGCTGACCACTTCTTTTGGCGGGCTTTCTGTCAAATCCATAATTTCGAAGGTTCATTGGCCTTTTTTCCTAAGTCTTCAGGGCGAACTTTGAGTTGCTTTCTAGGTATAGACAGCACATTAACCATCTTGTCCATGACGACGGTTACCAAATTATTGCAAATTGTGCAAGTGATCTCGTATGGCTGCATACATTCAAGATACCATAGTAGGAAAGAAGTATTAATTGAGAAGTAGAAATTTTATTGCTTGAAGTATTTTTTTACAAGGATAGAGTGTTTCAAACTCCTAGTGGAAGAGACAAAAGTTAAAAAAATAAAAATAAAGTACAAGAAGATAAGCCTTCATACTTTCGCTGCTTGATCAGATGATGCTTCAAGCTGGATGTTCGCAGGTGCTCTTATATTAGATGGTGCCTCAGCAGTAGGTATGACTTTTGGAGTGGCTAATGGAGAGGTTTCAGAAGGTGCATCAGTATCAACTTGTGCCTCCCTTGCCTCTACTACCGGGTTGGGATGCTCGGGATAAGGAGAGCAACATTGATGTTTGGGAATATTTCCTTCACTTTGCTTTTGCAGTCCTTGAACCTCTCGTGAAAGGCACTTGCCAATTCCTCAGCTATGTCATTAGGAAGTCCTCAGATGACTTGTATTCTTTTATGGCTTTCTTCTTGACTTCTTTGAGCTCCTCCAATCTTACATTCTCCTCTCGAAGTTTTTAGATGGAAACTTGATTTATTTCGATCTTTTTATTAGTATTAGAGAAGATGGTCTTCAAATGGTTTATTTCTAAGGAGGTTGCAATCTCTAATTCAATCTTCTGGGCTTCAGCAGCATTCTTCTAGGCCTCAACAGCATTCCTCTGGGCTTCTACAGAATTTGCCTAGGCGTCGGCGGCTTCAACCTGGTTGGTTGCTTTTTCACCATCTCCTTGGCTGCTAACAACTTTCTCTTCATGTCATTCATCACTCCATTGTATATGATAAGTTACTGAGATGTCTAATATTGGAGAGAAGCTTGAAAAAAAAATAGAAAGATTATTTTTTTTGAAAAAAATAGAAAAAGAAAAATAGCTAGGCGAAGAAATAATTACTTAAAAAATTTCAAGATAGTTGTTGCTAAGAACTTGGAAGAGAGTTTGTGTTTACTGCTTCGCTCTGTCGGCAAGAAAGAGAATCATCTCCAATAGCTCTTGAAAAAGCTTCGGATCCCTACAACTAGTATCACTTGCCCCCAACCTCTTTTGTGGAATAATGTGCTCTTCTTGATCATTCGAGGATTGGTCGGCAGTAACAGGGCGAAGTGGTCGACTTTTCAATGACTTGGTCGAAGTAGCATCAGAGGTGGTCGGCTCTTCGATGATCTGGTTGGACTTGTCATCGAAGGTGGTCAAACAATATCCGATGACCTGGTCAGACTGGTCATCGGAAGAGTGGGCATCAACATCTCTGTTGAAGCAGGAGATCGGCTGCTCTCCTATGTAGGTGCGCTCGAGGAAGACATCAGCAGTGAAGATTCACTAAGCTTTTTTCTCTTGGCCTCTTTATGATCAATGTTCGGCTTCTTTTAGCCATCTTTTGAAGTCTTTCTAAATCAAGCTTCATTTTTGCAAACAAAAAAATCCGAACAATAAATCCGATAACTACGTAAAAATAGAGAAGAATGCAAAAGAAACTCCGTGGTCGGATAACTATGAGAACCAACCAGGCTGATGCCTGCATCATATAAAGCCTGAAGAAGTTTGAACTCTGGTACATGAACCTTGAGCAATTTATGCTAATGCTCCAAGTCTTCATATAAGGGAGTTTTATTAAAGTTGGGTTTAGTCTGGACTCTGTCTGAAGAAGATCTAATGCCTAAAGGCTGATCTAAAGAAAGAAAGAAAAATCTATTTTTCTATCCATGGATGGAGGATGAAATGCCCTTTACAAGTTTACAGGATTGTTTGTGGATGAAGTAAATCATTCGTTATCATACGGGTGGGACTTCACTATGAAAATGGCTCAGAATAAGTACCTTGGCTCTATTTCAACCAGGTCAGATAAAAATGAAACTAATGATCACCCTGAAATCATTTGGAGAGAATTGGATTGGAGTTACTTTATAGAAATCTAAAACATTTTTAATAAATGGATGAAGAAGGAATCGAACTCCGGCATCGAATCCGTCCTCATAGAAAGCAATGCACCTAGACCGAGGAGATAGTATCCTGTCATCCAGACTTGGTACAGTCATTCTAATATTATCAAGGACTGAATATTTATCCTTAAGTTTCCTAAGTTCCGCTTTTCTAATCTTAGACTTTTCCTGGACAGGGCCCAGGGAGGCCCTCCTATGGTGTCTAATAGGAACATCGAAAGGAACAAGGTATTCATCCTCAATTAGGTTTGGACTTATTATGGTTCCGATGGAATCTACTCTAGAGCTATTCACCTTCATAACAGTCTTTTTACTTTAGGAGCCATGGCTACAAGCAGGGAGATTAGAGAGGGAAAGCTACAGGTCTCTTACAGGTGAAGATGAAGTCCTAAATCTTTTAAAGCAAATGGAAAAAACTTCGAAGGGAGGTCACCTGTTAACTCACTTGAAGACAAAGGCAAAGAAATGGAAGATGAAAGATTCGGGTTGAAAGAAGCGACCTCTATTTATAATGATATTCGACAGTCCGGATTAAATCACTTCACCATTGGAAGCCAGCCACGTTGCTTGATTTCTAGCTAAAGGTGTGGGCCACTCTTACTCTTCTATTGGCCAGGGGGCATGCCTCATGGATCGAGGAGTTGCTGTCTTTTTGAAAATGGCTCGTTGCCAATCTAATGATGTTCTTGTGAAAAGGGGTGTGAAAAAGATGTGCATGACATTAAGTACTATACGGCAGAATAGCAATGCAACATGATTAGATGTTGTCCCACCAAAAGCAAATGGAAACTCATCATCATACTTCCAAGTTGAGTTGAGTGAATCGCTTTGAATTCGGAAGTGAGAGGCAAGTATTACAGGAAAGATGGCCTGTCTAAATCTTGTCTGGTCTAGTTATGATCAATTGCCGATAAATATAAAAATAGCCTGCTCAGATCCGATCTCTTATCAAGACATAGAATGTCTAACTGCCAGAGGCTAACCTTTTATCAAAGTATAAAGAACTTATTGGCAAGGAGCTGATGCCTTGCTAAGGTATAGGATGCTTGAAGGCTAGGAGCCGATCTCCCACCAGGATGAAGAACTCATCAGCCAGAAGTTGATCTCTTATTGAAGCACAAGATGCTTAACTACTTATCGAATAGGTGCTGATCACTTATCTGAACTGGATATAGATTTCTATAATCTCATTTAACATGAGGCATATCTCTTAAAGTCGTTAGAGCTATTACAACAAGATTGGTAAAGTGGTTATCAAGAAGTGTAACAGATTACTTAGCAAACCACTTTACAAATTGACCTCTTAATAGCCTAACCGACTTAATAACTTAATGGCACAACCGCTTTATAAACGGTTATAACCACTTAACTAACTTGACCCTAAATCTCTATAAATAGGGGATCGAGGAAAACTCTAGGGGGATTGGGTGTCTTACACTCTTTCTTCATTGTCTTCTCACTGTTCTCTCTCTCTAGGCTGACTTAAATATCGGAGGGTTCTCAGTTGGAGAAATTTTACCAATTTCTTCTATGACGAGACTTAGTTTTGCAGGTCCAGGAGCTGATTGAGCCAACTTTGGAGATTATCGGCCAGTTTTGTGATGACTTTTAGAAGCTCAAAGCTATTTTAGTGCATTCGGTTTATTAAAGCTCGGAGAGGAGCAGCAACACTATCCATCACATATGTGTCATGCGTATAACTGAGATTGTTGTTTATATTTGTAAATCCACATCTTTAGACCTTCAACTTCTTTCCTTCAAATATGGCCCATGTATCTTATAAGGAGTGGGAGCCTCAATGCCTAGACTCTGCTTCTACCCTTCAGTGATCATGTTTTAGAAGAAACTATTAACCACACTCCCAGCTGATATCTGATTGTAGTGGAACCACCAGGCTATTATGACAGACCTTATTGCATGTTTTTTACCCTTCTGGATATAGTTGTTTATTCTAAGTTGCTTAGCTGGTGGTCTAGATAGGTTGCATCTATGTCATGAATGGTGGAACCTGACACGGTGATCCTTCCCTTTCTTGAAATACACAAAATGGGGATTTGATTCCTCTGCCACAACCGCTGTGCCCTCCGTTGGAGGCATCAGACACAGCATCCCTCTCATAATGCAAAGGCCCTAACAATCCACAATGCCTCATGGCCTTCTTGTATCTCACATCTCAATAGCTTCCGTATCATCTAGATCAGATTGCTCACTCCACCATCTTCATCATCCTTGCTATTGCTGATCATTGATTTGGGCTGCACTGCAACCTTGATGAGAGCTTGCTCATATTTGTCCACTTGCTTTGCTTCCTTTAGATTTCACAAGTGGTTCCTCATTGCCCATCTGATCTCCTCAAGCACCTTGGCATACTTCGACACATCATTATAGCCAACTACAAATGCTGCCCTTTTTTTGGGGGGATAAGTCAGAAGAAATCATGCAAGTCTAATATGAATACAACTAAAATGGCCAGATAGAAGAATATCATGAAAAGGAATAGGAACCATCTGGTTGTTGGTCTATAATACTTCACCCGAGTGCTCCGCGACAAAAGAAGTGACCCAATTAGCAGCACTGTTCACCTTCCCTGTTAGATTTTCAAAGAAGTGCACTCTTGCACCAAGGTCCAGATATCCTGCAGTAGCGAGTGTATGAGCCACCCGTTTCCACCTCTACAACCACCCGACTACAGTAGTGGAGTCCCCCTCCACGCAATGGTATGCTGTGTGCCTAGGGTCAACCTCGTGTACAGGATGTCTACTCAAGCTGCTTGAAGCTCCGTACCTAGGATGTCTCATCCACCACGTGGCTGCCTTCCTCCATGATCAGCCTCGAACTCAGGCCTTGAATCACAAACCCAACTCTTCATTTACTACCAGATATATACCATCAAAGTAAATGCTGCTTTAATCTAGTTGCCCACCTCCTTTATTGCCCAAGCCGTAATAATTGCATACCCAATAATGTCTCTCTGTGCTCATCCTGTAATCGCAGTATCCAATACTGGCCTCTTTTTGGCCCCTCTTCTACGAAGTTATCTGCTAACCTATAAATTTATGTTCCTTGCATATCATATATTCATTTTAGGTTCACAAATAACAATTTTGATGCATTTTTTTCACTTTGATAGAATTCTATCATACTATTCATGATTCACAGATAATTTTTTATTTAAAATAATTTAAAATTTATTCTGTTTTTGTTGATGAATACAATGCAAAATAAGTCGTTTAGAATTGTTCTCATTAATCCATGTTTTTAATGATTAAATTAATAAAAATAGCTTGAAAATCAGAAAATTATTTGGTGATCAATAAAATACAATATTGCAATTTTAGAACTCATCTTGTTAGTTATAAATGCATGTTAGATGTGTATTACATTTAACCAACCATTTTTCAGATTTTTAATGGTTTTCCCTTAAAAATAGTCTAAAATTCATAAAAATCTATTAATTACTGAAATGAAATTTTTTTATAATTTTAAGAAGGTTGGGAGTTTTATAATTATTTTCATTATTAAAAATAATTAAATGATTGAAAATATTTTGGAAAAAGATATTCTAGTCATAAAAGTTTTAGCATGTGCATACTACGAAAGCAAACATGCTACAATTTTTTAGATAAGTTTCATATAGTCTATTTTGTTTTAATATTTTAATACAGAAATATATAATTTTAAAAGTAAAATATTGGTCAATCACCAGGTTATAGGTACTACCTACCCTACAACATATTTAAAATTCAAATAAAACCAAAAAAAAAATCAACATGGATTTCTTCAATTTTTACCAACTTTGGGCAAAAAAGAATCAAGACCTGAGGGCTTTACTTGAATGGAGCGACCTTCCCTTACTGACCCATTGGCAACCCCTCATGATCTGAAAAAAATCTACCCTTCTCTTCTTTTTCTCTTTTGTCGGTACTCTCTCTTCTCTCACCCACATGTTGGGATCAAAAGGGCATCACAAAATGCCTAAAGGCATTAGAGTACCCATTTGGCCCTCTTGAAACCCCTAATCGTATTTGAAAATTTTTAATGGGTCATTTTGGTTGGGATGCCTTAGAATCGGCATTTAGTATCAATTGGTGTAGACCCAGTTTAGTCGAGACAATCAATATGAGCATCGTACTGGCCAAAGTGGGGCTAGTATCATGTTGCCCCATCCTAGCAAAGATGCCTTGTTTTTGGTTTTTATTTCTGGTGACCGGAGCCTTGACCCAAAGCTGGGATCCTGTTGGAGTGGCACATTATAGGTGGTGCCATCTCATTCCTCTTGTTTTTAAAACCATAGAGGCATAGATACATCATATCCATCCATAAACTATGTGCATTGCATGTTTCTATTGTGCAGTAGGTAGCCATGTGTACAAAAACATCTGTCTAGATTTCTGGATAGCCAAGCTTGATGACAATGATATTTTAGCTGTGAGGATTATCTGCCTACTCTATGGGTGTGTGTGTCTTTTTCTTTTTTCTCTTATTAGGCCATTTGTCATCAATATATTTCACTGCAATATGATTCTATTTGCTGACCTTATTATTTTCCCCATTCTGACGAAAATAATTTTTTGCAGGGCTTAGCAAGCGTACTACATCAGAGGGACTTAGGGAAGCTTTTTCAAAGTTTGGACAAGTAGTCCATGGTATCTTTTTCTTCTCAAAGCCTTCTATGAGAGACCACATCCACAAGATGTTATCTCTAACTTACATTTGTTTTGCAGCAAGGGTTGTGACTGATCGTGTATCAGGATATTCTAAAGGTTTTGGTTTTGTAAGATATGCGACAGTAGAAGAAGCATCAGAAGGTATAAAAGGCATGGATGGCAAGGTAAGTTGGTCATGGCTATCGTGTTCTAAATTGTGTTTAAACTAGAATGGTGCATTACTGCATGATAGTGCCGGAAATGGTTCAGATTTGCATTGAATCCATATTCTATTCACATCCTAACTCAATAAGGAGAATCAAATTCAGATTTGGGTTCTGATGAGGGATACAATCGAGTTGAGCTCGACTCAAGGACTTGATTCAAAATACATGGGCTCAAAACTTTCGAGATTAATCGAACCTTATATCCAAGGTTCAAAAAAAAGGGTAGTACTTGAGATTGACTCGACTTGAATGTCAATCAAGCTATGCTTAAGCTCGAGTTTGAGCCTAAGTCATAGTTAAAAAATATAGTTAAAACAAAATATTATATTATATTATATTTAAAATATTAAATTAATATATATTATAAATAAAATGTAATGTTGTTAAAAATATTTATACTTGATTAGGATTGCAAGCCTTTGAGCCATAGTATTTTTTCAGGTTAAACTACACTTGAAAAACTATTCAAGCTACTTGAGCTTGAGTCAAGCTTGAGCAGCTCGTGAGTTGCTCAGCTCATTTGTATCCCTAGTTTAGATCCATCAAAATAAGTATGCTTTGAACATGCAACCAAACTCAATTAACAAATGGATTCAAGTTCAGACTTGGGTTTTTCTGAGTATGTGATTTTAGTGGGTCAACTAGTAAATGGTCACATTTCCAAAACTAAAAGGACTGTTATCACAATAGTCCATATATAGTGAATCTTCAGTAGATTGCAGAGGGAAAGGAGCACAATGGAGGAGGTGAATGATTAGTTTTGGGGAAAAAATGAAACCACTTTTGAAGCAGATTTAAATTTCTATTTATATTTAGTTTCATTGAAACCTAATTGTAATTTTAAGTGTCAGTTGGGGTTTTGAAACTAAAATAGCAGTGGATGAGAGTTAAGGAAAGCATGCATAAGAAGATGTAAGTCCAAACATGAAGAAAAGGAATTAATGCAACTCATCTAGTCAATTCTTTTTATATTCTTTTGTTTATATGGATTGTTACAGTCAGGTCATGGCTCGGCATGTGAGATATTATCCATTCTAGCTCATGGACCTCACAGTTGTCCTTTTAGATCACAATTACAATCCAGAAGGTGCCTTATATGGAAAGAGTGGCCTCCTTGATTCATAATCAATATGGTATTAATGATGCCCTCCCACCACAACATAAGCCCCCCAGTCAAGGGGGAGTCTATGTACGAGCAGGAAGTGCCCTCATTATCACCACTAGGGGTGCAATTGAGTCGAGTTGAGCCAAATAATTAGAAGCTTGAGCTCAACTCGATTCAAAATTTTCATACTTAAAACTCGACTCGAGATTGATCGAGCTTTAATATCCCAAGCTCAACCTTGGCTCAATGAAAAATAGGCAAAACTCGATATCAAGTCGACTCGACTCGAATATCAACTGAGCCATACTCGAGCTTGAGTTTGAGCTTTAACCCATTAATAATATATATTATTATATTATCAATAAAAATAATATTATTAAAATATATATAAAAATTCAAGTAGGTTTGCGAGCTTTCGAATCGAGTGTCCTGCAACTCGAGCTTGACTCGACAAACTATTCGAGCTACTTGAGCTTGACTCGAACTCGATAATAACTGAGTCGAGCTCGAGTAGCTTGCAAGCAGCTAAACTCGTTTACATCCGTAATCACCACAGTCCTTTTGTGGGAGGGGGTGGTGTCTATGTATGGACGGGAGATGCCCTCATTACCACCACAGTCCCTCGGGGGTGGGGGTTGTGAAAAACCCCTTAAAAAAACCTTAGAAAAAGGGGAAGAGACTGCCTTAATACCCAATTTGAATGGTTGTGATCAAGGCCTCGATTCCTCCACCTTTGCATTGATTGCGACATGTGGTACATGGCAACACCATCAGATCCTGCGACTATTCGCCGCACCCGATTGGAGATTTCACCACATTAGACGGATCCAAGGGAGACGATGCCAGCCCAATACCTTTCAACCACATGGCGAGCGGTGGATAGCTTGAGAATGATTGCTTGAATGGCTCAACAACCTAAATAATGATGATATCGCTTCAATTAACTCACCCGACATGATTAAGTGCACGATTTGCAAAATGACTAAACGGCTGAGCTCATTTTCCTGAAATAACAATACATGCAAGATGGCGAAATAGATGGCCATTCAATGATAACATAGAAATCAAGGTCAGATCCATCATGATTGAACTCCCTATGCCCGAAATGGCCAAATCGATTCGGGCTTGGGAGTGGGGAGGGGGACAACTGTTAAGGAATCTACTTGGATTATCGACCTCGGAAAAAGACAACATTGGGCATTTGGGGCCGTATCGACTAGACCTAGTTTTTGGATAGTCTTTTTGGTTTGTCGCCGATTAATCACTTTACGGTTTACTTTCCAATCACCCAGCTGTTCTAGTATTGATAGTCAATTCTACTTGGACTAGTCTGCGAAATACCGAATTTGTATTCGGTCTTTGGCTGAATTCTGAACTTATCATAACGGTCAAATCCATGCTTATAAGGAGTTAGAGGCGGTTATAACTCATAAATAGCAGATTGAAACCATCCATAACCATGCAATAGTGGCAGAATTAATTGGTCTGAAACTGCCCATTCAAGACTCATTCAAATAAGAAATTCCGAGCCCCAGAGGGCGAGATTTAAGGAGCAGCGGTAAGGGGTCTGCCACTATAAAAAGAGATAAGAGGGGGTCCAAAGGGGGTAAGTGCTGGTATTTCTTTGCCATTTTTCTTCTTTCATTGTTTCTGGTTAACTTAAGCATCGAAAGGTCCATGCCGGATGTACTCTGGCAAAAACTTATATGGTAGAAATTCAGTGTTTGAAGTATGGCGTAACTACTCAGTCTCAAACCAAGTACTTTCGACAAGGGTTTTGCAGCAACAAGGATGACCCCTACGTAGATTGTGTATATTTATTCAATATTACAAGTGCAGCAACAAGGATGACCCCTTCGTAGTTTGTGTATATTTATTCAGTATTACAAGTTTTCAGATTTAAACATAGCTTTATTAATCCAATAAGAAATTGGATCCTACATACAGGATCAGACATTGATTCGATAAGGTTAGTGATAACTTAATTTGGATCCATACCCAATTATTATAAAATTACTGGGTTGGATTTTTAATTTTTTGGGCATCATTTACACAAGTGTAAAAATCAATTTACTGGATTTTTTAGAGTATTCAGTGTAAAGAATGGAGTGCACTGGAGTGATGAGCCTCAGCCTCATGCAAATATCCAGGTGTTTTGAGGCATTTGTGTAATGCATAACAAAGATAACAATTTAGTTTTTTAGAACCACATTTTTAGTGATCTTCACTTCATAAATGATTCACATGAGCGACATCTGGACCAGGTTTTGGAAAATTCAATTTATGGACCCTGATAAACTTGTTTTAGGCTTTCCTGTAGGATCTGAACGCATTAATGTTTGTGGCTTGAAATGCTAGGATTCAAATTCACCAAGATTGCTGTGTTGTTTGTTTTATAGTTTATGATTCAGATAGACCAGGACGACTTAACCCATGTACTTCCTCCATATTTTACTATTTTAACACAAGTATTTTTCATGCAGTTTCTGGATGGTTGGGTTATTTTTGCCGAGTATGCTAGACCAAGACCTCCCCCACAAGGACCGCCACAGCCTTAAACACCACCACAACCACCTTAGATGTCGGAGTCTAGAAGCTCGAAGGCATTCAAAGATTTTTGATGTTTACAGGAGCAAAACATGTTTTCAAATGTTTTAATGAGTGTTGGATATTCTCTTGAACGTACTGATTATCATTTAATAGGAAGCCAGATCCATTAATGATGTATCAGCAGTATGATGAACGTGTAAAACACTAAACCTATATACCTATAATTTTGTCATGGACTTGCTTCTCTGTGCTAAAAATTGAACATGAAGGATCAGAATAAAACTTTTTATGGGTCTGCCATAAGGTTCTTTGTTGTTTGTTTCAGGCTTCACGCTTTTGTATTCTTGTAGCTTGTCTCAGGATTCAATGACCTCTATGGGCAATCTGTCAATATAGAATAAATAATAGGGATGGTAATGCTTAACAGTTTAACAAGTTTAATTTGTTTCAATCTGTTGATTATCTATTTAATAAAATGATCGAGTTTAGATCTATAATTTAAATTTGTTTAATAAACAGATCAGATTGAAGTTGACAAGCTTTTGATCTATCATACATCTGACCTGATTCATCTAATGTCCGATCCAATTGCCACCCATTCAATAATGATGAAGACGGCTGATTAGGTGCACAAGGTTAATTTTTTTATGCGACTTCCTCTCACCTTAACTTGGGGACAGGTAGTGGCATATTTTTGCAGTTTTTTTCTTTCAGCAAAAACACCTGTTTAACTTGCATCGTTACTACTGATGAACCTTCTATTCTACTGCCATTAATCCTTGTCTTGTACAAAATTTCTCCTGACATGTTTTTCTTGGCGTTGCACCGAAGGATTTTGAACAGGGAATGACCATCTTTCAACCAAAGAATGATCATGGTAGAATTTACAAGCGGGATTATTGGTTATCTGCTTAGGCGATTGATCCTCTTTTAAGAGCTTGCAGATGCCAATTATTTTCACAGAAGGAAAATATAAATATACAATGTACAATACTACATATGCAATGTTTCTCTATAAACATATGATGTACAATACTACAAATACTATTTCTCCATTTCGATTTTACAATTCCACCTTGCTGATAGTAAATTTCAAAGATAAATTACCAAGAATCAAGACGAAAATTGAACAATTTGACAACAAAAATCATATAATTAAAATTTTCTGCAGATCAAGTATTTCATCAATTCTTTTATTAAGTGGTGCAATAAAAAGAATGCAAGGAGAACCCCGGTGCAAGGAGAACCCCGGTGTCAACTCCAACAAATTTCCTCCAAAAACTGGGTTTGAGCTCCAAGGGTAACTTTGGAATGAGAAACCTTATCCGTGGAACAATCTGATAGAAAGGGAAACCATCCAATGAGGTCAGAGCATAAAATATACACCAGCCGACTTCGACATGAGTGCACAGTCCAGATCACATCAGAAGGCCTGCTTCCACCATGCAAGTGCAACTTAAATCCATACATCATACAAGCTATCACGTCGAACGTTGACATGGATGAAATTAGAACTCCGAATGGTTATGCAACATCAAGCTTCTATGGAACCCATCCATGTACAGGACAAAGGAAGAGTTGACTTCACCTTCGCAAGAGAATCATGTAACGGTCGTCAGTTAAAGACAGCACCACTATGGATGCTACATTGCATAACCATGCCTCTGTCTAATTCCACACACTTAAATCACCACATGCAGTATTACTTCAAAAAAAATGATCATTACAGATATCAAGCTTCAATGTAAAATGATCTTTATTGTAATTACTCTTCAAGGCACCCATAGAACAACACAAGGAATGTGATTGTTTGAACATAAGCTGTTCTCTTTCGTTGTGGTGCAGTTGTTTCTTGAGAAGGCATTAGAAATTTATCTTCAGTGAACAAAAATGCATTGGCAAGAGCACCAACCAGATGTAGTTCAGTTCATCTACTGACCAAACTAAAGATCAAAAGTAGCTTAAGGAAAACAATTAACTGAACCACAAATTCCTCTATCACTTAAGCCTGTCGAAGACCTTTGGTGCAACCTGTGTTTCAAAATCCAAAATTCAAATGGTGACTATAAATTTCTGATCTCTAACAAAAACCGACCAGCAGTATGAGAAGTGCACTTACACAATTGTCAACACATGACCAATAATCGAAATATTGCCCTGTGCAGTGCTTATGCCCAGTTTCATCTCCTTTTATTCTCTCAATGCATGCCTTCAGAAATTTGAAACAATCTCATTTTGTCAGTTCTGTGAAGTAGAAATAATTCCACCATATGGCAATGATTTAAATGCAAAAAGAAAAAAATGATTGAAAGCAGTAAGAAATGGTTGCAAATTGTGTTATTACACTAACACATTAGACCAAGATTTGCCATACCATACTGAACTGGATGGTATGGGATGTACCATGTCATATCAGTTCAGTACTAATACATGATATGGGAGGTGTACCGAGTTGAATTGGCCCCGTACGGACACACGGGCAGATTTGCACTAGTATAGGGCCCGATATCGAGACAGCAAACCTTGCATTAGACAAGCACTGAAAAGCTCTTCTTATTGACAATATGAAAATGGCCATTTATTTGTAGGTTTGATTGGAAACAATTGATATTTTATTCACAAAATAAATCAGAGATAAATCAAGTCACTTGAGAGTGCCAGTACAGTGCAAGGCAGATAAGCAAATACAAAAACTCATGTTTCAGTTTGTATTTTGGTTAAGAGTGCTCAATGTTTGAAATGTCAGCTTAGAATAAATAGGAACAATTAGAAAGAAATCAAGGAAAAAAAACCAAAAAAATTATTCACATAATTAATGGATGGTTTTTGGTGTTTTCTGGTTGAAGGCTTGAAACTGTTAAAAATTAAAAAAATCTTTTAGAAACCAATGAAATATTTTTATTTTTTAAATTTTGTTTAAAGCAATATAGTGATGTTGTTTACAAATAGTACAAATCATTTCAAATTAAAATGTACGATTTGATTACTTTGATAACAACCTACTTATCTAGTAACTACCATCATAAAAGTCTATAGAATTAAGATGTACAAACATAAAATGGGCTATAGATATGAATTTGATATAATAATGCATTTTTATTGAGCACCAACTACTAAAATGTTCATGGAATCCTATCAAAATATTGTATACTAGTGAAACAAGACTTTTTCAAATATAACTCATGCTAGATGTCTAGCACCAAGCTTCAGAATATTGATGTATGAGGATCCACGGACCATGGATATGACAAATGCTCTATTGATTGTCATGCCAACAAAAAGTTATCAATGACCATGCAAACATACGCTGTACACTCTTTCGAAAGTCTTTTTCTTGGTCATTTTCGAATTTATGCAATTTCTGTATGTAGGTTTTGCGGTTCATCACCAAACCACAAAAAACATTAATTCTGATTATAGATTGATGCCCTAATGCAAAAATCTAATGATCAAAAAATGTTTAGTTTTAAGAGAAAAAGGGCAGAAAAAGATGTATCTAGTTAGAAAAATTTTCTAGCCCCAAAAAATCAAACCAAGCTTCAATCCCGTAGGCGAATCTTTGCTTCCTCTCTCAATTCATTCCCACGTTGAAATGCTGGAGAACAATTGCAAAAGAGGCTGTTCTATTCAAAATGTAATGTAGGTTAACAGAAACTTTATAATATATGGTTAATAAAGTCAATGAGATCAAAGATTATAAGGTAGCATTGCAAATGACCCCTCAGTAGTGATTTCTTACTTTCATCCAATAACAATTTCTTTTTGTTCCCTTTTCCCCCTGGATCAGTAGAAGGCCGAATACACCATGGAAATAAAAAAAGTCTAGGATATAAAAAAGAAAAGGAAAAGCATCATATATCAAATTAGGAGGCAAAACAGCTAAAGCAAACAAAAGATAGCCAGGAATTGCAAACATAGTGGTCAAGCACCAAGAAACAAAGTAGTAATTACAACCTGACTGATCTAGCACCCAAGGGTAGATGACCAGTGGGTGAGCTCATGACACATCAACCACCGCAAACTCCTCATGGCACTGCAAACAAGTAAATCTCTTTCCCCTTGCTTTGCAAGTCATCACAAGTAACACTACCAAGAAAACATTTTTGATGCAAGAGTCCATAAGCTTCAAATTGCTAGAATTTTATTTTATTTTCAAATTATTGGCTTTTTCCCAGTTTTCTTTTAGTTGCTAGTTTTTGTTTCAGTAGGTCAATATATTTTAGGGCACCATTCATGGTATTATTCATGCTACAGTACTTGAACAGTAATCATAGCCAATTAGGGGTAGTTTGAGATTTCAACATAACAATGAAATAGGAAAATTAGTTTGACAACAAAGATTCCTATACTGGAGTCCTAGAAAAGCTAGGAAAGGTGGCCAGCAGAGGTTATTTAAAGGGATATGTACATTCCAGCAAGAAAAGGGAGGGGAACATCTATGCAGCTGAAAGAACATACGGTAGTGTGCCTACACAGAGATCCTTTTAACGGCCCATCTGTTTGGCATGAGTTGAGCAGAACCCCACTTCCTTAAAGTGTGCTTCAGCTCCCTTTAAGCCCAAGCCACTACGACCATTTCTCCCTAAATTGGGCAACACAGGAACTCACCTCAACTCCACTTTGGGCCAACCAAACACCCAAAGTGGGCACCTCTAGGCTAAAACTAAGTTTAGATTCACAATTGCAAGCAACCAAACATGCCTTTAATCAAAGTGGACCCAGGCCTTCTTTCCTTTTGCCATGCTTCTTCTCTTTTATTTATATTCTCTTCTACCCTATTCCCTTTGACTGTATTTCCTATGTTTTTCTGCTATGATATTACTGTCTACAGCAATTTTTTGCTTTTAAACAAATATGAGATAGAATAATAGAATTGTTTTGTGCGAACAGCAGAAAGAAGCCTTAAGGAGGTTTGAAAATATAAATCTAAAATTTGATCTGAACCAAATTTCAGCCAGTTTAATCCTTGTAGCTTCTTGACCCCTATGATGCTACATCAATTTTCCTGCTATTTACTCATTTATATATCCTCTAATTAGTCAAACAGATGCCCAGTTGTGAGCAACCAAGGTATACAAAACTGCTACCAAGTCTCATACCAGTCAGGTACTGGATCATATGATACTACACTAACATTCGGAATACCAATATGGTGCCAGTACCCCAAATCAGACAGAGAGAGGACTGGTGAAGGGAGGGAGGGATAGCATTTTCAGGCTGGTGGCAAACATGGTGGAAGATGCCATGTGAGCAACCTGCAAGGAGTGAGGTGGGTTGAAGTGAGATTCACAGCAACCATCAGGAACAATCAACAATAGAGGTTGAGGACAATTGGTAATGGTGGCTAAGGGCGGCGATGGCAATAGCAGATTGAAGAGAGAGGGAGATAAGGCAGGAGAGAAATCACGAACAGATAGGCAAGGTGAAGAGAAATCACAAACACCGAACTGAATCAAGGGTTTGTGAAAAGGAGAATTTTGTAACTGATGGCAGTTTAGCCTAGGAGAACCAGATTAGTACAGCTCGAAACCAGGCGAAATTCAACCTCATAGGGCCCAATTCACAGTCTATTCCATTTTGAATCCCTGAACCATCCTAGTTCTCCTTCGCTTCAGTTCAGCATGCCCTAACCAGACAGTTAAGAATGGTTTTGGATACCATGCAAGCAACCAAACAGGCCTTTACTGCAGGCTTTCTTTTTTCTTTCCTATTCTCTTCATTTCTCATATTTTCTCTTCTATTTTGTTCTCTTTGACCCAATTTTCCCACTTTCTTGTGCTACAATCCCGTTGTCTATAGCAGAGTCTTGCTTTTAAACAGATACAAGAACAAATAATGGGACTGCTTGGTGCCAACAGAAGAAGGAAGTCTTAAAGAGGTTAGAAATATGGATCTAAAATCCAATTTAAAATACAGATTTCCACAGCTTGGTGCCAACAAATATTTTTTCTTGATATATTATCAAAAAGATTGCAAGCATGATATAATTAGTTGTACAACCAAATGACCAATCAAAGAATAAGAAATCAGCCCTAGTCAACAAGTGCAAATCTAAAAACGGCACGCAACATATTTAAATAATTTAACAACATAAGAGCTAAAATGCCTTAGCAGAGTAGCTTTGAACAAGCAAGTACCCCTTATTGCCATGTTATAAACAAATAGGGGGTGGCAAATCAATAATAAAAGGGATGGATTTAAGTATGATCACCTTAAGAAACAGTCCATATTACGTAACACTATCAAGAGCAATCCAGTCCTTAAAAGCAGCATGGTAAACTAGGATATATGCAATAGAAGCAACATAACAACTACATAATGCAAGAGCTTGCTAGTCTTCTCCAGCTAATAAATTTATACCCTATCATGCAAATCAAGAAAACTGTTGTAAACATCTGAAGGCTTGCCTCACCTTTAGTATTAACTTTGTTCTTTCAAATGTAGGTTTTCACGTGCATCCCAGAAGGTGTCACATCCTGAACCCAACACCCGGGTCAGTCACGTGACATGGCCACACAAATCCTAGGGCATCACCCTAGAGATCATGCTAGATCTAAAACAAAATTCTCAACACCTCCAAAAATTCAAAATAAATAACCAAATGCCAACAAAATAAGTATCATAGTAATCATGGGATCAACTTGTTTGATTACAAATAAGTGTTCATTGGTATCAGAACTTGAACTAACTAATCACTCTAATAAGCTTTGCATTCGAATTTCATGCCTGACCCAAACTACGCTACACATCCTGCGACTCTGAAAGGGAAAGAGAAGTGGGGGATGAGCTTATAGCCTAATAAAAATCTCCATACACTCACAGCAATAATAATATGATTTGAAAATAATAAAAAAGCAATAAAAGAACTATGAATCATAAAATATCATGTCATGCATTCAAAGTAAACTATTACATATGATAAAACCATGTCTCACTATTACGATCCAGTTCAATCAACAATCTTCTTTAAGATTTTGAACTAATCACGGCCACGCTTCAGCTTGGGACGGGCAATACTCAATATATTATGTACCTGCCCGTGGCTAGGCCATCCTCAATATATATAGTACGTATCCATCTGTGGCTAGGCAATCTTCAATATATATCCACATATCCACCCGTGGCTCGGCCATCCTCAATATATACCACCTGTTCGCCCGTGACTAGGCAATCCTCAATATATATCCACGTATCTACCTGTGGTTAGGCCATTTTCAATAATATTACCATGTATTCGCCCGTGGCTAGGCAATCCTCAATATCTATCCACGTATCTGCTCGTAGCTAGGCCATCCTTTGTTTAGCATTGCTAGTCCAAAAATCCCTTTTATCAATCATCAATTTATTAATCTCAATCATGTTAGGAAATCACCATATCAAATTAGACTCCATTTTAGATGTTCAATAGCCGGTATTACAACAAAACCATCCAAAAAGCCATCAAAATTAACATAATATAATATATGATGTAGAAAATACCATTAACCATACCGAAGTCATAAATAAATGATAAGTACAAAAACACAAAAGCAGGGTTTTGCGGTACCATCCCGTACCGCCTGGTACAGGGCGTATCGTACCGTACCAGCCAAGAGCCAGTACGGTTCATATATAAAAAACGGTCCGGCACCCTGGATCGTTAAAAAAAATTAAAAAAAAAAATTCCATACGGTACGGTACTGTAGCGTACCATACCAGTTCAGCCCGATTCGGGCTCGGTTTGGCTCAGTTTAGGTCTGGTTTAGGTCTAGTTTAATAATCTTTGCTTGAGAGGGAGGAAGAGAATTTTTTATCATTTTTTAGCCTCGGTACACGTACCAGTACAGTACGAACTGTACCGTACTGGCAGCTGACTGGTACGGGTCCCAGTACCGGTTCAGCGATCCTTGCACAAAAGCATACAATG
This sequence comes from Areca catechu, assembly GCA_021397845.1. NCBI lineage: Eukaryota > Viridiplantae > Streptophyta > Magnoliopsida > Arecales > Arecaceae > Areca > Areca catechu. The sequence continues at coordinate 78,762,480 of CM038050.1, forward strand.
CATGAATAATCATTCATACCAATAATCAAGCTCAAAGATCAAAACCGTACGGTATATAAACTGATATATATTGGTGATCATATCCAGAAACTCTTATAGTTGCTCCTTGAGTTCTTTTAATTTAACCAGAGCCATTTTGTACGGAGCTTTAGAGATAGGTCCAGTGCCAAGTATTAGATTAATAAAGAACTCAATCTTCCTGTTAGGAGATAACCCTAGTAGGTCACCTAGAAAGACATCAAGGAAATCCTTCCGAATAGGGATGTTCTTTAATTTGAACTCTTTTTGTTGTGTATATATCATCGTGGCTGGGAATCTTTTACAACCCTTCCTAAGGAGTCACCTGGCATGAAAGGCTGAGATCACCATCTAATGAGAGGGTAACTTGCTACCTCCAAAGTTAAACTTTGACTAACCAGGGATCTAGAACTTACAACACCTTAACACAGCAAGGAGATTCAGTTCTACCCTAGAATCCTTTCCTCCGACAAAGTTGGAGAAGAGGAATCCTTTACAACCGTTCCTAAAGAGTCGCTTGGCATGAAAGGCTGAGATCATCTAGTGGGAGGGTAACTTGCTACCTCCAAAGTTAAACTCTGACTAGCCAGGGATCTAGAACTTACAACACCTTAACACAGCAAGGAGATTCAATTCTACCCTAGAATCCTTTCCTCCAATAGAGTTGGAAAAGAGGAAAACTCCCCAGGGAGATTCAGTTCTACCCTAGAATCCTTTCCTCCAATAGAGTCGAAGAAGAGGAAGACTCCCATCTTCCTTCCCCTTTTTTTAGTTATATCAAGCGAGCCTAAAGGCCCACAGGCCAATTATTACATTCTTCCCCTTATCATACTACTCTAGAATCCTTTCCTTCGACGGAGTCGAAAAAGAGGAAGACTCCCCTTTTTTTGATTATATCAAGCGGGCCTAAAGGCCGATAGGCCGATTATTACATTCTCCCACCCTTAAAATAATGCTGTCCTCAAATTTAACATACATGAAGTTTTGAAGAGCTATGGATTCTTGTCTTTCAATTCTACTTCAAGTTCCAAGGTAGCCTCTTTCTCACTGTGATCATTCCATTATACCTTCACGTATGATATAGTCCAAGGATCGTTGAACCGGTACTGGGGCCTGTACCAATCAGCGATGTGTACGGTACGGTCCGTACCGTACCATACAGGTACGTATACCAAGCTTAAAAAATTGAGAAAAAACACTTTTCCTCCCCCCTCTAAAGCAAGAATTGTTGAACCAAACATGCACCAGACCCGAACCAAGCCAAACTGAGCCCGAACCGGACTGAACCGGGCAGTACGGTATGCTACAGTACCATACCGTATCGTACGAAATTTATTTTTTTTTAATTTTTTTAACAGCTCGAATGCCGGACCGTTATATATACATATGAACCGTACCGGCTCTTGTACGGTACGGTACACCCCGTACCGGGCAGTACGGGACGATACCGCTAACCCTGGTATGGTCCGATATTGTAATACGTGATCCTTCTTATCAATAATCCATATCGAAACCTCCTCATAGGTCAGATCCTTTCGAAGATGAAATGGCTCATATTCTACTGCATGACTCGAGTCTGTAATATACTTCCTTGGCATCAATATATAAAATATATTGTGCACACTTGATAGAGCTGGTGGTAGTGCTAATCGATAGGCCACCTTCCCAACCTTGTCCAAAATTTCAAATGGACCCACATACCTCGGACTCAATTTGCCATGCATTCTGAACCTCATTCAGGAAGATTATGTTACAGATCCCTAGCCAATTAGAGTTTAATTTTGGAGGTTGTAAGTTACCCTCTCACCAGATGGTGATCTCAGCCTTTCATGCCAAGCAACTCATTAAAAAAGGTTGTGAAGGATTCCTAGCCATAGTAATAGACACGCAACAAAAAAGAGCTCAAATTAGATAACATCCTTATTATGAATGATTTCTCTAATATCTTTCTAGATGACTTGCCCGGGTTATCTCCTAACAGAGAGATTGAGTTCTCTATTGATCTAATACCTAGCATTGGACCTATCTTTAAAGCTCTGTATAGGATGGCTCCGGCTGAATTAAAAGAACTCAAGAAGCAACTGTAAGAGTTTCTGGACACAATCACCAATATATATGTATTGATTTATACACTATATGGTTTTGATCTTTAGGCTTGATTATGGGTATGAATGATTATTCATGTATTGTATATTTTTGGATTGTTGTACTTACCATTTATTTATGACTGCTGGTATGATTAATAGTATTTTCTACATCATATATTATATTAATTTTGATGGCTTTCTGGATGGTTTGGATGTAATACTGGCTATTGAAAATCTAAAAAGAAATCTAAATTGATATAGTTATTTTCTAACGTGACTATGATTGATAAATTGATGATAAAAAAAAAAATTTAGGCTAGCCATGCTAAATAAAGGATGGCCTAACCATGGACAGATATGTGGATATATATTGAGGATTGCTTAGCCACGGGCAGATACGTGGCATATATATATTAAGGATAGCATAGCCACAAACAGATATGCATATATATATATATTGAGGATTGTCTAGCTATGGATAGATACATGGTATATATATTGAGGATGGCCTAACCACAAGCAAATATGTAGATATATATTGAGGATTGCATAGCCATAGGCAGATATATGGTATATATATTGAGGATGGCCTAGCCACGGACGGATACGTGGTATATATATTGAAGATGGCCTAGCCACGGGCGGATACGTAGTATATATATTGAGAATGGCCTAGCCACGGGCGGATACGTAGAATATATATTGAAAATGGCCTAGCCACGGGCAGACACGTGGTAAAATATTGAGTATTGCTAGTCACGGGCTGAAACATGATCGTGATCAGTCCAAAACCTTTAAGAAGATTGTTGATTGAATTGGATCATAATAGTAAGACATGGTTTTATCATATGTAATGATTTACTTTGGATACAAAACATAATATTTTATGATTCATAGTTCTTTTATTGCTTCCTTATTATTTTCAAATCATATTATTATTAGTATAAATATATAGAGATTCTTACTGGGCTATAAAGCTCCACCCCTACTTCTCTTTCCCTTTCAAAGTCACAGGATGTGTAGCATGGATCAGGTCAGGCATGAAATTTAAGTACAAGGCTTATTAGAATGATTAGTTAGTTCAATTTTTTATATTTATGAACACAAGATTATTTGTAATCAAACAGGTTAATCTCTTGATTACTGTGATACTTATTTTGTTGGCATTTAGTTATTTATTTGAATTTCTAGAGGTGTTGAGAATTTTGTTTTAGGCCTAGCATAATCTCTATGGTAATGTCCTAGGATTTGTACAACTGAATCATGTAGCCAACTTGGGTGCCAGATTCGGGGCATGATAGAAGGCTCCTATAAATTCTCAAACCTACCCACTCTTTTATTGACCTTATTATTTGGAATGTTAGAATTTTGCAGGAATTCATAAAAGTCTAACGTACATCTTCAACTTGTAAAACTGATATATGATCAAAAAGGCTCACATTGTCAAACAACCCCCTCAAGTAGAACTACTCCTAAATTAGGAAACTTGAGCAACATATGCAACCTAGAAAGTATCACCACAAAAAGCCGCATCGCATTCATCCTTTCAAATCAACCTTAACACCATGCTAGGCTTAACATACTCGATCATTAGTATTAATTCCATTATTTTAGTGTAGAACATGGCTAATTGAATTGTGTTGAACCATCTGGTTCAAGGCGTGCTGAATCGGAACAATCAATTATTGGCAAAGTTCATTGATTTGGTTCAAATATACATGACACCCCTCCTAAACCTAACCAATTAGTTATTGGCAAGGTTCATTGATTGGGTTCAAGATATAAATAACACCCTTCCACCTTTCAAAGCTCGGATGAATTCAAAACCCTAACACTGGCTGCCACTATCCTCGTGAGTCGACACCACTACCATATACAACAACGACAATGAGGTCCCCAAGTAAGTCTCTCTCAACCCCTCTCCCAGTTCCTTGCTCTCTCTCAGTTTGTTGCCAAATCTAGGGTTCTTAGAGCTCTTCCATCAACAGCCTTTGAAATCTCTCCCCCCTCCCTCTTCCCCCTCTTTCACAATCTGTCACTAGATCCAAGATGTTGGAGATCCCTATCAATGGCCTACGACCTCTATCTCTCCCCCTCTCCCTTTCTCTCCTCCCTCTCTCAATCCATCACCGAATCCGAGACTCTCAAGGCTCCCAATCAATGGCCCTCGAGCTCTTTCACTCTCTCTTCCTCCCTCTCCTTCCTCTCCCCCTCTCCCTCCCTCTCTTTCTCCTTCTCCACCTCCCTCTCCCTATTGCAATACACTCTAGAATGGTTCGATATGCACCTGTACCATACCAAACCGGTCATCAGCCACTACAATCTCCAATACCGATTTGGTGAACCTTGGTGTAAAATATCATCCAATTCCAAGAAGCTTGTCTAAGTTATAAACTCCATGTCTCATTTTTTAACTTTTTGATTTGGGATATAGCACTTCACAAGAATTTGAAAGATCTGATGCTTAATCACAGAGCTAAAATACCAATAACCACTAAAGTGAAACTGCCCTTATGTGGAAAGACTCAACTTAGGTAACCTATATAACTTAGAAAGTACTTCTAAAAGAATATGTCACATTTCCCCTCCAAACCTAACCTTCAACATCACTTACCTAAAACCCATAATGGCTTTTCAGGACATCTACCTATCTAGGCACCTAAATCTAGAACCCTAGATCTATCAAAGCAGTCCAACCCTTAAATTCCTTCATGTCCTATATCATCCCAAATTAGAAGCAGAAGTAATCATAATTCTATCAAATCACTCCTACTCAATTGATGAAGAGATAACCTCTCTCAACTATGTTGTAACTTATTCTATATTGTAACTTATTTTTATTACAGGCATGGAAATTTTCTGCCAACCTATGAAATAACACTTATCTGAATTTTTTGGCTTCTTAACAAAAATTAATTCTGAGTATAAGCTCTTTAAAATGAAATTAATTTAGACTTTTTAACTTTTAATAGTCTACCAATATTCATTACCTCCAAATACCTACAACCAAGGTTCACCATACCAATTGATATCAAACTGTACGAGCATATCATATTGTACTAGTATTGAACCGATATGCAATCTCGTACTGTACCGACACTCGGTATATCTTGCCATCTCATACCATACTGCGTATCAATATTGTAATAGGATGGTTTCGGTATGGGATTTGATGCCTAGATGGCAAACCTTGCCTACAACAATGTCTCAAATTACATATCCTATATGACTTTTTTTTTTATTTGAGGATTGAGGTGGAGTAAGATTTTGCAATTTATAAGATATCAGGTTTCAACTAAAAGTAAAAAAGAATAACCAAAAAAAACTTCCATTACCCTCTTCTTATTGCCACACTTCGTAGAAAGTATTGCCCTTAGATCTAGTAAGGCATTAGGAACATAGTCTAGCACACTAGCAAACATAAATTTACACCCCATAAAGCTTACATAAATCTACTTAAACTTGAAAACACCCTTAGAAAACTTTAAACTACTTGCTCCACCCCATCTGACGTTCCATAATATCATTTCTAAGCACTTATCATATGTTGTACTTTCTACTCAGCATTAAAGAAACTGCATCGGAGAGGTTCTTTAACCCTATGTATCATGAATCATGGCATAGGTAGTGAGAGATAAGTTACATGAGGCTTAAAAGCGTACAGGCAAACAAGAAACCAACACTTCAAAATCGAAGAATTTCTCAGAACAGGCAAACACTAAGTGTTGTTGATTCATGTAAAATCAACAAACTTTGAATCTTTTGAACCATGTAAGAAACTTGATCTCTTCATGAACACGCTATCTTTGATGCTTACTGATTGGGACTTTCAATAGGAGTAATATCTAAACTGTTGAACTCTAGGTTAATCAATCAGATTAAAATTTGTAGATCATAACCCTCAAGACACAAATTCCCTTCCCAATCGTTTAAGTATGGTTAGCCTTTAATAATATAACTTTGAGCCAAGGATTTAGGTCGCAGGAATAGGACAACAGCATCAGTATCATACTGTTCTGACAGGAAAAAGAGGTTGGGATGGGTGCAGGGCACCAGTTTTCTTTTGAAATGGGATATCTGGACTGTCCCAGCTGCATCTCGGCACACGAAATGCACTAGGATAGTCAGGATGGACTGGAATGCAAGCTTTTCTTTTAATTTCTCCTTCTCGTTCTTGTTCTTGCTAGTTGATTCAGCCCATCCTGATCATACCATCCTAGAAGCAACCTAGAAGCGGGCCTAGTGCCAAGATTTAAACTCGTAATTTGAGCAACAACTACTTTCCATCATGTCCATTGCAAAGCTAGTAAATCTTAAGTCTCCATTGCAAAGCTAGTAAATCTTAATATGTATATTTTGCTCCATGACCAATTAGCCTAACTCCACCATGGATTGAAGCATGTTAGCGGTTCATGTAAAATACACATCCTTGATGACTGGATACTTCTTCAAATTCTCTAACAATTTATTTCTAGCTGCTCAAATTCAAATATACTTTTATTGGCAAAATCCATTTTTGAGAGACTGAAAAGGTTATCTTCTGGATTTATGCCGTCTTATTCAGCATATGTGGTCCTCAACCCAAATTGATGAGCAAGCCCTTGCCACTTGCTGTTGCTTTGTGGAGACATGAAAATTAGCAGAATTGGTGGCTTTGAGTTGATAAAATACAATAGGCAGCACGATCTTGGAAATCTATCTAAAATTGAATGGTAAAGATATAAAGAAATATAAAATGAAAATAAAGAACTATAACATAAGCTATCATGGAAATCACCCTTTGAGAAGTCACTTGTAACTTTCATAAAAATGTCATGAGTCTAATTTTCCCTACACATAAATAGCCATCAAAGGATCTGCATCGAACCTGAATGAAGGATTCACTTTGAGCCCTTGTTGCTTTGAATTTGGTGTTGCCCAATTAACTGCTGATCAAGGATTTAATACCTCGTACAGGCACCAGTCTCAATCTGGTCCCCGGTCATTATGATTTCAGGACATTCTTACCCCGACATTCAGGGCAGGTAAGTATCAAGTTACCTCCAAATCACATATATTGTCTAAAAGATTCTCTTTTAGTTTTGATGATCATTAAAATCTTTTTATCCCCGTAAATAGACTCTTTGAGCTTTTTAAATAGGCGCAGTAGTGGAAAACTTTGCTTGCAAGTTTTTAATGACATTAATGAATAATTTACTTCTCTCCCTCTTGTTTATCTCTTCTCTTCCTCTCCAAGCAACATCTTGTGACTGTGTCATGACTGAACCATGGACAAAAGAAAGCCAATAGGAGCTTTCTTGTTTTGTGCACAAGACCTGATTGTCCCAGCTGGTAGAAAGCAACCCAAGTAGCATCAAATGGGACATCCCGGTTCATGAGCAATCCAATCTAGGGGGGATCTTGGTAACCATTCCAACACCAAAATGGTATGACACCAGCAGGATATGCCAATACCATTGAGGCAAGAATCTTTACAACTGGTATAAGTAGAAAGGATCATTTGTCTACTATCGAAAGACAATATTTGATCATTACCGTGATAAGAGCAAGGTTGAACACTAAATTATCATGGAGAAGTTTTTAGAAATAGTAATGGTATATGATTGGGACTTCATCAGAACTAATGGCCAAGAGATAACCCAGTAATCCTTTTAGCCATCTCAGAAATATTAAAAGAAGAACAATATGTATTCTAATATCGTTGATACAAGTTGGAATGGTCCCTCAGTTATGTATGATCACCACAAATTCTTGGGACTATGAACGTACTAGTCAATATGGTGAGGAACAAAATGGGCCAAAAAGATGAGCATCTTTGATGAACACAAAGGTGGATTTTCTAAAGATCATGGAATATAGGGTTTAATTTGAAGAAGTAGAAGTATAGGACTGAAATAGAAAATAATCAACCAAGATAAGATGGACATGGGAAATAAAAAACTAAAGTAGGCCTAATAAGAAGTGAAGCTTGGGTTCAGTTTGCTAGGTCAGGTAGGAAGAAACAAGTACCAAAACATTTTTTTAATAGAAGAAGTAGAAACGGAAAAAAAAAAAACATTGATAGAAGCAAATAATCCTTGGTAAGGATAAATGGTTAAGATATATTATAAAGAAAAAAAAACTTTATATGGTTGCAATTTGGTTTTGTTACTTAAGAAGTAAGGACTAAAGAAATGGTAACTAAGAATGACTAAATTGTCCAATAGCACAATACTACAAACTTAAAAGTTGGATGCCAAAAACACTTCATCAGGATTCAATAAATTTATGCTGAAATCGCTAACATTCCAAGAGCATCATACATTGTAATAGTACCTACAGCAGTACCAATTTATATGCTTGCACTTTTTACCTAGTCAACATTTAAGTACCCATAATTGCAAGATAAAAGAAAAGCCAGGTGGACTTGGAAGCTTTCTTCCATTAATATATCATTTTAATACCTGATATGCACGTAAAGGCCTTACACACTTTGGCTTGCAAGATTCCTCAAGGTATTTCTTCTGATCAAGAGGTTCCTCATCTGCCCTGAATTTGAGCAAAAAATGATTATAACATACATGCACATAATAAAATATAATATAAAATTGACTTAATATGGGCGAGGCTCACCATTTTACATTTTCCTCCAAATACTAGATACAACAAAAATGTTGTGCATAAAAGAGGATGTTTATCACTAAAATAAACTAATTAGAGTGTTCAATGCAACCCCTTAACGAAAAGGAAAAGGTTAAGAAGCATGAGCAAAGTCAATCATAAATCCCCCAACCAAATTTTCTTTAGTTTACAATTGAAGGATGATTCTAAAGTTTCATCAAACTTATAAGCAAAGAAGTTCAACTTATGTGCCAGCTTTTTTCCACGTTCAAAAATAAACTGCATCTTTGATCAAATAATTTCAATTATCTTGATGAATCTCAATTTTCACTTCACATATCCAGTTAGTTTCTTCTTTCCCTTCCCCTTATAACCCATTCAATGTTTCCTTTTAACAATTTTACATATTTGATTGTGCCAAGAGCACCAAAACAGGTTTAAGTTAACACAAACATAGGTTTGAAAACAGATCAAATGAATAAAATGAAGGTCATACCATGCTCTTTCCTTGATATATAGACCTACAGTAAGGATGGATATGCCTTTCATTTATGAACAAGATATGATGAAATTCCATATTCTCTTCCATGTTTGTGCATGACTGATATCATTAATTCAAGATTATACGCGTGCATGTCGTGAAGGAATATCCATTCCCATCCATCTAGACCTGGTAGCAACTGATAGTGGTTAAAGCAGGAAGATATGGTTGGATAGGTGAAAGTTGGCTCGATGTTTAATCTCCAGTACAGAGACCACTGTACTAGGATGCTAGTTTAGGAGTACTGATAAAAATAAATACTATACTATGATTGAAGCTTCCCAAAAGCATGAGACTCTGTTGAAGTCTCCATCTCCCTTCAATAGCACCTTTATCTTTCCACAATATATATTGCTCTCATCCACATAAATTAGTTCTTCTTCTAGCTTTCACCTTTCTATTTGACCAAATATGAAGCACTCAGTTTTTATTTCTAATAAGTGAGGAGATGAAATTGTATCTTTATTATCTTGTACCTGTCAACGTGTGGGGCAATGGTCCCATTACAAACTATGAAAAATGTAATGCCCTATGTGAGGCCAATTTTTTGAATGAGTTTGCCTTTAGACTTGGTTTCAATATAATGGTAGAGGAATAAGAAATGGCATTCTCCTTTAAAATGTGGAGAGCAATCTGAGGGGAAATGATCAATTATATGAAGCCAAAGAAAAACATTCTAAGAAATGATCAATTATATGAAGCCAAAGAAAAACATTCTAAATTTTTGGTTGATGAGCTTAACGAATTCCTAGATTGAAACCTGGAGCAGATTGGGATGGTTTGCAAATCTCATGTTATATACTAAATGATGTAAGCTTCTAAATACCACATAAGTATTTTGGTATATTTTGTTTCTGAGATATCTATAACAAGAATAACTACTATGGATTCAACCTAAAAAGGTGCAAGCATGGAAGATGATGAGACAAGCATCCAATTTTTTTTTTTTGTTTTTAGAAGATGCAATAGTTGACATTCACAAGTACTAAAACAAAACCAAGAGGATAACATCATACTCACATTGCAGCAAATAGTGAATAGTACAGGATAATGTGTATCTGTAAAACCTGCATAAGAATCACCACTTCAGGTTAGATTACAAACCTGCTTCTCCTAACAGCATTAGTTCCCATCTTTCAATGGGAAAATGAAAAAAACCGGGACTTATATAGCTAATAACTGCCACTAGAATGCAAGAACAAGATAATTTAAAACATTGATCTTTTTTTTTTAGCCAATTAACCATCCAAACAATGCTATAATAACCTACACTAGGCCATGGTTGCATTTCAGCCATAATACATAAGGTGGTACCAAAACCATGAAAACAAAAAATAAAAGAAAAAAAACTGACCGGAAATACATGGAATCTCGAAAAGATTATCGCGATAGCAAGCACATAAATCTTGCAAATCGTAATCAATCCAAATCTCAGTAATTAAACATATAGGTATTATATATTTTGTGGAAGATGGTGAATTTAAAGAGCTAGCTGAATAGAACTGAACTCAATAACCTCAAGGTTAGAAAAAACCAAAAAGACAGAAATACGGAATGAAAACGTATCGGAGGAAGCTCAAAATCATTTGTTAGGTTTAAATCGCTTCAAAGATATGAAGCACTGATGCAGATCGACCATTAAAGGAGTAAATCGTACTACCAGAAAAATTGCCTGACTGATTCAAACATGATGGGAAGAAAGGAACATGAATCAATCATAAACATGCCAAATAAGTTGATAACCTCCAAAGAAATGGATCAGAACTGGAGGGATTGACGAAATAAAAGTCCGTGATAAAGAAAGTAAAAAGGATCGAGAAACGGAAGGAGGTGGTACCGCTTCAAATCGGCAAGAGGTGGGGACTGGGGAGTTGGTAAATTGAGCAGCCAACTCCGGTCACCACCATAAGAAGAGGGGAAGAGCTTGTGTCATATTCCAGAAGAATGTGGGGGGCTGAGCAGAAAACACTATGCCTTTGGACTAAGTAGTGCTAACCAAGGTTTTATAAGGGCTTTTGCAGAAAAATGAGTCATATTTATCCTTTCTTCAGACATAAATAATTCATTTTAATTTCTATGGACCATTATTATGCCCTTGCCCTACAAATAAAATATTTTATATAGCCAAAGAATAAAAACATGATTTTTGAAATGCAAGAGAAATATGTTGGAGGCAAAGTTATTTTATGCATCCTTAGTTACTCATGCATATTTTTGATATTCTAACTTGTGAGAAAATGAAAAACAAACAATTAGAGATAAAATAATGATATAAATTACTTAGATTGCTATTTAGAAGTGAATAATGAGATATGCCCAACATGGCCTTAACAGATCTTATGCTTAACATAAGCTAGCGAGCTTTATCCATGAATCTCTATAAGTTATGATCCTTTGTTTATCATCCATTATACCCGCTCATAACTCTAATAATGTATATCATAATTTTCCTTTAAAAGTGAGAAAAAATAGAAATACACATTCATCTAGCAGTGTATTAATCAGATTACATAAACAAAAAGACATTATGTTATTGGATTAGGAGTGTTGACTCTGGTCTTGATTTTGATGATTGACAAAATGTTTAAGTATATATGAGTACTAATTATGTTTTAAGTGTATTTCTCAGATCTTAGTACTCATCCATGTTGAATGAAGGAATGATTGTATTTCAGTTGAGAAAGTCCTTAAATTAATGGAAAATCAATTATATGGACTTTGGAATTAATATGGAAGGACTTGAAGAGGTTAAAGTTTCAATTTGAAGATGTTTCAGCAATGGCACAGGCAAGTGTCGACACTTGGAAATGAAGTGTCGACACTTGAGGATCAAGTGTCGACACTTGATGAGTGAAGTGTCGACTCAAGGCCTGAGACAAACAGAAAACTTCTGAAAGCTCCTTCAGTGAAGTGTCGACACCTGGAACCTGAAGTGTCGACACTTGAAACTGAAGTGTCGACACCTGAAGGTGAAGTGTCGACACTTGAACAGTAACGGCTAGTTTTCTGGACTGCAGAACTTCTCCAACTTGCTTCCAAACGGTCATATTTTCCTTCCTAACGGCTATAAACGGTCATTTAAGTGTTGGGAGGCTATATAAACATCAAAAATCAATTAGGGAGGTAATCCTTTGGTGAGATTTTTGAATATTCTTCAAGGATTCAAGAGTTGAGTGGTTCAAGCCTTCAAGCTTCCAAGTTTCAAAGAAAGCATCCAAAGTTCACATCCTCAAGCATCAATCAAAGGCTTCATCAACTTGAAGACAAGATCTTCATCAACTCTCAACGGGCTTCAAAGAGATATTTGTTTTATTTTAGAAAGCTTTTATTGTATTCATTTATACTTGCTCTTACATTGTTTTACTTAAGATTTTTGGTGAGCCTTGAAAAACCAAAGAGGATTTTGGTGAGCCTTGAAAACCAAAGTGGTTGTTGGTAAGCCTTGAAACCAACTAGGGTTTTACTTGTGAGCCCGAAGCCAAAACAAGTTGTTTAGGTTCTTGGTTATCCCGTAAAACCAAGGGTGGTTGTTGGTGAGCCTTGAAACCAACTAGGGTTTGACTTGTGAGCCCGAAGGCAAAACAAGTTGTAAAGGTTGTTGGTGAGCCTAAGTTATAAAACCAAACTTAGTGAAATTCCCAAGGGATTCTTGGGGAGTGGATGTAGGTGATTGGTTGGCACCGAACCACTATAAATCTTTGTGTTTGTGTGATTGTTCTCCTTATGCTTTAATTTCATTATTTCCGCTGCATTTATTTGAAATACACAAGCACTTAAATTGCATTAGCATATACTTGCTTTAGTTCATCTTTTAAATAGTACAAAAGTTTTATAAAACTCAATTCACCCCCCCTCTTGGGTTGCCTACGTGGGCCTTCAATTGGTATCAGAGCTCGGTGCTCTGATTGAAAATCTAACGATTTTGAGTTAAAGATTATGGCAACCCTTGTAGGTATTAGTGTAAGACCACCGTTTTTCAATGGCATAAATTACACATTTTGGAAAACTCGCATGCGCATCTATATTCAATATATTAGTTATCTTCTTTGAAAAATTATTGTTAGTGGTCCTCATATTCCTTCCATTTTGGTTAATAGCATTTCCATTCCAAAGCTCGAAGAGGATTGGAATGAATATGACATTAAACAAATTGAAATCAATGCTTAAGCAATGAACTTGCTTTATTGTGCATTGGACTTAAATGAATTTAATAGAATTTCTACATGCACATCGGCGAAGGAAATATGGGACACACTTGAAGTTACTCATGAGGGTACTCTTCAAGTGAAGAACGCTAAAATTAATTTGCTTATACATTCTTTTGAAATTTTTGAAATGATGCATTATGAATCTATATCTGATATGTTTTCAAGATTTATGACTATTATTAATGAATTAAAAAGTCTTGAAAAAATCTATACAAATGCTGATTTGGTGAACAAAATTCTTAGATCCTTGCCGAAATCATGGGATCCAAAGATGACGGCGATCCAAGAAGCTAAAGATGTAGAAACCTTACCTTTGGAGGAGCTTATCGGTTCACTCATGACCTATGAGTTGAACTTATGGCAAAGGATAGTGGAAGCTGATACAGAAAAGAAAATAATAGCTCTCAAAGCCAAAAAGAAATTCAAGGCAATGATGGCAACTTGGAGCGATAGCGAAGATTCAAATACGGATGATGAAGTTGCCCATCTTTGTTTCATAGTAAATGAGAAAAAGGTATGTGCTAAAAATAATTATGATTTTACCTTTAAAGAATTACATGATGCATCTAGTGATCTTGTGCATGAATATAGATTGCTAAAAATTGAGCACAAGAAATTAAATAGGCATGTAGATTCATTTTCTCTTAACAACACCAATCTTGCAAATAAAAATGATGATTTAAATGCCAAGATTGATATTTTGAGAAATGAAAAGAATAATTTTTCTAAAGAAAAAGAATTTTTAGAAAAAGAAAATGTTATTTTAAAAGATTTATGTGATAAAGTTTTTAATGAGAAAAATATTTTGATTGAGGAAAAGAAGCAAAAACTTTTGAAGAACTTCAATATTCCTGCTTCTTTCAATTTTTCTTATAAATATGGTTTCAATGCTTATCCTTCTAGATTAAAAAAAATTTGGGTTCCAAAAGGAACGATAATTACTAATCATAAAGGACCCAAGAAAGTTTGGGTACCAAAAATGTCCACTTAATTTGTTTTGCAGGAATGTCTTGCAACCCAACATGAAGAAAAGAAGTTCTTGAAAAGAGGTTGTACAAGACAATTTAAAGAAGTGGATAAGCTACATTTTGGACTAAATGATAAAAGGAAGGATTATGTATATTGGTAAATTCTAAACATCTCCTTCCATAATTAAAAATGTAGATTAATTTTTATTGCATCAATTACTTTGAAAAATTATTTTAAATAGTTAATTAGAATCAAGTTTGGACTTATCATCATTGGCTATGATCATGAACTTTTTGGTGTTGATGAATTTCATGCTATCATGATTAAATTTATGATTGTAAGACCTTCACTTGATTTTGATTAATATATTTCATGAAAAATACTTTTAAAGATGCATATTGATTTGAAAAATATTTTAATTGATATATTGGAATCAAGATTAGACTAATAATCATTTGTTGTGATCATGACCATTTTGATGTTGATGGATTTCAAGCTCTCATGGTCAAACTTGTGATTATTAGATCTTCACTTGATTTTGATTAATATATTTTCTGAATTATTTCAAGTGAAATGCTATGTTTTTATTTTTGGCATCTATGCATAATCTAGAAATGATTTGGATCAAGTATAGAACTAGTAGTTAAGGGTTACTTTTAATAAGAAGGTATGCATATTGACAAACCCTTGCTCTAGTATCTAGACTTAATATCATATTACTTCTAGCATTTGTATGGATATCAAATCATCTTAAAATGAATTTAAAATCATACTGAAAGTTTTTAAGTGATATAAATACTTTGTATTTTGAAAATCATGAATATCTTAAAAAATTTCAAATCTTGATGCATAAGCTTTCATGTTTTATTCCTGAAATAAATACATATTTTTAAAGGAGGAATAACATTCAGGGGAGCATCCAAAGATTTGTTATCATATTTGATGCTTTGAATATCTTGTTGATATCATGCTTTGCTTATATTGCTCTGATACTCCTTCTTGTTTTCAAATCTAATTCTTTGAGGGGAGTTACATTCAAATGATATCATATTCTATTGGTATCAAAATTATTTTAAAAGAATTCCTAGTAACCGCTTCGGATTGTGTTAGTCACCATGGCCGTCCGGTCATAGGAGATAAGTAGGGCTTAAAGACCCTCTCTTCCCATTCAACGGGCTCTCTTATGACGTGTAGGGGTGCCGCTGTGACCTTATCCCATGAACAAGTAAGGTGAATGGATAATATACATCAAATCATTTCTTACATGTGCTTACATTCTGTGGTATCATGCTCAATTTGTATCATATTCAATTGATATCATAATTATTTGATTTCATGCATTGATTTTGATGACCTACTTGCTATTCTTTCTAACTTCATTCCCACTTTGTATTGCCTTTCACCCTTTTCATGATGTCAAAAAGGGGGAGAAAATTGTTAAGTATGAAAATGGGAAGATTGGATAAACATGAATAATCATTTGAGAAATGAAAGAAAGTACAAAAGGGGGAGAAGAATGTAAAATGTTTTTATCTAAAGGAAAGAATTAGTAAGAAGAAGAAATTTTGAAAATTTAAATTTTTTTGCATATTTTGAAAAATATTTTTGAAGATTTTTTGGATCATATTTTGAGGGGGAGCTTGGTGCTTATTGTTTTGAGCTTACATGTTTATCTTATTGTTAATCTTTTTTAAGCTTACCCTATTCATATACTTAAAGGTTTTGTCATCATCAAAAAGGGAGAGATTGTTGACTCTGGTCTTGATTTTGATGATTGACAAAATGTTTAAGTATATATGAGCACTAATTATGTTTTAAGTGTATTTCTCAGATCTTAGTACTCATCCATGTTGAATGAAGGAATGCTTGTATTTCAGTTGAGAAAGTCCTTAAATTAATGGAAAATCAATTATATGGACTTTGGAATTAATATGGAAGGACTTGAAGAGGTTAAAGTTTCAATTTGAAGATGTTTCAGCAATGGCACAGGCAAGTGTCGACACTTGGAAATGAAGTGTCGACACCTGAGGATCAAGTGTCGACACTTGATGAGTGAAGTGTCGACTCAAGGCCTGAGACAAACAGAAAACTTCTGAAAGCTCCTTCAGTGAAGTGTCGACACCTGGAACCTGAAGTGTCGACACTTGAAACTGAAGTGTCGACACCTGAAGGTGAAGTGTCGACACTTGAACAGTAACGGCTAGTTTTCTGGACTGCAGAACTTCTCCAACTTGCTTCCAAACGGTCATATTTTCCTCCCTAACGGCTATAAACGGTCATTTAAGTGTTGGGAGGCTATATAAACATCAAAAATCAATTGGGGAAGTAATCCTTTGGTGAGATTTTTGAATATTCTTCAAGGATTCAAGAGTTGAGTGGTTCAAGCCTTCAAGCTTCCAAGTTTCAAAGAAAGCATCCAAAGTTCACATCCTCAAGCATCAATCAAAGGCTTCATCAACTTGAAGACAAGATCTTCATCAACTCTCAACGGGCTTCAAAGAGATATTTGCTTTATTTTAGAAAGCTTTTATTGTATTCATTTATACTTGCTCTTACATTGTTTTACTTAAGGTTTTTGGTGAGCCTTGGAAAACCAAAGAGGATTTTGGTGATCCTTGAAAACCAAAGTGGTTGTTGGTAAGCCTTGAAACCAACTAGGGTTTTACTTGTGAGCCCGAAGCCAAAATAAGTTGTTTAGGTTCTTGGTTATCCCGTAAAACCAAGGGTGATTGTTGGTGAGCCTTGAAACCAACTAGGGTTTGACTTGTGAGCCCGAAGACAAAACAAGTTGTAAAGGTTGTTGGTGAGCCTAAGTTATAAAACCAAACTTAGTGGAATTCCCAAGGGATTCTTGGGGAGTGGATGTAGGTGCTTGGTTGGCACCGAACCACTATAAATCTTTGTGTTTGTGTGATTGTTCTCCTTATACTTTAATTTCATTATTTCCGCTGCATTTATTTGAAATACACAAGCACTTAAATTGCATTAGCATATACTTGCTTTAGTTCATCTTTTAAATAGTACAAAAGTTTTATAAAACCCAATTCACCCCCCCTCTTGGGTTGCCTACGTGGGCCTTCAAGGAGATATAACCATCCACAATAGCACGCATATACATGCCAAACTCAAGAATCAATTAAAAGTTTATATTCACTACTCAGTTAATGACAAAGAGAAATAAAAAACTAAGATGTATATATTTATCAAATTTACTAATTAATATCCTAATTGACAAATAATAGCCATCCACTGAGCTCCCCTTCTTTTGGAACATATGATGGATAAGTCATAGCAATTTGGAAGGCCTCTCATTGCTTTATATAATAATAATTTTTTTTATTTTTTTTTACAATTGTAGTTTAGTGTAGTTTCTTCATAGTAACAATTATATATGTTACCAAAAAAACAATTATATAAATAATATATCATTTGGCATTTGGCATTTAATGTTATAATAACAAAGCATAATTTATAAGTTAGATCGAAGTTATCTAAATCTATAACATTTAATGGTGTAGCTTAATGTTATGAGTATCTTGAGAATAGGCATGTTTTGAAACAATTCGTAATTTAATTTGTTGCAACTTGAAAAAAAATGATAAAAACTTTTTCATATTCCTTATGGATAAGATCTATAATTATTGAGTGAGGAGTTATGGAGTTTGAGTTATTTAAGACAACAAACTAAAGGGGAATCAAAGACCGAGGAAGCTAACCAAAGCAAGCTCCAAGGATAGTTGTTATTCAACAAAAAAATTGATAGAGTGGGAAAGAGAATTGACTAGAAACTCTCGTACCAAATCTACTATAATAAACTAAGTAAATTCTTTACAAAAAATCAAAAGCTTTGCTACAATACTTTTGTTGGCATGGAGTTCCTGGATCAGCCAATCGGAGCTACTGCATCACAGGACCGCTCCCTGATTCACCTGCAAAACATGTTCCTTGCCGGAGTTGTTCCGGCGGAGGACACTCCGATGCCTAAGTCAGTGGTGGATTCTAGCCACAGAATGGGGAAGGTGTCGAGAGTGGAAGAGAAAAAGAGTTCTTGGAGAATGCAAGTGTGTATCAGCGAGAATGTTCGCGTACCTCTCCGGCTACCCTTCTTATCCATATTTAAAAGATGGCCTCCGGTCTGTGGCCTGCTCTTTTTTCGGTGATCATGGGGAGCCAATCTCTTCCATGATTGGCGATCGTGGGTTGTCAGTGAGCGATTCCGACCAGATCGGAGGCGTGGCTGCAGGAGTTGCGAGCCATGATCATGGCATGATAAGTGTCGATTGTAACCGTTGGTTACAATTTCCTTTCTGGAATAGATTGTGGTTCAAACTTTGGGTTTCTCCTGGCGTGGGCCGAAGACTTGGCATTTCTCCAAGGCCGGAGATTGTGTCTACGATGGAGACCAAAGTACGTGCCTTCGAAAGTCGATGAGTAGTTCGGATTTCGACCGGGGCCGAAGGTGCTACCGGAGGACTAGCCTCCGAATGTTGTAGTTCGGTGTGAAGCCTTGGATTGCTTGCAGTTAGCCTGTCCTCTGCTTGGTCTGAAGTCCGTAGTCCGGAAAAACAGGCTTCGACCAGTCGAACCGGGGTTTGGTGTATAGCTGAATCAGGATATCCCAACAACTTTAATATTGTTTCTATAGCACTTATCAAATGAATCATAGTTGTCCTTCAATGGAGAGTATACATAAATATAAATAGGTCATTGGCTAATAGCCAATTACTCTTCCATATTTTTCATATATTTTATTTTATTTTTACAATTTCCACTATTGCACCATGCCTTCTCCTCAAATTTCTTTATCCACCACCCTTGTTCATTAACCCTAATACTCCTATCATTGCCCCTATGTCCATCTATGTCAACCCCTCCAAGCACCCAACTAGGTTGTGTGCCACCATCTACTCCAACCTTCCCGGTGAGTATTTGACCTTCTATACCCACAACCATAAACACTGATATCATTAGTAATAGGAGACAAGGCTAGGAGGATCGTTGGAGAGCTGAGAAGTCTCATGAAATTAGGGTCAAGAAAGGATAACTAGGACCTCACATCCCACGATGTTCCAAAGAACAAAGGAAAAGGGCCTCACACCCTGCAATGTTCCGAATAACAAAAAAAAATTAGGGCCTCACGTCCCTTGACGCTCGAAAGCGAAGGAATAGGGTCTCACACCCCTCGATGCTCGAAAGCGAAGGCATAGGGTCTCACACCCCTCGACACCCAAAGGCGAAGGAAAAACGTGCCTTACACCCACTCCTTTCGGAAGCAGAAGAATCACTTTTTTAAAAACTCATCTTTTTTCACTAATTTTTTTACAAAGGACTGAGGGTGGAATTTATATACTTTCCAACCCTCTTACAAGATAAAGATGAAACCTATCTCAATCATAACAGACTTCAAACTAATAATTCCAATATAAAACAAACTTGAAATTAAAACAGTTTCATACTAATCAATACATCCAGATTTAAAAAAATTGAAATAAATAAAATATATTCCAAATTCATCAAGATCTCTGCCTTAAAAAAAGTTCATATCAGGATCCACGCTAAATTGCTCTAAAATCTATGCAAGCCTGATAACCATACAAAAAAATTCCTACTCTGAGAAGCATGCAACTTTGAGATCCGTGCAAAGCTATTTTGCTCTGAGATATGTGCAGGTTTTCTCTTGTGACCGTGGAATAGAGGGAATGGCAGACGGGGAAGAAGGGCTTGCGGGCAGGCTTCGCAGGCATCAGCACTGCGGAAGGCGACGGCACGGCCGGCGGTTGGAACGGGCGGCCGACGGGGAATGGTATGAAGATCCAGCAGGGCATCAGCAGCCTTGATCTGATGACGGATGTTGGCTTCAAGGCTGTGCCCGTTCTTGGGGTTGGAGGAGGGCGCTGTGAGCAGAGCGCCGGTGGCAGAAAAGGAGGAAGCCGTAGCCCTTGGAGTGATTGGTGGGCAGGCTCTAGATCGGCGAGGCGGTGGATCTCAGCGAGACTGTCCGGGTTCGAGGCAGTGTGGAGATGGGACGGCGACGGGTGGGGATGACTGACGGATGGCTTGTTAGGCGGCTCCGATTGGATGGGTTGGGCTGTTGTGGGCGTGTGGCGGTCGTGGGAGGTCGCGAGCGATGGATCCGGGAAGAAGACGGTTTGGGGCTAGGTGGAAGAAGATGACAGGAATAACAGAGAGATAAGTTAGGGATAAGTATGGAATAAAATGGGAATAGCCGGGATAAGTAGAATAGCTGGGATAAAAAATATAAAATAAAATAAAATAATTCTAGGAGAAAAAAGAAAAAACCCGGATGGATTTTGATGTCCCTATCATTCCCTGAGATGGGAAAAACTCAACTCCATCAAGTCAGGCTTGATGCTGCAACTTTTTTTTCTCTAACTCTAATCCTCTCCTGCTTTGATACCAAATTGAGGGGGACAAGGCTAGGAGGATCGTTGGAGAGATGAGAAGTCTCCTGGGATTAGGGTCAAGAAGGGATAACTAGGGCTTCACACCCCGCGATGTTCTGAAGAACAAAGGAAAAGGATCTCACACCCTGCGATGTTCCGAATAACAAAAAAAATTAGGGCCTCACGTCCCTTGACGCTCGAAAGCGAAGGAATAGGGTCTCACACCCCTCGATGCTCGAAAGCGAAGGCATAGGGTCTCACACCCCTCGACACCCAAAGGCGAAGGAGAGACTTGCCTTACACCCACTCCTTTCGGAAGCAGAAGAATCACTTTTTTAAAAACTCATCTTTTTTCACTAATTTTTTTACAAAGGACTGAGGATGGTATTTATAAACTTTCTAACCCTCTTAAAAGATAAAGATGAAACCTATTTCCATCCTAACAGACTTCAAACTAATAATCCCAATCTAAAACAAACTTGAAATTAAAACAGTTTTATATTAATCAATACATCCAGATTTTAAAAAATTAAAATAAATAAAATATATTACAAATTCATCAAAATTTGTGCCTTAAAAAAAGTTTGTATCAGGATCCATGCTAAATTGCTCTAAAATCTATGCAGGCCTGATAACGTACAGAAAAATTCCTACTCTGAGAAGTGTGCAACTTTGCGATCCGTGCAAAGCTGTTCTGCTCTTAGATATGTGCATGTTTTCTCCTGTGATCGTGGAATAAAGGGAATGGCAAATGGGGAAGAAGGGCTTACGGGCAGGCTTCACCAGCATCAGCACTAGGGAAGGCGGCGGCATGGCCGGTGGTTGGAACGGGCGGCTGACGGGGAGTGGTGTGAAGATCCGGTAGGGCATCGGTAGCCTTGATCTGATGGCGGACATTGGCTTCAAGGCTGCGCCCGTTCTTAGGGTTGGAGGAGGGCGCTGTGGGCGGAGTGGCGGTGGCGGAAAAGGAGGAAGCCGTAGCCCTTGGAGCGATTGGTGGGCAGGCTCCAGATCGGTGAGGCGGTGGATCTCGACGAGATTGTCCGGGTTCGAGGCGATGTGGAGATGGGACGGCAGCGGGTGGGGATGACCGGTGGATGGCGGGTTGGGCAGCTCCGATTGGATGGGTTGGGTGGCTGTGAGCCTGCGGTAGTCATGGGAGGTCGCGAGCAATGGATCCGGGAAGAAGACGGTTTCGGACTAGGTGGAAGAAGATGACATGAATAATAGAGGGATAAGTCAGGGATAAGTATGGAATAAAATGGGAATAGCCGGGATAAGTATAATAGCTGGGATAAAAAATATAAAATAAAAAAAAAAAACTCTAGGAGAAAAAAGAAAAAACCTGGATGGGTTTTGATGTCCTTATCATTCCCCTGAGATAGGTAAAACTCGACTCCATCGAGTCAGGCTCGATGCTGCAACTTTTTTTTTCTCTAACTCTAATCCTCTCCCACTTTGATACCAAATTGAGGGGGACAAGGCTAGGAGGATCGTTGGAGAGTTGAGAAGTCTCCTGGGATTAGAGTCAAGAAGGGATAAATAAGGCTTCACACCCCGCGATGTTCCGAAGAATAAAGGAAAATGGCCTCACACCCCGCGATGTTCCCAAGAACAAATAAAAATTAGGGCCTCACGTCCATCGACGCTTGAAAGCAAAGGAATAGGGTCTCACACCCCTCGATGCTCGAAAGTGAAGGCATAGGGTCTCACACCCCTCGACGTCCAAAGGCGAAGGAAAAACATGCCTCACACCCATTCCTTTCGGAGGCAGAAGAATCACTTTTCTAAAAACTCATCTTTTTTCACTAATTTTTTTACAAAGGACTGAGGATGGTATTTATAGACTTTCCAACCCTCTTACAAGATAAAGATGAAATATTTCTCAATCCTAACAGACTTCAAACTAATAATCCTAATCTAAAACAAACTTGAAATTAAAACAGTTTCATACTAATCATACATCCATATTTAAAAAAATTAAAATAAATAAAATATATTCCAAATTCATCAAGATCTGTGCCTAAAAAAGTTCATATCAGGATCCGTGCTAAATTGCTCTGAAATCTATGCAGGCCTGATAACTGTACAGAAAAATTTCTACTCTAAGAAGCGTGCAACTTTGAGATATGTGCAAAGCTGTTCTGATCTAAGATCTGTGCAGGTTTTCTCCTGTGACCGTGGAATAGAGGGAATGGCGGACGAGGAAGAAGGGCTTGCGGGGAGGCTTCATCGGCGTCAGTGCTGGGGAAGGCGGTGGCACAGCCGGCGACTGGAACGGGCGGCCGACTGGGAGTGGTGTGAAGATCCGGCAAGGCGTCGATGGCCTTGATCTGACGGTGGACATTGGCTTCAAGGTTGCGCCCGTTCTTAGGGTTGGAGGAGGGCACTGCGGGCGGAGCGACGATGGCGGAAAAGGAGGAAGCCGTAACCCTTGGAGCGACCGGTGGGCAGGCTCTAGATTGGCGAGGCGATGGATCTTGTCGAGATTGTCCAAGTTCGAGGCAGTGTGGAGATGGGACGGTGGCGGGTGGGGTTGACCAACGGATGGTGGGTTGGGCGGCTCCAATTGGATGGGTTAGGCGGCTGTGGGCGTGCGACGGCCATGTGATAAATGCAATTTATATAAAAATATTTAGATCTTAATTATATAAAAATTTGGTTTAATTATTATTAATTTAGTAGCATTTACAGTCTATTTATACTTAATTATGTTATTTGCTCCAGGTATGTATGTCAAGAAGAGCTTGTAGAAGCTTGCCAGTTGGAGTCATGCCAAGATGTTACTTTCAGATTCATCCATTTTTATTATTTTTGGAGCCAATTCAATCCAAAAAAGAAATGGGAGAGAAAAAAATGCATGAAAAAAAAAAAAAAAATGTCACGCGTAGAGAAGTAAGAAGAGAAAGTAACGTGGAAGAGGCAATGTGAAGACAGAGTAACGTGGAAGAAAAAAAATAAAATAAAATAAAAAGTAATGTGAAAAAAAAAGAAAGCAACGTAATAAAGGAATGTGCGTAAAGTGGTGGTGGAGTAAAAGAAGTTATGGGAGAGAAAAATAAAATATAAAAAGAAGAATTGACATGAGGGGGGAGAAGAAGTGATGTTCTTGAGCAGAAGAAAAGAAAAAAAAAAAAAAAGTGAGAAGTCGTGGAAGAAAAACAAGCAAAAAAAAAAAAAAAGAAAACTCTCGGAAAGTCGACGGACACTAGAATGTGCACGGATGCAAGAAAGTGAAAGAAATTATGCACGAACATGAAAAAAAAATTGGAGACCGCCCGGACGAGGAAAGAATTTGAAGACTGCATGATTTTATTTGATCTGTATTCTTCTTATTTTTATATGGTTTTCAATCCAAATATGTACAACTAATTATTTCTGCTAAGACTCAGGGATTTAATTGATGTGGTGATTTTGAATTGCAATGGTTAGTTTAATTTTCTTCTTTTACTTGAGATTTCTTTTGTGATCGTAATGCTTTGGGTGATTTAATTAATTCCTCAATGAATTTCATCTAGAGTTTAATTGATCTATTAAATTTCTACGTGGAAAAGTAAAAAAAAATTATAAATTTAAATCCTACCTAAATAACTAGGACTAATCTATGCAGTGATTAGGATTATAAAAATTTAATGCATCTGAATTATTTAAATCATGTCTTAACCACCGTGGTTAATAATTTCAGATAGGATTAATGCAATTTGAACGAAAGTATATTAATCAATTAAAAAAACATGCTGGCTTGTAAAACCAGAAATCAAATTAGCATATTCAGAAGAAATCATCGCATCAATTTGGTTAAATTCCCGACACCTAAGCTATTTTAGAATCTATCTCTTCCCGAAAGTTTGATGCCATCTTAGTTTGATAGTTTGTTTAATTTTCAATTTAATTTTTTACCTGAAATCAATAGTCCATAAATATAAGTAGGTATTATAATTTGGGTGATTGTCTCTGATCCTAGAAGATGACATTGGGTTACTACCTTGTATTACTTGCACGATCGGTATGCTTGCCGAACACGTGTCAAGTTTTGGCACCATTGCCGGGGATCAGCAACGGACAACATTCAAATTCTTATCTGCTAATTGATTTGGATTTTTTTTATTGTGTTATTAACTTTCTATGTCCCGAAGAACTGCACACACTTTGGAAGATTTTGATCCGGAAATAGAAAGAATGCTCAGGAAAAGACGACGTGGACTCAGACAACTACTGGAAGGGTTAAGTACAGATTTGGTGGATATCAAAAGCATAACCATAGAAGATGTTGGTGAACATAACCCTCAGAATCTCCCACACGTACCCAATGAGGAGGTGCAAAACCCACATGGAGATAGACTTTTGTTTGAGTACATTAGGCCTAGAGTCACGAGAGCACAATCAAGCATTAGAAGGCCACCAATTCAGGTGAACAATTTTGAGATAAAGCCCGCCTTTATCCAGATGATCCAGAACTTGCTCCAATTTTCAGGTTTGCCTTCTGATGACCCTCACGAGCATTTAAGTTAATTTCTTGAGTGATGCGACACTTTTAAATATAATGGGGTTTCTGAAGATGCTATTATATTTAAGTTGTTCCCATTTTCACTGAGAGATAGGGCAAAAAGTTGGTTAAACTCTTTTTCAACTGAATCCATAACTACATGGGATGACTTAGCTGATAAGTTCTTAAACAAATATTTTCCCCTCTCCAAAATAGCAAAGCTTATATTAGACATCTTCACATTTATACAGTATGAGACTGAGAGTTTTAGTGAGGCATGGGAGAGGTTTTAGGAATTATATAAAAAGTGTCCCCACTATGGTTTTGAAATATGGAAACAAGTACATGCATTTTATCGTGGCTTACTTCCTTCTACGAGAGCAATTTTAGATGCAGCTGTAGGTGGTTCATTTTCAAAGAAGTACAGCCATGAAGCTTATAGCCTATTGAAAGATATGGCATATAGCAATGCGAATTGGAACTCAAAAAGACAGAATCACAAGAGATCCAGTGGTGTGTTTGGAGTGGATGTTGTGGCGACACTTTCAGCTCAGCTTGATGCAATGAACAAAAAGATTGAAGCTCTGGTAGTATCTCAACCACAAGCATCAACTACAATGATGGAGTGCGAGCTATGCAAAGGACCTCACACATACAATAATTGCCCACAAGGTAACTTTTCAAATTCAATACCTAAAAATGCTAATTATGTGTTTGATAATTTCAGGAACAACCAAATGGGCAATACATACAATCCAGGACTTCGCAATCACCCCAACTTATTTTGGAGAAGCCAGAACATTCAGAATCCACCACCACTTCAGAGGCCATATCAACTACCTGGTTTTCAGCAACGCCCACCACCACCACCATCACAACCGACTCAAGAAGAGAAGAGGCATAGCTTGGAAGATATTATATGGAAATACATGCAGCAAAATTAGGCTATATTCCAAGCAAATGAGGCAACATTGAAAAATTTGGAGACATAAGTTGGGCAGATAGCTGACATGTTGGCTAACAGAGGACCTGGAACTTTGCCAAGCAATACTGAAAAGAATCCTAGGGAGCATGTGCAAGCTATTAGCCTACGAAGTGGAAGAGAGATAGAGGAGCCAAAAGTGCAACAGAAAGAGCCTGATGTAGAGGAGATTGTTGATGAAGAGAGGGACAAGAATAAAAAGGATGAGACACTAGCAAAAGCTCCTATAGTTGCTCCATACAAGCCAAGACCGCCTTTTCCCCAGAGACAACATCAACAGAAAATGGATAAGCAATTTTCTAAATTTTTAAAAATTTTAAAATAATTGCATATTAATCTTCCATTTGTTGATGTTATTTCTCAAATGCCCGGCTATGCCAAGTTCTACAAGGAGATCCTATCAAACAAAAGGAAGCTAGAAGATTGTGAGACAGTAGCACTTAATGAAGAATGCTCAGCCATCCTATTGAATAAACTACCACAGAAGCTTAAGGATCCATGGAGTTTTAATATACCTTGCTTAATCGGTAGTTACATTTTTTATGCATTAATTGATTTAGGAGCTAGCATCAATTTAATGCCACTCACAATATTTAAGAAACTAGGACTTTGTGAGCCTAAGCCAACCATGGTATCATTGCAATTGGCAGATAAATCTATAACCTACCCCAGAGGAATAGTAGAAGATGTTTTGGTCAAAGTAGATAAATTTATCTTGCCAGTTGACTTTATAGTCCTAGATATCGAAGAAGATCATGTTATACCTATCATTTTAGGACGACCATTTCTTAACATAGGTAAAGCATTGATAGATGTGCATGAAGGCAAACTGATATTAAGAATTCATAATGAGCAAGTAACATTCAATGTTTTTAAAGCTATGAAAAAGCCACAAGATGTAGCATCATGTTTTCATATTAATTGCATTGATTTCTTATGTAGGAGAAGATTGGAGAGATGATGACTGAAGATGAATTGCAACACAGCTTAATTTCAACTCACAGCAACGAAGGAGGAAGTGAAGAAGAAAGCCAATATGCAGCAATGATGGATAGCAGACAAATTTACACACAGAGAAGACCATTTGAAGAGTTGGAGAGAAGAGCTATCAATCACCTCATACCATCCATTAACCAACCACCATAATTAGAATTAAAATAGCTTCCCTCATATTTAAAATATACATTTTTATTATTTCCATCTCATTTACCTGTTATCATTTCTTCTCTTTTGATAGATGCGATGGAGGAGAAGCTGTTGAGGGTGTTGAGAGCTCACAAAAGAGCCATTGATTGGATAATAGCAGATATCCATGGAATCAGCCCAACAATATGCACACACAAGATACTCATGTAGGAGCAATTCAAAACATCAGTGCAGCCTCAAAAAAGATTCAACCCAGCCATGAAAGAGGTAGTTAAAGCTGAGGCGATCAAATTGCTTGATGCAGGTGAGAAAAGAGCATTGCAACTAAATAAGATGGAAGAGTTTAGAGAGCAAGCATACGAGAATGCCAAGATCTATAAAGAACGAACCAAGAGATGGCATGACAAATACATCATAAGAAAGGAGTTTGAGGTGGGACAACAGGTTTTGCTCTTTAATTCCATACTAAAGCTGTTTTCATGTAAGCTTCGATCTAAATGGTATGGACCATATACTATGACACAAGTTTTTCCCTATGGAGCAGTGGAGGTGAAGGATCAAAAAAGGTGTCACTTTCAAGATAAATAGGCAGAGACTGAAACCATATGTTAGTGGTGGCTTGGAATCTTTCAAAGCCATCATTATGATGAAAGACCCATGAAGAGAGAACAGTCTAGCTATAGACTCTAAAGATAGCGCTGGTTTGGAGGCAACCCAACAGTTTTTTTTTTTTTTGCTTTAGTTTGTTTTATATTTTTCTACTTCAATTTATTGATTTTGGTTATTTTCTTGTTAGATGTGGCTGCCATTGAAGTCTCCAATTACCTATCAAAGGTGATCAAAGGTGCAACTAAAACATGCAAAGATGGAATGAACAAACAGAGGCACGATCACATATTACCCATCTTCAATTGAGTCTCGCAACCAGGAGAGTATCAGCTATCATTTTCCCTTTCTTCTATATTAGCTTGCTTTATTGTCTTCAAACATTAGAACAATGTTTGCTTTTAAGTTAGGGGGTATTTATTTAGTGGGGATTGGTAGAGATTAATGGAATTCTGAGATAGGAAATTATTTTGATCCAAATTTTTGCTCAACAAAAAAATTTTTTATCAATCAACTTGAATCTTTGTTTGAACTGAGTAAGTGTATAAGACTTTAGACCATCTTTTAAATAATGAGTCTACTCGTATACTGATTGAATAAATTAAAAGTGACCTGGAATTGAAGACTTGATAGGATTAGGAGCTTAGAATTGAGACTATGAGAATGCATGAACTTTGATAGGCATGTTATAATTGATTTAAATTAAAGATTATTTATGTTCAGCTTAAATCAAATGTTAAGAAAGTTTTTAACTCCAAAGGTTATAGCTATGCATAATGAAATTAAGACATACCGAGTAGATGTTAACTGCAATTACTAACCCATGTACCCTACTCCACTGTATTGGGATGACTTAGTAACAGGAGGTTTGACACTAACAAATGTCAACATTCACGTCTAACGGTAACCCAATGCAGAGTATGCAAAGCACTCAATTAATGTGTTGTTTTATGAAAAAAATTAATTTTGAAACTTTTGTAATAAAAGACAAGTTTATAACAATTACACAGTTGAGAACCGCCAACAATACTTTAAAAAAAAAAAAGCTAACCCAATTGAAAGGTGTTGTCTTAGTTTTATTATGTTGGTAATAACTTGAAAAAAAAGTGACAAGTATTTATTAATGTTTTAAGCTGACAGAAAGTAATCTTGAATTAATTTTATTATAATATATCTTGATAAGGAATTACAGTCTTATAGTTGATGTTTTGAGATTTTATGAATTAAATTTTTCTAAAGAAAAAGTTGTTGGAGAAGATTACAGTTGTTATCCGGGTTAATTGTTTATTTAAAATTGATGTTGATTTTTATTTATGCTTTGCTCGGGATGATAAATGTTTAAGTTAGAAAATATTTGATGAATGCAATTTATATAAAAATATTTAAATCTTAATTATATAAAAATTTAATTTAATTATTATTAATTTAATAATATTTATAATTTATTTATATTTAATTATATTATTTATTTTAGATACGAATGCTAAGAAGAGCTTGCAGAAGTTTGTCAGAAGACGTGCCAAGATGGGTGAGAAAAAAATGCGTTGGAAAAAAAAGACGTCACGTGTACAGAAGTAAGAAGAGAAAGTACCGTGGAAGAGGCAAAGTGAAGACAGAGTAACGTGGAAGAAAAAAAATAATAATAATAATAATGTGAAAAAAAAAAAAAGAAAAAGAAAGCAACGTGATAAAGGAATGTGCGTAAAGTGGTGGTGGAGTAGAAAAGTAATGGGAGAGAAAAAAACAAAAAACAAAAGAAGAAGTGACAGAGGGGGGAGAAGAAGTGACGTGCATGAGCATTAAAAAAAAAAAAAAAAAAAAAAAAGAAAAGGAAAGAAAGAAGAAGAAGAAGAAAGAAAGGTGAGAAACCGTGGAAGAAAAACAACAATGGACGGCCAGCAAAGAGAGGGAGAGAGAAAAAAAAAAAAAAAAAAACAGAACGCTCAGAAAGCCAATGAACACAGAAACATGCATGGATACAGGAAAGTGAAAAAAATTATATATTGAAAAGAATTTGGAGACTGCTCGGATGAAAGAAGAATTCGAAGGCTGTATGTTTTTATTTGATCTGTATTCTTTCCTATTTTATATAATTTTCAATTCAAATATGTGCAACTAATTATTTTTGTTAAGGCTTAGAGATTTAACTGATATGGTGATTTTGGATTTCAATGATTCGTTTGATTTTCTTCTTTTACTTGAGATTTTTTTTGTGATCGTAATGCTTTGGATGATTTGATTAATTCCTCAATAAATTTTATCTAGAGTTTAATTGATCTATTAAATTTTTAGGTTGAAAAGTAAAATAAATTCATAGATTTAAATCCTACCTGATTAACTAGCACTGATCTATGCAGTGATTAGGATTATAAAAATTTAATACATCTGAATTATTTAAATCACGTCTTAACCACCGTGGTTAATAATTTCAGATAGAATTAATATAATTTGAACGAAAGTGAATTAATCAATTAAGAAAACCTGCTAGCTTGTAAAACCAGAAAATCAAATTAGCATATTCAGAAGAAATCATCGCATCGATTTGGTTAAATTCCCGACGCCTTAGCTATTTTAGAATCTATCTCTTTCCGAAAGTTTACTGCCATCTTAGTTTGATAGTTTGTTTAATTTTTAATTTAATTTTTTTATCTGAAATTAATAATCCATACAATATAAGTAGGTATTATAATTTAGGTGATCCTCTCTGATCCTAGAGGACGATATTGGGTTACTATCCTGTATTACTTGCATGACCGGTACGCTTGCCGAACATGTGTCATCGTGGGAGGTCGCGAGCGGTGGATCCGGGAAGAAGACAGTTTAGGACTGGGTGGAAGAAGATGACAGGAATAATAGAGGGATAAGTTGGGGATAAGTATAGAATAAAATGGAAATGGCAGGGATAAGTAGAATAGCTGGGATAAAAAATATAAAATAAAATAAAATTAATCTGGGAGAAAAAAAAAAAAACCCCGATGGCTTTTGATATCCCCATCAATTAGCAACCCTATATAGCCCCTAATATCTTGGCAATATTGAGTTGCTCATCCTTGCTACATGATGGTAAAGTTGTAGTGTGCCATCTTAGTATCCTAGTAGATAAGGTGGTTATCAAACAAAAAACAAAAGAAAAGTCAAGTATCCGCAAGATGGCCCTAAACACTTAGATCACCACCTAGTCCTCCAAGGCTAAAGGTGACAATTTATAACTTGACCCATCATCCCGACCCACAAACAACCTATTTTAGGTAGGCTCATGTTTGACATAAATATGTTTGAGTCATAAACAAATTAATCCATCTAGAGTTGTTTATTGTATGGGTTAGGTTAATATTTAGATCTTTGACCTATTTAACATGTTTTGATCTATTTAATAATTAGGTGAGGTTATAACCCAAGCCATTTAACTTATTTAAGACTTGTTTAACATGTTTAAAATCTGCTTAACTTATTTCTATCATATTTAATCCAACATGTTTAACATGTTTAACATATTTAAATCCATTTAATCTATTAAAAACCTACTTAATTTGCTTAACCCATTTAACCTGACTTTACATATTCAATAAATAGATTATATAGATTAAGTTGAGTTACATGTTGAGTTCAAGTTTGTATTTTCGACATGCATAATAAATAAGTTAGATTTTGGTCGATGAACTTTTAACTCAACCTGCATCTAACCTGACCTGATTGCCACCCCTTTTTATGGCCCATAGAGTGGCCATGTTGCAAGGTCTAATTCCTCTTAATGCTTTACCTTTCATTAGAGTACTACAAGAGAGTGGAGAGCACTGATGGGGACATCGCCCATTACTAATTTTGAGGACATCGCCCAGTACTAATCTTGATGCAAATGGATATCATTTTGGGTATAATTATGGGTGTACAGGATATGAGAAAATTTATAAATCTTTATCTTTGACTCATTTGAATCAGAGTTTTTTAGGATTAATTTGTTTTAGGATTTGTTTTATCGGAATCTCTCAGTTTGTTGAGAGTATTCCGATTGTTTAGAATTTGTTTTAGAATTTATCCCTTGGTTTGTTCCAATGGTTATTTAAAGATTGTAATCCTCTTGAAGGATCATTGATATTTTGAATAAAAACTTGTTTTCCGAGTATTCTTCTTCTCCTTCGATTCTTCTCCTCTTCTTTCTCTCCTCGTCACTCTCTTTCTTCTCCTCCCCTAATCTTCTCTCCTCCTCTCTACTTACTATCCACTGTTCTTCTTCTTCCCCTTACTCTATTCCCTGCTAGTCTCAAACTCCTAGTTCCCCCTTCAAGCCATTGCAAGCATCCAAAACCATCCGAAACCTCTCCACCCACTACCTCCCATTTAGCCTCCTTCATCCCATCTAGATCCCCACAACTGCTCCCTCCTCAATCTCGCTCATCTTTGACCTCCATCAAAAATCCACAGCCACAACCATCAACAATCTAGCCGCCGGCCTCCACCTCCCCTCCGTCCAATGCCTTCGACCAACTCTCGACCACCAAACCCATCTCCAAATCAATCTACCTTCATGCCTCCCATGCTCCACCACCACCGTCACCCCTCTGCCCTTCCTCCACTCTCCGCCGCCCTCACCAGCGAGCAGAAATCCTTCCACCCCAATCCCACCGAAAGATCTCTGTTCCCCGTTAATGATCACCACCACCCGAAATCAACTAGCTCTAGATCCACGATGCCATCTCCCTACTCTATCCCAGCAGTCGACGATCCTCTCCCGTCTGTGAGCAGGACCACCAAACAGAACCACCATCGTCCTCCACTCCTCTGATAGGTGCCTCCACAGCTGCTTGAGATGGCAGTCATCCATGCCGACCACCATCCACCTTTTTGTCCATGCCTCTCCTAGTCGTGCTACCTATCTTCTTCACCTTCGATTGACCCCTCTGACTGTCATCGACAACTCATCGCTCAGAGTCGAGCACACCGCACTACTACCGACATATCCCCAATTATGCCGATCTCCAGAATAAGGCCACAAAACTGTGCCATCCGCCTCCCACCAGGCCTCCCTCCCTCCGGTGATCAATCCCCACCAAGCCCCCCCCCCCCCCCCGGCAATTGCCTTCTCCCCTTCATCCACAACATTGCTCCCCTATCCCACCTTCCCATCGGACGTGGGGAAGAAGATGCACACGATCATGAAAGCAAACTCCCATCCATGTTGTTGACTTCAAGCCCCACACGGATCTTGGAACTACATGATCCTCGGAGTAGAGCCTTCTCTTTGCTTCAGGCCCACTTGGATTTAATTAGGTCTATTTTATTTGGGATAGTCTATAATTGTGGGTTATCTAATTTCTCTTGTATTTGGTGATTCAGGTCTGACAGCTTCTAGTCCTCCTCACTTGTGGATCACTGGCTTGGAGTTTTGACAGCCTCCAGGATGATCTCCCTCTTCTAGGAATCAAGACATTCCGTGTTTCGGGTAAGACCTCTTCAATAGTTGAGCATAAGAATTAATCACTTGCTGGAATGATATTAATTTTTTTATCTTTAATTTAATTAAATCTAATTTTATTGGAATAGATTAGCCCTAACCTAGTGGTCATTCCTTAATGATCAACGATCCACAATTTCTTGAGATTTTGACTGTGCATGCCGATCTGGTCAATTCCTAGATCGGACCTTAATTTGACTAGGATCATTTTTTAGTTTAAATTCTTACTTGCTTTGATTATCTGCTAATATTAACTTTAATTACTTAGTTAATTTCTTTAGTGATCTTATTAAAGGTCCTTAGGTCTAGGATTTGTTGGTCTGTCCTGCATCAGCATTTGGTATCAGAGCATGGTTTAGGTTAGGTTTAAAAAAAAATCTATCCCATGACTATTTGGTTCATTGATGAGTCAAGCTAGAGTCAGAAGATACTTGTTGTCCAAGACTTTCATAAAGCCTGAATCGATAAAGTCGAGTTCTCCCCATCCTAGGAAAATGACGGGGACATCAACCAGCACAGATCCTGATGCACTCCCAGCACTAATCTTGATGCAGATAATTTGTGGGTGTATGGGGTATGGGATATCTCTGACTTATTTGAATTGAAGTTTTTAGGTTTAGATTGTTTCTAGAATAAATTTATTTTAGAATTTGTTTTTATCGGATCTCTTAGTTTGTTGGGAAGTTCCGGTCCTTTAAGTCTATTTAAAGTATCTTTATCGTTGGAATAAGATATAGAATAGATTGTTAAAAAAAGTTTGGGTGTGTCCCTCCTCCTTCCTCCCCTCTTCTTCTCTTCTCTCTCTTCTTCTTCTTCTCCTCTGCCTGGTTCTCCTTCTTCCTCTTTCCCTCTTATTCTCTAATCTCTATTCTTCTTCTTCTCTTCCCCTTCCTCCTCTTCTTCTTCTTGTGTCTCTACTTCCCCTTATTCTCTTTTCCTCTACTTATTCTGATATTCTCCCTCCCTCCTCTTCTCTCCTCCTCTCTCTTGGTTCTTCTTCTCCCTGGACTTTCCTTCTTTTTCTTCAATTCTTCCTAATCTTCTTTCCCTTCTTCTTTATTTTTTCATCTTCCCCTCTTCTCTCTCTATCCTGTTCTACCTCCTGAGATCCTAACTCCCAAATATCCACGACCACCGTCCATCCCTCCAACGTCACCATCGAGTCTGCTACCCCCCTCCTATCGGGAAGATCCATGCCGTCGGTCTTCCCAAGCACCTCCATCTCCTGACATCTTCAGTACAACTCCGGCACTCCACTGCAGTCCGGCATCCCGAGCAAATCACCATCAACCATCGACCCTATTTGACACTACCTCTATCCTATCCGGAGAGATCCCATGGCCAAGTCGAGCCACATCCAATCCCTCGCGACACTAGTCCACTGATGACCCTCTGTTCACCTCCATCGATGCATCGCCCGAGATTAAGCATGCCACCTCCCTGGCTCTGCCTCATTCCTCCCATCCATGCCACCCTTGTTCATGATGATTGTGACAATGGCAAGCTTCAAAAGCACCATTGCCTCCCCTGTTCCAATGCCCCACCACTGAGCACAAGAACCACCCCACCATTGTAATTCCAAGGAGGCTTCATCCCTCCATCGTACGGCTACCCTGGCTTCCTCCTCATGCCCGCCATCATCTGACCCCCACCATACTCACCAGAGAACACCGCCACCTCCACCTTCCTTCCGATCAAAGAGCCCATGGCCAAGCCTAGCTTCCGACTGTGAGAAGATCCTCACCAACACCCCAGTTCCACCAAGCAGCCATGCCGTAGCCACCTTCGTGCGATCTGCCCATCATCCATGCCACTCTTCTTCTTTCCTTGCCATCTTCTCCCTGGAACAGAGCTCGTTCCGCTGTTAATCACTGAAGATGAGCTGCCTTCTTCCCCGATCATCTTCACTACCACTGTTTGTCACCAAAGCCTCATCCTAGCATCCTGTCCAAGCCATCCGAGCCGGCCTCTCTCCAGATCAATTTTGCATGTTCAGAGAAGCATAGTCGGCTTCCTTTGCCGACTTCAAGCATAGGAAGGAAATAAAAAATAAAAAAAAGGGAAAGAAAGAAAGAAAATATAGAAAAAAGGGGAAAAAAATTGGGTTGTTCGGCCTAGCTTAGCGGTCATTTCTTAATGACCAACGATCCAATCACCTAAAAAATTTTAATCGGGTTGTCATGCATCAATTTTGGTATCTGAGCATAGGTTAGGTTAGGATCAATTACATTTTAATTGCATTTGAATTATTTGCATTAAAATTTTAAAAAATAATTATAAAAATTAAATTAAATTAAATTAAAAAATGTTGATTGTATGTTAAATACATTGATTGGATACCTTATTTGTTGCATTGCATTTTCATAATTAATCTAAGGGCATAAACCTCTTAATCAGATAAGGTGGGGAGTTGATTACCTTTCCTTAGCTCACAAATCACCACCCTCATCAGCATTGACCCAAACTTTAAAATTAAAATCAATTAGACACTGACCCTAAGGATATCCAAGCTCATTAGGACAAGGATGCCTAAGAGTTATACCAAGCTAGTTTTGATCATTGAATTGGTGTCTAGGAAAAAGGTTCTGGGATCTTAGTCCCAAAGAAAAGTGATTACTTAATTGGTTTCGCTCGTTGACCTGGCCAATCTAATTAGTATCTAAGAAAAGCAACGGGGGGCCCTACCAATCTTACACATACTTGGCCAATTTGATGAATTGGTTCGAACTTGGAGTGCTCAAAGGTAGACTTGGAATAGTTAGGAGCTGTCTAGAATTAGGCTAACCATAGGATAAAGTTGTTTGTTTGTCCCTTGATTGAAAATAATTTTTTAAAAAATAATCTAAAAAAACCTATATACCCTTGAAACCTACTTCACCTCCAAAACCAGAAAACTAGGTCAGGGATCAAGTACCAAGCGGAACCTTCCCACTTAGATAACAAAATGGATCTCAATTTAGAAGCTGCCCTACAGGGAATCATTGGTTGACTTGAAGCAATCGATGATAAGTTAGGTTCCTTAGATGTAAGGGTAGGAGCCCTATAAGAGGAGCAATTAGTGAACACAAACTATCGTGTTAGAAACTCCTCATCAAAAGTCACCGATCCTAGAGACTGAAATGACTACTAGGGTTTTGAGGGAAGTCGTACTCAGACACCTCGACCTGTCATTGGCCCTAGGGATTGACATGATTATCCAGGCTTTGATGTGGGTAGCCATCAAACACCTCGACCTTATTGTAACCCAATTGACCAGGATGATCATATCATGAAAAGTGTCAAGGTTGAAGCCCTGAGTTTTGTAGGTCACTTGGATCCCAAAGAGTACTTTGATTGGAAAGCTAACAGGAATCATTTTTTCAATTAATATGAAATGTTTGAGAATAGAAAAGTAAGATTTGCTCAAATGAGGTTATTGAGTTAAGCCAAATTATATTGGATAATGTCCAGTGATTAGCCACCCATAAGAGACAGGAGCCCATTGGAACATGGGATGAGATGAAGGATAGGCTTTATGAAAAGTATCTCCCTGCATCATATCAATAGCATCTCCTGGACCAATGGCAAAGGGTGACCTAGAGTACCGGATTTATCAATGATTACATTGACAAATTTGAGGAATATCTCATGCATTGTAATATGAATGAGGATCCATCTGTCACCTTGTCCCGATTTAGAGCTGGTCTAAGAGAGGATATCCAAAGAGAGTTGTTTATGAGAGAGGTTTATAGTTTAGAGCAAGCCTATCAACTAGTCTAGAATTATGAGAGATTCCAAAAGATGTCTGTCACCCATAGACCTGAGACTCCTAGACTAGGAATTTTAGGCCCAAGACCTAGCATGAGTCAAGCCCCAACTAGCCCAAGACCTAACATGAATGAGGCCCCTGTTAATCAACCCTCGTCTATGACCCTACTGGCTAAGAGGGATGAGAAAGGAAAAAAAATTATAGAAGAGACTTTCCAAGGAATTAGCTCTAAGGTTCAATGCTTCAAGTGTAATAGATTAGGTCATATAGCTAGTCAATGTCCATCTAGCGCACTACATATAGGGAAACTTGAAGAATATGAAAATCTAGATAATGCCCTTGAAGAGGAAGTCTATATTACCGATCCAGGATTAGCCGACACCTTCGAAGAGTATGACCATTTCCAAAATGAGACTACACCTGAGGAACGATTAGGAGTTGTTAGGTGTGTATTAACCCAACCCAAGGAAAGTGAAGACTGGCACAGGACTGCTATCTTTCATACCTTTATTAGTCAAGACAATAATGTATGTAAGGTAATCATTGACAATGGTAGCTGCATCAATGCTATCTCCACCGATACCATTTCATGCCGAGGATTAGTACTTGTAGACCATCTGAGTCCGTATAATATGGCCTGGATAGATGCTTCATTTATCCTGTTGCTGTAACTTCTCCCGATCCAGGTTCAGGCGGGCATGGCTGGAGCGCTCTTCTTCCGGTTCCTGCAAAAAGGTCTCCAAGGGCCGGTGGTGTTCCAGCGGGGGACACTCCGATGTCTAAGTTAGTGGAAGCTTGAGGGCAACAGAATAGAGAAATCAATGAGATAAGCTTATGAAGCAGGAAGAGAATACATAGCCCTTATTCGAAGTCCCCCGTTTACCTTATATAGGCATGGAATACTACCAAATTCTGTTAGGGGCCAGGCTGGGAATGTCTGATTTGTCCCTAGGAGAATCAGGATAGAGGCCAGGTGGCACCAGGACATGGCCATGTCGTGAGGTCTATTGTAACAGAATTATGGTACTAGCTGAAAGAGGCTTATGGAGCCTTCACGCTAGGTCCTGTTGAAGGCCAGTCAGATGGATTTCTGCTATAGCGGGTCATTCGGACCTCTACTAGAGTGGGTTGGTCGGACCTCTACCGGAGTGGGTCGGTCGGACCCTTGTAGAAGGTAGGTCGGACAGACCTCTGCCATAGCAGGTCGTTCGGACCTCTGCTAGAGTGGGTCGATCGGACCTCCACCAGAGTGGGTCGATCGAACCCTTGGTGAAGGTGGGTCGGTCAGACCCTCGCTGAAGGTGGGTCGGTCGACCCTTGCTGAAGGTGGGTCGGTCGACCCTTGCTGAAGGTGGGTCGATCGACCCTTGCTGAAGGTGGGTCGGTCATACCTTGGAAAAAGTCGATTGGGTGTAACAGTTGCCCCCTGCTCTTGGCCTTTGAGAGAACACGTGGCTTCGAAGGGCAAGAGCATCGTCCTTGTGCTGAACGTGCTCATCCTTGAAATGATCATGATTTGATGGGGCACGTCACGTCTGGTCACTCCGAATCTCCCACGATTAGCATCTGGGACAGGTGTCGACCCCGCGTTGGGGGCGAGGGAGTTGTAGTTAATGTGAAGGGGGTGCAATGATGAAGGGCTCGCCTGGCCGGCTCGGTCGTTGGGTTCTGTAGATGAGCCATGCGACATGGTAACATCTGAGCGAGCTGTGCTGCGCTCGGGGCAATCCCCTCACCATTGATTTGGCATTTACACGAATCATCGTCTGTTTGCTCCTGTCAATCTATCGCATCGACTTCTATAGCATGGAGAGTTGTACCGTCTGACAGAAGGGTCACAATGCCCAAGGGATGGGGGGAGGCGGCTCTCCGAAGGTCTATAAAAGGAGATGCTGGGTACCTGGAAGGAATTTCTCATTGCAATCATGTTCGATGAGAGAAAGAGAGTGCCTTCCCCTTCCATCATCTTCAATCTTCTAGGAAACCAATCTCAGGTTAGTCCCTCCCTTCCTTTTTCCATCTTCATATCAATAGCTTCTGGCGGCCATGGTTCCGCTCATAGAGATAGGGAACCAAGCCCGAGTGAGATCCGATCGGAGATGACCCGAGAACAGGTTGAAAGCCTTAGGATAAGGTATAACATACCTTCGACCCTGCATCTTATGGTCCCGAATAGAGAGGGGAGAGCAGACAATCCACTGGG
Organism: Areca catechu; assembly: GCA_021397845.1. Taxonomy (NCBI): domain Eukaryota; kingdom Viridiplantae; phylum Streptophyta; class Magnoliopsida; order Arecales; family Arecaceae; genus Areca; species Areca catechu. The sequence goes on from CM038050.1 coordinate 78,801,930, forward strand.
GCCGGGAAATCTTCCGATGTATGAAAACCATCTCAAGGCTGGCCTTAGGTTCCCATTATGTAGTTTCTTTGTAGAGGTCTTCAATTTTTATAGGGTGACCCCTGCGCAGTTGACCCCGAACAGCATTCGGGTGATCAGCTGCTTCATGGTCCTGTGTCACAGAGCCGGGACCGAACCCAGAATTTTCCTCTTCGCCAACTTTTTCATTTTGAAGAAGGATTTTAGGAACCAGGAGTGGTGGATGTTTAGTCCCTGCCCTGGTTGAAGGATATTAGGGGGCATCCCGTCGGCCATCCACTGGTGGAGGCCAAGTTCTTTTTCGTAGATAGTCTCCAACCTTGGGATTTTGAGTCGTTATGGAGGGAACCGAGACCGAGAACCAGTGAAGGAAGGGCAGTACTGATGGTCGACCAGGCCAGCTTTAGCAACATGGAAGGGGTCGGCCCTACCATGGTGTGTGAATTGCATCAGGAAGATGCCCTTCATTAGGTAGGGGTCAGCGGCCACAGAAGCCAAGGTAGGATAAGGGGGCCGCCACCGTTGACCGATCTTTCTTTTCATATTTATTCTATTGATTTTGCTACCTTCCTTCTCTTCACTCACCCTAGTCTTTCTGTTGCCCAGAAATGGAGCCCAAGAGAGGGGGGTGAATTGGGTCTTTTAAAAATTTAACACAATAAAACAAAAGGTCTAGTGGTGCTTGTGAGTAACAAATAATTAGATGCAAGATAATAGCACTTAATTAAAAAATGCAAAAAGAAAAGAGCAATCACACACAAACACAAGATATATAGTGGTTCGGTGCAAACCTAGCACCTACATCCACTCCCCAAGCCACCCTTGGGAATTCCACTATAATCCACACCAGATTACAGTTGACTTGTTTTTACAAGGCTCATAAGTCAAAAACCTAAGTTGGTTTTATCACTTAGGCTCACCAACAAACCTAACTACTTGTTTTGTCTTCGGGCTCACAAGTTAACCCTAGTTGGTTTTAACACTTTGGCTCACCAACAAACCACAATAACCTTCTTTCAAGACACCCTTGAAAGCAAGGTTAAAGCACAATAAATCAGATATAAAATTTAAATGCTACAACAAACTCTCTTCAAGAGTGGATTGGAATCTTTGTAGCCCAAGGATTGCTTTGACTTCACTCTTCTTCAAGTTGCCTCCTTTTGGAATGTAGTAGAGTTGAGCAAGTAGGCTTTTTCAGTGGAATCAAACTAGAAGAGGCTTTTGATTTGAAGTTTTGGAGAGAATAAAGGCTTTTTGGCTTTTGAGTGGACTTGAATGCTCTTGAATAAACTTCTCTCTTCTTTTTCTTGACTTCTTCTCACTTCTCTTGCTTTAAAATGAGGTTGGTAGAGATTAAATACACCAAAAACCTTCTAAAAACGGTTTGTGACCGTTGGAGCATTGGAAATAGCCGTTTGGAGCTTGAAAATCCATTTCTGCAAGCCAGAAAAATAGATCCGTTAGAGCTGTCAGGCTGCAAGTGTTGACACTTGGCTGTAAGGTGTCGACACTTGGCTGTCAAGTGTCGACACTTGAATTCTGGGAGTCGACACTTGATGCACAGGTGTCGACACTTGACACAAAAATCCTCGAACCAACAAGTTCTGTATTTTCAAAATTCTCAGGTCTTGAGTCGACACTTGAAACCTAGGTGTCGACACTTGGTGTCGACACTTGAATTCTAGGTGTCGACACTTGGCGTGCCAAGGATTTTTGTTCGTGCCAAATGCTGAAGTGTCGACACTTGACTGTCCAGGTGTCGACACTTGAGACTGAAAATATCCAGAATCAAGAGTAAAAGCCTTGAAATAAAAAAATGATGTTCATGAAAACATAAACACATAATAATTAAGTAATTGTAAGCCCCTTTTTTTAATGAAGAGGCTGCCCGGATATGTGAGATTTGCTCGGTCCCATTGCGTGCCATACACCATAAATATTTGGAATTTTGAGGTGCTTTCTGCTTGAAAACTCACAACTTGAAATTCACATTAGAATACAATATGTGCTCAATGTTTTGTTATTCATCAAAATCACTGGGTGGAGCCAACACTTTCCTTGAAACAGGAGAAAGGATGAAGGTTGACAGAGCTAGGGTGGTCCAATGGGTGGTAAGGAAGAGGGCCACCCAGAATGCGGAGCCGACTGCAGAAGGACTAAAGAGGAAGCTGGTGGAGGAGCAGCCCGCACCTGTTGTAATTATGGACTCCGATGAGGATGACGTCCCTTTGTCAGAGGATTGGCAGCGAAGGCGTCGAGGTCTTCAACTCCCGTTGGACAGTCGACCGCCCGACCGAAGCAGGAGCAGCTGGAGCTGTCCAATGCAGTGACGGCTCCAGCCCCACCACCTGTCGAGCTGGCAGATGTGGTCCCCCCTGTGGACAAGGGGAAGGAGGTGGCCGAAGGAGAGGCAACCGAAGAAGTCTGCCAAGAGGCACGTCAGCGCTGGCACGCCCTTCATGGCGTGATGCAGGCACGGGGCCTGCTCAGAGAGGCAATGACAGTTGTCGACTGGGAGGAGTCGAGCCAGCGAAACCTGAGCGATGTGGTGAAGGGTTCCTATCGTGATCTCATGAGGGTAAGACATCGATTCCGCGCCCTCATCCTTTCCTTTCCTTTTGTCTTGCACATGACTAACTCAGCCTTTTGCTTGTAGCTTCTTCACGGGATCTTCCTAATGGACGACGGCCTTGGTCAACTACACTTTACGACCAAAGCCATGGCCAAAAAGGTTCAGGAGTTGGAGATGGCCCAAGCGGCGATCAAGGCGTTGCTGAAGGCCATGGAGGAGAGGCTGTCGGCTAGCCAGGCTGAAGATGAGTCGTCAAAGGAGGAGGCGAGGGACCTGCGGACTCAGCTAGCCAAGCAGGAGGCTAGGCTAAAGAAGAAGGCAAAGGTCAGCTCTCTTGTTCGTCGGCTGAAGGAAGAGAAGAAGCGGTCTGCTAAAGCCGATAGGAGGGCTCAGGCCGACAAGGCGGTGGCAGCGAAGTGGGTGGGTCAGCTGAGCGAGGCCAAGGTGCTGGCGGCGGAGTGGATTCGTGATGCCGTACAGAGTATAAGGCCTTCGCGGACTTCGTCGACAAGGTGGAAGAGGCCGCGTCGGAGTTCTACACGAATGGCTATGACGACTGCTTAAAAAAGGTAGCCGAGATCTTCCCATAACTCGATCTGTCTGGCGCCCAGCTGAGCCGGCCAGTCGAGAGAGAGGAGCGCCCGACCAATGGTGGGGCCGATGCCCAAGTTCCTTCTGAAGCAGGTCCATCGGGGGTTACGGCCAGGACTTCGGACGTGGCGGGGGAAGCCAAAGCCTTTCTGTCCAATTTATCATTGTATTCGCCGGGCAAGGCTGACTGATTGTAACAGCCTGCCCATTTTTGTATGAAACTTTTTGCAAACTAATAAGTTTTTTTCTTTCATTGATGTATGTCTTTGATGTGTGCTTCTTTGGATGTGGAGTAGTTGGCTTCGTCCGAACCCATCTTTTTCTCTTTCTTTTAATACATCTTCTATGAATGTGGGGTCGGTCGGATTGACCGAAACTTGTTTCGATAAAAAATATTTTTAAGTGTTGGACAGTCGGCTCAATTTGAACACAAGTCCTTCAAAGTAGCTGCTTAAATAGTGGCTCAGTCCAAACCAAACTCTTAGAAATTTTTCTAAGTGTTGGTCCGTCAGCTCGTCTGAATGTGAGTCCTCCAAATCAGCTACTGAATAGTGGCTCGGTCTGAACCCAAACTCTTAGAATTTTTTTTAAGTGTTGGTCCATCGGCTCACCTGAATGCGAGGTCGGATCTTCACGTGGGCTGTTTAGAGTCTCTGTCAATCGAAGTCGGACTTTCGGAAGTCGGCTGCCCTAGAGCCTCTGTCGATCAGAGTCAGACTTTTGAAAGTGGGCTGTCCTAGAGCCTCTATCGACCGGAGTTGAACTTTCAAAAGTGGACAGCCCTAGAATCTCTGCCGATCGGAGTTGGACTTTCGGAAGTGGGCTACCCTAGAACCTCTACTGATCGGAGTCAGACTTTCAGAAGTGGGCTGCCCTAGAGCCTCTGCCAACCGGAGTTGGACTTTTGGAAATGGGCTACCCTATAGCCTATGTTGACTGGGGTCAGACTTTCGGAAGTGGGCTGCCCTAGAGCTTCTACCAATCCTGGTCAGACTTTCAGAAGTGGGCTACCCTAGAGCCTCTACCGACTGGAGTCAGACTTTTGGAAGTGGGCTGACCTAGAGCCTCTACCGATCGGGGTCGGACTTTCAAAAATGGGCTACCCTAGAGCCTCTGCCGACTGGGGTCGTGTTGAAAATTATATCCCAAAGTCAATCACCTAGGCTGTCGGCGGTTGTGCTCAGTATTGTAATTTGTATATGAATTAATAAAATTTTATTTTGGCAGCTCATCATATTATATATTTTCCTGTAATGAACTCTATTTATGTGATGAAGTCATTAGGACTGCACTGACTTTGATATAGAGAGGATATATCGAGTAGTCCTTTAAAAAGGTTCACAACCAGAGGATACATTGTATAGGACGGCAATGTATCAAGTATAAGTTGTTGTGGTTCACATCGTTTGGTTGTCCTCTTGACCAAAGGAGTGTGGTGACACTGATGTGTTCTATAAGTGGGATGTGTGACATTTCATTGAACATGACTCCGTGGAGCTCCTTTTCTGCCAAAGAATTGCTCGCGATTGAATATGGGTATATGTATCCCTCTAACCCGAGGTCACCATGGTAGCTTGCAAGCAACTCCCTTATGCTTTGGTGCCGGACTGTCTAGATTTCTAATCCGGTGACGGAAGGTTTTTGGGTATAGGCAAGTACTTGTGAAGCAGTAGTGGACCAAGATGGAACTGACCTGTCCAAATTATTTGGATTGAATGTCTCCCATTGTCTTAATTTAGCAAATCCTCGACCGGGGTAGTCTTAGTGAGGAGTCACTGGACTTGCAAGGTTGAGACATGTTGTGGATTGACTCAGTTAGGGTTGGTAGTCTAACCCTAGGTCATCTTGAGCATTGGAGGTCAAAGGGAGGAATTATACGCTAACCATATGCCAGAGGTTCGATAGATTGCTCTCGCATCTTCGGTCTATTCGGACGTCGGGACCCATTGCTAGATGGTATCTTGTACTGGTACTGGAAGTGCTCCAGTGCTACCGTTTAGGTTCGAACCTATGAGTTCACACACCAAAGAGGATTTCTTCCTGATCCGGGAGCCGATCAATGATTCGAAATCATTTCGGTATTAAGGTCAAACGGTCTGATTAAGCATACATTGGATTTTTCTTGATCAATCTAATCTGATTTGGATCGACCAGGATTGGTTGGATTAATAAGGAACTGTTCCTGGTAGACCATGACTAGACCCGATTTTTCTTCTGATCGGTTTTGGTTGAACCATTTTGGGTTTTTGAACCGGTTTTATTTGGTTTAAAATCTTGGCTCGTTTATCATGGTGTTTTAAATGTTTCATGCTGTTATGTTTTATCCCTCTTCCCCTGTTCGAAAGCCCTGTGTTTTTACCGTGTAAATGGGATAAAATCAACCTGTTGATCAATTGCTGTTTGTTTTTTGAACTACATGAAGATCGGATTGTTGCTGCTTGGGATTTGATCCTTAGCACCGTGATCTAAATTGGCTCTCTCGGTGGTTTTCTTCCGCGCGTCTTACTTTGTTTTCACATGGTGATTCAGCTTTCTCCACCGATCATTGCCTGCGGTTCCCAGTTTAAATCATCGATCAAAAAGCTTGTTTAAAAAGGTTTTGGTTTTATCTGGTCTTATCTGATGATCGTCTTCCCTGCCTTCTTGGGCTTCACGGGTTTGTTCTCCGCCTATTATTTTTGGTTCTGGTCGTTGGCCGAGAGAGAGGGTGATGAGAGGAAGAAACGGGGGTATGTGATTTGAGAGGGGAAGAACAGGGGAAGAACATGGGTTTTAAGAGGAGCCGAGAGCCATTTGTGAGAGAAGGAGAAGATCGGTTGTTACAGGGCATGGGAATTTGAGAGGAGCAGTGAAGCGAGAGTTTTTGGGACGGGTGTTTGAGCCCAAAATTTGTTTTGCTTTCCGTGGATTCCTTCCCTGGTTTTTGATTTCTCCTTTGTGTGCTTTTGGTAGAGTTTGTGCAATCTTGGAGAAGACCGTACATGAAGTTCAGTTTGGCTTTCCCCGCTCCACTTAGCCGTGACTTGTTTTTGATTCTTGAAGGACTAGCATCCTTCCGGGAGTTAGATAAGCGAGAGCCCGCACGTGGATACTTTAGAGGGTAGACACTTTGACACCTCGGGAGATTGGACTGATCCTCTCCTTCTTCTTGCAGTTGCAGATCTGATTTGCTGTTGAAGGAGTTTAACCATCTGCCTTCATTTGCTGCTGATCTATTCTGAAGACTGAAGGAGTCGGCTTCTTCCTCCTTCGATCAGGTATATTATTTATTTTTGTTATCATGCATGCTTAGATCTAGATATTATCATGTTGTTTATAATTATTGCATTTACCTTTACATGCCTCTGTATCTATTTCATGCATCATGTTTATGTTAGATCCTGTGCATGAGTAGGTTTTTCCGTATATATGCTTAAAAAGTTTAATTATGCAATACCTACTTTCTGGTGTAGCATGCCTAGGGTAGGCGTCCGCACTGGTTTTCCTTTCAGTGGTATCAGAGCCACAGGTTCCTGTGTAACATATCATGATTGCATGTATTGTTGGATCTATATCTAGATTAGGGATTACTTTTAGGAACCTAGTTGAGACTTTCACCATAATCGTGTGTCCAGATTATTCAGGGTTTAAAATTCCTAAGTTTCTATGGCACGAGGTGGTTCGTCTGTGTTGGCCTTTTCAGAAGGATCCTTAAAGGAAACCTACGGTATTAAAAATATTTTAATCCTGATACATGATTATACATTGGCATGTCTATAATTGTTAAGGCTTGCAATATTATAAATTGATATGATAAGACTAGATATAATGCATGAAAGATATAAAAGAATTTTACATGAATTTAATTAAAAGTTAGCTTATAATCTAACAATTATGAATTGAAAGATTAATTGAATGACAAGCCAGATTAGGGTTTATGAAACCTAATGTCATTTGAATAAGCTATCCGGGTTAATTGGGTTAGCTGTCTGATTGGGTTTATTATTGGGTTAGACCTAAGGTTAGTTAAATCAGACTTAAGAGAACTAATCAAATGTTGATTAACGACCTTCTCTTTAGTATCTATCTAATAGTTAGATGGGTTAGTCCATTCTTCTAAAATGGATCTAATTAGTGGCTCTGTGGTAAGTCCGAGTTCTTAGGTTGGTCTAGTCAAGTGTGGTAAATCGATTGGTGTCTAGGCAGGTTTGGCATTTTTGATCATGGTTGCATGAGGCTACCTCTTTCCTGGCCAACTTGGTTGGTGTCTAGGAAAGATGGTTAATGGCAGATTTTCACCCATGATCTCACCTACCTGGCCAATTTGATCAACTAGAACTGATTAGAAAAGCTTATTGATTCTAGTTAACCCATGTCACCCAAGTTGATCAGCCTGTCTGATCTTTAGGTGCCCATGGACCAACTTGTTGAATTTAATTCAACCCTCCTAAGAATTGATTTGTTTAATGGGAGGTTGATCCATGTTCTTCTTTCTATTTTTCTGTCACAATTTAATTAAAATCCTCTAAAATTATTAGGTCCTGAAAAAGACTAAGTCAATGAGTTGATGATATCTTAGCCTCCCATTAAGTGGGTTAATAATGAGTCCTTTAGCTTGGTGTACATCGGCAGCTCTAAAGAACGGGTGTGCATTCGGTTACTGGGATTACTCTCTCATAGACGATGGTTCAGTGCAACCTTCTTAACGGTGATCAGGTGGGCCGCCCAAAGTAGGGCTTGGTCATTCGTTAGATGAAAGCATCGGATTTGTCATATTAATGGTTGGACCTAACCAGAGACCCGCAATAGGAGGCCCCAAGGCCGATTAGGGGTTCTATGGGGCAAAACTTATTACTGAAAGTTGCTTAAGGAAGCAACTGGTTAGAGAACCTACCTTTATGTGCGTATGGATGAGTCGGTCAAAGTCAGGCTCATACGTAGTCTATTGGATTTCAGTACCCACTATGAAATGATGATTTTATGGATTAGAGTTAGAGACTCCCAATCTGAAAAATTAGTGGGAGGGACCTGATACGGAATAGAGATCGGGGTGGATCGCTGGCAAGCATGGAAGTCACCAGAGATTAGGGTTTGTAGGAAAGAAGGAAGAAGAGGTAACTGGGGTTCACATAGATTCCCCGGGAAGGACAAGTACACAGCAAAGGGCTCACACGGATGCCCTAGGAATCACAAGATACCCTGAAATGAAGGGGAAGGGATCACACAGATACCCTGGGCTCACACAGATCCTTCACACAGCACTCAAGAAATTTTTTTTTTATTCATCCATATCATAAAAAAAATACAAGAGGGGGGAGGGGTATTTATAGATTCATCCTAGGGTACATGAGTTGAGGGCTAAGAAACCCTGACTTGTGGGCCAAGAAATCCTGATGGACTTGGTCAACAGTGGGCCTTTGCCTTGGACTGGAGCTCTTCTCTTGTGGGCTTGGCGGCATGAAAGGGTCCAGGTGCATGAAGGCCAGCTCTGGTTGGGGGGCTTGTGAATCTCTTGGCTACGAACTCTCTTCTTGTACAAGACCTGAATGGACTCGATCGAACTTGATTGAAAATAACTGAACATGACGAAGTGGACTCAACTGGACTCAGTTGTTTCACTTTATTATAGGACTAATGGACTCAAATAAAATAAAATAAAATAAAATGGACTTTTGGTCCCCATCAGGATCATTAGACTAAAGTCCAAGTCTTTTGGTTTAATTGATTAATTCATATATTAATTTGGTCTTAATTTTCCTTTTAGATGTCTTCAAATATTTCGCTCCGGTCACTTCTCGATAGCGAGAAGTTAAAGGGTTCCAATTTCGATAGCTGGTATCGAAAATTAAGGATAGTCCTGGAGCACGAGCAAATCCTTTATGTGATAACGGATCCAGCACCCGAAATCCCTCCTGCCAATGCTCGGAGTTTGGTCAGGAACACTTATTTGAAGTGGGTTTCTGATCAGACTACTGTCCGATGCATAATGTTGGCGGCGATGAATGACGAGTTTAGTTGCAAATTCAAGGAGGCCCAGCCAGATGAGATTCTTCAAAAGTTGAAGGAATCTTTCGGTATGCCAGACGATGTGGAGCGGTACAAAGTGTCTTGTGCCATCTACAATGCCAAAATGCGGAATGGCGGTTCGGTCACTGATCATGTATTGTGCATGATCGAGATGATCGAACGATTGGACAAGCTCAGATGTCCCTTGCACGAGCAACTCGGCAAGGATGCAATCCTGAATTCTCTACCCTCCTCCTATCTTAATTTTCTCGATCATTATAGAATGAATAAGTCTGCAGTCAATTATCATGGTTTGATGAGGTTGCTGCAGACTTATGAGAAGGACCACCAATTGAATAAGGGGGTGGTGAATTTAGTGGGAGATTTTAGAGATCGTCGTCCCCTTAAGAAAGGGAAGAAGAAAGGTAAGGGAAAGAATATGCAGAGTGCTCTTGGCCCAAGTCAAACCAAGAAAGTGAAAACTGATCAAGCTGGGGCAGGGTGCTTCTATTATAAAAAGTAGGGATACTGGAAGAGGAACTATCCTCTTTATCAGGCATCCTTTAACCCGAACAGGCCAAGGAAGGGAAAGCAGCAGGGTGTTGGACAAGGTATTTATATGATAAAACCTTATAATTTCTCTATTTGTGACATTGCTAACTGGGTATTGGATATTGGTAGTCTCATTCATGTTTGTAATTCATTGCAGGGACTGCAGTTTAGCATGTCACGACCTGTTAATGTAATATACACGTCTAGCGAATGCCCAAGGATAGAAAATGTCAGTGACTTATATCTATGGCAATGTAGGCTAGGTCATGTTAACTAGAATAGGATAAACAAGTTGCGAGGAGAAGGCCTCCTCGAGGTCAGTGATTCTGACTCACTACCCACTTGTGAATCATGTTTGCTTGGTAAAATGACCAAGTCACCTTTTACTGGAAAAGGCGAACGAGCTACAGAACTTCTGAGTCTCGTACATAGTGATGTATGTGGACCCATGACAGTTAATGCCAGAGGTGGATACAGATATTTCATTACATTTACAGACGACCTTTCCAGGTATGATTATGTCTTTTTGATGAGACATAAATATGAGTTGTTTAAAATGTTCAAATGATATCGTAATGAAGTGGAGAAACAAACTAGAAAGAGTATTAAAACCCTTCAATCTGATCGAGGCGGTGAATACATAACCAGTGAGTTCATGACATATCTTGAGGAGAATAGGATTCTCTCTCAATGGACTCCTTCAGCAACATCCCAGTTGAATGGTGTGTCTGAAAGGAGGAATCGAACCCTCTTGGACATGGTTTGATCCATGATGGGCTTTGCAACTCTGCCGCTGTCCTTCTAAGAATATGCACTTGAGATAGCTTGTTACTTGCTGAATGATGTTCCGAGTAAGTCTGTTGTCTCCACTCCATATGAGTTATAGACTGGACGTAAGCCCTCAATTTCACACCTTCGGGTCTGGGGTTGTTCGGCTTATGTAAAGCATTTAGACTTAGATAAACTTGGTCCTAGGTCTAATCGGTGCCTGTTTATTGGGTACCCTAAGGAAGCAAAAAGGTATTTCTTCTACTTGGAGGACGAACAGAAAGTGTTCATTGCTCTTAGGGCTATCTTTTTGAAAATAAAGTTCCTTGGAGAAGGAACTGTAGCCTTTAAGATTGAACTTGGTAAAGTTCAACCATAAGAAGAACCTACACACTCTAAGGACATCATAGAACCGGCTATGATTGGATCACACCCGGAACCCATTAATAACAGATCCGGTAGAGTATCGTGTCAACCGGATAGATACTATAATTTCTTGGTCCGGGATGATGATCCCATTGAGCTCGATGAGAACAATGAGGATCCGATCACCTATATGGATGCACTTCAGAGATCTGACTCTAAGGCGTGGCTTGGAGCCATGCAATCCGAGATGGAGTCTATGGAGATCAACAATGTATGGACATTGGTTGATCCACTTGAAGGGATAAAATCCATCGGGTGCAAGTGGATTTTCAAGAGAAAAAGGGATGCATATGGGAAGGTAGAGACCTATAAAGCCCGTCTGGTTGCCAAGGGGTATCGTCAGCGATATGGTATCGATTATGACGAGACTTTCTTCCTTGTGGCAATGCTCAAGTCCATTCGGATCATGCTTACTTTGACAACACATTTTGATTATGAGATCTGGTAAATGGATGTCCGAACCGCTTTCCTGAATGGGGAGCTAGATGAGGAGGTGTATATGATACAGCCTGAAGGGTTCACATCCATAGACGAGTTAAAAGTGTGCAAATTGCAGAGGTCTATTTATGGACTCAAGCAAGCATCTCTAAGTTGGAACATGCAATTTGATAGGTGTATCAAATCGTATTGCTTCGTCAGGAACGGAGAGGAACCTTCATCTATAAGTGGGTTAATGGTTCTGTGATTGTATTCCTGGTAATGTATGTTGATGACATTCTCTTAATCGGGAATGACATTGTAACATTACAAGGAATAAAGGTATGGTTGTCATCTCTGTTCTCCGTGAAGGACTTGGGTGAAGCTTCTTACATACTAGGTATGAAGATCTATAGAGATAGATCTAAGAGGCTTCTGGGATTGTCCCAATCTATGTATATTGATACTGTGCTGAAATGGTTCAGCATGGAGAATTCCAAGAAAGGGTATCTCCCGATAGGTTTTAGAATTACTCTTTCCAAGAAGGATTATGCGACAACTCATGAAGAAAGAGAGCGCATTAGTAGAGTTCCTTATGCTTCTGTAGTGGGCTCTATCATATATGCTATGACATGTAGTAGACCAGACATGGCATACTCACTAAGAGTGGTGAGCAGATACTAGTTTGACCTAGGTGAGGTCCATTGGAAGGTGGTTAAGACCATCCTGAAGTATTTGAAAAATACTAAGGATCAATGGCTAATTTATGGAGAACCTGACTTGAAACTTGTGGGGTATACTGACTCCAGTTTTCAGTTAGACAAAGATGATAGCAAGAGTGTGTCAGGGTTTGTGCTTATCCTAAATGGAGGAGCGATCTGCTGGAAGAGTTCCAAGCAAGCAACAGTTGCAGACTCGGTTTGCGAAGCAGAGTTCATTGCAGCATCAGATGCAGCAAAGGAAGCCATGTGGTTGCGAAAGTTCCTTGGAAAGCTAGGAGTGGCACCTTCCCTAGATGGTCATTTCCTGTGTATTGTAACAGCATAAAAGCCATTGCTCAAGCTAAAGAGCCAAAGTCTCATCACTGTATTAAGCACATTCTATGACGCTATCACCTCGTACGAGAGATCGTGGAATGAGGCGACATCAATATTACGAAGATCGATGAAAATGAGATTCTGGCCGACTCCTTCACTAAAGCCCTCTGAATCAAAGAGTTTGACTATTGTAAAAAGGAAATGGATATTAGATAATGTTCTGATTGGCTTTAGTACAAGTGGGAGTTGTTGGAAATTATGTCCCAAAGCCAATCGCCTAGGCTGTAGGTGGTTGTGCTCAGTATTGTAATTTATATATGAATTAATAAAACTTTATTTTGACAGCTCATCACATTATACATTTCCATGTATTGAACTCTATTTATGTGATGAAGTTCTTAGGACTGCACTGACTTCGATATAGAGAGGATATATCAAGTGGTCCTTTAAAAAGGTTCACAACCAAAGGATACATTGTACATGACGGTAATGTATCAAGTATAAGTTGTTGTGGTTCATATCATTTGGTTGTCCTTTTGACCAAAGGAGTGTGGTGATACTGATGTGATCTACAAGTGGGATGTGTGACATCTCATTGAACGTGACTCCGTGGAGCTCCTTTTCTGTCAAAGGATTGCTCGCGATTGAATATGGGTTTATGTGTCCCTCCAACTTGAAGTCACCATGATAGCTTGCAAGCAACTCCCTGTGCTTTGGTGCCGGATTGGCTGGATTTCTAATCCGATGATGGAAGGTTTCTGGGTATAGGCAACTACTTGTGAAGCAGTGGTGGACCAAGATGGAATTAACCTGTCCAAATTGTTTGGATTGAATATCTCCCAGTGTCTCAATTTAACAAATCCTCGATCGGGAAAGTCCTAGTGAGGAGTCATTGGACTTGCAAGGTTGAGACATATTATGGATTGACTCAGTTAGGGTTGGCAGTCTAATCCTAGGTCATCTTGAGCATTAGAGGTCAAAGGGATGAATTATACGGTAACCATATGCCAGAGGTTCGATAAATTGCTCTCGCATTTTCGGCCTATTGGGATGCCGGGATCCATTGCTAGATGGTATCTTGTACCGGTACTGGAAGTATTCCAGTGCTATCGTTTAGATTCGAATCTATGAGGTCACATACCATAAAAGATTTCTTCCTGATCCGGGAGCCGATCAATGATTGAAAATCATTTCGATATTAAGGTCAAACGGTTTGATTGAGCACACATTGGATTTTTTCTGATCAATCTGGTCTGATTTGGATCGACCAATATTTGTTTGGGTCAACTAGGAACTGTTCCTGGTAGACCATGACTGGATCCAATTTTTTTTTCTGATCGATTTGGGTTGAACCATTTTGGGTTTTTGAACCGATTTTATTTGGTTTATTGAACCAATTTAAAATCTTGGCTCGTTTATCACGGTGTTTTAAATGTTTCACGCTGTTATGTTTTATCCCTCTTCCCCTGTTGGAAAGCCCTGTGTTTTTACCGTGTAAATGGGATAAAATCAACCTGTTGATCGATTGCTGTTTGTTTTTTGAACTGCATGAAGATCGGATCGTTGCTGCTTGGGATTTGATCCTTAGCACCGCGATCTAAATTGGCTCTCTCGGTGGTTTTCTTCCGCGCGTCTTACTTTGTTTTCACATGGTGATTCAGCTTTCTCCACCGATCATTGCCTGCGATTCCCAGTTTGAATCACCGATCAAAAAGCTTGTTTAAAAAGGTTTTGGTTTTATCTGGTCTTATCTCACGATCGTCTTCCCTGCCTTCTTGGGCTTCACGGGTTTGTTCTCCGCCTATTATTTTTGGTTCTGGTCGTTGGCCGAGAGAGAGGGTGATGAGAGGAAGAAACGGGGATATGTGATTTGAGAGGGGAAGAACAGGGGAAGAACATGGGTTTTAAGAGGAGCCGAGAGCCATTTGTGAGAGAAGGAGAAGATCGGTTGTTACAGGGCATGGAAATTTGAGAGGAGTAGTGAACGAGAGTTTTTGGGACGGGTTTTTGAGCCCAAAATTTGTTTTGCTTTCCGTGGATTCCTTCCCTGGTTTTTGATTTCTCTTTTGTATGCTTTTGGTGGAGTTTGTGCGCTCTTGGAGAAGACAATGCATAAAGTTCAGTTTAGCTTTTCCTGCTCTACTTAGCCATGACTTGTTATTGATTCCTGAAGGACTAGCATCCTTCCGGAAATTGGATAAGCGAGAGCCCGCATGTGGATACTATAGAGGATGGACACTTGGACACCTCGAGAGATTGGACCGATCCTCTCATTTTCTTGCAGTTGCAGATCTGATTTGCTGTTAAAGGAACCTTCTGCCTTAATTTGCTGCTGATATGTTCTGAAGATTGTGGGAGTCGGCTTCTTCCTACTTCGATCGGGTATATTATTTATTTTTGTTATCATGCATGCTTAGATCTAGATATTATCATGTTATTTATAATTATTGCACTTGCCTTAACATGCCTCTATATCTATTTCATGCATCAGGTTTATTTTAGATCCTGTGCATGAGTAGATTTTTCCGTATGCATGTTTAAAATTTTTAATTATGCAATACCTGCTCCCTAGTGTAGCATGCCTAGGGTAGGCGTCTGGTGTACTGATTTTCCTTTTAGGTCAGACTTTCGAAAGTGGGCTGCCCTGGAGCCTCTACCGACCAGGATCAGACTTTCGGAAGTGGGCTGCTTAGAGTCTTTGCTTACCGGGGTCGGGCTTTCGAAAGTGGGCTGCCCTAGAGCCTTTGCTGACCGTGGTCGAACTTTTGGAGGTGGGCTGTCCTAGAGCCTCTGCCGACCGGTGTTGGACTTTCAAAAGCGAGCTACCCTAGAGCCTCTGCCGATCGAGGTCGGACTTTCGAAAGTGGGCTGCCCCAGAGCCTATGCCGACCGGAGTCAGACTTTCGGAAGTGGGATGTCCTAGAGCCTCTACCGACCGAAGTCGGACTTTCGGAAGTGGGCTGCCCTAGAGCCTTTGCCGACCGAGGTTGGACTTTCAGAAGTGGTTCACAGAAGAAGTTGTGGCCTTTATTGATAGTATTTGCGAAGGTTGTCTACATTCCATGGACGTGCCACTTGCCGTCCATCTAGATGCTCGAGTCGGTAAGTTCCGGCTCGGATCACTTCAATCACTTAGTAAGGGCCCTCCCAGTTGGGGAAGAGTTTCCCTTGGTCAGTTGGCCTTGAGACTTCTGCCCTTCGCAAAACTAGATCCCCGACTCGGAAGGTTCAAGCCTTGACTCGAGAGTTGTAGTACTTAGCCACCTTCTAACGGTACGTTGCCATCTTCAAACTCGCCTGGAGTCTGGTTTCTTCAAGTAAATTTAGGTCAGCCCTCATCTATTCTGAATTAGCCGGTTCGACAAAATGATCAATCCGTAGGAATTATAAGGAAACTTCTACAGGTATGGCTGCTTCGCTCCCATAGGTCAGACTAAATGGAGTCTGTCCAGTCACTATTCGGGATATTGTCCGATAGGCCCAAAGCACCGAGTGAAGTTCTTTCACCTAAAGTCCCTTGGCATCGTTCAGTCGGGTCTTCAGTCCATGCAGGATCGTTCGATTGGTGACTTCGGCTTCTCCATTGGATTGAGGATGGCCGATTGATGTTAGCCGATGGGAAATGTGGTACTGCCGGCAGAATTCTCGAAACTTGGGATTGTCGAACTGCCTTCTGTTGTTTGTGATGATTGTCTGTGGTATGCCAACCGGAAGATGATGCAATTCTGGACGAAATTCTCCGCCTTGGCTTCCGTAATTTATGCTAGTGGCCAGCTTCCACCTACTTGGTGAAGTAATCAATGGCCACAATCAAAAATTTTCACTGGCCGGATGCTGGGGGGAATGGCCCTAGGATGTCCATTCCCTATTGCGCGAACGACCAAGGTGCGGTGAGTGGGATCAGCTGACTGGCCGGCCTTCTTTGAATGTTGGAGTATCTTTGACACATGTCACACCTTCAAACGAAGTCCGACGTGTCTCTTTGGATGGTCGGCTAGTAATATCCCTATCGGATGATTTTATAAGCCAGGGACCTTCCTCCCAGGTGGTCACCACAGATGCCTTCATGCACTTCTCTGAGTGCGTAGTCGGCGTCAGTTGGCCCCAAGCATTTTCATAAGGGCTACAAAAACAACCATTTGTAAAGGGTGCCATCGACTTTGAGGCCATCCAGCATATACACTTGGCTTCGGTTGTATCTTCCGGTAGGGTCCCTTTAACAAGGAATGCAAGAATAGGGTCCATCCAAGAAGCTTCTTGCTCCACCTGGTGGACCTCTATCATCGCTTCAGTAATGCTTGGGCACTACAGATACTCCATGAAGGTCCGGTCGGAGGTGTGGGTAACGGTCGTAGCCAACTGCGACAAAGCATCTGCCCAGGAGTTCTGTAATCGAGGTATTTGGAGAATTTCGAAAAACTTAAGTCGAGTCACGAGGCTTTGTACCTTACTCAAGTACTTGGCCAGGGTTGGATCTCTCGTCTCGAGTTTGCCTTTCACCTGGTTCACCACCACCAGGGAGTTGGAGAAAATCCTAATCCAACTGATGCTTAGCTCATTGGCTATTATCAGTCCTAAAAGGAGGGCTTCATATTCTGCTTAGTTATTTGATACATGAAATGCAAAGTGTAAAGCATACTCCAAGCTCTACCTGTCGAGGTCGGCTAGGATCAGGCCTGCCCTGCATCCTGCAAGGTTGGACACTCCATCCACATGGAGGGTCCAGGCGGGCTTTGCTTCTTCAACGTTATCATCCCCAGGTGCGTCGGCGATTTGTGAGGGTGCCTCATGTTTCCAGGTATACTCTGTTATAAAGTCAGTGATTACTTGAGCTTTCATGACCAACTGGGGTTGGAAAGAGATGTCGAATTCACCAAGCTTGATGGCCCACTTGGTAAGCCAACCGGATATGTCTGGACTCCTGAGGATCGCCTTGAGAGGCTGATCGGACAGGATGACAATCGGATGCACTTGGAAGTAGGGTCGCAATTGCTTGGCTGCTATAATTAAGGAATAGACCAATTTTTGCATCTTGGGGTATCTTATCTCGGCATCATAGAGGACTTTGCTGATATAATAAATAAGTCTTTGTTGATTGTTCTCCCCTATCCGAACAAGGACGGAGCTTACTGCCTCGTCAGTCGCCGACAGATACAAATATAAAGGCTCTCCCTCCGTTGGCTTGGCCAACAAAGGAGGGTTCTTCAGGTAATCTTTCAAAGCTTCAAAAGCCGACCGACACTCGTCGATCCACTAAAAGCGAACCGACCGTTGTAAGGTCTTGAAGAAAGGAAGATACTTCTCAGTCGACCGGGAGATGAAGCGGCTGATAGAGGCTATCTGGCCTGTAAGTTCTTGCACTTGCTTCTTGTTGGTCGGATGTCCCATGTCGATGATGGTTTTGATTTTGTCAGGGTTGACCTCGATCCCTCTCTACGTGACCAGAAAGCCAAGGAATTTTTCGGAGGTTACCCCAAAAGTGTAATTGGTCGGATTCAGCTTCATCCAATGATGCCTCAAGGCATCAAAAGATTCCTGTAAGTCTTTGATATGGTCGGCTCTGTGGAGGCTTTTGATTATCATATCATCAACATAGGCCTCAATATTTCTCCCAAGTTGCCTTTCGAAGATCCAGTTGATCAGCCTTTGGAAAGTGGCACCGGCATTCTGTATGCTGAAAGGCATCATCTTGTAGCAGTACAGTCCCTTATCGGTGATAAAGGCTATCTTCTCTTCATCCTCCAAGTGCATCCTGATTTGGTTGTAGCTGGAGAAAGCATCCATGAAGTTCAAAAGCTGATGGCCAGTCGTGGCATCCACCAACTGGTCAATCTTCGGTAAGGGAAAGCTGTCCTTTGGACAAGCCTTGTTGAGGTCGGTGTAGTCCACACATATCATCTATTTTCTATTAGCCTTCTTTATCATTACAACATTTGCCAGCCAGTCGAGGTAGTGGGCCTCCTCGTCAATTGCTCTCTATCTCTTAAGAGCGAAGCTCCTCTTCTTTTATCTGACAGCTTGTAGGTTGGATCTACTTTAAGCTGGTGAGTTATAACCTCAGACGGGATGCTTGGCATATCGGACACCGACCAAGCGAAGACGTCAGCGTTATCCCTTAAGAAGCTGATCAGCTCCAACTTGGCTTCTTCACTGAGAGTGCTCCCAATTTGGAGTACCTTGGTGGGATCGTCCTCCCAGAGGGGGACAAATAGGACCCTCTTGACTGGTTGGCCTCGGCCGTCGGCTTCAGCCCTCGGGTCAAGTTGTTTCAGAGAGGAATGATTGTCTGATTTCCTGTCTTGAATAGTTAAGCATTGCCTGGCCATCCTGCGGTCTCCCCTCATAACTTCGACCCCGCTTCGAGTCGAGAATTTTGCCAGTAGGTGGTAGGTAGAAATGATGGCCCGAAACTTATTGAGGGCCGGTCGGCCCAATATGGCACTATAAGCCGAGGTCGTATGTATGACCACAAAGTTGATGGAGAGAGTCTTCTGATAAGGCTCTGTCTCGATTATCATGGGTAGAGTTATCTCTCCTTCTACTCGACGGAATTTTCTCCGAAGCCCGTCAACGGCATAGGGGATTCTTGTAGCCTTGATCTGGACGGGTTTATTCTGATAAAAGCGTCATACAATAATACTTCTGTGGAGCTTCCATTATCAATAAGGATCCTCTTTATATCATAGTTGGCAATCACTGCCGACACAACTACATGATCATTCCCAGAGACATGGGATTCTAGGAGGTCTTTGTCGGAGAAGCTAATTACGTTAGAAGCCCTTGACCTCTTCACAATGTCTTGGTCTTCTTCATATCTCTGGTCAGACCGACGGTGTAGCATGCCAACATTCCCATCGGTTGGACACTGATTGGGAAGCTCTATCTCCTCTGGGGCATCTCTGGCAGTCGAAGTTTCAGCCCGATTCCTCTGGGGTTGGACATACTTGTACAGGTACCCTCTCTTGATGAGGTCTTCAATTGTATCCTTCAGCCGGAGGCAGTCTTTAGTATTGTGTCCATGATCCCGGTGGAACCGGTAGTACTTGTCTCTGTTCCTGGATGCAGAGGGGCCCCTCATCGGACGAGGCCTTTGCAGGAAGGTCTCGTTCTCAATTTACATGAGAATCTTCTCCCTTGGAAGGGAGAGGGGCGCATAGGATTCGAATCTCCTAGGAAAGTCCTTCGACTTTGGACTGTAGCGTCGGGCCGAATTATTGCCATCACTTGGAGTTCGAACTTTGGGAGCCTTG
Source organism: Areca catechu (assembly GCA_021397845.1). NCBI lineage: Eukaryota > Viridiplantae > Streptophyta > Magnoliopsida > Arecales > Arecaceae > Areca > Areca catechu. The sequence continues at coordinate 78,821,546 of CM038050.1, forward strand.
TCGCTCCGTTTCTTGGGAGCCAACCTCCCTTCAGCTTGGCATCGGCTCGCCACTTGCTCTTCTGCCAGGGCGTACTTCTGCGCCCGGGCCAGCAGCTCGGAGTAGCTTGTCAGGAACTTCTTATCTAGGGAGAATGTGAGCCTGGACAAGCATAGCTCTCTCTTGAAGGCCGACATAGCCACATCTTCATTGAGGTCCGGGATCTCCATGGCCGCTGAGTTGAATCGGGCCATGTAATCCCGGAGAGTCTCTCCTTTTTTTTGTAGCACGAGAAAAAGGCAGTCGGTGTTCCTCGGTGTCCGACTGCAAGTCCTAAAATAGGAGAGAAAGAGTTTTTCAAGCTGGGAGAAGGAGTGGATCATACCTGGCCGGATGGCAGAGAACCACATTCGAGCTGCCTTCTTGAGGGTCACAGAGAAGGCGATGCAGTGGAGGGCATCGGAGGCGTCTTGCACCATCATGTGGGCCTTATAAGTGCCTAGATGGTCCAGTGGGTCGGTGGTGCCATCGTAGGGGTCCACCTGTGGAATCTTGAAGTGGCAGGGATAGGCTCCCCCATGATTTTGGTAGAAAAAGGTGGGCGGGAGTTGTACGCCTGCCCCCCGTCGGCTTTTTGCTGATCGACCAGCACAGCAATCTGCTCCTCCATGCGCTGGAGTTTGCTGGTGTAGTCTCTTGGGACCTCGCTGCAGTGCTGGTCACCATCGGGGACTGAGTCAGCGGAAGAGGGTGAGGCGGACCTCACTCTCTTCCCATCGACGTGAGCCCTCTATGACCTTCGGGGCTCCGGAGCAACGTAGGAGTGGGGTTGAGGGACTTCATGCCATCGGCTTCCCTCAGCAGCAGGTTGGTAGTTGGTGCGAGACACCGCAGGCAGTTGTTGTCAGTTGTTAGCCGCATCCTGGAGGTTCTAAACCATGGCAGTGAGGGTGTCGATACAGTTCAGGAGGGTCTGGAACTGCTGTTGTCCCAGAGTGATGGTGGGCTCGGTGACATCATTCTCCCTGAGAGGTCCTTCCAACCTGGACGGAGAGTGACCTCTCCTGGCGGAGGTGTTCTGGGCTCTTCTCTTTGCCATTACTCTGCTTAACGGGTGGATTTCTCCTTTTAGAGAAGGGAACACAGGAACGAAGGGGCACTTCCTCTAGCGCCAATCTATTGCTGTAACTTCTCCCGGATCGGGTTCAGGCGGGCTTGGCTGGAGCGCTCTTCTCCTGGTTTCTGTAAAAAGGTCTCCAAGGGCCGGTGGTGTTCCGGCGGGGGACACTCCGATGCCTAAGTTAGCAGGAACTTGAGGGCAATAGAATGGAGGAATCAATGTGATAAGCTTATGGAGCAGGAAGAGAATACTTAACCCTTATTCGAAGTCCCCCGTTTACCTTATATAGGCATGGAATACTGTCAAATTCTATTAGGGACTAGACTAGGAATGTCCGATTTGCCCCTAGGAGAATCAGGGTAAAGGCCAGGTGGCACCAGGACGTGACAACATCGTGAGGTCTATTGTAACAGAATTCTGGTACCAGCTGGAAGAGGCTTCTGGAGTCTTCAGCTAGGTCATGTTGAAGGCCGGTCGGACGGACCTCTGCTATAGTAGGTCATTCGGACCTCCGCTGGAGTGGGTCAGTTGGATCTCCGTCGGAGTGGGTCGGTCGGATCCTTGTTGAAGGTGGGTCAGACGGACCTCTGCTATAGCAGGTCGATCGGACCTCCACCGGAGTGGGTCGGTCGGACCTCCACTGGAGTGGGTCGGTCGGACCTCCGCTAGAGTGGGTCGGTCGGACCCTTGGTGAAGGTGGGTCGGTAGGACTCTTAGTGAAGGTGGGTCGGTCGGACTCTTGCTGAAGATGGGTCGGTCGGACCCTGGAAAAAGTCGATTGGGTGTAATATATCCCAATTAGACATAGGTGCCTAGTCCCCATCAAATTTCAATCATACCAAGATAAGGTCTGGTGCGATGTATTACCAATGGAAGTTGGTAGCATCATTCTTGGCAGACTTTAGCTCTTCGATCAGGATGCCACTCTTCACGGCCGATCCAATACCTGCACATTTATAAGCCAGGAAAAAAAAGGTTACTATTTATCCTTCACCTCCCAGAACTGCTAAGAAAGTTGTAGAAGGAAACCTTAATGTCCAAAAGCAGAAAAAAAACCTACATATAATCAATGTTAAGAAGTTTGAATATAATAGCTCGATAAATAGGTCTATTGGTATGAATCCATTTGAAGTTGTGCATGGTTATCGTCCTAATAAACCAGTAGACTTAATCCCATTATCTATGCATGCTAGAGTCTCAAAGTTAGCATCATCCTTTGCAGAGCATGTTAGGAGTCTGCACAAAAAGATCATTAAAAAAATTAATATAAGTAATCAAATATATAAATGATTAGTAGATTCTCACTGATGGGTTAAGGATTTTGCTAAGGGTGATCATGTTATGATTAGGGTCAGATCTGAATGGTTTCCACTAGGAACTATTTGAAAATTACATGCCAGAGGAGCAGGCCCATTCAAAATTTTTAAAAAAATTAGACCAAATGCATATGTTATTGATCTACCACCTGATTATGGGATTAGTCCTACTTTCAATGTATCGGATCTAATTGAATATATAGAACTAGCATTGATACCTAGTGATCCATTTGAGCTTGCACCTTTCTTTGGAAGTGACCCTCCTCTTGAGAACCTACAAGTCCAAATGAGAGAAAAGCACGATGTGATCGAATGTATCGTGGATGAGCAGATCAAGTCTACGAGGGATCGAAACTACCACTGCTATCTAGTTTGCTGGCGTGGCAGACTGAAGTCAGAGGCTTCCTGGATTACTGGAGAGGAGTTATAGAGAATTGACCTAGATATGTTTGAGTACCTTTAGAAAAGTATTAAGCTTGACTCGACGGAGTCAAGTTCTCTCCATCTAGGAAAAATTGATGGGGACATCGTCCATCATTAATCTTGAGGACATCATCCTGTACTAATCTTGATGCATATGGATATCATTTTGGGTATAATTATGGATGTACGGAATATGGAAAAATTTATTAATCTTTATCTTTAATTCATTTGAATTAAAATTTTTTAGATTTAATTTATTTTAAAATTTATTTTATCAAAATCTTCTAATTTGTTGAGAGTGATTTCGGTTGATTAGAATTTATTTTAGAATTTATTCCTCAATTTATTCCGATGGTTATTTAAAGATCGTAATCTTCTTGGAGGATCATCGATATTTTGAATAAAAGCTAGTTTTTTGAGTACTCTTCTTCTCCTCTTTTTTTCTCTCTTCGTCCCTCTCTTTCTTCTCCTCTCCTAATCTTCTCTCCTCCTCTCTACTTACTATTACAGCAAGCTTGAAATAAAAGAAGAATGGATCAAGCTGAGTTGATCTAGCTCTCCGTCATCTTCTTGGGATATCTGGGTGTTGAAGTTGCTCTAAAGCTTGTTAATGACGTCTGGATTGGAATAGATACGATCTGAAGGAAGACGAGGCAAAGAATAGTGTGAAGAAGGAGTAGTAGAAGTCCCCTCATCATCGTAATTGGAAGTATTTATAGGTCACGGAATTAACCGCTTATAGCTGGCATCCATTTGTAAAACGGTTAATCCAGGGTGTAAGCATGTGCAACCAAAATCGATCGTAGTTAATCAACCTTCTCCTTTAAGTGATCATCTCTTCCAGAGTTGATCGTCTCCTCCAGAGTTGGTTGTTTCCCTCAGAGTTGATCGTCTCCTCCAGAGTTGATCGTCTCTTCCAGAGTTGACCGTCTCCTCCAGAGTTGGTTGTTTCCTTCAGAGTTAATCGTCTCCTCCAGAGTTGATCGTTTCTTCCAGAGTTGATCGTCTCTTCCAGAGTTGGTTGTTTCCCTCAGAGTTGATCGTCTCCTTCAGAGTTGGTCGTCTCCTGCACTACATAATTATTAACAATTCCTATTTCCAAACAAATCTATCGCTTACCTGGAAGCAAGTCAGTCTTGTGTCTGTTGGTTATTAATCGACTTCTCACCCTTTAGATGTTGATTAATTAGGTACCGATCATATTTGTGCCTTTCAAACATCGATCAGTTTTATACCTTTTATAAGAGATATTGATCATGGTCGTGCTTTTCGGGCATAGATTAATTTCAATTTCAGGCTCTCAACAGGTCAACATAAATAGATCAATTTTGTCATATCCCAACATTAGTCCCCCCAGTTTCTGAGTCCATTAAATGAAAATCAGAAACTGTCAGAAATTTCTGCTCTGGGTCGACACGCCTAGATGACGTGTCAAACTTTAACCAGGAAAATGGTTATAAGAACAAACTGCCGTATCTTCTTCTCATCATTATAATTTTTTTCAAAATCCGAGAAAATCAAAATATCCTCGAAAAAGGAAAAAAATATCCGTCTTATCAACAGATCGCAGCTATTGTACCATAAAAAGCTGTTTCGACCCTTCGAGAAACCCAATTTCCATTAAAATCTGTTCTCTTAGATGAGTCAGTGGAGTATAAGTATTGAATCGGTTGACATAGTTTCTGCCGATCAATTTCCTTGGCCTTTGACTTTGTCGTTGAATAGATCGGACCCCAAAAAATCGGGATTCATCCTCTTTGGCTCTCTTCTTACTTGGCACTAATTTTTTCTCCACCTGTCGCCGACTCAAAGTCTGTTCTTCGGCCTGGGCATACTTTTGAGCACGAGCCAGTAATTCTGAATAATTGATCGGGAATTTCTTATCCAAAGAAAATATAAATCTGGAGGCTCGCAAGCCTTTTTTCATAGCAGACATCGCCACATATTCATTGAGATCAGGTATCTCCAACGTGGCGGAATTAAATCTCTTGATATAATCCTTCAAAGATTCTCCTTCTGACTGTTAGATAAAGAACAAGCTATCAGAATTTTTGGACATTTTTCTGCTTGTCCCGAAGTGAGAGATGAACAACTTTTCTAGCTGACCAAATGAATGGATGGCGTCCGACTACAAATTGGAATACCATATTCTTGCTAACTTCTTCAAGGTTGCGGGAAAGGCAAGACAATGCAATACGTCCGACACTCTCTGAATTAGCATATGGGCTTTAAAGCTATCCAAATGGTCCAAAGGATCAGATGACCCATCGTATAATTCAATCGGTGGTACTTTGAAATGATGCGTGATCTTTTCATCCATAATCTTCTTGGAAAAAGGAGGTAAAATACTATAACTTGGTGCAACATCCTCTGTTCTCCTCTGCTCCAAAACTTTGGCGACCTGCAACTCCAACTTCTTGAATTTTCTATCAAAATCGCTCTCTCTTGCGAGGTGTTGAACTTTAATACTATCAGGGGTTGATTCTCTAGATGAAGTTGACCGAGATCGTGGCTGTTTCCCTTTGTTTTGCCTTTTGAAGTGATGACGAGATCGATGATAATGTCTTATAGGAGATTGTTGACCTAAAGAACATTGATAAGAGGAACGTCTTCTGGGGCTGAGATGTTTACTTACTTGGAGTGAAGGTTGCCGGCTGGTTTTTGATACAGCTGGCTGCATCGACTCCTTCATGGTGATTTCTTGAAGGTTCTGCATCGCTGTGGTGAGCATTTCTACCTTGTCAACCAGAGCATTCAACTTTTCTTGATCAAAGTGCCCTGCGGGAGGAACTTTTGCCCTTTCCTCCGAAACAGGGTCATTTCTTCTTTCATCAGAACAAGATCTGTTGCTTTGCCATCAAAAACAAGATTTTTCCCTTGGTTGCCAAGAGCAGGATCGGTTTCTTTTGAAGAACCAAGAACAGCTTCTGTTGGCAAATTCTTCTTCCTACCTTTCATCATGCTTCCTTCCAGATTTTTCGGAATTCTCTTACAAAGAATCTCCTTCCTGGCGCTCCAATCTGTTGCGTCAAAACAAATTACAGCAAGCTTGAAATAAAAGAAGAATGGATCAAGCTGAGTTGATCTAGCTCTCCGTCATCTTCTTGGGATATCTGGGTGTTGAAGTAGCTTTAAAGTTTGTTAATGGGGTCTGGACTGGAATAGATGCGATCTGAAGGAAGACCAGGCAAAGAATAGTGTGGAGAAAGAGTAGCAGAAGTCCCCTCATCATCATAATTGGAAGTATTTATAGGCCATGGAATTAACCGCTTACAGCTGGCATCCGTCTATAAAACGGTTAATCTAGGATGTAAGCATGTGCAACCAAAGTCGGTCGTAGTTAATCAACCTTCTCCTTTAAGTGATCGTCTCTTCCAGAGTTGATCGTCTCTTCCAGAGTTGATCGTCTCCTCCAGAGTTGGTTGTTCCCTCCAGAGTTGATCGTTTCCTCTAGAGTTGATCGTCTCCTCCAGAGTTGGTTATTTCCCTCAGAGTTGATCGTCTCCTCCAGAGTTGATCGTCTCTTCTAGAGTTGATCGTCTCCTCCAGAGTTGATCGTCTCTTCCATATTTGATCGTCTCCTCTAGAGTTGGTCGTTTCCCATAGAGTTGGTCGTCTCCTTCAGAGTTGGTCGTCTCCTGTACTACATAATTATTAACAATTCCTATTTCCAAATAAATCTATCACCTGGAAGCAAGTCAGTCTTGTGTCTGTCTTCCAGTCCTGTGGTCCTGTGTCTGTTGATTATTAATCGACTTCTCATTCTTTGGACGTTGATTAATTAGGTACCGATCATATTTGTGCTTCACATATCGATCAATTTTATATTTTTCATAAAAAATATAGGTCATGATCATACTTTTCGGATATAGATTAATTTCAATCTCAAGCTCCAAACATGTAAACATAAACCGATCGATTTTATTGTATCCCAACATTCTATTCTCTCTCTTCCCTTCGCTCTGTTCCCTGCTAATCTCAAACTCCCAGCTCCCCCTTCAAGCCATCGTCAAGCATCCTAAAACCATCCGAAATCGCCCGTTGCCTCCATGTAGCCTCCTTCATCCCGTCTAGATACCTACAACTGCTCCCTCCTTCATCTCGCTCATCTCCGACCTCCATCCGAAATCCACGACCATGACCATCAATAATCCAGCTGCTGGCCTCCACATCCCCTCCGTCCAACACCTTCAGCCAACTCCCGACCACCAAACCCACCTCCGAATCAATCCGCCTTCGCGCCCCCACGCTCCACCGCCATCATCACCCTCCGCCCTTCCTCCACTCTCCACTGCCCTCACTAGTCAGCGGAAACCCTTCCACCCCAATCTCACTAGAAGATCTCCATTCCCCGTGGCTGATCACCATCGCCCAGAATCGACAGCTCTAGATCCGCGATGCCATCTCCCTGCTCCATCCCAGTAGTCGACGATCCTCTCCCGTCTGTGAGCAGGACCACCGAACGGAACCACCGTCATCCTCCGCTCCTCTAATCAACGCCTCCATAGTTGCTTGAGATGGTAGTCATCCACGCCGACCACCATCCACCTTTCCGTCCGTTTCGCTCCCAATCGTGCCGCTTCTCTTCTTCACCTCTGATTGACCCCTCCGACCGTCATCGACGATGCACCGCTCGGAGCCTAGTGCAACGCAATCCTACTGGCATATCCCCCACTATGCCGATCTCCAGAACATGGCCACGAAACTATGCCGTCCGCCTCTCATCGGACCTCCCTCCCTCCGGCGATCAATCCTCGCCGAGCCCCCCGGGCAATCGCCTTCTCCCCTTCGTCCATGACATCGCTCCCCTGTCCCACCTTCCCATCGACCATAGGGGAGAAGACACGCACGATCGTGATAGCAAACTCCCATCCCTGTTGCCGACTTCAAGTCCTGCACGGATCTCAGAGCTGCACAATCCTTAGAGTGGAGCCTCCCATTTGCTGCAGGCCCACTTGAATTTAATTGGGTCTATTTTATTTGGGATAGTCTATAATTGTGGGTTATCTAATTTCTCTTGTATTTGGTGATCCAGATCCGACGGCTTCTAGTCTTCCTCGCTTATGGATCACTGGCTTGAAATCTTGATCGCCTCCAGGATGATCTTCCTCTTCCAAGAATCAGGATATTCCATGTTTCGGGTGAGATCTCTTAAATAATTTAGCATAGAAATTAATCAATTGCTGGAATGATATTAATTTTCTTATCTTTAATTTAATTAGATCTAATTTCATTGGAATAGATTAGCCGTAACCTAGTGGTTGTTCCTTAATGATCAACGGTCTACAATTTTTTGAGTTTTTGACCGTGCATGCTGATTGGGTCAACTCCTAGATCGGATCTTAATTTGACTAGGATCATTTTTCAGTTTAAATTCTTATCTACTCTGATTATTTGCTAATATTAACTTTAATTACTTAATTAATTTCTTTGATGATCTCATAATGGTCCTTAGGTCATGGATTTGTTGGTCCGTCCCGCATCAAGCACATGTTGAGAGATAACTCACATGAGAGCATAGAATTTTAGAAGAGGCCAATGAGGCACCATGACTTTAGTATTATTTATTATTTTAAAGTTTAAGAGTATCTTGGCTAGGACCAAAGTGATGGAACAAAAAGACCACGGTTGGAGGGTAAGACCCTAGGACTACTTCTATAGTAGACATTGCAAAACAAAGCAAAGGACGAACCAAGAAATCATACAATACCACACATTGGGACACAATACATAGAAAATGAACTTTTCTATTAATTACTTTTGATTACAAAGGTATTAGCTAAGTGTCTAGGCATAGTCATACAAAAGAAAAGAAAAAAGCCTAATCTACGAAAAATTTGCTGGAGGAGCTAACAACTATATCACACCTCGATTTTATCCATGATAGCAAGTAGCTCAAGGATGGTTGGACACTCATAGACTATAACATCTATAAGGAGTCCAGCCTTCACCTTGAGCTTTCCCTCCTCAAAAGACTCAAGGAGCTCACATGGGAGATGTCCATCGAGCCTTCAAAGACTTGGCCACCTCCTCTTCAATCCGATTGAGGGATTACACTCCATAGTGCATGCATCTCTCCTCTTGGCCTATGCAACTAGCTAACAAGCAACCTATAGTTCCTTCAATAAAGAGGACACCCTTTGGTCTACTTCTTCCAAACAAAACTCTACTGTCCTAAGCTCTGCTTCCAGCTTTGCCACTCATCAGTAGACCATGGCCACCTACTCGACAATCTGCCCATTCTCAACTTCTACAACCTTCTCATGACATCATCAAGAGAAGCCAATAACACTTCCAACCTCTTCAAGAATTAGTCTACTGGAAAGATATTTATAATGCTGGTGGCTCTAAAAGGTTAGCCGAACCCGCCTGTGGCAACCTCCTCTATGTATAATACTCTTGGATGATTAATATCAGATATCTCTACTCTAAACATCTATCATGCTGACCTCTTGAAGCCTTAAATGGTGCAAATCCCTTATCAAAAGGTATTCTTCTTGAATTTCACTCTCTAAGGGCCATCGCCTTAAAAATCTACTCCCATTAAAGGCAACACAACATTCAAAGTAGAAGTCCACACCAACTGATGAGCATGAAAGTCATCTCTCAGAATTACCTATACAGAGGGCCAACCAACATCTTATTTGTCTGATGCATTATCAAACTACTCTGAGTGACCTAAGAAACTTGGCTCTATCCTAACTACCCATATAGGTCAGATTACTCCAGGTAGTATACTTGGTGCAAAAATAGCATTCAAACATCATGACTAGTGGAAATTCTAGGATAATGATTGGACGTTCGCCACCTATGATCTTAAAGACATTTTGAAACCAAACGACAAACCGACACATCCAATTATCAAGCCTTGAGTTTCTAAAGGCTACATCAATCTAGACCCTTCATGGCCTTATGTAAGGCCTAGAGTAGGTAAAGGCTGCTATTTTTGTTGTTTGTATACTTGTGCCAGAGGAGGACTCGAACTTTGTTGCCGTTAGTGTCTACCCTTGCCACCACTTTATTTCAAGTATTCACCGAGTCCCTATTGAAGTCCATGTCCTGTAGAACTTTGGTAGGTTCTTGAATCTTTTCCTTTGGCCTCTTGGTTTTTCATCCCTTGCTTTCTTTTCTTCCTTCTCTTTCTTGTGCCCCCTTTTTCTTTAATGGGGTCTTCTAAGGAAAGGTCCATAGATTGGGAATCTCTTGATCAGGCTTTTGCCGAGTCTGATAAGGCTTCATTTGAGGTTTTCTTGGATTTGGATGCTATAAAAAGCATCCTAGCACTACATCAAAGTGGTGAGAAAACGACAGATTTTTCCCGACGCTAAGAAGAAACGTCGTGAAGCCCCGCATTGCTGGCAACGCTTGTAAAACGCATTGCTAAAGCATCGGGAGGTTTCTATATAGCCCCAGCCGATCTCCTCTTCTTCCCTCTACGATTTTTCTCTCCTCAAATCGAAACCCTAGCTCTGAGCTCTCCCCCTCCCTCCGTCATCTCCCTCTCCCTCCCTCCATTCATTGTCGGCGCGCAGATTCCAGCTCTCGTTTGTTTCCATTGACTAGCGGATTCCGGCGGAGAAGAAATCCCCTTCAATCTCCATCAGGTAGGCTCCTTCTCTCAAATCTCTATACCAATAATTTTTTCCTTTGATTTCCATTATTTTTTCGCTATTTTTTCCGTCTTCATAGTCTCAATCGGGTGGTAGGAAGTTGATCTCATGTTTTCCCCAATTTTTTGCTCTATTTTTTCCCATTTTTTTCCTGAGTTTTTTCCGTCCCCATGTTTACTGTCGCTCAAGAGAGGGTGTGATGAAGGAAGAGAGGGTCCGGGTTGGGTGGGTGGTGTTTGTGGAGAATGGGAGTGTTCCAAAGACAACTTCGGGGAAGCTAAGAAGGTGGTTGGGGAAGAACAAGCTGTTGGAGGGGAGATTTCCAGTAGTTTGTGAGGTCTGGTTTGAGGAGTACTCGTCGGCCGTTAAGGAAAGAGGGGAGGAGGATGGAGTGGGGAGTGGTGAGGTGGGAGAACAAGGAATGAGAGATGAGGTTCTGGTTCGGGCTCTAGGAACTGCTGGTCGCCGTTTCTCTTTGATTTCATTTTTGTGAAGTAGTAGAGACTTGTGAGAGCGATCTGAGGTCTGCTGTATAGTGAGGTTAATTGCTTCCCTTGTGTGACATTATGGAATGCAACAGCGTGTTTTTCTTTTTTCTTTTTTTTTCAAAGGAAAAATTGAAACAATGTGTTAAGCACCATTTCATGGTTTGCCAATATTGTCGCAAAGGTGTTAGCTAGTTTAGCTTCGTGGTACTATTTCTTTTGTTTTTTTCAGAGAGCAGAGGTTGGATTCTCCTATCTCAGGTTTATGGGCAATCCTATCTTGTACATAGCTCAAAATTGCCTTTGATCTGGCTTCATTTTTTTAAAAAATATAATTTAATAAAAAAATTATTATTATTATTTTTTAAATGCAGTTATTGTCGTGGAAATTAAATATTTGTATCATTCTGCTGTAGGATGTGGCCAAGGTTTGGGATGCAAACAATGTTTGCTCGTCATAAATCGCATCTAATTTCATCGAAGATGAATGGATGAAATTCAGCTTATTTTCTTACTGCTGTTTAAAAATTTATATGTTATCATGTTTCGCTAGATTGACCACTTGTTGGTCTTTGAAATTTATGAAACAACTATTTGGAAATTAAACTTTTAAATTTATATTGGGATGTAGAATGTAGAAGATTTTGATGGAATGTAAGATGTGAATTTAACACAAAAATAAGAGAGTACTTGTTTTTAGTATTGTATATGTAATTTCAAATAACATTGTTCCAAATAGCTTAGGAGGTCAGGATGCTTTTTAAGATAAAAAAACCATGGTAGATTCTTCATCTATGGAATTATTCAAGTATTATACTAAATTTTGTCAACCAGTCCCACATATTGTTTTAATACGAATCAGTAAATAATTGTTTATCATCATGAATTTTGCAATTCATGCTTCCCCGATATTGAAATGTAGATGTAAACAAAAGCTAATTCATTTACATTTTAATTGGCAGTTAATTGAGAAAAGTCAAGAATAAAACCAAAAAAGTGTAAAATCATGATTTCTATCCATAATTTGTTTTATTCATGATTTTCTAATATAGGATGGAAATAAGTCATTTTTTATATGGGCTAGGGCAACTAGGCACCACTCTGGAAATCATGGAGTGATTAGAGGTTGAGATTGTGAAAGCTCCTTTTGTTTTAAGATTTTCTCTTTTCTTGAGTGATTGCCGCAGCATCATTTTCGACTTCCTATAATTCAAACCTTTTCTGCCTGCTTAGACGTCCTATTTCTCTGTCTTTATTGCCTTAGTTCTACCTTGAATCACAACAAGGGGAGTTTGCAATTCCTAATCCATTGGTCAGGCACCCAGTTTTGTACCCTTCCTTTTCGAAAGAAGATCCTGCCTCTTTTCTCTATTTGATAATAAAACAAAAATTAATATAAAAACTTAATACTACAGATATGAATTTTCAAATAAACTACTTCTAAAATGCCATTTAATAAATTTTTTTTCTTGTTAATGTTTCTTGCATCACTTCTCAAATTGCTTCGTCTTTTGGTAACTGCAGTCTTCCAACGAGACTAAATTAGCCAGCTGGACTTATGTTAGGACATTGATTTTCTGTATTTTAAGATTAAAGCTTGCAGTTATGTATGATTGTTTCAAACCCAGAACACCAACTTTTTGTGATTAGATAATATCCACATGTTATGGGGCTTTTATAGCAGGAAGCTTCATATGAAGAAGGGTGGAAGGCAATCATTCAAGATTCTCCTTTGGGGCTCTAATGCTTCAACTCAACCTAAAGAACAAGTCCCACATGCCTCTTTGTAGGAATTGAACACTGGGATCAAACAAGATTTTAATAATACATGGTTGCATGTTTCTAGGGATGAAAATGGATAGGATATTATCCGTTCGGATCAGCTTTCATATCCAAATTTATCCAAATATGAATAGAAATTTAAACATTCGACTAATATTTGTATCTGTATCCATTTTTGTATAAAAAAGGATATGAATAGACAACTATCCGATCCATATCCGAATATCTGATTCTGCTTGTAATTCTATTTAATTTTATATAGTACTCATTAATTTTTAAAGAAAAATATATAAGTATATTAATATATTATTAACTTGATTTATCCTTTATTTAATAATTTATTTAATTTTATAGTCATAAAGCTTAATTATCTAACTTATATTCATATTCGTATCTATATTTTTAGTATTTGATTTGTATCCATATCCATTTTAAATAAATATGGATGTGAATTTTTGTATTTGATTAATATCCATATCAGTATTCGTCAAACAACTATGGATATGGATACACCAGTATCCGATCCGGTTTCAGCCTTACATGTTTTCCCGTATAATAGACCTATTCCAAAACCATTGGCATTATTTACCCAACTTGGCCTGGATTGTGTCATTAGAAAATAAACTATTGGCTGTTAGTCTGTTACAAAGGTCTTTATTGAGCATAACAGGATATAAGCCTTCATAACAAAAAATAAAGGTGTCATTTGCTCAGGTCACTGTTCATCATTTTTTTTCTCTAGGCTATCCCCAAGTTTTGATATATATATATATATATATATATATATATATATATGTATAGAGAGAGAGAGAGAGCCAAATGGATTTCTGCTCAAATCTGCTCAGGTCTGTATTTGAATTAATATTACCGAATAGGCAGCCTTCAAAATTGTTATGACAGCTATTACAATTTTGCAACTGGCATCTTATTTTAGACATTTAATAAGTTGAGATGGCTGAGGTTTTCCTGGCTGCCCAATAGATAGCTTTTTATGATCACCAATCAACTAGGAACAGGGAATCCACCCACAGAAAATCCAGAAGATGGCATTGGACAATTAATCAGTGGTCTTTCGTGTCTGTGGTCCTTCCAAGAGACAACATTTCTGCAAATATAAAAGATATATACTCTTGAGTTCCATCAAGCGTCATTGCCATTGGAGAACTTAATAACCTTCTCTCAGGACCACCTCTCCTGAATCATGGAAAGCCACAAACAGTCATTTTAACACTAGAAGATCAGCTGAACCCATGCAGTTTAGAAGCTCACCACACATGCGGCTTATATGGATTTTGGACCCCAACATTTGCAGTCTGGTTCAGATTATTAAATCTAGTATGGTGAGGACACCAAGACCAAGACCAAGCTTCAAGAACCCATCTGGATCACAGAACAAGGAGAATAGGACCTGCACCGTCAAGCCGACCCGAGATCGCCAAGCCGACTCGAGATATGGTCGAACCAAATCCCAGGTTCCGGAGATTTCTAGAAGCTTCTAGAGTTTTCCCTTTTTTTTATTTTAATTTTTTAGCAATTATTAAGGGCATAAAATCCCTTGAAATCTCGTGTAACAAACTTCTCCCCGCCACTCCTTAGGATTAGTTGTATTTTGGTAACTAATCCTTGGATTAGTTAACACTTAAACCCGTTTAAGGTTCTCTGGAAGCGTCCGTTCGAGCCTATAAATAAAGGCTCAATTTCTGTAAACCTATGATGAATTGTAATGAAAGTTTCCACTTTTTCTTCTCCGATTGAGTCTCGTTCTTGCCTTCGTTGCCGACTGCAACGTTGAGGGGTGAGAGGCCCCGTCCGAAGCCTTCATCGCGACTGCGACGTCAAGAGGTGAGAGGCCTCATCTATCTCCATCGTTCCACCGCTACCTTCCACGATGACGCCGTCTTCTCCAAAGCACCTCCCCATCTACCTCCATCGATCTCCATCGTCGCTGCTTCGTCTTCCCACGACCGATCTCCTTCGTCTCACTGTAAAACAACTCCCTTGCTCCAAGCTCCACCGTCTTTTCCAAAGGTCCATCGTCTTCCCCAAAGCCCACTGTTACCCCCACCACCGAGAAGAAGCTGCTGCACCCGTCGCCTGAGATGCCAAGCTTCCCTTTCCGGCCCACTCCTTCCTCCGGCCTTCCCGACACCAGTCTCGCCCTCCTAAGGTCCTCCCGTCGCCGGCCTACCCTCTTCTGGTCTTCCCGACACTGGACCATTCGCCTTCGTTCCCCGTCGTTCAAACCCCCTCCTCCGGTCCTTCCGTCGCCAGCTCTCCCTCCTCCGGCCCCTCCCGTCACCGGATCTCCCTCTCCCGGTCCTCCCGAGCACCAACGGCGCCTCCTCCGGTCTTCACGAAGCCAGATCCCCTCTCCTCCATCTTCCATCGTCGGACCTCCCTCCTCTGGCCTCCCGTCGCTAGGCATCCCTCCGGTCCGCCGCGACGCTGTCAACAGCCCCTGCTTCCCTCCACGGAGTGCTTGCTCGAACCAGGTGCATCTTCCCTTCCCCCCTGCTCCTCAAGTCTCAGTAACCGTGTCGGATGTCCGCCTGGCCGATCTCCATCGGAGCCTGACCTCCTCGTCGCCGTCGTCTTCTCCGAGCCACCACTCCACCGAGAGCCGCCCCGATCCCCTGTTCCACGAAGCGGCCCCGATCCCCTGTTCCACGAAGCGGCCAAAGAAACTCGTCGAGCTGCTGTTGAAGAAGACCGGAATAGCTATTCCAGCTATTCCGGCTATTCCACATATATCCTAGATTTATTCTAGCTTGGAATAAATCCTGTTTACTTTAAGTTGGGTTATGTTTTTGGCTTTGATTGTCTTTCTTGGGCTAATCCGAGGTTAATTGTGTTAGGTCCTTTCCGGTACCGAGCCTTCTTGAAGGGATCTTAGCCATCTACTAGTGCTCTTGATGCCTGTTCTTGGACGATTGACCGTTGATCATCCAGGCTGCATTTTCCGAGGATAAGTGAACTCATGACGCTGGAAATAGTTATTACTGTCATAGGGTTTATTTTTTCCTTCCTTGCTTTAGATCTGAAATTTTGAAATGCATGCATGTCCTTGATCAGGGGTTTCTCAATCTCTGAGCCCCGGTTCTTTGTTATTTTATTGAGTCTAGCATAACGGAATGCATGATTTAAAACTTGCCCTATTTGAATCTCTCTCTCTTATAAGCATCGGGATTAGTATGGATTTTTAGGGTAATTTTATCAGAGCATAGTTCCTCATCATAGTAGTTCATATCCAAAACTCTGAACCATTGCAATTGGTGAACTTTGATGTTATTAGATCTGGGCACATCCTTGCTCGACATTAGGTCAACGTTGGGGCACAGACGGATTCCTTTGTTCTGGATTTCAGATATGAACACATCTGGATCTGAGTCCATTTCGGATCCACCATCTAGTACTCAATTGGACAGCCAATATAATTGAACCATGGGGCAGAAAGAATTATCGGTTGAAGAATTTTGGCTGAAGGATTAACAGAAATTTACAATCTGCTGACAATTAGGGATGGAACTGCCAACAGTTCCTTAAATTTGAGTTTTAAGTGTCCTATGTTGCATGGCTGTGGTTTAATTGCAACCAAACTGTATCATCCAGGAGAACAGGAACTGATGACATTATTCGCAAACACTTGCTTCAATTGTAATGGTGGTAATGAACCCAGGATCATGCATGCATTTATTTAATCTTCCATGACACGCTTGCCTTCAGCCAAATGCGGTGGCCATACAAGTGGATCATCCATTGTTCTCGCAGCAAGTTGTCAATCATCAAAGCCATCGTTCATTAAGATACAATTAAGACCAAAACTTTCTAGCAGTATGCAACCATTGATCTAAATTAGCCATTTTGAACCATAATGCATATATAATTTTGTTATTGTTGAAGGCTTTTGGCATCTATAGGCTTATTTTGTTCTTCATCTAGTCTAGCCTAAGAACTCGAACAACATTGATTGCAATAGCCATATATTAATTCAGGTCAATGGAACACATTGATACTATAAGCCCCATTGTACATATGTGACAAATAATTACAATTTCTTATATAAATCTCTATGCTTAAGATGTATGCAATGACACTCCAATCCATAATTTAATATCATTGGTATTTGTAATCTTCATTGCATTGCATTCATGTTCTATGCCGGACAACTAAAAATCATGTATACATGTTGGAATTGGAAGGCTAGACCTTGAGACTCTTGTCACAAACGATCCCTTGAATCTAAATCTGTGCAACCATGATCTTGGAAAATCTTGGCCCATAATACAACTTAAGCATGTTGGATTAGATTTGTTGTTGTCAACACTAACTCATGATTATATGAAGGCCGGTTTTTCTTATTATTTGTACTTTGATAGAATACTATGATCCTTGTACTTTATTTCAAAAAACTTTTCCTTCAAGAAAAAAATTATGCTCAGCCGATATGAAACTAAAGAGACCTCTTATCTTTAAACCTACAACAGGACTTATATCCAATCCTTGGGTATAATATTTCAACTTTTAAACAATACTTGACCCAAATATACAATTTCTTTCTAATCTGGATTGTAAGTTTTTTTTCTAATATGGAGGCCTTCCAAAATGTAATGTTTGTATCGATTTCCTTTGCTGCTCATGATTTATGATTCATGATCTTGTTGTTGTCGGTAGTTTTTTCGTCATGTAGATCTATCTGTTTTGTTATCTTTATCTTATCAGGTGCTTCATTGCTTGGAGGGTAAAGAAGTTTTTTAACCTATTTTGAAATTGGTTTAAGGTTTGTATATGGAGGCTATGATGATTTTGGGATGTATGTTTTGCTGATTCAACTGTTTCTAATGGCAGCAATCTTGGATGGCCTTCTTTTGTAGGCAACCGATTGTAGTCATTTTGATTTAGTTGTTGATTAAATTGTAGATATGAGCCTCCTCGTTCTTTTCCTTTATTTATTGTTCTAATTTTTTGGGTTGGGTTAACAATTTATTTATATAGTAAATATATTAAACGGGTTGGGTCGGGTTAGGTTGTATTATTAGGTTATTTGTTCATTAAACAAGTTAAATAGGTCGGCTTAAGTGGGTTAGCATATTACCCGTTTAATAAATGGGTTAAACGGGTTGGGTTGGGTAACATGTTTATTAAATAGGTCTATTTTAGATTTTAAAAATGACTTCTTGTTTCTCTTAGTGACATGACCAAAATGTTATGCTTTAAGATTTGTTCATTATTGCAAATCTTTAATTTCAATATCATATATAGTTTTGCTATGATCAATAATGGCTTTTAAAATATTTTTTATAAAAATTGCATTGCATAAAAACATAGACCCATCAATTGATTAATAATTTTATTTTTGTACGGGTGGGAGAATTATGTATAGTGGTTAATTGATTGTCTATTTTGGACAGTTTGAGAATTGTAAATAATTTTGTAGGTACTTACAGTAATCAAGCGATATGGATAGAGTTTCAGATATATTTCAGATAGCATTTTCTTTTAGTTATCGTACATCTTTAGTTGTATGGGGAGAACTAAAGAGAAATGCTGCTGAAAATTTTCTGGAGCTTCTATTGCGTATCGTTTGATTACTGTAAATGATCTATATAATTAATGCAATTCTTGAATGGGATAGGATTTCTTTATCTATTAGTTGGTGATATGGTACATTTATTAGTTAATCTATGTTATTTTTCACATATTTAAAAAAAAAATTTACTTGGTGCATTGTTATTGATCGAAGAATTTTTTTTGTATTTAGATAACTTGAAAGTTGGATTATTTTATTTTAAAATGGATAAAAGCTGGATAAATAAACCTAGAAATACCAATGAATATTTAGATGGAGTTCGTGATTTCATTAAATTCGATATGGACAAAAGTAGTTTGAATGGAAAGATTTCATGTCCATGCTGACGATGTGTTAACAGTTTCTATCTAGATCCACAAATAGTTGAAGAACATTTGATATGGAATGGTTTTGCAAGAGGTTATATACTCGGTGGATTTTTCATAGAGAGCTTATGTTGCCAGAATCAAGTAATCAATCATCGTCTGGTTCTGGATCCAGTAATATTCAAGAGAATCCAGTAGGAGATGATGATATAACGGATTTGATTACAGATGCTTTTCGACATGGTGTTCAAAACTTTGAAGGTTTAAATGGTACACATGAAACAACTGCAATGTGTGAAAGTTCTACATTCATTGAACAAGCATATATCGAGGAGCAGATGCAATTATCAACTTCTGAGTCAGCTTGGTATCATAATTTAACGAAAGAAGCAGATAAACAATTATATCCGGGCTATTTGAAATTTTTAAAGATTTCTTTTCTTATACATTTATTCCATATAAAATATATGAATAGACGGTCGGGAAAGAGTTTTACCATACTTATCAGGTTATTAAATGATGCATTTCCAGAAGGCAATGTTTATTATGAAACAAAGAAAGTTGTCAACAATTTGGATCTTGGATATCAAAAGATTCATAGTTATCCGAAAGACTGCATGTTATATCATGGTGAAAATATTGATCGAGAGTCATGCAATGTATGCGGATCTTCATGATGGACAACTCACGAAGGAGATGAGGATGATGTAGTGAATGGAATAGATACACTGCGATGTATAAAGAAACCGACGAAGGTATTGTGTTACTTTCCTCTTATTTCTCGATCAAGGAGGTTATATTCATCATCGAAAATAGCTTCATTGATGAGATGGTATCATGAAGGGCGTAGGAAGGATGGAATGCTAAGACATCCAACAGATAGTTTAGCATGGAAAGTATTTAATGTCAGGCATTCTGATTTTGCTTCTGATATTCATAATGTTCGGTTGGGTTTAGCTTCAGATGGTTTCAATCCTTTTCGGATTCTAAATTCTATATATAGCACTTGGCCAGTTGTTCTAATACATACAATTTACTATCATGGTTGTGCATGAAACAATCCTCACTTATCTTGTCAATGGTTATTCCAGGTAATAAGGGTCTTCAGGAAATGATATTGATATTTTTCTATAGCCTTTAATAGAGGAATTGAAACAGTTGTGGGAAGGTGTCGATGCAATTGATGTTTCAAATGGAGAAACATTTAAACTACGGGCAGCTTTGTTATGGACTATTAATGATTTTCTGGTATATGCCAATTTATCTGGCTGGAGTACAAAGGGACATGTTGCATGCCCTTGTTGTGCAGATTCGACACATTCAATTTGATTAAAACATGGAGGAAAATTCTGTTATATGGGACATCGTTGATGGTTACAA
Source organism: Areca catechu (assembly GCA_021397845.1). Lineage (NCBI taxonomy): Eukaryota > Viridiplantae > Streptophyta > Magnoliopsida > Arecales > Arecaceae > Areca > Areca catechu. The sequence goes on from CM038050.1 coordinate 78,841,533, forward strand.
CCAAATCATCAAATTTTATTTTCAGCAAGATTTATTTGAAGGTATAGTAAAAATGAGATGTGCATCTATTCCACCTTCTGGAACTAATGTTCGTATACAAATGGATTCCATCAGTGTATATATGGTAAATTTTCAAAGTCTTCTAAAAAAGAGGAAGGGATGGTCAAGAAGGATTGGCAGAAGAAGTAACTACTTGTACTATGGATGCACAGGTATTTGAAGATCCTGATAATTTTTTTGAAAATGAAAATGAGGAAGATGTACATGTAGCATCTACAAATCAACCTAGCAAATATTATGGAAGAAAAGAAGTATCTTTTTTGACTTACTTATTGGGAACATAATCTTATTCGGCATAATCTTGATCTCATGCACAGAGAAGAATGTATGTGATAATTTGCTTGGAACATTATTGAATCTTGATGGAAAGATCAAAGATAATATGAAGGCCCGAATGGATTTACAAGAATCGGGTATCCGACATGAGCTTCATCCCAAAATACTTGCTAATGATAGAATTTATTTGTCTCATGTATCTTATATCATGTCTACTAAAGAAAAAGATAATTTTTTTGATAGTATTGAAAAATATTAAAGTACCTGATGGATATGCATATAACATTTCAAGGTGCGTGCATCTTAAAGATTGGAAAATTTCTAATATCAAAAGTCATGATGGTCATATATTGATGCAAGATATCTTTTTAATAGCTTCAAGATCATCGGTGCCTAAACAAGTTTTTACAGTTATAATTCGGTTATTATCATTCTTTAAGGCATTATGTCCAAAGGTTATTGATCCTGAAGAGCTTGGTCAGTTGAAGTCGGATGTTGCCGTTACACTTTGTCAGATGGAGAAGATTTTTCCACCTGAATTTTTTACTATTATGGTATATCTACTCATTCACTTAGCTTTGAAAGTGAAGCTTGGTGGACCGGTATACCGATACACTATGGATGGATGTATCCTATTGAGAGGTATCATTATCAATTTTTAATCTTTATATAATTTTTAATAAAAGTAGCATCATAATGATATGTAAATAAATTTTTAAATGTTGTAGGTATCTTCTGCGATTGAAAGATTATGTACGAAATAAAGTCTATCTAGAAGGTTCGATTGCAGAAGGATATATTGCTGAAGAATGTCTGACATTTTGTTCAAGATATCTTTAAGGTGTAGATACTGTGTTTAACAGACCTCAAAGGCATAGTGATTTCATAGCCAATGCAGAGTTGTATAAGTTTTTAACTGCAGGAAGAGTAATGGAAAAAGGTAAAAGTATTGTATTGGATCATAAATCAATTGCACAAGCATACCGTTATGTATTACTTCATAGTGAAATAATATCTGACTATCGAAGGTTAGCATATTTAACATATTTCAATGATTTTAAATATCATATATTATTTTTTAAACTATATTAATAAATATAAATTTTGTATAGCGAATTTTTAATGTCTCAGCGACAAGCTAATCATAGCACTCGACCTAATCCAAGGATTGAGCAGCGATGGTTAGTCGAGTTATTTCCTACATGGCTTTCAAAACAGGTTTGGCATATATTTAAAAAATATATGGATAGATTTATCATCGAATAACTTGTTAACATATCTTATTATTTTTTAGGTATCAACAATGATGGTGAGAAAATGTTCAGATGAATTAATAGCCTTGGCTCGAGGACCAAACAAAATTGTCATCAGATATAATGGTTTCATAATCAATGGTTTTAAATTTTATACCAAAGATCGCGAGAAATTTAGAAAAGCATAGAATAGCGGTGTTATGGTAGAAGCTGATGGAAAGAATTATTATGGTGCACTTAAAGATATATGCGAGTTATATTACTACGGAATCTTTAAAGTCATATTATTTAGATGTGATTGGGTATATATAAATTTATCAAAGGGTTTGAAAAAAGATGCAAATGGATTTACACTTGTAAATTTTACAAGATTGATACATACTGGTGTTTTATTAAAGGATGATCCATTTATCTTTTCTTCTCAAGCTCGTCAAGTATTTTTTGTACAAGATGCACAAGACAGATTGGGTTGTTATTAAAACAAAGTCTAGGGACTTATATGATATGGGAAACCAGTTGGAAGCTGATGAAGATGATGATACTTATATGAATTCCATGCCATTTAATTTTGTACCAGTTGATGACGTACATGCTACAATATCCTTGGTTAGGACGGAGTTTGAAGAAAATGCTAGTACTTGATTCTTATTGGTATTAAATTTTGTAATGTTTGTAATTTGTAGTAATTATTATGTTAAATTACTATTTATTTGTACTAATTTTGTCTCTGATATAAATGATAGGTGACATTATGCTGTGCCGGCGACGATTTCTTGGTGTGCAGTTCTAGCACTCACGGACGAAGGCTGGCAGTTCTTCGGCACAGCAGGCTGAGGCCAGTACTTCAGCACAGGATGTTCATGCCGGTCTTTTCTCAGTACCGGACGTTGCGTCTAGTCATTTGGCACACCAGACTACTGCAGGTCCATCATCCTTGGGGCATCATGATCCTCCCATCGATCTAGTAGATGATGAGCTACACATTAAGGATAATTTATTCTAATATCCTTGGTTAGATAAAATTTCATTATACTTTTTACTATAGCTTACTTTTATCGATTTCTATGTAGATGGATCTGGAAGGGTTACGCGTAGGCGCGGGCCTACAGTAGTACGGGATGTGTAGCAGATACCCGAGGGTGAGAGGATGGTGATTGAGTGCAATGTGCTGGGGCAGACAATTAAAAAGCCCGCTAGCTTATTGAGTTCTTTTTGGGATAGTTGTGCGGAGGCATCAGCTTTGTCCACTTATTTATGCAAAGTGGAATGACATGCTTCCGATGTATAAAGTAGAGATTCTACGAGTTGTATAGGTAAAAAGTTTGTATTAAATTATTTGTTATCTTGCATAGTTGAAATATTATATTATATTTTATATTATTATTAATTATTTTCTTTTGCAAGGTAAGTTTGTACTTCCTCCATCCTTTCATGATTTTGTACTGAAGTCTCTCAACCGGAAATGGAAAGAATATAAAGCACAGTTGAAGATGAAGTATAAGTTACCGGGTATAATAGAGGAGCAGGTAGTTGGTACCTGTTCTCCTGATGTACCCCCTCATCAATGGGTGGAGTTGGTTCATTATTGGTTTTTCGAGAGGGGACAGGTATCTTCTAATTTATTTGAAGCAAGTTTATTAAAATTTTTAGTTTATATGGTACCATTATACATATTATATACATTACTTTCTAAATATAAGAAGTTATCTTTTTGATTTTGCATACATATTCTGATATTGATAGAGCTGCACGAGCAGCTATGTCTGTTCCCCATACATCGGGATCCAAGAGTTACGCTCGAGTCAGATAGGAGTTCGTAAGTTTCTTAAATTATAATTTTATATTTTCAATATTAAAGTATTTATATATTTTAATGAAAATAATATTATAAATCATGAAAAATGTATCGCGGCATATATATGTATCGCGGACGATATATCGCGGTACATATCATGATATATATATATATCGTCATACTTAAATAATTTTTAATTTTTTTTGAATTATTTGTTTAAAATTATAATTTTTTTTTGTAGATGGATGAGCATGGGAGGGAATCCGGTCAGATGGAGTTTTACCGGATGACTCATACTCATCATTACGGTACTTTTGTTAGAGATGAGTCGAGGAATATATGTGTAAGTTTTTATTATAATTTATTTCAGGCAACAATTTAAATTTGATTTTGTTAGTCATTAAGATCTAACTAATTTTAAATTAATATAGGAAAGAGCTGCATCACTTATTGCCGAGCGTGTCGATGATTCTACAGCATCTACGCAGAGTAGTCGCATCGAGGTCGAGGTGTTTACGGAGTTTATGGGGCTGGAGCGCTACGGTCGAGTGAGGGGATATGGAGTTGGAGCCACCCCCACTCAGTTATCTGCGGTAAGTAGACATACACGTGAAGCTGCAGAGAGTGCTCAGGATGCACGTGTTCGCAGACTCGAGAAGATAGAGGAGATGCGACAGAGTCGTGTCGCCGAGGTAGAGGAGATGCGACGGAGCCGTGCTGAGGTAGAGGAGATGCGACGGAGCTGTGCCACTGAGCTCGAAGAGATACGACAGTCGTGCCATCGATAGAGCAGCGATGGATAGTATATGTCATACAGATGTTTGCTTCACATCAGGTACATATATATATGATATTAAATATATATTCTTATATTAAATTAATAATTTATATAGTATATTATCATTCAGTTTCGTAAATTAAATATTTTAAATATTTTTTATATAGACTTCTGGAGCATCAGATCCTCACAGACAGGGTGACGATCTACCTCCTGCAGGTCATTGAACTCGACTTTTTGTTATTTTATACTTTATATTTTCATGTATTTTTTAATTTTGCTAACCAGACATGTGTAACAAGCATTATTATATTAGATTGTAATGAATTTTATATTTGAATTTATATTTTGATGTGTGAAGAATGCAATTCTCTTGGTTTTACTTTCTTATTGATACATCTTTCATATTATTCTCTGTTTTCACCTTGACTTGCAATTGTAAAAAAAATTATACAGATTTTAGTATAACATTGCTAGATTGCACAGATTTCAGGGCAGACTGTAGGTGAAGTTAGAATTATTTCTGACATGGTTATTTACGTGGTATAATGAAAGCACTCAATGTTCTTCTAGCGGACATGCCTGTAAGTAATTTTACTTTTCTGGGTCTGAAACTGTTTTTTTTTTTTTAAAAAAAATTCCACACTGGTAGCAAGAAACTTAGTTGAGTTTGATTTGGGCATTCTTTTTTTATGTTTGTCAGTAATTTAAATAATTTTATTATTTTAGGAATCAGGCAAGCTCTGATCAGTTATTATTTCTCTTTTCCTGATGGTGGTAAATCTTTGAACTTGAGCAACTATCTGTACATATTTATATTGTATTTACTGAACTGCTTCTCCAATTTCATCTTAGAGCATTACACTTATTCAGCTTCTTTTCATTCAGCTTCTTTACTTCGGCGCCGCCCAGGCTTCGCCACCGGCGGCCTCCGTTTGAAGCTTCGGCGACAGCAGCAACGGAGCCCTCGGCCTCCCCTTCGTGCTCGCGGATGCCTACAAGCCCACCAAGGTCCCCTCGCTCCCATCCTGCATCGCCAGCATCGCCGCCGGGCACTACCACTCCCTCGCCGTGACCATCGATGGCGAGGTGTGGGTGTGGGGCCGGAACGAGGAGGGCCAGCTCGGGAGGGGCGCTGCTGCTCCAATGTCCCTCCTTTAACTTCCTTTATAACTTGATTCCACCCCTTTTGGGGGATGCGTTTAGGGCATTTGTTTTCGGTTTCTTGTGGAGATTTGGTTGGTCAATTAAACTCTTTTATCAGTTGGATGATGCTGGCTTGGAATCGTTCTGTCTTTGGTCCCCAAGGTTCTTTTTAGATTATCTGTTCTTTTCTTCCAAATAAGAATTGAATTCTGGCAAAATGCCTTTTATTTCTGGAATCTGTTCAGTAATTATTTGATCTGTAGCTTTTATCTGATTTCGAACGCCTTTCAAATACATTTGAAGTTCTAATTTTTTTGTAGTGATACCAATTTGGGTGGCTTGCTTTCCAAGTGATGGCTTAGAAAGCTGTCTTGGTCCTATGGCCCCTCTTGTGGCCGTGGAATTTTTATATTCGTTTAAGTTCGTGCCTTTTCTTCTTCTTCTTCTTCTTTTTTGTCGGAGGAATTGTCTAAGTTGGCGCCAGTTTGGTACCTTTGGAATTTCTGGTAATGCCTTTGGCTGCTAGCTCCGTGTGGTTAATGATCTTGAAAGCTAGATTTTTGTATTCCTCGTGATGTTTGCAGGGTTTCTTGGAGTCTAAAAAGTGATGTCTTTAACGTCCGACCTTTCAATGCACCTTTAACTTGAGCTGAGTAATACCTTGGTAAAATTTTACAACATGTGATATCCCAGAAATTAATATTAGGTTATTTATTTCTTCAAGTACATGGCATTTACTTTGTTTTGCAAAATGAATGGTCAAGAACATGCCATGTTCTTACTGACCAAAATAAATTTCTCTATGGTTTAAGATTATTGAATGAGATTTTACAGAAAACTACTCCATCTTCTAGATTAAAATTCACATCCAGTTGCTGATAAGTATTTCATGGATTTGTTTTGAGAGAAGGTATTTTGTTGATTTGTCACTGAGTTGCTTATAGTCTAGACATATAAATTTATCCTTCTGTGCATTATAGGATAAGTGGAATTGTTTTAGGTCATTTCTTTTCATTCAGCTTCTTTATCCCATTTTGACATCATATCTATAAATAATGGCTTTTATAATCCTCATTAAATGAAATCTTCTTGTTTCTACATGGTATGCATTTTTTATCCTTCCAACACAACAGATATTTTGATATTGTTCTCACAAATTTTTGGTTGACACCTGTAGCCCATTTCAGAAGCTTGAACCTAAAGTGCAGCAACGAACTCTTGGGTTTCACTTTTTCTTCGTATCAGTTACAGTAAGCCAATTTTCTTGTTCATAAAAGATATATATATATGCTCTAGTTTCTGATTACTGTAACAGTTCAAGCTGCTGATATTGTTTAAGCTTATTGATATTTGGACAGCACTCTTGTGTCAGCGAATGATTTGATATGAAGTATAAGCCCAAAACAATGTTGGCCATTTTTAAAGCTGCTAAAATATTATTAAGTTAAAATTATGTGCATTGATCCATGATGAAATTAATATGTTGGTATATTAAGTGATGTTAACTGTTATTACCATATGGGTCATTACTGTGATGTAGCGGCACTGTATATTTAGACTACATATTACAAAGAGAACAAAAATTTAATATCAGTGTCGCAAACTATCCACTTCATGTGTTTGGATTTTCAACTCTTCAAATATTGCTTCTGATGTGATGAGTTATTGCTGCAAGTTATTCTACACTGCTCAACAGCTTATTGTTTAAGAAAAGAAATACCAGATGCAGCATTGGCACTCTGATATTCAGTCTATATCGCTTTATCTCAACCAGTTGACTGTTTTGTATCTACAATTTATCAGGTGTCTTTATCATGTCTTTATGGGACAGCTCTCCATAAAAGTAGATGAACATGTAGGGATCCTGCTTTGAGTTGTAAAGGGTTATCTTATTACTTATATGAACTAGTCTTACCAAATGCATCGAACTATAAAGCCTCCAAAAGATGGGTTCCTAAACTGCAAAAGCTCAAGTCCATAGCCAGACATGATTAAATCTCTATTATCAGTCATGAGTTCAGAGGCCCGAACTGTGTTCAAAGCCAATGATGTAGTAGCGAGCTCCGGCAAGCTTGCAGTTGCATGCTTTCCTTGGATCGAACTTGTTGGTTTTTATGCATGTGCCATGCCATGATTTTGGGACCGGACCCATGCCGGGTTCCTCCCGGAAGCTCTCCGATTCCGGCCGGACACCTTTGATGATTAAGAGATTAGTAAGCAACTTTATTGTTGTGATTTAATTAGGTGTTTAATGATATCAGTTTAGTTTGTTGCCAGTGCACTTGTAATTCCATGCACTAATTTAACTTTATTTGAGTGTATGTGTATGATTGGTGCAATGCAGAGTTTAATTAGTGTTCTAACTTTGATACAGTTGGGTCTTTTGATCTACTAATTGGTGATGAGCACAGAACATTTTGATGATTCTTGTTGTGCTTGTTTGATATCACCAGTACGTACATTTGTAATTTTGATAGATTTTCAATACTTTGAAAGCTATTATCTTTTCTGCAGCCCATTAGCTGATAATTTTGCGATGAGCTGGGCATGCAGGTCCGGTTAATATATGCATACAGGATCTATGGTAAGCAAAGAGGAGGAACAAATAATTTAGACTTAAGAAGGAGGCTTTATTTAAAAGAACCTGTATCAACGATGCCGACAACGATATCTTGCTCCTGAACACTGATATCACCCCCTTCATACCTACAAATTTGATTAAAACTCTCTTACAACTATAGAACTTAGTATAATTAATGTATTTAATAGAGATTTAATCATGTCTGGCACGTAGTTGGAAGAGTACTCTTAATTAACTATCTGGATGAAGGATACTACTGGGAAGGTGAAAACTATAAATATTATTAAAGAAGCCTGATTTAGTATCTTAATAATTGTTATATCCCACATATGTCATTTGAGTTCCTCACCTTGAAAACTTTTCATTTTGATAAATCTGACTCCATTTCAGACTATCTTTCATTAGCATGGAGACCTGTTTCTAATCTGAATATTGACATGTGAAGTTCTCTATGGAAAATTGCATCAAGTGTATCTCTAGCTTGTTTGTTAGCGTTGACACCAGTGAAGTTTGCATTATTTTACGGGCAGAAAAGGGCTTTCTAAAATTTTATTAAATATATAAAACATAAGTGATTATTTTTTTTTAAAAAATAGAATTTCCGACGTTTTAAAGTATCGGGAATAAAGTTATTTATGACTCTTTTAAAAAATATTAAGAATAATTATATTTCAGGTGCTTTAAAGCATCGGGAATAAAGTTATCCTTGATGCTTTTTAAAAGAATCGAAAATAAAGTTATTCCCGATGCTTTAAAATGTCGGGAAAACTTTTCGACGCTTCAAAAAAGCGTCGAAAAAAATTTTCTCCATTCTTGGTTTTGCAATGCTTTTAGAAGCATCGGTAGGATTTTTAGCGATGTTTTAAAACATCGAGAAATGTCTATATTAGTGTCGGGAATAATCAGAATTGTTGTAGTGTAGAAGAGGCTGATTTTGAACAAATTTGAGCCAAATAGACCTTGGACTAATTTGAGTTGAGCTGAGTGTAGCTTTCCTTGATGATCTAATATTGATATGCTGTGTTGGAATGAAGTTCAATTTGGATGAGCTTTTGGATGTTCCTTGTAAGAAGTCCAACTGAAGAGGAAGTTGCTTGGAGCACAAAAAGGGCAGCCCTTGTAGAAGAGAAGGCAACTCGGGCTGAGGAAACTGCTCACCTTGTAGTTGAAGAGTTCAAGAAGTTTGGAGGGTTCTACAAGGAGATGCTAGAGGCAAGTTAGGACTCCTTTAAGAGAAGCTTCCAATTCTGCAAGGAAGTGCTTACCTAGCAATTTCCAAAGATGACTTCAGCTTTATGGCTCTACCAGGCCCACCCTCAAGTGGCAGTGAAGATGGTGAGGAGGAAGGAGAGGGAAAAGAAGATGAAAGGGAGACAAGTCAACAGCTTGCTTATCATGAATATCTTTTTGTACCCCTTTTGCCCTACGGCATTTTATAGTTCAAAAGAGCATTTTGTATTTTTCTTGTGCCTCTTTTTTCTAATGAAATGAAAAACCTTCTTTTCATGCTTCAGAAATTGTAGGTGACAACACATTCGTAATTAATGCAATATCTAGAAACTTCTAAAAATGGCCTTAAAAATGTAGCCAAAATGTATGGCTCACTGTACAATTGATAACTACATTAATTGTAACAAAAGAAGATTAAAACTATTAAAATCTTATTATTTTGTATTTGATGCTTCATGGTTGTTTTTGCAAGAATTATTGATCACGGGGATATATTTGTAAACCAACTAACAAAATATCAAATAATTATAGTTATCAAGTCCAAGCCTGAGCTAGACTAAGAGTTTAGCCAAAAAAAAAAAAAAAAAAGTAGAACTGGATGCATGGAGGAGTCTTAAGCACATGGAGTTGGAGTTTTAATGCAAGACATGTGATAAGTCAGGATATAGGATGTTGCAAGTGGGCCACAGGCATAACACATGAATCACAGGGATTAAAGGCAAGCAAAGGTGATGTGGGGGCCATGCAGGAGGATACCAAATGTTCTACAGGCTGGCATTTATGATAGCAAGCATTCATGGCTAGGCATTGAGCATAAGACCCACATGTGGCATGTGGAGTTCACGAGCAGCTGGGCATGCCTGCATGCAAGGACATAGGTGTGCAGGTGTCGAGCACAGGCAAGGCACAAACAAAGCATGCGGAAACATGCTGAGCATGCGATTGGAGTGTGGGGAGGCTGTGAAATGCACATGCACATGCATGGAAACTTGCTGGATAGCATTTTGAACATGGCTTAAATGCAGGAGCGACACAGGCCTTATGCGGCTATAAGGGTTATAAAAGGGAGCAGCCATGAAAAGGAGAGGAGGCCATGTAGAGATTTTTGGGAAGAGTTTTTTTAAAGGCCAATTAGAGTCCAGGAGAAGATACCGATGGTAAGCGAAATCAACATCATGCATGGCTAGAGGTGCAGTCTTTGAAGGAGTAGATGAAGTTTTAAATTTACAATCTTATGTTTTTATTTGGAATATATTTATGAATTTGTCTTTTATATAATTTGTCATTTGAAAATTTGCAAGACACTTTATTTTATATCGAGCTTTGATGAACAAATTCTATTTCCTATTCATGAGATTGTTTTCAAGTTCTTATGTGTTATGTTATATATAGTTAGTCTTTGAATAGCCTATATATACATAGGGATAGATTGTGATTGAGAGATACAATCTGCACTTAAGTGAGATAAGCTATTTTGAGAATTTGTTTATAAATCTTTTTATCTACCTGTTAAGATTTTTATGATTCAAGTTTCAAGTTCTTATGTGTTATGCTATATATAGTTAGTCCTTGAATAGCCTATATATACATAGGGATAGATTGTGGTTGAGAGATACAATCTGCACTTAAGTGAGATAAGCTATTTTGAGAATTTATTTATAAATCTTTTTATCTACCTGTTAAGATTTTTATGATTCAAATTTTAAATAGCTTATAATTCTATGAAAATAGATCGTGATCGAGAGATACGATCCATATTCAAGTGAGATTAGTTGTGATCGAAACTTGATCATAAAACATCTTGATTGATTTATGATTGCATCAATAAAAAATACCAAGGTTATAATTGAAAATGGATTCAAAAATCCAAGGCTTTTGTTCTCATATAACTTTTCTTAATCTTATTTCCTAGTTATTTGCTTCTATTATCTTTTATATTTTCCAAGATATTTATTGTCATAAAAACTTTCCTCTTCCATAAAACTATTCTCACTTGAATCAAATCCCAAAGCCTTAATTCTTGATCTTTATTTTTGTTGAACACAACTTAGCCTTTGATCCCTATTAATTTGATACTTGACTCTAGCTATTCTACCTAATAGTTGAATTGAACTACAACTTTTATCTTTGGTACTAGTAACCACATGCATCAAATTATGGCACCATTGTTGGGATCATTAATGCGGTTGTTTTAACAAAACAAACAAAAAATAAAATCTTTTTAATACATATAGGGCATTAAAGCCAAAAATAAGAAAAGATAACTTATTTGTTAGACATCTTGTTTTCTTTTGCATATCATTATCATAATTAATATTAACGGAATAAATCCATTAAACAAGATAAGGTAAGAATTTCATCATCCATCATTGGTCCACAAATTAGTTTCCTTATCTTGTATTAATCGTAATCCTAATTAAAATCAATTAGATATCAACCCCTAAGAAACTCGAGCTCAATAGGACAAGGATTTGGACTTGCTTAATCGACTAGTATATATAAAAAGTGGTTCAGGAATACAATCCTAAAGAATGGTGGTTATTTAATTAAGTCCATTATGAAAGCGCGTGGAGCCTCCCACCAATGTTACACTTATTTGGTTGGTTGGTTAGTTAGTTTTGAACTTAGAGGGCTTAAAGGTAGACTTAGAATAGTTAGGAGCTGTCTAGGTATAGGCTAAATCTTAATTAGAATTTTTATTTTGTAGAAAACTTATTTGCAACTAAAAAAATTAATATTCTTCTTATCCATCTCTTAGATTTAGGTTTCTCTAGGTTTCTCATCTCTAGAATTTTTCTTCTCCTATCTTTTTTATAAAAAAATAAAAATATATAAATATAGTTTTGGTCATGCTAGAAAATATAAATTAAAAATTATTAAAATAACTAATTTCAACTTCCTTCTTAGAATAGAATGTCTGGATGAATAGTTGGGAAAAAATTTGAATCTTATACCAAGTTTAGCAATTTCTAAAGTCACTATGAACAAAATCAATCAATTACAAACCCTTAAGGACATATGTTACCTAATTAGATCTGTCCAACCATCATGTATTTAACAGTCTCAAACCACTACCAATTTTGAGATCAAATCCCAAATCATCAATATGCTTTCCAAATTCACTAGAATCAAGAATGCACATATTTTTATAAGGGAGTTTGAAGAAGTGCGTGCCACCATGAAACTTTAATAGCTCATTAAAGATGCTATTAAACTTAAGCTCATAAACTTTTCCCTCAAAGATAGTGCCAAGAAATGGATATATAATCTGCCAAACCAATCAATAGCAACATGGGATGGCTTTGTTAAAATGTTCTTAAAGAAATTCTTTCCATACCATAAGATTGTCAAGTTTAGAAATGAGATTAACTAATTCTACCAACTAGGAGGAGAGTCTTTATGGAAATACTTTGACCATTTTAAGAACCTTTTGAGTCAATGTCTATAATATGGGATAGGAATCAGGAGGTTGTTAGATTGTCTATGAAGGATTAGACCCAAATTTCAGAACCATGTTAAAATCAATGTGTTGGGGTTAATTCATGCATGAGGAGCATAATAAAGCCTGGTAATTTCTAGAAGACCTATCTAAAAAGAGTTTGCAATGAAAAATAACTAGAAAATATGAAAAATCTATAACCTTGAGAGGTGGAGTGCACGAAGTCCAAACTTTTCTTGTCATAAAGCCAAAATTGCAACCTTGACCTGTAGGATTAAAGCCTTAGAACTTTAGGGACATTCCCAAGTAAACCAAGTATTGGCATCCATATGCAATGGGTGTAATGCACTAATCATATTATCGAAGAAATGTCTTTTCCTGGTGGGCCTTGATCACTATCATAGGTGGTCAAAGATAATTTACCAACTCAAACTATAGTTAGGGTAAGTTAGGATCGTATTCATAGGGATCTATTGGATTTATGTTCACTTTAAGATTTTTATTTAGAATCCTAATTAATTTACTAAAGTTAGATTAGGAAAGAATATAATTATGATTAAAACTAGAAAGCAAAAGTAAATAGAAATTCTAATTAACAAGCAAAAGGTTAAATAAGATATATATCTTAGGCTTTCAATTTGGTTTTTAATAAAATATAAATTAATTTTTTATTATGTAGTTAGTAAAATTATGATTAATTATCTTGAGCATAACCCATCTCACTGGGTACAGATCGTAGTATCTTGTATTGCTACTCCAAGAGGTGGTGTTAACTTGGGCTCGACTCGGATAGGGCTGGAGCTAGAGTGGATGCTGATGTAGAGCCAGGCTTGTAGGGTCCTATCGCGAGAAGTCAGTCTTGCAAGACAAAGAAGACCAGAATGTCTGACACATAGGGGGTGGATTCCCGGTAGTGGACCCTCCAATATCTAAGTTAGTCTCCTAGAGAGGCAAATAGAGAAGGCTTGGAGTCCCCTCTAGGCTTGAAGTAAGAGTGGGTGAAGAATCGAAGAAGAAAAGGAGGGAGACAGAATGAAATCTATGGGAGAAGGAAATTTTATTGCATATGAGTCATGCTTTCCAAGGAATGGTACAGGGTGAGTGGAGTCATGGAGGCTAAGGAACCTGAAAAATATGTGGATGGCCTATACGGATCTTACATAGGTGGCGAGCTATGAAAGATTCAATCCGGGGCACTCAAGGTGTGTCCTTGGGTGAGAGCAAGAAAATGGTTCCTTTATTATGGAAGGAAGGGGCTCTTAAAAAAAGTGGGCTCTTGATTTTGTCTTTGTTATCTTTCCTTGTTCTTCTCGTATCCTTACTATGGCCTTCTTCCTTTTCTAGAGGGTCCTAGAAAACTAATTTATAGGCATGTACCTGATACCTAAGGATAGGAAATGATGGCTGGCATATTCTGGTTATTGTAGGCATGCTCAAGATGGGTGATCATGTCATAATAGGTGAGGCAGGGAGTGGTGCTGGCACATGTCCCTACGGTAGGGCATTCCTCAGGTAATAAACATTAATAGCCACTGCACCTGAAGTATCGTAGCTAAGTAGACAAAGCAGGCTCAGCAGTAGTTGACATGCACATTGAAAACTAGTGGGCATGCATCTTTGTGTCCACATGGTAAGGTATTAGGAGGTAGCCTTGTAGCTTGAACTGGCTGACACATGTCTGGAGTGGGTTGAAGCCTATTTGCCATGCTGGACCATCTAAACCCTAATGTATCAGATGCCCCCCACATTCAAGTCCAAGTGGTCTGGCCTCCAAGGTCTTGGATGAAGGAAGTAGAGACTCCATTAGTTCAGCAAGGCATGGGGGACTGACATGCTAGAGTAAAGCTGGTATGGCAGGTACTATATGAGGATCACAGTAAGGCAGGCAAGGCTATGTTGGGCGAGGCAGTCATGGTGAGGTTGGTGAGGCTATGCAAGGTGAGGTAACTTGTGGTAAGGTTGGCGAGGCTGCACTAGGCAAGGCAGTTCATAGCGAGGCTATGTCGGGTGAGGCAGCTCGCAGTGAGGCTACGTTGGGCGAGCCAACTTGTAGCGAGGCGGGTGAGGCTGCACTTATCAAGATCCATGCTGGGATTGGGTGCGGCTTCCTAGAAGTGATGTCATTCGAAGTGGTGGCAGTTTTAAAAATTTTTATGACTATTTAGGCATCTGGGATGTTATGATGTGCCTCCTGGGACAACACCTTTAATACTGAATTGATATGAGACCATCGATCATTAAGGCTAAAATCAGTGCCACTTTATCGAGGAACGAACAGCTCCTTTCGATGAATATATATAGTCATATAGGGATTGGTTGGGCCTCTTGCATCCTCATGGTGTCCAAGTGGTGGAGCAGTAGAAAAGAGGAGAGGAGTCTTCAATCAGTTGGAAAGGCATACCAATGGCTATTTGCGGTGGGTTCCCTTGTCCTTCCTTCTTCCTTCTTCCCGTTTTCCTTTGTATTTGATGCATGATGGTCATGGAAGCAAAGAATCAGGCCTGACACTTGAAACTGCAGCCTCTATTTTGATGGAGGAGAAAGTCCTCCAGTTAAGAGAGAAGTTCATCCTTGTGGTATGCATCCATATGGAGATTCTTGGAAAGAATGAGTGGTCATAGAGGGGATAGTAATGAAGGTCACTCTTTACAAGGAAACATTGAATGCGGGTCTCAGGAATCCTATGCTTTCGGTGATGGCAGACCTACGATGGTGGTTTAACCTGTATCCGATGTAGTTGGTTGCTAATGCTTGGAGGGCCATCACTAGATTTTTTTAGCTTGATGGTCAACTACTGCATGGAGACCAGGGCGAGAGTATTTTGCTACTTCTTTTAGGTGAAGGCCTTCCAAGAATCGTGGTATGTCTACCAATCCAGCAAAGTTGCATGATTGGAAGTCACAATTCTTCTTTGTAGTTCCCTATCATCGGCTATTCCCTGGATGTTGGAGCGAGGTGGAGCCTTCACAGTTGCTGGATCCCTTGGTGTTGCAGGAGCAGGAACAGATCATGGTGGACAAGCTATCATCAGTATAGGTCCTACCATATGATATTCTTCTTTCAAAAAGTTGCTTGGATGCTCTTAATGTGACAAGAATTCCTTTGTCGCGAGGTATGCCCACCATCAATTGTTTGATAAATAGTCCCCTACTTTTCTAATTGGAGTGACTCTTAACTTTTGGTGCAGGCTTGATGATTTATGATGGGCTATAGGCGACAATTGCCAGTGAGCCTTCTTTGCCACCTTCGACTGATCTGAAGGGGAAGAGGGTGTGTTCCCTATCTCCTATGGAAGGGGCAAGAAAGGTGAAGAAGAGCAAATGATTGTCTCTCCCCTCGGACCTTATCTTGAGCTCCAGCAAGGTGCCGGTTATGGAAACAATGATAGAGGATGAGCATCCATTGACTTGGGAGTTGCCGCCTCGACTGGTGCGAGTGAATCACCAAAGGGGAGAGCGGAGGGACTAGCAGCTGTTGGGGAAACTCAAGTTAAGGCCAACGAAGCTCTAGCATCGATGGTGAAGTCTATGATGCAGGTAACTAGGTCAACTATGAAGGCTAGGACGGCCTTGCTAAGGTGAAGTGGGCAGTGACCCCTACGACTGGTACGAGTGAGGGCAGAGAGGTGAGGCCTTCTACCAATCGGGAGGGTGTCTCTCCCCCTAGTAAGATTCGCTTGCCAAGGTTGGATATGTGGCTTAGGTTCTTAGATGACTCCATTCCTTCGAAAGTTGAGGAGGCACTAGAAAGGCCTGTTGGTGAGGGCCTATAGCAGTTTGTTTGAGTCACCATGTTGGTAAGTCTTCTTTCTGAGGGCTTTTAATGTTGTCTTCCCTTTGGGAACATAAGCCCTTCTTGAACAAGATGTTTAAATGCAGGGCTGTATGGAGACCTTGGGTCTGCTGCAATACGTGGATTGCCTTCTCAAGGAGGCAGAATAGTCATGAAAGCTCACCGAAATAGTGGAAGGAGAGCATGATGTAGAGGTTCAGGAACTCAATCTATCCAATGATCAATTGGTGGCTAAGAAGGTGAGGGTGGATGTGGTGGAGGCCTCTTTGGTAGCCATGTCCATCTATCTCGATAGGAGCATAGTGGATTGCATAGATCTCTGTCACCTATTGGCAGAGGCACAGAGCCAAAGAAAGAAGGACTTTGCCAGAGTGTAGGCGATGCTTGGCAAGGCTGAGCAAGAGCCACCAAGGCAAAGAAGGTGCTTGGTGAAGCAGATGCCAAGGGTATCGGGACTGACATGAGGGTCATCGATGCTGAGGCAAAGGTCACGGAGGCTAAGTCAAGGGTTCGGGTGGTGGAGGAGGCACTAGTGAGGCCAAGGACCAAGCTTCGGTTGTAAAGGAAGAGGCATTAGTAGTGAAAGCACCGGCCTCCAAGGTAGTGGCGGAGGTGATCGAGGCCTTCAGGATTAGAGAGGAGTACTATCTAGAGGTACTGGAAGCTAGCAAGGAAGCTTTTCGATAGAGCTTTGAATTTTTTAAGGGGAAAATTGCTGAGCTATTCCTAAATGTTGATGCCGGGAAGTTGAAGATGGATTTACCTTTAAGTAGTGGCGAGGACTCTTCAGGCTTTGGTAGAAAGGGTCTTGGAGAGGGAGAAGATCATTCTATCCTCCCATGATCGGCCTGTGCATTTTTTTACTTCTTTTTCCTTTCTTTTGTGCTGGCCACTATGGCTTTGTATAAAATATTTGGAAATCTATTGAAATGAAATTTAATTTTGTTAAACTCTAGTTTCACTACATTTTGCTTCCTGTTTTCTTTACTTATGGGTTGACCAGGCTCACTACTATTTAGTTAGACAATGAGATTCAGATTCACACTTGTAGAGTTGATTGGGGGTCTCGCCAAGAAGGAGTTATAGAAGAGAAAGAGAAGTGATGGTGAGGCTAAGATAGAGAAGAAGGGTGTTGCAATGAATGGAGAGGCATTGCTTTTATGGGGAGCATCGCTAAGGTGGTCCCAGGGGTGCCTATCACTGATCCTAAGGTAGACATCTCAACTGAAAGGGCAGTGGTGGCTTCGACCACCCCACTGGATATCGGGGTGATAGAGATGACTCTAGCAGTTGTCTTGCCTATAGTTCCTACTACTACAAAAGAGGAGGAGGTGTAGGTGACTGGGGCCCCATTGTTCACAGTGCTAAGGGAACCAGTCATTGCCTAGGTAGCTGAAGAAGAGGAGCCCATCATGGTGGATCCATCGACAATCGAGGCTATGGTTGAGGTTCTTCTAGCCATCGCTAATGCATAGACGAGTGAGGTGGTAAGAGAAATAGTGGTGCCTATCGTGGTGAGTTTGCCAATGGTCCAGGTGGTGGCTAGAGTTATCTCTGCTATAGTCGAGTTGCTAGTGATCGAGGTGGCAGGAGAGACTGCGACGAGGCTAGTGAGAATGGGGAGGCTGTAACTGCTGTGGTGCCACTTCCAAGGATTGCCTGCCCATCAGGAATACTCCCCATGGTGACTGGAGATAGCAGCAATATAGTCGACTTCATGATTCCCCACTTTGTGCCAGCAGAGTGCCCAGCCCATAGCTCAGGAGGTCAATTGATTGTCTCACCCAGAGCTTGTAGGTAGGGAGGTGTTTGTCACTATCATGAGCTCTTTCTTTCAGCTTGGTTGATGGTTTCATTTTCTTGGCAGGTGGTAGAGACTAGTGCCATGTAGCTTTGGGAGGATGTCAAAAGTGCAAAGAGAGAACTCATTAATGGCAGCTGCAGATTGAAGATTGCAGAGAATGTATGCACTTCTGTAGAGCATGACCGGTCCATGGCTGAGGAAGCTAGGCAAATAGCCGAGTGCCAGCCAAACCTGTATATAAGCATGAATGAGGATCTGACTCATGAATTGAAGGCCGCCCACTCTAAGTTCACTTGGTTCTTAAAGGGTGCCAGAACAAGGGTGGGCATGGGCAAAACTTCCATGGTAGTGTCTAAATTCTCTGTGGGTACACAGACAAAGGATCCTAAGGTTCCTGCAAGGGTCAACGCAGTGACCCAGACCGAAGACACCAGTGGGAAGTGCATGGTCCCATAATAGGGGGTTTCTAGTCCACTGGTAGAAGGCATGCATCACGAGCATGGCATGTTATCTCGTGCTGCCGGTGGAAGGCATGCTTCATGAGTGATAGTCTATTAAATATCCCAATTTAGGCATTAAAATATATATTAATTAATTATTATTTCTTAGAAATTTATGTTTTTATTAGTGTTTTACAGAAAAGACATTCATAGATGGAAAGAGCTCGATCTATAGAATCAAAGAAATCAAACAATACTCAAATCGGAGTTCAAACAAGCCCAAAATCAAGAAAAAACTAATATAATCAAGTCTAGCATAGATTTTGGAGTAGCCAGTCTACCATGGATCGACCGCTCGGTCCATAGGTCCTTTCCATAGATAGGCACCATTTTTTCTTAGCCCATGTCATCATCACTGTCAAAGCTCGCCATGCCGCTGGTCCAAGACTTCTCCTCATTAGGCCAAGATGTTGGTAGTTGGCCTCCTTCTCGCCGCCTCGCCGCCATGCCATGTTGGCCATTTTCTCCACCTTCATCCTTACTCAATCCACCTTTGTTACCACCTCCTTCCTTGTCTTGCCACCATCACGTCTCCTCCTGAAAACCAACCATCGCCAGCCTGAGAGGCAGCTTGAGATGCCACCATGCCTTTTGTCGGAGCCACCATGTAGCCTATCGCTGACACCACTGCTTGCCACCGCCACTACATTCTTTCCTGCCATCACTGTCAGAGCCACCTCCTGCCATCGCCCGACGCTGCTTCTCCCTGTTCCAATCATCATTGTCTTTCGAGCATCCTTTACCATCGCCTCCCTGTCTAGAGATGCCGCTTAAGATCCACCTCCTCCCCATCTTGGCCATCTTCCTCACCCCAACGCCGTCCACCACCTTCATCCTCCATGAGTGGCTGCCCACCACTTCCTCACACTGACGCCGCTATCTCCCATGCCACCCTCTATTCATCTTCTCTATCCATCATCTCCATCATCACCATCATCTCCCCTCAATCTAGCCATCCTTCCCATCTCCACCATAATTACCCATCATCACCGAACTTCAATGGTAGCAATATTGGTAGTGGCATTGCACAAGAGGGAGGTTTCGACTAGATTCTTGGCATGCAATGGGGCACCGAGCATGTCGCATTCATGTGGCTAGATGGCAAACTAGGTGATGATCAAATGGGTGATTGTGATCACTAGCTGAAGAATTAATGGAAGCTTTGCCTCGGCATGATCTGAACCCTTCAATGATACAAGCTGATGGTAGACATAAACTCGTAAATGTGATCTAGTAGTGAACAATAGATATGACAAAGTATTGGAGTGATGTTGAGTGTGATTTTAGACAAGTCAGATCAAGACTTGATAGTAGAAGCAGGTTCCAAGGAGTCAATGATCAATCTTAAATGAACTCTACTCTTATTTTGATTGAGACTTGGCATGCTCCTCCCTTATTTAAAGGGGTGCCATGGGAGTCATGGGGAGGGTAGAGAGTAGAGGCAGCAGCCAGGCCATAGCATAATTTTTTTTTTTTTTGTAACTAGTTTAGGCTAAAAGAGAGGGAGAGAGGAGAAAGAAAAAGAATTGTTCAGGGAAGGAGGTGCTGTGATAGAGTCCCAAATCTCTAAAAAGATATATCCAAGAGCCATGCTCGATTGAGATGCAGTCTGTAGGAGAATATAGGTATCCATGTACAATTTTTCTTATATTTGTTTTCTATTTTATATAATTAAATATATGCTTCAATTTCTATTTAATTTTTTTGTTTGGTTTTCTGAATAAATTACCTATAAGTGGGATGGATCATGATCCTAATATGATATGGTCTATATCCAACATAAATAATTAATTATAGGATTTTATTATATATCTTGTTAGGATATGTCAACAAAATTATTGGATAGCTTATACTTATAGAACAGAACATGATCTTAATAGAATATAGTTCATACTCAGCAAAATAATTTATGCTAAGGGTCAGTTTACAAGATTCCAAAATAATTATAGACTTTAATTGTCTAGATTAAAACATGTACAGAATTTGTATATATGATTATTTAGAAACCTATAGATATCTTTTTATCATATAAATCCCTTGATTTTATAATTAATTTAAATTAGTTAGTTTTAATTAAACTATTACCTACCTTTTAAAATCTAAATATTTATCTCTTTTTTTATTTTTTTATGAAATAATTGCTCTTGATCTTCGAGGATACAACTCATCTTAGCTATAGAAGTGAGTTAGGTTTTTATTTTTGACTGTCTTATGAAAATGATCAAATTTTGGCATCATTGTCGAGGATTATTACTACTCGAATTCCATTGAACAATCTAAAAGCCTAATGGACTATTATTACTTGACTAGGTGAGAAACAGACTCTAATGTATGACTTGAGACCCTAAGGAACTATTGCTACCCAAGTAATTCTGTCCAACTGGAATCTAGTGATCAACCTAAAATCCTAAGGGACAATTGGTACCCTAAGAGAGAAATGGATTCCAATGTTCAACCTAAAATCTTAAGATACTATTAGAACCTGAGTAACTCTATCCAAATGGATTCCATTGAACGATCTAAAATCCTATAGGACTATTGATATCCAATTGACTCTATCCAATTGTCTTGAAGTAGATTCCCAACTAACAATTTTATGAATAGATCTCAACCAATTGATAAGCATCCTAAATTCACTAGATTCGAAGATGCATACAATTATATAAGGAAGTCAGAAGAAGATATATTTGTAACTTTGACTTGTAGGATTGAAGCCCTAGAATGCTAAGGAGATATCCAATTAAACCATGTGTAAACACCTTTGTGCACTACATGTGATGTACTAGGTCATGTTGTAGAGGAGTATCCTTACTTGATGCATTCAACCCAAAATGGATATACATAGAGGAGTGCAGCCAATGAAAGATATATGTTTGAACCCTATAACCTAAGATGGATAAATCATCCCGATTACATGTCGTCACAAGAGAAAACATTAGGAGTCCACAATTTTGATTAGCCCTACTTAAGGCCTAACTAAGCATTGAATAATCAACCAGGTTTAGATCTTAAAAAAATGATTAAATTTTTAGATCTTGAGGATGCATTCAACACTTTAAAATAGAGTTAAGAAGCCTTGGTGCAATTAACTTAGATACTACAAATACTCTCAATAATTTCATGCAAACCACTAACTAGTTATTAAAACAATTGGGTCAATCTGCTATAGTGGTCAATGAACAAGAAGAGAGTAGAGTGCAAAGCCAATTTGAGGTTGACCCTAGAGCTCATAATGGTCCAGAACTCGAACAAGAAGACTAGTTTGAACAATTAAAAACATTCAAGTCTGGAGAACTGGTAGAGTACCTAAAACTTAAAATATTAATGAGGTATCTATACCTAATGACCATTGTACTTAACTAAGACTCGAATTATTAGTTGAACCCTTCATGATATTGTTTGAACCTTTGCCTATAAAGGAAGAGGCACTAAAAGTAGATCTTGAAATACTTCTTCAGCACATCAAGCATATAGATCTAGGTCCTTTAGAATCCCGATTGGTACTTAAGTTATACCTAGATTTGATTATAGAGAAAGAGTTATTAGCTATCAGGGAAATAAGCCATTTAATGATCCCATGCATGAAGCACTCTGAAATTAATCCTGAATCGCATAGGGAATTACAAACCCACATCAATATTCAAGCAGGAATAGGATGAGAACTCTAAGAGGTTCAGCTGAAGATGTTAAACTTAGCACTTTTGGAAAGGCAACCCAAACTTTTTATTTTTTTAACCTTTATTTTGGTAATTTTTATTTTTATAAGAATAATGGACTACCCCTATGAAAGTACCTGTCAATGAATGATACATATATAGTCCAGGTGGTACCTCTCTTTATTTTATTTACCTATTTTATTTTTCCTTACTCTATTAAGGATAATAGAAATTAAATTGAGGGTAGGGAAAATATTTTAAATTTTTTTGAAAATATTCTAAAAATCTTTGCAAACTTTTGAAAAATCAATATCCTTTGAAAATTTTGAAAAGAAGAAAATTTTATAAATCATGTGCCATGAAAGAAAATCTTGAACAAAATAGACTAGAAAAAAGTAATAAGAGTTAGAGAGTATTTGCTAATGATTGTAGCAAGTCATGGAGTAGACTTCTTAGTTAGACTTTTAGTGCCTACTTAGGTCGCCTAAAAGCTATTAGCACTTCCATCATATATGCACATCGACAAGGTAAAGTAGATGTTGATTGTAAAGGCTAACTGAGAACTCAATTATTACTAAAACTAGTAATTGATATATATCCCAATTAAAGAAACTTGAACTTAAGGAAAGAGCTACCTACCTGAAGAAAATAAAAAAAAGAGTTAGGTAGTGTGAAACTACCTTAAATTTAAAGAAAGAGCTACTTGCTTGAAATAAAAGTACAAAATATAAAGTATATATAGATTACTCTAAGCTTAGTAAACGGGTCTCTATACCTAAGTCAAGTATAAAGGTTCGTGTCAAACAATGAAGGGAAGGCTAGAAAGCTCAGTATTGTAAAAAAAGAAAAGAAATCAAGTAGTGTGAAAGCTACCTTAATTCATGAGCTTAATTTGGGAGTATATAGAAAATTAACTAAAATAGGTGATAAGCAAAGATGTATTTGTCCTTTATAAGAAAGCACCCAAATGCTAAGTTAATCATCACAAATACAAGTATTGTAGATCTGTGGATGGATTATAAGAAAGTTTCAAATTATGCTGACTACAAAATTTGCTTCTAAAACTCAATACTTAGTGATACTAACTAAACTCTTTTAACTATAATCATAGATCTATTTTTGTAAAGGAGGATCTTAATGATACATGGTTATAAATTAATACCTATATTTTTATTGCATTGCTAAGGGACTAACAATGAATAAGTTGGAGGGTGTGATAAGTCTATTAAATATCCTAATTTAAGCATCAAAATATATATTAATTAATCTTTATTTTATAGAAATTGATATTTTTATTAGTATTTTATAAAAAAAGATATTTATAGATGAAAAGAGCTCGATCTGTAGAATCTAAAAAATCAAACAGTACTCAAATCGAAGTTCAAACGGGCCCAGAATCAAATAAAAATCAATACAATCAAGTCTAGTATAGATTTTGGAGCAACCGGTCCACCATGGACTAGTCGCTCGGTCCATAGGTCCTTTCCATGGATTGGCACCATTTCTTCTCAACCTGTGCTATTGTCACTACCAAAGCCTACCATGCTGGCGGCCCAAGACTTCTTGCCATACTGAGACATTGGCAGCTAGCCTTCCCACTGCTAGTCGCCACCACACCGCTCCGGCCATATTTTGGTGGGGATACCAGGATCAGATATAGATCACTGGATCCCATATGGTTTACTGATTAGGGTTTTAGAACCTCATTCATGTGTTATAATTTTGTAAGCAAGTAAGATTGAGTCCTGTAATAAGTTGAGACTAGTTGATTGTGTCTCAACCTTAGTCCAGTATTGAGTCCTGTATTTCAGTATGAGTCCAGTATTAGTCCAGTTCATATACAAGAGAGGAGGGTATCCTATTTTGGAGTCCCACAAGGCCTTATCCAGGAGTTAGAGGCCACTACAACAGCTTATTGGACCTTGTTGGACACCCCAGGATCCAAGATACATTCCATATACCCTCCAGATGCCCAGATTCCTCTCCAGATGCCAAAGCATATTCCTAGACCAGGGCACCCATGATTCCAGAGGTCCATCTATACCCCAGCCTAAAAGAAATCAGTCCAGGTGCCAGGCCCAAGCTCATAAGAACCAAGATTCCAGGTATATTCTAGCCTAGAACCAAGATTCTAGGAAAATGCTAGCCCAGGCATCCCAGGCTTCCAAGGGGCCCAAAGCCCATGCACCCTAGCCTCTTGGCCGCCCATTCTTGCAGCCCATGAAGCCACCACACCAAGGAGAGGCATCCTTAATGGTTGACTTGGTCCAAGCTAGGAGGAAGGGTCCAAGTGGAAGGAAGAAATCAAGTTTTTAATTCATTCAACTTTGTAAACCTAGTTCTAGGTTAATATTATAGTCCTTCTCCCACTCAAAGCTTGTAAACCTATCCTAACTAGGAGAGAGCTACAATCCTAATAAGGAGAGGGCATGGGAACTCTATAAATACCTCACCCCTCCTCTCGTAATCAATAAACTCTTATGAAATAAAACTCTATTATTTTGGTGTTCAGCTTCTAGTGTTCTGGTTTTTGGTTCTTTGGTTTTGGTTCTTTGTTCTCTTGCTTGGCCGACCACCCTTCCTTGGAATTCTCCATGCCCTAGCAGCAAATCAAGCCTCCAAGCAGTAGCCATGTCCAAGAAGAGAAGCCTTGAAGACGCCCCAGATCAAGAGCTCCTATTTCTTCCATGCTGCCAGCCCTAACCCTGATTCTCCTTGTTCTTTCTTTCATATTTTATTTCTTTTTATTGATCACCTATTTCGTGCCTAACCTTGATACTTGCAGGATCCTCGAGGTGTTTCCCCTCCCTAGAGGAGGCTCTCCTTGCCTTCAGACCAGGTCCAGATCACCTTCAAATTCGGGAACCAAGGGCCTCATCTTCTAGGCATCAATCTGAGAGCTGTGTGACCCCTTCATTAGCAAGTTCTTCAATCTTTGTCTGGTACAAACCTTCCCACTCTTAATTTCTATTTTGATTGAAGGTTAGCTATCCTAAACCGGAAATTTCTCAATTCTCGGGTCTTGACTTTATTATTTTGCATGAGCATGCCTGCGATTATGATGATTTTTTACATCGCTATTCATCATGCTAGTCTTTACTTAATTTTAGAAATTTAGCTTGCAAATTAAAATTATAAAAAAAATATATAAAAATTAGTTTACTATTTTTTCTACATATTTAGCAATCTTAGAATCGTCTTGCATCATATTCTCCACCTTCTCCCCTACCCAATTTGCCATTATTTCTCCCTCCCTCCTCGTCTTGCTAGTGCCACTTCTCCTAAGAACCAGCTCATCGCCGACTTGAAAAGTAGCCCGAGATGCTGCCATACCTCTCATTGGAGCCACCACATAGCCCGTCACCAACACCACCGCTTGCTACTGTCGCTACATTCTTCCCTGCCATTGCCCCTTCTTGCCATCACCATCAGAGTTGCTACCTATCCTCACCAAATGCTGCTCCTCCCTGTTCCAATCACCACTGCCTCCCGAGCATCCTTTATTACTACCTCCCTATCCAAAGATGCTACTCAACACAACCTCCTCCCCATCTCGGCATCTTCCTCACCCCACCACCGCCTGCAGCCTTCATCCTCCATGAGTGGCTCCCCATCACTTCCTTATGACATTGTTGTCTCCCATGCCACCCTCTATTCTTCTTCTCTATACATCATCTCCATCATTGCCATCATCTTCTCTTGGTTTGGCCATCCTTCCCATCTCCATCGCAATTGTCCATCATCATCGAACCTCGATGGCAATGGTGCTGATGGTGGCATCGCAGAAGAGAGAGGTTTCGACGAGATTCCTGGCATGTAATGAGGCACTGGGCATGTTGTGTTCGTGTGGCTAGATGGCAAACCAAGTGATGATCAAATGGGGGACCATGATTTCTGACTGGAGAATTAATGGAAGCTTTTCTTGGCATGATATGAACCTGATAATTATATTATATACACATATAAAAGTATTAATTTAATAATTAAACTATCTTTATTTATATTAAATTGATACTTTTGCATATTATTTATAGAAAAAAAAGATTGTCATTGTGAAGAGCTCAATTTTTGGAATCCAATGATGCAAATGACACTTAAATCAGAGTTCAAATGGGCTTGGAATCTAATTTTGAAGATTTATTAAAGAATTACACGGTTATTGACCACCATGGACTAGCCGTGCGGTTCACGAAATAGCTTGCGGTCAACCAAAAGCCATGGCTCGTGGTCCACAGCTTTGATCCATAGACTGTGGAGGGTTTTTCGCCACCTGCCACCCTATCTGCCTTTCCCTAGCCACCGAAAACGTCCCTGATGCCGCCCGTTGCCGGAGGAGTCACTGGCCACCATCTTCCTCGATTTTTCTCCTCTCCATTCAATCTCCACCACTCATCACCGCTCAAAGCCACCACAGCCACCATCTCGAGCCATCACCCAGCCCCTCACCGGCCGAAGAGGATGCCCAACGCCGTCCACCACCCACCACACCATTGCCAGCCCTCCTTTAGTCACAGCCACCATTTTTTTCCATCATCAACATGGCCGTCCACCGCCCCTTACTGCTGGCCACCGCTCTGTCATGCTGCCATGCTGGAGTTGGGAGGAATAAGTTCAGGCCCCAATTGAAGTCCGGGATTGGGATGCAGTAAGAGTCCTGTTCGGACTCCATTTGCTCGAGAAGGAAGGAAGCATCGACCTCGCACAACTTTCAGCACAATCTAAGGCTCGTGATATAAATCAAATGGCTAAAATCTCTTCATACGATATCTACCCAATCTGGAACCCGATTGAGTCCATATTTGACTGGGATGAAGCCCTCAACAAGCTCTATTTAAAGGATCCCTAGGTTACAGTAGAAAGCATCTTGGAGAGAGGAGCACAATACAGGGTAGGAGGTCTAGCTTTAGATTGTGGATTGGTCTCTAAGAGTGAGGTTTCTTAGATGAGAAGCTATGCCATCTACGCCATCTTGTTGCCTACGCCAATCTTCAGATCAAGATCTAAGGAGGAAGAAGCAAAGAAAGCTAGTTTGCTCCGAGGAGTATGAAGGAAGAAGGAAGTTCTCGACCATCTTTCTGATGAGGCTGCGTCGATCTACTTCTAGTCTTTGTTACTATTTTTCTTAGTTTATTTTGTTATCATTTTCAATTCCTTGTAATCAAGTTTTTTTATGAAATTTAAATTTCTATTATTTATTCTTCTTGTAAGTAGATGCTAAGATCCGACTAGTAGATTGAACGTATCGAGTTTTACTTCTTTGTTGCATTTCAAACATCTATTTCTCTCCGACTTCAAATCATTCTTTCCCTATCCTATTAAAATTAAAGATTTCAATTTATTTTATGCATTGCCTTCTCTGTGGATTTGACTCAGCTCACTCTTTCTACATGTTTTATTTTATTTAGAAGTTGATTAATTAAACTGATAATCACGGTATCTTAACGACAACATCGTGGCCTATCAAGTTTTTGGCACCATTACCGGGAAATGCATGAATGCTAACATTTTTGATTTCTTTAATTTCTTATAAATTCAAGTGTACTAAAATCTTTTCTTATTTTTTTGTGCAGAAAAAAATTAAAAAAAGAAAAAAGGAAAAAAAAGAGAAGGAAATTTCTGCAAATTTGGTGAGATCAATCCTAACCCTAGATTACTTTCCTTTTTTCTTAGCTACTAATTAATTCTTGTCTTTTCATATTTACCAAAAAAATCTTTCTTTTTTGTTTCCTTTAATTAGCCATCTTTTTTTAAAAAATACTATTTTTTTTGATTTATTTACTTTTTTTATTATTATTCTCTTTTTCCAATTAACAAATTTTTTTGTTTTAGTTTCTTCCTTTTAATTAGTTTCTTTTTTTTTCAAACTTACATAAAAAGAATTTTTTTTTAGTTTCTTTCTTTTTTGAATTGACCTAAATAAAAACTTAACCTTTTTTTAACTGTCTTAGATACCGAGTTGATGTCTTGCCTTAATCTATAGTTTCTTTATTTGCTTAACCTAATGTTAGCCTTTTTTTTTATACCTAATTAATCAAGATTAAAACATGCCCTCTTATCCCTGTCGCTTTAAATAATAACCTGAAAAAAAATATAAACATCTCACAACACGTAACTAAAATAGAGTAACTAACTAAACTTTAAAAGACTATTACTTATTTGGGACATCTTCCTGTTTTGCATAGTATATCTTCATAAAATATCTTAAGGGCATTAACTCATAAACAGCATAAGGTGGAAAGTTGATAACCCTTTCTTGGCCCATAAACTACCATCCTGCATCCTGTATTGACCTGATAATTAAAATCAATTAGATGTCAGCCCCTAAAAAACTCGAGCTCAATAGGACAAGGCACCTGGAAGAGTTAGACTGGGTAAGGATTGGCTAATTACTTGGTGTCTAGGAAAGAGATTCAAGGATGATGTAGCCTTGAAAAAAGATGATTTTTAATTAGTTCTGTTGACTAACCGACCAATCTAATTGGTGTCTAAGAAAAGCAATGGGGGGACCCCCACCGATCTTACTTTTACTTGGCCAGTTGATTGGTTAGTTTCTAACTTGGAGGGCTCCAAGGTTGCCTTGGTAGTTAGGAGCTGTCTAGAATTAGGGAATCCTATGATAGAGAGTCCATGTATGCTAACTTGTTTATAAATAACACCAAATCCTAACTAATTCTTCTTCTCTCTCTTAGCTTTATGACTCTTTAGGCCCCTTTCTTTAGAACTCTTTTCCTTCTTCATCTTACCACTCCTTTTAATATATATATATATACAATAATAATAATAATAATAATAATAATAATAAATATATAAATAAATAAAGATTGCTCTTATCTAAATCTTTGATTGCATATCCCGAATGATCAGCACAATCTGATAGACTTGTTGACTCCGTTATTGATTTTGATAATAAACAAAATACTTAAGTATAAGTTGAGTACTAACTGTTTCTTTAAAGCATGTTTTTATAGAAAAATATACTCATCAACTCAACAAGATTTAATTTCTTGTCAAAAATGAAGAAGTCCCTTCCATGAATGAAAGATCAGTTTTAAATGGACTTAAGTACTTGAAGATTGCTTGAAAATACTTAGATAATACATCACATATTGATTTCAACAGAGGTTCAATGGTTTTTAAAGAAATCTCAGCAAGTATTGACTCACAACTCAAGTATCGACTCATGATAGTGGAAGTGTCGACTCAAGCCAGTACACAGAAAGAGTTTCAGATGGCATAGCTGAAGTGTCGACTCATGCCAGTCAAGTGTCGACTCAAGAATTGGCTTAAGGCCTGAAAAAAATTTGATACACAATTTGCTGAAATTGAAGACTTGCCTGAATGTCAATTCATAGATGTCAAGTATCGACTCACCAGAAGAAGTGTCGACTCACCTGAGAATTTCAAAGAGCTTCAATGAAGAATTTGAACTTGGTGTCGACTCATGGAACTTAAGTGTCGCCTTACAGCTTGAAGTGTCGGTACTTGGAGTTCTGGGAATAGTAACGGCTAATTTTTCAAACGCAGAACTCGGCCCTCTTAGCTCCCAACGGTTAGTTTTTCATGTCTAATAGTCATAAACTGACTTTAAGGCCTTGGGATGGTATTTAAGTGATTCAAATTGAATTGGAACACAAGAAGATCAATAATAGAAAAAGAAAAGCAAATACATTCACTCTCATTCATTGAGAGTAACCACCTTCAAGCAAAAAAAGTCTCAAAACATTCAAAGCCTTCAAGAGCATTCAAGTCCAACATTCTTAAGAATTGATTAAAACTTCATCAAGTTGAAGATATCAATTCCTCAAAGCTTCAAAGAGATATCTACTTTTATTAAGAAAGCTTTTCTTGTTGCTTTACTTTAACTCTATCTTTGTTGTAAAGATTTTTGGTTAGCCTATTGGAAAACCAAAAAGATTTTTGGTTAGCCTATTAGAAAACCAAGGAGGTTTTTGATTAGCCTATTGAAAAATCAAGGAGATTTTTGGAAAGCCTAGTTGAAAACCAAGGAGGTTATTGGTTAGCCTTTGAAAACCAAGAGTTTTCTTTTGGTGAGCCTTGTAAAAACCAAAAGGGATTTGATTAGTGAGCCCAAAAAACTAATTAGCTATAATCAATGAAGATTATAGTAAATTTCTAAGTGGACCTAGGGGAGTGGATGTAAGTGCATTGGAAAGCACCGAACCACTATACTTAGATTGTGTTTGTGATTGTTTGTCTCTCTCTCTTGCTCTTACATTTATTGCATTTAAATTTTTGCTGTATACACTTTAAGAGCACTTTACTCTTGCATCTCATTGCACTTAAGTTGTTTATTGAATTGGTTCACACATTTGCATTTAATTTTTAGAAAGCCAA
The DNA here is from genome assembly GCA_021397845.1 of Areca catechu. NCBI lineage: Eukaryota > Viridiplantae > Streptophyta > Magnoliopsida > Arecales > Arecaceae > Areca > Areca catechu. The sequence goes on from CM038050.1 coordinate 78,872,198, forward strand.
TTCACCCTTCCTCTTGGGTTGCTTACTGGACAACAAGTGGTATCAGAGCCATGTTCTTAGTATATAGGTCTAACTGCCATGAGTAAAGATCTATGGCAACCTTCCTTGGTACTAGTGTAGTTAAGGGACAAGCCTCAAATAGACCTCCATATTTTAATGGAACAAATTATACTTATTAGAAAACTAGAATGAGAATTTACATGCATTCAATGATTATAATTTATGAAAAGTTGTTGATAAAGGTCCACATATTCCTTCGATTGTGATTAATGGTGTTTCCATCCCAAAGCTCGAAGAAAATTGGGATAAAAATGATATTAAACAATCTGAGATTAATGCAAAAACAATGAATCTCCTTTATTATGCATTAGATCCTAGTGAGTTTAATAAGATTTCTACATGCACATCTGCTAAGAAAATATGGGAAACACTTGAAATTATTCATGGGGGTACTGATCAAGTAAAGAACATAAAAGTAAACATGTTAAAACACACTTATGAGATGTTCCGAATGGAACTAAATGAATCTATCACTGACATGTATACTAGATTCACAAACATTGTTAATGGCATGAGAAGTTTAGGTAAAGTCATGTCTAATGCCAATCTTGTCAATAAAATTCTCAGGTCACTTCCAACTTCATGGGATCCAAAGGTGACCGCCATACAAGAAGTCAAAGATGTTGACAAATTATCCTTTGAGCAACTAGTGGGATCGCTCATGACTTATAAGCTAAATCTGAAGTAGAAATCTATGGACTTGGACAAAAAAAAAGGGGATAGCCTTCAAGTCTACAATTCAAGAAGAATCTTCAAATGAAGAATCAGAAAAAGAAGAAGAGGATGAGAGTGAGGAAGCTCTTCTAGCAGGGAAGTTCAGAAGATTTATGAAAATAAGAAAATTTCCTTACAAGAGAAGGTTCCAAACAAGTAAAGACAAGGGAAAAGAAAAAGAGAAAGAAAAAGAAAAGGAGAAGGAATTACCTATATGCTTTGAATGCAAGAAGCCAGGACACTATAAGTTTGATTATCCTCTCCTAAAAAAATCAAGAAAGAAGCTTAGAAAGAAAGCTATGATGGCGACCTGGAGAGACAGCGATGATTCCAGCTCAGATGAAGAACCAACTGAAGTTGCCAATCTATGTTTCATGGCACAACAAGAATAAGAAAAGGTAATTTCTAACTATGAAGTGGATTTTACTTTTGATGAATTGAAAAATGTATTTGATGAATTGATGCAAGATTATAAATTGATTCTTTCTGAAAATAGAAAATTAAAAAAGCATGCAAATAGTTTTTCACATGAAAACAATTCTCTTTTGAATGGAGTTAATGAATTGAAAAGTAAATTTGATATTTTAGAAAAGAAAAACAAAGGTTTAATAATGGAAAATGAAGTTTTAAAAAGATCTAAAGCTGTTATTTAAAATGGTAACCTTTTAAAGAAAAAGAAAGATCTAGAGATAGAAAACAAAAATTATAAAGATGAACTTGATAAAATAAAATCCTTTGTTGAAAAGTTCACTTATAGTTCTAAAAAATTAAATCTTTTTTAAATAATCAAAGAGCTATTTTTAATAAAGCAGGATTAGGATATAAACCTCAAAAATAACAAAGGTATTTCAAAATTTTTTTTGTACTTGCATAATCAAGCATTACATATTTTTCATGAAAAAAATTAGGCCATAAAGCTTTTCAATGCAATTTTAAAAAAATTAATAATTTTGGAAAGATTTGGATTCCAAAAGGAACCAATTTAAGTACTAACCCTAAAGGACCCAAGTTGGCTTGGGTACCTAAAAACAAAACTTGATTTATTTTATAGGTGTGTCTTGCAATCAAGAAAAACAACATGCTATGGTATCTTGATAATGGTTGTTCAAGACACATGGAGGGAGTATGACCTTCGGAGATAATTGTAAAGAAAAAATCATTGGTACTGGTAAGGTTCACATCTCCCCTTCTACTTGCATTAATAATGTACTTTTAGTTGAAGGTTTAAAGCATAATCTTTTAAGTATTAGTCAATTTTGCGATAAAGGTTTTCAAGTTATTTTCGAATCATCTTATTGCATGATTGCTAGTCCTGATAAAAATGAAGTAAAATTCATTGAAAAAGGCATTATAATATATATCTAGTAGATTTGGATAATCTATCTTTGCCTAATGGAGAATGCCTAGTTGCAATGAATTCTACTATAAATGAGATTCGTTGGCTTTGGCATCATAGACTAGGTCATGCTAGCATGTATTTACTTTCAAAACTTATCAAAAAGGATTTAGTAAGAGATTTTCCAAAACTTAGTTTTGAAAAGGATAAAGTTTATGAAGCATTCCAATTTGGAAAATAAGTAAAAACATCTTTTAAACCTAAAGGTTTTATTACAACTACTAGGCCATTAGAACTACTCCATATGGATCTCTTTGGACCAACTAGAATATCTAGTCTAGGAGGTAAGAGATATGGATTAGTTATAGTGGATGATTTTTCATGGTTTACATGGGTTTTATTTCTTGCTCACAAAGATGAATCATTTTCAGCATTCATGAAGTTTTACTGAAAAGTTTCAAATGAAAAAGGTACTTCAGTAATTTGCATTCATAGTGATCATGGTTCTGAATTTGAAAATTAGGATTTTGAAAACTTTTGCAATAAAAAGGGATTAAACATAATTTTTCTGCACCTAGGACACCTCAACAGAATGGGATTGTAGAAAGAAAAAATCATACTTTAAAAGAAATGGCATGTACTATGCTTTATGAAAATGATTTGCCAAGGTATTTTTGGGCTGAAGTAATTAATACTGCTTGCTATATTTTGATTCATGTTTTAATTCATCCTATTTTAAAGAAAACTCCATATGAGCTTTGGAAACAAAGAAAACCAACCTTAAAATATTTTTGTGTTTTTGGTTGTAAATGTTTTATCATGAATAATAGTAAAGATAATTTGGAAAAATTTGATGCCAAGTCTGATGAAGGTATCTTTTTAGGATACTCTATTTCAAGTAGGGCATACAGAGTTTTTAATAAGAGAACCTTAGTAGCGAGGAGTTTGTACATGTAGTCTTTGAAGAATCTACTAACAAATACTCTAGACAAGAGGATACTTTTGATGCATGTGCAGGAGCTGAAAAGTTAAAGAAGCTGACATTAGATGATCAACCTTCTAATAAAGTGAAGAAGATCAAGACAGAAATGAAAGAGAAGAAGCCATACAATCCATACCAAAGCATCAAGATCTACCCAAGTGGAGGTATGCACATTGACATCCTAAGGAGTTAATCCTAGGTGATCCATCAAAAGGGGTAAGAACAACATCTTCAATTAGAAATGAATGTGATTATTTGCTTTTGTTTCTCAATTTGAACCAAAATGTTTTGAAGATGCTGAAAAATATCCTAATTAGATTAATGCAATGCAAGAAGAATTAAATCAGTTTGAAAGAAACAATGTTTGGACTCTAATATAAAGACCATCTAATATTTCAATTATTAGCACAAAATGGGTATTTAGGAATAAATTAGATGAAAATGGTATTGTTACTAGGAGCAAGGCTAGACTGGTTGCTAAAGGTTATAATCAACAGGAAGGCATTGATTTTGATGAAACCTTTGTACCTATGGCTAGACTTGAAGCCATTAGATTACTTTTAGCATTTGTATGTTTTGTGAACTTCAAACTTTTTCAAATGGATGTTAAAAGTGACTTTCTGAATGGTTATATAGCAGAAGAAGTATTTGTTGAACAACCACATAGTTTTAAAAATCATGCACATCCTAATCATATTTTTAAACTTCACAAAGCTCTTTCTGGTTTAAAACAAGCATCCCGAGTATGGTTTGAAAGACTTAGTAAGTTTTTGATTGAAAATGATTTCTTTAGAGGCAATGTTGACACAACTTTATTTCTAAAGAAGAAAAATAATGATTTATTAGTAGTACAAATTTATATTGATGATATTATCGGTGCTACTAATGAAATCCTTTGTTAAGAGTTTGCCAAGCTTATGCAGGGAGAGTTCGACATGAGCATGATGGGAGAACTCAATTTCTTTCTCGGACTCCAAATCAAGCAAACTAAGGATAGAATCTTCATCAACCAAGCTAAGTATACAAGAGAAACCTTAAAAAAGTTTGGGATGGAGACTACTAAGTCAATTGGTACACCTATGAGCCCCTCTTGTAAACTTGATAAAGATGAACATGGTAAATCTATTGATAAAAAACTATATAGAGGAATGATTGGCTATTTATTATATTTGACTACTAGTAGACCAGATATCATGTTTAGTGTCTGTATGTGTGCTAGATATTTGTCTGATCCTAAAGAGTCTCATCTGTTGGCTGTTAAGTGTATATTTAGATACTTATCTGGTATAATTGATATTGGTTTGTGGTATTCTAGAAATTCATCTATTGATTTAATTAGATTTTTTGATGCTGATTTTGCTGATGTAAACTTGATAGAAAAAGTACTAGTGGAACTTACCAATTTCTTGGAGTTAACTTAATCTCTTGGTTTAGCAAGAAACAAACTTCAGTTGCACTATCTATAGCTGAGACTGAGTATATTGTAGTAGAAAGTTATTGTACATAAATCATGTGGATTAAGTAATAACTTGAAGATTTTGGAATCAAACTAACTAAGACACCCATAAAATGTGATAATACTAGTGTAATAAGCTTAACTAAAAATCCTGTTTAGCACTCAAGAAGTAAACATATTGAAATTAGACATCATTTTATTAGAAATCATGTTGAAAACAATGATGTTGTACTTGAATTTGTTAGCACTAAAATGCAATTAGCTGAATATTGACTAAACCTCTCCAAGAAGTTCGGTTCAGTATGATTATGATGGGGACACTAGGATCAAACATAGGTCACTGGATCTGATATGGTTTATTGGTTAGGGTTTTAGAACCTTAGTCATGTATCACAATTTCGTAAGCAAGTAGGATTAAGTCCTGTAATAAGTTGAGACTAGTTGATTGTATCTCAACCCTAGTCCAGTATTGAGTCCTGTATTTCAGTATGAGTCCACTATTAGTCCAGTTCATGTACGAGAGAGGAGGATACCATATTTTGGAGTCTCACTAGGCCTCATCCAGGAGTCAGAGGCCACTACATCAGCTTATTGGATTTTGTATAACACCCCAGGATCCAAGATGCCTTCCAGATGCCCAGATTCTCCCTAGATGCCATTCTAGATGCTAGATTCCTTCCAGATGCCTTGGAATATTCTCAACCTAGGGTGTCCCTTGATTCCAGGGATATACCAGCATCTTAGTCCAAGAAACTCCAAGCCCAAGAGCAAGGCCCATGCACCCCAAACCAAGATTCCAGGAATATGCCAAATGAGAGGCACCCCGGCTACCGGGGCCTAAAGCCCAGGCACCAAACCCAAGGAGGCTGACCCCTTGCTGCCCTTTGGAGCCCACACGCCCAACCTAAGTCCAAGAGGCATCCTAGCCCAATCCAAGTGGCTTTGACTATTCCAAGGAAGGAGGAAGAATCCAAGTGGAAGTAGGAAAACAAGTTTTTCTTTCATTCAACTATGTACTCCTAGTTCTAGGTTAATATTGTAGTCCTTCTCCCACTCAAATCTTGTAAACCTATCCTAACTAGGAGAAAGATGAATTCCTAATAAGAAGAGGGCATGGGAACTCTATAAATACCCCACCCCTCCTCCTCTTGTATTCAATCAACTCTTATGAAATAAAACTCTGTTATTTTGGTGTTCAGCTTTTGGTGTTCTGGTTTTTGGTTCTTTGGTTTGGTTCTTTGTTCTCTTGCTTGGCCGACCACCCTTCCTTGGAATTCTCCATGCCTTAGCAGCAAATCAAGCCTCCAAGCTGTAGTCATATCCAAGAAGAGAAGCCTTGAAGATGCCCCAGACCAAGAGCTCCTTCTTCTTCCCTGCTGCTAGCCCTAACCCTAATTCCTTTATTATTTCTTTCATATTTTGTTTCTTTTCATTGATCACCTATTTTGTGCCTAACCTTGATGCTTGCAAGATCCCTGAGGTGTTTTCCCTCTCCAAAGGAGGCTTTCTTTGCCTTCAGACCGGGTCCAAATCGCCTTCACATTCGGGAACCAAAGGCTTCATCTTCCAGGCATCAATCTGAGAGCCGTGTGACCCCTTCATCAGCAAGTTCTTCAATCTCTGAGTGGTACAAACTTTCCTACTCTTAATTTCTATTTTGATTGAAGGTTATCTATCCTATGCCAGGAATTTCTCAATTCTTGGGTCCTAACTTTTATTATTTTGCATGAGCATGCCTGCGATTATGATGATTCTTTGCATTGTTATTCATCTGCTAGTCTTTACTTGATTTTGAAAATTTATCCTGCAAATTAAAATTATAAAAAAATATAAAAAAATTAGTTTACTATTTTTTCTGCATATTTAGTAATCTTAGAGTCATCTCACATCAGTTTGGTATCAGAGTGGGTTTATGATAGCATTCATCTACATTAGGATCACAAACCCTAATCTTTGCATCCTGCTAGCTGCATTAGGTGTCTATTTTTTATCTAATTTTGATCACCTTGGAATTTTATTTTTCTATGAAATCTACATGATGTGTTCTCTATCTTATCCTTTTTTTTATCATAATTTTTAATTAATTTTACAAAAAATTAAAAGTCCTAAAATTTGGCATATTAGAAATCCTAACTAAAATCCTGATAATTCTGCATCAATCTGAAAATCCTAGGATTTGCATCATCATTTGATTTTAGTTTTGCATAAAATTTGGTAAAGGTCATCATCACCGTCCATCCTCTGTCCTAAAATCTCTTTGATTTTTTTTGCATCATAATCTATGTCATACACTGCATCAAACTGAGCCCTAATGTTTTGAATCTGTGAACTCTGCATACTTGTCTAAACCTAACCTAACCAACTTCCAAATTCCTCAATCCCAAGCCCAATTTGTTGCTAACCTAATCAACTCAAACCTAACTTGCCACATCATAAAATACACATAAAATATTTTTTTTTTCTGATTGTTATTAGTTGCATTAGGACTCATTGAATGTGCATCATTTGATTAACCTAATCTTAAGGGCAATTCACTATCTCATATTAGGACAGGATTTCATCACCTGTCCTGGGCCAAAAATCACCATCATCATACTGACCCAAGCCTAATTAAAATTAATTAGACCTAATTTGCCCTAGTGGGCTATGTGACACCCAACAGGTCAGGTCCAAACCATGGCCAATTAGTGCATTTAATCCTGTGGCTATTATTGAAAACTGGTGTCTAAGGCTGGGGGTCCAGAGTCAAACGACCTAAGTGGGCTGGTGGTTTATAATTAGGACCCTATGACAAGTAGGGGGAGCCTCCAGCCCCCCCACCCCCTACCTGGCCAGTGGAAGGATTAGCTACTGGGTTAATTGTAAGTTGAGTAGACCCATTCAGTTTTGGCTTTAGGTCTAGCAAACCCTAGATTATACTAACCCTTTGCATGCTTGGCTGCATTCATTCCACCTTGATTATTTGTTTGTTTGCATGACCACCAAGTCAGGAGTCATTACAGTTAATCTAAGCCCAAACCTAATTCAACCATGGACCCCAATTTTGAAGCTTTCATGAAGACCATAACTGACCAATTTGCCTAAATGAACCACAAGTATGACCAAACCAATGCCCAAACCCAAACCCAGTTTGCCCAGAAAAATAATAGATTAGACCTAATGATCCAATCCAATAACCAAGCAATCCATAGGATTGATTCATTAGATGACCAAGTAGGAACTCTCGGCATGACCTATAGAGCTGAACCCCAGGAACCCATAGTCCATAAGAATCAGCCTAGTGTCAATCAATTTTCCCCTAGTCACCCTGAATCCCATAGGATCAGTACCCCTAGAGATGAACCAAGTATTAGTCATGAACCCGTTAGTCAACCCATCCATGTTACCCTAGACATAAGTCAATTTTTCCTTAGCCAACCCCCTCTTACCATCTCATTGGTTCACCAGAATGACATTGAAGAGGAGATATATGAGGCTGACCCAAGCTTAGTGGAGGAGTATGAGGAAGAACAGGAGGAGTTTCCTATAGAAGACCTAGAATTAGTTAACCCAGTAGATTCCCAGGTAGAAACCCATCTAGAGTTAACTGACCCTGAACACACCCACATTGTAGTGGAAGAGCAGTTAAAGGATGAGGAACCTAACCCTACTATTAGACTCTTCCCTGAGGAGCCACTAGAAGAAAGCCCAAGTATAGAGCCCAGTCCTGAATTTCTTGAACCAGAAGACTTTATTAAGGATTTGGCTTATCAGTATTCTCAGGAAGAATCCAATCCTATAGTTCCCATTAACAATCTCTTCCCTAAGATCAGTGACCCATTCTTCCATCTTGAAAACCCATTAGATATACAACCACCCCATAGGGTCAATCTCATTAGTCTAGATTTAATCCCTGACACCCCTTCTTACATCTTATTCTATCCAATCAACCTTGAACCCTTTTCTTACTTTCTACCCTACTAGACTAACCCAGAATCCACATCATATTTCTTGTCTTTTCTTGAATTTTTTTATGTTTCTTTAACCATTCATTTGCATTTTATAGAAGTTTGCATGTTGCATACATTCATTGCGCATGTTAGGTTTGCATCTTACTTCTTGCACACTTTATGGCATTTACTAGAAGCTCAATGTAAATTTTCATGTGCATGTCAAAATAGAGTAAAACCTAGAGAGTCTATAGTTTGATAGGTTTAGGCCGAAGAGAGTCCAATAAATTTTCTTCGATAGGGATGCTTAGTCGAGTCTATTAGGTGTTAGTCTTGAGTCCAATAAATCTAAAACCCTAATCACTGTCCATACCTACACTAACCTCCGCACAGCATATGCATTAGAAAATTAGTCAAAAGCTGAACATAAGTAATGAACTAAATAAAAACTTGGCTAATTCCCGAAAGAGAGATAAATAATTTTTTGTAGAGGATTGTGTGATTGTAAAGGAATTTCATGCTCGCAAAGCTGGCCCATTCAAAATAATAAGGAGCATTGGACCCAATGCCTATGCACTTGAGATATCGCCTAATTTAGGTATTAGCTCCACCTTCAACATCTCAGACCTTGTAGAGTATAGGGAGCCAGCAGTGATCCCCAGCGAGCCCTTTGGGCCACTCCCTTCCTTTGAGAGAGAACCCACCTCAGAGTGTCCGTATACAATTTGGCCTATTGGTGAAGAAAAGATTGAGAGAACCCTGGATGATCAAGCCATCGGTACTTAAGATAAAGGCTATCAGAGGTATTTGGTCCATTGGCAAGGTCGGTCAAAATCTAAGGACTTGTGGAGCACTGGTGAGGATCTGCAGTGCCTCAACCCAGACCCTCCTTGAGCAGTATAAGAGCCAAATTGACCCTTACTCGATGGGGTCGAGTTCCTCCCATCCCGAAAGAATTGGTGGGGACACCAGGATTAGACACAGATCACTGGATCTCATATGGTTTATTGATTAGGATTTTAAAACTTTAGTCATGTGTCACAATTTTGTAAGCAAGTAGATTGAGTCCTATAATAAGTTGAGACTAGTTGATTGTGTCTCAACCCTAGTCCAGTATTGAGTCTTGTATTTCAGTATGAGTCCAGTATTAGTCCAATTCATGTACGAGAGAGGAGGATACCCTATTTTGGAGTCCCACCAGGTCTCATCCAAAAGTTAGAGCCCACTACATCAGCTTATTGGATTTTGTGTGACGCCCCAGGTTCCAAGATGCCTTCCGGATGCCCAGATTCTCCCCAGATACCATTCCAGATGCCAGATTCCTTCCAGATGCCTTGGAATATTCTCAACCCAGGGTGCCCCTTGATTCCAGGGATATACCAGCATCTTAGTCCAAGAAACTCCAAGCCCAGGAGTAAGGCCCATGCACCCCAAAACCAAGATTCCAAGAATATGCCAAATGAGAGGCACCCTAACTACCAGGGCCCAAAGCCCAGGCACCAAACCCAAGGAGGCCGATCCCTTGCTGCCCTTTGGAGCCCACACGCCCAAGCTAAGTCCAAGAGGCATCCTAGCCCAATCCAAGTGGCTTTGACCGGTCCAAGGAAGGAGGAAGAATCCAAGTGGAAGTAGGAAAGCAAGTTTTTCATTCATTCAACTATGTACTCCTAGTTCTAAGTTAATATTATAGTCCTTCTCACACTCAAAGCTTGTAAACCTATCCTAACTAGGAGAGAGCTGAATTCCTAATAAGGAGAGGGTATGGGAACTCTATAAATACCCCACCCCTCCTCTTGTATTCAATCAACTCTTATGAAATAAAACTCTGTTATTTTGGTGTTTGGCTTCTGGTGTTCTGGTTTTTGGTTCTTTGGTTTGGTTCTTTGTTCTCTTGCTTGGCCGACCACCCTTCCTTAGAATTCTCCATGCCCTAGCAGCAAATCAAGCCTCCAAGTAGCAGCCACATCCAAGAAGAGAAGCCTTGAAGACACCCCAGATCAAGAGCTCCTTCTTCTTCCTTGCTGCCAGCCCTAATCCTTATTCTCCTTGTTCTTTCTTTAATATTTTGTTTCTTTTCATTGATCACCTATTTCGTGCCTAACCTTGATGCTTGCAGGATCCTCGAGGTGTTTCCCCTCCCCAGAGGATGCTTTTCTTGCCTTCAGATCGGGTCCAGATCACCTTTAGATTCGGGAACCAACGGCTTCATCTTCCAGGCATCAATTTGAGAGCTGTGTGATCCCTTCATCAGCAAGTTCTTCAATCTCTGATCGGTACAAACTTCTCTACTCTTAGTTTTTATTTTGATTGAATGTTAGCTATCCTAAGCTAGGAATTTCTCAATTCTCGGGTCCTAACTTTTATTATTTTGCATGAGCATGCCTGCGATTATGATGATTCTTTGAATTGCTATTCATCTTTGCTAGTCTTTACTTGATTTTAAGAATTTAGCCTGCAAATTAAAATTATAAAAAAATATAAAAAAATTACTTTACTATTTTTTCTGCATATTTAACAATCTTAGAGTCATCCCGCATTAGATTAGAAGAGAACTTGGGGTCATCAACCCTTTTGATTGAAAATTTCTCTCTTCATATTCTTTGGCCCTTGAATGATCAAATTTGCTCTTAAATATGTTTAATCTTTTTCAATTCCATTGAAATTCTATTCATTTTGATCAATGCTCTTTGTTCTATTTTTTTGGTTTTAAGTCGAAGTGTCGACACTTGGAAGTGTTGACACCTGGAAGTGTCGACACTTGACTTTATGTCATGAGTCGACACTTGAATGATGACAGACCAAAATAAAAATAAGAAAATGAAGTGTTTTCATTTTTTTCTTCCTTCTAAATCGAGCCGACTCATCCCTAACACTATTCCAATGACTTCTTCCCTCCAGATTTCAACTCCAAACCTCTCAAATCCTTGTTTGGGATGGATTTTCCTTTGGGCTCTACTGTTTTCCCCCTCCTCTTTGATTTAGCACCGTAGAAACCCTAGGTTTGTTCCCCTCTTTCATTTCCATCTTGTATCTTTGGAATGGGGCCTAGGAAGCAAGTTGTTTAGCATCCAAGACCATCCAATCAAGAAGAAGAAAGGAGAGCACAAAGGAAAGACATGAGGCTAGAGCAGTTGTAAAGCTTGAGATTCCGGTCAGACCTCTCTTTCTTGCAGCGAATCACATGGGATCGAAGACCATCGTCAGAGGATGTCATGTGGACTTCAATTTCATTGATCAACAATAGTTTAGGATAGGTTAGTGGCTCAGGGATGCAGGATTGGTGCCATTTTGCTCCTTGACAGGGAGATTCTACCTGGGTTTGATTTGGGAGTTCTATGGCTCGCTTGCCTGAGGTAGTGATGGATGGGTTGCTCAGGTGCGAGGTAGAGATGTCCCAGTATCCACAGCGATTCTGAGCAGAGTATGAGATATACCCATGAGAGGATTAGTTATGGATAGCTTAGTGGACAGAGTCAGTGGTCTTCGTTGCATTTTCGAGATAGATGACTTACCTGAGGGAGCCACTGTAGTAGCTTCGAGGCTGAGGCCTGAGATAAGGTTGCTGCATCATATAGTAGCCCGGATTCTTCTATCGAAGACCAGCCATTTTGACTTCATCACAGAGTGGGAGCTATTAGTGATGGTTTCTTTGGTACAGCATATGCCAGTATGCCTCCCGGTACTCATGGTACATCAGTTGACTGAGGCATCCATCAGCTAGAGATCATGTCTGCCCTATGGGATGGGGCTGACTCTACTGTTTAGAGCTTATGGAGTAGTTATGAATGATGAGCCCTACTGGCAGCTACTGCACACTGATGTCTATGACATGAGATCATTGCACCAGATGGGGTATCAGCTTGTCAAAGGCCAGTGGAGATGGTGTATATCTGGTCAGGCCACTGACAGAGATAAGGATATAGCAGAGGAGAAGCGCATCGTTTCGGGTGAGGCAGGGCCCTCAAAGCCACCCACTAATATGCTTGAGGTATAGCCCGAGCCTTTAGCACAACCAGAGCTAGCTTCTTAGCCTGAGCCAGCACGATCAGATATCCTTGGAGTTTCAGAGTTTAAATGATAGGGTCACTCGCATTGAGACTGAGGTGATGATCATTCATCAACGAGTCGACATGTTTCACATGGAGATGAGAGAGAGCCATTGAGGATTGAGAGATGAGATCTCTACCATTCTGTTTGCCTTGGGTAGACCTTCTTCCGGCAGAGCTCCTGATACTTTGGCTCTAGCTGATTCAACTCCAGCACCACCTGCTCCAGGACCAGATTTGGATGAGACTGACTCTGATGACTTTGACATGATAGATCCGATGATAGAGCCAGTACCAGAGACTACAGTTAACCTTCTTAGGAGTTCCATTCATGATCCATCTAGTTCATCTTTCCAGACTCCTATTCTACCCACTTCTCTCTCCAGACCTACTAATCATACTCCCATTCCTGCACCTACTCCTATCATACTTCAGCTTCTGATACACCTATTATTCATTCTCTCCCATTGCATACATCTTCCCTTATCAGGGAACTAGGATTTTATACCCCTGGTTTTCACCATCTTGATTCAGAACCTATCTTTGATCATACATCGCTTCATACTGATTTTGATACTACAATTCCCATCAGTGCTGTTCCTGCTGCTGACATAGCTTCTACCTCTTCTGCATCAGCTAGAGACAGGACTTATGTTAGATGCAGAGGACGAGGCCATCGTGTTCCATCGAGACCGACCAGGATCCATCTTCATGATCTTTGATCTATGTGGCCTCGATCCCGTACTTTTATTGATACAGGACCGATAGAGATTGGATCCTCGGATGACAAGGACAGTGCTTAGGATAGTCTTTATGTTTAGCTAGTTTATATTTCTGTACTACCTGTATGCTTTTATGTTTATTTACTCTTATGTATCAAACTTGTACCAATGTATAAAATATTATGAATGATTGAAATGTTCTACTTCATGCTATGTCTTTGGATGCTATCTCCTTTGAACGAATGAATTATATTACTTAATTTTAGTATTTTATTTTCACTATTTTCTCTATTCCTTTTTAATGTTGACAAAAAGGGGGAGAGGTAAGTATAAAAGATAAAGAAAGAGATAAGTGAAAGATATAAGTGAAGGTGAGATAAGAGAGATGAAAGATATATATATTTCTTTTGCAATGAAGATAAGTTTTGCAATTAGGATAAAATGAAAAATCTATTTGTGTTTGAAAAAATGTTTCAAGCATTGAGTGAGGGGGAGTAATCCTTCCTTTGAATTGCAAAATCTATTTTGCTAAAATTTCATGCAAAATCTTTAATTTCAGATGTTTAATTTTATCTTTTTATCTTTGAAAGATCTTTTTAATTTTTGTACCACCTCTTGAGGGGGAGTATTTATACCATTCAATCTATTATTCAAAAAATTCTTTTTTGATTACTTTCACCTTGTTTCATTGCTGAATTTATTATTCTTGAGCATGTTCTCTTTAGAGTATCATGATACATCAATTTCTTTTTTTAGCTCTGATACTCTTAGTTCAAATTTGATTCAAATGAGCTTTTAAACTTCATCTCTTACCTTTCTTTATTTGAATACATATTGCAATAAACTTTATGTCTATTGAAAATTCTTTTTAAGAGCTTATTATGTGATTTAAACTTAAAGAATTTGTCATCATCAAAAAAGGAAAGATTGTTGACTCCATTATTGATTTTGATGATAAACAAAATATTTAAGTATAAGTTGAGTACTAACTGTTTCTTTAAAGTATGTTTTTATAGAAAAATATACTCATCAACTCAACAAGATTTGATTGCTCGTCAAAAATGAAGAAGTCCCTTCCACGAATGAAAAATCAATTTTAAATAGACTTAAGTACTTGACGATTGCTTGAAAGGACTTAGATAGTGCATCATATATTGATTTCAGTAGAGGTTCATGGTTTTTAAAGAAATCTCAGCAAGTGTCAACTCAAAGTATCGACTCACAACTCAAGTATCGACTCATGATAGTGAAAGTGTCGACTCAAGCTGGTAAGCAGAAAGAGTTTCAGATGGTACAACTGAAGTATCGACTCATGCCAGTCAAGTGTCGACTCAAGGATCGGCTCAAGGCCTGAGAAAGTTTTGATCAGAACTTGCTAAAATTGAAGACTTGCATGAAGTGTCGACTCATAGATGTCAAGTGTCGACTCAAGCGTCGACTCACTTGAGAATTCCAGAGAGCTTCAATAAAGAATTTGAACCAGCCCAGCTTCTAAACCCTAACCTGATTCCTTCTAAACCCAATTCATTTTCTATTTTTTATTTGCTGTTTTGAGTAACCTTGATGCTTGTAGGATCCCCGAGGTGCTTCCCCTCCCCTGAGGAGGCCTTCTTTGCTGCCCAGACCACCTAGATTAGCCATCAGATTCAAGGGAATCGAGGCTTCTTCATCCAGGCTCCGATCAAAGTGTGAGTGATCGCTTCTGCTACTGAATTTTAATATCTGACTGGTAAGAATCATTTCCTTCTCTTATTATCTAATTTAATGAAGAAAAGCTATCCTAAACCGGGAGTTTCTCAACTCTCGGGTCCTGGATCTTTCATTAGTTTGCATGAGTTTGCCTGCGATCCGATGATTCTTCGTACTGCTAGTCTTTCTGATAGTTCTTGCTTTATTTTAAAAATCTAGCATAAAATAAAACTATAAAAATTATAAAAAAAATATTTTATTATTTTTCATGCATGTTTAGCAGTCTTAGAGTCGTCCCGCATCACTTGGGTGTCGATTGAGCTCCCCTAAGCTGGTGTAACTGCTTCTGGCTTCAGAATGAGGTTTGGTAAAACTCCAAAATAGCGTAGCCTCCTCTCTTGTACAAGAAGTGAACTCACACTAGAGTCATACTGGTATACAGGACTCAATGTACTAGACTAGGTTGAGGGTTAAGACAAATTAACTAACTCTACTTATTACAGGACTCAATCTTAATTGATTACCAAATTTGACACATGGCTAGGTAAACCAAATAGGGCCCAGTAATCTCTGTCTGATCCTGGTGCCCCCACCAATTCTCCCAGGATGGGAAGAACTCGACCCCGTCGAGTATGGGATAACTTGGCTCTCATAGTGCTTGAGTAGGTCTGGGTTGAGGCGCTGCAGATCCTCACGGGTGATCCACGACTCCTCGTATTCTGGCCAACCTTGCCACTGGACCAAATACCTCTGATAGCCTCTATTCTGGGTATATATGGCTTGATCATCCAGGATTCTCTAGATCTTTTCTTCATTATTTGGCCAATTGTATGTGGACACTCTGGGATGGGTTTTCTCTCAAAGGGGAGGGATAAGCTCAAAGTGCTCGCTAAGTGTTGCTGCTGGCTCCCTAGACTCTATAAGATCTGAGATGATGAAGGTGGAGCTACTACCTAAATTAGGTAGTATCTCATGCACATAGGCTTTGGGTCCACCGATATTCATTATCTTGGATGGGCCAGCTTCGCGAGTAAAAAATTCTTTACAACTACAAAATCCCTTGCAAAATTTTTTCTCTCTCTTTTGGGAATTAGCCAAGTTATTAGTTAGTTCATTAGTTATGTTCATCTTTTGACCAATTTTAATATGCGTATGCTGTGTAGAGGGTAGTGCAGGTGTAGATGTGTAATTCAGGCTATGCATTTATTGGACTCAACAAATACCTGATAGACTCGACTAGACATCCCTATCAAAGGACGTTTTATTAGACTCTAAGGGACAAAACCTAACAGATTATAGACTTTTTACGTTTGATCCTATCATGACATGCACATGAAAATGTGACATAAACTCTTAATAGATTCTAGAGGGTCTTCCAGAAGTAGGAAGAAAATATGACTGACTCGATGAATGAATGCAATATGCAAACCTCTACGAAATGCAACCTACTAGTAAAGAAAATAGAAGAAGTTTCCTGAAATGGTAGAAAATACGAGGTGGGTTCAGGGTTGGTCTGGTAAGATGAGAAATAAGGAAATGGTTCAGGGTTAATTAGAAAGAGTAGAATATTAGAAGGGGTTTCAGGGATGAGCCCTAGACTAATGAGATTTACCTTATGGGTTTGAGGCATATCTAAAGGGTCTGCATAATGGAAGAAGGGGTCATTGATTTCAGGAAAAAGATCAAGTGGTGTCAAAGAGGTGAGTTCATCCTGAGGGCATTGATCTAAAGAGATTAACTCCTTAATAAACTCTTCTGGTTCATAAATCAAAGGACTGGGCTCTCTAATTGGGCTTTCTTTTAGTGGCTCCTTAAGTAAAGCTCTAATAGTGGGACTGGATTCCTCATGGTCTTCTTCCTTTAAAGGTTCTTCCACTACAGGTTGGGTGTGGTTAAAGTCAGCTAACTCTAGGGTGGCTTCAACCTGGGTATCTACTGGATCAACTAACACTGGATTGGCTTCTACCTGGGTTTCTACTAGATCAACTAATATTGGATTGGCTTCTACCTGGGTTTGGTCAGGGTCAACTGATTCTAGGGTGGTGGATTGGTTAAACTGGGTTTGGAATTGGTTAATTTTCTGGGCCTATTATTCAATTAGGGCCTTGAGGGTTTCTAGATTGGACTCCATGGTTGAATTGGGTTGGACTTCAGACTCAACTAATCTATTGGGGTTTGGTTACTAGTCAACTACTTGGGTCAGTCTTCTTCTAGGTCATCTTGGTGAACCAATGGGATAGTAAGAGGGGTTTGGCTAAAGGAAAACTGGCTAGGGTCTGGGGTGCTGATCCTATGGGGTTCAGGCTGACTAAAGATTATGGGTTCATAAAATATGGGTTTAGTCCTAAGGGTTGATTCGAATTCTAAAGCTATGTTATAGGCTTCCTCTAAGTTTTGAATTTGCCAATGAGATAGTTCCCACTGGATGTCTTCATGAAGGCTAGTCTCAAACCTGGATAAGGTCACTGATTCGGATTCGTCTAGGCAACACCTAAGGGCACATTCTTCAAATTGGGCTATAT
Source organism: Areca catechu (assembly GCA_021397845.1). NCBI lineage: Eukaryota > Viridiplantae > Streptophyta > Magnoliopsida > Arecales > Arecaceae > Areca > Areca catechu. The sequence goes on from CM038050.1 coordinate 78,889,654, forward strand.
ACTCCGACACAGATCTATTTCCTTGATATAACCTATTCCATTGGTCTAGAAGGCACTGTCGATAGTATGGGGGAACATACTTAGCCCTAAGCTTAACTTCATGGCTTCCTAGGTGGTAATGGGTAGGTTGCCTATCTGATTATTGAGTCTTTCTACTTGGTCCCAGTATAATCTAGCTTGATCAGTTAGCCTGAGCTGGACAAATTGACACTTTTTCTCATCACTCAAGCCATACCATTCAAAATATTATTCCATGTCTTTTTCCTAGTCTATGTAATCCTCAGGATTTGAGGTGCCACTGAAGGTAGGTGCTTGATAATTGGGCTTCCTATAGTTGGACTTCTGGTAAGGGTCAGAGTATTGGGTTCTCCTAGGGTTGGGCTCCAAGTATGGGTCATGGTATGGGGTTCTCCTAGGGTTGGGCTCCCTATATGGATCAGAGTATTGGGCTCTCCTAGGGTTGGACTTCATGGTCACACTAGTTAGGTTGGATTAAGTCTACTGGTATTGAGTTCCTAATGTAGTGGTCATGCAACAAATCAAACAATCAAAATAAAATGATGCAACCAAGCATGCAAAAGAAAAAGAAAAAGCTAGTATAATCTAGGGTTTCCTAGACTTAGAGCTAGAAACTGGGTGGGTCAGCTCAACTTACACCTAACCCAATAGCTAATCCTTCCACTGGCCAGGAAGAGGGTGAGAGTGTGGGAGGCCCCCCCTGCTTTCGTAGGGATCCAATTAAAAACCACAACACCACTTAGGTTGTTTGACTCTGGACCCCCAACCTTAGACACCAGCTTTCAGTAATAGCTAAAATTGTTAAATGCACTATTTGGCCCACACAACTTGGACCTGACCTGTTGATGTCTCCTAGCCCACTAGGGCAAATTAGGTATAATTGATTTTAATTAGGCTTGGGTTAGTATGACGATGGTGGTTCTGGGCCCAGGACAGGTGATGAAATCCTGCCCTGATATGAGATTTTGAGTTGCCCTTAAGATTAGGTTAAAATGATGGCAATCGATGGCCCTGATGCAATCTAAAACAATCAAAAAATAAAATATTTTTTTAATGATTTATGAAGTTTCAAGTTAGGTTTAAGTTAACTGGGGTTATCAAACAAAGTCTGGCTTGGGATTGGGGGTTCGGAAGTTAATTAGGTTTAGGTTGAGTCATGATGCAGAGTGTAGCAGAAATCAGTGAATTAGGGTTTCAGTTGTTGCAAAGTTTGACATAGATCCTGATGTAGAAAAAAATCAAAAAAAATCTAAAAAAAAGGATGGATGGTGATGATGAAACTTGCAAAACTTCATTCATAAAAAAAATCATATGATAATGCAAACCTAGAGTTTTCTAGACTGCTACAGAAATAATCAAGATTCTATTAGGGTTTCTATTATGCCAAATTTTAGAGATTTAGAGGTTCAAAGAAATTATTTAAAAATTTTGATAATTACTAGGATAGAATAGACAACATGCAGTGCAAATTTTCCAAAAAAGTAAAATGTTTATGATGCCAAAATAAGATGGAAACTAAACACCTAATGCAATGGATAGAATGCAGAATTAGGATTTGTGAATGCAAAGCAAATAAAAAAACTATCCTAAACCTGCTCTGATACCAAACTGATGCAAGATGACTCTATGACTGCTAAACATGCATGGAAAATAATAAAATAATTTTTTTATAATTTTTATAATTTTATTTGCAGGCTAGATTCCCAAAATAAAGCAAGAACTAGCTGAAAGACTAGCAGTGCAAAGAATCATCAGATCGCAAGTGAACTCATACAAACTAATGAAATAGCCAAGATCTGAGAGTTAAGAAACTCCCAGTTTAGGATAGTTTATCTTCATCAAAATCAGATAATAAGAGAATGAAAGGTCTTTTACCAGTCAGAGATTAAAATTCAGCAACAGAAGAGATCACTCACAACTCTGATCGGAGCCTGGAAGAAGAAGCCTCGTTTCCCTTGAATCTGATGGTGGATCTGGGCTGTCCGTGCAGCAAAGAAGGCCTCCTCAGAGAAGGGAAAGCACCTCGAGGATGCTGCAAGTGTCAAAGGTTAATCAAAGTAGCAAATAAAAATTAGAAAAGGAACTAGGGTTTGAAAGAAATCAGAATTAGGGCTTAAAGCTGGTAGCCGGGGAAGAAGAAGCTCTTAGACTTGGATGGCAGCAAGGGCTCCTGTTCCTTGGGCATGGCTGATCTCCAGGGATGCCAAGAGATGCTAGGGTAGTGGGGTTTCAATTCGGAAACACAAGGAGAGCACTCAAAGAGAGAACCAAAACTCAAACTCAAGACAATTGATCACAATTTCAATAAGGTTTATTCATAAGAAAAAGATACTTACAAGAGTGGAAGGGGTGGGGTATTTATAGAGTTCCCATGCCCTCACTAACCATGGTTACACTTGGGTTACAAGTCCTCTTCCCAATTAGAATACAAGTCCTTTCCTAGCTAGGTTAGAATTACAAAGTTTTAAAAGGACTAGAAATACCAACTAGGTTAGAATTTTGACCTAGTCTTCTCTTCTTTCCTCTCCCCACTTGGCTTGGACTTGGTCAAACTCCTTAAATTCATTTTTGGACCTTGGGGCAGCAGCAAGGATACCTCCTTCATGGGCTTGGATGAAAATTTGAGGGGTCCAGGTGGGCTTCAAGGGGTTGAGCGCATAGGCTGGCATATTCCAGGAAATCTGGCTGGAATCTTGCTTCTTAAGGGCTTGGGCTTGGTGCCTGGACTTGATTTTAAGGCCTGGAGTGCTGGAATAACCTGAAAAACATGGGCTCTTGGCATATGGAATATTTCAAAAGCATCTTGAGGGAATTTGGCATCTGAAATGGCACCTGGAGAAAAATCAGGGCACAATCAGGGCACTTGGGTGTCGATTGAGCTCCCCTAAGCTGGTGTAACTACTTTTGGCTTCAGAATGAGGTCTGGTAAAACTCCAAAATAGCATAGCCTCCTCTCTTGTACAAGAAGTGAACTCATACTAGACTCATACTAGTATACAGGACTCAATATACTGGACTAGGTTGAGGGTTGAGACAAATCAACTAACCTCAACTTATTACAGGATTCAATCTTAATTGATTACAAAATTTGATACATGGTTAGGTAAACCAAATAGGGCACAGTAATCTGTGTCTGATCCTGGTGCCCCCACTAGTCAAACCCTCAACTGAGCCCTAGGCCCAGGGTCGACCTTGCCAAGAAAGACAAGTTTACCCCTCTCCTCACCCTGAGAGCTAAGATCCTTATGGAGATTGAGGGTGAGCATTTCCTACATCATCCTCCCCCACTAAGGCTGTTAGCTGGACATGACAAGTCTCGCTACTGCCACTTCCACCAGGATCACAACCATGATATCAAGGAATGTCGCCACCTGAAGAGGGAGATAGAAGACCTGATCAAGCATGTCTACCTCGGGAATTATGTGGAGGGAGGAGCCACCCTAGCAGCCTAGAGTGAAGAGGCTCAACCACTCGCCATCGATAATCGACCCACTGAAAAGCCAGTGAGGATAATCTCCTGGGGGGCAGGGAGAAGCTCATGAGGGCTAGGGGGAGAGAAGAGATTGATGATGTACTCCCCTACGAGGGGGAAGGGCCGACTAGAGTAGATAGCCCAAACAATGATGCTATCATCGTAGAAATGATGATAGCTAAGCACCCTGTAAAATGAATTATGGTTGATAGTAGAAGCTTTGCTGACATTCTTTTTTACGATGCTTTTTCAAGGATGAACTTATCTACTAACCAAATAAAGCTGGTATTCATGCCCTTGGTTAACTTCATTGGGGATTCAGTCAGAAATTACCCTCTCGATAACCATCGAAATGCCACCTTGGCAGAGTACCATGTTGACAACTTCATCATTGTGAGACTTCCCTCACCTTACAATATGATCCTGGGGCATCCTGGACTCAATCTACTCGTTTCCACCATTTCCACCCGACATCTCCTTGTCCAGTTCCCAACTCCTTAGGGGATCGAAGAGATGAAAGGGTCTCGATAGCCTATCCAACACTATCTATAGGCCATCCCAAGAGCCTGAGAGGCTAAGCAGAGTCCAGCCATTGACCAATCGAGCCTAACAGAACTAGAGTCAAAGGGTGGGCTAGTCGAGCCTCTGCTACCTTTTCCTTTGGGGGAGGACCCCCTGAAGATGGTGCACGTGGGATCCCTACTGCGCGAGGAGAGATCCCACTTGCTTAGCTTCTTACGGGCCAACATGGATGTTTTCACCTAGTCTGTAGCAGACATGCTCGAGATCCCTCAAGAGGTAATTACTCACAAGCTGAACATCACCCCCAACAGTCACTCAGTCTGGCAGAAGAAGAGGAGCTTTGTCCTAGAGAGATGGAAGGTGTCGATGAGGATGTCGAGAAGCTCCTCACTACAGGCTTCATCCTTGAGGTACGATACCCTAACTGGCTAGCTAATGTAGTAATGGTCAAGAAAGCCTTTGGAAAGTGAAGGATCTATGTTGTCTACAACGACCTTAACTGGGCATGCCTGAAGGATAGCTTCCCGCTTCCCAAGATTGACTAACTAGTGGAAGCAACCTCGGGGCACAAGTTTCTTAGCTTCATGGATGCATTCTCTGGGTACAACCAAATCTGCATGCACCCGAAGGATGAGGAGAACACGACATTCATGACCAACAGAGGCACCCCATCTTCAAGAAGGAGGTTTAGTGCTTGACCAGATGCATCGCGGCATTGAGCCATTTTATCTCGCGCTCCGTCGAGTGCTACCAACCATTCATCAAGGTGTTGCACAAGATGCACAACTTCACCTGGATGGAGTGTTGGGAGGCCTTCGAGGGGCTCAAGAAGCTCCTCGCCTCCCCGCCATTACTATCCAAACCAGAGCCCAAGGAGGAGCTCCTCCTGTACTTGGCAGTCTCATCAAAGGCAATTAGCTTAGTACTAGTCTGCACGGATAAGGATGGCTCCCAGCGGCCAATCTACTACACCAGCAAGCTACTTCATGACACGAAAACTAGGTACACTTGATCCAAAAAGATTATCGTTGCATTAATCATGTCTGCGTAGTATCTCAGGCCCTACTTCCAAGCACATCCGATTGTGGTCCTCACCGACCAGCCTCTGAGGGCCATCCTAAGCCACCCTGATATGTCAGGGTGCCTGGCCAAATGGGCAGTGAAGCTCATTGAGTTTGAAATCACCTACCATCAAGGCTAGCCCAGAAGGCCCAGGTCCTTGCTGATTTCTTGGTGGAATGCACTTGGGCAGCCAAGGATCTAGAGGAGACGGACAAGCAAGCCAAGCTCGAGAAGAGTTCAGCCTCCAAAGTAATTACATGGATTCTCCATATTGATGGTGCATCCAATGCCGGAGGGAGTAAAGCCAGGCTCATCCTCATCAACTTAGATGGAGTCATTGCTGAGTACGTGCTACATTTCCTCGCCAGGGCGACCAATAATCATGTCGAGTATGAAGCGCTCCTCGCAGGATTGAAGGTGTCCCATGAGCAGGGTGTAAAGTGCCTGATGGTCTTCATGAATTCACAGCTCATGGTGGGCCAAGTCTCCAGCAAGTATGAAGCTCAAGTCCCATAATGGCGAAGTATCTGGATAAGGTACACTCATACATAGCGAACCTCAAGCCTTCAGCATTTTCTATTTTCCCCGCATGGAGAATGCTAGAGTTGGCATCCTTTCCAGGCTAGCAACCTAGCCGGATTCGTTACTAGAGCATTCCTTCATTGAATACTTGGAGACCCCAAACTACGAGCTTGTAGTGGAGGTCCAGCAAGTCACCTCCGAGATAAGCTGGATGGATCCTTACATCAAATACATCACCACAGGCACCCTGCCCACGGATTCCAAGGAAGATGGCCTCCTCAAGAAGAAGGCCGTGCACTTCATACTGATGGACAGATAGCTCTATCGAAGGTCCCATTCCTATCCCTTACTAAAGTGCTTGAGGCCCTCAGAAGCCGCCTACGTACTCCAGGAGATACATGAAGGCATCTGCGAGAACCATGTGGGGGCAGGACTTTGGCCTATAAGGTGCTCCGACAAGCATACTTCTGGGAGACCATGCAGGAAGATGCCACTAATTTTATGAGAAACTGATCGCTGCCAATGTCACACCTGCATCCAATGTCAGCCATCTTTACCACTCTTCCAACTTTCTACTCTATGGCCATTCACCCAGTGGGGAATGGACATCTTGGATCCCTTTCCTCCTACGTCTGGTCAACGAAAGTACCTAATCGTGGCCATCAACTACTTCACCATGTGGGTTGAGGCTAAGCCCCTAGAACAGATCATGGAGGCTAAGGCCAGATCCTTCTTTTGGATATCAGTAATCTACCATTTTGGACTCTTGCACTCAGTCATCACTGACAATGGATGGCTGTTTGACAACCAAGTTTTCAAAGAATTCTATACCGACCTCAACATCCGCCATCGCTTCACTTTGGTGGCTCACCCCAAGACCAATAGGGAGGCCGAGGTGACCAACCGAACCATCTTGCAAGGGCTCTGCACTAGATTGGATGAGTCCAAGGGATGATGGGTTGAGGAGCTCTCCAGTGTACTGTGAGCCTACCACACCATGCCACGGACGGTGACGGGTGAAACACCATTCAACCTTGTCTTCGGCTCCGAGACCATGATCCCAGTAGAGATGGGACTACCCACACTACAGGTAAAGCAATATAGTGAAGCTGAAAATCTAGCCTCCTTCTCCTTAACATGGATCTACTGGATGAGGCGAGGGACAAAGCTCGACTCCAAATGGTGGCATACCGGTAGCAGGTAGCTTGCTACTACAACACCCACATCTGTCCCAAGATGTTCCATTCAGGTGACTTGGTTCTCAAGCGAGCAGAAGTATCCTAACCAAGGGAATGTGGCAAACTTTTTCTGAACTAGGAAGGTCCTTATAAGGTGGTCAAGACTCTACCACATGGAGCCTACTACCTCTCCATACTTGATGGCACTCGATTCCCTCGAACCTAGAATGCCAGCAACCTGAGAACTTACTACAAATAATGTAAGACTCTCCCTTAATATGAAAGTTCCTTTTTGGTGCAACATTATTTCCTACCTATGCAAGGACTCCATCTGCCCGACTCCAAGTCTAGCAAAGAAATCTGGGAAACTCCAAAAGTCCTGTACTTAAAGCTAGGAAACTTACGAAGCCCCGCATCTAAAGCCGAGAAACTTACAAAGCTCACACTATCCGCCTGACTCGAAGTCTAGTGAAAAAAGCCAAGAAACTCCAGAAGCCCCGCATCTATCCGCCCGACTCCAAGTCTGATGAAGAAAGCTGAGAAACTCCAGAAGCTCTACACTCAAAGTCGGGAAACTTACAAAGCCCCATATCTATTCGCTCGACTCCAAGCCTGGTGAAGAAAGCCAGAAAGCTCTAGAAGTCCTGCACTTACCATTCATCCACCTCATCCCTTATGTCCATAGATTCAAGTTTCGCACACATCTGCATGACCCCAAGACCAGCAAGGAGAGCTGAAGAATTTCCAGAGTTCCTGCGGCTGACTGCAAGATTTCAAACTTAGCTAAAAATGGCCAGGACCTGGGAAGTTTTACACTTGGCTACCATGAAGTCTACCTCCCTACCATACAAAAGGAAGAGAAAGCAAGGAAAAGTGCATAAGCTAAGTGAGGGCTATTTTTCATTACTGGAACAAGTCCCTTACAATCTAAAGGATCAATACTTGATAGGAAATTCTTCAAAGTATGCAAAAAAAAAAGAGAAAAAGAAGAAGAGAAAAAAGAAGGAAGAATAGAATGGACTCATTAGTCAAAAAAATATTATCTTCATTCATTGGAATTCTTATAATTATAAAGACCCCTGATAGGCCGATAGTACTTCAAAAATCTAAGTACAAGAGAGAAAAAAATCCTAACTAATCCGAGGTAGCCGGCTCCTTCGCGGGTCGGCGAGTCACTTCCTCGGATTCTGATGGAGCTTCAGTTGGTAGGGTATCCAGGATAGTGGCAGCCTCAGCTTCAACCTCTTAATTCATATCGAGCCTCAGGCTAGCCCCCACTTCGGCCTTCAGCTCCGTATCTGGCCTTGGGTCACCCTTGGTAGGAGGCAATCTCGGCACCCCAGCAATGGTAGGCAGGTCTAAAGTGATGTTCTCCAGACCCTTAAGCCTGAAGAGCATCTTGGCCTTCCTACTAAAATCCTCGAATTTCTTCTGGTAGGAGTCGAGGACCGCCTCCAAGACTTCATCAGCAAAGGCCTCCAATGCCTTAAATCTTGGGATAGCTTCGATGGCCTCCTTCGCCACCTCCATCAGGGTCACCGCCATAGTGGCCTTCTCCTCCACCTCCATAGCTCACACCACTGTCGCAGTAGCTTTCTCCTCTACTGCCATGGCCCAAGCTATCGCTGCCTCGAGTTGAGCCTAGAGGGTTTATGCCAATCCCTTCAAACATGCCACCTCCATAGTAGTGCGGGCCTCTTTCTTGGCCAGGATGGTGACCTTCTCACTCTCCACCTTCAATGCCTCATCAAGGTTGGTAGAATGCCTATCCAGATCCATTGTCACTATCTGGGAGTTGGCCAGCTCAATCTGGAGGGCCTTCACTTGATCCTCCAACTCTTGCACCCGGACCGTCTGAGTCTGGGCTTTGGCCTCAGCAACCTCCTTTTACTTATGGAGGCTGTAGTCTCGCTTCATCAGCCCCAGACATGAATCCTAGATGAGCTGAGTATCGGTGGCCACCTGTAATAACACTGAGAAATAGGTTAGTCGGCATTTACATAAGTAAGAAGGAAATGAAGCAAGTTAAAAACTAACTTACTGATAAGAGCTAGGGAAATATCTTGGAGATAACCTCCACCAGTTGCCGACCGCTCTTCTCTCAACGGTCTTGCAGTTGGATGACAACATTCAGGATTTGTTCGGCCAACCTGGCATCGGTGGTCACCACCATGTCCGATGGCAAGTAAGCAATCACCCTTTGCACTCCTGGGCCTGATGTCATGAAGGGCACTGTGGGTCCTGGCATGGCAGTTGATGGGGGCATGGTGGCCACAGGTCGGGAGTCGGCTTCTCCAGTTGTTGATGATGGTGCCAGCCTCTCTGTAGCGATGTCGTCCACCACCTCCACCACCTCTGGTACAGGGAAGGGCCATTAGAGCTATTGGCATGGCCCCTCCCCAGTTATGGTCTCTCTCTTGGGCCTACAGATCGGGGGCTGGGCTACCGACCAAGGTGTGATCGGTGTCGTGATGGGCCCCCTCATGATTGGCCCAACAAAGAGTCCCTTGCTAGGCCTCCGCTCTGGCTCCTCTCAGGCCTTCTTCGATGGCTCCTCCCTAAACCCCGTTGAGGTAGCCCTCTTCTTCGACATTTGTCGAAGTTGGTCCATGGTGAACCTCGTCTCTATAAAACAAAAGAAGATCAATTTGTCACCAGTCGAAGTAAAATCTATCTTAAGAAGAAAGGGCCCAAGCTTCGAGCTTACCTTGGGAGTGGGCCGGGCTGATCCCAGTATCGACAAGGTTGCACTCAGTCAGCAGGTCCCTAAGAGCCAGGACCTCGGAGGTGACGAGTCGGTCATACACCTCCTTATCGCTAGCATAACAAAGGACCGTCGGTTGGGAGAGCAGTCTGGGTCACTCCAAACCCAATCCACCCCCTCAATCGAGGTGAACAAAAACTTGCTCTTCCATCCCTTGATGGAAGAGGGTAGGTCCAGTTTGATAACTGTCGAGTGGGGGGCCACAAACCACCACCCATTATCGATTGAGTGGTGCCTCAGGATGAAGAGGACCCTAAATAAAGAGAAATGATGAACTATCCCGTGAAAGTGACAAAGGATGATGAAACAAACTATGGTCCTAACGGCATTAGGAGTGAGTTGGGCTGGGACCAGCTGGAAGTTATTCAAAAAAGAAAGGAAGAAAGTATGGAAAGGAAGATGAAGGCCCCAAAGGAAGAAGTCCTTATATAAGGCGAACCGGCCCGGGCCACTGGACATGACCCGCTCCTCCGGTCCTAGAGCCGAGAGCTTGATGGAGTACGGTGATGCAGAACTAAATTTGCATGCAAATATATTTTTGTATTTTTTTAGGTTAAGTTGTGAATCTAAATCCCGAAGAATAGACCAAGAACCTAAGTAGATAATTCTATGCAAGTAAGAAACAAAAGCATGCAAAGTAAAACCTAAAAGCAATAAGAAAGAGGACCGCCCAGGCTGAGAAGTCTCAGTTGGGCTAGTTTATCTCCGATAAGGCTACTAGAAGGTAGAGGGGGTGTACCTGACAATGGTTGATGTGCTCAATGCAAATCGTAGATGAAGGGATCGCTCTTGCTCCCAGATGTAGCCTGGAAAATCAAGCCGGAGACCCGCAGATTCTCGGCTTTCAACCTGATGATTTGATCGCTGCCTGGCTGGAGTTGTTGGATTCGTAGGAGTCGAGGGACCAGCAAATAGCCGTTCTAGGGTTAGAAAACAAAGCAAAGATGGAAGATTAATTAAGAAACAGCAAGGGGAAGAAGGGGATTGATGTGGGTGGCTAGGGCTTGGAGAGGTGGATGGAGACTGGAGACAGGGCACAGAACACCAGGAAGAACAAGAGGGATTCACATATAATTCCATTAGCACACAGCAGGTAGCACACAGTAATGAGAGAAATCAGTTGTATTCATTCAAAAAGGTTGTTTCATACAAGAGAATAGAGTCTCTTAAACAGACTCTTAAACTTGGCCCCCAAGTAAGGTTACAATAGACTTTTTCTAGGTATTCAAATCCCACCCAAATCCTAGCTAGAATACATGGTAGGACTAGGATTTAAAATCCCTCAAATCACTCTCCCCTCTCTTGCCTTGGTCGGCCAAGGGAGGTGACCCTAGTGGCCGACTAAGGGGTGGTGACCATAGGGTGGATGGCATCCTAGCTCCCCTCCAGGGCCTTGGCTAGCCCAATCTGCTTCAGGGTGCGGTTCAGGGCTTCAGGGCTTTCGACTTGACTCTAGGGCTTATAATTTTTTCTACTAAGCCTTCCATGATCTTCATAACTTGAGGCTAGGTTATCTTTACTTGTACTGGCTCGGTCTTCACTTGTACTTGGGTTGACATGTCTTCACTTGTACTTGGACTGACATGTACAAGACTTAGGAAGAAGACTAGCTCAACATGAGCTGACTCGTACAGGACTCAAATAATAAAAGACAACTCAAATAGGCTAAGCCTTTATTAAAAATGGACTCAAATGCTACTAAGTAATCCATAGAGGGTTGAGAAGCCTCTGTCTTATTCTGGTGCCTCTGGTGTCCACATCAATTCTCCCGGGATGGAAGGAACTCGACCCTGTTGAGTGAGGATCACACTGGCTCACATATCTCTCAAGAATGTCTGGGTTGAGGCACTGCAAGTCCTCTCAAAAAATCCATGAATCATCCGACTCTGGTCGGCCTTGCCATCGGACCAGGTAGTATTGATAGCCGCGGCCCCGGGTCGTGATGGCTCGATCATCCAGGATAAGCTCGATCCATTCTCCTCTCTTAGGTCAATTTATTGGTGGATACTCTGGGCTAGGGTCACTCACAATGAAAGGAATGGGTCCAAAGGCCTTACTAGGTATCGCTGCCAGTTCTCTATACTCAACCAGGTCTGCGATATTGAAGTTAGAACTGATACCCAAATCCAGAGGCAAATCTAACTCATAGGCATTTGGTCCAACCCTCTCTATCACTTTAAAAGGTACGGCTCCGTAAGCATGAAGCTTCTTAACTGTCCTGGGTAGGAACCGCTCAGGCCTAAACCTAATCATGACAGAATCCACTACATTGACTCCATTGGCCCTTATTTAGGAATTAGCTAGTTTGTTAGATGTTTCATTACTTAAATTACTCTTATGGCTAATATCCTGATGCATATGCTGTGTGGTGCTCAGTAAAAGTGTGGACATGTTGGGCACATGCAGACTCCTAACAAGTAATGTAAAGGTCTCATACTAACACCTAATGGACTCGACTTTGTATGCCTATCGAAAGAGATTTATTAGGTCTTAACTACAACTCGGGCATGGGGCATGAGTCATGTTTGATGGATGACATGCAGAAGAAAATTTGCTAGGAACTCCTAATAGATGCCAGAGGGTCTTCCAAAAGTAGGTAGCAAATGGGATGGGCTCTAAGGATTCATGTAACTTGGTAATCCCAATAAAATGGAACCTAATGGTTCTAGACACATGAGACGACTCAAGGAAGGGTAGGAAATAGGAAGGAGATTCAGGAACTGGTTCTGGACTATAGAGACTGACCTTAATGTATGAGCATTGGTTATTTCTTTAGGAAAGAAAAGGTCCATGCTATGGAAGGATGGGTCAAAAATTTCTGGAAAGAGGTCCTCAATGGGAACTATGGAAGGGGGCTCATCCTGGGGGTACTAATTCAAAGAGATCAGGTCCTTAATAAATTCTTCTGGTTCTTGTATTTTAGGATTGGACTCTATAATTTGGCACTTCTCCACGGTTTCCTTAGGTAAGGTTTTACCAGCAATATCTAAGTTCTCCTCCTCTAATTGTTCTTCCACTACAGGTTCCTCTACCAGACTTAACTCATAGGTGGCCTCTTTAGAATTCTCAGTGGGCTCAGGAGTTTCTTTCTCTAAATTTTCAAGGGGTTCATCCTCTTCAAAGTCTTCTCCTTCGTATTCGTCTACTAAAATAGGATCAACCTCATACACTTCTATCTCAGGCTCATTAATGGGTTCTGGGATCTTTTCCTTGCAAACTAATGGGATAGGAGTAGTAGGCTGGTCTAAAGGAAGTCGGCTAGGTTTGGACTTAGGTTGAAGAGAATTAAATTTGTTGGACTTAGATTGACTGATCGTGAGTTCCCTCTGATATAACTCGAATACCCTTGCTAGGTGATAGGCTTCCTCCAAGTCATCAATTTGCCAATGAAATAGCTCCCACTGGATATCCCTATGCAGGCCATCTCGAAATCTAGCCATGATCTTATACTCAGGTTCAACTGTGTTACATCTTCTAATAAACTCATTAAATTGATCAATATACTCAGACACAGTTTTATTACCCTGCCTTAATTCGTACCACTGGTCTAAAATTTTGTATTCATAAAATTCACCTAGGTACTTCTCTCTTAATTTACTTCTCATGGCTTTCCAGGTATGTATTTCATCTACTCGATAACATTCATCCTCAATAACTGCCCAAAGCATCATAGCATATCGGGTTACCCTATCTATGGCCAATCTAAATTTTTCCAACTCTGACATCTTAGTGTGCTCAAAATACTGATCCATTCTCTCCTCCCAATCAATATACAACTCTTGGCTTCCACCAAAAGTGGATGCATAAGGTTGGGTGTTCCTAATGGGTCTTTCCTCTTAATCAATCAAGTATGGGTATGGACATCTAGGATTAGACTCAGGGGCAAGATCATGATAATAGGCTCTTGGATCAAGGGAGTTGGGCCTAGAAGATCTATGTTTAGTATGGCCCATACGGGCTTCTAACCTAAGCTTCAAGATTATCCATGGATTCAGCCAAAAGTGGAGATGGTGGGTGATATAATGCTCCTGATCTAGTGCTCATGCAAGAGTCAACACTGACTCGACTATAGCTACCTTGACCTAGAGCCCAATCAGAATGGGTTGACTCAACTTACACACAACTCAAGTCCTAGTCCTTCAACTGGCCAGGTAAGAGGTGGGATGGTAGGAAGCCCCCTACTCTCGCAGGGACCCAATTAAGGAACCACCGATCTGCTTAGGTCGTTTGACATCGTACCTCTAGCCTTGATACTAGAATCTAGTAATAGAAGATGAATTGGGTGCACTAGTCATCCCACAATGATCAAACCCGACCGATTGGTGTCCCTAGACCACTAGGGCAAATTAAGTCTAGTTGATTTTAGATTAGGCTTGGGATCGAATGCAAGGGATGTGATTTTGGGCTAAGGAGTGGTTATCAACTCCTCCCCTTATCTGACATATAGAAAGCGCCCTTAAAGTATTTTATGCAATGATGGCAGGTAGATGAAAATGCAAATTAGGGTTTAGCTATTTTTGGAGTTTTTTTTTTGAGTATATGTAATTTTTATTTTTGAGATTTTCTTAAATAGAACGATAACTTGCAGATTATGACCTAATATGCAGGGAACATCCTAAAATTAAAGATATGAAAAAATTATACTAAAAGAATCCTAAACTTTCCGAAATTAGCTTTGCTACCAAAATAGAGCAGAACTGTTCTCATACAGTTTTTCGATTGGGAGAAAATTTAAAGATTGAAATAATTCTTAAGAAAGTTTTGTAAATTAATTTCAATTATAAGGAATTTAGAAAAATAAATTTTAGATTTTTCTGAGTTCCATGTAGGTAGAAATAATTAAAAAAATAGGTAATGTACTGAGAAGGCCAAGAATGCAAAAACCCTAATGGAACTCTTTGTGTTCTTCTTCAGGGGTCAATTCACAGCAGCACCCCTACTGCCATAGGAGATCCTGTAGATTAGGAAGAGAGGGTCTTGCAGCCTTACTAGTCTCCTATGACCGGATGGCCATGGTGAAGAACCCGATCCGAATATCCAAAGAGAACTGAGCCCAAAATAGGCTCTGATACCAAATGATGCAGAACTATATATGCATGCAGATTATTTTTATGTTTTTATATATTAATTTAAATGTTTGAATCCCAAAGATCATACTAAGAACCTAAGTAGAGAATTCTATGAAAGTAAGAAATAACAACATGCAAAGTATAACCTAAAAGCAATAAGAAAGAGGACCGCCGAGGCTGAGAAGTCTTAGTTAGGCTAGTTCATCTCCAATAAGGCTACTAGCAGGCAGAGGGGGTGTACCTAACAATGGTTGATGCGCCCGATATAGATCATAGATGAAGGGATCGCTCTCGCTCCCGGATGCGGCCTGGAAAATCAAGCCAGAGACCTGCGGATTCTCGGCTTTCAACCCAGTGATCTGATCACTGCCCGGCTGGAGTCGTTGGATTCGTAGGAGTCGAGGGACCTACAAATAGCCATTCTAAGGTTAGAAAATAAAGCAAAGATGGAGGATTAATTAAGAAACAGCAAGGGGAAGAAGGGGATTGATGTGGGCAGCTAGGGCTTGGAGAGGCGGATGGAGACTGGAGACAGGGCATAGAACACCAGGAAGAAGAAGAGGGATTCACATAGAATTCCCTTAGCACACAGCAGGTAGCATACAGTAATGAGAGAAATCAATTGTATTCATTCAAAAAGGTTGCTTCATACAAGAGAATAGAGTCTCTTAAACAGACTCTTAAACTTGGCCCCCAAGTAAGGTTACAATAGACTTTTTCTAGGTATTTGAATCCCACCCAAATCCTTGCTAGAATACATGGTAGGACTAGGATTTAAAATCCCTCAAATCACTCTCCCCTCTCTTGCCTTGGTCGGCCAAGGGAGGTGACCCTAGTGGCCGACCAAGGGGTGGTGACCATAGGGTGGATGGCGTCCTAGCTCCCCTCCTGGGCCTTGGCTAGCCCAATCTGCTTCAGGCTGCAGTTCAGGGCTTCAGGGCTTTCGACTTGACTCTAGGGCTTCTAATTTTTTCTACTAAGCCTTCCATGATCTTCATAACTTCAGGCTAGGATATCTTTACTTGTATTTGTTCGGTCATCACTTGTACTTGGGTTGACATGTCTTCACTTGTACTTGGACTGACATGTACAAGACTTAGGAAGAAGACTAGCTCAACATGAGCTGACTGGTGCAAGACTCAAATAATAAAAGACAACTCAAATAGGCTAAGCCTTTATTACAAATGGACTCAAATGCTACTAAGTAATCCACAGAGGGTTGAGAAGCCACTATCTTATTCTGGTGCCTCTGGTGTCCACACCAATTTTTCCGGGGTGGGAGGAACTCGACCCTGTCGAGTGAGGATCATACTGGCTCACATATCTCTCAAGAATGTCTGGGTCGAGGCACTGCAAGTCCTCTCAAGAAATCCATGAATCGTTTGACTTTGGTCGGCCTTGCCATCGGACCAGGTAGCATTGATAGCCGTGGCCCCCGATCGTGATGGCTTGAACATCCAGGATAAGCTCGATCTATTCTCCTTTCTCAGGTCAATTTATTGGTGGACACTCTGGGCTAGGGTCACTCACAATGGAAGGAATAGGTCCAAAGGCCTCACTGGGTATCGCTGCCAGTTCCCTATACTCAACCAGGTCTGCAATATTGAAGTTAGAACTGATACCCAAATCCAGAGGCAAATCTAACTCATAGGTATTTGGTCCAACCCTCTCTATCACTTTAAAAGGTACGGCTCCGTAAGCATGAAGCTTCTTAACTGTCCTGGGTAGGAACCGCTCAGGCCTAAACCTAATCATGACAGAATCCACTACATTGACTCCATTGGCCCTTATTTAGGAATTAGCTAGTTTGTTAGATGTTTCATTACTTAAATTACTCTTATGGCTAATATCCTGATGCATATGCTATGTGGTGCTCAGTAAAAGTGTGGACATGTTGGGCACATGCAGACTCCTAACAAGTAATGTAAAGGTCTCATACTAACACCTAATGGACTCGACTTTGTATGCCTATCGAAAGAGATTTATTAGGTCTTAACTACAACTCGGGCATGGGGCATGAGTCATGTTTGATGGATGACATGCAGAAGAAAATTTGCTAGGAACTCCTAATAGATGCCAGAGGGTCTTCCAAAAGTAGGTGGCAAATGGGATGGGCTCTAAGGATTCATGTAACTTGGTAATCCCAATAAAATGGAACCTAATGGTTCTAGACACATGAGACGACTCAAGGAAGGGTAGGAAATAGGAAGGAGATTCAGGAACTGGTTCTGGACTATAGAGACTGACCTTAATGTATGAGCATTGGTTATTTCTTTAGGAAAGAAAAGGTCCATGCTATGGAAGGATGGGTCAAAAATTTCTGGAAAGAGGTCCTCAATGGGAACTATGGGAGGGGGCTCATCCTGGGGGTACTAATTCAAAGAGATCAGGTCCTTAATAAATTCTTCTGGTTCTTGTATTTTAGGATTGGACTCTATAATTTGGCACTTCTCCACGGTTTCCTTAGGTAAGGTTTTACCAGCAATATCTAAGTTCTCCTCCTCTAATTGTTCTTCCACTACAGGTTCCTCTACCAGACTTAACTCATAGGTGGCCTCTTTAGAATTCTCAGTGGGCTCAGGAGTTTCTTTCTCTAAATTTTCAAGGGGTTCATCCTCTTCAAAGTCTTCTCCTTCGTATTCGTCTACTAAAATAGGATCAACCTCATACACTTCTATCTCAGGCTCATTAATGGGTTCTGGGATCTTTTCCTTGCAAACTAATGGGATAGGAGTAGTAGGCTGGTCTAAAGGAAGTCGGCTAGGTTTGGACTTAGGTTGAAGAGAATTAAATTTGTTGGACTTAGATTGACTGATCGTGAGTTCCCTCTGATATAACTCGAATACCCTTGCTAGGTGATAGGCTTCCTCCAAGTCATCAATTTGCCAATGAAATAGCTCCCACTGGATATCCCTATGCAGGCCATCTCGAAATCTAGCCATGATCTTATACTCAGGTTCAACTGTGTTACATCTTCTAATAAACTCATTAAATTGATCAATATACTCAGACACAGTTTTATTACCCTGCCTTAATTCGTACCACTGGTCTAAAATTTTGTATTCATAAAATTCACCTAGGTACTTCTCTCTTAATTTACTTCTCATGGCTTTCCAGGTATGTATTTCATCTACTCGATAACATTCATCCTCAATAACTGCCCAAAGCATCATAGCATATCGGGTTACCCTATCTATGGCCAATCTAAATTTTTCCAACTCTGACATCTTAGTGTGCTCAAAATACTGATCCATTCTCTCCTCCCAATCAATATACAACTCTTGGCTTCCACCAAAAGTGGATGCATAAGGTTGGGTGTTCCTAATGGGTCTTTCCTCTTAATCAATCAAGTATGGGTATGGACATCTAGGATTAGACTCAGGGGCAAGATCATGATAATAGGCTCTTGGATCAAGGGAGTTGGGCCTAGAAGATCTATGTTTAGTATGGCCCATACGGGCTTCTAACCTAAGCTTCAAGATTATCCATGGATTCAGCCAAAAGTGGAGATGGTGGGTGATATAATGCTCCTGATCTAGTGCTCATGCAAGAGTCAACACTGACTCGACTATAGCTACCTTGACCTAGAGCCCAATCAGAATGGGTTGACTTAACTTACACACAACTCAAGTCCTAGTCCTTCAACTGGCCAGGTAAGAGGTGGGATGGTAGGAAGCCCCCTACTCTCGCAGGGACCCAATTAAGGAACCACCGATCTGCTTAGGTCGTTTGACATTGTACCTCTAGCCTTGATACTAGAATCTAGTAATAGAAGATGAATTGGGTGCACTAGTCATCCCACAATGATCAAACCCGACCGATTGGTGTCCCTAGACCACTAGGGCAAATTAAGTCTAGTTGATTTTAGATTAGGCTTGGGATCGAATGCAAGGGATGTGATTTTGGGCTAAGGAGTGGTTATCAACTCCTCCCCTTATCTGACATATAGAAAGCGCCCTTAAAGTATTTTATGCAATGATGGCAGGTAGATGAAAATGCAAATTAGGGTTTAGCTATTTTTGGAGTTTTTTTTTTTGAGTATATGTAATTTTTATTTTTGAGATTTTCTTAAATAGAACGATAACTTGCAGATTATGACCTAATATGCAGGGAACATCCTAAAATTAAAGATATGAAAAAATTATACTAAAAGAATCCTAAACTTTCCGAAATTAGCTTTGCTACCAAAATAGAGCAGAACTGTTCTCATACAGTTTTTCGATTGGGAGAAAATTTAAAGATTGAAATAATTCTTAAGAAAGTTTTGTAAATTAATTTCAATTATAAGGAATTTAGAAAAATAAATTTTAGATTTTTCTGAGTTCCATGTAGGTAGAAATAATTAAAAAAATAGGTAATGTACTGAGAAGGCCAAGAATGCAAAAACCCTAATGGAACTCTTTGTGTTCTTCTTCAGGGGTCAATTCACAGCAGCACCCCTACTGCCATAGGAGATCCTGTAGATTAGGAAGAGAGGGTCTTGCAGCCTTACTAGTCTCCTATGACCGGATGGCCATGGTGAAGAACCCGATCCGAATATCCAAAGAGAACTGAGCCCAAAATAGGCTCTGATACCAAATGATGCAGAACTATATATGCATGCAGATTATTTTTATGTTTTTATATATTAATTTAAATGTTTGAATCCCAAAGATCATACTAAGAACCTAAGTAGAGAATTCTATGAAAGTAAGAAATAACAACATGCAAAGTATAACCTAAAAGCAATAAGAAAGAGGACCGCCGAGGCTGAGAAGTCTCAGTTAGGCTAGTTCATCTCCAATAAGGCTACTAGCAGGCAGAGGGGGTGTACCTAACAATGGTTGATGCGCCCGATATAGATCATAGATGAAGGGATCGCTCTCGCTCCCGGATGCGGCCTGGAAAATCAAGCCAGAGACCCGCGGATTCTCGGCTTTCAACCCAGTGATCTGATCACTGCCCGGCTGGAGTCGTTGGATTCGTAGGAGTCGAGGGACCTACAAATAGCCATTCTAAGGTTAGAAAATAAAGCAAAGATGGAGGATTAATTAAGAAACAGCAAGGGGAAGAAGGGGATTGATGTGGGCAGCTAGGGCTTGGAGAGGCGGATGGAGACTGGAGACAGGGCATAGAACACCAGGAAGAAGAAGAGGGATTCACATAGAATTCCCTTAGCACACAGCAGGTAGCATACAGTAATGAGAGAAATCAATTGTATTCATTCAAAAAGGTTGCTTCATACAAGAGAATAGAGTCTCTTAAACAGACTCTTAAACTTGGCCCCCAAGTAAGGTTACAATAGACTTTTTCTAGGTATTTGAATCCCACCCAAATCCTTGCTAGAATACATGGTAGGACTAGGATTTAAAATCCCTCAAATCACTCTCCCCTCTCTTGCCTTGGTCGGCCAAGGGAGGTGACCCTAGTGGCCGACCAAGGGGTGGTGACCATAGGGTGGATGGCGTCCTAGCTCCCCTCCTGGGCCTTGGCTAGCCCAATCTGCTTCAGGCTGCAGTTCAGGGCTTCAGGGCTTTCGACTTGACTCTAGGGCTTCTAATTTTTTCTACTAAGCCTTCCATGATCTTCATAACTTCAGGCCGGGTTGATCTTTACTTGTACTAGCTCAGTCTTTACTTGTACTTGGGCTGACATGTCTTCACTTGTACTTGGACTGACATGTACAGGACTTAGGAAGAAGACTAGCTCAACTGAGCTGACTAGTACAGAACTCAAATAATAAAAGACAACTCAAATAGGCTAAGCCTTTATTACAAATGGACTCAAATGCTACTAAGTAATCCATAGAGGGTTGAGAAGCCTCTGTCTTATTCTGGTGCCTTTGGTGTCCACACCGTACGGGATCCTATATATGCTCTGGAGTTGGAGGATGTCCTCCTGAGTCACTATCAAAGTGATGCCAAAAGGACCGACCGACTCCCGGATAGGAGGAGAAGGTGGAGCAGGAGTCGCACAGGGGCCTATGACTATCCCCATTCGATGGGAACCCCTGTAGATTGCTAATGGAGCTACCTCCTCCTCGCTATCCAAGGAAGGAGGTCTCGACCGGGATGGCCTTGCCTCACTGGAATGATCCAGATGGCGGTGCCCTCTACTGGAGGAACTCATAGAGAAGAAGGGGAGGATGAAAACAAAGGAAAAGAACCTAAAGAAGAAAGGGGAGAACTAACCTGCAAGGAACTTCAGAGGAGGAAGAACTCAGCAAAAAAAAACTTCGCCCTCCTCACTCAAAAAAGTTCTTAAATAAAAGCCAAAAAGGTAAACTCCTTTCAAAGGACCCTATGGATGCCTCGTTGCATCATACCAATCGAAGATGTGCACCCTTTCTCTCTCAAAATTCGCTCAAGGCGATGCTTCGATTAAGAGAAAATCGCTTCAAGCTTGGTGCAACAATTATGTCTCTCCTAACCGGACTGACATGGTATCCCCTCATTGGTATGAAAGCACAACCTTCAGGATGCCAGCACTCAAGGCATTAATAGCATAGAATGAGCATCCTTCCATGTCAGCATCATTATTACTCCCTTTGCCCCGAGCACCATGACATACTCTGGGCTCGAGAATGGGGGCACCTGATGTGGCACGATCGCTGATATGGAATCTATATTGGACTAGGTTGGCAGCCATGCTAGCAAGGGGTGCCACCTGGATACGGTGGCCAGATGAAGCTCTGAGGTCAAGGCCTCGACCAAGGTCATCTCCCATCCAAGGTCGAGCTCCTAGCCGAGGTCGTGCTCTCGCCCTCCGAGGTTGATCCCTCGGTAGAGGTCAGCTCCCATCCATGTTTGAACCCTCAGTCGAGGTCAGCTCCCATCTGAGGCTGAGATCCTAATCAAGGTCATGCTCCCACCTTCCAAGGTCGAGGTCAGCTCCCATTCGAGGTCGAGCTCCCGGTTAAGGTCATGCTCCTACCTTCCGAGGTTGAGCCTGATGCGAGATGCTAGATGGAATTTTCAACTTAAGAACTTAGCAAACTAAATTGAGCAATGACTCATCACATTCAGAAGATTCATGTATAAGAAGGATCAACAAATTTAATGAAAGCGACTACTAGATAAAAGTTATATTACCCGTGATGTAGTTTCAATTCAATCAAAAGTAGAAAGGACATAATGGTTGAGAAACCATTCTAACTAGGATATGTACCTTCAAATAATCAGACCAAAGAGTATAGGAAGGATTTGTAGGGTTCCGGTGCAACGCAGCGGAAAGGTAATTTCAAAAACTGAAATTAATATGCACAAAAACCCTAAAACAGGAACTCCTTAATAAGACTAGAATGTATGAAGACAAACATTTCTATGCAAATTGAATTAGAATACCAACCTGTAATCACTAATTCCAATTTATGAAGACTTAAAACTTGAAGCTCAACAGGCTATTTGAATTCACCAGGCATCCAAGTGTCCACCCTCCGATGGTGATCCAAACAGAGTAATGATCAAGAACACTATCTTCTTGTCCAATGGTTCCTCCTATTGAGTTCTTCCTCCTAGAACTCAATTCTCCGGATTATGGCTGGAATTCTTCTACACAAGAGGTTGCCTTCCTTTCTTTTATCTCTTCTCCTCCTTCCACTAAGACCTTGACCCTCTAAGACACTCTTGTCTTGAAGATAAGACTTTGTCCTAAGGGGATTTAGGCTTGTCTTAAATTGGAGGAGAAATTAAGACAAGAATGTCTTAATGTAAGAAAGAAAGAACAAAATCAGAACTCCTTTCCTTTATCGTCAGAGACTTTCGCTCTTGTTCTTGTTCAGTAGTAGAGTTTCGACAGAGGTGTACTCTGTAAAGGAAACAGTGTAAGAACAAGAAAATAGAGAAAGAGTCTTTAGGAGAGGAAGAAGAAAAATAAATTACCGAATTCTGATTTTCCTGACCCCTTAAATAGATCTCAGAGAGGCGCCCACACAACTCTTCGTGAAAAACTTCTCACGCCCTTTCTCATTTTCTCACGCCCCATCCTTCCTTCTCACGGCCTTCCGGATAAATCCCACGGCTTTTCTTAAATGAAAAATCATGATGTTTTTAAAAGAAAGGAGTCGCGACTTTTAATCTCTGAAGAGATGTTATTTCGTGCAACCGGGAAGCAACGAATGCTTTCTGCCTTTCTCAAAAAACATCAACCCTTGGATTCCAATCCAAGGGGGGACAATTGAGGCGCTAAAAGAGAGAAGGAAAAGCCGCCCCATATAAAATACCGGAACTTTTTACGGAGCGCACCAAGAGTCCATGCGCCATGGACTCTTCCAAATGGCGTGCCAAGAGTCCATTAGCGCATGGACTCTTGGCATTTTTGGCGTGAAAATGCTAACGGGCAGGTGGGGGGCTAGCCTAGATACATGGTTAGCCAATAGGGTCATCCATAATCCCTATAACCTCAATTAGGGTCTAATTAGATCCAATTAGAACCCAAATTGAACCAATCCGGAACCCTAATTCGAATCTAATTCGAATAGAAGCTAGGATTTGCAACACCTGCTAGAGTGTCATCATGCAAAGATGATTTAATTACAAATTTAAACCCTTGATCAATTCTCTTAAGTGTGTGACCCATTGGGTTCCACATCTAGCCAGCAGTGGGTTCGAATACAAGTTGACCTAATTTGATTAGAACTCTTTCTAATCGATTTAGGTCAAATCGGGCTTACCCGATTTTGATCAATTAGGACTCTTCCTAATAAATAATCATTAAATTTGATCAACCCACAAGACAAAATTGACGTCTAGCAACGTGTCATGTCTACCCGGAAGATATGGAAATTCTGGTGAAATACCAAAACTACCCTTCAGTAGAAAGTTACCATACAATTAAATCCTTCGATCAGCCTGCACCCAAAATATAATTATGGATATGGATATATGTCAAATCCAATATTATATCTGTTTCTAGCTCAATCTTATATTGATGATCCAATTATCTTGATATTAGAAACCATCTCTAATATCTTTACTTTGATCAAAGATTCCTTGAATCATCATCCGATTGATAACTAGCTAGATGCAATCTTCTCTTACTAAGAGTGATCGATTCCTTGTTGACCTACTCATTACCTTCATATCCAATTCACCATTCCCAGTATCAATCCTGTGCATGTCTCAGTGTCATGATTAGGATTGAACCAAAGCATGGGTTCATGTGCATAAGGTACTTATGGCAGTCTCAGGTCAAAGGATTACTTGTACCATTCCCACTATGAGAACCTTCTATTGACATGTAGCTAAGACTCCATTAGATGTTCTCAAGTTGGATCATATCAGTGAACTCATTCTCTAATGAGCACCCACATCCTAGTATTAGTGTCATACACAAGTGACTGTGAGAGCAGTCATCCTCTCCAGTATACATGGGATGTGCTAGTCTTACCGGAAAAACCCTGATCCCCTACTCAGGGTTCCTTTGACTAGGAATATTTTAGATTAAGGTTTTAAGACTTTAGATCTCACTGGTATGATCTCATCATAACCTTAAAATCATAGCCCTAATCTATGGGGTTCATCATATAATAATAAACATAGCGTATGATGAAAATAATGCTTTTATTAGAATATTATCAAATACAATGGTTTGGGAAATACAACATAGATTGGCTTGTAGGGCATATCCCTTTCAGGATTCACTTACCAACAATAAGCTCTCATACTTTTGGTAGTAGTTTAATTTCAACACTCCAAGGATTGACGGTTGGACTTGAAGACTATCACTCCTTGGATGGATGACTCCTAACATAGATGGTTCCGAAGCAAAGTAAACCTTATTTTCAGCTAGAGATCATGGAGGATCTTGCAATGGAAAACATTAGGTCGTGGGAGGATTGAAAGGAAAAAGGAGTTGAGAAGAACTGAAATGAGGGGAAGCAAGATAGTGGTTGGCGTCTCCTTGGATGAATGGTTGGCATCTTAGATGGATGAAGGGTTAGCATCTTGGGTGGATGAAGGGTTGGCATCTTGGATGGATTGTTGGGCCTCACACCCTCTCCCTCACGGAGTGACAAATGCAACAAGCAAATGGAAGAAGAAAAGGAGCTTTCATTTATTCATCATAATGGTTTGATTACAAGAGGGTTAGGGGTATTTATAGGCTTTCCTAGCCCTTTCAAATTTAAATTACAAGCTTAAAGAGTGAAGTGAAGAGTAGAGGGATAAGTGGGATTTATGCATGAAGAGTGGAGATATAAAAGGAAAGTTCCAACATAAATTTAAATCTGAATTTGGGCACCCAAATGGAATGATGTGGCATAGGAGGTGAGGTGCCATCCTATCTTGGCATGGAGAAGGCGAAGTGTCTTCCATCTTGTCATGGTGATGTGGCATTCCAACTTGGCATGGTGGTTGAAGTGGTTTGCTCTATCCAATCTCTAAGCTTTATGATCTTGATCTTGCTTAATTTTGAACCCAACTTGAACCCAACTTGTCTAATTGAACTCAACTTAACCAAATTGAACCTAACTTAAGTAAATTACAGTACTATATTAAAATTAAAGTTGACTGGACTCTAATTACAGGACTCTTGGACTCATGCTAAAATTAAAGGGCTCATGGAATCATGCTGAAAGTAACACAAAGTTGAAACCAAAATTAGAGTTTGGTGTATTCACTTGCAATCCATAAGAAGCTTAAGTTGATCTGGTTTGCTTGAAGTCTCTTACGAACTCTGGTGCCCGCACCAATTCTCTCGGGATGGGAAGGACTCGACCCTATCGAGTATGGATCAACTTGACTTTGGTAGTGTTCTAGTAAGTCTGGGTTGATCCTTTACAAATCCTCTCAAGTGATCCATGAGTCTTCAGATTCTGGTAGACCTTGCCAACGAACCAAATAGTATTGATAGTCTTTGTTCTGGGTAGTGATAGTCTTATCATCTAGAATTCGCTCAATCCTATCTTGCCATTCTAGTATATGGCTGGTGGACACTCAGGGATAGGTTCACTCTCAAAAAATGGGATTAGGTCCAAAAGGCTCACTAGGTATTTTCTTATACTCTACTAGGTCCGAGATATTGAAAGTTGAATTGATACGTAAGTCAGATGGTAACTCAAGCATATAGGTATTAGGTCCAATTTTTTTTATTATTTTGAAAGGACCTGCACCGCGGGCATGTAACTTTTTCATGGTTCTGGGTGGGAACCGTTCAGGTCTAAGCCTAATCATCACATAGTCTCCTTCATAAAATTCTTTAACTCTCTTACGAGAATTAGCCATATGCTTATAAGTTTCATTGCATAAATTAATTTTTTTATTAATCTCTTTGTGCAATTCTCTAACATGCTATGCATATGACTCTGTAGACTCAGAAACTCATGCATGCATGGATAAAGGAACAAGGTCTATGGACTTTCTTGGTTTGTATCCATGGACAATCTCAAATGGACTTTTTCTGATGGACCTATTGACTGAGCTATTATAGGCAAATTCAGCACGTGATAACAAAAGTTCCCAGTTTCCAGTACTCTCACCAACTAAATATCTTAATAGATTTCTAAGACTCCTATTCACAACTTCTGTTTGGCCATCAGTTTATGGGTGGTAAGTGGTGGAAAACTTTAGTTTGGTTCCTAACATGTGCCATAGGGTTTTCCAAAAGTAACTAGTGAATCGGACATCCCTATCAGATACAATGGTTTTGGGCAAACCATGTAACCTAACCACTTCATTAAGGAATAGTTTGGCCACTTTTGAAGCTTCAAAAGTCTGAGAAAAGGGTAAGAAGTGTGCCATTTTGAAAAACCGATCAACCACTACATAGATGGAGTCGTGCTTTCACATGGTCTTTGATAATCCTAATACAAAGTCCATACTAAGGTCTTGCTATGGATAATCAGGGACAAGCAAAAGGATATATAGGCCAATGTTTTGTCTCTGCTATTTGGCAACAGCACAAGTTTGACACTAGGCTACCACTTGGGCCATGTTTCACTTGAGGCTCGGCCAAAAGAACTGGTCTTCAACTGCTAGTATTGTTTTATTCCTACCAAAATGGCGAGCTAAATCCCTTGCATGGATTTCCCAAATCAAGAATTCTCATATGGACATTCGAAGGATGCACAACTTATTTCCTTTGAAAAGGAATCCATCATGAAGGGTATAATCACTATATACACTAGATGGTCCTTGGCGAACAGTTTCATAAATCTTACTAATGTCAAGACAATTTTCATATTCATCTTTCAATCTATCAAATCCTATGACTTTAGTACTCACAGAGGTCAAGAGCATGGAACGATTCAAGACAAAGGTAAAAACTTGAATGTACTCTACCCACTTGCCATGCCTAGGGTTTAGCTTCTTTTGAAAACTAAGAAATCAGAGTGCTTTATGGTCTGAATATAGAACAAACTCCTGTGGTAATAGATAGTGTCTCCAATACTTTAAATCTTGAACTACCGCATACAATTCCTTATCATAAGTTGAATACCTCAATTTTGCTTCATTTAACTTCTCACTAAAGAAGGCTACAAGGTGGTTCTCTTGACTTAAAACTCTTACAATTCTAACTCCAGAGGCATCACAAGCAACCTCAAAAACCTTTGAAATGTCAGGTAGCCTTAAAATTGGTGCTTGGGTCATTTTCTCTTTGATCTCAAGGAAGGCTCTATCAGCATTCTTAGTCCATTCAAAAGTTTCCTTCATAATACAGTCCGTGATCGGTGCAACAATCATACTAAAACCTCAAATGAATCTCCTATAGAAAGTGGCAAGGCCGTGGAAGATATGTACATCATGTACACTTTTGGGTATAGGCCACTCAACTATGAATTTAACCTTTTCCATGTCGGCAGACACTCCTTCAGGGGTAATGACAAAACCTAGAAAAATGACTCTAAGGGTCATGAAGCTGCATTTCCTAAGGTTGGCATAGAGGCTATCCTTTCTAAGAGCTTGACATACTTGTTGGAGATGGTCCAAGTGATGTTCTTTAGTCCTACTATATATGAGGATATTGTCGAAATAGACTACAACAAATTTTTCAATGAATGGTCTCAGGACTTAGGTCATGATCCTCATAAACATACTAGGGGCATTTGAAAGGCCAAAAGGCATCACTAACCATTCGTAAAGGTCATCCTTAGTCTTAAAGGATGTTTTCCACTCATCCCTAAGTCTAATCATAACTTGGAGATAGCCACTCTTGAGGTCAATCTTAGAGAAAATAGTGGCTCTAGCCATCATGTCTAGCATGTCATCAAGGTGGGGAATAGGAAAATGATACTTGACCATTATCTTATTGATAGCATGACTATCTACATACATTCTCCAAGTTCCATCCTTCTTAGGGGTCAAAAGGGCAGGTACCGCACAAGGACTCAGGCTTTCCCTAATGAATCCCTTTTGGAGAAGGTCTTCAACTTGCCTTTGTAACTCTAAATATTCAGTGGGATTCATCCTATAATATGGAAGGTTTGGTAGGGTGGCCCCTGAGACTAAGTCTATGGTATGTTGAATGTCCCTTAATGGTGGGAGGTGATCAGGAAGATCTTCTGGAAACACATCTTGAAAATCCTTCAAAAATTCTACTATTTCCTGGGGTTGCTCCTTCTGGGGTTGATCCTGGACTTCTTTGGTGGACAATACCCAAATTGGTGAACCATCATTAATCTCTCTTTCCAAATCCTTAACATTGATCAAATCAATCCTTGTTCTTTTCCTTCAGATTGCTAAACCCCCTTTTAATGTTGTCCTTAGGTAGTGAAGAGTTTATAATGATTTTCTTTCCTAGGTGGGTGAATGAACAAGAGTTTGATCGATCGTATAAAGTAGCATCATGATCATATAACAATGGTTAGCCTAGAATGATACTGTTAATCCCCATAGGAAGAACGTCACACCAAACTTTCTCCAGATAGGATTGGAGTTGGATTGTAACTTGCATCTTAACTTAATAGGGATGGAGGTCGAATCTGTTGCCCATGTGGCTTTTCCAAGAGGGGGTGAATTGGAAATTAAAAAATTTAGGCAATAATATGCTCTTTGAAATCCCTTTTAAGATGGTAAGTACTGTGACAAAGTATTTAAATGTAGAAGCAAAATCAAATCAGAAAAGCACAAAACAAACACACAACAATTATAGTGGTTCGGAGCAACCCAGCTCCTATGTCCACTATCCAAGATTACCACTTGGGATTTCCACTATATCCCCCACCGGAATACAGTCAGATTGTTTTCACAGGCTCACAATCCAAATCTCTACACTTTGGTTTTACCGGGACCACCAAAGAAACCCAACTTGGTTTTACTAGGATCACCAAGAACCCAACTTGGTTTTGACACAGGATCACCAAGAACCTAACACTTGGTTTTAACAAAGGCTAACCAAGAACCTATTTGATTTTTTAACCGGGCTCACCAATAACCCAACAATTCAAGAATGAATTGAAAAGAAAAGCAACATAATGACAAAAATTTTTTTATCTAGTTATTGCCGATGCAGCTCGAGAGAAGACCACTTGAATACACTTCAATGCACTTTAATTGCTTCTATAGCTTCTTTACTCAGTGCTTCAAGCTTCAGATGAGAGTTGGTGAAGGCTTGAAGGCTATTTTGAATGCTCTTAGTGCTTTCTTGCATATTGAGTTGGTTGGATATTCAATAATGCATTTACTCTCTCTTCTTCCTTCTTTTAAATAGTTCAAATCTTTCAAATATATAGTCTTATACCTTTCTCAGATGATTTTGATCGTTATAAACCATTAGGATGTGATATTTGACCATTGGAATATTTTTTGAATTCAAATTCTGAGTTCTGGAACTAGCCGTTATATGCCTGTAACTACCATTCAAGTCGGCTCGGATTACTCGAGTTGGCTTAGATCCTCAGAGTTGTTCTGGTTAAGTCGACTCCCTTCAATCCAGTCAGCTTGCTTGCATAGTGTCCTGATTTCTCACTCTATAAGAGTCGGCTCACCTTGATTCTAGTCGACTCGAATTCTCAGGCCTTCAACATGTTAGTTTGGTCAAGTCGGCTAACTTCCATTCTAGTCGACTGGGTTGGCTGTTGTCCTCAGAACATATTTTCTGGACTCTGGAGGAGTCGGCTCGATCTTCTGAAGAGTCAGCTCGGATATCTGACA
Organism: Areca catechu; assembly: GCA_021397845.1. Taxonomy (NCBI): domain Eukaryota; kingdom Viridiplantae; phylum Streptophyta; class Magnoliopsida; order Arecales; family Arecaceae; genus Areca; species Areca catechu. Next base: position 78,919,329 of record CM038050.1, read on the forward strand.
ATATGATAGAGTCACCTTGGACTCCGTTTGGATCGGCTCGCCTGTTTGATTCAGGAAGTAGTACTCTGGATGAGTCGGCTCGGGTCCCTTAGAGTCGGCTCAGATCTCTGCATGCCAGAATTCTCATGTGTGCCATTTGCCAGAGTCGGCTCTCTTCTCTTTGAGTCAGCTCGGATGAATATTTCAATGATTTTTTTAGTCTATCTCCAGAATTCATCCAGCATGTCTTCAAGCTTCAAGATGTCTTCAAACTCAACATATTTCTAAGAAATTAAAAGCTTGAAACATATTTAGAAGAAACCCAATTTTATGATATTTCTTAACTTTTTTCTTTGGGTTCTTCCTTACAATATTCAATTACAACACAACTCAAAACAAGAAATGAAAATGTAGGAGTTGAAATTTGAACCATGAATTCTTCCTATAAAAACTTGTAAACTACTTGAAGAGTTGTTAGTAAAATAAATGCAAGCACCAAAGTTTGGTTATCATCAAAATCACTTATGGGGTCAACAATCTCCTACTTTTTGATGATGACAAAACATTGGGCATGAAAAATTCTTTACAGTTACATGTATAATAGTATTTGAAAGAATGTACATGTATCAGAGCTAATTATATTTGCAAATAATTATCAGAGCTCTTGTGAAGAACTTTACAGTATCAATGTTAGTGCTTTTGTGTGTATCAGAGTATTAAATTTTGTATCCTTTAGAGTATCAGAAATAGCACAAACATAAAGTATTAGAGTTCAAAATTGAAAGAATTAGAGCTAATTGTAGAGCAATCAGAGCAAAATATAGGTTTTGAGCAAAAGCCATTTGTTAAAAAAAATTTCTCCCCCTCTCTATAGGTTTTTAAAATTGTGAAACATTTAAACACAATCATTTATACTATCCCCCTTTTTCATTATTTTCATGCACTTATGAACATTCTCCCTTTTTGAATATTTTCCAATGCATGAAACCAGTCATAGATATTTTTCAAATAAGCTCAAAGTTCTCCTGTCAGCTCTCATATTCTCAAATTTTTCATGTCAGCTCAAAGTTCTCCCCCTTTTTGTCAAAAAATCAAAAAGGTATTGAAATAAAGTTTAATTTTTGAAATATAATGAAAAAGTTTTTAATATTTGTTTGAGATAATTTCACTTTCTCAATTTTATTTTGATATTCTAATTAAACTTCATCATATTAGCATTGTAAACATTGCATAAACTTAAAATAATTCAAGACAGTGCTAGTTGATACCAAAATAACTTTCATTTCATTTAAGATGATCAATACAAGTTACAAAATGTGAAAGAAAGTATAATCAATCACTGTCTATGTCTAATCTAGTGCTAGTGGAATATCCAGGTATCTTGATGCCAGGAGGCATACATGCTATAGGGTCTACATCAAGTACATCAGAAGGTGTAGGAGTAGGATGAGATCCCTAAGGCCTAAGATGTGAAGCTGGCAGTCTAGGGTGTGCAGACTGTCCAGCAAAGGGAGTGGACTGAGGCCTAGGTGTAGACTGTGGAATAGGTCCAGGTACAGAGTGGGAGCAGGTCTAGGCTATGAAGAGGAAAAAGATGCAATGATATTTGTCCTCAACTGTTCAAGTAGAATTTGAATCTGTTCCATCTCTTTACTAGTCTTCTTCACCTCAACATTTAAGGCAATCATCTCAGCTGCTTGTACATTAGCAAAGGCTTCAGCTGATCCTTTTAGTCTTCCAAATTCTACTCTCAAGATACCAATGCCTTTAGTATAGTCCTCTTCCATCCTTTTACCTTCTTCCAATGAACCCATTTTAAATCTAAGATCATTCAATTCAGTTCTAAATTCTTCAAGTGTATGATTGATAGAGTTCTTAATAGATTCAGAACCTGAAGATACCATATCAACAATAGGTTGAAGATTAGGCTATGATACACCTTTGGAGGTCTCAAGAATGTCTACTCTACTACGTAGTTCCCTTATTTCCCCTCCAAATTGGTCCAGCCTTGTCTTTACTGACTGGTGAAGTTTGCCAAACATATTAAATAGAGTGCAAGTCAAAGTGTCAGTTAGAGTGCTCAACTGCTGAGTGATAAAATCCTGCAAAACTGATGTGTCAACTGAGGGTGCGGGAGGAACAACTGTGGAGTCTGGTAATAGTGGAGACACTGGTGGATCAACATGCTCAGTCTCCTCAGTAGTGAACTCAGCTCCAACTAGCTTAGAAGTGTCAAACTCAGTAATGGGAATATCAAATATCTGCTTTGAGCTGGGAATAGTCTCTTTAGGTGCTGATAGATCTACAGTGGAGATCTCTCTAGGAAGATCTTCACTCTCGTCTTCTAAACTGCTGCTACTGCTTGAGGAAGCTGCAATTGCCCTTTCATCAGTCCTCTTTTTCTTCCATACTCCTTTAATACAAGTATAGCCCATTCTCAATAGTGACTTGGAGGTGTATGTATCAGTATGGTGCAGGGGCTTACCAACTTCTCCTTCAAGGCTTATTCTTAAGGCTTGAAATAGCAAAGTTAAGATCATTCCATAAGGAAGACAAGCTTTTACCTTTCTAACTGCCTCTTTCATTTGCATGATCATCATGAAGGGTAGATTAACTATCTCTCTTTGAATAATATTTTCCATAAGGCTCAAGTCTTTCACTGACCCTATCAAATCTCCCTATTCTTGGGAGAAATATTCTACTTATAAAATTATGTAATAACCTCATTTCCAATGACAATGTGTTGGCCATTACAGTATCGATTCCAGCAACATCTTCTTTACCAAGAACTGTTTGAAGGGTCCTTTCTCTATCCTTTAAAACTACATGCTTAATTCCATTAGCAGGCATTTCTAGTAAACTGCTCAATCTCTCTTCAGTTACTATAACTGTCTTTCCTTTCACAGTTGATTCTATATGATTGGGCTCCAATTTGAGATTTTCATAAAAAGCCCTAACAAGTGTTGGATAGGTGGTGATATTCAAGGAGCAAAAATTCATTCAACCTTGTACTTTAATCAGATTTCTGATATTCAGACCAATCTCTTCCAGAAAATTAAATAGAATTCTCCTATTGCTAGTCACAAGTCTATTTGACATAAAGTCTACCTGTCTTGAGGATGGAGCTGCGACCATTGGTTCTCTTTCTTCTTCTTCTTCTTCTTCTACTACCCGAGTCGGCTCTTCCTGCTGACTCTTTGTTCTTCTTTCTATCTCTGCAGAAGGTGCCGTCCATTTAGATCTCTTTCCCACAGCAGATTTAGGAGCCATTGCAAGAATTTGGCAAGTAGGAAGAATTTGAGGCTTAGGGAAAAGGATTTAGGAGGATTGGAGATAGTTTCAAGAAGAGTGTTAGGGTTTAGAGATAAAAAGACAAGTATAAAAAGTTAAAAAAAGTTACTCGGCTCTATTGAAAAATCGTAAATCTGATATCCGAGTCGGCTCTATTAGCCCTAAAATCATCCGAGTCAGCTCGTCCAGAGCAAACTCAAAAGAAATAGGATATCGAGTTGGCTAGGCAAACCCTAAATTGACCTAGTCGGCTCGTCCAGAGTAAGATCAGAAAAATCAGAGATTCGAGCTAGCTCGACCAGAGCAAAATTGCCTGAGTTAACTTGAACAAAAACTTTCCATAACAATTAAAATGATTCATAAATTAAAATTAATTCAATAAAATCTCAAGGAAAGTTGTTCAAAAATCTTGAATAGTTGTAGGAGGTTTTCTAGATAATTTTTTCTTAATTTTGAAGGAAATTAGGTTAGGAAAATCTAGAAAGGATCACAAAGATCTAATTCTCCTCTAAGCATTTCAAATCTATCCTGATTTAGTGGCTTAGTCAAATGTCAGCTAGTTGGTTCTCAGTTGGGATAAATTCTAGTTTAGTGTCACCATTCAAAACATGTTCTCTAATAAAATGGTGTATAATCTCTATATGCTTAGTTTTAGAATGTTGAATTGGATTTTTTGTCAAATTTATAGCACTTGTGTTATCACATTTGATAAGAGTTTTAGATTGTGTAACACCAAAATCTTCTAGTTATTATTTAATCCATAATACTTGTACACAACAATTCCCTACGGCAACATACTCTGCCTTAGCAGTAGAAAGTGCTACCGAGTTTTGTTTTTTATAGTGCCATGAGATTAAATTCAATCCTAGAAATTGGCATGTGCCGCTAGTGCTTTTTCTATCAATTCTACAACCAGCATAATCAGCATCTGAAAATCCAATTAGGTTCAATGAAGAATGTTTTGAAAACCAAAGACCTAAATTACTTGTACCTTTCAAATATTTGATAATCCTTTTAACAGCAAGCATATATGATTCTTTAGGATTAGATTGGAATCTAGCACATACACATACGCTGTACAAGATATCAGGTCTACTTGTAGTTAAGCATAATAAAGATCCGATCATACCTTTATAAAGCTTTTGGTCAATGTTGGATCCATTTTTATCTTTGTCCAATGTGCAAGATGGGCTCATGGGTGTGTTCATTTGTTTGCTTGTCTCCATACCAAACTTTTTGATTATTTCTTTGGTGTACTTGGCTTGGTTGATGAAGATTCATTCTTTTGTTTGGTTCACTTATAGTCCAAGTAGTTAAGTTCACATATTAGGCTTATTTCAAATTCTTCCTACATTAACTTAGCAAATTCTCTACAAAGAGTTTCATTAGTTGCACCAAATATAATATCATCAACATAAATTTGTACAACTAATATATCATTATTTTTTTTTTGATGAAAAGAGTTTTATCAACATTTTCTCTTGAAAAATTATTTTCAATCAAGAAAGTGCTAAGTCTATCATACTAGGCTCTAGGTGCTTGTGTCAAACCATATAAAGCTTTATTCAATTTAAATACATGGTTTGGGAAAACATGATCTTCAAAATCCAGTGGTTGTTCTACAAAAACTTGTTAAAAAATGAGACCATTTAAAAATGCACTTTTCACATCCATTTGAAAAAGATTAAAATTCATGTAGCAAACAAATACAAGAAGTAATCTAATGGCTTCTAGTCTTGCTACAAGTGCATATGTTTCATCAAAATCAATGCCCTCTTCTTGGTTATATCCCTTAGCCACTAATCTAGCTTTGTTTCTTATAATATTTCCTTGTTCATCTAACTTGTTTCTATAGACCCATTTGGTTCCTATGATTAGATAGTCTGAAGGTTTGTCAACTAATGTACATACCTTATTTCTTTCAAACTGATTTAGTTCTTCATACATGGCCATCATCCAGTTTAGGTCATTTTCAGCTTCTTCTAAGGTATGAGATTCTATTTGTGATATAAAGGCTAGGTAATCATATGCATCTCTATGTGATGACCTAGTCCTAATACCTTGTGAAGGATCACCAATGATTAATTCTCTTAGATGAGAAGTTATGTACCTCCATTCTCTTGGTAGATCAGTGTGATCCTTACTTACCGTTTCTTCTTCTTCTTTAATTGGTCTTTCTTGTATGCTCATGTCTTCTATTTCTTTTTGAATTAAACTTGCATCATTGTCTATGCACTTTTCTTTCTTAGAAGGTGAAGGGTTAGTTTCATCAAAAATGACATGCATGGACTCTTCTACAGTAAGAGTTCTTTTATTAAATACTCTATATGTTTTGCTATATAATGAATAATCAAGGAAAATTGCTTCATCAGATTTAGCATCAAATTTTCCTAGATTATCTTTACCATTATTAAGCATAAAGCATTTACATCCAAAAATATTAAAATAATTAATATTGGGTTTCCTTTCATTCCAAAGCTCATAGGAGATTTTCTTCAAAATAAGACAAATCAGAATGCGGTTTAAAATATAACAAGCAGTATTCACCACTTCTGCCCAAAAGTATCTTGAAAGATTGCCTTCACATAACATTGTTCAGGCTATCTCTTCCAAAGTCCTATTTTTTCTCTCTATAACACCATTTTGTTATGGTGTTCTAGGAACGGAGAAGTTATAATCAATGCCATTTTTAGTGCAATAATCATTGAAAAACTGATTTTCAAAATCGGTACCATGATCACTTCTAATAAAAATTATTGAAAGATTTTCCTGATTTAAAACCTTTTTATGGAATTTTCAAAATACTTTAAAGGTTTCATCTTTATGAGCAATAAACAAAATCCAAGTAAGTCTAGAGAAATCATCTACAATCACAAGGACATATTTCATACCTCCTAGGCTTGCGATCCAAGTTGGTCCAAATAAGTCCATGTAAAGTAGCTCAAGAGGTCTAGTAGTTGAAATCATATTTTTGGATTTAAAACTCCTCCTAGTTTGTTTATCCATTTGGCATGCATCATAAACATGATCAAACTTAGGCATGCCTCTAACTAGATTTTTGGAAATTAACTTGGAAATTGTATGCATGCGAGCATGACCTAATCGTCTATGCCAAAGTAAGCAAGACTCCTTGATCTTAGCATTCATTGCAACTATACTGGAACTACTTGTCATGGCAAGATCATTAAGGTCTACCACATAAATATTTCCAAGTCTATGTCCAATGAACTTACTGCTATATCAAGAGAGTTTGTTACAATACACATAGATGATTCAAAGATAACCTTGAAGCCTTTATCACATAATTGACTGATACTTAACAAATTATGGTTCAATTTATCTACTAGCAATACATTTTAAATAAAAGTATAGGGGATTATCTTGATCTTACCAATTTTGATTATTTTTCCCTTGCCATTATCTCCAAAAGTAACCATACCTCCATCGTTCATTTCTAGGATGATAAATTGATCCTTGTCACCCGTCATATGCCTTGAACAGCCGCTGTCAAGATACCATCTTTTCATCAATTTTTGGGCTACAAGATATTCCTGCAAGACAATCAAGAAGTTTTTTTAGGTACCCAAGATAACTTGGGTCCTTGCAGGTTAGCAGAGGTGGTTCCTTTGGAAATCCAAATCTTCCTTATTTTGCTTTTGACATTTCTAAAGATATTACATTCAAAAGCTTTATGTCCTAACCCTTTACATGCAAAGCATTCAACTCTAGAATTCTGAAAAGATACAGATTTTGAAATTCTAGATGTTGATGCATGAGATGCAGATGTAAAATATTTTTTATTTGAGCTTTTAGGAACATACAATGTAGTTTTAGAAGTAGAAGTAAAAGTAGAAGCATTCGGTGCAAAACCTTTTGGTATCACAAAAGTAGTAGCTGAAATTTCATTTGAATTTGAAAAATTAAAACCAATTCCAGCTTTGTTTCCAGAAATTCTTTGATCTTTTAAAATCAGCTCAAGCTTGTTAGAAGATAATGTAAATTTTTCAACAAGTGGCTTGAGTTTTTCAACCTCCATTTTTAAATTAATATTTTCATTAGTCAAAGCTTTATTTTTGTATAAACATGCATTATTTTCAATTTTCAAAGCTTTGTACTTTTCAGAAAAGACATGTAAATCTCTTTGCAATAAGTTATTCTTTTCTAAAATCTCTTCTTTTTCTCCTAGCAAAGAATCATTGATATTCTTTAAACTTTTAATCTTTACTCCAGCCTTTTTGAATTCACATAATAAGTCATGAAAAGCAGAACTCAATTCATCAACTATAAATTTAGTTTGAACATTGGGAGATGTTACCTCGTCTTCGAGACCCATTAGACATAAGTTTGCTATTTTCGTGGTCTCTTCCTATTCAGATGAAGTAGATTTTTCGCTATCGCTCCATGTGACAACCATCGCCTTCTTCTTCTTTTTCTTGAAGAATTTCTTTAATAGTGGACAATCTGGATGAATGTGCCAAGGTTTCTTATATTCATAGCATGTGGGCACTTGATCTTTTTCTTTTTCTTTTTCCTTGTCCTTGTCCTTGGAGTGCTCTCCTCGTTTATGAAATTTTCTGAAATATCTTTCTTTTTTCTTTCCCATAAACCTTCTAAATCTCCTCGCGACTATTGCAATATCTTCATCTTCTAGATCGTCTTCGGAGGAGGTGGAGTTATCTTTCGATTCCTCATCTTTCTTTGAATCCAATGCAGCTTTGAAGGCAATTGTCTTCTTCTTCTTTTGAACATTATCAGTTCTATGCTACATGGCCAATTCATGAGTGATGAGACAACCCATTAGTTCATCCAGAGATAAAGTGTTTAAATCTTTTGCTTCCTGGATGGCAGTCACTTTAGGATCCCATTTGTCTGGAAGTGATCTTAAGATCTTCTGTACTAAATCAACATTTGAGTAAACCCTGCCAGGACTTTTCAAACCATTAATAATATCTATAAATCAAGTGAACATGGCAGATATGGTTTCAGTAGATTCCATTTTAAATAATTCATAATTGTGTACAAGAAGATTTATTTTTGACATCTTCACTTGGAAAGTTCCTTTGTGGGTCACTTCGAGTTTATCCCAAATTTCCTTTGCTGAAGAGCAAGTGAAAATTCGATTAAACTCGTTGGCATCCAAAGCACAGTATAATAAAGTTCCTTTGTGGGTCACTTCGAGTTTATCCCAAATTTCCTTTGCTGAAGAGCAAGTGAAAATTCGATTAAACTCGTTGGCATCCAAAGCACAGTATAATAGATTTATTGCTTTAGCATTTAATTCTCCCAACTTCATGTCATGTTCATCCCAGTCCTCTTCAGGCTTTGGGACATCCACGCCATTAATTTTAATCATGGAAATATGTGGCCCTTTTAGAATGACCTTCCATAATTGAAAATCGATAGCTTGTATATAGATTTTCATTCTAGCTTTCCAGTAAGAGTAACTAGTGCCAGTGAAGAGTAGAGGTCTATTAGTAGATTGGCCTTCAGCCAATGATGTACTCACGGGATGAGCCATCAATCTTTAATCTAAATGTATTCAGAGACACTGCTCTGATACCAGTTGTTGCCCAGGTGGCTTTCCCAAGAGGGGGGTGAATTGGGAATTAAAAAATTTATGCAATAATATGCTCTTTGAAATCACTTTTAAGATGGTAAGTGTTATGACAAAGTTTTAAATGCAGAAATGAAATCAAATCAGAAAATATAACATAAACACACAATAATTATAGTGGTTCAGAGCAACCTAGCTCCTACGTCTACTACCCAAGATTATCACTTAGGATTTTCACTATATCCCATACCAGAATATAGTCAGATTATTTTCACAGGCTCATAATTCAAACCTCTACATACTTTGGTTTTACCGGGATCACCAAAGAAACCCAACTTGGTTTTACCAGGATCACCAAGAACATAACTTGGTTTTGACACAGGATCACCAAGAACCTAACACTTGATTTTAACAAAGGCTAACCAAGAACCTATTTGGTTTTTCAACCGGGCTCACCAATAACCCAACAATTCAAGAATAAATTGAAAAGAAAAGCAATAGAATGACAAACAAATTTTTGAAGAGTGGTTGCCGATAAAGCTCAAGAGAAGCCCACTTGAATGCACTTCAGTGCTCTTTAATGGCTTCTATAGCTTCTTTACTCAGTGCTTCAAGCTTCAGATGAGAGTTGGTAAAGGCTTGAAGGTTATCTTGAATGCTCTTAGTGCTCTTTTGCTTGTTGAGTTGGTTGGATATTCAATAATGCATTTACTCTCTCTTATTCCTTCTTTTAAATAGTTCAAATCCCTCAAATATATAGTCTTATACCTTTCTCAAATGATTTTGGTCATTATAAACTGTTGGGATGTGATAATTGACCATTGGAACACTTTTTGAATTCAAATTTTGAGTTTTGGAACTAGCCATTATATGCCTATAACTGCCATTCGAGTCGGCTCGAATTACTCAAGTCAGCTTGGATCCTCAGAGTTGTTCTAGTTGAGTCGACTCTCTTCAATCCAGTCAGCTCGCTTGCACAGTGTCCTGATTTCTCACTCTGTAAGAGTCGGCTCGCTTTGATTCTAGTCGACTCGGTCCTCAGGCCTTCAACATGTCAGTCTGGTCGAGTCGACTAACTTCCATTCTAGTCGACTCGGTTGGCTGTTATCCTTAGAACATATTTTCTGGACTCTGGAGGAGTCAGCTCAATCTTCTGAAGAGTCGGCTCAGATATCTGACAATATGATAGAGTCATCTCGGACTCCCTTTAGGTTGGCTCGCCTGTCTGATTCAGGAAGTAGTACTCTAGATGAGTTGGCTCGGATCTCTGCGTGCCAAAATTCTAATGTGTGCCATGTGCCAGAGTCGGCTCTCTTCTCTTCGTGTCAGCTCGGATGAATGTTTCAATGATTTTTTCAGTCTATCTCCAGAATTCATCCAGCATGTCTTCAAGCTTCAAGATGTCTTCAAACTCAACATATTTCTAAGAAATTAAAAGCTTGAAACACATTTAGAAGTAACCTAATTATATGATATTTCTTAACTTTTTTCTTTGGGTTCTTCCTTATAATATTCAATTACAACACAACTCAAAACAAGAAATGAAAATGTAGGAGTTGAAATTTGAATCATGAATTCTTTCTACAAAAACTTGTAAACCACTTGAAGAGTTGTTAATAAAATAAATGCATGCACCAATATTTGGTTATCATCAAAATCACTTATGAGGTCAACAGATCAATCCAAGATATCTTATAAGGGTTGAGATGGGGAACAGTGATCAATCCTAGACTCTTGACAGTACTAGTAAAAATGGCATTAACACAACTCCCACTATCTATGATGATCTTTTAAATCTTTTTTTCTATTTTTACAAAAGTTTGTAGGATGTTGGTTCTACACCAATCCTCATGCTCTCTTGGTTGGGTCAAAATATATCTAACGACTCCCAATAATTTTGTTGGATAAATGTCTTCTTCATCTCCCTTATATTCATCCACTAGATTTGACTCAGCTTCATAGACTTCTTCCTCAAATTCTATAAAGGTTCCTGGAGTCTCTTCCTCTAACCCTCCTATGTGTAAGACTTGGGTAGGGCATTGACTAGCATAATGGCCAACCTTATGACACCTGAATTAATGTACATTTTAATGATTATCCCTTTGAACTTCAGGGGCCTTACCCCTATCATCATTGCAAGCTAGTGGGGTAGTAGGATTGGATCGGTTTGAGAGAATTTGACTAGAATTTAGCCTATTTCCAGGGGTACTAATCCTACTGGGTCCAGGTCGACGGATCAGGCGTCTCCTCTAAAATCTCTTATAGTCCCTAGCAATTTGGTAAGCCTACTCTAGGTCATGGACTTCTCTCAGAAATAATTTCCTCTAGATTTCTTCACGTAGGCCTACTCTAAATCTAGATAAGGTGACAACCTCCAACTCGACCACACTACATCTCATGACAAATTCATCAAACTTGGCGATATATTCAGATACGGTTCTATTCCCTTAGCTCAATCTTTGTCATTGATCTAAAAGCCTCTGCTCATAGGACAAGGGTAGGTACTTTTTTCTAAGTTTGATCTTCATGGCTCTCCATGTGACTATGAGCATGTCTCCTCTCTATCGACAAATGCGCTCAACATTTTTTCAATACAATCTAGCTTGTCAGACTAGCCTAAGTTTAGCAAATTTGTACTCTTTTCTTCCGACATCTCATACCACTCAAAGTATTAATCCATGTCACTCTCCCAATCAACATACATCTTAGGATCTAAATTTCTATCAAAAGCGGGTGCATCAAGATGTATGTTCCTAAGGGCTCTTTCCTTCGAATCCACGAAGTCTTAATGTGGGCGTCTAGGGTTATGTTCAGGGGTGGGATCATGGTGATGGGTTCTTGGTCCAAGGGGAGTTGGTCTAGGTGATTCAGGTTCAGCGTGGGTCAAACGAGTCTCTTCAAGGGTCCCAATTCGCTTCCATTTGGTCAAACCTATTATTGAGTTGCCTAAATAACTCAGTCATAGTTCTCATCAAGATTTCTAAATGGGGTCCATGGTGAGACTTGGTTGGGGCTGGGAGTGTTGGTATGGGATTTCTAATCTAGTGGTCATGTAATACAAACTTAGCTTATAGGGCTCCTAAACCTAAAAGTTCAAGATAGCATGAATTGATAGAGCATTAATCAAGACTGCAGTCACCCTTTTAATTGGCCAGGTAAGAGGTGGGACTGTGGAAGGCTCCCCTCACTTTCGTGAGGTCCTAATTAAAAATCACAAATCCACTTAAGGCATTTGAAATTGGACCCCTAGCCTTAGATAGCAATATCTAAGAGGAAATACAGAATCAATTAATGTTAAGTCTCAACATGATCTTGAACTTGACCGGTTGATGTTCCTAGTTTTAAGTTCTTACTTAATTTTATGATAGGCTTGGATCAATGCAATATGTAATTGGTTGTTTTTAGACCAAGGAAAGGTGATAAAATCCTTTCCTTATCTTGTAATAGGATTGCCCTTAAATGTTTTAAAATGAATGCACATCCAATAATCTAACTAATTAGTAGAACATAAAGACTAGGAATAAACATAAAAACTAGGAATAACATGCACTTCAAAATTCAAATTTCTAAATTTCAAATTCCAATTTTGAATTCCAAATTTGAATTTTCAAATTTTAAATTTCAGAATTTTAAATTTAAATTTTAAATTTCAGAATTTTAAATTTAAATTTTAAATTTTAAAATTTTGAATTATGGCTAGATGGATTTTGAATTTGAATTATGCTAGAAAATCTTGGGGTGTTCAATGTGCTAATAAAAGAAAATCATGCAATTCAAGTAATCACTTAGGCAATTCATGCAATCATACATCAAGCAAGCAATTAGCACATTAAACCTTTAACCTAAGGTTGCATTTGGTGGTTCACCAGGAAATCCTGAATGGTAATCTGGATTACCTGCAAGATAGATTATCACTAGATAGATTACCAGTAATGCTAACTAAGGTATTTGGTATACACAGGTAATCTATCAGTAAGATTGATTACTGTGTTTGGCATGAGAAATAGAATACCAGTAATCTAAGCTCAAATTTTCAAAATACCCCTAAGTCAAAGAAAAAAAAGAAAATTTTATATGAGAAAACATGAAATAATCGCTAAAAAAAGTCCACCTATGCCACGATAATGCGACCAAGGGGAGATTGAGATCGACCACATTTGGGGATCGAGCAGGGGCGACGTGAGGATTTGTATGTGACCAGAGAAGATGTGAGAGGGATCTTGAAATCCCCTACACAGAGAAGTCGGGGAACAAAAATGCATCCTTTTTGCGGTTGATGTCGACTTCGCTCTACGATTTGGATTGGTACAGAGGCATACAAGGGAGGACCTAATAAAATCTAATAGGATGCCGCTAGGTGAGAAAGAGGGAGAGAGGGAGTTGGAGGGAGGGAGAAATATAGAGAGTGGGAAAGGAAAAGGACTATCGTCTATCGTGGGATTAAGAAGAGATCCCAACGAGCATCCAGAGGAGAGGGAGGGGACAGTTTCATTCTCACCAAAATGAAAGGGATGGGGTAATTTTGTAAAAAAAAGAATAACAGATTATCACATCTCCAGTAATCTTGATAGCCACCCCTTCCTGAGGTAATCTAGATTGCCACATGAGAGGTAATCCAGATTACCACTACAAGATAGATTACTACTTTTCCAAAATACCAAATATAGTTATCTAGTGGGCCCAACTTAAAATTATCGGTAATCTGGATAGATTACCATCTACCAAATACAACCTAAAGATTTCACGTCCGGCCATAGCTCATTATTCCAATGGGTCATGACAGTATACTTTCGTATATCCACTCAGGAGGCGTGAAACCTTAGATCAATGAATGAAAACAATGCAGATTTTTTTTTTAAAAAATAGATCTGAAATCTATGAGGAAGATTTCAGCCCTGGTTTTTGAACTGGCAATATTAATGGAAATTGCTAATGAAAACTAAGATCTGGAAAGTTATGAAGAGAACTCTCAGATTAATCCTTAATATGCAGAATTTTAGCATGTAGAAAATTTCAAAACTTATCCTAGTTAACCATGCTCTGATACCAAAATGATGCAAGATGATTGATGGAGTTTTCAACTTAGAAACTTAGCAAACTAAATTGAGCAATGACTCTTCACATATCAGCAAGATTCATACATAGAGCAATAAATTTAATGAAAGAGACTACTAGATGAAAGTTATATTACCCGTAATGTAGTTTTCATTAAATCAAAGTAGAAAGGACCTAATGGTTGAGAAACCATTCTAACCAGGACATGTACCTTCAAATAATCAAACCTATGAGTCTAGGAAGGGTTCACTTACCAACAATGAGCTCTCACACTTTTGGTGGTGGTTTAATTTCAGCACTTCAAGGATTGATGATTGGACTTGAAGACTATCACTCCTTGAATGGATGACTCCTAACGTAGATGGTTCTGAAGCAAAGAAAACCTTATCTTCAGCTTGAGATCATGGAGGATCCTGTAATGGAAAATATTAGTGGTCGTGGAAGGATTGAAAGGAAAAAGGAGTTGAGAAGAATTGAAATGAGGGGAAGCAAGATAGTGGTTGGTGTCTCCTTGGATGAATGGTTGGCATCTCCTTGATTGAATGGTCGGCATCTTGGATGGATGAAGGGTTGGCATCTTGGGTGGATGAATGGTTGGCATCTTGGGTGGATGAATGGTTGGGATCTTGGATGAATTGTTGGGCCTCACACCCTCTCCCTCACGGAGTGACAAATGCAACAAGCAAATGGAAGAAGAAAAGGAGCTTTCATTCATTCATCATAATGGTTTATTTACAAGAGAGTTAGGGATATTTATAGACTTCTCTAGCCCTTTCAAATTTAAATTACTAGCTTAAAGAGTGGAGTGAAGAGTGGAGGGATAAGTGGGATTTATGCATGAAGAGTAGAGATATAAGAGGGAAGTTCCAACTTAAATTCAAATCTGAATTTGGATGCCCAAATGGAGTGATGTGGCATGGGAGGTGAGGTGTCATTCTATCTTGGCATGGAGAAGGTGAGGTGGCTTCCATCTTAGTGTGGTGATGTGGCATTCCAACTTGGCATGGTGGTTGAAGTGGGTTGCTCCATCCAATCTTTAAGCTTCATGATCTTGATCTTGCTTAATTTTGAACCCAACTTGAATCCAACTTACCTAATTGAACTCAACTTAACCAAATTGAACCTAACTTAAGCAAATTATATCACTAAATTAAAATTAAAGTTGACCGGACTCTAATTATAGGACTCATGGACTCATGCTGAAATTAAATGACTCATGGAACATGCTGAAGTAATACAAAGTTGAAACCAAAATCAGAGTTTGGTTTATTCACATGCAATCCATAAGGAGCTTGGGTTGATCTGGTTTGCTTGAAGTCTCTTACGATCTCTGGTGCCTGCACTAGAGCCCCTGGCCGAGGTTAGCTCCCATCCGAGGTTGAGACCCCTGTCGAGGTCAGCGACCATCTGAGGCCGAGCTCCCGATCGAGGTCATGCTCCTATGGTTGGGGCACCAGGATCAGACACAGATTACTAGGCCCTATTTGGTTTACTTAGCCATGTGTCAAATTTTGTAGTCAAGTAAGATTGAGTCTTGTAATAAGTTAAGGCTAGCTGATTTGTCTCAAACCTAGTCCAGTCATTGAGTCCTGTACTTGTGTATTAGTCTAGTACCAGTCCAATTTTGTACAAGAGAAGAGGTTATACAATTTTAGAGTTCCACCAGGCCTCATCCAGGAGCCAGAGGCCTTCACATCAACTTATTGGGCCTTGTTTGCCACCCCAGGGTCTAAAATTCCTTCTAGATGTCCCAGATGCCCTCCAGATGCCTTCCAGATGTCTTGATACCCTCTAGATGCTAAAGAATATTCCCCAACTAGGGCATCTCATGATTCCATGAATATGCCAGCTCCCCAGGCCAAGAGATTCTAAGCATAGGAGTCAAGCCCATGAGCCCCAGAACCAAGATTCCAAGGAATATACTAATACCAGGGCGCCCCAGATTCTAGGGCCCATAAACCCATGCGCCAAACCAATGGAGGATGCCCCTTGTTGCCTTAAAGCCAAGCCCAACTCTATTTTAGGTGTCCAAGCCCAAGAGACCAAGCCCAAGGTGCCTTTGACCAAGTCCAAGGAAGGGAGAAATTCAATTCAAACAAGGAGATCTAATTTTATTTTCACTCAAATTGTATTATCCTAATTTTAAGCAAACTTGTAATCCCTCTCCCACTCAACTTTGTAATCCTATCCTAACTTGGAGAGGACTTGGAGAACATCTACAAATACCCCACCCCTCCCTCTCTTGTAAGCATCTTTTATTCATGAATCAAAACCCTGCTGAAATTTTGTGTTAAGTTGTGTTCTTGTGTTCTTGTGTTGAGGTGTGTAAGTTTTGTTTGTGAGACCTAATTCATCCAAGCCCTAGCCATCCCAAAGAACTCCCATCCAAACCCTAACATGCCAAGGAGAAGAACCCCTAAGCCATCCATCAGCAAGTG
Source organism: Areca catechu (assembly GCA_021397845.1). Lineage (NCBI taxonomy): Eukaryota > Viridiplantae > Streptophyta > Magnoliopsida > Arecales > Arecaceae > Areca > Areca catechu. The sequence goes on from CM038050.1 coordinate 78,935,646, forward strand.
GCCATCTTCCCCCTCCAACCTCCAGTTCTGAAACCCTAATTCCCTCTTTCCCAAACCCTAGTTCGCTTCTTTTGCTTTCTAACTTGTTTACTTGCTGACCTCTGACGCTTGTAGGATCCCAATGGTGTTTCCCCTCCAAGGAGGAGGCCTTCTTTGCCTCCACGACTGATCCCAGATGGCTGCCCGAACCGAGGAACTGAAGGCTTGTCTTCCAGGCAACGATCCCGAGTGCTGTGTGACCCCTTCATCGACAGGATCTTTGAATTGGTGCTTGATAAAAATCCTTCCCCCTCCTAATTTCTGATTTGTTGAAGGTATGCTTTCCTAACCAGGAATTTCTTAATCTTCGAGATCCTTTCTTTTATTATTTTGGGATGAGTTTATATGCGGGTATGATGTTTTCTTTCATTACATACTTGCCTGCAATTCTTACTTGCTTTAGGGTTATTAGCCTACAAACTTAAATCCATAAAATTACAAAAAAATTAGATTTTCTATTTTTCCTTCATTTGCATCAGTCCTAGGATCATCTCACATTAGTTTGGTATCAGAGCTAGTTTAAGATAGTTGCATCTTCATCAAAAACACCAAAAAAACTGCATCTCTGATTTTTTGCATCTTGTCTTCTGCATTAGGTGTCTAGGTTTCATCCAATTTTGTCCATCTAAAGATTTTATTTTTCTATGAAATTTGCATGACGTGTCCTCTATTTTGTCCTATTAATTTTCATAATTTTTAATTATTTTTACAGAAATTAAAAAAGTCCTAAAATTTGGCATCTTAGAAACCCTAACTAAAATTATAAGATTTGTGCACTAGTCTGAAAACCCTAGGAGTTGCATCATCATCTGATTTTTGTTTTGCATAAAATTTAGTAGAGATCATCATCACCGCTCGTCCTTTGTTCTATAATTTTTTAATATTTTTTATGTATCATAATCCATGTCAGACACTGCATCAAATCGAATCCTAATTTTCTGATTATGTGAATTATGTATACTTGACTAAATCTAACCTAACCAACTGCAAAACCCCTCCAATCCCAAGCCAAATTTTGTTTGCTAACCTAATCAACTTAAACCTCACTTGACATTTCATAAAAAGCCCAAAAATATTTTTATTTTTCTGATTGTTGTTAGTTTGCATCAGGGCTATTGAATGTGCATCATCTTTTGAACTAATCTTAAGGACAATTTAATATCTCAGGGCAGGATTTCATCACCTGTCCTGGGCCCAAAACAACTACCATCATCCTAACCTAAGTCTTAATTAAAATTAATTAGACTTACTTTGCCCTAGTGGGCTAGGTGACACCAACAGGTCGGGTCAGAATTATGTGGGCCAACTAGTGCATTCAATTCTCCAACTATTATTGGAATCTGGTGTCTAACGCTGGGGTCAAGAGTCAAACGACCTAAGTGGTGTTGTGGTTACTTAATTGGATCCTTGCGAAAGCAGGGGGCCTCCCACACTCCCACCCCCTACCTGGCCAGAGGAAGGATTAGTTGTTGAGTTGGATGTAAGTTGAATCGACCCACTAATTTTGGCTCTAGGTCTAGCAAATCTTAGAACGTATTGATCCTTGCATGCTTGACTGCATCATACCACCTTGCTTGTTTGATTGCATGACCATTAGGGACCAAATATTAACAGTACAGACCTCAATCCAGTTCAACCATGGACACTATAAAAAAGAGCATTATTTTCGATGCTTTTTTTTTACTTTTCCCGATGCTTTAAAGCATCAGAAAAAACATTCTTGATGCTTTAAAAAGCATTGGAAAAGCATTGCTACGTGAAGAGTGGAAGAACGTTTTCCCAGGTTTTTTTCGATGCTTTTAAAAGCATCGTGGTTTATCAGGTTTTTCCCGACACTTTTAAGCATCGGGAATAATATTATTTCCAATGCTTTTAAGCATCGAGAATAAAGTTATTCTCGATGCTATTTAAAAGCGTCGGGAAAACTATGATCCAAGGTTATTCCCGATGCTTTTAAGTATCGGGAATAAGATTATTCCTGATGCTTTTAAATAGCATCAAGAATAACTTTATTCCTAATGCTTAAAAGCATCGAAAATAAGTCCAGAATAAAATTATTCCTGATACTTTAAAGCATCGGAAATTTTAATTTTTTTTTAAAAAATAAATTAATACCATGTTGACATCAAGTCAGCACAGAGTCAAATTTGGAGGGAACGATCATAAAGCCTAGCAGATCATCAGCAACATGTTTTCTTTTAGTGGAGTGGATTCACCAGATGTCTAAACCTATCAAGTTGGCCCCGGTTAAAGAGGATTCGACTTGAGGAAAGCATGAGCAAAACAACAAGAATCTTAGGCTGGTCGCATGCCCCTGGGGCTCCCCGACTATATGTTTTTGCCTCAGATACAAGTGTTCCTCAGGTTGCCGACGTTCAAACATCTAGTATTTCACAGCCTGCTGCACCTTTACTTGGAAGGATTAAAAGAGAAATGCAGAAGTAGCTAAAGATTTACAAAGTAAAAGGTTGATCTCGTAAACCTTGCAGGCATGTTAAATAGAATTTAAACTTGTTGCTGGCAACCGAAAAGCCTGAATGACTGGTTCTAAAAACTTGTCTCTGCATTTCAGTCAATAACTACTAAAAGTTTTTTTCCGCTATGTATTTTTTGGATGTACCCGGTATTTCCACGATGCATGTCTTCATGCCCCAATGTCCGGAAAAAAACCATGAGATTTCCACCCATGAAAGCATGCAGTTGGAAATCAAAAGAGGTTGCTAGAAGCTGCAAATTACTAACATTTGATGCAATAATAAAAGGAGTACATAGCAGAGACTGATTTTGGCAGGTGATTTGTTGCTCTCAATTGGTTGTTTGAAGTACAATGGATCCTTCAAAAAGGGCAACCACCGTAGGATATAATATGTAATTGTCAGATCATATAACTTAATATTAGAAGGTGATTGATGCATGTTTACCTGCTAAGAATAGCCGAAATGCTTCAAACTACACACCAAAACTCTGCCAGGCAATTGCTTTTGAAATCAAACCAATGTAGGCTCGACTGCAATTAAATTCTAACTTCTGCTATTCCAGAAGCTGTAGGTCACCAGATTCAACATGATAATAGGACATCTATTAAAACATGTACATCGGGCTTTGATTATGATTAGATGGCCCATTCTCTCTTCATTTATTGTGTTTATAATAATTCATTTGACAATCTATCAACAATCCAAAAGATGTGCAAAAGCAATTATATGATAAAGGATTGCTCAGAAATAGTTAATGTCATTACAGGAAGAAAAACAGTTTAATACAACAAATAGCATGCGACAGTTATAAATATATTATCGAAAGTTTCTCTTATACAGGTGGTCCAGAGGTACTTCAGAAATCCCCAGGCTAACTGTAGTTATTCACCTGTTCCTGCAATCCTTCTCTTTAAATCTTCAATATCATTGACCAACTCTTTTCTGTTTTGCCGTGGAAAAAATATATATATTTCTTTGTCAGCAAGAACGGAAATGACAAGGATGAGAAGAAAACAGAATTTAGCATAGTTCCCACTTAGCCACCTGGAGTGATGTCAATCATAAGATGATTAAATAGATAGAAGCATTTTGCGAACCAGATTAAGATCATAGCAAAAATATTTCTATGAAATGCTATACATTATGCCATTCTCCTTTGATTACTTAAGGGTTATAATCAACAAAACTACATTCCAGCAATTATGGAAAAATATACAAATAATTATCTTCAGTTTAATTGTTTCTGAATGTGGAACAACATGGCATCCACAAGAATTTAATGCTTATGTATGGATATTTTCCACAGAAGCTGTTGTAGATGCAGAATCATCCAATGGCAAATATTCCACATCCTATGCTTTGCATTTGAATCTTCCTTATTGAGTGCTTTATGATTAATATCTATAATATTGTACAAAATATTTGATCATGTGCATAATAACAATTAATTGGACAATGCACAACAGTCATTAAAGATTGCTGAAGTCATATGTAACATAAAAAAGATACAAGATATCATAAAAGAAGATATTTTTTAATTTACTTTTGTGGCACAAAATCATTCACGATACCAACTAACACTCTTCTCTAGAATTACCTTGAAAAGTAGGTAGCGGTATACAAACCATCCAGTATATCCAAGGCCTACTAGATCCATTAGCTTTGGAAGCTGTTAGTCATGAGAGAATTACAAAAAGTACTAATCAGAAGCACATAGTTCAAGAGGAAAAACCAAACTAGCAACCAATTTTGCAGCCAACTGCTAGAAAATTTTATAAAGCGGCACTTACAAAAGCTAATATAAAGCATTTGATATCTAGCTATAGAACAAATACACTAGAAGAATGCAGCAAAGTAAGTCTAGTGAATACCAGAGGTACAGAATTGATGGCACCAACAACAATGGAAGACAGCCAAACTGCAACAATTGCACCTCCTCCATAAAGGAAAATTGTGGATTTGTTCTCCATAAAGGACTTAATGTTAATGTCTCATTAGTGTTGCCTTTATATGGATTATACAAGAATCGGATTCAGACATGTATCCAAATGTTTGATTCAACAAGAGAGAAAAAAGGGAGATAGAGAGATACATAGGATAAATTATAAATTTAACTGAAATATATATTTATATATTTAATTTTCTTTGTTTAAACATTAAAAATAAATATTAAGATATTGTCTTAAGGTCTTTTAGAATACATTTTTGTCATTCAGAACTTTCTAATAAACTTAAGAACTTACGAGATAACACTAAATAACACTTTCCAAAATTACTTCAATGCCAACATCCACTACCAACCACCAAAGAAAAGAATACTCATTTCTAACATGAAAATGGAGGGTCAAACTCGTTGTTGCAAAGAGTTTAACTCTCTGCCAATCCTTAAAAGTGGCAATCATAGAACTTCATAAGTATCCATGTGCGTATGTGAGTCAAATGCATATCTGAGATGGATTTTTGGAGCTGGGCATAAGTGTCTCAGTAATACATATCTCATTTTCTCTATATTTTCTTCGATCTTTGCATTCCACCACTATGTAATTTCCCAATAAGCTCTTATTGTATCTTTGTTTGCCATGTTTATTTTTGTGAAACACAACATCTGCTCCAACATCTCAACAGGCATTGCTTTCATATTCTGCTTTCCCTCTACTAAATAGATAAAATATTTCCATTTTGACTCCACTACCTTATGCTTGTGGTATTTAAACATGAAGGATCCAATTCAAAGGCATAATGGGACACAAGTGAATTCCTTCTTAAGGATTCTGAAATTTATATATAACTAGAAGCAACCAACATCGGGGTTCGGGGAAAAGATGAGGAAAAATTGCCAACATATAAACAGAGATAAAAACTAACCAAAATCTAGAGCATGTAAAACAGTAAACATAATTCGGAAATTCTCAATCTCTCAATGAATAAAGTCATACCTGATCAAGGTTGGTGAAGCCCGTGATAGTGTCACCACCAATGATAGCAATTCCACTATTCCCTACTGGCTGCAAGACAACGGCCTGGAAAAGCTATATGCTCATGAATTGATCAACTAAGGGAAAATATAAGTTCTCTCATGTACAGTAAATAACAGAGCATTTAGAGCAGAGGTTGAGGGTGGCGAGGCTGCCAAAGAAGCCGCAGTTGTTGGCGCATGGACGGTGCCCCACCTGACATCTCTGTTCCTCCGCCATCCTCGTTTCCTCCTTTCTATCGATCAAGATTCAAAAACCCAGGTAGCCACGATCTACATGATTTTAGATAAAAAATTTCAGCAAAAATCCGGGAAGAATTGGTAATATCTAATGTGCTACGGAGGCAGGATTCGGGAATTAACCAAGGGATCTCAAGAAATCAGCAAAGAATACACGAATTAGCTTGGAATTTGCTTCGATCCATTGTCTTCTTGCATACAATCCATTAAAGAAAAGATCGAAGAAAAAAATATACCTCGAATTACGACGGGGATATGATCATATCGCCCCCCTCTCTCTCAATCTCTCTTCTTTCCGAACGATAAAAAGGAAGGAGGGAGAAAGATGGTCGAAGATCGAGGAGGCTGAGAAAGGTGGTCGAAGATCGAGGAGGCTGGGGGTTCTTTTTTTAACTTGGATAAGTGGAAGAGAGACCGATGGGGAGGAGAATTTATAGGAGATGGAAGCCGCTCCGCTGACTGGAAGAGGGCCCGCCACTGGAGGAACAGGCGGAGGAGCCCCCGCTCATCGCTGTAGTCCGGGAGGAGGCGCCGGAAGTAAGAGGACGGCTTGGCGGTGCGGAGGTGGGGAGGGAGGAGGGTGCCGGCGGAGGAGGCCTTGGCGACGTTGAAGAACCAGTGAGCCAGGGTTTTGCCGGTGGAGGAGGACTTGGCGCGGAGGGAGTGCTCTCTTCTCTTTTAATCTGAGATCTCTTCGTTTTGTTTTCGGATGGGGTAAGAGCTGGGAGGTGCTTATATATAGCTCCAAAGGGATGGGATCTCATTGAAGCCCCGGTGATCGGAGAAGTCTCGAAGACGAAAAAATCTTGTGGGAGACAGCGAGCCAGTGCATTTTAGGGTTCGATCGGGATGGGAAACAAATAGGGGACCTGCAGGCGACCTCCCGACCTCACTTATTTTGTTGTCAGATCTTGGTGATACTGAGCGAGCTCCCCTACACATCCAGAAAATACGAGTTCGTGCTGGCTATGGTGGATAGAGTGCTGACCGAGAACGTCCAGCTGGGCCACGCGGAGCTTTTGGAGGTCAACCGGGCCGTCCTCGCCTCCGCCTTCTCCCGCACCGGTGAGCTCCTCCGCCGCGCCCTCCAGCGCTCCTCCTCCATCACCGCCACCTGGCCGTCGCAAGTCCTCAGCCTCCTCCCGCTCGGCCCCCACCTTGCCACCTTGTACTACAGCCTCCACCTCTGCCTTGGTGACCTCCTCCCATCCACCGCCGTCGGTGCCCTTCGGCCGTACAAGCCCCACCGGCTGGTGACAGCGAGCGCGAACGAGTGGCTGGATGTAGAGAAGCTGGCCCACGAGCTGCTGTGGATAATGAACAAGCTGAGAGCGAGCTCGGCTGCCCTCGTCGCCGGCCGTTGTTGAGGGGGATCGATGGAGGACCGAGGATCGGAGAAGTCTGGAAGATAGCGATTGCCGGTGTGAACGAAGGAGAAGGAAGAGGAGGAAGAGGAGATGGAGGAGAAGGGAGGGAGAGGGTTGCTGGAGGCGGTGCAGTGCGAAAGAAATTAGAACCTCCCGATGCTTGAAAGCATCGTTAAATCCTATTCGAGCTCATTGCAATTTCCATGTCTCGTCGGTAAAAATCAGTTGCAATTGTACTCACCTTCGGGTAGAGAGGTACGCGGACTAAATTACAGCCGAATCGAATATAGGCTGACGGGATAGGGGCCCAATAAAAACAGCTACAACAAAAATTTATCCCTTCTTTTGTTGTTTACAAAAAAAAGAAAATCAGTTGCAATTTCCCTACCCTGTTGCAGTGGGAGTTCAATTTTGTAGGCTCATGAAAATTATGAAACAGATGATCCGAATAAATATCCAATTAATTATTTAAATAAATCAATTTAATATTTAATTAATTATTTAAATAAATTAATCTAATATTTAAATTTAAAATCAGTTTATCCAGTTGACTACTTAAATCAACCAAATGACACAATCAAATAACCAAGCAATCCATAGGATTGACCAGTTAACTAATAGGATTAGTACCCTTAGCTATCCGCATAGTATTAGTCCACTTTCTCTTAGTCAACCCACACCAGTCAATAGTCAATTTTTTCTTTAGCCAAATCCCTCTTACGATCTCATTGGTCCATCAGAATGATCTTGAAGAGGAAGTGGATGAAGCTGATGAGAGCTTAGTGAAAGAGTATGAGGAAGAAGGAGAAACTTGTAGAAGACCTAGAACTAATTGACTTAGTAGAAACCCAGGTAGAAGCCAACCCACAGTTAGTTAACCCTAACCATACCCCGATAGAAGTCAACCCAAAAGTAATTGACCTAGACCACACCCAGATTGAACCTGTAGTGGAAGACTGATAGGGACATAATTATACATTTTATTTTTCCTTATATTTAGTCTATTTGATATATTTATTTCCTCATTATGATGATTAATGCTTAAGTTTATGTTTGAGGATTAATTTTCAGCATTTCATGATTTCGTCCCTTTGATTTCTTATAGATTTTTTATAGTCCTAGAGTTAGAATTGGAAGAAATGGTCTTCAATGAAGTTGTAGAGGATATCTTAAGCTTTCCAAAGAGCTATAGTTCACTGAAATCCGAGTTCATTTGGACCTCAAAACGGTGCTTCAAACTGACATCTGGAACCTAAAATTTTTATCCATAGGTTGAAGCTTTGAAGGAGAATATCTTGAGCTTCCAAGGGCCAAATGATGTGATCCAAAGGCCTAAATTCAAGTGCATTCGATCAGCTACAAGTTTCATGAAGAGTCCAAGGTCTAAAAACATAGCTATCTTATCGAAAAAAATTTGGGAAACAAGTTCTATTTTAGAACGCTGCAGGAGTCGTGGCAGATTGGGACACAGATTGGACGTGGAAGGGAAGTTTGAGGCAATTATGGAACAAGTTGTTTGGGGTGTTTGGGAGACCACGTAGAAGCCTTTCAAGGGGTTGGACTCGCGCGGCTATAAGGGAGTTCTGGAAGCAAGGAAACACAGCAAGAAGAGCAACGGAACCAGAGCTCTGTTTTTTGCTACAACATGAATTTGTTTTGCTGCTAGAAGAAGTGACAGATCTGCAACATAAATTAGCGGCAGCAGCGGGAATTAGCAGTAGGGAAGAGCACAGCAAGAAGAAGAGAGGAGTTCTATTTTTTTGCTGGAAGAATAGGACGAGATTTATTTTCTGCAGAAGAGAAGAAGAGCACTATTTCTGCTGGATTTCTATCATGAAAAGGGAAGGAAATCAAATCAATTTTATGTTATTTCCCTTTCCCATGATTGAGTAAATTCTTTATTTCGATTCAAGGGACAGCTAGCTATGTTAGCATGGTTGTGGGATTATGATATTAATTTAATATTATTTTTTTGCTAGATATCCGTGTTTTATAATTTTTATTGTTGATTTATTATGTAGTTTAATTGATTAAGAGGCCTATTAATTGATTATCTACATGATTGATTACTAAACTAAGTTCTTAATCTATAATCGTTATGCAACTTGGTTAAGGTAATACTTAGGTAAAAAATGATTATGATCCCATTTTTCATCTTTATCTAAAAAGGAAACATAGAATGGATTAAACAATTTACGCTTGTCTAATTGTTGTTCATTCTTAGCTTCATCCTAGTATGTAATGCTATCAATGAATGCATGAGGATTGCTTGATACCAATTGGTTCATTGGTAAGAATTTAATTTGGGCGCTTGACTTGAATTAATGAATGTAGGGATGATTAGATTTATCTAGCTCCTAGGTAAATCATCGAATAAGTATTCAAAGAAGAATAATATATTTATATACCAATGATCAATCTACTAACTGGCGCAAAAATTTCTTGAATCGAACTTAAATTGAATCTGAAACAAATCTAAATTTAATTAAAGTTTTTCCTTATTTGCATAATTAGTTAGTTGATTTCATAATTATTCAAAACCCCCCGTCTAGTTATTAAATTTGATTATCATATTCAGTCTCTAGGGCTCGACCTGGACTCACTAATATTACAAGAAAAATTATAAGAATTAGTGAAATAGTAATTAATTTTGATGAATTCGACAAGCAACAAAATTTTGGCACCATTGCCGGGGATTGATTTTTTTTTTTCTAATCAAATTATTTATGGTTTGCAGGTCTTGAGTAAGCACTTTGGTGGTAATTCCTACTAGTTTATGGTTTATGACTCAAACCTCTTATTTGGGTGAATTAAAATTTGATCCAGAAATTGAAAGAACCTTGCATTGATTAAAGAGAAAAGCTAGGCAAACTTCAACAGAGCAAACTTCAACATTTAGGAGAGCACTTGTATCTTCGTCGGGCATCAACATAGCTCTTGAATTAGATTCTGACAATGGTTCAGAAATAGAGAAAGTCATGGCTGCAAATAATAGAACTTTAAAGGAGTTGGCTACCCCTGATTTAAATCAACAACCCTTGTGCATTGAATACCCTACTTTAGATGCTGCATTTGAATTGAAATCGGGACTAATACATTTATTACCTATTTTTCGTGATCTTGCAGGAGAGGATCTACACAAGCACTTGAAAGAGTTCCATGTGGTGTGTTCAAGCATGAAACCGCAAGAAATTTTGGAATAACAAATCAAACTGTGAGCTTTTCTATTTTTCTTAGCAGACTTGGCTAAAGATTAGTTGTACTACCTTCCATCTAGTTCTATTGATTCGTGGAATGAAATGAAGCGATTATTTTTGAAGAAATATTTTCCTGCATCCAGAGCTGCCAACATAAGGAAAGAGATATGTGGTATTCGGCAGAATAGTGGAGAAATGTTGTATGAATATTGGGAGCAATTTAAGAGATTATATGCTAGCTGCCCTCATCATCAGATTAGTGATCAGCTCTTGATTCAATATTTTTATGAAGGTTTGATACCAATGGACAGGAGTATGATTGATGCTGCTAGTGGAGCTGCCTTGATAAATCTAACACAGGAGGCTACGAAGAATTTGATTTCCAACATGGCAGCGAATTCTCAACAATTTGTGATAAGAACGGATCATACACTTAAGAGAGCGAATGAGGTAAGTACATCTTTCCTCGAACAAAGAGTAGAAGAACTAACCTATCTTATACGTCAATTTGTTGTAGGAAATAAGCAGCAAGTCCAGGCATGCGGTATTTGCTCGGTCATGGGTCATACTATGAAAATGTGTCCAACTTTGCAAGAGGGAGACCAGTCTAGCAAGCAAATGTTATAGGTAACTTTCCAGGGCAACCTCAGCATAGATATGATCCATATTCCAACTTGTACAACCCTGGATGGAGAGATCACCCAAATTTGAGCTATGGAAATCAAGCTACTCAGAATCGGTACCAACCTCCATTTCAAGCTAGGCATCAAGTAACTCAAGGTCCAAATATGTCACTTGATGAGATTATTAAGATGCTGGCAACCAATACAGAATAATTTTAACATAAAACAAGAAACAACATTCAAAACTTGGAGAAGCAAATTAGTCAGGTAGCAACATCAGTAAGTAAGCTTGAGGCTAAAGACTCTGGAAAATTGCCCTCTCAAACGATCATAAATCCACGTGAGAATGCAAGTGCTATTACACTACGAAGTGGAAAAGAAATTGAAGCTTCCGCTCAGAAACCTTTAGAAGTGGCTAAGAAAGATCAAGTGGAGAAGGAGACCAAATTCAATGCTTAAAGTTTTTCCAAGGAAAAATCTCAAGCCATTGTACATAATTCTACTAATTCTGTTCCTCTTCCTTTTCCTAGCAAGTTATCCAAATTTAAGAACGAAGATCAAGACAGGGAAATCCTTGAGACTTTTCGAAAGGTAGAAGTAAATATTCTTCTATTAGATGCAATCAAGCAAGTCCCAAGGTATGCAAAATTTTTAAAAGAGTTATGTACTATTGAAAGGATGCCAAAAGGTAATGAGAAAATCAGTGTGGGAGAAAATGTGTTTGCAATGATTCAACATAAGTTACCTCCAAAATGCAAGGATCCAGGTACATTTACAATTCCATGTGTGATTGGTAATACTAAGTTTGAACATGCCATGCTAGATTTAGGTGCATCCATAAATGTTATGCCATATTCAATTTATGCATCTCTGAATTTGGGTCCATTAAAAGAAATAGGTGTAATTATCCAGTTAGCTAATCGTTCTAATGCATATCCTGAAGGGGTAGTTGAGGATGTTTTGGTACAGGTGAATAAGTTGATTTTTCTTGTTGATTTCTATATTTTGAATATGGAAGACAATACCTCTCCAAATCCTGCTCCAATTTTGTTAGGAAGACCATTCCTTAAGACTGCAAGAACAAAGATTGATGTTTATGATGGTACCCTTACCATGGAATTTGATGGAGAGATTGTAAAATTTAATATTTTTGAGGTAATGAGATATCCTAGCGATAACCAATCTATATTTTCTATTGACATGGTAGATATGTTTGCACAAGAGGCATTTGAATTGACATATATGATGAGTTGGAGGTGGTACTTAGTCAAGGATTGAGGGAGTTTGATCTACCAAAGCAACTAAGTCCTGAAGTTGAAAAGATGATTATGGCATTGCAGTCCTTGCCTTTGGTTCCGAAAAGGTATGATATTTATAAAATTGATTTACCACTTGTCTACTCAAATTTGTTACCTTCTGTGGTGTAGGCACCAAATTTGGATTTGAAACCTCTTCCTGATCATCTAAAGTACGCTTATTTGGAAAATGATAAGACATTACCAGTTATCATCATAAAGGATTAGACCTTAATACAAGAAGAGAAACTTATGAGAGTACTAAGAGACCACAAAATAGCCATTGGATGGACTATAGCAGATATCAAGGGTATAAGCCCATCAACGTGCATGCATCGAATTTTGTTGGAAGATGATGCCAAACCAAGCCGAGAAGCTCAGAGGAGACTGAACCCTATGATGATGGAGGTGGTAAAAAAGGAGATTTTGAAGCTATTGGATGTAGGAGTCATCTATCCAATTTTAGACAGTAGATGGGTAAGTCCAGTTCAAGTTGTGCCAAAGAAGTCTGGAGTTACGGTGGTCAGGAATCAAAATAATGAGCTTATTCCAATAAGAATTCAGAATGGGTGGCGCATGTGCATAGATTACCGAAAGCTAAACCTAATGATAAGGAAGGATCATTTTCCTCTACCATTCATTGATCAGATGCTTGAACTGTTGGCAGGTAAGTCTCATTACTGTTTTCTTAATGAATATTCTGGTTATAATCAAATTGTGATAGCACCTGAGGATCAAGAAAAAACAACATTTACATGCCCATTTGAAACTTTTGCATTTAGAAGGATGCCCTTTGGACTTTGTAATGCACCAGGAACATTTCAAAGATCCATGGTAAGTATTTTTTCAGATTTAAAAGTAAATTGCATTGAAGTATTCATGGATGATTTTACTGTATATGGCGACTCTTTTGATACTTGTTTGGATAATCTATCTCGTGTTCTTGAACGTTGCATTGAGACAAACCTTGTGTTGAATTTTGAAAAATGTCATTTTATGGTAGAACAAGGAAGTGTCTTAGGTCACGTTGTTTCATGTAAATGTATTGAGGTAGATAAGGCTAAGATTGATTTAATTATGAATTTATCTTATCCCATAAGTGTGCGAGAAGTGCGTTCATTTCTTGGCCATGCAGGTTTTTATAGAAGATTTATCAAGGACTTTTCAAAGATTGCCCTACTGTTATCTAGATTGTTGCAAAAAGAAGTACCCTTTGAATTCGGCCAAGAATGCAAGGAAGCTTTTGATAAGTTAAAATCTGCATTGACCACAGCACCCATAATTCAACCTCCTAATTGGACTTTACCATTTGAAGTAATGTGTGACGCAAGTAACTATGCAACAGGAGCTGTTTTAGGGCAACGAGTTGGCAATTGACCTCATGTGATTCATTATGCATCTAGAACACTCAACTCAGCTCAGTGCAATTATTCTATAACTGAAAAAGAGCTTTTGGCTATTGTGTTTGCATTAGATAAATTTTGATCTTATTTTTTTAGTTCTAAAGTTATTGTATTTTTTGACCATGCAGCTTTGAAACATCTCTTGGCAAAGGAGTCGAAGCCTAGGCTGATCAGATGGATCTTTCTTCTACAGGAATTCGATTTGGAAATCAAAGACAAGAAGGGAGCTGAGAATCTAGTTGCTGATCATTTGAGTAGATTGGTGAGAAAAGAAAATCCTGAACCATTGCAAGAATTCTTTCTTGATGAGCAATTATTTGCTCTGCAAGATAAGGCTCCTTGGTATACTGATTTGATAAATTATTTGGTAAGTAAGGTCTTACCTAATGACATAAGTAGAGTTAAAAAAGATAAAATCAAGAGTGAGGCAAAATATTATATTTGGGATGATCCATACTTATGGAAATATTGTTCGGATCAGATTATTAGGAGATGTGTACCTGATTCTGAAGTCCAGTCCATCCTTGCTTTTTATCATGCTTATGCTTGTGGAGGTCATTTTGGACCTAAGAGAATGGCTGGGAAAGTGTTAGATAGTGGTTTTTATTGGCCTACACTATTTAATGACTCGTATGTATTTTGCAAAGCTTGTGAACAGTGTTAAAGGACTTGAGGGTTAACCCATAGAAATGAGATGGTACAAACTCCTACACTGGTATGTGAAATCTTTGATGTGTGGGGTATTGATTTTATGGGTCCATTTCCTTCATCTTTTGGTTTTGTTTATATATTGCTCGCAGTAGATTATGTTTCAAAATGGGTGGAAGCAAAGGCCACCAAAATTGACAATTCCAAAACTGTTGTAGGTTTTATCAGGTCCAACATTTTTTGCAGGTTTGGCATACGAAAAGCAATGATTAGTGATCAAGGAACTCATTTTTGCAATCGAGCAGTAGAAGCTTTATTGAAGAAAAATGGTATTTTTTACAAAACATCTACAGCTTATCACCTCCAAACAAATGGTCAAGCTGAGATATCTAATAAAGAAGTAAAGTCCATTTTGGAAAAGACAGTAAAGCCAAATAGAAAAGATTGGAGCCTTAGACTTGATGATGCGTTATGGGCATACAGAACAGCATATAAGACACCTATTGGGATGTCTCCATATAGGTTGATCTTTGGTAAGGCATGTCATCTTCCTGTCGAGCTGGAACATAAGGCTTATTGGGCGATGAAGAGTTGCAACATGGATATAAATGAAGCTGGTGTACAAAGAAGGTTGCAATTGTAAGAATTGGAGGAGTTAAGACTTGAAGCATATGAGAATTCAAGAATTTACAAGAATAAGACAAAGGCATTTCATGATAAAATAATTGTTAGGAAGCAATTTGTGGTTGGACAGAAAGTTTTGCTTCATAATTCACAACTTAAATTAATGCCTAGTAAATTACGTTCTCGTTGGATTGGACCATTTAAAGTTACTAATGTGTTTCCTTATGGTGCAGTTGAAGTACAGAGCTTCGAGACTAACAAAGTGTTCAAGGTGAATGGACATAGTGGTGTGGACATCAGAAGCCGAAAGAAACTTCACTCCAACAAGGTTAGCCTTATCCCAATTTGGATCAAAGATAATTAGGTTACCTTGTATCCTTTAGTTCAAAAATATTTTATTTTCAAGAGTCATTTCCTTTTCAAGAGTCCTGTAATTAATTTTGAGTTTCAAATCAAGAGTGTTTATTGAGTCCTGTAATTACTTTTAAAATTTCATTTCCTGTAAGTCCATTTCAAGTTTTAAAGTCTAGGTCAGTCAAGTCAGTTCAGTTGAGTTAAGTCTAATTCAGTTGAGTTAAGTCTAATCAAGTCTTAAAGCCATGAAAGCCAGCAATAAGACTCAAATTCTGGACCCCAGAATTTGACCACATGAAGAAGAGAAGACACATCAACCAAGCAAGAGAAAAGGACCATCAACTAGGACCACTGGGCACCACATGTCATTCTTATCTAAGTAGAAGACCACCTCACCATGCCATGTCATCAGGTGCCACTTCACCAGCCATCTCATCACCCTTTGGGCGCCAACAAGGGAGATTCAAATTCAAGGAGGTTGGCCACATCCCTCCAAGTCCTCCACCAAATCCTCCAACCCCCCCCACATCCCTCCAAACTCTCCACCAAATCCTCCAACCCCCCCTTGTAATCCTTCTCGATTTGGGGAGTTTTTAAATTTCAAAAGCTAGCTTTGTGAGGCTATTAAAAGCCTTGGACGCCCATTGTAAAAGAGATTGATTTTGGGAATGAATGAAAATTGAAGTTGAAATTTTGGAAGTAGAAGTTGTCTTGTATTTTTTTTCTTATGTGAAAGTTTCCCATCCTCTTCCTCCATGCCAAAGCCATTCCTTTTCCCTAGCAAAGCATCTTCCAAGCTCAAGTGGAGGCATTGGAGTCGACCAGATCTTCTCAAAATTATGTTCTTAGTTCATAAACTCTCCCATCCCTTCTATATGTTCCTATCCTTCTTCCTTAACTTTGATCTTCATTGCAGGGTCCTTCGAAGTCTTTGAGTTGTGGGCTGGGTTCACCTTAACAAAGAACCAACAAGCTGAAGCCCCAAGTCCAGGGTTCTGATCTCTGTTATCCAGGTTCTTCAGTTCTGAGCATTGGTAGTTTCAAGGTATGAATCAAAAGAAGGTTGGAAAGCTCATCAAGGTAAGTCCACAATCATTAGCCCCTATTGTCTAGATCTTCTTCCTTCTTAGTTTAGGATTGTGTCTAATCAAGTAAAAGTCCAATTTCTTATAATCCTTAAGTCTTATTATGATGAGTACAATGCTAGTGTAATTAGGTTTCATTGCTCTACAAACCATATTCAAAACATTAATCATATGCTTGCCGCATCACATAGACTCAAACCATTTTATGAAGGTTTTAAGGAGCATACGATAAATGAAGTGCAACTGAAGGATCTAGTTTATTCAGATTGAGAAAAACTGCAATGTCGGGCTAACGATGTTAAACAAATGCACTGCTTGGGAGGCAACTCAAGGTAAGCCAACTGGCCATGATCATATTTGCATTCTTTATCATTTCTCTATTTATATTTGTAGGCATTAAATCTATTTTCGTATTTTCTTTGCATTTAGGGCTTTGCATTGAGAGTTAGAAAAAAAAAAAGTATTTGAATGTTTTTAAGATGTTGTCCCAATGATATCTATGGATTTATGTGCTATAAACTTAGACTAAATTAAAATAAGAGTGTCATAACATGATTGAATGAATAACTTGCATATTTAGGCTAAAAGTTGACTTGAGCTTGATTTTGAAATGTATTAATTTATTTTGGTAAACCAAAAACATGTTTGGGTGAGCTTTTGAACTTATACATATACATGTTTCTGTTATGAGTATCTTCATTCATATTAGGTTACTCTAAAACTTGCTTGTAAATGCTAGTCAAGGTTACTAGATTCACATGTACACATAGAAATGACAATGGCATATAGGATTTTACACCACTTAGCTTAAATGGCCAACCTTGAATCAATTAACTTTAGTGAACCCATTTTGGGCTTTTAAACTCTTTTGTTGATTAAAGCCCATATTTATGAGCCTTGAGCCAATTTATTATCCTTATATTTTACCTACCTCAAGAGCTAGTAGAGCATTGGGATTTGTTTGATGGATTTTGAGACAAGAATGTGTATTGAATAGGTGTGGGGGAGCTACTGTTGATTGCTATACCTCTCTTTTTAAAAAAATAAAATACAATGGGAGTAAGATGTTCTTACTATGTTCAAATATCTTTTTGTTGGAAAAAAAAAGAGAAGAAAAATAAAAAGTTATGATTGGTGAGATAATAGGGAAGATCACAAATGTATGCGGAGACCAATGTATCATTAAGATCTCTGGCAGCAAGTTCAGTTCAAGAAATCCACATGTCTTATCAATTGTGCCTAGTGTATACAGATATATATTTTTTCATCATGAAACATTTTTAGTCTATGCAGCAAATGAGAAGAAGAAACTAGAAGGGTTGAATGTTGGAGCATTTAATGTCTTGATTTACTCAATTTATGTTTTAATGCTCTATTAGTTTCTTGGGTTTTAACCTCAATATCCCTTTTTATTCCTACCTTGAACCTAAGCCCCATTACAACCCTAATTAAAGACCATTGGATCTATGTGTGACAAGTAATACAAGTGATGGAGATTGGATAAGCAAGCAAGCCTATGGTAGTGATTTGGTTTGAATTGAATTTTGAGTGAAATTATTTTTCTATCCTTTAAATACTTGAGTGAATGGAGAGTGACCTATGAGTGTTTACCAAACTTGTTAATTACTTTTTGAATGAAGGTTTCTTGTTTCTTTTAGTTTAAATTTGTTAAGTATATTTAATTCATATTGTGTTATGGTATTTGAATTCTTGATTCTGTTTAAGAATTATGGTATATAATATCTGTATGGTATTATTGGGGGAATTTAGTGAGTTGTCAGTTGTCTTAGTGTGTTGAATAAATTGTATAGCTAGCTGCCAGAGGACGTGCAAAAGTTGAGTGTGGGGAAATTTGATAAGGATATAATTATACATTTTATTTCTCCTTATATTTAGTCTATTTGATATATTTATTTCCTCATGGAGATGATTAATGCATAAGTTTATGTTTGAGGATTAATTTTTAGCATTGTATGATTTCATTCCTTTGATTTCTTATAGATTTTTGATAGTCTTAGAGTCAGAATTGAAAGAAATGGTCTTCAATGAAGTTGTAGAGGACATCTTAAGCTTTCCAAAGAGCTATGGTTCATTGAAATCAGAGTTCATTTGGACCTCAAAATGGTACTTCAAAGTAACATCTAGAACCTGAAATTTTTGTCCGTAGGCTGAAGTTTTGAAGGAGAATATTTTGAGCTTCCAAGGGCCAAATGATGTGATCCAAAGGCCTAAATTCAAGTGCATTCGATCAGCTACAAGTTTCATGAAGAGTCAAAGGTCTAAAAACGTACCTATTTTATCGAAAGAAATTTGAGAAACAAGTTCTGTTTTAGAATGCTGCTGGAGTCGTGGCAGATTGGGACACAGATTGGACGTGGAAGGGAAGTTTGAGGCACTTATGGAACAAGTTGTTTGGGGTGTTTGGGAGACCACGTAGAAGCCTTTCAAGGGGCTGGACTCGTGCGGCTATAAGGGAGTTCTGGAAGCAAGGAAATGCAGCAAGAAGAGCAACGGAACCAGAGCTCTGTTTTCTGCTACAACGTGAATCTGTTTTGCTGCTGGAAGAAGTGGCAGATCTGCAATAGAAATTAGCGACAGTAACGGGAATTAGCAGTAGGGAAGAACACAGTGGGAAGAAGAGAGGAGTTCTATTTTTCTGCCAGAAGAACAGGACGAGATTTATTTTCTGCAGAAGAGAAGAAGAGCACTATTTCTGCTGGATTTCTGTCATGAAAAGGGAAGGAAATCAAATCAATTTTATGTTATTTCCCTTTTCCATGTTTGAGTAAATTCTTTGTTTCGATTCAAGGGACAGCTAGCTATGTTAGCATGGTTGTGAGGTTATGATATTAATTTAATATTATTCTTTTGCTGGATATCTGTGTTTCTTAATTTTTATTGTTGATTTATTGTGTAGTTTAATTGATTAAGAGGCCTATTAATTGATTATCTACATGATTGATTACTAAACTAAGTTCTTAATCCATAATTGTTATGCAACTTGGTTAAGGTAGTACTTTGGCAAAAAATGATTATGATTCCAGTTTTCATCTTTGTCTAAAAAGAATACATAGAATGGATTAAACAATTTATGCTTGTTTAATTGTTGTTCATTCTTAGCTTCATCCAAAAATATAATGCTATTAATGAATGCATGAGGATTGCTTGATACCAATTGGTTCATTGATAAGAATTTAATTTGGGTGCTTGACTTGAATTAATGAATGTAGGGATGATTAGATTGATCTAGCTCCTAGGTAAGTCATCAGCTAAGTATTCAGAGAAAGAATAATATGTTTATATACCGATGATCAATCTGCTAACTAGCACAAAAATCCCTTGAATCGAACTTAAATTGAATCTGAAACAAATCTAAATTTAATTAAAGTTTTTCTTTATTTGCATAATTAGTTAGTTGTTTCATAATTATTCAAAACCCCCCGTCTAGTTATTAAATTTGATTATCATATTCAGTCTCTAGGGTTCGACCTGGACTCATTAATACTACAAGAAAAATTATAAGAATTAGTGAAACAGTAATTAATTTTGATAAATTTGACAAGCATCAAAGACCCGTTAGAGGAAGAGAACCTGGATACTGCTACTAGAGTTCAACCTGAGGAGACACTAGAAGAGAATCCAATTATAGAGCCTAGTCTTAAAAGCCAAGTGAAAATTATTGAGGATATGGTCTCTTTAATTCGGACCCTCATGAGGAGTTCACCCCTTCAATCCCAGTTCACGATCTCTTACAAGAAATTGTTGACCCATCCTTCCAAAGCATGGACCTTTTCTTGCCCATAGGTAGAACCCCATGTCCATACATTAAGGTTTGTCTCCTTAGCCCAAAGCCAATCCCTGAATCCCCTCCTTATTTCCTACCCTTCCCTGATTCTACTCATGTTTCTAGAACTATTAGATTGCATTTTGTAGAAGTAAGCATAATGCATACATTCTTTGTGCATGTTAGATTTGCATTTTACTTCTGATATACCTTATAGCATTTGCTAGGAGTCGATTGTAAATATTCATGTGCATGCCAAGCTAGGGTCAAACCTAGGGAGCTTATAATCTATTAGGTTTAGGCCCAAAGAGTCCAATAAATTTCCTTCGATAGGAATGCTTAGTCGAGTCTATTAAGTGTTGGTTTTGAGTCCAATAAGTTCCCAGACCCAATTCTATCTGTCCACACCTGCATTGACTTCTGCACAGCATTTGCATCAGAAAATTAGTCAAAAGATGAATATAAGTAATGCACCCTATAAAAACTTGAAATATTCTTGAAAACACGCTAAAGAGTTTTCTGCAGGGGATTTTGTAATGATCAGGCTTAGCCCTGAGTAGTTTCCTCCAGGGACCGTAACGAAATTGCATGCTCGCAGAGCTGGACCATTCAGAATAATGAAGAGAGTTGGACCCAATGCCTATATGCTTGAGTTGCCACCAGATCTAGGTATTAGCTCCACTTTCAATACTTCAGACCTTATGGAGTATCGGGAGCCAGCAGCGATACCTAGCGAGCTCTTTGAACCTCTCCATTCCCTTGAGAGTGAACCCATTCTAGAGTGTCCACTTACAATATGACCTATTAGTGAAAGGATTGAGTGAATCCTGGATGATCAAGCCATTAGTACCCAGAACAAAGGCTATCAGAGGTATTTGGTCAGATGGCAAGGTTAGCCAAAATCTGAGGACTCGTGGATCACTCATAAAGATCTGCAGCGCCTCAACTCAGACCTTTTTGAGTAGTATGAGAGCCCAGTTAACCCTTACTCGATGGGGTTGAGTTCCTCTCATCTCGAAAAAATTGGTGAGAGCACCAGGATCAGACACAGATTACTGGACCCTATCCGGTTTACTTAGCCATGTATCAAATTTTATAGTCAAGTAAGATTGAGTCCTGTAATAAGTTGAGGCTAGTTGATTTGTCTCAACTCTAGTCCAGTCATTGAGTCCTATACTTGTGTATTAGTCCAGTACCAGTCCAATTTTGTATAAGAGAAGAGGTTACACAGTTTTGGAATTCCACCAGGCCTCATCCAGGAGCCATAGGCCCTCACATCAGCTTATTGGGCCTTGTTTGCCATCCCAGGGTCCAAGATTCTTTCCAAATGCCCTAGATACCCTCTAGATGCCTTCCAGATACCTTAATACCCTCTAGATGCCAGAGAATATTCCCAGACTAGGGTGCCTCATGATTCTAGGAATATGCTAGCACCCTAGGCCAAGAGATTCCAAGCCTAGGAGTCAAGCCCATGAGCCATAGAACCAAGATTCCAAGGAATATGCTGATACCAGGGCGCCCTAGCTTCCAGGGCCCATAAGCCCATGCGCCAAACCAATGGAGGATGCCCCTTTCTGCCCTAAATTCAAGCCCAACTCTATTTTAGGAGTCCAAGCCCAAGAGACAAAGCCCAAGGTGCCTTTGACCAAGTCCAAGGAAGGAAGAAATTCAATTCAAACAAGGAGATCTAGTTTTATTTTCACTCAAATTATATTCTCCTAATTTTAAGCAAACTTGTAATCCCTCTCCCACTCAACTTTGTAATCCTATCCTAACTAGGAGAGGACTTGGAGAACATCTATTAATACCCCACCCCTCCCCCTCTTGTAAGCATCTTTTATTCATGAATCAAAATCCTGCTGAAATTTTGTGTTAAGTTGTGTTCTTGTATTCTTGTGTTGAGGTGTGTGAGTTTTGTTTGTGAGCCCTAATTCATCCAAGCCTTAGCCATCCCAAAGCACTCTCATCCAAACCCTAACATGCCAAGGAGAAGAACCCCTAAGCTGTCCATCAGCAAGTGGCCATCTTCCCCCTCCAATCGCCAGTTTTGAAACCCTAATTCCCTCTTTCCCAAACCCTAGTTCGCTTCTTTTGCTTTCTAACTTATTTACTTGCTGACCTCTGATGCTTGCAAGATCCCTGTGATGTTTCCTCTCCAAGGAGGAGGCCCTCTTTGCCTCCAGGACCGATCCCAGATAACTGCCCGAATCGAGGAACTGAAGGCTTGTCTTCTAGGCGATGATACCAAGTGCTGTGTGACCCCTTCATCGACAGGATCTTCGAATTGGTGCTTGGTAAAAATTCTTTCCCCTCCTAATTTCTGATTTATTGAAGGTACGCTATCCTAACCAATGATTTTTCAATCTCCGAGATCCTTTCTTTTATTATTTTGGCATGAGTTCATATGCGGGTATGATGTTTTCTTTCATTACATACTTGCCTGCAATTCTTACATGATTTTGAGTTATTAGCCTACCAACTTAAATCCATAAAATTATAAAAAAAATAGATTTCCTATTTTTCCTTCATCTATAACAATCTTAGGATCATCTCGCATCATCCTGCCTTCCAATTTTGAGCCCTCACTCGAGGTTAGCTCCCATCTGAGGTCGAGCTCTCGGTCGAGGTCCTGCTCGCACCTTCTGAGGTCGAGCCCCCAGTCGAGATCATCTCCCATCCGAGGTTGAGCTCTCGGCCGAGGTCATGCTCTCACCTTCCGAGGTGGAGCCCCCGGTCGAGGTTAGCTTCCTTTCGAGATCAAGCTCCTGGTTGGTGGGGGTACCAGAATCAGACACAGATTACTAGGCCCTATCTGGTTTACTTAGTCATGTGTCAAAGTTTTGAAAATTTTGTAATCAATTAAGATTGAGTCCTGTAATAAGTTGAGTTAGTTGATTTGTCTCAACCCTTAACCTTAGTCCAGTTTTAAGTCCTGTACTTCAGCCATGAGTCCAGTAAGAGTCAAATTTTGTACAAGGGAGGAGGTTACCCTATTTTGGAGTTCCACCAGGCCACATCCAGGAGTTAAAGGCAACTACATCAGCCTATTGGATTTTGTATGACAACCTAGGATCCAAGATGCTTCCAGAAATCTTGATTCCTTCCATATATTTTCTAGATGTCCATATTCCCTCCAAATGCCAGAGTATATTTCTAGACCAGGTTATATCATGCAACCAAAGATCCATCTATGCCCAGCCTAGGAGAAATCAAGCCCAGGAACCAAGCCCAAGCCCTTAACAAGCAAGATCCCAGCCAGATTCCTTGGAATATGCCAGCCCATGCGCCTAGCCCCTGGAAGCCCACCTGGGCCCCTCAAATGTTCGCCCAAGCCCATGAAGGAGGCATCCTTGCTGCTGCCCCAAGGTCCAAAACCGAATTTGAGGAGTTTGACCAAGTCCAAGCCAAGAGGAGGCACCCATGAGTTAACTAGTCAAAGCATGAAGGGAGAAGGAGAAGACTAGTCCAAGTCCTAACTTCTTAAGGCTTTCTTTCCTAACCTATTAAGTATCTCTTTTCCTAATGTATTAAGGAATGGTTATCTCTAACCTAAGTGTAACCTTACTTAGGAGGGGGCATGGGAGCTCTATAAATACCTCACCCCTCTTCCTTTTGTAATAACTTTCTCTTATGAATACAACCTTGCTGAAATTTTGAGTCATTGCCTTGTGTTTACTTTTGTGTTGGTTCTCTTGTTTTGTTTGAGTGCTCTCTTTATGCCTAGTGAAACCCTGCTACCCTAGCACCCTTCTGCATCCTTGGAGATCAGCCACACCCAAGGAAAGGAGCCCTAGCTGCCATCCAAGACAAAGAGCTCCTTCTTCTCCAAGCTGCCCACTCCTAACCCTAATTCTAGTTCTTTCATGACCTAGTTTTTTTTACTTTTATTTATTTGCTATTTTGATTGACCCCGGATGCTTGCAGGATTCCCGAGGTGTTTCACCTCCCAAGAGGAGGCTTTCCTTGCCTCTAGGACCACCTAGATCAGCCATTAGATTCAAGGGAACCGAGGCTTCTTCATCTAGGCTCCAATCAGAGTGTGAGTGATCTCTTCTATTACATAGTTTTTAATGTCTGACTGGTAAGAAACCTTCCCTTCTCTTATTCTCTGATTTGATTGAAGATAACTATCCTAAGCCAGAAATTTCTCAATTCTTGGGTTCTGTTATTTTATTATTTTGCATGAGCACACCTGCATGATGATTCTTTGCATTGCTAATCTTCTTGCTAGTCTTTACTTGATTTCGAGAATATAGCCTACAAGTTAAATAATAAAAAAAAATTTTAAAAATTATTTTACAATTCTTCCTACAATTTTAAAGTCATCCCGTATCAGTTTGGTATCAGAGTGGGTTTAGGATAATTTTTATCTGCATTAGAATCACAAACCCTAATTTCTGCATCCTGCTAGCTGCATTAGGTGTCTATTTTTCATCTAATTTTGACCACCTAGGAATTTTATTTTTTTGTGAAGCATGAATTGTTCTCTGTCTTGTCCTCTATTTTATCATAATTTTTAATTAATTTTATAGAAAATGTAATTCCTTAAAACTTGGCATATTAGAAACCCTAACAAAAATCTTGAGATTTCTGCAGCAGTCCAAAAACCCTAGGATTTGCATCATCATTTGATTTTTTTTTTTTTGCATCAGATTTGGCAGAGTTCATCAACACCAACCATTCTCTATCCTAGAATTTTTTTTGATATTTTTTTTGCATCAAAATCTATGTCAAAATCTGCATCTTTTGAAACCCTAACTTTTGGAATTTTGTTATTTCTGCACCTTGACTCAACCTAACCTAATCAACTTCCACATAGCCCAATCCTAAGCCTAATTTGATTTCTAACCTAATCAACTTAAACCTAATTTGCCACATCATAAACTACACAAAAATATTTTATTTTTTTGATTGTTTTAGATTGCATTAGGACCATCGAATGCCATCATCTCTTTAATCTAATCTTAATGACAATCAATATAACATCAGGACAGGATTTCATCACTTGTCCTAGGCCCAAAACAACCATCATCATACTGACCTAAGCCTATTTAAAATTAATTAGACCATATTTGTCCTAGAGGGCTAGGTGACATCAACAGGTCGGGTCTGAGCTGTATGGGCTAACTAATGCATTTAATCCTGTGGCTATTACTAAAATCTGGTGTCTAAAGTTGAGGGTCCAGAGTCAAACGACCTAAGTGGTGTTGTGGTTTTTAATTGGGTCCCTGTGAAAGCAAGGGTGCCTCCCACATTCCCACCCTCTACCTGTCCAGAGGAAGGATTAGCTGCTGGGTTAAGTGTAAGTTGAGCTGACCCATTCAGTTTTGGCTCTAGATCTAGGAAACCCTAGAATTGCTAATCTTTTTTGCATGCTTGGCTGCATCATCTCATCTTAATTGTGTGATTGAGTGTATACCACTAGACTGGGAACCCAATACCAGAAGTCTAAACCCTAACCTAGCTCAACCATGGATCCTGGTCTAGAGGCCTTCATGAAAATCATAACTGACCAACTTGCCCAACTGAACCAATCCAATACCCAATCCCAAACCCAGCTTACCCAAATTAATGACAGACTTGACCAAATGATCCAAACGAACACCCAAACAACCGATAGACTTAACCAATTAACCAATAGGCTTAACCAAGTTGAGAACCGACTAGAAACTGTAGAGAAAATCCAAGAGTTTAACACTGAACCAGACCTTGATTCTACCCCTTTTACCCCTCATAACTCTAGAAGAGTCCAAAACCATGAACCCTTTGTAGAACATAACCCTATGAGACCCTAGAACTAGGATCAATTTAGGGAGCCTAACCATAAGGGAAACCAACACCAGGATCAGTACCATGAACCTAACCTTAGGAGACCCAATCATGAAGACCAAGATCAGGATGATAGAATTCTTAGGAGCATCAGGTTATACCCACCCACCTTCAATGGAAACCTAGATCCAAAGGTTTATATAGACTGGGAGGGAGGCATGGAAATGTACTTCAAATTTTATGCCCTGAGTGATGAGAAAAAGTTTAAATTTGTCTAGCTTAGGCTAACTGATCAAGCTATATTATATTGGGAGCAAGTAGAGCCACTCAATAACCAAATAGGCCACCCACCCATTGTCACCTGGGAAGCCATGAAATTAAAGCTTAGGGCTAAATAGGTTCTCCCATACTAAAAGCAGTGTCTCTTAGATCAATGGCAAAGATTAAAACAAGGGACCAAAACTGTAAGTGAATACATAGCTAATGGGGGACGGGTCAGGGTAGGATTGTCGGTGAGCTGAGAAGTCGCCGAAGATTAGGGTATCCTATTTCTTTTTTGAATTTTAATTTTCTAGGGGTGGCGAAGGAACAATGGAGATGGAAGGTAGAAAAATTGGATACTCTATGGACTTAGGACTTACATTCACAAAGAGACCTCTCACCTCTAGGGCATCTCATCCATCCCACTACATGTAGCCTAGGGCATCCCACCCAACTCACTACATATGAAGCTTAGGGCATCCCACCCAAATCGCTACCTGGGGCCATGAAGAAAAATCCCTAAAACCATAGAGGGGACTCGATGAAAAAAGGGATAACTAGGGCCTCACGCCCCTCGACACTTGAAAGCGAAGGCATAGGGTCTCACAACCCTCGATGCTCGAAGGCGAAGGAAGACGGGCCTCTCACCCTCCCCATGCATGGTGAACGAAAATAAACACTCTTTTCCTAAAAACAAATCTTTATTGACCAAACTATTTTTTTACAAAGGATTGAGGGTGGTATTTATAGACCTTTCCAACCCTCATTTGAATTTGAATATAAGATAAAAAGATAATGATGGTTCAAATTCAAATACAAAATAGGATAAGATAAGACCCTCGATGCTCGAAGGCGAAGGAAGACGGGCCTCTCACCCTCCCCATGCATGGCGAATGAAAATAAACACTCTTTTCCTAAAAACAAATCTTTATTGACCAAACTATTTTTTTACAAAGGACTGAGGGTGGTATTTATAGACCTTTCCAACCCTCATTTGAATTTGAATAAAAGATAAAAAGATAATGATGGTTCAAATTCAAATACAAGATAGGATAAGATAAGGCTTATCCATATCTCAATCCTAACCAACCAAATCCTAATTCAAATTTTAAATAATTGATAAAGATAAATCCTAAATAACTAATCTTCAAATTTTAAATTTATTTGCTACTCTAAAATTCGTGCTACTCCAGGATTCGTGCAGCTCCAAGATCAATGCTGGTGATGTCCTCATCATTCCCCTGAGGTGGGAAGAACTCGACTCTATCGAGTTAGGGTCAGACTCCAACTTCAGCTAGCCATGAAATTATTTTCCCCCACCTCAGGAATGATGGGGACATCGCCAGCACTGATCCTGGAGCTGCACAAATCCAGGAGCAACATGAATTCCGGAGCAGCAAATAAATTTAAAATTTGAAGATTAGTTATTTAGGATTTATCTTTCTTTATCAATTATTTGAAATTTGAGTTAGGATAAAACCATAACCCAACATCTCCTGCCAAGAATAAAACCATTCTTATAACTTCTCTAACTGATTGAGCTTCAGTGCAAAATAAACGGTTATTTCATCCTTCCACATAATCCAGTAGTAATTGCAATTAGTACATTTGAAGGTTTACGGTGCTTTGTTATCCTGTATGCCTCCCTCCAAGTCATCCATAGATCACCAGAGTTTCAAGGATAGACTGTGAGATGCTAGAGTGGATAATTGAGTATTACATTTTTTTTAGAGAAGCAGCAACTCAGAAATAAATAGTTCATACTTTCCTTTTCAAGGTAGCACAAAGTACAATGACTTGGATCCATGAAACCTTTCTTTGCCAGTACCTCAACTTGTTAGTAATTTATTATAGAAACCTAGCCAATTAAAAATCTTAACTTTCTTTGGGATTGGGAGACCCTATATAGTTTTTTCCAAATTGAAAGATTATGCCACCATGTTTAAGAAACTTGTAGCTGGAGGAGATAGTGAAGGAGTTTGTAGGGAACCACTTCCAATTTTTTCTATCTTAAGAGTTTGATAGAGATATATTACCAAGAAGAGACTTCATTCCTGAGAGCTCTGTAGTTCCTTATTGAGGCAATGGTCATATGAAATGTTCATCTACATAGCTTTTACCAATAAATGCTACAACATTGCTTTCCTTATCAATGGCTAGCATGTAGATCATTGGGAAGAAGGATTTTAGGTTTGTGGCTAATAGCCAAGTATCTTTCCAAAATAAAGTATGCTGACTGTTAGTAGGAAATATGGTTGGGCTAGAAACATAGGGCCCGGGACAATGAAAATGGGCTGATAGCCTGATCTCCAGCACATGCCAAGACATTAATGAGCCTTGCCAATCGGTCCACAGGCATTTAGTCACCATTTCCCAGTGGGTGATGGTAGAAGCCAACTTCTATGTCCCAAAGCATCAGCGAGCCTCACCAACTACTCCAGAGGCGATCAATTATCACCCTCGAGGGAGGCCAGCAAATGCCAAACTCCCATGCCTCAAGGAATCAGTAAGTCTTGCCAACCACTCCAGAGGCATTCAGTCATCACCCTCGAGCGGGTGATGATAGAGGCCAATTCTTGTGTCTCAAGGCATTAGCGAGCCTTGCCAATCACTTCGAGGCATTCAGCTACCACCCCTGAGTGGGTGATGGCAGATGACAACTCTTGTGTCCTAAGGCATCAGCGAGCCTTACCGACCACTCTGAAGGCATTCAATCACCACCCCCAAGCAGGTGATGGCAGAGGCCAACTCCAGTACTCCAAGATATCTACAAGCCTTGTCGACTACTCTGGAGGCGTTCAGTCACCATCCTCGAAAGGGTGATGGTAGATGCCAACTCCTATGCCATAGGATATCAATGAGCAATGCCAAGCACTCTGAAGGTATTCAATCACTATCCCTGAGCTGGTGATAGCAAATGCCAATTCCACTCCGAAGGTATTCAATCACTATCCCCGAGCTGGTGACAGCAAATGCCAATTCCAATGCCCCAAGGTATCTGGAAGCCTCACAGATCATTCTGGAGGTGTTCAGTCATCGTCCCCTAACGGGTGATGGCAGAGGCCAACTCTTGCATTTCAAGGCATCGGCGGTGAGCCTAGCCAACAGAGCTGTTCAGTTACCGTCTCTATGCGAGTGACAGTAGAGGCCAATTCCTGTGCTCCAAGATATTAGTGAGCCTCATTGACTACTTTAGAGGCATTTAGTCACCACCACCAAGCGGGTGATGGCAGAGGCCAACTCCTGTGCCCCAAGGAATCAATAGCCTCGCTGACCACTCTGGAGGCGTTCAGTCATCACTTCCAAGCAGGTGACCATAGAGGCCAACTCCTATGTCCCAAGGTGTCAACGAGCCTCACCAACTACTCCAAGGATTCTTTGACATGCAAGGCCCTGACAGCATACCCATCTCGAGTCCTGAAGAGGTAACACCTAGACATTCATCGCTATCGCTCCTACCATGCAGCCAGCCCTTTATCACATCCCCAAACTTCCCAATTATGGTTAGATATGGACGAATGGAAATGGCATGCCTAAGTTCCTTGTATTTCAGATTATCATTTAATGAGGCATGCCACACAAAGGATTAGTGATAAAAATGCATTTAAAGGGATGGGACACCTATGATATGCAAGAAAGCTCTACGCGACACATGAAAAGCTCCACCGCCCTTTGCAAGATCAGACAGAATCTTGTCCAAGATCAAACTATTCCACGTGTCAAAGCCTATAAAAGGATTCCCAATGAATCTCTAAGGTATGTAAGCCTTCCCCCTCGTACTCCTCTTGTTGGTATCCATATTGACTTGAACATCAGAGTGCCATCACTGAGGTCATCCCTGGTGGAACTTTTTTGTAGGCACCTCATTCCAGAGACCAACCTGCATTGTCCACCCCAGCACATCCAGCATCAACTCCAATTCTTCCTCCAGTGCTCGACAAATTTTGGCTCTGATCATTACTGGCTACAACTGAGGTGAAAGCTTTCATCAAATGGTAGACTTTCAACACATTTTTTCAAAAAACATGAAGCCTTTCCCTTGGTATATGGGGTCGGTGTGAAAGAAAACTAACTATTGTGATAGTAGAGCCCCACCAGAGTTTTCTAAGGTCATTGGGGATCATTGAAGAACTTATCCCACTATTTGAGAAATAAGGATTGATTAAAAGTTTGCAAGTCAATAATCCCCATACCTTTCATTGATTTAGGATGGCTAATGACTGACCAACTTGCTAGGTTCCGAAAGTTACTAACTTGTCTTCCCCTGTTCCGAAAGGAATGAAGTTCTGATATTCGATGGTTGTATCAATCATTATTCTAATATGGCTAGAGGTTTTGGTACCTTATTTATCATCAAATTTTTTAGCAAAGAAAAAGAAACCTTTGTAGCATCTAAATGAAGAGGCAATCACGAGAACTCTAGATATGAGTTTGGTTTTGTACATGCTTTAACAACCTACAGTTCTTATTAAATTATTTTGAGGAACTAAATCATGCAGGTCGTTAATTACAATCTATTGATTGAATATTCTCTCGTCCTTGTCCTTGTGAGTCATGTTAGCACTTCAGAAGACATCCTCCCAATTATGTCATTAGCCAATTCCATGGGGAGGAACCTGTTGCTGCAACTTCTCCTGAACCGGGGTTGGATGGCTGGGCTGGAGCGCTTTTCTCCCGGTCGACCTGCAACAAAGTCCCTAAGAGTAGGTAGTGTTCCGGTGGGGGACACTCCGATGCTTAAGTTAGCAAGAGCTTGAGGGCAATAGAATTGAGGAATCAGAAAGACAGCGTATGGAGAGGGAAGAGTGTACCTAGCTCAAAATGAGGTCCCCCGGTTACCTTATATAGGTGCGAAACAGTCCAAAATCCATTAAGGAAGAAGCCAAAAAAGATCGATATGCCCCTAGGAGAATCTGGAGAGTGGCCACGTGGCACCCGGACAGGGCAACATCGTGGGAATAGTGGAATAGTGGTGCTGAGATGGAAGAATTCTGTTATAACAGAAAGAGATTTCTGGAGTTCTCTGGGCTCCTGAAGTGAATCAATCGGACAACAACTGGGAGGGCTAGTTGGTCCTTCGAAGAAGAGTGTCCGTTGGAGTCCCAATAGGATCAGTGGTCGGACCTCAGCAGAAATGGGTCATTTGGACATCTACTTTAGTGGATCAGACCTCCGAAGGAGAGTTATGGGTCGGACCCCAAAGGAGAGCAGTTGGTCGGACCCCGAAGAGCGGTCCTATCGAACCACAAAAGGCAGCTAGTCTAGTTTGGTAGTGAGTCGGTCAGGTATAACAGTTGCCCCCTTGCTCTTGGCCTTCGAGCAATTCTGTAGCTTCGAAGGATGAGAGCATTACTTGGCAATTAATGTGCCTGTCCTTGAGATGATGGCAAATCTGATATGGCATGCTGCGACTGACCATCTTCTGCTCTGAATTTCCACCCCTGGATAGGTGTCCACACTGCATTGGCGATGACAGGAAAGGTAGTTAATGCCGGTACGATGCAATGATGGCCTGTTAGCCCGAAATGCCTTTCCGTAGAGCTCCTGATGCGATGTGACCGACGTGGCAAGATCTGAGCAGTTAGCACAGCATGCGAGCAACCCATCCGCTATTTATTGAATGGTCATGCAGATTGTGATTAGACATGATCCGATGCATCCCCTCAACCCCCATGTCAAATCGGGGAGTTGCGTCGGCTACCGTTGGATCGCGGTGCTCGAGGGGCGTTGGGAAGCAGCCCCTCAGTGCCTATAAAAGGAGAATGGGAAGACCGGGAGGGAGTTTTCTGCTACCTTCATTCTCGAGAAGAAAGAAACCCTTCCTCCTCGCTGCTCCGGCTCCATTAGGAAATCAGTCACCAGGTTAGTCCCACAGCCATCCTCTTTCTCTCCTTTAGCCTTTATTACAATGGCTTCTGGTAGTAGGAGCTCTGTCGATGAGAATAGGGAACCAGGTCCCTATGATATTCCATCGATGATGACTCGAGTGTTGGCTCCATCTAGTGATTTTGATGAAAAATAAAACATTGAGTACATATTGTATACTAATGTGTATTTCTAGCTATGAGTTTTCAGGAAGCAAGCACCTTAAATTCTCAAAAGTTTAAGTATCATGGCATGCCATGGCACGGAGCATTTTTTGCAATCAAGGACATTCTCTTCATGCAAAAAGGGCTTTTATATATTCAATTATTGATTGTTTATGTTCCATTTAAGTTTCAAGATTTATGCTTGTGTTTTTGGCTTAATTTGTACTTGATTATAAATTTTTCAAAGTCAAGTATCGATACCTGGGAAGTCAAGTATCGACACTTCAGCATTTGGCATGCAGAAAAATCCCTTGGCATGCCAAGTGTCGACACCCAGAACTCAAGTGTCGACACCTGCAATTCAAGTATCGACACTTAGGTTTCCAAGTATCGACTCATGGCCTGAGATTTTTGAAAATACAGAACTTTGCCAATGAAGGGTTTTTGTGTCAAGTGTCGACACCTGTGCATCAGTGTCGACACTTGAAAATTCAAGTGTCGACACCTTGAAATCAAGTGTCGACACCTGACAGCCAAGTGTCAACACTTGAAGTCTGACAGCCCTAACAGATCTATTTTTCTGACTTGCAGAAATCACTTTTCAAGCTCCAAATGGCTAGATTCGAGGCTCCAACGATCACAAACCATTTTTTGAAAGTTTTTAATTGTATTTAACCTTCACCAACTTTATTCTAAAGGAAGAGAAGTGCATTGAAGTCCATTGAAAGCCAAAAAGCCAAGATTCTCTCAAGAACTTCACTTCAAGAGCCATTTAAAGTTTGATTCCCTGAAAAAGCTTACAAGCCCATCCTTACATTATTCCAAAAGAAGAGTTTGAAGGATATTCCAAGGAAGAGACAAGACAAAGCATCAACTTGAGCTTCAAAGCTTCTATTCTACTCTTGAAGAGAGTTTGTCTTATTTTTGAAATTGTATATTTGATTTTATCTTGTGATTTGACCTTGCTTTCAAGGGTGTCTTGAAAGAAGGTTGTTGTAGTTTGTTGGTAAGCCAAAGGGACAAAACCAACTAGGGTTAACTTGTGAGCCCAAATACAAAATAAGTGTAGAGGTTTGTTGGTGAGCCTAGGTGATAAAACCAACACAGGTTTTGACTTGTGAGCCTTTTGAAAAACAAGTCGGCTGTAATCTTGATTGGATTATAGTGGAATTCCTAAGGGTGGTTTGGGAAGTGGATGTAGGTACTAGGTTTGCACTGAACCACTATAAACTTTATATTTGTGTGTGATTACCTTATCCCTTTCTTGCTATTTGTTCATTACAATTTATTTACTGCTTTCCGCTGCATTCAATCTAGAGCATTGAATTTATTACTCACAAACACCACCAGACCTTCACTTTACTGCTTTAAATTTTAAAAGACCCCATTCACCCCTCCTCTTGGGCTCCATTTCTGGGCAACACCGAGACAGGGTAGAGAGCCTTAGGGTCGTGTACAACATCCCTTCCATGCTACATTTGACTGTCCCCAACCAGGAGGGGAGGGTGAATGGCCCGTTAAACTTAGGAGCCCTCCCCATATACGAAGACCACCTCAAATCCGGCCTCCGGTTCCCTCTCCACGACCTTCTTGTATGAATCTTCTATAGTTATAGGATATCCCCGGTGCAGCTGATCCCGAACAGCATTCGGGTGATCTATGGTTTCATAATTCTTTGTCGAAAGGCTGGTGTCGAGCCTAGACTGTCCCTTTTTTTCAACTTTTTCTTTTTAAAGCGAGATTTCTGAAGCCAGGAGTGGTGGATGTTCAGTCCCCGCCCTGGTTGAAAAATACTAGGGGGGCTTTCGTCGGCTATCCACGGGTGGAAGTCCTGATACTTTTTGTAGATAGCTTAGAGCCTTGGGGTTTTGAGTCAGCATGCCATACATGAGGCCGAGTAGGTCAGGAACCTACTCATGAGGGCTATCGAGGGCATTGACTGGAACAGATCCGGTCGGCGATTGGTGAATGAGGCCGCGAGGAGTTCCTTTCACCATATGATGGGGGTAAGTTATCTGCATCCGAACTCTTATCTTGGCTTAAGAGAAACTAACTTTGTTTTGTTATTTGCAGTTCCTTCAAGAAATGCTGCTGATGGATGATGGCCTGGGTGCTCTGCTGGATCTGAAGGAGCACTCGGCCCAGAGAGTTGAGGCAACCGAGGTGGCGAGGGATGCCACAGAAATGGCACTGATGGCCGCCAGGGTGGAATTGTCCATCCTGCATGCGACCGAGGAAAAGCACTCTGCCTTGTGATCCAAGGTAGAGGCCCAAAAGAACCAAATCACAGAATTGCTGGCTCAGCAGGATGACCGGGATGCTAAGCTAAGAAGCAAAAGGAAGAGGACAAAGTTCCTGGCCCACCAGGTAGCCGAGGAGAAGGCTCGCCTATTTGAGTTGGAGAGGCGCTCGAGTAGGCACCAGGTCGAAGCTGAGAGATACAAAGGGTTGCTGAAGAAGACCCAAGAAGTAATGAAATCGATGGTCGAAGTAGCGGTAAGGAACTATAAGGCCTCAGAGAAGTTCAAGGCAGAAATGAACGAGGCCGGATCCTACATCTTCGACTTTGGATATGAAGAATGCCTGGAGAAGGTTGGCGCCACCTTCCCAAAGCTTGACCTTTCCTCTCTATGGCTGCTGGAGTGGGCGGAAGAAGAAGGTGCCGAAGAAGAGGCTGGCCCATCCAATGGAGGGGCCGAACCCCAGACTGAAGCCATCGTGGAAGCGGTTGGACTGGATGTCTAGACTAGGGCCAACATGGATGTGTCAGACATTCCAGCAGGTGCTCCGGCCTTACCAGTAGAGACTGAAGCTGAAGCCGAAGCACTGGCTATGCTTGATGGAGCTGAAGCCGGAGTCGCCGATGTACAGTCGGTAGGTTAAACCTAAGTCTTTTGTAAAGGTCTGACCTTTTCTTTTGTAAAAGAACTCTCTTCATAATACAATAGAGCTTTTTACTATATCTTATTTGTCTTTATTTGTATGCCTGTGGTCGGTCGGATTGGCCGAAGCTTTTGTCTTTGAAAATACTTCTAAGCATTGTCGGTTGGCTCGTCCGAACCTGAAGGTGTTGAGGGAGGCACCGGACGGTAGCTCAGGCTAAACCAAGATACTTAGGAGTTTCTTCCCAAGTGTAGGTTCGTCAGCTCGTCCTAACCTGAAGGTGTTGAGGGAGGCGCCGGACAGTAGCTCAGGCTGAACCAAGATACTTAGGAGTTTCTTCCAAAGTGTAGGTTCGTCGGCTCGTCCGAACCCGAAGGTGTTGAGGGAGGTGCTAGACGGTAGCTCAGGTCGAACCAAGATACTCAGGAGTTTCTTCCCAAGTGTAGGTTCATCAACTCGTCCGAACCCGAAGATGTTGAGGGAGTCACCGGAAAGTAGCTCAGGCCGAACCAAGATACTTAGGAGTTTCTTCCCAAGTGTAGGTTCATTGGCTCATCCGAACCTGAAGGTGTTGAGGGAGGCGTCGGACGGTAGCTTAGGCCAAACCAAGATACTCAGGAGTTTCTTCCCAAGTGTAGGTTCGTCGACTCGTCCGAACCCAAAGATGTTGAGGGAGGCGCCGGACAGTAGCTCAGGCCGAACCAAGATACTTAGGAGCTTCTTCCTAAGTGTAGGTTCGTTGGCTCGTCCGAACTCGAAGATGTTATGGGAAGCGCCGGATAGTAGCTTAAGCCGAACCAAGATACTTAGGAGTTTCTTCCCAAGTGTAGGTTCGTCGGCTCGTCCGAACCCGAAGATGTTGCCGACCGGAGTCAGACTTCTGGAGTTGGGCTGCCCTAGAGCCTCTACCGACCGGAGTCGGACTTTTGGAAGTGGGATGCCTTAGAGCCTCTACCAACCGGAGTCAGACTTTTGGACGTGGGCTACCCTAGAGCCCCTGCCGACTGGAGTCGGACTTTCGAAAGTGGGCTGCCCTAGAGCCTTTATCGACTGGAGTCAGACTTTCGAAAGTGGATTTCCCTAGAGCCTTTGCCGATCGAAGTTGGATATTCGGAAGTGGGCTGTCCTAGAGCCTCTGCCGATCGGAGTCGGACTTTCGGAAGTGGGCTTCCTTAGAGCCTCTGCCGACCAGAGTCAGACTTTCGGAAGTGGCCTATCCTAGAGCCTTTGCTGACCAGAGTCGAACTTTCAAAATTGGGCTATCCTAAAGCCTCTGCCAACCAGAGTCGGACTTTCAGAGAGATGCCTTTTGAAAGAAGTTGTAGACTTTATTGATAATACTTACGAAGGTTGTCTACATTCCACAGACATGCCACTGCCATCCATCCAAATATTTGAGCTAGTAGGTCCCGGGTCGAATTACTTCAACGACTCGGTAAGGGCCCTCCCAATTGCAGGATAATTCTCCTTGCTCGGTCGGTCTTGAAATCTCTGTCCTCCTCAAGACTAGATCTCCGACCCAGAAAATTCATGCTTTGACCCGTGAGTTGTAGTATCTGGCCATCTTCTGACTGTAGGTCACCATCTTCATACTTGTTCGAAGCCTGGTTTCTTCAAGTAAATCTAGGTCAGCCCTTCTTTGCTTTGAGTTGGTCGGCTTAGTGAAGTGATCAATCTGTAGGGGTTGCAAAGAGACTTCGACGGGGATGACTGCTTCACTTCTGTAAGTCAGGTTGAATGGAGTCTCCCCGGTCGTTGCTCGGGTGGTCGAGTCTTCGGCTCGATCCCGGCGGGGTCGAACATACTTATGCAGGTACCCCCTCTGAATGAGATCTTCAATGGCATCCTTCAGTTGGAGGCATTCTTCGATGTTGTGCCCATGGTCACAATAAAATCGACAGTATTTATCTCTGTTTCTGGATGCGGAGGGGCCCCTCATCAGACGAGGCCTTTGCAGGAAGGTCTCGTTCTCGATCTCCAGGAGGATCTTCTCCCTCGGAAGGGAGAGAGGCGCATAAGTTTCGAACCTCCTGGGAAAGTCCTTCGGCTTTGGACTTCGATGCTTTGCCAATTGGTTGCTGTCACTGGGGGGTCGAACTTTAGGAGCTTTGTCGCTCCGCTTCCTGGGAGCTGACCTCCCCTCAGCCTGGCATCGGCTCACCGCTTGTTCTTCTACCAGGGCATATTTCTGTGCCCTGGCCAGCAGCTCTGAGTAGCTTGTCAGGAACTTCTTGTCCAGGGAGAATGTGAGCCTGGACGAGCGGAGCCCTCTCTTGAAGGCCGATATAGCTACGACTTTGTTTAAATCCAGGATCTCCATGGTTGCTGAGTTGAAACGGGCCATGTAATCCCGGAGAGACTCCCCTTCTTTTTTTAGTATGAGGAAGAGGCAGTCGGTGTTCCTCGGAGTCCGACTACAGGTCCTGAAATGGGAGAGAAAAAGATTTTCAAGTTAAGGAAAAGAGTAGATCGTACTTGGCTATATAGCAGAGAACCACATCCGGGCGGCCTTCTTAAGGGTGGCAGGGAAGGCGATGCAGTGGAGGGCATCGGAGGTGTCCTGTACCATCATATGGGCCTTATAGGTGCTCAGATGGTCTAGAGGGTCGGTGGTGCCGTCGTAAGGGTCA
The DNA here is from genome assembly GCA_021397845.1 of Areca catechu. Classification (NCBI taxonomy): domain Eukaryota; kingdom Viridiplantae; phylum Streptophyta; class Magnoliopsida; order Arecales; family Arecaceae; genus Areca; species Areca catechu. The sequence goes on from CM038050.1 coordinate 78,973,328, forward strand.
ACCTGTGGAATTTTGAAGTGACGGGGGATTGTCTCCTCCAAGATATTATCGAAAAAAGATGGGCGGGAGTCGTACACCTGCCCCCCCTTTGGCTTTCTGCCGATCAACTGTCTCAGCGATGCACTCCACCATGCACAAAATCTTGCTGGTGTAATCTCTTAGGAGTTCAGCAGGGTGCCAAGCACCAGCAGGGACAGATTCAGCGAAGGAGGGTGAGGCGGACCTCGCCCTCTTGCTGTCAGCACGAGCTCCCAAGGACCTTTGGGGCTCTAGAGCAACTAGAGAGAAAGGCTGAGGGACTTCTTGTCATCGGCTTCCCTCAGCATCATGTTGGCGGTGGGTGGAAGATATGGCAGGCGACTGCTGCCTATTTTCAGCTACCTCCTGGAGGTGTTGAACTGCAGTAGTGAGTGTGTCGATGCGGTTTAGAAGCGTTTGGAACTATTGTAGTCCTAGAGTGACAGTGGGTTTGGCGACAGTAGCAGTGGTGGCATCATTTTCTCTAGGAGGTCCTTCGGACCTGGACAGGGAATGACCTCCTCTGGCAGAGGTGTTCTGGGCTCTTCCTTTAGCCATTGCGTGACTAAGCAGGTGGATTTCTCTTTTTGGAGAAGGTTGGCCGCCCTCCTTCTAGCACCAATCTGTTGTTGCAACTTTTCCTGAACCGGGGTCGGATGGCTGGGCTGGAGCGCTCTTCTCTCGGTCGACCTGCAACAAAGTCCCCAAGAGCTGGTGGTGTTCCGGCGGGGTACACTCCGATGCTTAAGTTAGCAGGAGCTTGAGGGCAACAGAATGGAGGAATCAGAGAGACAGCATATGGAGAGGGAAGAGTGTACCTAGCTCAAAACAAGGTCTCCCGGTTACCTTATATAGGCGCGGAATAGTCCAAAATCTGTTAGGGGAGAAGCCGAAAAAGATCGATCAGCTCCTAGGAGAATTTGGAGAATGGCCACGTGGCACTCGGACAGGGCAACATCATGAAAATAGTGGAGTAGTGGTGCTGAGGTGGCAGGATTCTGTTATAACAGAAAGAGGTTTCTAGAGTTCTCTGGGCCCCTGAAGTGAATCTATCGGACACCAACTAGGAGGGCCAGTCGGTCCTCCGAAGAAGAGTGTCTGTCGGAGTCCCAGCAGGATCAGTGGTCGGACCTCAGTGGAAATGGATTGTTCGGACATCTACTTAAGTGGGTCGGACCTCCGAAGGAGAGCTGTGGGTCGGATCCCAAAGGAGAGCAGTAGGTCGGATCCCAAAGAGCGGTCCCATCAGACCGCAAAAGGAGGCTGGTCCGGTTTGGTACTGAGTCGGTCAGGTGTAACATAACCTTTTCTATCCTTTCTATTAAATACACAATAATAATGGCAGGACAATTTTTTCCTTATTTAAATAGAAGACTACTGGCTAGCTGGACCGCCGAGCTGGGAGTCTCCATCAGCAGGAGCTTCAAGCCGCATGGCCTCGGGCTCAGGTGGCACGGCCTCCTCAACTCCCACCTCCTGGTCTGAAGTGCCGGGAAAGTCAAGGCAGCTGCGGCCCTCGGTTGAGACAAACTCCTCGATCAGGCGGCGTAGGTACATGAAGCCCTTGAAGAAGGAGACCGACACCGTCAGTTGGATCTCGGTGAGGAACTCCTCTGAGGCTCTGTACCTTTCCATCACCTCCCCAGCTTCCTTCTTCGCTGTGGCCACCTTGTGCCTGGCGTTCGCGACAGACTTGGCCGCCTCATCTGCTGCCCTCTGGGCCGCGACCGACTTCTCCTCCTCCATCGCCAGCCGGGCCTGGAGGGATTAGGTGGTCCTCTTCTGTCGGGGTGCCTCGGTGATGACCATGTCCATCCTCTTCTCGGCGTCAACAAGCCCCTCAGCTTTCTTCCTCGACTCCCCCTGCTCATGGTCGAGGTTCTCCTGGAGCTCCCTCGCTCACCCCTCAGAGTCGGCGAGCTGCTTCTCGAGGTCCTTGACCCATTGGCCAAGCACCCCTTTAGAGTCCGTCCTCCTCTGCAGGTTGGCGCTCAGCGACTCGATCTCGGTCGCCCGTTCCTGCTCGGCTCGGCTCCAGTTCCGACAGCTGCTCCTGATGAAAAGAGCTTCGACTCCGATCTGCACCGTATGGGAAGGTCAAAAAAAAAAAAGGGGAGCTAGACGAGTATAAGTTTGCATAGCCACCGGTGGTGTGATCGGGGATGGAAAGATAATGAGAGTAGAGAACATTTCTTACCCAATCAAATAAGCCCATCCCTTCGATATTACACAGATAACATTTCTTACCCTCCAAATTTATTCTTCAACCAAATGCAACCTAGACGAGTATAAGTTTGCATAGCCACCGGTGGTGTGATCGGGGATGGAAAGATAATGAGAGTAGAGAACATGAGATCCACAACTCCTGTCATGAATCCCACTGATCCGTTTGATTCATGCATGGGGGCACGTATCTCATATGCAGCCCTTCCATCAATCATCCATCTAATACCCATGATTTAAGAACAAGCTTCTTTCAAGAATCTTTGATCGCATGCATTGCACTTGTTCGTCCTTATTACCAATTATTTACTCAGAATTTTCTTATTACCAAATTGTTGGCTCAGAATTTTCTACAACCTTGATTTTATAGTCTATATACATGGCTCAAGAAATGCAAAACTTTCTACATAATAGTTAATGAAGAGATTTTTTGTGCAGCATTGTCCTAATCAGCAATATGTCGTTTGTCCTAATCAACATCAACCATGTACTAAGTTGTGAAGAATGTCTAATCTATAGTCAAGACCGTAGAGATTTCTTTTAAAACCATTACCTAAAATGATCCTCACCAAACAATAATAAAGTGAAAATCTAAAAACGGACACAATAGCAAAGAGCCATCAAGGGGCAAACATAGCCCACATCAGACTTTAACTTAGACAAAATGGTGATGTGGAAGCAAATGCATGTCTCTTTGCCCGAAATAAGTATGGCCAGAAGTGGATCATTCATGGGCCCAAGGTGTTGCTATCCTCAATTATTAGCTACGTGACCTCTATAAATTATAGAAGGCTCCGGAACAACAAAATTTAATTATGACATGACGGTGGCCTCCCGCTCCCCCGGGGAATATCTAGGGACCATGGAAAGAGCCCTTCCTTTCAGGGAATTGATAATTTGAAGCCCAACCTCTTAAACTATCGGCAGTTTTATGATTATAGCTCTATAAAATGTTTCAAAGGTTGCTTTCTTGCAGATCAATTACCTCCTCGGCGCATATGAACCACATACAAAACAAACAAATTGAGAGAGAAAAGAACAAAGTAGGAAGATTTTTTTTTTTTTTAGCTTAGACATGTAGTAACCTCCGGAGTCTACTGCGTTTCTTCGCATTTCAGACTTACTTGTGACTCATGGGTCAAGACTCACCAGGATCAATAAAGCCTGTCTTCTAGCCTTTATCTCTTGGAAGAACAAGAAGGAAAAACTATGGATTGTTAGTGATTTAAGTAGGTTATTCCTGTACCGGATCAAGCTGTGGAAATATAGTGTTTGTCTTATTTAACTCATCTCTAAATAAAGCCATATGAGCAGCAGGATTGTATACATTTTAATCTTATATTTGATCGGGGTCATGAGAGGAAGGGTGGATAGCATTAAAAAAATAAACGGGTTCCATTCATTGTTTGGTTCAAAAATTTTAGAAAGGATGAATGAAAAAGAGAGATTATTCAAATACCTAGCCCATTAATTTGCATCATCTATAATTAGAAAGATGCAGAAAAGAATAAATGGAGCATGTGAGATGTAAGTTTTTAACAAAACTACTCGTTAAATTTTTTTTGACAAAAACCTAATATTTCTTCATTTTTTTCAATCATTTTATTTATATATATTTTTATTTTAACCTATACTATTTAATCCTATACTATTAAATTTCATCACTACTTATTTTAATTTTAGTATGTAATTTTCATAGTTATAAGTAAGTAATTAGAATTATCTTCAAATTTTATATTTACGTTCACTATTTTTAATTAACTATTTATATAAAATTAATTAACTCTTTAAAATAAATTATAAATTATTGATTAATTTATATAATTAATACATAAATAAATTAAATTATATATAATTAATTTATATAATTATTTATTTAATTAAATTAATATTAAGTATTATATAATCTTTTATATAATTATAAATTATAAAAATATTATTGTAATTAAGTTTATATATTATCCTACTTTTTAAATATAGATAAATAAATTGATAATAATAATACTTTTTTATCAAAAGATAATTTAGTAAAATATTATTCATCATTTCTTTCATTTTTCTATACCAAATAAAGAAGGAAATTATTCTCATTCACCATTCCATTTTTCACTAAATATATGAAAGGATAGATAATGATTCATTCATTCTCTTTCTCATCAATCTTTTTTTCTCGTGCATCTTTTTTGTAGTCTACCCTTTCTACCAAGCAGAAGGATATTTGTTTTAGAAAAACAAGTCAAACGAGTTAAATAAAAAGTAGCTAAGATGGTAACCATTTGGTTAATCATTTATTGTTTTAAATTTTGATATTTCAATCTTATTTTGACCATTTAAAGGAATTGTTATGTGTACTTCTAACCACTTGATCAAGCAAAGGCCTTTCTACCTAGCCATTTTTGGGCTCATAAAAAAGGTTTACCTTACTTTGTTGGGTTGAAAGTAACTAAACAAAATCCTAATTCGTGATGATATAAAGTGGCATGCAATCTGATGTGGCACAATCGCTGATGTGGAGTCCATGACGGTGATAGTCGGTGGCCGCGCGGGTGGAAAGTACCACCTGGATGTGGCGCCCAAATGAAGATCCAAGGGTGAGCCCTCCGTCCGAGATCAGCTCCCAACCAGGATCGTGCTCATAAGTCGAGCCCTCCGTCCGAGGTTAGCTCCCGGCTGGGGTCATGCTCATGCTTGCCAAAGGCGAGCCCTCCGTCTAAGGTCGGCTCCCAGCAGGGGTTGTGCTCATGAGGCGAGCCCTCCATCTGAGGTTAGCTCTCAGCCGGGGTCATGCTCAAGCTTGCCAAAGGCGAGCCCTCGATCTGTGGTCAACTCCCAGTCGGAGTCGTGCTCATAAGGCGAGCCCTCCGTCTAAGGTCAGCTCTTGACCAGGGTCGTGCTCATGCTTGCCAAAGCCGAGCCCTCCATCCGAGGTCAGCTCCCAATCGGGGTCATGCTCATAAAGCGAGCCCTTTGTCTGAGGTCAGCTCCCGACCGGGGTCGTACTCATGCTTTCTGAAGGCGGCTCCCTGCATCCGAGATCGAGTGCCCAGCCGAGGTCATGCTCATGCTTTCTGAAGGTGACCCCTCGCATTCGGGGTCGAGTGCCTAGCCGAGGCCGTGCTCCCGCTTCCAGAGTCAGGCTCTCCAAATTGAGCTCTCCCCCTCCTCCTACTGAGATCGGAGTTCCCGCTAGTAGCTGAAAGAGAGGATTAGCAGAGGTACAGATTATGACATGGAAGCTCCCAGCTACCTGCAACCTCCCAGAAGTGGCTCATGCCCTACCGGAAAACTCAAACTCTATAATGCACCACCCGCATGTTCGGCACAATGCATGCTCTGCCAGGCTCCATACCCTGTAGTGCATCTCCACGTCAATAACTGTGCAACCGATGGCTCCGAGCCTCGTGATACGAAACCTGAACCTCTTCTAAGAGAAGTATTTTATTAAGGCCACAGGCCCTGTGACACTCCAACGGTCCCTCCTGGAATAGAAACACTCCATAATGGCTCGGGGCTCAGTAGCACGACGCCCGCCCCTCTCACAGGAAATTACACTACCAGAGGGACAAGATCTGTACTATGCTGGTGATCACCCCTAAATAGAAGGATCTCCTCTAGAGGATTGGTCCGACAGGGGAGAGGATGCAGACAAAGGAAAACCCCTCTAGAAAGGGATTCCAGGAAAGGGACATCTCAATGAATCCCCAAGCTTGGTCTAGGCGACTCCTACTCATTAAAAAATAGAAGAAAGGACCCCTGAGAGGGGGGAGAGAGGCAACTAGTAAGACTCGGAGAGCAAACGGGTAAGGAACCTGTTGAGATTCCTAGGCACTGATCCCACTTGTTGGGAGATCTAGACTAGCACCTATACACAGCAGAAGCAACCTATTCTTGGATTCAAGATTCACACAAGGAAACAGAAGAGACATATATGACAAAAAGAGAGATTGCTTTATTAATCCTTTAGAGAAGAACCTTGTTACAAGATAACAAGACCCACACGTCACCCCTTGTGAAACTCCAGAAGCTTCTCTCCATCCCGCATGTCTTCTTTCTTGCAGGCTCCACTGCCCCAAGAACCCATGTATGGCCATGCACGAACAAACCTTAACATGAGTCCCTTCCTCTCTGAAACCCAAGAAGCTCTACCCTGTGGACTCCATCATGCAGGATACCTTCTCCAAAGCCCTGTGATGTACCCTCACATACCAAGCCCTCCATGTGATATCTCCCTCACGTGCGCCTCTCTGAAGCCCTCTAATGTAGCCTCCTTGAAACCCAAGAGGTCTCCACTTGCGGACTCCCTCACGCAGGTACCCACAGACAAGTCCCCACATGGACTCCCTCCATGCAGTCTCCCTCCATGCAAGAAGATGCCATCTAGGATCGTGAGCCAAGCCTCACAGTCCTCTCAAGATTGTGGATGCCCCAAAGGGGCGCTCTCCCACGGACGCCTCTCAAAATCGGAGAGAGATCCCAATTCTCATGCATGCCTCCTCTTAAATAACACATGGGACATGTTGTCTTCTCATATTGGGCATCAACCACTTCTTGGTTTCTTGGACTTCTTGGGCTAACAACTTCTTGAATCTATTAGGACTCAATCACATGGGTGGCTAGGACTTTGATGGTCCAATAACAAACTGATTAGAACACCTCACATGGTTGGGCTTCCTAATTGGTTTTAACCAACAAACTAACCAACCAACTAGCTAACCTCCTAACCAACTTAACAAACCAAGACCCAACCCCATAACCCACAAACTAGGTTATGTTACAATCTCTCAAAAAATCTCCCCCTCTAAGCCCATATGAAAACACTAATCTTTCGGGGTCAAACCCCCTGACCCAACATACCGTGATCCAAATTGACTCAGAGCCCTGGGAAAAGACCCAGAAATCTCCTGGAACACCTCTAGGATATCTTGGGACACGCTCCCAAGCTCCAGGGATTGCCTCCAGCATCTCTGCCATGGCCTTCCAAGTCTCTCCAAGGCTTAAGAGCACCACACAAAACCCTATAATCTCTACCTTGGTACCCCTAAGCCTTGACAAACCTAGCAATGTCCTCTTGCACAACCCCACTATAACTGTGTGTCTTGACAGCCCCTTGTGCGTATCTCCTTGCCTCTGCCAACACCCTTCAGCTGCTGCATGCCCTTGGAGGCCTTTGGGATGACCGCCTCCATAGTTGAAGATCCTTGCTTGTACCTTGGCATCACCATTATAGCCTTCCTTCTGCCTGGTAGCTGCATCGATCTTTTCCTTGGACTTTCCTGGAGAGACCACAGCGAACCTGAACCAGCACTCGCTGTAACTGGAGCTCTACCTGACACCATCTCCTTAGAGCCATGCCATTCTCTATACACTCTGCTCCACCTGGCTAAGTTCACCCCTGGCGCTCATGCTAGGACCTGGCAGTATCCCCGCACCTCCTACTTTGAACCTGTGTCGAATCCTGCTCCACCCGTGAAGCCACCTCTTCCCGGTGCTCTACCTGAAACTGAAGTCCCCCTGATTTCACAGAAAGAAATCCTGAGGCCAGCAACTTAATGCTACCCTGCTGAGCATGCACCGAACCTCATACCCTATCACTGTCTCCTCGGACCCTTCATGACCCGTGAACCTCTCCGAAACCATTTCAGATACACTGCATCCCACAGGCTCCTCTAAAATAAAGAGCTCATCCCAACTCTTCTAACCCAGCAATGAAACCTAAGAAAAATTAGACTTTTCCTTTCTCCATCCTTGACAAGCTCCGCGTCACCATCTGCACCCTTCATGTTGTCTCCAGAGCTGATATCTTCTCGTTGAAGCCACCTCGCCTCCCTAGCTAGAACATCAACTTGTGTTCCATAACTCTTAAGACTCTGCTCCACCGCACTCCTGATCTCGAACTGATATCTTCCTGCTCTGTCCCATGACTGCAACACCAACCTGTGCTTCTGCAGTACACCCAAACAGTTGTGCAAACCTAATGCCAAAGTCAGACCTATTTTTCCTTGAAGATAACAAGACCCACATGACACCCTTTCTGAAACCCCAGAAGCTTCTCACCATCCCGCATGTCTTCTCTCTTATAGGCCTCACCATCCCAAGAACCCACATACGGCGATGCACGGAAAATACCTCAACGTGCATCCCTTCCTCTCTAAAACTCGAGAAGAAGCTCCACCCCGTGGACTCCCTCATGCAGGATCCTTTTTCCAAAGCCCCGTGATGTACCCTCATGAACCAAGCGTTCCTTGTGATATCTCCCTTACATCCACCTCTTTGAAGCCCTCCACTGTGGCTCCTTTGAAACCTAGGAGGTCTCTACCTACGTACTCCCTCACGCAGGTTCCTACAGACAAGTCCCCATGTGGACTCCCTCCACGCGGCCTCCCTCCATGCAAGAAGACACCATCTAGGACCATGAGCCAAGCCTCATGGTCCTCTCAAGATCGTGGATGCCCCAAAGGGGCGCTCTCCCATGGACACCTCTCAAAATCGGGGAGAGTGTTGGGAATTATGTACCAAAGCCAATCGTCTAGGCCATAGACGGTTGTGCTATTTATATATTGGATATGAATTTTGATATAAATAAAAGTTATCTTTTGGTAGTTCATCATAAGTGCATTTTCCTTAATATAAACTCTTGTGTGATGAAGTCCTTAGAACTTCTTTGTACTCGATATAGAGAGGATATATCAAGTAGTTCTTAAATTATTCACAATCGAATGATGCATTGTAATAGGACAACCATGTATCAAGTATAGATCGTTATATGTCATATAGATTGGTTATCCTCTTAACCAAGAAATGTGCAGATATTGGTAAGACATGCGAGTGGAGTGTATGACATTTCATTGAACGTGACCCACCTAATGGAACTCCCTCTTTTGTTGAAGGGTTGTTCGCTAGGGGATATGGATATATATATCCCTCTGACCTGAGATCACCACTGTAACTTATAAGCAACTAATTGTACTTTGGCATCGGACTCCCCAAATTTCTAATTCGGTCTTGAAAGGATGTTGGATGCAGTCAAGTACTTATGGAGCAGTGGTAGGATCAAGATGGGATTGAACTCTCCAAATTAATTGGAGTGAATGACTCACTGATGTCTCAATATAGCAAAACCTTGACCAGGGTAGTTCTGGTGAAGACTCACTGAACTTGCAAAATTGAGACATATGTTTGGATGAACTGATCTAGGGCTGGCAATCAATCCTAAGTCATCCAGAGCATTAAGTGGTCAAAGAGATGAATTATATAGTAACCGTATGCCAAAGGTTTTTGATGGTTGCTCTGCAACTTCGACCTATCCAGACGTCGGGTGTCCTTGCTAGATGGTGACTTCGATTAGTACTGTAATTATTCCAGTACTACTGATATAGTGTTCGAACCTATGGGGTCACATGCCATAGGGGTAACTACTTAACCTAATAGCCGATTGATGATTGGGAATCATCTAGGGGTCAAAATTTCATAAGATAAAATTTTACCTATATGTCGACATTTCAAAGTGTCGACACTTGGACTTATCTCATGAGTCGATACTTGGCTTCAAAAAGTTGTGAAATTATTCTTATCAACTGTTAATGATGTTTTGGAGGTCTAATGTGAAATATGATTGCTTCTAAACTCAATTTGATTGAGTTACAAATTTACTAGCTCGAATCAAATCAGATTTAATTCGGACTAGGTTTCGGTCAACTCGGGTTGAACCAAAACTGGTGCACCTTATCGATTTGAGTTTGAAATTGGATTTTAAACTCAAACATCATCTAATTTAAAATTATCAGTTTAATTTTCAAATTTAACCTTATATTTGAAATTAATGGTTGGATAATTGCTATCCTTAACTCCCTCCCCACTAATTCTCCCCATAACTCTCACCCACCTTCCTCACTCTCTCCTATAAGATAGGGGCTATTTAAGACATGGATGAAGAGAGGAAATGAAAGGTTTTTGATAGAAAAGCTTTGTAAAAATTGAGAGAAAAAGGAGAGAAAGGTAGAGTGGTTTCCTACCAAAAGTTGGGAGGGGAGATCTAAGGGTATTGGGTGTGCAATTGCCTAGTTCTCTAGGATGGGAAAGAAAGTCTAGGAAGGATTGTTTCTAGAGTGTTTACCACCCCAATTGTGTCCTTCGGTAGTGCGAGGAGTCTCGACATTCGAAAAAAAAGAATCGGCTACCAAGGAGTTTTTGGAGCTAGCACTTCTGGTGCGGGCACCAAGGTTCGAAAGAGGCTACAGTCTAGTTCAGTATGGCTTTAATTCTTTCATTAAACTTGTGTCTTGTAAATAGAGTAATTTTACTTCTTTAATTTAATTTGAGTCATGTAATTAGGTTGGGTTTATTTCAATTTGGTTTCTTTTTAGTCCATTTGGGTTTTTGAGTCCAATTAAGGTTTAATTGGTCATGTATTTAGTAAGTTTAGTAGTTGGGTCCAAGAGAGGTTTGGAATTGGTCCAAGATATAGAGCGAGCCTACCAAGTAGCACGAGATGCTGAGAGGTTTAATAGGGGACCAATTTATCGAAGACCAGAACCCCCTAAAACTAATGCACCTAGTCAGCAGCTAGGACCAAGTTAGATAAGACCAAACCAACCAAACCCAAGTACACCTCTGACCCATAGAGATGATAGGGTTAAAGTACCAAAAGTTTAGAGAACCCCAAATCTTAATACTCCTTATTTTAGGTATCATAAGATAGGCCATTATGCTAGAAAATGCCCAACTAGAGCCTTGCACATAGGAGAATTAGCAAAAAATGAGTCTGAACCCATAGAGCCCCTAAATGATTGTGTTGAGGAAGTATATTAGGCTGAGGATAATTTGAAAAATGAGTATGAAAGTGACGAGGATCATGTAAAGCCTGACCTTTTGGGAGTAGTTAGATGCATCCTTATCCAAACTGAGACCCAGGAAGATTGGCGTAGGACAACATCCTACAAACCTTTGTCAAGTTAGGGGATAAGGTGTGTAAGATAATCATAGATAGTGAGAGTCATGTGAATTCCATATCCACTAGTGCTGTTAAAACTTTAGGCTTATCCACAGTTCCTCTCCAAATCCCTATAAGGTTTCTTGGATAGACTCTACTTCAATTCTTATCAAGTTTAGATGTCTAGTCTAAATCCAATTGCAGTCCTATCAGGAGAAAGTATGGTGTGACGCCCTACCAATGGGAGTGAGTAGTATTATCTTAGGCCGACCCTGGTTATTTGACCATGATGCAACCCTTTATGGCTGATCTAATTCTTGTGCATTCATGTACTTTGGAAAGAGGTTTGTGATCAACCTTACACAACCTAAGGACACTATTAAGAAAGGATCAAGCCACCTAAAGGAAAAAAAGACTGGAGTTAATCTGATAACCACAAAGGAAATTGAGAAAGTGATCATTAAGGGTACACCTGTTTGGATATTAATCACTAAGGAAATTAAAAAGCCTCCCTAGAAAGAACACCCTCAGGAAGTGGTTGAAGTTTTAGAGGACTTTAAGAATGTGTTTCTAAATGACCTACATGACCGCCTTCCACCACCTAGGGACATCCAACATGCCATTGATTTAGTCCCAGGAGAAACCCTACCCAACCTCCCACATTATAGGATGAACCCTACAGAACACCTAGAATTACAAAGACAAGTAGGGGACAAGTAGGGGACCTCCTTAGAAAAGGATTTATTAGGAAAAGTTTGAGTCCTTGTGCAGTACCTGCATTATTGACCCCTAAGAAAGATGGCACTTGGAGGATGTGCATTGACAGTCGTGCCATTAATAAGATCACAACTAAATATAGGTTTCCGATACCCCGTTTGGATGACATGTTAGATTGATGGCCGGAGCAACAGTATTTTCAAAGATTGACCTTAAGAGTGGCTATCATCAGGTTAGGATTAGACCTGGGGATGAGTGGAAGACTGTGTTTAAGACCAAGTAGGGTCTTTTTGAATGGGTAGCGATGGCTTTCGGATTGTCCAATTCTCCTAGCACCTTTATGCAGATAATGAACTAAGTCTTATGCTTATTTATAGGAAAATTTATCGTACTTTACTTTGATGACATTCTTATATATAGCAGGACCTAGAGGATCATTTGGACCATTTGAAGCAAGTCTGTTTAGCTCTCAGAAAAAATAGTGTCTATGCAAACTTGAAAAAGTGTGATTTTCTCATCAATAGAGTCATTTTCATAGGTTTTGTTATCACACCTGACGGAGTTTCTGCTGACCCCGAAAATATTAAGTCAATTGTAGAGTGGCCTGTGCTAAATAGTATTCATGAAGTATGAAGTTTTCATGGCCTAGCTACTTTTTATAGAAGATTCATTTAGGGGTTTAGCACCATAGGTGCATGAATCACTAATTGCATTAGGAATGGCCATTTTGAATGGACAAAAGCTGCTGATAGGGCCTTCCTAGATATTAAGAAGAAAATGACACAAACACCTATCTTAAGACTGCCTGATTTTTTCAAGGTTTTTGAGGTGGCTTATGATGCATCTAGAGTAGGTATTGGTGGAGTTTTGAGCCAAGAGAATCACCCTGTAGCCTTTTTTAGTGAAAAACTGAATGAGGATAAATTAAAATACTCCACCTATGATAAGGAACTTTATGCAGTAGTCCAGGCTTTAAGGTATTGGAGGGACTACCTTTTACCACAGGAGTTTGTTCTTTTCTTTGATCATAAAGCACTCCGGCTCCTCAATTTTCAGAATAAATTGAAACCAAGGCATGGTAAGTGGGTTGAATACATTCAGGCATACACCTTTATATTGAAACACCGTGCCAGGATTGAAAATCGCATAGCCGATGCCCTGAGTCGTCGATCCTTGTTTTTGATATCAGTCAGTACTGAAGTCATAGGATTCGATAGGTTGAAGAAAGAATACCCTAATTGTCCTGACTTTAGTGAAGTTCATCAAACTCTTCAACATGGACCATCTAGCGTATTTAGCGATTACACCCTACGTGATGGTTTTCTTTTTAAGGACAATAAGCTATGTATCCCATGAACATCGATTAGAGACTTCTTAGTGTGGGAAATTCATGCTGGAGGATTGGCTAGCCACTTTGGAAGAAATAAGACCATATTAATAGTTGAGGAGAATTTTTTTTGGCCAGGCCTTAAGAGACACGTAGCCAATATTGTTGCCCGATGTAGGATATGTACTGTTGCTAAACACCAAAGGCAAAACACCGGGTTATACACTCATTTACCTATGCCTGAGTGTCCATGGCAGGATCTTAGCATGGACTTTGTTTTAGGATTGCCCAAGATCCTTAGGAAACATGATTCAATCTTTGTAGTGGTCGACAGATTTTTAAAGATGGCCCATTTTATACCATGTTCCCAAACTTTTGATGCCTCTAAGGTAGCCAAACTTTTTCTCGATCAAGTGGTCAAATTACCTGGGTTACCTAAGACCATTGTTTCTGATAGGGATGTCTGTTTCACGAGTTACTTTTGAAAAACCCTTTGACACCTACTAGGAATAAAACTAAACTTCTCAATTGCTTACCACCGCTTACCACCCCCAGGCTGATAGATAGACTGAAGTAGTAAATAGAAGTCTAGGAAACTTATTGAGGTGCCTTGTTGGAGAGAGTCTGGGAAACTAGGATTTCCTATTATCTCGTGCCGAATTCGCTTACAATAGCTTAGTCAGTAGGTCTACTGGTAAGAGTCCTTTTGAGATTGTCCATGATTATAAACCTAGGAGACCTATCGACCTCATTCCATTACCCACTCATGCACGAATGTTTGAGTCCACCGAGTCATATGCACAGCATAATAAGGACTTGCATAAGGAGATTAGTAGGAAAATTTAAATGAGCAATGAAGTCTATAAGCATATAGCTAATTCATGTAAACGAATGAAAGAATTCAATGTAGGGGACTCTGTAATGGTTAAACTTAAACCTAAAAGGTTCTCGTCGGGAATTAAGAAGAAACTGCATGCCCGGGAAGATGGACCTTTCAAAGTATTAAAGAGAGTTGGACCTACTGCATACGTGTTAGAATTATCACCGGATTATGGTATTAGTTCAACATTTAATATTTCTGATATGAAAGAATACAAAGAGCCGGCATTAATTCCTAGTGATCCTTTTGGACCTTATCCAGCCTTTGAGAGTGAAAACCTACCTGAGTGTCCACCAGCACCACAGCCAGAATGGAGAGATAGGATTGAAAGTATCTTGGATGACCAGGTAATTACCACTAGAAATAAGGGCTATCAACATTATCTGGTTTGATGGCAAGGAAGACCCGAATCCGAGGATTCCTGGATCACTCGAGAGGATCTACGACAAATTGATCCAGATCTGTAAGAAAGGTATCAAAGTCAGACCAATCCATACTCGACAGGATCAAGTTCCTCCCAACCCGGGAGAACTAGTACGGGCACCAAGGTTCAAAAGAGGCTTCATTCTAATTCAGTGTAGCTTTAATTCTTTCATTAAACTTGTGTCTTATAAATAGAGTAATTTTACTTCTTTAATTGAATTTGAGTCATGTAATTAGGTTGGGCTTATTTCAATTTGGTTTCTTTTGAGTCCATTTGGATTTTTGAGTCCAATTAGGGTTTAATTGGTCTTGTATTTAGTGAGTTTAGTAGTTGGGTCCAAGAGAGGTTTGGAATTGGTTCAATGTAAGCAAGCTCACTTGATGATTGGATGCATTCAACCACTCCAACAATTCAATCCAAGGAGGATGCCACTTCAGCAAGCATTGTTGGATGCCATGTCAACCTTCCAACCACTTGGTGTACACCTCATCAAGCCACATCATCAAAGGGAATTCAAATTCAAAGAAGCTGGCCATGGGGTTTCAACCTTCCACCATTATAGCTAGCTCCCATGAAATTCGAACTTCCACCCTTATAGCTAGGAACTTTCCATGAAAAGCTCCATGTATTTCAAAATTTCAAAGTTCTTTGGAGGCTTATAAAATCTACTCCAAGCTCTCTTGTAAATGATGATGATATGAATGAAAAATTAAAGTTTCTTCTATTCCATTTGTGTTATCAAATATCCTCCAAGAGGGAGTGGGTGAGAGACCCTTAGCTACTACAATCAATCTTCCATGCCAAGAGTTAGTTTTCCTTCCATCTAATCATCCCATTCCATCTTCCAAGGCATAAGGAGATCATACAAGGAGACCGGCCAAGCTTCTTCCATTCCACTTGAAAATTTCTTCTCAACTTCTACCTTCATTTCATTAGTATTCTACCTTTCAAATTCCTCTCTAATTCTAATATGGTTTGTGTAGGATCCCCGGGATTTCTTGGTTCCAAAGAAGAAGGTCTTCCGAAACAAGAAGTCCCACCATCTAGAGGAATCTCTTTGTCATCCAAGAGCTTCATCCTTGAGTGTAATCCTTCCAATTGCTAAAATGTTAATGGCTGGGAATCCCTCTTTCAGTGTTTTCAGATATGAAATATTAGAGTAATTAAGCCCTATCCCATGTTGTTTCTTATCCACAAAGATCCTTTCTCTTTACTACTTTGAATGTTCTCATTCTAATCTAGTTTAACGTGCAAATCCCTTCATGAAGTTTTCAGTTTTGTTTACATGAAAAGTAGCCTAGCTTCACTTCATTTTTCATTTAATTACTACTATCTCTTCTTAGATTGCATCATTCCATTTCATCCAGTATCAAATTGGTATCAGAGCATGGTAGGTTAGGGCTTTGCATCTTCTTTAGTACTTGGATTGGGTGCTTCACCATGGCCGTCTGATCATAGAAAAAAGAAGGGCTACAAGACCCTCACATCCCATTCAACGAGAATTTTCTATGGTGTGTAGGGGTGCCGATGTGATTGACCCTTGAAGGGGAATACAAGAAGATAAGTTTTAAATCCTAAAGAATAGTTTTGAATCATTGGAATCTAGTATCTTTAAAATTTCTGTTGTTCTGTCCTGTTTGCATTATCTGAGTTCCGGGAACTGCCCAGCATAGCACAAATTTTATTTTTTTAATTTTCTTTCATTTGGAATATCATCTGTAAGTTAGAAATGTTTATGATTTTTTCTAAATTTTCTAACATTGATACATGTCACTCTTCTGCCCCACATCAGAACTGCAACACTTAGAATTCTGCACCTGAAATTAGGGTTCATTTGCATGTTTGCATTCATCTCATGATAAATCAATTTAAGGGCATCAATATGACATAGGGGTAGGATTTAATCACCTGTCCTTAGACCAAACCACCACCTTGCATAGCTAACCCAATCCTTAATTAAAATTGAGTAGTACTCTAATTCCTAGGGACACGCACAGGTCTTGTTCAAGTCATTTGAGAAAAGTAGTGCACCCATTCCCGCATCTATTTCTGAAAGCTGGTTTCTAGGAAAAAGGTCAAGTGGCAAACACCCTAAGCGATTCTTGTGGTTTTTAATTAGGACCCAGCGAGAGCTGGGGGAGCCTCCCATAGACCCACCTCTTAGCTGGCCAGTGGACAGGATAGCTGTTGATTTGGTTATACCTAGTCGACTCACTTTACTTGAGCTACTAAGTCCAGCAAACCCCTAGCCCGAGTTCGAGTCTATGTATGCATGGCAACTAAATCAAGAGCACCCTACCAACAAACCTAAGCTCAATCGAGTATAACGATGGATCAAAATTTTGAGACCCTGATGAAAACCTTGAATGATCAAATGACCAGACTGAACCAAAACCTGACTGACCAATTAGCCCAAACCAACCAAAGCATGACTGATCAGATGGCCCTCATCACTTCTAGGCTTGACTAACTAGAGGCTCGTACCCCTGGGAGAACCCATGAAGTCCAGAATGAATTAAAGCCTGAACTAGAGTTTGATACACCCATCAACCCTAGAAGGGCTCTGCACTAAGACCTTTTCCCTGAACCCAATCGTAGGAGGCCTCATCAAGACCCTTTCTTTGAACCAAATCCTAGGAGACCTAACCCTGATCAAGTCCACGACCCGAACCCTAGGAGAGCACATCATGACCCAGCTTATGAGCCAAATCCTAGGAGACCCAATCAGGATCAACTGGACCATGATGACCGAACCCTTAGGAACATTAGGTTGGAAGTGCCCACTTTTGATGGAAACCTAGATCCTAAGATTTATATAGATTGGGAGGCAGAGATGGATCAGTATTTTGAGTGG
Organism: Areca catechu; assembly: GCA_021397845.1. Lineage (NCBI taxonomy): Eukaryota > Viridiplantae > Streptophyta > Magnoliopsida > Arecales > Arecaceae > Areca > Areca catechu. The sequence continues at coordinate 78,990,700 of CM038050.1, forward strand.
TATGACATGACTGAGGAGAGGAAGTGCAAATTTACGAAGCTTAGGTTAATCCGTCAGGCCAGGCTATACTGGAAAAATGTTGAAAGATTCATTAGACAGAGAGGTGATGTTCCCATAGTAACCTGGAGGGCAATGAAGCTTAGGCTTAGAGAGAAGTACCTTCCCATGTCCTACCACCAAAGACTTTTAGACCAGTGGCAGACATTGACCAAGGAAACCAAGAGTGTAGCTGAGTACATTGCAAAATTTGATGAGTTTGTGATGAGATGCAATGTTGATGAGTCCTAACCAGTTACCCTGTCAAGGTTCCGAGCCAGAATAAAGGAAGAGATCCAAAAGGAGTTGTTTTTAAGAGAAGTCCAAGATATAGAGCTAGCCTACCAGGTAGCACGAGATGCTGAGAGGTTTAATAGGAGACCAATTTATCGAAGACCAGAACCCCCTAAAACTAATGCACCTAGTCAGCAGCTAGGACCAAGTCAGATAAGACCAAATCAACCAAACCCTAGTACACCTCTGACCCGTAGAGATGATAGGGGTAAAGCACCAAAAGTTTAGAGAACCCCAAATCTTAATACTCTTTATTTCAGGTATCATAATATAGGCCATTATGCTAGAAATTGCCCAACTAGAGCCTTGCACATAGGAGAATTAGCAAAAAATGAGTCTGAACCCATAGAGCCCCTAAATGATTATGTTGAGGAAGTATAGCAGGCTGAGGATAATTTGAAAAATGAGTATGAAAGTGACAAGGATCATGTAAAGCCTGACCTTTTAGGAGTAGTTAGATGCATCCTTATCCAAACTGAGACCCAGGAAGATTGGCGTAGGACTAACTTCCTACAAACCTTTGTCAAGTTAGGGGATAAGGTGTGTAAGATAATCATAGATAGTGAGAGTTGTGTGAATTCCATATCCACTAGTGCTGTCAAAATTTTAGGCTTATCCACAGCTCCTCTCCAAATCCCTATAAGGTTTCTTGGATAGACTCCACTTCAATTCTTATCAAGTTTAGGTGTCTAGTCCAAATCCAATTGCAGTCCTATCAGGAGAAAGTGTGGTGTGACGTCCTACCAACGGGAGTGAATAGTATTATCTTAGGCTGACCCTGGTTATTTGACCATGACGCAACCCTTTATGGCTGATCTAATTCTCGTGCATTCATGCACTTTGGAAAGAGGTTTGTGATCAAACCTACACAACTTAAGGACACTATTAAGAGAGGATCGAGCCACCTAAAGGAAAAGAAGACTGGAGTCAATCTGATAACCACAAAGGAAATTGAGAAAGTGCTCATTAAGGGTACACCTGTTTGGATATTAATCACTAAGGAAATTAAAGAGCCTCCCCAGAAAGAACACCCTCAAGAAGTGGTTAAAGTTTTAGAGGACTTTAAGAATGTGTTTCCAAATGACCTACCTGACCGCCTTCCACCATTTAGGGACATCCAACATGCCATTGATTTAGTCCCAGGAGCAACCCTACCCAACCTCCCACATTATAGGATGAACCCTATAGAACACCTAGAATTACAAAGACAAGTAGGGGACAAGTAGGGGACCTCCTTAGGAAAGGATTTATTAGAAAAAGTTTGAGCCCTTGTGCAGTACCCGTATTATTGACCCCTAAGAAAGATGGCACTTGGAGGATGTGCATTAACAGTCATGCCATTAATAAGATCACAACTAAATATAGGTTTCCCATACCCCGTTTGGACGACATGTTAGATATGATGGCCGGAGCAACAGTATTTTCAAAGATTGACCTTAAGAGTGGCTATCATCAGGTTAGGATTAGACCTGGGGATGAGTGGAAGACTGTGTTAAAGACCAAGTAGTATCTTTTTGAATGGGTAGCGATGGCTTTCGGATTGTCCAATGCTCCTAGCACCTTTATGCGGATAATGAACTAAGTCTTATGCTTATTTATAGAAAAATTTGTCGTAGTTTACTTTGATGACATTCTTATATATAGCAGGACCAAGGGGATCATTTGGACCATTTGAAGCAAGGCTGTTTAGCTCTCAGTAAAAATAGTCTCTATGCAAACTTGAAAAAGTGTGATTTTCTCATCAATAGAGTCATTTTCCTAGGTTTTGTTATCACACCTGATGGAGTTTCTGCTGACCCCGAAAATATTAAGTCAATTGTAGAGTGGCCTCTGCCAAATAGTGTTCTTGAAGTACGAAGTTTTCATGGCCTAGCTACTTTTTATAGAAGATTCATTCAGGGGTTTAGCACCATAGTTACACCAATCACTGATTGCATTAGGAATGGCATTTTTGAATGGACCAAAGCTGCTGATAGGGCTTTCCTAGATATTAAGAAGAAAATGACACAAACACCTATCTTAAGACTGCCTGATTTTTCCAAGGTTTTTGATGTGGCTTGTGATGCATCTAGAGTAGGTATTGGTGGAGTTTTGAGCCAAGAGAATCACCCTGTAGCCTTTTTTAGTGAAAAACTGAATGAGGCTAAATTAAAATACTCCACCTATGATAAGGAACTTTATGCAGTAGTCCAGGATTTAAGGTATTGGAGGCACTACCTTTTATCGCAAGAGTTTGTTCTTTTCTCTGATCAAAAAGCACTCCGGTTCCTCAATTCTCAGAAGAAACTGAAACCTAGGCATGGTAAGTGGGTTGAATACATTCAGGCATACACCTTTATATTGAAACACTGTGCTAGGATTGAAAACCGCATAGCCGATGCCTTGAGTCATCGATCTTTGTTTTTGACATCAGTCAGTACTGAAGTCATAGGATTCGATAGGTTGAAAGAAGAATACCCTAATTGTCCTGACTTTAGTGAAGTTCATTAAACTCTTCAACATGCACCATTTAGTGTATTTAGCGATTACACCCTACGTGATGGTTTTCTTTTTAAGGACAATAATCTATGTATCCCATGAACATCGATTTGAGACTTCTTAGTGTGGGAAATTCATGCTGGAGGATTGGCTAGCCACTTTGGAAGAAATAAGACCATATTAATAGTTGAGGAGAATTTTTTTTGGCCAGGCCTTAAGAGACACGTAGCCAATATTGTTGCCCGATGTAGGACATATGATGTTGCTAAACACCAAAGGAAAAACACCTGGTTATACACTCATTTACCTATGCTTGAGTGTCCATGGCAGGATCGTAGCATGGACTTTGTTTTAGGATTGCCCAAGATCCTTAGGAAACATGATTCAATCTTTGTAGTGGTCGACAGATTTTTAAAGATGGCCCATTTTATACCATGTTCCCAAACTTTTGATGCCTCTATGGTAGTCAAACTTTTTCTCGATCAAGTAGTCAAATTGCATGGGTTACCTAAGACCATTATTTCTGATAGGGATGTCCGTTTCACGAGTTACTTTTGAAAAACCCTTTGACACCTACTAGGAACAAAACTAAACTTCTCAATTGCTTACCACCCCCAGACTGATAGACATACCGAAGTAGTAAATAGAAGTCTAAGAAACTTATTGAGGTGCCTTATTGGAGAGAGTCTGGGAAACTAGGATTTCCTATTATCTCGTGTCGAATTCGCTTACAATCGCTTAGTTAGTAGATCTACTGGTAAGAGTCCCTTTGAGATTGTCCATGATTATAAACCTAGGAGACCTATCGACCTCATTCCATTACCCACTCATGCACGAATGTCTGAGTCCACCGAGTCATATGCACAGCATAATAAGGACTTGCATAAGGAGATTAGTAGGAAAATTTAAATGAGCAATGAAGTCTATAAGCATATAGCTAATTCACGTAAACGAATGAAAGAATTCAATATAGGGGACTCTGTAATGGTTAAACTTAAACCTGAAAGGTTTTCATAGGGAACTATGAAGAAACTGCATGCCCGGGAAACTGGACCTTTCAAAGTATTAAAGAGAGTTGGACCTACTACATACGTGTTAGAATTACCACCGGATTATGGCATTAGTTCAACATTTAATATTTCTGATATTAAAGAATACAAAGAGCCGGCATTAATTCCTAGTGAGCCTTTTGGACCTTATCCAGCCTTTGAGAGTGAAATCCTACCTGAGTGTCCACCAGCACCACAGCTAGAATGGAGAGATAGGATTGAAAGTATCTTGGATGACCAGGTAATTACCACCATAAATAAGGGCTATCAACGTTATCTGGTTCGATGACAAGAAAGACCCGAATCCAAGGATTCTTGGATCACTCGAGAGGATCTACGACAAATTGATCCAGATCTATAAGAAAGGTATCAAAGTCAGACCAGTCCATACTCGACAGGGTGAAGTTCCTCCACCCCGGGAGAACTAATACGGGCACCAAGGTTCGAAAGAGGCTTCATTCTAATTCAGTATGGCTTTAATTCTTTCATTAAACTTGTGTCTTATAAATAGAGTAATTTTACTTCTTTAATTGAATTTGAGTCATGTAATTAGGTTGGGTTTATTTCAATTTGGTTTCTTTTGAGTCCATTTGGATTTTTGAGTCCAATTAGGGTTTAATTGGTCTTGTATTTAGTGAGTTTAGTAGTTGGGTCCAAGAGAGGTTTGGAATTGGTTCAATGTAAGCAAGCTCACTTAAAGATTGGATGCATTCAACCACTCCAACAATTCAATCCAAGGAGGATGCCACTTCAACAAGCATTGTTGGATGCCATATCAACCTTCCAACCACTTGGTGTACACCTCATCAAGCCACATCACCACATGCCACATCACCAAAGGGAATTCAAATTCAAAGGAGCCGGCCAAGGGGTTTCAACCTTCCACTATTATAGCTAGCTCCCATGAAATTCGAATTTCCACCCTTATAGCTAGGAACTTCCCATGAAAAGCTCCATGTATTTCGAATTTTCAAAGTTCTTTTGAGGCTTATAAAATCTACTCCAAGCTCTCTTGTAAATGATGATGATATGAATGAAAAATTAAAGTTTTTCCTATTCCATTTGTGTTATCAAATATCCTCTGAGAGGGAGTGGGTGAGAGACCCTGAGCTACTACAATCAATCTTCCACGCCAAGAGTTATTTTCCCTTCCATCTAATCATCCCATTCCATCTTCCAAGGCACAAGGAGATCATACAAGGAGGCCGGCCAAGCTTCTTCCATTCCACTTGAAAATTTCTTCTCAACTTCTACCTTCATCTTATTAGTATTCCACCTTTCAAATTCCTCTCTAATTCTAATATGGTTTGTGTAGGATCCCCGGGATTTCTAGGTTTCAAAGAAGAAGGTCTTCTGAGACAAGAAATAGAGACAAGAAGTCCTACCATCTAGAGGAATCTCCTTATCATCCAAGAGCTTCATCCTTGAGTGTAATCCTTCCAATCACTGAAATGTTAATGGCTGGGTATCCCTCTTTTAGTGTTTTCAGATATGAAATATTAGAGTAATTAAGCACTAGCCCATGTGGTTTCTTAGCCATAAAGATCCTTTCTCTTTACTACTTTGAATATTCTCATTCTAATCTAGTTTAACATGCAAATCCCTGCATGAAGTTTTTAGTTTTGTTTACATGAAAAGTAGCCTAGCTTCACTTCATTTTTCATTTAATTACTATTATCTCCTCTTAGATTGCATCATTCCATTTCATCCCGCATCAACTTTGGAAAGGGTTGGTCAAGTAAGTCCTCGGTGTGAACCACTCGTGGAGGCCAAATGATTATGTGGCTGGTAGAGTTTCATCCACCTCTTCAATTGGAGATTTGAGAGCATCATCCATTCCATCTTCCACTCTTGCAAGGAGTTACTTTGCATCTTCAAAAGGTATGTATCAAGAGGTTTGATACGGTAGGTTCATGTTTCATATTATACATTGCTGTTCATGTCATATTACATTGGTAGGCTATGTAGAAAGTAGTTTCTATATCATGTTTAGATTAAAATAGTTTAATCTTTACTCTTCCACTGTAATGCATGTCAAAATGTGTTGACTATAGTCTTGATTTTGATGATTGACAAAATGTTTAAGTATATATGAGTACTAATTATATTTTAAGTGTGTTTATCAAATTTTAGTACTCATCCATGTTGAATGAAGAAATGCTTGTATTTTAGTTGAAAAAGTTCTTAAATTAAAAGAAAATCAAGTATATACACTTTGAAATTGATATGGAAGAACTTGAAGAGACTAAAAATCAATTTTGGAGAAGTTTCTACAAGTTTCAACAAAATACAGAACTGTGAATAGTGCCAAGTGTCGACTCATGAATAGTGCCAAGTGTCGACTCATTATGCAAGTATCGACTCAAGACCTAAGAACAAGAAAAATATAGAATTGTACTAGTGCCAAGTATCGACTCACTGTACAAGTGTCGACTCATGAATAGTGCCAAGTGTCGACTCACTGTACAAGTGTCGACTCATGAATAGTGCCAAGTGTCGACACTTGCTATAACGGCTAGTTTTCTAAAAGCTGAGAACTTCTCCAACTTACTTCAAACAGCCATATTTTCATCCCCAACGGTCATAAACGGTCATCTATGGTTTGAAGAGCTATATAAACATCAAAAATCAAATAAAAAAGCAATCCTTTGGTGAGATCATTGAATATCCTTCAAGGATTCAAGAGTTGAGTGGTTCAAGCCTTCAAGCTTTCAAGTTTCAAAAAGAGCATCCAAAGTTTACATCCTCAAGCATCATTCAAGGCTTCAACATCTTGAAGACAAGTTCTTCATCAATAATCAAGAACTTCAAAGAGATATTTGCTTTATTTTAGAAAGCTTTTATTATACTTTTTCATATTGTTCTTGTATTGTTTACTTAAGATATTTGGTGAGCCTTGAAAACCAAAGAGGTTTTTGGTGAGCCTTGGAAAACCAATTAGGTTCTTGGTTAGCCCACAAAATCAAGGAAGGTTGTTGGTTAGCCTAAGTTAGAAAACCAACTAGGGTTTGACTTGTAAGCTCAAAGACAAAATAAGTTGTAAGGTTGTTGATGAGCCTAGGTGACAAAATCAACTTGGGTTTTGATTAGTGAGCCCGGAAAACTAATCAACTATAATCTTGGTGATTATAGTAAAATTTTTAAGGGGATCTTGGAGAGTGGATGTAGGTGCCTCGGAGTGTACCGAACCACTATATATCTTTGTATTTATATGATTATTTTTCTTATGCATTACTTCTTTATTTCCGCTACATATTATTTTGAAGCACACAAATACTTTGAAAAAATACAAGCACTTGAATTGAATTAGCACATACTTGTCTTAGTTCATATTTGAAGTAGCTTGAAAAATTTTATAAAATCCAATTCATCCCCCTATTGGATTGCATCATCTCTAAGCAACAAGTGGTATCAGAGCTTGAAACCCAAAATTATTGGTATCTAAATATTGTGCTTTGTAAAGAATCTAATAATTTTGAGTTAAAAGATCATGGCAATCCTTGTAGGTATTAGTATTAGACCATCATTTTTCAATGTTATAAATTACACATTTTGGAAAACTCACATGCACATCTATATTCAATTTATTAGTTATCATCTTTAAAAAATTATAGTTAATGGTCTTCATATTTCTTCCATTTTGATAATGGTATTTCCATTCCAAAGCTCGAAGAGGATTGGAATGAATATGACATTAAGCAATATGAAATTAATGCTAAAGCAATGAACTTGCTTTAATAGGATTTTCATATGTACATCAGTGAAGGAAATATAGGACACACTTGAGGTTACTCATGAGGGTACTCTTCAAGTAAAAAATACTAAAATTAATATGCTTATTCATTCTTTTGAAATATTTGAAATGCTACATTATGAATCTATTTCTAATATGTATACTAGATTTATGACTATTATAAATGAATTGAAAAGTCTTGGCAAAGTCTATACTAATACTGATTTGGTTAATAAAATTCTTAGATCTTTGCCAATATCATAGGATCCAAAGGTGACGGTGATCCAAGAAGCTAAAGATATAGAAACCTTACCTTTGGAAGAACTTATTGGTTCACTCATGACCCATGAGTTAAATTTATGGCAAAAGAAAGTGGTTGCTGATCAAGAGAAGAAGAAGATAATAGCTCTCAAGGCCAAAAAGAAACTCAAGGCAATGATGGCAACTTGGAGTGATAGTGAAGATTCTAGTTCGGAGGAAGAATAAGAAGTTGCCCATCTTTGCTTCATGGCAAATGAGAAAAAGGTATGTGCTGAAAATAATTATGATTTTACCTTTGATGAATTACATGATGCATTTAATGATCTTGTGCATGAATACAAAATATTAAAAATTGAGCAAAAGAATATAAAAAGACATGTAGATTATTTTTTTCTTGAGAACACCAATCTTGTCAATAAAAATGATGATTTAAATGTCAAGATTGATGTTTTAGAAAAAGAAAAGAATAATTTTTCTAAAGAAAAAGAATTTTTAGAAAAAGAAAATGATGTTTTGGAAGTTTTATGTAATAAAGTTTTGAATGAGAAAAATATTTTGATTGAAGAAAAGAAGCAAAATTTTTTGAAGAATGTCCTTATTCATGCTTCTTCCAATTTGACTTGTTGTGAATCTAGACATAATGCATATCCTGGTAAAATAAGAAAAGTTTGGGTTCCGAAAGGAACCATAATCCTAATCCTAAAGGATCCAAGAAAGTTCGGGTACCAAAATTATCTACTTAGTATGTTTTACAGGAATGTCTTGCAGTCAAACAAGGAAAAAAAAGTTTTTGAAAAAGGCTGTACAAGATAATTTAAAAAAGTGGACCTAATACATTTTGGACTAAATGGTAAAGGAAGGATTCTACATATTGGTAAATTTCATACTTTTCCTTCCATAATTAAAAATGTAGTTGAATATTTATTATCAATATTGCATCGATTACATAGAAAAATTATTTTTAATGTTCAATTAGAATCAAGTTTAGACTTATAGTTATTGATTATGATCATGAACTTTTTAATATTGATGAATTTCATGCTATCATGATTAAACTTATGATTATAATACAATTATTTGATTTTGATTAATTCATGAAAAATACTTTTAAAGTTGTATATTGCTTTGAAAATTATTTAATTAGAATCAAGTTTAGATTAATATTCATTTGTTGTGATCATGAACCTTTTTGATGTTGATGGATTTCAAGCTCTCATGATTAAACTTGTGATTATTAGACTTTTACTTGATTTTGATTAATATAGTTTTAAACTATTTCAAGTGAAATATTATGATTTATGTGTTTTTATTTTTTGGCATCTATGCTTAAGCTAGAAATGATTTGGATCAAGTATAGAAATGGTAGTTAAGGGTTATATTTAAGAAGAATGTATGCATATTGATAAACCTTTGCTCTAGTAGCTAGACTTGCTATTAAATTACTTCTAGCATTTGTATAGATATCAAATCATTTTAAATAAATTTGAAATCATGCTAAAAGTTTTAAATGATCAATCCTTTGTATTTTGAAAATTATGAATATCTTGAAAATCTCAAATCTTGATGCATGTGCTTTCATGTTTTATTCCTCAAATGAATGCATATTTTTTAAGGGGGAATAACATTTAAAGGGAGCATCAAAAGATTTGTTATCATGCTTTAAATATTTTCTTGATATCATGCTTTACTTGCTATGATACTCCTCTTTATCTTCAAATCTAATCCTTTGAGGGGAGTTTCATTCAATTGGTATGAAAATTTATATCTAATCCTAGTAACTGCTTTGGATTGGATTAGTCACCATGGCCGTCCGGTTATAGGAGCTAAGTAGAGTTTAAAGACCCTCTTTTTTCATTCACTGGGGTCTCTTATGACATGTTGGGGTGCCGCTGTGACCTTATCCCATAAACAAGTGAGGTGAATGGATAATATTGAATTATCTTTTGCATGTGTATATCATTTTGTGGTATCATGTTCAAATAATATCATATTTCAAGTGGTATCATGTTTAATTGATTTTATGTATTGATTTTGATGATCTACTTGCTATTTTTTCTATCTTCATTCTTATTTTGTATTGCCTTTGATCCTTTTTCATGATGTCAAAAAGGGAGAGAAAAATGTTAAATATGAAAAGAAAAAGATACGATAAACATAAAAAATTATTTGAGAAATGAAAAAAGTGCAAAATGGGAGAAGAAAGCAAAATATTTCAATCTTAAGGAAAGAATTAGTAAGAGAAATAAAATTTAAAAATTCGTATTTTTTGAAAAATATTTTTAAATTTTTTTTGAAGATTTTTGGATCATATTTTAAGGGAGAGCTTGATGCTTATTGATTTTGAGCTTACATGTTTATATTATTGTTAATCTTTTTAAGCTTACCCTATTTATATACTTAAAGGTTTTGTCATCATCAAAAAGGAGAAGATTGTTGACTCTGGTCTTGATTTTAATGATTGACAAAATGTTTAAGTATATATGAGTACTAATTATATTTTAAGTGTATTTATCAGATCTTAGTACTCATCCATGTTGAATGAAAAAATGCTTGTATTTCAGTTGAAAAAGTTCTTAAATTAATGAAAAATCAAGTATATAGACTTTGGAATTGATATGGAAGAACTTGAAGAGACTAAAAATCAATTTTGAAGAAGTTTCAGCAAGTTTCAACAAAATGCAGAACTGTGACTAGTGCTAAGTATCGACTCACTGTACAAGTGTCGACTCATGAATAGTGATAAGTGTTGACTCATTGTGCAAGTGTCGACTCAAGGCTTGAGAACAAGAAAAATACAGAACTGTGAATAGTGCCAAGTGTCGACTCACTGTACAAGTGTCGACACTTACTTTAATGGCTAGTTTTCTAAAAGCTGTAGAACTTCTCCAACTTACTTCAAACAGTCATATTTTCATCCTCAATGGTCATAAACGGTCATCTATGGTTTGGAGAGCTATATAAACATCAAAAATCAAATAAAGAAGCAATCCTTTAGTGAGATCATTGAATATCCTTCAAGGATTCAAGAGTTGAGTGGTTCAAGCCTTCAAGCTTCCAAGTTTCAAAGAGAGCATCCAAAGTTGACCTCCTCAAGCATCATTCAAGGCTTTAACATCTTGAAGACAAGTTCTTAATCAATAATAAAGGGCTTCAAAAAGATATTTGCTTTATTTTAGAAAGCTTTTATTATACTCTTTCATATTGTTCTTACATTATTTACTTAAGGTTTTTGGTGAGTCTTGAAAATCAAAGAAGTCTTTGGTGAGCCTTGGAAAACCAATTAAGTTCTTGGTTAGCCCGCAAAATCAAGGGAGGTTGTTGGTTAGCCTAAGTTAGAAAACCAACTAGGGTTTGACTTGTGAGCCCGAAGATAAAACAAGTTGTAAAGATTGTTGGTGAGCCTAGGTGACAAAACCAACTTGGGTTTTGATTAGTGAGCCCGGAAAACTAATCAACTGTAATCTTGGTGATTATAGTGGAATTCCCAAGGAGATCTTGGGGAATGGATGTAGGTGCCTTGGAGTATACCGAACCACTATATATCTTTGTGTTTGTGTGATTGTTTTCCTTGTGCATTACTTCTTTATTTCTACTACATATTATTTTGAAGCACACAAACACTTTGGAAAAATACAAGTACTTGAATTGAATTAGCACATACTTGTTTTAGTTCATATTTAAAGTAGCTTGAAAAGTTTTATAAAATCCAATTCACCCCCCCTCTTGGGTTGCATCATCTCTGGGCAACAAAAAGGTTTTAAAATGCATATCTTTTGCCTGCTTATGGTTCCTCTCAAATGGTATCACAGCGAGGTTGATATGACATGATTAGTTTTGTACAGTATATTCCATGTTATCCTTAGTAAATTATTGCGTCGGATGGAAACATCAGGGCATTTCGTTGTAGGAGATTAGTAAGGGTTAAAGGCCCTCACCTCCCAATCAAGGGGATCTCCTATAGCATGCTAAGGTGCTAAAAGGAATCGAAACAGAGTTGTAGATTAAAGCTAGTTTAATCAAACATAGTAGATTAAAATTGTTTAATCTTGGTTTGTTCTAAATTTGATGACATAAAAGGTTTAGATTAGATCTAAAGGGGTTTATGATTATATTGAAAAGTTGTTTTAACATGACGAATCAAATTTAGAAGTAACTTTTGAGTTTACTCATAAAAAATAGAAAATCAAAAGTTCAAAATTTGATGCAGAATCATTTGACATTAATCTTGAAACTGTTTCAATGATTAAAATAATGTTAAACTTGATTTAAAATTGAGTTTTCTAATGACCTAGGACATCTTGGTATTTAATTTGAAGATCTTAAGTCATCTGAATCCTACTCAGGTTAAATGGGATGGGCTAGGAATAGATATTGATTTGGGTTAGACCTAAGGTTAGATGAATTGGATTAATTAGAGATAAGAAACTAATCAAAACTTGAATTAGGTTTCATTTCTCTATAGTTTCTAATAGTTAGAAAGTGTGATCCAAATATCTAAAAGGATCTATTGTGGCTCAGTGATTAATCTGGTTCTTTAAGTCTGATCTGGTTGAAAAAGGTAAATCGAATTGGTGTCTAGGCAAGCAGCCTTATGGTCTATGGTTATGAGGGTACCTCTTACCTGGCTAGCTCACTTGTAGCTATTGTCTAAGAAAAGATGGTTAATGCTGGAACTCATACCTTGACCGTGCTTTCTTGGCTGATACAGCTAATTGGAATTGACTCATGAGAAGCTTACTAAATTGGATTAACCCATGTCACCTAAGGTTAATCAGATTTATCTGATTTCAGGTGCATATGGACCAAGATGTTCATGAACCTTCTGCAAGTTAGTGGGAGGATTCTTGATCATGATCCATGTATTCTTCATATATCATTTTTTTTTAAAATTCTCTAAATTATTAAGTCCTTAAAAAGATGAAGTTATAGGGATAACCGAGTCTTAGCCTCCCATTAAGTTGGATGGCAATGTATCCTTTAGTTGGGTGATCATCGGCAGTACCAAAGTACGGGTGGTCATCAGGCCGTTGGAATTGCCATTCATAATATGATGGCTCAGTGCAACTCTCTTAATGGTGGTCAGGTGAGCCGACCAAAGTCGGGCTTGATCATTCATTGGTTAAAAGCACTGAATTTAGTCATGTTAATGGTTGGACCTAACCAGGACCTTCTTTAGTAGGAAGCCCAAAGGCTGATTGAAGTGCTCCTAGGGCAAAATTTGAAATACTAGAAATTGCTTGGAAGAAGCAATTGGTTAATTGAACCTACCTTTAAGTTCACGTGGGTGAGCTGGCCAAAGTCAGGCTCATGTGGCACCTTTAGGATTCTAGTGCCCACTAAGAAATTAAATGTAATTCTTCGGAATGGAGGTAGAGGCTACTAATCTGAATAAAATATGTGGGAGGACCTTTAGACTAAAGTCTATGTCTTTAGGATTAAAATTGAAATTCATACACTAATTGGTTTTATGGTTTTCCTTTCAAGAAAATGTCTGCCAACTTGTCCCTCCGCTCATTGCTTGACAATGAAAACTTTTTGGCCCAAACTTCGATCATTGGTATTGAAAGCTTAAGATGTCTTAGAGCATGAAAGGATCCTATATGTTGTATCGGATCTAGCACCTGAGGTCCTCGTAGCCAATGCTCGTACATCTGTTAGGGACACTTATCAGAAGTGGCTTTCTGATAGAACTACTTACGTTGCATTATGCTGGCGGCTATGAATGATGAGTTCAGTCACAAATTCGAGGAGGCCCAACCGGAAAAAATCTTGTAAAAGTTACGGGAATCCTTCAGCACGCATGATGATATAGAGTGGTACAGGACTCCTGTGCCATCTATAACTTCCATATATAAGATGGGGCATCAGTAATTGATCATGTATTGTACATGACCAAGTTGTTTGAATGCCCGGCCAAACTCAGATGTCCCCTGCATGAACAGCTAGGGAAAGATGCTATACTGAATTCTCTGCCCCCTTCTTACCTTGGTTTCCTTGATCACTTCCGGATGCATAGGCCTGTAGTAAACTACCACAGTCTATTGGGGTTACTACAAAACTATGAGAAGGACCACAACCTCAATAAGGGGTTGGTGTACTTGGTGGGAGGAAATAGGGCAGTGCGTTGTCCCCTTGGAAAGGAGAAGAAAAATAAAAAAAAAAGACCAAAAATGTGCAGAGTGTTGGTGGGGCTAGTCAGGCTGGGAAGAAAAAGGTAGACCAGAGTCAGGTGGAGTGCTCTACTATAAGAAGCAGGGTCACTGGAAGAAGAATTGTCCTTTGTATATTGCATCCCTTGACCCTAACAGGCCGAAGAAGAGGAAGCTGCAAGATGTTACTGCTCAAGGTATTTATATGACAAATCCCTGTACCTATTCTTTTTGTGATACTGCTAATTGGGTACTTGATACTGGGAGTCCTTACCATATTTGCAATAAATTGCAAGGACTTCGAATTAGTAGGAAGTTTGAGGACGGCGAAAGGTTTCTGAACATTGGAGATGGAAGTCGAGTTCCAGTTCTAGCATCAGGAGATTTCTCTCTTGTTTTTGAATCTTGTAAAATATTTTTATATGACTGCCATTATTGTCTTGCATTTCTTATAAACATTATCTCTGTAAGCTTGTTGGCCAAAGAATGTTTTAAACTTTCAATAAAGAGAAATGTTTGCAACATTACTTTGAATGGTTTAGTTGTAATGAATGGAAATTTGGTAAATGGCATTTATTTGCTATCACAGCCTATCAGTGTGATGTACACGACAAGCAAATGCCCTAGAATAGATAATGTTAGTGACGTTTATCTCTGGCACTGTAGGCTAGGTCATATAAACAAGAACAGGATAAACAGGTTGAGATAAGAAGGTCTCTTAGAGGTAAATGATTTTGAATCATTACCTACCTGTGAATCTTGTTTACTTGGAAAAATGACCAAGTCATCTTTTCCTGGAAAAGGTGAAAGAGTCAAAGAAATTCTAAGTCTAGTACATACAGATATATGTGGATTTATGAATGTTAGTGCTAGAGGTGGATATAATTATTTCATTACTTTTATAGACGACCTATCTAGGTTCGGTTATGTCTACCTTATGAGATATAAGTCTGAGTCATTTGAAATGTTCAAATGATATCGTAATGAAGTTGAAAAGCAAACTGAAAAGAGTATACAGATTCTTCATTCTGATCGAGGAGGAGAATATCTTTCTAATAAGTTTCTGACTTATCTTCAAGAGAATGAGATTCTCTCTCAATGGACACCTCTAGGGACACCCCAACTGAATGGTGTGTCTGAAAGGAGGAATAGGACTTTGCTAGACATGGTCTGGTCCATGATGGGCTTTGCCACTCTGCCTATCTCTTTCTGGGATTATGCCCTAGAGTCTACCTATTATCTTCTTAAAAGGTTTCCTAGCAAGTCTATGAACAGGACTCCATATGAGATGTAGTCTAAATGGAAACTGATGCTCTCACACCTTAGGGTCTGGGGGTGTCTAGCCTATGTTAAGCATTTGCAGACTGATAAACTAGGACCTAGGTTTGATCAGTGCCTATTCGTTGGGTATCCCAAAGAGTCTAAAGGGTATTTCTTTTATCTGCCTGATGAACAAAAGCTGTTTGTTGGTCTTAGGGCTATCTTTTTGGAAAAGGAGTTCTATAGTGAAGGAACTGTAGCCATTAACATTGAACTTAGTGAAGTTCAACAGGTAGAAAAATCAACATATTTAAGAAACACCTCAGAACCAGATTTGACTAATTCAAATCCGAGGCTCATTGAACATCCATTAAGGAGATCCAGTAGAGTACTACATCAATCGGACAGATACTATGGTTTCTTGGTCTAGGATGGAGATCCCATTGAACTTGATGAAAATAATGAGGATTCGATTACCTATATGGATGCTCTAATCTGACTCTGATAACTTGCTAGAAGCCATGAATCCAAAATGGAGTCCATGGAGATCAATAATGTGTGGACATTAGTTGATCCACCTGAAGGGATAAAATCCATTGGGTGTAGATGAATTTTCAAAAGAAAACGGGACATAGATGGAAAGGTGGAGACCTACAAAGCCCGTCTGGTTGCCAAAGGATATCGTCAATGTTATGGTATTAACTATGATGAGACATTTTTTCATGTGGTAGTGCTCAAATCCATTCAGATTATGCTTTCTTTGGTTGCATACTTCGACTATGAAATCTAGCAAATGGATGTCCGAACAGCCTTCCTAAATGGTAAGCTGGAAGAGGAGGTGCATATGATGCAACCTGAAGGGTTCATATCCATAGATGAGTCTAAGATTTGCAAGCTCCAAAGGTCTATCTATGGACTGAAGCAAGCATCTCCGAGTTGAAATATTTGATTTGATAAGTGTATCAAGTTATATGGCTTTATTAAGAATGGAGAAGAACCTTGCATTTATAAGTGGGCTAATGGTTCTGTGGTTGTATTCCTTGTATTGTATGCAGATGATATTCTTTTAATCGGGAATGACATCCCCGCACTGTGGAGAATAAAGGTATGGTTATCATCTCAATTCTCTATAAAGGACTTGGGTGAAGCCTCCTACATCTTGGGGATGAAGATTTATAGAGATAGATCTTCGAGACTTTTGGGACTGTCCCAGTCAACGTACATTGATACCATGCTGAAATAGTTCAGCATGAAAAATTTTAAGAAAGGCTATCTTCCGATAGGCCATGGAATTCTCCAAAAGAAATTATGTGCCAACTCCTGAGGAGAAAGAGCGTATGAGTAGAATCCCATATGCTTTGGTAGTAGGATCCATAATGTATGCAATGACATGTACTAGACCGACGTGGCATACTCACTTGGAGTAGTGAGTAGATACCTGTCTGACCCAGGTGAAGCACATTGGAAGGTGGTGAAAACCATCCTAAAGTATTTGAGAAATACTAAAGACCAATGGTTTATCAATGGAGAGCCTGACTTAAAACTTGTCGGTTATACCGATTCAAGTTTTTAGCTAGATAGAGATAATAGTAAAAGTGTGTCAGGCTTTGTATTTATCCTAAATGGAGGAGCCATCGGCTGGAAAAGTTCCAAGCAACACATAGTGGCGGACTCGGTTTGCAAAGCAGAATACATTGCAACATCAGATGCAGCGAAGGAAGTTGTGTGACTATAAAAGTTCCTAGGTGAGCTGGGAGTGGCACCTTCCTTGGATGGCCCTGTTCTAGTATTTTGTGATAGCACTGGAGCCATAGCTCAAGCCAAAAATCCAAAGTCCCATCAGTGCTCCAAGCACATTCTGCACTCTACCACCTCGTGCGAGAGATCGTGGCACGAGGGGACATCGACCTTCAGAAGATCGATGGAAAGGAAAATCTAGCCGACCCCTTCACTAAAGCAGTCAGAATTCAAGAGTTTAAAGATTGTAATTGGAAAATAGGAATGTGATTCTGTACTGATTGGCTCTAGTCCAAGTGGGAGTTGTTGGGAATTGTGTCCCAAAGCCAATCATCTAGGCCATAGATGGTTGTGCTATTTGTATATTGGATATGAATTTCGATATAAATAAAAGTTATCTTTTGACAGTTCATCACAGGTGCATTTTCCTTAATATAAACTCTTGTGTGATGAAGTCTTTAGAACTTCCATGTACTTGATATAGAGAGGATATATCGAGTAGTTCTTAAATTGTTCACGATCGAATGATGCATTGTTATAGGATGACTATGTATCAAGTATAGATCGTTGTATGTCATATAGGTTGGTTATCCTCTTAACCAAGGAATGTGTAGACATTGGTATGACATGCAAGTGGATTGTATGACATTTCACTGAATGTGACCCACCTAATGGAACTTCCTTTTCTGTTAAAGGGTTGTTCGCTAAGGGATATGGATATATATATATCCCTCAGACCTGAGATCACCACTGTAACTTATAAGCAACTCATTGTACTTTGACATCGGACTCCCCGAATTTCTAATTCAATCTTGAAAGGATGCTGGGTGTAGTCAAATGCTTATGGAGCAGTGGTAGGATCAAGATGGGATTGAACTCTCTGAATTAATTGGAGGAATGACTCACTGATGTCTCAATATAGCAAAACCTTGGCTAGGGTAGTTCTGGTGAAGAGTCACTGAACTTGCAAAATTGAGACATATGTTTGGATGAGCTGATCTAGGGTTGACAATCTAACCCTAAGTCATCTAGAGCATTAAGTGGTCAAGGGGATGAATTATATAGTAACCGTATACTAGAGGTTTTTGATGGTTGCTCTGCAACTTCGACCTATCCAGACGTCGGGTGTCATTACCAAATGGCGACTTCGATTGGCATAGGAATTGTTCCAGTGCTATCGGCTTAGTGTTTGAACCTAAGGGGTCACATGTCATAGGGATAACAACTTAACCTAATAGCTGATTGATGATTGGAAATCATCTAGGGGTCAAAATTTCATAAGATAAAATTTTACCTATATGTCGACATTTCAATGTGTCGACACATGGACTTATATCATGAGTCGACACTTGGCTTCACAAAAGTTGTGAAATTATTCTTATCAATTGTTAATGAAGTCTTGGAGGTCTAATGTGCAATATGATTGCTTCTAAACTCAATTTGATTGAATTGCAAATTTACTAGCTCGAATCAAATTGGATTTGATTTGGACTAGGTTTGGGTCAACTCGAGTTGAACCAAAATTGGTGCACCTTATCCATCTGAGTTTGAAATTGGATTTTAAACTCAAACATCATTTAATTTCGAATTATCAGTTTAATTTTTGAATTTAACCTAATATTTGAAATTAATAGTTAGATAATTGCTGTCCTTAACTCCCTTCCTACTAATTCTCCCTATAACTCTCACCCACCTTCCTTACTCTCTCCTATAAGATAGGGGCTGTTTAGGATGTGGATGAAGAGAGGAAATGAAAGGTTTTTGACAGAAAAGCTTTGCAAAAATTGAAAGAAAAAGTAGAGAAAGCTAGAGTGGTTTTCTACCAAAAGTTGGGAGGAGAGATCTAAGGGTATTGGATGTGCGATTGCCTAGTGCTCTACCTAGGAAAGAGAGTTTAGGAAGGATTGTTTCCAGAGTGTTTTCCACCTCCATTGTGTTCTTTGGTAGCATGAAGAGTCTCGATGTTCGAGAAAAAATAATCGGCTATCAAGGAGTTTCCGGAGCTAGCACTTCAGAAAGCGCTGGTCAAGCAAGTCCCTGGTGTGAACCACCAGTGGAGGCTAGATGATTGTGTGGCTGGTAAAGCTTCGTCCACCTCTTTAGTTGGTGATTCGAGAGCAGCATCCATTCTACCTTCCACTGCTGCAAGAAGTTGCTTTGCATCTTCAAAAGGTGTGCATCAAAAGGTTTGATACGGTAGGTTCATGTTTTATATTATACATTGCTGTTCATGTCATATTACATTGGTAGGCTGTATAGAAAGTAGTTTCTATATCACGTTTAGATTAAAATAGTTTAATCTTTACTCTTCCGCTGCAATGCATGTTAAAAAGGTTTTAAAATGCATATCTTTTGCCTGCTTATGGTTCCTCTTAGAGAGATCCCAATTCTCACACACGCCTCCTCTTAAATAACACATGGGGCGTGCGGTCTTTTAATATTGAGCGTCAACCACTTCTTGGTTTCTTGGACTTCTTGGGCTAACAACTTCTTGAATCTATTAAGACTCAACACATGAGCGGTTAGGACTTGGATGGTCCAATAACAAACCGGTCAGAACACCTCTCATGGTTGGGCTTCCTAATTGGTTACAACCAACCAACTAACCAACCAACTGGCTGACCTCCTAACCAACTTAACAAACCTAGAACCAACCCCATAATCCATAAATTGGGTTATGTTACAATCTCTCAAAAAAACTTCCCCTCCAAGCCCATATAAAAATACTAATCCTTCTGGGTCAAACCCTTGACCCAACATACCGTGATCCAAATTGACTCAGAGTCCTGAAAAAAATTATAGAAATCTCTTGGAACACCTCTATAACAGCTTGGGACATGCCCCCAAGCTCCAGGGATCGCCTCCAGCATCCCTGCTATGGCCTTCCAAGTCTTTGCAAGGCTTGGGAGCACCACACAAAATCCTACAGAACTAGCCAAGAGAACCTCCCAGCTCTCTGATCTTCACTCGAACTTGTCTTTCCATTTCAATTCCATCTTTTATCCTCTACATGGAGAGTCCCCAAGCTCTCGTCACAAAGGTTCTGCTCTCCTTGATCGTCCTAATTGACTTTATCATCGGAGTATCCCTAGCCCGAGTCTCCTCTTTTTTGTATGCCATGCCGAAAGAGAATCGAGCATCCAACGGGAGCCCAACGAGTCCGTGCTATGTCAGAGCTACAAGCCACGACGATCTTGACGGCAACATAACTAATTTACACATGTAAATTAATCTAAGTAATTAAATGCAACCATGAAAGCAAAGTCATACACACCCTAATAATCTTGGATAAAAGCATCAAGTCATGACAGGTTCCATATCATATGTACTTGTAAAATTCATACACATAAAAAGGAGCAATAGAGAATCAGATTTTCTCTGCTTTTGCTTAAGAGAATCACATGTTCTACAGCATTCATTGCATGCTTTGCTGGTCCAAGGTCCCCAACTCTTCCCCATTGATCTTTTTTGTTTGTTCCAGGCCTCTATTTTGTCATATTAATGAGGGCTATCTATTTAACAACCATATTCATATCATGATTCATTTACAAGCTTTAACAATCCAAAATACCATTACATGATTCCTTTATCTTAGTTGTTGTATCGAGATCGATGTGATGCCTAAGCTTCAAAGAGAATGTCGAAGATGGCTTTGTCCTGTAGATCTAGCTTCCCTTCTTCATTCGATGAATGCCTATGCCCACCAAGATGATCATCGGCTAGGCCTACAAATAAATCCACTCACTGGAGAATTTCTAGTGGGGGGACACTCTGATGCTCAAGTCAGTCACAGGATCTGGACTAAACAGATAAAATCTGAGAGACAATAAAGTTAGGATTATACGAGAGTTCCTGCTGCTTAAACTGACTTACCTCCCGGAAGCCCCTTACTCACCAGTATTTATAGAGTATGATCCTAACCGAATTCAGTTAAGCAAGCTATAAATGATTAGTTCGTTAGTGGATCATCATGTGCACAGAACATTCGTCATCAGCTAAATTGGTCAAAAAGTACTGATGGTTCAGACTATGTTACATCGATCAAAACAACATCATGGCTGACTTATTGAGTCAGCCTTGAATACCTCATGCCGCTTGGGCATCGATCGGCCTTGTGCCTCTTAGACATCGATCAGTCTTGTACCTCGCAGGCATCAATCGACCTTGTACCTCTTGGACATCGATCAGCCTTGTGCCTCTCGGACATCGATCGGTCTTGTTCCTCTCGGGCATCGATCGGCCTTGTGCCTCTCGGGCATCGATCGGCCTTGTGCCTCTTGGGCGTCGATCTATTACTTGATCAACCAAGTTCACTTCTAATTGATCCAACACAAATAGGTTGAATCTATCATATCCCAACACTAGTTCCCCCAGCTTCTGAATTCATTAAATGAATGTCAGAAGCTGTCAAAAGTTGTCAGAGGTTTCTTTTCATTTTCTCTCTCTCTTTTTTTCAGAACCGACACCCATATTCTTGAGCAGAGCACCATAATGACGTGTCGATATTCGATAGGTGAAGCAGTTATATAAAACTGACACCCGTAATGTGCAGCCATCACTGCGATTCTCAAAATTTACAAAGGCCGAAAAATCATCATCGTCGAATAAATGCAAGTGTCTCGTCATTGATACGCCTACCGTCTGATCATGAATAGTTGCTTCAATTTTTCGAAGAGTCATATTTTTTCATCTGATATCAAGGACAGGTGGCACAATCAGAATGATTCTCGCCAGTCGAGGAAAAAATCTTAACCATCGAATGCCATTATATAAGCACCATCTCCTCTAGAAAAATAGGTTTTCTGTTATTTCAATTTCTTCACCGTAGGGGCAAAAGAATTCCCTCCAGGTCGGCCTCTTCTATTCCTTGCCTTTTGTTTCAAGTTAATCTTTCCTTTTCATCCTCCTTTTTCCATGGCTAGAATCTTAGAGACCAATCGTACCAATGAACCCAGGGGTTCTACTTCTCAGAAGAAGAAGAACCAAGCTGAGTTTGTTAGAATAGATGCCATTAGGACCTCTTTGATAGAACATAGGGTCCTTATACTGAAGAAATATTATAATATCTTAGATGACTTCACATTAGTCACCCCGAACTCTGAAGAACAAATAGATCGGCCACCCCCAGGTAGCTTGACAGTTTATGAAGAACATCTAAAAGCAGGACTTAGATTTTCGCTCCACCCTTTCTTTATTTAGATTTTTAGGTTATACCATGTACTTATTGGTCAGTTGACCCCCAACAGCATTTGAATAATCTACGCCTTCTTGGTCTTTTGCAAGGATGTAAACATAACCCCCCGAACTTCTCTTTTTACTGCATTGCTCATATTGAAACAGGATTTCCATGGCTAAGGTGGTGGGTGATCAATCCACGCCATGGTCGGAAATTCATCGTTGGGCTTCCTTTGGCCATTCATGGCTAGAAGCCTTGCTTTTTTTACATAGTTTCTAAGATCCCTTGGGACTTCAATATTAGTCATAAGGAACCCCTATTAACTCCAAACGCTGGAAAAAAGATATTGATAGCAGATAAGGAAGATTATGGGAAGCTTACGGTAATGGAGGTTCCCCCAATAAAAGAACTTCTCAACGAGAGAGGATTATTTTCGGCTGAAAACAGCCCTAATCCTTCTCTAGGCTATCTTACCGTCAATGATATTTCATCATTTATCTCCTGATGATTAATTCTAACATTCAATTCTTCGGATTGTGCAGATATAACCATCATGGTGGATGTTCAAAGGCTTCAGCATATGTCAAAGAAAAGAAAGGCTGTGGCCGCTCTGGCTGATCAAAGGGGAGGAGAGGCCAAAAAACCCAGGAAGGCAAAATCGGCTGTCTTATCGACACCAGAGTCTTCGATACTGATAGCAAGTGTATCGGATGATGATGACATACCCATTTCTGCTTCTCTTCAGCCTCCCTTGCATAAGAGGTGTTCATTCAGAATTCCTGTAGCTGGTCCATCATCATCCTAATTGGCCAAGCCGATAAAGAAAAAGCTCTGATGGTGGAAGAAGAAGAAGAGAGACTCTCCACTGAAGACACCACCATCGACTTTAATGTCTATATAGATGAATTGGGTCTGAATGACCCAGCACTGGCCCGTCGTCTTATGAGGGCCACTATTCTTCCGAAAGACTGGGAAACAACTAAGTCCCAGCAAATAGATGAGATGATCTCATCACTTCATCCTACGATGCTCAAGGTATTATATTAAACTTTGTCTCAAATGATTTAGTAAATGATCTTTTTCAAAATTCGACCAAATCAATTGTGAAATATGCAGCTTGTCCATGGAATCATTATAATGGAAGAAAGCTTGAAGTGTTTCGACCTACTCCACCAAGCAATGCGCAATGAGATAGATGCAGCAAAGGTGGAAAAAGAAGTTGCTGAAGAATTAAAATCAGTTGTAGAAAAGAAGTTGGAATAGAGTATAGCCCAAATTTCAGCCTTGGAAAAGGAGTTTAAAGTGGCTCAATCTAAATTAGCTGGCGTCGAATCAAAATTTAGGAGGAAGAAGAAGAAACTTTGATTGGCCATAACCAAAGCCGAAGAAAGGGTTGCAGCAGCTGATAAGAAAGCAGAACAAGTTGCTAAGGACGCCGTCGAAGAATATGAAAGATCCTCGACTTTCCAAGATAAGCTTCACGAGACCGTTAAGAACCATGAAAAATCATTGACTTTCTAAGATAAGCTTCATGAGGCCGGTGTCGAGAGCTATGACTTTGGCTATGAAGACTGCCTGACCAAGGTAAAAAGATGTTACCCTGATCTAGATGTTTCCAAAATTGAGAAAGAATATGATGAAGAAGGTCAGGCTGAAAAACAAGCCGAACATCAACTTGAAGAGCCGACATTGAACAACTTGACTCAAGAAGAAGCAATACCAATCTCCATTCCAGAGCAGGTCGGAGAAGTTAATGAGTCGAACATAATGTAGAAAGTTAATTTATATAACCAATGTATGAATTTGTCCTATTTTTGACATGAAATGGAAAACTTTTCTTTCATTCTTGTCTTCTAAACCGTATGACCATGCAATGAATGTGGACCAAAATAACAAACCCATTTATCCAATCCTTTTTAAAATAAAGACTGTTGAACTTCAAATAAGGGAAACATTCTTTTGAAAGAATCCTAGCAAAATACTAAACATGGTAAACTGCTTAATAAGTAGCAATTTTATAAGTAAAAGTCTCAACATTTATCAGTAAAAGTTTTCTAAGTATGGAACCATCGGACCATATAAAGAAGTTTTTTTTTTAAAAAAAAATAGTTCAAAGGTGAAGTTATTCGAACAATACGAATAGTTATCTGACATCACTAGATTATAAATAGCATTACAATATTTGGAAAGATCTGACCAAATCAATTCCAAATAAATCATGTAAACCAAAATCATTGATGAAAATGGTTTATTGAAGAATATAATTATCCAACTCTTCTAAAGAAGAGATTATCAATCATTGCACCTTCAAGGGAGCTGATCTTTAAATCAGTCGACCCTTAGATTAATTATAGCAACATATCATTCAACTTTCTAGGCTTATTAGGACCTATGATATTCCGATATTTCAATCAGATTTGTCAAATGTTTCTCTTTTCTTCCTCTATTTTTCGAGAGGAAAAATCTTTATGAGATATTTTCAATATTAATTTTGATATGCCATAATAAAATGGGAATATCATTTTTACCAAATGTTACTTTCTTATTAGAAGGGTTGTTATTCTGCAGATCACGAAATCATGCCTGTTAGTATTCCATAAACCGTACATCGTTCAATTTCAAATCAATTTTGGTATTTTCTCTTTCCATTACTGATTTTCTAAGAATCAGTAATGGCACATGAATTCCCACCAAATCGGGGATATAGACATGTCATAATCTCGAGGTTGATTGAGATTTGGATCATGAATCCTGATCATCAGTATTCCTTATATAAAGAGATTTCGGGCCTGCCTCTCAGGTTGATTTCATTTTAAACATTTTGAACATCTTCTTCCCCAATCACCTTGTTTCGAGAAACCTTGAAGAGTTCTCATCATATTCTAAAGATGAAACCACATAGCGAGAGACTTCATCAGACACTCAAGAAAAGAGCCAAATCCACGCGATTCAGAGAACAAAGAACATGCATGAAAAGATCTTGCTTGTCGAAAAGCATCTTGGCCAAGCAAGAATCACCTGAATATATTGCAACATCTTCCGATGAAGAAAGGTTACAATTGCCTGATCCTTCATTGAAAGAACTGGAGAGCGATCCATTTGTCGGACCAACTCCGATAGAAAAAGGTAAAGCCCCAATGGCCGAAGAGTCATTCGATCTTGATGCTGGCAAGGGTGCTCAAGTAATTGTCACAGATGCGGATTTTGACAACCCAAAGCTGGCGAAGATAGTGTTGCAATCCACCATTCTTCGGAAGGATTGGGAAGCAATACATAAACGTGGAGTGGGAGATATTTTCTCTTCAATTTATCTAGGAATATTAAAGGTAAATGTCAACTTCCTTTCCAAATAACTTCCTACTTCTTTCTTTAATTTCATTTTCATCCCTTTTGCTAGTTCATAAACGACATTTCCATGATCGAAGAAAGTCTGCTTAGATCAACTGACTCGCAAGTTGACCTCCAAAATCAACTGACATTGGTCAGAGAAGAAAGAGATATGGTCGACACCTATCGAGTGGCCTTAGAATTAAGATTAGTCAAAGCTACCTAGTGGGGACACTAGGATCAGACAAAGATCACCAGATCCTATATGGTTTAATTAGTTATGTGTTAAAGTTTTAAAAAGTTTGTAATCAATTAAGATTGAGTCCTGTAATAAGTTGAGGTTAGTTGATTTATCTCAACCCTCAACCTAGTGAGTATTTTGAGTCCTGTACATCAATTATGAGTCCAGTATGAGCCCAATTTTTATACAAGAGAGGAGGTCACCCTATTTTGGAGTTCCACCAGGCCACATCCAAGAGTCAGAGACCACTACATCAGCCTAGTGGATTTTGTGTGACAACCCAGGATCCAAGATGCTTCCAGAAATCCTGATTCTTTCCAGATATCCTCCAGATGCTTAGAGCATATTCCTAAACCAGGGCATCCATGATTCCAGAGGTCCACCTGCATCCCAGCCCAAGGAAATCAAGCCCAGGAACCAAGCCCAAGCCCTAAAGAAGCAAGATTCCATGGAATATTTTTTCTACCAGGCTACCAGGCCAACCCAGCTTCCAGGAGGCCAAAGCCCATGCACCAAGCCCCTTTGGGCCAGTCCCTTGCTGCCCCTAGAAGCCCAACATACCCTCCTAGGTGTCCTTGAAGTGTTGACCAAGTCCAAGAGGTGTCCTTGAGTGGAATAGTCAAAGCATAAAGGGACAAGGAGAAAACTAGGTCAAATTCTAACCTAGTTGGGACTTATGCTCCTAATTGTTTAAAGATTTATTTTTCTAACCTAGCTAGGAGAGGACTTGTAACCCAAGTGTGTAACCCTAGTTAGAGGGCATGGGAACTCTAAAAATACCCTACCCCTCCCCCTCTTGTAATTATCTTTTATTCATGATATCAAAACCCTGGTAAATTTATTTGAGCTTGCGAGCTTGTGTTATTTTGCTTTTGTTCTTTGGTTACTTTGCTACTTTATTCTTGTGTTGGCCGACCACTACCATTGCAATCCACCACGTCCTAAGCAGAAAATCACCCTCCAAGTATCAGCCATGCCCAAGGAAAGTAGCCTTGAAGATGTCCCAGATTAACAGCTTCATCTGCTTCCTTGTCGCCCAGCTTCTAAACCATAACCTGATTCCTTCTAAACCTAGTTTTTTTTCTTTTTCTTACTTGCTATTTTGATTGAACCTTGATGTTTTGCAGGATCCCCGAGGTATTTCACCTCCCCAGAGGAGACGTTCCTTGCCTCTAGGATCGCCCAAATCAGTCATTAGTTCTAGGAAAACCAAGCTTCATCATCCTGACTCCAATCAAAGTGCTGTGTGATCTCTTCATCGAAAGTTCTTCAAATCACTGATAGAGTAACATCCTTCCCTTCTTTTAATTTTTGTTTTGATGAAGATATGCTATCCTAATCTTGGAGTTTCTCAATTCTCGGGTCTTGGTAATTTATTATTTTGCATTAGTTTGCCTGTGATACGATGATTCTATGCATTGCTATTCTTCTTACTAGTTCTTACTTCTGTTTATGGATTTAGCCTACAAACCTAAATTATAAAAATCATAAAAAAATTAGTTTACTATTTTTCCAGCATGATTAGCAATCTTAGAGTCATCCTGCATCAGTTTGGTATCAGAGCAGATTTAGGATAGTTTTCATTTGCATTAGATTCACAAAACCCCAATTTCTAAATTTTCTGCATCCTGTCCACTGCATTAGGTGTCTGTTCTTCATCTGATTTTGACCACCTAGAAATTTTATTTTTCCATAAAATTTGCATGAATTGTTCTCTGTCTTGTTCTCTGATTTATCAAAATTTTTAATTAATTTTATAGAAAACTTAAATCATTCAAACTTGGCATATTAGAAACCCTAACAAAAATTCTGAGATTCATTAGTTTGCATGAGAATTTTGTGGGTATGCCTGTTTCTGCCATTGCTAGTCCTTATGCTAAACTTTACTTATCTTTCGAGTTCTTAACCATAAAATTAAAATTCTAAAAACTCCAAAAAAATGAGTTTTCTATTTTTCTGCATCCCTAGGTTCGTCCCGCATCAGTTTAATTGGTGGGGATACCAGGATCATACACAAATTATTATATCTCATATGGTTTAATTAGTTATGTATCAAAGTTTTGAAAATTTTGTAATCAATTAAGATTGAGTTCTATAATAAGTTGAGGTTAGTTGATTTGTCTCAACCCTAAACGTAGTCAGTATTTTGAGTCCTGTACATCAATTATGAGTCCAGTATGAGCCCAATTTTTGTACAAGAGAAAAGGTTACCCTATTTTGAAGTTTCACTAGGCCACATCCAGGAGTCAGAGGCCACTATATTAGCCCAGTGGATTTTGTGTGACAACCTAGGATCCAAGATGCTTCCAGAAATCCTGATTCTTTCCAGATGTCCTCCAGATGCCCAGATTCCTCCCCAGATGCTAGAGCATATTTCTAAACCAGGGCATCCATGATTTCAGAGGTCCACCCACATCCCAACCCAAGAAAATCAAGCTCGGGCATCAAGTCCAAGCCCTAAAAAAATAAGATTCTATGGAATATTCCTACTACTAGGCAGCCAGGCCACCCCAGCTTCCAGGAGGCCCAAGCCCATGCACCAAGCCCCTTTGGACCGGCCCCTTGTTGCCCCTAAAAGCCCAACACGCCCTCCTAGGCATCCTTGAAGTGTTGACCAAGTCCAAGAGGTGTCCTTGAGTGGAATAGTCAAAGCATGAAGGGAGAAGGAGAAGACTAGGTCAAATCCTAACCTAGTTGGGACTTATGCTTCTAATTGTTTTAAGATTTGTTTTTCTAACCTAGCTAGGAGAGGACTTGTAACCTAAGTGTGTAACCCTAGTTAGAGGGCATGGGAACTGTATAAATACCCCACCCCTCCCCCTCTTGTAATCAACTTTTATTCATGATATCAAAACCCTGGTAAATTTATTTGAGCTTGCGAGCTTGTGTTATTTTGTTTTTGTTCTTTGGTTACTTTGCTACTTTGTTCTTGTGTTGGCCAACCACTACCATTGCAATCCACCACATCCTAAGCAGCAAACCACCCTCCAAGCATTAGCCACGCCTAAGGAAAGTAGCCTTGAAGATGCCCAAGATTAATAGCTTCATATGCTTCCTTACCGCCCAGCTTCTAAACCCTAACCTGATTCTTTCTAAACCTAGTTTCCTTTATTTTTCTTACTTGCTATTTTGATTGACCTTTGACATTTTGCAGGATCTCCAAGGTGTTTCACCTCCCTAGAGGAGGCAGTCCTTGCCTCCAGGACTACCCAAATCAGTCATCAGTTTAAGGGAAACCAAGCTTTATCATCCAAACTCCAATCAGAGAGCTGTATGATCTCTTCATCAAAAGTTCTTCAAATTATTGATTGGTAACATCCTTCTCTTCTTTTAATTTTTGATTTGATGAAGATAAGCTATCATAATCTGGGAGTTTCTTGATTCTCGGGTCCTGGTAATTTATTATTTTGCATGAGTTTGCTTGCAATATGATGACTCTAAGATTGCTAATCATGCTGAAAAAATAGTAAACTAATTTTTTAATGATTTTTATAATTTAGGTTTGTAGGCTAAATCTCCAAATAGAAGTATGAACTAGTAAGAAGAATAGAAATGCATAGAATCATCGTATCATAGGCAAACTCAAGCAAAATAATAAATTACCAGGACCTGAGAATTGAGAAACTCCCGGAAAAGGATAGCTTGTCTTCATTAAATTAGAAATTAAAAGAAGGGAAGGATGTTACCAATCAGTGATTTGAAAAACTTTCGATGAAGAGATCGCATAGCACTCTGATTGGAGTCTGGATGATAAAGCTTGGTTTTCCTTGAACTGATGACTGATTTGGGTGGTCTTGGAGGTAAGGAACACCTCCTCAAGAGAGGTGAAACACCTCGGAGATCCTGCAAAATGTCAAGGGTCAATCAAAATAGCAAGTACAAAAAAGAAAGAAAACTAGGTTTAGAAGGAATCAGGTTAGGGTTTAGAAGCTGGGTGGCAAGGAAGCAAACAAAGCTATTAATCTAGGGCATCTTCAAGGCTGCTTTCCTTGGGAATGGCTAATGCTTGGAGGGTGGTTTGTTGCTTAGGACATGGTGGATTGCAATGGTAGTGGTCAACCAACACAAGAACAAAGTAGCAAAGTAACCAAAGAACAAAAGCAAAATAACACAAGCTCGCAAGCTCAAATAAATTTACCAGGGTTTTAATATCATGAATAAAAGTTGATTACAAGAAGAGGAGGGGTTGGTGCAGGCACCAGACTCAGAAGAAGACTTCAGGGCTCCATCTGGATCTCTGATTGACCTTGCCCGAAGAATTAGGGTTTTCTGGTTTTGTAATAAGGGTTGACCTGATCAACTCAATTTTGAGTCTGTAATTTTGTCATTTCAATTTTTGTTGGGTCATGTTGACTCAGTCCAAGTCCAAGGCCCAGGTAGGTGTCATTCCCTTTGCCATAGGGCACCACATTTTCCAGCTACAAGTGGGTGCCACACTCCCTGCCACATCTCCATCCAGTGTACCTTGGTCCCCACGCCTCAAGTAAGCAGGTTCTTTTTTCTTGCACCACTTGGGGGAGAAATCCATCAAGATACCTTAATCCAAGGAGGAGACAACTTCTTTCCAGATAAACCCAAGCCAGGATGGCAAGAATTTTTCTTGAAGAGAGGATCAAGGAGGTGCCCCACAATGTTCCATAAAAATCCAAGTTATAAAAGGGAAGAGAGCATGTCTTGGGGAGAAAATCAAGGAGGCACCCGAAAGTTTCCTAAAGTGCCAAAGCCATGAAAGGAAGAAGCCTAAACTTGTGGAGCAAGACTAGGAGGTGTCCAAAAGAGCCAAACCATGAAGGAAAAATCCTTGATTCATGGAGAGATACTAGGAGACACCCCCATAACCTGCCATTTGGAGCTGATTTTCAAGTTTTCTTGGAGTTTTTGGGCTGCCCACTCATGGAAGGAGTCTTGGGAAGAGAATTTGATGCCTAAAGTATGGGTTAGTCCTATTAGTCCCACATGGGAAGTGTATGAAATTTTATTTCTTTGTTATGTCTATATATTCAACTCTATGTAACTCTTGAAATCTGATGAATGAATTCAAACTTTTGTGTGAGCAAACTCTGTGTTTTCTCTCTTCTGCACTTGCATCCAGGTGTTGAGCTCCATGAGGGAGTAAATCCGGGTTCCCCAGGAACCTTGAGGAGGTGTGAGATCTCCAAACCCCAAAACCCTAGGTTAGCCACTTCACTTCCAAACCCTAGCCACCCATCATCCTCTTCACTCCACCAAACCCTAGCCTACCCCATCTCTCACGGCGCCTCTCTCCAAGTAGAGGCCGACCACCAGCATCCAAGTCCAGTTTGGCTACTTCGAAGATAGAGCAAATCCCAGAGAAAGTCAGATCAGCCTCCAAGAGAATCAGGATTTCAGCGACATCAGCTTTCAAGTTCTTCTATCTGGTAAATCCTTCCTTGAGTATCTGGTTCCATAACTTGTTCTTCTTCTTTCCCAGATCTTGAGTTCAGAAGAAGCCAACTCTGCCAAAGGGCCAGTATTGGAGGATCCATTGCGAAGATATCTAAATCTGGGGATCCAACAATCTGCTCAAGAGAGTCCTTCCACTAAACTCTGTGAAGATCACTGCCTGGTCTATAACCCTTCTCTTCTCTTTACTTCTGTCATGTTGAAAGTTCAGTGCGAAACCCTAGGTCTCGGAGTTTCTCAACCCCCAGCGATCCTTTACTTCTGAACTACTCTGATAATCTAGTTCCCTTAAATTGTGCTTTCAATTATTATCTAGTTTCTTTCAATTTAGTTTAACTTTCCTTTGAGTCAAAGTCGACTTCTGAAAATATATATATAAAAAAAAGAAGAGTAAAAAAAAAAAAAGAAAAAAACATTAGTCTTAATTTACTTCCGCATCGCATCGTCTCTTTCGTTCTGCATCATTTTTGGTATTAGAGCTTTTGTATTGCATCAATTTTGGTATCAGAGCCCTGTCTAGGGTTTCTGACTTTCTTGCATGTTTTGAGTGTCTCTCTTTTTTACTTTGTCTGCTCGAAGTAGACTCCCCAGGACGTCCGGTCCTAGGAATGAAGCGAGGTGCAAGCCTCCTCTTCCCATTCCATGGGGTGTTCCTAGGGCGTGTAGGGGATCCGCTGGGTTACAACTTCGTAGCAGGAATTGTAAATGGGGGAAGCACTCTGTTTTCAGTCTGTAACTATCCTATTGCAGGAATTGTTTCTTATTGTAGATAATTTCAAATTGCATGATTTTTATTTTTCTAGTACCAGTATAATTGAAGCTATTTTACATAATTTTTCTGTGATTTATTGGTTTCCATGAAATTTCTGAGAGTTAAATTACTGCAACTCTGTTTCTGTATTTCTGCAATTCAATTTTTTGAGTGATCATCTCCTAATTCATATTAAGGGCATCTGAGCATCTAAGATAAGGGGAGGAATTGATAACCTCTCCTTAGCCCAAAACCACCACCCACTCATTCGATCCTAAGCCTAATTTTAAAATTTATTAGACTTAATTTGTCCTAGTGGGCTAGGGACATCAACAAGTCGGGTCTAGGCTAATGTTGAGTCAGTTTGTCTAGTTACTCTGTGTGTGCTTTGTACTCAGTGTCTAGAATGGTGGTTCAGGGATTCTATCTCGAAGGGCTTGTGTGCTGGTCCGCCTACCTGGCCAATCACTGATTGGTGTCTAGGATCGGCATTTAGGGACCTAACACTCCCCTTACACCTGCCTGGCTGAGTCCCGAGTTACTACAGGCTAGCTTGCCACTCTGATTAGGCATCTAGTTTGGGCTCTAGGTCTAGTTAGCCCATAGTCGTTTCAGTCGAGTCTCATTTGGTGTGCTTGCTTGCATCATCATGTCCACCCGGAATGGAGTACCCTACCAACCTGGTCAAACCCAACCTGATTTAGAGGCCATGATTAGAACTCTTACCGAAAGTATGACCAAATTGAGTCAAGATATGAATGAGGGTTTTGCCCAGTTTAGAGACCGAGCCCAGGGACTTGAGAAACGTAGACATCAAAATTGGACCCCTGATCCAAAATTTAATAGGCCCCAACCTCACCCATGCCAGGAGCCTAGAAGGACCTTATACTGTGATCCCGAGCATAACCCTAGGAGCCTATATCCATACTTGGTTGACTCAGAAAAGGGACCCGTTAGGAACACCGAACCTTATGCACCCACTTTTGATGGAAGACAAGAGACATATATTAAGTGGGAAGAACAAATGGATCGATATTTTGAGTGCACTAACATATCGGAATTAGGACAAGTTAGGTTGGCCAAAACCAAGTTCACCAAACATGCTAGGTCATATTGGTATGCTATTGAGCGTGAGTGTTATCAAAGAAAAGAGGAAATATATACTTGGAGAGATATGAGAAGTAAGTTGAGAGATAGGTACCTAGGTAGATCCTATGAGAAAAGACTTTTAGACCAATGGTACTAATTGCAACAAGGTAATAGACCTGTGTCTAAATATATTGAGGACTTCCAGTGGTATGACATGAAATGCAATACCATTGAGACCGAAGCTCAGATCATATCGAGGTTTAGGATTGGGTTACACCCAAACATTTATAGGAAGCTATGCCTTGAAAAGACCAATAAGTTAGACCGAGCCTACCAAGAAGCCCAAGACTATGAGTGGTCTTTAAGATATAACCAATCAAGTACTTTGGACTTAAAGCCAACCTCTACCAACTTGAGTCAAGTTTCGATTGATCCGACACTCGTAGTAAACCAGACTCTTGTTTGTCAATTCCCACTTGTGTCACCTCTTGACCAGAAGGATAACACTGAGAAGGAGTTAGGCATGGTCATCCCAAAATTAGTTGACCCGACCAGAGCCGTACTTAAAGAGGAATCAAAGGAGAATCGATTAGAACCTTTCAATGAGATTGAGAAAGAAATATATGAGCCTGACATAAGTTTGATAGATGAATATGAAAAAGAAGAATTTGAGGATATCTCTCCCGATAATTCAATTAACCAACTCCTACCTAATGGGGTTATTGAGGGGACCCCTGCCACTCAAGGAATTCGGGAGCTAACCCTAAGAGAAGACCCTTTTGAGGAAGTTCAGGAAGAGGAAATTGCACTCAATGAGAGTTTAAGTGAGAATACCCCTGAACTCATCGAGGAATCCAAAGTAGACACCCCTGAGTCAAATCTGGTAGAAAAGTGTGAAGAAGGAAGGGGTTCACAAGAATTGCCCATTGAGAAGGTCCAAGAACAAGAAAAAGATAGTAGCTTAGAAGACTTTCTAGATAAACATTCCAAAGACCTTCCTGATAACCTTCCACCTTCTAGGAGCACCCAGCCTACCCTAGAACTTGCACTTGTAGACCCTCCTAGAGCAAATCATGAGGTTTGGATGAGTGCACCTATAGAACAATGTCCTTATTTTAAGATCGTCCTGAATAACCAAGGTATGTTTCTTGTTTCCTATAAGCCACCTCAAAACTCTGATTCTTATTTCCTACCCTTCCCTAAATCTTCTCATGTTTCTA
This sequence comes from Areca catechu, assembly GCA_021397845.1. Classification (NCBI taxonomy): domain Eukaryota; kingdom Viridiplantae; phylum Streptophyta; class Magnoliopsida; order Arecales; family Arecaceae; genus Areca; species Areca catechu. Next base: position 79,024,925 of record CM038050.1, read on the forward strand.
GAGCTATGGGATTACACTTTACTGAGATTTCTAGGTTACAAGACTCCTTAGAACCTATTAGGTTTGCCACCTACTTCTGGAAGACCTTATGGCACCTACTAGGCACCCATGATAAGTTTTCATGCTCTGCATGCCATCCTCTGACCCAAGGTCAAACCTAGAGAGCCTTAGTTTGTTAGGTTTAGACCTAGGGTTCCTTTGGAATAAAGTTCATTCTTTAGGAATACGTCGTCAGTCTAGTTTAGTTTTTCTTGACCCTTTACTAGGCTTTGGCTCAGTTTTTGGTTTGATTGAGAGCACCAGGAATTGGGATTTGTATTTTGTCCAGGGCTGAAATTGCATTCAATGTTTCGATCAATAGGTCTATAGGCTAGAGTCCCTTTGAAATTGTTCATGGATACAAGCCTCACACACCACTTGATCTGATTTCACTATTAGCCCACACACACAAGTCTCTTGATGTACTTGCATAGCATGTAAAGGACTTGCATAAAGAAATTCATGCCAAAATAACTTTAAGTAATGAAACTTATAAGAAGTTGGCTGATTCTCAAAGACGAGTCAAAACTTTTATTGAGAGAGACTATGTAATGATTAGGTTAAGGCCTGAGCGGTTTTCTCCTGGAACCGTTAGAAAGTTACATGCTAGAGGAGCTGGACCATTTAGAGTAGTGAAGAGAGTAGGATCCAATGCCTATGTGCTCGAGTTGCCTCCAGAACTAGGCAATAGCTCTATTTCCAACATTACAGACCTAGTAGAGAACAGGGAGCCAGCTGTGATTCCCAGTGAGCCTTTTGAACCTAATCCTGTTATTGAGAGTGACCCCGATCCTGTGTGTCCACCAATAAACTGGCCTGTGAGGAAAGAGCAGATTGAAAAGATCCTGGATGATCAGGTTATCTCTACTCGTAATTGAGGATACCAAAGATACCTGGTCCGCTAGCAAGGAAGGCCAGACTCTGATGACTCTTGGATCTCCCGAGAAGAACTACAAGATTTGGATCCAGACCTCTTGGAGAAATACCAAAGCCAACTTGAGCCGTACTCGATAGGGTCGAGTTCCTCCCACCCCGGGAGAATTGGTGCGGGCACCAGACTCAGAAGAAGACTTCAGGGCTCCATCTGGATCTCTGATTGACCTTGCCCGAAGAATTAGGATTTTCTGGTTTTGTAATAAGGGTTGACCTGATCAACTCAAATTTGAGTCTGTAATTTTGTCATTTCAATTTTTGTTGGGTCATGTTGACTCAGTTCAAGTCCAAGGCCTAGGTAGGTGTCATTCCCTTTGCCATAGGGCACCACATTTTCCAGCTACAAGTGGGTGCCACACTCCCTGCCACATCTCCATCCAGTGTACCTTGGTCCCCACGCCTCAAGTAAGCAGGTTCTTTTTTCTTGCACCACTTGGGGGAGAAATCCATCAAGATACCTTAATCCAAGGAGGAGACAACTTCTTTCCAGATAAACCCAAGCCAGGATGGCAAGAATTTTTCTTGAAGAGAGGATCAAGGAGGTGCCCCACAATGTTCCATAAAAACCCAAGTTATAAAAGGGAAGAGAGCATGTCTTGGGGAGAAATCAAGGAGGCACCCAAAAGTTTACTAAAGTGCCAAAGCCATGAAAGGAAGAAGCCTAAACTTGTGGAGCAAGACTAGGAGGTGTCCAAAAGAGCCAAACCATGAAGGGAAAATCCTTGATTCATGGAGAGATACTAGGAGACACCCCCATAACCTGCCATTTGGAGCTGATTTTCAAGTTTTCTTGGAGTTTTTGGGCTGCCCACTCATGGAAGGAGTCTTGGGAAGAGAATTTGATGCCTAAAGTGTGGGTTAGTCCTATTAGTCCCACATGGAAAGTATATAAAATTTTATTTCTTTGTTATGTCTATATATTCAACTCTATGTAACTCTTGAAATCTGATGAATGAATTCAAACTTTTGTGTGAGCAAACTCTGTGTTTTCTCTCTTCCGCACTTGCATCCAGGTATTGAGCTCCGTGAGGGAGTAAATCCGGGTTCCCCAGGAACCTTGAGAAGGTGTGAGATCTCCAAACCCCAAAACCCTAGGTTAGCCACTTCACTTCCAAACCCTAGCCACCCATCATCCTCTTCACTCCACCAAACCCTAGCCTACCCCATCTCTCACGGCGCCTCTCTCCAAGTAGAGGCCGACCACCAGCATCCAGGTCCAGTTTGGCTACTTCGAAGACAGAGCAAATCCCAGAGAAAGTCGGATCAGCCTCCAGGAGAATCAGGATTTCAGCGACATCAGCTTTCAAGTTCTTCTATCTGGTAAATCCTTCCTTGAGTATCTGGTTCCATAACTTGTTCTTCTTCTTTCCCAGATCTTGAGTTCAGAAGAAGCCAACTCTGCCAAAGGGCCAGTATTGGAGGATCTATTGCGAAGATATCTGAATCCGGGGATCCAACAATCTGCTCAAGAGAGTCCTTCCACTAAACTCTGTGAAGATCACTGCCTGGTCTGTAACCCTTCTCTTCTCTTTACTTCTGTCATGTTGAAAGTTCAGTGCGAAACCCTAGGTCTCGGAGTTTCTCAACCCCCAGCGATCCTTTATGGTGTGGACACCAGAAGCCGAAAGAAACTTCACTCCAACAAGGTTAGCCTTATCCCAATTTGGATCGAAGATAATTAGGTTACCTTGTATCCTTTAGTTCAAAAATATTTTATTTTGAAGAGTCATTTCCTTTTCAAGAGTCCTGTAATTAATTTTGAGTTTCAAATCAAGAGTGTTTATTGAGTCCTGTAATTACTTTTAAAATTTCATTTCTTGTAAGTCCATTTCAAGTTTTAAAGTCTAGGTCAGTCTAGTCAGTTTAGTTGAGTTAAGTCTAATTCAGTTGAGTTAAGTCTAATCAAGTCTTAAAGCCATGAAAGCCAGCAACAAGACTCAAATTCTAGACCCCAGAATTTGACCACATGAAGGAGAGAAGACACATCAACCAAGCAAGAGAAAAGGACCATCAACTAGGACCATTGGGCGCCACATGTCATTCTTATCCAAGTAGAAGACCACCTCACCATGCCACGTCATCAGGTGCAACTTCACCAGCCACCTCATCACCCTTTGGGCGCCAACAAGGGAGATTCAAATTCAAGGAGGTTGGCCACATCCCTCCAAGTCCTCCACCAAATCCTCCAACCCCCCCCACATCCCTCCAAACTCTCCACCAAATCCTCCAACCCCCCTTGTAATCCTCCTCGATTTGGGGAGTTTTTAAATTTCAAAAGCTAGCTTTGTGAGGCTATTAAAAGCCTTGGACTCCCATTGTAAAAGGATTTGATTTTTGGAGATTACTGAAAGTTGAAGTTGAATTGAAGTTTTATGTTTTGAGTGATTGTCTCTAAGCCCCTCTTCCACACCAAACTATTCTCTCTTCCAAGCATCCAACGCCCAAGTCAAGAAGAAGGCCTTGGAGTCGGCCAGGCTATCTCAAATCTCTTTCTTTGCTCACAAATTTTCCATCCCTTCCATATGCATGCCTTTCTTCTTCCTTAACTCTTATTCTTTATGTGCAGGGTCCTTCGAGGTTTTCGAGTTGCAAGCAGGGTCTTCCTTGACAAGGAACCAACAAGCTGAAGCCCATGTCCAGGGTTCTGATCTCTGTTATCCAAGGTTCTTCAGTTCTGAGCGTTGGTAGTTTCAAGGTATGAATCAAAAGAAGGTTGGAAAGCTCATCACGGTAAGTCCACAATCATTAGCCCCTATTATCTAGATCTTCTTCCTTTTTAATTTAGGATTGTGTCTAATCAAGTAAAAGTCCCTTTTCATGTAATCCTTAAGACTTATTATGATGAGTAAAATGCTAATGTAATTAGGTTTCATTGCTCTACAAACCATATTCAAAACATTAATCATATCCGTGCCGCATCAAATTGGTATCAGAGCATGGTTGCATTAGGGTAGAATAGTTTTCTTTAAATCCAAGCAAGATCTAAAATTCACACCTCCTGAGCGGGTGTACTCTAGTACACTGTCACGACCCATGGGAATAATGAGCCCCTGGCCGGACGTGAGTTTTTTTTTAGATTGAAGTTTGGGTAAGCCATTGCACTTGTTTGATTAGGTTCTGTTTTCTGAAAATTTGTATCTGTTTACTGTAATCCATCTGCAGCTCCAAATAAAAGTCACCAATTTTTTATTAAAATATTTTTTTTCTTGTTCCTTTTTAAGTCATTTATCACCATATTAAATTTCATTATCAGAAAAAAATTATAAAAAAAATGAAAATTTCTGCAGTTCGACACTGTCATTAGGGTTCTGTTCTGTCCTTTTTATTTATCTTTATTTGTAGGATCTGCTTAGATTAGTATAGATTTTATTTTTAAAACTCCTTTCATCTACATTGAAACATATAAGTTAGGAACCCTCTGTGAATTTTTCAGAATTTTTGGACATTTTTTTCATCACATTTTTCACACCACTTTCAAATTACAACACACTTCTGCAGCACCTTTGCATTTCATTCATCTCATGAGAAATCAAATTAAGGGCATCAATTTGACATAGGGTCAGGGTTTCATCACCTGTCCCTAGCCCAAAAATCACCAACCAGCATATCGATCCCAGTCCGTTAATTAAAATTGAGTAGAACGTTAATTGCCCTAGTGGGTTAGGGACACCAACAAGTTGGGTTCAGGTTAGGGTCAAGTTAACTGTGTCAGCTAATTGGTGTGTGCTTACTGGCTTGGTGTCTAGGATTGGTGCATCAGGGCTTGTGATTTGGTCCGCCTACCTGGCCAATCTCAGATTGGTGTCTAAGGTTGGCAATCAGGGACCTACACTCCCCTCCACCTACCTGGCTAAGTCCCATAAGTACTACTAGCTAGTTGGTTCACTTAATTAGACTTCTAATTTGTGCTCTAGGTCTAGGAAACCTTAGCTCGAACTTGAGTCCATTTGCATGCATGACAACTAGAGCAGGAACACCGTATTCACCAATCCAAGCCCAGTCAAGGGTAGCCATGGACCCGAATCTTGAAACCATGCTGAAAGGCCTAAATGATCTAATGGCCCAATTGAACCAAATGCTGGCTAAACAATTTTCCTTAGACCAACCAACTCCTACTTTCTCATTAGCTCATATGAATGATAGGAGTAAGAACCCTGAAGTACAAGTTGAGTTCATGAATACTCAAGACTTAGGGTATCCTCAAACTGAAGGGCTAGGGAAGGAAGAAGGCAAGTCTGAACCTAGTAAATATGTGTATGAGAGTAACATAAGTTTAATAGATGAATATGAAGGGGAAGACTGTGAAGAGAACAACTTTAATACCTTACCTGAGGAAACCTTTGGTAAAGAAAAGATTATTGAGCCTAGTCCTGAAACATCAGAACAACCAAAATTTAGTGAGGATTTGGTTCCCGTAAGACAATGCCCTCAGGAAGAACCCAATACTTTAGCTTCAACACAAGAACTCCTTCAGGTACCTGAGAAGAACCCAATCATTATTTTAGAAGACTTTCCTGATGACCTTCAACTACCTAGAAGCATCCCGCCTGTAGATCAATATTCAAATCTTAAGGTCATCATGAGTAACCAAGGTCTGTTTCAAGATTCTCCTAAATTATCCCAAGACTCGGATTCCTATTTCCTGCCTTTCCTTAAGTCTTATCCTAATTTTAGAGCCATTAAGTTTCATTTTGATGAGATTACTAGGTTGCATGAGCCTTTAAAGCCTATTCCTTTTGCTACCTACGTTTGGAAAACCTTATGGCATTTGCTAGGAACCCATGGTAAATTCTCATGTGCATACCAGACCAGGGTCAAACCTAGAGAGTCATTAATCTGTTAGGTTTAGGCCCTAGAGAGTCCAATAAAATTCCTCTCAATAAAGATGCCTAGTTCAGTTTGCATTTCGTAAGTGCTTGTGTAAGTTTCTGAGTCTGCTGAGTCTTTTGCACAGCATGTCACAAATCTGCATAAAGAAATCAGTAATAAGATCAACCTGAGCAATGAAACTTATAAACACTTAGCTGACTCACATAAGAGGGCTAAAGAATTCTGTGAAGGGGATTATGCGATGATTAGGCTCAACCCTGAACGGTTTCCCCCTGGAACCATAAAGAAGCTGCATGCCCGTGGAGCGGGACCTTTTAAGATCTTAAAGAAAATAGGGCCTAATGCATATGTTTTGGAACTTCCACCTGATATGGGTATTAGTACAACCTTCAATGTTTCAGACCTAGTAGAATACAAAGAACCACTACTAATACCTAGTGAGCCTTTTGAGCCAGAAACTTTTATTGAGAGTGAACATATTTCCGAGTGTCCACCACCAACCTTACCTGAGCAGAGAGAGAGGATTGAGAGAATCCTGGATGACAAGATCATTACTACCAGGAATAAGGACTATCAGCGATACCTGGTTCAATGGCAAGGTCGACCTGAGTCCGACAACTCTTGGATTACTCGAGAGGACCTGCAAAGACTTAACCCAGACTTGTTCGAGCATTACCAGGGAAAAACTGAACCATACTCGACTGGGTCGAGTTCTGCCCATCCTAGGAGAATTGGTGTGGACACCAGAAGCCGAAAGAAACTTCACTCCAACAAGGTTAGCCTTATCCCAATTTGGATCGAAGATAATTAGGTTACCTTGTATCCTTTAGTTCAAAAATATTTTATTTTGAAGAGTCATTTCCTTTTCAAGAGTCCTGTAATTAATTTTGAGTTTCAAATCAAGAGTGTTTATTGAGTCCTGTAATTACTTTTAAAATTTCATTTCTTGTAAGTCCATTTCAAGTTTTAAAGTCTAGGTCAGTCTAGTCAGTTTAGTTGAGTTAAGTCTAATTCAGTTGAGTTAAGTCTAATCAAGTCTTAAAGCCATGAAAGCCAGCAACAAGACTCAAATTCTAGACCCCAGAATTTGACCACATTAAGGAGAGAAGACACATCAACCAAGCAAGAGAAAAGGACCATCAACTAGGACCATTGGGCGCCACATGTCATTCTTATCCAAGTAGAAGACCACCTCACCATGCCACGTCATCAGGTGCAACTTCACCAGCCACCTCATCACCCTTTGGGCGCCAACAAGGGAGATTCAAATTCAAGGAGGTTGGCCACATCCCTCCAAGTCCTCCACCAAATCCTCCAACCCCCCCCACATCCCTCCAAACTCTCCACCAAATCCTCCAACCCCCCTTGTAATCCTCCTCGATTTGGGGAGTTTTTAAATTTCAAAAGCTAGCTTTGTGAGGCTATTAAAAGCCTTGGACTCCCATTGTAAAAGAGATTGATTTTGGAAATGAATGAAGTTTGAAGTGAAGTTGTCTTGAGTTTTATGTGTGAAATTTTTTCTATCTTCTTCTTCCACGCCCAAAGCCACTCTCTTCCCTAGCAATTCATCATCCAAGCTCAAGGCAAAGGCATTGGAGTCCGCCAGATCTTCTCAATTATCTTTTCTTTGTTCACAAGTTCTCCCATCCCTTCTTTATGTTTACATCCTTCAACCTTAACTTTGATCTTTATTGCAGGGTCCTTCGAAGTCCTTGAGTTGTGAACAGGGTTCCCCTTGACAATAAACCAATAAGCTGAAGCCCAAGTCCAGGGTTCTGATCACTGTTATCCAAGTTCTCCAGCCCAGAGCATCAGTAGTTTCAAGTTTTGAATCATAGGAAGGTTAAAAAACTCATCAAGGTAAGTCCTGAATCATTAGCCCCTATTGTCTAGATCTTCTTCCTTCTTAGTTTTAGAGTTGTGCCTAATCATGCAATAGTCCCTTTTCATATAATCCTTAAATTTTATTAAGATGAGTACAATGCTAAGTATAATTAGGTTTTATTGCTCTACAAACACCATATTCAAAACATTAATCATATGCGTGCCGCATCACTTTACTTCTGAACTACTCTGATAATCTAGTTCCTTTAAATTATGCTTTCAATTATTATCTAGTTTCTTTCAATTTAGTTTAACTTTCCTTTGAGTCAAAGCTGACTTCTGAAAATATATATATAAAAAAAAGAAGAGTAAAAAAAAAAAAAAAGAAAAGAACATTAGTCTTAATTTACTTCCGCATCGCATCGTCTCTTTCGTTCTGCATCATTTTTGGTATCAGAGCTTTTGTACTGCATCAGGGGTGGGGTATTTATAGAGTTCCCATGCCCTCTAACTAGGGTTACACACTTGGGTTACAAGTCCTCTCCTAGCTATGTTTGAAAAATAAATCTTAAAATAATTAGGAGCATAATTTCCAACTAGGTTAGGATTTGACCTAGTCTTCTCCTTCTCCCTTCATGCTTTGACTATTCCACTCAAGGACACCTCTTCGACTTGGTCAACACTTCAAGGATTCCTAGGAGGGCATGTTGGGCTTCTAGGAGCAGCAAGGGGCTGGCCCAAAAAAGCTTGGTGCATGGGTTTGGGCCTCCTGGAAGCTGGGGTGGCCTGGTAGCCTGGTAGCAGGAATATTCCATGGAATCTTGCTTCTTTAGGGCTTGGGCTTGGTGCCTGGACTTGATTTCCTTGGGCTGAGATGTAGGTGGACCTCTGAAATTATGGATGCCCTGGTTTAGAAATATGCTATGGCATCTGTGGAGGAATTTGGATATCTGGGGGACATCTGGAAAGAATCAGGGTTTCTGAAAGCATCTTGGATCCTAGGTTGTCACACAAAATCCACTAGGCTAATGTAGTGGCCTTTGACTCCTGGATGTGGCCTGGTAGAACTCTAAAATAGGGTGGCCTCTTCTCTTGTACAAAAATTAGGCTCATACTGGACTTATAATAGATGTACAGGACTCAAAATATTGACTAGGTTGAGGGTTGAGACAAATCAACTAACCTCAACTTATTACAGGACTCAATCTTAATTGATTACAAAATTTTCAAAACTTTGACACATGACTAATTAAACCATATAGGATCTAGTGATCTGTGTTTGATCTTGGTGTCCCCACCAATTCTCCTAGGGTGGGAGGAACTTGATCTCGTCGAGTATGGGTCAATTTGGCTCAAGAAGTGTCTGGGTTGAGGCATTGTAGATCCATACCAGTATTCCACAAGTTCTCAGATTCTGGCTGACCTTGCCACCGGACCAAGTACTGCTAACAGTATCTATCCTGGGTATCGATAGCTTGATCGTCCAGAGCTCTCTCAATCTTTACCTCACCATAAGGCCAAATTATATGTGGTCGCTCTGTGGTGGGTTCTCTCTCAAAGAACGGGAGTGGCTCAAAGGGCTCGCTGGGTATCACTTCTGGCTCCCTAGACTTTACAAAGTCTGAGATGATGAAGGTAGAGCTAATACCTAAATCAAGTGATATCTCAGGCACATAGGCATCGGGTCTACTACTATTCATTATTTTGGATGGGCCAGCTTTGCGAGCAGAAAATTCTTTGACAGTCACATATTCCTCTACATAAAAATCTTTATCTCTCTTTTGGGAATTAGCCAAGTTGTTATTTAATTCATTACTTATGTTTAGCTCTTGACTAATTTCATGATGTATATGCTGTGTAGAGGTAAGTGTAGGTGTAGACATGTAATTCTGGTTATGAATTTGTTGGACTCAACTATTACCTAATAGGCTCAACTAGGCTTCCCTATCAAAGAAAATTTATTGGACCCTTTAGGTCTAACCTAACAGACTATAGACTCTTTATGTTTATTCTATCATGGCATGCACTTAAAAATTTATTATGTACTACTAGCAAATGCCATAAAGTATACCAAAAGTAATATGCAAACCTAACATGTGCAATAAATGAATGCAACATGCAAACCTCTATATGATGCAGGTGAATGATTAAAAAAAATATAAGAAAATTCAAGAAAAGGCAGGAAATATGAGGTAGATTCTGGATTAGTCTGGTGGGGTAGAAAGGGTTCAAGGTTGATTGGATCGAATAAGATGTAAGAAGGGGTGTCAGGGATTAAATCTAGACTAATAAGATTGACCCTATGGGGTTGATGTATATCTAATGGGTTGGCATAATGGAAGGATGGGTCACTAATTTTAGGGAAGAGATTGTTAATGGGAACTAAAGGATGGGATTCTTCCTGAGGTTACAGATAAGCCAAATCCTTAATAAAGTCATCTGGTTCAAGAAATTTAGGACTGGGCTCTATATTGGGGCTTTCGTCTAGTGGCTCCTTAGATAAGATCCTAATGGTAGGGTTGGGTTCCTTATCCCTTAACTGCTCTTCCACTATAGTTTGGGTGTGTTCAGGGTCAGTTAACTCTAGATGGGTTTCTACTTGGGTATTTACTGGGTCAACTAATTCTAAGTCTTCTACAGGAAACTCCTCTTCTTTTTCCTCATACTCTTCTACTAATCTCATGTCAGCTTCATATACTTCCTCTTCAATGAATGCTTTCTGAACCAGTGGGGTGGTAAGAGGGTCTTGACTAAGAAAAAATTGACTAATACTAGGTTCAAATCTAGAGGTATTAATCCTATAGGGTTCAGGTCGACTAGGGTTGACTTGACTGGCACTAGGCTGATACCTAGGAACTATGGGTATGGTTTGGAGTTCCTACTTGGTCATCTAATGGATTAATCCTATGGGTTGCCTGGTTATTGGTTTGGATTGTTTGGTCAAATCTTTGGTCTTTTTGGTTGAATCTATGGTTTCTTTGGTTCATCTGGGTCTGGGATTGATCAAACCTAGTGTTTATCTTGGCAAACTGATTTTAGGTTTGGGTGTTGGCTTGGTTTAGTTGGGCAAACTGGTTCATGATGGCCTCAAAATTGGAATCCATGGCTGAATTGGTTTGGTTACACCAGACTTCTGGTATTGGGTTTCTAATCTAGTGGTCATACGCTCAATCAAACAATCAAGATGAAATGATGCAGGCAAGCATGCAAAAGAAAATGTTAGAAAAATCTAGGGTTTCCTAGGCCTAGAGCCAAAATTGGGTGAGTCAGCTCAACTTACACTTAACTCAGTAGCTAATCCTTCCCTGGCCATGTAGGGGGTGGGGTGGTGGGAGGTTCCCCCTGCTTGTCATAGGGTCCTAATTATAAACCACCAATCCACTTAGGTCGTTTGACTCTGGACCCTCAGCCTTAGACACTAGCTTTTAGTAATAGCCACAAGATTAAATGCACTAGTTGGCCCACACACCTCAGACCCGACCTATTGATATCTCCTAGCCCTCTAGGGCAAATTATGTCTAATTGATTTTAATTAGGCTTGGGTTAGTATGCTGATGGTTGTTTTGGACCCAAGACAGGTGATGAAATCCTACCCTGATGTTATATTGATTGCCCTTAAAATTAAATTAAAGAGATAATGGCATTCAATGGTCCTGATGCAATCTAAAATAACCAGAAAATAAAATATTTTTTTAATTATTTTATGCTGTGACAAATTAAATTCAAGTTAATTGGGGTTAGAAAACAAAGTTTGGCTTGGGATTGGGGGGTTTGGAAATTGATTAGGTTGGGTCAAGTAAGTGAAGAAATTCAGGAAATTAGAATTTCGGATGATGCAGATTTTGACATAGATATCGATGCAGAAAAAATTCAGAGAAATTCTATGATAGAGGATGAATGGTGATGATGATACCTACCAAATTTGATGCAAAACACAAATCAAATGATGATGCAAATCCTAAGGTTTTCAGACTACTGCAAAAATTTCAAGATTTTGCTCCACCAGTCCCGAATCCGCCATGCTTGTGACACCTCCCCATGCCGTGCCCTCCTCAACCGCCGGTGGCCTCCACCACTAGCGGCCTCCACCGCTCAGCCACCGCCCTGCTCTCCTAGCCCCCCTTTGTCCCTCATCAATTTTGGTATCAGAGCAGGAGAGGATTAGGGCTGGAAAAAAACAAAAAGAGAGAAAAAAACTAAAAGAAGAGAGTAAGAAAGAAAATTGCAGCGAGCCTGACTCGACGGAGTCGAGTTTTCTCCACCTCAGGAGAATGATGGGGACATCAAAACCCATCCAAATTTTTCTTTTTTTAATCCCATATTTTATTTTTTATTTTTATAATTTTCTTATTCCAGCTATTCCACCTATCCCTGTTATTCCCATTTTATTTCATACTTATCCTTGACTTATCCCTAGGTTTTCCCTATCATCTTCTTCCTCCATTCATCGCCCAGAACTTCCATTTTTTTTTTCACTGGTCCTGGATCCGCCACACCCAACCACCGGCGACCTCGACGGTCGTCCACCTCCCCCCGGCGTCGATCTCCTTGTGGAATGCCGATGAATCCCACCGAGCCACCCATGGCCATCAGCCCCTTGCCGCTCTACCGTGCCATGCCGTGCCCTCTCCCCTGGTGTCGCTGTTCGCCCTTACTTCTCCACTGCTGCCGTGCCAAGAGCGCGCTCTAGATCGCCATGTTCCACCTCGAGGAGGAGTTCCGTTACCTCATGATCCAGAACACCGTCCCCCCCACTCCCTCAATGCTAATGGCCTCTACGGCTCCATTTGTCGCCATCTCCACAGCCATCGGATCCCGGCCGTCTGGGCCAAGATCAGGGAGATCTTCATGCCAGCATCCTCACGGACACCGTCTTCGTCATTGCCGCCTGCTACAAGCCCCACACCGTGCCTTGCAAGGTCACAGGCAAGTGCGTCTCCATCACTATCCACCCCTGCTGCTCTACCCAGCCATGCTGCAGCCTTCCCTAGCCACCGGCCGTGCCGCCGCCTTCCCCTAGCCGCCGGTCATGCCTCCCCGCAAGTCCCTCTTCCCTCGTCCATCGTTGCCCCCTCTGTTCCACGGTTAGAGGAGAATATGCACAGATCTCAGAGCAGAAGAATTTGCATGGATCTCAAAGCACACGATTCTTAGAGCAGTAGGAATTTTAAAGTCACACAAATTTCAGAGCAGGCACTGATCTTGGTGAATCCAGAGTATGCCTAATTTATTTATTTTAAATCTGGATGTATGGATCAGTTAGGAAGTATTTAAATTAGTTTTAGATTATGATTAGTTTTCCACCATATGGAGAGGATTATGTTTAGTTTTCTACCATGTTTTCAGGCTACAAATAAAACAGGTTTGGGGTGTCACCTTTTTTTAGCTGCATGCCTTGTATTCTTTACTTGGACCCCAAGTTTTGTAAGCTTATATAAAGGCACCTCCTCTCTTGAATAATGTATGAAGAATATGAATTTTTGAAATGAGTGTTCTTGGTTTTGCCTCCATTAAGAGTGGGTGTGAGGCCCGTCTTTCCTTCACCTGTGGGTGTCGAGGGATGTGAGACCCCACTACCTTCACTTTCGAGCATCGAGGGGTGTGAGGCCCTAGTTATCTTCTCCCTTGCTAAGTCCCCTCTATGATCTTGGAGCTTCTCCTTCACGGCCCCAGGTAGCGATTTGGGTGGGATGCCCTAGGCTCCGCATGTAGTGAGATGGGTGGGACGCCCTAGACTGCATGTAGTGGGGTGGGTGAGATGCCCTAGAGGTGCGACATCTCTCCATAAAGGTAAGTTCCAAGTCCATAGAGTATCCATCTTTCTTTTCCCTGCATCTTTTTTTCACCTTCTTGACCCTAATCACAGGAGACTTCTCAGCTCTTCAATGATCCTCCTAGCCCCCCTTGTCCCACATCACTATCTCAGTGAACTTTTCATTGAAGAGATAGGTAAAAACAATTGAAGAAGATGTTATGAAGCTTCTGGCCGATGCACAGGAAAGGAGGAAAAAACTTTATACGACAGAAATAGCCATGGAAGAGAAGAGTCGTGCTTACATCGAGATAATGGCTCAGAAGTCCAGCATGGAAGAGAAAATTGTTCTTCTTGAATAAAAATTAGATCAGGCTGAACAAAAGATCACTTTGGCAATTCAAGAGAGCCTTCATGTGGTTGATAAGTTCAAGAAATCCGAGGCTTTTAATGATGAAATAGATGAAGTAGGGGTAGAGGGCTATAGGATCGGCTTTGAAGATTGTATCGAGAAGATCAGAAAGTTGTATCCCGATATTGACATTTCCTTTATCACCATGGATGAGATCATGGAAATAGATGAAGGTGAAATAAACAAGCCGACCAATGATTCAACGGTCTCTCCAGCTGAAGTAATATCAGTTCAAGAAACAACTGCCCTTGCTTCAACATCCAATCCAATTGAAAAGAACTGGATAATACTTGCAACTGTATGCTCTTTGATGAAACAATGTTTCCTTTTGATCAATTATCAATGGAATCTTTTCCTTCTGGAAAATATCAAGTTTAAACTTTACCAACTAGCTTTATTTGCTGCAATAATATTTGAGAAGCCAATGACACATCTCTTTAATACTTCAAACATAATGATGTAATAATATCAATGAAGTGGTGGCTCAGACCAGCTATATTTGTCAAATTATGATCAACGTATTAAGTCAACTCTTCAGTTGATCGATCATTCCGATATTAGTATACCGATGAGATGATGTGTCAGACCAACTCTACTTGTCGGATTGTGGTCAGCGTATCAAGCCAACCTTTCAATTGATCGGCTATACCGATGTTATCATACTGATAAGTCGGTGAGTCAGACCAACTTTATTTTATCGGATTGGGATTAGCGTATTAGGCCAACCTTTCAATGGATCGGCTATGCCGATGTTATCATACCGATGAATTAGTGAATCAGACCAATTCGATTTGTTGAATACATCAAACATCTTTCCTTAGATAGGAATAGTAAGAAAGGAAAATCACTTTATTGATGATATTTACGAAGATTTTCTACATTCCAAGGTCGAGTCATTTGATAGCCATCTAGGCTTTCAATTCGATAAGTCCCAGGCCGCACAACTTTAGCGACACGGTAGGGACCTTACCAATTTAAGGCAAGTTTGCCTTGATCAGTCGGTCGGGATATCGCCATTCTACGCAGGACAAGAACTCCTGGCCAAAAAACTCGAGCATTGACTCTCGAATTATAATATCGAGCGACCCTTTGTTGATATATTGCCATTCTTAATTGTGCTTGTAACCTGGAGCCTTCAAGCAGATCCAGATCAACTCTTCTTTGGTCGGCATTACTCGACCCCTCTAGGCAGTCTATTCTTCTAGAACGGAGAACAATTTCTATGGGCAACATGGCTTCACTTTTATAAGCGAGGTTGAACGTGATTCCCCCGAAGTGGATCGGGGAGATGTGCGATAAGCCCAAAGGACGGAGTTGAGTTCATTAGTCCAAAGTCCTTTAACTTCATTCAATCAGGTCTTCAATCCATGAAGAATGGTGCGATTAGTTACCTCCGCCTTTCCATTAGCTTGTGGATGTTCGACAGAAGTCAATTTATGAAGAATGTGGAATCGGACACAGAAATCACTAAATTTCTGATTATCGAATTGCCTTCCATTATCAGTAATGATGGTGTGGGGAATCCCAAATCTATATATAATGGCATTTCTAATGAATGCCTCAACTTTAGTTTCAGTAATTTGGGCTAAAGGCTTTGCTTCTACCTACTTGGTAAAATAGTCGATAGCTACGATCAAAAATATCCATTGTCTAGAGGCTGGGGGGAACGAACCAAGAATATCCATCCCTCACTGAGCAAATGGCTATGGAACAGTTAATTGTGTCAGCTGATTGGCAGGACGCCTTTGCATATTTGCATACCTTTGATAGGGATCACATTTTCTTACAAAATCCGCTGTGTCCTTCTGTATAGTCAGCCAATAATATCCTTGTCTTATGATTTTATAGGCCAGTGACTTGCCTCCCAAATGGTCATCGCATATATCTTCATGAACTTCTTTTAGAGTATACTCAGCATCCGAAGGAGACAAGCATTTCAGCAGTGGCTGGAAAAATGACTTTTTGTATAATAAACCTTCCAAGATGACATATTGAGAAGCAGCCCTACGAAGTAACTTGGCTTCCACATTATTTTCTAGTAAAACTCCTTTGGTTAGATATCTGATTATAGGGCTCATCCAATTCAGTTCTAGTTCTATCTGAAGGACCTTTTCTTGATTATCCTTAGAGATACTAAGAACTTCCAAGTGTTCCACGAAATTCCGATCCATTGAATCAAATGTTGAAGTGGCTAATCGAGATAATGAATCAGCTCAAGAGTTTTTAGCTCTAGGAACATGACTTATGCCCCAATAATCAAACAAGGCACTCAGTTCTTGAGCTTTGTCCAAATACAGGGCCAAGGTTGCATCACGGGCTTCAAAATTTTCCTTTACTTGGTTTACAACTAACTGAGAATTGGACAATACTTTTAATCTTCGAACACCTAGCTCCTTTGCAATTCTCAAGCCAGCCAAAAGAGCCTCATATTCAGCTTGATTATTAGAAGCTCTAAAAAAGAATCGGAGAGAATATTCCATGAAATCTCCATTAGGACTGGATAAAATTAAGCCAGCTCCACAACAAGAAGAATTCGAAGCCCCATCTACATGAAGAATCCAGGGAAGATTAATCTTCTCTGCTTCAATGGACCTTTGAGCTTCATCCTCACTATCATTCCAAGTGCATTCGGCTATGAAGTCAGCTAGCACCTAGGCTTTCATTGCAGAGCGAGGTCGATAAGTAATATCAAACTCACTCAACTTTATCGCCCACCTTGCCATTCGACTAGATATGTCAGGACATTGTAAAACTGTCCTCAAAGGTTGATCAATTAGTACAATAATCGGATAAGACTGGAAGTAAGGTCTGAGTCACTTCACTGATATGACCAAGGTGTAAACAACTTTTTGGAGTTTTGGATACCTTACCTCGGCATCATGAAGGACTTTGCTGATATAATAAATGGGCTTGTGTGATCCATCGGACCCTTGCCTTACTAAACTGAACTGACTGCTTCATCGGATGTAGCCAAGTAGAGAATATACTTTCCCTTTCTTCTAGCTTAGATAACAAGATCGGACTCATCAGATACTTTTTAAGCTCCTCAAATGCTTGCTAATAGTGGTCCGACCAATCAAATTATTTAGAGTGGCGCAAAGCTTTAAAGAATGGCAAACACCTTTCGGCTAAACAAAAAATAAATCGACTTAACGAAGCAATCCGTCCGGTAAATTATTGAATCTCTTTTTTGCTAACAGGAGGCCTCATGTCTAATATGGCTCGGATCTTTTCTGGATTAGCTTCAATCCCTCGCTTTGTAACCATGAAGCCCAAGAACTTTTCGGAGGTTAAACCAAAAATATACTTAGTGGGATTTAATTTCATGCAATGTCTTCGTAAAGCATCGAAGGCTCTCTGTAGATCTTTAATATGATCATTGGCCTGATTATTTTTGACGATCATGTCATCTACATATACTTCCATAGTCTTACCAATTTGATCTTCAAAGATCTTATTCACTAATCTCTGATACGTGGCTCCGACAATTTTAAGACCAAAAGGCATTACCTTGTAACAATATATACCTCGGTCTATAACAAAGGATGTCTTTTTCTCATCTTTTATACTCATTCGTATCTGATTATACCCAGAAAATGCATCCATAAAACTCAAGAACTTATGTCCTGCTATAGCATCAACAAGTTGATCGATTTTGGACAAGGAAAAACTATCTTTAGGACATGCTTTATTAAGATCTGTGTAATCTATACATATCCTCCACTTTCTGTTGGCTTTTCTTACTATCACCACGTTGGCAAGCCAATCGGGATAGCGAACTTCTTTGATGAACCTGGCATCAAGTAACTTGACTACTTCCTTATTGATGACTTTTTTCCTTTTTGGGATAAAATTTCTCTTCTTTTGATGAACTAGCCAACTAAGTGGATCCACCTTAGGTTCATGTGTGATCACTTCTAGGGGAATCCCCAACATATCGGCGACTGTCCATGCGAATATATCAGCATTCTTTTGTAAGAAGTCGATTAATTATTTTCTTTGATGCTCATTAAGTGAGCTTCCAATTTGGACAGTCTTGGTCGGATCATCTATTACCAAAGGTGCAGAGATGGTTCTTTCTACTGGAGTGCCCGTTCTTTCAGTCTGATCACGTGGATCTATTTGCTTCGAAGTTAATCTGCTGATGGGTTGTTGATTCCGAATCATTAGACATTGACGAGCCATTTGTTGGTCTCCTATTACTTCTCCGATCCTACTTTGGGTCGGGAATTTCACTAACAAGTGATAAGGATGGCTTGAAATTTGTTCAGGATAGGCCGCCCTAAGATGGCATTATACGCAGAAGATATCCGAATAACCGTAAAGGTAAGATGGAGAGTTTTTTATTTTAATACTATTCCAAGGGTCACAGGAAGCACTATTTCTCCTTCTACTCCTACAGAATTTTCACCAAATCCAGTTAGCGGCATACGAGTTCTTCGTAACTTATCAAAAGGTAAGTTCATCTTGACAAAAACATTATAAAGCAAAACCTCAGTGAAACTTTCATTATCAATCAAGATTCAGCGTATATCATATTTTGCAATTATTGTAGAAATCATTACAGGGTCATCATGTGGCATCTGAACACCTTGTAGATCGTCGTCAAAAAAGCTTATGCTTTTTCGAAGTCTCTTTGAAGCCCTGTCATCTTCATAACATGTTTGGTAGTGAATCATTCCGACCATTCCGTCGGTTGGTTATTGATTGGGCAGCTCCATGCCATCGGTAATCATTCTTGGGGTCGTCGACCTGGGTGTCGTTGAATCAATCGATCGATTTTGATTTTGATTATGAACATACTTGCCCAAATAACCATGTTTGATAAGATCTTTAATGTCATCCTTTAATTGGATACACTCTTCTGTAATGTATCCATGATCGCGGTGGAATCGACAATATTTAGCTCTGTTGCGCATAGTGGCCGAAGCTCGCATTGGTCTTGGCCTTTGAAGGAAATTTTCTTTTTCTATTTTTATCAGTATTTTTTCTCTTGGAAGAGTCAAGGGAGTGTAGGCATCAAACTTGTTGGCATAACTTCTGACGATCGATTTTTGGGCCTCTAAGCTTGTTGTTGAATTGGTCAGACTCTAGGTGATCAGAGCCCATCATCCTTGATATTCTTCTTAGTCGGCATCGATTTTTTTTCCATTTGGTGCTGGCTCAGGGCTTGTTCTTCGGCCTGAGCATATTTTTGGGCACGGGCCAATAGTTCAGAATAGCTAACTGGAAATTTTTTATCTAAAGAGAATGTAAACCTGGAGGCTTGCAGCCCCTTTTTCATGACATACATTGCCAAATGTTCGTTGAGATCTGGGATCTCCAACGTAGCAGAATTGAATCTTGCCACATAATCTCTTAAAGTCTCTCCTTCTTGTTGCTGAATAAAGAAAAGACTGTCAAAGTTCCTTGGCATCTTTCTACTTGTCTTGAAATGAGAAATGAATAGCCTTTCCAACTGCCCGAAGAAATGAACGGTGCTTGGTTGGAAGCTAGAGTACCACATTCTTACTATCTTTTTAAGAGTCGCTGGGAAAGCAAGGTAGTGAAGTGCATCCGAAGCTCCTTAGATTTGCATGTGGGCTTTAAAACTGCCTAGATGGTCGAAAGGATCAGTCGATCCATCAAACGGCTCTATTTGAGAAATTTTAAAGTGACGAAAAATCTTCTCCTCCATTATCTTCTTGGAGAAAGGAGGCGGGATGTTACAGGTAGAAATCACATCTTCCGTCTTCCTTTGTTCACCAAGTCTAGCGATCTGCAGTTCCAACTTTCTAAATTTTCTTGCAAAATGATCAGTTCTTCCAACACTTGGATTTCACGGAGAACTTTTAGGGGTTGATTCGCTAGGCAATGTTGAATAAGACCGAGGGCGCTTCCCTTTATCCCATATTTCTACATAATTATGGGATCAATGATGTCGCTTCATGGAGGAATGTCATCCCGAAGAGTGCTGGTAAGGAGAACGTCAACTTGGATCTGAATGTCTGCTCACATGAAGAGAAGATCGTCGGCTGCTCCTTGAAGCAGCGGGTCATGGCGATCCATTTGCAGCTATTTCTTGGAGATTCTGGACTACCGCAGTGAGTACCTCCATTTTATTCAAGAGAATACCTAATTGCTCTTGATTCAAATTACCAGCAGGATCAACATCAACTCCATCTAAGATAGGATCATTCTCTCTCGAAGAATGATGAACTTCTTCAACAGGAAAATTTCGTATTCTATCTTTCACCATTTTTTCCTTCAGATTTCTGAAAACTCTTATGTTGAGCCCCTACCTAGTGCACCAATTTATTGTATCCAGATCGATGTGACGCCCAAGCTTCAAAGAGATTGTCGAAGATGGCTTCGTCCTGCAGATATATCCTTCCTTCTTCATTCGATAAATGCCCATGCCCACCAAGATGATCGCCGGCTAGGCCTGCAAACAAATCCACTCATCGAAGAATTTCCGATGGAGGGACACTCCGACGCTCAAGTCAGTCATAGGGTCTGGACTAAACAGATAAGATCTGAGAAAAAATAGAGTTAGGATTGTGCGAGAGTTCCTGCTGCTTAAACTCACTTATCTCCCGGAGGCTCCTTACTCACTGGTATTTATAGAGTATGATCCTAACCGAATTTAGTTAAGCAAGCTGTAAACGGTTAGTTCGTTAGTGGATCATCACGTGCATAGAATATTCGTTATCAGCTAAATTGGTCAAAAAGTACTGATGGTTCGGACTATGTTACATCGATCAAAACAATATCATGGCTGACTTATTGAGTCAGCCTTGAATACCTCATGCTGCTTAGGCATCGATCGATCTTGTGCCTCTCGAGCGTCGATCGATCTTGTATCTCTTGAACGTCGATCGACCTTATACCTCTTAGATATCGATCTATTACTTGATCAACCAAGTTCACTTCTAATCGATCCAACACAAATAGGTTGAACCTGTCATATCCCAACAGTAATATTTAGCCATATATTATATATATTTTTTATTTATTTAAATTAAAAAAATAATTTTTACTTTTGTATCTTTTTAAATACATCCAATTAATTAAAGAGCGATGCCAATTTAAATCAAATCCCTGTCCCTTTATTTAAATAGTGAGGGTCTTTCTTTTCTTTTTCCGTCCACCTAAGATTCAAATTAGAAACAGAATCCATCACGCGACCGACATGATCCAACTTGCTAGATTCTCATCCACGGCCTAATAAGTACACTCAAGACTAGGACACAAATAACAAGCATCTTCCACTAATTTTTCAGTATCGTACAAAACTCCAATAATTCAAGGGCATCGTCGTCATTTCATAAATTAAGTCAGAGCTCCCATAAATCCTCGAGGTAACGCCGACGAGTGAGAGCGGGCCGTCGATGAGGCTTCTGGAGTTGGTCCTCTGCGCTTGGACGGCCCTGGGGCCGGAGGAGGCGCCACCGACGAGCCGGCGGGCGTTGGAGACTGTCCCGCTCTCCCCATCTCCCCGGAAGCGCCGCCGGCGGGCCGGCTACAGCGGGCGGGCGAGTTGGAGGCCGTCGCTTGGGACGATCGCGGAGGCCTGCGCAGCGCCTGCGGCGGGAGAAAAGGAGGTGCGGCCGGTCGGCCGGCCGGGGAAGGCGATGGCCGGTCCGGCAGGATCATCCGGTCGGGTTCTCCCTCGGTCGCACGGAGACGACTACGGGTAAAAATCTCTCTCTCGCGCGCGCACCCTCTCAAAATTAAATCGGTACAGTAATTACGTGTGCGCTGTGATTTTTAATAAAATCCATTTTAAATGTTAAAAATCATTATAAACAAAAGGAAGGCAACACAGAGGCAAAACATTGAATAATTTTTTTGAGCTGAGCCTTGGCCCCTCTCCAACCAACTTAGCTAACAATATTTGGAAAAGTATAAAACATATTTTTATTTAAAATAAAAATAGAAAATAATATTTTTAAATATTTTAAAAATAGAAAAGATGAAAAAACAATGAACTTGAAATATGATATCTACTCAATGAAATGAAAAGTGAAACATAATTAATAAATATCACTTAGTTTTTGGGAAATAATATGAAACAATTGGCCTCATAAAGTTATTTTTGATTTTATTCAAAAATGTAAATAAGGTTATTTTTCCCTTTAAGGCTGAGGACCATGCGTAGAATATTGTTAAATTCAAGGATGATGATTTTTTATTTTATTTCATTTCCACAAAATTATCATTTTTCTCATATTGTTTTCCAGGCAAATTGGAGTCTCTGCAACTATGCCAACCTTTGCCCCCACAGCCTTCCTATTCTAATGACTCTATTCAAATTATTATTTAAAGAGATAGATATGAAATGATGATGAAGGATGTGAATATGATGATGAAAAAAAAAGTCAAGCTATTGTAATGATTTTATGTTCATATGAACTTTTATTATATATATGCTTGCGACTTTAGTTATGTTCATGGTTTATCTCTACTCTTCTAAACAAACAAAACACTTGTGATATAATCGAATTCCTAGATGTGGATGGTGAAAAGGCCATAATGGTTAGGCTGTCAATATTGAACACTTCAAGACAACATACATTACAAATTTTCTTTAGAGCAACGACATTTCTTTAATCCACTTATTTGTAGCCTGGTTTCATGCCATAGATTTATTCATAATTTTCGTATAGTGGAAAGGTACTATCTAGCATTATAATGTCATTAATTCTTTGGAGAGAAGGTGATAGGAAATGTTACTTATACATAGAAACATCTACAAGATATGTATTTAGATTGATCTCTTACAAATATGGCTAATAAAGGGCCTATCAAGTTATAGTTTATTTATAGGAAAATATAGGTCATGCTAAATAGATTATCTGGCTAGCTGAATATGTGCTGCTTTGGGCTCGATCCAAGCCTTTCCCAAAATCTTAAACCAAATCATCATATTTTTTAAGATCCAAGGATTAAATAAAAGCTCAAAAAAGCAACATGATCTTCATGTGCATAAAAGAGGGAGGCTAGGACATGGAGCTTTGGTTTTTTTAATCACTTCTAGTTTTCTTGAGGTTCTAGAATATATTTATCGTCAATAGCATTTATCCTAGCTTGGCTTACTTACATAATCCCATTTAAAATTGGAAAACAAGGAAATTCTAACTGATCTAATCAGGTAGAAGGAAGGTTTTCCTTTAATCCAGACTTTTCAAATCTCAAAACTAAAATAAAATAAAAGAATTTTCAAAAGTAAGGAACAAAATCATTTTTCATTTTTTATATTTTTTATTGATTAAAAAAATGGTATGTATACCTTCTATTTATACCAATAACGTCTATTGTTACATATTTTAAGTTAGATTCCTTTTCTAGTTTAAAGATAAACTTTTGTCCATAAGTAAATTAGGTTGGATTGAACTAATTAGTTATAATGAAACTTTCTTACATAAAATAAGTGTCTAATAGAAATAATCTAGAAAAAGCTAAAACTCTTCGAAAAATATATGTCGACTTCTATATCACCTCTGCATTCTATTACTCTGCCAATTTCTTCTTAGATTAAAATATATGCTCGATCAAAGTCTTATCCAAAGGAAAATCTTGTTGAGAAAATATCTCAATTCGGTCCAAAACATAAAGCTCGGCCATTAGAATATCCAAAAGAAGATCAAACACAAGCTCAGGAGTAGGTCAGGCCTAATAGTAGTGGGCCAGGCTCGACAACAGTAGGATAGGTGCGGCCCAGGCGCATGCGGGAACACATGCTGCAATGAGTGGCACATCGCACGATTGATGTGTAACACATTTCGCGTGGTCCATGCACATTTTTCATGCATTTTGCATAGTACATGGCGGTCCACATGTGCAAAGGTGTACAAATGTGCATGTGGCATGCAAGGATTGGACGGTTCATGTGTCGACTCATGCAGGAAAAGGTTAGCATGGCTCACGGGCTTTGGAAATATTTTTTGACTGCATTTATACTCTGATTTCTACACGATTTGAACCTTTAGAATCCTGTCTTCGATAAGGAGACTTGTACACAATCTCAAGGTCTTTAAAAAGAGAGTAGAGATTAGACAAAGGGTGTGGTATCAAAAAATGGCTAGAAGGTCTCTTTGAGAGTTGAGAGCTTTGTGACGAGTTTGGATTTCTTGTTGAGAGATTTCTGTATGAAATTGAGAGTATGTGTTTTCCTCTTATAGATAATTATTTTTTCTCTCATAGTAAAGTCCTGCATATTTAATTAAATTATATTTGTATGACTTTTCTTTCTCTTTTTCTCTCTCAGTATCAACTTCATCAACAGAGATCCAATCTTGAATGGGGATATGTATTCTGCAATATGAGGAATCCCCTATAAGTAGTATTTGTATAGTGATACCATAATAATTGATATTAGAGTGAGGCTGTCTATGTTACGGTGATGTTGACTGAGACTAAACGAGATGAAAAAGATTAGCATAATCAAAATGGAGATCAACCAGTATGACAAAAAGAGCAACTTCTCTTTGTAGCAAGCAAGGATGAAGGATGTGCCCATCCAACAAGGGTTGGTCGATGCTCTCTTATACAAAGAGAGGTCGGATACCATGGAGGATCAAAGTTAGGGTCAGGTCCAGATGCAGGTGGTGAGCATGATCTGCTTATACTTAATAGATAACGTGGTGATCCATGTGCTTAGCTTGACTTCTCCAATGGTAATGTGGACTAAGTTGAGGAGATGTACTTGAAAAAATTACTCACCAATGTTTTCTTTCTTTGAAAGAAGTTCTACCAACTATGGATGAGCGAGGGATAGAGCATGCAAGAGCATTTGGCAACTTCTAGAGGATTCTCATTGATCTCCTTAGTGTTGACGAGAAAGTTGAGAAGAAGACCAGGATGCTGGTGTTGCTATCATAGCTTTTTCCATCCTTTTGAATCCTTGATGACTGCTCTTCTAGTAAAAAAGAGTATCATTAAGATGGAAGAGGTCACTATAGCACTATCCCAGAATGAAGTTCTCAAGTGAGAGAACAGGGTTTTAGTTCAATTGCAATTCAGCTTTGGTGGTGACTGGAGGTCCAAATGGCACAGAATGGAGTGATAAAGGATTGCGAGATGGGCATCTAGGTTTAAGTCTAGGGATGTGAGTAAGATCAGATACTATCAGTGTGATAAGTTGGCATATCATGTCAGAGATTACATATAACTCAAGGATCAGAGAAAGGCTATTGCAATAGTGGTTGATGGTAGCGATAGTGATGGATACAATAAGGAGCTCATGATATCTGACAAGGTATCTACTTTTTTTCTAAAGTAGATTTAAGATTCTGCATATCTATATCATTGTCTATATCATATCTATTATAGAGAGGAGTTAACTCTCAAGAGAGTAAAAAGGGTTCTGGCCACTTGCCAAATAGATCAAGCTATATAATCAAGAGCATTGAGGTCAACTTGAGGACACATGATGGGATAGTGAAGAAATGGACAAGGTTCGATACATACCCAATTTATACAGAAAACTGATTTTACCGAGCAGACTGGATTCGAGCAACTATAGGTGGAAAGCTGGTGATAGATCCTGAAGGTCATGTACCGTAGTAGGGTTATGTTAAAGAAAAAGAAGTGTTGCCCAGCTAAAGCAACCTAAGAGGGGGGGTGAATTAGGTTTCTAAAAACTTTTTGGAAGAATTAAAAACAAGTGCTAGTGTATTTTCAAAGTGTTTGTGTGCTCAATAAAGATATGCAGCATAAGTAGTAAAGTAAATGTAGAAGCAATCACAAACATACAAATTTATAGTGGTTCGGTATATTCCAAAACACCTACGTCCACTTTTCAAGCTTCCCTTGGGTATTTCACTATAATTCAACTTGATTATAGTAGATTAGTTTTCTAAGCTTACTAATCAAAATCCCTTTGGTTTTTACAAGGCTAACAAAAAATCTAGTTAGTTTTCAATACAAGGCTTACCAACAACCTAGTTGGTTTTCACATAAGGCTTACCAACAACCTAGTTGATTTTCAAACAAGGCTTACCAACAACCTAGTTGATTTTCAAACAAGGCTTACCAACAACCTAAGCACTAGTTTCAATCCACTTGAAACTAGGAACAACAAAGTAATTCAAGTACAAAGTAAGAATACAATAAGCTTTCTCAAAAGGCAAGTAAATTCGATGAAGCTTTTCAATGTTGATGAGAAGCTTGTCTTCAAGTTGTTGAAGTCTTAATCAATGCTTGAATGAATTGGACTTGAATGCTCTTGAATGCTTGAAGGCTCAACTTCACTCAAAAGTAATGAATGCTTTTGATGTTTGCAATTAGTTCTCATTATTAGTTACTTCCTTCTTGTATTTGGTGAGCTTTAAATACCTTTCCAAGCCTTAAAAGACCGTTTATAGCCATTGGAGAGGAGAACATAGTCGTTAGACATAAATTAGAGAAGTTCTGCATTTCAAAAAATTAGCCGTGATTGTTCACTCGACCTGCAAGTGTTGACACTTCAGACCATGAGTCGACACTTTGAATCGATACTTCAGATTATGAGTCGACACTTGAGTCAAAAAAGTTTTCTGAAGCTCAATGGAGTGCACTGGTGCATCGACACTTCTTCTGGTGAGTCGACACTTCATCTTCATGAGTCAACACTTGGACAAAATCTAGAAATCAGCAAGTTCTATCATCTTTTTGGTCTCAGACCTTGAGTCGATACTTGGCTGACCATGAGTCAACACTTTGAGTCAACACTTCAGATCATGGGTTGACATTTGAGCATGCTAGTGAAACTCGTTTTACGTATCAGCTCAAGCTTCTATGAGTCAACATCTTGAGTCGATACTTGAGTTTCATGAGTTGACACTTGGCTAAAACTTTGCTGAAACTTGTCCGAATTGAAGGTTTGACTCCTTCAAAGTCATTCTTATGTGTCAAAGTCTATACAACTTGAAAATCTATTAGTTTAGGTGACTTCTTCAACTGTTTGACAAGCAATTTGATCTTACAACAAACTTTAACTTTGATGAGTACCTTAATCTGATAAATATACTTTTAACATATAGTTAGTACTCAAATATACTTAAGTATTTTGTTATTCATCAAAATCAAGATAGGAGTCAACAATCTTTTCCTTTTTGATGATGACAAAATCTTTAAGTATATAAATATAGCAAGCTCAAAAGATTTGCAATAAGTATAGAGCAATTGACTATAAGTATCAGAGCTATTGATAATAAGTATTAGAACTAAATTGTAATGATTATCAAGAGCAAAAACTCATCATTTAATGAGTTTAATTCATATAATTACAATGTATCAGAGCAAAGTATCACCATTTGGCATATAACTTGAATGAATTGATTCATATGGCTACAATGTATCAGAGTTATAAGAATAACTTTAATTTATATAATTCGAATGTGTCAGAGCATATGCTTAAATAAGATGTTTAAAGGATGTATCAGAGCTATATATATATATAAATGTATCAAAGAAATTGCAAGTATTAAATAGTTAAAAAGCATATCATAGCTTAAAATAGATTTGGAAGAATGTGTATTAGAGCAAAAATAAAAAGTTTGAAATGTAATGTAGGTATTAAAGCAAAATCTTTAGAGTATCAAAGCAAATAATATAATGTAAAGATAGAGAATATCAAAGCATATAAAGTAATATAAAGATAGAGAGTATCAGAGCATATATAAACTAATATGAAGATATAGAGTATCAGAGCATATATGAAATAGAGTATCAGAGCTAGAAATCAAGAGTATCAGAGCATGAAAATAGAGCTCCCCCTCAACATATAATCTAAAAATAATTTTCAAATTTTTCAAAAAAATCAGAAATCTCTCTCTTTGATACCTCCTCCTCTTACTTATTGCTTTCTTTTCTCCCTCTTTCTTTTACTTAAATAATTTGTTCTACCCCTATGTTATACCTTCTCATTTACATTATTCTCCTTTTTATCATTCTCCCACTTTATATTATTCTCTCCCTTTTTGTCATCATCAAAAAAAAAGGTGAAGAGAGTGCAAAGTGGAGAAATAAATAACAAGGCTCCCCCTCAATGAAGGGATAAAATGGAAAGAACACTAAGCATCAAAAGTAATAAGGGATGAAACATAAATATACAAGAAAATGCTGAAAGCATCATGTATATATAAGTTAAAAAGTTTTGTGATACAGACAACAGTACACTGATACAAAATCTGATACAAACATAACATACAAAATCTGATACATACATCTAACATAACATATAATTGATACCCTGACCAATCCTAGTGGGCACTGTCCTTATCAGAGGAAGACCCAATCTCTAAAAGAATAGGTCCGGTAATCCTAGAAGGATGAGGTGAGGCCACGTGCCGAAGATCTGCTAGTCTGGTCCGGATGGCTTTAGGAATGCCTCCACTGGCTCAGCTTCTGCCTTTGGCTCACGTTCTCCCTCTGGCTCATGCTGGAGTAGAAGGAATGTCAGGAATAGGGTTAGAAGGGGAGACAAGATCAGTAGGTGTATGATCAAAGATAAGACCAATGGAAAGAATATGGAATTCAGGAGTATAAAATCCTAACTTCCTGGATAAAGAGGAGCTAGGTAAAGATATAGAAGGAATCACTGATGTCCTATCGAAAGAAGTAGGGGGAATAGTAATCAAAGGTGTAGGTAAGTTAGCAAAAGTATCAGGTCGATCAGTATATAGAACAGGTGTAGATACAATAGGGTCAGAAGGATCAGATTTAATAGGGGTTCTAGGTAGGATAGGGGTCTGAATAGCTGGACTCAAAGGATTGGAAGCATCCTCAGAAGGCAAAATGACATCAGCTGTAGCAGACTCCATCGAATCCATAATTTGATCTGCTCTCACCTCTGGCTCAGGCTTTTGCTATAAAGTCGTCAACATCAAAGTCCACTAACAAAAAATCCTGATTGTCTCCAATCTCAGTATCATCTGCAGGTGGAGCTAGTGGTGTAGGTGGTGCTAGTGGAGCAGGTGGAGAATCTGGCGGTGGTGGAGGGGAAGATGGCCTACCGGAAGATAATCTCTATAGAGAAGCCATCACAGTGGCAAACCCCTCTTTCATCTCATCAAATCTGGTCCTCATCTTTACATATATCAGATCTACTCACTATCTCATAGTGTGCATCTCAGTCTCCAGGCGAGTGATCCTATCCTCAGTAATGTCTGCAAAAGGTGGTATCTTAGTATGTGCTAAAACTGAGAGCTCGAGCTGTATCTCAGGTACATCTCTAGGTGGCTCAGATAGCCCGGTCTCATCTCTATGTGTCTCCTCCTCCTCCTTTGCAGAAGTATCCACCTCATCATCCTAGACAGTGTCGGATGCCTGTCCTGAACCTCTGCATCTCTAATGACCTCGGTGCCTCTGATAACCCATCCTATGTAGAGACCTCTCATCGTAGGTATCGGTGTGTAGTAGCTATCTATAGGGCTCTCCAATGACATCAACTCCATAAGCTCTAAACAGTCTGGTAAGGCCCATGCCATATGGCAAGCATAGTCTCTTGCTTGTCACTGCCTCCACATCTGATGAATCATAAGTATCGCTAGGCAGACAGGCATTTTCCTAATGAGTGCCACCATCACTAGAAGCTCTCTCCCTGTGATGAAGTCAAAATGCCCAGTCTTCGACAGAAGGATCTAGGGCTACAATGTGATGAAGAAGCCATATCTCCACTAATATCTATGATGCAATAATTGTAGCTCTCTCACCCAGGTCATCTCTCTCTAGAATACATCTGAACCCATTGATCCAGTCTCCAAGAGAGTCTGCAACTGTCCCCCTTATAGGAATCTCCCAAACATGGTTTAGTATCTCTGCTGTTAGTGGAATAGAGATGCCTCTCACCTCTGCGATCCATCCATCAGTGCCTCGGGCTAGAGTCTCGTAGAACTCTCTCATCAGTGCTGGATAAAACCTCTCATGGAGAGTACAAAATTGGGCTAAACTGGCATCTCTCAACCAGTCACCAATCCTAAAGTGCTGCTGGTCAACGAAATCAAAATCTATGAAACGTCTTTCTACAATGGCATTGGAGGCCATGCGATCTGCTCATGGGATTGGTGGTGGTCGAGCTAGAGGATCATGCTGCACAGGAGCCTCTGTACGCTAAGGAGAGTCATGTCTGGCCTTGGTGTGGTGCTCCACACCCCGAGATATAGATCGTGGCCTCCTCACCAACTGCTTTCTGGGTCCCATTGTCCAGAGAAGAGAAATACTAAAAAGAGAGGGAAACGGGCAATGGAGTCACGGTCAACCATGAAGAACCAAGAAAAGCGAGGGAAAGAAAGCTCAAAACTCAAAATCAAAAGGTTAGAACCCTAAACAGGAACTAACGGAGTTTGGGGGTCAAGGGGAAGAAGTGTTGGCTTAAGAGAAATTGGAGAAAAAATGGATCGAAACCCCTATTTGTTCACTGTTTCTGGTGGCCAAGTTTTGACTCACAGGCTAGGCCAACTATCGACACTTCAAAAAAAACAAGAAAAATAAGGAAAAAGTCATAAAAAAAGATTAGGGAGGATGATTTAGAAGCCAATAATGATTGATCTTGAGTTTCTAGGACATTAAATCAAGAAATTTTTAAAGAGAATTCCAAAGGTGACAAGTAATGATCAAAATCTAATCAATAGGATTAATGATCCCTAATTCTCTTCTAATCATATAGAACCTATCTTCATTAAGAGGCTTGGTCAAAATATCAGCTATTTGATTTTCAATACAAACAAATTCAAGCAAAACATCATTGTTATAAACATGATCTCTAATAAAGTGATGTCTAATTTTTATGTGCTTACTTCTTGAATGTTGTACAGGATTTTTAGTTAAGTTTATTGTACTTGTGTTATCACATCTAAGTGGTGTCTTAGTTAATTTAATGCCAAAGTCTCCGAGTTGTTGTTTAATCTATAAGATTTGAGTACAACAACTTCCAGTTACAATATATTGAGCTTTAGCTATAGATAGTACAACTAAATTTTGTTTCTTGCTAAACCATGAGATTAAATTAACTCCAAAAAATTGATAGGTTCCAGATATACTTTTTCTATCTAATTTACATCCAGCAAAATCAGCATCAGAATAAGTAATTAAATCTATTGCTGAGTTCTTAGAGTACCATAATCCAATATCAGTAGTGTTGGATAAATATCTAAGTATGCATTTAACAGCTAATAAATGTGATTCTTTAGGCTCAGACTGATATCTTGCACATATGCATACACTAAACATGATATCTGGTATACTAGCAGTTAAGTACAATAAAGATCCAATGATGCCTCTATAAAATTTTTGAACTACTTTCTTACCAGTTTTATCTTTGTCAAGCTTACATGAAGGGCTTATAGGTGTGCCAATAGGTTTAGTCTTCTCCATCCCAAACTTGATCAAACTCTCCTTTGTGTATTTGACTTAGTTGATGAAGATCCCTTCATTGGTTTGTTTAATCTAGAGTCCGAGGAAGTAGCTCAATTCTTCCATCATGCTCATCTCAAACTCACCATGTATAAGTTTAGTAAATTCTTAACAAAGAGTCTCATTAGTAGCACCAAAGATAATATCATCAACATAGATTTGTACTACTAAGAGATCATTAGCCTTTTTTTTACAAAACAAGGTAGTATCTACATGACCCCTAGTCAAACCATTATCAATCAAAAATTTGCTTAACCTTTCATACCATACACGTGGGGCTTGTTTTAAACCATAAAGGGCTTTGTGCAGTTTGAAAACATGGTTAGGATGTGCATGATTTTCAAAACTAGGTGGTTGTTCTACATATACTTCTTTAACTATATATCCATTAAAAAAAGTACTTTTAACATCCATTTGAAATAATTTGAAATTTATAAAATATGCAAATGCTAAAAGTAATCTAATAGCTTCAAGTCTAGCTACTGGAGCAAATGTTTCATCAAAATCAATTCCTTCTTCTTGATTGTAACCCTTAGCTACCAGTCTAGTCTTATTCCTAATCACAATTCCATTTTCATCTAATTTATTTCTATATACTCATTTAGTGCCTATTATTGAAGTATTAGATGGTCTTTTTATTAAAGTCTAAACTTTATTTCTTTCAAATTGATTTAATTCTTCTTGTATAGCATTTAACTAATTTAGATTTTTTTCAGCTTTTTCTATATTATTAGGTTTTATTTGCAAAACAAAAGTAATATAATCATATTTATTTCTAATAGAAGATCTAGTTCTTATCCCTTTTGATGAATCACCTAAGATTAATTCTTTAGGGTGTCCATGAGCATATCTCCATTTCTTAGGTAGGTCCTTGTGCTTCGGTGAAGATCTTGTGACTTCTTTTTCATTTTGCTTGTTTTTCTCTTCCTCATTCTCTTTGGAAGGATGGTCATTCAAGGTCAGCTTCTCGATTCCTTGAGTACCTGCAACATTATCAAGAGTATCATCTTTTCTAGAGGACTTGTTAGTAGACTCTTCAAACACAACATGCATAGATTCTTCTACTACAAGTGTTCTTTTATTAAAAACCTTGTATGCCTTGCTAGATGCAGAGTATTCTAAGAAGATACCTTCATCTGACTTGGCATCAAATTTGTTTAAGTTATCTTTGCCATTATTTAATATAAAATACTGGCAACCAAATACACAAAAATACTTTAAAGTATATTTTTTTTCATTTCAAAGTTCATGAAGTGTTTTCTTTAAAATTGGTCGGATCAAAACTCGGTTTAAAATATAACAAGCAATATTGACAGCTTCGGTCTAAAAATATCTGGGAAGGTCATTTTCATAAAGCATTGTACGTGCCATTTCTTCTAAAATTCTATTTTTTTTTATGATCCCATTTTGCTGAGGTATTCTAGGTATAGAAAAATTATATTCTATACATTTTTCATTGCAAAATTCTTCAAAATTATGATTTTCAAACTCGGTTCCATGGTCACTTCGAGACAAATAATAGAAGTACCTTTTTCATTTGAAACCTTTCTATAAAATTTTATGAAAGTAGAAAAAGATTCATCTTTATGTGCTAAGAATAAAATCCAAGTAAAACAAGAGAAATCATCCACTATAACTAGATCATATCTTTTGCCTCCTAGGCTTGTGGTCCTAGTTGGCCCAAAAAGATCTATATGGAATAGTTCTAGTAGCTTAGAAGTTGAAACAATTCCTTTTGATTTAAAAGAGGTTTTTATTTGTTTACCAAATTAACAAGCATTATAAATTTTATCTTTTTCAAATCTAAGTTTTGGTAATTCTTTAACTAAATCTTTTTTGCATAATTTGAAAAGTAAATTCATGCTTGCATGACCTAATCTATGATGCCATAACTAACTAGTTTCATTAATTATGGCATTCATTGCAACTAAGCATTCACCATCTTATATAGGCAAATTATCAAGATCTACTATATAGATGTTGCCATGCCTATTTTCAATAAATTTCAGCCCATTATCATCAAGACTAGACACCATGCAAAGAGATGATTCAAAAACTACTGTAAAACCTTTATCACAAAATTGACTAATGCTAAGTAAATTATATTTTAATCATTCTACTAACAATATATTATCAATAAAAGTAGATGGAGAAATGTGAACTTTACTGATACCAATGATTTTGCCTTTACCATTATCTCCAAAAGTCATATTCCCCCCATTCAAAGCTTCAAGAGAGATGAATTGCTTCACATCTCCCATCATGTGTCTTGAGCAACCATTGTCAAGATACCACATTTTTCTCTTCTCCTTGGTTGCAAGACATACATGCAAAATAGATCAAGTTTTTGTTCTAGGTACCCAAGCTATCTTGGGTCCTTTAGGGTTAGTAGTAATGGTTCCTTTTGGAACTCAAACCTTTCTATATTTATTTACTTTTCTTTGATTGCATTGATATGCTTTATATCCAAATTTTCCACAACAAAAATATGTAATACTAGAAGATGCAAGTACAAAGAAAATTTTGAAGTACTTTTGTTATTTTTGAGGTTTATATCCCAAGTCAGCTTTGTTGAAAACTGCACGTTGATTTTTTAATAGTAAATTTAGTTTTTCAGAACTAAACATGGTGATGAGGGATGGGATTCTAATATGATGCAGGATGATATGCAAAGAATGAAGATGAAGGAAATTAGATTAAAGCAAGTAAATATTTTTGGATTTTTTTTTATGGTTTTGATTCCTGAAACTAGTCTAGATTAGGTTAGGGTTATCCTGTATCAATTAGAATCCTACCCACATTCTTGATCAATCAAAAAGAAAAAAAAATTAGGATCTTAGGTCTAAGAAGGCCTATTAGGAGTATGTTTACCTTCAAGAAATTAGACAAAAAGAGATGGAAATTATGTTTAACATACCAAGCAATGATTTCTTGTTGCTGTGGAAGAGATCACTCCGCTCAGATCGGTGCTTGGATGATCCGGTCACTTTCTCGCGGATCCATTGGCTTTTTATTAGCTTCATTCAGAGGCAAGAAAAACACCATCCAGAGGGCGTGGTACTGGAGGGATCCTGCAAATGTCATGGGTGAGGCACGTAGATTACGGAAAAAATAGTAAACAGGTTGAAAGAAGAAGATTGGGCAAAAGAGAGGCTGCAGGGGCTGGCGACCTTGGATGAAGCTCTGGGGCATCTGGATCTGGAGATGGAGGCTTGGGCTGCTTGGATAAGGGAAGAGAGAGAGTATCTGGGCGGCTAGGGTTTGCACGCACACACAAGAACACGGGTCTCACACCCACTCCAAAAGGAGGACACAAATTTTCACAAGAAAAAATCACCAGAGTTTATTTCATGAATAAGAGAGATTATGATTACAAGAGGGGAAAGGGGTGGGTATTTATAGATTCACTCAAGGCCCTTTCCTTATCTAATTAGGAGTACAAGTCTTTATAGAAATAAAACTTAAAATAAACTTAGACTGGAAAACTGGTCTCCTGGTAGAACTAGGCTAGCTGACTCCTGGTAGAAGTGGGTTGGTTGACTCCTTCTTGGACTGTGAAGCTTTGCTTGGGCTTGGGCTAGTTGGGGTGCCACTTGGAATGGGGCTTGGGTTGGGGCACCAAGGTATGAATGGGCCTGGGAGGGCACCAGCTCCAGATGGGCCAAGGTAGGGGCATTAAGGCCTGGGGCACTAAAAGCTGGAGGGCCAATCCCTTGGGCATAATGAGCTAGGTGTCATAGGCCAGGGGGGTGCTAGAATTCTATGGACTTGGGGCACCTCCTCTTGATGGGCTAGGGCTTCATTCTCCAGGGTTTGGGCAGCATGAACAAGGGACCCGAATGCTATGCTGATGTCTTGAGTGTGGGTCAAAAGGTCCTCCTCTTGAATAAAATTACATGGACTCAAAAAGGCCTAACTGATAAGACTCAAAATAGGACTAAATAAATAAAAGGACTCACTAAATAGATAAACATGACTCAATGGGCTAAACAAGGAACTTCAATTGACTTAGTGAACCCAACTGGCTCACTTTATTACAGGACTTAACAAAAATTGACCAACACATAACTTAGAGAACAAAATTGGAGCTTGAAATCTTTAACTGATCTGATATCCCCATTAATTCTCCCGGGGTGGGAGGAACTCAACCCTATCGAGTAAGAAGGTCGATCTGGCTCAAGAACTGCTTTGATGGGTCTTGGTTGAGGCATTGCGGATCCTCTCAAGTGATCCATGAATCCTCAGATCTCGGTCAACCTTGCTAACGAACCAAGTGACATGGTAGCCTTTAATTCGGGTACTAATGGCTTGGTCATCTAGGATACGCTCAATCATTCCTCTTACAAGTTAATTTGATGGTGGACACTCAGGGTTGGGTTCACTCTCAAAGAAAGGGTCATGCTTAATCCCACTGCGTATTATTGTTGGCTCCCTATACTCAACTAAGTTTGAGATATTGAAGGTTGAGCTTAATGCCTAATGAGATAACTCAGGCACTAGGTCCAACTTTCTTTATCACTTTGATGGATCCAGCTCTATGGGTATGTAGCCTAATCATCACAAGATTTTCCTAGCAAACTCTTAGACTCTTTTCGGGAATTAACCATGTTCTTATAAAAATCATTGCTTACAGTAATCTTATGATTAATTCCTCATGTAGATCTCTAATCATGCAGTGCAAAACTCATAACACCTAATGACATGCAGGCAAATACCTAATGCCAACACTTATTGATATATAGACTCGACAAAACTTTAAACTATAACTGTGGGTTGGACCCTTGGCCAGGTGGGTGACATGCAGATGAGAACTTGACATGCACTCCTAACAGATGCCATAGGGTCCTCCAAAAGTAAAATGCAAACATGACATGCTCAATGAATGAATGCAACATGCAAACTTTTACAAAATGCAATCTAGTAACAAAACAGAAAAATAATTTTTTTTTGTCTCTTTTTATGAGGTGGCAGCTCAAATTTGAGTTGATTAAGTTATCAAACAAAATTGGCTTGGGTGAAGTGGGGTTTGGTAGTTGACTAGGTTTGGTTTAGTCAGGTATGCAAGAATCACAGAAACTGGAATTGTGGGTCTATTTGGATGTAGAAATTAACACAGTTTTTAATGCATAGAAATTTTAATAATTTTACATAATAGAGAATGATGTGTGGGGATGATTTCTACCAAATATTTTGAAAATAAAAAATGGTATGATGATGCAAAACCTAGGGTTTCTAACTGGGTGCAGGAAAACATAAAATTCTAGTTAAGGTTTCTAAGATGCAGATTTTAATTATTTCTTTTGACCTGTAAAAATTAACAAAAAATGCTGAAAAAATAGAGGACTCAACAGAAAAGACATGATGCAAATTTCAAAGAAAAACAATATGCATAAGTTAATTAAATAGATCTAAACTCGGACCCCTAATGCAGACAACAGGATGCAGATTTTTGTTAGGGTTTTATTTTTACTATTTTTTAATTTATTTTAGGATCTGAAGAATTCCAAAAAAATAACAGGAAAACAAAGGACAAAACAGAGGATATTTATCATGAAAACCAGGAGAAATTAAAATTGTTTGATAGGGGAAACAGTCCTATATTTTGAGTGGTTATGCAGAAATCTAAACTAGGATGCTAGAACATGCCCTGATCCCGCTCTGACACCAAAATTGATGAGGGACGGGATTATAATATGATGCAAATATGATGCAGGATGATATGCAAGGGATGAAGATGAAGGAAATCAGATTAAAGCAAGCAAATATTTTTGGATTTGTTTTTATGGTTTTGATTCCGGAAACTAGTCTAGATTAGGTTAAGATTATCCTGTATCAATTAGCATCCTACCTACATGCTTGATTAATCAAAATGAAAAGAAAATCAGGATTCTAGGTCTAAGAAGGCCTATTAGGAGCATGTCCACCTTCAAGAAATCAGACAAAAAGAGATGGAAATTAGGTTTAACATGCTAGGCAATGATTTCTAGTTGCTGTGGAAGAGATCGCTCCACTCAGATCGGTGCTTGGATGATCCGGTCACTTTCCAGTGGATCCACCGGCTTTTTATCAGCTTCATTCGGAGGCAAGGAAAATATCATCCAGAGGGTGTGGTACTGGAGAGATCTTGCAAACGTCATGGGTTAGGCACGTAGATTATGGGAAAAATAGTAAATAGGTTGAAAGAAGAAGATTGGGCGGCAGAGGTTGCAGGGGTTGGCAGCCGTAGATGAAGCTCTGGGGTGTCTGGATCTAGAGATGGAGGCTGGGGTGGCTTGGATGAGGGAAGAGAGAGTATCTGGGCAGCTAGGGTTTGCACACACACACAAGAACATAGGTCTCACACCCACTCCAAAAGGACACAAATTTTTACAAGAAAAAATCACCAGAGTTTATTTCATGAATAAGAGAGATTATGATTACAAGAGGGGGAGGGGGTGGGTATTTATAGATTCACCCTAGGGCCCTTTCCTTATCTAATTAGGAGTACAAGTATTTGTAGAAATAAAACTCGAAATAAACTTGGACTGGAAGACTGGTCTCCTGGTAGAACTGGGCTAGCTGACTCCTGGTAGAAGTGGGCTGGCTGACTCCTCCTTAGACTAAGAAGCTTTGCTTGAGCTTGGGCTAGCCGGGGTGCCACTTGGAATGGGGCTTGGGTTGGGGTGCCAAGGTATGAATGGGCCTGGGAGGGCGCCAGCTCTAGATGGGCCAAGGTAGGGGCGCCAAGGCCTGGGGCGCCAAAAGCTGGAGGGCCAATCCTTGGGGCGTCATGGGCTAGGTGTCATGGGCCAGGGGTGTGCTAGAATTCTGTGGACTTGGGGCACCTTCTCTTGATGGGCTGGGGCTTCATTCTCCATGGTCTGGGCAGTATGAACAAGGGACCCGGATGCTATGCTGATGTCTTGAGTGTGGGTCCAAAGGTTGATGCGGGACTATTCATGCATGCTGATTATTGTTCATGTATTAAGCATTAAATTAGGAGTTTATATCCTGAATTTCAAGCCATGATTTGAAGTAGGGAATTCTATAAAAATTCTAGAAGTAGATGCATACAGAAATAGATTCTACAAGTGAAGAAACAAGACCGCCAAGGCTAAGAAGCCCTGGTTAGGACTAGCTCTTCTGCAATACCACTACCTGATGAATCTAGGAGTGTGTACCTGGTAGAGATTTGAAGATTGATCCATGAAGAGTTCGCTTTACGCTCAATGGATGCTGCTTGGAAAACAAAGCTATCGACCCTGCGGATTCGCGTCTTTCAATCCGGTGACCCGAAAGCTTATCGATTGGAATCCTGGATTCGTGAACTCTGAGGGACCTGTAAATCACCATTCAAGGGTTAGAAAATAAAGAAGAAAATAGGTTAAATCACTAAAAGAAGAAGGGAAGGAAGGGAAGGAAGAGGGGTATCTAGGAAGATGAAGAGGCTGTTGGCTTGGAGGCAGGGTGCGAGGATCACACAGATACCTTAAGGGATCACACAGATACCTAATTACACAGAAAACTTCACACACAATTTTGAGGAACTCAAGAATAATTCATTCATCAATAATTGGCAATAATACATGAGGGGGGGAAGGGGCCTTTATATAAGCATACAAGTTAGGGCATACAAGAGATTTTACATGGTCTTCCTTTTCTTTTGCAAACTCTTCCACAAGTCCTCTCCCAAATAGGTTCAAATTTCTTCTCCCAACTAGGATTACTCCTCTCCTCCTCTTTGACTTGGTCTTCTCCTTCTCTTTTACTTGGTCTAAGGGGGGTAATCATAAGGGGGCACCATTTGGAGGGTGACCATAAGGTGGGGTGTCATATGAAGAACTTTGGGCTTTTGCGCTTTGGGTGGCCCACTTCAGTGCTGGGTTGGGTCTTTTAGGGTTTCTTTCAGTTGTGCATCTCCTCATGGTGGGCTGATGTACTTGTCATCCAGGTCTTTAATGATATCTCCAAGAATCCTTCTATGCTTCCCAAGTGGCACAATTATG
Source organism: Areca catechu (assembly GCA_021397845.1). NCBI lineage: Eukaryota > Viridiplantae > Streptophyta > Magnoliopsida > Arecales > Arecaceae > Areca > Areca catechu. The sequence continues at coordinate 79,064,076 of CM038050.1, forward strand.
TGGATGACTGGATTTCTTGCAGTGGTTGTAGTATTATACTGACTAGCTTCATAAGTGACTTGAGTTCTCTTACAAAATTGGACTGGACTCAATATAAGACTTACAAAATTGGACTGAATGCATAATACTCAAAACTTATAGGACTCATAAGACTCACTAAGCATCCAAAACTTGACTTAATACTCTTATTACAGGACTCAACTATAGAAATGCCCTAAATAGGACTCAGGGGCCAAAATACAGACTCAAGTGTAACAAGGCCTGAAAAAAAACTCAAGGTCCAAATACAAAACTCAAATGGCTAACATAGGCAAATTATTGGACTCAAAGATAAAATTTGCATCATGGCTAGGGACTTAAAACTTAGGGACCCATAGTAAACTAGGGTTGACCTGATGTCCCCATCAATTCTCCCGGGATGGGAGAAACTTAACTCCGTCGAGTAAGGGTCGCTCTGGCTCTGGTATCGCTCAAGGAGGTCTGGGTTGAGGTGCTGCAAGTCCTCTCAAGTAATTCATAAATCATCGAATTCTGGTCGACCATGCCAACAGACCAGGTAGCATTGATAACCGTGGCCCCGGGTCGTGACAACTTGATCGTTCGAGATACGCTCAATCCGTTCACCTCTTCAGGCCAATTTATAAGTGGACACTCTGGGTTAGGTTCGCTCTCAAAGGATGGAGTAGGATCAAAACCTCACTAGAAATCACTACCGGTTCCCTATACTTAACCAAGTTAGCAATATTGAAGGTAGAGCTGATGTCAAAATCCGAGGGCTGATGTAGCATATAAGCATTGGATCCTACCTTCTCTATCACTCGAAAGGGTCCAGCTCTGTGAGCATGAAGCTTCTTAACCATAATAGAATCTCCTACATTAAATCTCTTGGCTCTCTTTTCGGGAATTAGCCAGTTGATTCAAATTTAATGCTTGATGCGAATGATGCACCTGACTTGTACTGACACCTAACAAAATGCAGACTCAACTATGCATTCCTATTGAGAGGGACTTTATTGGACTCTTCTAGGCCTAAACCTAATAGACTAGTGGTTCTCTAGGTTTAACCCTAGTTTGACATGCACATGAAAACTTACAATGAACTTCTAGTAAATGCCAGAGGGTATGCAAGAAGTAAGATGCAAACTTAACATGTATAATGAATGTATGTAACATGCAAACTTCTATAAAATGCAATCTAATAATGAGAAAATTAGGAGAAGTTTTAGAAAAAGATAGAAAATAAGAAGTGGGTTCAGGATTAGTTTGGTAGGGTAGAAAGTAAGAAAAGGGTTCAGGGTTGATTGGATAGAATAGGATGTAAGAAGGGATGTCAGAGATTAGTCCTAGACTAATAAGGTTGACCTTATGGGGTTGATGTACATCTATTGGGTTTGTATATTGGAAGGATGGGTCACTAATTTCAGGGAAGAGATCTTCAATTAGGGTTAATGGAGTGACTTCATCCTGAGGGTGTTGATTTAAAGAGATCAGGTCTTTAATGAATTCTTCTGGTTCTTGAATCAAAGGACTAGACTCTACAATTGGGCTTTCTTCTAGTGGCTCCTTAGGTAAGATCCTAATAGTAATATCTAGGTTCTCTTCCTCTAATTGGTCTTCCATTACAGGTTCAGTTTAGGTGGGGTCAGGGTCAACTAACTTTGGATTGGCTTTTACCTGGGTATCTACTGGGTCAACAAATTCTAGGTTGGCTTCTACCTGGGTATATACTTGGTTAACTAATTCTAGGTCTTCTATAGGTAACTCCTCTTCTTCTTCCTCATACTGTTCCACTAAGCTCATGTCAGCTTCATATACTCCCTCTTCAATGTCAGCTTTATGAACCAAAGGGGTAGTAGGAGGGGGTTGGCTAAAGAAATATTGACTAATGACTGGGGTGGGGGTGGGTTGACTAAGGGGTTCCTGACTAATACTAGGCTCAACAATAGGTTCAGACTCATCTTTATCTAACTCACCTAGGTGTAGGGTGCTGACTGGACATTGGCTAACAAAATGGCCTGGTTTGCGACATCTAAAACACACTCTCGAGGGATTGGAACTCCTCTTAACCTCTACAGACTTGCCTCTATCCCCTCTATGGGCCATAGTAGTACTGGGTTGGTTAGGATCTGATCCTGGGCTAGGGGCACTAGTCCTAAAGGGTTTAGGTTGACAAAAGGGAAGTGGATTAACACTAGGCTCATATCTAGGGATACTAATCCTATGGGGTTCAAGTCGACTAAGGGATAGTAGGTTACTATTGGGTTTATATCTAGGGGACTATGGGTTCTTGGTTATTGGTTTGGGTTATTTGATCAAATCTTTGGTCTATTTGGTCGAATCTATGGTTCATTTAGTTTTGGGATTGGGTCAATTGATTTTGGGATTGGGTCAATTGGGTCATCTGGGTATTGGTTTGGTCAAGTTTATGGTTCAATTGTTCATTCATGGTTCTTATGAGTGCTTCAAGACTGGACTCCATGGTTGAACTAGGATGTGGTTTGGACTTTTGATATTGGGTTCCTAATCTAGTGGTCATGCAACAAATCAAACAATCTAAATGAAATGATGCAACCAAGCATGCAAAAGAGAAGGAAAAAGCTAGTGTAATCTAGGGTTTCCTAGACCTAGAGCCAAAAACTGGGTGGGTCAGCTCAACTTACACCTAACCCAATAGCTAATCCTTCCACTGGCCAGGTAGGGGGTGGGTGTGTGGGAGGCCCCCCCTGCTTTCGCAGGGACCCAATTAGAAACCACAACACCACTTAGGTCGTTTGACTCTGGACCCCCAGCCTTAGACATTAGCTTTCAATAATAGCTAAAGGGTTAAATGCACTAGTTGGCCCACACAGCTCGGACCCGACCTGTTAGTGTCACCTAGCCTACTAGGGCAAATTAAGTCTAATTAATTTTAATTAGGTTTGGGTTAGAATGAAAGGGGGTTGTTTTGGGCCCAGGATAGGAATTGACCTCTTGCCCTTATCTAAGAAAGTAAAATTGCCCTTAAAATTGATTTAATGAGATGATGAACACACTATGAAACCTGATGCAATCTAAAATACTATAGAAAATAAAATAAATCTTGTCTCTTTTATGAAGTTGCAGCTTAAATTTAAGTTGGTTAGGTTATCAAACAAAATTGGCCTGGGTTTGGAGGGGTTTGGTAGTTGATTAGGTTTAGTTTAGTGAGATATGCAGAAACTGAAATTAGGCTTTGGTTTGATACAGAAGTTAGCAAGGATTTCAATACAGAAAAATTCTAAAAAAGTTTAAAGAACATAGACTGACATGTGATTATGATTCAAACCAAATTTCATACATAACTAAAATGCTATGATGATGCAAAACCTAGGATTTCTAACTGATTGTTAGAAAGAATAGAATTAAGGTTAGGGTTTCTAAGAAGTAGGTTTCCTTACTATTTTTAGATTAATAAAAATCAAAAAAAATATCAGTAAAATAGAGGACGACTCAAGGGTTACTCACTCCAAAAATCAGATAAAAACAGTAACTCTAAGATGGGAAACTCGGCCTAAACTTGGACTCCTAATGCAGAATAGGATGCAGAGATTTTCTAGGGCAAAAAAAATAGGCATGAGAAAACTTTTACTGATAGAAATAAATCATGGAAAAACTTCTAAAAATTATAACAATTATGAAGGATCTAACAAAAAAAAATCACAATTTTTTGATCTACCTACATATAGAAACAGGAAAAACAAAAGACCATGTATGGGAATGACAGGATGCAAAAACTAGACCTAAACATTCTCTGATACCAAATTGATGCGGGACTATTCATGCATGCCAATTATTTTTCATGTATTAATCATTAAATTAGAAGTTTATATCCCGAACTTCAATCTAATATTTGAAGTAGAAAATTCTATAGAAATTCTAGAAGCAGATGCATATAGAAATAGATCCTACAAGTGAAAAAATAGGACCGCTAAGGCTAAGAAGTCCTGGTTAGGACTAGCTCTTCTGCAATACCGCTACCTGATTAGTCTAGGGGTGTGTACCTAGTAGAGATTTGAAGATTGATCCGTGAAGAGCTTGCTTTACACTCGATGGATCCGGCATGGAAAACAAAGCATCGACCTTGCGGATTCGCGGCTTTCAATCTAGTGACCCGAAAGCTTGTCGATTGGAATCTTGGATTCGTGAACTCTGAGGGACCTGTAAATCATCATTCAAGGATTAGAAAATAAAGAAAAAAAAGGTTAAATTGCTGAAAGAAGAAGGGAAGGAAGGGAAGGAAGAGGGATGGCTAGGAAGATGAAGAGGTTGTCGGCTTGGAGGCAGGGCACAGGGATCACACAGATGCCCTAAATTACATAGAAAACTTCACACACAATTTTGAGGAACTCAAGAATAATTCATTCATCAATAATCAGCAATAATACATGAGGGGGGGAAGGGGCCTTTATATAGGCATACAAGTTAGGGCATGTTGGGATACAACATGTTTTGTCTTCTGATACTGATTTGGTGGGGATTTAAATATGATCGATCAATGCCCAAGAGGTGTAAGACCGATCAACGTCCAAGAGGCATAAGGCTGATCAACATCCAAGAGGCGTAAGGTTGATTAATGCCCAAGAGCCGTAAGGCCGATCGATGCCCAAGAGGCGTAAGGCTGATTAATGCCCAAGAGGTGTAAGGCTGATCAACGCCCAAGAGGTGTAAGGTTGATCAACGCCCAAGAGGCGTAAGGCTAATTAATGCCCAAGAGGTGTAAGGCTGATCAATGCCCAACAGGCATAAGGCCGATCAATGCCTGAGAGGTGTAAGGCTGATTAATGCTCAAGAGGCATAAGGCTGATCAACGTCCAAGAGGTGTAAGGCTGATCAACGCCCAAGAGGTGTAAGGCCGATCAATGCCCAAGAGGTGTAAGGCTGATTAATGTCCAAGAGATGTAAAGCCGATCAATGCCCAAGGGGCATAAGGCTGATTAATGCCCAAGAGGCGAAAGGCTGATTAATGCCCAAGAGGAGTAAAGATGATCAACGTCCAAGAGGCATAAAGATGATCAATGTCCAAGAGATGTAAAGCTGATCAATGCCCAAGAGGCGTAAGGCTGATCAACGCCCAAGAGGTGTAAGGCTGATCAATGCCCAAGAGGTATAAGGCTGATCAACACCCAAGAGGCGTAAAGATGATTAACATCCAAGAGATGTAAAGCCGATCAATGCCTAAGAGGCGTAAAGCTGATTAATGCCCAATAGGCATCAAGATGATCAATGCCTAAGAGGTGCAAAGCTGATTCATGCCCAAGAGGCGTAAAGTTGACCAATTCCCAAGAGACATAAAGCTGACCAACTCTAAGGATAAGCAAAGATGATCAATGTTCAAATGGCATAAGGTTGTTCAACATCTAGAAAATAACTGATCAACTATGGATAATGCTTATTGCATGTGTTAATGTCTTAACAAATTAACCATTTATAGCTGTAGTTGGCTGGACACGGTTAAGCCTGAGGTCTATAAATACCGGTGAGCGTGATGGAGAAAGGATTTGGATTCCAAAACACCTTCCACCCAATTTTTCTTCAGATCATATCTGTCTAGTCTAGACGCCACTGATGAGCTTGGGAGCAGGAGCCCTTCAATGTGCGAAACCTCCAAGAAAATGAAGATCCAGTAGCTCAATTTGTTCTCATTTGATTTAGCCTGAGCCCAAGCATCGTTGTAATTTGTTTGGACATAATAGATTGGCACGTGAGGTAGGGAAACTCAGTGAAAGAGTTTCAAGAATCTGAAAGAAAATGTGGTAAAAGGTAGGAATCAGATACAACCTGTTGAAGGCATTCCTCATCCTCCAAAGGAGAATGATCCCATTCTTGGCGAGAGGATAGAAGTTCTTCCTACTGTGAAATTGGATCAAGAAAGGTTAAATACTCTGTTGAACAAGGTAGAAGTACTCACTACGGCAGTGCAAAATCTCCAAGAAATCGCTTCAAAAGAACCATCACGACCTGCTGCATCAAGAAGTAGCCGACGATCTTCTCTTCAGGTAAGTAGACATCTTAGTCCAAGAAGACATTCATCTTATCAACATTCTTCAGGTCAATAGTCTCCTTCAAAGCAACATCACCGATCTCATCATCACACCAAGAAACAAAACAAGGGGAAATGCCCACGATCTCATTCAACATCCTCTGAGGAATCAACTCCTGATAGTGCTCAAGTTTTAAATCTTGCAAGAGCGAATGATTTTGATTGGAAATTCATAAAGCTGGAGCTGCAGATTGCCAAAGTCATTGAGCAAAGGAAAGTAGAAGATACAATGCCAAGCTGCGATATCTTATCCCCTTTTTCCAAGAAGATTATGGAGGAGAGAATTTCTTGTCATTTCAAGATTCCACAGATTGAGCTATATAATGGATGTCTGACCCCTTGGATCATCTGGGAAGCTTTAAAGCCCACATGTTGATCCAAGGGGCATCAGACGCACTCCACTGTCTTGCTTTCCCAGCAACTTTAAAAAAATCTGCGAGAATGTGGTATTCAAGTCTCCAGCCGGACACCATTCATTCTTTCAGTCAGTTGGAGAAGTTGTTCGTCTCTCACTTCAAAACAAGCAGAAAAATGCCCAGAAACTCCGATAGCTTGTTCTTCATTCAATAATCAGAAAGAGAGTCTTTGAGAGACTACATAACAAGGTTTAATTCTGTCACATTGGAGATTCCAAATCTCAATGAATACATGGTGATGTCAGCTATAAAGAAGGTATTGCAAGCCTCTAGGTTCACATTCTCTTTAGATAAAAAGTTTTCGACCAATTATTTTGAACTACTGGCCCATGCCCAAAAGTATGCTCAGGTCGAAGAGCAAGCCCTCAGCCGGCGACAGATGGAAAGAAAATCGGTTCCAAGTAAAAAGAATTCCAGGGAAGATGACTCCTGATCTTCTAGAGTCTGATCAATTCAACGGTAAAATCAAAGGCTAAAGAATTTGTTGGCAGGAACTATGTCAATAGATTTGACACTTATACTCCCCTGACTCTCCCGAGAGGGAAAATCCTGATGGAAATTGAAAAAGAAGATTTTCTTCAAAGGCCAAAGCCAATGTGAGCTCCACCTGCTGTACACAACAAGGCCAAGTACTGTCGATTTCATCATGATCACGGACATAATACAGAAGAATGCATCCAACTGAAAGATGAGATCAAAAGTCTAATTAAATGAGGCTATTTGAACAGATATGTTCAAAACCAAAATCAGAACTGACCTACTGAGGCAATGGTGCCAAGGCCAGTAGGCCCGAGAATGATCACTGATGGGATGGAGCTCCCAAATCAACAACGATCGATGGATCGGTTGGAATGATTCACCATGCATATTGTACAGATGACCAGAGTCCCAAAAGGCTTCGAGGAAGCATCAGTTTTTTTGATGATGACCTACAAGGCATTCAGATACCACATAACGATCCTGTAGTGATTTCCGCAATAATTGCAAACTACGATGTACATAGAATTCTGGTTGATAATGGAAGTTCTATCAAAGTTCTGCTTTATGATGCTTTTGTCAAGATGAATTTATTAATTGATAAGCTATGAAGAATTCATATGCCACTAACTGGATTTGGTGAAAATTCTGTAGGAGTAGAGGGAGAAATTATACTTCCCGTGACCCTCGGAACAATACCAAAGCAAAGAACTTTTTCTCTTACCTTTATGGTTGTTCGGATCCCCTCTGCGTATAATGCAATCTTGGGAAGACCTGCCCTGAATAAGTTCCGAGCTATCATATCGACATATCACTTATTGATGAAATTTTCAACTCAAAATGGGATTGGAGAGGTAAGAGGAAATCAACAAATGGCTCGTCAATGTTTGACAATTCAAAATCAACAATCAATCAACAACTCAATCTCCGAGCAAATGGATCTGCATGATTTGACTGAAGGGATAAGTCTATCAATAGAAAGAACCATTCATGCTCCTTTGAATAAAGATGATCCTACTAAAACTGTTCAGATTGGAAGTTCACTTGCTGAAGACCAATGGAAGAAGTTGATCGACTTTCTACAAAAAAATGCTGACATATTTGCATGGAAAGATGTGGATATGTTGGGCATTCCTCCTGAAGTGATATGCATAAACTCAAGGTTGACCCACTTAGTTGGCTTGTTCGATAAAAGAAACGAAATTTTGTCCCAGAAAGACGGAAGGTTATCAATGAAGAAGTATCTAAATTGCTTGATGCCGGATTCATTCGAGAGGTCCACTATCCTGACTGGCTTGCCAATGTAGTAATGGTAAGGAAAGCAAATGGGAAGTGAAGAATATGTATAGATTATACTGATCTCAACAAGGCATGCCCTAAAGATAGTTTTCCTTTGCTTAAAATTGATCAACTCGTTGATGCAACTGCTGGACATAAATTCTTGAGTTTCATGGATGCTTTCTCTGGATATAATTAGATATGAATGAATCCAGAAGATGAAGAAAAGATATCCTTCATCATAGATCGAGGGATATATTGTTATAAAGTCATGCCATTTGGTCTTAAAAATGCCGGAGCTACTTATCAGAGGTTAGTGAACAAGATCTTTGAAGATCAAATTGGAAAGACTATAGAGGTATATGTAGATGATATGATCATCAAGAGCAATCAATCTAATGATCATATTAAAGATTTGCAAATAGCCTTTGATATTTTACAACAAAATCACATGAAGTTGAATCTAACCAAATGCATTTTTGGTGTAACTTCTAGAAAATTTTTAGGCTTCATGGTTATGAAGCGAGTGATTGAAGCTAATCCAGAAAAGATTCAAGTCATATTGAACATGAGGCATCTAGTTAATAAGAAAGAAATTCAACAGTTGATTGGTCGAATCGCTTCATTAAGCCGATTTATTTCTCGTTCGGTTGAGAAATGTTTGCCTTTCTTCAAAGCTTTACGACAGACCAAAGATTTTAATTGGTTTGATGATTGTTGGTTAGCATTTGAAGAACTTAAGAAGTATTTGACGAATCCGGTCATATTATCTAAACCCCAAGAAGGAGAAGATCTATATCTTTATCTGGCTGTATCTAATGAAGCAATCAGTTCTGTGTTGGTGAGAAAGGAATCTGATGAGTAACATAAGCCCATTTATTACATCAGTAAAGTCCTTCATGATGTAGAGACCAGTGTCCTGATACTTCTGGTCGGATGGCGAAGTGGGCAGTCAAATTAAGTGAATATGATATTACTTATCGACCTCGATTTGCAATGAAGGCTCAAGTACTGGCTGATTTCATAGCTGAATATACTTGGAGTGATAATGAAAAGGAAATCCAACCATCTGATGAAATGGAAAAGACTGATGCACCTTGGATATTACATGTAGATGGAGCTTCAGATTCTTCTGGTTGTGGAGCTGGATTGGTCTTATCCAATCCAAATAGAGATGTTACTGAATATGCACTTTGATTCTCTTTTTTAAAGTCTCTAATAATCAAGCCAAATATGAAGCCCTCTTGGCTGGTTTGAGAATTGCAAAGGAATTAAATGTCCAAAGGTTAAAGGTATTATTTGATTCATAATTAGTCGTCAACCAAGTAAAAGGAGATTTTGAAGCTCGCGATGCTACTTTAGCTTTGTATCTGAAAAAGGTTCAAGAGCTTGGAGCTTTATTTGATTCTTGGGACATCACTCATGTCCCCAGAATGGAAAATTCTCGAGCCAATTCATTGTCCAGATTGGCTACTTCTACACCTGATCAAATGGGTTGGACTTTTGTGGAACATCTGGAGACCCGGAGTATTTCAACAACTGAAAAAGAAAAGGTTCTTTAAATAGAGTTGGAAATGGGTTGGATGAATCCGATAATCAAATATCTGACAAAAGAAGTATTGCCCAAAAATAATGTATAGGCCAAACAACTCCGAAAGATTGCTTCTCAGTATGTTATCTTAGATGGCTTGTTATATAAAAAATCATTTTCCCAGTCGCTATTGAAATGTTTATCTCCTTCAGATGCCAATTATGCTCTTAGAGAAGTGCATGAAGGAATATGTGGTGATCATTTGGGAGGAAGGTCATTGGCTTATAAAATCATAAGACAAGGATATTACTTGCCGACTGTATAGAAGGACACTTCAAGTTTTGTAAGAAAATATGACTCTTGTCAAAGGTATGCAAATGTACAAAAGCATCCTGCCAGTCAGCTAACATAGTTAACGACTTCTTGGCCATTTGCTCAGTGGGGAATGGATATACTTGGTCCATTTCCTCCAGCTTCTTGGCAGTGAAAATTTCTGATTGTTGCCATTGATTATTTTACCAAATGGGTAGAAGCCAAGCCTTTAGCTCTAATTACTAAAGCAAAAGTCAAAATGTTTGTCAGAAATTCCATCATATATAAGTTCGAAATTCCTCATGCTATCATCACTGATAATGGAAGGCAGTTTGATAATCAGAAATTTAGAGATTTCTGTGCTCAATATAATATTTTCCATAATATGACATCTGTTGGACATCCACAAGCTAATGGGGAAGCTGAGGTAACTAATCAGATAATTCTTCATGGGTTGAAAACCCGATTAAATGAAGCCAAAGGATCTTGGGCTGATGAACTCAACTCCATTTTATGGGCTTATCGAATAACTCCCTGATCTACAATTGGAGAATCTCCGTTCAACCTTGCTTATGGGAGTGAGGTTATGTTGCCTATAGAGATTGTTCTTTGTTCTAGAAGAACTGACTGCTTTGAAGAGTCGAGTAACGCTGACCAAAGGAGGATTGACCTAGATCTGCTCGAAAACTTCAGATTATAAGCACAAATAAAATAGCAGCATATCGACAAAGAGTGGCGCGGTATTATAATTCAAGAGTCAAGGCTAGATTCTTTCGGATTGGAGACCTTGTCTTGTACTGAACAACAGTATCCCGACCAACTGAACAAGACAAACTTGCTCCAAATTGGGAAGGCCCTTATCGCATCACTGAAGTTGTGCGATCTGGGACCTATCGACTTGAAAGCCTGGTGGTTATCCCATGGCTAGACCATGGATTATGGAAAATCTTCAAAAATATTTTCAATAAAGAGATTTTTTTTTCTCTTTTGCTTTTTTCATATGAAGGAAAAATACGAAGATGAAATGTTCTCTAGAAAATAGAGAAAAGAAAGGTTGGCCTGATAAGCTGACCATAATCCAACAAATCAAGTTGGTCTGACCCACTAATTCATCGATGTTTAATGATCAAAATAACCGATCAATCAAAAGGTTGGCCTGATAAGCTGACCATAATCCGATAAATCGAGTTGGTTTGACCCACTAACTCATCAATGTTTAATGATCATAATAACTGATCAATTAAAGGGTAGGCCTGATAAGCTGATCATAATCCGATAAATCGAGTTAGCTGACCCACTAACTCACCGGTATGTTAACATCAGCATAACTGATTGATTGAAAGGTTAATCTATACAAATAATGAGAGTTAGCTTGCAATTGCCATTCTATTAATGTTATTATCTCGGAATATCAAAGATATATGAAAGTTGGTTTGGTATAGTTAGCTTGATGTGCCTATTATATAACATTAAGAGAGAAATAGAGGATTTCATTAATATTTTGCTAAAAAAAAAAGAAAAGAAGGAGAAAGAAGAAAAACAAACAACAGCAAACATGGATTCATAAGAAGTTGCTAGAAATTCATAATTACAAGTGCTATTCAGCTTTCTCTTCGTTGGTTTGATCATATGAAATTTTCTCTTGTTCAGATGTTTCTTTAATAGGAGAAATTACAGGATTATCGGTTGGCTTGTCTTCTTCTTCTTCTTCTACAAAATTGTCTATGGAAATGGAGGAGATGTCAAGGTCAGGGTATAGTTTCTTGACCTTATTAATGCAATCTTCAAAGCCGAATTCTTAGCCTTTTGCTCCTGCTTGATCTATTTCGTCCTCGAATGCTTTGGATTTTTTAAATTCTTTAACTGCAAGAAGTCTTTGTTGAACTATAAAAGCATTTTCTTGTTCGGTTTGTTCCAACTTTTTCTCAAGAAATGATATTCTTTCTTCCATCATGGATTTTTGACTCAATACTTCTTCCTATGCCCGAGTTTTTTCTTCTATAGCTTCGTCTACCTGCTGGAGTATTTTTCTTTTTCTTCTTTTAGCTTCGTCATCTACAAGCTACATAGCTTGCTTTTCAATTATTCTCAGTTTTTTTTGTAAGGACAAAATCATTGCAGTTGATCGGACAACCCTTAATTCTAAGGCTATCCGGTTAGCATCAACCTTGTCTTTTTCTTCCTTGGCTAATGCTAATTGCTTCTGAAGATCTTCTTGAAGGCCAATTGTTTGACACCAACTTTTCTCAATCATGGAAATATCATTGATAAACTGAGCAAAAGAGTTGGAATATCATCAAAACAAGAATAGACTATCTTAAAAATAAAAAGAAAAAGAAAAAGAAAAAGGAGGTGCTATTTAGCTTCATTATTCCTGGATAAATGGAGGATAGAGTCTTTTTTACTCCATGTTTGATCGTTGTCTCCCAATCTTTCCGAAGGATGGTGGACTGTAGTATGGTTTTTGCCAGCTTCGGATTGTTAATGCTCGTATCAGCGACGAGCACTTGAACGTCTTTATCTTCATTACTCGGATCAGACGATTCTTCTGCAGGAGCCTTACCTTTTTCTGTTGAAGTATCCTTAGTGGATGGATTGCATTCTGGTTCTTTTGAAAGAGGAACGGAAGACTCTTGTTCCTCTTCCTTAGATGAAGATGCGATATATTCAGGAGATTCTGGCTTATTGGAAGTACTTCTTGACGAGCGGCTTCTTCTTACACGGGATCTTTCTTCTTTGAATTGTATAGGTTTGGCCTTCCTTTTGAGTGCTTGAGGAAGTTTCTTGCCATTTGACTCCATTTTTCAAATATGATGAAGATTTCTTCTTGAAAGTATTTCTGGGAACCAAGAGTTTCAAAGGAGAAAAGAAACTCAAAATGCTTGAGACAAAATTGTCAAAAAGACCCGGGCCTGAGACCTCTTTATATAGAGAGTGTCAATGGTCGTGATTTATGGTTTAAATTTCGAGATATCTTGAGATCTTGACACGTTCAAGATCCTGATTTGGTGGAAATCCATGCACCATTTCTGATTTTCAGGAAGTCAATTATAAAAGAATATATATAATGGTATTTGATTTGAATTTGAATTCAAATCTTATATGGTCTCTGAAATACTGACAAATGCGGTTATACGGCCTGCCGAACAACTGTTCTTCCAATAGGAAGTTGACATTTGATAAGATTGGTATGATGACTTATTAAACTTCATTTTGGAAAATCTCTCATGAAGGATTCTTCTTCTTGAAATATAAGAAGAAAGGAAAGAGATGTTTGGTAAATTTGATCGAAATGTTATACTATCTATGAGTAAGTTAGGGGTTTTTATTGATTTAAAGATTGATTTTTCTAAATGTCCAGTATGTGCTAACTTCTTCCTCGGGAGAAATTAGAGATCATGCTTTCCGATCAACTTATTTCGTTAAAGATTCTTGTTCATTGGACTTGTTCAGAATTGATTTGACTAAATTTTTTCGAATAATAATTAGTGTTTATAATTTTATTCAGATAATTTCATGATTAGATCGGTCTTTTTTGGAAACTTCCTTATTTAATCAGATGATTTCATACTTAGAAGAATTTTTATTTATAACTCTTTGATTTCTATGAAAATAATCTATCATATCTTCTTTCTTATATAAAAAAAAAGGGAGAGGAAAAAGCATTTACTTTACTTGAACTCCAATAGACGTTGTTATAGAAAAAGATTTTTCATTTTATATTAAGAACAAAATGAGTTCCTATATCATTCATGTAGATTGGTCATTTGCATTCTTTTCAATTACACTTTCTCCTATTTCGACCTGACTTATAGTAGGAACTATTGGTGTTTCTTCTTGGATTTGAGAGCCTGGTGCTAGTTCTTCAGTTTGCCCACCGACTTGTTCTTCAACTTGGTCTTCGATTGGTTCTCCAACCTAATCTTCTTCTTCAGAATCCTCTGCATCGGAATCTTCCTCTATCTTTGAAGTATCAAGATCAGGATAAAATTTCTTTACTTTCTCCAAGCAGTCGACGTGACCAAGGTCGTAACTCTCAACTCCTACTTCGTAGAGTTTGTGTTCAAAAGCCTTCGATTGAACATACTTTTTTACGGCTTCATTCATGGCCTCTTTAACAGCTTGTTCAGCTTTCTTTGTTGCCGTTAATGCTTTTTCTTTGGTCGTTAAAACTTTCTTTTAAGCCATTAAAACTTTTTCTTCGGCTTGCTCCAAATTAATGGATATTGATTGGATTTTCTTTTTCTTCTTTTTTAGCTTTGACTCCATGATGTTTATTTTTGATTATGCCTCATTTAGCTCTACTTCTAGAGCTGATATTTTGGTTGCTGTTTATTCTAGCTTCCTTTCCATAGCACTTTTTAACTTTTCAGCAACCTCTTTTTCTACCCTTGCAACGTTTATCTCATTGTACATAGTTTGACGGAACTGATCAAAGTTTTTCTGACTTTCATCCATGATGCTGATCCCATGGATAACCTGTGCATTTGTATATCACATTGGTCAGACTTATTAAAGAAAGGAAAATGATTGACTCTTTAATAATTTAAAGTGCCAATTGATTCCATACCTTCAACAGCGCTGGATGAAGTAGTAAGACTATATCATCAATTTGCTGGGATTTAGTTATTTCCCAGTCTCTTGGAATGATGGTAGACTTCAAAAGGCGATGAGCCAGCATTAGGTCATTCAGACCTGAGTCATCAGCGTATACATGAAAATTGGCTGTAACATCTGCAGCCGGTACTCTCTCTTCTTCCTCCTCCATCATCGGAGCTTTTCCTTTATCGGTTTGGTTAGTAGAAAATGATGATGGACCAGCTCCTGAAATTTCCATTGGTCGTCTTTCTTATACCGGAGGTTGAAGAGATGTTGACAAGGGTGCTTTGTCATCTTCTGATACACTTGCTATTAGTATCGGAGAAATAGGATCTGCTGAGACCGTTGAAGCTGTTGAAGTTGTTGGTTTTATCTTCTTCGGTCTCTTAATTCTTCCTTCTTCTTGGTCGAAGGGGGTGGCTTCTGCTTTTCTTTTCTTCAACAGTTTTCAAAGTTTTCGAACATCCACCATGACTGATGTATCTACAATGATTGAGAAGTCAAATATTGAGACTGATTGTTAGAGAAGAAATGAAGAGATAATATCAACAATAAAAATATCTAAAGAAGGTTTAGGGCTGATTTCCATCGAAAAAAGTCCTCTTTCATTGAGAAGTTCTTTTATCGGAGGGATCTCCATCCCTGTGAGCTTCTCATAGTCTTCTTGGTCAGCTGTCAAAATTTTCTTGCCATCATTGGGAGTTAATCAGGGTTCCCTATGGCTAGTAATGAAATCCCAAGGAATTTTAGGAACAATGTAGAAGAAGCCAGGCATCCAACCATGAATGGCCGACAGAAGCCCCAAAATAAATTTTCGACCATAGCGTGGATTGATTACCCACCATCCATGCCTGTGGAAATCTCGTTTCAGTATAAATAAGGCAGTAAAAAGGGAAGTTATGGGGATTATATTGGCATCCTTGCAGAGAATCAAAAAAGCACAGATTATTTCGATACTATTGGGAGTTAATTGGGCTGGTAGTACGTGACATAATCTAAAGATTGTAAGGAAAAAGAGATGAATTGGAAATCTAAGACCGGCTCTTAAATGTTCTTCATAAATTGTTAGGCTACCAGGTGGAGGCTGATCTATTTGTTCTTCAGAATTCGGAAGGATTACAGCATAATCATTTGAAATGTTATAGTGCTGCTTCAATGCTAAAATACCGTGTTATGTTAAGGAAGACCTAACATCACCTATTTTTACTAATTCGTCTTGTTTTTTCTATTTCTAGGAAGTGGATTCTTCGGGATTATCGATACGACTAACTTCTAAGATTCTAGCCATAAAGAAAGGAAGGAGTGAAGGAAGTTTAACTTAAAGAGAAAGTAGAAAAGGAAAAAGGCCGACCTGAGAGGTTTTCTCTTGCTCCTAAGATGGAGAAATTGAAATGGTGGAAAACCTATTTTCTTGGAAAAGATAATGCTTTTATACTATCCTTCAACAGTCCAAGATTTTTCTCGATTAATGGAATTGATCCAGATCTTGCCACCTGGCTGTAATATCTGGTAAAAAGATATAATTTTTCGAAGAGTCAAAATGACCATTTGTAATCCGATGGCAACATGCTACTGATGGGATATTTGCATTTATTTTATGATGAAAATCTTTCGACTTTTGGTGGATTTCAAAAATTTCCATGATGATGGCAGGATACGGCTGTTGGTTTCTATAACCGCTTCTCCTATCAGAGATTGACTTATCATCAAAGCGTGCTGCCCAAGAATAGAAGCTTCTGACAGTTTCTGACTTATCATTAATGAATTTAGAAACTGAGGGGACTAGTGTTGGGATACGACACTTTTGGTCTACTGATATTGATTTGGTGGGGATTTGAATCTGATCGATTAACGCCCAAGAGGCGTAAGGCTGATTAATGCCCAAGAGGTGTAAGGCTGATCAACACCCAAGAGGCATAAGGCCGATCAATGCCGAAGAGACGTAAGGTCGATCAACGCCCAAGAGGCGTAAGGCTGATTAATACCCAAGAGGTGTAAGGCTGATTAATGCTCAAGAGGCGTAAGGCTGATCAACGCCTAAGAGGCATAAGGCTGATTAATGCCTAAGAGGCATAAGGCCGATCAACACCCAAGAGGTGTAAGGTCGATCAACGCCTAAGAGGCATAAGGCTGATTAATGCTCAAGAGGCGTAAGGATGATTAATGCCTAAGAGGTGTAAGGCCGATCAACGCCCAAGAGGCGTAAGGCTGATCAAAACCCAAGAGGCGTAAGGCCGATCAATGCACGAGAGGCGTAAGGCTGATTAATATCCAAGAGGCGTAAGGCTGATTAATGCCCAAGAGGCGTAAGGCCGATCAACGCCCAAGAGGCATAAGGCTGATTAATGTCCAAGAGATGTAAAGCCCATCAATGTCCAAGAGATGTAAAGCCCATCAATGTCCAAGAGGTGTAAGGCTGATTAATGCCCAAGAGGTGTAAGGCTGATTAATGTCTAAGAGGCATGAGGTTGATTAAAGCCCAAGAGGCATAAGGCTGATTAATGCCAAAGAGGCGTAAAGATGATCAACGTTCAAGAGGCATGAAGATGATTAACGTCCAAGAGATGTAAAGCCGATCAATGCCCAAAAGGCATAAGGCTGATTAATTCTCAAGAGGTGTAAGGCTGATTAATGCCCAAGAGGCATAAGGCTGATCAACGCCCAAGAGGCGTAAGGCTGATTAATGCCCAAGAGGCGTAAAGATGATTAACGTCCAAGAGGTGTAAAGTCGATCAATGCCCAAGAGGTGTAAGGCTGATTAATGCCCAAGAGGCGTAAAGATGATCAATGCCTAAGAGGTGCAAAGCTGATTCATGCCCAAGAGGCGTAAAGTTGACCAATGCCCAAGAGGCATAGAGCTGACCAACTCTTAGGAGAAGCAAAGCTGATTAATGTTCAAATGGCGTAAGGTTGTTCGACATCCAGAAAATAACTGATCAACTATAGATAATGCTTATTGCACATGTTGATGTCTTAACAAATTAACCATTTACAATTGTAATTGGCTGGAAACGGTTAAGCATGAGGTCTATAAATATCGGTGAGCGCGACGGAGAAAGGATCCAGATTCCAAAACACCTTCCACCCAGTTTTTCTTTAGATCATATCTATCTAGTCCAGACGCCACTGATGAGCTTGGGAGCAGGAGCCCTTCAATGTGCGGAACCTCCAAGAAAATGAAGATCCAGTAGCTCAATCTGTTCTCATTTGATTTAGCCTAAGCCCAAGCATCATTATAATTTGTTTGGACACAACAGGGCATACAAGAGATTTTACATGGTCTTCCTTTTCCTTTACAAACTCTTCCACAAGTCCTCTCCCAAATAGGTTCAAATTTCTTCTCCCAACTAGGATTACTCCTCTCCTCCTCTTTGACTTGGTCTTCTCCTTCTCTTTGACTTGGTCCAAGGGGGTAATCATAAGGGGGCGCCATATGGAGGGTGAGCATAAGGTGGGGTGCCATATGAAGAACTTTGGACTTTTGGGCTTTGGGCGGCCCACTTCAGTGCTGGGCTGGGTCTTTTAGGGTTTCTTCCGGTTGTCCATCTCCTCCTGGTGGGATGATATACTTGTCATCCAGGTCTTCAATGATAGCTCCAAGAATCCTTCTATGCTTCCCAAGTGGCACAATTATGTGGATGATTGGATTCCATGTAGTGGTTGTAGTATTATGCTAACTGGCTTCATAAGGACTTGAGTCTTCTTACAAAATTGGACTAGACTCAATATAAGACTTACAAAATTGGACTAAATGCATAAAATTCAAAACTTACAGAACTCATAAGAATCACTAAGCATCCAAAACTTGACTCAATACTCTAATTACAGGACTCAACTGTAGAAAGGCCCTAAATAGGACTTAGGGGCCAAAATACAGACTCAAGTGTAACAAGGCCTGAAAAACAAACTCAAGGCCCAAAAACAAAACTCAAATGGCTAACATAAGAAAATTATTGGACTTAAAGATAAAATTTGCATCATGGATAGGGACTCAAAACACAGGGACCAATAGTAAACTAGGGTTGACCTGATGTCCCCATTAAAGGTCCTCCTCTTGAATAAAATTACATGGACTCAAAAAGGCTTAACTGACAAGACTCAAAATAGGCCTAAAAAAATAAATAGACTCACTAAACAGATAAATAGGACTCAATGGACTAAACAAGGAACTTCAACTTACTTAGTGAATCTAATTGGCTCACTTTATTTCAGGACTTAACAAAAATTGACCAACACATGACTTAAAGAACAAAATTGGAGCTTGAAATCTTTAATTGATCTGATATCCCCATCAACATGGATTTTTCAACAAATGGCTTGACTTTATCAAGCTCATCTTTGAACTTTATATTTTCCAACTCAAGGTCTTTGTTTTTCTTTATAAGCTCATTATTTGAAACAAAAGCCTTGGATCTTTTTAGAACTTCTATCTCCTTTGAAAGAGCATTCTTTTTCTTTTCCAAAACATCAACCTTGGTTTTTAATTCATTGTTTTCATTTCCAAGGTTGTTATTTTCAAAAGCAAAAGAATCAGTTTGCTTCTTTAATTTCTTGTGCTCAATTTTTATCCATTTATATTCATGCACAAGTTCATCAAAAACATCTTTAAGTTCTTCAAATATAAATTCAGTTTTAGATTGTACCTCATTTTCATATGCCATAAGGCAAAGATTGGTAACTTTTTGCTCTTCTTCCTTTGAGCTAGAATCTTTACTTTTGCTCTAACTAGCCATCATTGCCTTCTTCTTGTATTTCTTTCTGAACTTCTTGAGGAGAGGACAATCGAACTTGTAATGGCCAGGCTTCTTGCACTCAAAGCAAATGGGTTGGTCCTTCTCATTTTCTTTTTTTTTTGTTTATCCTTGCCTTTATCTTTGTTAGGCTCTCCTTTGAGTGGCTTCTTTTGTATGAGTACTTCTTCTTCCTTATAAATCTTCTAAAATTTTTAGCCACTAGAGCCTCCTCATCTTCATTTTCACTTTCTTCATATTTGTCACTTAAAGGTTCTGATGTGGTACATTTGCTGACATGGAGTATAAGGTGGCCACGCTGCTCAGGGACCCACCGCTTGGGCATGATGGCCAGGTAAAGAGCTAACACGAGCCCTCTTATTGAGGTCAGCTCTCAGTCGATGTCGTGCTCATAAGGCGAGCCCTCCGACTGAGGTCAGCTCGTGGCTGGGGTTGAGCTCATGCTTCCACAGCGAGCCCTCCTGCCGAGGTTAGCTCCCAGCCAGGATCATACTCATAGGGCGAGCCCTCCGACTGAGGTCAGCTCTTGATAGGGGCCGCACTCATGCTTCCAAAAGCCTGGCCCCCAAAGTAGGGCTTCACTCCCCATTTAGAGGGAGTCAAGGTTCCTACCCGTGGCCTAGGGAGGGGGGACCAGCAAAAGTTCAAAATCATGGTAGGGAAGAACCTGATCATTCACAGCCCTTGAGGCATGGCACATGCCCTGCCATAAATGCAGGTCCTGCGATGCACCCCGCACATGACCTGCACGATGCAAGCTCCACCAAGTTCCCAGTCTATGCTACCCAGACTTGCTAGAATGCTATCATAGCAATGTTGATCCATACTCGATAGGATCGAGTTTCTTCCACCCGAGGAGAATTGGTGTGGACAGCAGTACTGAAAGAAATCGACAAGTTGAACCTACATCTCTGTGGATCACCTATGAGTAAAACCCTGAACCCAAACCCTTTTGACCATATAAATATTTATTTTAAATTCTGTTATTTTGGTTTAGTTAGAGTAAACCCTTTTTACCAACTGTAATTAGGGTTTGGTTTTTTTTGGGATAAAACCCTTTTTACCAAGTTGAGTCGAAACCCCAATTGAGTCAAACCCTATTTACCCAATTGAGATTTAAATGGTCCAGTTTGAATTAGCCCTTTTTACCAACATTAATTGAGTTTTTATTCACAAGCATAATTAAGTATGGTTGGTTATTTAGTTGAGTCATATGATTTGTTATTTATCGAGTCCATGTAACTAGCTGAGTCATTGAGTTCTATAATACAAGAAGGGACCCAAGACAACATCCCATGTGCACCCAATTGAAGATGCATGTGATCCCATGTGCTAGCCCAAGTCACAACCTCTTCTTGGCACCACCTTTTCAAGGATTTGGACATCAACACATGTCATGTTTGGACATGTCTTTGGGACAACACTGCTTGTCACTTCAACCAGGACAGGACAACATATACTATGAGTAAAACCCTGAACCCAAACCCTTTTGACCATATAAATATTTATTTTAAATTCTGTTATTTTGGTTTAGTTAGAGTAAACCCTTTTTACCAACTATAATTAGGGTTTGGTTTTTTTTGGGATAAAACCCTTTTTACCAAGTTGAGTCGAAACCCCAATTAAGTCAAACCCTATTTACCCAATTGAGATTTAAATGGTCCAGTTTGAATTAGCCCTTTTTACCAACATTAATTGGATTTTTATTCACAAGCCTAATTAAGTATGGTTGGTTATTTAGTTGAGTCATATGATTTGTTATTTATCGAGTCCATGTAACTAGCTGAGTCATTGAGTTCTATAATACAAGAAGGGACCCAAGACAACATCCCATGTGCACCCAATTGAAGATGCATGTGATCCCATGTGCTAGCCCAAGTCACAACCTCTTCTTGGCACCACCTTTTCAAGGATTTGGACATCAACACATGTCATGTTTGGACATGTCTTTGGAACAACACTGCTTGGCACTTCAACCAGGACAGGACAACATGATATGTCTAAAATTTGCTTGCCATTAAGACAACACATTTGCCAAATCATTTATATATTGGTCGGCCTATGAGAAAGACTTAATTGGTGCCCCTCCTTTTAAGATAAGTAAGTGTGAAGGACTCTCATCCTTGGCGCCCCTCCTCTCAAATTAATTCATGCCAAAAGTATGAGAAGTTGGCCAAGCATTCCATTCCTTTTTATCGCCCACTTCAAAGAGAGTTCCAAGGTATCTATTCACTAAATGAAAGAGGTTCAAAGGTTCTCTACCATAGCATTTCACTCAAACAGGTTGGAAGCTACTTAAGTCTCAAAAACTCAAGAGTCTCACCAAAACTCTTGAGCCCTCTCCTATCCAGACTGAAGAGTCTACTCACTTATAGAAGACCACATTATCCAGACTCTAGAATCCAACAAGCATGGCCAAGTGATGGAGCATCTTGACTCTACATCAAGCCATCTCACCAATCCACCACTTGGACACTTATTTTGGATGAGAAGCCTCAAGTTGTCGCCCACTTCGAAAAGAGTCTAGATCTTCTCAGCAAACAAGAGTCTAGGCTATCTAAAGCAAGATTCTAGGAGTTGTAGTCCAAGAAAGAAAAAGACTAGTAGTTATATCCCTTACACCATTGGTTGGGGGTCTATAAATACCCCTCCAACCCCCTTATAATTAATCAATTATTATTCATCAATAAGAGTGTTATTCTTTCAAAATTTTTTTCCTTTGCTATGTGCATCGCGGGGTGTGAGGTCCTTCCTTTGTTCTACAGAACATCACAGGGTGTGAGGCCCTACCTATCCAGCCGACCAGAAAAACTCAAGAACCACCATTTCTAAACCTTCCTTTCCTTTCATTCTTTTTTTTTCTTTGCTGCTTCTTAATTTGTGATTTTCATTGTTGAGTGTTACAGGTGATCAGGAGTCAAGATAAGGTATTCTTGCCTTGGAACTAGCTCGCGCGGAAGATCGGAGCCTGGGATTGAGTTCTTGAAACCCTGTCATGAAGATCTTGAGAGTTCTATCAGATCCAATTCAGAGGAGCATTTCTTCATTAGTAAAATTGAAACTTATTCTTTTTCTCATTATTCTCTGACTCGTTGATAAGATAAACCCTAGTTTATGGGGGTTTATGATGCGAGACAGATGCACGAGGTAGGATCGCTGGCGAGCGTTGAAGTCACCAAAGGATTAGGATTTGTCTGGAAGAAGAAAGAAGAGGGCGAAGGATAACTAGGGTTCACACAAATTTTTCTAAGAGGACAAGCACATAGCAAAGGGCTCACACAGATGCCCTAGGGATCACACAGATACCCTGAAAAGAGAGGGAAGGGATCACACAGATACCTTTAGGAACAATAGGAATCACACAGAAATCCTAGGCACACAGCACGCACACAGCTCGCACACAGCAAAGAAAAAACTCAATATTATTTTATTCATCTATGGCATCAAAAATACAAGAGGGGGTGGGGTATTTATAGATTCACCCTAGGGTACATGACTTGAGGGCTAAGAAACCCTGACTTGTGGACCAAGAAACCCTGGTAGACCTGGTCAACAGTGGACCTTTGTCTTGGACTGGAGCTCTCTCTTGTGGGCTTGGAGGCATGAAAGGGCCCAGGTGCTTGAAGTCCAGCTCTGGTTAAGGGGGCTTGGTGAATCTCTGGGTCTGCTTACTCTCCTCTTGGATCTTGACATGAATGAAAATTAAAGGACTCGATCTAACTCACTTGATTGGACTGAAAATAACTGGACTCGACTAAATGGACTCAACTAGACTCAAAATAAAATATACTAGACTCTCGGGTCCCTATCATTTCCCTAGGGTGGGGAGAAATTGACTCTGTCGAGTCAGGCTCAGCGAGGGTTTGATGGAACCGAAACTAATCAAATCAAAGCAAAAGAGGCTAGGTTCAAATTTATTTTTTTTAATCATCTCTGCTCTGAGATCTGTGAAACTTTGAAATTCCCACTGCTCTAATAATCATGTCTCTGGAAATCGTGTAGCTCCAGGAACCGTGCAGCACTGAAGTCGACAACAGGGGACGGCACTGCTTTCATGTTCGTGCTGTCCCCTTTCTCCTTCATGGACCGAAGGCTGGAACAGGGGAGGTCCTCCGGTAGTGAAATCCGACATGCCTTCACTGGCGACGGCGAGGGAATGAAGATGGTGGCATCAGGGTCCAAATGGGTGGAAGGAGGTAGAACCGAGGAGGTGGTGTGCTCGGGTTCGGGCGGCATGTCGGTGATGGCAAACGGAGAGATGATGGCCGGTACGAACAACTCCAGGCAAAAGATGGGCTGAGGAGATGGTGGCGTGGTCGAAGGGGGTCAGATAAGACCGATGGGAGGAGGAGGCCGGGGTGGGAACTTCTGGATCGGCATTGATGGAGGCGTGATTGGTGGCATTTCCGGTTGTAGGCGATGTGGAGACAGGCTTCACGGGCAGAGGTGGACTCGATACTGGTGGCCTGGGGTGGTGCCGGTTGGTAGGAGGAGCGGATTCGGCGATCAGACAAGTTTGAGAAGGGTGGACGATGGGTTTGGGTTGCGGATGTAGAGTTTTGGGGTGGATCGAGGCCTTGCGGACATCGGGCAGCTTCGCTGGCGATAACACTAGGGAGGAGGGGATGGTGGTCGGTGATGGTGCTGGGGAGGAAGACGGTGGCATGGACAGGAGGTAGGCATGGTCCCATTCCAGCATTTGGCAGCGATGATCTCCTCGATCGATCATGGATCTCTTCGGTTAGGGAAGACAGTGACCGATGAGGCTTGGCCTGGGGGTGCATCTGGAGGATTTCGGCATCATCGATAGTAGCAGTGGCAGGGAGGATCCGGTGGGAGGGAACAGCTGTGGTGCTCCGGTCCGTGGTAGCAGGTGTCGGCGGTGCGATGGCAGCAGGGGTGTCAGCATAGAGAAGATTCGGGAAGAAGAAAGATACCCTAATCCATCTGGGCTTTGATACCAAGTTGATGCGGGACAGATGCACGGAATAGGATCATTGGCGAGCATAGAAGTCACCAGAGAATTAGGATTTGTCTGGAAGAAGAAATAAGAGGGCGAAGGATAACTTGGGTTCACACATATTTCCCTAAGAGGACAAGCACATAGCAAAGGGCTCACACAGATGCCCTAGGGATCACACAGATACCCTGAAAAGAGGGGGAAGGGATCACACAGATACCCTTAGGAACAATAGGGATCACACAGAAATCCTAGGCACACAACACGCACACAGCACTTACACAGCTCGCACACAGCTTGCACACAGCAAAGAGAAAACTCAATATTATTTTATTCATCCATGGCATCAAAAATACAAGAGGGGGTGGGGTATTTATAGATTCACCCCAGGGTACATGACTTGAGGGCCAAGAAACCCTGACTTGTGGGCCAAGAAACCCTGGTGGACCTGGTCAACAATGGGCCTTTGTCTTGGACTGGCACTCTCTCTTATGGGCTTGGAGGCATGAAAGGGCCTAGGTGCATAAAGTCCAGTTCTGGTTGAGGGGGCCTGGTGAATCTCCAGGTCTACACACTCCTCTTGGATCTTGACATGAATGAAAATTACAGGACTCAATCTAACTCACTTGATTGGACTAAAAATAACTGGACTTGACTAAATGGACTTAACTGGACCCAAAATAAAATATACTAGACTCTCAGGTCCCCATCAGTTTCTCAACCACCAAGTCTTGTTTTCTAGTTACTTTGTAGGTTTACTTGTGCAGGTGGTAAACTAGAACCAGTTTCCTTAATTGCATATTTTGAGTCTTCTTAAAAATATAAAAAAAATATAAAAAAATTATTCTCTGCTATTCTCTGATAATTAGATTTTAATTATTTGTCCCGCATCAGTTTTGGTATTAGAGTAGGTTAAACTAGGGTTTAATCTCTCTTGTGCTGATTTAGTTTCTCTTTAAGTACTTGGATCGGGTGCTTCACCATGGCCGTCCGGCCATAGGAAAAAGTAGGGCTGCAAGACCCTCACCTCCTATTAAAACAGGATTTTCTATGGTGTGTAGGGGTGCCACTATGAATTGACATTTGACAAAGAAAATAAAGAGATAGGCATCTTTAGGGTTTATTTTCTGCATCACATCCATCATAGTACATGGTCTGTTATTTTAATTATTTTTGCATGTAAATAACTCAGAATTGCTTGATTCTTATTTTTCTGGATCAATCATAATTGGTAGTATTTTTCAAAATTTAATCATGAATTATTTTGGTTTGTATATCTTCTGCTCGCCGGAATACTGCCTGAGAATAGATCTACCCTGAATTTCAGTAATTCTAGTTTAGGGTTCTTTTTGCATAAATCTTGCATATTTTAATTTCCTGCATCTTAAGTATTTTTTTGCAAAATATATCTCTACTAAAAAATAAAAGAAAAAAATAAAAAAATAATAATTAATTTTATTTTTATATTATTTTAATTATTTTAGTTTGATTGCATCTAGGGTTTCATCTTATGAGAGCATCATCAAGTAACCTAATCTTAAGGGCACCTGAGCATCTCAGATCAGGGCAGGATCTCATCATCTGTCCTGGGCCCACAACAACCTTCTTTGCATCTGAGCCTAGCCCTAATTAGAATTTAATTAGACTTAATTACTTTAGTGAGCTAGGGACACCAACAGGTCGGGTTCCAAGAATTGTGTGTAAGCTAGTGCACCCAATCCTTTGATTATCACTTAAATCTGGTGTCTAAGGCTAGAGGTCTAGAGGCAAACACCCTAAGCAGTTTCATGGTTTTTAATTAGGATCCTGCGAGAGCAGGAGGAGCCTCCCACGACCCAACCTCTTACCTAGCTAATGGACAAGGTAATTACTGAATTGGTTGTAATTTGAGCTGACCCATTCTACTTGTGCTCTAGGTCTAGGAAACCCTAGTCCGAGTCTTGTCTATGTGATTGCATTGCATGGCTATTAGATTAGGAGTCTAATCCAAAACTAGTAGTCTCACCCTAACCTAGTTTGACTATGGAGTCCATGTTTGAGACCTTCCTTAGGACCTTCACTGAACAATGTATCCAAATGAACCATAAGTTTGATCGACTGGATCAACGATTAGGGAACCTAGAAAAAACCCATAAGACCCATCCTGAACCTAAATTTGAGACACACCCTGATCCATTCCTGGAGCCCAGTCCTAGGATAGCCCTTCACCATGACCTAATCTGGGATCTAAGGGAAAGGAGACCCAATTATGATTTAATAGACCAGGATGAGAGAGCCACTAGGTTCATTAGGTTAGAAGCACCTACCTTTGGTGGTGATCTTGATCTTGAGGATTATATTAATTGGGAAGAAGGTATGGATCTGAATTTTGAAAGGAAAATAATGTCTGAAGGAAGTCAGTTTAAGTTTGCTAAGCTTAAGTTAGTATGCCAGGCTAGAATTTATTTGGACAATGTTGAAAGAATGATCAGACGAAGATGAGATATACCCATAACTACCTGGAGTCACATGAAACTTAAACTTAGGGAAAAGTATCTACCCAGATTATATGAACCTAGTTCCTATGCACCCAGATCCTATGAACCTAGTTCCTACGAATCCAGATCCATAACCCATAGGTCTGAACCTATATCCTATGAACCCAAGGAACCCATAACCCCTAGGTATCAGCCAAATGTTAGTCAAGTTTCTCTTAGTCAGCCAGAACCCATTAGGATTAGTGCTCTTTATCAAAACTCAAGATTTAGCCAAGTCCACCCGAGCCAACTCAACCCTATTCCGAGCCGACCCACCCCTGTTACCCCAGATACTAGTCAATTTCTCATTAGCCAACCCACTTTGACTATCTCATTGATTCATAAAGATGATGTTAAAGAGGAAATACATATGACTGACCTAAAATTAGCTGACCTAGTAGACACCTAGACTAAAGCCAGCCCAGAGTTAGTTGACCATGACTGTACCCTGACTGAAACTGTACTAGTAGGACACTTAGAAAAAGAGATCCAAGAGGAACCTATCCCTACTGCTGAGACTTTACCTGAGGAAACACAAGAAGAGACTTAAGTCATAGAGCCTATTGAGGACATGATTTCTTTAGTCTTGTACCCTTAGGCTGAAGTCATCCCTTTGACTCCAATTGAAGATCTCTTCCTTGAAATTGCTGACCCATTCTTCCATCAAGTGGACCTTTTAGTGCATGTAGATGTAATTCAGTGTCTAAACTTTAAGGTCAACCCCGTTAGTCTAGGACTAATCCATGAGCCCTTTTCTTATTTCCTACCCTACCAAGTCATCCCCGAATCCATTTCCTATTTTCTACCCTTTTCTGAGATTTTCAATATTTATAGGACCATTAGATTACATTTTATAGAGGTTAGCATTTTACATACATTTATTGAGTATGTTAGATTTGCCATTTTTTTTGGAGAACCTTATGGCATCTATTAGGAGTGCATGTCAAATTTTCATCTGCATATCACTCGCCGACCAAGGATCAAGCACAGAATTAAAATTTAGGACTTAAAAAGAAAAAAAAATAAAATAAATAAATAAATAAATAAATAAATTTCCTTCCCTAGGAGTGCATAGTGAGTTTATTAGATATTTGCAAAGTCATATGTTGAACATATTAAAGAATTGCATAAGAATCATATAAACATATGGTTGATTCAACAAGAAGACTTAAAAAGTACAAAGGAGACTTTGTTATGGTTTGATTATAACCTGAACGATTCCCACCTAGAACCATGAAAAAATTGCATGCCCGTAGTAGTGGACCATACAAAGTAATTAAAAGAATTGGACCTAATGTCTACGTGCTTGAATTGCCACCTAAACTAGGCATTAGTTCTACTTTCAACATTTCAGACCTTATCGAGTATAGGGAGCCAACATTGATTCATAGTAAGCCATTTGGACCTAATCCAGTCCTTGAGAGTGAACCAACCCAAGTGTATCCACCTGCCATACCACTAGCTCGAAGAGACAAGATCGAGCGAATCTTGGATGACAAGATCATTTCTACCCGGAGCAAAGATTACTAGCGATATCTGGTTTGTTGGCAAGGATGACCTGAGATTGATGATTCTTAGATCACCAGAGAGGACTTGTAGAGAGTTGACCCAGACTTGCTAGAACACTATCATAGCAACATTGATCCATACTCGACAATGTCAAGTTTCTCCCTCCTGGGGAGAATTTGTGTGGACACCAAGGCTAAAAGAAATCGACAGGTTGAACCCATATCCCTATGGATCACCTATGAGTAAAACCTTGAACCCAAACCCTTTTTACCATGTAAATATTTATTTTAAATTATGTTATTTTGGTTTAGTTAGAGTAAACCCTTTATACCAACTATAATAAGGATTTGGTTTATTTTTGGATAAAACCCTTTTTACCAAGTTGAGTCGAAATCCCAATTAAGTCAAACCCTATTTACCTAATTGGGATTTAAATGGTCCAGTTTGAATTTGTCCTTTTTACCAACTTTAATTGGGTTTTTATTTACAAGCCTAATTAAGTATGGTTGGTTGTTTAGTTGAGTCATGTGATTTGTTATTTATCGAGTCCATGTACAAGTTATGTCATTGAGTTCTGTATTACAAGAAGGGACCCAAGACAACATCCCATGTGCACCCAATTGAAGACCCATGTGACCCCATGTGCTAGCCCTAGTCATAACCTCTTCTCGGCGCTACCTTTTTAAGGATTTGGACATCAACACATGTCATGTTTGGACATATCTTTAGGACAACACTGCTTGGCACTTCAACCAGGACAAGAGCACATGATATATCTAAAATCTGCTTGCCATTAAGACAACACATTTGCTGCATCATTTATATCTTGGTCGACCTATGAGAAAGACTTAATTGGTGCCCCTCCTTTTAAGATAAGTAAGTGTGAAGGACTCTCATCCTTGGTGCCCCTCCTCTTAAATTAATTCATGCTAAAAGTATGAGAAGTCGGCCAAGCATTCCACTTCTTTTTATCGCCCACTTCAAAGAGAGTTCCAAGGTATCCATTCACTAAATGAAAGAGGTTCAAAGGTTCTCTACCACAGCATTTTACTCAAACAGGTTGGAAGCTACTTAAGTCTTAAGAACTCAAGAGTCTCACCAAAACTCTTGAGTTTTCTCCTATGCAGACTGAAAAGTCCACTCACTTACAGAAGACTACATCATCCAAACTCTAGAGTCCAACAAGCAAGACCAAGTGGTGGAGCATCTTGACCCTACATCAAGCCATCTCACCAATCCACCACTTGGATGCCTATTTTGGATGAGAAGCCTCAAGTTGTCACCCACTTTGAAAAGAGTCTAGATCTTCTCAGCAAACAAGAGTCCAGGCTACCTAAAGCAGGATTTTAGGAGTTGTAATCCAAGGAAGAAAAAGACTACTAGTTGTATCCCTTACACCACTGGTTGGGGGTCTATAAATACCCCTCCAACCCCCCTTATAATTAATCAATTATTATTCATCAATAAGAGTGTTATTCTATCAAAATTTTTTTCCTTTTCTATGTGCATCGTGGGGTGTGAGGCCTTTCTTTTGTTCTACGGAACATCGCAGGGTGTGAGGCCTTACCTATCCAGCCGACTCGAAAATCCAAAAACCATAACTTTTAAACCTTCATTTCCTTTCATTCTTTCTTTTTCTTTGCTGCTTCTTAATTCGTGATTTTCATTGTTGAGTGTTACAGGTGATCAGGAGTCAGGATCAGGTTTTCTTGCCTCGAAACCAGCTTTGCATGGATGATCGGAGCCTGGATTGAGTTCTTGAAACCCTATCATGAAGATCTTCAGAGTTCTGTCAGATCTAATTTAGAGGAGCATTTCTTCGTTAGTAAAATTGAAACTTATTTCTTTCTTGTTATTCTCTGATTCATTGATAAGATAAACTTTAGTTTATGGGGTTTCCTCAACCACCAAGTCTTGTTTTCTAGTTACTTTATAGGTTTACTTGTACGTGTTGTAAACTTGAACCAATTTCCTTAATTACATATTTTGAGTCTTCTTAAAAATATAAAAAATATATAAAAAAAATTATTCTCTGCTATTCTCTGATAATTAAGTTTTAATTATTTTTTCCACATCAGTTTTGGTATCAGAGCAGGTTAAACTAGGGTTTAATCTCTCTTGTGCTGATTTAGTTTCTCTTTAAGTACTCGGATCAGGTACTTCACCATGGTCGTCCGGCCATAGGAAAAGGTAGGGCTACAAAATCCTCACCTCCTATTCAAACAAGATTTTCTATTGCATGTAAGGGTACCACTGTGAATTGACCCTTGAAGAAGAAAATAAATAGATAGGCATCTTTAGGATTTATTTTCTAGATCACATCCATCACAGTACATAGTCTATTATTTTAATTATTTTTGCATGTAGATAACTCAGAATTGCCTAATTCTTATTTTTCTGGATCAATCATAATTGGTAGTATTTTGAAAAATATTATCGTGAATTATTTTGATATATATGTTTTCTGCTCGATGAAAAAATTCTTTAGGTTTGATTATAACCTGAACGATTCCCACCTAGAACCATGAAAAAATTGCATGCCCGTAGTAGTGGACCATACAAAGTAATTAAAAGAATTGGACCTAATGTCTACGTGCTTGAATTGCCACCTAAACTAGGCATTAGTTCTACTTTCAACATTTCAGACCTTATCGAGTATAGGGAGCCAACATTGATTCATAGTAAGCCATTTGGACCTAATCCAGTCCTTGAGAGTGAACCAACCCAAGTGTATCCACCTGCCATACCACTAGCTCGAAGAGACAAGATCGAGCGAATCTTGGATGACAAGATCATTTCTACCCGGAGCAAAGATTACTAGCGATATCTGGTTTGTTGGCAAGGATGACCTGAGATTGATGATTCTTAGATCACCAGAGAGGACTTGTAGAGAGTTGACCCAGACTTGCTAGAACACTATCATAGCAACATTGATCCATACTCGACAATGTCAAGTTTCTCCCTCCTGGGGAGAATTTGTGTGGACACCAAGGCTAAAAGAAATCGACAGGTTGAACCCATATCCCTATGGATCACCTATGAGTAAAACCTTGAACCCAAACCCTTTTTACCATGTAAATATTTATTTTAAATTATGTTATTTTGGTTTAGTTAGAGTAAACCCTTTATACCAACTATAATAAGGATTTGGTTTATTTTTGGATAAAACCCTTTTTACCAAGTTGAGTCGAAATCCCAATTGAGTCAAACCCTATTTACCTAATTGGGATTTAAATGGTCCAGTTTGAATTTGTCCTTTTTACCAACTTTAATTGGGTTTTTATTTACAAGCCTAATTAAGTATGGTTGGTTGTT
The DNA here is from genome assembly GCA_021397845.1 of Areca catechu. NCBI lineage: Eukaryota > Viridiplantae > Streptophyta > Magnoliopsida > Arecales > Arecaceae > Areca > Areca catechu. The sequence goes on from CM038050.1 coordinate 79,095,798, forward strand.
TAGTTGAGTCATGTGATTTGTTATTTATCGAGTCCATGTACAAGTTATGTCATTGAGTTCTGTATTACAAGAAGGGACCCAAGACAACATCCCATGTGCACCCAATTGAAGACCCATGTGACCCCATGTGCTAGCCCTAGTCATAACCTCTTCTCGGCGCTACCTTTTTAAGGATTTGGACATCAACACATGTCATGTTTGGACATATCTTTAGGACAACACTGCTTGGCACTTCAACCAGGACAAGAGCACATGATATATCTAAAATCTGCTTGCCATTAAGACAACACATTTGCTGCATCATTTATATCTTGGTCGACCTATGAGAAAGACTTAATTGGTGCCCCTCCTTTTAAGATAAGTAAGTGTGAAGGACTCTCATCCTTGGTGCCCCTCCTCTTAAATTAATTCATGCTAAAAGTATGAGAAGTCGGCCAAGCATTCCACTTCTTTTTATCGCCCACTTCAAAGAGAGTTCCAAGGTATCCATTCACTAAATGAAAGAGGTTCAAAGGTTCTCTACCACAGCATTTTACTCAAACAGGTTGGAAGCTACTTAAGTCTTAAGAACTCAAGAGTCTCACCAAAACTCTTGAGTTTTCTCCTATGCAGACTGAAAAGTCCACTCACTTATAGAAGACTACATCATCCAAACTCTAGAGTCCAACAAGCAAGACCAAGTGGTGGAGCATCTTGACCCTACATCAAGCCATCTCACCAATCCACCACTTGGATGCCTATTTTGGATGAGAAGCCTCAAGTTGTCACCCACTTTGAAAAGAGTCTAGATCTTCTCAGCAAACAAGAGTCCAGGCTACCTAAAGCAGGATTTTAGGAGTTGTAGTCCAAGGAAGAAAAAGACTACTAGTTGTATCCCTTACACCACTGGTTGGGGGTCTATAAATACCCCTCCAACCCCCCTTATAATTAATCAATTATTATTCATCAATAAGAGTGTTATTCTATCAAAATTTTTTTCCTTTTCTATGTGCATCGTGGGGTGTGAGGCCTTTCTTTTGTTCTACGGAACATCGCAGGGTGTGAGGCCTTACCTATCCAGCCGACTCGAAAATCCAAAAAACCATAACTTTTAAACCTTCATTTCCTTTCATTCTTTCTTTTTCTTTGCTGCTTCTTAATTCGTGATTTTCATTGTTGAGTGTTACAGGTGATCAGGAGTCAGGATCAGGTTTTCTTGCCTCGAAACCAGCTTTGCATGGATGATCGGAGCCTGGATTGAGTTCTTGAAACCCTATCATGAAGATCTTCAGAGTTCTGTCAGATCTAATTTAGAGGAGCATTTCTTCGTTAGTAAAATTGAAACTTATTTCTTTCTTGTTATTCTCTGATTCATTGATAAGATAAACTTTAGTTTATGGGGTTTCCTCAACCACCAAGTCTTGTTTTCTAGTTACTTTGTAGGTTTACTTGTACGTGTTGTAAACTTGAACCAATTTCCTTAATTACATATTTTGAGTCTTCTTAAAATATAAAAAATATAAAAAAAATTATTCTCTGCTATTCTCTGATAATTAAGTTTTAATTATTTTTTCCACATCAGTTTTGGTATCAGAGCAGGTTAAACTAGGGTTTAATCTCTCTTGTGCTGATTTAGTTTCTCTTTAAGTACTCGGATCAGGTACTTCACCATGGTCGTCCGGCCATAGGAAAAGGTAGGGCTACAAAATCCTCACCTCCTATTCAAACAAGATTTTCTATTGCATGTAAGGGTACCACTGTGAATTGACCCTTGAAGAAGAAAATAAATAGATAGGCATCTTTAGGATTTATTTTCTAGATCACATCCATCACAGTACATAGTCTATTATTTTAATTATTTTTGCATGTAGATAACTCAGAATTGCCTAATTCTTATTTTTCTGGATCAATCATAATTGGTAGTATTTTGAAAAATATTATCGTGAATTATTTTGATATATATGTTTTCTGCTCGATGAAAAAATTCTTTAGGTTTGATTATAACCTGAACGATTCCCACCTAGAACCATGAAAAAATTGCATGCCCGTAGTAGTGGACCATACAAAGTAATTAAAAGAATTGGACCTAATGTCTACGTGCTTGAATTGCCACCTAAACTAGGCATTAGTTCTACTTTCAACATTTCAGACCTTATCGAGTATAGGGAGCCAACATTGATTCATAGTAAGCCATTTGGACCTAATCCAGTCCTTGAGAGTGAACCAACCCAAGTGTATCCACCTGCCATACCACTAGCTCGAAGAGACAAGATCGAGCGAATCTTGGATGACAAGATCATTTCTACCCGGAGCAAAGATTACTAGCGATATCTGGTTTGTTGGCAAGGATGACCTGAGATTGATGATTCTTAGATCACCAGAGAGGACTTGTAGAGAGTTGACCCAGACTTGCTAGAACACTATCATAGCAACATTGATCCATACTCGACAATGTCAAGTTTCTCCCTCCTGGGGAGAATTTGTGTGGACACCAAGGCTAAAAGAAATCGACAGGTTGAACCCATATCCCTATGGATCACCTATGAGTAAAACCTTGAACCCAAACCCTTTTTACCATGTAAATATTTATTTTAAATTATGTTATTTTGGTTTAGTTAGAGTAAACCCTTTATACCAACTATAATAAGGATTTGGTTTATTTTTGGATAAAACCCTTTTTACCAAGTTGAGTCGAAATCCCAATTGAGTCAAACCCTATTTACCTAATTGGGATTTAAATGGTCCAGTTTGAATTTGTCCTTTTTACCAACTTTAATTGGGTTTTTATTTACAAGCCTAATTAAGTATGGTTGGTTGTTTAGTTGAGTCATGTGATTTGTTATTTATCGAGTCCATGTACAAGTTATGTCATTGAGTTCTGTATTACAAGAAGGGACCCAAGACAACATCCCATGTGCACCCAATTGAAGACCCATGTGACCCCATGTGCTAGCCCTAGTCATAACCTCTTCTCGGCGCTACCTTTTTAAGGATTTGGACATCAACACATGTCATGTTTGGACATATCTTTAGGACAACACTGCTTGGCACTTCAACCAGGACAAGAGCACATGATATATCTAAAATCTGCTTGCCATTAAGACAACACATTTGCTGCATCATTTATATCTTGGTCGACCTATGAGAAAGACTTAATTGGTGCCCCTCCTTTTAAGATAAGTAAGTGTGAAGGACTCTCATCCTTGGTGCCCCTCCTCTTAAATTAATTCATGCTAAAAGTATGAGAAGTCGGCCAAGCATTCCACTTCTTTTTATCGCCCACTTCAAAGAGAGTTCCAAGGTATCCATTCACTAAATGAAAGAGGTTCAAAGGTTCTCTACCACAGCATTTTACTCAAACAGGTTGGAAGCTACTTAAGTCTTAAGAACTCAAGAGTCTCACCAAAACTCTTGAGTTTTCTCCTATGCAGACTGAAAAGTCCACTCACTTACAGAAGACTACATCATCCAAACTCTAGAGTCCAACAAGCAAGACCAAGTGGTGGAGCATCTTGACCCTACATCAAGCCATCTCACCAATCCACCACTTGGATGCCTATTTTGGATGAGAAGCCTCAAGTTGTCACCCACTTTGAAAAGAGTCTAGATCTTCTCAGCAAACAAGAGTCCAGGCTACCTAAAGCAGGATTTTAGGAGTTGTAGTCCAAGGAAGAAAAAGACTACTAGTTGTATCCCTTACACCACTGGTTGGGGGTCTATAAATACCCCTCCAACCCCCCTTATAATTAATCAATTATTATTCATCAATAAGAGTGTTATTCTATCAAAATTTTTTTCCTTTTCTATGTGCATCGTGGGGTGTGAGGCCTTTCTTTTGTTCTACGGAACATCGCAGGGTGTGAGGCCTTACCTATCCAGCCGACTCGAAAATCCAAAAACCATAACTTTTAAACCTTCATTTCCTTTCATTCTTTCTTTTTCTTTGCTGCTTCTTAATTCGTGATTTTCATTGTTGAGTGTTACAGGTGATCAGGAGTCAGGATCAGGTTTTCTTGCCTCGAAACCAGCTTTGCATGGATGATCGGAGCCTGGATTGAGTTCTTGAAACCCTATCATGAAGATCTTCAGAGTTCTGTCAGATCTAATTTAGAGGAGCATTTCTTCGTTAGTAAAATTGAAACTTATTTCTTTCTTGTTATTCTCTGATTCATTGATAAGATAAACTTTAGTTTATGGGGTTTCCTCAACCACCAAGTCTTGTTTTCTAGTTACTTTGTAGGTTTACTTGTACGTGTTGTAAACTTGAACCAATTTCCTTAATTACATATTTTGAGTCTTCTTAAAATATAAAAAATATATAAAAAAATTATTCTCTGCTATTCTCTGATAATTAAGTTTTAATTATTTTTTCCACATCAGTTTTGGTATCAGAGCAGGTTAAACTAGGGTTTAATCTCTCTTGTGCTGATTTAGTTTCTCTTTAAGTACTCGGATCAGGTACTTCACCATGGTCGTCCGGCCATAGGAAAAGGTAGGGCTACAAAATCCTCACCTCCTATTCAAACAAGATTTTCTATTGCATGTAAGGGTACCACTGTGAATTGACCCTTGAAGAAGAAAATAAATAGATAGGCATCTTTAGGATTTATTTTCTAGATCACATCCATCACAGTACATAGTCTATTATTTTAATTATTTTTGCATGTAGATAACTCAGAATTGCCTAATTCTTATTTTTCTGGATCAATCATAATTGGTAGTATTTTGAAAAATATTATCGTGAATTATTTTGATATATATGTTTTCTGCTCGATGAAAAAATTCTTTAGGTTTGATTATAACCTGAACGATTCCCACCTAGAACCATGAAAAAATTGCATGCCCGTAGTAGTGGACCATACAAAGTAATTAAAAGAATTGGACCTAATGTCTACGTGCTTGAATTGCCACCTAAACTAGGCATTAGTTCTACTTTCAACATTTCAGACCTTATCGAGTATAGGGAGCCAACATTGATTCATAGTAAGCCATTTGGACCTAATCCAGTCCTTGAGAGTGAACCAACCCAAGTGTATCCACCTGCCATACCACTAGCTCGAAGAGACAAGATCGAGCGAATCTTGGATGACAAGATCATTTCTACCCGGAGCAAAGATTACTAGCGATATCTGGTTTGTTGGCAAGGATGACCTGAGATTGATGATTCTTAGATCACCAGAGAGGACTTGTAAAGAGTTGACCCAGACTTGCTAGAACACTATCATAGCAACATTGATCCATACTCGACAATGTCAAGTTTCTCCCTCCTGGGGAGAATTTGTGTGGACACCAAGGCTAAAAGAAATCGACAGGTTGAACCCATATCCCTATGGATCACCTATGAGTAAAACCTTGAACCCAAACCCTTTTTACCATGTAAATATTTATTTTAAATTATGTTATTTTGGTTTAGTTAGAGTAAACCCTTTATACCAACTATAATTAGGATTTGGTTTATTTTTGGATAAAACCCTTTTTACCAAGTTGAGTCGAAATCCCAATTGAGTCAAACCCTATTTACCTAATTGGGATTTAAATGGTCCAGTTTGAATTTGTCCTTTTTACCAACTTTAATTGGATTTTTATTTACAAGCCTAATTAAGTATGGTTGGTTGTTTAGTTGAGTCATGTGATTTGTTATTTATCGAGTCCATGTACAAGTTGTGTCATTGAGTTCTGTATTACAAGAAGGGACCCAAGACAACATCCCATGTGCACCCAATTGAAGACCCATGTGACCCCATGTGCTAGCCCTAGTCATAACCTCTTCTCGGCGCTACCTTTTTAAGGATTTGGACATCAACACATGTCATGTTTGGACATATCTTTAGGACAACACTGCTTGGCACTTCAACCAGGACAAGAGCACATGATATATCTAAAATCTGCTTGCCATTAAGACAACACATTTGCTGCATCATTTATATCTTGGTCGACCTATGAGAAAGACTTAATTGGTGCCCCTCCTTTTAAGATAAGTAAGTGTGAAGGACTCTCATCCTTGGTGCCCCTCCTCTTAAATTAATTCATGCTAAAAGTATGAGAAGTCGGCCAAGCATTCCACTTCTTTTTATCGCCCACTTCAAAGAGAGTTCCAAGGTATCCATTCACTAAATGAAAGAGGTTCAAAGGTTCTCTACCACAGCATTTTACTCAAACAGGTTGGAAGCTACTTAAGTCTTAAGAACTCAAGAGTCTCACCAAAACTCTTGAGTTTTCTCCTATGCAGACTGAAAAGTCCACTCACTTACAGAAGACTACATCATCCAAACTCTAGAGTCCAACAAGCAAGACCAAGTGGTGGAGCATCTTGACCCTACATCAAGCCATCTCACCAATCCACCACTTGGATGCCTATTTTGGATGAGAAGCCTCAAGTTGTCACCCACTTTGAAAAGAGTCTAGATCTTCTCAGCAAACAAGAGTCCAGGCTACCTAAAGCAGGATTTTAGGAGTTGTAGTCCAAGGAAGAAAAAGACTACTAGTTGTATCCCTTACACCACTGGTTGGGGGTCTATAAATACCCCTCCAACCCCCCTTATAATTAATCAATTATTATTCATCAATAAGAGTGTTATTCTATCAAAATTTTTTCCTTTTCTATGTGCATCGCGGGGTGTGAGGCCTTTCTTTTGTTCTACGGAACATCGCAGGGTGTGAGGCCTTACCTATCCAGCCGACTCGAAAATCCAAAAACCATAACTTTTAAACCTTCATTTCCTTTCATTCTTTCTTTTTCTTTGCTGCTTCTTAATTCATGATTTTCATTGTTGAGTGTTACAGGTGATCAGGAGTCAGGATCAGGTTTTCTTGCCTCGAAACCAGCTTTGCATGGATGATCGGAGCCCGGATTGAGTTCTTGAAACCCTATCATGAAGATCTTCAGAGTTCTGTCAGATCTAATTTAGAGGAGCATTTCTTCGTTAGTAAAATTGAAACTTATTCCTTTCTTGTTATTCTCTGATTCATTGATAAGATAAACTTTAGTTTATGGGGTTTCCTCAACCACCAAGTCTTGTTTTCTAGTTACTTTGTAGGTTTACTTGTACGTGTTGTAAACTTGAACCAATTTCCTTAATTACATATTTTGAGTCTTCTAAAAAATATAAAAAATATATAAAAAAAATTATTCTCTGCTATTCTCTGATAATTAAGTTTTAATTATTTTTTCCACATCAGTTTTGGTATCAGAGCAGGTTAAACTAGGGTTTAATCTCTCTTGTGCTGATTTAGTTTCTCTTTAAGTACTCGGATCAGGTATTTCACCATGGTCGTCCAGCCATAGGAAAAGGTAGGGCTACAAAATCCTCACCTCCTATTCAAACAAGATTTTCTATTGCATGTAAGGGTACCACTGTGAATTGACCCTTGAAAAAGAAAATAAATAGATAGGCATCTTTAGGATTTATTTTCTAGATCACATCCATCACAGTACATAGTCTATTATTTTAATTATTTTTGCATGTAGATAACTCAGAATTGCCTAATTCTTATTTTTCTGGATCAACCATAATTGGTAGTATTTTGAAAAATATTATTGTGAATTATTTCGATATATATGTTTTCTGCTCGATGAAAAAATTCTTTAGGTTTGATTATAACCTGAACGATTCCCACCTAGAACCATGAAAAAATTGCATGCCCGTAGTAGTGGACCATACAAAGTAATTAAAAGAATTGGACCTAATGTCTACGTGCTTGAATTGCCACCTAAACTAGGCATTAGTTCTACTTTCAACATTTCAGACCTTATCGAGTATAGGGAGCCAACATTGATTCATAGTAAGCCATTTGGACCTAATCCAGTCCTTGAGAGTGAACCAACCCAAGTGTATCCACCTTCCATACCACTAGCTCGAAGAGACAAGATCGAGCGAATCTTGGATGACAAGATCATTTCTACCCGGAGCAAAGATTACTAGCGATAACTGGTTTGTTGGCAAGGATGACCTGAGATTGATGATTCTTAGATCACCAGAGAGGACTTGTAGAGAGTTGACCCAGACTTGCTAGAACACTATCATAGCAACATTGATCCATACTCGACAATGTCAAGTTTCTCCCTCCTGGGGAGAATTTGTGTGGACACCAAGGCTAAAAGAAATCGACAGGTTGAACCCATATCCCTATGGATCACCTATGAGTAAAACCTTGAACCCAAACCCTTTTTACCATGTAAATATTTATTTTAAATTATGTTATTTTGGTTTAGTTAGAGTAAACCCTTTATACCAACTATAATTAGGATTTGGTTTATTTTTGGATAAAACCCTTTTTACCAAGTTGAGTCGAAATCCCAATTGAGTCAAACCCTATTTACCTAATTGGGATTTAAATGGTCCAGTTTGAATTTATCCTTTTTACCAACTTTAATTGGGTTTTTATTTACAAGCCTAATTAAGTATGGTTGGTTGTTTAGTTGAGTCATGTGATTTGTTATTTATCGAGTCCATGTACAAGTTGTGTCATTGAGTTCTGTATTACAAGAAGGGACCCAAGACAACATCCCATGTGCACCCAATTGAAGACCCATGTGACCCCATGTGCTAGCCCTAGTCATAACCTCTTCTCGGCGCTACCTTTTTAAGGATTTGGACATCAACACATGTCATGTTTGGACATATCTTTAGGACAACACTGCTTGGCACTTCAACCAGGACAAGAGCACATGATATATCTAAAATCTGCTTGCCATTAAGACAACACATTTGCTGCATCATTTATATCTTGGTCGACCTATGAGAAAGACTTAATTGGTGCCCCTCCTTTTAAGATAAGTAAGTGTGAAGGACTCTCATCCTTGGTGCCCCTCCTCTTAAATTAATTCATGCTAAAAGTATGAGAAGTCGGCCAAGCATTCCACTTCTTTTTATCGCCCACTTCAAAGAGAGTTCCAAGGTATCCATTCACTAAATGAAAGAGGTTCAAAGGTTCTCTACCACAGCATTTTACTCAAACAGGTTGGAAGCTACTTAAGTCTTAAGAACTCAAGAGTCTCACCAAAACTCTTGAGTTTTCTCCTATGCAGACTGAAAAGTCCACTCACTTACAGAAGACTACATCATCCAAACTCTAGAGTCCAACAAGCAAGACCAAGTGGTGGAGCATCTTGACCCTACATCAAGCCATCTCACCAATCCACCACTTGGATGCCTATTTTGGATGAGAAGCCTCAAGTTGTCACCCACTTTGAAAAGAGTCTAGATCTTCTCAGCAAACAAGAGTCCAGGCTACCTAAAGCAGGATTTTAGGAGTTGTAGTCCAAGGAAGAAAAAGACTACTAGTTGTATCCCTTACACCACTGGTTGGGGGTCTATAAATACCCCTCCAACCCCCCTTATAATTAATCAATTATTATTCATCAATAAGAGTGTTATTCTATCAAAATTTTTTTCCTTTTCTATGTGCATCGTGGGGTGTGAGGCCTTTCTTTTGTTCTACGGAACATCGCAGGGTGTGAGGCCTTACCTATCCAGCCGACTCGAAAATCCAAAAACCATAACTTTTAAACCTTCATTTCCTTTCATTCTTTCTTTTTCTTTGCTGCTTCTTAATTCGTGATTTTCATTGTTGAGTGTTACAGGTGATCAGGAGTCAGGATCAGGTTTTCTTGCCTCGAAACCAGCTTTGCATGGATGATCGGAGCCTGGATTGAGTTCTTGAAACCCTATCATGAAGATCTTCAGAGTTCTGTCAGATCTAATTTAGAGGAGCATTTCTTCGTTAGTAAAATTGAAACTTATTTCTTTCTTGTTATTCTCTGATTCATTGATAAGATAAACTTTAGTTTATGGGGTTTCCTCAACCACCAAGTCTTGTTTTCTAGTTACTTTGTAGGTTTACTTGTACGTGTTGTAAACTTGAACCAATTTCCTTAATTACATATTTTGAGTCTTCTTAAAAATATAAAAAATATATAAAAAAAATTATTCTCTGCTATTCTCTGATAATTAAGTTTTAATTATTTTTTCCACATCAGTTTTGGTATCAGAGCAGGTTAAACTAGGGTTTAATCTCTCTTGTGCTGATTTAGTTTCTCTTTAAGTACTCGGATCAGGTACTTCACCATGGTCGTCCGGCCATAGGAAAAGGTAGGGCTACAAAATCCTCACCTCCTATTCAAACAAGATTTTCTATTGCATGTAAGGGTACCACTGTGAATTGACCCTTGAAGAAGAAAATAAATAGATAGGCATCTTTAGGATTTATTTTCTAGATCACATCCATCACAGTACATAGTCTATTATTTTAATTATTTTTGCATGTAGATAACTCAGAATTGCCTAATTCTTATTTTTCTGGATCAATCATAATTGGTAGTATTTTGAAAAATATTATCGTGAATTATTTTGATATATATGTTTTCTGCTCGATGAAAAAATTCTTTAGGTTTGATTATAACCTGAACGATTCCCACCTAGAACCATGAAAAAATTGCATGCCCGTAGTAGTGGACCATACAAAGTAATTAAAAGAATTGGACCTAATGTCTATGTGCTTGAATTGCCACCTAAACTAGGCATTAGTTCTACTTTCAACATTTCAGACCTTATCGAGTATAGGGAGCCAACATTGATTCATAGTAAGCCATTTGGACCTAATCCAGTCCTTGAGAGTGAACCAACCCAAGTGTATCCACCTGCCATACCACTAGCTCGAAGAGACAAGATCGAGCGAATCTTGGATGACAAGATCATTTCTACCCGGAGCAAAGATTACTAGCGATATCTGGTTTGTTGGCAAGGATGACCTGAGATTGATGATTCTTAGATCACCAGAGAGGACTTGTAGAGAGTTGACCCAGACTTGCTAGAACACTATCATAGCAACATTGATCCATACTCGACAATGTCAAGTTTCTCCCTCCTGGGGAGAATTTGTGTGGACACCAAGGCTAAAAGAAATCGACAGGTTGAACCCATATCCCTATGGATCACCTATGAGTAAAACCTTGAACCCAAACCCTTTTTACCATGTAAATATTTATTTTAAATTATGTTATTTTGGTTTAGTTAGAGTAAACCCTTTATACCAACTATAATTAGGATTTGGTTTATTTTTGGATAAAACCCTTTTTACCAAGTTGAGTCGAAATCCCAATTGAGTCAAACCCTATTTACCTAATTGGGATTTAAATGGTCCAGTTTGAATTTGTCCTTTTTACCAACTTTAATTGGGTTTTTATTTACAAGCCTAATTAAGTATGGTTGGTTGTTTAGTTGAGTCATGTGATTTGTTATTTATCGAGTCCATGTACAAGTTGTGTCATTGAGTTCTGTATTACAAGAAGGGACCCAAGACAACATCCCATGTGCACCCAATTGAAGACCCATGTGACCCCATGTGCTAGCCCTAGTCATAACCTCTTCTCGGCGCTACCTTTTTAAGGATTTGGACATCAACACATGTCATGTTTGGACATATCTTTAGGACAACACTGCTTGGCACTTCAACCAGGACAAGAGCACATGATATATCTAAAATCTGCTTGCCATTAAGACAACACATTTGCTGCATCATTTATATCTTGGTCGACCTATGAGAAAGACTTAATTGGTGCCCCTCCTTTTAAGATAAGTAAGTGTGAAGGACTCTCATCCTTGGTGCCCCTCCTCTTAAATTAATTCATGCTAAAAGTATGAGAAGTCGGCCAAGCATTCCACTTCTTTTTATCGCCCACTTCAAAGAGAGTTCCAAGGTATCCATTCACTAAATGAAAGAGGTTCAAAGGTTCTCTACCACAGCATTTTACTCAAACAGGTTGGAAGCTACTTAAGTCTTAAGAACTCAAGAGTCTCACCAAAACTCTTGAGTTTTCTCCTATGCAGACTGAAAAGTCCACTCACTTACAGAAGACTACATCATCCAAACTCTAGAGTCCAACAAGCAAGACCAAGTGGTGGAGCATCTTGACCCTACATCAAGCCATCTCACCAATCCACCACTTGGATGCCTATTTTGGATGAGAAGCCTCAAGTTGTCACCCACTTTGAAAAGAGTCTAGATCTTCTCAGCAAACAAGAGTCCAGGCTACCTAAAGCAGGATTTTAGGAGTTGTAGTCCAAGGAAGAAAAAGACTACTAGTTGTATCCCTTACACCACTGGTTGGGGGTCTATAAATACCCCTCCAACCCCCCTTATAATTAATCAATTATTATTCATCAATAAGAGTGTTATTCTATCAAAATTTTTTTCCTTTTCTATGTGCATCGTGGGGTGTGAGGCCTTTCTTTTGTTCTACGGAACATCGCAGGGTGTGAGGCCTTACCTATCCAGCCGACTCGAAAATCCAAAAACCATAACTTTTAAACCTTCATTTCCTTTCATTCTTTCTTTTTCTTTGCTGCTTCTTAATTCGTGATTTTCATTGTTGAGTGTTACAGGTGATCAGGAGTCAGGATCAGGTTTTCTTGCCTCGAAACCAGCTTTGCATGGATGATCGGAGCCTGGATTGAGTTCTTGAAACCCTATCATGAAGATCTTCAGAGTTCTGTCAGATCTAATTTAGAGGAGCATTTCTTCGTTAGTAAAATTGAAACTTATTTCTTTCTTGTTATTCTCTGATTCATTGATAAGATAAACTTTAGTTTATGGGGTTTCCTCAACCACCAAGTCTTGTTTTCTAGTTACTTTGTAGGTTTACTTGTACGTGTTGTAAACTTGAACCAATTTCCTTAATTACATATTTTGAGTCTTCTTAAAAATATAAAAAATATATAAAAAAAATTATTCTCTGCTATTCTCTGATAATTAAGTTTTAATTATTTTTTCCACATCAGTTTTGGTATCAGAGCAGGTTAAACTAGGGTTTAATCTCTCTTGTGCTGATTTAGTTTCTCTTTAAGTACTCGGATCAGGTACTTCACCATGGTCGTCCGGCCATAGGAAAAGGTAGGGCTACAAAATCCTCACCTCCTATTCAAACAAGATTTTCTATTGCATGTAAGGGTACCACTGTGAATTGACCCTTGAAGAAGAAAATAAATAGATAGGCATCTTTAGGATTTATTTTCTAGATCACATCCATCACAGTACATAGTCTATTATTTTAATTATTTTTGCATGTAGATAACTCAGAATTGCCTAATTCTTATTTTTCTGGATCAATCATAATTGGTAGTATTTTGAAAAATATTATCGTGAATTATTTTGATATATATGTTTTCTGCTCGATGAAAAAATTCTTTAGGTTTGATTATAACCTGAACGATTCCCACCTAGAACCATGAAAAAATTGCATGCCCGTAGTAGTGGACCATACAAAGTAATTAAAAGAATTGGACCTAATGTCTATGTGCTTGAATTGCCACCTAAACTAGGCATTAGTTCTACTTTCAACATTTCAGACCTTATCGAGTATAGGGAGCCAACATTGATTCATAGTAAGCCATTTGGACCTAATCCAGTCCTTGAGAGTGAACCAACCCAAGTGTATCCACCTGCCATACCACTAGCTCGAAGAGACAAGATCGAGCGAATCTTGGATGACAAGATCATTTCTACCCGGAGCAAAGATTACTAGCGATATCTGGTTTGTTGGCAAGGATGACCTGAGATTGATGATTCTTAGATCACCAGAGAGGACTTGTAGAGAGTTGACCCAGACTTGCTAGAACACTATCATAGCAACATTGATCCATACTCGACAATGTCAAGTTTCTCCCTCCTGGGGAGAATTTGTGTGGACACCAAGGCTAAAAGAAATCGACAGGTTGAACCCATATCCCTATGGATCACCTATGAGTAAAACCTTGAACCCAAACCCTTTTTACCATGTAAATATTTATTTTAAATTATGTTATTTTGGTTTAGTTAGAGTAAACCCTTTATACCAACTATAATTAGGATTTGGTTTATTTTTGGATAAAACCCTTTTTACCAAGTTGAGTCGAAATCCCAATTGAGTCAAACCCTATTTACCTAATTGGGATTTAAATGGTCCAGTTTGAATTTATCCTTTTTACCAACTTTAATTGGGTTTTTATTTACAAGCCTAATTAAGTATGGTTGGTTGTTTAGTTGAGTCATGTGATTTGTTATTTATCGAGTCCATGTACAAGTTGTGTCATTGAGTTCTGTATTACAAGAAGGGACCCAAGACAACATCCCATGTGCACCCAATTGAAGACCCATGTGACCCCATGTGCTAGCCCTAGTCATAACCTCTTCTCGGCGCTACCTTTTTAAGGATTTGGACATCAACACATGTCATGTTTGGACATATCTTTAGGACAACACTGCTTGGCACTTCAACCAGGACAAGAGCACATGATATATCTAAAATCTGCTTGCCATTAAGACAACACATTTGCTGCATCATTTATATCTTGGTCGACCTATGAGAAAGACTTAATTGGTGCCCCTCCTTTTAAGATAAGTAAGTGTGAAGGACTCTCATCCTTGGTGCCCCTCCTCTTAAATTAATTCATGCTAAAAGTATGAGAAGTCGGCCAAGCATTCCACTTCTTTTTATCGCCCACTTCAAAGAGAGTTCCAAGGTATCCATTCACTAAATGAAAGAGGTTCAAAGGTTCTCTACCACAGCATTTTACTCAAACAGGTTGGAAGCTACTTAAGTCTTAAGAACTCAAGAGTCTCACCAAAACTCTTGAGTTTTCTCCTATGCAGACTGAAAAGTCCACTCACTTACAGAAGACTACATCATCCAAACTCTAGAGTCCAACAAGCAAGACCAAGTGGTGGAGCATCTTGACCCTACATCAAGCCATCTCACCAATCCACCACTTGGATGCCTATTTTGGATGAGAAGCCTCAAGTTGTCACCCACTTTGAAAAGAGTCTAGATCTTCTCAGCAAACAAGAGTCCAGGCTACCTAAAGCAGGATTTTAGGAGTTGTAGTCCAAGGAAGAAAAAGACTACTAGTTGTATCCCTTACACCACTGGTTGGGGGTCTATAAATACCCCTCCAACCCCCCTTATAATTAATCAATTATTATTCATCAATAAGAGTGTTATTCTATCAAAATTTTTTTCCTTTTCTATGTGCATCGCGGGGTGTGAGGCCTTTCTTTTGTTCTACGGAACATCGCAGGGTGTGAGGCCTTACCTATCCAGCCGACTCGAAAATCCAAAAACCATAACTTTTAAACCTTCATTTCCTTTCATTCTTTCTTTTTCTTTGCTGCTTCTTAATTCATGATTTTCATTGTTGAGTGTTACAGGTGATCAGGAGTCAGGATCAGGTTTTCTTGCCTCGAAACCAGCTTTGCATGGATGATCGGAGCCCGGATTGAGTTCTTGAAACCCTATCATGAAGATCTTCAGAGTTCTGTCAGATCTAATTTAGAGGAGCATTTCTTCGTTAGTAAAATTGAAACTTATTCCTTTCTTGTTATTCTCTGATTCATTGATAAGATAAACTTTAGTTTATGGGGTTTCCTCAACCGCCAAGTCTCGTTTTCTAGTTACTTTGTAGGTTTACTTGTACGTGTTGTAAACTTGAACCAGTTTCCTTAATTACATATTTTGAGTCTTCTTAAAAATATAAAAAATATATAAAAAAATTATTCTCTGCTATTCTCTGATAATTAAGTTTTAATTATTTTTTCCACATCAGTTTTGGTATCAGAGCAGGTTAAACTAGGGTTTAATCTCTCTTGTGCTGATTTAGTTTCTCTTTAAGTACTCGGATCAGGTACTTCACCATGGTCGTCCGGCCATAGGAAAAGGTAGGGCTACAAAATCCTCACCTCCTATTCAAACAAGATTTTCTATTGCATGTAAGGGTACCACTGTGAATTGACCCTTGAAGAAGAAAATAAATAGATAGGCATCTTTAGGATTTATTTTCTAGATCACATCCATCACAGTACATAGTCTATTATTTTAATTATTTTTGCATGTAGATAACTCAGAATTGCCTAATTCTTATTTTTCTGGATCAATCATAATTGGTACTATTTTGAAAAATATTATCGTGAATTATTTCGATATATATGTTTTCTGCTCGATGGAATACTACCTAAGAACAGATTTGCCCTGAATTTCAGCAATTCTAGTTTTAGGGTTCTTTTTGCATAGATCTTGCATATTTTAATTTCCTACATCTTAGATATTTTTTTGCAAAATATATCTCTATTAAAAAACAAAACAACAAAATAAAAAAAATAATTAATTTTATTTTTTTGTTATTTTAATTATTTTAGTTTAATTGCATATAGGGTTTAATCTTGTGTGTGCATCATCAAGTAACCTAATCTTAAGGGCACTTGAGCATCTCAGATCAGGGTAGGAGCTCATCACCTATCCTGGGCCCATAACAACCTTCTTTGCATTCGAGCCTAACCCTAATTAAAATTTAATTAGACTTAATTGCTCTAGTGAGCTAGGGACACCAACAGTTCAGGTTCCAAGTATAGTGTGCAAGCTAGTGCACCCAATCCTTTGATTATCACTTGAATCTGGTGTCTAAGGCTAGAGATCCAGAGGCAAACGCCTTAAGCAGTTTCATGGTTTTTAATTAGGACCCTGCGAGAGCAGGGGGAGCCTCCATGATGCAGACATCGAGATGAATATTGAACCTGATCAGCTGACTCATATATCAGGACAACCCGGTGATAGTTCGGTGAAGCCCAACCCAGACATTTCGGTTCAGCTTCCGACCCATGACGATTTGGGGCCGCCAGCCTCGCCAGCAGGAAACGTGCGCAGGTCCAGACGCCTTCAAGGGAAACAAGTTTCTAATCTGACCCGTTTATGGGATGAAAATAATTAATTGGGAATTGGGCCGAAGGCCCAATACACTATTAGCGCCCGTGGAGTTTCGGATCCAGAAAATATCGGAGTCTTTAGTCTTATTATTATTATTATAATTTTATTAGGGCATGAACTCTTGATCGGTTGTATGATTCTTTAAATACCGAACCAAGGAATAAATAAAGGAGAGTTAGCATTTTTTTTTTGTGAAATATTGGACGGTTTTTGGGTGTTACCGTGGAAGGTTGCCGGCTCTTCTTCTTCCCCGCACGCGTACCAGTTCGCAAACCTGGTTGTGAGAAGATGATTCTGTGAGGAATCTTTTCCTTCCGTTCCAAGTTCTTGATAAAAAAAAAGAAAAGAAATAGGGATTCACAGTGAGAAACCCACCGTTCATCCCTTCCATTCGTGAAGACCCGGATTGAAATCCGGTAGAGGGCTGGCAACGTGAGGATTCACGCTGCCCTTCCAGTGCTTGATCGTTGCAGGTTTCAAAGGAATCTTCCCCATCTTGCTCAATCCTAGCATCCAAGAATTCTCAGAACCCGTTCTCACAAAGCCGGGGTTTTGGTCATTGCAGGCGTTTGACATCCGCCCTGCACCAGCTTGGTATCAGAGCCAGGTTCCATTCTTGATCAGAGCCTTAATCCATTCTTGATCAGAGCCTTGATCCATTCTTGATCAGAGCCTTGATCCGTTCTTGATCAAGGCCTTGATCTGTTCTTGATCTGTCCCTGATCCGTTCTTGATCTGTTCTTGATCTGTCCTTGATCCATTCTTGATTTTTTTTAAAAAAAAAAAAAAAAATTTCTGCCGGCAACCATGGAGCGGAACAACGAGGAGCCTTCGCTTCGTGACGTTGTGGTGACCCAGCAGCAGATGATGACTGTTTTGCAAGCAATGATTGCACGGTTGGAGATGCAAGATCATGCTATACCTCATCAAGATCGCAATGTTCCTGACGAACATCGAGAAGGTGATGCCGACCCTTTCCAGAATATTGAAGATCCTCCACCATTGCAAAGAGGGCAGCAACCGCGGCATGATGTAGTGCTTCCCAGGGATTTTGGATCGCTGCCTATGCATGACAATCAGACTCGTTGGGAGTCCGGGTTTCGGATTGAAATACCGGAGTTCAGAGGTGGTTTGAATCCTGATGAGTATGTGGATTGGACCCTGCAGGTTGATGATGTTTTATGGCTGAAAGAAGTACCTTTGGACAAGAAAGTGCCACTTATCACAATCCGATTCCGAGATCGAGCAACGACTTGGTGGCATGCACAGCACTACCGGAGGTATATGGATGGGAGGCCACCAATTGCATCATGGGCAACCTTGAAGTAGGAGATGAATCAGGAGTTCCTTCCTCAGAACCATGAACAGGTCCTTTATTCTAAATTGCATGGTTTAACACAAGGAAATCGAAGCGTGGAAGATTATACTACAGAGTTCTACCGACTGGTGGCTCGAAATCGATTGATGGAGTCAGAACCGAGGTTGGTAGCTATGTATTTGCTTGGACTGCGATTCCCGATCCAGGATGCATTGGCTCTGCATCGGATTGACAGTGTTGGTGATGCGCACATGCGGGCGCAAGCAGTGGAGCGGAGCCTGATGCAGAATAGAGGGTTCCAGAGTAGAGGAAAATTATCTGGTTAGTTTTCGGGGTAGAGTTCTGGTAGTAGGAGTGCACCTCCTGTGGTGAGGCAACAAACTTCGGCAGTTCCTCCGAGACCTACAGTGCCGAGTGGGGCTTCAGGTCCCTAACAGAGGGTGGGCAGCAATCGAGCCAATGTTCGCTGCCATCGGTGTCATGACCTAGGACATTATGCCAATGAGTGCCCCAAGGCGCGTACCTAGTTACTTATGGAGGAGGAGCAGGAAGTTGAATTTCCCGAGGATGAGGAGTTTGAGGATGAGATGTATGTGATTGACCCAGACCACATCCAGGGAGAGAGTCTGATCATTAGGAGGATGTGTCTCGCACCAAGAGCTGGTGGAGATTGGCGTCGGCACGATATTTTCTCAACAAAGTGCACTGTAGCTGGTAAGACTTGCAAGGTAATTATTGATTCTGGAAGTTGGGAGAATGTGATTGCTGAGGAAGTTGTGAAGAAATTGGGGTTGATGACTGAGCCCCATCCTCAACCATACAAGCTTGGTTGGGTGAATTGGGATGCAGATATTCAGGTTAGTCGACGTTGTAGGTTGGCCTTGTCTTTTGGTCCTCAGCTTGAGACATCAATAGTAGCTGATGTTGTACCGATGGATGCAACACACATCATTTTGGGATGACCTTGACAGTTTGATAATAAAGCAGTGTATAATGGTTACACTCATACTTATATGCTACGATCAGATGGGAGAAAAGTGATCTTGAAACCGCTACAGGACATGGCTGAACAGAAGGTAGTAATTTGTTTGCCAAGCAGGAAGTTTGAGGCGAGTTTAGAGGGAGAAGATTTTTGTTTTGCCCTGGTTAGTAAGCCAGAAGAGTTTGGCCAGAATGGGGAGCAGGAGCTACATGATCTTCCTTAGGAGTTGGTGTCAGTTTTGGAGGAATTTCGGGATGTTGTACGGAGTGAGCTTCCTACGGGTTTGCCACCACTTCGAGATATTCAGCATGAGATTGATTTGATTCTGGGTTCTGTGTTGCCGAATAAGGCTCATTGTCGAATGACCCCACAGCAGCATGAGGAATTGAAAAGGTAGGTTCAAGATCTTTTAGACAAAGGCTTTGTACGGGAAAGCATTAGCCCGTGCGCGGTACCAGCACTTTTGGTGCCGAAAAAGGATGGTTCATGGCGTATGTGTGTTGACAGCCGGGCAATAAACAGAATTACTATGAAGTATAGATTTCTAATACCGAGGCTGGATGATATGCTAGATCAGTTGAGTGGTGCCGTGTTCTTTACTAAGATTGATTTGAAAAGTGGGTACCATCAGATCAGAATGAAGCCAGGTGATGAATGGAAGACAGCCTTCAAGACAAAGGAAGGCCTGTATGAATGGTTAGTGATGCCATTCGGGCTATCTAATGCACCTAGTACATTCATGCGAGTAATGAACCAGGTTTTGCGTCCATTCCTTAGTTCTTTTGTTGTTGCATACTTTTATGATATATTGATATACAGTAAGACAGCACAAGAGCATGTTGAGCATGTTTCACAAGTTCTAACAGTATTACGTGAAAACCAGCTTTTTGCTAACCCAGACAAGTGTATTTGGATGGTAGACAAATTAATTTTTCTGGGATATGTTGTTACTGGTGATGGAATTCTTCTAGATGAAAGTAAGGTGCGAGCGATAGTGGAATGGCCAGCACCTACTACTTTGACTGAATTGAGATCCTTTTTGGGTCTTGCGGGTTTTTACAGAAGGTTTATGAAGAGGTATAGTGAGATTGCTGCAACCTTAACAGACTTGTTGAAATTAAATCAGTTTGGATGGAATGACACTGCTCAGGCAGCATTTGATGAGATGAAAGTCAAGTTGACCCAAGCACCACTATTTGTTCTTCCAGATTTTGACAAGGTATTCGAAGTGGATTTTGATGCTTCGAAGACTGGGATGGCGCAGTACTCAGCCAAGATGGGAGACCCATTGCTTTCTACAGTGAGAAGCTTGGAGGTGCCAAACTGATGTATTCGATTTATGATTTGGAGCTATATGCCATTGTGAGGTCATTGCATCATTGGCGACATTACTTGATCCAGCGAGAATTTGTGCTGTACTCAGATCATCAAGCATTAAAATTTCTACAGGGACAGTATAAGTTAAGCTCCAGACATGCAAAATGGGTAAGTACTCTACAAGAGTATACTTTCAGCATCAAGCATAAGTCAGGCACTTTGAACAAAATAGCCGATGCTTTAAGTAGACGAAGTTTATTGATTGGTGCTATGCAAGTATATACCCTTGGGTTTGAAAGCATGAAGGATGATATCCGTGCAGATGAGCATTTCCAAAGCATTGTGACTGAATTGGAAGCTGGAGGTCGATCTGACTTCATCCTACATGATGGATATTTGTTCCGTGGTAATTGCCTTTGTATTCCTAACACTTCACTGCGTGTATTGATTATTCAGGAGCTGCATAATCAAGGACATTTT
Organism: Areca catechu; assembly: GCA_021397845.1. Lineage (NCBI taxonomy): Eukaryota > Viridiplantae > Streptophyta > Magnoliopsida > Arecales > Arecaceae > Areca > Areca catechu. Next base: position 79,116,606 of record CM038050.1, read on the forward strand.
GGAAGAGACAAAACTGCATGGTTAATTCGTCAACGGTTTTATTGGCCTGGGCTTGACCGAGATGTCAAAACCTTTGTGAATAGATGCCGTTTGTGTCAGGAATCCAAAGGATCAAATACAAATCAAGGTTTATATACCACTTTACCGATTCTAGATGAGCCGTGGCGAGAGGTATCTATGGATTTTGTTGTAGGTTTACTGCGGACAGTGAGAGGTCTAGACTCAATTATGGTAGTCGTAGATCGGTTCAGCAAGATGGCTTGTTTCTTGCCATGCAAAATGATATTTGATGCATCGAAAGTAGCTAATCTTTATTTTTCTGCAGTAGTTCAACATTATGGGTTACCATCGTCGATTATTTCGGACCGAGATAGCAAGTTTATGGGGCATTTCTGGCATGAATTATGGAAAAAGTTGGGTACAAAATTAAAATTCAGTAGTCCCTATCATCCTCAGACCGATATGCAAACCGAGACTATCAACCGAAGTCTTGGTAACTTGTTGATAGGCAATATGCAAGAATTTAAAAACTGGGATGTATGCTTGCCAAAGATTGAGTTTGAGTTCAATTCTTCAGTAAACCGTTCTACTGGTTTTGCACCCTTTCAGGTATTGTATGGATTCTGCCAAGAGGACCACTTGACATTTTACCTGTTGATGTGCCAAACAAATCAAGTAAGAAGATAGAAGATCGAGTGGCTGATCTACATGAGGTGCACGCAACTGTTAAAGCCAATCTAGAGCAAAATTATGCCAAGTATAAGGCTAAGGCTGATCAGACACGTCGACAGTAGACTTTTGAGGTTGGTGATTTGGTATGGGTCTTCTTGCCAAGAGAACGATATCCACAGGGGGCCTACACCAAACTCAAACCAAAGAAAATTGGTCCTTGTCAGGTGTTGGAGAAATTTAGTGACAATGCCTACCGAGTTGAATTACCAAACGATGTCCTTATTTCTGATGTATTCAATATTCGACATCTAACCCCTTATGCAGGTGATAATTCAAGCTTGAGGACAAGCTTTTCAGAGGAAGGGAAGAGTGATGCAGACATCGAGATGAATATTGAACTTGATCAGCTGACTCATATATTAGGATAGCCCGGTGATAGTTCGGCGAAGCCCAACCCAGACGTTTCGGTTCAGCTTCCGGCCCATGACAATTTGGGGCCGCCATCCTCGCCAGCAGGAAACGTGCGCAGGTCCAGACGCCTTCAAGGGAAACAAGTTTCTAATCTGACCCGTTTATGGGATGAAAACAATTAATTGGGAATTGGGCCGAAGGCCCAATACACTATTAGCGCCCGTGGAGTTTCGGATCCGGAAAACACCAGAGTCTTAAGTCTTATTATTATTATTATAATTTTATTAGGGCGTGAACTCTTGATCGGTTGTATGATTCTTTAAATACCGAACCAAGGAATAAATAAAGGAGAGTTAGCATTTTTTTTTTGTGAAATATTGGACGGTTTTTGGGTGTTACCGTGGAAGGCCGCCGGCTCTTCTTCTTCCTCGCGCACGTATCAGGTCGCAAACCTGGTTGGGAGAAGACGATTTTGTTAGGAATCTCTTCTTTCCGTTCCAAGTTCTTGATAAAAAAAAAAAAGAAAAGAAACAGGGATTCATGATGAGAAACCCACCGTTCGTCCCTTACGTTCGTGAAGACCCGGATTGAAATTCGGTAGAGGGCTGGCAATGTGAGGAATCACGCTGCACTTCCAGCGCTTGATCGTTGCAGGTTTCAAAGGGATCTTCCCCATCTTGCTCAATCCTAGCATCCAAGAATTCTCAGAACCCGTTCTCGCAGAGTCAGGGTTTTGGTCGCTACAGGTGTTTGACATCCGCCCTGCACCACTCCCCGACCCCTCCTCTTACCTAGCCAGTGGACAGGGTAATTACTGAATTGGTTGTAATTTGAGCTGACCTATTCTACTTCTCTCTAGGTTTAGGAAACCCTAGTCCGAGTCTTATCTATGTGATTGCATTGCATGGCTACTAGATTAGGAGTCTAACCCAATACCAGTAGTCTCACCCTAACCTAGTTTGACTATGGAGTCCAGGTTTGAGACCTTCCTTAGGACCTTCACTGAACAATATATCCAAATGAACCATAAGTTTGATCGACTGGATCAACGATTAGGAAACCTGGAAAAAACCCATAAGACCCATCCTAAACCTAAATTTAAGACACACCCTGACCCATTACTGGAGCCCAATCCTAGGATAGCCCTTTGCCATGACCCAATTTAGGATCTTAGGGAAAGGAGACCTAATTATCATTTCATAGACCAGGATGAGAGAGCCATTAGGTACATTAGGTTAGAAGCACCTACCTTTGGTGGTGATCTTGAGGATTATATTAATTGGGAAGAAGGTATGGATCTGAATTTTGAAAGAAAAATAATGTCTGAAGGAAGTCAGTTTAAGTTTGCTAAGCTTAAGTTAGTATGCCAGGCTAGAATTTATTAGGACGATGTTGAAAGAATGATCAGACGAAGATGAGATATACCCATAACTACCTGGAGTCACATGAAACTTAAACTTAGGAAAAAGTATCTACCCAGATCAATGAACCTAGTTCCTATGCACCCAGATCCTATGAACCCAGCTCCTACGAACCCAGATCCATAACCCATAGGTCTGAACCTATATCCTATGAACCCAAGGAACCCATAACCCCTAGGTATCAGCCAAATGTTAGTCAAGTTTCTCTTAGTCAGCCAGAACCCATTATGATTAGTGCTCTTTATCAAAACTCAAGATTTAGCCAAGTCCACCCGAGCTAACTTAACCCTATTCCGAGCCGACCCACCCCTGTTACCCTAGATACTAGTCAATTTCTCATTAGCCAACCCACTTCGACTTTCCCATTGATTCATAAAGATGATGTTAAAGAGGAAATACATATGGTTGACCTAAAATTAGCTGACCTAGTAGACACCCAGACTGAAGCCAGCCCAGAGTTAGTTGACCATGACTGTACCCTGATTGAAACTGTACTAGTAGGATACTTAGAAAAAGAGATCCAAGAGAAACCTAACCCTACTGCTGAGACTTTACTTGAGGAAACACAAGAAGAGATTCAAGTCATAGAGCCTATTAAGGACATAATTTCTTTAGTCCGGTACCCTCATGCTGAAGTCATCCCTTTGACTCCAATTGAAGATCACTTCCCTAAAATTACTTACCCATTTTGCCATCAAGTGGACCTTTTAGTACCCGTAGATGTAATTCAGTGTCTAAACTTTAAGGTCAACCCCGTTAGTATAGGACTAATCCATGAGCCCTTTTCTTATTTTCTACCCTACCAAGTCATCCCCGAATCCACATCCTATTTTCTACCCTTTCTTGAGATTCCCAATATTTCTAGGACCATTAGATTATATTTTATAGAGGTTAGCATATTACATACATTCATTGAGTATGTTAGATTTGCAATTTTTTTGGAGAACCATATGGCATCTGTTAGGAGTGTATGTTAAATTTTCATCTGCATGTCACCCACCGACCAAGGATCAAGCACAGAATTGAAATTTAGAAATTAAAAAGACAATAAATTATAAAATAAATAAATAAATAAATAAATAATTTTCCTTCCCTAGGAATGCATAGTGAGTTTATTAGACATTTGCAGAGTCATATGTTGAACATATTAAATAATTGCATAAGAATCATATAAACATATGGCTAATTCAAGAAGAAGACTCAAAGAGTACAAAGAAGGAGACTTTGTTATGGTTCGATTATGACCTGAACGGTTTCCACCTGGAACCAAGAAAAAATTGCATGCCCGTAGTAGTGGACCATACAAAGTAATTAAGAAAATTGGACCTAATGCCTACGTGCTTGAATTGCCACTGGAACTGGGCATTAGATTTACTTTCAACATTTCAGACCTCATCGAGTATAGGAAGCCAACATTGATTCTTAGTGAGCCATTTGGGCCTAATCCAGCCCTTGAGAGTGAACCAACCCAAGTGTGTCCACCTCCATACCACCAGCCCAGAGAGACAAGATCTAGCGGATCTTGGATGACAAGATTATTACTACCCAGAGCAAAGATTACTAGCGATATCTGGTTCATTGGCAAGGACGACTGATGCGGGATGACTCTAAGAATGCTAAATATATAGAAAAAATAGTAAACTAATTTTTTAATATTTTTTAAAGTATTAAATTTATAGGCTAAATTTCCAAAGTTATGTAAAGACTAGCAGAAAATTTAGCAATTCTAAGAATCATCATGATCACAAAGAGCTCATGCAAGATAATAAGTAGCCAGGACTCGAGAGTTCAGAAACTCCCAGTTTAGGATAGCTTATCTTCATCAAATCAAATATTAAAAGAAGGGAAAGATGTTACCATTCAGTGATTTGAAGAACTTTCGATGAAGAGATTGCACAGCACTTTGGTTGGAGTATGGATGATGAAGTTTGGTTTCCTTGATTAGGTGTTAGATTTGGATGGTCCTGGAGGCAAGGAAAGCCTCCTCTGGGGAGGTGAAACATCTCAGGGATCTTGCAAAACATCAAGGGTCGATCAAAATAGCAAGTAAGAAAAAGAAAGGAAACTAGGCTTAGAAGGAATCATGTTAGGGATTAGAAGCTGGGCTGTTTGAAGCTTGTTGAAGATCTCCTTGCTTGGTAGCCTAGGGCACTCCTTCTTGGATGTGTGAAGGCTTGGAAGGCAATGAGTTAGGGCATAAAAGGATGCTAGGGCAGCAAGGAATTCGGCCAAGCACAAGAACACAAATCAAAGAACCAAAAGAACAAGGTAACACAAGCTCGCAAGCTCAAATAAATTTCACCAGGGTTTTGATATCATGAATAAAAGTTATTCTACAAGAGAGGGAGGGGTGGGGTTTATATAGAGCTCCCCTTGCCCTCTCCTATCTAAAATACAAGTCCTATTCCAACCATGAAAGGATTACAAAACCCATACAAAGTAGAAATCCTATCCCAACTAGGCTAAACTTTGACTAGTCTTCTTCCTACTTCACTTAGGACACCTCCTCTTGGCTTGGACTTGGTAAAACTCCTCAAATTTAGTTTTGGACCTTGGGGAAGCAGCAAGGATGCCTCCTTCATTGGCTTGGATGAAAATTTGAGGGGCCCAGGTGGGCTTCCAGGGGTTGGGTGCATGGGCTGGCATATTCTAGGGAATCTAGCTAGAATCTTGCTTTTTTAGGGCTTGGGCTTGGCACCTGGGCTTGATTTCTTTGGGATAAGATGTAGGTGCACCTCTGGAATCATGGATGCCCTGGTATAGGAATATATTCTGGCATCTGGAAGGGAATCTAGGTATCTGGAGGGCATCTAGAAGGAATCAGGATTTCCGGAAGGCATCTTGGATCCTGTGGTGTTACACAAAATCCAATAAGCTAATGTAGTGGCCTCTGACTCTTGGATATGGCCTGATGGGACTCCAAAATAGTGTAACCTCTTCTATTGTACAAAATGTGGGCTCATATTGGACTCATAACTGATGTACAGGATTCAAAATACTGACTAGGTTGAGGGTTGAGATAAATCAACTAACCTTAACTTATTACATGACTTAATCTTAATTTATTACAAAATTTTCAAAACTTTGACACATGTCTAAGAAAACTATATGGGATCCAGTGATCTGTGTCTAATGCTGGTGTCCCCACCAATTCTCTCGGGGCAGGAGGAACTCGACCCCGTCGAGTATGGATCAATTTGGCTCAAGGAGGGTCTGGGGTGAGGCACTGCAGATCCACACCAGCGTTCCACAAGTCTTCAGATTCTGGCTGACCTTGCCACCGGACCAAATACCGTTGACAGTCTTTATTCTGGGTACCGATAGCTTTATCGTCTAGAGCTCTTTTAATCTTTTCCTTACTTATAGGCCAACTTGTATGCGGACACTCTGGGATAGGTTCTTTCTCAAAAGGAGGGATAGGCTCAAGGTGCTTGCTAGGTATCACTACTGGCTCCCTAGACTCTATAAGATCTGAGATGGTGAAGGTGGAGCTAATACCTAAATCAGGTAGTATCTCATGGACGTAGGCATTGGATCCATTATTCTTCATTATTTTGGATGGGCCAGCTTCACAAGCAGAAAATTCTTTTACAATTACAAAATCTCTTGCAAAATTCTTTATCTCTCTTTTAGGAATTAGCCAAGTTGTTATTTAGTTCATTAGTTATGTTCAGCTTTTGACTAATTTCCATATGCTTATGCTGTGCAGACGGTAGTGCAGGTGCAGATATGTAATTTAGGCTGTGCATTTATTGGACTCAACTAATACCTAATAGACTCAACTAGACATCCCTATCAAAGGACGTCTTATTGGACTCTAAGGGACAAAACCTAACAGCTTATAGACTCTTTAGGTTTGACCCTAGAATGGCATGCACATGAGAACTTACTATGTACTCCTACTAGGTTCCATAGGGTTCTCCTAAAGTAAGATGCAAATATGACATGCTTAAAGAATGAATGCAATATGCAAATTCCTATAAAATGCAAACTAATAGTAACAAAAATAGAAGAAGTTTCTGGAAATGGTAGAAAATAAGAGGTGGGTTCAAGGTTAGTCTGATTGGATGGAAAGTAAGAAAAGGGTTCGGGGTTAATTGGATAGACTAGGATATAAGAAGGGGTGTCAGGGATTAATCCTTAACTAATAAGGTTGACCTTAAGGGGTTGGTGTCCATCTATTGGGTCTGCCTTATGGAAGAATGGGTCACTAATTTCAGGGAAAAGATCTTCAATTAGGATCAAGGAAGTGACTTCATCTTGAGGGTACAGGGTGAGATAAGCCAAGTCCTCAACAAACTCTTTTGGCTCAGGAAATTCAGGACTAGGCTCTATAATTGGATCCTCTTCTAAAGTCTCCTCTAATCGCTCTTCCATTGTAGCTTGGGTATGATCTGGGTTATCTAATTCTGGGTCGGTCACTAACTGATTATGGTCAAGGTTAGCTAAATCTAGATTGGCTACTACTTAGGTATGGTCAGGATCAACTGATTCTAGGGTGGCTTCTACCTGGGTATCTATTGATTCAACTAACCCTAAGTCTTCTATGGGGAACTCCTCTTCTTCCTCCTCATACTCATCCACTAAGCTCGGGTGAGCCTCATATATCTCTTCTTCAAGGTCATTTGGGTGAACCAATGAGGTGGTAAGAGGGGTTTGGCTACTGGGAAATGGACTAGAGTCGGGGTAACAGGGGTGGGTAAACTAAGGGTTATGGATTTAAAGGTTATGGGTTCAAAGGTTATAGGCTCAAATCTAGGGTTATTAATCCTATAGGATTCAGGTTGACCGAGGGATAGTGGGTTACTACTGGGTTCATATCTAGGGACTATGGGTTCCTGGGGTTCAGTTCTATGGGTCTTGCCTAGGGTTCCTACTTGGTTATCTAATGGATCAAAACTATGGATTGCTTGATTACTTGATTGGATCAATTGGTCAAATATTTTATTCCTTTGGTCAAACCTACGGTTCATTTGGATAGTTAATTGGATAACCACCTGGTCATTCATGGCTTTTATGAAAGCCTCAAAATTGGGATCCATGGTTGGGTTTGGTTGGGGTTTAGACTTTTGATATTGGATTCCTAGTCTAGTGGTCATGCAACAAATAATCAATCAAAGTGGAATGGTGTAGTCAAGCATGCAAAATAATAAAAAAAAAGGCTAGTACAATCTAGGGTTTGCTAGATCTAGAGTCAAAACTGAATGGGTTAGCTTAACTTACACCTAACCCAGTAACTAATCCTTCCACTAGCCAGGTGGGGGGTGGGAGTGTGGGAGGCCCCCCTGCTTTCGTAGGGACCCAATTAAAAACCACAGCACCACTTAGGTCGTTTGACTCTGGATCCCCAGCCTTAGATACCAGCTTTCAGTAATAGCTAAAGGATTAAATGCACTAGTTGGCCCACATAGCTCGGACCGGACCTGTTGATGTCTCCTAGCCCTCTAGGGCAAATTAGGTCTAATTGATTTTAATTAGGCTTAGGTTAGTATGCGGATGGTTATTTTGGGCCCAGGACATGTGATGAAATCCTGTTCTGATCTGAGATATTGAGTTGTCCTTAAGATTAGGTTAAAAATGATGGCAATCGATGGCCCTGATGCAAACTAAAACATAGCAGAAAATAAAATATTTTTTTAATAATTTATGATATGTCAAGTTAGATTTAAGTTAACTGGGGTTATCAAACAAAGTTTGGCTTGGGTTTGGGGGTTTGGAAGTTAATTAGGTTTGGTTTGGACAAGTATGCAGATCACCAGAAATCAAAAAAATTTAGGGTTTCAGATGATGCAAAATTTGGCATAGATCCCGATATAGAAAAGAATCAAAAAAAATCTCTAATAGAGGATGGACAGGGTTGATGAAACCTACCAAATTTCATGTAGAAAAAAAAATCATATGATGATGTAAATCCTAGGGTTTTGGACTGCCGCAAAAAATTATCAGGATTTTATTGGGGTTTATAATATGCTGCATTTCAGAGAATTAGGTTTCAGTAAAATTAATTAAAAATTTTGATAATTATTAGGATAGAACAAAGGACATGCAGTGTAAATTTTATATAAAAAAAAAATGTTTAAGATGCCAAAATTAGATAAAACTGAGACACCTAATGCAGTGGACAGGATGCTGAATTTAGGGTTTGTGAATGCAAAGAAGATAAAAACTATCCTAAACCCGCTCTGATACCAAAATGATGTAGGATGACTCTAAGAATGCTAAATATATAGAAAAAATAGTAAACTAATTTTTTTAATATTTTTTAAGTATTAAATTTGTAGGCTAAATTCCTAAAGTTAAGTAAAGACTAGCAGGATATTTAGTAATTCTAAGAATCATCATGATCGCAAAGAGCTCATGCAAGATAATAAGTAGCCAGGACCCTAGGGTTGAGCAACTCCTGGTTTAGGATAGCTTATCTTCATCAAATCAGAAATTAAAAGAAGGGAAGCATGTTACCAATTAGTGATTTGAAGAACTTCCGATGAAGAGATCACACAGCACTCTGATTGGAGTATGGATGATGAAGTTCGGTTCCCTTGATTAGGTGGCTGATTTGGATGGTCCCGAAGGCAAGGAAAGCCTCCTCTGGGGAGGTGAAACATCTCAGGGACCCTACAAAATGTCAAGGGTCGATCAAAACTGCAAGTAAGAAAAAGAAAGAAAACTAGGCTTAGAAGGAATCAGGTTAGGGATTAGAAGCTTGGCTGTTTGAAGCTTGTTGAAGATCTCCTTGCTTGGTGGCCTAGGGCACTCCTTCTTGGATGTGTGAAGGCTTGGAAGGCAGTGAGTTAGGGCATGAAAGGATGCTAGGGCAGCAAGGAATTTGGCCAAGCACAAGAACACAAATCAAAGAACCAAAAGAACAAGGTAACACAAGCTTGCAAGCTCAAATAAATTTCACTAGGATTTTGATATCATGAATAAAAGTTATTCTACAAGAGGGGGAGGGGTGGGGTTTATATAGAGCTCTCCATGCCCTCTCCTATCTGAAATACTAGTCCTCTCCCAACCATGAAAGGATTACAAAACCCATACAAAGTAGAAATCCTATCCCAACTAGGCTAAACTTTGACTAGTCTTCTTCCTTTTTCACTTAGGACACCTTCTCTTGGCTTGGACTTGGTCAAACTCCTCAAATTCAGTTTTGGACCTTGGGGCAGCAGCAAGGATGCCTCCTTCATGGGCTTGGATGAAAATTTGAGGGGCCCAAGTGGGATTCCAGGGGTTGGGCGCATGGGCTGGCTTATTCCAGGGAATCTAGCTGGAATCTTGCTTCTTTAGGGCTTGGGCTTGGCACCTGGGCATGATTTCTTTAGGCTAAGATGCCGGTGGACCTTGGAATCATGGATTCCCTGGTCTGGAAACATACTCTGGCATTTGGAAGGGAATCTGGATATCTGGTGGGCATCTGGAAGGAATCAAGATTTTCGGAAGGCATCTTGGATCCTATGGTGTCACATAATCCAATAAGCTGATGTAGTGGCCTCTAACTCCTAGATGTGGCATGGTGGAACTCCAAATTAGTGTAAACTCCTTTCTTGCAGAAATATTGGGCTCATACTGGACTCATAACTGATGTACAGGACTCGAAATATTGACTAGGTTGAGGGTTGAGACAAATCAACTAACCTCAACTTATTACATGACTTAATCTTAATTGATTACAAAATTTTCAAACTTTGACACATGACTAAGAAAACTATATGGGATCCAGTGATCTGTGTCTAATCTTGGTGTCCCCACCAACGACTTGAGACTGATGATTCTTGGATCACTAGAGAGGACTTGTAGAAATTTGACCCAGACTTGCTAGAACTATATTATAGCAATGTTGATCCATACTCGACAGGGTTGAGTTTCTCCTACCCGGGAAGAATTGGTGTGGACACCAGGGCTAAAAGAAATCGACAGGTTGAATCCGCATCCCTACGGATCACCTGTGCGTAAAACCCTGAACCCAAACCCTTTTTACCATGTAAATATTTATTTTAAATTATGTTATTTTAGTTTAGTTAGAGTAAACCCTTTTTACCAACTATAATTAGGATTTGGTTTATTTTGGGATAAAACCCTTTTTAATAAGTTGAGTCGAAACCCCAATTGTGTCAAACTCTATTTACCCAATTGGGATTTAAATGGTCCAGTTTGAATTAGCCCTTTTTACCAACTTTAATTGGGTTTTTATTCGCACGCCTAATTAAGTATGGTTGGTTATTTAGTTGAGTCATGTGATTTATTATTTATGGAGTCCATGTAACTAGTTGAGTCATTGAGTTCTGTATTACAAGAGGGGACCCAAGACAACATCCCATGTGCACCCAATTGAAGACCCATATGACCCCATGTGCTAGTCCAAGTCACAACCTCTTCTTGGCACCACCTTTTCAAGGATTTGGATATCAACACATATCATGTTTGGACATGTCTTTGGGACAACACTGCTTGGCACTTCAACCAGGACAAGAGCATATGATATGTTTGAAATTTGCTTGCCATTAAGATAACACATTTGCCACATCCATTATATCTTGGTCAGCTTATGAGAGAGACTTAGTTGGCACCCCCCCTTTTAAGATAAGTAAGTGTGAAGGACTCTCATCCTTGGTGCCCCTCCTCTCAAATTAATTCATGCCAAAAGTATGAGAAGTCGGCCAAGCATTCCACTCCTTATCGCCCACTTCAAAGAGAGTTCCAAGGTATCCATTCACTAAATGAAAGAGGTTCAAAGGATCTCTACCACAGCATTTCACTCAAACAGGTTAGAAGCTACTTAAGTCTCAAGAACTCAAGAGTCTCACCAAAACTCTTGAGTCCTCTTCTATCCAGACTAAAGAGTCCACTCACCTACAGAAGACCACATCATCTAGACTCTAGAGTCTAATCAGCAAAGCCAAGTGATGGAGCATCTTGACCCTACATCAAGCCATCTCACCAATCCACCATTTGGATGCCTATTTTGGATGAGAACCCTCAAGTTGTTGCCCACTTTGAAAAGAGTTTTAATCTTCTCAGCAAACAAGAGTCCAAGCTACCTAAAGCAGGACTCTAGGAGTTGTAGTCTAAGGGAGGAAAAGACTAGTAGTTGTATCCCTTATACCACTGGTTGGGGGTCTATAAATATCCCTCCAACCCTCCTTGTAGATAAGCAATTATTATTCATCAATAAGAGTGTTATTCTATCAAAATTTTCTTCATTTGCTATGTTCATCATGGGGTGTGAGGCCCTTCCTTTGTTCTACGGAACATCGCAGGGTGTGAGGCCCTATCTATCCACCTGACCAGAAAATCCAAAAACCACCATTTTTAAACTTTCTTTTCCTTTCATTCTTTCTTTTTCTTTGCTGCTTCTTAATTCATGATTTTCATTATTGAGTGTTACAGGTGATCAGGATTCAAGATCAGGTATTCTTGCCTCGAAACTAGCTTCGCGCAAAAGATCGGAGCTCGGGATCGAGTTCTTGAAACCCTACCGTGAAGATCTTGAGAGTTCTGTCAGATCCGATTCAAAGGAGCATTTCTTCATTGGTAAAATTGAAACTTTTTCTTTTCTCATTGTTCTCTGATTCGTTGATAAGATAAACCCTAGTTTATAGGGGTTTCTCAACCACCAAGTCCTATTTTCTAGTTACTTTTTAGGTTTACTTGTGCGGGTAGTAAACTAGAACCAGTTTCCTTAATTGCATATTTTGAGTCTTCTTAAAAATCTAAAAAAAATATTCTCTTCTATTCTCTGATAATTAGGCTTTAATTATTTATCCTGCATCAATCATGACCCAAGTCCTATGTGTGTTCATCAAAAAATTTGTTGTGGTTTACTTTGATAACATCTTGATCTATAGTAGGACTAAGGAAGACCACCTGAACCACCTCAGGCAACTTTGCCAAACCCTTAGGAAGGAGAACCTCTATACTAACTTGAAGAACTATGATTTCATGACCTATAGAGTCATCTTCCTAGGATTCATAGTCACCCCCGAGGGAGTCTCAACAGACCCTGAGAAAGTTAGGTCCATAGTAGAGTGGCCAGTACGTACTAGCATTCATGATGTACATAGTTTCCATGGTCTAGCCCCCTTCTATTGGAGATTTATCCGAGGATTTAGTACCATTGTAGCACCAATCACAGATTGTATTAGGAAGGGCAATTTTGAATGGACCAAAGCTGCTGATAGAGCCTTCTTAGAGATTAAGGATAAGATGACACAAGCACCCATCCTAAGGATACCTGATTTTTCCAAAATCTTTGAGGTAGCTTGTGATGCTTTGGGAGTAGGCATAAGAAGAGTTTTGAGTCAAGAGAATCACCCAGTAGCCTTCTTCAGTAAAAGCTCAATGAGGCTAAACTTAAATACTCAACCTATGACAAGGAATTCTATACAATAGTATAAGCCCTTAAATGCTGGAGACATTATCTACTGCCCTAGGAGTTTGTCCTTTACTCTGACCATGAAGCACTCCGATTCCTAAACTCCTAGAAAAAGTTGAATCCTAGGCGTGCCAAGTGCATAGAGTATATCCTAGCCAATACCTTTGTACTAAAACATTAGGCTAGAATTGAGAATAAGGTAGCTGATGCCCTTATTCGATGTGCCTTGCTTTTGAACACTGTTAGAACTGAAGTCAATAGATTTGATCAATTGAAAGAAGAATACGAAACCTGTCCAGACTTCAGTGAAATTTTCCAAACCATCAGCCAAGGACCATCTAGTTCCAATAACGAGTACACCCTCCAGGATGGTTATCTTTTTAGAAATAATAGATTGTGCATTCCCAGAACCTCACTTAGAAAATTTATAGTTTGGGAAACCCATGCCAGAGGTCTAGCTGGTCATTTTGTAAGAGACAAGACTATCTTAGCTATAGGAGACCAGTTCTTTTGGCCAACCTTAAGGAGGGATGTTGCCCACATTGTGTCCAGATGTCAAACTTGTGCTGTTGTCAAATAGCAGAAGCAAAAGACTGGTTTATACACCCCTTTACCTGAACCAAATCGCCCATGTGGTGCGGGCACCAGAATCAGAAGAAGACTTCAGGGTTCCATATGGATCTCTGAATGACCTTGCCTGAAGATTAGGGTTTGTAATAAGGGTTGACCTGGTCAACCAGATTATTTTATTTCTTTGAGTCTGCATTTCATTTTGTTGAGTCATGTTGACTCAATCTAAGTCCAAGTCAAGTCCTGGTTGGCGCCATTCCCTAGGGCATCATTTTTTCTTCCAAGGCCAAATGCAAGTGGACGCCACACTCCCAGCCACACTCCCAGGACCAGTTGGCGCCACATTTCATCCCAGTGTCCCTGGTCCCCACTCCCAAGAGAGCAAGAAAATTTTCTTAGGAGAAGTCAAGGAAGGTGCCCACAAGCTGCCAAAAGTAACCAAGCTAAAGGAGCAGGGGATTTTCTTAGAGAGGACTTCAAGGTAGGCACCCACACCTGCCTAAAGTACCTGGCTATGAATGGAAGGAGCCTAGTCTTGGGGAGAAAGACTAGGAGATGAGTATTTTCTTCCAAGAAAGAGCAAGTTATGGAAGGAAAACCCATGACTTAAGGAGAAGAACTAGGAGGTGCCCCACATACCTGCCATATGAAGCCATCACCTTGCATTTGAGGCCGCCCACTCCAAGGAAAGAAGCCTGGTCGGTCAAGGGAAAGTTTTTCACGCTTAGGATGAATGTTTAGTCCCACATGGGAAGTAGTGTAATTTTGTTTCTCTTGCAAGGTCTATATATTGGACCCTTATGTAATCTTTTGATTAGAAGGAGTAAATGAAATCTTTTCTTGTGTTGAGTAACCTTGTGTTCTCTTCTTCCGCACTTCTTTGAGTGTTAAGCTCTGTGAGGGAGTAAATCCGGGTTCCATTGGAGCCTTGAGGAGGTGAGAGATCTCCAAAGTTACCAAAACCCTGCCCCGCTTTCATCCCTGGCCGCCAACCCTAATTTCCTTTCATCATCCTAGCCGCCAACACCCAAATTCCTAAACCCTATTCCCACTTCATTCAAGGCCGCCATCTCCTTCTCCAAGCCACAGCCCACTATATCAAGCCCTAGGTCCTTTTCATCTGCAAGCCGCCGCCCCACCAGCCAAACCCTAAATCCACTCCATCTTCCACCGCCACCTCCATACTCTTCCCTCATCTTCAAAGTTCGAGCAGTCCGGAGCTATCCCAGGTAAAGGTCTCTTCCTTGAGTTTCTTACATCCTTATCTTGTTCTTCATCTTTTCCAGATCCAGAGTACGAGAAGAAGGCCAACCTTGCCATAGGACTACAATCCGAGGATCCATTATGAAGATACCCCATCTCCAAGGATCCTACAATCTGCTCAAGAGTGTCCTTCAATTGAAGCAAATAGAGATATCACAGTTAGGTATAAAACCTTCTCTTCTCTCTTCGTCTGTTTCTTGAAAGAGGAGTAAACCCTAGGTCTGGGGGTTTCTCAATCCCCAGCGATCCTACTTCTTTATTACTCTGATAATCTACTCTTTTGAATTGTGCTTTCTTTCAGTGCATATTTTCTTTCAATATTAATTAGCCTTGTTTTTGGGTCAAGCCAACTTCTAACAAAACACAAAAAAAAAAGAAAAAAATTAGTCTTAATTTACTTCCGCATCGCATCATCTTTTTTGTTCTGCATCATTTTTGGTATCAGAGCCCTGTCTAGGGTTCTTGCTTGTTTGATTATTTTTTCATTCCTTTTTACTTTTGCTGCATGGAGTAGACTCCCCTGGCTGTCCGGTCCCAGGAACAAGCGAGATGCAAGCCTCCTCCTCCCATTCCATGGGGGTTCCTAGGGCGTGTAGGGGTGCCGCTGGGTTATAACTTCTAGGCAGGGATTGTAAACGGGACACATGTTCTGTTTTCTACCAGTAACTGCCCTGTTATTCGAATTGTTTCTCCCTACAAAAAATTTTAAATTAAGTAATTCTTATTTTGCTGGAATCAGTATAATTGAAAGTAATTTACATAAAATCTTCATAATTGATTAATTTATGTAGATTTTCTGAGATCAATTTTACTGCTATTCTATTTTTTTATTTTATGCAACCTGTTTTTTATTTGAGTGTGCATAAATTGAATCTATCTTAAGGGCACCGAAGTTGCAACATAAGGGGAGGACTGGGACCCTCTCCTTAGCCCAAAACCACCTCCCTTGCATTCGAACCTAAGCCTTTAATCTTAAAATTAATTAGACCTAATTTGCCCTAGTGGGCTAGGGACACCAACTGGTCGGGTCTAAGCTAGTGTTGAGTCAGTTTGTCTAGTTACTCTGTGTGTGCTTTGTACTCAGTGTCTAGAATGGTGGTTCAGGGATTCTATCCCGAAGGGCTTGTGTGCTGGTCCGCCTACCTGGTCAATCACTGATTGGTGTCTAGGATTTGCAATTAGGGACCTAACACTCCCCTTACACCTGCTTGGCTGAGTCCCGAGTTACTATAGGCTAGCTTGCCACTCTGATTGGGCATCTAGTTTGGGCTCTAGGTCTAGTTAGCCCGTAGTCATTTCAGTCAAGTCTCATTTAGTGTGCTTGCTTGCATCATCATGTCCACCCGGAACGGAGTTCCTTACCAACCTGGTCAAACCCAACCTAATTTAGAGGCCATGATTAGAACTCTTATCGAAAGTATGACCAAATTGAGTCAGGATATGACTGATACTGTTTCCCAATTTAGGGATCAAGTCCGTGAGGATCTTACCTAGCTTAGGGATCGAGTCCAAGTACTTGAGGAACCTAGACATCAGAATTGGACTCCTGACCCAGATTTTAATGTGCCTCAACCTCACCCACACCAGGAGCCTAGAAGACCTTTATACAAAGATCCTGAACCTAATCATAGGAGGCCTGACCCAGAGCCTGAAGATAGAGATGATAGGTTCATCTAGAACATCAAATTAGATGCACCCACTTTTGATGGTAGCTTAAACCCTAAGGTGTATTCTGATTGGGAGGGTGAGATGGACCAGTACTTTGAGTGGTAAACCATGTCTGAGGAAAGGAAGTTCAAGTTTGCCAAGATGAAGTTAGTGCGTCAAGCTAGGTTATACTGGGAGAACATTGAGCTAACCACTAGGAGACGAAATGTTGAGCCCATAACCACTTGGCAGGGTATGAAAGAGAAGCTTAGAGATAAGTACCTACCCATTTCATACCAGCAGAATCTGTTAGACCAATGGCAAACCTTGAAACAAGGGAACCGATCTGTCTCAGACTACATAGCCACCTTTGATGAGTATTTGATGAGATGTGATGTGAGTGAAGCCCATGAGGTCACTTTGTCTAGATTTAGGGCTGGACTTAGAGAAGACATTAAGAGGGAGTTGTTTCTGAGAGAGGTTACTGACTTAGACCAAGCCTATAAGATTGCACTAAACACTGAGAAATTTCAGAGAGGACCTATACCTTCTTGGGTTAGTGCCCTAATCCCAAGAAATGGACCTAGCCAAGTTATCCCTAGCAAACCTTTTCAGGGTATTCCCACCCCTAGGCCCATGGACAAAGGTAAGGCACCTGACACCCAGAGAACCCCTAGTTCTAGTATCACCTATTTTAAGTGTCAGAAACCAGGTCATATCTCCAGTCAGTGTACAGCCATAGCCTGTTTTAAGTGCCATAGGGTAGGTCATGTTTCGAGCCAGGGCCCACGTAGATCCCTTTACATAGAAGAGGGAGAGGAAGAGAATTCCGGGCCCAATGAGAAATTTGAAGAAGAAGTTTATGAGGCCAGAATGAACTTGGTTGATGAGTATGAAGGAGAGGAGGAACCCACAGAGTCTGACCAGTTAGGAGTTGTGAGATGCATCCTGTCCTAGAGTAGAGTTCAGGAGGATTGGCATAGGACTAACATCCTACAGACTTTCCTTAAATTAGGGGATAAGGTATGTAAGATCATCATAGATAGTGGGAGCTGTGTGAATGCCATTTCTGCTAGCACTGTCAAAATGTTAGGCTTAACCCCAGTCCCCCACCCCAACCCCTATAAGGTTTCTTGGGTAGACTCTACCTCTATACCCATCTAGTCTAGATGTCAGGTCCAAATCCAGATGCAATCCTATCAAGAGAAGATTTGGTGTGATGTCTTACCCATGGGGGTGAGCAGTATAATTCTTGGGAGACCTTGGTTATATGATCGTGATGCCATCCTCTTAGGAAAGTCCAATACCTGTGTCTTTAGTTTTAATAGGAAAAAGATCACAATCCATTCAGTCCCTCCTAAGGACAAGGTAGCTAAAGGACCCAATAAGGTCAAAGAGATGAAGACTGGAGTGAACCTAATTAGTGCTAAGGATCTAGAACAAGAAATTCATAGTGGTTCACCCATTTGGATGTTGACTGCTAAGGAACTTAGGACTCCTACACCCTCAGAGCCTCCTCAGGAAGTTAGGCCTTTGTTAGAAGAATTTGAGGATGTTTTTCCCGAGGATCTGCCAGACCACCTTCCACCGCTTAGGGATATCCAACATTCCATAGATTTAATCCCAGGAGCTACTTTACCCAACTTGCCCCATTATAGGATGAATCCATCTGAGCATGAGGAACTGCAAAAGCAGGTTGGAGAATTATTGAGGATGGGGTTCATTAAAGAGAGTCTTAGCCCTTGTGCAGTCCCTGCACTACTAACCCCAAAGAAAGATGGCACGTGGAGGACGTGTGTTGATAGTCGTGCCATCAACAAAATCATAATCAAGTATAGGTTCCCCATCCCTAGACTAGATGACATGCTAGATATGATGGCCGGTGCAATGGTTTTTTCCAAAATTGATCTCAAGAGTGGCTATCCTCAGGTTAGAATTAGACCAGGGGATGAGTGGAAAACCGCTTTCAAAACTAAGGATGGTCTCTATGAATGGGTTGTTATGCCTTTTGGATTGTCCAATGCCCCTAGTACTTTCATGAGGATTATGACCCAAGTACTTAGAGCTTTCATAGGGAAGTTTGTAGTGGTCTATTTTGATGACATCCTGATCTATAGTTAGATCCCTGCAGACCACCTAGGCCACCTTAGACAAGTCTGCCAAGTTTTGAGGAATGATAGTCTCTACAGTAATCTCAAGAAGTGTGAATTCATGACCAGTAGAATTATCTTCCTTGGTTTTGTAGTAACCCGACGGCGTGGCTGCCGATCCAGAGAAGATTAGGTCCATAGTAGAATGGCCAGAGCCGACCAGTGTGCATGAAGTTAGGAGTTTCCATGGCTTGGCTACCTTCTATAGACGACTCATCAAAGGGTTTAGTACTGTAGTTGCTCCTATCACAAACTGTATTAGGAAGGGAGAATTTCAGTGGACTAAAGCAGCCGATAAAGCCTTCCTAGATCTTAAGGATAGGATGACCCAGGCACCCATTTTGAGGTTACCCGACTTTTCTAAAGTAATTGAGGTTGCCTGTGATGCTTCATGTGTAGGTATAGGTGGATTCCTAAGCCAAGAGAATCATCCCGTAGCATTCTTTAGTGAAAAACTTAATGATGCTAAGCTTAGGTTTCTACCTATGATAAAGAATTTTATGCGGTAGTGCAAGCTTTGCGTTACTGGAGACATTATTTGCTACCGCAGGAATTTGTGCTATTTTCGGACCATGAGGCTCTTAGATTCCTGAATTCCCAGAAGAAGCTTAACACTAGGCATGCTAAGTGGGTAGAGTTTATCCAGTCCTATACTTTTGTTTTGAAACATAAGGCTGGGACTGAAAATAAGATAGCTGATGCCCTTAGTCGTCGATCTTTGTTATTGAATTCTGTTAGGGCTGAAGTCGTAGGGTTTGAGCAGATAAAAAAGGAATATGAGTCATGTCCGGATTTTAAGACTATGTATCAGGATCTAGCTCAAGGACCATCTAGTGATCATAAGGATTATACCCTTTTAGATGGCTTTCTGTTCTTTAAGAATAGGCTTTGCATCCCTAGAACTTCTCTTAGGGAATTTTTGATTTGGGAAATTCATGCTGGGTGTCTAGCAGGCCATTTTGGAAAAGACAAGACCATCCTGGCTGTTGAAGACCACTTTTTCTGGCCTAGCTTAAAAAGAGATGTAGCACACATTGTGGCTAGGTGTCGGACCTGCGCTGTTGCCAAACAGCGAAAACAGAATACCGACCTTTATACCCCACTCCCTGTCCCAGATCGTCCTTGGCAAGATGTGAGTATGGACTTTGTGTTAGGTTTGCCTAAGACCTAGTGGAGGCATGACTCTATCTATGTCGTAGTCGACCGATTTTCTAAGATGGCTCACTTCTTGCCTTGTTCCCAGACTTTTGATGCGTCTAAGGTAGCCACCCTGTTCTTTAATGAGATAGTTAGACTCCATGGCCTACCTAAGACAATTATTTCAGATAGGGATGTCTTGTTCACCAGCTATTTTTGGAAAACCCTTTTGCATAAGTTAGGGACAAAACTTAAGTTTTCAACTGCCTATCATCCCCAAACTGATGGCCAAACCGAGATAGTGAACCGTAGCCTAAGCAATATGCTAAGATGTCTTGTTGGTGAAAACACTAGGAATTGGGATTTGTACTTACCTAGGGCTGAATTTGCATACAATGACTTGGTCAATAGGTCTACAGGTAAGAGTCCATTTGAAATTGTGCATGGGTACAAACCTCACACACCTCTTGACCTAGCCCCTTTACCAGTCCACACACGAGTCTCCGAGTCTGCTGAAGTTTTTGCACAGTATATAAAAGACTTGCATAAAGAAATTCATGCCAAAATAAATTTAAGTAATGAAACTTATAAGAAGTTGGTTGATTCTCAAAGGCGAGTCAAAACTTTTGTTGACTGAGACTATGTAATGATTAGGTTAAGGCCTGAACGGTTTCCTCCTGGAACTGTTAGAAAGTTACATGCTAGAGGAGCTGGACCATTTAGAGTGGTGAAGAGAGTAGGATCCAATGCCTATGTGCTCGAGTTGCCTCCAGAACTAGGCATTAGCCCCACTTTCAACATTACAGACCTAGTAGAGTATAGAGAGCTAGTTGTGATTCCCAGTGAGCCTTTTGAGTCTAATCCTATTCTTGAGAGTGAACCCAACCCTGTGTGTCCACCAACAAACTAGCCAGTGAGGAAAGAATAGATTGAAAAGATCCTGGACGATCAGGTTATCTCTACTCGTAATCGAGGATACCAAAGATACCTGGTCCGCTGGCAAGGAAGGCCAGATTCTAATGACTCTTGGATCTCCCGAGATGAATTACAAGAGCTGGATCCAGATCTCTTGGAGAGATACCAGAGCCAACTTGAGCCTTACTCGACAGGGTCGAGTTCCTCCCACCCTGGGAGAATTGGTGCGGGCACCAGAATCAGAAGAAGACTTCAGGGTTCCATCTGGATCTCTGAATGACCTTGCCCGAAGATTAGGGTTTGTAATAATGGTTGACCTGGTCAACCAAATTATTTTATTTCTTTGAGTCTGCATTTCATTTTGTTGAGTCATGTTGACTCAGTCTAAGTCCAAGTTAAGTCCTGGTTGGCACCATTCCCTAGGGCGTCATTTTTTCTTCCAAGGCTAAATGCAAGTGGACGCCACACTCCCAGGACCAGTTGGCGCCATATTTCATCCTAGTGTCCCTGGTCCCCATGCCCAAGAGAGCAAGAAAATTTTCTTAGGAGAAGTCAAGGAAGGCGCTCACAAGCTGCCAAAAGTAACCAAGCTAAAGGAGCAAGGGATTTTCTTGGAGAGGACTTCAAGGTAGGCGCCCACACCTGCCTAAAGTACCTGGCTATGAATGGAAGGAGCCTAGTCTTGGGGAGAAAGACTAGGAGATGAGTATTTTCTTCCAAGAAAGAGCAAGTCATGGAAGGAAAACCCATGACTTAAGGAGAAGAACTAGAAGGTGCCCCACATACCTGCCATATGAAGCCATCACCTTGCATTTGAGGCCACCCACTCCAAGGAAAGAAGCCTGGTCGGTCAAGGAAAAGTTTTTCATGCTTAGGATGAATGTTTAGTCCCACATGGGAAGTAGTGTAATTTTGTTTCTCTTGCAAGGTCTATATATTGGACCCTTATGTAATCTTTTGATTAGAAGGAGTAAATGAAATCTTTTCTTGTGTTGAGCAACCTTGTGTTCTCTTCTTCCACACTTCTTTGAGTGTTGAGCTCCGTGAGGGAGTAAATCCGGGCTCCATTGGAGCCTTGAGGAGGTGAGAGATCTCCAAAGTTACCAAAACCCTGCCCCACTTTCATCCCTGGCCGCCAACCCTAATTTCCTTTCATCATCCTAGCCGCCAACACCCAAATTCCTAAACCCTATTCCCACTTCATTCAAGGCCACCATCTCCTTCTCCAAGCCACCGCCCACTATATCAAGTCCTAGGTCCTTTTCATCTGCAAGCCGCTGCCCTACCAGCCAAACCCTAAATCCACTCCATCTTCCACCGCCACCTCCGTACTCTTCCCTCATCTTCAAAGTTCGAGCAGTCTGGAGCTATCCCAGGTAAAGGTCTCTTCCTTGAGTTTCTTACATCCTTATCTTGTTCTTCATCTTTTCCAGATCTAGAGTACGAGAAGAAGGCCAACCTTGCCATAGGACTACAATCCAATGATCCATTACGAAGATACCCCGTCTCCAAGGATCCTATAATCTGCTCGAGAGTGTCCTTTAATTGAAGCAAAGAGAGATATCACAGTCAGGTATAAAACCTTCTCTTCTCTCTTCGTCTGTTTCTTGAAAGAGGAGTAAACCCTAGGTCTGGGGGTTTCTCAATCCCCAGCGATCCTACTTCTTTATTACTCTAATAATCTACTCTTTTGAATTGTGCTTTCTTTCAGTGCATATTTTCTTTCAATATTAGTTAGCCTTGTTTTTGAGTCAAGCCAACTTCTAACAAAACACAAAAAAAAAGAAAAAATTAGTCTTAATTTACTTCCGCATCGCATCATCTTATTTGTTCTGCATCACCATGGAAAGACCTAAGCATGGACTTTGTATTAGGTCTACCTAAGACCCTAAGGAAACATGACTCCATCTGTGTAGTGGTCGATAGGTTCTTAAAAATGGCACATTTTATACCCTGCTCTCAGACCTTTGATGCCTCCAAAGTAGCCAAGCTCTTTCTTGATCATGTGGTTAGGTTACATGGCCTTCTTAAGACCATAGTGTCTGATAGGGATGTTCGTTTCACCAGTTACTTCTAGAAGACCCTTTGGCACTTATTAGGAACCAAGATTAAGTTTTCCACATCCTACCACCCACAAACTGACGGCCAAACCGAGGTAGTGAACCGAAGTTTAGGAAACCTGAGATTTTTTGTAGGTGAGAACACCGGGAATTGGGACCTTCTCTTACCCAGAGCCGAATTTGCTTATAAGAGTTCAGTCAATAGGTCCACAAGTATGAGACATTCGAAATTGTTCATGGTTACAAGCCTAACAAACCTCTTGACCTAATCCCCTTGCCACTGCATGCAGGAGTCTCTGAGTCAGCTAAGTCATTTGCATAGCATGTTAGGGATTTGCATAAGAAAATTAGTCAAAAGATTAACATAAGCAATGAAATCTATAAAAATTTATCTAACTCCCGAAAAAGGTTTAAAATTTTTTTTTCAAGGGATTATGTAATGATTAGGCTTAGGATTGAGCAGTTATCACCAGGGATCGTGAAGAAACTACATGCTCATAGAGATGGACCCTTCAAGGTAATAAAGAGAGTTGGACCCAATGCCTATATGCTCGAGTTGCCACCCGAATTAGGTATTAGTTCAACCTTTAACATTTCAGACCTTGTTGAGTATAGGGAACCGGTAACGATACCTAGCGAGCCTTTTGGACCTATCCCTTTCCTTGAGAGTGAGGTTGTCCCAAAGTGTCCACCAACAAACTAGCCTGTGAGAGATGAAAGGATTGAGCGCATCCTGGATGATCAAGTCATCAGTACCCGGAACAAAGGCTACCAATGGTATTTGGTCTGATGGCAAGGTCGACCAGAATCCGAGGATTCGTGGATCACCTGAAAGGATCTACAGCGCCTCAACCCATACCTTCTAGAGCAGTCCGAGAGCCAAGATGATCCTTACTCGATAGGGTCAAGTTCCTCCCACCCTAGGAGGATTGGTGCGAGCTCCAGGATCAGGAAATGATTACTTATCTCGATGTGGTTTTCTTAAGTCCTCTTATGAGTCCTGTTGTCCTTTAGTACTGTGTCACTTATATTAAGGTGAGCCAAGTCCTATTCATCAATAAATTGAGTCCTCTTATGTGAGTTCAATTATGTTAGTCCAGTCAAGAAGTCCACCCAATTTCAATTAAGTCATATGAGTCCTGTAACTTTCAAGTTATGTTCAAGAGGAGGACTATTGGAGCTGCATTCAAGACATCAGCACAGCATCCAGGCTCCTTTTCATGCCACCCAAACCCTGGAGAATGATGCCCCAGGTCCACAAGATTCTAGCGCCCCCCTGGCCCATGGCGCCTGGCCCATGGTGCCCTAGGTTTTGGCACCCTAGATTTTGGTGCCTTGGGCCTTGGCGCCCCTGCCTTGGCCCATATGGAGCTGGCACCCTCCCAGGCCCTTTCATGATCTGGTGCACCAGCCCAAGCCCCATCCAGTGTAGGTGCCCCAACTAGCCCATGCCCAAGAGGATCCATATAATTCAAGAAGGAGTCAGCCAACCCACTTCTACAAGGAGTTTAGTCTTCTAGTTTGATTTAATTTTGTATTCCACTTTGATAAAGACTTGCACTCCTATTTTGATAAGGAGAGGGACTTGGGTGAGCCTATAAATACCCCACCCCTTCCCCTCTTGTAATAATCTCTTTTTTTATGAATACAATCTAAAGTTATTCTGTCAAATTGTGTCCTCCAGATTGGAGTGGTGTGAGACCTGTTTTATTTTTTTATGAGCAAACCCTAGCCACCAGCCTTCCTTCCCTCATCCATCAAACCCTAGCCATCCCACATTCCAGCTAAAGCCCAAGGATGCCCATCTTCATCCAAGCCAGGCATCCCCTTCTTCAACTGGCCGCCGGCCACCTGAAGCTTCCATCCATCGTCCACTCTTCTTTCTTTTATTTACATATTTTTTCATATTCCGTGACCCTAACCCTTGACATGTGCAGGATCCATCTGGTGAAGCCGCCCAAGGAGTAGGTCTTCTTTGCTATCGAGACTAGCTGATAGAAAGCTGGTCGATCCTTGGGAAAGAGACTTATTCATCCAGGTGCCGATCCAGGAGTGCAGAGCGACCCCATCTTCGATCAAGATTTCATCGTTGTTAGGTACGAAACCAAACCCTACTCATAATTCTGATTTGCTGAAGGTAATACTGTCCTAACCAAGTGGTCTCAACCCTCGTGGTCCTAGTTTATTACTTTGCATGATCTTAACTACAAGTAGTGTAGTTGGTCCTTACATCTTCTCTATGATAGTTCTTTTCCACTTTCTCGAGAACTTAGCCATCACATATAAAATCTAAAATTAATAAAAATTATTAGTTACTATTTTATTTATGCATATCATCCCCTTCTCATTGCACCCTGCATCACCTACTCCCGCTGGTCCTCCTAGCCTCAATCATCCATTCGAGCTCTCTCCACAAGTGGAGGCACCCTCTAAAAGTGCTCCACCTGAATGTCCAATCATCTAGATGCACCTGCAAATGGAAAAATAGAAAACGAGGTAAGCTATCCAGTGCTACCCTGCTGGACCTCTTGTAGCTCCTACTTGGTATGGACATTGGGGCCAGAAAATATCGACAGGTTGAACCCACATCCTTGTGGATCATCTATGAATAAAGCCCTGAACCCAACCCCATTTACCATGTAAATATTTTATTTTAATTTCTGTTATTTTGGTTTAGTTAGGGTTAGCCCCTTTTACCAACTATAATTAGGGTTTTGTTATTTAGCCTTTTGGGCTGAACTCTTTTTACCATATTATTCAAAACTGAATTTATAAGTTGTGTCAAACCTTGTTGGGCCAAACCTAGGTTATCAATCTATTCCTTTTGTTACATAAGGTTAAGCCTTTTGATCAATTGATCAATTGAGCTTTAGTTATTTGGTTTGAGTCCTGTAAAAATTAGTTATTGAGTCCTGTATGGTGTGGGCACTAGGATCCGACAGAGGCTCCTCAACCCTCTGTGGATCTTAGATTAGGGTTCCACTTCTATGAGTCCTGTAAAAAGGCTATGAGCCAAAGTAATTTTATAATTTTAGTCTTGTACCTTGACCAATTTGGGTCAAGCTTAGGTCATGGGTCTTGTATTTATTTTGGTTCTAGTCTGAGTTTGGATTGGGCCCAAGCCCAATTGAAGTCAACCTGGCTTTCAAGACCAAGTCAAATCCTTGTGGGCCAACCCACCTCTTTCACTTGGAAAGATGCCAACTCAGGTGCCACCTCAGCCACCTATGTGGCACCACGTCAGTTGCCACTTGGGCATCCAAGGAGGGAAACAAGGTGGCGCCCTCATGCATTCCACACGCCCTCCTCCCCTTGCCTTTTTCTCTTGGTCGACATTGGAAGGAGGAGACACCATCCCCCTCTTCCCTCCCCCACATCATGCCATGATCCATCAAATGTGGGGCGTTGAAGATCCTTGAAGAGACCAAGCCTCAAAGCAAGCCCCCTTCCAAGCCTTCTTCCCAAAGTGTTCATGCAAGGATGGAAGGTCAAAGGACACACTCCCCTCTCCAAGCCCTCAACCATGCAACGCCCAAAGCTCTCTCCACTTGGTCGGCCTTGAATCCTCCAAAGAGGGGGCGTTGAAGAATCCAAGAGAACACGTCCCTTCAAGCAAGCCATGTTCCACGTTTTCTTCCCAAATTGAGCATGCTAATGAAGGAAGTCAAGAGGCCAATCCCCCTCTCCAAGCCCTCCCACATGCCATGCCCAATCCAAGTCCCTTTGGTCAGCCAAAGAGAGGAGAAGGTCAAATGTTATTGGTGCCACCCAAGAAAGTTTGTAATTTTGTTTTATTTGAAATTCAAATGGGCCTTGGGTGCCTATTTAAAAAACCCAATCCCTCCATTGTAAAGCTATTAAATGATTAATAAAAAAAAGAGTTTGAGTCTTCTATCTTCCAACCCTTGTCTCTTAGACTAGGTTGAGTGAAGTTGCCTTCGTCCCCAGGGACATCGAGTGGTGTGAGGCCACCTGTCCGTCGCCCTAGGGCATCGCGAATCCTTCATCCTCCTGGACGTCGTGTGGTGTGAGGCCACAATCCTTCATCCTCCAGGATGTCACGAGGTACGAGGCCCCAAGTTATCTCTGTCTTCGACTTCGAAATCCAGCCGGACACCTGGCTCGAAGCCCCTTCTCAACCCCATCTCAGCCCCTTTCTGTGCATCTCTCCAGTTCGCTCATCCTTATTTTGTTTGCCTACAGGTCCTCCCTGGCATCTCGGGTACCGGAGATAGTCAGTTTTGCCTTCACGACCTTCCGACCGAAAGCCAGTGCTTCCACGGGTTTGATTGCTCGGGCATCCAGGCCACATATATCGAGTTGAGCAATCTCTGCATCGGGCACTTCGGACATGTGAGGTTTGCTCTCTCTATCTCCTAAGTAGGTATTGTATTTCGAGCTAGTCCTACCGGGGTTTCTTAATCCCGAGGTCCTGTTCTTGTTCTCACTATTTAGGGCTTTGAACTGCTAGTATAAGCTTTCGTTACTCATCTTTCTTATTTCTTGCCTTTGCTTGTGATCGGGAATCAAAACCCTAAGAAACATATATAACTCTTCAATTATAAAAAAAAAAAAAAAACTCTTTGCATCATAAGCATCCATCCCAGCATCCCTAGCCCTACTACTTACTCCACACCATTCTTGGTATCAGAGCCCCATTCCACATCATTCTTGGTATCAGAGCAAGGTTAGGACTAGTGCATTTTATTTTCTTTCATTTTCTGCATTCTAGTCAGCCCGTATATGGTCTGATCATTGGATTGTTCCTCTCTGTAGATATCTCCAAATTTCATGATTTCTATTATGTTAGATCACATTGAATTCAAAGTATTCTTTTCTATTTTCTTAGATTTTATTTCAGTTTGTAGAGTTTCTACAAGCCGAAATACTACCTAAAAAAATCTCAGGTCTGAAATTTCAGCAAGCATCTCATCTTTTGATTCATTCATCCATCTAGCTTGTTTCTTGCATATTTTAATTCCTGCATTTTATTTAGCATTCACACATCTAAAAGACACAAAAAAACAAGAAAATTTTAAGTCATTTTTTTAGTCATTTTGTGCATCATTCTCCATAACTTATCTTAAGGGCATCAAATTAACATAGGATCAGAATTTCATTACCTGTCCCTAGCCCAAAAACCACCACCCGACATATCGAACCCTAGCCATTAACTAAAATCGATTAGACATTTAATCTACTCTAGTGAGGTAGGGACACCCACGAGTCGGGTCGACCTAAGTGCCAAGCCAAGCTAGATTGCTTGTTGCTGTGTGCTTAAGTAGCTGGTGTCTAGGCAAATGGTTCAAGGACTAGAGCTCGAAGGGAAGTGGGTTGGTTCGCTTACCTGGCAAATTTTTAATTGGTGTCTAGGAAAGCAAAGAGGAACCTTTACTAACCTTACACTTACCTGGCCAGGTGCCAAGTTACTACTTCCAGGTTCATCTTCTTGACTTTACATTTGGAGAGATCTCCTAGGTCTAGCAAACCGTAGCATCGTTTTGTTATATATGCACTAGATCAGGAACCTCTTTTCACCCACCTTCTCCACCCCCTACCGAAGCCATGGACCAACTTTGAGCTGACATTGGAGCCCTAACTCAATCCATGACCCAGTTAGGCAACCAGTTGAACAATAGACTGGATCAAATAGAGGCCAGATTGAGACCCATAGAGGAAGCTGCTAGGCCCCGACCTGAACCCAGTCCCGAGTCCCATCATCCCAGGAGAAACCTGCCACAAGACCCTTATTTTGAGGATGACATTGGGAGAGACCCTGACCCCTTTGTTGATACTCGTCCTAGGAGACCCAATCTGGAGGACCGTGAAGAAAGGGCCCTTAGGAGCATCAAACTTGAGGCACCAACTTTCGATGGTAGCTTAGATCCCAGGGTGTATGAAGATTGGGAGTCTGCTATGGAGTAGTATTTTGACTGGTACTCTATGTCAGAAAGAACTAAGTTTAAGTTTGCCAAGCTTAGGTTGGTTCACCAAGCTAGGTTGTTCTGGAACCAACCTAGGTTGTTCTGGAACAGTGTTGAAAGTTACATAGAGCAGAAAGGTCAATTACCCATAACCACCTGGGGGGAGATGAGAGATAAGCTTAGAAGGAAATACTTACCTGCATCTTACACCCAGAAACTGTTGGACTAATGGCAAACCTTAAGTCAAGGGAGTAAGAGTGTGGCCAATTACATCGCCAAGTTTGATGAATATGTTATGCGATGTAAGGTTGTTGAATCACCTGAGGTAACCCTATCTAGGTTTAGGGCTGGCCTACACCCAGACATTCAGAGAGAGTTGTATTTTAGATCAACTAGAACCTTGGAAGAAGCTTACCAAGTTGCTAGGCTCTGTGAGCATTTCCAGAGAGCTCCCACCTACAGAAGACCTGAGCCCTTTAGGAACCAGAGCCATATCCCTGGATCCACCCAAAGTTATAACCAAGCTTACCCGAGTCGACCAAGCCCAAACCGAACTGACCCAAGTCGACCAAACCTAGCCCGACCCAGTCCTAGTCGTTCTAGCCTGAACCGACCCCAATATAGTAGAGAGAAAAAGGGTAAGGCTGTTGAAGTCCAGAGGAGACCCAATCCCCAAGGTAAATGCTTTAGGTGTCATAAACCTGGACATTTTGCTAGTCAATGCACTGCCCCTGCCCTACTCATAGATGAACCAACTGAGACTGAACCCGAACCAATTGTTGAACCTGAGGAAGACGTCTATGATCCCGAAAATTAGTTGTTGGAAGAGTACGAGGGAGAAGAAGAAGTGTATGAATCTGAAGACCTTGTAGGAGTAGTCCGATGCATTCTAGCCCAAAACATAGTACAGGAAGACTGGCGTAGGACCAACATCCTACAGATCCTGATCAAGCTAGGAGATAAGGTTTGTTAATGCCCTTTCCTTGAGTACAGTCAAATCTTTAGGACTAGCCAAAGTTCCCCACCCCAACCATTACAAAGTCCCCTGGATATATTCAACTTCAATCCCAGTAAAATCTAGGTGCCAAATCAAGATAAAAATGAGTTCCTATGAAGAATCGATTTGGTGTGACGTCTTACCCATGGGTGTGGGTAGTATCATTCTAGGACGACCCTGGCTTTTCGACCATGATGCCACCCTTTATGGTCGATCCAATACCTGTGTCTTTTTCCACCAAGGGAAAAAGATCATAATCAACCCAATCCAACCTAAGGACCCCGTCAAGAAAGGATCTAGTAGCCTTAAGGAGAAGAAAGCAAAAGTCAACCTGATCACACCAAAGGAGCTAGAGTGATGTAGAATGAAGGACACGAAGAAAACCTATACTTATTTTGAAAAGAGGAAAAACACCTAAAGCAAATCAAGGATCGTGGGAGGGCTAAGAAGCCTCCGGGACTAGGATAGAACGACCCCCGAAAATCCTGAAAAGATTGGGCTCTCTTTTTTTTTTTAAAATTTTTTTTTTTTGGCGGAGGTGGCGAAGGAACGAGGGGGATGGGATGCTGGGACAGGAACTCCTAGACCTTGGGACTCATCCTAACGAAGAGACCGTCCACCTCTAAGGCATTACGCCCTCCTCAATACTTAGAGGTGCTAGGATGGATCTTAGGGTCGCGAAGGACGAGGGTGGGGGAGAACTCCTAGACCTTGGGACTCATCCTAACGAAGAGACCGTCCACCTCTAAGGCATTATGCCCTCCTCAATACTTAGAGGCGCTAGGATGGATATCAAGGTCACGAAGGATGGGGGGGGGGAGAACTCATGGATCTTGGGACTCACCCTAACGAAGAGACCGTCCACCTCTAAGGCATTACGCCCTCCTCAGTACTTAGAGGCGCTAGGATGGTTCTCAAGACCATGAGGGGAAGACGCGAAGGTGGGAGGGAGAAAGGAGATACTTGGGGCCTCACACCCCTCGACGCCCCGAAGGACGAAGGAAAAAGGGTCTCAGCCCAGAACCACACATTGGAAGAACACTCAAAAATTTCATTCAACTATTTTTTTTTACAAGGGGAGTATGGGTATTTATAGATGCCTATATCCCTTTTGAAATTCAAAAATAAAATTCCCTGAAATCCTCTCTTGATTTTGAAATCAAATCCAAAATCAAAATCCCCAAATTTCCCAAATTACATCCATTAAAAAATTACCAAATAAATCCCATTTATTTGAATTTTGAAATCCCCTCCGCTCTGAAACTCGTGCTACTCCAAAAATCGTGCAAAACAACTCTTCTTCCACCGCTTTGAGAAGCATGCAGAAGCTTCATTTGGTTGCTCTGAAAAGCATGCGGAAGCTCCCTTCATGCCCAAGCAACAGGGGCATCTCGATCTTCGGCACCCGGCCCAGCGGGCAGCGGCGGGGCGGCCTGGTGGCGCACCGGCGGGCGAACGACGGCGGCGGGGCGGCACGGAGGCACGACGGCGGCTGCGAACGGTGGCGGCGGCCGTGGATGACCGTTGGTCTTCCACGGTCCGTGGGTCTTCCCACGGGCGTGAGGCCCAGCGGGCTTCGGCGGGGCGGCCTGGTGGCGTGCCGACGGGCGGACGGCGGCGGCGGGGCAGCACGATGGCAGCGGCGAACGGCGGCCATTGATGACCTTGGTCTTCCACGGTCCGCGGGTCTTCCCACGGGCGTGAGGCCCAGCGGGATGCCGGCGGGGCGGCCGGGCGGCGGATCGGCGGAGCACCGGCGGGCGGGCGACGGTGGCGGGGGTCGGGCACGGCCGATCGCGGACCGGTGGGGCAAAAAAATCGAAAAAAAAAGCCTCTGTGAATTTTCTGGAGGTTGAAGGAGATAGGAATAGCTTGGAATAAAGTTGGAATAACATCGGGATAACATGGGAATAAAGGGAATAGGTGGAATAGCGGGAATAACTAAAATACCAACATTCTAAAAAAAAATTTAAAATTGTAAAAAAATAAAAGGTGAAACCCGGATAGGTTTCGGGTCCCCCATCATTCTCCTACAGCACGAAGAACTCGACTCCGTCGAGTTCGAGGACTAAGCAAATCCTAGCCCGCTGCTAGCTCTGATACCAAATTAATGTAGAACGAAGGACACGAAGAAAACCTATACTTATTTTGAAAAGAGGAAAAACACCTAAAGCAAATCAAGGATCGTGGGAGGGCTAAGAAGCCTCCGGGACTAGGATAGAACGACCCCCGAAAATCCTGAAAAGACTGGGCTCTCTTTTTTTTAAAAAATTTTTTTTTTTTGGCAGAGGTGGCGAAGGAACGATGGGGATGGGATGCTGGGACAGGAACTCCTAGACCTTGGGACTCATCCTAACGAAGAGACCATCCACCTCTAAGGCATTACGCCCTCCTCAATACTTAGAGGCGCTAGGATGGATCTCAGGGTCGCGAAGGACGGGGGTAGGGGAGAACTCCTAGACCTTGGGACTCATCCTAACGAAGAGACCGTCCACCTCTAAGGCATTACGCCCTCCTCAATACTTAGAGGTGCTAGGATGTATATCAAGGTCACGAAGGACGGGGGGGGAGAACTCATGGATCTTGGGACTCACCTTAACGAAGAGACCGTCCACCTCTAAGGCATTACGCCCTCCTCAGTACTTAGAGGCGCTAGGATGGTTCTCAAGACCACGAGGGGAAGACGCGAAGGTGGGAGGGAGAAAGGAGATACTTGGGGCCTCACACCCCTCGACGCCCCGAAGGATGAAGGAAAAAGGGCCTCAGCCCAGAACCACACACTGGAAGAACACTCAAAAATTTCATTCAACTATTTTTTTTTACAAGGGGAGTATGGGTATTTATAGATGCCCATATCCCTTTTGAAATTCAAATATAAAATCCCCAGAAATCCTCTCTTGATTTTGAAATCAAATCCAAAATCAAAATCCCCAAATTTCCCAAATTACATCCATTAAAAAATTACCAAATAAATCCCATTTATTTGAATTTTAAAATCCCCTCCGCTCTGAAACTCGTGCTACTCCAAAAATCATGCAAAATAACTCTTCTTCCACCTCTTTGAGAAGCATGCAGAAACTTCATTTGGCTGCTCTGAAAAGCATGCGGAAGCTCCCTTCATGCCCGAGCAACAGGGGCATCTCGATCTTCGGCACCCGGCCCAGCGGGCAGCGGCGGGGCGGCCTGGTGGCACGCCGGCGGGCGGACGGCAGCGGCGGGGCGGCACGACGGCGGCGGCGGGGCGGCACGGCGGCACGACGGTGGCGGCGAACGACGGCGGCGGCCGTGGATGATCGTTGGTCTTCCACGGTCCGCGTGTCTTCCCACGGGCGTGAGGCCCAGCGGGCGTCGGCGGGGTGGCCTAGTGGCGCGACGCCGGGCGGAAGGCGGCGGCAGGGCGGCACGACGACGGTGGTGAACGGCGGCCGTGGATGACCGTTGGTCTTCCACAGTCCACGGGTCTTCCCACGGGCGTGAGGCCCAGCGGGATGCCGGTGGGGCGGCCGGGTGGCGGATCGGCGGAGCGCCGGCGGGCGGGCGGCGGTGGCGGGGGTCGGGCACGGCAGATCGCGGACCGGTGGGGCAAAAAAATCGGAAAAAAAAAGCCTCTGTGATTTTTCTGGAGGTTGAAGGAGATAGGAATAGCTTGGAATAAAGTTGGAATAACATCGGGATAACATGGGAATAAAGGGAATAGGTGGAATAGCGGGAATAACTAAAATACCAACATTCTAAAAAAATTTTTAAAATTCTAAAAAAATAAAAGGTGAAACCCGGATAGGTTTCAGGTCCCCCATCATAGAGAAAGAGATTTTAGAGGGAGCCCCTATTTGGATTCTAGCCACCAAGGAGAGTCATGAACCAACCAACGTAGAACACCCCCAAGAGGTAATGAAGACTCTACAAGAATTTGAGGATGTTTTCCCGGAAGAATTACCTGATCAACTGCCACCCCTTAGGGACATCCAGCACGCTATAGATTTGGTCCTAGGATCCACTTTGCCCAACCTTCCCCACTATAGGATGAACCCCACTGAACACCAGGAACTTCAGAAACAAGTGGGAGAGCTGCTTAGGAAGGGTTTTCTTAGGGAGAGTCTAAGCCCCTGTGCCGTCCCTGCCCTACTTACCCCTAAGAAAGATGAAACCTGGAGAATGTGTGTTGATAGCAGGGCTATCAACAAAATTACAATCAAATATAGGTTTCCTATTCCCCACCTGGATGATATGCTCGATATGATGGCCGGTGCCACTATCTTTTCCAAGATAGACCTCAAGAGTGGTTACCACCAGATTATAATTCGACCGGGGGATGAATGGAAGACGGCGTTTAAGACTAAGGATGGTCTGTTCGAGTGGGTAGTGATGCCTTTTGGGTTGTCTAATGCACCCAGTACCTTTATGAGAGTCATGACCCAAGTCTTGCACGAGTTCACTGGAAAATTCTTAGTAGTATATTTTGATGACATCTTGATTTATAGCAAGACCAAAGATGGCCATCTTAACCACTTAAGGTTAGTCTGCCAAACCCTTAGGGAGAATAGCCTTTACGCCAACCCTAAGAAGTGTGAATTTATGACAACTAGGGTTATCTTCTTAGGCTTTGTAGTTAACCCTAAAGGAGTTTCTACCAACCTCGAAAAGGTTAGAGCTATAGTTGAGTGGCCTGTCCCTACTAGTATCCACGATGTACGTAGTTTCCATGGCCTAGCCACATTTTATAGACATTTCATTCGGGGATTTAGTTCAATTGTGGCACCTATAACTGACTGCATCAGGAAGGGAGGTTTTCAATGGACTAAAGCTACTGACAAAGCCTTCCTTGAAATTAAGGAGAGAATGATACAAGCACCTGTCCTAAGATTGCCAGATTTTTCTAAGGTTTTCGAGGTTGCTTGTGATGCTTCGAGAGTTAGGATTGATGGAGTACTTAGTCAGGAAAATCACCCCGTGGCCTTCTTTAGCGAAAAACTTAATGAAGCCAAAATTAAGTACTTAACTTATGATAAAGAATTTTATGCAATCGTCCAAGCCCTTAGGTACTGGAGGCACTACCTGTTACCCCATGAGTTTGTTCTGTTTTCAGACCACGAGGCCCTTCGGTACCTAAACTCCCAGAAAAGATTGAACCCTAGGCACGCTAAGTGGGTCGAGTATATCCAAGCCTATACCTTTATGCTTAAATATCATGCTGGTATTGAGAATAAGGTAGCTGATGCCCTTAGCCGTCGTGCCTTTTTGTTAAACACAGTTAGGACTGAGGTTGTAGGATTTGACCGACTTAAGGAGCAATATGAATCTTGTCCTGACTTCAGTGAGACCTTCCAGTCTAAGCTTCAAGAACCATTTAGTGCCCATAGTGACTATACCTTACAGGATGGTTATCTTTTCAAGGGTAATAAGTTGTGCATTCCCAAGACTTCACTTCGAGATTTTTTAGTGTGGAAAACCAATGCGGGAGGCCTAGCTGGTCACTTTGGTAGGGAGAAGACCATTTTAGCTGTTGAAGACCAGTTCTTTTGGCCTAGCCTTAAGAAAGATGTCGCCAATATTGTCTCTAGGTGCCGAACCTGTGCTGTGGCCAAGCAGTAGAAACAGAATACTGGCCTTTACACCCCCTTGCCCATACCTAGCCACCCTTGGCAAGACCTCAGCATGGATTTTGTGGTTGGATTACCCAAGACTGCAAGGAAGCATGATTCTGTCTTTGTAGTAATGGATAGGTTTTCCAAAATGGCTCATTTTATACCCTGCTCCCAGACCCTAGATGCTTCCAAGGTTGCCAAGCTTTTTCTGGAACATGTGGTTAAGTTACATGGCCTACCCAAGACTATAGTGTCCGATAGGGATGTCCACTTCACTAGCTATTTCTGGAAAATCCTTTGGCACCTCCTAGGCGCCAAGCTCCAATTCTCCACTGCCTACCACCCGCAAACCGACGGACAAACTAAGGTGGTCAACCGCAGCCTAGGAAACCTTCTTAGATGCTTGATAGGTGAACATATGGAAAATTGGGATCTTCTTTTACCTCGAGCCGAGTTCGCCTACAACAGCTCTGTAAATAGGACCACCGGGAAGAGTCCTTTTGAAGTTGTCTGTGGATACAAGCCTAACCGACCTCTTAACCTAATTCCCCTACCTATCCATGCACATGTCTCAGAGTCAGCTGATTCACTTGCACAGCATATTAGGGACATGCATAAAGAAATTAGCCAGAAAATTAATATAAGTAATAACACATATAAAAGGCTGGCTGAT
Organism: Areca catechu; assembly: GCA_021397845.1. Classification (NCBI taxonomy): domain Eukaryota; kingdom Viridiplantae; phylum Streptophyta; class Magnoliopsida; order Arecales; family Arecaceae; genus Areca; species Areca catechu. The sequence continues at coordinate 79,152,400 of CM038050.1, forward strand.
TCCCGAAAGCGAGCAAAAGAGTTTGAAATAGGGGATTTTGTAATGATTAGGCTCCGGCCTGAACGGTTTCCACCGGGAACCGTTCAGAAGCTTCATGCTCGTGGGGCGGGTCCCTTTAAAGTGATTAGGAGAATGGGCCCTAACGCCTATGTGCTAGAATTACCTCCGGATTATGGAATTAGCTCGACATTCAATATCTCTGACTTAGTCGAGTATAGAGAACCCGCAAACATACCTAGTGAGCCATTTGGGCCTGACCTCCCTTTTGAGAGCGAACCTGAACCTGAGTGTCCACCTCCAAATATACCTGAGCGAGGAGAGCGGATCGAGGATGTCCTCGATGACCAAGCCATCGCTACTCGGGCAAGGGCTACCAGCATTACCTGGTCCGATGGCAAGGCTGACCCGAATTCGATGACTCGTGGATCACATGGGAGGACTTGCAGTGCATCGACCCTGACATCCTGGAAAGGCATCAAAGCCAAGCTAACCCTTACTCGACAAGGTCGAGTTCCTCCCACCCCGGGAGAACTGGTGTGGGCACCAGGATCCGACAGAGGCTCCTCAACCCTCTATGGATCTCAGATTAGGGTTCCACTTCTGTGAGTCCTGTAATAAGGCTATGAGCCAAAGTAATTTTATAATTTTAGTCTTGTACCTTGACCAATTTGGGTCAAGCTTAGGTCATGGGTCCTGTATTTATTTTGGTTCGAGTCTGAGTTTAGATTGGGCTCAAGCCCAATTGAAGTCAACCTGGCTTTCAAGACCAAGTCAAATCCTTGTGGGCCAACCCACCTCTTTCACTTGGAAAGATGCCAACTCAGGTGCCACCTCAGCCACCTATGTGGCGCCACGTCAGTTGCCACTTGGGCATCCAAGGAGGGAAACAAGGTGGCGCCCTCATGCATTCCACACGCCCTCCCCTTGCCTTTTTCTCTTGGGCGACATTGGAAGGAGGAGACACCATCCCCTTCCTCCCTCCCCCACATCACGCCATGATCCATCAAATGTGGGGCGTTGAAGATCCTTGAAGAGACCAAGCCTCAAAGCAAGCCCCCTTCCAAGCCTTCTTCCCAAAGTGTTCATGCAAGGATGGAAGGTCAAAGGACACACTCCCCTCTCCAAGCCCTCAACCATGCAATGCCCAAAGCTCTCTCCACTTGGTCGGCCTTGAATCACTCCAAAGAGGGGCGTTGAAGAATCCAAGAGAACACATCCCTTCAAGCAAGCCATGTTCCACGTTTTCTTCCCAAATTGAGCATGCTAATGAAAGAAGTCAAGAGGCCAATCCCCCTCTCCAAGCCCTCCCACATGCCATGCCCAATCCAAGTCCCTTTGGTCAGCCAAAGAGAGGAGAAGGTCAAATGTTTTTGGCGCCACCCAAGAAAGTTTGTAATTTTGTTTCATTTGAAATTCAAATGGGCCTTGGGTGCCTATTTAAAGGACCCAATCCCTCCATTGTAAAGCTATTGAATGATTAATGAAAAAAAGAGTTTAAGTCTTCTATCTTCCAACCCTTGTCTCTTAGACTAGGTTGAGTGAAGTTGCCTTCATCCCTAGGGACGTCGAGTGGTGTGAGGCCACCTGTCCGTCGCCCCAGGGCGTCGCGAATCCTTCGTCCTCCTGGGCGTCGCATGGTGTGAGGCCACAATCCTTCGTCCTCCAGGACGTCGCAGGGTACGAGGCCCCAAGTTATCTCCGTCTTTGACTTCGGAATCCAGTCGGACGCCGGACTTGAAGCCCCTTCTTAACCCCATCTCAGCCCCTTTCTATGCATCTCTCCAGTTCGCTCATCCTTATTTTGTTTGCCTACAGGTCCTCCCTGGCATCTTGGGTACCGGAGACAGTCAGTTTTGCCATCACGACCTTCCGACCGAAAGCCAGTGCTTCCACGGGTTTGACTGCTTGAGCATCCAGGCCGCATCCGCCGAGTTGAGCGATCTCTACATCGGGTGCTTCTGACGTGTGAGGTTTGCTCTCTTTATCTCCTAAGTAGGAATTGTATTTCGAGCTAGTCCTACCGGGGTTTCTTAATCCCAGGGTCCTGTTCTTGTTCTCACTGTTTAGGGCTTTGAACTGCTAGTGTAAGCTTTCATTACTCATCTTTCTTATTTCTTGCCTTTGCTTGTGATCGGGAATCAAAACCCTAAGAAACATATAAAACTCTTCAACTATAAAAAAAAAAAAACTAAAAAAAAAAAAACTCTTTGCATCATAAACATCCATCTCAGCATCCCTGGCCCTACCCCTTACTCCACACCATTCTTGGTATCAGAGCCCCATTCCACATCACTGTATTACAAGGAGGACCCAATTGACGACCCAATTGAAGTCCCATGTGCATCCAATTGAAGACCCTTGTGCTAGCCCAAGACAAGCCATGTGCTAGCCCAAGACAACCCATGTGCTAGTCCAAGACAAGCGATGTGCTAGGCCAAGTCAATTTATTTTTGGCACCATCTTTACTAGATTTTTGGACATCATTGCCACATCACCAGGGGACATTAGCACATGTCATGTTTGGACATGGCATGCCACATCATTTTGGGACAAGAACACACTTCATATCACACTTCTTTGGCTGGCCCATGTGAGAAGGATTTAGCGCCAACATGAGAAATATTTGGCACCTCCTTTTTAAGATGAGTAAATGTGAAGGACTCCTCTTAATTGGTGCCTTCCACTCAAGATTATTCCACGCCAAAAGCATAGAAGTCGACCAAGCAATTTCAAAGGAGCTTCGAAATATTTGCTCATCCAAGTGGAGAAGGTTGGAAGGTTTTCTTACTTCAAAAGTTTTGATAAAATAGATTGGAAGCTGCTTAAGTTCCTAGGACTCAAGAGTCTCACCAAAACTCTTGAGTCTTCTTCAATCCAAACTGAAGAGTCCACTTACATACAGAAGTCTAGATCAGCCCAACAAGCAAGAGTCCAAGATGCCCAAATGTAGGACTCTAGGAGTTTTATTCCAAGGGAGCATAAGTCTAGTCTTTGTGTCCCTTACAATACTGGTTATGGATCTATAAATATCCCATCAACCCCCCTTGTAGTTGATATAATTATTATTGAAATAAATAAATTCTGTCAAATTTTTCTTCCTTTGCTATGTGCATCATGGGGTATGAGGCCCTTTTTCCTTTATTCTTCAAAACATTGCAGGGTGCGAGGCCCTAGTTATCCAACTTATCCAATCGATAAGAAGATCCATCCACTACCTCTAACCCTTCCCTTCTTTCCGTTCCCTTTCTTACTACTTTCTAACCCAAGATTCCTTTGCTGAGTGTTTTGCAGGTGACCAAGAATCTAGATCTAGTGTTCTTGCCTTGGAACCAGCATCACGTGGAAGATCAAAGCTCGGAAATGAAATCTTGAAACCCTGCCGCTATGATCTTGAGAGTCCTACCAGATCTACATCGAGAGAGCAACTTTTGTTGGTAAAACTGAACTTATTCCCTTCTCTTTATTTTCTAATTCGTTGAAAACAAATTCTAGTTTCGATGGTTTCTCAACCACCAGGTCCTTTTTTCTTAATTGCTTTATAGGTTTACTTGTGCGGGTAATTAACTTGATTAGTTTCTTTTACTATCTCCTTTGAGTCTTCCTTTAAAATCTAAAAATATAAAAAATATTAATTGCTATTTTTTTTTATTCTTATTTATTTGTCCCGCATCACTACTGCTCCTCCATGCCACCTGACCTCTAAAGAACTAACCTCTCATTAAAGGTCACATTTCTACTAATGACGACCTTCTTCTCCAAGGGATCCAACTTCTAGTACCCCTTGACTCCTCATGGATACCCCAAGAACACCATCTTCTTTGACTTTGCATCCAACTTACTATGCTCACCAGCATCGATGTGCACATATGTTGTGCACCCAAAAACCCATAGATGGCAAGCTCAATTTTCCTTCCATAACTACTGTGCTCTAGAATACCACCATCTAACTTTGTATGCAGTGACCAATTGACCAAATAGTAGGCTGTGTCAACTGTATCAACCCAGAATGCCTTAGGAAGCCTTGCTTGCAATATCATGCATCTTGCCTTCTCCATAAGGGTTCAGTTGATTCTCTTGGCCATGCCATTTTGCTGAGGAGTCCCTCTGACCGAGAAGTGCATTTTGATGCCACACTCCTCATAATAGTGCTGGAACTCCCTACTGGTGAACTCACCACCGTTGTCGGACCTCAAGCACTTTACACTACGACCTTGCTCCTTCTCAACTTCTGCTTTCCATACCTTGAACTTTAAGAAGATCTCTAATTTTTCACTCATGAAGGAGACCCACACTTTCCTTGAAAAATCATCTATCAGGGTCAAGAAGTATCTCGCTCCATCTCTGACTGAAACTAAAGATGGTCCCCACACATCAGAGTGAACTAGCTCTAATGGAGCTACATAATGGGCTGAACCACTACTGAAGTGGATCCTCCTCTGCTTTCCCATCTAGAATCATAGACATTTGAAACATCACCAACCAGATCTGGAATTGATCCATGCTTGCTTGGTTCCTTCATCCCATGATCTCCTATTAGCCCAAGCGGTAGTGCCATAATTTATAGTCTCCCTATGGGTCTTGTGCTGTCACTACTATATCAGATTGTCCCATCACAACTGACCCCTCCATCCTGTAGAGATTATTGTCCATTCTCCTACCTCTCATCATAAACATGGCTTCATTGGAGATATTAAGAACTCCACTCCTGGCTCGACTGCTGAAATTGTAACCGCATCACTCCAGGTAGCCTAGTGACACCAACTTTTTTTCAGCTCGGGAACATGCTTGACATTGGTTAGTGTCCTTATGATCTGATGGAACATCCTCACTCGTACACTCCAAATGCCAGCGACCTTGCATGAGTGATCATCTCCAAGTGTCACTTCCCTCATCAGCCTTGGTATAGGTCGAAACTAAGACTAGTTTAGGGTATAATGATGAGAACAAGCTGAATCTAGGATCCATAATCTATGTACAATCTATGATCATCTGATACCACCAAGAGGTTATGATGGGGACATCAGGTCAACCCTAGTTTACTATGGGTCCCTGAGTTTTAAGTTCCTAGCCATGATGCAAATTTTGTCTTTGAGTCCAATAATTTGCCTATGTTAGCTATTTGAGTTTTGTATTTGGGCCTTGAGTTTGTTTTTTGGGCCTTGTTACACTTGAGTCTATATTTTGGCCCTTGAGTCATGTTTAGGGCCTTTCTACAGTTGAGTCCTGTAATTAGAGTATTGAGTCAAGTTTTGGATGCTTAGTGAATTTTATGAGTCCTGTAAGTTTTGAGTTTTATGCATTTAGTCCAATTTTGTAGGTCTTATATTAAGTCCAGTCCAATTTTGTAAGAAGACTCAAATCACTTATGAAGCCAGTCAGCATAATACTACAACCATTGCATGAAATCCAGTCATCCATATAATTGTGCCACTTGGAAAGCATAGAAGGATTCTTGGAGCTATCATTGAAGACCTGGATGACAAGTACATCAGCCCACCATGAAGAGATGGACAACCGAAAGAAACCCTAAAAGACCCGGCCTAGCACTGAAGTGGGCCGCCCAAAGCCCAAAAGCCCAAAGTTCTTCATATGGCACCCCACCTTATGGTCACCCTCCATATTGTCACGGGGTTAGTCTTTGCTTAGGCCAAACTCGTGCGGCGCTCCAAAATGCCCTGCAAAATGAAAGCAGCCAATGCATGCCAATGATAGAAATACGATGCTGCAACCAAGGCAAACACACAAGAGACAAAGGAAAATGACAAGGAAACACACTCAAATGCGCAAAGGCAAAACCAGTGCTTTCATTAATGTAAATGGAGAGATTACAAGCAAAATGCAACTACCACTAGACCTATCATAAGGGCTCAGAAGGTAGAGGAGACAACGATGAACCACAAGAATCCACCAGGAAACTGGCCCATAATTGTTCTCACTCACCCTCCCGATACTACACATGTGGAGCATCCCACCAAAACCCACCCTAAGGGTTCCAAGCTATCGAGAAGACTTGCGTTCTTCTGGTTCATCTCAAGAAGCCCTGATAAAAGGAAAATCCCCCAAAACTAGGCAAAACAAGGGAAAAATGCCCTAGCGGTAGTTGCTTAAGATATCTTATTGTAAGATATGTACAAGACCGTGTCAGAGGCCATGGCCAAGCAAAGTGCTTTGCAAATGGCCCTGACAGACTCCCCCACTTGATCAGGTCGACGTCCTCGTCGACATGCTTCATTTGTATGCTTCGACCCGATCCTATTCAAGCCGCAACGAGTTCTTTGGCTCCCAGCTCGCTTCTGACTTGGGAAGTCCTTTCCACTGCACCAAGTACTCGATCACCTGTACGCCATTGGGTAACACATGGACTCTATCTATCAAAATGTTGTCAACCCGTCGCTCTAAGGAGGCCATTGTAGGGGTTGGATTGTTTGACATGTTCCTCATGGGATCCTCCAGATTGGCATGATATGGTTTGATGCAACTTCCATGAAGTACCGGATGTATCTTGAGCCATACAGGAAGTTGCACCTGGTAGGAGACATTTCCTATCCTTTCAATGATAGGGAAGGGACCCTCATACTTGCGAACCAGTCCTTTATGCACCTTGTGAAAGAACCGGAGTTGGGTTGGTTGGAGCTTAACCAGTACCATGTCGCCTCTCTTGAAGTCTAGAGGTCTCCTTCCTTTATCAGCCCACTTCTTCATCTTCTTGGAAGCCTTCTCCAAGTATGCCCATGCAATATCAGCATTGCGGTGCCACTCCTTGGCCATATGATAAGCTGACGGGCTATTTCCAGTATACCCCACAATCATAGTGTGCGGAGTGGAGGGTTGCTATCTAGTGATGATTTCAAAGGGACTCTTGCCTGATGCAGAGCTCCGCTGCAAGTTGTAGGAGAATTAGGCTATGTCCATCAACTTCATCCAATCCCTTTGGTTGGCACTTACAAAGTGCCTCAAATACTGCTCCAGAAGAGCATTTATTCTTTCTGTCTGGCCATCAGTTTGAGGATGAAGGCTAGTAGAGAAGTACAACTTGGACCCCAATAGCTTGAAAAGCCCAGTCCAAAGACTCCCTAAGAACCTGGAATTTCTATCACTGACAATGTTCTAAGGGATACCCCAATACTTCACCACATGCTTCAAGAAGAGTCGAGCTGCATCCTCCATGAAACAATGCAAGGGTGTTGGGACGAAGATGCTATACTTCAAGAATCGATCCACCACCACTAGGATCGACCCATACTCCCCCACCTTTGGCAAGCTCGAGATGAAGTCCATCGAGATGCTCTCCCATGGCCGCTCCGGTACAGGCAAAGGCTCAAGGAGCCCACCAGGCTTGCTTCGCTCTGCCTTGTCCTATTGGCAAATGAGGCATGTCCGAACACAATCTTCCACATCCTCTCCCATCCTTGGCCAGTAGTATGCCCTCGCCAAGAGGGCAAGAGTTTGGTGCATTCCTAGGTGACTAGCCCAAAGAGTGTCATGACATTCTCACAATATTTCTCTTCTAAGGTTGTCCACCGGAGGCACATACACCCGACACCCTTTTGTTTGAATGAGGCCATCTTCGGACCAGAATCGCCATGCCTTTCCTTCATCAATGAGCTGCTTCAAAGTGATACATGTGGGATCCTTCAGCAGTCCATCTCGAATTTTTGGCAGCAAAGTTGCTTACACTTGGCTGACTTGCCCTTGCTCCATTACCTTTAGAGTGGCAAGCTCCGCCTTTCGGCTCAGGGCATCGGCCACCTGGTTCATACGCCCTGGTTTATATTCCAAGGTCATATCAAAATCTGCTAAGAAGTCCTACCAGCAGGCCTATTTTGGAGATAACTTCTTTTATGTTTAGAAGTAGTTGAGGGCCACGTTATCGGTCCGCACCATGAATCGTGACCCAAGGAGATAGTGCCTCCACACCCTTAGACAGTGAACCACTGTTGTCATCTCCTTCTCATGAACAGTATATCGCCTCTTTGTGTCATTCAGCTTTAGACTTTCAAATGCCACTGGATGACCCTCCTGAACACGGACTCCTCCAATAGCAAAGTTTGAGGCATCTGTATGGACTTCGAAGGGTAAGTTATGATCTGGAAGTTGTAGCACATGCTCCTCTATTACCGTAGCTTTCAGCTCCTTGAAAGCTTCTTGGCACTTCAAAGACCAATCCCACGATTGATCCTTCTTCAATAGTTCTGTTAGTGGTGCAGCTCGATGAGAGTAGCCTAGGATGAACTGCCTATAGTAGTTAACAAGCTCCAAGAAAGATCACAGCTCCGTCACTTTAGTAGGGGCCTGCCATTCTTGTATAGCCTTGACCTTCTCCTGGTCCATATGGATCATGCCACCACCAACACGATGTCCTAAGAACAAAATCTCTTCCTGGGCAAAGTAGCACTTCTCCTTCTTCACATAGAGGGAGTTCTCCTGTAGAACTTGAAGGATGATCTGCAAGTGCTTCTCATGGTCCTCCAGTGTTTGACTATACACGACAATATCATCAAGGTACACCACCACGAATTTATCAAGATAGTCATGGAACAGCTGGTTCATTAGTATGAAAAAGGCAGCTGGGGCATTAGTCAATCTGAAGGGCATCACCAAGAATTCAAATGCCCTGTACCTTGTCACACATGTAGTCTTGCCTTCATCTCCCTATGCGATCTGGACTTGCCAATACCCAGATGTCAAATCCAGCTTGGAAAAATATCGGGCTCCACCCAGCTGATCAAACAAGTCTGCAATTAAAGAAATTGGATACTTGTTCTTCACAGTCACCTTGTTCAGGGCCCAATAATCTACACACAGTCAAAGACTCCTATCCTGTTTCTTCTGAAGGAGAACTGCGGCTCTGAAAGGGGCCTTTGAGCTACGAATGAGTCCTCCCTTTAGCAGCTCATCAAGTTGTTTCCTGAGTTCTGCAAGCTTCGGTGGAGCCATATGATAAGGCAGACGAGCAGGAGGCTTTGTGCCCACCTCTAGCTCAATTTTGTGGTCCACCGCTTGCCGCGGTGGCAAAGCCTTCGGTAACTCGGGAGGCATTACATCTTCAAAATCCTGGAGGACTTTAGCCACCCCAGGAGGCAAAGGACCCATGTCTTTGGCTTCTGACTCTAGCTTCATAACAGCCACATAGGTTAACTCTCCTTTCTTCATTCCCCTCTTCAGCTGAAGCGAAGATATATACTGCATCCCCTCTTGAGTCCGTCGAGCAACAGGAACAACACAAGGGGACTCATCCCCCATCATGCATAGTGCATCAAGAAATGGCATTGGGACCACCCTAGTTGCCTGAAGGAACTCCATGCCCAAAATCACCTGGAAATCATCCAGTGGTACAACCATGAAATTGGCTTTCCCATACCAGGTTCCGACTTGCATTGGCACCTCCCTTGCAAGTCCAACAATGGGTTGAGCTTCCGAGTTCACTACCTTCATTCTACTGGAATCCCCTTCCAGCTTCAATCCAAGGCGAGTGGCCTCCCGATCAGCAACAAAGTTGTGGGTTGCCCCAGTGTCCACCATTGCTCGGGTTACACTACCGTTGAGCTCCACCTGTACATACATGAGTACATTAGTTTGTAGACTAGGATGTTGGTGAGTTTGGTGTGGTTTCGACCGCTGCTGCTGCTTTGGCTGCTGCGAATTGGATGGCTTGATCTGCTCCCCCACTTGACCCTTGATAGCATTGAGTAGCCTGAGGGCACCCATCCTAGGACCCTCAACCTATTCCTCCTCACTATCGCTACTAAGGTCTTTCGGTTTAACTTGGCTCTGCTGCACACTGGCTTGCAAGGCATTGAGATCCTATTTCTGGGGATAGTTCTTCACCATGTGTGGCCCTCCACACAGAAAGCACCCAGACTTTGGGGTCCTTGAAGGCTCTGGCCCCTTAGTTTTAAAGTCTTTCTTCTTTTCATTCTCCACACCCTTTCCTTTTGACAGCTTTGGATTCTTGGAGGTATTTGTCATGGCCTTCTTCTTCTGGTGGTCAGAGGGGAGGAAATCTGTCAAGCGCTTAGCTGTAGCTTGAGCAGATGCCAAGTCGATGACACCCCTCCGTTGCAACTCCTGCTGGGCCCATGGCTTCAAACCTTCCAAGAAGTGGAATAGCTTGTCTTTCTCAGACATATCCCTAATGTCCAACATCAATGTAGAGAACTGCTTCACATAGTCTCGCACAATTCCTGTATGATGGAGATGCCTCAAGTTTCACCGAGCAATATAGTCCACATTTTCTGGCAAAAATTGAGCCTTGATCTCCCTCTTTAGGTCCTCCCAGTTGGTAATGATGCATCAACCTGCCTGCATATCCTTATACCAAGTTCACCACCACAATTTGGCATCCCTGGTTAGGTACATGGTAGCCAAGATGACCTTTGTCTCCTTGGAGTCAGGTCGCACCACCCGAAAGTACTGGTCGATATCAAACAAGAAGTTCTCCAACTCCTTTGCATCACGAGTTCCATTGTAACTTCTAGGTTCTGGTGCTCTCATCCGGCTTGCCGGCCTTCCACAACACCTGGAGCTGGCATGTTACCCATTGCCCGAGTTAGCACTGCAACCTTGGTGGTTAGATCATTCAGTTGCTCCCATAAGAGTGTGACAGACTCTTTAGTATTGTCACTGAGATTATCCACAGTCTCCACAAGCTGCTCCTGACTTAACTCCAAGTTTGCAACACGGTCCACCATGAGAATAGATGAGCCATGCTCTCATCCATTTAGGCCAACTGCACCTCCAACATGGACATCCACTCCTTGTGGCTTCATGGCTTTGCATTATCGCTTGTACATCTATCGGGACTGGTGAGGCAACCGTCGTCTCATCGCGCACCATCCCGCTTGTCTCTTCCTTGTTCCTGTGACCCATATGCGTTATGCTAATGTCCACAGCTGAACCGGCTCTAATACCCCTTGTCACGGGGTTAGTCTTTGCTTAGGCCAAACCCGTGTAGTGCTCCAAAATGCCCTGCAAAATGGAACCAACCAATGCGTGCCAACGATAGAAATATGATGCTGCAACTAAGGCAAACACACAAGAGATAAAGAAAAATGGCAAGGAAACACACTCAAATGCGCAAAGGCAAAACCATTGTTTTCATTAATGTAAATGGAGATATTACAAGCAAAATGCAACTACCACTAGACCTATCCTAAGGACTCAGAAGGTAGAGGAGGCAACGATGAATCGCAAGAATCCATCAGGAAACCGGCCCATAATTGTTCTTGCTCACCCTCCTGATACTATACATGTGGAGCATCCCGCAAAATCCCACCCCGGGGGTTCCAAGATATCGAGGAGACTTGCGTTCTTCTACTTTGTCTCAAAAAGCCCTGACACAAGAAAAATCTCCCAAAACTAGGCAAAACAAGAGAAAAATATCCTAGCAGCAGTTGCTCAAGACATTTTATTATAAGATATGTACAAGACCGTGTCAGAGGCCATGGCCAAGCAAAGTGCTTTGCAAATGGCCCTAACAATATGGTGCCCCCTTATGATTACCCCCCTTGGACCAAGTCAAAGAAAAGGAGAAGACCAAGTCAAAGAGGAGGAGAGGAGTAATCCTAGTTGGGAGAAGAAATTTGAACCTATTTGGAAGAGGACTTGTGGAAGAGTTTGTAAAGAAAAAGGAAGACCTTGTAAAATCTCTTGTATGCCCTAACTTGTATGCCTATATAAAGTCCCCTTCCTCCCCTCATGTATTATTGCTGATTATTGATGAATGAATTATTCTTGAGTTCCTCAAAATTGTGTGAAGTTATCTGTGTGATCCTTTAGGGTATCTGTGTGATCCCTCCGCCCTGCCTCCAAGCCGACAGCCTCTTCATCTTCCTACCCACCCCTCTTCCTTCCCTTCCTTCCCTTCTTCTTTCAGTGATTTAACCTTTTTTCTTCTTTATTTTCTAACCCTTGAATGGTGATTTACAGGTCCCTCAGAGTTCATGAATCCGGGATTCCAATCGATAAGCTTTTGGGTCATCGGATTTAAAGCCGTGAATCCTCAAGGTTGGTAGCTTTGTTTTCCAGGCCACATCCATCGAGCGTAGAGCGAACTCTTCATGGATCAATCCTCAAATATCTACCATGTACACCCCCTAGACTCATCAGGTATGGTGCGGGCACCAGACTCAGAAGATGACTTCAGGGCTCCATCTGGATCTCTGATTGACCTTGCCCGAAGAATTAGGATTTTCTGGTTTTGTAATAAGGGTTGACTTGGTCAACTCAATTTTAGTCTTGAGTCTGTATTTCCCTGCAATTTAAATTTTGTTGAGTCATGTTGACTTAGTACAAGTCCTAGTAGTGGTCTAGGTCTTCTCCAGGTTGGTGCCACCTTTTTTTCAAGTCAAGGTCCAGGGTGCCACATTTTTCTCTCAGGCTCAAGTAAGTGGGCACCACACTCCCAGCCACATGCCAAAATCCAGGGGGCGCCACATCTCCATCCCAGTGTCTTGGTCGCCACACCCAAGGGAGCAAGAATTTTTCTTGAAGCCAAAATCAAGGAGGCGCCCCATATATACCTTAAAAGGCCAAGCTAAAAGAGGAAAGAGGCATTTCTTGAGGAGCACTTCAAGGGAGCGCCCAATCCATGCCTAAAAAGACCAAAGCAAAGTTGGGAAGAGCCATGACTTGGGGAGAAAGAAAAGGAGGTGTCCAAAAGAGTTGAGCCATGAAAGGAAGAAGCCTAAACTTGTGGAGCAAGACTAGGAGGCGCCCAAATACTTCCAAATAAAACCAAGCATGGAAGGAAAAAATTTTTTCTTGAAGAGCAAGGCTAGGAGGCACCACCTACTTACCATTTGGAGCCACCAATCAACACTTATGGAAGCTCTTGGCCGGCCATATGAGAAGGATTTGATTCTACAATCCTAATTTGAGGATCCATCCTATTAGTCCCACATGGGAAGATGTAAAACCCTGACCTCTTGTAAAGACCTATAAAATAAACCCCTCTTGTAAGTTTTTAAGAAAAAAGTAAACTGATGAATGAATCTAATTTATGTGTGAGCAAACTTTGTGTTTCTCTCTTCCGCACTTGCATCCAGGTGTTGAGCTCCGTGAGGGAGTAAATCTGAGTTCCCCAAGAACCTTGAGGAGGTGTGAGATCTCCAACCCCAAACCCTTAGGTTAGCCACTTCACTTCCAAACCCTAGCCGCCCATCATCCTTTTCACTCCACCAAACCCTAGCCTACCCCATCTCTCACGGCCCCTCTCTCCAAGTAGTGGCCGACCACCAGCATCCAGGTCCAGTCCGGCTGCTTCGAATACGGAGCAAATCCCAGAGGAAGCCAGATCAGCATCCAGGAGAATCAGGACTTCAGCAACATCAACTTTCAAGTTCTTCTATCTGGTAAATCCTTCCTTGAGTATCTGGTTCCATAACTTGTTCTTCTTCTTTCCCAGATCTTGAGTTCAGAAGAAGCCAACTCTGCCAAAGGGCCAGTATTGGAGGATCCATTGCGAAGATATCTAAATCTGGGGATCCAACAATCTGCTCAAGAGAGTCCTTCCACTAAACTCTGTGAAGATCACTGCCTGGTCTGTAACCCTTCTCTTCTCTTTTCTTCTGTCCTGTTGAAAGTTCAGAGCGAAACCCTAGGTCTGGGAGTTTCTCAACCCAGCAATCCTTTACTTCTGAACTACTCTGATAACCTAGTTTCTTTAAATTGTGCTTTCAATTATTACATAGTTTCTTTCAATTTAGTTTAATTTTCCTTTGAGTCAAAGCCAACTTCTGAAAATATTAAAAAAATAATAAAAAAAAGAATTAGTCTTAATTTACTTTCGCATCGCATCATCTCTTTGTTCTGTATCATTTTTGGTATCAGAGCCCTGTCTAGGGTTTCTGACTTGCTTGCATGTTTTGAGTGTCTCTCTTTTTTACTTTGTCTGCTCGAAGTAGACTCCCCAGGATGTCCGGTCCTAGGAACGAAGCGAGGTGCAAGCCTCCTCTTCCCATTCCATGGGATATTCCTAGGGCGTGTAGGGGATCCGCTGGGTTACAACTTCGTAGCAGGAATTGTAAACGGGGGAAGCATTCTATTTTTAGTCTGTAACTGCCCTGTTGCAAAAATTGTTTCTCATTGTAGGTAACTCGAAATTGCATGATTTTTATTTTTCTGGAACCAGTATAATTGAAACTATTTTACATAATTTTTTTGTGATTTATTGGTTTCCATGAAATTTCTGAGAGTTAATTTATAGCAACTCTGTTTCTGTGTTTCTGCAATTTAATTTTTTTTTGAGTGATCATCTTCTAATTCATCTTAAGGGCAATTGAGCATCTAAGATAAGGGGAGAAGTTGATAACCTCTCCTTAGCCCACAACCACCACCCATTCATTCGAACCTAAGCCTAATTTTAAAATTTATTAGACTTATTTTGCCCTAGTGGGCTAGGGACACCAACAAGTTGGATCTAGGCTAGTGTTGAGTCAGTTTGTCTAGTTACTCTGTGTGTGCTTTGTACTCAATGTCTAGAACGGTGATTTAGGGACTACATCCCGAAGGGCTTGTGTGCTGGTCTGCCTACCTGGCCAATCACTGATTGGTGTCTAGGATTGGCAATTAGGGACCTAACACTCCCCTTACACCTGCATGGCTGAGTCCCGAGTTACTACAGGCTAGCTTGCCACTCTGATTGGGCATCTAGTTTGGGCTCTAGGTCTAGTTAGCCCGTAGTCATTTCAGTCGAGTCTCATTTGGTGTGTTTGCTTGCATCTTCATGTCTACCCGGAATGGAGTACCCTACCAACCTGGTCAAACCCAACCTGAATTAGAGGCCATGGTTAGAGCTCTTACTGAAAGTATGAACAAATTGAGTCAGGATATGAATGAGAATTTTACCCAGCTTAAGGATCGAGTCCAAGTAGTTGAGAAACGTAGACATCAAAATTGGACCCCTGATCCAAAATTTAATAGGCCCCAACCTCACCCATGCCAATAGCCTAGGAGGACCTTATACCGTGATCCCGAGCATAACCTTAGGAAGCCTAACCATGATATCTATAGTGTGGATCATGTCTATAAGAGGTCCTTACAATATTCTAGACCAGTCACTCAACAACCCAAGTCTTCTAGATCAAACCATTTAGATCCACACCCATGCCAAAGTAAGGTCTCTACTAGCTTGAAACCCAGTGTGACCCAGGTTCCTATATCGCAAGAATGTTAGTTTTGTGGAGAAAGATGCCATAAATCTAGTCAGTGCCCTTGCATAGGACTGGCTTGTGCACAGTTAAGTGGTAAGAATCCTAAGGATGACATTAATAAGGGAGAACCCAAGCCTACCAATGAGGAAGAAAGGTTAGGTATGACAAGCCCAGAATCAGCTGACCCGATTACCACTGACCCGAAACCCATTAAAGATGGCATCAAGGAAGTATATGATGATGGCTTGAGTCTAGTTGATGAATATGAGGGGGAAGAACTTGAAGAATGTGACATCGATACTATTGGTTCCTTACCTGAGGAGATCTTGGAGAGCAACCAAGTGGTAGGACCTAGTTCAGAAATTCAAGAGATTTGTGAGAATCAGGTTCCTTTAGTCAAATACCCCCAGGAAGAACTCATAGTGTTAGCCCGAGCTATCAGTTCGTACCCTCTAATGACAGTCATTCCCCAAGTACCAATTGAAGATCTTTGCACTGAACTGTTTAAGTTTGCCCACCCTATGGTAGATCCTCTCCTTAGGATGACTGAATCAAGCCTCTTACAATTGGACCTTGTCCCATGCCCAGCCACTAAGGTCTCTCCCGTAATCTCAGTTGAACATCCTTGTCTTGAGCGGATTGATTCACACAGTCCTGTAGAAGTCCTCCTTATGACCCCAGACCCCTTCCTTCGCATGACTAACCTACCCTTCTATAGAGTATACCTTTCCGCACCCATATGTCAAATTTCAAGTCTTGAGGTCATCATCCATAGGCCCTTCCATGAATCATTCTTCAATCCAGTTCTTGAGAAAATGGATCATTATTTTCTTAGAGAACAAACTTTAACTGTTGCAATCACATGTCCTAGGCTACTTCCTGAACCATCTCTTGATCCATTCCTGGGAGTAGCAAACTTTTCCTTTCGTAAGGATGATCAGTTGACACTCATAGATCACCATTCAAACCTTCAGGTCACCACCTTTAGTCAACAGGTAATTCGAGACTCCACCTCATATTTCCTCCCTTTCTCTAGGACTTCCAATGCTTCTTACACCATCCAAGTATACTTTGTCGAAGTCTTTAGAGTGAACCACGTGTCAGAACCTATTAGGTTTGCCACCTACTTCTGGAAGACCTTATGGCACCTATTAGGCACCCATGATAAGTTTTCATGCTCTGCATGCCATCCTCCAACCCAAGGTCAAACCTAGAGAGCCGTAGTTTGTTAGGTTTAGACCTAGGGTTCCTTTGGAATAAAGTCCATTCTTTAGGAATGTGTCATCAGTCTAGTTTAGTTTTTCTTGACCCTTTACAAGGCTTTGGCTTAGATTTTGGTTTGATTGAGAGCACCAGGAATTGGGATTTGTATTTTGTCCAGGGCTGAAATTGCATTCAATATTTCGATCAATAGGTCTATAGGCTAGAGTCCCTTTGAAATTGTTCATGGATACAAGCCTCACACACCACTTGATCTGGTTTCACTATTAGCCCACACACACAAGTCTCTTGATGCACTTGCATAGCATGTAAAGGACTTGCATAAAGAAATTCATGCCAAAATAACTTTAAGTAATGAAATTTATAAGAAGTTGGCTGATTCTCAAAGGAGAGTCAAAACTTTTGTTGAGAGAGACTATGTAATGATTAGGTTAAGGCCTGAATGGTTTCCTCCTGGAACCGTTAGAAAGTTACATGCTAGAGGAGCTGGACCATTTAGAGTGGTGAAGAGAGTAGGGTCCAATGCCTATATGCTTGAGTTGCCTTCAGAGCTAGGCATTAGCTCCACTTTCAACATTACAGATCTAGTAGAGTATAGAGAGCCAGCTGTGATTCCTAGTGAGCCTTTTGAGCCTAATCCTGCTCTTGAGAGTGAACCCAACCCTGTGTGTCCACCAACAAACTGGCCTATGAGGAAAAAGCAGATTGAAAAGATCCTGGATGATCAGGTTATCTCTACTCGTAATTGAGGATACCAAAGATACCTGGACCGCTGGCAAGGAAGGCCAGATTCTGATGACTCTTGGATCTCCCGAGAAGAATTACAAGAATTAGACCCAGACCTCTTGGAGAGATACCAGAGCCAGCTTGATCCATACTCGACAGGGCCGAGTTCCTCCCACCCCGGGAGAATTGGTGCGGGCACCAGACTCAGAAGATGACTTCAGGGCTCCATCTGGATCTCTGATTGACCTTGCCCGAAGAATTAGGGTTTTCTGGTTTTGTAAGAAGGGTTGACTTGGTCAACTCAATTTTAGTCTTGAGTCTGTATTTCCCTATAATTTAAATTTTGTTGAGTCATGTTGACTCAGTACAAGTCCTAGTAGTGGTCTAGGTCTTCTCTAGGTTGGTGCCACCTTTTTTTCAAGTCAAGGTCCAGGGTGCCACATTTTTCTCCCAAGCTCAAGTAAGTGGGCGCCACACTCCCAGCCACACGCCAGAATCCAGGGGGCGCCACATCTCCATCCCAGTGTCTTGGTCCCCACACCCAAGGGAGCAAGAATTTTTCTTGAAGCCAAAATCAAGGAGGCGCCCCATATATACCTTAAAAGGCCAAGCTAAAGGAGGAAAGAGGCATTTCTTGGGGAGCACTTCAAGGGGGTGCCCAATCCATGACTAAAAAGACCATAGCAAAGTTGGGAAGAGCCATGACTTGGGGAGAAAGAAAAGGAGGTGTCCAAAAGAGTTGAGCCATGAAAGGAAGAAGCCTAAACTTGTGGAGCAAGACTAGGAGGCGCCCAAATACTTCCAAATAAAACCAAGCATGGAAGGAAAAAAAATTTTCTTGAAGAGCAAGGCTAGGAGGTGCCACCTACTTACCATTTGGAGCCACCAATCAACACTTATGGAAGCTCTTGGCTGGCCATATGAGAAGGATTTGATTCTACAATCCTAATTTGAGGATCCATCCTATTAGTCCCACATGGGAAGATGTAAAACCCTGACCTCTTGTAAAGACCTATAAAATAAACCCCTCTTGTAAGTTTAAAAAAAAAAATCAAACTGATGAATGAATCCAATTTATGTGTGAGCAAACTTTGTGTTTCTCTCTTCCGCACTTGCATCCAGGTGTTGAGCTCCGTGAGGGAGTAAATCCGGGTTCCCCAGGAACCTTGAGGAGGTGTGAGATCTCCAACCCCAAACCCCTAGGTTAGCCACTTCACTTCCAAACCCTAGCCGCCCATCATCCTCTTCACTCCACCAAACCCTAGCCTACCCCATCTCTCATGGCCCCTCTCTCCAAGTAGTGGCTGACCACCAGCATCCAGGTCCAGTCCGGCTGCTTCGAATATGGAGCAAATCCCAGAGGAAGCCAGATCAGCATCCAGGAGAATCAGGACTTCTGCAACATCAACTTTCAAGTTCTTCTATCTGGTAAATCCTTCCTTGAGTATCTGGTTCCATAACTTGTTCTTCTTCTTTCCCAGATCTTGAGTTCAGAAGAAGCCAACTCTGCTAAAGGGCCAGTATTGGAGGATCCATTACGAAGATATCTGAATCCGGGGATCAACAATCTGCTCAAGAGAGTCCTTCCACTAAACTCTGTGAAGATCACTGCCTGGTCTGTAACCCTTCTCTTCTCTTTACTTCTGTCCTGTTGAAAGTTCAGAGCGAAACCCTAGGTCTGGGAGTTTCTCAACCCCCAACAATCCTTTACTTCTAAACTACTCTGATAACCTAGTTTCTTTAAATTGTGCTTTCAATTATTACATAGTTTCTTTCAATTTAGTTTAACTTTCCTTTGAGTCAAAGCCGACTTCTGAAAATATTAAAAAAATAACAAAAAAAAAATTAGTCTTAATTTACTTCCGCATCGCATTACCTCTTTGTTCTGCATCAAGGTAGCAGTATTGTAGAAGAGCTAGTCCTAACCAGGGCTTCTTAGTCTTGGCGGTTCTATTTCTTCACTTATAGGATCTATTTCTGCATGTATCTATTTCTAAAATTTTTATAGAATTTTCTACTTCGAATATTTGCTTGAAATTCAGGATATAAACTCCTAATTTAGTTCTTAATACATGAAAAATAATTGGCATGCATGAATAGTCCCGCATCAATTTGGTATCAGAGCATGTTTAGGGCTAGTTTCTACATCCTGTCATTCCCATACACGGTCTGTTGTTTTTCCTGTTTCTATATGTAGGTAGATATAAAAATCTTGATTTTTCTTTTGTTAGATCTGAATAATTGTTAGTATTTTTAAAATTTTTTTCATGATTTATTTCTATCAGTACAAGTTTTTTCACACTTATTTTCTTTTGCCCTAGAAAATCTTAGCATCCTATTCTGCATTAGGAGTCCAAGTTTAGGCCGATGATGCAGAACGAAAGCTCTGATACCAAAATGATGCAGAACAAAAGAGATGATGTGATGCGGAAGTAAATTAAAATTAATGTATTTATTTATTTATTTTTATATATATATTTTTAGAAGTCGGCTTTGACTCAAAGGAAAGTTAAACTAAATTGAAAAAAACTATATAATAATTGAAAGCATAATTCAAAGAAACTAGATTATCAGAGTAGTTCAGAAGTAAAGGATCGCTGGGGGTTGAGAAACTCCCAGACCTAGGGTTTCGCTCTGAACTTTCAACAGGACAGAAATAAAGAGAAGGGAAGGGTTATGTACCAGACAGTGATCTTCACAGAGTTTGGTGGAAGGACTCTCTCGAGCAGATTGTTGGATCCTCGAATTCGGATATCTTTGCAATGGATCCTCCAATACTGGTCCTTTGGCAGAGTTGGCTTCTCCTGACTCAGGATCTGGGAAAGAAGAAGAATAAGTTAAGGAACCAGATACTCAAAGAAAGGATTTACCAGATAAGAAGAACTTGAAATTTGATGTTGCTGAAATCCTGATTCTCCTGGATGCTGATCTGACTTCCTCTGGGATTTGCTCTGTATTCGAAGTAGCTGATCTAGACCCGGATGCTGGTGGTCGGCCTCTACTTGGAAGAGAGGGCCGTGAGATGATGAGGTAGATTAGGGTTTGGATGATTGGTGGAATGAAGAAGATGATGGGCGGCTAGGGTTTGGAATTGAAGTGGCTAACCTAGGGTTTTGGTAGGATTTTGGGGTTGGAGATCTCACACCTCCTCAAGGTTCCTAGGGAACCCGGATTTACTCCCTCATGGAGCTCAACACCTGAACACAAGTGCGGAAGAGAGAAACGCAAAGTTGCTCACAAAGAAATTGATTTCATTCATCATTAAATTCAAGAGTTACATAGAGTTGAATATATAGACATAACAAAGAAATAAAATTTTATACATTTTCCATGTGGGACTAATAGGACTAACCCACACTTTAGGCATCAAATTCTCTTCCCAAGACTCCTTCCATGAGTGGGCAGCCCAAAAACTCCAAGAAAACTTGAAAATCAGCTCCAAATGGCAGGTTATGGGGGTGTCTCCTAGTATCTCTCCATGAATCAAGGATTTTTCCTTCATGGTTTGGCTCATTTGGACACCTCCTAGTCTTGCTCCACAAGTTTAGCCTTCTTCCTTTCATGGCTTTGGCACTTTTGGAAACTTTTGGGAACCTCCTTGAATTCCTCCCCAAGACATGCTCTCTTCCCTTTTATAACTTGGATTTTTATGGAACATTGTGGGGCACCTCCTTGATCCTCTCTTCAAGAAAAATTCTTGCCATCCTGGCTTGGGTTTATCTGGAAAGAAATTGGCTCCTCCTTGGATTAAGGTATCTTGATGGATTTCTCTCCCAAGTGGTGCAAGAAAAAAAAGGAACTTACTTCTTGTGGTGTAGGGACCAAAGACACTGGATGGAGATGTGGCACCTCCTGGACTCTGGCATGTGGATGGGAGTGTGGCGCCCACTTGCTTGGGCCTGGGAGAGAAAATGTGGCACCCTGGACCTTGACTTGACTGAAAAAAAAAGTGGCACCAACCTGGAGAAGACCTAGACCACTACTAGGACTTGTACTGAGTCAACATGACTCAACAAAATTTAAATTCCAGGGAAATACAGACTCAAGACTAAAATTGAGTTGACCAAGTCAACCCTTATTACAAAACTAGAAAACCCTAATTCTTTGGGCAAGGTCAATCAGAGATCCAGATGGAGCCCTGAAGTCTTCTTCTGAGTCTGGTGCCTGCACCAGCCGAGTTTCACATCTTAGAATTACTATTTTTATTTAATTTTTGGACTGAGTAACCATTAAGTCATCCTCTATTTTACTGATATTCTTCTTGATTTTTATTGATCTAATAACAATAAGGAAACCTACTTCCTAGAACCCCTAACCTGAATTCTGTTCTTTCCTACACCCAGTTAGAAACCCTAGGTTTTGTATCATCATCGCATTTTTGTTTTGCATAAAATTTGGTCTGAATCATAATCACACATCATTATATGTTCTTTAGATTTTTTTAAAATTTTTTTTGTGTTTAAATTCGTGCTAACTTTTGCATCAAACCAAATCCTAATCTCAGTTTCTGCATATCTCACTAAACTAAACCTAATCAACTACCAAACCCCTCCCAACCTAGGCCAATTTTGTTTGATAACCTAACCAACTTAAATTTAAGTTGCAACATCATAAAAGAGACAAAATTTCTTTTATTTTCTACAATATTTTAGATTGCATCAGGTTTCATAGTGTGTTCATCATCTTATTAAATCAATCATAAGGGCAATTATACTTTCTCATATCAGGGCAGGAGGTCATTACCTGTCCTAGGCCCAAAACAACCCCCTTAATTAGACTTAATTTGCCCTAGTGGGCTAGGTGACACCAATAGGTCGGGTCCGAGCTGTGTGGGCCAACTAGTGCATTTAACCTTTTAGCTATTACTGAAAGCTGGTGTCTAAGGCTGGGGATCCAGAGTCAAACAACCTAAATGGTGTTGTAGTTTTTAATTAGATCCATGCGAAAGCAGGGAGGGCCTCCCACACTCCCACCCCCTACCTGGCTAGTGGAAGGATTAGCTATTGGGTTAGGTGTAAGTTGAGCTGACCCACCCAGTTTCTGGCTCTAGGTCTAGGAAATCCTAGATTACACTAGCTTTTTCCTTCTCTTTTGCATGCTTTGTTGCATCATTTCATTTTGATTGTTTGATTTGTTGCATGACCACTAGATTAGGAACCCAATATCAAAAGTCTGAACCATAGCCCAGTTCAACCATGGAGTCCAGTCTTGAAGCACTCATAAGAACCATGAATGAACAATTGAACCATAAACTTGACCAAACCAATACCCAAATGACCCAATTGACCCAATCCCAAAACTAATTGACCTAATCCCAAAACCAAATGAACCATAGATTTGACCAAATAAAACAAAGATTTGATCAAATAACCCAAACCAATAACCATGAACCCATAGTCCCTAGATATGAACCTAATAGTAATCCACTATCCCTTAGTCGACTTGAACCCCATAGGATTAGTACCCCTAGATATGAGCCTAGTATTAGTCCACTTCCCTTTTGTCAACCTAAACCCTTTAGGACTAGTGCCCCTAGCCCAGGAGCAGAACCTAACCAACCCAGTACCACTATGGCCCGTAGAGGGTATAGAGGCAAGTCTGTAGAGATTCAGAGGAGTTCCAATCCCTCGAGAGTATGTTTTAGATGTCGCAAACCAGGCCATTTTGTTAGCCAGTGTCTAGTCAGCACCCTATACCTAGGTGAGTTAGATAAAGATGAGCTTGAACCTATTATTGAGCCTAGTATTAGTCAAGAACCCTTTAGTCAACCCACTCCCACCCCAGTCATTAGTCAATATTTCTTTAGCCAACCCCCTCCACTACCCCATTGGTTCACAAAGCTGACATTGAAGAGAAAGTATATGAAGCTGACATGAGCTTAGTGGAACAGTATAAGGAAGAAGAACAGGAGTTACCTGTAGAAGACATAGAATTAGTTGACCAGGTATATACCCAGGTAGAAGCCAACCTAGAATTTGTTGACCGAGTATATACCCAGGTAAAAGCCAATCCAAAGTTAGTTGATCCTGAGCCCACCCAAACTGAACCTATAATGGAAGACCAATTAGAGGAAGAGAACCCAAGTATTACTATTAGGATCTTACCTGAGGAGCCACTAGAAGAAAGCCCAATTATAGAGTCTAGTCCTTTGATTCAAGAACCAGAAGAATTCATTAAAGACCTGATCTCTTTAAATCAACACCCTCAGGATGAAGTCACTCCATTGACCCCAATTGAAGATCTCTTCCCTGAAATTAGTGACCCATCCTTCCATTATACAAACCCAGTAGATGTACATCAACACCATAAGGTCAACCTTATTAGTCTAGGACTAATCTCTGACATCTCTTTTTACATCTTATTCTATCAAATCAACCCTGAACCCTTTTCTTACTTTCTATCATACCAGACTAATGCTGAACCCACTTCTTATTTTTTACCTTTTTATGAAACTTCTCCTAATTTTCTCATTATTAGATTGCATTTTATAGAAGTTTGCATGTTGCATACATTCATTGTACATGTTAGGTTTGCATCTTACTTCTTGCATACCCTCTAGCATTTACTAGAAGTTCATTGTAAGTTTTCATGTGCATGTCAAACTAGGGTCAAACCTAGAGAACCTATAGTCTATTAGGTTTAGGCCTAGAAGAGTCCAATAAAGTCCCTCTCAATAGGAATGCATAGTTGAGTCTGCATTTTGTTAGGTGTCAGTACAAGTCTGGTGCATCATTCGCATTAAGCATTAATTTTAAATCAACTGGCTAATTTCCGAAAAGGGAGCCAAGACATTTAATGTAGGAGATTTTGTTATGGTTAAGAAGCTTCATGCTCACAGAGCTAGACCCTTTCGAGTGATAGAGAAGGTAGGATCCAATGCTTATATGCTATATCAGCCCTCGGATTTTGACATTAGCTCTACCTTCAATATTGCTAACTTGGTTGAGTATAGAGAACCGGTAGTGATTTCTAGTGAGGTTTCAAACCTACTCCATCCTTTGAGAGTGAACCTAACCTAGAGTGTCCACTTATAAATTGGCCTGAGAGAGGTGAACGGATTGAGCGTATCTTGGACGATCAAGTTGTCACGACCCGGGGCCGCGGTTATCAATGCTACCTGGTCTGTTGGCATGGTCGACCAGAATCCGATGATTTATGGATTACTTGAGAGGACTTATAGCACCTCAACCCAGACCTCCTTGAGTGATACCAGAGCCAGAGCGACCCTTACTCGACGGAGTCAAGTTTCTCCCATCCCGGGAGAATTGATGGGGACATCAGGTCAACCCTAGTTTACTATGGGTCCCTGAGTTTTATGTCCCTAGTCATGATGAAAATTTTATCTTTGAGTCCAATAATTTGCCTATGTTAGCCATTTGAGTTTTGTATTTGGACCTTGAGTTTGTTTTTCAGGCCTTATTACACTTGAGTCTATATTTTAGTCCCTGAGTCCTGTTTAGGGCCTTTCTACAGTTGAGTCCTGTAATTAAAGTATTGAGTCAAGTTTTGGATGCTTAGTGAGTCTTATGAGTCCTGTAAGTTTTGAGTTTTATGCATTCAATCCAATTTTGTAAGTCTTATATTGAGTCCAGTCTAATTTTGTAAGAAGACTCAAGTCACTTATGAAGCCAGTCAGCATAATACTACAACCACTGCATGGAATTGAGTTATCCACATAATTGTGCTACTTGGGAAGCATAGAGGGATTCTTGGAGCTATCATTGAAGACCAAGATGACAAGTACATTAGCTCACCATGAGGAGATGGACAACCGGAAGTAACCCTAAAAGACCCAACCCAGCACTGAAGTGGGCCTCCCAAAGCTCCAAAGCCCAAAGTTCTTCAGATGGCGCCCCACCTTATGGTCACCCTCCATATGTGGTGCGGGCACCAGACTCAGAAGAAGACTTCAGAGCTCCATCTGGATCTCTGATTGACCTTGCCCGAAGAATTAGGATTTTCTGGTTTTGTAATAAGGGTTGACTTGCTCAACTTAATTTTAGTTTGAGTCTGTATTTCCCTGTAATTTAAATTTTGTTGAGTCATGTTGACTCAGTACAAGTCCTAGTAGTGGTCTAGGTCTTCTCCAGGGTGCCACATTTTCTCCCAGGCCCAAGCAAGTGGGCACCACACTCCCAGCCACACGCCAGAGTCCAAGGGGCGCGAGTCCAAGGGGCACCACATCTCCATCCAGTGTACTTTGGTCCCCATAACTCAAGAAAGCAGGTCCCTTCTTTCATGCGCCACTTAAGGGGAGATCAACTTAGGATCCTCAATACAAGGAGGCACCCAAAATATTTCCATTAGAGCCAAGCTATGAAAAGAAAGGAGCAAAGCTTGGGGAGCAAGACTAGGAGGCGCCCAAATATTTCCAGAAAAAACCAGGCATGGAAGGAAGAAAATTTTTCTTGAAGAGCAAGGCTAGGAGGCGCCACCTACTTACCATTTGGAGCCATCAATCAACACTTATGGAAGCTCTTGGCTGGCCATATGAGAAGGAATTGATTCTACAAACCTAATTTGAGGATCCATCCTATTAGTCCCACATGGGAAGATGTAAAACCCTGACCTCTTGTAAAGACCTATAAAATAAACCCCTCTTGTAAGTTTTAAAGGACACTGATGAATGAATTCAATTTATGTGTGAGCAACTTTGTGTTTCTCTCTTCCGCACTTGTATTCAGGTGTTGAGCTCCGTGAGGGAGTAAATCCGGGTTCCCTAGGAACCTTGAGGAGGTGTGAGATCTCCAACCCCCAAAAAACCCTAGGTTAGCCACTTCCATTCCAAACCCTAGCCGCCCTTCATCCTCTTCATTCCACCAAACCCTAGCCTACCCCATCTCTCACGGCCCCTCTCTACAAGTAGAGGCCGACCACCAGCATCCAGGTCCAGTTCGGCCACTTCGAATACAGAGCAAACCCCAGAGGAAGTCAAATCAGCATCCAGGAGAATCAGGATTTCAGCAACATCAACTTTCAAGTTCTTCTATCTGGTAAATCCTTCCTTGAGTATCTGGTTCCATAACTTGTTCTTCTTCTTTCCCAGATCTTGAGTTCAGGAGAAGCCAACTCTGCCAAAGGACCAGTATTGGAGGATCCATTGCGAAGATATCCGGATCCGGGGATCCAACAATCTGCTCAAGAGAGTCCTTCCACTAAACTTTGTGAAGATCACTGTCTGGTCTATAACCCTTCTCTTCTCTTTACTTCTATCCTGTTGAAAGTTCAGAGCGAAACCCTAGGTCTGGGAGTTTTTCAACCCCTATCGATCCTTTACTTCTGAACTACTCTGATAATCTAGTTTCTTTGAATTGTGCTTTCAATTATTATATAGTTTCTTTCAACTTAGTTTAACTTTCCTTTGAGTCAAGGCCGACTTCTTAAAATATATATATATATATAAAGAATTAGTCTTAATTTACTTCCGCATCGCATCATCTTTTTCGTTCTGCATCATTTTTGGTATCAGAGCCCTGTCTAGGGTTTCTGACTTGCTTGCATGTTTTGAGTGTCTCTCTTTTTTACTTTATCAGCTCGAAGTAGACTCCCCAGGACGTCCGGTCCTAGGAACGAAGTGAGGTGCAAGCCTCCTCTTCCCATTCCATGGGGTGTTCCTAGGGCGTGTAGGGGATCCGCTGGGTTACAACTTCGTAGCAGGAATTGTAAACGGGGGAAGCATTCTATTTTCAGTCTGTAACTTCCCTGTTGCAAGAATTGTTTCTCATTGCAGATAACTCCAAATTATGTGATTCTTGTTTTGCTGGAACCAATATAATTGATACTATTTTAAATAATTTTACTGTAATTTATTGGTTTCTGTAAAATTTTTGATAGTTAAATTACAGCAATTCTGTTTCTATGTTTCTACAATTCAATTTTTTTGAGTGATCATCTCCTAATTCATCTTAAGGGCAATTGAGCATCTAAGATAAGGGGAGGAGTTGATAACCTCTCCTTAGCCCAAAACCACCACCCATTCATTCGATCCTAAGCCTAATTTTAAAATTTATTAGACTTGATTTGCCCTAGTGGGCTAGGGACACCAACAAGTCGGGTCTAGGCTAATGTTGAGTCAGTTTATCTAGTTACTCTGTGTGTGCTTTGTACTCAGTGTCTAGAACGGTGGTTCAGGGATTCTATCCCGGAGGGCTTGTGTGCTGGTCCGCTTACCTGGTCAATCTCTGATTGGTGTCTAGGATTGGCATTTAGGGACCTAACACTCCCCTTACACCTGCCTGGCTGAGTCCCGAGTTACTACAGGCTAGCTTACCACTCTGATTGGGCATCTAGTTTGGACTCTAGGTCTACTTAGCCCGTAGTCATTTCCGTCGAGTCTCATTTGGTGTGTTTGCTTGCATCATCATGTCTACCCGGAATGGAGTACCCTACCAACCTGGTCAAACCCAACCTGATTTAGAGGCCATGGTTAGAGCTCTTACTGAAAGTATGAACAAATTGAGTCAGGATATGACTGCTACTGTTGCCCAATTTAAAGAACAAGTTTATGAGTATTTTACCCAGCTTAGGGATCGAGTCCAAGTACTTGAGGAACCTAGGCATCAGAATTGGACTCCTAACCCAGATTTTAATATGCCTCAACCTCACCCACACCAGGAGCCTAGAAGACCTTTATACAGAGATCCTGAACCTAATCATAGGAGGCCTGACCCAGAGCCTGAAGATAGAGATGATAGGTTCATTCGGAACATCAAATTAGATGCACCCACTTTTGATGGTAGCTTAAACCCTAAGGTGTATTCTGATTGGGAGGGTGAGATGGACCAGTACTTTGAGTGGTATGCCATGTCTGAGGAAAGGAAGTTCAAGTTTGCCAAGATGAAGTTAGTACGTCAAGCTAGGTTATACTGGGGGAACATTGAGCTAACCACTAGAAGATGAAATGTTGAGCCCATAACCACTTGGCAGGGTATGAAAGAGAAGCTTAGAGATAAGTACCTACCCATTTCATACCAGCAGAATATGTTAGACCAATGGCAAACCTTGAAATAAGGGAACCGATCTGTCTCAGACTACATAACCACCTTTGATGAATACCTTATGAGATGTGATGTGAGTGAAGCCCATGAGGTCACTTTGTCTAGGTTTAGGGCTGGACTTAGGGAAGACATTAAGAGGGAGTTGTTTCTGAGAGAGGTTACTGACCTAGATGAAGCCTATCAAATTACACTGAACATTGAGAAGTTTTAGAGAGGACCTGTGCCTTCTAGGGTTAGTGCTCCAATCCCAAGAAATGGACCTAGCCAAGTTACCCCTAGCAAACCTAGTCAGGGTATTCCCACCCCTAGGCCCATGGACAAAGGCAAGGCACCTGACACCCAGAGAACCCCTAGTATCACCTGTTTTAAGTGCCAGAAACCCGGTCATATCTCCAGCCAGTGCACAGCCATAGCCTGTTTTAAGTGCCATAGGATAGGTCATGTTTCTAGCCAGTGCCCTCGTAGATCCCTTTACATAGAAGAAGGAGAGGAAGAGAATTCCAGGCCCAATGAAGAATTTGAAGAAGAAGTTTATGAGGCCGAAATGAATTTGGTTGATGAGTATGAAGGAGAGGAGGAATCCACAGAGTCTGACCAGTTAGGGGTTGTGAGATGCATCCTGTCCCAGAGTAGAGTTCAGGAGGATTGGTGTAGGACTAACATCCTACAGACTTTCCTTAAACTAAGGGATAAGGTATGTAAGATCATCATAGATAGTGGGAGCTGTGTGAATGCAAATTCTGCTAGCACTGTCAAAATGTTAGGCTTAACCCCAGTCCCCCACCACAACCCCTATAAGGTTTCTTGGGTAGACTCTACCTCTATACCCATCCAGTCTAGATGTCAGGTCCAAATCCAAATGCAATCCTATCAAGAGAAGATTTGGTGTGATGTCTTGCCCATGGGGGTGAGCAGTATAATTCTTGGGAGACCTTGGTTATATGATCATGATGCCACCCTCTTAGGAAAATCCAATACCTGTATCTTTAGTTTTAATGGGAAAAAAATCATAATCCATTCAGTCCCTCCTAAGGACAAGGTAGCTAAAAGACCCAATAAGGTCAGAGAGATGAAGACTGGAGTGAACCTAATTAGTGCTAAGGATCTAGAACAAGAAATTCATAGTGGTTCACCCATTTGGATGTTGACTGCTAAGGAACTTAGGACTCCTACACCCTCAGAGCCTCCTCAGGAAGTTAGGCCTTTGTTAGAAGAATTCGAGGATGTTTTTCCCGAGGATCTGCCAGACCACCTTCCACCTCTTAGGGATATCCAGCATTCCATAGATTTAATCCCAGGAGCTACTTTACCCAACTTGTCCCATTATAGGATGAATCCATCTGAGCATAAGGAACTGCAAAAGTAGGTAGGAGAATTATTGAGGAAGGGGTTCATTAGAGAGAGTCTTCGCCCTTGTGCAGTCCCTGCACTACTGACCCCAAAGAAGGATGGCACGTGGAGGATGTGTGTTGATAGTCGTGCCATCAACAAAATCACAATCAAGTATAGGTTCCCCATCCCTAGACTAGATGACATGCTAGATATGATGGCCGGTGCAATGATTTTTTCCAAAATTGATCTCAAGAGCGGCTATCATCAGGTTAGGATTAGACCAGGGGATGAGTGGAAAACCGCTATCAAAACTAAGGATGGTCTCTACGAATGGGTTGTTATGCCTTTTGGGTTGTCCAATGCCCCTAGTACTTTCATGAGGATTATGACCCAGGTGCTTAGAGCTTTCATAGGGAAGTTTGTAGTGGTCTATTTTGATGACATCCTGATCTATAGTAAGACCCCTGCAGACCACCTAGGCCACCTTAGACAAGTCTGCCAAGTTTTGAGGAATGATAGTCTCTACGGTAATCTCAAAAAGTGTGAATTCATGACCAGTAGAGTTATCTTCCTTGGTTTTGTAGTAACCCCTGACGGCGTGGCTGCCGATCCAGAAAAGATTAGGTCCATAGTAGAATGGCCAGAGCCAACCAGTGTGCATGAGGTCAGAAGTTTCCATGGCTTGGCTACCTTCTATAGATGATTCATCAAGGGGTTTAGTACTGTAGTTGCTCCTATCACAGACTGTATTAGGAAGGGAGAATTTCAGTGGACTAAAGCAGCCCATAAAGCCTTCCTAGATCTTAAGGATAGGATGACCCAAGCACCCATTTTGAGGTTACCCGATTTTTCTAAAGTATTTGAGGTTGCCTGTGATGCTTCAGGAGTAGCTATAGGTGGAGTCCTAAGCCAAGAGAACCATCCCATAGCATTCTTTAGTGAAAAACTTAATGATGCTAAGCTTAGGTATTCTACCTATGATAAAGAATTTTATGCGGTAGTGCAAGCTTTGCGTTACTGGATACATTATTTGCTAACGCAGGAATTTGTGCTATTTTCGGACCATGAGGCTCTTAGATTCTTGAATTCCCAGAAGAAGCTTAACCCTAGGCATGCTAAGTGGGTAGAGTATATCCAGTCCTATACTTTTGTTTTGAAACATAAGGCTAGGACTGAAAATAAGGTAGCTGATGCCCTTAGTCATCGATCTTTGTTATTGAATTCTGTTAGGGTTGAAGTCGTAGGGTTTGAGCAGATCAAAGAGGAATATGAGTCGTGTCCTGATTTTAAGACTGTGTACCAGGATCTAGCTCAAGGACCATCTAGTGATCATAAGGATTATATCCTTTTAGATGGCTTTTTGTTCTTTAAAAATAGGCTTTGCATCCCTAGAACTTCTCTTAGGGAATTTTTGATTTGGGAAATTCATGCTGGAGGTCTAGCTAGCCATTTCGGAAAAGACAAGACCACCCTGGCTATTGAAGACCACTTTTTCTGGCCTAGCTTAAAAAGAGATGTAGCACACATTGTGGCTAGGTGTCGGACCTGCGCTGTTGCCAAACAGCAAAAACAGAACACCGGCCTTTATACCCCACTCCCTATCCCAGATCATCCTTGGCAAGATGTGAGCATGGACTTTGTGTTAGGTTTGCCTAAGACCCAGAGGAGGCATGACTCTATTTGTGTTGTAGTCGACCGATTTTCTAAGATGGCCCATTTCTTGCCTTGTTTCCAAACATTTGATGCGTCTAAGGTAGCCACCCTGTTCTTTAATGAGATAGTTCGACTCTATGGCCTACCTAAGATAATTGTTTCAAATAGGGATGTTCGGTTCACCAGCTATTTCTGGAAAACCCTTTGGCATAAGTTAGGGACAAAACTTAAGTTTTCAACTGCCTATCATCCCCAAACTGATGGCCAAACCGAAGTTGTGAACCATAGTTTAGGCAATCTGTTAAGGTGTCTTATTGGTGAAAACATTAGGAACTGGGATTTGTACTTACCTAGGGCTGAATTTGCATACAATGACTCGGTCAATAGGTCTACAGGTAAGAGTCCATTTGAAATTGTGCATGGTTACAAACCTCACACACCTCTTGACCTAGCTCCTTTACCAGTCCACACACGAGTCTTAGAGTCTGCTGAAGTTTTTGCACTGCATATAAAAGACTTGCATAAAGAAATTCATGCCAAAATAAATTTAAGTAATGAAACTTATAAGAAGTTGGCTGATTCTCAAAGGCGACTCATAACTTTTGTTGAGGGAGACTATGTAATGATTAGGTTAAGGCCTGAACGGTTTCCTCCTGGAACCGTTAGAAAGTTACATACTAGAGGAGCTGGACCATTTAGAGTGGTGAAGAGAGTAGGGTCCAATGTTTATGTGCTCGAGTTGCCTTCAAAATTAGGCATTAGCTCCACTTTCAACATTACAGACCTAGTAGAGTATAGAGAGCCAATTGTGATTCCTAGTGAGCCTTTTGACCCTAATCCTGCTCTTGAGAGTGAACCCAACCCTGTGTGTCCACCAACAAACTGGCCTGTGAGGAAAGAGCAGATTGAAGAGATCCTGGATGATCAGGTTATCTTTACTCATAATCGAGGATACCAAAGATACCTGGTCCGCTGGCAAGGAAGGCCAGATTCTGATGACTCTTGGATCTCTCGAGAAGAATTACAAGAATTGGACCCAGACCTCTTGGAGAGATACCAGAGCCAACTTGATCCATACTCGATAGGGTCGAGTTCCTCCCACCCCTGGAGAATTGGTGCGGGCACCAGACTCAGAAGAAGACTTCAGGGCTCCATCTGGATCTCTGATTGACCTTGCTCGAAGAATTAGGATTTTCTGGTTTTATAATAAGGGTTGACTTGGTCAACTCAATTTTAGTTTGAGTCTGTATTTCCCTGCAATTTAAATTTTGTTGAGTCATGTTGACTCAGTACAAGTCCTAGTAGTGGTCTAGGTCTTCTCCAGGGTGCCACATTTTCTCTCAAGCCCAAGCAAGTGGGCGCCACACTCCCAGCCACATGCCAAAGTCCAAGGGTCGCCACATCTCCATCCAGTGTACTTTGGTCCCCACACTGCAAGAAAGCAGGTCCCTTCTTTCATGCGCCACTTAAGGGGAGATCAACTTAGGATCCTCAATCCAAGGAGGCACCCAAAATATTTCCATAAGAGCCAAGCTATGAAAAGAAAGGAGCAAAGCTTGGGGAGCAAGACTAGGAGGTGCCCAAATTTTCTAGATAAAACCAGGCATGGAAGGAATAAAATTTTTCTTGAAGAGCAAGGCTAGGAGGCGCCACCTACTTACCATTTGGAGCCATCAATCAACACTTATGGAAGCTCTTGGACGGCCATATGAGAAGGAATTGATTCTACAAACCTAATTTGAGGATCCATCCTATTAGTCCCACATGGGAAGATGTAAAACCCTGACCTCTTGTAAAGACCTATAAAATAAACCCCTCTTGTAAGTTTTAAAGGACACAGATGAATGAATTCAATTTATGTGTGAGCAACTTTGTGTTTCTCTCTTCCGCACTTGTATTCAGGTGTTGAGCTCTGTGAGGGAGTAAATCCGGGTTCCCTAGGAACCTTGAGGAGGTGTGAGATCTCCAACCCCCAAAAAACCCTAGGTTAGCCACTTCCATTCCAAACCCTAGCCGCCCTTCATCCTCTTCATTCCACCAAACCCTAGCCTACCCCATCTCTCATGGCCCCTCTCTCCAAGTAGAGGCCGACCACCAGCATCCAGGTCCAGTTCGGCCACTTCGAATACAGAGCAAACCCAGAGAAAGTCAGATCAGCATCTAGGAGAATCAGGATTTCAGCAACATCAACTTTCATGTTCTTCTATCTGGTAAATCCTTCCTTGAGTATCTAGTTCCATAACTTGTTCTTCTTCTTTCCCAGATCTTGAGTTCAGGAGAAGCCAACTCTGCCAAAGGACCAGTATTGGAGGATCTATTACGAAGATATCCGGATCCGGGGATCCAACAATCTACTCAAGAGAGTCCTTCCACTAAACTCTGTGAAGATCACTGTCTGGTCTATAACCCTTCTCTTCTCTTTACTTCTGTCATGTTGAAAGTTCAGAGCGAAACCCTAGGTCTGGGAGTTTCTCAACCCCCAGCGACCCTTTACTTCTAAACTACTCTGATAATCTAGTTTCTTTGAATTGTGCTTTCAATTATTATATAGTTTCTTTCAACTTAGTTTAACTTTCCTTTGAGTCAAGGCCGACTTCTTAAAATATATATATATAAAAAAAAAAGAATTAGTCTTAATTTACTTCCGCATCGCATCATCTTTTTCGTTCTGCATCAATATGGTGCCCCCTTATGATTACCCCCTTGGACCAAGTCAAAGAGAAGGAGAATACCAAGTCAAAGAAGAGGAGAGGAGTAATCCTAGTTGGGAGAAGAAATTTAAACCTATTTGGGAGAGGATTTGTGGAAGAGTTTGTAAAGGAAAAGGAAGACCATGTAAAATCTCTTGTATGCCCTAACTTGTATGCCTATATAAAGGCCCCTTCCCCCCTCTTGTATTATTGCTGATTATTGATGAATGAATTATTCTTGAGTTCCTCAAAATTGTGTGTGAAGTTATTTGTATGATCCCTTAGGGTATCTGTGTGATCCCTATGCCCTGCCTCCAAGCCGACAACCTCTTCATCTTCCTAGCCACCCCTCTTCGTTCCCTTCCTTCCCTTCTTCTTTCAGTAATTTAACCTTTTTTCTTCTTTATTTTCTAATCCTTGAATGGTGATTTATAGGTCCCTCAGAGTTTATGAATCCAGGATTCCAATCGACAAGCTTTAGGGTCACCGGATTGAAAGCCGCGAATCTGCAGGGTCGATAGCTTTGTTTTCCAAGCCACATCCATCGAGCATAGAGTGAACTCTTCACAGATCAATCTTTAAATCTCTACCAGGTACACCCCCTAGACTCATCAGGTAGCGGTATTGTAGAAGAGCTAGTCCTAACCAGGGCTTCTTAGTCTTATGAGTCCTGTAAGTTTTGAGTTTTATGCATTCACTCCAATTTTGTAGACTCAAGTCACTTATGAAGCCAGTCAGCATAATACTACCAGGGCTTCAGGATATAAACTCCTAATTTAGTGCTTAATACATGAAAAATAATTGGCATGCATGAATAGTCCCACATCAATTTGGTATCAGAGCATGTTTAGGGCTAACAAAATAAACTGAGGTGGCCTGGTAGCCTGTAGCAGGAATATTCATGGAATCTTGCTTCTTAAGGACTTGGGCTTGGTACCTTGGTTGATTTCTCTTGGGTGGGGCATAGTTGGACCTCTGGATTTATGCTGTGACCTGGTCTGGGAATATACTCTGGCATTTGGAGGGAATCTAGGTATTCGGAAAACATTTGGAAGGAATCAGGGTATCTAGAAAGGTATCTTGGATCCTACGGTGTCTCGCAAAATCCAATAAGATGATGTAGTGGACTCTGACTCCTGGATGAGGCCTCGTGGAACTCCACAGTAGGGTATCCTCTTCTCTTGTATAAAATTGAGCTCATACTGGACTCATAGCTAAAGTACAGGACTCGATATACTGACTAGGTTTGAGGGTTGAGACAAATCAACTAGCCTCAACTTATTATAGGACTCAATCTTAATTGATTACAAAATTGTGACACATGACTAAAACCCAAATTAGTAAACCTTATGGGATTCAAGGATCTGTGTCTGATCCTAGTGTCCCCACCAGATGACTCCTAAGAAGATAGGCATTGGATTTCCTACTTGGACTAGGAGTCCCTGGGCGAAGAGGATTTCTTATTTTCTAAGGTATGGCGACTTAGATGTTGATATTACCCTAATAGAGAGTGACAATCTAGAGAGAAAGAGAGGGAGGAAGAAGATGGATATCAGGAAGAAAAGGTTATTTCATTATTACAGCTCCAATCAGCCCCATATATAAAGTATATATATAATAGGTTACCATGACCTAACCCTAAAACTCCCATAGGCCAACTTAATGCATAAATGAGTTTTCCAAGCCCAAATACACCCTTGACTCAGCCCAATCACATATACCTAGGACTCAAAACCAGCCTAATATAAGTTGGCCCCTTGAGGCCCAAGTCCCCTGAACTTAAGACCCAAAAGGCTAACAGCCTTTCATCCTAGGGCCCAAACTAGCCCTAGAAATTCCATGACTGCATCATGATCATTGGACCTTGTCCTTAGCCTTGGTCCCCTGAACCTTGGAAGCACCGCATGAGACCTAATAGTATCTACATTTTTAAGACCAAATGGCATGATCCTATAACAAAAGAGCTGCGGGTAAATAATAAAAGCAATTTGTTCTTCATCTTCAGGGACCATCCTAATTTGGTTTTAATTAGAGATAGCATCTATGAAACTGAGAAGGTCATGGCCTAAAGTGACATCTACCATCTGATCGATCCTTAGGAGGGGGTAGCCATCCTTCATACATGCCTAATTAAGATCAATGAAATCAATGCTATTTGCCATTTACCATTCTTCTTCTTCACCATGACTATGTTTGAAATCCATTCAGGGTATGTAGCCTTTATAATGAAGCCAGCATCAAGTAACTTGTCGACCTCTTTGTTAGGGAACCAAGGAAACGGGCACCGTGTGGCATGGCCCAAGACATGCAATTTCAAAACTTTTTCTAGATTACATGATACAGCGGAAGCAGATTAAACAATTTATCTAAGCATGTTAATTAAATTTAACACAGGTTCTCTATGCAGATCTTGATGCATATATAAAATAATGTATGTATGAAATCAAGCATCCATTGAATAAAAAATAGAACTATTCTAGATTCACACAATGATGCAACATATTATAGTGTGCCAAACAAATAATTTACAGGTGTACCTTTGAGATGATGATCACTTGGAAGGCACGTGCTCCGATAGCAAGATGGAACAGTACTCGATGGAGATTAGCCCTGCAGAAAGATGATCAGGAACTACGAGCAGACAAGAGAAGAGGTTATCCTATTTTGGAGTTCAACCAGGACACATCCAGGAGTCAGAGGCCACTACATTAGCCCATTGGATTTTGTGTGACAACCCAGGATCCAAGATGCTTCCAGAAACCCTGATTCTTTCCAGATGTCCTCCATATGCCCAGATTCCTCCCCAGATACCAGAGCATATTCCTAAACCATGGCATCCATGATTTCATAGGCCCACCTGCATCCTAGTCCAAGGAAATCAAGCCCAGGCACCAAGCCCAAGCCCTAAAGAAGCAAGATTCCATGGAATATTCCTGCTACCAGGCTACCAGGCCACCCTAGCTTCCAGGAGGCCCAAGCCCATGCGCCAAGCCCCTTTGGGCTGGCCCCTTGCTGCCCCTAGAAGCCCAACACGCCTTCGTAGGCATCCTTGAAGTGTTGACCAAGTCCAAGAGGTGTCCTTAAGTGGAATAGTAAAAGCATGAAGGGAGAAGGAGAAGACTAGGTTAAATCCTAACATAGTTGGGACTCATGCTCTTAATTGTTTTAAGATTTATTTTTCTAACCTAGCTAGGAGAGGACTTGTAACCCAAGTGTGAAACCCTAGTTATGAGAGGGCATAGGAACTCTATAAATACCCCACCCCTCCCCCTCTTGTAGGCAACTTTTATTTATGAAATCAAAATCCTGATGAATTAAAAAAAAAAAATTAGTTTACTATTTTCCTTACATGATTAGTAATCTTAGAGTCGTCCCGCATCAGTTTTGGTACCAGAGCAGGTTTAGGATAGCATTCATCTGCATTAGGATCACAAATCCTAATTTCTGCATCCTGTTAGCTGCATTAGGTGTCTATTTTTCATCTTATTTTGACCACCTAGGAATTTTATTTTTCTATTAAATTTGCATGAAATCTTCTCTGTCTTGTCCTATGATTTATCATAATTTTTAATTAATTTTATAGAAACTTTAAATCATTAAAATTTGGCATATTAGAAACCCTAACAAAATTCTAAAATTTTTACAGCAGTCTAAAAACCCTAGGATTTGCATCATCAATTGATTTTTGTTTTGCAAAAAATTTGGTAGGTATCACCACCATCCATCCTCTGTCCTAAAATTTTCTTGAGTTTTTTCTGTATCAAAAATAGTTTCAAATCTTGCTTCTTCTAAAACCCTAATTTTCTGAATTTCTGCACTCACTTGACCAAACCTAACCAACTTCTACACACCACAATCCCAAGCCTAATTTGATTGCTAACCTAATCAACATAAACCTAATTTGTCATTCCATAAAATATACATAAAATATTTTTATTTTTTGATTATTTTAGATTGCATCAGGACCATTGAATGCCATCATCTCTTTAATCTAATCTTAAGGGCAATCAATATAACATCAAGGCAGGATTTCATCACCTGTCCTAGGCCCAAAACAACCATCAGCATACTATCCCAAGCCTAATTAAAATCAATTAAACCTAATTTTCCCTAGAGGGCTAGGTGAAACCCACAGGTCATGTCTGAACCTTGTGGGGCAACTAATGCATTTAATCATGTGGCTATTACTCAAATCTAGTGTCTAAGGCTGAGGGTCTAGAGTCAAACGACCTAAGTGGTGTTGTGGTTTTTAATTGGGTCCCTGCAAAAGTAGGGGGGCCTCCCACACTCCCACCCTCTACCTGGCCAAAGGAAGGATTAGCTACCGGGTTTAGTGTAAGTTGACCTGACCCACCCAGTTTTGGCTCTAGATCTAGGAAATCTTAGATTAAGCTAACCCAATTTTGCATGCTTGGTTGCACCATCTCATTTTGACTGATTGCTTGATTATATGATCACTAGACTAGGAAACCAATATCAAAAGTCTAAACCCCAACCAAACCCAACCATGGATCCCAATTTTGAGGCATTCATAAAAGCCATGAATGACTAGATGGTTATCCAATTAACTACCCATATAAACCAATCCAACACCTAGACCCAAAATCAGTTAGCCCAGATAAGCATTAGGTTTGACCAATCCGATACCCAGATGAACCAAACCCAAATCCAGCTTGCCTAGTTGACCACTCAGATTAACCAAATGACCCAAACCAATAACAGGCAAACCTTAGGATCGACAAATCAGCCACTAGTTTTGACCAAGTAGGAGATCAGGTAGGAACCCTAGACAAGACCCATAGGACTGAACCCATAACCCTTAGTTAGCCTAAGTCCAATAGGATTAGTACCCTTAGTTATGAACCCAGTGTTAGTCAGGAACACCTTAGACAACCCACCCTTGTCACCCCAGTCATTAGTCAGTTTTTCCTTAGTCTACCCCATCTTACTACCTCATTGGTTCACCTAAATGACCTTGAAAAGGAGATATATGAGGCTGACCCAAGCTTAGTGGACGAGTATGAGGAGGAAGATGAGGAATTTTCCATAGAAGACTTAGAGTTAGTTGAATTAATAGATGATGCGGGACGACTCTAAGACTGCTAAACATGCATGAAAAATAGTAAAATAACTTTTTTATGATTTTTAGAATTTTAATTGCAGGCTAGATTTCCAAAATAAAGTAAAAACTAGCAGAAGGACTAGCAGTGCAAAGAATCATCGGGTCGTAGGCATACTCACGCAAACCAATAAAAAATCCAGGACCTGAGAGTTGAGAAACTCCTAGTTTAGGATAGGTTATCTTCATCAAAATCAGATAACAAGATAAGGAAAGGTTTCTTACCAGTCAAAAATTGAAATTCAATTGCAGAAGATATTACTCACAACTCTGATCGGAGCCTGGAAGAAGAAGCCTTGTTTCCCTTGAATCTGATGGCAAATCTGGGCGGTCTGGGTAGCAAAGAAGGCCTCCTCAGGGGAGGAGAAGCATCTCAAGGATCCTACAAGCATCAGGGTTAATCAAAACAGCAATTAAAAAATAAGAAAGGAACTATGGGTTGAAAGGAATTAGGATTAGGGTTAGAAGATGGCTGTTTGAAGCTTGTTGAAGATCTCCTTGCTTGGCAGCCTAGGACACTCCTTCTTGGATGTGTGAATGCTTGGATGGAAGTGAGATAGGGTGTGGAAGGAAGCTAGGGCAGCAAGGAATTCATCCAAACACAAAAACACAACCTAAAGAACCAAAACAAAACACTAACACAAGGTAATAACTCAAAATTTTAGCAAGTTGTATTCGAAAGAAAGAAATGCTTACAAGAGGGTGAGGGGTGGGGTATTTACAGAGTTCCCATGCCCTCACTAACCATGGTTACACTTGGGTTACAAGTCCTCTTCCAAATTGGAATACAAGTCCTTTCCTAGCTAGGTTAGAATTACAAAGTTTAAAAGGATTAGAAATCCTAACTAGGTTAGGAATAAACTTGGACTTCTCCTTCTTCTCTTCAACTTGGACTTGGTCAAACCTCTTTGGACATGGTCAACACTTCAAGGATGCCTAGGAGGGTGTGTTGGTCCTCTAGGAGCAGTAAGGGGCCGGCCCAAAGGGGCTTGGGTGCATAGGTTTGGGCCTTTGGAAGTTGGGGTGGCCTGGTAGCCTTGTAGCAAGAATATTCCCTGGAATCTTGCTTCTTAAGGGCTTGGGCTTGGCACCTGGGCTTGATTTCTTTGTGCTGGGATGCAAGTGGACCTCTGGGATCATGGATGCCCTTGTTTAGGAATAAGCTCTGGCATCTAGAGAGGAATCTGGGTATCTAGAGGACATTTGGAAAGAATCAGGATTTCTGGAAGCATCTTGGATCCTAGGTTGTCACACAAAATCCAATGGGTTGATGTAGCGGCCTCTAACTCTTGGATGTGGCCTGGTGGAACTCCAAAATAGGGTGACCTCTTCTCTTATATAAAAATCGAGCTCATACTGGACTCATAATTGATGTACATGACTCAAAATACTGACTAGGTTGAGGGTTGAAACAAATCAACTAACCTCAACTTATTACAGGACTCAATTCTATTTGATTACATAATTTAACACATGGCTAGGTAAACCAAATAGGGTCCATTAATCTGTGTCTGATCCTGATGCCCCCACCAATTCTCCCAGGGTGGGAGGAACTCAACCCCGTCGAGTGTGGGATAACTTGGCTCTCATAGTGCTCGAGTAGGTTTGGGTTGAGGCACTGCAGATCCTTATGGGTGATCCATGACTCCTCAGATTCTGGCCATCCTTGCCACTAGACCAAATACCTCTGATAGCCTCTATTTTGGGTACGTATGGCTTGATCGTCCAGGATTCTCTCAATCTTTTCTCCACTATTTGGCCAATTGGTTGGTGGACACTCTGGGGTGGGTTCTCTCTCAAAGGGAGGGATAGGCTCAAGGTGCTTGCTAGGTGTCGCTGCTGGCTCCCTAGACTCTATAAGATCTAAGATGATGAAGGTGGAGCTAATACCTAAATCAGGTAGTATCTCACATACATAGGCATTGGGTCCACCGATATTCATTATCTTGGATGGGCCAGCTTTGCGAGCAGAAAATTCTTTACAACTACAAAATCCCCTGCAAAATTTTTTATCTCTCTTTTGGGAATTAGCCAAGTTGTTAGTTTGTTCATTAGTTATGTTTAGCTTTTGACTAATTTCCATATGCATATGCTGTGCAGAGGGTAGCGCAGGTGCAGACATGTAATTTAGGCTGGGCATTTATTGGATTCAACTAATACCTAATAGACTCGACTAAACA
Organism: Areca catechu; assembly: GCA_021397845.1. Classification (NCBI taxonomy): domain Eukaryota; kingdom Viridiplantae; phylum Streptophyta; class Magnoliopsida; order Arecales; family Arecaceae; genus Areca; species Areca catechu. The sequence continues at coordinate 79,193,470 of CM038050.1, forward strand.
TCCCAATCAAAGGACATTTTATTGGACTTTAAGGGACAAAACTTAACAGATTATAGATTCTTTAGGATTGATCCTATCATGACATGCACATGAAAAAGTGACATGAACTCTTAGTAGATGCCAGAGGGTCTTCTAGAAGTAGGAAGCAAACATGACTGACTCGATGAATGAATGCAGTATGCAAACCTCTACGAAATGCAACCTAATAGTAAAGAAAATAGAAGAAGTTTCCTGAAATGCTAGAAAATAAGAGGTGGGTTCAGGGTTAGTCAGATTGGGTGAAAAGTAAGAAAAGGGTTCGGGGTTAATTGGATAGACTAAGATATAAGAAGGGGTGTCAAGGATTAATCCTAAACTACTCAGGTTGTGGTGGGGACACCAAAGGCACCAGAATAAGATAGAGGCTTTTCAACCCTCTATGAATTGATCAATAATTCATGAGTCCATCTATAATAAGGGCTTATCCTATCTGAGTCCATTTTAGTTGTTATTTGAGTATTTTGAGTTTCAGTTCTGTACTAGTCAGCTTATGTTGAGCTAGTTCAGTCCAATGCTAGTCAGCTCATGTTGAGCTAATTTTATTTTTTTGAGTCCTGTCCAAGCATACTGAAGACTCAAGACTATATCATACAAGTGAAGACCAAGTCCAACTAGATTGAAGACATGGAAGTATAGCCCAAGTCCAACCCAGTTTGAAGATTTGAAGACCCTAGGAGGAAAATTCAGAAAACCCTGATTTCTTGCAGATGCCCTCCTGATGCCCAGATTCCCTTCCAGATGCCAAAGTATATTCATAGATAAGGGCATCCATGATTCCAAAGGTCCATCTGCATCCTAGCCCAAAGAAATCAAGCCCAGGTGCCAAGCCCAAGCCCCTAAGAAGCAAGATACCAGGGAATATTCCTGCTACCTGGCTACCAGGCCACCCCAGCTTCCAGAGGCCCAAACCCATGCACCCAAGCCCCTTTGGGCCAACCTTTTGCTGCTCCTAGAAGCCCAACACGCCCCCCTAGGCATCCTTGGAGTGTTGGCCAAGTCAAGAGAATTTTTAGGGATTTTTTCTACCTAATGTTTCCTTATTTTCTAGCTAGGGTTTGAGAGGGAAAAGGATTTTTATGTAAAGACTTATGTGCCCTTGGAGCCCAAGGTTAAGGGTCTATTTAAGGGACCCTAGTCTCTTGTATGAAACCTAATTTTTGATATGAATTAAAACCTTGAGTTTTTCTATTGAGCTGTATGATACCCTGCTGTGTGCATAAAGGGGTTTGTGAGAGTTCTTCTTCCCGGTGTTTGCAATCATCTTCCTGCTGCCAACAAACCCTCCAGATCCCTGGATGCCCACTCCAAAAGAAGCCTTCCCTTGCTATTTTTCCTTTGTTTTCTTATTCCTTTGTGAATTTTCTAACCCCTGACAGGTCGTTTGCAGGTCCCCGAGTTCCTACGAATCCAACGACTCCAGCCAAGCCTCAATCGGACCACCGAGCAGAAAGCCGGGTATCCGCGGGTCATTGGCTCGATTTTCCAGGCCGCATCCATCGAGGAACGAGAGACCCCTTCGCTGCAATCTTCACAGACGTTGTCAGGTACACCCCTCTACCTCCAGTAGTTTTATTGTATGAGAACTTGCCCTAACCGAGGCTTCTCAGCCCTGGCGGTCCTTCTTTGCTACTTTTCTAGGTCCTAATCTGCATGCTGATCTTCAAAAATTCATACAAAATTCTCTACAAATAATTTTGATCTGAAATTTGGGAATTAATCACCTAACTCCACATGTAAAACATACAAAAAGAATTGCATGCATATTAGTCCCCCATCAGGTTGACCTTAAAGGGTTGGTGTCTATCTACTAGGTTTGCCTTATGAAAGAATGGGTCACTAATTTCAGGAAAAAGATCTTCAATTGGGATCAAGGAAGTGACTTCATCTTGAGGGTACTAGGTGAGATAAGCCAAGTCCTCAATAAACTCTTTTGGCTTAGAAAATTCAGGACTAGGCTCTACAATTGGATCCTCTTTTAAAGTCTTCTCTAATTGCTCTTCCATTGTAGCTTGGGTGTGATATGGGTTATATAACTCTGGGTCGGCCACTAATTGATTATGGTTAAAGTTAGCTAAATCTAGATTGGCTACTACTTGGGTATGGTCAGGGTCAACTGATTCTAGGATGGCTTCTACCTGGGTATCTATTGATTCAACTAACACTGGATTGGCTTCTACCTGGATTTCTACTGGATCAACTATCATTGGATTGGCTTCTACTTGGTCAAACCTATTGTTCATTTGGTTTTGGGATTGGGTCAGTTGGGTGGTCAATTGGGCATTAAGCTGGTTTTGGGATGGGGTCAGTTGGTTCGTCAGGGTGGTTAATTGGGCATTTATTTGGTTCCTCTGGGTGTTCAATTGGGCAAGCTAATTTTGGAATTTGGTATTGGCTTGGTTCATTTGGGTGAGCTGGGCTTGGGTTTGGGTATTGGCTTGGTTCATTTGGATAAGCTATGCTAGGATGGCCTCCAAAGTGGGATTCATGGTTGGGCTGGGCTGGGGTTTGGACTTTTGATATTGGGTTCCTAATCTAGTGGTCATGCAACTAATCAAACAATCAAAATGAAATGATGCAACCAAGTATGCAAAAGAAAAAGAAAAGGCTAGTACAATCTAGAGTTTCCTAAACCTAGAGCCAGAAATTGGATGGGTCAGCTCAACTTACACCTAACCCAATAGCTAATCCTTCCACTGGCCAGGTAGGGGGTGGGAGTGTGGGAGGCCCCCCCTGCTTTCACAGGGACCTAATTAAAAACCACAACACCACTTAGGTCATTTGACTTTGGACCCCTAGCCTTAGACACCAGCTTTCAGTAATAGCTAAGGGATTAAATGCACTAGTTGGCCCACACAGCTCGGACCCAACCTGTTGATGTCTTCTAGCCCACTAGGGCAAATTAGGTCTAATTGATTTTAATTAGGCTTGGGTTAGTATGATGATTATGGTTTTGGGCCCAAGATAGGTGATGAAATCCTGCCTTGATCTGAGATTAAGAATTGCCCTTAAGATTAGGTTAAGATGATGGCAATCGATGGCCCTGATGTAATCTAAAACATTCAGAAAATAAAATATTTTTTTAATGATTTATGATGTGTCAAGCTATGTTTAAGTTAACTGGGGTTATCAAACAAAGTTTGGCTTGGGATTGGGGGTTCGAAAGTTAATTAGGTTTAAGTTTAGTTATGATGCAGAATGTAGCAGAAATCAATGAATTAGGGTTTTAGTTGTTGCAAAGTTTGACACAGATCCTAATGCAGAAGAAAATCAAAGAAAATCTGGAACAAAGGATGGATGGTGATGATGAATCCTATCAAATTTCATGCATAAAAAAAAATCATATGATGATGCAAACCTAGAGTTTTTTGGACTGCTACAGAAATTATCAAGATTCTGTTAGGGTTTCTATTATGCCAAATCTTAGAGATTTAGAGGTTCAATAAAATTAATTAAAAATTTTGATAATTACTAGGATCGAATAGAGGACATTTAATGCAAATTTTACAGAAAAATAAAATGTTTATAATGCCAAAAAAAGATGGAAACTAGACACCTAATGTAGTGGACAGAATGTAGATTTAGGGTTTATGAATGCAAAGCAAATAAAAAAACTATCCTAAACCCGCTCTGATACCAAACTAATGCGGGATGTCTCTAAGACTACTAAACATGCATGGAAAATAGTAAAATAATTTTTTTGTGATTTTTATAATTTTAATTTTTTTAATTGCAGGCTAGATTTCCAAAATAAAGTAAAAACTAGCAGAAGGACTAGCAGTGCAAAGAATCATCGGGTTGCATGCATACTCACGCAAACCAATGAAATATCTAGGACCCAAGAGTTGAGAAACACTCAGTTTAGGATAGTTTATTTTCATCAAAATCAAATAACAAGAAAAGGGAAGGTTTCTTACCAGTCAGAGGTTGAAATTAAATTGTAGAAGATATCACTCATAACTCTGATCGGAGCCTGAAAGAAGAAGCCTTGTTTCCCTTGAATCTGATGGCGAATCTGGGTGGTCCGGGCAGCAAAGAAGGCCTCCTCAGGGGAGGAGAAGCACCTCAAGGATCTTACAAGCATCAGGGTTAATCAAAACAGCAATTAAAAAATAAGAAAGGAACTATGGGTTGAAAGGAATCAAGATTAGGGTTAGAAGATGGCTGTTTGAAGCTTGTTGAAGATCTCCTTGCTTGGCGGCCTAGGGCACTCCTTCTTGGATGTGTGAATGCTTGGATGGAAGGAAGTTAGGGTGTGGAAGGAAGCTAGGGCAGCAAGAAATTCGTCCAAACACAAAAACACAACCTAAAGAACCAAAACAAAATACCAACACAAGGTAATAACTCAAAACTTCAGCAAGTTGTATTCATAAGAAAGAGATGCTTACAAGAGGGTGAGGGGTGGGGTATTTATAGAGTTCCCATGCCCTCACTAACCATGGTTACACTTGGGTTACAAGTCCTCTTCCAAACCGGAATACAAGTCCTTTCCTAGCTAGGTTAGAATTACAAAGTTTAAAAGGATTAGAAATCCCAACTAGGTTAGGAATAAACTTGGTCTTCTCCTTCTTTTCTTCAACTTGGACTTGGTCAAACCTCTTTGGATGTGGTCAACACTTCAAGGATGCCTAGGGGTGGCCTGGTAACCTAGTAGTAGGAATATTCCCTGGAATCTTGCTTCTTAAGGGCTTGGGCTTGGCACCTGGGCTTGATTTCTTTGGGCTGGGATGCAGGTAGACCTCTAGAATCATGGATGCCCTAGTTTAGGAATAAGCTCTGGCATCTGGGAAGGAGCCTGGACATCTGGAGGAAATCTGGAAAGAATCAGGGTTTCTAGAAGCATGTTGGATCTTGGATTGTCACACAAAATCCAATGGGCTGATGTAGTGGCCTCTGACTCTTGGATGTGGCCTAGTGGAACTCCAGAATATGGTGACCTCTTCTCTTTATAAAAATCAGGCTCATACTGGACTCATAATTGATGTACATGACTCAAAATGCTGACTAGGTTGAGGGTTGAGACAAATCAACTAATCTCAATTTATTACAGGACTCAATTCTAGTTGATTACAAAATTTAACACATGGCTAGGTAAACCAAATAGGGTCCAGTAATCTATGTTTGATCTTAGTGCCCCCACCAATAGATACCCATGTATAAGCCATCATAGAATCAGTTGACCCTGACCATACCTACATAGTAGTCGACCCAGAGTTAGATGACCCAGATCACACCCAAGCTGCAATGGAAGAGCAATTATAGTTGACTTTAGAAGAAGATCCGATTATAGGGCCTAGTCCTGAATTTCTTGAGCTAGAAGAGTTTATCGAGGAAGTGGCTTATCTCACCTAGTACCCTCAAGATAAAGTCACTTCCTTGATCCCAATTGAAGATCTTTTCCCTGAGATTAGCGACCCACTATTCCATACTATAAACTCTGTAGGTACCCATCAACCCCATAAGGTCAACCTTATTAGTCTAGGATTAATCCCTAACACCCCTTCTTACATTCTATTCTATCCAATTAAACCTAAACCCCCTTCTTACATTCCACCCTACCACACTAACCTCGAACCCACTTCTTATTTTCTACCTTTTTCTGAAACTTTACCTAATTTTCTTACTATTAGATTGCATTTTATAGTAGTTTGCATATTGCATAGATTCATTGTACATGTTAGGTTTACATCTTACTTTTTGCATACCCTCTAGTATTTAGTATGTATACATAGTAAATTCTCATGTGCATGTCATGCTAGGGTCAAACCCAAAGAGTTTATAGTCTATTAGATTTTGTCCCCTAGAGTCCAATAAAATGTCCTTTAATAGGGATGTATAGTCGAGTCTATTAGGTATTAGTTGAGTCCAATAAAATTCACAACCTGAATTATATGTCTGCACCTACACTTACCTCTACATAGCATATGCATCATGAAATTAGTCAAAGGATGAACATAAGTAATGAACTAAATAACAACTTGGCTAATTCCTAAAAGAAAGATAAAAATTTTTATGCAGAGGAATTTATGATGATAAAATAATTTTCTGCTCGTGAAGCTGGCCCATCCAAGATAATGAATAGTAGACCCAATGTGTATGTGCCTGAGATATCACCTGATTTAGATATTAGCTCCACTTTCATCATTTTAGACTTTGTAAAGTCTAGGGAGCTAGCAATGATACCCAGCGAGCCCCTTGAGCCACTCCCATTTTTTGAGAGAGAACCCACCCCAGAGCGACCACATATAATTTGGCCTTTTGGTGAGGAAATGATTGAGAGAGCTCTGGATGATCAAGCTATCAGTACCTAGGATAGAGACTGTCAGTGATATTTGGTCCAGTGGCAAGGTCAGCCAGAATCTGAGGACTTGTGGAATGCTGGTGCAGATTTGCAGTGCCTCAACCCAGACCCTCAAGCCAAATTGATCCATACTCGACGGGATCGAGTTCCTCCCATCTTGGGAGAATTGGTTGGGACACTAGGATCAGACATAGATCACTAGATCCCATATGGTTTACTTAGTTATGTGTCAAAGTTTTGAAAGTTTTGTAATCGAGTCCTGTAATAAGTTGAGGTTAGTTGATTTGTCTCAACCCTCAACCTTAGTCCAGTTTTGAGTCCTGTACATCAGTTATGAGTCTAGTATGAGCCCAATTTTTATACAAGAGAGAAGGTTACCCTATTTTGGAACTCCACCAGGCCACATCTAAGAGTCAGAGGCCACTAAATCAGCCCATTAGATTTTGTGTGACAACCCAGGATCCAAGATACTTCCATAAACCCTAATTCTTTTCAGATATCCTCCATATGCCCAGATTCCTCCCCAGATGCCAGAGCATATTCCTAAACCATGGCATCCATGATTCTATATGTCTACCTGCATCCTAGCCCAAGAAAATCAAGCCCAGGCACCAAGCCCAAGACCTAAAGAAGCAAGATTCCATGGAATATTCCTGCTACCAGGATACCAAGCCACCCCAGCTTCCAGGAGGCCCAAGCCCATGCGCCAAGCCCCTTTGGGCCGGATCCTTGCTTCCCCTAGAAGCCCAACATGCCCTCCTAGGCATCCTTGAAGTGTTGACCAAGTCCAAGAGGTGTCCTTGAGTGGAATAGTCAAAGCATGAAAGGAGAAGGAGAAGACTAGGTCAAATCCTAACCTAGTTGGGACTTATGCTCCTAATTGTTTTAAGATTTATTTTTCTAACCTAGCTAGGAGAGGACTTGTAACCCAAGTGTGTAACCCTAGTTAGGAGAGGGCATGGGAACTCTATAAATACCCCACCCCTCCCCCTCTTGTAGGCAACTTTTATTTATGATATCAAAACCCTGGTGAATAAAAAAAAAAATAGTTTACTATTTTCCCTACATGATTAGCAATCTTAGAGTCATCCCGCATCAATCTCCTTCTCTATTCTTCAGCAAAAGCCAGAACAAAAAACTGTTAACTGGAACTGTACATAAACAAGAGAGGTTCTTGCCATTCAAACCTAATGAGAGATTATAAAGAGAGAGCTTGAGTCTCTTGGGATTCAGGGGAGTTAGAAGTCCCTTGGAATTCAGCAACAGCAACTATTAAAACCCAGAAACACCTCCCATTAAAAGCCATAACTATTAAAACCCAGAAACACCTCCCATTAAAAGCCATAACTATTACAGCTATTAATGAAGCATTTTTGATTTTCCCAAAGTCCGTTAGTCGAGTCGACTCAAATGACTTAAGTTGACTCGAATGACTTGAGTTGACTCATCCAAATGAGCCGGCTCGAGCAGCAGTTTTTTATAACTCTTTTCAAATGAGTCTGGAACGATTTTCAATCATTTGCATGCCAATAAAGCAAGAAGAAACTCAATGGTGTGTGACCCCGTAGGTTCAAATACTAAACCGATAGCACAGGAACATTTCCAGTACCAGCCAATGTCACCATCTAGCAATGACACTCGGCGTCCGGATAGGTTGAAGGTTGCAGAGCAACATGAACCTTTAGAATATAGAATATCAGTGAACTTATTCTTTTAATCTCCTAATGCTCCAGATGGCTTAGGGTTAAACTACCCAACTATAATCAGTCCATCTCAACTTGACTTAAACAAAGAATCCTTGTAACTCCTTACTGTTACGGCTGTAACGATGACGTGGCGTGCCTCAGATTTCGTTGGGCATGATTCGAGCCACGTGGAGTCTTTTTTCGGCTGAGTCAGATGCAGCCCATCCAGGTCGAGGTCGAGCTCGGTCGAAGCCAATCATCATCCTGCCACTCCGCCAGGTGTCCACCCAGGAGGGGCCCACCTCGGTCGAGCTCGGCGGCTCCCCAGAGACGGTCACGCCTCAGTCGAGGTCGAGCTGGGCCCCTTCGCTCCTTCGCCAGGTGGCACGCGGAGACGGGACCACCTCGACCGAAGCCAAGCATCCTTTTGCTACTCTGCCAGGTGTCCACCCGAGAGGGGTCCACCTCGGTCGAGTTCGGTGGCTCCCCCGCTCCCTCGCCAGGTGGCACCCAGAGACGGTCCCGCCTCGGCCGAGGTCGAGCCGGGCCCCTTCGCTCCTTCGCCAGGTGGCGCCCGGAGATGGGACCACCTCGGCCGAAGCCGAGCATCCTTCTGCCACTTTGCCAGGTGTCCACCTAGGAGGGGTCCACCTTGGCCGAGTTTGGCGGCTCCCCCGCTCCCTCGCCAGGTGGCACCCAGAGACGGTCCCGCCTCGACCGAGGTCGAGTCGGGCCCCTTCGCTCCTTCGCCAGGTGGCGCCCGGAGATGGGACCACCTCGGTCGAAGCCGAGCATCCTTCTGCCACTCCACTAGGTGTCCACCTCGACCGAGTTCGGCGGCTCCCCCGCTCCCTCGCTCGGTGGCACCCAGAGACTGTCCTGCCTCGACCGAGGTTGAGCCGGGCCCCTTCGCTCCTTCGCCAGGTGGCACCCAGAGACGGGACCACCTCGACCGAAGCCGAGCATCCTTCTGCCACTCTGCCAGGTGTCCGCCTGGGAGGGGTCCACCTCGATCGAGGTAGGCTAGCTCGTACGGAGAAGATCCCGAGGAATGGAGGCGCGGGCTCCGAGGTTGCCCCTCGAGCCTTGCACACCGCACCCCGAGAAAGGTGCCCCGTACGGATGGCGGCGACATGCGAAACATCACTTACGTCGGCCCGACATGTTCCGCAGTCGAGAGATGAGGCCCTGACGAAACAGGACCCAATAATGGACAGCGTCGGTGCCTGGGAAGGAGAACTCTCATGCCCTGCCCGAGGTTTGGTCGGCAGTCTGACCAGCACCCCCCTCCCCTACTGTTTTCCCGCTGGGCTCGGCAAACAAGGCCAGAAAGCCGCCCGGCCCTCTGAACCAGAAGGGGAAAGAGAAAGGGGCGAAGGGGAGGAGATGAAAGCAACAAGGGAGCCTCCCGGGAGCGGAAAACGAGGGGGCAACGGGAGGAGATAAAAGGAAGGAGAGAACAGACGACCAGGTAAGTGAGACAAGTAAGAAACAGAGGCTGGAAACTCCGCTTCAAGAGTGAGATCCAAGGTCCCAAGAGGGGGTCGCTTGGCGTGAGCTCGGCAAAGGAACCCAGCCAGGTTTTCTGGTCTCTCTAGCACCTTTCTTGCTAGTACATTCTCTGAGTCTGGGACTCCTTCGGGGGCCCGTCCCAGAGAATCTGTTCCCTCTCGCCGTCTACTAACTTGACCGTCAGAGCTCCCTCACCGGAATCCCCGGCCAGGGTTTTTTGACCTTGCCTTGCAGGTTCGGTCCAGCTAGGAGGCCCCAGGGGCAAGATGGTCTAGTCGAATCGGCGGTTTCGAGGCCACGGGCATGCTGGCGAGATCGGCAACAGATTGGCGTGCCAGGAAAGGGGGCAGGACAACACCCCAAGTGGGAGCTAGCTTTCTGCAGGCAAAAGCGCGCTCCGACAATGGTGGTCACTCATGGACGCGAGGCGTCCACCAGCCGTGTAGGGGAGGTCCCCTCCCCTCAGGGGGCCCACAGCCCAGAGAGGGAGCTCCCATCTCCCCCTCCTCTTCCACCATAGCCAACCTCGATGGACGGACCTCTCACGACCGTCATCCAGCAGCTGCAGACCTTAACCATGGCGGTCCGACAGCTACAACACCAGCAGCGTTCCCTGGCCACGCAGCCTCAGCCAGGGACCCCCGCAGCTCGGGCTGTAGGGCTGCGTGGGAGCCTGCGCTCCATTTAAGGCAGGCCATCCCAACCACGGGCAGTCTCCAACCCTCGCGAGAGCCATCAAACTCCTGTGAAAAGAAACTACTCCAGTTGGCGGATCATGAGAGTCGATCCCCGGCCGATGAAGCCGAGATGGTGCATCGCAGCAAGCGATGCCGAGGCGTGACCCTGCACCGAGACCGATCGGCACCCCCTTCACCAGCAGTGTCGGTGGAAGATTCCATCGACGAGGCCATCAGGCGCAAGGCTGAGAGGTGCTTGGAGGAGCACGAGCACAAGTTGGCAGAGTTCACCCGCCGATTTGCCGACCTGCAGAACTCATCGACAGACCCGGTGGGCTACGACTCCCGTCCCCCCTTCTCCGAAGAAATCCAGGTGGAGCCGATTCCGAGACGGTTCCGCATGCTGCAGGTGGATCCCTACGATGGGACCACCGATCCTCTAGACCATCTGGAGAGCTACAAGGCTCTCATGAGGGTCCAGGGGGCCACTGACGCCCTTTTGTGTATCGCCTTCTCTGCTACCCTCCGGAAGGCCACTCGAGTCTGGTTCACCTGCCTCGAGCCCGGATCTATTTGCTCCTTCCATCAGTTGGAAGGAAAGTTTGTGGCGCACTTCGACGCTTGTCGAAAGGTGCCGAGAGAGGTGGATAGCCTCTTTTCTATCCACCAACAGGACCAGGAGCTGCTCCGGGACTACATCACCCGGTTCAAGACCGCAGCCCTGGAGATCTACAGCCTGGACGAGCCCGTCGCCATGCTGGCTTTGAAGCGAGGGCTCAAGACATCCCGTCTGACCTACTCTCTGGACAAAAAGCCCCCCAGGACGTACTCCGAGCTCCTCCTCCGAGCCCACAAGTACATCCAAGCGGAGGAGGCCGACCGCACCTGCCGAGAGCTAGACGAGAAGACTTTGAAGAAGCTGGCCCCAAGGGACATTCCAGGAGCTCGGAAGCCCGGGCCATCTGCCGACCCTCACCCGAATTCGAGGTTAAAGGGCGAGGTCACTCCGGAGCGAAGGTTCACCCCCCTCCTCGCTCCCCGAACAAAGATCCTCATGGAAATTGAGGGCGAGCACTACCTCCACCGACCTCCTCCTCAGAACCCAAGAGGTACTCGGGACAAGTCAAAGTACTGCCAGTTCCACCGCGAGCACGGCCATGACACGGAGGAGTGTCGCAACCTGAAGCAGAAAATCGAGGAGCTGATCAAGAGAGGCTACCTCAGGAAGTTCATCAGGAATGAGGTCCTAGTGGAGGGACAACCGCTCGCGGCCTTACCCCCAGTTCCTGTAATAGACAACCGCCCGACGAAGAAGCCGGTGGGCATGATCTCACTTGGAATCGGGCGGGCAACGAAGAGAGCTCGGGAGGTCGGGAACCCGGAGAATGTACCCCCTTCTGAGAAGGGGAATGAAAATGAGAATGTAAACAATGATGCCGTGGTGGTCGAAATGACCATCGCGAAGCATCCTGTACACCGAATTATGGTAGATAGTGGGAGCTCGGCTGACGTGCTTTTTTATGATGCTTTCTCTCGAATGAATTTGTCCCATGATCAGCTGAGGCTGGTGCACACCCCCCTGGTAGGCTTTACTGGGGACTCGATGGGGGTCGAAGGGGAGATCACTCTCCCGATCACCGCTGGATCCCCACCTCGGCAGACGACCGTCTTGATGACGTTTACCGTCGTCAAGCTTCCTTCGCCCTACAACGCGATCCTCGGGCGTCCCGGGCTCAACCAACTAGACGCCATGATTTCCACGAAGCAGTTGTTGGTCCAATTCCCCATGGCTTCCGGACTTGGGGTGATGAGGGGGACGACCCAGCCGGTCCCGCATTGCCTCCAGACGGTCCCAGGCGCCCGGGGTGCTGAGCTCGCCCCCGACGTCGACGACCTCGACCTAAGGGAGAAGGAACCCAGGGGAGGACCCGTGGAGTGCCTGTTGACTTATCCCCTCGGTTCGGACCCACTGAAGATGGTGCAGGTGGGAGCACAGCTCCCAGAAGAGGAACGAAACCGCCTGCTGGAGTTCCTCCGCATGAACGCGGACGTGTTTGCCTGGTCAGCGACCAACATGCCGGGCATTCCCGTCGAGGTCATTACGCACAGGCTCAATGTGGATCCGAGCTGTCGCCCAGTCTGCCAAAAGAAGAGGAGCTTCGCTGTGGAGAGGCAGAGGGCCATTAACGAAGAGGTGGAGAAACTCCTCGCTGCCGGCTTCGTGCGAGAATTTCAGTATCCCAGCTGGCTGGCGAATGTGGTCATGGTGAGGAATAGTAGTGGTAAGTGGAGGATTTGTGTAGACTACACCGACCTCAACCGAGCTTGCCCAAAGGACAGCTTCCCTCTTCCAAAGATTGACCAGTTGGTCGACACCACCTCGGGGCATCGCCTCCTATCCTTCATGGACGCCTTCTCCGGCTACAACCAGATCTGAATGAACCCGAAGGATGAAGAGCACACTGCCTTCATCACTGATCGTAGAACTTTCTGTTACAGGATGATGCCGTTTGGACTCAAGAACGCCGGGGCCATGTACCAGCGTCTGGTCAATAGAGTCTTTAAAGACCAGATCGGTCGCAACATGCAGGTGTACGTGGACGATATGCTGGTGATGAGCAAGCCCCATTCGGATCACATGGCCGACCTGGTGGAGACTTTCGGCAACCTCCGACTTCATCAGATGAAGCTGAACCCAACAAAGTGCACTTTTGGTGTCTCAGCTGGGAAGTTCCTGGGGTTCATAGTAACCCACAGAGGGATTGAAGCCAACCCGGAGAAGGTCCAGGCCATCCTGGACATGGAGCAGCCCGCCTCCAAGAAGCAAGTGCAGCAACTCACCGACCGGATAGCCGCCCTGAGCCGATTCATCTCCAGGTCGGCCGATCGCTGCCGACCCTTCTTCAAAGTATTGAGAAAGATGAACGACTTCGCGTGGATCGAGGAGTGCCAGGAAGCCTTTAAAGAGTTGAAGAAGATGCTCGCATCGCCCCCACTGCTTTCCAGGCCCGAGGAGGGAGAGGAGCTCATCCTCTACCTGGCGGTCACCCCAGAGGCCGTCAGTTCGGTCCTAGTTCGGACCGACGACCAGGGAGTCCAGAGACCGGTGTACTATACCAGCAAACTTCTCCGCGATGCGGAGCTCAGGTATTCCTGGCCCGAAAAGCTCATTTTTGCATTAATAGTGTCTGCTCAGCATCTCAGGCCCTATTTCCAAGCGCATCCCATTGCCGTCCTGACGGATCAGCCACTGAAATCGGTGCTCAACCGACCCGACACATCGGGGCAATTGGCGAAGTGGGTGCTCAAGCTCAGCGAGTTCGACATCGCTTACAGGTCGAGGTCAGCCATGAAAGCACAGATGCTGGCCGACTTTTTGGTCGAGTGCGCAGGCCTAGGCAAGGAGCCCGAGGAGGACTCCTCGCACCAGCAGCTGAAAACGGGCCCCGAGGAGCCCGGAGAGGACGCGTGGATCCTTCATGTAGATGGAGCCTCGAACTCTGGCGGAAGCGGAGCCGGACTCATTCTCGCCAACAGCGGTGGGGTTGTCGCCAAATGCACGCTCCGTTTCTAGTTCGTCGTAACCAACAATCAGGCGGAATACGAGGCACTCCTCGCCGGGCTGAGGGTCTCCCGCGAGCTAGGAATGGTGGTGCAGGCACCAGACTCAGAAGAAGACTTCAGGGCTCCATCTGGATCTCTGATTGACCTTGTCCGAAGAATTAGGGTTTTCTGATTTTGTAATAAGGGTTGACCTGATCAACTCAATTTTGAGTCTATAATTTTGTCATTTCAATTTTTGTTGGGTCATGTTTACTCAATCCAAGTCCAAGGCCCAGGTAGGTGTCATTCCCTTTGCCATAGGGCACCATATTTTCCAGCTACAAGTGGGTGCCACACTCCCTGCCACATCTCCATCCAGTGTACCTTGGTCCCCACGCCTCAAGTAAGCAGGTTCTTTTTTTCTTGCACCACTTGGGGGAGAAATCCATCAAGACACCTCAATCCAAGGAGGAGCCAACTTCTTTCCAGATAAACCCAAGCCAGGATGGCAAGAGTTTTTTTTGAAGAGAGGATCAAGGAGGTGCCCCACAATGTTCCATAAAAATCCAAGTTATAAAAGGGAAGAGAGCATGTCTTGGGGAGAAAATCAAGGAGGCACCCAAAAGTTTCCAAAAGTGCCAAAGCCATGAAAGGAAGAAGCCTAAACTTGTGGAGCAAGACTAGGAGGTGTCCAAAAGAGCCAAACCATGAAGGGAAAATCCTTGATTCATGGAGAGATACTAGGAGACACCCCCATAACCTGCCATTTGGAGCTGATTTTCAAGTTTTCTTGGAGTTTTTGGGCTGCCCACTCATGGAAGGAGTCTTGAGAAGAGAATTTGATGCCTAAAGTGTGGGTTAGTCCTATTAGTCCCATATGGAAAATGTATAAAATTTTATTTCTTTGTTATGTCTATATATTCAACTCTATGTAACTCTTGAATTTAAAATGATGAAGGAAATCAATTTCTTTGTGAGCAACTTTGTGTTTCTTTCTTCCGCACTTGTATTCAAGTATTGAGCTCCGTGAGGGAGTAAATCCGGGTTCCCTAGGAACCTTGAGGAGGTGTGAGATCTCCAACCCCAAAACTCTAGCTTAGTCCACCCATCTTTACTCCACCACCACCAAACCCTAATTTTCCATCTACATCCCACGGCCCCTCTCTTCCACATAGAGGCCGGCCACCAGCATCCAGGTTCAGATCAACTGTTTCAACTACAGAGCAAGTTCAAAGAAGAGTCAGATCAGTATCAAGATCTCCGGAACTTCTACATCCAACAATCTTCAATAAGTCCTCAGGTCAGTGTCTTTCTTTGAGTTTCTGGTTCTTTTTTTTTGTTCTTCTTCTTCCAGATCCTGAGTTTGAGAAGAAGGCCAACCTTGCCATAGGACTACAATCCGAGGATCCATTGCGAAGATACCCCGTCTCCAAGGATCCTATAACCTGCTCGAGAGTGTCCTTCAATTGAAGCAACGAGAGATATCACAGTCAGGTATAAAACCTTCTCTTCTCTCTTCGTCTGTTTCTTGAAAGAGGAGTAAACCCTAGGTCTGGGGGTTTCTCAATCCCCAGCGATCCTACTTCTGAGTTACTCTGATAATCCACTCCTTTTAATTGTGCTTTCTGTCATTTCTTAGTTTCTTTCAACATTAGTTTATCTTTCCTTTGAGTCAAAGCCGACTTCTGAAAATAAATAAATAAAAAAATATATTAATTTTAATTTACTTCTGCATCGCATCATCTCTTTTGTTTCGCATCATTTTTGGTATAAGAGCTTTCGTCCTGCATCATTTTGGTATTAAAGCCCTGTCTAGGGTTTCTGACTTGCTTGCATGTTTTGAGTGTCTCTCTTTTTTACTTTATCTGCTCGAAGTAGACTCCCCAGGACGTCCAGTACTAGGAATGAAGCGAGGTGCAAGCCTCCTCTTCCCATTCCATGGGGTGTTTCTAGGGCATGTAGGGGATCCGCTGGGTTACAACTTCGTAGCAGGAATTGTAAACGGGGGAAGCATCCTATTTTTAGTCTGTAACTGCCCTGTTGCGGGAATTGTTTCTCATTACAAGTAAATCTAAATTGTATGATTTTTATTTTTCTGGAACCAGTATAATTGAAACTATTTTACATAATGTTTTTGTAATTTATTTATTTCTGTAGAATTTCTGAGAGTTAAATTATAGCAACTCTGTTTCTATGTTTCTGTAATTCAATTTTTTTTGAGTGATCATCTCCTAATTCATTTTAAGGGCAATTGAGCATCTAAGATAAGGGGAGGAGTTGATAACCTCTCCTTAGCCCAAAACCACCACCCATTCATTCGATCCTAAGCCTAATTTTAAAATTTATTAGACTTAATTTGCCCTAGTGGGCTAGGGACACCAACAAGTTGGGTCTAGGTTAATGTTGAGTCAGTTTGTCTAGTTACTCTGTGTGAGCTTTGTACTCAGTGTCTAGAACGGTGGTTCAGGGATTCTATCCTAAAGGGCTTGTGTGCTGGTCCGCCTACCTGGCCAATCATTGATTGGTGTCTAGGATTGGCAATTAGGGACCTAACACTTCCCTTACACCTGCCTGGCTGAGTCCCGAGTTACTACAGGCTAGCTTGCCACTCTGATTGGGCATCTAGTTTGGGCTCTAGATATAGTTAGCCCGTAGTCGTTTCAGTCGAGTCTCATTTGGTGTGCTTGCTTGCATCATCATGTCCACCCGGAACGGAGTACCCTACCAACCTGGTCAAACCCAACCTGATTTAGAGGCCATGATTAGAACTCTTACCGAATGTATGACCAAATTGAGTCAGGATATGACTGATACTGTTGCCCAGTTTAGAGACCGAGCCCAGGTACTTGAGGAGCCTAGGCACCGAAATTGGACCCCTAACTCAGAATTAGGTAGACCCCAACCTCACCCTTACCCAGAGCCTAGGAGACCTTTATACAGGGATCCTGAACCTAATCATTGGAGGTTTGATCTAAGAACCTATGACCATGATCTTGCCCTTGAGTCTAGCCCTAGGAGCCTATACCCATACTTGGTTGACTCAGAGAAGGGACCCGTTAGGAACACCGAACCTTATGCACCCACTTTTGATGGAAGACAAGAGACATATATTAAGTGGGAAGAACAAATGGATCGGTATTTTGAGTGCACTAACATATCGGAATTAGGACAAGTTGGGTTGGCCAAAACCAAGTTCACCAAACATGCTAGGTCGCATTGGTATGCTATTGAGCGTGAGTGTTATCAAAGAAAAGAGGAAATATATACTTGGAGAGATATGAGAAGTAAGTTGAGAGATAGGTACCTAGGTAGATCCTATGAAAAAAGACTTTTAGACCAATGGTTCCAATTGCGACAAGGTAATAGGCCTGTGTCTAAATATATCAAGGACTTCCAATGGTATGACACGAAATGCAATACCATTGAGACCGAAGCTCAGATCACATCGAGGTTTAGGGTTGGGTTACACCCAGACATTTATAGGAAGCTATGCCTTAAAAAGACCAATAAGTTAGACCGAGCCTACCAAGAAGCCCAAGACTATGAGTGGTCTTTAAGATATAACCAATCAAGTACTTTGGACTTAAGGCCAACCTCTACCAACTTGAGTCAAGTTCCGATTGATCCGACATCCATAGTGAACCAGACTTTTGTTTGTCAATTCCCACTTGTGTCACCTCTTGACCAGAAGGATAACACTGAGAAGGAGTTAGGCATGGCCATCCCAAAATTAGTTGACCCGACCAGAGCCGTACTTAAAGAGGAATCAAAGGAGAATAGATTAGAACCTTTCAGTGAGATTGAGGAAGAAATATATGAGCCTGACATAAGTTTGATAGATGAATATGAAGAAGAAGAATTTGTTGATATCTCTCCCGATAATTCAATTAACCAACTCCTACCTAATGCGGTTATTGAGGGGACCCCTGCCACTTAAGGAATTCAGGAGCTAACCCTAAGAGAAGACCCTTTTGAGGAAGTTCAGGAAGAGGAAATTACACCAAATGAAAGTTTAAGTGAGAATACCCCTGAACTCATTAAGGAATCCAAAGAAGACACCCCTGAGTCAAATCTTGTAGAGAAGTGTGAAGAAGGAAGGGGTTCACAAGAATTGCCCATTGAGAAGGTCCAAGAACAAAAAAAGATAGTAGCTTAGAGGACTTTCTAGATAAACATTCCAAAGACCTTCCTGATAACCTTCCACCTTCTAGGAGCACCCAGCCTATCCTAGAACTTGCACTTGTAGACCCTCCTAGAGCAAATCATGAGGTTTGGATGAGTGCACCTATAGAACAATGTCCTCATTTTAAGGTCGTCCTGAATAACCAAGGTTTGTTTCTTGTTTCCTATAAGCCACCTCAAAACTCTGATTCTTATTTCCTACCTTTCCCTGAATCTTCTCATGTTTCTAAAGCTATGGGATTACACTTTACTGAGATCTCTAGGTTGCAAGACTCCTTAGAACCTATTAGGTTTGCCACCTACTTCTGGAAGACCTTATGGCACCTACTAGGCATCCATAATAAGTTTTCATGCTCTGCATGCCCTCCTCCGATCCAAGGTCAAACCTAGAGAGCCTTAGTTTGTTAGGTTTAGACCTAGGGTTCCTTTGGAATAAAGTCCATTCTTTAGGAGTGCGTCGTCAGTCTAGTTTAGTTTTTCTTGACCTTTTACCAGGCTTTGGCTCAGATTTTGGTTTGATTGAGAGCACCAGGAATTGGGATTTGTATTTTGTCCAGGGCTGAAATTGCATTCAATGCATCGATCAATAGGTCTATAGGCTAGAGTCCCTTTGAAATTGTTCATGGATACAAGCCTCACACACCACTTGATCTGATTTCACTATTAGCCCACACACACAAGTCTCTTGATGCACTTGCATAGCATGTAAAGGACTTGCATAAAGAAATTCATGCCAAAATAATTTTAAGTAATGAAACTTATAAGAAGTTGGCTGATTCTCAAAGACGAGTCAAAACTTTTGTTGAGAGAGACTATGTAATGATTAGGTTAAGGCCTGAGCGGTTTTCTTCTGGAACCGTTAGAAAGTTACATGCTAGAGGAGCTGGACCATTTAGAGTAGTGAAGAGAGTAGGATCCAATGCCTATGTGCTCGAGTTGCCTCCAGAACTAGGCAATAGCTCTACTTTCAACATTACAGACCTAGTAGAGTACTGGGAGCCATCTGTGATTCCCAGTGAGCCTTTTGAACCTAATCCTGTTATTGAGAGTGATCCCGACCCTGTGTGTCCACCAACAAACTGGCCTGTGAGGAAAGAGTAGATTGAAAAGATCCTGGATGATCAGGTTATCTCTACTCGTAATCGAGGAAACCAAAGATACTTGGTCCGCTGGCAAGGAAGGCCAGACTCTGATGACTCTTGGATCTCCCGAGAAGAACTACAAGATTTGGATCCAGATCTCTTGGAGAGATACCAGAGCCAACTTGAGCCTTACTCGACAAGGTCGAGTTCCTCCCACCCCGGGAAAATTGGTGCAGGAACCAGACTCAGAAAAAGACTTCAGGGCTCCATCTGGATCTCTGATTGACCTTGCCCGAAGAATTAGGGTTTTCTGGTTTTGTAATAAGGGTTGACCTGATCAACTCAATTTTGAGTCTGTAATTTTGTCATTTCAATTTTTGTTGGGTCATGTTGACTCAGTCCAAGTCCAAGGCCCAGGTAGGTGTCATTCCCATTGCCATAGGGCACCATATTTTCCAGCTACAAGTGGGTGCCACACTCCCTGCCACATCTCCATCCAGTGTACCTTAGTCCCTACGCCTCAAGTAAGCAGGTTATTTTTTTCTTGCACCACTTGGGGGAGAAATCCATCAAGATACCTCAATCCAAGGAGGAGCCAACTTCTTTCTAGATAAACCCAAGCCAGGATGGCAAGAATTTTTCTTGAAGAGAGGATCAAGGAGGTGCCCCACAATGTTCCATAAAAATCCAAGTTATAAAAGGGAAGAGAGCATGTCTTGGGGAGAAAATCAAGGAGGCACCCAAAAGTTTCCAAAAGTACCAAAGCCATGAAAGGAAGAAGCCTAAACTTGTAAAGCAAGACTATGAGGTGTCCAAAAGAGCCAAACCATGAAGGAAAAATCCTTGATTCATGGAGAGATACTAGGAGACACCCCCATAACCTGCCATTTGGAGCTGATTTTCAAGTTTTCTTGGAGTTTTTGGGCTGCCCACTCATGGAAGGAGTCTTGGGAAGAGAATTTGATGCCTAAAGTGTGGGTTAGCCCTATTAGTCCCACATGGAAATTGTATAAAATTTTATTTCTTTGTTATGTCTATATATTCAACTCTATGTAACTCTTGAATTTAAAATGATGAAGGAAATCAATTTCTTTGTGAGCAACTTTGTGTTTCTCTCTTCCGCACTTGTATTCAAGTATTGAGCTCCGTGAGGGAGTAAATCCGGGTTCCCTAGGAACCTTGAGGAGGTGTGAGATCTCCAACCCCAAAACTCTAGCTTAGTCCACCCATCTCTACTCCACCACCACCAAACCCTAATTTTCCATCTACATCCCACGGCCCCTCTCTTCCACATAGAGGCCGGCCACCAGCATCCAGGTTCAGATCAACTGTTTCAACTACAGAGCAAGTTCAAAGAAGAGTCAGATCAGTATCAAGATCTCCGGAACTTCTACATCCAACAATCTTCATTAAGTCCTCAGGTCAGTGTCTTTCTTTGAGTTTCTGGTTCTTTTTTTTTGTTCTTCTTCTTCCAGATCCTGAGTTTGAGAAGAAGGCCAACCTTGCCATAGGACTACAATCTGAGGATCCATTGCGAAGATACCCTGTCTCCAAGGATCTTACAATCTACTCGAGAGTGTCCTTCAATTGAAGCAACGAGAGATATCACAGTCAGGTATAAAACCTTCTCTTCTCTCTTCGTCTGTTTCTTGAAAAAGGAGTAAACCCTAGGTCTGGGGGTTTCTCAATCCCCAGCGATCCTGCTTCTGAGTTACTCTGATAATCCACTCCTTTTAATTATGCTTTCTGTCATTTCTTAGTTTCTTTCAACATTAGTTTATCTTTCCTTTGAGTCAAAGCCGACTTCTAAAAATAAATAAATAAAAAAAATATATTAATTTTAATTTACTTCCGCATCACATCATCTCTTTTGTTCCACATCATTTTTGGAATAAGAGCTTTCATCCTGCATCACGTGGCTAACCTCAAAGCCTTCACTGACTCCCAGCTAGTGGCGGGACAGGTCTCCGGAGAATACGCCGCGCATGACCCTCAAATGGTGAAGTATTTGGAGCTTGTCAAAATGGGCACGACCGGGTTTCGGCGCTTCAACATCTTCCACATCCCCCGTGGGGAAAATGCTCGTGCGGACACTCTTTCCCAGCTGGCGACCCTGCCAAACTCAATGCTGGGCTGCGCTCATGTGGAGCGCCTCAAGGCCCCAAGCTATGAGATCCCAGTGGAGGTCCATCAGGTCAGCCGCGAGCCCAGCTGGATGGATAAGTACACCGAGTACATAACCAGCGGCACCCTGCTAGAGGACCGTGCAGCGGCCCGCCTTATCAGAAAGAAGGCCGCGCGGTTCGTCCTGATGGATGGGCAACTATATCGAAGATCCTACTCCTACCCCCTCCTTAAATGCCTAGGACCCGCGGAGGCCAGACTCGTGCTCCAGGAGATTCATGAGGGCATCTGTGGGAACCACATGGGGGGCAGAATGTTAGCCTACAAGGCCCTCCGTCAAGGCTACTTTTGGGAGACGATGAAGGAGGACGCCGTCGACTTCGTGAAGAGGTGTGATCGGTGGCAGTGGCATGCCGTGGTGCAATGGCAGCCCTCCATCCCAATCTCCCAGCTCTCAGCTCCGTGGCCATTCGCCCAATGGGGAATGGACCTCCTAGGACCATTTCCACCAGCGTCCGGACAACGGAAGTTCCTGATTGTAGCCATCGACTACTTCACGAAGTGGGTCGAAGCCGAACCCTTGGCATGGATCACCGAAGCAAACGTCGCCAAGTTCTTCTGGAAGTCGATCATCTACCATTTCGACCTCCCCCACACCGTGATCACTGATAACGGGCATCAGTTCGACTGCCGGGAGTTTGAAGAGTTCTGCAGTGACCTCGGCATCCACCATCGCTTCACCTCCATAGCTCACCCTCAGACCAATGGAGAAGCCGAGGTCACGAATAGGACTATTTTGCAGGGCCTCCGTACGAGGCTGGACCAGGCCAAGGGCAGGTGGGCGGAGGAGCTCCCTAGCATCCTCTGGGCGTACCTCTCCACCCCGAGGACGGCGACCGACGAGACCTCGTTCAACCTCGTCTTCGGAGTCGAGGCGGTAATCCCGATTGAGCTCAATCTACCCACACTACGTGTGGAACAATACGACGAGGCGGAGAACCCCGCCAGAATGATGCTCAACCTGGACCTTCTTGAAGAGACGAGGGACAAGGCCTGAGTCCGGATGGCGGCATACAGGCAGTGAGTGGCCAGGTATTACAACTCCCGGGTGCGGCCGAAGTCCTTTCACCCCAGGGATCTGGTGCTCCGGCGTGCTGAAGCTTCTCAGCCATGAGAGTGCGGGAAGCTCTCCCCGAACTGGGAAGGCCCGTACAGGGTAGCGAAAGCCCTCCCTCACGGGGCCTACTACTTAAAGGAATTGGGAGGGTCCAGGTTCCCTCGGACGTGGAACGCCTCGAACCTAAGGATGTATTATCAATAATGTAAGGTTCCCCCAACTCCTGCAAAAAAGTTTCTTTGCTTCAAACACTCTTTCTCACCTCGTAGGGAAACGGGAGCATAGCTCTAAGTTCGGCAAACACGGCTTTGGCCGAAGACCCGAGAAAGCAAGAAGTCCCGGACTTCGGTCTGGAAGGCGGGGCAGAGCCCAGCTCGCCCACGCGAGCATGGAGAACAGCTCGGCAAGCTGTGCAAGGCTTGAACAAAGCCTGCGACCCCGGGGTTCAGTCCGGAAGTCCCGGACTTCGGTCTGGAAGGCGGGGCAAAGCCCAGCTCGCCCATGCGAGCACGGAGAACAGCTCGGCAAGCCGTGCAAGGCTTGAACAAAGCCTGCAGCCCCGGGGTTCAGTCCGGAAGTCCCGGACTTCAGTTTGGAAGGCGGGGCAGAGCCCAGCTCGCCCACGCGAGCACGGAGAACAGCTCGGCAAGCCGCGCAAGGCTTGAACAAAGCCTGCGACCCCGGGGTTCAGTCCGAAAGTTCTGGACTTCGGTGTGGAAGGCGGGGCAGAGCCCAACTCACCCACGCGATCACGGAGAATAGCTCGGCAAGCCGCGCAAGGCTTGAACAAAGCCTGCGGCCCCGGGGTTCAGTCCGGAGGTCCCGGACATCGGTCTGGAAGGCGGGGCAGAACCTAGTTCGCCCACGCGATCACGAAGGCAAGCCCAAAGAAGGGCCCGCGCAAGGCCTACTCTACTGCCACCCAGTCCGGAATGCTCCGAACTTTGATCTGAACGCTGGATGGGACCAAGTCCACCCGCGGACTTAGCCCGGAGCAGGTCCACCCTCATCTCGGCACTCCACACCAACACCTCAAAAAAAAAAAAGAAAAAAAAAAAGAAAAAAAAAAGAAAAAAAAAGAAGAATGAAAGAAAAGGTGAAAGAGGAAGGCGAGGTCGAGACTTGGCAAAATTGTATCTTCATTAATTCAAAGGCAAGAAGTACAACGAGGGAGTCTCGACAGACCGAGAGTCCCCAAAAAACAAAAGGAAAAAAAGAAAGAAATACATCTGCAGCTCAGTTCGGCACGGTGGCAGGGTCCTCAGTCTGGGTCGCGTGCTCCCCGTCCTCGCCGTCGACGGCTGCTGGCTCGGAGGACTGCTCTGGAGCTACGGCTGTGTCACCCGCTGGGGCCACAGCTATGTCGCCCGCCGCACCGGAAGCCCCGCTGGCGGGTCCTTACCTTCTACCTCCGAGAGCCACCCCACTGAGGTTGAGCTCGGGGTAGAAGGACCCCACCTTCTCTCGGCACACTTGGAACCCCTTCAGGAAGGAGTCCACAGCAGCCTCCCGGATCTCCGAGACGTACTCGTCGAAGGCCCGGAACCTCGGGACGGCTTCCTGCGCCTCCTGCTTCGTGGCCTCCAGGAGCCCGTTGACGTAGGTGCTCTGCTCCTTGGCCGCACTCGCCTCCCGCCGGGCCTCCTCCAGCTGATGCTCCAACCACTGAGAGTGGGCTTGGAGACGAGCCCTCTCAACCGCATCCTCCTCCATGCGCCGCTAGTGGGAGATCCTCTCCTCGGACAGAGAAAACTCTAGGTCCTTGACACGCTCCTCGACGCGTGCCAGGTCCGCTTGAAGGGCCTGGTTGCTCCTTCGCAGCTCGACCCCCTTCTCCATGAGGTCTTTCACGTCGGCCGCGAGTTTGTTGAGCTTCTCCTCCTTCTCGGCATCCTTCTTCGCATACCCTGCGAGGAAGTTCCTCAGCAGGAGCACGTCGGTCCCAATCTGCACAGCAAGGAAAACAGGTTAGTAGAAAGGCCAACCGAAGTAGCAAAAAAGAGAGGGCTCTGAGTTCGGACTCGCCGTGAAAAGCTGCGGGAGGATCCCGAGCAAAGCGTCGGCATAGTCCCGGCCGCCTCGAGATCGGCGATCCCGGGAGGTGGAGGCATACTCCATCACTTTCTCTGCGAGCCCCTCATCACGGACATAGAACACCGGTTGGTGATCACCAGTGGCGGAGCCGTCAGGTCGGCTACGACGGCGACTGACCCCCAAGGAGGAACCGCCATCGCCGGAGCGGCTGAAGTCGCAGGCGGCACCGTCGGCTCTGCGATAATGATGGGGCCAGCGCGGGGCGGAACTGCTGCCGGTGGACCTCCCTCGTCGGCAGCACCGCCAGGTCCGACGGCTGGAGCATTAGTGGCCCCGGCCCGAGGCGGCCTGGGCAGGGGAGCAGCAACCATCGGACTAGGCACGGGCGCCGGTGCGACCTCCTGGTTCACCTTGGTGCGAGCCCTCTTCGTCGCAGGCTTGTGCACCTCGGCGGCGTCCCTCTGGGCCGTGCCCTCCAGAAGGTTCTCCAACGAAAACTTCATACCTGCAATAGAAAAAGAGTCGGTCAGCTCGGCTAAAAGAAAAAGAACAGAAAGACGGAATAAGAGAAGGGCTGAGCCTCACCCGGCTCGCAGATGGGGCTGACCCCCGCCTCGAACAAGTTCTGCTCCGAGAGCAAAACCTTGAGTGCTGGGACCACATCACTCAGAAGCTGGGAGTAGGCCTCTTGGTCCACCGGCTCGACTTGGGAGTTCCGGTTCGGGGATCGATCCGGCTCGCTCCAGGCCTAGTCGACATCCTCGACCGAGGCAAAAAAGAACCGGTTCTTCCAACCCTTGATGGAAGAAGGGAGGTCGAACCGGAGATACCTGGGTCGAGGCGAGATGTACCACCAGCCGTCATCAGTGGAGTACCACTTCAGGGTAAACAGGGCCCTGAAGAGAGAGAAACGGGCAACAAACCCGTGAAAGTGACAGAAGACAATGAAAGAAAAGATGACCCGGATGGCATTGGGAGCCAACTGGGTCGGGAGTAGATGGAAATGGCTGAGGAAGGAAAGGAAGAAGGGGTGCAGAGGGAACCGAAGACCCCCGAGAAGGAAGTCCTCGTAGAAAGCTATGCGGCCGGGGCCACTTATGGTGATGCGATCCCCGGGCCGCGAGACAAAGAGACGGATTGATCCCGGGATGCCATAGACCTCCCGGAGCAAAGAAAGGTCACCTTCGGTCATCGTGGAATATGACCGGAGGGACCGACAGAAGGAAGGGTCGGAGGAGGAAGAGAAGAAATGGGAAGTGCGGACACGACGGGAGGAGACCTGACACCCCTGGGGATGCCTATGGTGATACCCCCAGGCTGCAGTCGCCTGCGGGTCTCCTCCGGGATCACTTCCTCCTCCAAAGAGGAAGGCCATGGAGTCCTCGGCCGAGACAGACCGGCCTCGTCCGAGTTAGAAGAAACATGGCGACGGTGCACCGTGGCAGAGAAGAGGGTGAGAAAAGCTTACTATAGGAAGGGAGAAGAGAGAAGAAGAGAATGGGGGCACTCACCGAAATGCACTGTGCAATGCGGGGTAGAGGGAGATAGCCTGCAGCAAACCGCCGACGGAGCAAGGGAAAGGGCCTCATTTCGGAAAGTCCCCTCCTTTTCAAATTCAATCGACAGCTGCCATACCCGTCATTCCACTCCGGGCCATCAGATGATCGCCGCGTGGATGCACGCCCGACACTGACGTCTCGTTAGCAGGGAAACGACCTCTGCTTCGAAGCAACGCATTAATTACGAGTGAAGAGGCGACACGTGGCGGCCTCCTATAGGGCTTTGGGTGCACCGAGGAACGGCGATGAGGATCGTGGCAATTATGATGCAAGATCTTCGCCCCCCCCCCACGTCATCTACGCATTTAATCCCAACGTCCCGTTCCACGATGGTGCGGGCACCAGAATCAGAAAGAGACTCCAACCAATTCAAGCCCATTCCGAATCTTTATGGTTGGACTAAGAGAGTCCGGTAACCTTTCTTTATTTTGAGTCCAAAAGAATCATGTAAGTCGAGTCCATGTTGGGTCCTGTAATCTTTCTTTTGAGTCCAAAATAATCATGTAAGTCGAGTCCATGTCGGGTCTAGTCTTAGTCCAATCCAAATGGGTCAACTAGCATCAAGCCTAAAGAAGACTCACAATGTATACCCCAAATCAAGACCAAAGCCAACTCAATTGGGGACCACATGCCACATCACTTGCGCCACCTCAACTTGGGACCACATGCCACGTCAAGAGGGGACCACATGCCACCTCACACGCCACCTCACCACAAGAGGGTGCCATCCCAAGTTCAAATTCAAGGAAGTTGGCCAAGGAGGATTTCAAGCAAGAAAATCAGCCCTCTCCCCTTATATTACTCCACTTGTTTAGGGATTTGAAATTTCAAAATTTGTAAGGCTTTATTTAAAGCCTTGGATGCCCCTTGTAAAGGAGGGATGGGTGAATACAAATTTCCAGCACTTTTCTATGTGTTTCTATGTGCCTATGTGGATCTTTGTGCCTAAGTGAACCTCTTCCTCTCCTCCACCATTTCTTCTCCCTAATCCTTCTCTTTTACTCTTCATCTTCCCAGCAATCCTCTGCCTTCAAAGCGAATTAAGGACATCCTCTCAAGAAGAAGATCAACACCAACACAAGCTTCCACCATGGCGCCAAGGATCATTTCCAACAAACTCTCCTTTTGAGTTCCATCAATCTTCTCACTTTTAATTAAGTTTCTAATCATCTTGGTTTCTTTGTTGCAGGGTTCTCTAGGCTCCAGATCCAAGAGGAAGGATTACTTGCTACAAACCAGAAAGTTAGAAGGCCCATTTTATGTGGTATGATCTTTCATTTGAGAACCTTAAGAGTGAATCCCTTGTGCTTGAGATTTCAATGCTTGAACTCCTAGTATTTTAAGATCGGGATCATTAAATAGGGCTAGCTTAACTTGTGTGCGAATTCTAATCTTGTCCTATTTCTTTAAGATTTTGATAGTCCTCCTAGCTGGGTTTTAAGTATAAGCATTTAGGGTTTCTTATTTAGATTTCCTTGATCTTATATGTTGAATCACTCATATGCAAGTAGGAATTGCTAGTTAAATTTTGGTTAATCTCCTTTAGAGTCACATGTTTGCATCCTCATCATGCATATCACACCAATCTTGGTATCAGAGCATGGTAGAATAAGTTCCTGATTGCATAGCATTAAGTCCTTGAAGTACTTGGATCGGGGGCGTTACCAGGCCGTCCGGTCTTAGGAGAAAGTACGGTTTAAACACCCTCTCTTCCCATTCCACGGGGATCTCCTAAGGCGTGTCGGGGTGCCATTGTGATTGACCCGTGAAAAAGAAAGCCAAAGGATTTTTTAGATTTCATTTGTGAATTTTGTATTGGTCACGTTCTGTTTTTCTGCTTGCTGTATTTTCTGTAGGCTGACTGTAATCCGCCTGCAACTCCAAAGGCAAGTATCACATTCCTCATTGGAATATTTTTTCTCCTATTCCATTTTAAGTTGTTTATCACCGTTTTAAATTTCAATCTGAGAAAAAAATCAAAAAAAAAATGAAAATTCCTGCAGTCCATCAGTGTTATTAAGGTTTCTATTCTGTTCTGTTCTTTTTCATTATCTTCATTTCAGAATCTGCCTAGAATAGTATAGATTTTATTTTGAAATTTCGTTTCATATGGTATGTCATCTATAAGTTAGGAGTTTTTTGTGATTTTTTTAGATTTTTCTGATATTTTTTTCTGCACTTATCAACACCACATTTAAACTGCAACACACTACTTCTGCACCTGAAATTTGAAATTTGTATGCATCTCATGGCAAATCAAATTAAGGGCATGAAATTGACATAGGGTCAGGATTTCATCACCTGTCCCTAGCCCAAAAATCACCAAATTGCATATCGACCCAATCCCTAACTAAAATTGATTAGACATTAATTGCCCTAGTGGGTTAGGAACATCAATTTGGTCGAGTCCGGGTTATTGTCAACTCATTGTGTCAACTAGTCTTGTGTGTGCCCTATTACTTGGTGTCTAGAATTGGGACTAAGGGCTTGGGTGCTGATCCGTCTATCGGGCCAATTCCACCGGGCCTAGGTATGCCAGAGACAGGATCTCACACTCCCCTTGTTCTAAAACCTGGCCAAGTATAGAGTTACTACAATCTAGCTTGCCACCTTGATTAGGAAACTAGCTTGGAACTCTAGGTCCAGTTCAATTCAATTGGGAAAGCTTGTGCAACCCATTTCTTCATCTATTATTGGAAGCTGGTGTCAAGGATAGAGGTTAAGTGGCTCAAGCCTAAGCGGTTCTTGTGGTTTTTAATTAGGACCCAGTGAAAGCTGGGGGAACCTCCCACAGACCCACCTCCTGACTGGCCAGTGGAAGAGAGTAGCTGTTGATTTAATTGTATCTAGTCAACTCAGTTTATTTGGACTAACCGGTTTAGAAAACTCATAGTTCGGGTCTGAGTCTAATTGTTTGCATGACAACTAGGTCAGGCACACCTTACCACCCTTCACAAGCCCAACCTAGTTCATCCATGGATACTAGTATGGAAAGCCTTATGAGATCTATGATCGAGAAGATGGACCGTTTGGATGCTAAATTTGGTCAGTTCGAGGAAAGAGTAGGAGCCCTAGAAGAAGCTAGGTTGACCCCAACTGAACCACCTTCACCCAGATTACCTTCAGTTCATCTTAGAGCCCAACGACAGGAACACACACCTGACCCAATTCAAAGAAGACCGCATCAGGATTATGTTGATCATACTCCAGAGCCACCTCCTAGAAGACCTCACTATGATACTTTTGATCAGGATGATCGGGCCCTAAGGAACATCCGTCTAGATGCACCAACCTTTGAGGGAAGCCTAGATCCTAAGGTGTACATAGACTGGGAGGCTGACATGGACCAGTATTTTGACTGGTATGATATGTCTGAAGAGAGAAGATTTAAGTTTGCCAAAATCAGACTAGTTCGTCAGGCTCGGTTATATTGGGGAAACGTGGAACGCATATCAAGGCAAAGGGGAGATTTACCTATAGCAACATGGAGAGATATGAAGAGGAAACTTAGAGAGAAATATCTGCCTATGTCTTATCAGCAAAGGTTATTAGATCAGTGGCAACGATTGACACAGGGTAACAAGACCGTTTTTGAATATGTTGCTAAGTTTGATGAGTTTGTGATGCGATGCAACATAGTCGAGTCTGAAGCAGCCACTTTATCAAGGTTTAGATCAGGATTGAATGATGATATAAAAGGGGAACTGTTTTTAAGGGAAGTCCATGATTTAGATCAGGCATACCAAGTTGCCACGGACTATGAGAGGTTTCAAAGGAGAGCTACATTTAGACGACCTGAATCTAGTAGGTTTAACCCTCCTATCAGCAGGCCTAGCTCAGTCCTTAGTCCCACCAATAGAACAAGGTCCAGCCCGAATCCAACCCTTAGACCCAATCCGACCACCCCCTTAATTCCTAGAGAAGACAAAGGAAAGAGCCCTGAAGTTCGAGGTGAGAGGGAGCGAGTCTGCTATAAGTGTCGTAAACCAGGTCATTTCGTGAGCCAATGTCCCTCTAGAGCTTTACATATAGGGGAGGCAGAAGAAGGTGAATCAGAACCCCTGGAGAATGATGAAGAGGAGGTTTATGAAGCAGGGGATTGTTTGGCTGATGAATATGAAGGAGATGAAGAGAACATAGACTCATCAGATTTTCTAGGAGTTGTGAGACGTATCATGACACAGACCAAGGAGCAAGAAGACTGGCGTAGAACTAGCATCCTACACACATTTGTTAGGATAGGAGAAAAGGTCTGTAAAATCATCATCGATAGTGGAAGCTGTGTCAATGCCATTTCCACTAACGCAGCCAAAAGTCTAGGATTACCCATTGTACCACATCCCAATCCATATAAGGTGTCCTGGATCGATTCCACTTCTATACCAATCAAGTCAAGATGTCAGGTTCAAGTCCAGCTTCAATCCTATCAGGGAAAGATCTGGTGTGATATGCTTCCTATGGGGGTAAGTAGCATCATCTTAGGCAGGCCATGGCTGTTTGATCATGATGTGACCATCTTTGGTCGATCAAACTCCTGTGCTTTCAATTTCAATGGCAAGAAAATTGTCATTCATCCAACCCAGCCTAAGGATAATGTCAAGAGAGGAGCTAGCAGCTTGAAAGATAAGAAGACTAGATTAAATTTAATAGGTGCAAAAGAATTAGAGCAAGATATCATGGAGGGAGCACCTATTTGGGTAGTAACTGCTAAGGAAATTAAGGACCACAGCCCTGTAGAACACCCTTAAGAGGTGGTCCAATTATTGAAAGAATTTGAGGATGTGTTTCCAGAAGATCTCCCCGATAACCTTCCACCTTTAAGAGACATACAACACGCAATAGATTTAGTCCCTGGAGCGACATTACCTAATTTGCCTCACTATAGGATGAACCCAAGTGAACACCAAGAATTGCAAAGGCAAGTGGGTGAACTTCTTAGGAAGGGGTTTATTAAGGAAAGCTTAAGTCCATGTGCAGTCCCTGCTCTGCTGACCCCTAAGAAAGATGGCACCTGGAGGATGTGTATAGATAGCCGTGCCATTAATAAGATCACTGTAAAGTATAGATTCCCAATCCCAAGACTAGACGACATGTTAGATATGATAGCCGGATCGACAATTTTTTCCAAGATAGACCTAAAGAGTGGCTATCACCAGGTTAGGGTTAGGCCTGGAGACGAATGGAAGACCGCTTTTAAGACTAAAGATGGATTATATGAGTGGTTAGTCATGCCGTTCGGTCTGTCCAATGCACCCAGCACTTTTATGAGAATAATGAATCAGGTGTTAAAGGTTTTTATCGGAAGATTTGTAGTGGTCTATTTTGATGATATACTTATATATAGCAAAACAAAGGCAGACCACTTAACCCACCTGAAACAAGTTTGTCAAGTCCTGAGAAAAGATAGTCTCTATGCCAATATCAAGAAGTGTGATTTCCTGACAAATAGAGTTATCTTTCTTGGATTCGTAGTCACATCTGAAGGGGTGTCCGCTGATCCTGAGAAAATTAAATCCATAGTAGAGTGGCCTACGCCTAAGACTATCCACGACGTCCGTAGTTTCCATGGGTTATCCACCTTTTATAGAAGGTTTATCAAAGGATTCAGTACGATAGTGGCACCAATCACTGATTGTATTAGGAAGGGAAATTTCGAGTGGACTAAAGCAGCAGGTAAGGCCTTCCTAACAATTAAGGAGAAAATGACACAAGCACCTATCTTAAGGTTACCCGATTTTACCAAGGTGTTTGAGGTTACTTGTGATGCTTCTGGGGTTGGAATTGGAGGTGTCTTGAGTCAAGAGAATCACCCAGTAGCATACTTCAGTGAAAAGTTAAATGAGGCGAGACTAAGGTATTCCACGTATGATAAGGAACTGTATGCTGTAGTTCAAGCTCTACGATATTGGAGGCATTATCTTCTACCCCACGAGTTTGTCCTGTTCTCTGATAACGAAGCTCTTAGGTTCCTTAGTTCTCAAAAGAAATTAAACCCTAGACACGGGAAATGGGTAGAATTCATACAAGCTTACACGTTCGTTTTAAAACATCGTGCCGGTACTGAAAATAGGGTTGCTGATGCGTTGAGCCGCCGTTCTATGTTGTTAACCTCTGTGAGCACTGAAGTAGTAGGGTTCGATAGATTGAAAGATGAATATCCCACATGTCCTGATTTTGGTCACATCTATCAATCCCTGCAACAAAGATCATCTAGTGAACCTAGTGATTATACACTGTTAGATGGATACCTTTTCAAAGGAAATCAGTTGTGTATTCCCAAGACCTCTGTTAGGGAATTTCTGATATGGGAAGTCCATGCTGGAGGTTTAGCAGGACATTTTGGCAGGAACAAAACCATCCTAGCAATGGAAGAACAATTTTTTGGCCTGGTCTTAAAAAGAGCGTTGCCCAGATCGTAGCTCAGTGTCGGACCTGTGCTGTTGCAAAACAGCAAAGACAGAACACCGGTCTGTACACGCCCTTACCTGTCCCTGATGGTCCATGGAAAGATATCAGTATGGATTTTGTGGTAGGTCTACCTAAAACTTCTAGGAAACATGACTCTGTTTTCGTGGTTGTCGATCGTTTCTCCAAAATGGCGCACTTCATCCCGTGTTCTCAAACTTTAGATGCTTCGAAAGTGGCCAAGCTTTTCTTAGATCAGGTGGTTAAGCTTCATGGTTTACCCAAGACCATTGTGTCAGATAGAGATGTCAAGTTCACTAGCTACTTCTGGAAAACCCTCTGGCACATGTTAGGTACTAAGCTAAAATTCTCTACGGCCTATCATCCTCAAACCGATGGCCAAACTGAAGTAGTAAACCGAAGCTTAGGAAATCTCTTAAGATGTTTAGTCGGCGACAACCTAAAAAACTGGGACTTACTACTTCCTCATGCTGAATTTGCCTACAACAGTTCGATCAATAGGTCTATTGGGAAAAGTCCATTCGAAGTGGTCCATGGATACAAACCTAGAAAACCTTTAAACCTAATTCCATTACCAGTACATACACGAATATCTGAGTCTGCTGAGTCATATGCACAGCATGTTAAAGATTTGCACAAGGAGATTAATCAGAAGATTCAAACAAGCAATGAACTCTATAGGCATATGGCTAACTCACATAAACGGTTAAAGGAATTTAATGAAGGAGACTCTGTAATGATTAGGCTTAAACCAGAAAGGTTTCCTCCAGGAACTATGAAGAAACTCCATGCCCGGGGAGCCGGACCCTTCAAAATAATAAAGAAAATTGGACCTAATGCTTATGTAGTAGACTTACCACCTAGTTATGGCATTAGTTCTACATTTAATGTTTCCGATCTGAAAGAATACAAGGAACCTGCATTAATACCTGATGAACCTTTTGGTCCTAACACTTCTCTTGAGAGTGAAATGCCAATTGAGTGTCCACCACCAAATATTCCTGAGCGAAAGGAAAGAATTGAAAGGATCTTGGATGACTAGATCATCACTACTAGAAATAAGGGCTACCAATGCTATCTGGTTCGATGGCAAGGACGTCCTGAATCTGAAGATTCCTGGATCACCAAAGAGGACCTACAACAAATCGACCCGGATATATTAGAAACTTATCACTCGACAGGGTCGAGTTCCTCCCACCAGGGGAGAATTGGTGCGGGCACCAGAATCAGAAAGAGACTCCAACCAATTCAAGCCCATTCCGAATCTTTATGGTTGGACTAAGAGAGTCCGGTAACCTTTCTTTATTTTGAGTCCAAAAGAATCATGTAAGTCGAGTCCATGTTGGGTCCTGTAATCTTTCTTTTGAGTCCAAAATAATCATGTAAGTCGAGTCCATGTCGGGTCTAGTCTTAGTCCAATCCAAATGGGTCAACTAGCATCAAGCCTAAAGAAGACTCACAATGTATACCCCAAATCAAGACCAAAGCCAACTCAATTGGGGACCACATGCCACATCACTTGCGCCACCTCAACTTGGGACCACATGCCACGTCAAGAGGGGACCACATGCCACCTCACACGCCACCTCACCACAAGAGGGTGCCATCCCAAGTTCAAATTCAAGGAAGTTGGCCAAGGAGGATTTCAAGCAAGAAAATCAGCCCTCTCCCCTTATATTACTCCACTTGTTTAGGGATTTGAAATTTCAAAATTTGTAAGGCTTTATTTAAAGCCTTGGATGCCCCTTGTAAAGGAGGGATGGGTGAATACAAATTTCCAGCACTTTTCTATGTGTTTCTATGTACCTATGTGGATCTTTGTGCCTAAGTGAACCTCTTCCTCTCCTCCACCATTTCTTCTCCCTAATCCTTCTCTTTTACTCTTCATCTTCCCAGCAATCCTCTTCCTTCAAAGCGAATTAAGGACATCCTCTCAAGAAGAAGATCAACACCAACACAAGCTTCCACCATGGCGCCAAGGATCATTTCCAACAAACTCTCCTTTTGAGTTCCATCAATCTTCTCACTTTTAATTAAGTTTCTAATCATCTTGGTTTCTTTGTTGCAGGGTTCTCTAGGCTCCAGATCCAAGAGGAAGGATTACTTGCTACAAACCAGAAAGTTAGAAGGCCCATTTTATGTGGTATGATCTTTCATTTGAGAACCTTAAGAGTGAATCCCTTGTGCTTGAGATTTCAATGCTTGAACTCCTAGTATTTTAAGATCGGGATCATTAAATAGGGCTAGCTTAACTTGTGTGCGAATTCTAATCTTGTCCTATTTCTTTAAGATTTCGATAGTCCTCCTAGCTGGGTTTAAGTATAAGCATTTAGGGTTTCTTATTTAGATTTCCTTGATCTTATATGTTGAATCACTCATATGCAAGTAGGAATTGCTAGTTAAATTTTGGTTAATCTCCTTTAGAGTCACATGTTTGCATCCTCATCATGCATATCACACCACACGATGCCCTAACGGAACGGTGGGTTGGGGGGAACTGTTATGGCCGTAACGATGATGTGGCATGCCTTAGATTTCGTTGGGCATGATTCGA
The DNA here is from genome assembly GCA_021397845.1 of Areca catechu. Lineage (NCBI taxonomy): Eukaryota > Viridiplantae > Streptophyta > Magnoliopsida > Arecales > Arecaceae > Areca > Areca catechu. The sequence continues at coordinate 79,228,302 of CM038050.1, forward strand.
GCCATGTGGAGTCTTTTTTCGGCTGAGTCAGATGCAGCCCATCCCAGCCGAGGTCGAGCTCGGCTGAAGCCAATCATCATCCTGCCACTCTGTCAGGTATCCACCCAGGAGGGGCCCACCTCGGCCGAGTTCAGTGGCTCCCCCGCTCACTCGCCAGGTGGCACCCAGAGATGGTCCCGCCTCGGCCGAGGTTGAGCTGGGCCCCTTCGCTCCTTCGCCAGGTGGTGCCCGGAGACGGGACCACCTCGGCCAAAGTCGAGCGTCCTTCTGCCACTCCACCAGGTGTCCACCCGGGAGGGGTCCACCTCGACCGAGTTCGGTGGCTCCCCCGCTCCCTCGCCAGGTGGCACCCAGAGACAGTCCCGCCTCGTTCGAGGTCAAGCCGGGCCCCTTTGCTCCTTCGCTAGGTGGTGCCCGGAGACGGGACCACCTCAGCTGAAGCCGAGCGTCCTTCTGCCACTCCGCCAGGTGTCCACCCAGGAGGGGTCCACCTCGGCCGAGTTCGGCGGCTCCCCCGCTCCCTCGCCAGGTGGCATCCAGAGACGGTCCCGCCTCGGTCGAGGTCGAGCCAGGCCCCTTCGCTCCTTCGCCAGGTGGTGCCCGAAGACGGGACCACCTCGACCGAAGCCGAGCATCCTTCTGCCACTCCGCCAGGTGTCCACCCAGGAGGGGTCCACCTCGGTCGAGTTCGGCGGCTCCCCCACTCCCTCGCCAGGTGGCACCCAGAGACGGTCCCACCTCGGTCGAGGTCGAGCCGGGCCCCTTCGCTCCATCGCCAGGTGGCGCCCGGAGATGGGACCACCTCGGTCGAAGCCGAGCATCCTTCTGCCACTCCGCCAGGTGTCCATCCAGGAGGGGTCCACCTTAGCTGAGTTCGGCGGCTCCCCCGCTCCCTCGCTAGGTGGCACCCAGAGACGGTCCCGCCTCGGCCGAGGTCGAGCCGGGCCCCTTCGCTCCTTTGCCAGGTGGCGCCCGGAGATAGGACCAACTCGACCGAAGCCGAGCATCCTTCTGTCACTTCGCTAGGTGTCCGCCCGGGAGGGGTCCACCTCGGCCGAGATAGGCCAGCTCGTACGGAGAAGATCCCGAGGAATGGAGGCGCGGGCTCTGAGGTTGCCCCTCGAGCCTTGCGCACCGCATCCCGAGAAAGGTGCCCTGTACGGACGGTGGCGACACGCGAAACATTACTTACGTCGGCCCGACATGTTTCGCAGTCGAGAGACGAGGCCCTGACAAAACAGGACCCAATAACGGACAGCGTCGGTGCCTAGGAAGGAGAACGCTCACGCCTAGCCCGAGGATTGGTCGGCAGTATGACCAGTGCCCCCCTCCCCTACTCTTTCATCGCTGGGCTTGGCAAACGAGGCTGGAAAGCCGCCCGGCCCTCTGAATCAGAAGGGGAAAGAGAAAGGGGCGGAGGGGAGGAGATGAAAGCAACAAGGGAGCATCCCGGGAGCGAAAAACGAGGGGGCAACGGGAGGAGATAAAAGGAAGGAGAGAACAGACGACCAGGTAAGTGAGACAAGTAAGAAACAGAGGCTGGAAACTCCGCTTCAAGAGCGAGATCTAAGGTCCCAAGAGGGGGTTGCTTGGCATGAGCTTGGCAAAGGAACCCAGCCGGGTTTTCTGGTCTCTCTGGCACCTTTCTTGCTAGTACATTCTCTAAGTCTAGGACTCCTTCGGGGGCCCGTCCCAAAGAATCTGTTCCCTCTTGCCATCTACTAACTTGACCATCGGAGCTCCCTTGTCGGAATCCCCGGCCAGGGTTTTCTGACCTTGCCTTGCAGGTTCGGTCCAGCCAAGAGGCCCCAGGGGCAAGACGGTCTAGTCGGATCGGCGGTTCCGAGGCCACGGGTGTGGCGGCGAGATCGGCAACACTTACAATGAATGCCCTGGCCAAGTTCTTTCTTAATTGAGGCATATTAAGCATCAATCCAAATAATTTAGAGAGATCAATCCTATCTCGATCCTACTACCACTACACAAGTACTTGACTATACCTAGCAATCTTCCATCACTAGATTAAAAATCTGGATAGTCCGGCACCTAAGCACAGTGAGTTGCTTGCAAGCTGCCATAGTGATCTCAAGTCATCTAAATAATTCATGTCCATATTCTAATGCAAGACTTCTCTTTGGAAAAAAGAAAATCTCATATGAGAGTCACGTTCAGTAAAGTGTCAAACATAACACCTGATGTCACACCAATATCTCTATGCTACTTGGTTAAGAGGATAACCAACAGATATGACATCAACGACCTACTCTCGATACACCATCATCCTAAAACAGCATATTCTTTGGTCGTGAACTAGTTTATGAACTACATGATACATTCTTTCTGCATCGCATACAAGGTAGCTTAAAGGACATCATCATATAAGAGTTTAATTAGAAAGATGTCATGTAATGAACAACTAGAATAAACCTTTTATTCAATTCAATAATTCATATATTTATATACATGAGTCACACAACCATTTAGAGCCTAGATGATTTGCTTTGGGATACAATTCCCAACAACTCCCGCCTGGACTAAAACCCATCGAAACAGAATCTAATTTCCATCATCCATTTGCAGTTGTCGAACTCTTGAATTCCAACAGCTTTAGTGAAGGGGTCGGCCTAGTTCTCCTGATGCAGAACAAATAAGATGATATGATGCGGAAGTAAATTAAGACTAATTTTTTTGTGTTTTGTTAGAAGTTGACTTGACTCAAAAACAAGGCTAACTAATATTGAAAGAAAATATGCACTGAAAAAAAGCACAATTCAAAATAGTAGAATATCAGAGTAATAAAGAAGTAGGATTGCTGGGGATTGAGAAACCCCCAGACCTAGGGTTTGCTCCTCTTTCAAGAAACAGACGAAGAGAGAAGATAAGGTTTTATACCTGACTGTGATATCTCTCTTTGCTTCAATTGAAGGACACTCTCGAGCAGATTATAGGATCCTTGGAGACGGGGTATCTTCGCAATGGATCTTTGGATTGTAGTCCTATGGCAAGGTTGGCCTTCTTCTCGTACTCTGGATCTGGAAAGGATGAAGAACAAGATAAGGATATGAGAAACTCAAGGAAGAGACCTTTACCTGAGATAGCTCTGGACTGCTCGAACTTTGAAGATGAGGGAAGAGTATGGAGGTGGCGGTGGAAGATGGAGTGGATTTAGGGTTTGGCTGGTAGGGCGGCGGCTTGGAGAAGGAGATGGCAGCCTTGAATGATGTGGGAATAGGGTTTAGGAATTTGGGTGTTGGCGGCTAGGATGATGAAAGGAAATTAGGGTTGGCGGCCAAGGATGAAAGCGGGGCAGGGTTTTGGTAACTTTGGAGATCTCTCATCTCCTCAAGGATCCAATGGAACCCGGATTTACTCCCTCACAGAGCTCAACACTCAAAGAAGTGCAGAAGAAGAGAACACAAGGTTGCTCAACACAAGAAAAGATTTCATTTACTCATTATCATTCAAGAGTTATATAGAGTTGAATATATAGACATAACAATGAAATAAAATTTCATACATTTTCTATGTGGGACTAAACTCCCTAGCCTATACTTTTGGTAGGAAATATTCTCCCTCTTGGCCAACCAAAGAGTGGGCAGCCCTAAAAGTCATGAAAGTCCTCTCAAAAGGTAGAAAGATGGCACCTCCTAAGTCTTCTCCTTGAATTTAGGGTTCTTCCTTCAATGGTTCAACTCTTTTGGACACCTCCTTTTCTTTCTCTCCAAGTCATGGCTCTTCCCAACATTGCTTTGGTCTTTTTAGGCATGGATTGGGCGCCCCCTTGAAGTGCTCCCCAAGAAATGCCTCTTTCTTTCTTTAGCTTGGCCTTTTAAGGTATATATGGGGCACCTCCTTGATTTTGGCTTCAAGAAAAATTCTTGCTCCCTTGGGTGTGGGGACCAAGACACTGGGATGCAGTTGTGGTGCCTCCTGGACTCTGGCATGTGGCTGGGAGTGTGGCGCCCACTTGCTTGGGCCTTGACTTAACTGGAAAAAAAAATGGCACCAACCTGGAGAAGACCTAGACCACTACTAGGACTTGTACTGAGTCAACATAACTCAACAAAATTTAAATTACAGGGAAATATAGACTTAAGATTAAAATTGAGTTGACCAAGTCAACCCTTATTACAAAACTAGAAAACCCTAATTCTTCAGGCAAGGTCAATCAGAGATCCAGATGGAGCCCTGAAGTCTTTTTCTGAGTCTGGTGTCCGCACCATCTCCTTACCATCAATCTTCAAAAGCTCGATGTCACCTCGTTCAATAATCTCCCGGACAAGGTGATAACGACGGAGAATATGCTTGGTGCATGATGTGACTTCAGCTCTTTAGCTTAAGCTATGGCTCCATTGCTGTCACAATACATTGGAATAGGATCATCTAAGGAAGGTGCCACTCCCAGCTCGCCTAGGAATTTTTGCAACCACATAGCCTTCTTTGCTGCATCCGATGCTGCAATATACTCTACCTCGCAAATAGAATCAGCCACTGTATGCTGCTTGGAACTTTTCCAGTAGACAGCTCCACCATAAAGGATAAATATAAAATCAGACACACTCTTACTATCATCTCTGTCTGACTGAAAACTGGAGTTAGTGTATCCCTCAAGTTTTAAGTCAGAATCTCCATAAATAAGCCAGTGGTCCTTAGTATTTCTCAAATACTTAGGATGTTCTTAACAACTTTCCAATAAGCTTCACCTAGGTAAGACTGGTATCTGCTCACTACCCCTAGTGAGTATGCCATATCTAGTCTAGTACATAGCATAGCATACATAATAGAACCTACTGTCGAAGCATATGGAATCCTACTCATACGCTCTCTTTTCTCAGGAGTTGTCGCATAATCCTTCTTGGAAAGAGTAATTTTATGACCTATCGGAAGATAGGCTCTTTTAAAGTTTTCCATGTTGAACCGCTTCAACACAATGTCTATGTACATAGATTGGGACAGCCCCAAAAGCCTCTTAGATCTATCTTTATAGATCTTCATATCCAGTATGAATGAGGCTTCACCCAAGTCTTTCATAGAGAATTGAGATGAAAGCCATACCTTTATCCCTTGTAATGCTGGAATGTCATTCCCGATTAGGAGAATGTCATCCATATATAAAACAAGAAATACAATAATATAACTGTTTACCCATTTATATATACAAGGTTCCTCTCCGTTCCTAACGAAGCCATACATCTTGATACATTTATCAAAATGCATGTTCCAACTCCGAGAAGCCTGCTTCAATCTATAAATAGACATCTACAGCTTGCACACTTTAGACTCATCTATGGATGTGAACCCTTCAGGTTGCATCATATACACCTCCTCTTCCAGCTCACCATTTAGGAAAGCTATTCGGGCATCCATTTGCTAGATTTTATAATCTAAATGTGCAGCTATAGCAAGCATAATCTGAATGGACTTGAGCATTGCCACAGGGAAGAATGTCTCATCATAGTCAATACCATAACATTGATGATACCCCTTGGCAACTAGACGGGCTTTATAGGTCTCTACCTACCCATCTGCGCCCCGCTTCCACTTGAAGATCCACTTGCATCCAATGGGTTTTATCCCTTTAGGTGGATCAACTAATGTCCATACATTATTGATTTTCATGGATTCCATTTCAGATTTCATAGCTCTCAGCCATGACTCAGAATCAGACCTTGAAATTGCATCCATATAGGTGATCGGATCCTTGTTATTCTCATCGAGCTCAACAGGATCACCATCTTGGACCAAGAAATCATAGTATCTATCCGGTTGATGTGGGACTCTGCCAGATCTCCTTAATGGTTGCACCATGGGCTCTGGATCTGATCTAATCAAATTTGGTTCTATAGTGGCCTTAGAGTGAAAAGGTTTTTCTATCTGTTGAACTTCTCCAAGTTCAACCTCAGTAGCTTGAGTGCCTTCACCAAGGTACTCCCTTTCTAAAAAGGTTTTCCTAAGACTGACGAACAACTTTTGTTCCTCAAGAAGATAGAAATAATACCCTTTGGATTATTTAGGATACCCAACAAAAAGACACCTATCAGACTTAGGTCCTAGTTTATCCGTCTCCAAATGTCTGAAATAAGCCAGACATCCCCAAACCCGAAGGTGAGAGAGAGTTGGCTTGCATCCAATCCATATCTCATATGATGTTTTAACAACGGACTTACTTGGAACTCTATTCAGAAGGTAGGACATTGACTCAAGAGCAAATCCCCAAAAGGATTTAGGCAGACTAGCTAAGCCCATCATGGATCGAACCATGTCCAACAGAGTTCGATTCCTCCTTTCAGACACACTGTTTAACTAAGGTGTCCCTGGAGGGGTCCATTGAGAGAGAATCCCATTCTTCTCAAGATAAGTCAAGATTTTACTAGAAAGATATTCACCACCTCGATCTAATCGAAGGGTTTTAATAAACTTTTCAGTTTATTTTTCAACTTCATTATGATAATGTTTGAATATTTCAAACGATTCAGATTTATGTTTCATGAGGTAGACATAACCATATCTCGAAAGATCGTCTATAAACATAATGAAATAATTATATCCACCTCTTGCACTGATATTCATAGGTCCACATACATCAGTATGTACTAGATTTAGAATATTACTGGCTCTTTCATCCTTTCCAGTAAAAGGTGACTTGGTCATTTTTCCAAGAAGACAAGATTCACAAGTTGGTAAAGATTCACTCTCAGTGATATCTAGGAGACCTTATCCCACCAACTTATTTATCCCGTTCTTGTTTATATGATCTAGATACAGTGCCAGAGATAAATATCACTTACCTTATATGATGGGGACATCAGATCAGACATAGACTTAAAACTTCAATTTATTCTTTAAGTCATGTGTTGGTCAATTTTGAGTCCTTTAATAATGTGTCACTTATTTTAAATGAACCAAGTTTTGTAATAAGTATCATATCGAGTCCTATAATAAGTTGAGTTATCTCAACCTCATAAGTCCATGCCAGTTGAGTCCTGTAAGTTTGTGTTAGTCTAGTGCAAGTTTGTGTTAGTCCAGTTTTATACAACAGCAGGATCACCAGCCAAAGCAGTCACCAGGCCCTCCCAAGTCAAAGCAGAGTCCAAGCCCATGAAGCCTCCACACATGAAGATTCCAGGCACCACCTAAGAATATTCCTCTTCCAAGCACCCCAACCCAGAAGTCCTCTCAAGCCTAGAAGCCCATGGCGCCCCCGGCCTCCCCCATGTCCATATTAAATTAGGCACCCAGGGTTTTTCAATCCACCTGGGATGTCATGCCCCAAGCCCATTGGAGGTCATGCCCAAGACCATTGGAGGCTGCCCGTTGCTGCCCAAAAGCCCACGCCCAATCCAAGGCCCTTTTGACCAAGTCCAAAGCACCCCTTGACCAAGTCAAAGAAAGAGAGAAGTCCACTTCTAATAAGGAGATCATGTTTTTATTCTACTCAAATTGTGTACTCCTAGTCCTAATCAACTTTGTAATCCTTCTCCTTATCAAACTTTGTAATCCAATTCTCATAAGGAGAGGACCTGGGTGAGCCTATAAATACCCACCCCCTTCCCCTCTTGTAATAAACTCTTATTCATCAAATAAACTCTGGTGAATTTTTGTTAGCTTGTGTGTTCTTCTTTGAAGTGAGTGTGAGTGATACTTGTGTGCCCTAATCCCTCCAAGCCCTAGCCGCCCAAAGCATCCACTACTTAAGCCCTAACATGCCCAAGGAAGGAAGCCCTAGCTGTCCACAAGCAAGGAGTCTTCTTCCACCTCCCAGCCGCCAGCTTCAGCAAACCCTGATTCTTCCTTCTTTCAAAACCTAATTCCATACTTCTATTTTCTTAATGCTTCCTAACTGACCTCTGATGCTTGCAGGATCCCCGAGGTATTCACCTTCAAAGTGGAGGCCCTCATTGCCTCCTAGACCTACCAACATAGCTAATTAATTCGAGGATAACAGGCTTATCTTCCAGGCGACGATCCAGAGTGCTGTGTGACCCCATCTTCAGCAGGATCTTCGAATCGTTGTTTGGTACAATCCTTCCCCCTCCTGATTTCTAATTTATTGAAGGTACACTATCCTAACCGGGGGTTTCTCAATCCTCAAGGTCCTTTTCTTATTATTCTGCATGAGTTCATATGCGGGTATGTTTGCTCTTTTCATTACTAGTTTGCCTTCTAGTCTTTACTTTATTTCGGAAATTTAGCCTCCAAATTAAATCTCTAAAAAAATTTCAAAAAAATCAGTTACTATTTTCCTGCATTCATGTTAGTCCTAGGTTTATCCTGCATCAATTTTGGTATTAGAGAAAGTTTAGGGCATGTTCTTGCATCCTAGTTTAGATTTCTGCATCCTGAATTTTGCATAACCCCTCAAAACATAGGACTATTTCCCCCATCAAATATTTTGATTTTTTTCTGGTTTTCGTGGTGAATATCCCTTGTTTTGTCATTTATTTTCTTGTTATTTTTTTGGAATTTCTCAGGTCTGAAAATATACAAAAAATAGTAAAAACAAAACCTTAACAAAAATCAGCATCCTATCAATTGCATTAGGGGTCTGAGTTTAGATTTGTTTCATCAACTTAGAAATTTTATTTTTCTCTAAAATTTGCATCATGACATCTCTATGGAGTCCTTTATTTTAATGATAATTTTTTCATATTTTACAGAACCTAAAATTACAAAAAAACTGGCATCCTAGAAACCCTAACTAGAATTCTGTGTTTTCTTGTACCTAGTTAGAAAACCTAGGTTTTGCATCATCATACCATTTATTTTTTGCATGAAATTCAGTAAGAAGCATCCTGACATGTCATTTTCTGTTCTTTAGTTTTTTTAGAATTTTTATGCATTGAAATCCATGCTAACTTCTGCATCAAACAAATCCTAATTTTAGTTTATGCAAATCTGACTAAACCCAAACCTAATTAACTACCAAACCCTACCCAACCCAAGCCAATTTTGTTTGATAACTTAACCAACTTAAATTCAAGTTGCCACCTCATAAAAAGATTAAAAAAAAAATTATTTTCTATTTTGTTTTAGACTGCATCATGTTTCATTGTCTGTTCATCATTTGCATTAAACCAATCTTAAGGGCACTCTCAATATCTCAAATCAGGGCAAGAGGTCATGACCTATCCTGGGCCCAAAACAACCACCTTGCATCAAAACCCAAGCCTTAATTAAAATTAACTAGAAATCTAATAGTTTTAGGAACACCAACAGGTCGGGTCCGAGTCCAGTGGGGGAACTAGTGCACCGAACCCATCATCTATTACTGAAAGTTGGTGTCTAAGGCTAGAGGTCTAGTGGTAAACGCCCTAAGTGGATTGGTGGTTTTTAATTAGGACCCTGTCACATGCAGGGAGAGCCTCCCACCACCCCACCTCTTACCTAACCATTGGAAGGATTAGGTGTTGTGTTGAGTGTAAGTTGAGTTAACTCACTAGGTTTTGACTCTAGGTCTAGTAAACCCTAGCACGTGTTACCCTTGTGTGCTTGACTGCATCATAACTCCTTGTTTAATGATTGCATGACCCTTAAATTAGGAGTCTAAGCCTACCAGTAGTCTCACTCCCCCCCCCAAACCTAGTGTGACCATGGAGCCTAACCCTAGGAGAACCCGATACTCTAACCCATAATGGGAACCCAACCTTAAGAGAACCCGATACTCTAACCCATACTGGGAACCCAACCCTAGGAGAACCCGATACTCTGACCCATACTGGGAACCCAACCCTAGGAGAACCCCATACCATGATCCAAACTTGGAGCCCAACCCTTGGAGAGCCCAATACTCTGACCGATACCAGGAGCCCAATCATTGGAAGCCCAATCATGATTTCACACACCAGGATGAGAGAGCCACTAGGTACTTTAGGTTAGAAGCACCAACCTTCTATGGTGATCTTGATTTTGAGGATTATCTTAATTGGGAGGAAAAGATGGATCTGTATTTTGAGGAGGAACAAATACCTGAAGAAAGTCAGTTCAAGTTTGCCAGATTTAGGTTAGTTCACCAAGCTAGAGTACATTGTCTTCAGGTTAAATGATTGAACAGACTAATAGGAAAAATACCCATAACGACCTGGAGCGATATGAAACTTGAACTTAGAGAGAAGTACCTACCCAGATCCTATGAACCTAGCTCTTATGCACCTAGATCCTATGCACCCACATCCTATAAGCCCAGTAAACCCAAGACCCATAGATCTGAACCCTTGTCCTAGGAGCACAAACTTTTAGAACAATGGTATGAATTGAGATAGGATAATAAAACTGTGTTTGAATACATCAACCAATTTAATGAGTTTATTAGGAGATGTAACACAGTTGAACCTGAGTCTAAGATCATATCAAGGTTTCGAGCTGGGCTACATAGGGACATCCAGTGGAAACTATTTCAATGGCAAATTCAGGACCTATATGAAGCCTATCACATAGCTAGGGAATTCGAGTCAAATCAGAGAGAACCCATGATCAGTCAGTCTAAGTCCAACAAGAGTAACCCTCCTTAACACAAGCCCAGACCTAGCTGACTTCCTTTAGACCAGCCTAGTCCCATTACCCCTAGCCAGACCTTAGCACCTAGTCAAGTATGTTCGGGCCAATCCAGCCCGAGCCAAGTCAACCCTAGTCAACCTGAATCCCATAAGATTAGTACCCTTAGATATGAGCCTAGTATTAGTTCACTTCCTCTTAGTCAACCAATCCTTATCCTAGCCACTAGTCAATTTTTCCTTAGTCAACCCCCTCCTACCACCCCATTAGTTCACCAGGAAGACATTGAAGAGGAGATATATGAAGCTGATACGAGCTTAGTGGATGAGTATGAGGAAGAAGAAGAAAAGTTACCTATAAAAGATTTAGAATTAGTTAACCCAGTAGATGCCCAGACTGAAACCAACCCAGAATTAGTTGACCCTGACCATACCCAAGTAGAAGCCGATCTAGAATTAGATAACCCTGACCATACCCAGATAGTAGCCAACCCAGAGTAAGCTGACCCTGACCACAGCCAAACTGAAACTGTAATGGAAGAACCATTAGAGGAAAAAACCCATGCTCTTACGACTGCAAGTATACCTGAGGAGACCTTAGAAGAGAATCCAATTATAGAGCTCAGTCCTTTGATTCAAAAATCAGAAGAATTTATTAAGGACCTGATCTCTTTAAATCAGTACCCTCGGGATGAAGTCACTCCTTTAACTCCAATTGACCTCTTTCCTGAAATTAATGACCCATTCTTCCATAATGAAAACCCTGTAGATAGATATCAACCCCATAAGGTCAACCTCATTAGTCTAGGACTTATCCCTGAAATCCCTTCTTATATTCTACTTTTTTCGATTAACCCTAAACCATCTTCTTATTTCTTACCCTGCTAGACTAACCCTGAACTAACCTTTTATTTTCTACCCTTTCCTGAAACTTCTTATGTTTCTCTTACTATTAGATTGAATTTTTTAGAAGTTTGCATGTTGCATTCATTCATTACGCATGTCATGTTTGCATCTTACTTTTGGAGGACCCTATGGCATCTGTTAGGAGTGCATGTCAAGTTCTCATCTACATGTCACCCACCTGACCAAGGGTCAAACCCACAGTTGTAGTTTAGAGTTAGTCGAGTTTACATATCAATAAGCATTGGCATGAGTTATTTGCTTGCATTAGGTGTTATGTCTGCATGTCATTAGGTGTTGTTATGAGTGTTTGCACTGCATGATTAGAGATCTACATGAGGAATTAATCATAAGATTAATGAAAGCAATGTTTTTATAAAAATATGGTTAATTCCCAAAAAGAGTCTAAGAGTTCGCTAGGAAAATATTGTAACAATTAGGCTACATACTTGTAAGCTGGATCCATCAAAGGGATAAAAAAAGTTGGACCTAGTGCCTGAGTTACCTAATTAGGCATTAAGCTCAACCTTCAATATCTCAGACTTAGTTAAGTATAGGGAGCCAGCAATGATACTGAGTGAGATTGAGCCTAACCCTTTTCTTTGGGAGCAAACCCAACCCTGAGTGTCAACCATCAAATTAGCCTATGAGAGGAACGATTGAGCATTTCCTGGATGACCAAACCACTAGTACCCGGATCAAAGGCTTCCATGTCATTTGGTTCGTTGGCAAGGTCGACCAAGTTCTGAGGATTCATGGATCATTCGAGAGGATCTGCAATGCCTCAACCAAGACTCGTAAGAGCAGTACGTGAGCCAGATTGACCTTCTTACTCGATAGGGTCGAGTTGCTCCCATCCCGGGAGAATTGATGGGGATATCAAATTAGACATAGAATTCAAACTTTAATTTATTCTCTAAGTCATGTGTTGGTCAATTTTAAGTCCTTTAATAATATGTCACTTATTTTAAATGAACTAAGTTTTGTAATAAGTATCATATCGAGTCTTGTAATAAGTTGAGTTGTCTTAACATCATAAGTCCAAGCCAGTTGAGTCCTGTAAGTTTGTGTTAGTCCAGTGCAAGTTTGTGTTAGTCCAGTTTATACAAGAGGAGGATCACCAGCCAAAGTAGTCACTAGGCCCTCTGGTGTGGTATGCGTGATGAGGATGCAATCATGTGACTCTAAAGGAGATTAACCAAAATTTAATTAGCAATTCCTACTTGCATATGAGTGATTCAACATATAAGATCAAGGAGATCTAAATAAGAAACCCTAAATGCTTATACTTAAACTCAGCTAGGAGGACTATCAAAATCTTAAAGAAATAGGACAAGATTAGAATTCGCACACAAGCCAAGCTAGCCCTATTTAATGATCCCGATCTTAAAAGACTAGGAGTTCAAGCATTGAAATCTCAAGCACAAGGGATTCTCTCTTAAGGTTCTCAAATGAAAGATCATACCACATAAGATGGGCCATCTAACTTTCTGGTTTGTAGCAAGTAATCCTTCCTCCTGGATCTGGAACCTAGAGAACCCTGCAACAAAGAAACCAAGATGATTAGAAGTTTAATTAGAAATGAGAAGATTGATGGAACTCAAAGGAGAGTTTGTTGGAAATGATCCTTGGTGCCATGGTGGAAGCTTGTGTTGGTGTTGATCTTCTTCTTATGAGGATGTCCTTAATTCGCCTTGAAGGAAGAGGATTGCTTGGAAGATGAAGAGTAAAAGAGAAGGATTAGGGAGAAGAAATGATGGAGGAGAGGAAGAGGTTCACTTAGGCACAAAGATCCACATAGGCACATAGGAACACATAGAAAATTTCTGAAAATTTGTATTCATTCATCAATAGCTCTTTACAAGGGGCGTCCAAGGATTTAAATAAAGCCTCACAAATTTTGAAATTTCAAATCCCCAAACAAGTGGAGTAATATAAGGGGAGAGGGCTGATTTTCTTGCTTGAAATCCTCCTTGGCCAACTTCCTTGAATTTGAACTTGGGATGGCGCCCTCTTGTGGTGAGGTGGCATGTGAGGTGGCATGTGGTCCCCTCTTGATGTGGCATGTGGTCCCAAGTTGAGGTGGCGCAAGTGATGTGGCATGTGGTCCCCAATTGAGTTGGCTTTGGTCTTGATTTGGGGTATACATTGTGAGTCTTCTTTAGGCTTGATGCTAGTTGACCTATTTGGATTGGACTAAGACTAGACCTGACATGGACTCGACTTACATGATTATTTTGGACTTAAAAGAAAGATTACAGGACCCAACATGGACTCGACTTACATGATTCTTTTGGACTCAAAATAAAGAAAGGTTACCGGACTCTCTAGTCCAACCATAAAGATTCGGAATGGGCTTGAATTAGTTGGAGTCTCTTTCTGATTCTGGTGCCCGCACCACCCTCCCAAGTCAAAGCAGAGTCCAAGCCCATGAAGCCTCCATACATGAAGATTCTAGGCATCACCTAAGAATATTCCTCTTCTAGGCACCCTAGCCCAGAAGTCCTCTCAAGCTCAGAAGCCCATGGCACCCTAGGCCTTCCCCAAGTCCACATTATATTAGGCGCCCAGGGTTTTTCAGCCCACCTGTGATGTCTTGTGCCCAAGCCCATTGGAGGCCACCCCTTGCCACCCAAAAGCCCATGCCCAATCAAATGCCCTTTTGACCAAGTCCAAGGCGCCCCTTGACCAAGTCAAAGAAGGAGAAAAGTCCACTTCTAATAAGAAGATCATGTTTTTATTCTACTCAAATTATGTACTCCTAGTTTTAAGCAACTTTGTAACCCTTCTCCCTATCAAACTTTGTAATCTAATTCTCATAAGGAGAGGACCTGGGTGAGCCTATAAACACCTACCCCCTCCCCCTCTTGTAATAAACTCTTATTCATCAATTAAACTCTAGTGAATTTTTATTAGCTTGTGTGTTCTTCTTTGAAGTGAGTGTGAGTGATACTTGTGTGCCCTAATCCCTCCAAGCCCTTGCCGCCCAAAGCATCCACTACTCAAGCCCTAACATTCCCAAGAAAGGAAGCCCTAGCTGTCCACAAGCAAGGAGTCTTCTTCCACCTCCCATCCGCTAGCTTCAACAAACCCTGATTCTTCCTTCTTTCAAACCCTAATTCCATACTTTTATTTTCTTATTGCTTCCTAACTGACCTCTGATGCTTGCAAGATCCCCGAGGTATTCACCTCCAAAGAGGAGGCCCTCTTTGCCTCCTGGACCGACCAAGATAGCTAACTAATCCGAGGACAACAAGCTTATCTTCTAGGCGATGATCAAGAGTGCCGTGTGACCCCATCTTCGGCAAGATCTTCGAATCGTTGTTTGGTACAATCTTTTTCCCTCTTGATTTTTGATTTATTGAAGGTACACAATCCTAACCGAGAGTTTCTCAATCCTCGAGATCCTTTTCTTATTATTTTGCATGCATTCATATGCGGGTATGTTTGCTCTTTTCATTACTAGTTTGCCGCTAGTCTTTACTTGATTTCGAGACTTTAGCCTCCAAATTAAATATCTAAAAAAATCACAAAAAAATTAGTTACTATTTTCCTACATTCATGTCAGTCCTAGGTTCATCTCGCATCATTATCTAACCTAGGACATTTATTAGAAGTGTACAATATAGTAACAGGCTATGACAGTACATTTACGCCATTCTTTACTTGTCCATCATCACATTAGAACCATTCAACGTGATGACAAATATCTTTCTTTATTGATAATTTATAACCATCATTGGCCAACAGACCTACAGAAATGATATTTACCAAAAAAGAAGGACAAAAATGACATTCATTAAGAATGACAGTACAAGACTCGAAAAATAATGAAACAGTTCCCAATGCTAGAACTGGAGCTTGACTTCCATTCCCAACATTTAGGAACCTTTCATCTCTTTCGAATCTCCTACTAACTTGAAGTCCCTACAAAGAATTGCAAATATGGTAAGGACTTCTAGTATCCAATACCCAGCTAGTAGTATCATGAACAGAGAATTTAGTATCGCATCCTTGTTAAGCTGCTCATGCAAAGGACATCCGAGTTTGCTCAAATGCTCAAATAACTCAATCATGTATATTACATGATTAGTTACCGAAGCTCCATCATGCATACACGTGTTATAGATGGCAAAAGAGATCCAGTATCTCTTTTTATCATCTGGAGTGCCAAAAGACTCCTTCAACTTTTGAAGAATCTTCTCTGGCTAGGCCTCCTCAAACTTGCGACTTAACTCATCATTCATCACAGCCAACATTATGCAATTCACCATGGTGCGGTCAGAGATCCACTTCTGGTAAGTGTCCCTGATAGTGCTAGGATCATTGGGGGGCTGGGATTTTTGGTGCCAGATCAATTATCACATAGAGGATCTGCTAATGCTCCAAGACAATCCTGAGTTTTCGATACCAGCTATCGAAGTTGGGTCCAGAAAGTTTGTCATTATCTAATACTGACCGCAGTGACAAAGTGGTAGACATTATCTGAAAAAAAGAACAAGGCCTTTTAGTATATGAATCATTTTAAAATCTTAAAGACATGGATTTTAGTCTAAAGGTTTTTTTCACTATTTTATTCAGACTGGTAGCCTCTACACTCCAATCCAAAGAATAACATTTATCCTTTAAAGGGTACTAGGATCCAATAGACTACATACGAGCTTGAATTTGGCCGGCCAACTCAAATGCATCTAAAGGTAGGTACAATACCAATTGCTTCTCTAAGCAACTCCTAGTAATCATTTTACCCCAGGGGTCCTCACAATCAGCCTTTGGGCCTCCTATTGAAGGTCCTGGTTAGGTCCAACCATTAACATGATCAAATCAATGCTTCTAACTAACCCATGATCAGGCCCAACATTGGCCGGCCCACCTAACCACGTGTTAAGATAGTCGCACTGAGCCATCATATGTTGAATGGCAATCCCACTCGTTTGATGACCACCCATTCTTTGGAACTGTCGATGATCACCCAACTTATGGACTTATTGCCAATCCAACTTAATCGGAGGCTAAGACTTAGGCTATCACATAACTTAGTCTTTTTATGGACCTAATAATTTAGAGTATTTAAATTTTGTGACATTTAAGAGGAAGACATGGACCTTGATCAAGAAAACTCCCACCAAATACTTAGAGGGTTTCCATATCAATTTGGTCCATGGGCACCTATAAACCAGTTAGATTGATTAACCTTAGTTGACATGGGTCAACTCAAATCAATAGATAATCTAATCATGTCTGGTTCACCATGTTAGCCAGGTAAGTAAGATCAAGGGATGGGTTAAGCCAAGTAAGCCTCTTGCCTTAGACACTAACCATGAGTTGGCCAGGTAAGAGATAGCCCCAAAGAACCTTGATCAGAACTGTCAAACTTACCTTAGACACTAAGTGGTTTACCAGACTCGATTAGATTGACCTAAAGACCCGGGCTCACCATGGAGCCATGAATCAAGTCCATTTAGATGTATGGACTGATCTAACTAACTATTAGAGAGCTCTATAGATGAGAGACCTAATTCAACTTTTGATTAGTCTTTTCTCTATTTAATCCATTCATCTAAACCTAGGTCTAGCCCATTTAAGGACCCAATTCTAGCTAACCCAATCTACCCATGCTTTATCAATCATGACTTAAGATTAGAATCATATCCTAAATCTTAAAAATATACAACTTAATTTCCAATTAAGTGTATCACACTAATTCTAACATTTTCAAAATCAAGCGAAACAATTTCATAAAAATCTGAAGCTTAAAATTACTATTTCATAGTTTTCTGGTCGAGTCAGCTCTTGCAGGTAGAGTCAGCTCTTCCAAAATACCAAAAATAGACAGAATGAACTGTTTACAGAATCGAGTCAGCTCTTGCAAGTTGAGTCAGCTCTTCCAGAACATAGTAACTTCAAATTTCAATCATTTCCACTTGAACTTTTCAAAGGTTTAGATCAAACATCTTTTAGATCTCATCTAAACATAGTTATGATCTATTAACAATAGATTAAAACCATTTTAATCCATCAAATTCTTTCACTTTCTTCTTCACAAGGTTGTGACGCAGCGGCACCCCTACACGTTATAGGAGAACCCCTGGGAATGGGAAGAGATGGTCTTTAAACCATGCTTATCTTCTATGACCGGACAGCAATGGTGAATCCATCTTAATCCAAGTACTTTATGAAGGAAATAATCCGACTTCATACAAAAACATTAAACTACATGTGCATATAACCTGGATGCTCTGATACCACTGTTGGAGAACCAAGGAAATGGGCACCATGTGGCATGGCCCAAGACATGCAATTTAAAAACTTTTTCTAGATTACATGATACAGCAGAAGCATATTAAATAATTTATCTAAGCATGTTAATCTAATTTAACACAAGTTTCCTATGTAGATCTTGATGCATATGGTTTAGACCTCAATCCTTGAGTGATGAGAGCTCCTTCTTCCATCAAATAATTATCCATCATTGTTGGCAGGAAAACTCTTCCTAAGCTTCATTAGATCTGATCATTTGAAGGTTAACTTGTCCTAGTAGTGATGGTTTCCTTGCCATGAAGATCCTAATCTCTATTTTGAACTAGATCTATATTTTGGATATTATAATTTAGATCAACTAGTCTTTTTATGAAGATTCTTTTCTTGGATTAATTTAGACCATTTATTTGATAATTAATTGCTCAAGTTTGCTTGCTGGTTAGCTTGCTAAAACTCTCCATTCATCATTTTATTTTTTTCCCCCATCATTAACCTTTGCCATTGATCTAATAGTCTCTGCTGATAGGATGGGGGAATGTATTTCTCTCTAAGCTTTAGTTTCATCCAAATCCAGGTATCTATGGGTGGCTCATTCTTTTGCCTGAGTAGGCGCTCTATGTTTCCCCAATGTAGCCTAGCTTGGCTGGTCATCCTAAGTTTGGCAAACTTACACCTCTTTTCCTCACTCAGGTCATACCATTCAAAATATTGTTCCATGCCTCCTTCCCAATCTATGTAGGTCTTGGGATCTAGGGTGCCATCAAAAGTGGGTGCATCTATCTTGAGGCTCCTAAGAATCCTTTCATCATGGTCCTAGACATAATAATTTGGTCTTCTAGGGTTGGGTTCCTGGTAGGGTTCATGGTTTTGGGCTCTCCCAAGGTTGGGCTCCAAGAATTGCTCATGGTTTTGGGCTCTCCTAGGGTTACGAGAGGTGGAAAGGGGTGAATCAGGATCAGGTTCAGTATTAGATTCTTGGGTTCTCTCTAGGGTCCCTACACAATCATCCACCTGATCAAACCTATGGTTCATTTGGTCAAATCTCTGGTCTACTTGGTCAAACCTATGGTTCACTTAGTTCATTTGGATGGTCAAATGGGCCATTTGGTCACTCAAGGTCTTCATGAAAGTCTCAAAATTGGGCTCCATGGTGGAACTGGGTTGGGGTTTAAACAATTGGTATTGGATTCCTGACCTTGTGGTCATGCAATCAATCAATCAATCAAGGTGTTATGATACAGTCATGCACACAAAGGTTAACACGTGCTAAGGTTTGCTAGACCTAGAGCCAAAACCTAATGAGTTAACTCAACTTACACTCAACATAGCACCTAATCCTTCCACTGGCCAGGTAAGAGGTGGGGTGGTGGGAGGCTCTCCTTGCATGTGACAGGGTCCTAATTAAAAACTACCAGTCTACTTAGGGCATTTGCCACTGGACCTCTAGCCTTAGATACCAGCTTTCAGTAATAGGTGATGGGTTGGGTGCACTAGTTCCCTCACTAGACTTGGACCCGACCTGTTGGTGTCCCTAAAACTATTAGGTTGCTAGTTAATTTTAATTAAGGCTTGGGTTCTGATGCTGGATGGTTGTTTTAGGCCTAGGACAGGTGATGAAATCCTGCCCTGATCTGATAGAGTAAAATTGCCCTTAAGATTAGTTTAATGATATGTTGCACAATCGATGAACCCTAATGCAATCTAGTAACAAAATAGAGAATACAATTTTTTTTTTCCTTTTTATGATGTGGCAACTTAATTATAAGTGGGTTAGGTGAGCAAACAAAATTGGCTTGGGTTTGGGGGTTAGGATGTAAGTTAGGTTTGGTTCAGTCGGGTGTGCAAAAATCACAGAAAATAAAATTAAGGTTTTCTTTGATGCAGAATTTAGCATGGTTTTCAGAGTGGAAAAAATTCCAAAAAAATCTCATAATAGAGGATTAAAAGTGAAGATTATTCCTACCAAATTTCAAGCAAAACAGAATTCTAATGATGATGCAACACCTAAGATTCCTAACTGGGTGCAGAAAACTCAGGATTCTAGTTAGGGTTTCTAAGATGTAGATTTTTTTATTTTTTTATTTTCTATAGAATTAATTAAAAATAATGATAATTATCAGTACTGATCATATAGTATGTCATGAAAATTTTAAAGAAAAATAAAATACCTAAGATAATGAAACAGATCAAAACTCAGACCTCTAGTGCAGATGATAGGATGCAGATTTTGTTAGGGTTCTATTTTTTGCCATTTTTCTTGTTTATTTTTGGATCTAAGAAAATCCAAAAAAATAACAAGAAAATAAAGGACTAAACATAGGTTAATGGTTATGAAAATCAGAGTGAAATAACAATGTTTTATAGGAAAAACAATCATATGTTCTGACTAGTTACGCAGAAAACAACATGCAGAAATTCTACCTATGATGCAAGAGCATGCCCTAATCCTGCTCTGATACCAAGCTGATGCGGGATGACTTTAGGACTGGTATGGATGTTGGAAATAGTAGCAAACTAATTTTTTTTGTATTTTTTTTTAATAATTAAGTTGGTGGCTAAAATCCTGAAAAATAGATAAGACTAGCAGGAGAATAGGTAATGAAAAGAACTAAAGTACCCGCATATAAACTCAAGCAGAATAATAAAAGAAGGACCTCGAGGATTGAGCAACCCTTGGTTAGGATAGTTTACCTTCAATTAAATTAGAAATCAGGAGGGGGAAGGATTGTACCAAGCAATGATGGAAGATCCTGCTAAAGATGGGATCACTCTGCACTCTGGATTGTCGCCTGGATGATCAGCCTGTCGTTTCATGGATCAGCCAGCTTTTCTTCGGTTGGTCCAGGAGGCAAAGAAGGCCTCTTCCTTAGAGGTGAATACCACAGGGATCCTACACACATCAAGGGGTCAATCAGAAAAAAAAATTAGGAAAGCAAAATAAGAATTAGGGTTTTGAAGGAAGATGAGAGCGATGTTGCTGAGATTGGCGGCTGGAAGGGGAAAGAGGATGCCTGGCTAGTATGGATGGCTAGAGCTCTTGAACTTGGGTGTGTTAGGGCTTGGAGGGTGGAACCATTGGGCGGCTAGGGTTTGATGGGATTAGGGCACTCAAGTCTCACACACACACTTCCAAAGAGGAACATAAGTTGTCACAAGAAAATTCACCAGAGTTTTATTTCATGAATAAGAGATGATTACAAGAGGGGGAGGGGGTGGGTATTTATAGGCTCACCCAGGTCCTTAGTCTCCTAATCAAATTTAGATTACAAAGTTACTTAGGACTAGGAGTACATAGTTTGAATAGAATTAAAACTTGTTTCTTAGTAGAATGTGGACTTCTCTCTCCTTCTTGGACTTGGTCAAAGAACCTCTCATGGGCTAGGATGCCTCCTTGGATTGGGCTTGGACTTTGGGGTGCCTTCTTGTGGACCTTGGGTAGCAAATGGGGCATCCTTCAAGTGGGCTTGGCGCATGACATCTTTGATGGGCTAGGGAAACCCTGGGCGCCTATTTCAATTTGGAATAGAGAAGGCCTGGGGCGCCATCTTCTTCTGGGCTTGGGCATGGGCTTGAGAGGGTGCCAACTCCTGATGGGCTTCTGGGCTGGGGTGCTTGGAAGAAAGAATATTTTCTGGGGTGTCATGGCTTGGACTTTGCTCTGACCTGAGAGGGCCTGGTGAATGCTTTGGCTAGTGATTCTCCTCTTGTACAAGACTAGACTAGCAAACTTACAGGACTCGACTGGACTCATGATATTGAGACAACTCAACTTATTACAGGACTCAATAGGATACTTATTACAAAACTTGGCTGACTTAAAATAAGTGACACATTATTAAAGGACTCAAAAAAACTAATCAGTAAACCAAATTGGGCCCAGTAATCTTTGTCAGATCCTGGTGCCCCCACCAACTACTTGGTGGCTCATGAAACCAGACAAATTAAGACCCCAGAAGGCATTCTAGTTGAGGGATTAGATACTAGGGATGAATTGATCGAAGAAAGATGAAAGCCTGTAGAAGATCTCATAGCCATCCCCTTGCATGACGAGAACCCTTAGCATGTTGTCCAAATTGGTTAGAGAATGGACGAAGATATGAAGCAATGATTGATGACCTTCTTATAAAAGAATGCTGATGTCTTCGCCTGGAGTCCGGTAGATATGCCGGGAATTGACCCCGAAGAGATGATGCACTATATAAAGGTGGACTCGAATCACCATCCCATAAAGTAAAAGAAAAGGAGTTTTGCACCAAAATAGCAAAGAGCTATAGTTGAAGAGGTGCAGAAGCTGACCAATGCTGGGTTCATCAAAGAAGTTACTATCCCAAATGATAGACTAATGTAGTGCTGGTAAAGAAGGATAATAGGAAGTAGCGAATGTGTATAGATTTCACAGACCTCAACAAGGCCTAGCCGAAGGATAGTTATCCTCTTTCCCACATCGACTAGCTAGTGGATGGCTACAGCCGGCCATAAACTCCTAACCTTCATGGATGTGTTTTTGTGATATAACCAAATCTAAATAGTGCCCAAAGATGAGGAGAAAACTTTTTTATCACTGACCAAGGTTTTTTTGCTACTAGATAAAAATATAGGAGCAACCTATCAGCAACTAGTGAGCAAGATCTTTAAGGACCAGATTGGTTGCAACATGGAAGTTTATGTTAATGACATGTTAGTCAAGAGCCATGCTTCCCAGAGCCATGTGGAAGATCTTGAGGAAACCTTTGCCAAACTATGCTTGTACCAGATGAAATTGAATCCTGCCAAATGTGCATTTGCAATCACCTCTAGGAGTTCCTTGGGTTTATGGTATTTACACGAGGGATTGAAGCCAACCTAGAGAAAATCCAAAATATGAGGCAGATGGCTGTACCAAATATCGTGAAAGACATCTAGAGGCTCACCAGATGAATTACTGCCCTTTGCCAATTCATTTTTAAATTGACCGAACGATGTCTGCCCTTCTTCAAAATATTAAAAAGGCCAAAGGACTTCCAATGAATCAAGGAATGTCAAAAGGTGTTTGAGGATCTCAAAGGCTACCTTGGCACACCCCTGCTTCTTAGCAAGCTTAAAGAAGGTGAGGAGCTATACCTGTATTTAACCATTTTTTTTGTACCATTGGCTCTGTCCTTATTCGAGAAGAAGATTAGACATAAAAGCTAGTGTATTATATCAGTCAAGTTTTATAGAATGCTGAAACCCCGTATTCCAGGATGGTGGCCAGAAAGCTTTGACCATACTTCCAAACCCATTTAGTGATAATCCTTATGAATCAACCCCTTTAGATGGTCCTACACTAATCGATTACTTCAAGCAGAATGGCTAAATGGGCTCTTAAGCTTTTAGAGTTCAATTTGGCATTCCGCTTGAGACCCTTTGTTGAGACACAAGTGCTAGCCGATTTTATCACCAAATATATTTGTTGCCGATCTCGCCGCCACGCCTGTGGCTTCGGATCTGCCGATTTGACTAGACCGTCTCGCCCCGGGGTCTCCTGGCTCTCAATCCTGCAAGACAAGGTCAGAAGCCCTGGCCGGGTATCCCGGCGAGGGAGCTCCGACGGTCAAGTCAGTAAATGGCGAGAGGGAACAGAATCTCCGAGATGAGCCCCCAAAGGAGTCCCAGACTTAGAGATTGTGCTAGCAAAAAAGGTCTCAGGAAGGATAGAAATCTGGCCGGGTTCCTCCACCGAGCTTGCACCGAAGGTCCCCTCTCGGGATCTTGGATCCTGCTCTTGGCGCTTCTTCTTTTCCCAGCCTCCATTTCTTTGCTTCCCTGGTCATTTACTCTCCCCTTTCTTTTAACTCCTCACGTTGCCTTTTCGTTTGCCACCTTTGGGAGGCCCCCTCGTCGCTTTCACCTTCTCTCCTCCATCTCTTTCCCCTTTCCCTTTTGGACCAAAGAACTCGGCGGCCTTCCCGCCTTGCTTGCCGAGCCTAGCGAGGAAAGAGTAAAGGGAGGGTGTCAGCCAGATCGCCAACCAGAACTTGGGCCGAGCATGAGCGCTCTCCTTCCCTGGCACCGACGATGCCTCTTATCGGGTCCTGTTTTGTCAAGACTTCGCCTCTCGACTGCGGAACCTGTCGGGCCGATGTAAGCGATATTTCGCGTGTCGCTGCCGACCGTACGGGTGCTTCTTTTGGGGTGTGGTGCGCACGGCTCGAGGGGCAATCTCGGGGCCCATGCTCCTACTCCTCGGAGGCTTCACCGCACAGGTTGGCCGGCTTCGGCCGAGGTGGACCCCTCCTAGGTGGACACCTGGCGGAGCGGCAGAGGGGCGCTCGACTTTGGCCGAGGTGGTCTCGTCTCCGGGCGCCACCTGGCGAAGGAGCGAGAGGGCCTGGCTTGAACTTGGCTGAGGTGGGACCGTCTCAGGGCACCACCTGGCGAGGGAGCAAGGGGCCGCCGGCTTCGACCGAGGTGGACCCCTCCTGGGTGGACACCTGGCAGAGCGGTAAAGGGGCGCTCGACTTCGGTCGAGGTGGTCCCATCTCCGGGCACCACCTGGCGAAGGAGCGAGAGGGCCCGGCTCGACCTCGGCTAAGGTGGGACCGTCTCAGGGTGCCACCTGGCGAGGGAGCAAGGGGCCGCCGGCTTCGGCCGAGGTGGACCCCTCCTGGGTGGAAACCTGGCGGAGCGGTAGAGGGGCGCTCGACTTCGACCGAGGTGGTCCCGTCTCCGGGCACCACCTGGCGAAGGAGTGAGGGGGCCCAACTCGACCTCGGCTGAGGTGGGACCATCTCAGGGCGCCACCTGGCGAGGGAGCAAGGGGCCGCCAGCTTCGGTCGAGGTTGATCCCTCCTGGGTGGACACCTGGCGGAGCGGTAGAGGGGCGCTCAACTTCGGCCGAGGTGGTCACGTCTTCGGGCACCACCTGGCGAAGGAGCGAGAGGGCCCGGCTCGACCTCGGCTGAGATGGGACCGTCTCAGGGTGCCACCTGGCGAGGGAGCAAGGGGCCGCCGACTTCGGCCGAAGTGGATCGCTCTTAGGTGGACACCTGGCGGAGCGGCAGAGGGGCGCTCGACTTCGGCCGAGGTGGTCCCGTCTCCGGGCACCACCTAGCGAAGGAGCGAGAGGGCCCGGCTCGACCTCGGTTGAGGTGGGACCGTCTCAGGGCGCCACCTGGCGAGGGAGCAAGGGGCCGCCGGCTACGACCGAGGTGGACCCCTCCTGGGTGGACACCTGGCGGAGCGACAGAGGGGCGCTCGACTTTGGCCAAGGTGGTCCCGTCTTCGGGCGCCACTTGGCGAAGGAGCGAGGGAGCCCGGCTCGACCTCGACTGAGGTGGGACCGTCTCGGGGCACCCCCTGGCGAGGGAGCAAGGGGCCGCCGACTTCGGTCGAGGTGGACCCCTCCTGGGTGGACACCTAGTGGGCTCGACTTCGACCGAGGTGGTCCCGTCTCCGGGCGTCACCTGGCGAAGGATCGAGGGGGCCCGGCTCGACCTCATCTGAGGTGGGATCGTCTCAGGGCGCCACCTGGCGAGGGAGGAAGGGGCCGCCTGAAAGATTGTGCCCTGAAAGCCAATTGAAATATTGTAATTTTGATCCCAAAATCAATGAATTGACATTTTATAAAGGCATTATTTTCATCATTTGCTGTGTCTTTTCGATTTTATGATGAACCCCATAGATTAGGGCTATGGTTCTAGGGTTATGATGAGATCATACCAGTGAGACCTAAAGCCTTAAAACCCTAATCTAAAATATTCCTGGTCGATGGGACATTGAGTTGGGGATCAATGTTTCCGGCAAGACCAGCACATCCTATATATGTTTTGTAATGAGGGTGACTGATCTCACAGTCACTTGTGTTTGACACTAATACTAGGATGTGAGTGTTCATTAGAGAATGAGTTCACTGAATTGATCCAGATTGAGAATATCTAATGGAACCTTATCTGTTTGTCAATAGATAATTCTCATAGTGGGAGTAGTGCACGTGGTCCTTTGACCTGAGACTACCATAGTACCTTATATATATGAATCCATACTTTGGTTCGCAATCAATCATGACACTGAGTCATGCACGAGGTGATACTGGTTATGGTGGATTGTATATGGAGGTTGTGAGTAGGTCAACAAGGAATTGATCAGCCCTAGTAAGAGGGAATAGCATCCAGCTAATTTCAAATGATGGATTCAGGAAACCTTTGATCAAAGTATGAACATTAGAGTTATTTTCTAATGGTTAATTAATGAATCATCATAAAGATTGATCTAGGGATGAATATGAAATTGGATTTGACAAGTATCCATATTCATAATCATATTCGGGGTGCAAGTTGATCAAAGGACTGAATTGCCCGGTAACTCACCACTGAAGGGTATTTTGGTAATTCCACCAAAATTCCACATCTTCCGGGTAGACATGATACGTTGCTAGACGTCAATCTTGTCTTGTAGGTATATGATTGAGTCATGGTAATTCAAATCAGTTAATTTGAATTAGATTTTAATTGACCGAGTCGAGCTAGTTTGAGTCGACCTAAATTGGCTTAGATGAGTCTAACCGAATTAAGTCGAATAGAACTCGGACCTACTGCTGGCTAGGTGTGGAACCCAATGGGTCACACATAAAAGAAAATTGATGAAGGATTTAATTTGGAATTAAATCATGTTTGCAGGATAAACACACTAGCATGTGTTGCAGACCAAATTTCTATTCGAATCAGATTCGAATTTGGTTCCGAATTGGGCTTAATTGGGTTCTAATTGAACCAGATTAAGGTCCAATTTATTTTTTGGGCTTTGGGCTAACCCATGGCTGAACCCAAATTAATTTAGTTCACTGAGACCCTCTCTCCAAGCCGCCCCCTCCCTTTTCTCACCCGCGCGCGCCAAGAAAGAGAGTCCACACGCGTGGACTTCTCTTAAAACGCGTGAGAAAGAAAATAAATGTTGGAGAAATATCTAGAAAAGGGGTGATTCAGATCCTTGTCTGGCGCCCTTGGATCTGGATCTGATGGCCAGAAAAAATTAAGGAAAAGATCCGTCACTTTTCGGTCGCAAATCCGTCTCCAAAAGTCGCGATTCTTCCTGAAGTTTTTTCGAGAGTCCTCCTCGTCGGAAAAACGAAAATTAAATCAGAGAATCATGATCTTTGGTTGAGGGGACGCGTGAGGAATGAGGGATCGTGATCCCTGGGGTTTCAGAGGGTTGCGTTGTTTCGAGATGACACCCCTCTGAGATCTATAAATAGGGTTGGGTTCTCGAGGGTTTTACGTAACATAATTCAGAGATCCAATTCCCTTTCTTCCTCTCCAGAATTCTCCTTCCCCTTGTTCTTGTTGGGTATTGTTTCCCTTACAGAGGTATCCTCTGTCGAAACTCTGACCCTAAACAAGAATAAGAAGAAGGTCTTGAACGGTAAAGGAAAGAAAAAGGAAATGATCTGTTCTTCTTCTTTTCCTTCTTGAATTAAGACTTTGCCTGTCTTAATTTTTCTTCCAATTCAATTCAAGAAAAGGGATTCAAGAAAGGGAATTCTTGAAGAAAATTCAAGAAGAGGAAAGAAGGAAGAAAAGAAATTTTCAAGAAAGAAAATTTCAGCATAAAAGTCCAAGAATTGAATTCTTGAAAAAGAATTCAAGAAGAGGAGCCAAGAACTAGAAATTGTTGTCTTCATCTTTTTCTGTGTGGATCACCATTGGAGGGTGAACATTTGGGCACCTGGTGGAGATTCAGAGTTTGGATTTTGCGATACAGGTTAGTATCTTAATTTGAGATTAAATCTTATATATACATTTTATATGTTTTAATTCTTTTAAGGAGATCTTGGGTTAAAGGTTTGGTGAAGATTTCAAAAGATAAAAATAAAATTTTGAAATCTATGTTTCCGCCTTGCCATCAAACCCAACAGTGGTATCAGAGCCTCCTTATTAAGATTAAAATATATATGCTGAATTTTAGATGCATATTTATATAAGTAACATGAGATGTAATATATGTTTGTTGTAATGTCACCAATTAGAGTTTTCACTCAAACCCTAATTGTTGTAGAGATATGCATAGAGATCTAGTCATCATACTGAAATAAGGTTGCCCTGGCATAATGGTGGATCCATTATGTGGTAAATGGTTGTCCTAGTATGATGACACACTAATCACATATTTGTGTTAATTATGCATATATGTTTGATGTATGCCACTAATTAAGGTTTTCACTTAAACCTTAATTTGCATAGAGATATGTTTAGCCTTCTAGTCATCATACTGAAATAAGGTTGCCCTAGCATAATGGTGGATCCATTATGTGGTAAATGGTTGTCTTAGTATGATGGCACACTATGGCACATATTTGCTAAAATGTGCTTTGTTTTAATAAAGCCCTCTTTAAAACATATTAAGTTGTAGTGTCATATACCAAAAGCAAAAATAATCAATATGATTAGTTTATCATTCGGTGTCTAGGAAAAGTAGTTCATGATCGGTAAAGAGGACGTGGTTTTTAATTGGTTCCGTTGACTGACCTGGTCAATTCTTATTGGTGTCTAAGGAAAGCAACGGGGGGACTCCCACCACTCTCCCACTTACCTGGCCGGTATGATTAACTTAATTATTGATTGATATGCTTAGTGTAATATTCACTACATAGGGCCTTCCTTCATGCCAAGTCATTATTATGTTATGATCCATATTAGGTTTGTTGTGTACACACAAGGCCTTTTTTCTTTATGGTGACTAACATAATTTTTGCTTGGTACATTTGATGCTTATGGAATGATTTAATATAATACTTTGTTGTGTACACACAAGGCTATTATAATTAATATCATGACTATATAGTAATGAAGGGTCTAACTTAACTAAAATATTATAGTTTATTGTGTACACACAAAGCTATTAATATTTTAGAGGCCAAGATAAGTTGAGAATTGTATGAATTACAATTGGAAAGAGTTTTCCAACCTTTGAACTTATATAAGATTTGTTGTGTACACACAAGGTCTTTTATGAGGAATTAGGATCTCAACCCCACTAAGAGAACCAATTAGGATTTTCTCGATCATCACATTGAGGGTTATGATGCTTGATAAAATAGTGGGAGACATAATTAAGTTAAAGTCCTAATTTAATTATGTTTTGTCAACATTAATTATTTGCTTATGTAATGTTGTTTGTTAATGTAGATTAAATGGCATCTTCACTCTCACTCCATAGCATTCTTGATGCAAATAAATTGACTGGACCAAACTATGTTGATTGGTTGAGAAACCTGAAGATAGTACTCAGCCAAGAAAGAATTTCTTATATTTTTGATACCCCAACCTTGGAACCATTAGGGAAAGATGCCTCGCAAGAGGATAAGACCACATATAACACGTGGCAAAATGACTCACTTACTGTCAAGTGTATAATGCTTGCCTCTATGACCAATGAGTTACAGAGGCAACATGAAAGCATGGACACAAACTCCATATTGCTCAATTTAAAAGAACTTTATGGAGAACATAGTCGAACAGCAAGATATGAAATATCTAAGCAGTTATTCCATGCAAGGATGACAGAAGGTACATCCGTACAAGACCATGTATTAAAGGTTATTGACCTAATCACCCGATTGGGTCAATTAGGTTTTGTTATGGATGGGGAGTTGAATCAGGATTTAATCCTGCAGTCACTCCCAGAGTCATTTTCACAGTTTGTTCTTAATTATCATATGAACAAACTTAACACTTCCTTGCCTGAGCTGTTGAATATGTTAAAAATAGCAGAGAGCCATTTAAAAAAAATAAGGCTCCACTTCTTCTTGTGGATGGTGTAAACAAGAAGAAAATAGGCAAAAAGGGTTCCAAGAGGAGGTTAAACCCAAAAGGGGGCATCAAGAAAAAGAAAGGAAAGAAGGCCTCCGGACAAATGACCTGCTTTCATTGTGGCAAGCCAGGTCACTGGAAAAGAAACTGCAAGGTTTACCTTGCAAGTATGAAGCCTGGTGCTAGTGATGCACCAAAAGGTATGTATGAGATACATACAATTTTGTCATTAGACTCTTCTAATTCAAACTCTTGGGTATTGGATACTGCTTGTGGTCATCATATCTGCAAATCATTGCAGGGACTACATAACATTAGAGTTTTGAAGGAAGGCGACTTCGAGCTCTACGGTGCTGGAGGAGATTCCATCCAAGCAGAAGCTGTAGGGACTTATATGTTGAAGCTGCCTTCTGGGAATATTTTAGAGTTAAAAAATTGTTATTTTATGCCTAGAATCATTAGAAACATCATATCTGTACCCTTGTTACTTAAACAAGGATATATTATGAATGTAATGAGCAGTGGCTGCTCAATCAGTTTTTCTAATGAAATAATATTTAATGGCATATTTTGCAATGGTCTCTTAACTTTATCTTCTGATGACAATATACTACATGTTAGTAATAAACGAAAAAGAGATGAAGTAAACAATACTTTACTTTGGCACTGTCGTCTTGGACATATTAGTGAGCAGAGGATTAACAAGTTATACAAGGAAAAATTCCTTAATCATTATGACTATGAATCATTAGGAACTTGTGAATCATGTCTCATGGGTAAAATGACCAAGACTCCATTTAGTAGACATAATGAAAGGACAACAGAGTTATTAGGACTCATACACACTGATGTATGTGGACCTATGACAACTCAGGCCAAGGGTGGATACTCATATTTCATCACATTCACTGATGATTTTTCAAGGTACGGATTTGTGTATCTAATGAAACATAAGTCCGAAGCTTTTGAAAAATTTTTAGAGTATCAAAGTATGGTAGAGAAACAAACGGGGAAAAGTATTAAGATCCTTCGATCAGATAGAGGAGGTGAATACTTATCCACCGAGTTTCTTGATCACCTTAAACAAAAGGGAATCATCTCTGAATGGACTCCTCCTTACACACCACAATTAAATGGTGTTGCTGAAAGGAGAAATCGTACTTTATTAGATATGGTACGGTCCATGATGTGCTTCACAGACTTACCTGTTTCTTTCTGGGGATATGCCTTGGAAACAGCGGCTAATATTTTGAATAGAGTACCATCCAAATCTGTATCTAGCATTCCATATGAGTTATGGAGGGGAAAGAAACCCAATCTTAAGCACCTTAAGATATGGGGATGTCCAGCTTATGTCAAAAGAAATTTTGGACAAAAGCTTGATGTCAGAGCAGAAAAATGTCTATTTGTTGGATATCCCAAAGATAGTATAGGATATCTATTCTACCACCCTACTGAACAAAAGGTTTTAGTCAGTAGGCATGCCATTTTTATGGAAAAAGAATTCATCCTACAAAATGGCAGTGGGAGAAATATTGAACTTAAAGAAGTTCAACAAGTAGATACATCTCAACAAAATCATAACACAGTTAGTATAGAACCTGAACACACCACTCCTATCCGTAAGTCTGATAGAGTGCGACATGCACCTGAAAGGTATGGGTTCATTATTGAAAATAATGAAGCCCGAATCATTGATAATGATGAGCCTCTAACATATATGGATGCTGTCATAAGTAGTGACTCAGACAAATGGCTGGAAGCCATGAGATCCGAAATGGACTCCATGTATGTCAACCAAGTCTGGACTTTGGTTGATGCACCAGAGAGTGTTAACCCTATTGGATGCAAATGGGTCTATAAGAAAAAGATTGGGGCAGATGGCCAAGTTGAAACTTATAAAGCCAGATTAGTGGCTAAGGATTTCAGACAAAAACAGGGAATAGATTATGATGAAACATTTTCTCCTGTTGCCATGCTCAAATCTATTCGGATCATGCTTGCTATAGCAGCATATCATGATTATGAAATCTGGCAGATGGATGTGAAAACTGCATTCCTCAATGGTTTCCTTGAGGAAGAGGTTTATATGTCACAGCCAGAAGGTTTTGTCTTGGAGACTAAACCTAATCAGGTATGTAGGCTAAAGAAATCTATTTATGGATTAAAGCAAGCATCTAGGAGTTGGAACATCCGATTTGATAAGACAGTCAAAGAATTTGACTTTATCAAAAATGAGGATGAACCTTGTATGTACAAGAAGACTAGTGGGAGTGCCATAGTTTTCTTGGTTCTGTATGTAGATGACATACTCCTCATTGGGAATGATATCCCAATGTTACAATCGGTCAAGGTATGGTTATCTAAACAGTTTTCCATGAAAGACTTGGGAGAAGCATCTTATATACTAGGCATCAAGATCTATAGAGATAGATCTAGCAGGATGCTAGGTTTATCCCAGTCTAGGTACATTGACCAAGTGCTAAAAAGATTTAGCATGGAGGAAAGTAAAAGAGGTTACTTACCTATTGGTCATGGCATACATCTTTCTAAGAAGATGTCTCCTAAGACACCTGAAGAAAGAAATAGAATGAATTCGGTACCTTATGCTTCGGCAGTAGGGTCTATTATGTATGCTATGTTATGTACTAGGCCTGATGTGGCATATGCCTTAGGTATAGCCAGCAGGTTTCAGGCTGATCCAGGAGAGGATCATTGGAAGGCTGTGAAAAATATTCTTAAGTACTTAAGAAGAACTAAGGATATTTTTCTAATATACGGAGGATCTGATCTTAAACTAGAAGCTTATTCAGATTCTAGTTTTCAATCAGATCCAGATGACAGCAAATCTATATCTGGGTATGTTTTTACCCTTAATGGAGGAGCTGTAAGCTGGAAAAGTTCTAAACAGCAAACTGTAGCTGACTCAACAACTGAGGCAGAGTACATTGCTGTTAGTGAAGCTGCCAAGGAAGCTGTCTGGATGAAGAAGTTCATATCAGAGTTGGGCGTAGTTCCTGAGATTGAAGGTCCAGTATCACTTTACTGTGATAATACGGGGGCTGTTGCTCAAGCAAAGGAACCAAGAGCTCATCACAAATCAAAGCACATTCTGAGACGCTTCCATCTCGTTCGAGAGATTGTCGAAAGACAAGAAGTCTGCATTAAAAGGGTAGAAACTAAGAACAACGTAGCAGACCCGTTCACTAAGGCTCTATCACAGCGAGAGTTTGATCGCCACCTTGATTGTATGGGGTTAAGATTTAAAGGCGATTGGCTTTAGTGCAAGTGGGAGATTGAAAGATTGTGCCCTGAAAGCCAATTGAAATATTGTAATTTTGATCCCAAAATCAATGAATTGACATTTTATAAAGGCATTATTTTCATCATTTGCTGTGTCTTTTCGATTTTATGATGAACCCCATAGATTAGGGCTATGGTTCTAGGGTTATGATGAGATCATACCAGTGAGACCTAAAGCCTTAAAACCCTAATCTAAAATATTCCTGGTCGATGGGACATTGAGTTGGGGATCAATGTTTCCGGCAAGACCAGCACATCCTATATATGTTTTGTAATGAGGGTGACTGATCTCACAGTCACTTGTGTTTGACACTAATACTAGGATGTGAGTGTTCATTGGAGAATGAGTTCACTGAATTGATCCAGATTGAGAATATCTAATGGAACCTTATCTGTTTGTCAATAGATAATTCTCATAGTGGGAGTAGTGCATGTGGTCCTTTGACCTGAGACTACCATTGTACCTTATATATATGAATCTATACTTTGGTTCGCAATCAATCATGACAATGAGTCATGCACGAGGTGATACTGGTTATGGTGGATTGTATATGGAGGTTGTGAGTAGGTCAACAAGGAATTGATCAGCCCTAATAAGAGGGAATAGCATCCAGTTAATTTCAAATGATGGATTCTGGAAACCTTTGATCAAAGTATGAACATTAGAGTTATTTTCTAATGGTTAATTAATGAATCATCATAAAGATTGATCTAGGGATGAATATGAAATTGGATTTGACAAGTATCCATATTCATAATCATATTCGGGATGCAAGTTGATCAAAGGACTGAATTGCCCGGTAACTCACCACTGAAGGGTATTTTGGTAATTCCACCAAAATTCCACATCTTCCGGGTAGACATGATACGTTGCTAGACGTCAATCTTGTCTTGTAGGTATATGATTGAGTCATGGTAATTCAAATCAGTTAATTTGAATTAGATTCTAATTGACCGAGTCGAGCTAGTTTGAGTCGACCTAAATCGGCTTAGTTGAGATCTAACCGAATTAAGTCGAATAGAACTCGGACCTACTGCTGGCTAGGTGTGGAACCCAATGGGTCACACACAAAAGAAAATTGATGAAGGATTTAATTTGAAATTAAATCATGTTTGCAGGATAAACACACTAGCATGTGTTGCAGACCAAATTTCTATTCGAATCATATTCGAATTTGGTTCCGAATTGGGCTTAATTGGGTTCTAATTGAACCAGATTAAGGTCCAATTTATTTTTTGGGCTTTGGGCTAACCCATGGCTGAACCCAAATGAATTTAGTTCACTGAGACCCTCTCTCCAAGCCGCCCCCTCCCTTTTCTCACCCGCGCGCGCCAAGAAAGAGAGTCCACGCGCGTGGACTTCTCTTAAAATGCGTGAGAAAGAAAATAAACGTTGGAGAAATATCTGGAAAAGGGGCGATTCAGATCCTTGTCTGGCGCCCTTGGATCTGGATCTAATGGCCAGAAAAAATTAAGGAAAAGATCCATCACTTTTCGGTCGCAAATCCGTCTCCAAAAGTCGCGATTCTTCCTGAAGTTTTTTCGAGAGTCCTCCTCGTCGGAAAAACAAAAATTAAATCGGAGAATCATGATTTTTGGTTGAGGGGACGCGTGAGGAATGAGGGATCGTGATCCCTGGGGTTTCAGAGGGTTGCGTTGTTTCGAGATGACACCCCTCTGAGATCTATAAATAGGGTTGGGTTCTCGGGGGTTTTACGTAACATAATTCAGAGATCCAATTCCCTTTCTTCCTCTCCAGAATACTCCTTCCCCTTGTTCTTGTTGGGTATTGTTTCCCTTACAGAGGTATCCTCTGTCGAAACTCTGACTCTAAACAAGAATAAGAAGAAGGTCTTGAACGGTAAAGGAAAGAAAAAGGAAATGATCTGTTCTTCTTCTTTTCCTTCTTGAATTAAGACTTT
The DNA here is from genome assembly GCA_021397845.1 of Areca catechu. NCBI lineage: Eukaryota > Viridiplantae > Streptophyta > Magnoliopsida > Arecales > Arecaceae > Areca > Areca catechu. The sequence continues at coordinate 79,262,946 of CM038050.1, forward strand.
GCCTATCTTAATTTTTCTTCCAATTCAATTCAAGAAAAGGGATTCAAGAAAGGGAATTCTTGAAGAAAATTCAAGAAGAGGAAAGAAGGAAGAAAAGAAATTTTCAAGAAAGAAAATTTCAGCATAAAAGTCCAAGAATTGAATTCTTGAAAAAGAATTCAAGAAGAGGAGCCAAGAACTAGAAATTGTTGTCTTCATCTTTTTCTGTGTGGATCACCATTGGAGGGTGAACATTTGGGCACCTGGTGGAGATTCAGAGTTTGGATTTTGCGATACAGGTTAGTATCTTAATTTGAGATTAAATCTTATATATACATTTTATATGTTTTAATTCTTTTAAGGAGATCTTGGGTTAAAGGTTTGGTGAAGATTTCAAAAGATAAAAATAAAATTTTGAAATCTATGTTTCCGCCTTGCCATCAAACCCAACACCGCCGGCCTCGGCCGAGGTGGACCCCTCCTGAGTGGACACCTGGCAGAGCGGCAGGGAGGCCCGGACCGACCTCGACTTCGACCAAGGCGGAGCCACATCTGATCTTGCCGAAAAACTCCACGTGGCTCGAATCACGCCCAATAAAATTTGAGGTATGCCACGTCATCATAACGGCCGTAACAGTTGCCTCCCATCCCCCCGTTCCGTTAAGGCATCATGGCTCGGAACGTGGGGATTTAATGCGGAGATGACATGGGGAAGGCGAAGATCTCGCACCATGATTGCCACGATCCTCTTCGCCGTTCTACGCTGCACCCAAGGTCCTATAAGAGGCCGCCACGCGTCACCTTTCCGGTTGCAATTAATGCGTCGCTTCGAAATGGAGGCCATTTCCCCACAACCGAAGCGTTGGTGTCAGTTGTGCGCCCACGCGGCATCCATCTGACGGTCCAGAACGGAATGACGGGTACGACCGCTGTCGATCGAATTTGAAAAGGAGGGGACTTTTCGGAACGAGGCCCTTTCCCTTTCTCACGCTCTGTCGGCGGTTTTCAGCACGCTATCTTCCACTCCCCTAGGTTGCCGCCTCTTTTGCACAGTGCATTTCGGTGAGTGCCTTCGTTTGCCGTCTTGCTCCGTCCCCTTCCCTTAGCGACCTTCCTTCGCCACTTCCTTCTCCATGGTGCGCCGCCGCCATGTTTCGTCTAACCCGGACGAGGCCGGTCCATCCCGGCCGAGGACTCCATCGTCTTCCTCCTCGGAAGCGGAGGTGATCCCAGAGGAGGTCCGTAGGCGGCTCCAGCCTGGGGGCATAACCATAGGTATGCCTAGGGTTCCCAAGTCTCCCCCCGCAATCTTTGTCAGCCCTATTTCTTCGCTTCCTCCTCCGGCCCTTTCTTCTGTCGGTCCCTCCGATCACGTTTCAACGATGACCGAAGGTGACCTTTCCTTGCTCCGGGAAGTCTATGGCATCCCGGGGTCGATCCATCTCTCTCTTCCATGGCCTGGGGATCGCGTCACCTTGAGTGGCCCTGGCCGTATAGCTTTCTACGAGGACTTCTTCCTTGGGGGTCTTCGGTTTCCCCTGCACCCCTTCTTTCTTTCCTTCCTCAGTCACTTCCGCCTGGTCCCGGCCAGTTGGCTCCCAACGCCGTCCGGGTCATCTTCGCCTTCATCGTCTTTTGTCACTTCCATGGGTTCGTTGCCCATTTCTCTCTCTTCAGAGCTTTTTTCACCCTGAAGCGGCACTCCACCGATGATGGCTTGTGGTACATTTCACCCCGGCCTAGGTATCTCCGATTTGACCTCCCTTCTTCCATCAAGGGTTGGAAGAATCGGTTCTTTTTTGCCTCAGTCGAGGATGTCGACTAGGCTTAGAGCGAGCCGGATCGATCCCCGAACCGGAACTCCCAAGTCGAGCCGGCGGACTAGGAGGCTTATTCCCTACTGCTGAGCGATGTGGTCCCTTCACTCGACGTCTGCTCTCGGAGCAGAACTTGTTCGAGGCGGGGATCAGTCCCATCCAGGAGCCGGGTGAGGCTCAGCCTTCTCTCCTACTTGCACTTCCCCCCTTTCTCCCCTTCTTTCTTTTACTGGGCTGACCGACCTCCTTTCCATTGCAGGTATGAAGTTCTCCCTGGAGAACCTTCTGGAGGGCGCAGCTCAGAGGGACACCGCCGAGGGAGATGAGCCCGCGGCGAAGAGGGATCGCACCGAGGCGAGCCAGGAGGCCGTGCCGATGCCCGCCCCCGGTCCAACAGTTGCAGCTCTCATGCCCAGGCCACCTCGGGCCCGGGCCGCCGACGCCCCCGTCATCCGCCTTGACGAGGCCGTAGAAGAGGGAGGCCCGGTTCCCTCCCGGGCAGTGCCCGCCTCCACCACAGCTCCGACGGTGCCGCCCGTGACTCCAGCTGCCCCGTCGGTGGCAGTCCCGCCCGGGGGGGCGGTCGCTCCTGCCGTCGATCTTTCCGCCCCACCGCTAACCATCATGAGTCGATGCTCCATGACCCGCAATCAGGGGCTCACGGAGAGCGTGATGGAGTTTGCTTGTACCTCCCAGGACCGCCGACTGAGGGGCAACCGGGACTACGCCAACGCTCTACTCGGGATCCTCCCGTAGCTCTTCACAGTATGTCCGCACTCGGAACCATCCCCTTCAAAGTTCCAGCTGAATTTTAGTTGACCGACCTCTCATTTTTGTGCAGATCGGGATGGACGTACTACTGCTGAGGAATTTCCTCACAGGGTACGCCAAGAAGGATACCGAGAAGGAGGAGAAGCTCGACAAACTCGCAGCCGACATGAAGGGCATCATGGAGAAGGGGGTCGAGCTGCGGGGGAGTAACCAGGCCCTGCAATCCGACCTGGCACGCACCGAGGGGCGCGTCAAGGAACTGGAGGCCTCTCTGTCTAAGGAGAGGATCTCCAACCAGTGGCGCATGGAGGAGGATGAGGTGGAGAGGGCTCGCCTCCGAGCTCAGTCCCAGTCGCAGGAGCGCCAGGTGGAGGAGGCCCGAAGGGAGGCGAGCGCAGCCAGGGAGCGGAGCTCCTACATCAATGGGCTGCTGGAGGCTTCGAAGCGGGAGGCGCAGGAGGCCATCCCAAGATTCTGGGCCTTAGACGAGTATGTCTCCGAGGTTTGGGATGCCACCGTGGACTCCTTCCTGAAGGGATTCCAGGTGTGCCGGGAAAAGGTGGGCTCCTTCTACCCCAAGCTCGACCTCAGTGGGGTGGCTCTCAGCGGTAGAAGAAAGGAGCCCACCGGCGAGGCTCCAGTTGCAGCGGGCGATGTGGCTGCAGCTCCAGAGCAGCACTCCGAGCAGCCACCTGTCGTCGGCGAAGATGGAGAGCGCGCACCCCAGCTCAAGGATTCTGCCACCGTGCCGAACTAGCCCCCGACTGTATCTTTTCTTTTTGAGGACTCCCGGCCTGTCGGGACACCTTCACTATATTACCCTTGCAAATCAATGAAAAATCCCTTTTTGTCAAGTCTCGACATCGTCTTCCTTTTCTTTTTCTCTTCTCCCCCTTTTTTTTTTGTGTCCTGTTGAGATGTTTGCTTCGAGTGCCGAGACAAGGTCCTACGGTTTGCTCCGGGTTGAGTTCGCGGGTAGACTGAGTCCTGTCCAGCATTCAGATCAAAGTTCAGAGCTTCCGGGTTGGGCGACGGTAGAGCAGGCCTTGTGCGAGTCCTTCGGGCTTGCCGAGCTGTTCTCCATGATTGCGTGGGCGAGCTTGGCTCTGCCCTGCCTTCCGGACCGAAGTCCGGGACTTCCGAACTGAACCCCGGGGTCGCAGACTTTATCCAAGCCTTGCATGGCTTGCCGAGCTGTTCTCCGTGATCGCGTGGGCGAGCTTGGCTCTGCCCCGCCTTCCGGATCGAAGTCCGGGACTTTCAGACTAAACCCCGGGGCCGTAGACTTTATCCAAGCCTTGTGCGGCTTGCCGAGCTATTCTCCGTGATCGCGTGGGCGAGCTTGACTCTGCCCCGCCTTCCGGACCGAATTCTGGAACTTCCGAACTGAACCCCGGGGCCACAGACTTTATCCAAGCCTTGCGTGGCTTGCCGAGCTGTTCTCCGTGATCGCGTGGGCGAGCTTGGCTCTGCCCCACCTTTCGGACTGAAGTCCAGGACTTCCGGACTGAACCCCAGGGCCGCAGACTTTATCCAAGCCTTGCATGGCTTACCGAGCTGTTCTCCATGATCGCGTGGGTGAGCTTGGCTCTGCCCCGCCTTCCGGACCGAAGTCCAGGACTTCCGGACTGAACCCCGGGGCCGTAGACTTTATCCAAGCCTTGCGTGGCTTGCCGAGCTGTTCTCCATGATCGCATGGGCGAGCTTGGCTCTGCCCCGCCTTCCGGACTGAAGTCCGGGACTTCTCACTTTCTCGGGTCTTCAGCCATAGCCGTGTTTGCCGAACTCAGAGCTAGGCACCTCTTTTCCTACGAGGCAAGAAAAAGCGTTTGAAGTAAAGGAATTTTATTGCAGGAGTTCGAGGAACCTTACATTATTGATAATACATCCTCAGGTTTGAGGTATTCCAGGTCCGAGGGAATCTTGATCCTGCTAATTCCTCCAGGTAATAGGTCCCGTGAGGGAGGACTTCCGCCACCCTGTACGGGCCTTCCTAGTTCGGGGAGAGCTTCCCGCACTCTCGTGGCTGAGAAGCCTCAGCACGCCGGAGCACTAGATCTCCAGGGCGAAAGGACTTTGGTCGCACCCGGGAGTTGTAGTACCTGGCCACTCGCTGCTTATACGCCGCCATCTGGACTCGGGCCTTGTCCCTCGTCTCCTCAAGAAGGTCCAGGTTGAGCATCATCCTGGCGGGGTTCTCCGCTTCGTCGTACTGCTCCACACGCAGGGTGGGTAGACTAAGCTCAATCGGGATAACCGCCTCGGCTCCGAAGATGAGATTGAATGGGGTCTCATCGATGGCCATCCTCGGGGTGGTGTGGTATGCCCACAGGATGCTCGGGAGCTCTTCCGCCCACCTGCCCTTGGCCTGATCCAGCCTCGTCCGGAGGCCTTGCAAGATGGTCCTATTCGTCACCTCGGCTTCTCCATTTGTCTGCGGGTGCGCCACCGAGGTAAAGCGATGGTGGATGCCGAGGCCACTGCAGAATTCTTCAAACTCCCGGCAGTTGAACTGATGCCCGTTATCAGTGATCACGGTATGGGGGAGACTGAAATGGCAAATGATTGACTTCCAGAAAAACTTGGTGATGTTTGACTCCATGATCCGTGCCAGTGGTTCGGCCTCAACCCACTTCATGAAGTAGTCGATGGCAACGATCAAGAACTTCCGTTGTCCGGATGCTGGGGGAAATGGTCCTAAGAGATCCATCCCCCATTGGGCAAATGGCCACGGAGCCGAGAGCTGGGAAAGCGGAGTGGAGGGCTGCCACTGCACCATAGCATGCCTTTTGCACCGATCACACTTCTTCACGAAGTCGGCGGCATCCTCCTTCATCATCTCCTAGAAATAACCTTGGCAGAGGGCCTTATATGCTAGCGTTCTGCCCCCCACGTGGTTCCCGCAGATGCCCTCATGGATTTCCTGGAGCACGAGTGTGGCCTCCACGGGTCTCAGGCACTTGAGGAGGGGATAGGAGTAAGACCTCTGATACAGCTGCCCATCCATTAGGACGAACCACGTGGCCATCTTTTTGATAAGGTGGGTCGCTGCGCGGTCCTCCGACAAGGTGCCACCGGTTTTGTACTCGACGTACTTGTCCATCCAGCTGGGCTCATGGCTGACCTGTTGGACCTCTACAGGGGTCTCGTAGCTCGGGGCCTTTAGGTGCTCTACATGAGCACGACCCAGCAACGAGTCCGGCAGTGTCGCCAGCCGGGAGAGAGCGTCCGCACGGGCATTTTCCTCGTGGGGTATATGGAAGATGCTGAAGCGCCGAAATCCGGTCATGCTCGTTTTGACGAGCTCCAGATATTTCACCATTTGAGGGTCGTGCGCAGCGTATTCTCCAGAGATCTGTCCGGCCACCAGCTGGGAATCAGTGAAGGCCTTAAGGTTGGCCCCGCCCAACTCACGGGAGACTCTCAGCCTGGCGAGGAGCGCCTCGTATTCCACCTGGTTGTTAGTTACGATGAACTGGAAACGGAGTGCACATTCGGCGACGACCCCATCGTCGTTGGCGAGAATGAGTCTGGCTCCGCTCTTGCTGGAGTTCGAGGCTCCATCCATGTGAAGGATCCAGGCGTCCTCCTCGGGTCCTGGTTTCAATTGTAGGTGCAGAGAGTCCTTCTCTGGCTCCTTGCCTAGGCCCGTGCACTCGACCAAGAAGTCGGCTAACACTTGTACTTTCATAGCCGACCTTGGCCTATAAGCAATATTGAACTCGCTGAGCTTGAGTGCCCACTTCATCAATCACCCTGATGTGTCGGGTCGGCTGAGTATTGCTTTCAGTGGCTGATCAGTCGGGACGGCAATGGGATGCACTTGGAAATAGGGCATGAGACGCTGAGCAGACACTATTAATGCAAAAATGAGCTTTTCGGGCTGGGAATACCTGAGCTCCGCATCGCGGAGAAGTTTGCTTGTGTAGTACACCGGTCGCTGGACTCCCTGGTCGTCGGTCCAAACCAGGACCGAACTGATAGCCTCCGGGGTGACCGCCAGGTAGAGGATGAGTTTCTCTCCTTCTTCGGGCCTGGAAAGTAGTGGGGGCGATGCAAGCATCTTCTTCAGCTCGTCAAACACCTCCTGGCACTCCTCAGTCCAGGCGAAGTCGTTCATCTTCCTCAGCACTTTGAAAAAGGGCCGGCAGCGGTCGGCCGACCTCGAGATGAACCGACTCAGAGTGGCAATCTAGCCGGTGAGTCGCTGCACTTGCTTCTTGGAGGCGGGCTGCTCCATGTCCTGGACCTTTTCCGGGTTGGCTTCGATCCCTCTTTGGGTTACCATGAACCCCAGGAATTTCCCGGTGGAGACGCCGAAGGCACACTTCACCGGGTTCAGCTTCATCTGATGAAGTCGGAGGTTGCCAAAGGTCTCTGCCAGGTCGGTAACATGGTCCGAGAGGGGCTTGCTCATTACCAGCATGTCATCCATGTACACCTGCATGTTGCGGCCGATCTGGTCCTTAAAGACTTTGTTGACCAGTCGCTGGTACGTGGCCCCAACATTCTTGAAGCCAAACGGCATCATCCTGTAACAGAAAGTTCCGCGGTCGGTGATGAAGGCGGTGTGCTCTTCATCCTCCGGGTTCATTCAGATCTGGTTGTACCCGGAGAAGGCATCCATGAAAGAGAGGAGGCGATGCCCCAAGGTGGTGTCTACCAGCTGGTCAATCTTCGGAAGAGGGAAGCTGTCCTTCGGGCAGGCTCGGTTGATGTCGGTGTAGTCCACACAGATCCTCCACTTGCCACTGCTCTTCTTCACCATGACCACATTCGCCAGCCAGCTGGGATACTGAACTTCCCGCACGAAACCGGCGGCGAGGAGTTTTTCCACCTCTTCGTTGATGGCCCTCTGCCTTTCCACGATGAAACTCCTCTTCTTCTGGCGGACCGGGCAGCACCTCGAGTCCACGTTCAGCCTGTGGGTAATGACCTCAGGTGGGAAGCCCGGCATGTCGGCCGCAGACCATGCAAACACATCCGCGTTCATGCAGAGGAAATCCAGCATGCGGGTCCGTTCCTCCTCCAGGAGCTAGGCCTCCACTTGCACAGTCTTCAGAGGGTCTGAACCGAGGGGATATGTCAACAGATGCTCTACGGGTCCTCCCCTGGGTTCTTTCTCCCTTAGGTCGAGGTCGTCGATGTCGGGGCCGAGCTCGGTGCCCCGGGCACCTGGGACCGTCTGAAGGCAATGCTGGACTGGCTGGGTCGTCCCCCTCATCACCCCAGGTCCGGAGGATGTGGGGAATTGCACTAGCAATCGCTTTGTAGAAATCATGGCATCCAGCTGGTTGAGCCCCGGGCGCCCGAGGATCGCGTTGTAAGGCGAAGGAAGCTTGACGACGGTAAACGTCATCTTGACTGTGGTCTGTTGAGGTGGGGATCCAGCGGTGACCGGGAGAGTGATCTCCCCTTCGACCCCCACCGAGTCCCCGGTAAAGCCTACCAGAGGGGTGTGCACCGGCCTTAGCTGATCATGGGACAGATTCATTCGGGAGAAAGCATCATAAAAAAGCACGTCAGCGGAGCTTCCACTATCTACCATAATACGATGTACAGGATGCTTTGCGATGGTCATCTCGACCACCACAGCATCATTATTTACATTCTTGCTTTCATTCCCCTTCTCAGAAGGGTTTACATCCTCCGGGATCCCGAACTCCCGGGCTCTCTTTGCCGCCCGCCCGATTCTATAAGAGATCATGCCCACTGGCTTCTCCGTTGGACAGTTGTCGATCGCGGGAACCGAGGGTAAGGCCACGAGCAGCTGTCCCTCCGCCAGGGCTTCGTTCCTTATGAACTTCTTGAGATAGCCTCTTTTGATCAGCTCCTCGATTTCCCGCTTCAGATAACAACACTCCTCCGTGTCGTGGCCATGCTCGCGGTGGAACTGGCAGTACTTTGACTTGTCGCGGGTGCTCCTTGGGTTCTGAGGGGGAGGTCGGCGAAGGTAGTGCTCGCCCTCAATTTCCATGAGGATCTTCATTCTAGGAGCGAGGAGAGGGGTGAACCTTCGCTCCGGGGTGGCCTCGCCCTTCAACTTCAGATTTGGACGAGGGTCAGCAGATGGCCCAGGCCGCCGGGCCCCTGGAACATCTCTCGGGGCCGGCTTCTTCAAGGTCCTCCCGTTCAGCTCTCGACGGGTGCGATCGGCCTCCTCCGCTCGGATGTACTTGTGGACACGAAGGAGGAGCTCAGAGTACATCCTGGGGGGTTTTTTGTCCTGGGAATAAGTCAGGCGAGAGGTCTTGAGCCTGTTAGGAATCCGGTGCACCGCAGCGGAAGTGTAATTTCAAAATGATGAAATTTGCACCATAATCCCTTAGCCAAGATCTCCTTATTCAGGATTAAAACATATAATAAACATACAAACTTACATTGTTAGAATTAGGGTACCAACCTGTAATCGCTAATTCCAACAAAATTTGATGTTGAAGGGGCTGATTGAATTCACCAGGCGTCCAAATGTCCACCCTCCAATGGTGATCCACAAGATGATTGATCAAGATGCAAGCTTCTTCAAAATTCCTTCACTTGAATTCTTATCCTAGAACTCAAGAGGACTATGGCTTTAAAACTTCAGGGTAGGGGCTCCTTACTTCCTTTCTTTCTTCTTCCTCCCCCTTTCTTAAGACCTTGTCCTAAGAATAAAACTCTTGTCTTGAAGGAGGAGAAGGATTTAAGACACTAATGTCTTAAAGTAAAGGAAATAGAAACAGAGTAGGAGTTCTTTTCTTTTACCGATCGAGAGATTCTTCCTATCTCTTGTTTTGGACTTGAGTTTCAACAGAGAAGAGAACTCTGTAAGAGGGAAACTCACTGTGTCCTAAACAAGCTAAGGAGGAATCAGTTTCCTGGAAAGAAAAGAAAAATAAAAACCTCTATCATACATTAGTCAAACACCCGAGACCTCTGTCGTTTAAATATATTACAGAGAGATGTCTTCTCAAAAGAACACAACTCTCCGTAAACACCATTCCACTTTGTCACACGCCCCTTCCCTATTTCTCACGCCCCATCCTCCTATCTCACGGCCTTCCAGATTAAATCCCATGGCTTTTCTTAAAGGAAAAACCGTGGTGTTTTAAAAGGAAAGGGGTCGCGACTTTTCATCTCCGAAGAGATGTTATTTCGCGCGCCTGGGAAGAGTCAGCGCATTCCTTCTTTCTTAAAATCCCATCAGCCATTGGATTCCCATCCAAGGGGGGACAGATGGTGCGCTAATCATTAAGAAAGGAGGCCGCCCCATCTTAATTCATCGGAGAATTAAGCGGGGCGCACCAAGAGTCCATGCACCATGGACTCTTCCAAATGGCGCGCCAAGAGTCCATGCGCCATGGACTCTTCCAAATGGCGCGCCAAGAGTCCATAAGTGCATGGACTCTTGGCATTTTGGCATGAAAATGCAAGGGGGGTGGGTGGGGAGGCTAGCCTAGTTACATGGCTAGCCAATAGGTTTAGCCATAATCCCAATTAACTCAATTAGGGTATAATTAGATCCAATTAGAACCCAATTTGAACCAATCCAGAACTCTAATTCGAATCCGATTCGAATAGAAGGGTTTGCAACACCTACTAGAGTATTATCCTGCAAAGATGATTTAATTCCAAATTAAACTCTTGATCAATCCTCTTAAGTGTGTGACCCATTGGGTTCCACATCTAGCCAGCAGTGGGTTCGAATACAAGTTGACCAAATTTGATTAGAACTCTTTCTAATCGATTTAGGTCAAACCGGGCTTACCCGATTTGATCAATTAGGACTCTTCCTAATAAATGATCTTTGAATTTGATCGACCCACAAGACAAGATTGACGTCTAGCAACGTGTCATGTCTACCCGGAAGATATGAAAATTCTGGTGAAATACCAAAATTACCCTTCAGTAGAGAGTTACCGTACAATTAAATCTTTCGATCAGCCTGCACCCAAAATATAACTATTGATATGGATATATGTCAAATCCAATATTATATTTATTTCTAGCTCAATCTTATATCAATGATTCAATTATCTTGATATTAGAAACCATCTCTAATATCTTTACTTTGATCAAAGATTCCCTGAATCATCATCCGATTGTTAACTAGCAGGATGCAATCTCCTCTTACTAAGAGTGATCGATTCCTTGTTGACCTACTCATTACCTTCATATCCAATTCACCATTCCCAGTATCAATCCTGTGCATGACTCAGTGTCATGATTAGGATTGAACCAAAGAATGGGTTCATGTACATAAGGTACTTATGGCAGTCTCAGGTCAAAAGATTACTTGTACCACTCCCACTATGAGAACCTTCTATTAACATGTAGCTAAGACTCCATTAGATGTTCTCAAGTTGGATCATATCAGTGAACTTATTCTCCAATGAGCATCCACATCCCAGTATTAGTGTCATACACAAGTGACTGTGAGAGCAGTCACCCTTCCAGTATACATGGGATGTGCTAGTCTTACCGGAAAACCCTGATCCCCTACTCAGGGTTCCTTTGACTAGGAATACTTTAGATTAAGGTTTTAAGATTTTAGATCTCACTGGTATGATCTCATCATAACCCTAAAATTATAGCCCTAATCTATGGGGTTCATCATATAAACATAGCGTATGATAAAAAATAATGCCTTTATTAGAAAAATTGTCAATTACAATGGTTTGGGAGATACAACATAGATTGGCTTGTATGGCATATCCCTTTCAATCTCCCACTTGCACTAAAGCCAATCACCTTTAAATCTTAATCCCATACACTCAAGGTGGCGATCAAACTCTCGCTATGGTAGAGCCTTAGTGAACGGGTCCGCTACATTATTCTTTGTATCAACTCTATTTATGTAGACATCTTGTCTTTCTACTATTTCTCGGACGAGATGGAAGCGTCTCAGAATGTGCTTGGACTTATGATGAGCTCTTGGTTCCTTAGCTTGAGCAACAGCCCTAGTGTTGTCACAGTAAAGTGGCACTGGGTTTTCAATTTCAGGAACAACACCCAACTCTGTGATGAACTTCTTCATCCAGACTGCTTCCTTGGTGGCTTCACTAACAGCTATGTATTCTGCCTCTGTGGTTGAGTCAGCTACAGTCTGCTGCTTGGTACTCTTCCAACTCACTGCTCCACCATTTAGGGTAAAAACATATCCCGAAATGGATTTGCTATCATCAGGGTCTGATTGAAAACTAGAATCAGAATAAGCTTCTAGTTTAAGATCATAACCACCATAAACCAGAAAAATATCCTTAGTCCTTCTCAGGTACTTAAGAATATTTTTAACTGCTTTCCAATGATCCTCTCCTGGATCAGCCTGAAACCTACTGACAATGCCTAAAGCATATTCCACATCAGGCCTGGTACATAACATGGCATACATTATGGACCCTATTGCCGAAGCATAAGGTATAGAATTCATTCTATTTCTTTCTTCAGATGTCTTAGGAGACATCCTTTTAGAAAGATGTATGCCTTGACTCATAGGAAGATAACCTCTTTTACTTCCATCCATGCTGAATCTTTTCAGCACTAAGTCAATGTACCTAGATTGGGATAAACCTAGCATCATCTTAGATCTATCTCTATAGATCTTAATACCTAGTATATAGGATGCTTCTCCCAAATCTTTCATGGAAAACTGGTTTGATAGCCAAACCTTGACTGATTGCAACATTGGGATATCATTCCCAATGAAGAGTATGTCATCTACATACAGAACCAAGAAGACTATGGCACTCCCACTAGTCTTCTTATAAACACGGGGTTCATCCACATTTTTGATAAAACCAAACCTTTTAATAGTTTCATCAAAGCGGATGTTCCAACTCCTTGAAGCTTGCTTTAATCCATAAATGGATTTCTTTAGCTTGCATACTTGATTAGGTTTATTTTTTGAAATAAAACCTTCTGGCTGTGACATGTAGACTTCTTCCTCAAGGAAACCATTGAGGAATGCAGTCTTCACATCCATCTGCCAGATCTCATAATCGTGATATGCTGCTATAGCAAGCAAAATCCGAATTGATTTGAGCATGGCAACAGGTGAGAATGTTTCATCATAATCAATTCCCTGTTTTTGTCTAAAACCTTTAGCCACTAATCTGGCTTTATAGGTTTCAACTTGGCCATCAGCCCCAATCTTTTTCTTATAGACCCATTTGCACCCAATAGGATTAACACCCTCTAGTGCCTCAACCAAAGACCATACTTGGTTTACATACATAGAGTCTATCTCGGATTCCATGGCTTCTTGCCATCTATCTGAATCAGTACTCAAGATAGCTTCCGTATAGGTCAGAGGTTCATCATTTTGAATGACTTGGGCTTCATTATTTTCAATAATAAACCCATACCTCTCAGGTGCCCGTGGCACTCTATCAGACCTACGGGGAGGAGTTTTGTGTTCTGGTTCTGTCCTAACTATATGTTCTAATGGTTGAGAACTGTCTATCTGTATTTCTTGTACTTCTCCAAGTTCAACAGTTCTACCATTGCCCTTTTCTAAAATAAACTCTTTTTCTAGAAAAGTGGCATGCTTGCTGACAAAAATCTTTTGTTCAGTAGGATGGTAAAACAGATATCCTCTACCCTCTCTGGGATATCCTACAAATAGACATTTATCCGCTCTAGGTTCCAACTTATGTCCAAAATTCCTTTTAACATAAGCTGGACATCCCCATACCTTAAAATATTTAAGATATGGTTTCTTTCCACTCCAAATTTCATATGGAGTACTAACAACGGATTTAGAAGGTACCTTGTTCAGAATGTAAATAGCAGTTTCTAGGGCATGACCCCAGAAGGAAATGAGTAAATTTGTGAAGCACATCATTGATCGTACCATATCTAATAAGGTATGATTCCTCCTTTCAGCTATACCATTTAGCTGTGGTGTATAAGGAGGGGTCCATTCAGAAAGAATTCCATTAACTTTAAGATAGTCTAAAAACTCCGTGGATAAGTATTCTCCTCCTCGATCAGAACGAAGAACTTTAATACTTTTCCCGGTTTGATTTTCGACCATACTTTGATACTCCTTAAATTTATCAAAGGCTTCAGATTTATGTTTTATAAGATACACACATCCGAACCTAGATAAATCATCTGTAAATGTGATAAAATATGAGTATCCTCCTCTGGCCTGAGTTGTCATTGGACCACACACATCAGTATGTATAAGTCCTAATAACTCAGTTGACCTTTCTCCATGTCCAGTAAATGGAGTCTTGGTCATCTTACCCATGAGACATGATTCGCAAGTTCCTAATGATTCATACTCATAAGGATCAAGGAATTTTTCCTTATATAACTTGCTTAACCTAGACTCATTAACATGACCAAGTCGATGATGCCAAAGTAAAGTATCATTAAAGTCTTTTCTTTTTCTTTTATTATTGACATGAAAAATACTATCATTGGAAGAAAGAGTTAAGAGCCCATTGCTAAATATGCCAGAACAAATAATTTTATTAGATAACATTATCGAGCAACCAGTGCTCGTTACATCCATTACATATCCTTGTTTTAATAACAAAGGAATAGATATAATGTTCCTAATTATCTTTGGCATATAGTAACAATTTTCTAACTCCAAGATCTACCTTGAAGGCAACTTCAGAATATAGGTCCCTACAGCTTCTGCTTGGATGATATCACCATCAGCACCGTAGAGATTGAAGTCACCTTCCTTCAATACTTTAAGCTTGTGGAGGTCCTGCAAAGATTTGCATATATGGTAACCACAAGCGGTATCCAATACCCAAGTATTTGATATAGACGAATTTAATGTCAATATAGTATGTATCTCATACATACCTTTTTTTGCATCTGACGCACCAGGCTTCACAGTTGCAAGGTAAGCCTTGCAATTCCTTTTCCAATGTCCCGATTTGCCGCAAAAGAAACAGGTTGACTGTTTTGAGGCCTTCTTTCCTTTCTTATTCTTATTAATGCCACCCTTAGGGTTTAGCCTCCTATTAAAACCCTTTTTGCCTGATTTCTTCTTATTGGTCTTATCAACAAGAAGAAGTGGAGCCTTTTCTTTCTTAACGTGGCTCTCTGCTGTTTTAAACATATTTAACAGCTCAGGCAAGGAAGTGTTCAGTTTGTTCATGTGATAATTCAAGACAAACTGAGAAAATGACTCCGGGAGTGATTGCAGGATTAAATCCTGATTCAGCTCCCCATCCATAATAAACCCTAATTGACCCAATCTGGTGATTAAGTCAATTACCTTCAGAACATGATCCTGAATGGATGTTCCCTCTGTCATCCTAGCACGGAATAACTGCTTAGATATTTTGTATCTAGCAGTTCTGCTTTGTTCTCCATAAAGCTCTTTTAAATTGAGCATTATGGATTGAGTATCCATGCTTTCATGCTGCCTCTGTAACTCATTGGTCATAGAGGCCAGTATGATACACTTGACAGTGAGGGAGTCATTCTGCCACATTTTGTATGTGGCCATATCTTCCTGTGTGGCATCATCCCCTAGTGGATTAAGACTAGGGGTATCAAGAATATAAGAAAGTTTTTCTGAACTCAGTACAATCTTTAAATTTCTCAACCAGTCCACATAGTTTGGACCAGTCAGTTTGTTGGTATCTAAGATACTTCGCAGTGATAATGAAGATGCCATTTATCTACATTTAATAAAGAACAATATATAAGCAAACAACCATGAAATGACTTACATAGTTAAATTAGGTCTTCAATTTAATTATGTCTCCCACTATTTTATCAAAAATCATAGCCCTCACTATGATAATCGAGAAGAACCCTGATCGATTTTTCTTAGTGAGATTGAGATCCTAATAACTTATAAAAGATCTTGCAGATAACACAACAAATCTTTTACAAGCTCAAAGGTAGGAAACTCTTCCAATTATATCTCATATAATTCTCAAGAAGTAACTTGGCCTCTAGAACATTATTAGTCTTGCAGAAAACACAACAAACCATAATGTTCTAGTTAAGTCAAGACCCTTTCATTTCAATACAGTCAGTACTCAAATATAATGCCCTTGCAGATAACACAACAAAGCATTATACTGAATATACTGTAAGCATATCTATGCACTAGACTAGTATTATGTCAATCACCATATTAGGTATTGCAGATAACACAACAAACCTAATGTGGTTCATAACACAATAATGATCCAGCATGAAGGAAGGCCAATATATAGTATTTTTTAACACTAAGCATTTTAGTCAAGATTTAAATATAATCAAATCGGCCAGGCAAGTGGAAGAGATGTGGGAGTCCCCCCGTTGCTTTCCTAGACACCAATAAAAATTGGCCAGGTCAGTCAACGGAACCAATTAAAAACCACAATTCTCTTTACCTTCCCAGAACCACCTTTCTAGACACCGAATGATCAATTATTCATCATGACTAGTGATGCTTATTAGTTAAATATACTATGACTTAATATAATTTTAAGAGGAGGGCTTTATAAAATTGCCAGCACATTCTTATAGAACATATCACAATCATATCACTCTGATAAAACAAATATATGCTAAGTGTGTCATCATACTAGGACAACCATTTACCATATAATGGATCCACCATTATGCCAGGGCAACCTTATTTCAGTATGATGACTTCAAAACTAATCATATCTCTATAATAATTAGGGTTTGAGTGAAAAACCCTAACTAGTGGCATACACCAAAACATATATGCATCCAAAAATATGCTAAGTGTATCAGCATTCAAGGGTTTAAAACCCTAACATGCAACACTACATCAAAACCACATAAAAATTTTCATATGTTTTAACTGTAATAAGGGTGGCTCTGATACCACTGTTAGGAATCTGGTGCACCGCAGCGGAAGTGTAATTTCAAAATGATGAAATTTGCACCATAATCCCTTAGCCAAGATCTCCTTATTTAGGATTAAAACATATAATAAACATACAAACTTACATTGTTAGAATTAGGGTACCAACCTGTAATCGCTAATTCCAACAAAATTTGATGTTGAAGGGGCTGATTGAATTCACCAGGCGTCCAAATGTCCACCCTCCAATGGTGATCCACAAGATGATTGATCAAGATGCAAGCTTCTTCAAAATTCCTTCACTTGAATTCTTATCCTAGAACTCAAAAGGACTATGGCTTTAAAACTTCACGGTAGGGGCTCCTTACTTCCTTTCTTTCTTCTTCCTCTCCCTTTCTTAAGACCTTGTCCTAAGAATAAAACTCTTGTCTTGAAGGAGGAGGAGGATTTAAGACACTAATGTCTTAAAGTAAAGGAAATAGAAACAGAGTAGGAGTTCTTTTCTTTTACCGATCGAGAGATTCTTCCTATCTCTTATTTTGGACTTGAGTTTCAACAGAGAAGAGAACTCTGTAAGAGGGAAACTCTCTATGTCCTAAACAAGCTAAGGAGGAATCAATTTCCTGGAAAGAAAAGAAAATAAAAGACTCTGTTGATCATTAGACAAAACACCCGAGACCTCTGTTGTTTAAATAGATTACAGAGAGATGTCTTCTCAAAAGAACACAACTCTCTGTAAATATCATTCCACTTTGTCTCACGCCCCTTCCCTATTTCTCATGCCCTATCCTCCCATCTCACGGCCTTCCAGATTAAATCCTACGGTTTTTCTTAAAGAAAAAATCGCGGTGTTTTAAAAGGAAGGAAGTTGCAACTTTTCATCTCCGAAGAGATGTTATTTCGCGCGCCCGGGAAGAGTTAGCGCATTCCTTCTTTCTTAAAATCCCATCAGCCATTGGATTCCCATCCAAGGGGGGGCAGATGGTGCGCTAATCACTAAGAATGGAGGCCACCCCAAATAAAATCATCGAAGATTTAAGTGGGGCGCGCCAAGAGTCCATGCACCATGGACTCTTCCAAATGGCGCGCCAAGAGTCCATATGCGCATGGACTCTTGGCATTTGGCATGAAATAGCAAGGGTGGCGGGTGGGGAGGCTAGCCAAGTTACATGGCTAGCCAATAGGGTTAGCCATAATCCTATTTTCATAATTAGGGTCTAATTAGGTCCAATTAGAACCCAATTTGAACCAATTCGGAACCCTAATTCGAATCCGATTCGAATAGAAGCTAGGGTTTGCAACACCTGCTAAAGTGTTATCCTGCAAAGATGATTTAATTCCAAATTAAACTCTTGATCAATCCTCTTAAGTGTGTGACCCATTGGGTTCCACATCTAGCCAGCAGTGGGTTCGAATACAAGTTGACCTAATTTGATTAGAACTCTTTCTAATCGATTTAGGTCAAACCGGGCTTACCCGGTTTGATCAATTAGGACTCTTCCTAATAAATGATCTTTGAATTTGATCAACCCACAAGACAAGATTGACGTCTAGCAACATGTCATGTCTACCCAGAAGATATGGAAATTCTGGTGAAATACCAAAATTACCCTTCAGTAGAGAATTACCGTACAATTAAATCTTTTGATCAGCCCGCACCCAAAATATAACTATGGATATGGATATATGTCAAATCCAATATTATATTTATTTCTAGCTTAATCTTATATCGATGATTCAATTATCTTGATATTAGAAACCATCTCTAATATCTTTACTTTGGTCAAAGATTCCCTGAATCATCATCCGATTGTTAACTAGCTGGATGCAATCTTCTCTTACTAAGAGTGATCGATTCCTTGTTGACCTACTCATTACATTCATATCCAATTCACCATTCCCAGTATCAATCCTGTGCATGACTTAGTGTCATGATTAGGATTGAACCAAAGAATGGGTTCATGTACATAAGGTACTTATGACAGTCTCAGGTCAAAAGATTACTTGTACCACTCCCACTATGAGAACCTTCTATTGACATGTAGCTAAGACTCCATTAGATGTTCTCAAGTTGGATCATATCAGTGAACTCATTCTCCAATGAGCACCCACATCCCAGTATTAGTGTCATACACAAGTGACTATGAGAGCAGTCACCCTTTCCAGTATACATGGGATGTGCTAGTCTTACCGGAAAACCCTGATCCCCTACTCAGGGTTCCTTTGACTAGGAATACTTTAGATTAAGATTTTAATATTTTAGGTCTCACTGGTATGATCTCATCATAATCCTAAAATCATAGCCCTAATCTATGGGGTTCATCATATAAACACAGCGTATGATAAAAAATTATGCCTTTATTAGAAAAATTATCAATTACAATGGTTTGGGAGATACAACATAGATTGGCTTGTAGGGCATATCCCTTTCAGAGCCCGCGCTTTAAAGCCAGCATGGCAATGGGCTCGTCCAGGCTGTAGATCTCCAGGGCAGCGATCTTGAAACGGGTGATGTAGTCCCGAAGCTACTCCTGGTCCTGCTGGTGGATGGAGAAGAGGCTGTCCACCTCTCTTGGCATCTTTCGACAAGCGTCGAAGTGCGCCACAAACTTTCCTTCCAACTATTAGAAGGAGCAGATGGATCCAGGCTCGAGGCGGGTGAACCAGACCCGAGCAGCCTTCCAGAGGGTAGCGGGGAAGGCAATGCACAAAAGAGAATCCGTGGCCCCCTAGACCCTCATGAGAGCTTTGTAGCTCTCTAGATGGTCCAAGGGGTTAGTGGTACCGTCATAAGGATCCACCTGCGGCATGCGGAACCGGCTCGAAATCGGCTCCGCTTGGATCTCCTGAGAGAAAGGGGGACGGGAGTCGTAGCCCGTCGGGTCTGCCGAGGAGTTATGCAGGTCGACAAATCGGCAGGCGAACTCTGCCAATTTGCGCTCGTGCTCCTCCAGGCACCTCTCGACCTGGCGCCTGATGGCCTCGTCAGTGGAATCTTCCACCGAGACTGCTGGTGAGGGGGGCGCTGATCGGTCCCGGTGCAGGGTTTTGCCTCGATGTCGTTTGCTGTGACACGCCGTCTCGGCCTCATCGACCGGGGATCGACTTTCGTGATCCGCCGAACCGGAGTAATTTCTTTTTGCGGGAGTTTGGTGGCTCCCGCGGGGATTGGAGGCTGCCCGCGATTGGGATGGCCTGCCATGGATAGAGTGCAGGCTCCCGCGCGACCCCACGACCCGAGCCACGGGGGTCCCGGGCTGAGGCTGCGTGGCCAAGGAGCACTGCTGATGTTGTAGCTGTCGAACTGCCGTAGTCAAGGTTTGAAGCTGCTAGACGATAGCCGCAAAAGGTCCGTCCATCAAGGTCAGCTGTGGTGGAAGGGGAGGGGGAGCAGGGGGCTCCCTCTCCGGGCTGCGTGGCCCCTGAGGGGAGGGGACCTCCCCTATTCGGCTGGTGGATGCTTCGCGTCCACGCATGACCACCATGGTCGAAGCACGCTTCGTCCACAGAAAGCTAGCTCCCACTGGGGGTGTTGTCCTGCCCCCTACCTGGCATGCCAATCTGTTGCCGATCTTGCCGCCGCGCCTGTGGCTTCGGAGCCGCCGATTTGACTAGACTGTCTCGCCCCGAGGTCTCCTAGCTCTCAATCCTGCAAGACAAGGTCAGAAGCCCTGGCCGGGTATCCCAGCGAGGAATCTCCGACGGTCAAGTCAGTAAACAGCGAGAGGGAACAGAATCTCCAGGACGAGCCCCCGAAGGAGTCCCAGACTTAGAGATTGTGCTAGCAAGAAAGGTCTGAGGAAGGATAGAAATCCGGCCGGGTTCCTCCACCGAGCTCGCGCCGAAGGTCCCCTCTCGGGATCTTGGATCCTGCTCTTGGTGCTTCTTCTTTTCCCAGCCTCCGTTTCTTTGCTTCCCTAGTCGTTTACTCTCTCCTTCCTTTTAACTCCTCATGTTTCCTTTTCGTTTGCCGCCTTTGGGAGGCCCTCTCGTCGCTTTCACCTTCTCCCCTCCATCTCTTTCCCCTTTCCCTTTTGGACCAAAGAGCTCGGCGGCCTCCCCGCCTTGCTTGCCGGGCCTAGTGAGGAAAGAGTAAAGGGAGGGTGCCGACCAGATCGCCGACCAGACCTTGGGCCGAGCGTGAGCGCTCTCCTTCCCTAGCACCGACGATGCCTGTTATCGGGTCCTGTTTTGTCAGGACTTCGCCTCTCGACTGCGGAACCTGTCAGGCCGATGTAAGCGAAGTTTCGCGTGTCGCTGCCAACTGTACGGGCGCTTCTTTCGGGGTGCGGCGTGCATGGCTTGAGGGGCAATCATGGGGCCCGTGCTCCTGCTCCTCCGAGGCTTCACCGCACAGGTTGGCCGGCTTCGGCCGAGGTGGACCCCTCCTGGGTGGACACCTGGCGGAGCGGCAGAGGGGCACTCGACTTCGGCCGAGGTGGTCCCGTCTCCGGGCGCCACCTGGCGAAGGAGTGAGAGGGCCTGGCTCGACCTCAGCTGAGGTGGGACCCTCTCAGGGAGCCACATGGCGAGGGAGCAAGGGACCACCGGCTTCGACCGAGGTGGACCCCTCCTGGGTGGACACCTGGCGGAGCGGCAGAGGGGCACTCGACTTCGGTCGAGGTGGTCCCGTCTCCGGGCACCACCTGGCAATGGAGCGAGAGGGCCCAGCTCAACCTCGGTTGAGGTGGGACCGTCTCAGGGCGCCACCTGGCTAGGGAGCAAGGGGCCGCCGGCTTCGGCCGAGGTGGACCCCTCCTAAGTGGACACCTGGCAGAGCGGCAGAGGGGCACTCGACTTCGGCCGAGGTGGTCCCGTCTCCGGGCGCCACCTGGCGAAGGAGCGAGGGGGCCCGGCTCGACCTCGGCTGAGGTGGGACCGTCTCAGGGCGCCACCTGGCGAGGGAGCAAGGGGCCGTCGGCTTCGGTCGAGGTGGACCCCTCCTGGGTGGACACCTGGCGGAGCAGCAGAGGGGTGCTCGACTTCGGCCGAGGTGGTCCCGTCTCCGGGCGCCACTTGGCGAAGGAGCGAGAGGGCCCGGCTCGACCTTGGCTGAGGTGGGACCGTCTCAGGGTGCCACCTGGCGAGGGAACAAGGGGTCACCGACTTCGGCCGAGGTGGACCCCTCCTGGGTGGACACCTGGCAGAGCGGCAGAGGGGCGCTCGACTTCGGCCGAGGTGGTCCCATCTCCGGGCACCACCTGGTGAAGGAGCGAGAGGGCCCGGCTCGACCTCAGCTGAGGTGGGACCATCTCAGGGTGCCACCTGGCGAGGGAGCAAGGGGCCGCCTGCTTCGACCGAGGTGGACCCCTCCTGGGTGGACACCTGGCAGAGCGGCAGAGGGGCGCTCGACTTCAGCCGAGGTGGTCCCGTCTCCGGGCGCCACCTGGCAAAGGAGCGAGGGGGCCCGGCTCGACCTCGACTGAGGTGGGACCGTCTTAGGGCACCACCTGGCGAGGGAGCAAGGGGCCGCCGGCTTCGACCGAGTTGGACCCCTCCTGGGTGGACACTTGGCGGAGCGGCAGAGGGATGCTCAACTTCGATCGAGGTGATCCTGTCTCCGGGCGCCACCTGGCGAAGGAGCGAGGGGGCCCGGCTCGACCTCGGCTGAGGTGGGACCATCTCAGGGTGCCACCTGGCGAGGGAGCAAGGGGCCGCCGACTTCGGCCGAGGTGGACCCCTCCTGGGTGGACACCTGGCGGAGCGGTAGAGGGGCGCTCGACTTCGACCGAGGTGGTCCCATCTCCGGGCGCCACCTGGCGAAGGAACGAGGGGGCCCGGCTCGACCTCGGCTGAGGTGGGACCATCTCAGGGCACCACCTGGCAAGGGAGCAAGGGGCCGCCGGTCTCGGTCGTGGTGGACCCCTCCTGGGTGGACACCTGGCTGAGCGGTAGGGAGGCCCGGACCGACCTCGACTTCGACCGAGGCGTCGCCACATCTGATCTTGCCGAAAAACTCCACGTGGCTCGAATCACGCCCAGCAAAATCTGAGGTATGCCACATCATCGTAACGGCCGTAACAATATTATTCCTGAAGAAGAACTCAAAGAAGGAGATCCAATGCTTGAAGACCATGAGAATCAATGAACGATTCTATAGATGGGTCCTTAAACACTAATGGCTCCATGGTGGGGCTCATACTTATTAGCCTGAAAGGGTGGGACATTAGTATGCCCTCCAGTTTGGATTCTCTTCTATCAATAATGAAGCTGAGTATGAGGTCTTAGTTGCTGGCCTCGCAATTGCCAAAGAGTTGGGAGTATAGCATTTGAAGTTCCACTATGACTCCCAGCTTGGGGTGAGCCACATCTTGAAGGAGTACGAGGCCAGAAAAGAAAACATAAAGCAGTTTCTCCAAAGGGTAAAGGACCTAATTTTAGCTTTTTGTAGCTTTGATATTCAGTAAATTCCCAGGGAGGAGAATGTTTGGGCAGACACCCTTTCTAAGCTCATAATATCTGTGCACAACAACTTGTGTACGAAAGTCTTTTTTGAAATATTGGAAGAACCCAAGATTAACAAGCTGACACCGGTACTCTAGATAGACATTGAGTATTGTTGGATGGACTCACTTATCCAATATATCCATGATGGGAGAGTCTCTATAAAAAGGGAGGAAGCATATAAGACACGGAACCGTGCCTCCAAATTCATACTCCATGAAGTAAGGTTCTATAAGGGGGGATTCTCCCAACCCCTATTGAAATGTCAAAACCCCTTTGAGGTGAAATGCACCCTCCAAGAAATCCATGAAAGAATTTGCAACAACCACTTGGGGGGTAAGGCCTTGTCACTTAAAATTCTAAGACAGGATTATTATTGGCCCACTATGGAATAAGACACGAGGGACATGGTCCAAAAATGTGATCGTTGCCACCATCATTCTAACATACAGTGAATGCCAGCTGCTTCACTCACCTCCTTGGGTGCACCATGGCCTTTTGCTCAATGGCACATGGACATACTGCTCCACTTGCCAAAATTATCAAAGAAAAAGTAAAGGACTTTATTTAAAAATCCATTATCTATCATTTTGGGCTACCTAAAACCATCATTATTGATAATGACCATCAGTTCAGTGGTTTCAAACTCGTCAAATTCTGCCAAGACCTAGGCATTACCTAATGTTTTACTTTTATTAGCCATCTCCAAGCTAACAAGGAGGCCAAAGTTGCTAATCTAATTCTTTTACAGGGATTAAAGATGTGCCTAGATCGGACAAAAAGATGGTGGGCAAATGTGCTATATCACATCTTTTAGGCCTACCGAACCACACAGAGGACTTCAATAGGCAAAACTCCCTTCAATCTTGCCTTCAGGACCGAAGCTGTAATCTCCTTAGAAGTTAGGCTCCCATCACCAAGGGTGGAAAATTTTGAGGGAGATAACTCCAAATGACTCCAAGCAAACCTAGATCTAGTAGAAGAAGTTTGAGAGTGTGTTACAGTGAGAAGGACCACTTATCAGTGGAAGGTCACCCACTATCACAACACCTGAGTCGAGGCAAGTTTTCAAAGTTAGGGATCTAGTTTTGAGGCAAGCCAAAGTATCCCAACCGATGCATCAAGAAAAGCTCTCTCTAAATTGGAAGGCACCATATCAGGTGAAGGAGGTCATTTGACCCGGTACCTATCACCTGATGCAGCTAGATGGCATGCCCCTACCTCGACCTTAGAACTCAAAAAACCTATGAATGTATTTTCAATAGTGTATCTTTATCTATTTGAAAGTCATATGAAAATTATGTGCTTTGGTTAGTAGGAAATCCTAAAAGCTAAAGTGGCCATTGAGCCAAAAGTCCTAAGGAAAAAAAAAACTCCTGTTACGAGTTCATAGAACCAAGATGCAGACCATCGATAAAATTATGAACAACCATAAGCCCTAAGATTCAATGAGTAGCAAACACATAACATTATACATTAAAAGCATAGAAAATAATCTTTCTCATCAAAATGTTTTGGGATGCATACATTTTTATTTTGATTAAGTTACATTTTCTCTAGAAGTATTCTATGAAATATAGGTGGGGCGAAAAAAACTAGCAAGAAGACCATGCCACAGTAGAGAGGTACACCTTGCAAGCAAATAGAGCCAATGATGACACGTCTGAACCCCCACTACATGGTGCTAATGTAATGGAAAGATCCCCTCTAGCCAATCAACGAATGAAGAAGAAGGACCCATATGAACCGAGAGATCCACCTGTTATAAGAAGGAAAGGGAGAAGAATATCCTGGAAACTTTTGACTACCCAATACCCATGGCAAAAGCCCCAAGAGAGCATCCTCCACCTCTCCTCTATCCCAGTATTCGTTGGCACTGGATGATGAGGAGGAACTGGAAGAGGAGGTTCATTATAGGAACCCTCCTCCAGTTTCATCCCCTGGATAGCGACGATAGTAGTAACACAACCGAGCCACCGGATATTTTCAATACCTCCCATTAATTCCAAGGTGAACATCCCCTTACCATACCATTAGTCTTATCTAAGCATTTTTCTTTAGGGGCATTCCCCTATCTAAAGAAAAAGTCTTGCATTCTCAACACTAATACCCGTGGCCAAGGAGGCCACTAAATGAAACTGAGTGAACTCCCTTATAAATTGGTAAGACCCCCTACCAAAGCTAGAAGAAACCAGCAAAGGCAATGGAAGGACAAGATCCCGAACCCCCTATTTATAAGGGAGTCAAGCAGGAATTGGCCAAACTAATGACCAACCAATTGTCGACACATGTCTTTCTGATATTAAAGATTTCTAAAAAGAAAAGAAAACATGATGGATTTTTAGTGTGAAATATCATTTCTCTCATATTGAAATTAGCATAAAAATCCTACAGAATTCCTAACCAAGCGATGCCATAAAGGTGCTCTTGGCTTGAGAAAAGAGTCTAGAATTTTTGAGCTTTGATATTACTCACCAGCTGTGCTTCATACCTTCAAGCACTTAGAAATTCGTAAAGGTAAACTTAAGCATCTATTGCAAGATGTTTCAAAAGCCTTTGGCCAGAGCAAGAAGAATCAATGCTCGAAAGCCTTTGGCCGGGTAATATTGAAAAGCCTTTGGCTTGATGCTTAACTCTCGAAAGTCTTTGGCCAGGCATGAAAAATCAACACCCAAAAGCCTTTGGCTAGGCCAACATTAGAAAGCCTTTGGCCTGGTGCTCAATGCCCAAAGGTCTCTAACCCAGCTAGCATTGAAAAATGCTTGGAAGCCAATGGCTGAACCTCATGCTTGGTCTTGGTAAGCCTACAACTTGATGTCCAGTTCCCCAACACAACTTTCACCTAGAAATTAAGCCAACATCAAGTAATTGACAACAATACGAGGATAATACTAGACACCTTCAACTTCCCTATCGGGTCCATGCCAAATCATCCCAAGACCCATAATGGAAAATTCCCGACCTGACTAACATCCGAGTCGAGTAATTTGTTCCAATGAGGATCATCTATATTATAGTTCATGCCACTACCTAAAGATGACTTCGATATTGTGCTCTACTCTAGAAGCTGCATCAAGCCCTTGGCATGACAACAATAAAGGTTTCAAGCCCTTATCAGTGACCAGTAAGCTTCTAATTTTTTATGGCTTTAGAAAATATTCATAAGCATGCATACCAAACCATCACACTTTAATCAAAAAGCCAAGAAATATTTCAGTGATAGCATCTAAAATAAATCTAAAGGTTCTACAAAAATGGCCATCTTTACTAGACTGGCCAATAGTATGAAGATCGATGAAAAGAAGAAGAAAAAAATAGTTTAAATGAGCGGGGCATTGGCACTCCTTCAATCCTGATGCTCCTGCTTTGGGAGCTGGCATATCGATAGTAGGCACCTTGTTAGCCAAATCTTCATCCAAGAAGTCTAAGTTAAGGAATGCATAGTGCTTCAGGACCCTCCTCATGGTATCATCCATACCCTCGGCAAAAGAGGGTTCTACAAAAGCTAATTTTTCTTGATGGCATTCTTCAGAAGCCTTGTAAGCTTCTACCACCTTTTGTGCCACCTCTTTCTTCTATGCCTCAAAATTTGCTATCTCCCAACATGCAATCTCTAAAGCTTTTTTCTCTAAATTCTGCAAGTCCTCAACTTCTTGTTTAAGTCTACCAATATTAGTCTCAATCTGCTCGAGACTACCCTCGACTATTTTCCAATGGGCTTTTACCACCTTTAAGCATGCCGCTAGATCCTTCTTCATTTCTTTAACCATCTAATGGCCCCTTAAATTGTAGTAGTCCTTTATAAAATGATATACTTGTGAATTAATGAATATAATAGTGAGTCAATAAATGATAAAAGGTTGAATTCAAAAATAAGGAGAGAAACTAACCCGCATGATGCTTAATACTACATCCTGCCGGTGTTAATGGTTGCCCTCTCTAATAACTCACTCAGCATCAATGGGATAGATGAAGTCCTTGAAGATGCCTTTGGTAACCTCCTAGTTGTCGAAGGCACAAATCTCGAACCCTGGGGCACCCCTCAAAAGTGACCAACTTGAGGGTAGAAGAAGATGCCTCGGCCTCGACACTCAGGAGTGCTTTGAAATGGCCAAAGGTGTAACCTCTAGAGTTATGACCAGGCAACCTCAAGTTCGAGGGCCATTACAATCAAAACTGTTGAACCCTTGAATGATTTTGATGATAACAAAACATTGGAGCATGCATTTATTTTTCTAATGATTTTCGAGTATTTTCTAAGTTTTTGTAGGATGATTTTAATGCATATTCACGCTTCCTACAACTTTGTAAGTTATCAAGAAAATCTCTGAAAATATTAGAAATATTTTATGAAAAGAAGTGTCCAAGAAAAATCACTCAAAGGTTCATGAAAATGGGCAACTTCACTGAAGAGCTGACTCAAGTTCTGGCATAAAATACAACTCTCTGGCACGCTAGTATCCGAGTCGACTCGAAGGAAGATGAGCTGACTCATCCAGTGCTTCGGTTTCTCAGTCAGACATTTGAGCCGACTCGAAGGTATGCGAACAAGATAATAGAAGAGTCGACTCTTACAGAGATCAGTTAAAATAGTTCTGTAAGAACAAGACAGGTGAGCTGACTCAAAGGAAGAAGAGCTGACTCTTACAGAGTTTGAAGAAAATTAGTTTTGAAGAACAGGCTAGGCGAGCCAACTCGATGAAGAGGAGCCAACTCGACCAGCACAACATTTTGACCTATCTAAGAATTCGAGCTGACTCGAAGCATCAGAGCTGACTCAAATCCCAGTCTTAGGCAAGTAACGGGTAGTTCCATAACTTGTTTTTTGAAATCAAATCAATCTCCAATGATCATATTTCGAATTTCAATGGTCTATAATGACTATATCCACCAGAGAAGAGTACAAGACTCTTCTTATAAGGGATTTGGACATCTTCTAACAAGGTTAATGAGCTTTAATATTTATTTGGTGAGAATATTCAAGAGAAAGCATTCAAGAGAGTCTTCAAGTCTTCACTAACTCTCATCTAAAGCTTGAAGCATATATTGAGGAATCTAAGATGCCATTAAGGAGCATTCAAGTGCAATTAAGAAGGATTCCTTTAAGCTACAACTGCAACCATCAGATAACTTGGGTTTGTCACAAAGTTGCTTGTATTTTTCTTAACTCTTTTATGAGTTTGGTAGGTTCTTGGTGAGCCTGTTGAAAACCAAGTGTAGGTTGTTAGTGATCCCATCTTAAAACTAACATTGTAGTGGGTTTTTGGTGAGCCCGGTCAAAACCAAGTTTGGATTTTTGGTTAGCCCAGATAAAACCAAGTTTGGGTTTTGGATTGTGAGCCTGTGAAAACAATCTGGCTGTATTCCGTGGGTGAATATAGTGGAAATCCTAAGTAGTATCTTGGGTAGTGGACGTAGGAGCGAGGTTGCTCTAAACCACTATAAACTTACTGTGTTTGTGATTGTGCCCTTTCTGCTTTTGCTTGCTTTCATTTTAATTATTCTAATCACAACACTTTCCATACTAAAAGAGCATATATTTGCTTAATTTTTTTAAATTTCCAATTCACCCCCCTCTTGGAAAAGGCCACCTGGACAATAACTAGTATCAAAGCAGTGTCTCTAAATTTTAATTAGAGCAAAGATTAATGGCTCATCCCATGAGTACCTTCTTGGCTGAAGGCCAATCAACAAATTGACCTCCATTCCTCACTGGCACAAACTATTCTTATTAGAAAGCTCGAATAAAAATATACATTCAAGCTATAGACTTTCAATTATGGAAGGTCATTCTCAAGGGACCTCATATATCCATGATAAAGGTTGATGGCATGGATGTCCCAAAACCTGAAGAGGATTGGGATGAACACGATATAAAAATGGATGAGTTAAATGCCAAAGAAATGAATTTGTTATATTGTGCTTTGGACGCAAATGAGTTCAATCGAGTTTCTACTTGCTTATCTGTAAAAGAAATTTGGGACAAACTTAAGGTAACCCATGAAGGAACTTCCCAAGTAAAGACTTCTAAAATTAATCTTCTTGTGCACAACTATGAACTATTTAAGATGGAACAAAATAAAACTATCTCTACCATGTTTTCACATTTTATAGATATTATTAACGGCTTAAAAAGTCTTGGCAGGATTTACTCTAATGCAGATTTAGTGCAGAAAATTTTAAGATCACTTCCAAACAAGTAGGACCCTAAAGTAATTTCCATCCAGGAAGCAAAACATTTGAACACACTATCTCTGGATGAACTAATGGGTTCTTTAAATAACACATGAGTTGGCCATGTAGCACGGGAATGAAGATGATCATAAAAAGAAGAAGACTATTGCCTTCAAAGCTACATCGAAAATGAAGAAACAAGAAGATGAATCAGAAGAAGATTGCTCCTCCTTCGAAGATGACCTAGAAGATGAAGACATAGCAATGATCATGAGGAGATTTAAAAAGTTTATGGGCAAGAAAAAAGGAAGATACTTTAGGAAATTTTACAAGAAAGGTGAATGCAACAATGACAAGGATAAGGAG
This sequence comes from Areca catechu, assembly GCA_021397845.1. Lineage (NCBI taxonomy): Eukaryota > Viridiplantae > Streptophyta > Magnoliopsida > Arecales > Arecaceae > Areca > Areca catechu. The sequence goes on from CM038050.1 coordinate 79,292,277, forward strand.
AAAGAAAGAGAAAAGGATCAAATGCCCATCTGTTATAAGTACAAGAAGTCGGGGCATATCCGTACTGATTGTCCTTTATTGAAGAAGACATATAAGAAAAAGAAGAAAGTGATGGTTGCTACTTGGAGCGATAGTGAGGAGTCGACTTCAACTGAAGAGGAAAAGACCACTTAAACTGCCAATCTATGTCTTATGGGTCTCGAATATGAGGTAATGTCTCCTGAGCCTCACAATGAATTTACTTTTGAGGAGCTAAATTCAGCATTGCATGATTTACTATCTGAATTTTAAAAAATTGGGGTAAGAATTAGAGCTTTAAAGAATAACAATGATTCATTAATGAATGAAAATATTGAATTTTTAGAAAAGAATAAGATATTGCAAAAAGAACTGATCACCTTTTATGAAAACTATAAAGCTTTGCAAATTGAAAAGAATAGTTACTTTGAAAAAAACAAAGCTTTACTTGAAAAAAATATTGATTTGAAAAAGGAGGTTGAAAAGCTCAAGTCTTTGGTTGAAAAGCTTACTATAAGTTCAAATAAGCTTGAGTTAATCTTGAAAGTACAAAGAGATTCAAGTAATAAGGATGGAATTGGTTATAACTCTTTGAATAAAAATGGAATTTCAGCTACTAGATTTGTATCTTTAAAAGCTTATGTATCGAATCTTTTATTTCAAAAAGCTTTTGTATCAAATGCTCCAACTTCCATTTATAGAACTTCAAAGTATGTACCCAAAATCTCAAATAAAAAATCTTTCAAGTTAAATGATTCTATATCTACATCGAATACTTCTACTTCTAGAGCATCAAAATTTATATCTTTTCAAAATTCCAGAGTTGTTTGATATGCATGTAATGGGGTTGAACACAAATCTTTTCAATTTAATTTGTTAAAGAAAAATAAAAATAGAATTAGAAGAATTTGGGTTCCCAAAGGAACCAATCTTACTAACCTAAATGGACCCAAGGTAGCTTGGGTACTTAAAAGTACTCTGTGATTATTTTGCAGGAATGTCTTGCAACCCAAAATATAAAGAAAAGATGGTATCTGGATAGTGGCTGCTCAAGGCATATGACGGGTGATAAAGAGCAATTCATCACCCTACAAATGAAAGGAGGATTGGTAACTTTTGGAGATAATGGCAAGGAGAAAATAATCAATATTGGAAAGAGTAAAATAACCCCCTCTACTTTCATTAAAAATGTATTGCTAATAGACAAATTGAAGCATAATTTATTAAGTATTAGTCAATTATGTGATAAAGGCTTCAAGGTTATCTTTGAATCATCCATGTGTATAGTAACTAACTCACTTGATTCAAGCACCACACTCATTGGACATAGACTTGGAAATATATATGTAGTAGATCTAAATGATCTAGCCATGACTAGTAATACAAGTCTGGTTGCAATGAATGCTAAAACCAAGGAGTCTAGCTTACTTTGGCATAGACGATTAGGTCATGCTAGCATGTATATAATTGCCAAATTAATTTCTAAAAATCTAATTAGAGGTTTACCTAAATTCAAAGTTGATTTCAAACATGTTTGCGATGCTTGTTAAATGAGTAAACAAACTAAGGAGAGTTTTAAATCTAAAAATTTGTTTTCAACTTATAGATCCCTTGAGCTACTTCACATGAATTTATTTGGACCAACTAGGACCACAAGCCTAGGTGGTATGAAATATGTACTTGTGATAGTAGATGATTTTTCTATATTTACATGGATCTTGTTTATTGCACATAAAGATGAAACTTTCAAAGTTTTTCAAAAATTTCATAAGAAAGTTTCAAACCAGAAAAATCATTCAATTATATCTATTAGAAGTGATCACAGAATGAAATTTAAAAATCAATTTTTTGATGATTATTGCATAGAAAATGGCATTGATCACAACTTCTCCACTCCTAGAACACCATAACAAAATGGTGTTGTAGAGATAAAGAATAGGACTTTGAAAGAGATGGCCCGAACAATGCTATGTGAAGGAAATCTTCCAAGGTACTTTTGGGTAGAAGTGGTGAACACTGCTTGCTATATGTTGAAACATGTTTTGATTCAACCAATTTTAAATAAAACCCCTTATGAGCTTTGAAATGAAAAGAAACTAAATATTAATTACTTTCATGTTTTTGGCTATAAATGCTTTGTGTTAAATAATGGAAAGGATAACCTAGAAAAATTTGATGCAAAATATGATGAAACTATATTTCTGGGTTATTCAATTAATAGCAAAGCATATAGAGTGTTTAATAAAAGAACACTAACTGTAGAAGAATTAGTCCATGTCATTTTTGATGAAGCTAATCCCTCACCTTCAAAAAAAGAAGAGTGTATAGATAATGATGCAGGTACACTTGAAAAAGAAATGGAGGATATGAGCTTAAAGGACAAGCCAACACAAGAAGGAGAAGAAGTGGTAAGTAAAGATCATGGTGATCTACTAAGGGAATGGAGGTATATAACTTCACACCCAAGAGATTTAATTATTGGTGATCCTTCTCAAGGTGTTAGGACTAGGTCATCACATAGAGAAGCACATGACTACCTAGCATTTGTATCACAAATAGAGTCACATAATTTAGAAGAAGCTGAAAATGACCCTAATTGGATGATGGCCATGCATGAAGAACTTAATCAATTTAAGAGAAACAATGTATGGACATTAGTAAATAGACCTTCATACCATCCTATCATAGGAACTAAATAGGTTTATAGAAATAAACTAGATGAAAAAGAAAATGTTATTAGAAACAAAGCTAGATTAGTGGCTAAAGGATATAATCAAGAGGAAGGAATAGATTTTAATGAAACCTATGTACCCATAGCAAGACTAGAAGTAATAAGATTACTACTTACATTTGCTTGCTACATGAATTTCAAACTATTTTAAATGGATGTAAAAAGTACATTTTTAAATGGTTTTATATCTGAACAAGTTTTTGTAGAACAGCCACCAGGTTTTATAAATCATGCTTTTCCAAATCATGTTTTAAACTTAATAAAGCATTGTATGGACTAAAACAAGCACCTAGAGCCTGGTATGATATATTAAGTAAATTCTTACTTGAAAATGATTTTGTAAGAGGAAATGTAGATAAAACTTTATTTATCAAAAAGAAAGATAATGATATGTTAGTTGTATAAATTTATGTAGATGATATCATATTTGGTGCAACTAATGAGAATCTTTGTAGAGAATTTGTTAAGTTAATGCAGGAAGAATTTGAGATGAGCTTGATGGGTGAACTAACATACTTCCTTGGACTCCAAATAAAGCAAACAAAGGATGGAATCCTTACAAACCAAGCAAAGTACATCAAGGAGATCATCAAAAAGTTTGGTATGTAGTCAAGCAAATAAATGAGCACATCCATGAGCCCTACCTGCAGATTAGACAAAGATGAAGATGGAAACAATATTGATTAAAAGCTATATAGAGGTATGATTGGATCACTATTGTATTTAACTACAAGTAGACCTGATATCTTGTTTAGTATATGTGTATGTGCTAGATTTCAATATAGTCCTAAAGAATAACATATGCTTGCAGTTAAAAGATGGTGGGGACACCAGATCAAACACAGATCACTAGATCCCATATGGTTTACTTAGTCATGTGTCATAATTTTGTAAGAAAGTAAGATTGAGTTGTAATAAGGTGAGACTAGTTGATTTGTCTCGACCTAGTCTAGTATATTGAGTCCTGGCATCTGTATGAGTTAGTATGAGTCCAAATCTTGTACAAGAGAGGAGGTTACCCTATTTTGGAGTTCCACCAGGCCTCATTCAGGAGCCAGAGGCAATTACATCAACCTATGGAAGCTTAATTAACACCCAGGAGCCCTAAATGCCCTATAGATGCCCTCCAGGTGCCCTGATTCCCTCCAAATGCCATTTCAGATACCAGATTCTCTCTAGATGCTTCTAGAATATTTCATATATCAGAAGACCATGTTTTCTAGGTTATTCTAGCACTCCAAGCCTTAAAATTCCAAGCCCAGGAAGCAAGCCCAAGCATGAAAAACCAAGATTCCAAGGAATATGCTGACACCAGGGCACCCCAGCTTCCAGGGCCCAAAGCCCATGCACCAATCCAAAGGAGGATGACCCCTTGCTGCCCCTTGAAGCCCAACACACCTAGGATAGGCGTCCTCCATGAGTTGACCAAGTCCAACATGGTGGAACAGTTCAAATATAAGGAGTTTGAGTTTTTATTTCATTCAACTTGTATACTCCTAGTTCTAGATTTATTTTATAGTCTTTCTCCTACTTAAATTATGTAAACCTATTCTAACTAAGAGAAGACTTGTAATCCCTTTAGGAGAGGGCATGGGAACTCTATAAATATCCCACCCCCTCCCCCTCTTGTATTAACTTTTTCTTATGAATAAACCTTGCTGAAATTTGGATTAATTACCTTGTGTTTAAGTTTTGGTTCTTACTTTGAGTACTCTCCTTGTGTTCTTGGATTGAAACCCTGCTGCCTTAGCACCCTCCTGCATCCCTGGAGATCAGCCATGCCCAAGGAATAGAAGCCCTTGTTGCCATCCAAGCCCAAGAGCTTCTTCTTCCCTGGCTACCATATTCTAACCCTAATCCTAATTCCTTCCAAATCCTAGTTCCTTTTCTATTTTTTTTCTTGCTATTTTGATTAACCCTGACACTTGCAGGATCCCCGAGTGCTTTCCCCTCCCCTGAGGAGGCCTTCTTTGCTTCCAGGACCACCCAGATCAGCCATCAAATTCAAGGGAACAGAGGCTTCTTCATCCAGGCTCCGATCAGAGTGTGAGTGATCCCTTCTGCTACTGAAATTTAATCTCTGATTGGAAGAAACCTTCCCTTCTCTTATTATCTAATTTTGATGAAGATAAACTATCCTAAATCAGGAGTTTCTCAACTCTCGGGTCCTGGCTATTCCATTAGTTTGCTTGAGTTTGCCTGCGATCCGATGATTCTTTGCACTGCTAGTCTTTCCACTAGTTCTTACATTATTTTGGAAATCTAGCCTACAAATAAAACTATAAAAATCAAAAAAAATTATTTTACTATTTTTCATGCATGTTTAGCAATCTTAGAGTCATCCTGCATCAAAAGAATTATAAAATATCTAAGAGAAACAAGTAATCTAGGTCTACGGTATTCAAAGCAATCTTCATTAAATTTAATAGGATTTTCAGATGCTGATCATGCTGGTTGTAAAATTGATAGAAAAAGTACTAGTGGTACTTGCCAATTTCTAGGGTTGAACTTAATTTCATGGTACAATAAGAAACAAAACTCTGTAGTACTATCTACTACTGAGGTAGAGTATATAGCTGCAGGGAGTTGTTGTGCACAAGTGTTATGGATTAAGCAACAACTAGAAGACTTTGGTGTTACACAATCTAAAATTCCTATCAAATGTGATAACACAAGTGCTATAAATTTGAAAAAAAATTCATTTCAACATTCAAGAATAAAACATATTAAAATTAGACATCATTTCATAGAAGATCATGTTTTAAATGGAGAAATTGAACTTTAATTTATTCTAACTGAGAACCAACTTGCAGACATTTTTACTAAGCCACTTAATGAAGAAAGATTTGAGATGATTAGAGGTGAATTAGGCTTATGTGACCCATTTTAGTGTTTGTTGACCTATTACACCAAAAATATAAGAAAAAATTATCTAGAAAGCCTCCTACATCAACTTAAGGATACTAACCATCTTTATAAGTATATACCCTTCTTTAGAAATCAATTCAGAACCTTTTTGAACCTTCTAGAGAGTTTTGATTTGAGTCGAGTCGAGCATAAGTGCTCAAGTCGGGCCGACTCGAATATCAGATTGAGTGTTTTTATATAAAACCCGCCGAACCCTTCTTAGACTTCATTCTTAGTTAAACCCTAGCTAAGGATTAGAGCTTTCTCTCCTACCCTACTCTTCCAAAATCCATTCATTCAATCCAAACCTAGTTCTTCTCTCCATATGGCACCAAAAAAAGCTGTCGGCAAGAGATCTCACAGAGTTGATCCCAAAGCAGAAAGAGAAAGAAGGACCAAACGAATATAGGAAGAGCCGACTCATTCGAAAGAATAGGAAGAACAAGAAGAAATCCGAAATGCGCCTCCAGCGGCTCCAAGACAAGTGATTTCTGTGACTAATCGACTGGTTACTTGTGGTAAAAGAATTATTTTCTCTTTCTTGAAGGACTTATGGCTTCGAATTGGTGATTGGATTGAAGATCAAGGTTGGTCATTTTTCTATTCTTTGAATGTTCCTACTTATCCCAACATAGTTCGACGCTTCTATAAGAATTTAATTTTAGAAGAATACCATATTGAGTCCATAATAAAAGGAAAAAGAATAATTATGAATGAAGAAAGATTGAGCAATCTGTTAGAAATGCCAAATGAGGGAATTAATCATCTGGTTCTAAAGGAAAAACAAAAGACCCTCAGAACAATTTTGGAAAGAAGTGATGTGAGTGAAATTGGAAATGTTAAAGCAAACACTCTTTCCTTAGAAATGAGGTTATTACATAATATTATAAGCAAAGTTTTCTTACCAACAACAGGTCGGTTTGATTGGGTAAGTGAAAGAGACCTGTGCTTTATGAGGCATTTGATTGAGGGGGAGGCCCTCAATCTGCCCTATGTCATGTTAGTGTAGATGAAAGAAGCTGTAAGAAAGGTGAAGGCCTGTCTCCCGTATGGAATGATCTTAACTTTACTATTTCAGGCCTCCAGAGTTGATTTGACAGGAGAAGATGGTAGGCCATTGCATCATACAGATACTTATTCTGCCAAGTCATTGCAAAGAATGGGATATCATCTGACAGATGGAACTTGGAAGAAGAGAGCATCTGGATAGAGAGCAGGGGAGTCATCTGCTAATGATGATGAGGAGCCTGAGCAACATTTTCCTGATGTTGAGACTACCACTACTGCCAAGAATTTAGTTCCTGAGACTGAGGAGCATGAGCATATAAAGAGAGAGCCTGGGAGTCCAAGGACTTCACCAAGACCAGCACCTTCACCAGCACCAGCAAGAGAAATTCACCAGCAGCAGCACCAGTAGAGACCTCTACTCTTGTACCTTCTGCTACACCTGCTCCAGGACCATCTGTTGATGCTCCAAGACCTTCAGTGTCACATGCTTTCTTTGCTCAGCAGATTAGGCAGTTATCATAGTCCCTAACGAGCTCTGTTGGATCGATGCTTGGTGATCTTCATCAAATAATCGATACTAGACTTGAGGAGATTTGTGAAGAGCTAAGACAATTACATTCCAGGGTGGACATAGTTGAGTCTACCAGAGTAGGGCCACAGATTGACCTACAGTCACTAACAGATTCCTTCAGGTCTATATATGATGATATCCGATAGATAGTAGATCATAGCATATAGGAATTCAGATCTGAGTTGCGAGAACTATCTTTTCAGATGGGATTACTAGAGGAGACCAGGAAGATGGAGGATGACTATACAACAAGTATGGGGATACTCCAAGCTAAGTTTGGCAGATTGAGATGATCTGCATAAGCTTTTGCCAATGCTCAAGCTAGTGAGATCATTGCACTTCATGAGGGATTGAAGAAGATACAGACTGAGCTTAGCACTATTGGGCTTTTCTTGTCTCAGCTATCTTCTACTGGTAGAGGAGCAAGCTCATCTACTCCTAGATAGCCACCACCTCATTCTACACAGCCACCACCTACCTCTACTAGACCACCTCCTGGACCATCCACTAGGGCTAGAGGTTCTTCTAGTCATCCTAGATCTTGGTATGGTAGATCTGAACCTATTATAGAGGAGCCTAGTGATAGTGAGTAGGTGAGTTTTTAATTTTTCTGCTTCCAAATTTTGTAAGCTATAATGAAAATCTTTGAAAGCAATGAAAGTATCTATTTCTTGCTTATTGTGTATGCAATGTTATCTGTCCAATGATTATTGTTATATGTTTCTTATTTAAGATAAATTTGAATTAGTTTATCAATTTTTTTATGAAAAAGTGAAATTATCTCAAACAATGTTAACAATGTTAACAATGTTCTCATTCTGTTTCTAAAATCGAGCTCAATTATTTGTATACCTTTTTGATTATTGACAAAAAGGGGAGAATGGAGAATGATTATAGTTTAGTGCATGTGCATGGAAAATTCATTCATTATTTCAGAGAAATATACAAGGGGGAGCTTTATGATTAATGAGCTATGCATTTTTAACTTTATGCTCTGACTTGTTTTCTAAGTTTAGCCTTGATACATATTTGATACATTTCAAGCTCTGATACATTCAATAGCTCTACTACCATTATCTCTAAATAAGCTCTGATACATTATTTCCAACACCAATACCTTTTGCCATTTGCAAATTTTGAACTCTGTTTTAGTTTTCCTATCAATTTTGCCTTATGCTTATTGACTTTAATTTAGGCAAAAATAGGCTTGGATAAATGTTCAAAAGCTTTGATACTCTGTCAATATACTTTGATACATTTGTGATTTATAGCTCATACATGTTAATACTAACTTCCAAATACCTTTATACATGTAATTGTAAAGTTTTCTTTTCCATGCTCGGTATTTTGTCATCATCAAAAAGGGGGATATTGTTGAACCCTTGAATGATTTTGATGATAACAAAATATTGGAGCTGTATGCATTTTGCTAACAATTTCCAAGTATTTTCTAAGTTTCTATAGGATGATTTAAATTCTTATTCACACTTCCTACAACTTTGTAAGTATGTCAAGCAAATCTCTGAAAATATTGGAAATATTTTATGAAAAAAAGTATCCAAGAAAAATCACTCAAAGGTTCATGAAAATGGGCAACTTCACTGAAGAGCCGACTCAAAATCATGAAGAGCCAACTCGAGTTCTGGCACAAAACACAACTTTCTGGCATGCAGGTATCCGAGCCGACTCGAAGGAAGATGAGCCAACTCATCCAAAACTTTATTTTCTTAGTCAAACATTCTAGCCGACCCAAAGGCAAAGAGCTGACTCAAGCAGAGTACATGTTCTGAAGTTCTGAGGAATCGAGCTGACTCGAAGGTATGCGAGCCAACTCGACCAGAGTAAGTATTTCTCAGTCAGACAAGCGAGCGAACTAAAGAACAGAAGAGCCAACTCTTACAGAGATCAGTTAAAATAGTTCTGTAAGAATAAGACAGGCGAGCCTACTCAAAGGAAGAAGAGCCTACTCTTACAGAGTTCGGAGAAAATTAGTTCTGAAGAATAGGCCAGGCGAGCCGACTCGATGAAGAGGAGCTGACTTGACCAGCACAACATTTTAACCTATCTGAGAATCCGAGCTGACTTGAAGCATCCGAGCCGACTCGAATCCCAGTCTTAGATAAGTAATGGCTAGTTCCAGAACTTGCTTTTTGAAATCAAATCAAGCTCCAATGGTCATATTTCAAATCCTAACAGTCTACAATGGCTATATCCACCAGAGAAGAGTACAAGACTCTTCTTATAAGGAATTTGACATCTTTTAACAAGGTTAATGAGCTTGAATATTTATTTGGTGAGAATATTCAAGAGAAAGCATTCTAGAGAGTCTTCAAGTCTTCACCAACTCTCATCTAAAGCTTGAAGCATCTATTGAGGAATCTAAGAAGCCATTGAAGAGCATTCAAGTGCAATTAAGAAGGCTTTCTTTGAGCTGCAACTGTAACCATCAGACAACTTGGGTTTGTCACAAAGTTGCTTGTATTTTTCTTAACTCTTTTATGAGTTTGGTAGGTTCTTGGTGAGCCTATTGAAAACCAAGTGTGGGTTGTTAGTGATCCTGTCTTAAAACTAATGTTGTAGTGGGTTTTTGGTGAGCCCGGTCAAAACCAAGTTTGGATTTTTGGTGAGCCCAATCAAAACCAAGTTTGGATTTTTGGTTAGCCCCGATAAAACCAAGTTTGGGTTTCGGATTGTGAGCCTGTGAAAACAATCTGATTGTATTCCATGGGTGAATATAGTGGAAATCCCAAGTGGTATCTTGGATAGTGAACGTAGGAGCGAGGTTGCTCCAAACCACTATAAACTTGCTATGTTAGTGATTGTGCCTTTTCTACTTTTGCTAGCTTCTTCTTTAATTATTCTAATCATAACACTTTCCACACTAAAAGAGCACATATTTGCTTAATTTTTTAAATTCTCAATTCACCCCCCTCTTGGGAAAGGCCACATAGGTAATAGAAACCCTCAAAGGCTCCTCAGCAATTGAAGCCACACTAGCCTTCTTCCTCTTTAGGATGGCTTTCCTTAGTCTTTGAGCATCTGAAGGGCATGTTTGGAAACAAAGAAAAGCATGATTAGAAGAAAAAAGACCAAACTGGGGGAATAGAAGGAATGGAACGAAATTCTCCTCACCTCTTAGTTGAACTTGGCTAACCCCTGTATTAAAAAGAGTTAACAAATAGCAAAATTTTTAAAGCAAGGACATGAAAATGTTGAAGAATCCCGTACCATTCCTCTTCCTCCGTAGATAAAAGAGTAAGGCAAGTTAATTGACACGACTGGGTGCCCCATTGCATGATACCCCAATCATTCATACCTAGATGTCTTACAAAAAAGAAATGCTTCTTCTAATAGTGAATGAAAGAAGGATTTTCTTGAATTAAAGGGTGATGCTCTTTACAGAAGCACATGAACCACCATTCATGGTAGCAACAATGCTTTCTGAGGGAGAAAAAGGCCCTAAAGAGTGGGATCATGGGATGAACCCTAGCCAAGATATAAACTCCCAAGAAACTACAAATAAATTGCCAGGTGTTCGGCATAACTACACAAGGGAGACCTATGGTCGATCTATCTAGGTGAAAATATCGAACCAATCATTCATTTATTTGTGGCCATAGAGGAGCTGTATGAAGCAGAAGTTTCATGTATGGTTTTGTAATAGCAATGGGAATAGTGATGTTATTATCGACTATGAGTATCTAATAGTTCAAGTACAGTTGATATAGTTGAAGCACAGTCAAAATATAATTTTTGGGGGCAAAATTTGTGGCATCAACCTACAGGGTTTATTATTTTTCTAATGGCCCTAAAGAATTCAACAAAGAAAGGAAAGAAGGGTAGCTACAACCCGGCTAGGAAGTACTCTTTGTATAGAGTCAACTAGCCTAGGGAGAATTGCATGCTCGGCCAGTGTTGAGCAAGATCTCTAGTTCAAAACTGAGAGGAATCTAATACTTATCTCAAAATTTTGCCAGATCTGATTCCTGAATCTTGGACTGGATGTGCCCCGAAATGAAATCTCCTTCGAAATTCACTAGAGATCCTACTTCAGGATCCTACGGCTCCTCCAGCAAGGCAGTAGCTACTGCTACCTTGCAATTCAGGGAAACATCTGTCCCCGGGGATGGCCCGAAGTTTAGTAAGATCGTATCTAGTGATAACCCCTAATTTGGTAGGTTCATGGTCCAAAGACCATGAACCATCCAACTCGAGAGACCACTCTAAGTCTGGCAATGAAAGATTGAGTAAAATACCTAAAAATTAGAAAAAATCATCATAAAATTAGGCAAGAAGAACTCCTAAGGCTCAAAACCAAAAATAGGAGATAAAAGACTGCCTCAAAATGAGTGAGAAATTTCCTAACAAACCTAAATAAAGTTCCCCAAAACCTCAAATGAAAACAAAGTAGAAAGGAGAATAGAGAATGTCGACAAGCTCACCAAAGGTGACTGCTGGAAGGAAGGAAGAAACTCAAGAGAAGAAACACAAGGAAGAAGAAGACACTTTCAAAAACAAAAGGTGGTCATGGCACTGGAGACTCCCTTATTTATAAAAATTCTATTGACAGTACAGATTCAGCTAAAACAAAACCACTCCTAGAGGAAGGCCGACAAGTGGTGCCTGAAGATAGGCCAAACCGAATTTCCATGGATCACTAATATTAAAATACCTCGAATACTCTCTGCCAACTCTTTAGTTTTCATGCAAAAAAGGTTTCAATCCTTCTTGAGCACTGTATCACCCCAGGACATCATGCATAATTAATATCCCTCATTCTCCATGTAATGCATGACAAGACATCTTTTTGAACATCATACCCTATCAATAAAAATCTGGGAGTTAATGTGATTTGACCTATAGAAAACTCTGGCCATTCTACTATCCCCATTAAAAACTATCAAAGGAAAATCAATAGAACCAAAATCACCCGAAGGACAATGAAACACTCTCAAAAAATATTGGTGCGGGCACCAGAATCAGAAGAAGACTTCAAGGTTCCATTTGGATCTCTGAATGACCTTGCCCGAAGATTAGGGTTTGTAACAAGGGTTGACCTGGTCAACTAGATTATTTTATTTCTTTGAGTCTGCATTTCATTTTGTTGAGTCATGTTGACTCAGTCTAAGTCCAAGTCAAGTCCTGGTTGGCGCCATTCCCTAGGGCATCATTTTTTCTTCCAAGGCCAAATGCAAGTGGACGCCACACTTCCAGCCACACTCCCAGGACCAGTTGGTGCCACATTTCATCCCAGTGTCCCTGGTCCCCACGCCCAAGAGAGCAAGAAAATTTTCATAGGAGAAGTCAAGGAAGGCGCCCACAAGCTGCCAAAAGTAACCAGGCTAAAGGAGCAGGGGATTTTTCTTGGAGAGGACTTCAAGGTAGGCGCCCACACCTGCCTAAAGTACCTGTCTATGAATGGAAGGAGCCTAGTCTTGGGGAGAAAGACTAGGAGATGAGTATTTTCTTCCAAGAAAGAGTAAGTCATGGAAGGAAAATCCATGACTTAAGGAGAAGAACTAGGAGGTGCCCCACATACCTGCCATATGAAGCCATCACCTTGCATTTGAGGCTGCCCACTCCAAGGAAAGAAGCCTGGTCGGTCAAGGGAAAGTTTTTCATGCTTAGGATGAATGTTTAGTCCCACATGAAAAGTAGTGTAATTTTGTTTCTCTTGCAAGGTCTATATATTGGACCCTTATGTAATCTTTTGATTTGGAATGAGTAAATGAAATCTTTTCTTGTGTTGAACAACCTTGTGTTCTCTTCTTTCGCACTTCTTTGAGTGTTGAGCTCCGTGAGGGAGTAAATCCGGGTTCCATTGGAACCTTGAGGAGGTGAGAGATCTCCAAAGTTACCAAAACCCTGCCCCGCTTTCATCCCTGGCCGCCAACCCTAATTTCCTTTCATCATCCTAGCCGCCAACACCCAAATTCCTAAACCCTATTCCAACTTCATTCAAGGCCACCATCTCCTTCTCCAAGCCACTGCCCACTATATCAAGCCCTAGGTCCTTTTCATCTACAAGCCGCCGCCCTACCAGCCAAACCCTAAATCCACTCCATCTTCCACCGCCACCTCCATACTCTTCCCTCATCTTCAAAGTTCGAGCAGTCCGGAGCTATCCCAGGTAAAGGTCTCTTCCTTGAGTTTCTTACATCCTTATCTTGTTCTTCATCTTTTCCAGATCCAGAGTACGAGAAGAAGGCCAACCTTGCCATAGGACTACAATCCGAGGATCCATTGTGAAGATACCCCGTCTCCAAGGATCCTACAATCTGCTCGAGAGTGTCCTTCAATTAAAGCAAAGAGAGATATCATAGTCAGGTATAAAACCTTCTCTTCTCTCTTCGTCTGTTTCTTGAAAGAGAAGTAAACCCTAGGTCTGGGGGTTTCTCAATCCCCAGCAATCCTACTTCTTTATTACTCTGATATTCTACTCTTTTGAATTGTGCTTTCTTTCAGTGCATATTTTTCTTTCAATATTAGTTAGCCTTGTTTTTGAGTCAAGCCAACTTCTAACAAAACACAAAAAAAAAAAAAAATTAGTCTTAATTTACTTCCGCATCGCATCATCTTATTTGTTCTGTATCAAATATTGAATCATAATCTTATAAAAATTCATATTTTATTTATCTTAAAAGTGATTACAAGCTGGAAGCAAAGAAAACAAAAAGTTATAGGTGGCAGGAATCTTAATTCCCTTGCCTTCTCTCTCGATTCATCTAGCTTGAATGAAGAGATGCAATTGCTAGCACTGTGATGGGAACCCGAAGCAAATGAGCCCTAGCCTCTAAGAGAATCTGGACTGCTAAAAGCTTGCAATCTTTGAATTTGGCCTATATGCCTTGCTTTTGGAATGGTGAAGGCGAGTGTCGGTGGTCCCCGTGTGTGCTTTGGCCAAGGATAATTTGCTTTGCAGCCTCAAGATTTTATCACCATAATCACCAATGTTCTTCTTGAATCCATCAATGGTAATTCTGGCTACCATTAGTCAGTTCTGCAAAGATACGTTCTCCTCAATTTCTATGGTATGGTGGTTTTGAACCCATTAGTATGTGAAGGCATTCCTATCTTTTTCCTTTTCTAATGCTTGCTAGAGGAACTGAACTTCGGCTATGGCTTCATCTCTAGTCGCTCGACTTGCTAAACCCTCTCATCCTATTCTGAGGGTTTTTCACACTATATTTGGTTGCAAGCTAAGCAAAACCCTTTCCATAACCACTCATTCTCCCTCCGGGCCAAATTAAGTTCTTTCCAAAATCATTGGATTTATCTATTTGCCTCGACCTTTAAATCCTTAATTTTAACCTATAATTTTCTCTCTAGTTCAGTGATTTCAACTTTTGCATTTGAAATAGCCTAAGCTTTTCCATGGCATGCATCAGTCATCCTCCAGTGCATCGAAGTCAGAAAACTACTTGCCTTGATTAGTTTTATCATAGAATGAATGATATTCTTTGATAAGGCATCTGTAACTTCTTCTGCTTCTAAAATTCTCCCTCTGCTTTGAAAGCCAAAATTTCAGCCTCACTATGTTTCTTTTCAGCATCAATAACTTTTTCCTCCATCGTAGCAACCTTTACCTTTGAGCTTCAGCTGATCCCATAAAAAAGTTAAGATGTTGAGCCAACTGCAAGGAATGTCCATATGGATAGAGGGAAAGTGAGATGAAGTAAAGAAGTAATGGCATAAAAACTAAGTGATGGACCTTCTCTGTACCTGAATATTTGACTCGAAGGCTATATATCCATGCTCTTCAAACCCTATCTCGTAGGCATGGTGGTCACCTACTACCCGAATAAAAGTCTAAACTTGCTCTTCGATGAACAACGGACTCTTGGGAATATCTAGGACACCAGAGTTGTGATGCGGAACTAACTATGCATGCAAACCATTTTAGTAATTTTTATGATCAAGTTATGTGTTTAATTCCCGAAGAATAGGCCACAAATCAAAGTAGAGAATTCTATGCAAGTAAAAAACAATAGCATGCAAAGTAGAACCTAAAAAGCAATAAGAAAGAGGACTGTCAAGGCTAAGAAGTCTCGGTTGGGCTAGTTCCCCTTCAAGAATGCTACTGGCAAGCAGAGGGGCTGTACCTGACAATGGTTGATATGCCTAATGAAGATCGTCGATGAAGGGATCGCTCTCGCTCCCGGATGCGGCCTGGATGATCAAGTCGGAGACCCGTGGATTCTCGGCTTTCAACCCGGTGATCCGATCACTGCCTGGCTAGAGTCGTTGGATTCGTAGAAGTCAAGGGACCTGCAAACAGCCTATCAAGGATTAGGAATCACTGAAAGGATGAAGGAATAAACTAAAAACCAGCAAGGGAAAGAGATGTTTGATGTGGGCAACCAAGGCTTGGAGAAGCGGATGGCGGCTGGAGACAGGACACAGGACACAAGGAGGAAGGAGGGGCTCACACAGAATCCCCTTAGCACACAGCAGATAGCACACAGTAGATAGAAAACTCAATTGCATTAATCAAAATTATCCTCATACAAGAGAATAAAGTCTCTTAAATAGACTCACAAACTTGGCCCCCAAGTAAGGATACAAAAGACTTTTCCTAGGAATTTGAATCCCACCCAAACCCTAGCTAGAATACATGGTAGGTCTAGGATTTGATTTCCCTCAAATTGCTCCCTCTCTCTCTTGCCTTGGTCGGCCAAAGGTGGTGACTCTAGTGGCTGACCAAGGGGGGTAAGCATAAGAAATGGCACCCCATGGTTCCTCTCATGGGCCTTGGCTGGCCTAAATTATTTTTCGGCTGCGGTCCAAGGCTACAAGCTACTCTCTAGGGTTCCAGAACTTTGAGTTTCTCCTATGGGCCTTCCATGGTCTTCATAGCTCCCAGTTGGGTTGGTCTTCACTTATACCGGCTTGGTCTTGAGGCTTCATTAGACTTGGACTCCATTTACAGGACTCAGAAAGAAAGCTAGCTCAACATGAGCTAACTGGTATAGGACTCAAATGACAACTCAATTAGTCTAAGCCCTTATTACAAATGGACTCAAACACTACTAAGTAATCCATAGAGGGTTGAGAAGCCTCTGTCTTATTCTAGTGCCTCTAGTGTCCCCACCAATTCTCCCGGGGTGGGAGGAACTCGACCCTGTCGAGTAAGGATTACACTGGCTCACATACCTCTCGAGAAGGTCTAGGTCGAGGCACTACAAGTCCTCTCAAGAAATCTATGAATTGTCTGATTCTGGCCGGCCTTGCCATCGAACCAAGTAGCGTTGATAGCCACGATCTCGGGTCATGATGGATTGATCGTCCAAGATATACTCGATCTGTTCTCCTCTCTCGAGCCAATTAATTGGAGGACACTCTGGGCTATGGTCACTCATAATAGATGGAGTAGGTCCAAAGGCCTCACTATGTATCGCTGCCAGTTTCCTATACTCAACCAGGTCTGCGATAATGAAGGTAGAACTAATGCCAAAATCTAGAGGCAAATCTAACACATTGGCATTTGGTCCAACCTTCTCTATCACTCTAAAAGGTCCGGCTTCATGAGCATGAAGCTTCTTTTTAAGCCTAAGCCTAACCAAGATAGAATCCCTACATTAAGTTTCTTGGCCCTTGTCCAGGAATTAACCAGTTTGTTTCAAAATTAGTGCGGGTGGTGAGCATACTGGGCACATGCAGACTCCTAACAGGTGACACAAAGAACTCGAACTAACACCTAACATACTCGACTATGCATTCCTGTCGAAGGAAATTTTATTGAACTCTTTTGACCTAAACCTAACAGATTATAGATTCTCTAGGTTTGATCCTAGTTTGACATGCACATGAAAATTTACAGTGGACTCTTAGCAAATTTCATAGAGTATGCTAGAAGTAAGATGCAAACCTAACATTCATAATGAATGTATGCAATATGCTAATCTCAACTAAATGCAATCTAATGATCCTAAAAATGCTGAAGGTTTCTGGAAATGGCAGAAAATAAGAGGTGGGTTCAGGATTAGTCTGATAGGATAAGGAAAAAGGTTCAGGGTTAGTTGGATAAAGTAGGATATAAGAAGGCTTGTCAAGGACTAATTCTAGACTAATGAGGCTAACCTTACGAGATTGAGGTATATCTATAGGGTTTGCATAATAGAAGGATGGGTTACTAATCTCAGGGAAGAGGTCCTTAATGGAAACTATAGGAGGGGGCTCATCCTGAGGGTACTGATTCAAAGAGATCAAGTCCTTAATAAATTCTTCTAGTTCTTGTATTTTAGGACTAAACTCTATAATTTGGCTCTCCTCTTTGGTTCTAGCAGCAGTATCAAGGTTCTCTTCCTCTAATTGTTCTTCTACTACAGCTTTAGGCTGGGTATAGTCAAGGTCAACTAACTCTAGACTGGCTTCTACCTGGGTACCTATGGGGTCAACTAATTCTAGGTTTTATAGAGGTGTCTCCTCTTCTTCTCCCTCGTACTCATCCACTAAGCTCACATCAGCTTCATACACTTCCACTTTAATATCATTCTGGTGAACTAGTGGGGTAGTAGGAGGGGTTTTGGTAAGAGGGGTTTGGCTAAGGTAATACTGGCTAGTGACTGGGTGATGGGGACATCAAAACCCATCCGGGTTTTGCTTTTCTTTTTTTTTGATTTTTTTATTTTAGTTTAAAAATAATTATCCCAGCTATTCCACCTATTCCTGTTATCCTCATTTTATCCCCATGTTATTCCTGACTTATTCCATGTTTATCCCTGTCATCTTCTTCCTCCCAGATAACTCCCAGAACTCCATTTTTTTTATTTTTTTTCTTCCCATTTGTCTTGGATCTACCACGCCCGACCTTCGGCGCCACCCCCGATGGCCGTCCACCTCCCCCAGGTCGATCTCCTCATGAGAACGCTAGCGAATCCCATGGAATCGCCCATGGCCATACACCCCTGCGGCTCCTCCCATGGCCATCCGCCCCTACAACTCCGCCCACGCGCCCCTCTCCCCCGCACCATCATCTGCCACTGCCCGAGCTGTATCGACTGACTCTAGCCTCCCCGTGCCATGCCCTCTTCCCCGCTCGGCCGCTGCACGCTCACAGCCACCATCTCCGCCATCTCCCCAGCCGTGCTGCCACCTTTCCTAGCCATCGGCCGTGCCACCGCCTTCCCCCAGCCACCGGCCGTGCCGCCACCTTCCCCCAGCCACCGACCGTGCCTCCCACAAGTCCGTCATCGCCCCTCTGTTCCAAGGCCACAAGAAGAAAGTTTGTGTATGGATCTCAAAGCCCAAGAGTTTGCACATATCTCAAAGAAAAAAATAATAATAATAATTTTTTTTACATATTTCAAAGCAGTCTCAATCCTTCTACACATATTCAGGGCAAACCTAATCTTGGTGAATTCAAAGCATGCCTAATATATTTATTTTAAATCTGGATGTATGGACCAGTTAGGAAGTTTTTTTTAAAATTAGTTTTAGATTAGGATTAGTTTGATTTTTCCACCATATGGGGAGTATTATGTTTAGTTTTCTACCATGTTTTCGGGCTACAAACAAAGCAGGTTTGGGTTGTCACTTTTTTTGGGCTGCATGCCTTGTATTATTTTCTTGGGCCCCAAGTTTTGTAAGCCTATATAAGGACACCTCCTCTCTTGAATATGATGATGATGAATATGAATTTTTGAAAAGTGTGTTCTTGGTTCTGCCTCCGTCAGGAGTGGGCATGAGGCCTATTTTTCCTTCACCTACGAATTTCGAGGGGTGTGAGGTCCCAGTTATCTTCTCCCTAGCTAAGTCCCCTCTATGATCTTGGAGCTTCTCCTTCACGACCCCAGGTAGCGATTTGGGTGGGACACCCTAGGCTCCGCATGTAGTGAGATGGGTGGATGCCCTAGACTACATGTAGTAGGGTGGGTGAGATGCCCTAAAGGTGCGACGTCTCTCCATGAAGGTAAGTCCCAAGTTCATAGAGTATCCATCTTTCTTGCCCCCACATATTTTTTTTCTCCTTCTTGACCCTAATCACAGGAGACTTCTCAGCTCTCCAAAGATCCTCCTAGCCCCCCTTTTGTCCCGCATTAATTTTGGTATCAGAGATTTATCCCACATCAATTTTGGTATCAGAGCTTTGTCCCCCATCAATTTTTCTATCAAAGCAGGAGAGTATTAGGGTTGAAAAAAAAAAGAAAAAAAAAAGAGAGAAAAAAAAAGAAAGCGAAAAAAAAGAAAGAAGAGGAAAAAATAATTTGCAGCGAGCCTGACTCGACGGAGTCGAGTTTTCCCCACCCCAGGGGAATGATGGGGATGTCAAAACCCATCTGGGTTTTGCTTTTCTTTTTTTTCGATTTTTTTATTTTAGTTTAAAAATATTTATCCCAACTATTCCACCTATTCCCGTTATCCTCACTTTATCTCGATGTTATTCCTGACTTATTCCATGTTTATCCCTGTCATCTTCTTCCTCCCAGACAACTCCAAGTACTCCATTTTTTCATTTTTTTTCTTCCCATTCATCCTGGATCCGCCATGCCCGACCTCCGGCGCCACCCCCGATGGCCGTCCACCTCCCCCGGTGTCATTTGCTCGTGGGAACGCCGGCGAATCCCACAGAACCGCCCATGGCCGTGCGCCCCTGCGGCTCCTCCCACGGCCATCCACCCCTGCAGCTTCGCCCAGGCGCCCCTCTCCCTCGCGCCATCGTCCATCGCTACCCGAGCCGCCATCAGCCGCTACCCGAGCCGTCTCCATCAACTCTAGCCTCCCCGTGTCGCGCCCTCTTCCCCGCTCGGCCGTCGCACGCTCATAGCAACCATCTCCGCCATCTCCCCGGTCGTGCCGCCGCCTTCTCCCAGTCACCGGCTGTGCCACCACCTTCTCCCAGCCACCGGCTGTGCCACTGCCTTCCCCAAGCCATTGGCCATGCCTCCCGTAAGTCCGTTGTCGCCCCCTCTATTCTAAGGCCACGAGAAGAAAGTTTGTGCACGGATCTCAAAGCCCAAGCATTTGCACATATCTCAAAGAAAAATAATAATAATAAATTTTTTTACATATTTCAAAGCGATCTCAATCCTTCTACACATATTTCAGGGCAAGCTTGATCTTGGTGAATTCAAAGCATGCCTAATATATTTATTTTAAATCTGGATGTATGGACCAGTTAAGTTTTTTTTAAATTAGTTTAGATTAGGATTAGTTTGATTTTTCCACCATATGGGAAGTATTGTGTTTAGTTTTCTACCATGTTTTCGGGCTACAAACAAAGCGGTTTGGGTTGTCACTTTTTTTGGGCTGCATGCCTCGTATTGTTTTCTTAGGCCCTAAGTTTTGTAAGCTTATATAAGGGCACCTCCTCTCTTGAATATGATGATGATGAATATGAATTTTTGAAACGAGTGTTCTTGGTTCTGGCTCCATTAGGAGTGGGCATGAGGCCCATCTTTCTTTCAGCTGTAGGTGTCGAGAGGTGTGAGGCCCCAGTTATCTTCTCCCTTGCTGAGTCCCCTCTATGATCCTGGAGCTTCTCCTTCATGGTCCCAGGTAGCGATTTGGGTGGGACGCCCTAGGCTCCGCATGTAGTGAGATGTGTGGGATGCCCTAGACTACATGTAGTGGGATGGGTGAGATGCCCTAGAGGTGCAACATCTCTCCGTGATGGTAAGTCCCAAGTTCATAGAGTATCAATCTTTCTTGCCCCCACGTATTTTTTTCTGCCTTTTTGACCCTAATCACAAGAGAGTTCTCATCTCTCCAACGATCCTCCTAGCCCCCTCCCTTTGTCCCGCATCACTGGGATAGCTGGGGTGGGTCGACTAAGGGTACCTGACTAGTACCTGGGTTCTGACTATGGGCACTGATCCTAGTAGGTTCAAGTTGACTAAGGGGTAGTGGATTACTATTGGGTTCATATCTAGGGATACTAATCTTATGGGGTTCCGGTCGATGGCCTGTTGGTTCAGATTTATAGGTCATGGATCTATTAGGCTTATAAGGAATGGGTGCATAGGATCTATGTTCATAGGTTTTGGGTACATAGGTTCTAGGTTCATATAATTTAGGTAGTGTGGATAAAGGTGGCTCAAGTTTGGATCTAGTCTGGGTCCTACGGGTTTTCCTTAGGGTTTCATCTAAACATCTACTTTGTCAAATCTATGATTCACCCGGGTGAAAAATTCGGTTACCTGCTCAGTAAGTGTTTTAATCTGGGCTTCAAGAATTTTCATGGATTCGGCCAAAGATGGAGATGGTGGATGATATAAAGCTCCTGATCTAGTGCACATGCAAGACTCAACACTGACTCGACTACAGCTGCCTAGACCTAGAGCCCAATCAAAATGGGTTGACTCAACTTACACACAACTCAAATCCTGTCCCTTAACTGGCCAGGTAAGAGGTGGGATGGTGGGAGGCTGCCTGCTCTCGCAGGGACCCAATTAAGGAACCACCGATCTGCTTAGGTCGTTTGACACTATACCTCTAGCATAGACACCAGCATCCAATAATAGGAAATGAATTGGGTGCACTAGTCATCCCACAATGATCGAACCCGACCGATTGCTGTCCCTAGCCCACTAGAGCAAATTAAGTCTAGTAAATTTTAAATTAGGCTTGGGACTGAATGCAAGGGATGTGGTTTTTGGGCTAAGGAAAGGTAATGACCTCCTTTCCTTATCCTGGATATTGATGCCCTTAATTTAATTATGCAATGATGGTAGGCAGATGAAATTGCAAATTAGGTTTTTAAGTATTTTTGGTATTTTATGAGTATATTTAAGAAAAAGATTTGTTTTGGTATTTTTTTAAAAATAGAAAGATAATTTGAAGATAATGACCTAATATGCAGGAAACATGCGAAAATTATAAGATATGCAAAAATTATACTAAAACAATCCTAAACTTGCTGAAATTGACTTTGCTACCAAAAACAGGGCAGAACTATTCTCAGGCAGTGTTTTGGCTGGAGGAAAATCTACAGATTGAAATAATTCTTGGTAAAATTATCAAAATTAATTTCAATTATAAAAAAATTAGTAAAATAAATTTCAGACTTTTCTAAGTTTTTTATGGGGAAAAACAATTGAAAAAGCAAGATATGTACTGAGAAGGCCGAAATGCAAAAAAATCCTAATGAACTCTTTGTTTTCTTCTTTAGGGGTCCGATCATAGCGGCACCCCTACATGCCATAGGAGATCCCGTAGATTAGGAAAAGAGAGTCTTGCAACCCTACTAGTCTCCTATGACCGGACGGCCATGGTGAAGCACCCGATCCGAATATGCAAAGAGAACTGAGCCCAAACAAGCTCTGATTCCAAATGATGCGGAACTAACTATGCTTGCAAATCATTTTTGTAATTTTTATGATCAAGTTATGTGTTTAATTCCTGAAGAATAGGCCATGAAACAAAGTAGAGAATTCTATGCAAGTAAAAAACAACATCATGCAAAGTAGAACCTAAAAAGTAATAAGAAAGAGGACCGTCGAGGCTGAAAAGTCTCGGTTGGGCTAGTTCCCCTTCAAGAATGCTACTGGCAAGCAGAGGGGGTATACCTGACAATGGTTGATGTGCCTGATGAAGATTATAGATGAAGGGATCACTCTCGCTCATGGATGCGGCCTGGATGATCAAGCAGAAGACCCGCGGATTCTCAGCTTTCAATCCAGTGATCCGATCGCTGCCTGGCTGGAGTTGTTGGATTCGTAGAAGTCGAGGGACCTGCAAACAGCCTATCAAGGATTAGGAATCACTGAAAGGTTGAAGGAATAAACTAAAAACCAGAAAGGGAAAGAGATGTTTGATGTGGGTGGCCAAGGCTTGGAGAAGTGGATGGCGGCTGGAGACAAGGTGCAGGACACAAGGAGGAAGGAGGGGCTCACACAGAATCTCCTTAGCACACAGCAGATAGAAAACTCAATTGTATTAATCAAAATTATCCTCATACAAGATAATAAAGTCTCTTAAATAGACTCACAAACTTGTTCCCCAAGTAAGGATACAAAAGACTTTTCCTAGGAATTTGAATTCCACCCAAACCCTAGCTAGAATACATGGTAGGTCTAGAATTTGATTTCCCTCAAATTACTCCCTCTCTCTCTTGCCTTGGTCGGCCAAAGGTGGTGACTCTAGTGGCTGACCAAGGGGGGTAAGCATAAGAAATGGCACCCCTTGGTTCCTCTCATGTGCCTTGGCTAGCCCAAATTGTTTTCCAGTTGCGGTCTAGGGCTTCAAGTTGCTCTCCAGGGTTCCAGGACTTTGAGTTTCTCCTTTTGGGCCTTTCATGGTCTTTATAGCTCCTAGTTGGGTTGGTCTTCACTTGTACCGGCTTGGTCTTGACGTTTCATTGGACTTGGACTACATTTACAGGACTCAGAAAGAAAGCTAGCTCAACATGAGCTGACTGGTACAGGACTCAAATGACAACTCAATTAGGCTAAGCCCTTGTTACAAATGGACTCAAACACTGCTAAGTAATCCATAGAGGGTTGAGAAGCCTCTGTCTTATTCTAGTGCCTCTGGTGTCCCCACCAAGTTTCCACCTAATGCTTCAGCTTTGAGAACATCAGTGAATGGACCATGATCTTATTATCCAAAGCACTAGCCCTTTGACTTCAAGGCCACTCTCTACAAATCTTGAATGTCGCACGGGTCCATTAAATACTTGAGCCACCAAAAAATTCACCACAAAACCTATTGAAAATCACCCTCCCCGTCGAAAATTGCCAGCCACTCAATGAACAGAGAATCTCCCTAGTAGAAATATCAGTGATGGAAAACCACCTTTGAAACTCCTTTAAAAGCAGAATTGGTTGCATTACTTCTTTGCATTCTTTGAAGAAATATCATAAGTGCAAAATATAGAAAATCATCCTGACAAGCCCACATTTTGAGAATACAAAATTCAACATGGCTCTCGAGATCCCTTGGGCATAGTGCGCTGCAACTACTCCTCAGCTTGAATACTTCATATCCAGACTAAGGAGTAAGGGGCAATTAATGTGCGGGGAGACCCTACCCCTAGGATGCTAAAAGTCTTAGAATTGGGAAGGGATTGATCGAATCTATTTCGAGATAAGATGGAGCTAAACCAGGCTATTTCTACCTCCAATGATGGGTACGTAATATTTTGGATACGTGTTTATAGAATAAATGCCTACACTATCTAGAAATAACTGAACCCATGTGACCAGAGTAGCATGCTATTGAATCGTTCAAAGGAATGGATTCTATTTTGGGATATTCTCCCAAAGCATCTCATCGGTCACTCGATCTCGCTTTTTGAGAGCAAAAGTTGGAAGCAATATTTCAACTCCCAGTTCTTCCAATCATCATACTAAAGTACCTTCGATCCCTTGGGTCTTTGCCAGGCCAAACCTCCTACCCTCTAGCATCTTACCAATGTGTTGGCTCTCCTAGTGATTTTGATGAATAACAAAACGTTGAGTACATATTGTGTACTAATAATTATTTCTAGTTATGAGTTCTCAAGAAACAAGAACCTCAAATTCTCAAAAATTAAAGTATCATGGCACGCTGTGGCACAAAGCATCTTTTGTAATTTGAAGAGTCTTTTCCATGCAAAAAGGGATTAAAAGAGTCAATTATTGCTTATTTATATTTCATTTAAGTTCCATATTTTATGCTTGTGTTTTTTATTTCAATTGCACTTAATTTTGAATTTTGCAAAACCAAGTGTCGACACTTGGAAGGTCAAGTGTCGACACTTCAGCATTTGGCATGCAGAAAAACTCCTTAGCAAGCCAAGTGTCGACATCCAGAATTCAAGTGTCGACACCTGAAACTCAAGTGTCGATCTTAAGTTCCCAAGTATCGACTCAAGGTCTGAGACTTTTTGAAAATCCAGAACTTGGCTAATGGAGTGTTTTTGTTTCAAGTGTCGACATGGTGCGGGCACCAGGCTCAGGAAGAGGCTTCAGCTAATGCCAAGTTCTTTATGGATAGAAGACTAGAAATTTAAGTCCTGTAATAAGTCTATGAGTCCTGTATTTATTTTATTTGATTAATTGAGTCCTGTTTTATTTTAATTTGGGTCCAATTAGAGTTAAATTGGCTTTGTATTGAGTCGGGTTCAAGATCTACTTGCATTGGGCGTCAATTAAGAAAGAATGAGTGCAACCAACTTCACCAACTACTTGGAGCACCACATCATCAAAGCACCATGCCACCTTGGAAGACAAGTCATGCCAACTTGGAGGATAAATCATGCCACATCACCAAGACACATCAACCATAAATTTTCAAATTTGAATGAAGCTCCACTCTTTATGGGTGCCCACCTTGTAATTAGGAGATTTAAATTTGAATGGGCCACTCCTATCTTCATGGGACACCCCTTGATTTTCTCCATGAAAAGTGTTGCATTTTGAATTTGAAAAGGAGCTTAAGGTTTATAAAAGCTCCTAGAATTCTCTTGTAATGGGATGATGAATGAAATAAAATTTTTTTTCTAAAAAAGCTTTCTTCCTTTGCTAGCCAAAGACCCTTGAGAGAAGGTAGGTGTGAGACCTAGGATACTTAACCAAACAAGCTACTAGTCCCTTTTCCAATCCCATTCGGCCACCCTTGAAGAATCCTCTTCAAGCCTCTCCAATTTCAACCTTCCCATCTTCCAAAAGAGATCATCTATAATGGAGTTCTCCACGCCAACAATAGAAGATGATTTAAGCAAAGGATGCCAAAGGAAATCTACTTAAAGCCAAATCTAAGCCATTTCTTCCATTCTTAATTTCCTCTTCCATTTTTCCATTCTTCCACCTAAATCTTTTAATTTTACTATGTATCTATGGAGGATCCCCGGGTCTCCTAGTTTTCAAGGTGAAGGTCTACTGTGCCAAGGAATCATAAACAAGGTGCCTTTAGATCTATAGTAACTCCTTGCTATTCTTAGTACTTCATCTTGAGTGTCCCTTTTCTGAATTTCAGATTATTAATAGCCGGATAGCCATCTTTATAATCTTCTTTCATATCTGAAATAGGAAAGTAGGCTAGTCCTAACCTGTGTGGTTTCCTAACCACGAAGATCCCTTCTTAATTACTTTGAGAGATTCTTTTCTAGTCTAGTTCTTTTCCTTATGTTCCTTTCATATAATTCTATTTCTTTTACGTAGAATAGCTACATGTTTAACTATTTCATTTTCATTTAGTCCATCTAATTCTTCAAATGCATCATTCGATACATGTCCCCCATCACGACACCTATGAATCAAGTGTCGACACTTGAAAGTTCAAGTGTCAACACCTGGAAGTCAAGTGTCAACACCTGACAGCCAAGTATCGATACCTGACAAACCAAGTGTCGATACTCAGATTCTGATAGCCCTAACGGATCTATTTTTTTGAGTTGCAGAAACATCTTTTCAAGCTCTCAACGGCTAGATTTGAAGCTCCAACGGTCACAAACCATTTTTTGAAAGTTTTTGAAGTATTTAAGCTTCACCAAACTCATTCTTGAAGCATTAATGTCCATTCAAATTCCAAAAGTCAATATTCTCTCAAGAACTTCACTTCAAAAGCCATTTATAGTGTGATTTCCTGAAAAAGCTTACAAGCCTATCCTTTCATCATTCCAAAAAGAGAGTTTGAAGAATATTCCAAGGAGAAGACAAGACAAAGCATCAACTTGAGCCTCAAAGCTTCCATTCTACTCTTGAAGTGAGTTTGTTTTGTTTATTTGAATTGTATATCTGAATTTCTTTTGTGATTTGACCTAGCTTTCAAGGGTTTCTTG
Source organism: Areca catechu (assembly GCA_021397845.1). NCBI lineage: Eukaryota > Viridiplantae > Streptophyta > Magnoliopsida > Arecales > Arecaceae > Areca > Areca catechu. Next base: position 79,319,214 of record CM038050.1, read on the forward strand.
AAAGTAGGTTGTTGTGGTTTGTTGGTGAGCCTAGGTGATAAAACCAACATAGGTTTTGACTTATGAGCCTTTGGAAAAACAAGTCGACTGTAATCTTGGAGAGATTATAGTAGAATTCCCAAGGGTGGCTTGGGGAGTGGATGTAGGTGCTAGGTTTGCACCGAACCACTATAAACTTTGTATTTGTGTGTGATTATCTCTTCTATCTCTTGCTCTTTACTTATTGCACTCTATTTATTGTTTTTCGCTGCATATAACTTAGTGCATCAATTTCATTACTCATAAACACCACAAGGCCTGCACATTATTGCTTTAAATTTTTAAAAGATCCAATTCAACCCCCCCTCTTGGGCTCCATTTCTGGACAACAAGTGGTATCAGAGCATCGATACTCTCTTGTAGGTCCAAGGATCTTGAGTAAAAGATCATGGCAGTCCCAATAAGAATGGGTGTTGTTGAAGGTCAAGCTTCAAACCGTCCCCCACTGTTTAATGGCACGAATTACACTTATTAGAAAAATCGCATGCACATATTCATTCAAGCCATTGATTATAATCTTTGGAGGACAATCATAAAAGGTCCTCATCAGTCTACTATATTGGTTAATGGCATTCTCACTCCAAAAATGGAAGATGATTGCGATGAGAATGACATTAAGCAAATAGAGCTTAATGCGAAGGCTATGAATCTATTGTTTTGCTTCCTTGATCCGAGTGAATTCAATAGAATATCAAAATGTCTCTCCGCTAAGAAAATCTGGGACACATTTGAGGTTACCCATGAGGGTACACACCAAGTGAAAACTACTAAGGTTAACATGCTCATTCACACATACAAAATGTTTAGAATGGAACCTACTGAATCTATTAGTGAGATGTATACTAGGTTCACAAATCCTGTGAATGGCATGAGAAGTTTAGGAAAAATTATTTCTAACGGTGAACTTGTAAACAAACTTCTCAGGTCTCTACCGGCTTCTTGGGATACAAAAGTGGCAGCTATTGAAGATGCCAGGGATGTCAACACTCTTCAACTTGAGCAACTGTTGGGCTCATTAATGACTTATGAGCTTTCCCTTAAACAAAAGAATGTGGATGTTGACAAGAAGAAGAAAGTGATCGCTTTCAAATCCACCACAAAAGAAGAATCAAGTGATGAATCTGAAGAAGATGATGAAGAAGATGAGACGGCTCTAATGGCAAGAAAGTTCAGAAGGTTTATGAGAAAAAAAAATACAACTTCAAGAAGAAACCTCTGAAAGGTGAGCCAAGCAAAGAGAAAGAAAAGGAGAAAGATAAGGAGCAGCCTACATGCTTTGAATACAAGAAACCGGGCTACTTCAAGATGGACTGCCCCTTACTAAAGAAGAGAAGAAGAAAACTAAGGAAGAAAGCTATGATGGCAATCTGGAGTGATAGCGAAGACTCCAGCTCTGAGGAAGAACAGCAAGAAGTAGCAAACTTCTGTTTGATGGCGGATCATGATGAGGTATTTTCCAAACCTGAAAATGAATTTACATTTAATGAACTGCATGAAGTTTTTGATGAATTAGTTTTAGAATTTCAAAAACTAAAATCAAAACATAAAGAACTAACAAAGCAAAATCAGGATTTAGTCAAAGCTAATGATAAGTTTTCAACTGAAAATGATTGTCTACTTCTTCAAAATAAAAGGTTAAATGATAAGATTGCTATTCTTGAAAAGGAAAAAAAGGTTTTGAAAAAGAAAAGCTTTTCGGTTTCGAATGAAAGCCTTTCAAAACAAAACAAGGAAATGTTGGAAGAAAACAGAAAATATAAAGAAGAAATTGAAAAGTTGAAACCTTTTGTTAATAAATTTACATATAGTTCTGAAAAACTAAATATGCTTTTAAATAATCAAAGAGCTATTTTTGATAAAGTTGGTCTAGGTTTTAGAACTCAAAAGAATCAAAAGTTTTTCAAAAATTTCTTTGTGCCTACATCTTCATCCATTACTTGTTATGCTTGTGGTACTGTAGGGCATAAATCTTACTTGTGCAATAAGAGAAAATTGAGCAATGTTAAGAAAATTTGGGTTCCAAAAGGAACCATTGCCACTAACCTGAAAGGACCCAAGATGACTTAGGTACCTAAAATCTCCACTTGATTTTCATTGTAGGTATGCCTTGCAACCAATAAAAGAAGAATGTGGTACCTTGATAGCGGTTGCTCAAGGCATATGACCGGAGATGTGGAGCAGTTCTCTTCACTTGAATATTATAATAGTGGTAATGTGACATTTGGTGATAATGGAAAGGGCAAGATTATTGGAATTGGTAAAGTCCATATCACCCCCTCTGCTTACATTGATAATGTATTATATGTTGATAGTTTGAAACAAAACTTGCTTAGCATTAGTCAATTTTGTGACAAGGATTTTAAAGTTATTTTCGAATCTTCTTTGTGCATTGTTTCTGTCTAGATGATAATGGCATCAAGTTCATTGGTCATAGGCATGGTAATATCTATATGGTTGATCTTAATGATCTTCCTATTCAAAATGGCCAATGCCTAGTGGCAATGAAGGCCAAGATCAATGAAACTTGTTGGCTTTGGCATCGTAGACTAAGACATGCTAGTATGCATTTAATTTCAAAACTTAGCAAAAAGAATTTGATAAAAAATTTGCCAAAACTTAGTTTTGAAAAAGACAAGATTTGTAGTGCATGTCAGCTTGGAAAACAAACCAAATCTTCTTTTAAACCAAAAGGAGTAATCTCTACATCTAGACCCTTAGAATTGCTTCATATTGACCTCTTTGGGCCAACTAGAACATCTAGTTTATGAGGCAAGAAGTATGGTCTAGTTATTGTAGATGATTTCTTACGTTTTACATGTGTCATGTTTTTAGCACACAAAGATGAAACATTTTCTGAATTCATTAGATTTCATAAAAGAGTTTCAAATAAAAAAGGTGTTTCAATTATTTTTTTGAGAAGTGACCATGGAACTGAATTTGAAAATTCTGATTTTGATAAATTTTGCATTGAAAATAGTATTCATCATAATTTTTCAGCACCTAGGACACCTCAACAAAATGGGGTGGTAGAAAGGAAAAATAGAACTCTTAAAGAAATGGCACGCACCATATTTTGTGAAAATAACCTACCTAGATATTTTTGGACGGAAGCCATAAACACTGCATGCTATGTTTTAAATCGTGTTTTAATCTGACCAATTTTAAAGAAAACACCATATGAGCTATGGAAGGGTAGAAAACCTTCAATTTGATATTTTCGTGTTTTTGGATTTTGTTGTTTCATCTTAAATAATAGTAAAGACAATTTGAGCAAATTTGATGCCAAGTCAAATGAGGGAGTCTTTCTAGGCTACTCTACATCTAACAAGGAATACAGGGTCTTCAACAAAAGAACACTTATTGTTGAAGAATCCATACATGTGGTATTTGATAAATCTGACCAAAAATCTTCTAGAAAAGAAGATGTTGACCCCTGAAGTGATTTTGATGATAACAAAACATTGGAGCATGTATTTGGTTATCTAACAACTCTTCAAATGGTTGACAAGTTTTTGTAGGACGACTACTTTGACATATTTATGAAAACCTACGACCTTTATTTCTTTATGTTGAGTTGTAAGTAATTAGAATCTTGTAAAGAAGAACCCAATAAAAAATTTTCCAATTTAAAACAAAGATAAAGGGTTGCTTCTACTAGTTTTCAAGCTTTAATTTCTCTTGATATTATTGTAAGAAGATCTTAAGGAAGTCTTCAAAGCTTGGCATGTGAGTTCTGGAGAATAGAAATTGGTCTGGCTGAAGAACCAATCTTGAGCTGACTGGATGGAGAAACCAGCCGACTCTGGCACTTGCACAAGAAAGAAAATCTCTGGCATGCAGAACCAGCGAACTGACACCAAGTCCTAGCCGACTCGTCCAGAACTTGGTTGAAAATGTTTTGAGAACCTCAGGGATCCGAGCCAACTGGATTTTAGCCTAGCCAACTCGTCTAGAGTAAACTATTTTCTCGACTGTGGAACTTAGCCGACTGGTATTCAACCCAGCCGACCCGAATCTGATCCGAGCCGACTGGAAGATGTCCGAGCCGACTGGAATGTCGGGGTCACTTCCCAATGGCTAGCTCTAGATTTTTGATTTTGAATCCCAAAAGTGCTCCAACGGTAACCTGTCACTTCCCAACGGTCTACAACGTTCAAAATCAAGGGAAGGTAATTGAAGTCTCTATAAATGAGATATGAGAACATCCTTAGAGAGACTAATAAGTTGTTGAACATTTATTGAATATTCATTGAAGTAAGAAGTGAGAGCACTTGAGCTTTGAAGTCAGCCTTCAAGCCTTCACCAACTCTTATCAAAAGCTTGAAGCAACTTTTGAGGAAAGCAAGGAAGCCATTGAAGGGCATTCAATTAAGCTTCACTAGAGCTGCATTGGCAACCACCAGACAACTTAGTTTGTCATTTCTATTGCTTTTCATTCTACTCTTAGATTACTTGGGTTATTGGTGAACCCGGTTGGAAAAACCAAATAGGTTTCTTCGGTAAGCCTACTTAAAACCAAAGTGTAGAGGTTCTAGGTGAGCCTTTGAAAACCTAGTGTTGGATTTCTTTGGTGATCCCTTTCAAAACCAAAGTGTAGAGGTTGGGATTGTGAGCCTGAAAAATAATCCGACTGTATTTCGGTTTGGAAGATATAGTGAAAATCCCGAGTGGTAAACTTGGGTAGTGGACATAGGAGCTGGACTACTCCGAACCACTCTAAACTTGTTTTGTTTGTATTGTGCTTTACTTACTTTTTAGCTTTCGCACTTAATTCTGATTAACACAATACTCAACCACTAAAAGGAATTACTTGTGCACATATTTGCAAGAAATTTTTTAATTCCTAATTCACCCCCTCTTGGGAAAAGCCACATGAGAAACAGCTGGTATCAGAGCAGTGTCTCTGATTACTCGAGTAAAGTTTGATGGCTCATCCCATGAGTACATCCTTGGCTGAAGGCCAGTCAACAAATAGACCTCCACTATTCATAGGCACTAATTACTCTTATTGGAAAGCACGAATGAAAATTTACATTCAAGCTGTTGATTTTTAATTATGGAAGCTCATCTTAAAAGGGCCACACATTCCCATGATCAAAGTTGATGGCGTGGACATCCCTAAGCCTGAAGAGGACTGGGATGATCATGACATGAAAATGGGAGAATTGAATGCCAAAGCAATGAACTTACTATACTGTGCTATGGATGCAAATGAGTTCAACCGAATTTTCACTTGCTCTTTAGCAAAGGAAATCTGGGACAAACTCGGAGTGATCCATGAGGGAACTTCCCAAGTGAAAACCTCAAAGATAAATCTTTTAGTTCACAACTATGAAATGTTTAAAATGGAACCTTCTGAAATAATTTCTGCTATGTTCTCTAGATTTACAGATATTATTAATGCTTTGAAGAGTCTTGGCAGGGTATACCAAATGCTGATCTAGTTTAGAAGATACTCCGATCTTTACCTGATAAGTGGGATCCTAAAGTGACAGTAATCCAGGAGGCCAAAGACCTCAACACATTACTACTAGATGAACTACTGGGATCACTCATCACCCACGAGCTGACTATGCAACATAGAACTGAAGACGAATAGAAGAAAAAGAAAACTATAGCCTTCAGAGCTGCTACCAAATCAAAGAGGGATGATGAAGTGTCTGAAGAAGAAAGCACCTCCTCCAATGATGACCCAGAAGATGATGATATCGCAATGGTTGTGAGGAGATTCAGAAAGTTCATGGGAAGAAAGAAAGCAAGATTCAACCAGAAATTCCATAGGAAGGATTACGGAAAAGAAAAAGAAAATGATAGAGAGAAAGATAAAGAAGTAGTCCCCACATGCTATGAATGCAAGAAGTCGGGGCACATTCATCCAGACTGTCCTCTATTGAAGAAATCCTTCAGACATAAGAAGAAGAAGAAAGGCATGGTTGCCACATGGACCAATAGTGAAGAATCATATTCGTCTGAAGAAGAAGAGACCACCAAGGTTGCAAATCTGTGTTTAATGGGTCTCGAAGATGAGGTAACATCCCCTAGAAATTGCACTGAATTTATATTTGATGAATTAAATTATGCATTTCATGATCTATTATCTGAATTTAAGAAAGCTGGAGTAAAGATAAAATCATTGAAAAATATGAATGACTCTTTAATCAAACAGAAAAATGAAATTTCAGAAAAGAACATTTTATTGCAAAAAGAACTGCATGACTTTTCTGAAAGAAATGAAAAGCTAAAAAATGAAAATCTCTTATATGAAAGGAAAAACAATGATTTAATTACTGAAAATATTGAACTGAAAAAGGAGGTTAAAAAACTCAAGCCATTAGTTGAAAAACTTACTTTGTCTTCAAATAAGCTTGAGTTAATTTTAAAAGAACAATGAATTTCAGAAAATAAAGCTGGAATTGGTTTTAAAACTTCTATTATGAATGAAATTTCAGCAACTACCTTTGTGAAATCTAAAGTACCTGTTCAAAACACATTATCACAAAATGCTTTGGCTGCACCAAAAACTGTTTCAACTTCAAAATCTTTATTGTATGCTCCTAAGAACTTGAGCAAAAATGCTTATATTTCAAAAGGTTCAAAATCTGCATCAATTGCATCAACTTTTAGAACTTCTAATTCTGCTCTTATTAAAAACTCTAAAGTTGTATGCCATGTTTGCAAAAGAATAGGACATAAAGCTTTTGACTGCAATAATTCTAGAAATGTCCATAAGAATGTAAGAAAAATTTGGGTTCCCAAAGGAACCACCTCTGCTAACCTGCAAGGATCCAAGGTAGTTTGGGTACCTAAAAGAATTCATTGATTATTTTGTAGGAATGTCTTGTAGCCCAAAAATTGAAGAAAAGGTGGTACTTAGACAGTGGCTGCTCAAGACATATGACGGGTGACAAGGACCAGTTTATCATCCTTGAAATGAAAGAAGGAGGCATGGTCACCTTTGGAGACAATGACAAAGGGAGAATAATCGATATTGGTAAGATCAAAATAACTCCCTTCACTTTTATTGAAAATGTTTTGCTAGTAGACAAGTTGAAGCATAATCTTTTAAGCATAAGTCAATTATGTGATAAAGGCTTCAAGGTTATCTTTGAATCTTCTATGTGTATATTAACTAACTCTTTAGATTCTAGTAATAAGTTCATTGGACATAGACTTGGAAATATCTATGTGATAGAGCTTAATGATCTTGCCATGTCAGGTAGCCCTAGTCTAGTTGCAATGAATGCTAAGACCAAAGAGTCATGTTTACTATAGCATAGATGACTAGGCCATGCTAGCATGCATACTATTGCCAAATTGATTTCTAAAGATCTTGTTAGAGGCATGATAAGTTCAAAGTTGATTTTGATCATGTTTGTGATGCATGCCAAATGGGTAAACAAACTAGGGAGAGTTTTAAATCAAAGAATATAGTTTCTACAACAAGACCACTTGAACTACTTCACATGGATCTTTTCGAACCTACTAGGACCACAAGCCTAGGAGGTATGAAATATGCTCTTGTGATAGTAGATGATTTTGCAAGATTTACTTGGATTTTGTTTATTGCTTCAAAAGATGAAACATTTCATGTTTTCAGAAAATTCCATAAAAATGTTTCAAATCAAAAGAACTTATCTTTAATTTCAATTAGAAGTGATCATGGAACTGAATTTGAAAATTAATTTTTTGAATATTATTGTACTGAATTTGGCATTGATCACAACTTCTCTGCTCCTAGAACACCTCAACAAAATAGTGTTGTAGAGAGAAAAAATAGGACATTGGAAGAAATGGCTCACACAATGTTGTGCGAAGGCAATCTTCCAAAGTATTTTTGGGCAGAAGCAGTGAACACTGCATGCTATATTTTAAACCGCATTTTGATCCGTCCTATTTTAAAGAAAACCCCCTATGAGCTTTGGAATGATAGAAAATCCAATATCAGTTATTTTCATGTATTTGGATGCAAATGCTTTGTGCATAACAATGAAAAAGATAATTTAGGAAAATTTGATTCTAAAGTTAATGATGTAATTTTTCTAGGTTATTCATTACATAGCAAAGCATATCAAATTTTTAATAAAAGGACTCTTACCGTTGAAGAGTCAATACATGTTGTATTTATTGAAACTAACCCTACACCTTCTAGACAAGAAGAGTGCATAGACAATGATGCAGGTACGTTGCAAAAAGGAATGGAGGATTTGAGCATTCAAGATAAAGACACTCAAGACGAAGAAGAAACGGTTAGTAAGGATCACACCGATCTACCGAGGGACTAGAGGTATGTTACATCTCATCCTGAAGAATTAATCATAGGAGATCCTTCACATGGTGTTAGGACTAGGTCTACACATAAGGATGCACATGATTACCTAGCCTTTGTATCACAAATAGAGCCCCATAGCCTAGAAGAAGCTGAGACTAACCCAAACTGGATGATGGCAATGCATGATGAATTAAACCAATTTGAAAAGAATAGGGTATGGACACTAGTAGATAGACCTACTGACCATCCAATAATAGGAACCAAATGGGTCTATAGGAATAAATTAGATGAACAAGGAAACATAATAAGAAACAAAGCTAGACTAGTGGCTAAGGGATATAACCAAGAAGAATGTATTGATTTTGATGAAATTTATGCACATGTAGCAAGACTAGAAGCCATTAGATTACTACTTGCATTTGCTTGCTACATGAATTTCAAACTTTTTCAAATAGATGTAAAGAGTGCATTTCTAATGGTTTTATCTCTGAACAAGTTTTTGTGGAACACCACCAGGTTTTGAAAATCACACATTTCCAAACCATGTATTTAAATTAAACAAAGCATTGTATGGTTTGAAACAAGCACCTAGAGCTTGGTATGATAGACTTAGCACTTTCTTAATTGAAAATGATTTTTCAAGAGGAAATGTAGATAAAACCTTATTTATCAAAAAGAAGAATAATGATATCTTAGTTATACAAATATATGTTGATGATATCATTTTTGGTGCAACTAACAAATCTTTATGTAAAGAATTTGCTAAGCTTATGCAGGGAGAATTTGAAATGAGCTTAATAAGTGAACTAAACTACTTCCTTGGACTTTAAGTAAAACAAACAAAGGAAGGCATCTTCATCAACCAAGCCAAATACATCAAAGAAATCATCAAAAAGTTTGGTATGGAGAGTAGCAAATCAATGACCACACCCATGAGCCCAGCTTGCAGATTGGACAAAGATGAAAATGGATCCAATGTTGACCAAAAGCTATATAGAGGTATGATCGAATCCCTATTGTATTTGACTTCAAGTAAACCTGACATATTATATAGTGTATGTGTATGTGCTAGATTTCAGTCATCACCAAAAGAAATACATATGCTTGATGTTAAGAGAATAATTAAATACTTGAAACTAACAAGTAATTTAGGAATCTGGTATTCTAAACATTCTACCCTGAATTTGATTGGATTCTCTGATGCTGACTATGCTGGTTGTAAAATAGATAGAAAAAGTACTAGCGATACATACCAATTTCTAGGGTTGAATTTAATTTCATGGCACTGCAAGAAGCAAAACTCTATAACCTTGTCCACTACTGAGGCTGAGTATGTGGCTGCTGGTAGTTGTTGTGCTCAAGTGTTATGGATTAAACAACAACTAGAAGACTTTGGTGATCACAATCTAAAATTCTAATTAAATATGATAACACAAGTGCTATCAATTTGACAAAGAATCCAATTCAATACTCTAGAACCAAGCACATTGAAATTAGACATCATTTTATTAGAGATCATATTTCAAATGGTGATATAGTGCTTGATTTTGTTCCTACTGAAGATCAATTAGCTGATATATTTACTAAGCCACTTAATCAAGATAGGTTTGAACTAATTAGAAGTGAATTAGGACTTTGTGATCCTTTTTAAATTCTGTAATCTAATTCCTTCAAATTTAAGGAAACATCATCTAGAGAACCTCCTGATTTCATTCTCTATCATAGAGACTAAATTTCCTTAGAAATTTTCTCCAAAAATCTCTCAGGTTTGTGATTGAATTTTCCAAAACCTGATTTCTCTATTCGAGTCGACTGGTTCTTAAACCGAGTCGACTGGATTCTCTGTGTGTTTTGGGCGAGTTCTGGCCTAACCGGCTCAAGCCTTTCTAGGGCTTTTTCGAGTCGACTGGGTTATCACGCCTGAGTTTTTTATTTTGGGACGTAAACCCCATTCCGAGCTTTCTAACCTCTATCTCATCTTTTTAATCATCTGTTCCTCTCCTAATCATATTCCAAATATTCATCTCTCCCTTCTAAGCTCTCCATTCTCTCATCTCTTCCTCTTTCCTAGCAATGGCTCCTAAACATGCTACTGGGAAACGCTCTTTACGGGCCGCTCCATCCATGGAAAGGGAAAGAGGAACGAAGAGGCATCAAGAAGAGCTGACTGCCACTGTTCATCGTGAAGAACTTGTGGAAGAACCTACAAGGGCTGCTCCAATTGCTCCAAGTCAAATCCCTTCAATGTCCACAAGATCGGTAACTTCTGGCCATCGTATCATCTTTGAATTTATTAAGAAAATAGGGTTGAAGATTGGTGATTTGATTGAGGATCAGGGCTAGAAGAAATTTTGCTCTTTAAATGAAAAAACCTACCCCTCACTTGTTAAGAAATTTTATGAAAATTTGAGAGTAGGTACAGAACATGTAGAGTCTATAATTAAAGGAAGAAGAGTTTTTATCAATGAAGAAGTTTTGCACAACCTACTGGATTTACCTACTAATGGGGTGAAATACCAAGTAATTAAGGATAGAGAAAAGGCCTTGAGAACTATCCTAAACAAGGAAGATGTCAGTGGGATTGGAACTATCTTTGCCAATACTTTATCACTTGAAATGAGGTTATTGCATAATTTCATTAGTAGGATCTTTTTGCAAAGGACTGGAAGGTTTGATTGGGTAAGTGAGAAGGACCTGTGCCTTATGGAACATATCATGGAAAAGACTCCTGTGAATTTATCTCATATTATCATTGTGCAAATGAAGGAGACTATCAGAAAGGCTAAGACTTGCTTACCTTATGGAATGATGTTAACCCTACTATTCAAATCCCAAAGAGTGAATTTGGAAGGTGAGGATGGAGTTGATTTGCACCATACTGACATCTACACCTCCAAGTCACTAGAAAGAATGGGTTACATTCAAGTTGAAGGTGTTTAGAGAAAGAAAGGAACTAATATCAGGGCAATTGGAAGTTCAAGCAGTGAAGAAGAAGAAGAAGAAAATGAAGAAACTGCTGGTATTGCTACTGCTGAAGCTGGAACCTCTACTGCACCTGCACCTGAACCAGAACCTCTCATTCCTGAACCTGCTGCCACTTTTGAAGAGACTGATGCACCTTTCCCTGAATTTGATATGCCTGCACCTGAGTTCATGATAGTTGATATACCTTTACCAGACTTCACTCCTGCAGCTTCACATCCTCCAAATATCCAAGGTCAAATTGAAGATCATATGAAGACTTTGACTGATTCACTGACAGGGACTATCACTTCACTTTTTGGTGATCTAAAAACAGTCAGTGGATAGTAGACTATCTCAACTAGAAGAACATGTTACAAGTTTGCAAGGAAAAGTTGAAGTAATAGAAACTTTGAGATATGCACCTCAAGTGGAACTTCAACCTATCCTAGACCTTATTTCTTCTAGTTCTGAAGCCATAAAGAAATCAGTTGATGCAACCTTAAATGAGTATAGAACTGAGTTGAATGAAGTCAGATGCACTATGGGAACAATTGCAGAAACAAGACAAATGGCAGATGACTACACACAAGGCATTGGAATTATCAGATCAGAACTTAAAAGACTAAGAGGATCTGCTGAAGCTTTTGCTAATGTCCAAGCTTCTGAACTTTTGTCAATGCAAAAGAAAATTGGTGAAGTGAAAGAGGTTTGAACAAGGTACCTACAAGCCTCAAGGACATGGAAAATCAACTTGGTGCAATCTAGATGGAGATAGTTTCACTCTGTAGCACTGTTAGGACTTTGGAGATCACTGCTAGGACTAGACCTTTATATGATCCTCCTCCTATTTCCTCTAGGGGTCCTACCACTTCTCACCATCCTAGAGCACCTCCACCTCATGCATCTTCCAGTAGACCTCCTAGACCTGCTTCTTGGTATGGTGCAAGTATGCCTATCAATGTACCTAAGGAAGAATCTGATAGTGAGTAGGTCTTTGGTAATTTCTATACTTTCTGAAAATTTTTTGAAGATTGTGTAATGTTTAATGTACTGAATCTTTTGATGGAAATACAATGAATATCCTTTTGGACACATGTGTGTACTTCTTTTATCTTGTTAACACTCTTTAATATTTTTTAAATAGGATTCTCTCTCTAAATTGAGAAGGTTAAATTATCTCAAACAAATCTTAATATAATCTCAATCTACTTAAAATCTGAGCTTAATTGTATAACTTTTTGATTTGATAACAAAAGGGGGAGAACTATTATACAATAAAGTGCATAAAAGAAGAAACTTAATAGAATTGGAATAGAACTGCTAAAGTTAACTAGACAGGGGGAGCTTAATGAATATTGCATACCTTTTCTGCTGAAGTGTTCAAATAAATGATAAAGGGGGAGAAATTTCACATTGATTAGAAATTTTATAAAAAGGGGGAGAAATACATGTTTAATTTGCTTCAATGATTACTATTCTGCTCTCTACTAATTACATCTAACTGTCAATGCTTAATGTTGCTTAATACACATAAGCACTTATTCTCTGACACTTACTTTTTATAGAATTGGCTTTGTGTATAACTGTATAGCATACATCGATACTTACTTGAGAATACAGTTAATATTGTGATACATCAAACAAGTGTAAATGCTTACTATGATATACATCTATACTTGTGAATAGAATAGATTTTTTCATGCCCAGGATTTTGTCATCATCAAAAAGGGAGAGATTGTTGATCCCTGAAGTGATTTTGATGATAACAAAACATAGGAGCATGTATTTGGTTATCTAACAACTCTTCAAATGGTTGACAAGTTTTTGTAGGACGACTACTTTGACATATTTTTTAAACCCTACAACCTTTATTTCTTTGTGTTGAGTTGTAAGTAATTAGAATCTTGTAAAGAAGAACCCAACAAAAGATTTTCCTATTTAAATCAAAGATAAAGGGTTGCTTCTACTAGTTTTCAAGCTTTAATTTCTCTTGATATTGTTGTAAGAAGATCTTAAGGAAGTCTTCAAAGCTTGGCATGTGAGTTATGAAGAATAGAAATTGGTCTGGCTGAAGAACCAATCTCGAGCCAACTGGATTGGGGAACCAGTCGACTCTAGCACTCGCACAAGAAAGAAAATCTCTGGCACGTAGAACGAGCTGACTGGCACCAAGTCCCAGCTGACTCATCCCGAACTTGATTGAAAATGTTCTGAGAACCTCAGGGATCCGAGCCGACTAGATTTTAGCCTACCCGACTCGTCCAGAGTGAACTATTTTCTCGATTGTGGAACCTAGCTGACTAGTATTCAACCGAGCCGACCCAAACCTGATCCGAGCTGACTCGAAGATGTCCGAGCCGATTGGAATGTCGAGGTCTCTTCCCAACAGCTAGTTCCAGATTTCTGATTTTGAATCCCAAAAGTGCTCCAACGGTAACCTGTCACTTTCCAACAGTCTACAACTTTCAAAATCAAGGAAAGATAGTTGAAGTCTCTATAAATAAGGTATGAGAACATCCTTAGAGAGACTAATGAGTTGTTGAACATTTATTGAATATTTATTGAAGTAAGAAGTGAGAGCACTTGAGCTTTGAAGTCAGCCTTCAAGCCTTCACCAACTCTTATCAAAAGCTTGAAGCTACTTTTGAGGAAAGCAAGGAAGCCATTGAAGTGCATTGAAGGGCATTCAATTGAGCTTCACTAGAACTGCATTGGCAATCACCAGACAACTTAGTTTGTCATTTCTATTGCTTTTCATTTTACTCTTAGATTACTTGGGTTATTAGTGAACCCGATTGTAAAAACCAAATAGGTTTCTTTGGTGAGCCTACTTAAAACCAAAGTGTAGAGGTTCTAGGTGAGCCTATGAAAACCTAGTGTTGGGTTTCTTTGGTGATCCCTTTCAAAACCAAAGTATAGAGGTTGGGATTGTGAGCCTGAAAAATAATCCGACTGTATTCCGGTTTGAGAGATATAGTGGAAATCCCGAGTGGTGAACTTGGATAGTAGACGTAGGAGCTGGATTGCTCCGAACCACTCTAAACTTATTTTGTTTGTGTTGTGCTTTACTTACTTTTCAGCTTCCACACTTAATTCTGATTAACACAACACTCAACCACTAAAAGGAATTACTTGTGCACATATTTGCAAGAAATTTTGTAATTCCCAATTCACCCCCCTCTTGGGAAAAGCCACCTGGGCAATAGAAGATGTGCTTTATGATGAAATAGGTACAAAAAGAATTGAAGAGGTGAACAACAATGAAGAGCCTAGAAAGGAACAAGAAGTTGATCAAAACAATGAAGGAGATCAAGCACAAGGTGATGAAAACACATCTACTGTTGATCCTCTACCCAAGGAATGGAGGTATGCTCATGGACACCCCAAAGAACTTATCATTGGTGATCCATCTAAAGGTATAAGTACTCGATCATCCCTTAGGAATATTTGTGATTACTTAGCATTTGTTTCTCAAATTGAACCTAAGACTTTTGAAGAAGTTGAAAATGAATATAATTGGATTAATGCTATGCAAGACAAACTTAACCAATTTAAAAGAAATAATGTTTGGATACTAGTAGATAGGCCTTCAAATATTTCAATTATTGGCACAAAATGGGTTTTTAGAAACAAACTTGATGAAAATGGCATTGTTACAAGAAATAAGGCTGGACTAGTTGCCAAAGGATACAATCAGGAGGAAGGAATTGATTTTGATGAAACCTTTGCTCCTGTGGCTAGACTTGAGGCAATTAGGATATTGTTGGTTTTTGCTTGTTTTATGGATTTTAAATTATTTCAAATGGATGTTAAAAGTGCCTTTTTAAATAGTTTTATCGAAGAAGAGGTTTATGTTGAACAACCTCCTAGTTTTGAAAATCCTGAATTTTAATATCATGTTTTCAAACTTCATAAAGCTTTGTATGGTTTGAAACAAGCTCCTAGAGCTTGGTATGATTGTTTAAGCTCTTTCTTACTCAAAAATAATTTTACTAGAGGTTATATTGATAAAATTTTATTTTTGAAGAAAAAGAATGATGATCTCTTAGTAGTACAAATATATTTAGATGATATCATTTTTGGTGTTACTAACAAATCTCTTTGTCAAGAGTTTGCAAAGTTAATGCAAGGTGAGTTTGAGATGAGCATGATGGGAGAACTTAACTTCTTTCTCGGACTTCAAATAAAGAAAACCAAAGAGGGAATCTTCATCAACCAAGCTAAGTACATAAAAGAAATACTAAAGAAGTTTGGGATGGAGAACACCAAGCCATTGGTACGCCTATGAGCTCCTCTTGTAGACTTGACAAGGATGAATCAGGTAAATCTATTGACCGAAAATTATATCGTGGCATGGTTGGTTCATTGTTATATCTTATTGCTGTAGGCCAGATATCATGTTTAGTATTTGTATGTGTGCTAGATATCAGTCTAATCCTAAAGAGTTTCATCTTTTGGCTATCAAACGCATACTTAGATATCTATCTGGCTGAATTGAAATTGGTCTTCGGTACTCTAGAGAATCTTCATTTGAATTGATTTCTTATGCTAATGCTGACTTTGCTGGGTGTAAACTTGATCATAAAAGTACTAGTGAAACTTGTCAGTTTCTTGAAGTAAATTTGATTTCTTGGAGTAGCAAGAAACAAAATTTAGTTGCTCTATCTACGGCAGAAGCCGAATATATAGCAGCTGGAAGCTGTTGTGCTCAACTCCTTTGGATCAAACAACTCGAAGATTTTGGTATTAAACTAATTAAGACATCCATAAGATGTGACAATACTAGTACAATCAATCTAACTAAGAATCCTGTGCAACATTCAAGAAGTAAATACATTGAAATAAGACATCATATCATAAGAGATCATGTACAAAACTCTAATATAGAACTTGAATTTGTGTGTACTGATGATCAATTAGCTGATGTGTTTACCAAACCCTTGAGTGAGGAGAGATTCTGCATGATTAGAAGAGAGTTAGGTATCATCATCCATTCTCCTAAAACTCTCTCAAATTCCACCTTACCCAAGCTATTTTTACTCAAAAATCACTTGTGTTAAGTCTCAAAATCTTTTAAAAAACATCCTTGGTTTTTTGAAAATTTTTTGGATTTTTTTTTGGGAATTTCTTGGCCAAGTGTCGACACTTGGATTTTGCGAAGTATCGACACCTGACCAAGTGTCGACACTTGAAAAATTGCAAGTGTCGACACTCGCAAAAATTTTGTCTTTTATAGGGCAAACTGAGGTTTTGATTTTTACTTTCTCTTGAGCTTCAGTGGTCCCCAAAAACTCCTCCACCTTCCAAATCCTCTCTTTCCCTCTTTACCCCACTGAAATCAGGTAATCTCTCTCTATCTTTTTCATTTTTAAAATCGTGTAACCTAGATTTCCTATTATCCGTCCATTTTTAATGCATATAACTTGGATTTTTCGGATTTTTGAATCATTTGGAAGTTTCCATTTGAAGGAAATCATGTTTAAATGAATTTATCTCAGATTTCCCTTGGATTTTTGAACGATTTCTCACACATTCCATCCATTTCTCTTAATTTCACTGTTGGATTGGGTTTTTGGCCAAAATATTCAAGGGTTTCACTCAAAATTCAGATTTCTAAGCTATTTATTAGGTTTTCATTCGTATGGAAAGGGTATTTATGTTGTTTTCATGGTATTTTACCCCCGTTTCCACTATTTTGCTATTTAATTACTTGTTTCGACCTAAAACCCAAATGTACTTTGGTTTTAACCCTAATCCCATGTGTTTAGTTTATTTTATATATTTCAACTAGTCCTAGTTTACTAGTTTTATAAAATATATGTTATATATTTTGATAAATTTTGTAACCCAAACATATTCTATATGATTTACAACCCAAATATGTTTTATAAACTCAAATATACTTTATATATTGGGATTAATGTATTAACCCAAGTGTATTTTACTGTTGAGTTAAGTTTCCCTCTTTTCATAAATGTGTTTTACATGGTGAAAGTGTTTTTAACCTTGGATTTCATGCTTTTGAGAAAATCATTTTGATTTTATCCCTGTTTTTTAAAACAAGCTCTAACTTCTCTTAAACCAGTATCCTTCTTTTTGAAAAACTTAGTCTCCTTAAGGCCGATCTGTAGTTCTCAACTATGATCGAAACCTGTTCCCCCTAGGTTATATACCTTCATCCTTTCTTGCTCAGCTTGTTATGATGGATCCGAGGAAGAGACTTGCTGTTAGGAGGAGATCCAGTCAGGGTTTTGAGAGGAGGACCAAGGCCAGACATGATGCAGGACAGGTCAGTACTTCAGCAGCTCCAGGTTCCCCCCTGTAGAAGGATGGCAGGGAAGGTCGTGGCTTCTGGGAGATAGGTTGACTTAGAGTTTTTTGATAAACAGCACTTCCAGATTCGACGGACATTCACAGATGCCAGATTAGTGCCCTTCTACACCATGCAGGAGAGGTACTATCCTCATCTAGTAAGGGAGTTCTATGGTGCCTTGGATTACTGTCGAGTACATTGGAGCACCACCGTCAGGGGAGTGCAGTTCTCACTGACAGAGGAGCTACTCAGCAGAGTATGGGAGATTCATCATTGAGGCATTTGTACTTTCTCAGTAGAAGATAGAGAGATAGCCTTCAGGTCACCGCATTCTACATCACCGCCTGTATCTTGCTTTCGAAGACTGGATGATTCGACTTCATCACTGAGAGGGAGCAGATGCTGATAGTCAATATGACCCAGAGGAACGAGATTGATCTACCCTCGCTGATGTTAGTTCAGATGCATGATGCTGTGACACAGAGACATCATTGTTTATCATACAGGATGGCGCTGACCCATCTATTCAGGGCTTGTAGAGTTCCCTTGGAGGGGGAGATCCCCAAGGAGATTCTACATACCGATGTATATGATGAGCGATCGCTACACTGCATGGGATATCAATTGGTCGCAGGTCGCTAGGTTCGAAGAGAGTCTGGATAGGAGCCAGACAAGGAGGACAAGATCAGAGAGGCTGAGGCCAGGCCATCAGGGCCAGTCAGTACACCTCCTCAGGCTGCTCCAGCTTCAGAAGCAGAGCCTGCTACTCCTACAGCTACATGTTTGGCTCCTTCTCCATCGTCTACAGAGTTATCCTTTGAGGAGCACACCCGACAGTAGTTCGCTGAGGTACAGAGTGAGATTGTAGGACTTGGGGTGCGATCGACTCAGCTGAGGATAGAGATAAAGGGCCTTAGAGCCCACACAACTTCTGAGCTTGCTGAGTTACGACACAACGTGGAGGCAGGATTCACACGTATGGAGGAGTTATTCAGATCTTTTGTCCCTCCAGCAGCTCCACCGGCTGACGACAATGATGATGACCACCCAAATGAACATGATGACATTGATGAGGGTGGTTCTGATACTGATGATAGTGATGATGGAGAGGGTGATGGTGATGGAGATGGAGATGGTGATTCCAGTGATGGGAGTTCAGAGGGCAGTGTTGATCATGATGGCAGATATCAGATGCTTAGTAGAGATGATCCTCTAGCTACCCCTATTGTTCCTCCACCAGCTGACATAGTTGATTCCACTCCTGATTTCATTACACCGGTTGACATTCTATCCCCTCCCACTAGATCTTCTAGGGTTGTACCCTTACTAGGACCTTCTGGCCGCACTAGGAGTTGCAGGGTATTAGCCCAGGGACCTCCTAAGGCATTAG
This sequence comes from Areca catechu, assembly GCA_021397845.1. NCBI lineage: Eukaryota > Viridiplantae > Streptophyta > Magnoliopsida > Arecales > Arecaceae > Areca > Areca catechu. Next base: position 79,338,189 of record CM038050.1, read on the forward strand.
TTCCTAGATCCAAGATTAGTGCACCATTTACTCTTGAGATTCCATCTGATGAGGACTAGCCTCACATATTGTATGTTTCATGATTTATGTCTCATGATGTATCTTGTTATTTCAGTATTGCTGATAACTCAGCAAATTTTGTAACTGAAAACTTCACTTTATATACATATATTTCACTTTGATGGTTACTTGGTATCTTGATTTGAATTCACTATGACTGATATTCTTGAATTGATGCTCTACTTTTACTTTTTGGCTCTGATACCTGGTATGATACTCTTGAAATTTTTGAATTTATGTTTAACTCCTGAAAAACTGTTTCCATGCTCTGATACTCCACTACATTTTGTCTCCATGCTCATTTTGAGGGGGAGTTTACCCCTTTTTTTTTTAATGATTGACAAAAAGGGGGAGTAGAATTATAGAATTTTGATTAATTTTAATTTCAATTTGATCTGATACCAATATTGCATACTATTCCTTAAAACTTGTTCTGATTAGAATTATCTAACTAAGGGGCTAAGGGGGAGATTCATCCTTCTTAACCATGCAAGTTATGGATGTATAAGCATTAAAATCATATTTATAAATTATCATATCTAAAATTTGAAATTAAATGTAGATTTACTCAAGGTTTTGTCATCATCAAAAAGGGAGAAATTGTTGGCTCTCCTAGTGATTTTGATGAATAACAAAATGTTGAGTACATATTGTGTACTAATGATTATTTCTAGTTATGAGTTCTCAGGAAACAAGCACCTCAAAGTCTCAAAAATTAAAGTATCATGGCATGCTGTGGCACGAAGCATCTTTCATGATTTGAGGAGTCTTTTCTATGCAAAAAGAGGTTAAAAGAGTTCAATTATTGCTTATTTATGTTCCATTTAAGTTCCATATTTGATACTTGTATTTTTGGCTTCAATTGCACTTAATTATGAATTTTGCAGAACCAAGTGTCGACACCTGGAAGGTCAAGTGTCGACACTTCAACATTTGGCATGCAGAAAAACTCCTTGGCATGCCAAGTGTCGACACCCAGAATTCAAGTGTCGACACTTGAAACCCAAGTATCGACACTTAAGTTTCCAAGTGTCGACTCAAGGCCTGGGATTTTTTGAAAATTCAGAACTTGGCCAATGGAGTGTTTTTGTGTCAAGTATCGACACCTGTGAATCAAGTATCGACACTTGAAAGTTCAAGTGTCGACACCTGGAAGTCAAGTATCGACACCTGATAGCCAAGTGTCAACACCAGACAAATCAAGTATCGATACTCGAGTTCTGACAGCCCTAACGGATCTATTTTTTTGGGTTGCAGAAACATCTTTTCAAGCTCCCAACAGCTAGATTTGAAGCTCCAATGGTCACAAACCATTTTTTGAAAGTTTTTGAAGTATTTAAGCTTCACCAAACTCATTCTTGAAGCATTAAACTCCATTCAAAGCCCAAAAGTCAATATTCTCTCAAGAACTTCATTTCAAAAGCCATTTATAGTGTGATTTCTTGAAAAAGCTTACAAGCCTATCCTTTCATCATTTCAAAAAGAGAGTTTGAAGAATATTTCAAGGAGAATACAAGATAAAGCATCAACTTGAGCCTCGAAGCTTCCATTCTACTCTTGAAGAGAGTTTGTTTTATTTATTTGAATTGTATATCTGAATTTCTTTTATGATTTGACCTAGCTTTCAAGGGTTTCTTGAAAGTAGGTTGTTGTGGTTTGTTGGTGAGCCAAAGTATCAAAACCAACTAGGGTTAACTTATGAGCCCGAAGATAAAACAAGTGTAAAGGTTTGTTAGTGAGCCTAGGTGATAAAACCAACATAGGTTTTAACTTATGAGCCTTTAAAAAAATAAGTCGGCTGTAATCTTGGAGAGATTATAGTGGAATTTCCAAGGATGGCTTGGGGAGTAGATGTAGGTGCTAGGTTTACACCAAACCACTATAAACTTTGTGTTTGTGTGTGATTATCTCTTCTATCTCTTGCTCTTTACTTATTGCACTCTATTTATTGCTTTTCGCTGCATATAACTTAGTGCATCAATTTCATTACTCACAAATACCACAAGGCCTGCACATTATTGCTTTAAATTTTTAAAAGACCCAATTCACCCCCCCCCCCCCCTCTTGGGCTCCATTTCTGGGCAACACAATGTAAACCCTTGATCTCCCAAGCCCCTTGTGATCTTAGCCTTTGCCCTTTGCAATTCCACCCGAATCAACATTTGGCCATTTGAATAACTATTTCACAAACCTCGGGCCAGGGTACATTTGCCTACATTCCTTCGTCATAATAAGCACCTGGCCCCTCTAGCCTACTAGTCTTGTAAACCCCTTAGTCCTGAAGGACTCCCAGACCTACTGAACCTAAAAATATTTGGAGTCCAGGCCCAGCTACTGAAATCCTATAAGGGCATCCCACTAAATAGCCGAAGGAAAAATCTACTAATGCTCATCTTCATATGTCTCTCATTACAGACAAACAGTCAAGTCCCATAATCAAGAACAGATCTCAACTATTAATAAAGTGATGCCTGATAATTACATTATATATATATATTAATTTAAGAATTAAATTACTTTTATTTATTTAAAATTGATACTTTTATATATTGTGTTCAGGAAAAAAGATCGATAATGCAAAGAGCTTGATTTATGGGTTCAAATAAAATAAGTTTGAAGTGAATCAGACTTAAAATGAGCTCAGAATCAAAGTTGAAAATTCATTAAAGAGTTGCATGAATTTTAAAGAAGTTGGTCCATGGTGGACTGGTTGCTTGGTTCACAAGATGCCGAACGGTTCATGGATGCTAGTAACCATGGTCCATGGCTGGGCATCATGGACCAAGGGAGTTTTCAACCCACCATCAATCGAGAGGGTGGCCGGCGACCACCCTACGAGGTCCGACAAGACTCATGGCATCGGTGAAGGAAGAAACAAAATAGCGATCAGCTAATAATGGGCATCGACAGTATTGACAATAGAGGGAAATCTATAAAGGCTGAGGCATGGTCCAATGAGCATCTGAATAGAAGACTCTGGCAATGATTCCACCAGTAATGGCACTGACAAAATGGAAGATGATGATAGTCCGGCGATGATGCTAAATCCATGGTCACAAGGGACTCTTGAATAGCAAATCTAGGCAAGGCTCATGGTGGTAGCGATGGCAAGGAGTCCGGCAACTATAATAGCAGTGCAAGGGGGCTCAGGTGGTGGCATCACTAAGGGACTCCAGTAGTGCCGGTGGCGACGATGCATGGGAGATGGTTCCGGTGAGATCTTTAGCCATGGGGACCGACGGTATAATAGCAAGGCAGAGCTCGAGTGATCCTTGGCAAATCAATTGGATGTGGTGGTGAGATCCATGGTGACAAGGGTGGTGGCACGAGGAGGTTCTAACGGTGGTCCAAGAGACGATGGACAGCGGAGTAATCGATGATCAAATGATGGGCTTTGTTAGTTGAAGGAAGAAGCATAGTGAGTCACTATTCGATCTCAATCCAATGGCTAAAATCAACTTCAATTAGAAACAGGCCTCTATCACTGGATCTAGATCCAATGGCTATGATACTTCACCTCAATTTGGATAGGATTTTGAGGCCAAATTCTACTGGAATTTGATCTCTATCATGAGCAAGAGTCTCTCTTTATATCTATTTCTTACTCACATCCACATGTCCATTGATTTATTGCAAAATAGATCTAAACCACTCATGTATTCCTTTTTTTAGTCCCATATTGGAAAAACATGAAGACCTCTCCCTTGTTAAATCCTATAAAAAGGCTCTTGTACCTCTACTGGAGGCATCACTCCCTAGAATCTCTCTAGAGCCTTTGTATAGAGGGATAGGAAGGAATCAACCCATGAGCGACTAGTGCATAAATCTTGAGAAGGAAGAGAAGATCTTCTAACAAAGCAAAACGGTTCTTTTGTTATACATCTTTCCTATATTTCTTTTATTTTTATATGCAATAAAAGATTGTACATTTAGTTATGAATTCTTTATCTACTTTCTTTATTAGTTTTTTTTATTCTCTCATGTTAAATTAAGATTAAGGACAACTCTTGCTTCTTAGAGATGTGCCATGATCTACGGATATGGGACGTGCCAAGGAAAAAAGAGTTGAACACCTAGTACTTCCCAGAGACGCACCATGATCTACGGATATGGGCATACCAAGGAAAGATAGGTATTTCCTTAAGCTTAACTATAATTATTTTGTAAAAAAGATACATGTTATACTTTTCGGAGATGCATCGTGATATATTATGGATACGAGGCATGCCGAGAAAAGATAGGTATTCTCTTAAGTTAAATTATAAAAGAAATATAACTTTGTTAGTTACAAGATTAACTCACAACCTCCAAGATATATACTTTTATGAGATCTCACTGTTAAAATAGTTTAATTTCTGTTTACCTTTTTCTTTTTCTATCCAAGTAAACCAAATTATTCTTCTTATTCTTTTTCAATTACAATTTAGCTCTTCGGTTCCTGAGGATATGATCCTGACTCATCCTAGCTATAGAGTTGAATTGGTGAATTATTTTTTATCATCCATGATAGTAATCAAATTTTGGCACTATTATCGAGGATCGTAGGCATAGTTGTGATTTTTTTAAAAAATAAAATAATTGCTTTCAATTTAGTTCATAATTTACTGCCATCATAATTTATTTACTGCTTTTAACTAAATTAAAAACTTGCCTAAAAATAATATAACATAAAAAGAAAACAAGAACATCGCATTACACTTAATTAAAATAGAGAAACTAATTAAGCCTTAAAAACTTATCACTTGTATTGGACATCTTCTTTTTTGCATTGCATATTTCATAAAATAACTTATGGATGATAAACTCTAAAACAATTGATGCGGGATAACTCTAAGATTGCTAATCATGCAGGAAAAATAGTGATGTGGCATTCTTTGGTGATGAGTTGGCATAGGTGGTCCATGATGATGTGGCGCTCCAAGTAAAGCTGGTCTGGCCCAATTTCAAGTAGCTCTTGAACTTGACTTAGTATAAAGCCTAATTGACTCTAATTGAACTTTAAAAACCCCAAAAGAAAATAAAACAGGACTCAATAAACATACAGGACTCATACGAGACTTGAGTTCCTAGTCTCAATCCATAAAGAACTTGGTATTAGTTGAAGCTTCTTTCTGAACCCGGTGCCCCCACCAATTCTCCCCGGGTGGGAGGAACTCGACCCTGTCGAGTATGGTCTGGCCTGGCTTTGATATTGTTCGAATAAGTTCGGGTCCAGTCGTTGCAGGTCCTCTCTAGCGATTCAGGAGTCGTCAGATTTTGGTCTCCCTTGCCAACGGACCAAATGTCGATAGTAATCCTTGCTTCTGGTAGTGATAATCTTATTATCCAGGATTTGTTCAGTTTTCTCTCATTTTTGAGGAATGGTTGTTTGTGGATACTCGGGTAATGGTTCACTCTCAAAAATATGGTCAGGCCCAAAAGGCTCACAAGGTATCATCATGGGTTCCTTATATTCTATCAAGTCTGAGACAATGAAGGTCGGGTTGATACCTAGGTCTAAAGGTAATTCCAATATGTAAGCATTAGATCTAATCTTCTTTAGGACTTTAAAGGGGCCTGCACCACGGGTATGTAGTTTCTTGAAAGTCCCGGATGGGAACATGATCTTTCTTATAGAATTCCTTGACTTTCTTTCTTAAATTAGTCCTATGTTTATAGGATTCATTGCTCAAATTTATTTCATGATGCAAATCCTCAACATGTTATACATAGGACTCAGCAAACTCAGAAACTTATACAAGCACTTACGAAATGCAGACTGAACTAGGCATCCTTATTGAGAGGAATTTTATTGGACTCTCTAGGGCCTAAACCTAACAGATTAATGACTCTCTAGGTTTGACCCTGGTCTGGCATGCACATGAGAATTTACCATGGGTTCCTAGCAAATGCCATAAGGTTTTCCAAAAGTAGGTAACAAAAGGAATAGGCTTTAAAAGCTCATGCATCCTAGTAATCTCATCAAAATGAAACTTAATGGCTCTAAAATTATGATAAGACTCAGGAAAAGGCAGGAAATAGGAATCCGAGACTTGGGATAATTTAGGAGAATCTTGAAACAGACTGGTGCGGGCACCAGACTCAGAAGAAGACTTCAGGGCTCCATCTAGATCTCTGATTGACCTTGCCCGAAGAATTAGGATTTTTTGGTTTTGTAATAAGGGTTGACTTGGTCAACTCAATTTTAGTTGAGTCTGTATTCCCCTGCAATTTAAATTTTGTTGAGTCATGTTGACTCAGTACAAGTCCTAGTAGTGGTCTAGGTCTTCTCCAGGGTACCACATTTTCTCCAAGGCCCAAGCAAGTGGGCGCCACACTCCCAGCCACATGCCTGAGTCCAGGGGGCGCCACATCTCCATCCAGTGTGCTTTGGTCCCCACACCACAAGAAAGCAGGTCCCTTCTCTCATGTGCCACTTAAGGAGAAAATAATCTGGGATCCACAATTCAAGGGGGCGGCCAAAACATTTCCATAAGAGCCAAGCTATGAAAAGAAAGGAGCAAAGCTTGGGGAGCAAGACTAGGAGGCGCCCAAATATTTCCAGATAAAACCAGGCATGGAAGGAAGAAATTTTTTCTTGAAGAGCAAGGCAAGGAGGCGCCACCTACTTACCATTTAAAGCCATCAATCAACAATTATGGAACCTTTTGGCCGGCCATATGTGAGGGAATTGATTCTACAACCCTAATTTGAAGATCCATCCTATTAGTCCCACATGGAAAGATGTAAAACCCTGACCTCTTGTAAAGTCCTATAAAATAAACCCCTCTTGTAAGTTTTGAAGACAACTGATGAATGAAATCAATTTCTATGAAAGCAACTTTATGTTTCTCTCTTCCGTACTTGTATTCAGGTGTTGAGCTCCGTGAGGGAGTAAATCCGGGTTCCCTAGGAACCTTGAGGAGGTGTGAGATCTCCAACCCCAAAACCCTATCAAAACCCTAGGTTAGCCACTTCAATTCCAAACCCTAGCCGCCATCATCTTCTTCATTCCACTAATCATCCAAACCCTAATCTACCTCATCATCTCACAGCCCCACTCTTCCAATTAGAGGCCGACCACCAGCATCCAGGTCCAGATCGACTACTTCGAATACATAGCAAATCCCAGAGGAAGTTAGATCAGCATCCAAGAGAATCAGGATTTCAGCAACATCAATTTTTCAAGTTCTTCTTATCTGGTAAATCCTTTCTTTGAGTATCTGGTTCCTTAACTTGTTCTTCTTCTTTCCCAGATCTTGAGTTCAGGAGAAGCCAACTCTGCTAAAGGACCAGTATTGGAGGATCCATTGCGAAGATATCCGAATCCGAGGATCCAACAATCTGCTCGAGAGAGTCCTTTCACCAAACTCTGTGAAGATCACTGCCTGGTTCATAACCCTTCTTTTCTCTTTACTTCTGTCCTGTTGAAAGTTCAGAGCGAAACCCTAGGTCTGGGAGTTTCTCAACCCCCAGCGATCCTTTACTTCTGAACTACTCTGATAACCTAGTTTCTTTAAATTGTGCTTTCAATTATTACATAGTTTCTTTCAATTTAGTTTAACTTTCATTTGAGTCAGAGCCGACTTCTGAAAATATATAAAAAAAAAAAAGGAATTAGTCTTAATTTACTTTCGCATCGCATCATCTCTTTTGTTCTGCATCACAGACCTTGGTTACTCATGATGACCTTAAGATTAGAATTTTGATCTACAGGCGGGATGCTTCTAAGTAGTTGAAGGTCATCAGGAAAGTCTTCTAAAATAATGATTGAGTTCTTCTCAGGTACCTGAAGGAGGTCTTGTGTCGAAGCTAAAGTATTGGGTTCTTCCTGAGGGCTTTGTCTTACGGGAACCAAGTCCTCACTAAATTTTGGTTATTCTGATGTATCAGGACTAGGCTCAATAATCTTTTCTTTACTAAAGGTTTCCTCAGGTAAGGTACTAAAGTTGTTCTCTTCATAGTCTTCCCCTTCATATTCATCTATTAAACTTATGTTAGTCTCATACACATATTTACTAGGTTCAGATTTGCCTTCTTCCTTCCCTAGCCCTTCAGTTTGAGGATACCCTAAGTCTTGGGTATTAATGAACTCAACTTGTACTTCAGGGTTCTTACTGAAAGTAAACTGATGCAGGTGGTTTGATAAGATTCTACACTAGGCATGAAAACATCTACGGGAGCAGATTGGATTTTAAAACAATTTTTAAAATTCACGCAGCGGGTATCTGTTCCGCCAGGAATTAATCTAGATCTAGTTGCATTTAGGCATGCATAAACATATAAAATATTTATAAAATATTAAACAATTTAATCTATCCATGCATGACTAAAAAATAAATTTTCCATACTTTTATTCCGTCTGAAAAAACTCTGGAATAAACCTGGAATAGACTGGAATAACTGGAATAAAGTTATTCCAGTCGTCTTCCTCCTTGGGACCCTATTTTTGGCTTGCAAAACGTCGTCGGAACACCGCCTTCCGGACCTTCGTTTGCTCCCAAATTTGAGTAGAGGCTTCTTGGACAAGTCTTCTTCGATTTGCCACCAATTTCTGCAATCAAATCTAAGACAAAAAAATTAAATAAATCACCAAAGTCTGCTGCCAGATTTCTGCAACAAAACTGGTTAGCAGACTTTGGCCTTCTATTCGGAGCAGCTGGGGCGATCCCGACTCGCGTGGTTTGCTCCTAGGAGTAGAGTGGTACTCCCTCTAGAGGGGAGACATGCCTGGGGCTCTCGAATCCCTCTCCATGCATGGTGCTAGCCGCTGGAAGAGAGCTTCACGGTCACAGGATTTTTCAACAACAGAGCTTTGCTGAAATGGGATTTTGAGCACTTGAAACGATGGGAAAAACTCTTGTTTCTCTCCCTCACAAACTCCTAAACCCAGCCTATAAGAGCATAAGACTAAGCTCTCACCCAAGGGATCTCACAACCTTTCAAATAAAAACACCCAGGGCTTTTCACGGCTAAAAAAAAATTCACACGGTGAAAAACAACTCGCTGAAAACACGGGCTGCAGAGCTCTTTATAAAGGCTGCAATGGGAGAGGGAGAGGGAGAGGCGGGGAGGCCAAGAGGCAGGGGCTGCAATTTTTCCCATTTAACAGCCATTAACATAGGTTTAAAGCCATTAAACCAGCTCACGGGCGAGGAAGAGGAGAAGAAGCCAGCGAGCTTTAACGTTTGGAAAGTAAGGGACGTTGGGACGCTTGGCATTCAACGACACTTGGCATTCCACTCCCAGTGAATGGATTAAAAGACCGTGTAAACAGTCCAAAGAGAAGAAAAAATACCAGTCCAAATAAACCGATCCAATCCCACTTAAAACCCCTTGGTTTAATCCAATTGAACCGATCCGAGCCCAATAAAATTGGTTCAATTAGTTCACAACCAATTGGAGGCCGAAACAAGCTCCGAATCAGTTCAAAACTGATTCAGAAAAATCCTAGCGCAACGCTGGTTAGCCTGGAACAATTTCTGGTTGACATAGACAAGGGCAAGACGGGAAAAAGAGTGCTCAAAAAATACTGTGACCATAAAACCGAGATGATTCCCAATCGTAATCGGTATCCGGATCAGAGAGTTATCCTCTATGGCATGTGACCTCATAGGTTCGTACCTAAATGGTAGCACTGGAACAATTCCAGTACCAGCACAGGAAACCATCTAGCAATGGGTCCCGGCGTCCGGATAGGTCGAAGATGCGAGAGCAAACTATCGAACCTCTGGCATATGGTTATCATATAATTCATCCCTTTGACCTCTAATGCTCAGGACGACTGAGATTTGGGCTGCCAACCCAAACTAAGTCAATCCACTACGTGTCTCAACCTCGCAAGCCCAGTGACTTTTCACTAGGGCTACCCCGGCCGAGGATTTGCTAAATTGAGATACTATGAGACATTCAATCCAAACTATTTGGACAGGTCAATTCCATCTTGGTCCATCACTACTCCACAAGTACTTGCCTGTACCCAGAAACCTTCCATCATCGGATTAAAAATCTGGATAGTCCGGTACCAAAGCACAGGGAGTTGCTTGCAAGCTACCGTGATGACCTCAAGTCAGAGGGACATATACACCCATATCCAATCGTGAGTATCCCTTTGGCAGAAAGGGGCTGCACGGAGTCACGTTCATTGAGATATCACATATCCCACTTGCAGATCACATCAGTGTCACCACACTTATTTAGTCAAGAGGACAACCAAACGATGTGAACTACAATAACCTATACTTGATATATTGCCATCCAGTACAATATATCCTTTGGTTATGAACAGGGTTAAAGGATCACTCGATACATCCTCTCTGTATCGAAGTCAGTGTAGTCCTAAGGACTTCATCACATGGAAAGAGTTCATTTCAGGGAAATTAAGTATGTGATGAGCTGCCAAAAAAAATATTTTATTAATTCATAAAATGAGTACAATACTGAGCACAACCGCCTACAACCCAGGCGATTGGATTTGGGACATAATTCCCAACACTTACTCCTATCATTCATATGAGCTAATGGGATAGTAGGAGTTGGTTGGTCTAAGGGAAATTGTTTAGCCATAATTTGGTTCAATTGGGCCATTAGATCATTTAGGCCTTTCAGCATGGTTTCAAGATTCGGGTCCATGGCTACACTAGACTGGTCTTGGATTGGTGAATATAGTGTCCCTGCTCTAGCTGTCATGCATGCAAATGGACTCAAGTTTGAGCTAAGGTTTCCTAGACCTAGAGCACAAATTAGAAGTCTAATTAAGTGAACCAACTAGCTAGTAGTACTTATGGGACTTAGCCAGGTAGGTGGAGGGGAGTGAAGGTCCCTAATTGCCAACCTTAGACACCAATCTAAGATTGGCCAGCTAGGCAGACCAAATCACAAGCCCTGATGCACCAATCCTAGACACCAAGCTAGTAAGCACACACTAATTAGCCGACACAGTTAACTTGACCCTAACCTGAACCCAACTTGTTGGTGTCCCTAACCCACTAGGGCAATTAACGTTCTACTAAATTTTAATTAACGGGCTGGGATCGATATGCTGGTTGATGATTTTTGGGCTAGGGACAGGTGATGAAACCCTGATCCTATGTCAAATTGATGCCCTTAATTTGATTTCTCATGAGATGAATGAAATGCAAAGGTGCTGCAGAAGTGTATTGCAGTTTGAAAGTGGTGTAGAAAATGTGATGAAAAAATGTCCAAAAATTTTGAAAAATTCACAGAGAATTCCTAACTTATATGCTTCAATGCAGATGAAAGGAATTTTAAAACTAAAATCTTTACTACTCTAAGCAGATCCTACAAATGAAGATAAATAAAAAGGATAGAACAAAACCCTAATGATAGTGTCGAACTGCAGAAATTTTCATTTTTCTTATAATTTTTTTCTGATGATGAAATTTAATATGGTGATAACTGACTTAAAAAGGAACAAGAAAAAAAATATTTCAACAAAAAACTAGCGACTTGCCTTTGGAGCTGTAGATGGATTACAGTAAATAGATGCAAATTTTCAGAAAACAGAACCTAATCAAACAAGTGCAATGGCTTACCCAAACTTCAATCTAAAAAATTCACGTCCGGCCAGGAGCTCATTTTTCCCATGGGTCGTGATAGTGTACTGGAGTACACCCGCTCAGGAGGCATGAATTTTGGATCTTGCTTGGATTTTAAAAAAAAAAATTAACTAGATAACAAGTATGCATGCAACATATCTAAATGCAGGAAATTATCCGACGATGCTCTGATACCAATTTGATGCGGCACGATGATGAGAATGTAATCTAAATGAAGAATTGAGAAATGAGAGCAATGAAGCCTATTAACAGGTACTAAATTTCAGATCAAAAGTACTAAGGTAAAGCTATGGAAGGAGCACGGAAATTTGGAACTTACGCCGCGATGTAGTTATTTAAATCCTAGAGAAGATTAGGGCTAATGATTATGGAATCTAAACCTAGAAAAACTGTCTTCAATAACCCAGACTTAAGAATATTAGAAGGGAATTGTTACCATGATGAGCACTCCTTGTTGGTGTAGATTCGTTGAAGCAATCAAATAAACAAGCCCTGGATGAAAAGATGACTCTTCCATCGAAACAAGTTCTCACCATACTTGATCTGATGGCAATAACCCCCTTCTTGAACTCCGGATCGTAGAAGGAACCCTGCGCAATGAAGGAATTAGGATTAAGCTGATTTGAAGGAATACCAAATCAAAGTAGGAGGAAGGAATTAAGAAAACAAGTGTTCGTTGAGGGAAGATGGGATCCTTGGAAAAGTCGTTGGCTTGGGAGGTAGAAGATCACACGCCAAGATTGAAACACAACCACACTACAAAACACTTGCTTCATAGAAAAACTACTCCTTGTTTCATCATCTAAAAGTTTTTTTTTTTACCATGGGCGTACAAGAGGCTTTTATTGGCCTTTCAATCAATTTGAAATTCCCCATATCATGGAGAAATATTAGGAGGGGTTACATGAAATGTGGAGGATTTGGTGGAGGGTTACATGGAATGTGGAGGATTTGGTGGAGGGTTACATGGAATGTGGAGGATTTGAATCCTTGGTCCCCACTTGAAGTTGGCGCCTCTTGGTGATTACTTGGCAAGGTGAGTTGGCATGGTGAGGTCCCCACTTTGAAGTTGTTTTGATGTGTCACCACTTGGTGATGACTTGGCAAAGTGAGTTGGAATGGCGAGGTGGTTTCCAAATCCAATGATGTGGCAAGGTGAAATGGCATGGTGACATGGCGCATTCTTCTCCATGGCACCCCATGGAGATGACTTGGCAAAAAGGTGATGTGGCATTCTTTGGTGATGAGTTGGCATAGGTGGTCCATGATGATGTGGCGCTCCAAGTAAAGCTGGTCTGGCCCAATTTCAAGTAGCTCTTGAACTTGACTCGGTATAAAGCCTAATTGACTCTAATTAAACTTTAAAAACCCTAAAAAAAAATAAAACATGACTCAATAAACATACAGGACTCATACGACTTGAGTTCCTAGTCTCAATCCATAAAGAACTTGGTATTAGTTAAAGCTTCTTTCTGAACCTGGTGCCCCCACCAGATCTCCCTGCTTGGCAGCCTAGGGCACTCTCTTCTTGGCATATGAAGACTTGGATGGCAACAAGCTATGGCATGGAAGGATGCTAGGGCAGCAAGGAATTTGGCCAAGCACAATAGTAACCAAAGCAAAAAACAAAGTAACACACAAGCTCGCAAGCTCAAATAAATTTACCTGGGTTTTGATATCATGAATAAAAGTTGCTTACAAGAGGGGTAGGGGTGGGGTATTTATAGAGTTTCCATGTCCTGTAACTAGGGTTATACACTTGGGTTACAAGTCCTCTCCTAGCTAGGTTAGAAAAATAAATCTTATAACAATTAAGACCATAAGTCCCAACTAGGTTAGGATTTGACCTAGTCTTCTCCTTCTCCCTTCATGCTTTGACTATTCCACTCAAGGACACCTCTTGGACTTGGTTAACACTTCAAGGATGCCTAGGAGGGCATGTTGGGCTTCTAGGAGCAGCAAGGGACTGGCCCAAAGGGGCTTGGGTGCATGGGCTTAGGCCTCTGGAAGCTGAGGTGGCCTGGTAGCCTGGTAGCAGAAATATTCCTTGAAATCTTGCTTCTTTAGGGCTTGAGCTTGGCACCTGGGCTTGATTTCCTTGGGCTGGGATGCAGGTGGACCTCTGAAATCATGGATGCCCTAGTTTAGGAATATGCTCTATCATTTGGGGAGGAATCTGGGCATCTGGAAGACATCTGGAAAGAATCAGGATTTCTGGAAGCATCTTGGATCCTGGGTTGTCACACAAAATCCAATGGGCTGATGTAGTAGCCTCTGACTCCTGGATGTAGCTTGGTGAAACTCCAAAATAGGGCAACCTCCTCTCTTGTACAAAAATTGGGCTCATACTAGACTCATGGCTAAGGTACAAAACTTAAAACTGGACTAAGGTTGAAGGTTAAGACAAATCAACTAACCTCAACTTTTTTTACAGGACTCGATCTTAATTGATTATAAAATTTTTAGAACTTTGACCCATGATTAAGTAAACCATATGAAATCTAGGGATCTGTGTCTGATCCTGGTGTCCCCATCAATTCTTTCGGGGTGGGAGGAACTCGACCCCATCGAGTATGGGTCAATTTGGCTCAAGAAGGGTCTCGGTTGAGGCACTGCAGATCCGCACCAGCATTCCACAAGTTCTCAGATTTTGGCTGACCTTGCCATCGGACCAAATATTGCTGATAGTCTCTATTATGGGTACCGATAGCTTGATCATCCAGAGCTCTCTCAATCGTTTCCTCACCATAAGGCCAAATTATATGTGGTCGCTCTGGGATGGGTTCTCTCAAAGAACGAGAGTGGCTCAAGGGGCTCACTATGTATCACTACTGGCTCCCTAAACTCTATAAGATCTAAGATGATGAAGTTGGAGCTAATCCTAAATCAGGTGATATCTCAGGCACATAGGCATTGGGTCCATTACTCTTCATTATCTTGGATGGGCCAGCTTCACGAGCAGAAAATTCCTTTACCATCATATGATCCTCTGCAAATTCTTTATCTCTCTTTCGGGAATTAGCCAAGTTCTTATAAGGTTCATTACTTAGGTTCAACTTTTGTCTAATTTTCATATGCATATGCTGTGCAGAGGTAAGTGCAAGTGCAGACAGATGATTCAATGTTGTGAATTTATTGGACTCAAAACTAATACCTAAAAGACTCGACTAGACCTTCCTATCCAAGAAAATTTTATTGAACTCTACGAGACAAAACCTAACAAACTATAGACTTTCTACATTTGACCCTAGCATGGCATGCACATGAAAATTTACTATGGACTCCTAGCAAATGCCATAGGGTTTTCCAGAAGTAAAATGCAAACATGACATGCTCAATGAATGAATGTAACATGCAAACTCCTATAAAATGTAACCAAATAGTAAGAAAAATAGAAGTAGTTTCAGGAAAGGATAGAAAATAAAAGGTGGGTTCAGGGTTAGTCTGACAGGATGAGAAATAAGGAGATGGTTTAGGGTTAATCAGAAAGAGTAGAATACTAGAAGGGGTTTCAGGGATGAGTCCTAGACTAATGAGATTGACCTTATGGTTTTGAGGTAGTCCTACAGGGTTTATTGTATGGAAGAGTGGGTCACTAATCTCAGGGAAGAGATCATTAATGGATATTGATAAGCCAAATCCTTAATAAAGTCATCGGGTTCAAGAAATTTAGGACTGGGCTCTATACTTGGGCTTTTGTCTAGTGGCTCCTCAGGTAAAACTCCAATAGCAGTACCAGGGTTCTCTTCCTCTAACTGCTCTTCCACTACAGGTTCAGCTTGGGTGCGGTCAGGTTCAACCAATGTTGGGTGGTCTTCTATGTGGGTATGGTCAGGGTTAACTGATTCTAGGGTATCTTCTACCTAGGTATCTATTGATTCAACTAACTCTAAGTCTTCTGTGGGGAACTCCTCTTCTTCCTCATACTCATTCACTAGGCTCTCATCAGCTTCATATATTTCTTCTACTAGGTCATCTTGGTGAACCAATGGGGCGGTAAGAGAGGTTTGACTAAAGAAAAATTGACTAAGACTTGGGTTCTAACTAAGGAAATTGATCCTAGAAGGTTCAGGTTGCCTAAGGGGTAATGGGTTACTACTGGGTTCATATCTAGAGACTATGGGTTCCTGGGGCTCATAGGGCAAGGGTTCAACTCTATGGGTCTTGCCTAGGGTTCCTAACTAATCCCCTACTTGGTCAAAACTATAAATTGCTTGATTACTTGATTGGATCAATTGGTCAAGCTTAGTATCGGATTGGTCAAACCTACGGTTCATTTGGGCAAGCTGGGCTTGGGATTGGGTATTGGCTTGGTTCATTTGGGTAGTTAATTGGGCAAGCTGGTTCATGATGGTTCCAAAATTGGAATCCATGACTGAGTCAGTTTGGGGTTTAGTCTTCTGATATTGGGTTCATAATCTAGTGGTCATACAACTAAACAATCAGTCAAAATGAGATGGTGTGACCAAGCATGCAAAATGGGTTAGCTTAATCTAGGGTTTCCTAGACCTAGAGCCAAAACTGAATGGGTCAGCTCAACTTACACTTAACCGAATAGCTAATCCTTCCTCTGGCCAGGTAGAGGGTAGGAGTGTGGGAGGCCCCCCCTTTTTTCGCAGGGACCCAATTAAAAACCATAGCACCACTTAGGTCATTTGACTCTAGACCCTCAGCCTTAGACACCATATTTCAGTAATAGCCACAGGATTAAATGCACTAGTTGGCCCACACAGCTCAGACCCGACCTGCGGGTGTCACCTAGCCCTCTAGGGCAAATTAGGTATAATTAATTTTAATTAAGGCTTGGGTGGAAATGCTAGGTGGTTGTTTTGGGCACAGGACAGGTTATGACCTCCTACCTTGATGTTATATTGATTGTCCTTAAGATTGGATTAAAAGATGAACATTCAATGGTCCTGATGCAAACTAAAACACAGTAGAAAATAAAATATTTTTTTAATGATTTATGATGTGTCAAGTTAGGTTTAAGTTAACTAGGGTTATCAAACAAAGTTTGGCTTGGGATTGGGGGTTTTGAAAGTTAATTAGGTTTTGGTTGAACAAGTATGCAGAACAGCAGAATTCTGAAAATGAGGGTTTCAGATGATGCAAGATTTGGCATAGATCCTGATGCATAAAAAATTAAAAAAAATTCTATAACAGAGGATTAATGGTTATGATGACTTGTATGAAATTTGATGCAAAAAAAAAATCAATTGATAATGCAAATCTTAGGGTTTTTAGACTACTATAGAAATTTCAAAATTTTGTTAAGGTTTCTAATATGCCAAATTTTAATGATTTAGATTTCTGTAAAATTAATTAAAAATTTTGATAAAATAGAGAACATGACAAATAACAATTCATTCAAATTTCAAAGGAAAATAAAATTCCTAGATGGTCGAAATAAGATGCAAAATAGACACCTAATGCAGTGGATAGGATGCAAAAATTAGGGTTTGTGAATGCAAAGCAGATAAAAACCATCCAAAACCCACTCTGATACCAAACTAATGTGTGATGACTCTAAGATTGTTAATAATGTAGGAAAAATAGTAAAATAATTTTTTTGTGATTTTTATAATTTAAGTTTGTAAGCTAAATTCTCAAATAAAAGTAAGAACTAGCAAGAAGAACAGCAATGCATGGAATCGTCGTATCGCAGGCAAACTCATGCAAAATAATAAATTTCAGGATCCGAGAATTGAAAAACTCCTAGATTAGGATAGCTTATCTTCATCAAATCAAAAATTAAAAGAAGAGAAGGATGTTACCAATTAGTGATTTGATGAATCTCCGATGAAGAGATCACACAGCACTCTGATTGGAGCCTGGATGATGAAGCTTGGTTTCCCTTGAACTGATGACTGATTTGGGTGGTCCTGGAGGCAAAGAAAGCCTCCTCTAGGGAGGTGAAACACCTCAGGGATCCTGCAAAACATCAAGGGTTAATCAAAATAGCAAGTAAGAAAAAGAAAAGAAACTAGGTTTAGAAGGAATCAGGTTAGGGTTTAGAAGCTGGGCGGCTTGAAGCTTGGTGAAGATCTCCCTGCTTGGCAGCCTAGGGCACTCTCTTCTTCGCATGTGAAGACTTGGATGGCAGCAATCTATGGTTTGGAAGGATGCTAGGGTAGCAAAGAATTCGGCCAAGCACAATAGTAACCAAAGAAAAAAAACAAAATTACACACAAGCTTGCAAGCTCAAATAAATTTACCAGGGTTTTGATATCATGAATAAAAGTTACTTACAAGAGGGGGTGGGGTGGAGTATTTATAAAGTTTCCATGTCTTCTAATTAGGGTTACACACTTGGGTTACAAGTCCTCTACTAGCTAGGTTAGACAAACAAATCTTAAAATAATTAGGAGCATAAGTCCCAACTAGGTTAGAATTTGACCTAGTCTTCTCCTTCTCCCTTCGTGCTTTGACTATTCCACTCAAGGACACCTCTTGGACTTGGTCAACACTTCAAGGATGCCTAGGAGGGTGTGTTGGGCTTCTAGGAGCAGCAAGGGGCCAGCTCAAAGGGGCTTGGGTGCATAGGTTTGGGCCTCTGGAAGCTGGGGTGGCCTGGTAGCCTGGTAGCAAGAATATTCCTTGGAATCTTGCATTTTTAGGACTTGGGCTTGGCGCCTGGGCTTGATTTTCTTGGGCTGGGATGTAGGTGGACCTCTGAAATCATGGATGCCCTGGTTTAGGAATATGCTCTGGCATCTGGGAAAGAATCTAGGCATCTGGAGGACATCTGGAAAGAATCAGGGTTTCTGGAAGCATCTTGGATCCTGGGTTGTCACACAAAATCCAATGGGCTGATGTAGTGGCCTCTGACTCCTAGATGTGGCCTGGTGGAACTCCAAAATAAGGTAACCTCCTCTCTTGTACAAAAATTGGGCTCATACTAAACTCATGGCTAAGGTACAGGACTCAAAACTAGACTAAGGTTGAGGGTTGAGACAAATCAACTAACCTTAACTTTTTTTATAGGACTCAATCTTAATTGATTACAAAATTTTCAAAACTTTGACACATGACTAAGTAAACCATATAGGATCCAGGGATCTATGTATGATCCTGGTGTCCCCACTAACAATATAAGGTGGGGAATTCATCACCCTTCCTTGGCTCACAAACTACCACCCTACATAGCTTATTGATCTAAGCCTTTTAATTTAAAATCAATTAGATATTGGTCCCTAAGGATTTTTGAGCTTACTAGAACAAAGGACCCTGAGAGTTGGACCAAGTCAGGATTAGCTGGTTAATTGATATCTAGGAAAGGGGTTCAATGATGATATAGCCTTGAAAGAAAGTAGTTCTTTAATTGGTTTCATTGTCTGACTTGGCCAATTTATTTGGTATCTAAGAAAAGCAATGGGGGGACCCCCACCAACCTTACCCTTACTTAGCTAGTTGGCTAGTTGGTTTCTGACTTGGAAGGCTCGAAGGAAACCTTGGAATAATTAGGAGCTATCTAGAATTAGGAAATCCTAGGATAGAGAGTCCATTATATGCTAACTTGCTTAAAATTAATATAGAATTTTAACTAATAATTCTTCTCTATCTCTCTTAACTCTAGGATTCCTTAGGCCCTCTTTAGAATTCTTATCTATCTTTCTTCTTTCCTCTTTTTCCCTCTTTTCTTTAAAATAATAAAAAAAACTTAGAAGACGATTGCTTTGATCTAGGACTTTTGATTAAATATTTAAAACCATCAGAATAATTTAATGAATTAGAGTAGTGCTATGAACATGGATCTCAATAGCAAGGTGGATAAGTTATTGCATGCATTAGACAATAGACTAGATATCTTGTCTCATAAATTAGATCATCTACTAGCTATCAGGCACTCTTCTACTCCTTTCTTTCTTTTTACACAGCATGCATGCTTTATATATTCGAGCCCAACTCACTTTGTGAGTAAATGCCTAGCCGCATACCAATTTCCTAAGTCTAGGTATGACCAAGTTTATCAAGATCAAATTCATATGACCTACAGATCAGGAGAGAACCTAAACTTTAATGCTTACAACCCAGGTTGGAGAGCTCAACTAGATCTTTTGTGGCAACCACATCTAGTGGTCACCCCGATACTATACAGATCTTCATTCATAGATGCACCTTATTATGATCAGCCCTATTCGTATTATCAACCTTCTACTCCTTATAGCCTATCATTTGAAGAGAAGGTTCTATGCACAATAGATTGGATAGAGCAAATTCATCAGAATCCACCTTCGCAATAGACGAATCTAGATGTTGATAGGTTTGCTCAATTTCAACAGCTAATCATGCCTCAACAGTAATCTATCAATGAGCTTATGAATCAAACCGATCAATTATTAGTTAAGAGTTAATAGGAAGTAAGAAGTGCCACCTAGTCAGTCCAAGAGTAACTTAGAGAGACACTACCAAGCTAAGAATTTTTATGACCCTTTAGTTTTTTTCTAAACAATTGATCATAACTCTCTAGAATGAACTAGTCATGGAACAACCCTATTGATGGTGACCCAAGAGTCTAGTATATTTTATTTTGAATCCAGTTGAGTCCATTTAGTCGAGTCCAGTTATTTTCAGTCCAATCAAGTGAATTAGATCAAGTCCTGTAATTTTCATTCATGTCAAGATCCAAGATGAGAGTAAGCAGACCCGGAGATTCACTAGGCCCCCTCAACCAGAGCTGGACTTCATGCACCTAGGCCCTTTCATGCCTCCAAGCCCACAAGAGAGAGCTTTAATCCAAGACAAAGGCCCACTGTTGACCAGGTCCACCAGGGTTTCTTGGCCCACAAGTCAGGATTTCTTAGCCCTCAAGTCATGTACCCTGGGGTGAATCTATAAATACCCCACCCCCTCTTGTATTTTTATGCTATGGATGAATAAATTTTCTTGAGTTCTATGTGAAGGATCTGTGTGATCCCAAGGTATCTATGTGATCCCTGATTTACTGTGTGAGGGCATCTGTGTGAGCCAAGGGTATCTATGTGATCCCTTCCTCCTTCTTTTCAGGGTATCTATGTGATCCCTAGGGCATCTATGTGAGCCCTTTGCTTTGTGCTTGTCTTCCTAGGGGCATATGTGTGAACCCCAGTTATCTTTCTAAACCCTTAGCCCTCTTCTTTCTTCTTCCAGACAAACCCTAACCCTCTGGTGACTTTTATGCTCGCCAGCGATCCTACCCCGTGCATCTATCCTGCATCAACTTGGTATCAGAGCCCAGACGGATTAGGGTATGTTTCTTCTTCCCGAATCTTCTCTGTGCCGATACCCCTGCTGCCATTGCACCACCGACACCTGCTGCCATCGACCGGAGCACCACAGCCGCTCCCTCCCACCGGATCCTCCCTACTACTGCTATAGCCGATGATGCCAGAATCCTCCAGATGCACTCTCAGGCAGTGCCTCAGCATTCGCTGCCTTCCCCGACCAGAGAGATCCATGATCGACCGAGGAGATCACCGCTGCCAAATGCTAGAATGGGATCGTGCCTACCTCCCATCCATGCCACCGTCTTCCTCCCCAACACCATCGCCGACCACCGTCCCATCCACCCTAGTGTCATCGCCGGCGAAGCCTCCCGATGTCCTCAAGGCCTCGATCTGCCCCGGCATCATCTACTTCGATCATGCAATCCTCTCCGGAGGAATCGCCACCCTCATCATCTCTGCCCCAGTGCCAACGATGTTGATGGACCCCGTCGCTGACCTCCCCCCGTGCTTCGGCTCAAGTCAACTGTGCTACCCTTCTTCCAACCGAATCCACGAAGCCCCTCCCACTGTCAATGATGCCATCCGAGCCATCTGTCCAACCCCCATTGGTTGTGATGCCCAGATCAAATCGACATCTCCACCAGATCGCCTCCCCTCCACCATCGACCGCTGCCCCAAATATTGCTGGCATCTCCCCATCCATGCCAGCCATCGTCTCTTCGTTCGCCATCACTGATGCATCGCCCGAACCCGAGCACACCACCTCCCCGGCTCCACCTCCTTCCACCCATCTGGACCCTCATGACACCATCTTCCTTCCCTCGCCGTCGCCAGTGAAGGCATGCCAGATTTCACTACCGAAGGACCTCTCCTATTCCAGCCTTCGGTCCATGAAGAAGAGGGAAGAAGACACAGCTCTGCATGAACATGAATGCAGAGAGTCGGTACTCAATGCCGACTTCTATTTTCGCAAAAAAAAATAAAAAATAAATAAATAAAAAGAAAATCAGTGAAAAAATAAATTCAGAGAAAAAAAAAGAAAGAAAGGTGAAAAAAAAAATTGAACCTAGCCACTTTTGCTTTGATTTGATTAGTTTCGGTTCCATCAAACCCCCGCTGAGCTTGACTTGACGGAGTCCAGTTCTCCTTACCCCAGGGAAATGATGGGCACCCGAGAGTCTAGTTTATTTTATTTTGAATCCAGTTGAGTCCATTTAGTCGAGTCCAGTTATTTTCAGTCCAATCAAGTGAGTTAGATCGAGTCCTGTAATTTTCATTCATGTCAAGATCCAGAGGAGGGTAAGCAGACCCGGAGATTCACTAGGCCCCCTCAACCAGAGATGGACTTCATGCACCTGTGCGCTTTCATGCCTCCAAGCCCACAAGAGATAGCTCCAGTCCAAGACAAAGGCCCACTATTGACTAGGTCCACCAGGGATTCTTGGCCTGTAAGTCAGGGTTTCTTAGCCCTCAAGTCATTTACCCTGGGATGAATCTATAAATACCCCACCCCCTCTTATATTTTTATGCTATAAATGAATAAAATTTCTTGAGTTCTGTGTGAAGGATCTGTGTGATCCCAGGATATCTATGCGATCCCTGATTTACTGTGTGAGGGCATCTGTGTGAGCCCAGATTATCTATATGATCCCTTCCTCCTTTTCAAGATATCTGTGTGATCCCTAGGGCATCTGTGTGAGCCCTTTGCTTTGTGTTTGTTCCTAGGGGCATCTGTGTGAACCCCAGTTATCTTTCTAAACCCTTAGCTCTCTTCTTTCTTCTTCCAGACAAACCCTAACCCTCTGGTGACTTCTACGCTCGCCAGCGATCCTACCCCGCGCATCTGTCCTACATCAACTTGGTATCAGAGCCCAGACGGATTAGGGTATGTTTATTCTTCCCGAATCTTCTCTGTGCCGACACCCCTGCTACCATTGCATCACCAACACTTGCTGCCACTGACCGGAGCACCACAGCCGCTCCCTCCCACCGGATCCTCCCTGCCACTGCTATAGTCGATGATGCCAGAACCCTCCAGATGCACTCCCAGGCAATGCCTCAGCGTTCGCTGCCTTCCTCGACCGGAGAGATCCATGATCGGCCAAGGAGATCACCGCTGCCAGATGCCGAAATGGGACCGTGCCTACCTCCTGTCCATGCCACCATCTTCCTCCCCAGCACCATCACCGATCGCCGTCCCCTCCGCCCTAGTGTCATCACCGGCGAAGCCTCCTGATGTCCTCAAGGCCTCGATCCACCCCGACATCATCTGCTTCGGTCATGCAATCCCTTCTAGAGGAATCGCCGCCCTCATTATCTCTGCCCTAGTGCCGATGATGTCGACGGACCCCATCGCCACCCTCCCCCCATGCTTCGGCTCAAGTCGACCATGCTGCCCTTCTTTCAACCGGATCCATGAAGCCCCTCCTGCTATCGACGACACCATCCGAGCCATCTGTCCAACCCCCATCAGTTGTGATGCCCAGATCAAATTGACATCTCCACCGGATCGCCTCCCCTCCATCATCGATCGCTACCCCCAGTCATGCAGACATCTCCCCATCCATGCCGGCCATCGTCTCTCTATTTGCCATCACCGACGCACCGCCCGAACCCGAGCTCACCACCTCCCCAGCTCCACCTCCTTCCACCCGTCCGGACCTTTGTGTCGCCGTCTTCCTTCCCTCATCATCGCCAGTGAAGGCATGCCGGATTTCACTACTAGAGGACCTCCCCTGTTCCAACCTTCGGTCTGTGGAGAAGAGGGAAGAAGACACAGCTCTGCACGAACATGAATGTAGAGTCGGTACTCAGTGCAGACTTCTATTTTTGCAAGAAATAAATAAATAAATAAATAAATAAAAAAGAAAATCAGTGAGAAAACAAATTTAGAGAAAAAAAAGAAAGAAAGGTGAAAAAAAAAAATTGAACCTAGCCATTTTTGCTTTGATTTCATTAGTTTCGGTTCCATCAAACCCCCGCTGAGCCTGACTCGAAGGAGTCGAGTTCTCCCCACCCCAGGGGAATGATGGGGACCCAAGATTCTAGTATATTTTATTTTGAATCCAGTTGAGTCCATTTAGTCAAGTCCAGTTATTTTCAGTCCAATCAAGTGAGTTAGATCGAGTCCTGTAATTTTCATTCATGTCAAGATCCAAGAGAAGAGTAAGCAGACCCAGAGATTCACTAGACCCTTTCAACCAGAGCTGGACTTCATGCACCTGGGCCCTTTCATGCCTCCAAGCCTACAAGAGAGAGCTCCAGTCCAAGACAAAGGCCCATTGTTGACCAGGTCCACCAGGATTTCTTAGCCCATAAGTCAGGGTTTCTTAGCCCTCAAGTCATGTACCCTGGAATGAATCTATAAATATCCCACCCCCTCTTGTATTTTTATGCTATGGATGAATAAAATTTCTTGAGTTTTGTGTAAAGGATCTATGTGATCCCAGGGTATCTGTGTGATCTCTGATTTACTGTGTGAGGGAATCTATGTGAGCCCAGGATATCTGTGTGATCCCTTCCTCCTTTTCAGGGTATCTGTGTGATCCTTAAGGTATCTGTGTGAGCCCTTTTCTTCGTGCTTGTCTTCCTAGGGGCATCTGTGTGAACCCCAGTTATCTTTCTAAATCCTTAGCCCTCTTCTTTCTTCTTCCAGACAAACCCTAACCCTCTGGTGACTTCTACGCTTGCCAGCGATCCTACCCCGCGCATCTGTCCCTCATCACCTACACCATCACAAAGACCAATATAGATAATTCGACTAAGATAGAAATATATAAAGAAAAATTAAATAGGTAGGACATACTACTTCCATCATCATCTACTCACTTATGGCCCCTTTTCCAAGTGCTCTAGCATCATCCACTCCTTTTTACAAGAAGGGAGAACAAATAGATGACATGATGAAATTAATTAAGATTTTCCAAGAACCATAATAATAATATAATAGGAGAAGCCATACCTCCAATTCATCCCCAGAAGTCGTTAGATCCCTGTCTGGCTCATTTTAAGGTAGATAACTTTAATATAGACGGATATATCATAAAGATGAATAACTTACTAGATATACCATACTTTAAAATTGCTCCACTTTAGATTGAATAATATGAGCCAACACCTAGCCCTCCAATAGCTTCCTTGTTAGAATCACCACCAGATGTAGTATTGAAGGCACTTCCTATCACACCTACTAACACCCTATCGGTGATCCCTAACTAAGAAGACCAAATAGTCGGTGTTCTAAAGATGCGTGAAAAAGCTATTGGATGGGATATCTTTAAAATGAGGGATGATGATCTTGAGAACTTTATAACTAATTTATTCATATTTGGCACTACTTTCGAGGATTGCCTCCAAAATCTATCTACTATTCTAAAATAATATATGGAGATAAAATTATAGTTAACTTAGACAAAGTGCCATCGGGAAGGGATGATATCAAGATACATCATATCTAAGAAAGGCATTGGGATAGCTCTCTCTAGAGTCAGAAAATTTCCAAGCTACCACCCCCACTCTTAGCCCAATATACACAATCCCTTCTTAATCTTTGTCCAAATTATTATAATATTCTCAAATCTTGATCTAGCATGCTTGCTCGATGCACTCTATTGATCAGGGTTAGTCATCGTAGAACACTATATGAATGCTTTTCTACCATGATTACAAGGCCTCCTAATTGGTCCTTTCTTTTGAAAATCTTAAGGGACGTATCCAAGTTCAAAATCAGTAACACTCCTTAGCATCTAGCTGAAGACATTAAATGTAGTGCTGGTTGGGAGGCAACCTAACAATCTCATTTTCTTTTTGATGCAATTACAAAAACTTAGGTAGAAGAATAAAAATCCATGAATCCATGAGGCCCTCTTCCACTCCTGAAGCACACTTACCCCAGGTGCATTCGCTCTTTTCCTTTAAATTGCTTTTTTTTTCCTGCTTCATTTAGGACAATATCGATTAGGTTGGGGGGAAAATAAATAACTTACTTAGCCTCAAGTACAATTAGAAATAAATATATTGTATGACCTAATTATTGTCCCAATTTGGAGTTATATAGGCACCCTAATCAATGATTGATTAATGGTCTAGATAATTCTAGAGATACTAAGGGATAATTATTAAAGGAACTCAATAAATAGTAGGGTTTATGGTGTGGGCACCAAAATACAAAAGAGGCTTCAAGCAAACCTAATCAATTCGAACTCCTTATAAATTGCAAGTGAATAAGCCAAACTCAATTTTGGCTTCAACTTTATTTTAATTTTTAGCATGAGTCATGTAATTAGAGTCAAGTTAATTTTGATTAGTTAAGTTGGTCAAGTTGGGTTCAAATTAGCCAAGGCATGAACCATGGGAAGAAGCTTGAACCTAAGTGAAGGAGCATCAAGACCACCTATTGGATTGGAGCTAACCACTTCACCCTCCATACCAAGTCGAGCCTTGTTGGAGTGCCACCTCAACCTCCACGCCTAGTCAGCTAGCCACCTCACCACACCTTATTGGAGTGCCACCTCATCCTCCATGCCAAATCAACCATGCCACTTCATTCTCCATGCCATTCTTGCACCCAAGTTTGCTGGAATTTGAACTTGAATTCAAGTTGTAACTCCCCACTTCCCACTCCCCTTTTCAAGCATGTAATCTCTCCTATTTTGAATTCAAATTAGGGCTTGGGAAGTTAATAAATACCCCCATAATCCTCTTGTAATTAGCCAATTTTATGAATGAAAAAATAGTCTTTGTTTTCTTCCATTGCTTTGTTGCATTATCACTCTATGAGGGAGAGGGTGTGAGGCCCAACCGGTTCTTCAAAGCTTCAAGAAGACACCTACAATCCTTCCCTTTTCCTCCTTCAAACTTTCATTCTTATTCCCTTTTCTCTCATCCTTTCCATGCCATTAATATTCTTCTTGCAGGTTCTCTCAATGATTACAAGTCAAGGATGAAGTCTACCTTGCTTTGGGACCAATTATGCTAAGTATCTTCAACCAAAGAGAGTGGAAGTCTTCATGTCCAGTCGCTAGTCCTTCGAGTGTTGAAGAATGAGCCACTTTCAAAGTTGAGAGTTCATTGGTGGAAGAAGGAACCCCTCCTAAACTCGTAGTTCTGATTTATTGAAGGTACTTATCATAATCCAAATGGTTTCTCAACCATTAGGTCCATTTCTTTCCAAATAAGTGAAAGCTTCACTACGGGTAACAACACTTTTACTAATAGTCTATTTTAGTAAGCCTATTTGCTCTCTTACTAAGGAATTCTTGCTAATATGTGAAAAAAGTCATTGCTCATTTTAGATTATTGAATTCATAGTTTTGAAGCTCCATTTCATCCCACATCATTTTTGGTATCAAAGCATGGTTAACTAAGACAAGTATGCTGGTTGCTGAAAATTTCTGCATCATCTAAGGACTAGACCTGAAAGCTCATCTCATAGCTTTTCGGATCTTAGTTTAATTTGTAATTTCTAAATAATTTTTTTAGATCAAACCAGAACTAGAATCTTTTTTCATAGATTTCAGATCTGAATTTTTAAAAAAAAATTATTTGTTTTCCTAGTTTACTCTCTAATCGAAAGAATCACGCCTCCTGAGCAGGTATACGAAAGAATACTTATGACCAATGGGAGTAATGAGCCAAGGCTGGACATGATAACCCAAGATTGGAGGGCCCATTGTGCTAAGTGCATGCTTGCATGATTGGAGTTATTGAATGTTTCATTGCATGTTTACTCCTCTAATACAACTTAGGTTCTAAAATTTTCTAGTACAATTCAAGTTTGAATCCACCTAACCATAATTCAAAAAAAAATTAAATTTTAAAATTTGAATTTTGAATTCTAAACTTTGAAATTTAAGATTTTAAATTTGAAATTCAAATTTGAAATTTGAGATTTAGAAATTTAAATTTTGAAATACATGTTTATCCTAGTCTTTATATTCTATTATTTAGTTGGAGGATTGATTGTGCATTCATCTTAAGATACTTAAAGGTAATCCTATCATAAGATAAGGGAAGGATTTCATCACCTTTCCTTGGTCCAAAAATAACCAACTACATATTGCATTGACCCAATCCTAATTTAAAATCGAGTAAGAACCTAAACTAGGGACATCAACCAGTTAAGTTCATGATCATGTTGAGACTTAGTATTGATTGATTCTGTATTTACTCCTGGATATCGGTGTCTAAGGCTAGGGGTCCAACGGCAAATGCCTTAAGTGGATTTGTGGTTTTTAATTAGGACCTCGTGAAAGCAAGGGGAGCCTCCCACAATCCCACCTCTTACCTGACCAGTTGAAAGGGTGACTACAGTCTTGATTAATGCTTTGGCAATTCATGCTATCTTGAACTTCTAGGTCTAGGAGCCCTAGAAGCTAGGTTTATATTGCATGACCACTAGATTGGAACCCCTTACCAACACTCCCAAACCCAACCAAGTCACACCATAGATCCCAATCTTGAAACTTTGATGAGAACCGTGACTGAGCAATTCAAATAACTAAATAATAGGTTTGACCAAATGGATGAGCGAATTGGAACCCTTGAAGAGACCCGTTGACCCACACTAAACCTGAATCACCTAGACCAACTCCCTTTGGTCCAAGAGCCCATCGCCACGATACCATCCCTGAACATAACCCTAGATGCCCACACCATGACTTCGTGGATTCAGAGGAAAGAGCGCTTAGAAACATACATCTCGATGCACCCACTTTTGATGGAAACTTAGATCCTAAGGTGTATATTTATTGGGAGAGTGAATGGATCAATACTTTCAGTGGTATGAGATGTCGGAAGAGAGGAAGTTCAAATTTGCTAAACTTAGGTTAGTCCGACAAGCTAGGTTGTATTGAAAAAATGTTGAGCATATTTGTCATCAAAGAGGAGACATGCCCATAGTCACATGAAGAGCCATGAAGATCAAACTTAGGGAGAAGTATTTACCCTTATCCTATGAGCAGAGGCTTTTAGATCAATGATAAAGGTTGGGTCAAGGTAACAGAACCATATCTGAGTACATTTCTAAGTTTGACAAATTTGTTATAAGTTGTAGTATGGTTGAGTCAGAGGTCGTCCCCCTATCTAGGTTTCGAGTAGGCCTACATAAGAAAATTCAAAGAAAATTATTTCTGAGAGAAGTCCATGACTTAGAATAAGCTTATCAAGTCACTAGGGACTGTGAGAGATTTTAAAGGGGACCCATGAACCATCAATCTAAATCCAGTAAGATTAGTACCCCTGGAAATAGACAAGTTCTAGTCAAGTTCCCTCTAACCGACCCATTCCTACTACTCCATTAGCTCGCAAGGATGATGAGGGTAAGGCCCCTGAAGTTCAAAAGAATAATCACCAAAATATGCATTGCTTTAGGTGTCATAAAGTCGCCACTATGCTAGTCAATGCCCTACCCGAGTCTTACACATAGGAGAGTCAGAGGAAGAAGCTCCAAGAACCTTTAAAGAATTTGAGGAAGAAGTATATGAAGGCGGATCAAATCTAGTGGATGAATATGAGGGAGATGAAGAAGATATATATCCAACTAAAATATTAGGAGTTGTTAGATGTATCCTGGCCCAAACAAAAGAACATGAGGATTGGCGAAGAATCAACATTCTACAAACTTTTGTCAAATTAAGGGAGAAGGTTTGTAAAATTATCATAGATAATGGGAGCTGTGTAAACGTCATTTCTACAAATGCTGTCAAGAATTTAGGTCTGCCTACTGTTCCCCATCCCACCTCCTGTAAGGTATCTTGGATTGATTCAACCTCCATTCCCATTAAGTTAAGATGCCAAGTTACAGTCCAAATCCAATCTTATCAAGAGAAAGTTTGGTGTGACATTCTTCCTATGGGGGTTAGCAGTATTATTCTAGGTCGACCCTGGTTATATGATCATGATGCTATCCTATACGGTCATTCCAACTCCTGTTCTTTTAACCACCATGGAAAGAAAATTATCATAAACTTGACTCCACCTAAGGACAACATCAAAAGAGGGTCTAGCAATCTGAAGGAGAAGAAACAAGGATTGAATTTGATCAGTGCTAAGGATTTAGAATGAGAAATTAATGAAGGTTCATCAGTTTGGATATTATCCACCAAGGAAGTCCAGGATCAATCCCAGAAAGAGCAACCCTAGGAAATAGTAGAGTTTTTGAAGAATTTTCAAGATGTGTTTCCAGAAGATCTTCCTGATTACCTCCCATCATTAAGGGACATTCAACATGCTATAGACTTAGTCCCAGGAGCCACCTTACCAAACCTTCCATATTATAGGATGAATCCCACTAAATATTCAGAGCTACAAAAGCAAGTTGGAGATCTTCTCAAAAAGGGATTCATTAGGAAAAGCTTGAGCCCTTGTATGGTACCTGCCCTTTTGACCCCCAAGAAGGATGGCACCTGGAGAATGTGTGTAGATAGTCATACCATCAATAAGATAATGGTCAAGTATCATTTTCCTATTCCTTATCTTGATGATATGTTAGACATGATGGCCGGAGCCACTATTTTCTCTAAGATTGACCTTAAGAGTGGCTATCACCAAGTTAGGATTAGACCTAGGGACGAGTGGAAGATAGCTTTTAAGACTAAGGATGGCCTTTATAAATGGTTAGTGATGCCTTTTGGCCTTTCAAATATCCCTCATATATTTATGAGGATCATGACCCAAGTCCTGCGACCATTCATTGGAAAATTTGTTGTAGTCTATTTCAATGACATCCTTATATACAGTAGGACTAATAAAAATCACTTGGGCCATCTTCAACAAGTATGCCAAGCCCTCAGAAGTGATAGCCTCTATGTCAATCTTAAGAAATGTAGCTTCTTGACTCCTAGAGTCATTTTTCTAAGCTTTGTCGTTACCTCCGAAGGAGTGTTTGCCGACTTAGAAAAGATTAAGTCCATAGTTGACTGGCCTGTATCCAAAAGCATACATGATGTGCATAGCTTCCATGGCCTTGCTACCTTCTATAGGCAATTTATTCGAGGATTTAGTTCGATCATCGCACCCATTATTGACTGTATTAGGAAAGGAATCTTTGAATGGACAAAGGCCACCGATAGAGCCTTCCTTGACATCAAAGAGAAAATGACCCAGGCACCCATTTTGAGATTACCTAACTTTTCAAAGGTCTTTGAGATTGCTTGTGATGCCTCCGAAGTTGGAATTGGAGGAGTTCTAAGTCAAGAGATGATGCGGGATAAGTATGTTAAAGATTAACATAAAGAAATTTTAGATTAAAGAGAGAAATTAATTTCAGATTTTATGTGACTTTGTTCTCAAAAAAGAGATTAAGAGCAAACTAGAAGATTATGTAAAGACTAAAATCAACACCCGCAGATTAGAACCAACCAAAAAGACAAAGAAGAGGATCCTAGGGTTAAGAAACCACTAATAAGGAAAGCTCAAATTCAATAAAATAGAAAAAGTTAGAAATGAAGGGTCTAAATACCTAGCAATGATGTTCTTGAAGTTGTAAAAGGGATCACACCACTCCGGATTAGCGCCTGGATGACAAAGCCCTTTTCTTGTGGATCTGTCAGCTTTTTATCAACTGGGTTCAAGGACAAGGAAGACCTATTCCAAGGGTCATTTCACTTGAGAGATCCTGCAAACTTTAAGGGTTAGGGATGTAGATGATAAGAAAAATATAGAATTGGAAGATGGAAGAGAAGAGAGATAGGAGGGTTGCTAGGGTGGCTGGCGGCCTGCTGATGAAGATGCTTGAACTCTGGAGGGCGGCCTGAGATGGAGACACCTGATTAGAGGATGAAGATGCCTGGGGAAGGGGCCAGATGTTGGCTGCTAGGGTTTCAGGGGAGATGAGCATTGGCAGCTAAGGGAGGTGGAGGATGGTGATGGTAGCCTAGGGTTTGGAGGTGGAGGAGGGGCATCCCAGGGTTTAGATGAAGGCTAGGGTTTGATGGTAGATGGTAGGGGCAGCTAGGGCTAGAAGAAATTAGGATTTAGTTTGGACCTCACACCCTCTCCCTTATGGAGCGTCAATGCACACAGGCATAAAAAAAACAAGCTCTTAATTTTCATTCAATAAGCATTAGTTACAAGAGGGAGGAAGGGTGGGGTATTTATAGATCACCCAAGCCCTTAGACTCCCTGTCAAAGTTGGATTACAAATTTGTGTGGGATAGGGAGTACAAAGTTGAGTAGAATAGGGAGACTTGACTCCTTGATGGACTTGGACTTCAACTCCTTATTAGACTTGGACTTGATCTCCTCTTGGGCTTGGGATGGAGCGCCAACCATAGTGGGCTTGGACTGGGCTAGGGTGCCAATTCTCCTTGTGGGCTTGGGCTGGGGCGCCAAGCTTTGTGTCGACTTGGACTAGGGCGGCATCCTGGTGGGCTAGGGCACAATGCTAGGGAGGTGCCCTTCCTTGTGGGCTTGGGTGGCATGAAGGGGTCCAGGCGCAAGGACTAATGACTTAAGTAGGGGTCCAGGTGCATGATCTAGGGCCTGGTGACTTACTTGGTCTGGTGACTCCCCTCTTGAACTTGACTTGAATGAAAGGACTCAAATTATAGGACTTGATTGAATTTGACTAGACTGGACTGGCCCACAAAGGGACTCAGTTGCTTGGACTAAATACAACTGGACTCAACTCAACTGACTTGACAATGGACTCAATTGACTTGATTTATTACAGGACTCAATTGGCTCACCTTAGTGTAGGATTCAAGTGACTCATGACTAATGGACTACAAGACTCGAAAAAACTAACTAGAAATCCATAAAGGGCCCAGTAGTCTCTGTCTGATCCTGGTGCCCGCACCAAGAGAACCACCCTATAGCATTCTTTAGTAAGAAGTTGAATGAAGCAAAATTGAAGTATTCAACTTATGATAAGGAATTGTATGCGGTAATTCAAGCCTTAAGGTATTGGAGACACTATCTCTTACCGTAGGAGTTTGTCCTATATTCAGACCATGAAACACTATGATTCCTTAGTTCTCAAAAGAAATTGAATCCGAGGCACGGCAAGTGGGTATAGTATATTCAAGCTTATACATTTATTTTGAAACACCATGCTGGTACTGAAAATCAAGTTGCCGATGCACTGAGTCGTCGTTACATGCTCTTGACCTCTATAAGCACTGAAATCATATGATTTGATAGATTGAATGAAGCATATGAAAATTATCTTGACTTAAGCAAAATTTTCAATCTATTCGTCAAGGACCATCTAGTTCGTATAGTGACTACATCGTTCATGATGGATTCCTTTTCAAAGAAAATAAGTTATGCATCCCTCGAACCTCCATCTGAGAATTCTTAATTTGGAAAATCCATGCAAGGGGTTTAGTTGGCCATTTTGGTAGGAAAAATCCATTCTAGCAGTAGAAGACTAATTTTTTTGGCCTAGCCTCAAAAGAAATGTATCCCAAGTGGTGGCCCAGTGTCGAACCTGTGCTGCTGCGAAATAGCAGAAGCAAAACACCAGCCTATACACCGCTTTACCTATCCCTGCTTGTCCATGGCAAGACCTTAGTATGAATTTTGTGTTAGGGTTACCAAAGACCATGCGAAGACACAACTCCATCTATGTTGTGGTTGATCATTTTTCCAAGATGGCACACTTCTTATCTTGTTCTTAGTCTTTTGATGCTTCAAAAGTGACCAAACTATTCCTAAATGAAATGGTTAGGTTACATGGATTGCCCAAAACTATTGTGTCTTATAGGGATGTCCGATTCACTAGCTATTTTTGAAAAATACTATGGTGCATGTTAGAAACCAAACTAAAATTTTCTACCACCTACCATCCACAAACTGACGGCCAAACAAAAGTTGTGAATAGGAGTCTTGAAAACCTGTTGAGAGTTTAGTTGGTGAGGGTACTAGAAATTGGGATCTTTTGTTACCACATGCTAAATTTGCCTATAATAGCTCAGTCAATAGGTCCACTGGAAAAAGCCCATTTGAGATTGTCCATGGATACAAACCAAGAAAGCCCATAGATCTTATCCCTTTACCCATGCATGCATGAGTTTCTGAATCTGCAGAGTCATATGCATGCATGTTAGAGATTTGCACAAAGAGATTAGTAAGAAAATAAACTTGAGCAATGAAACTTACAAGCATATGGCTAATTCTCGTAAGAGAATCAAAGAGTTTACTGAAGGAGAATATATGATGATTAGGCTCAGACCTGAACGGTTTGCACCCGGAACCATGAAAAAGTTACATGCCCACGATGCAGGTTCTTTCAAAATAATAAAAAAAATTGGTCCTAATGCCTATCTACTTGAGTTACCATCTGGCTTTGGTATCAGTTCAACTTTTAATATCTCAGACCGAGTAGAGTATAAGGAATCAACAATGATACCTAGTGAGCCTTTTGGACCTGATCCCATTTTTGAGAGTGAACCTATCCCTAAGTGTCCACCAGCCACATTACCAGAATGGCAAGATATGATTGAGCGTATTCTAGATGACAAGACTATCACTACCTAGAATAAAGGCTATCAATGCTATTTGGTTCGTTGGCAAGGTTAACCAAGACTCATGGATCACTCAAGAGGATCTGCAAAAGAACAACCCAGACTTACTAGAATACTACCAGAGTCAAGTTGATCCATACTCAACAGGATCGAGTCCTTTCTACTCCGGGAGAATTGGTACGGGCACTAGAATATAAAAGAGGCTTCAAGCAAACCTAATCACTTCGAACTCCTTATGGATTGCAAGTGAATAAGACAAACTCAATTTTGGCTTCAACTTTGTTTTAGTTTTTAGCATGAGTCCTATAATTAGAGTCAAGTTAATTTTGATTAGTCAAGTTGGTCAAGTTGGGTTCAAATTAGCCAAGGCATGAACCATTGGAAGAAGCTTGAACCTAAGTGAAGGAGCATCAAGACAACCTATAGGATTGGAGCTAACCACTTCACCCTCCATGCCAAGTCAAGCCTTGTTGGAGTGCCACCTCAACCTCCATGCCTAGTCAGCCATGCCACCTAACCATGCCTTGTTGGAGTGCCACCTTATCCTCCATGCCAAATCAACCATGCCACTTCATTCTCCATGCCATTCTTGCACCCAAGTTTGCTAGAATTTGAACTTGAATTCAAGTTGTAACTCCCCACTTCCCACTCCCATGTTCAAGCATGTAATCTCTCCTATTTTGAATTCAAATTAGGGATTGGGAAGTTAATAAATACCCCCCTAATGCTCTTGTAATTAGCCAATTTTATGATTGAAAAAATAGTCTTTCTTCTATTCCATTACTTTGTTGCATTGTCACTCCATGAGGGAGAGGGTATGAGGCCCAACCGGTTCTTCAAAGCTTCAAGAAGATGCCTACAATCTTTCCCTTTTCCTCCTTCAAACTTTTATTCTTATTCCCTTTTTTCTCATCCTTTCCATGCCACTAATATCCTTCTTACAGGTTCTCTCAATGATTACAAGTCAAGGATGAAGTCTACCTTGCTTTGGAACCAATTATGCTAAGTATCTTCAACCAAAGGGAGTGGTAGTCTTCATGTCCAGTTGCTAGTCCTTCGAGTGTTGAAGAATGAGCCACTTTCAAAGTTGAGAGTTCATTGTTGGAAGAAGGAGCCCCTCCTAAACTTGTTGTTCTAATTTATCGAAGGTACTTGTCCTAATCCGAATGGTTTCTCAACCATTAGGTCCATTTCCTTTCAAATAAGTGAAAGCTTCACTACGGGTAACAACACTTTTACTAATAGTCTATTTTAGTAAGCCTATTTGCTCTCTTACTAAGGAATTCTTGCTGATATGTGGAAAAAGTCATTGCTCATTTTAGATTGCTGAATTCATAGTTTTGAAGCTCCATTTCATCCCGCATCATGTTTAGACCAGAAATAATTTCATGGAGCAATTCCAGAACCTTCTGACCATTGATCTCTATAAAGAATCTACTTTATGGAGTATAAATGAAAATGTCAAGTATGCTGAAGTTTTTTTTAGAAAAAAAGAGAAGAGAGATTCAGTCTTGCCTCACAGCTTCTTTTGAACTCTTACCGGGAAACCAAGCTCTTTCGTCTAAGTAAGCATTGTGGTTTGCATCAAAAGATGAGAAGGCTAAGAAATCTATTAAGCAATTGTACTTCACTGAGTAACTGGGTCCCTTTGTCTAAGTAAGCATTATGGTTTGCATCAAAAGATGGAGATGCTAACACTTAAAAGGCTAAGACATTGCACTAAGCTTTTTTTTTAAAAAAAAAAAGAGAGGAGAAACCAACTAGCAAAAAGATACTTCATCAAACTCCTAACAAGTTAAAGGATTCAAAGACCGAGGTGGAAAGTTGGCAAGAGAAGAACTCTAGAAATTTTTATAGGCTTTACTCAACCACTAATTGGGTTGAATTGATAATCCAATGAAGTATCCTAATAATAGTCTGACCAGGTATCAACTACCTTTAGGACTGCCTAAGTTAACTTTCAATTCAAGGATGGGTTGGTATACATGGTTAATTTATCTACTTTACTCGAGGATGAGCAAAGTTCAAGTTGGATGGTATGATAATTACATTATATCATATATATATTAATTTAAGAGTTAAATTATCCTTATTTATTTAAAATTGATACTTTTATATATTATTTATAGGAAAGAAGAATGCCAATACAACGAGCTCAATTTATGAGTTCAAATGAAATAAGTTTGAAGCAAATCGGACTTAAAATGAGCTTAGAATCAAAGTTGAAAATTCATTAAGGAGTTGCACAAATTTGAAAGTAGCCGATCCATGGTGGACCAGCTGCCTGATTCATAAGATGCCCAAATAGTTCATGGACACCATTAACCATGGTCCATGGCTGGGCATCATGAACCATGGGATTTTCAACCCACCATCGACCGAGAGGGTGGCCGGCAACCACCCCATGAGGTCCGCCAAGACTCATGGCACCGGCAAAGGAAGAAACAAAGCAGCGATCAGCCGATAATAGGCATCGACAGTATTGATGATGGAGGGAGATCCATAAAGGCTGAGGCATAGTCCAATGAGCATCTAAATGGAAGATTTCAGCAATGGTTCCACCAGTAATGGCATCAGCAAAATAAAAGATGACAGCAATCCAGTGATGATGCTGAATCCATGATCACAGGGGACTTCCAAATAGCAAATCTAGTAAGGCTCACAGTGACGGTGGTGGCAAGGAGTCTAGCAGCTATAGTGGCAGTGCAAGGGGGCTCTGGCGGTGGCACGAGGGGACTCTAGAAGTGCCAGTGGCGGCAATGCATGGGAGATGGTTCCGACGAGATCTTCAACCATAGGGACCGGTGGCATAACAGCAAGGCAGAGCTCGAGTGATCCTTGGCAAGTTTGATGGCTGCAATGGTGAGGTCCACGGTGATAAGGGTGGTGTCATGAGGAGGTTCTGGAGGTGGTTCCGGCGAGATCCAAGAGATGGTGAACAGCAAGGGGAATCGATGGTCGAATGATGGGTTTTATCAGTTGAAAAAAAAAGCACAATGAGTCACCATTGGATCTCAATCCAATGGTTGAAATCAACTTCAATTAGAAAAAGGCCTCTATCACTAGATCCAGATCCAATGGCTATGATACTTTATTTTGATTTGGATGGAATTTTGAAGCCAAATTCTACCGGGATTTGATCTCTATCACAAGTAAGAGTCTCTCTTTATATCATTTCTTAATCACATCCATCTGTCCATTGATTTCTTGTAAAAATAGATCTAAGCTGCTTATATATTCTTTTCTTTAGTCTCATACCAAAAAAATATAAAGACCTTTCCCTTGTTAAACCCTATAAAAAGGCTTCTGTACCTTTACCTGGAGGCATCACTTCTTGGAATCCCTCTAGAGACTTTGCATAGAGAGATAGGAAGCGATCAATCCATGAGTGACTAGCACATAAATCTTGGGAGAGAAGAGGAGATCTTGTAACAAAGTAAAGCTGTTCTTTTGTTATACACCTTTCCTGTATTTCTTTTATTTTTATATGCAATAAAAGATTGTGCATTTAGTTATGAGTTCTTTAGCTACTTTCTTTTATTAGCTTTCTTCTATGCTCTCATGTTAAATTAGGATTAAGGATAACTCTTGCTTCCCGAAGATGCATCGTGATCTACGGATATGGACATATCGAGGGAAGATAGATATTCCCTTAAGCTTAACTACAATTATTTTGTAAAAGAGATATACTTTATACTTTTTGGAGATATGCCATGATCTGTTATAGAAATGGAGTGACCGAGGAAAGATAGGTTTCTCTTAAGTTAAATTATAAAAGAAATATAACTTTGTTAGTTATAAAATTAACTCACAACCTCCAAGATACATACTATTATGAGATCCCACTGTTAGAATGGTTTAATTTCATTTACCTTTTTATTTTTCTATCCAAGTAAACCAAATTATTCTTCTTATTCTTTTTCAATCACAACTTAGCCCTTCAGTCCCTGAGAATACGATCCCGACTCATCCTAGCTATAAAGTTGAGTTAGTAAATTATTTTTGACCACCTACGATAATGATCATGGCCCTTCTCTAAGCTATAAATAAAAGAAGGATATTCCAAGCAAGGAAGGATGATTTTCTTACAAAAATTTTAGTGAAAGCCAAAATCAAGTCATTCCCTGTCTACTAGCCACCATGTTAGAACATCCAAAGATTGCCTTTGAAGCTTGGATATAAAGGGGAGTTCTCAATGAACCCCTCCCCCCAAAAGGTACATGTTTCTATGCATATACATATGCTTGCACTCTTATCTCACTGCTTCATTTTTATTCTGTGGTCTGAGATACTGACTTGAGCATCGGAGGGCCTTCACTGAAGCCACCTCCAACTAGGGCTTCTTTTGTAGGTCAGTAATCAACGTCCTATCTACAACCTACTCAATATTCGAGTAGATTTCAACACCATCAAGGGGTGTTAGGGTTTAACCAAATCTATGATTTAGGGTTGGGATATATGTTAAAATATGAGATGTAGGTGTTACTATTATATATTATAGCAGTAAGGTAATTGCTATTTTTAATTTTTTTTATCTTATGCTAGATCATGTGTTTATATGAAACTCATGTATTTTTTCAACAAGTGAAGTATTGTCTACACTCTTATATGACATGGGACCCTATCATGATAATGTTATCATTGTCTACAGGTTGTTCTTTATTACATTACTTATTGTTTAGTTGGTTTTCTTGTGAATATCTGATATAAATTTAAATTTAAACCACAAGCGCACGGTATGCAGAGCATCATGTTCAGCGAGTACAGGTCGATCCCACGAGGAATTTGTGTTTGAACTATGTTCAAACCCTTGCTTAGGTGAGCTTTAACAAAGATGAGGAAAAGTTAATTAAATTGGGAAAATAAATAATTTAAAGATCAAGGGCTTTTGAATCCACTAGACCAATGACTTGCAAACCTTTCTAATTATTTCTCTTATAACATCCTTCCAACTTCTTTCTTTGTATTAACCAAGTATGGATTATAAAGAGATTTTAATCCAACTATAATCTATCAGTATTTTACAAGGAAGAAGAGAAAAGAGTAAAAAAAAATTGAGAGCCTTCTAAATATTACCCTCCTTGCACCGAATCAAGTATGAACTATGAAAGGATTGAAACCCAACAATAGTTCATCAAGTCTCTTGGCAAGAAATTTAAAAAGGAAGAAAGACTCTTAAAAATTAAAGTCCAAGAAGAGATCCAAGGAAAGGGCTTCTAATCATGGCCTAGCTTCATCACCAACCCTAGGGGATTTGCTTAGCTAGACATAATCAAAATTAAAACTTTAAAAATTATAAAAATAAATTCTACACTACTTGCATAAATGTAAATTGTAGAAATTAAAGATATGCAAAAATAAGAACTACACTACTTGCAAAAGTTTAAATGACATAAAGTAAATTGCAAGAAATTAAAACTATCATAATGCTAAAATTAAATATTACAAGAATAATTGAAATAAAAAAATAAAATTTTATTGAAAAAATTAATTTAATTACACAAGATTTAACTCCTAAGCCATTAACAGGGCTTGGAGTTAAATAAAAATAATAAAACCTGACAGAGGCTCTCTCTCCGTAGCTTACTCTCCTTCTCGTATGTTGGAAGGGTGGAAGAAAGTAAAAAGTAGAGGAGTAGATGTTCGAGGGATTAGGAGGTTATGGATGGGAGGTGGAATGTAGAATGGATTGAGAGAAAATATATCTTGGTAACGAAGAGATGGTACTCTTATATAGGTGGAAAGAAGCGCATCGGGCCCGTGTGAGAACTGTGTTGGTTTCTCATCATGATCTACCTTAATAGCTTCGATTCCTTATCCTTATCCCGCACCTGTTTCAATTTTGCATTCTTATCCCCACCCTTGTTCAACGACCATGCATAATCTCCATGACTATGTTTATTTTAAAATCAAAATCCTGTGCTATCCACCTAGAGTCCATGGTCGATCTTTTTTCCTTTCTTTTCCCATTTGGACATCCAATCTCTCAATAATTTAGTGCTGATGTGGTGCTCAGTGAAGAAGAATGGGGTGGCAGTAATCCGGAAGAGGAGAAGCCATAGGGGAGGAAAATGGTAGACATGGCATCACGAGACGGCAGTGGTGGGCATGGGCAGATGCTCGGCGAGGGGACTGCACGGTGAAAATAGCAGTGGCCAATCAAGGGATCAGGGGGGAGAGATGATGACTGAGGTAGTAGTCATGGTGGTCAATCATGGAGAGGTCTAAATTATAGAGCCCAACGAAGATGGATAGGATTGCCATGGGGAGCTCCAATGGTGATGCGGAAGCCATGGCAACAAGGAGGAAGGTAGACGGTAAAGATGGTGAATAGAGGAAGTAAAAGACTGGCTCGGGCGGTGGCTTCGGGAATAGGGAGGTGACAGCACCATGAAGGGATGAATGCAAGAGCAAGGGAGGTGGAGAAGGCCGGACTTGTAGGAGATGGATCGGATGATGGAGACCGATGATGGTGACAGCAGTAGTGGGGGGAGGCATAGAGAAGGCGGTGCTGATGGTGAAGATGGGCACAATGGATCAGTTATTTGGAATATCAGATGGTGAACTAGAAGGAAGAGGGCAATAGATCTAGAGAAGGACAGCGATTCCTATGGTTTTCTAGCCATTGAAGGCTTCTCCGGTGTCATTTCGGCCACAAACAGCAAGGGAGTGGCTTTTTCGATGACTTCTGGCATCAAATCGAGTCAGGATGGTTTGTGGTCCATGGGCAGGGGTCATGGACCATAGCCATGGCTATTGGTGGTCCATTGGGTGTTCTATGAACCATTCAGCCGGTCCATGGTGGACCACTACTCCAATATTCATGCAACATCATGATAATTACTTTAAAATTCCCTTTCAAGCTCATTTGAAGTTTGATTTGAGTGCCGTTTGTGCCATTAGACTTCAAAAATCGAGCTCTTCATATTGGCAAGGTTTTCTTCATACAAAATACTACATAAAAGTATTAAATTTAAAAAATAAGGATAATTTAATTTATAAATTAATGCTTATATAGCTAATATTTATGCACTTATCACTCCCCCAAACTTGAATCTTACTCATCTTCAAGTAAGAATAAAAGATAGTTCATAAATTGCTTATTAAAAAGTAATTAAGGAGGCTACCAAAAACTCTTAATACCTTATATAAGTTTACTCGAACTCAAAGGTTATTCTCATACCCTTTTTATAAGTAAAAGATTTTTCATTAGATAGTAGATGAAATAAGTCATTGGGATATTAATAGCTTCAAGTAAATTGGTTAAGTGCAAGCTCCTCATTTTTTAAAAATAATTCTTAACCAACTCCTTTTGTTATTTATAAATCTTCTACTCCTATGGAGTGGTGAGATATTATTTTAGTACAATTATGTTCCTCTTATTGTTATACTTTTCTTTCCTTCTTTTTTTTCTTTTTTCATCATTTTTTTAATACAGACCGTGCAATGCCTTA
Organism: Areca catechu; assembly: GCA_021397845.1. Lineage (NCBI taxonomy): Eukaryota > Viridiplantae > Streptophyta > Magnoliopsida > Arecales > Arecaceae > Areca > Areca catechu. The sequence continues at coordinate 79,379,933 of CM038050.1, forward strand.
ATCTCTTAAGCTTCTATCTGACCCTTTAATAAGTTTTCAACCAATGTCTCTCAGACCAGTTGGCCTTAAGGCACTAGGTATAGAACATCCCTCGAGCTTACTAGCTTGAGTCAGAAAGGCTACAGATCAAAACTGATTGTATGCAAAGTTTCTTCACATCTTCACTTTTTGATCGAGACTCAACCGCTTACTTAGGCAAAAAGGCCCGATTTGATGCGAGAATAATTATGCATGCCAATTATTTTTCGTGTATTAGGCATTAAGTTAGGAGTTTTTATCCTGAATTTCAAGCCAAGTTATTGAGTAGTGAATTCTGTAGAAAATCTGAAGCATAATCATGTAGAAATAAACCCTAAAAGTGAAGAGACAGGACTACCAAGGCTAAGAAGCCCTGGTTAGGACTAGCTCTTCTGCAATACTGCTACCAGAGGAGTCTAGGGGGTGTACCTGGTAGAGATTTGGAGATCGATCCATGAATAGTTCGCTTTACGCTCTTTATGCGGCCTAGAAAAACAAGCCAGAGACCCTACGATTCGTAGCTTTCAATCCGGTGGCCCAAAAGCTTGCCAATTGGAATCCTGGATTCATGAATACTGAGGGACCTGTAAATCACCTAATGGTTAAAAAAACAAAGAAAGGTAGGCTCGATAGCTGAATGAAGAAGAAGGGGAAGAGGCTTGAGGAAGGCGGCCAAGAGATGAAGAAGGCTGGCGGCTTGGAGGCAGGGTGCAGGGATCATTCAGAAACCCTGAGGGATCACATAGATACCCTTAATCACATAGGAATTTACTCAGAATTCACACCAAAGTTAAGAAGAACTCAAGAAAGTTTTCATATTCATTAACATCCAATATACATGAGAGGTGGGGCCTTTAAATAGGCTTACAAACTTAGGCTCCAAGTAAGGGCATACAAAAGAATTCCCACTAATCCTTTTCCTACTCAAATACATAGAGATCTTCTCTTCCAAATAGGTTCAAACTCCCTCTTCTCACCAGGATTACTCCTATCCTTCTCTTTGACATAGTCCAAGGGAGGTGATCATAAGTGGGGTGCAAACATTAGAGGTGACCATAGGGAGGGCACTGAATTTGAGGATGGGCCAGGGCTTTGGGCAGCCCATTTCAGTGCTGGGCAGGCTCTAGTGTTCTCCTAGTGTCCATCTCCTCCTGGTGGGCTGATGTACTTGTTATCCAGGTCTTCAATGATAGCTCCAAGACTCCTTCCATGCTTTCCAAGTGACATAATTATGTGGATGATTGGATTCCTTGCAGTGGTTGGAGTATTATGCTGACAGGCTTCATAAGTGACTTGAGTCTTCTTACAAAATTAGACTAGACTCAATATAAAACTTACAAAATTGGACTAGACTCATAAAACTCAAAACTTACAGGACTCATAAGGCTCACTAAGTATCCAAAACTTGACTCAATACTTTAATTACAGGACTCAAATGTAAAAAGGCCCAAAATGAGATTCAGAGGCCAAGGTACAGACTCAAGTGTAACAAAGCCTATAAAACAAAACTCATTGCCTAAATACAGGACTCAAATGGCTAACATGACCAGATTATTGGACTCAAAGACAAAATTGGAATCATGGCTAAATGACTCAAAACTTAGGGACCCATAGTAAACTAGGGTTGACCTGATATCCCCATCAATTCTCCCAGGGTGGGAGGAACTCGACCCTGTCGGGTATAGGGTAGTCTGGTGCAGCAGTAAGTCTGGGCGAAGGTACTGTGGGTCCTCTCGAGTAATCCACAAATCACCAGATTCTAGTTGACCTTGCCATCATACCAGGTAGCGTTGATAGCCGCGGTCCCGGGTCATGATAGCTTGATCGTCCAGGATATGCTCGATCCATACTCTTCTCTCAGGCAAATTTAGTGGACACTCAGGTAAGGTTTCTCTCTCAAAGGATGGGTGAGGTCCAAAAATCTTACTAGGAATCACTGTTGGTTCCCTATACTCAACCAAGTCCATGATATTGAAGGTAGAGCTAATGCCTAAATCCTTGGGCAGATCAAGCACATAGGCATTGGTTCCACTTTCTTTATCACTCTAAAGGTTCAACTCTACAAGCATGAAGCTTCTTAACCATAACAGAATTTCCTACATTAAGTTCCTCGGCTTTCTTTCAGGAATTAGCCAGTTTTTATAGATTTCATTATGTAAATTAATCTTTTGGCTAATGTCTTGATGCAAATGCTGTGCAGAGGTCAGTGTAGGTGTAGACAAATGAATTAGGTCTGGGGATTTATTGGACTCAAAACCAATACTTAATAGAGTCGACTAGGCATTTCTATTGAAGGAAAATTATTGGACTCTTTGGATCTAAACCTAACAGAATTTTGGCTCTCTAGGTTTGACCCTAGTGTGGCATGCATATAAAAATTTATAATAAACTTCTAGTAAATGCCATAAAGTATACCAGAAATACAATGCAAACCTAACATGCACAAGGAATATATGAAACATGCTTACTTCAATAAAATTCAGTCTAGTGGTTAGATAAACATGAGAAGCTTCAGAAAAAGGCAAAGAATAAGAGGTAGATTCAGTATTAGTTTGGTAGGGTGGAAAGTAAGAAAAGGGGTTGGGGTCGATCAGATAGAATAGGATGTAGGAAGGGGTATCAGGGAGTAATCCTAGACTAATGAGGTTGATCTTATGGGGTTGATGTCTATCTTATGGAAGAATGGGTCACTAATCTAAGGGAAGAGATCAATTGGAGTCAAAGGAGGGACTTCATCTTGAGGGTACTAATTTAAAGAGATCAAGTCCTTAATAAATTCTTCTAGTTCTTAGATCTCAAGACTGGGCTCTGTAATTGGGCTTTCTTCTAATGGCTCCTCAAGTAACAGTCTAATAGTAGGGTTGGGTTCTTCATCCTCTAACTGCTCTTCCACTATAGGTTTAGTCTGGGTGTGGTCAGGGTCAACTAACTTTAGGTTGGCTTCTATCTGGGTATCTACCTGGTCAACTAATTCTGGGTTGGTTTCTACTTGGGTATGGTCAAGGTCAATTAATTCTAGGTCATCTATAGGTATCTCTACTGGACTCAACTCCTTAATGTCATCTTTAGACTTATAAATGGGCTCAGGAGTTTCTTCCTCTAAATCTTCAATAGGATCATCATCTTCATACTCCTCTACCAAACTTAGGTCAGCCTCATATACTTATACATTAGGTTCAACGATGGGTTTAGACTCATCTTTATCTAGCTCACCTAGCTATAGGTGCTGAATGGACACTGGCTAACAAAATGGCCTGGTTTACGATATCTAAAACACACTCTCGGGGGATTTGGAACTAGACTTGCCTCTACCTTCTTTAAGGACCATAGTGGAACTAGGCTAAGGTTGGCTCGGGTTAGGCTGGTTAGGATCTGGTCCTGGACTAGGGGCACTAGTCCTAAAGGGTTTAGGTTGACTAAATTGAAGTGAACTAATACTAGGCTCATATCTAGAGGTACAATCTTATGGGATTCAGGTTGACTAGGGAAAACTGGCCTAGTACTGGACTCATAGGATGTAGGTTCGGATCTATGGGTTATGGATCCACTAGACTCATAAGACATGGATACATAGGATTTGGGTTCATAGGATATGGGTGCATAAGTTCTAGTCTCACAGGATCTAGAGTCCTAGGATTTGGGCTCAGATCTATAGGTTGTGGATCTCCTATATTCAAGGTATGGGGCTCTCCTAAGGTTAGGCTCTGAGTATGGATCAGGTATTGGGCTTTCCTAGGGTTGGACTCAGGTTTAGGTCTGGGATGGGTTTTAGGGGTTTTCTCTAAACCTCCTAATTGGTTCTCTACTTGATCATAACTATTGGTTAACTGGTCAAGCCTATTGATTGCTTGGGCATTTGATTGGGTTGTTTGGTTTATCTGGGCGGTCAATTGGACAAACTGGTTTTGGGATTGGGTATTGGACTGAATCTGGGTGGTTAATTGGGCAGTGGATTGGGCATTCAGTTGATTCATCTGGTCAAATCGTTCAGTCATGGCTTTCATGAAGATCTCAAAGTTGGAGTCCATGACTGAGCTAGGTTGGGGCTTAGACTGTTGATATTTGGTTCCTAACCTAGTGGTCATGCAATCAATCAAACTAGTATGATGCAGTCAAGCATACAATGGTTACTATGGACTACAGTTTGTTAGACCTAAAGCCAAAACTGAATGGGTCTACTCAACTTACACTTAACTCAATTGCTAATCCTTCCATTACCCAAGTAAGAGATGGGGTGGTGGGAGGCTCTCCCTGCCTATGACAGGGTCCTAATTAAAAATCACCAGTCCACTTAGGGCGTTTGCCTCTGGACCTCTAGCCTTAGACACCAGTTTTCAATAATAGCTAGGAAATTAGGTGCACTAGTTGGCCCACACAATTTGGACCTGACCTGTTGGTGTCCCTAAGCTCTCTAGAGTAATTAGGTTACTAATTGATTTTAATTAAGGCTTGGGTTCTGATGCTGGGTGGTTGTTTTGGACCCAGGACAGGTGATGAAATCCTGCCCTGATCTGAGAGAGGAAATTGCCCTTAAAATTGATTTAATGAGTTGATGAACACACTATGAGCCCTAATACAACTAATAACAATCTGAGAAATAAAAATATTTTTTTTACCTTTTTATGAGGTGGTAAATTAGATTTAAGTTGGTTAAGTTAGCAAACAAATTTTGGGCTTGGGTGAGGTAGGGTTTGGAAGTGATTAGGTTTGGTCTGAGCAAGTATGTAGAACAAAAATTAGGGTTTGATTTGATATAGAACTTGGTTCAGTTTCTGATGCAGAAAAATTTCAGAAAAATTTCAAGTTAGAGAATGAAAAGTGCAAATAATCTTTACCAAGTTTCATGCAAAAAAAATTTGGATGATGATTTAAAACATAGGGTTTTTCAGACTATGTGCAGAAATTCAGGATTTTCATTAGGGTTTCTAAGATATAAATTCTTTTATATGTTTTTGTTCCTATAAAAATAATTAAAAATCATAAAAATTATCAATACTAAACTAAGAGTATGTCTTGTAAATTTTAATCAAAAATAAAATCTTTAAGTTGACAAAATAGACCAAAAATCAGACCCCTAATATAGAGACAGGATGCAGAAGTTTCTAGGGCAAAAAAAAATAGGCATGGAAAAATTTTATGTGCCAAAATAAATCCTGAGGAAATTCTTAAAAATAATACCAATTATGAAAAATCTAGAAAAATAAAAAATTAGGATTTTCTAACCTACTTACATATATAAATAGTAAAAACAATAGACCATATATAAGAATTATAGGATGCAGAAACTAGTCCTAAAACATGCTCTGATACCAAATGATGCATGACTAATTATGTATACCAATTAATTTTCGTGTATTAGGAATTAAGTTAGAAGTTTTTATGCCAAATTTCAAGCCAAGTTATTAAGTAGGGAATTCTATAGAAAATTTGAAGCATAGGCATGCAGAAATGAACCCTAAAAGTGAAGAAACAGGACCGCCAAGGCTAAGAAGCCCTGTTTAGGACTAGCTCTTCTGCAATACCGCTACCAGAGGAATCTAGGAGATATACCTGGCAGAGATTTATAGATTGATCCATGAAAAGTTCAATCTATGCTCTCGGATGCGGCCTAGAAAAATAAGCCGGAGACCCTATGGATTCGCAGCTTTCAATCTGGTGGCCCGAAAGCTTGCCGATTAGAATCCTGGATTCATGAACTCTGAGGGACCTGCAAATCACCTAACAATGGTTAGAAAAACAAAGAAATATAGGCTAAATAACTGAAAGAAGAAGAATGGGAAGAAGCTTGAGGAAGGCGGCCAAGAGATGAAGAAGGCTGGCGGCTTGGAGGCAGGGTGAGGGATCACACAAAAATCCTGAGAGATCACATAGATACCCTTAATCACACAGAAATTCACTCATAATTCACACCAAAGTTGAGAAGAACTCAAGAAAGTTTTTATATTTGTTAACATCTAATATACATGAGAGGGGGGCCTTTAAATAGGCTTACAAACTTGGGCTCTAAGTAAGGGCATACAAGAGAATTCCCACTAATCCTTTTCCTACTCAAATACATAGAGATCTCCTCTTCCAAATAGGTTCAAACTCCCTCTTCTCACTAGGATTTCTCCTCTCCTTCTCTTTGACTTGGTCCAAGGGAGGTGATCATAAGTGGGGTGCCAACATGAGAGGTGACCATAGGAAGGGCGCTGAGTTTGAGGATGGGCCAGGGCTTTGGACGGCCCATTTCAATGCAGGGCAGGCTCTAGGATTCTCCTGGTGGGCTGATGTACTTATCATCCAGGTCTTCAATGATAGCTCCAAGACTCCTTCCATGCTTCCCAAGTGGCACAATTATGTGGATGATTGGATTCCTTGCAGTGGTTAGAGTATTATGCTGACTGGCTTCATAAGTGACTTGAGTCTTCTTACAAAATTGGACTGGACTCAATATAAGACTTACAAAATTGGACTGGACTCATAAAACTCAAAACTTACAGGACTCATAAGGCTCACTAAGCATCCAATACTTGACTCAATACTCTAATTACAGGACTCAAATGTAAAAAGGCCCAAAATGAGATTCAGAGGTCAAGGTACAGACTAAAATGTAACAAAGCCTATAAAACAAAACTCATGGCCCAAATATAGGACTCAAGCGGCTAACATAGCCAGATTGTTAGACTCAAAGACAAAATTGGAATCATGGCTAAAGGACTCATAGCTCAAGGATCCATAGTAAACTAGGGTTGACCTGATATCCCTATCACGGTTACTCGGTGGAACAATGTTTAGAACTTACTTTTATTATCTCATTCTTTTTTGTACTAATAAAGGAAACTTTGCATTTAATAATACTCACATGCACCCAAGAAGTAGATTCTTCTTTGATGTGAATGGAGGGTTAGAATTATTTATAAATTGATTTCATTCTTACTTATCCCTTTTTACTCAAGTCTATTAATATTTCATCCCTTAGTATTTCAAAAATTATCTAGACTATTCAATCAATTACTTATCAAAAGTGTGTGATTTATTTAAGATCAACAAGTGTAAGAATAATAAGGTGAAGGTAGCTCCAAATATATCCTTATTCTTCTTATTATTCCCCCTTGAATAAAAATAATTTCTAAATGTAAGCATGATATGGTATAAAAAGAAACGAAGATACCTAAGGAAGAATTTTAGTAAGCTCTCCCCAAACTTAGCCAATGGAGCTCATTTGAGTCAGGATCTGATAAACCTAACATGTTAAAAAGAAAATAATTAGAAAGAAATAAGCTGGATTACCTCCTAGGAGCGCTAAGTTTAAAGTATTCAACCAAACTAAACATTGATAGCAGGCTAATCAAGATATGTTGGTTCATAAAGAGCCATGGCTTTCTCCATAGATTCTGTGGGTAGTTCCAAGAATGGTTTTAATCATTGGCCATTAACTTTGAAAATAATACCATTGCTTAGATTTTTAATTTCTACAGCCCCGTATGGAAAGACTTCTTTAACTAAAAAAGATCCTGTCCATCTAGACCTAAGCTTTCTAGGAAAAGATGTATAAGCTTTCTAGGAAAAGATGTAACCTCGAATTGTACAATAAAACTTTTTATCTAAGAGTAAAAGATTTTCTGAAAATTGCTTGATCATGAAATACTTTTGTTCTTTCCTTGTATACCCTGGTATTCTCATAAGCTTCATTTCTAAGTTCTTCTAATTCATTAATCTGGAGCTTCCTATGATTTCCAACTAAGTCCAAGTCCATATTTAATTTTTTTATTGCCCACATAGCTTTGTGTTCTAATTCAACAAGCAAGTGACATGATTTTTCAAACACAATTCTATAAGGAGACATTCCTAGGTTGGTCTTATAGGCAGTGCAGTATGCCTAGAGTGCATCAACTAATTTCAAAGACCAATCCTTTCTATTAGCATTAACAGTCTTCTCCAAGATTTGTTTGATTTGTCTATTGAACATTTCTACTTGCCCACTAGTTTGAGGATGATATGGTGTGGCCAACTTGTGGATAACATTATACTTTTTTATTAATGTGGCAAAGGGTCAGTTACAAAAGTGTGTCCCCCAATCACTAATGATCGCCCTAGGAGTACCAAAATGGGAGAGAATATTTTTCTTAAAAAAATTAATGACCACTTTGCTATCAGTGGATCTACATAGAATAGCTTCTACCCACTTAGAGACATAATCAACAACCACTAAAATATATTCATTTTTAAAGGAATTTGAAAATAGTCCCACAAAATCGATCCCATAAACATCAAAAATTTTGACCATCAAAATTGGATTGAGTAGCATCATGTCTTTCTTGGTGATCCGACCCATTTGTTGGCATCGAATACAACTTTTACAGTACACATGAATGTCCTTAAAAAAATTTGGCCAATAAAATCTACATTGGAGTACTTTGGTAGCTATCTTCTTGGATGCGAAGTGACCACCACATGCTTGGTCATAGCAAAATGATAGAATACTTCTAACCTCATTATCTAGGACACACCTCCTAATGATCTAATCAGGACACTGTTTAAATAGGTATGGATCATCCCAGATGAAGTACTTCACTTAGGAAAAGAATTTGTGTATTCTAAGTAGTCCAATGAAAAGGACTTTATTAATGGCTAAATAATTTATAATATCAGCATACCATGGTTTAGTGGACACGGACATGAGTTATTCATCAAGGAAGAATTCATTAATAGGTGGTTCAGTAGATGGTGCAATTATGATTCGGGACAAGTGATCAGCTACAGCATTCTCTGTTCCTTTCTTATCCTTAATCTTTAGATCAAATTCTTGAAGGAGCAAAATCCACCTTATTAAGCATACCTTAGCATCTTTCTTTACGAGGAGATGTCTAATGGATGCGTGGTCAGTATAAACAATAGTATGCAACCCAACCAAGTAGGATCTAAATTTTTCTAAGACAAAGATAATAGCTAGGAACTCCTTTTCAGTGGTCGTGTAATTAAGTTGCATATCATTTAAGGTTTTACTCATATAATAAATAACTCTAGGCAACTTATTAATCCTTTGACCTAAAATTACACCTATAGCATGATCAGATGTATTGCACATGAGTTCAAAGGGTTCATTCCAAATAGATGGATGAATGATGGGAGCGGAAATGAGTGCCTTTTTAAGAAATTCAAAAGACTCTAAGCACTTAGGAGTAAACTCAAATCTTGCTTCCTTTGCTAATAAATTTATTAATCGGCAAGCCACTGTGCTAAAATTGGGTATAGACCTTCTATAAAATTCGGCATGTCCTAAAAATGAATGAATTTCTTTAACAGACTTGGATGGTGGAAGACTTACAATTAGGTCAACTTTGGCCTTATCAACTTATATTCTCTTTTTTGAAATTACATGGCTAAGAACTATACCTTCTCTAATCATGATTTGATATTTTTTTCCAATTAAAAACTAAATGCTTCTCCTTACATCTTTCTAGAACTAGTCTTAGATAGTTTAAACATTCGAAGAAGATAGGGCCAAATATAGAAAAGTCATCCATAAAAATTTATAAAAAATGTTCTACCATATTGAGAAAAATGTTGATCACTCATCTTTGGAAGATTGCTGGTGCATTATATAATCCAAAGGGCATGCACCTATAAGCAAAGGTTCTAAATGGACAGGTAAATGTGATCTTTTCTTGATCTTCGAGGCTATAAGAATCTAGTTATAGCCAGAGTATCCATCAAGAAAATAATAAAACTTCTGTCTGGCCAATTTCTCTAACATCTGGTCAATAAACAGTAAAGGAAAGTGATCTTTCCTTATTGCTGCATTCAATTTTCTATAGTCTATACAGACCCTCCATCTTGTTTGAATCCTAGTGGGGTAAGTTCATTCGCTTCATTCTGAACCACTATTATTCCAGACTTTTTGGGTACCACTTGTACTTGACTTATCCACAAACTATCAAAAATGGGATAAATAATTCAATTATCAAGTAACTTCAAAATCTCTTTTTTGACTACTTCCTTCATGGATGGGTTTAATCTTCTTTGGGCATCTCTAGTTGGTTTAGCCTCTTCCTCTAGGTGTATTCTATGTTGAACTATGGAAGGGCTTATTTCCTTAATGTCTGCCATGGTCCAGCCTATTGCTTCTTGATTTTCTCTCAGAATAGTTATCAACTCCTCTTGTTTGGGATTTAGGTCTAAGATAATAATTATAGGCAAGGTTTCCTCTGGACCTAAATATGCATACTTAAGGTGCTTGGGGAGGGATTTTAATTCTAATTTAGGTGCTTTCTCTATTAATGGCTTAGTTGATGGTTTAGTCATTTCCATGAGTATTTCAGTAGGAGGCTCCCATATCCGGCTGTTGTTATTATCTCCAAGTATTTTATCAATGTTCTCATATTCATAGGTTGGCCAGATACTAGACTCAGGATCGACTTCCTCATCACTAATGTCTATAGGTTCATAAATTTCATCTTGGATTACATTTACATTAGCATGCTTATTGGATTCTTATTCCAAATTAAATATATTTAACTCAATAGTTATGTTCCCAAAGGATAGCTTCATAAGTTCATTCTGACAATTAATTTTAACATTAGCAGTAGCTAGGAATGATCTTCCTAAAATAACTGGGATATGACTCTTAGGATTTAATACTGGTTCAGTCTCCAAAATGATGAAATCTACAGGAAAGAAAATTACCAACCTTAATTAGGACATCCTTTACCATTCTTTTAAGGATCTTAAAGGATCGGCCTGCTAATTGTAATGTGATCCCTATTGGCTGAAGTTTTTCCAATCTCAATTGTTCATAAACTGAATAGGGCAGAATATTTACACCAGCCCCTAAATCAAGTAAGGCCTTCTCAATGTGGATTTCTCCTATGACACATGAAACTATTGGAGACCCTGGATCCTAATATTTTATGGGCATGTGACTTAATGAGTATGAGCTCACACTCGCTGCTAAGAAAGCTCTCTTTGGTACATTGGTGGTCCTTTTCTTGATACAAAGATCTTTTAAGAATTTTGTATAAGTCGGAACATGTTGGATTATGTCTAGTAAAGAAATATTTACTTGAACTTGCTTAAACATCTCTAACATTTTATCTAAATATTTCAATTATTTATTAGATCTTAATCGATTTGGAAATGAGTTCTAGAGATTTCAGGCTTCTGGTTTGGTAGACTATTAGTTTCAGAATCTTAAATTTGTAAGGTAGGTTATTCATTAAGTGGCTCAGCTGATTTAGCAGTTAAGTCCTCTCTAGTGTCAGATATATCTACCTTATTATCCACTTATTTTTCTGATCTTAAAGAGTGAATAGCATTAACTTGATTAACTTGGTTTCCTTGGGATGGTCGACCATTTTGGTTTCTTGGGTTGGGCTCAAGTGGGCTAGGTAGCCTATCTCGTTCTCTTTTATTAATGGTAGATGCTAGCTGACCCACTTGCATTTTCAAGTGGGCTATGGCCTGGGAGTTTGAATTTAGGAGTTGGCCCATAGTTTGTATAAAATTACTTGATATGGTGTTAGTGTCAACATTGGATTTGGCTAGGGCTTCTAGGCTTTTCTCTAAAAAACTAAGTTTCTTATCACTATTATTAAAGCCTAGTGGTGATGGGTTGTTTAGCATGTTGGGAATTGTGTCCTAAAGCCAATCATCTAGGCTATAGATGGTTGTGCTATCTTTGTATTTGTATATGAATTCTTTTTAATAAATAAAAGTTATTTATTTTGGCTATCCATCATATTCACATTTTCTTATAAAGAACTCTTGTGTGATGGAATCCTTAGAACTACATTGTTTGATATAAAGAGGATATATTAGGTAGTTCTTAAACTGGTTCACAACCAAAGGATACACTATTATAGGATGACAATGTATCAAGTATAGGTTATTGTATATCGCATTTGTTGGTTGTCCTCTTAACCAAGGAGTGTGGAGATACTGGTGTGACATGCAAGTGAAATTATGACATTTCACTGAACGTGACCATTTGCAAAGTTCCCTTCTGCCAAAGGGTTGCTCGCAAAGGGATATTGGTATATGTGTCCCTCAGACTTGAGGTCACCATAGTAGCTTGCAAGCAACTCACTGTACTTTAGTGCCGGACTACCTGAATTTCTAATCTAATAATTGAAGGTTTCTGGGTACAGTCAAGTACTTGTGGAGCGATGGTGGATCAAGATGGAATTAACCTCTCCAAATAGTTTGGAGTGAATGACTCACTATGTCTTAATTCAGCAAAACCTTGACCAGAGTAGTTCTTGTGAGGATAAACCAAATTAGGGTTGGCAGTCTAACCCTAGGTCATCTTGAGCATTGTGAGGTCAAAGAAATGAATTATATGGCAACCATATACCAAAGGTTCTTGTGAGGTGCTCTACATCTTTGACCTATCTGGACGTCGGGTATCATTGCTAGATAAGGACTTTCACTGGTACTGGAAATGTTCCAGTGCTACCGGCTTAGTGTTCGAGACTATGGGGTCACACACCATAGAGGATTTCTATCTGATCTTTTGGCTAATTGAAGATTGAGAATCGTTTGACATCACCAGAGGTCAATTTGATTGATCAGGTTCCAAGTGTCGACACTTAGAATTTTGCAGGTGTCGACACTTGGCAATTTTCGAGTGTCGACACTTCCTGTGTTGAATAGATTTCTGGGAGGATTTCGTGGAGAATTTTTTGGGCAGGTTTTGACCTAGTTTGAATTTTGAATTCAAACCAATTTTGGCTCCAAGGCTTTATGGTATGAAAGTCATACTTACCTTAATGGGTTGGACCCATTTGGAATGGCCTTGATACTCTCCCCCATTCTCTCCCCACATCTCTCCTCCTTCCTTCTTCTCCCTCTCTTAGCTGCACCTATAAATGAGGGTCATTCTATAGGCTGCAAAGGTTACAACAATAGCAAAAGAAAGTTTGAGATAGATTAAGAAGGGTTGTGAGAGTTCTAGGGATCGGGTGTGAGCAACCTAGCACTCTAGCTATGATGCGAGACTAATATACATGCGATTAATTTTGTGAATTTTGTATGTGGGGTTAGGTAATTAATTCCCGAATATCATATCAAAATAAGTTGCAGGAAATTCTATATGAATTTTAGAAACTAAGCATGCAGATTAGGATCTAAGAAAGCAATAAAGATGGATCGTCAGGACTGAGAAGTCTCAATTAGGGCAAGTTCTCCCATAATAAAATTACTGGTGGCAAAGGGGGTGTACATGGCAACGTCCGATGCACCCGATGAAGATCACAGTAAAAGGATCTCTCGTTCCTCAATGGATGCGGCATGGAAAACCGAGCCAAAGACCCACGGATACTTCGCTTTCTGCTCGATGGTCCGATTGAGGCTTGGCTGGAGTCGTTGGATTCGTAGGAACTCGGGGACCTGCAAATGACCTGTTAGGGGTTAGAAAACTCAGAGGAGATGAAAAAAATAAGAGAAAAATAGCAAGGATGAGGTGTCTTTTGAGTGGGCGACCAGGGTTCTGGAAGGCTGGCTGGTTGGCACAGGAAGATAGTTGCAACACCGGGAAGAAGAAAACTCTCAAAATCCCTTTATGCACACAGTAGGGTAACACACAATAGTTGTAGAAAACTCAAGTATTCTTTCATATATCAAAATCAATCCTCATACAAGAGACTAGGGTCCTTTAAATAGACTCATAGTCTTGGGCTCCAAGTAAGGTTAAAAGAGACATTACATAGGAGTTTGAATCCCCATCCAACTCTAGCTAGAAAAATAAGGAAAGCTTGGTAGAAAAAATCCCTAAAGACTCTCTCCTCCTCTCTTGACTTGGTCAACACTCCAAGGATGCCTAGGGGGCGTATTGGGCTTCTAAAAGCAGCAAGGGGCTGGCCCAAAGGGGTTTGGGCGCATGGGCTTGGGCCTCTAGAAGCTGGGGTGGCCTGGTAGCCAGGTAGCAGGAAAATTTCCTAGTATCTTGCTTCTTAAGAGCTTGGTCTTGCGCCTGGGCTTGATTTCTTTAGGCTAGGATGCAGGTGGACCTCTAGAATCATGGATTCCCTAGTCTATGAATATACTCTAGCATCTGGATGGGAATCTGGGCATCTGGAGGGCATCTACAAGGAATCAGGGTTTTCGGAAGATATCTTGGATCCTGTGGTGTCACACAAAATCCCATAATCTGATTTCTTCTACTGGGCCTTCCATGGTCTTCATGTCTTCAGTTGGGTTGGTCTTTATGTCTTCAATTGGGTTGGTCTCCACTTGGACTGGCTTGGTCTTCTCTTGTACTTGGGCTGACATGTACAGGACTCAGGGAGAAGACTAGCTCAACATTAGCTGACTAGTACAGGACTCAAGTGATAAAATAACAACTCAGATGGACTAAATCTTTATTATAAATGGACTTTGATGCTACTAATTGATCCACAAAGGGTTGAGAAGCCTCTATCTTATTTTGGTGCCTCTGGTATCCCCACCAATTCTCCCGGGGTGGGAGGAACTCGATCCTGTCGAATGAAGATCAGGCTAGCTAACATATCTCTCGAGGAGGTCTGGGTTGAGGCATTGCAAGTCCTCTCGAGAAGTTCATGAATCATCCGACTCTAGCCGGCCTTGCCATCGGACCAGGAAGCGTTGATAGCCACGGCCCCGAGTCATAATGGCTCGATCATCCAGGATACGCTCAATCTGTTCTCCTCTCTCAGGCTAATTAATTGGTGGATACTCTGGATTAGGGTCACTCACAATGAAAATAGTAGGTCCAAAGGCCTCACTGGGTATCGCTGCCGGTTCCCTGTACTCAATCAGGTCTGGGATATTGAAGGTAGAACTGATGCCCCAATCCGAAGGCAAATCTAACACATAGGCATTTGGTCCAACCCTCTCTATCACTTTAAAAGGTCCGGCTCTACGAGCATGAAGCTTCTTTTAGGCCTAAGCCTAACGAAGATAGAATCCACTACATCAAATTCCTTGACCTTTCTTCGGGAATTAGCCAGTTTCTTTCAAAATTAGTGCAAGTGGTGAACATGCTGGGCACATGCAGACTCCTAACAGGTGATGCAAAGGACTCATACCTACAACTAACAGACTCGACTATGCATTCTTATAGTAGGAAATTTTATTGGACTCTTTGGATCAAAACCTAAGAGATTATAGGTTCTCTAGGTTTGATCCTAGCTTGACATGCACATGAAAACTTACAATGGGCTCCTAGCAAATTCTAAAGGGTATGCCAGAAGTATAATGCAAACCTAGCATGCGTAATGAATGTATGAAGTATGCCAATTTCAACTAAATGCAATATAATGATCCTAGAAATGCTGGAGATGTCTGGAAAGGGCAGAAAATATGAAGTGGGCTCAGAATTAGTCTGGCAGAGTAGGGAAAAAGGTTCAAGATTAGTTGGATAAAGTAGGATAAAAGAAGGCATGTCAGGGACTAATCCTAGACTAATAAGGCTAACATTTATCCAAGGGCATCAATTTTAGCATCGAGATGATCCATGGGTTCAGCCATTTGTGAAGGAGGTGGATGATATGAAACCCTTGATCTAGTGCTCATGCAAGACTCGATCAAACTGACTACAGCTGACTAGACCTAGAGTCCAAAACTAAGTGCTCAATCAGGGTGGCAAACTAGCTTATAGTAACCTTGATTGCCAATCCTAGACACCAATCAGAGATTGGCCAGGTGGGCGGACCAGCACACAAGCCCTTCGGGATTGAATATCTAAACCACTATTCTAGACACCAAGCACAAGGCACACATAGGTTAGCTTGACACAGTGATCTGACACTTAGCCCGAACCCGACCAGTTGGTGTCCCTAGCCCACTAGGGCAAATTAAGTCTAATAAATTTTAAGTTATGCTTGGGACCAAATGCAAAGATGGTAGTTTTGGGCTAAGGAAAGGTAATGACCTCCTTCCCTTATCTGGCATAAAGAGAGTGTTCTTAAAGTAAATTATGCAATGATGGCAGGCAGATGAAGATGCAAATTAGGGTTTAGATATTTTTGGTATTTTTGAAGAATATATAATTTTTTTATAAATTTTGGTATTTTCTTAAATAGAAAAAAACTTGCAAATTGTGGCCTAATATGCAGAAAATATACTAAAATTAAAAGATGTACAAAAGAGATACTAAACAAAACCCTAAACCTTCCAAAATTATCTTACTAAAAAAATAGAGTCAAAAATTTACAGGCTATATTTCGGCTTGCAGAGACTGCACAGACCGAAATAAAATTTGCAAAAATTTTGTAAAATACTTTGAATTATGTTGAATCCAGAAAAATAAATTTTAGAGTTTTTAGAGTTTTGAACAAGGAGAAATATCTAAAATAATAGAGCATATATGGACTGTAAAAATGCAAAAAATAAGCCCTAATCTAAGCTCTGATACTAGATGATGCGGGACTAATATGCATGTGATTAATTTTGTGAATTTTGTATGTGGGGTTAGGTGATTAATTCCCAAATATCAGATCAAAATAAGTTGTAGGGAGTTCTATATGATTTTTAGAAACTAAGTATCGGATTATGACCTAAGAAAGTAGTAAAGATGGATCGCCGGGGCTGAGAAGCCTTGGTTAGGACAAGTTCTCCCATAATAAAATTACTAATGGTAGAGGGGGTGTACCTGGCGATGTCTGATGCACCCGATGAAGATTGCAGCGAAGGGATCTCTCATTCCTCGATGGATGCGGCCTGGAAAACCGAGCCAAAGACCCACGGATATCCAACTTTCTGCTCGGTGGTCCGATTGAGGCTTGGCTGGAGTCGTTGGATTCGTAGGAACTTGGGAACTTGCAAACGATCTATTAAGGGTTATAAAACTTAGAAGAGATGAACAAAATAAGAGAAAAATAGTAAGGATGAGGTGTCTTTTGAGTGGGTGGCCAGGGTTCTGGAAGGCTGGCCAATGTGGTCAATCATGATTGATTAGATAGCTCATTGACTCGTGTTAACCCTTGTCACCCAAGGTTAATCAGTCTTGACTGATTTTAGGTACCCATGGATCATTAGTTGTGTAACCCTCCTAGATTGCTGATGTGGTCAGTGGGAGGTTGATCCATATCTTCTCATCTCTTCATCTGTCACATTAATTAAAAACTCTTTAAATTATTAGATCATTAAAAGGACAAAGTTATAGGGATAACCAAGTCCTAACCTCCCATTAAGTGGGATAGTAATGTGTCCAGTAGTTCGGTGTTCATCGACAAATCCAAAGATCGAGTGTTCATCGGGCTATTAGAATTGCTATTCCTAATATGATGGCTCAGTGCGACTCTCTTAACGGTGGTCAGGTGAATCAGTCAAAGTCGGGCTTGACTATTCGTTAGTTAGAAGCATTGAATTTTGTCATGTTAATGGTTGGACCTAACCATGACCTTCAATAGGAGGCCCAAAGGCCGATTGAAGTGCTCCTTGGGACAAAACCCAATTACTAGAGGTTACTTGGAGAAGTAATTGGTTGAAGAACCTATCTTTAGACATGAATGGGTGGGCCGACCATAGTCGGGCTCATGTGTTGTCCATTGGACTCTAGTACCTGCTAAGGAATTAAAGTAATTCCTCGGATTGGAGGTAGAGGATACCAATCTGTGCAAAATAGTGGGAGGGACCTTTAGACTAAAGTCCATGTCTTTAGGTTAATAATTCATATACACTAATTAGTTTTGGTTTTCCTTTCAGATGTCTTCTAACCTATCCCTCCGGTCTCTTCTCGACAACGAGAAGCTCAATGGATCCAACTTCGATAGCAGGTATCGCAGGCTCAGGATTGTTCTGGAGCATGAATGGATCCTATATATGATATCGGATCCGGCACCTGAGATCTCTGCTGCCACTGCTCGGGGTTCGATCAGAGACACTTATCAGAAGTGGCTCTCTGACAGGACCACTGTTCGATGCATCATGTTAGCGACGATGAACGACGAGTTCAGTCACAAATTTGAGGAAGCCCAGCCGGAAGAAATCCTTCAAAGATTGAAGGAGTCTTTCGAGACACCAGGCGATGTTGAGAGATATAGGGTCTCCTGTGCTATCTACAATGCACAGATGCTTATGGGGCCTCGGTCACTAATCATGTACTGTACATGATTGAGATGATTGAGCGTCTGGGCAAGCTCGACTGTCCCTTGCATGAACAGCTTGGAAAAGATGCGATTTTGAATTCTCTCCCTTCTTCCTATCTAGACTTTCTCAATCAATATAAAATGAATAAGCCTGCAGTAAACTGCCATGGTCTGTCAGGGTTGCTGCAGACTTATGAGAAAGACCACCAGTTGAATAAAGGGGTGATGAATCTAGTAGGAAGTTCTTCGGGAGGGCGTCGTCCCTTTAAGAAAAGGAAGAAGAAAAATAATAAAGGAAAAAAGGTGCTTAGTGCTTCTGGGCCCAGTCAGGCCAAGAGAGTGAAGGCTGATCAGAGTCGTGCAGAGTACTTTTTCTTTAAGAAGCAAGGTCATTGGAAGAGGAATTGTCCTCTTTACATTACGTCCCTTGATCCAAATAGGTCCAAGAAGAGAAAGGTACAGGATGATCCTGACAAGGTATTTATATGATAACACCTTATAGTTTCTCTATTTGTGATACTACTAACTGGGTATTGGATACAGGAAGTCCAATTCACATTTGCAATTCTTTGCAGGGACTTCAAGTTAGTAGAAGATTCAAGGATGGCGAGAGGTTCTTGAACATGGAAAATGGAAGCCTAGTTCCAGTTCTGGCATTAGGAGTCCTTAAACTTGTTTTCGAGTCCTGTACTATCATTTTGAATGAGTGTCATTTTTGTCCTTCTTTTATTTTGAATGTCATTTCTGTAGGCCAGTTGGCCATGTATGGTTACGAACTATTAATAAAGAATGATATTTGCAAAATCATTTTGAATAGTTCTATAATTTTGAATGGATAAGTGCATGATGGCATCTATGTACTATCACGACCTGTTAGTGTAATGTACACGTCTAGCAAATGCCCTAGGATAGATAATGTCAGCGATGCATACCTATGGCATTATAGGCTAGGTCATATTAATAGGAACAGCATAAATAGGTTGAAAATCAAGGGTCTCCTCGATTTTAGTGAAGATAATTCACTTCCAACCTGTGAGTCCTGTCTTCTTGGAAAATTGACAAAGTCACCTTTTGCTGGAAAAAGTGAACGAGCCAATGAGTTTTGAGTCTGATACATACTGATGTATGCGGACCCATGAATGTTAGTTCCAGGAGAGGATATGGTTATTTCATTACTTTTACAGACGACCTTTCAAGGTACGGTTATGTCTTCTTGATGAGACATAAATCTAAGTCGTTTGAAATGTTCAAATGATATCGTAATGAAGTAGAAAAACAAACTGAAAAGTGTATCAAAATCCTTCGATCCGATCAAGGTGGTGAATATCTTTCCGGTGAGTTTCTAACATATCTCGAGGAGAATGGGATTCTCTCTCAATAGACACCTCCAGGGACACCTCAGTTAAACGGAGTGTCTGAGAGAAGGAATCGAATCCTGTTGGACATGGTTCAGTCCATGATGGGCTTTGCTTCTCTGCCAATATCCTTTTGGGGATATCTCTAGAATCAGCCTATTACCTTCTGAATAGGGCTCCAAGTAAGTCCGTTAGTAAAACACTATATGAGATATGGACTGGACGTAAGCCGACACTTTCATACCTTTGGGTTTAAGGATGCCCGGCTTATGTAAAACATTTGGAAACGGACAAACTTGGACCTAGGTCTGACCGGTGCCTATTTATTGGGTATCCAAAGGAGTCTAAGGGGTTTTACTTTTACTTAGCTGAGGAACAAAAGTTGTTCGTCAGTCTTAAAGCTATCTTTTTGGAAAAGGAGTTCCTTGGTGAAGGAACTGTAGCCTCTAAGATTGAACTTAGTGAAGTTCAACAAGTAGAAGAACCGACTCATTTAAGGGACAACATAGAACCGGCTGTGATTAGATCATACCCAGAGCCTACTCAAGAACCATTAAGGAGATCCAGTAAAGTACCAAGCTGACCGGATAGATACTACGGTTTCTTGGTCCAGGATGGTGATCCCATTGAACTCGATGAGAACAATGAGGATTCGATTACCTATATAGATACGATGCAAAGATCCGACTCTGAGAAATGGCTAGGAGCCATGAAATCCGAAATGGAGTCCATGGAGATCAACAATGTATGGACATTGGTTGATCCACCTGAAGAGATAAAACCCATTAGGTGCAAATAGATTTTCAAGAGGAAAAGGGGCACAGACGGGCAGGTGGAGATCTATAAAGCCCGTCTGGTTGCTAAAGGGTATCGTCAATGTTATGGTATTGACTATAACGAGATGTTCTCTCCTATGGCAATGCTCAAATCAATTCGGATTATGCTTGCTTTAATAGCATACTTTGACTAAGAAATCTAGCAAATGGATGTCCGAACAACTTTCCTAAATGATGAGCTGGAAGAGGAGGTGTACATGATACAACCTGAAGGGTTCGCATCCACATACGAGTCAAAGGTGTGTAGGCTTCAAAAGTCCATCTGTGGACTGAAGTAAGCATCAAGGAGTTGGAACATGCGATTTGATAAGTGTATCAAGTTGTATGGCTTCGTTAGGAACGGAGAAGAACCTTGCATTTACAATTGGGCTAATGGTTCTGTGCTTGTATTCCTTGTGCTGTATTTGGATGACATTCTCTTAATCGGAAATGACATTGCAGCACTGCAATGAATAAAGGTCTGGTTATCATCTCAGTTCTCTATGAAAGATTTGGATGAAGCCTTTTACATATTGGGTATGGAGATCTATAGAGATTGATCTAAGAGGCTCTGGGACTGTCCCAGTCTACGTACATCGACACCGTGCTGAAATGGTTCAGGATGAAGAATTCTGAGAAGGGCTATCTTTCGATAGGCACTGGAATTGATCTCTCCAAAAGGAATTATGCGACAACTCTTGAGGAGAGAGATCGCATGAATAGAATCCCATATGCTTCGACAGTAGGTTCTATCATGTATGCCATGACATGTACTAGACCAAACATGGCATACTCACTAGGTGTAGTGAGAAGATACCAATCTGACCCAGGTGAAGCTCATTGGAAAGTGGTGAAGACCATCCTTAAGTATTTACAAAATACTAAGGACCAATGGATAATTTATGGAGAATCTGACTTGAAACTTGTGGGATATACTGACTCCAGTTTCCAGTCAGATAGAGATGATAGCAAGAGTGTATCAGGATTTGTCTTTACCCTGAACAGAGGAGCTGTCTGCTGAAAAAGTTCCAAGCAGCCTACTATGGCGGACTCAGTATACGAAGCGGAGTACATTGCAGCATCA
Organism: Areca catechu; assembly: GCA_021397845.1. Lineage (NCBI taxonomy): Eukaryota > Viridiplantae > Streptophyta > Magnoliopsida > Arecales > Arecaceae > Areca > Areca catechu. The sequence goes on from CM038050.1 coordinate 79,401,234, forward strand.
GATACAGCAAAGGAAGCTGTGTGGTTGTGGAAGTTCCTTGGCGAGCTGGGAGTGGCACCTTCCCTTGATGGTCCTATTCTGGTGTACTGTGACAACACTAGAGCCATTACTCAAGCCAAAGAGCTGAAGTCTAATCACCGCACAAAGCATATTTTGTGGTTCTATCACTTTGTATGAGAGATCATGGAACGATGTAACATTGACCTTCAAAAAATCGATGGAAAGGAGAACCTTGCTGACCCCTTCACTAAAGCCATCGAAGTTCAAGAGTTTGACTTTTGTAAATGGAAAATGGGAATGAGATTCTATACTGATTGGCTTTAGTCCAAGTGGGAGTTGTTGGGAATTATGTCCCAAAGTCAATCATCTAAGCTGTAGACGGTTATGCTATCTTTGTATTTGTATATGAATTCTTTTTAATATATAAAAGTTATTTATCTTGGCTGTCCATCATATTTATATTTTTCTATAAAGAACTCTTATGTGATGGAATCCTTAGAACTACATTGTTTGATATAGAGAGGATATATCAGGTAATTCTTAAACTGGTTCACAACCAAAGGATACATTGTTATAGGATGATGATGTATCAAGTATAGGTTGTATGTCGTATTTGTTGGTTGTCCTCTTAACCAAGGAGTGTGGAGACACTGGTGTGACATGCAAGTGAAATGTATGACATTCACTGAATATGACCATTTGCGAAGCTCCCTTCTGCCAAAGGTTGCTCGTGAAGGGATATGGGTATATGTGTCCCTCGGACTTGAGGTCAGCTGGCAGCTTGCAAGCAACTCACTATACTTTGGTACCGAACTACCTGAATTTTTAATCCAGTGATAGAAGTTTCCTGGGTATAGTCAAGTACTTGTGGAGCGATGGTGCATCAAGATGGAATTAACCTCTCCAAATAGTTTGGAGTGAATGACGCACTATGTCTCAATTTAGCAAAACCTTGGCCAGGATAGTTCTTGTGAGGAATCACAGAACTTGTGAGGTTGAGACATGATCTGGATAAACCAAATTATGGTTGGCAGTCTAACCCTAGGTCATCCTGAGCATTGTGAGGTCAAAGGGATGAATTATATGGCAACCATATGCCAGAGGTTCTTGTGAGGTGCTCTGCATCTTCGACCTATCCGGACGTCGAGTATCATTGCTAGATGAGGACTTTGACTGGTACTGAAAATGTTCCAATGCTACCAGCTTAATGTTCAAACCTATGGGGTCACACACCATAGAGGATTTCTATCTGATCTTTTGGCTAATCGACGATTGAGAATCGTTTGACATCACCAGAGATCAATTTGATTGACCAGGTTCCAAGTGTCGACACTTAGAATTTTGCAGGTGTCGACACTTGGTGAAGTGTCAACACTTGGCAATTTTCGAGTGTCGACACTTCCTGTGATGAATAGATTTTTGGGAGGATTTCATGGAGAGTTTTTTGGGCAGGTTTTGATCTGATTTGAATTTCGAATTCAAACCAGTTTTGGCTCCAAGGCTTTATGGTATGAAAGTCATACTTACCTTAATGGGTTGGACCCATTTGAAATGGCCTTGATCCTCTCCCCCATTCTCTCCCCTCATCTCTCCTCCTTCCTTCTTCTCCCTCTCTTGGCTGCACCTATAAATGAGGGTCATTCTATAGGCTGCAAAGGTTACAACAATAGCGAAAGAAAGTTTGAGAGAGATTGAGAAGGGTTATGAGAGTTCTAGGGATTGTGTGTGTGCAACCTAGCACTCTAGCTAGGTCTTAGAAAGATAGGTTTTGGGAAGGGGTTCTTGCTCTCCTCCTAGTCTTCCTGGAAGAAAAAGATCGGCCAAGGATCCCGAAGAGCTAGCACTCCGAGGGAGTTGATTAGAGTCGAGCCCAGGTGTGAATTTCCTGTAGAGGCCAGACGCATGTGTTGCTCGAGCACCCTCTTCCTTTTCACAGCACTTCCACTGCTTCTCTCAGAGGTATAAAGGTATGGTACTTTTATATCTATTCTAATGCTTTTGATGTTATATGCATGCTAGATCTTTATACTAGTTCCTGTTATGGGCAGATCGATAGATTGTTTAAATCTATCTACCGAGCCTTCCGCTGTGCATGCTTTAAAATTATTTTAAAATGCATATCCTTTTGCCCTCTTTTCTTGCATATTGTATGATAGGTGTAGGTGCTTTTCACCTTCACATCATATGGTTAGGCCTTAGGTTTTGTTGATTGAAACTTTGACCACCTACATTTGGATTCTGTGATCATGAGAAATTTGGATTATTCCTCCATCCTGGGTTATATGTGAGTGCATAGAGATTGTTTATTGGTCTCTGGTATGTGGCATTCACCTATGCACGTCCATTTTCTATTGGGTTCATTTGGAGGGGACATCCTTCAAGGACGTGGTCTGGTGCATTGCACCTGTTGCACATGGGTGTAGATACTTGTGGTTCACACTAGTTGGTCTCTATAGTTCTAAAGCCTCTATCCTACATGTCAAGGTTACAATTTTGGCCTCTACAGCTAGGAAAGTTTGAATTTTGTGTACTCCACCTCTCGAAGGTGTGGATCTTTTTGGTTTTCTAGTTATTTTCCATTGTAAGTTCTTTTCAGCTAGGTCTTCTAGAAATTACCAAGATTCATAGGGTTCTTTATACATAAATTAACCGACACATGGACTTTAGCATGGTTCTTGAATTCAAATCTAAACCTTCATAAATTATTTGGCATAGCCTCCAAGTATATATTCCATGGTGTGGGCATTGGGTCAAGAGGTTCTTGAAGTGGTCAAAGTATTTCCAGAATGACTCACCAGCTTGTTGATAGAATTGGTTTATTTCATTTCTAATTCTAGCTATTTTATGATGAGAAAAATATTTTTTTAAGAATACTCTTACAAAGCCCTCCCAAGTCATGACAGATTAATTTGGAAGACTATAAAGCCACTTTTTGGCATTATCCTTAAAGGCAAAATTAATCGGTCTTAGCTTGATTCATCCTCTGACAATTGTTGCAGCCTCATGGTTGCACAAACCTCTTCAAATTCCTTAATAAATATATATGCATCCTTTATTCCTGTGAATTTTGGAAGCATATTAATCATCTGAGGTTTGATTTCAAAATTTTTGCAGTGGGTTGGGGAAACCTTATGCAAGAAGGTTGGATGGAACCAATTGGATAACATAAATTCTTAAAGATTTGGGATTGATTTGTTATATCCATTATAGAGGTCGTAGGATCTGAAACAAGAATAAATCGGTTCTAACTAGTCTACCTTATTACTTTCTCCACACAAAAGGTGAAGAATTTACTATATTTATTATGCCTTCTATTTTTTTTGATATTTGTATATATATTTTATATTTTTTTTGTTTTTTTAAAATTTTTTCTTCAAAGGTTCTAAATTAATTCAACTTTTTCATATCTTAGGACAACCATGCAATATAACTTCCAATTATGTCAAGGCAACCTTATATCAGGGCAATCAAGATTGAAAGGACAAAAAATACCTAAAATAAGATTTTTTTTTCAAACAAGTTTCACACAAAATTAATCCTAGCCTAGAACTAAACAGCTTAGAACTAGATAGCTCCTAACTGTTCCAAGTCAACCTTCGAGCATTCTAAGTTCGAACCAATTCACCAATTTGGCCAGGTAAGTGTAAGATTAGTGAAGGTCTCCCCATTGCTTTTTTTAGACACCACTTAGATTGGCCAGGTTAGCGAACGGAACCAATTAAGTGACCGCCTTTCTTCAAGACTAAGATTCCTAAACCACTTTCCTAGACATCAATTCAATGATCGAAACTAGCTTGTATAACTCTTAGGTATCCTTATCCTAATGAGCTCGAATGTCTCTAGGGTCAGTGTTTAATTGATTTTATTTACAGGCTTAGGTTAATACAAACAAAGAAGACTTGTTTATGGACTAAGAAAGGGTAATGAACTCCCCACCTTATCTTGTTTAGGTTTCTACCCTGAAAGTAATTTTGAAAAAAATACTTATGCACAACCAAAAAGAACAAACAAGTTTAAATTAAATACTAAACTAAACTAAGATCAAGATAATATGTTGAAAGAAAAAGGGATAGTTTAAATTATGTACCTGGCTTCCAGAACTCACCAACTTAAAAAAAATAAAGATGTTAAAATGATCATATTAAAGTTAAACTAAAATATAAAAAGCAAGAATTTTGAACATAATTTAAAACATACCAATTTTCTCGACAATGGCGATAAAAACTTGATGTGAATTTAAATTTAAACTGCAAGCACATGGTGTGTAGAGTAGCATGTTCAGCGAGTGCAGGTCGATCCCATGAGAAATTTATGTTTGACCTATGTTCAAATCCTTGCTTAGGTGAGCTTTAACAAAGATGAGAAAAAGTTAATTAAATTGAGAAAATAAATAATTCAAAGATCAAGGGCTTTTGAATCCACTAGACCAATGACTTGCAAACCTTTCTAATGATTTCTCTTATAACACCCTTCCAACTTCTTTCTTTGTATTAACCAAGTATGGATTATGAAGAGATTTTAATCCAACTATAATCCATCAAGGTTTTACAAGGAAGAAGAGAAAAGAGTAAAAAAAATGTTGAGAGCCTTCTAACTATAACCCTCCTTGCATCGAATCAAGTATGAACTATGAAGGGATTGAAATCCAACAATAATTCATCAAGTCTCTTAGCAAGAGGTTTAAAAAGGAAGAAAGACTCTTAAAAATTAAAGTCCAAGAAGAGATCCAAGAAAAGGGCTTCTAATCATGGTCTAGCTTCATCGCCAACTCTAAAGAATTCGCTTAGCCAGAAATGATCTAAATTAAAACTTTAAAAATTATAAAAATAAATTCTACACTACTTGCATAAATGTAAATTATAGAAATTAAAGATATGCAAAAATAAAAACTATACTACTTACAAAAATTTAAATGGCAGAAAGTAAATTGCAAGAAATTAAAACTATCCTAATGCTAAAATTAAATATTGCAAGAATAATTGAAATAAGAAAAAAAAATTATTGCAAAAACTAATTTAATTACAAAAGATTTAACTCCTAAGCCATTAACAGGGCTTGGAGTTAAATAAAAAAATAAAACCTGATAGAGGCTCTCTCTCCCTAGCTTACTCTCCTTCTCGTATGTTGGAAGGGTGGAAGAAAGTGAAAAGTAGAGGAGCGAATGTTCGAGGGATTGGGAGGTTATGGACAGGAAGTGGAATGCAAAATGGATTGAGAGAAAAATATATCTCAGTAGTGAAGAGATGATGCTCTTATATAAGTGGAAAGAAGCACATCGGTCCTGTGTAGGAATCGTGTTAGTTTCTTATCGTGATCCACCTCAACAACTTCAGTTCCTTATCCTTATCCCGTACCTATTTCAGTTCTACATTCTTATCCCCACACCCATTCAACGACCGCACATAATCTCCGTGACTCTATTTATTTTAAAATCAAAATATGGTGTTATCCACCCAGAGTCTGTGGTCAATCTTTCTTCCTTTCTTTTTCCATTCAGACTCCAATCTCCCAATAATTTAGTGCTGATATGGTGCTCGATGAAGAAGAATGGGGAGACAGTAATCTGGAAGAGGAGAAGCCATATGGGGGGAGAATGGCAGAATGGCATCACGAGACAATAGCGGTGGGCATGGGCAGATGCTCAGCGAGGGGACTGCACGGTGAAAACAGCAATGGCCAGTCAGGGGATCAGGGGGGAGAGATGATAGTTGAGGTAGTGGTCATGGTGATTGATCATGGAGAGATCTGAATGATAGAGCCCAACGAAGATGGAAAGGATTGCCATGGGGAGCTCCAACGGTGATGTAAAAGCCATGGCAATAAGGGGAAGGCAGTCGACAAAGATGATGAACAGAGGAAGAACAAGAGTGGCTCGGGTAATGGCTTAGAAAACAAGGAGGCGACAGCACCATGGAGGGATGAACAGAAGAGCGGGGAGGTGGAGAAGGTCAAACTGGTGGGAGATGGATCGAACAGTAGAGATCGGTGATGGTGACTTTAGCAGTGGGGAGGAGGCATAGAGAAGGCGGCACTGATAGCGAAGATGGGCATGGTAGATGGTGCGGACACCAGAGGCACCAGAATAAGGCAAAGGCTTCTCAACCCTCTGTGGATCACTTAGTTAATATTTGAGCCCCCTGTAATAAAGCTTAGTCCAGCTACATTTAAGAACTGTAATTAGTCCAGCTCTTATTGAGCTAGTTCAGTTCAGTACTAGTCAGCTCATGTTGAGCTAATTTCAATTTTTGAGTACTATCCAATCAAATTGAAGACTCAAGACCACATCATACAAGTGAAGACCAAGTTCAACCTAATTGAAGACAAAAGTTAAGCCCAAGTCCAACCCAGCTTGAAGACTTGAAGAGTCCAGGAAGAGAAGACAAAAATCAGGAACAAATTCGAATCCCTGGACCAGCTAGAAGGAATTTGGGCTAGCCCAAGCCCAGGTAGAATTTAGGGCGCACCTCCCCTCTTGGTTGGCCACTTATGGTCACTGTTACGGCCGTAACGATGACGTGGCCGGGCTCAGATACCGTCAGATATGATCGAGCCACGTGGAGATTTCCCCGGCCGAGTCAGTGCCACATTGCCGAGGTCGAGCTCGGCAAGGCTACTTCGCCAGACGACTTTCCAAGATGAAACCGCTCTCGACGAAGTCGAGCTCGGTTCGGGGCTCCTCCTGCCACCTCGCCAGGCATCCACCCAGGAGGGGCCCACCTAGGCCGAGGTCGGCCGATCCTTGCTCCTTCACAGGTGACCCCCGGAGACGGGCCCACCTCGGCCGAAGCCAGGCGACCTCCTGCCACCTCGCCAGGTGTCCACCCGGGAGGGGTCCACCTAGGGCGAGGTCGGCCAATCCTTCGCTCCTTCACCAGGTGGCCCCCAGAGACGGGCCCACCTCGGCCGAAGCCAGGTGACCTCCTGCCACCTCGCCAGGTGTCCACCCGGGAGGGGTCCACCTAGGCCGAGGTCGGCCGATCCTTCGCTCCTTCGCCAGGTGGCCCCCGGAGATGGGTCCACCTCGGCCGAAGCCAGGCGACCTCCTACCACCTCGCCAGGTGTCCACCCGGGAGGGGTCCACCTAGGACGAGGTCGGCCGATCCTTCGCTCCTTCGCCAGGTGGCCCCCGGAGACGGGTCCACCTCGATCGAAGCCAGGCGACCTCCTGCCACCTAGCCAGGTGTCCACCCGAGAGGGGTCCACCTCGGCCGAGGTCATGCCGCACGTACAGAGAAGGTCCCAAGGAAAGAGGCGCAGGTTCCGAGGTCGTCCCTCGAGCCGTGCGCATCACAGGCGGCGCCCCGTACGGATGGTGGCGGCACGCGAAACACCATTTGCATCGGCCCGACAGGTCCCGCAGTCGAGAGGCACGATTCTGACAAAACAGGGCCTATAGACGGATGGCGCCTACACTTGGGAAGGAGAGCGCTCTCACTGGGCCCGAGGTCTGACCGGCCGCCTTACCGGCGCCACCCCCTTCTGTCTTTGCCCTTTCCCCGCTGGACTCGGCGGACGAGGTCAGAAAACCGCCTGGCCCTCAACACCGAAAGGGGAAAGAGAAAAGGATGGGGAAGGGGAGCCTCCCAGGAGGAGAAGACAGGCGAACAGCGAGAGGAGATAAAAGGAAGGAAGCTGGGGACGACAAGGTAAGCGGATCGGGCTGGGGACAAGGAAGAAACAGTGGCCAAAAGCCTCGCTCCGAGAAGTGAGATCCAAGGTCCCGAGAGGGGATCGCTTGGCGTGAGCTCGGCAAGGAGGCCCGGCCAAATTTCTGGTCCCCATAGCACCTTTCTTACTAGTAAATTCTCTGAGTCTGGAACCCCTTCGGGGGCCCGTCTTGGAGAATCTATTCCTTCTCATCGTCTACTGACTTGACCATCGGAGCTCCCTCACCGGAATTCCCGGCCAAGGTCTTCTGACCCTCTCTTGCAGGTCCGCTCCAACCAGGAGGCTCCGGGAGCCAGGCGGTCCGATAGGATCGACGGATCCGAGGCACGGGCGCGGCGACGAGAATGGCAACAGATTGGCGCGCCAGGTAGGGGGGCAGGACAACACCCCCTAGCGGGAACCAGCTTTCTGTAGGTGTCGCGCTCTCTGACAATGGTGGTCACTCGTGGGCACGAGGCATCCACTAGCCGTGTGGGGGAGGTTCCCTTCCCTCAAGGGGCCCACAGCCTAGAGAGGGAGCTTCCAGCTCTCCCTCCTCTTCCACCACAGCCGACCTCAGCAGACGGGCCCCTTGCAGCCATCATCCAACAGCTGCAGACCTTGACCTCGGCGGTCCGGCAGCTCCAGCATCAGCAGCGGTCCCTGGCCACGCAGTTGCACCCAGGGACCCCCGCGGCCCGAGCCGCGGGACAGCATGGGAGCCTATGCTCCATCCAGGGCAGGCCATCCCACCCAAGGGCAGTCTCCAACCCCCGCGGGAGCCACCAGGCTCTCGCAAAAAGAAATTACTCCGGTTTGGCGGATCACGAGAGTCGATCCCCGATCGATGAAGCCGAAACGGTGCATCGCAGCAAGCGACGCCGAGGCCTGACTTCGCACCGAGACCGATCGGCGCCCCCTTCACCAGCGGCCTCGGTGGAAGACTCCACCGACGAAGCCATCAGGCACCAGGCCGAGAGGCGCCTGGAGGAGCACAAGCGCAAGCTAGCGGAGTTCGCCCACCAATTTGCCGACCTGCAGAACTCGTCGGCGGGCCCGGCGGGCTACGACTCCTATCCCCCCTTCTCTGAAGAAATCCAGGCGGAGCCGATCCCAAAACGGTTCCGCATGCTGCAGGTGGATCCCTACGACGGGACCACCGACCCTCTGGACCATCTGGAGAGCTACAAAGCTCTCATGAGAGTCCAGGGGGCCACCGACGCCCTTTTGTGCATCGCCTTCCCGGCTACCCTCCGGAAGGCCGCTCGAGTCTAGTTCACCCGCCTCGAGCCCGGATCCATTTGCTCCTTCCACCAGCTGGAAGGAAAGTTTGTGGCGTACTTCGACGCTTGTCGAAAGGTGCCGAGAGAGGTGGACAGCCTCTTCTCCATCCGTCAGCAGGACCAGGAGCTGCTCCGAGACTACATCACCCGGTTCAAGACCGCAGCCCTGGAAATCTACAGCCTGGACGAGCCCGTCGCCATGCTGGCTTTGAAGCGCGGGCTAAAGACGTCCCGCCTGACCTACTCCCTGGACAAGAAGCCACCCAGGACGCACTCCGAGCTCCTCCTCCGCGCCCATAAGTACATCCGGGCGGAGGAGGCTGACCGCACCCATCGAGAGTTGGACGGGAAGACTCTAAAGAGGCCACCCCCGAGAGATACCCCGGGAGCTCGGAAGCCCGGGCCATCTGCCGACCCTCGCCCGAATCCAAGGCCGAGGGGCGAGGCCACTCCGGAGCGGAGGTTCACCCCTCTCCTCGCACCTCGGACTAAGATCCTCATGGAAATCGAGGGCGAGCGCTACCTCCGCCGACCTCCTCCTCAGAACCCGAGGGCCATCCGGGACAAATCAAAGTACTGCCAGTTCCACCGCGAGCACGGTCACGACACGGAGGAGTGTCGCAACCTGAAGCGGGAGATCGAGGAGATGATTAAGAGGGGCTACCTCAGGAAGTTCGTCAAGAACGAGGTCCCCTCGGAGGGGCAGCCGCTCGCGACCTTGCCGCCAGTTCCTGCAATCGATAACCGCCCGACGGAGAAGCCCGTGGGCATGATCTCATGCGGGATCGGACGAGCGGCGAAGAGAGCCCGGGAAGTCGGAAACCCGGAGAATGTAATCCCTCCCGAGAAGGGGAAGGATAATGATAATGTAAACAACGATGCCGTGGTGGTCGAGATGACCATCGCGAAGCACCCTGTACATCGAATCATGGTGGATAGTGGAAGCTCGGCTGACGTACTTTTTTACAATGCTTTTTCTTGGATGAATTTGTCCCACGGTCAGCTGAGACCGGTACATACCCCCCTGGTAGGTTTTACAGGGGATTCCGTGGGGGTCGAAGGGGAGATCACTCTCCCGGTCACCACCGGATCCCTGCCTCGGCAGACGACCGTCCTAATGATGTTCACCGTCGTCAGGCTCCCTTCGTCTTACAACGCCATTCTCGGACGTCCCGGGCTCAACCAACTGAACATCGTGATCTCCACGAAAAGGTTATTGGTGCAGTTCCCCATGCCCTCCGGGATCGGGGAGATGAAGGGGACAACCCAGCCGGTCCCGCTTTGCCTCCAGACGGTCCCGGGCGCCCGGGGCACGGAGCTCGCCCCTGATGCCGACGACCTCGACCTAAGGGAGAAGGAACCCAGGGGAGGGCCCGTAGAACGCCTGTTGACTTATCCCCTCAGTTCCGACCCATTGAAGACGGTGCAGGTCGGGGCCCAACTCCCTGATGAGGAACGGACCCGCCTGCTGGAGTTCCTCCGTACGAACGCAGATGTGTTCGCCTGGTCGATGGCCGACATGCCGGGCATTCTGCCCGAGGTCATCATGCACAGGTTGAACGTGGACCCAAGCTGCCGCCCGGTCCGCCAGAAGAAGAAGAGCTTCGCCATGGAAAGACAGAAGGCCATCAATGAGGAGGTGGAGAAACTCCTCGCCGTCGGCTTTGTGCGGGAAGTCCGGTATCCCAGCTGACTAGCAAACGTGGTCATGGTAAGAAAAAGTAGTGGTAAGTGGAGGATCTGTGTGGACTACACCGACCTCAACCGAGCTTGCTCGAAGGACAGCTTCCCTCTTCCAAAGATCGACCAGCTGGTCGACACTACCTCGGGACATCGCCTCCAGTCATTCATGGACGCCTTCTTCGGATACAACCAGATCTGAATGAGCCCGGAGGACGAAGAGCATACCGCCTTCATAACCGATCGTGGAACTTTTTGCTACAGGATGATGCCGTTCGGCCTCAAGAACGCTGGAGCCACGTACCAGCGTCTGGTCAACAGGATTTTCAAGGACCAGATCAGCCACAACATGCAGGTGTACGTGGACGACATGCTGGTGATGAGCAAACCCGATTCGGATCACGTAGCTGACTTGGCGGAGACATTCGGCAACCTCCGACATCATCAGATGAAGCTGAACCCGGTGAAGTACGCCTTCGGTGTCTCCGCCGGGAAGTTCCTAGGATTCATGGTGACCCAAAGAGGAATTGAAGCCAACCCGGAGAAGGTCCAGGCCATCCTGGACATGGAGCAGCCCGCCTCCAAGAAGCAAGTGCAGCAACTCACCGGCCGAGTTGCGGCCCTCAGCCGCTTTATCTCCAGGTCGGCAGATTGCTGCCGTCCCTTTTTCAAGGTGCTGAGGAAGATGAACGACTTCGTTTGGACCGAGGAATGCCAGAAGGCCTTCGAAGAGCTGAAGAAGATGCTCGCATCGCCACCGTTGCTGTCCAGGCCCGAGGAGGGGGAGGAACTCATCCTCTACCTGGTGGTCACCCCGGAAGTCATCAGCTCGATCCTGGTTCGGACCGATGACCAAGGAGTCCAGCGGCTAGTGTACTATACCAGCAAACTTCTTCACGACGCGGAGCTCAGGTATTCTCGGCCCGAGAAACTTGATTTCGCACTAATAGTGTCTGCCCAGCATCTCAGGCCCTATTTCCAAGCGCATCCCATCGCTGTCCTGACGGATCAACCGCTGAAAGTGGTGCTCAGCCGACCCGATACTTCGGGACGATTGGCAAAGTGGGCACTGAAGCTCAGCGAGTTCGACATCGCGTACAGGCCAAGGTCGGCCATGAAGGCGCAGGTGCTGGCCGACTTCTTGGTCGAATGCGCAGGCTTAGGCAAGGAGCCCGAGGAAGGCCCCTCAGGCCAGCCGCTGAAGGCGGGCCCCGATGAGCCCAGAGAGGATGCCTGGATCCTCTATGTGGATGGAGCCTCGAACTCCGGCAGGAGCGGAGCCGGACTCATCCTTGCCAACAGCGACGGGGTCGTCACCGAATGCGCGCTCCGTTTCCAATTCACCGTGACCAATAATCAGGCGGAGTACGAGGCACTTCTTGCCGGGCTGAGGATTTCCCGCGAGCTGGGCATAACCAACCTCAAAGCTTTCACTGATTCCCAGCTCGTGGCGGGACAGGTCTCTGGGGAGTATGCCGCGCATGACCCCTAAATGGCGAAATACTTGGAGCTCGTCAAAACGGGCGCATCCAGATTCCAGCGCTTTAACATCTTCCACATCCCCCGCAGGGAGAACGCCCGTGTGGATACTCTCTCCCGGCTGGCGACCCTGTCGGACTCGATGCTGGGCCGCGCTCATGTGGAGCGCCTTGAGATCCCAAGCCTCGAGGCCTCGGTGGAGGTCTATCAGGTCAGCCATGAACCCAGCTGGATGGACAAGTACGCCGAATACATCACCAGTGGCACCCTACCGAAGGACCGCAAGGCGACTCGCCTTATCAGAAAGAAAGCCGTGTGGTTCGTTCTGATGGATGGGCAATTATACCGAAGATCCTACTCCTACCCCCTCCTCAAGTGTGTAGGACCCGCGGAGGCCAAGCTCGTGCTCCAGGAGATTCATGAAGGCATCTACAGGAACCACGTGGGGGGCAGAGCATTAGCCTACAAGGCCCTTCATCAGGGCTACTTCTGGGAGACGGTGAAGGAAGATGCCGCTGACTTCGTGAAAAAGTGCGATCGGTGCCAGCATCACGCCACGGTGCAACGGCAGCCCTCCAACCCAATCTCCCAGCTTTCAGCTCCCTGGCCATTCGCCCAGTGGGGGATGGACCTTCTGGGCCCATTCCCACCGGCGTCTGGACAGCGGAAGTTCTTGATAGTGGCCATCGACTACTTCACGAAGTGGGTCGAGGCCAAACCCTTGGCGCGGATCACTGAAGCGAACGTCGCCAAGTTCTTTTGGAAGTCAATCGTTTGCCGCTTCGACCTCCCCCACACCGTGGTTACTGACAACGGGTGCCAGTTCGACTGCCGGGAGTTCGAAGAGTTCTGCGACGACCTCGGCATCAGGCATCGCTTCACCTCGGTGGCGCATCCCCAGACCAATGGAGAGGCCGAAGTCACAAACAGGACCATTTTGCAGGGTCTTCGCACGCGGCTGGACCAGGCCAAAGGCAGATGGGCCGAGGAGCTCCCCAGCATCCTCTGGGCATACCACACCACCCCGAGGACGGCTACCGACGAGACTCCGTTCAACCTCGTCTTCGGAGCCGAAGCGGTCATCCCGATCGAACTTAGCCTACCCATGCTGCGTGTGGAGCAATATGACGAGACAGAAAACCCCGCCAGGATAATGCTCAACCTCGACCTTCTTGAAGAGACGAGGGACAAGGCCCGAGTTCGGATGGCGGTGTATAGGCAGCATCTGGCCAGGTATTACAACTCCCGAGTGCGGCCGAAGATTTTTCGTCCCGGAGATCTGGTCCTCCAGCGCACTGAAGCTTCTCAGCCACGGAAATGCGGCAAGCTCTCACCCAACTGGGAGGGCCTATACCGGGTAGCGGAAGCCCTCCCCCATGGCGCCTACTACCTGGAAGAATTGGGAGGAGCCAGGTTCCCCCGGACGTGGAACGCCTCGAACCTAAGAGTGTATTATCAATAATGTAAGGTTTCCCACTCCTGCAATAAAGTTTCCTTGCTTCAAACGCTCTCCTCTCACTTTGTAGGGAAACCGGCGCATGGCCCTGAATTCGGCACGCCCGACCATGGCCGACGGCCGAAGGAAGCGGGAGATCCTGGGCTTCGGCCTGGAAGGTGGCGCCGAACCCAGTTTGCCCACGCAAGCCCGGAGAACAGCTCGGCAAGCCGCGCAAGGCTTGAGAAAGCCTGCGGCCCCGGGGTTCAGTTCGGAGATTCCGGGCTTCGGCCTGGAAGGTGGCGCCAAACCCAGTTCGCCCATGCAAGCCCGGAGAACAGCTCGGCAAGCCGCGCAAGGCTTGAGAAAGCCTGCGGCCCCGGGGTTCAGTCCGGAGATCCTGGGCTTCGGCCTAGAAGGTGGCGCCGAACCCAGTTCGCCCACGCAAGCCCGGAGAACAGCTCGGCAAGCCGCGCAAGGCTTGAGAAAGCCTGCGGCCCCGGGGTTCAGTCCGAAGATCCTGGGCTTCGGCCTGGAAGGTGGCGCCGAACCCAGTTCGCCCATGCAAGCCCGGAGAACAACTCGACAAGCCGCCCAAGGCTTGAGAAAGCCTGCGGCCCTGGGGTTCAGTTCGGAGATCCTGGGCTTCGGCCTGGAAGGTGGCGCCGAACCCAGTTCGCCCACGCAAGCCCGGAGAACAGCTCGGCAAGCCGCATAAGGCTTGAGAAAGCCTGCGGCCCCGGAGTTCAGTCCGGAGATCCTGGGCTTCGGCCTGGAAGGTGGGTCAGAACCCAGTTCGCCCACGCAAGCCCGGAGAACCGCCCGGCAAGCCGCGAAGGCTTGAGAAAGCCTGCGGCCCCCGGGGTTTAGTCCGGAGGTCCCGGGCTTTGACCTAGAAGGTGGGGCAGAAACCACTTCGCCCACACAAGCATAAAGGCAATCCCAAGGCCGGACCCGCTCAAGGCCTACCCTGACGCCGCGCGGTCCGGAATGTCCCAACTTTCGACTTGAGCGACGGACGGGACCAGGTCCACATTCGTTTCGGCACTCCACATCAACATCTCAAGAAAGAAAAAGAGGAGATGGGAGAGTGGGGAAGGAAGCGAGCTCGAGACTTAGTTAAATCAAACTTTCATTGATCCAAGGAAGAGTACAAACTGGGAATCCCGACAGGCCGGGAGTCCCCAAAAAAGAAGAAGAAAAAGAAAAAGGAATACAACTACGACAACGGAGGAGGTGAGAAGATGGTGGCTCAGTTTGGTGCACGGTCGGAGCCCTCCGCCTGGGTCGCGCGCTCCGCATCCTCGCCTTCAGCGGCGGCCGGCTCAAGCGGCTGCTCCGGAGCCACGGCTTCGTCGGTCGCCGGGGCCGCAGGCGTGGCGCCAGCCGCACCGGAGGCTCTGCTCTCAGGTCCTTGCCTCCTACCTCCGAGCACTACCCCACTAAGGTCGAGCTCGGGGTAGAAGGCACCTACCTTCTCCCGGCACATCCGGAACCCCTTCAGAAAGGAGTCCACGGTGGCCTCCCGGACCTCCGACGTGTACTCGTCGGAAGCCCGGAACTTCGGGACGGCCTCCTGCGCCTCCCGCTTTGCGGACTCCAGGAGTCCGTTGACGTACGCACTCTGCTCCTTCGCCGCGTTTGCGTCTCGCCTGGCCTCCTCCAGCTGGCGCTCCAGCCACTAGGAGTGGGCCTGAAGATGGGCCCTCTCCGCTGCATCCTCCTCCGTGTGACGCTGGTGGGAGACCCTCTCCTCCGACAGAGAAGACGCCAGCTCCTTGTTTCGCCCCTCGGCGCGCGCCAGGTCAGTCTGGAGGGCCTGATTGTTTGCTCGCAGCTCGACCCCCTTTTCCATGAGATCCTTGACGTCGGTCACGAGCTTGCCGAGCTTCTTCTCCTTCTCGGCGTCCCTTTTTGCGTTCCCTACAAGGAAGTTCCTCAGTAGGAGAACGTCATTCCCAATCTGCACAAGTAAAGTAGCCGGGTTAGAAGAAAGACTACCCGAGGTCATGAAAGAAAGAAGAAGGTAAGTTTGGGCTTACCATAAAAAGCTGCGGGAGGATCCCGAGCAGAGCGTCAGCATAGTCCCGGCCGCCCCGAGCTCGGCGGTCCCGGGCTGTGAAGGCGTACTCCATCACCTTCTCCGCGAGCCCTTTATCGTGGATGACTGAACACCGGTGGGTGATCAGCGGTGGCGGAGCCGTCAGTTCAGCTCCAGTGGCGACAGTCCCTCCAGCAGGAACCGCAGCTGACGGGCCGGCGGAGGACACGGGCTGCACCATCGGAGCCGCGGCGATGATAGGGCCGGCGCTGGACGGAGCTGCGGACGGTGGAGCCCCCTCGACGGTAGCACCACCGGATCTGGAAGCCGAGGAATCAACGGCCCCACCCCGAGGCAGCCTGGGCGGGGGAGCAGCGGCCGCTGGACTAGGTGCAGACGCCGGCACCACCTCCTGGCTCACCTCGATGCGGGCCCTCTTGGCCACGGGCTCATCTACCTCCGGGACATCTCTCTGGGCCGCGCCCTCCAGGAGGCTCTCCAGTGAGAACTTCATGCCTGCAGTACAAAAAAATAGAAGGTCAGCCAGCTCGGTTATAAAGGCAAAGGAATGCAAGAGTCAAGGGAGGGCCGAATCTCACCCGACTCGCGGATGGGACTGATCCCGGCCTCAAAAAGATTCTGCTCCGAAAGCAGAACCTCGAGCGCCGGGACCACGTCGCTCAGCAGCAGGGAGTAGGCCTCCTGGTCCGCTGACTCGACCTGAGAGTTCCGGTTCGGAGACCGGTCCGGTTCACTCCAGGCCCAGTCGACATCCTCGACCGAGGCAAAGAAAAACTGGCTCTTCCAGCCCTTGATAGAAGAAGGGAGGTCGAACCGGAGACACCTGGGCCAAGGCGAAATGTACCACCAGCCATCATCGGTGGAGTACCTCTTCAGGGTGGACATGGCCCTGAAGAGGGAGAAACGGGCAACGAACCCATGAAAGTGACAAAAAACTATGAAAGAGAAGATGACCCGGATGGCATTGGGAGCCAACTGGGCCGGAACAAGTCGGAAATGGCTAAGAAAAGAGAGGAAGAAGGGGTGCAGAGGAAATCGAAGACCCCCGAGGAAGAAGTCTTCATAGAAAGCTATGCGGCCGGGGCCACTCATGGTGACGCATTCCCTGGGCCGTGGAACGAATAAACGAATTGATCCCGGGATGCCGTAGGCCTCCCGGAGCAAAGAAAGGTCACCCTCGATCATGGTGGAAGCATGACCGGAGGGACCGGCGGGAAGAAGAGGCGGAGCAGGAAGAGAAAGAAGAGGAAGAGTGGAAGCAATCGGAGGAGACCGAACCCCCCAGGGGATGCCGATGGTGACACCCCCAGGTTGCAGACACCTACGGATCTCCTCCGGAATCGTTTCCTCCTCTGAGGAGGAAGAAGATGGAGTCCTCGGCCGGGACGGACCGGCCTCGTCCGGATTAGAAGAAACATAGCGACGACGCGCCATGGCGAAGAAGAAAACAAGGATTCGGAGAGGAAAAGGGAGAGGGGGACTAGAGAGAAGGATGGAGGCACTCACCGAAAATACGCCAAGCGAGCGCGGGGCAACGGAAGTTAGTCTGCAACAAACCGCCCACGGAGCAAGGGGAAAGGCCTCATTCTGGAAAGTCCCCTCCTTTTCAAACTCAGTCGATAGCAGCCGTACCCGTCATTCCGCCACGAGCCACTAGATGATCGCCGCGTGGACGCACGCCCGACACAGATGCCTCGTTAGCAGGGTAACGGCCTCTGCCTCGAAGCGACACATTTATTGTGGGCAAGTGGGCGACACGTGGCGGCTTCCTATAGGGCTTCGGGCGCATCGAGAAGCAGCGACGAGGATCATGGCAATTATAATGCAAGATCTTTGCCTCCCCACGTCATGTCCGCATTTAATCCCGACGTTCCGTTCTACGATGCCCCAACGGAACGGCGGGCTGGGGAGCAACTGTTATGGCCGCAACGATGACATGGCTGGGCTCAGATACCGTCAGATATGATCGAGCCACATGGAGATTTCCCCGGCCGAGTCAGCGCCACATTGCCGAGGTCGAGCTCGGCAAGGCTACTTCGCCAGACGACTTCCCAAGATGAAACCGCTCTTGTCGAAGTCGAGCTCGGTTCGGGGCTCCTCCTGCCACCTCGCCAGGCATCCACCCAGGAGGGGCCCGCCTAGGCCAAGGTCGACCGATCCTCGCTCCTTCGCCAGGTGGCCCCCGGAGACGGGCTCACCTTGGTCGAAGCCAGGCGACCTCCTGCCACCTCGCCAGGTGTCCACCCGGGAGGGGTCCACCTAGGGCGAGGTCGGCCGATCCTTCGCTCCTTCGCCAGGTGGCCCTCGGAGACGGGCCCACCTCGGCCGAAGCCAGGTGACCTCCTGCCACCTCGCCAGGTGTCCACCCGGGAGGGGTCCACATAGGCCGAGGTCGGTCGATCCTTCGCTCCTTCGCCAGGTGGCCCCCGGAGACGGGTCCACCTCGGCCGAAGCCAGGCGACCTCTTGCCACCTCGCCAGGTGTCCACCCGGGAGGGGTCCACCTAGGTCGATGTCGGCCGATCCTTCGCTCCTTCGCCAGGTGGCCCCCGGAGATAGGTCCACCTCGGCCGAAGCCAGGCGACCTCCTGCCATCTCGCCAGGTGTCCACCCGAGAGGGATCCACCTCGGCCGAGGTCATGCCACACGTACAGAGAAGGTCCCAAGGAAAGAGGCGCAGGTTCCGAGGTCATCCCTCGAGCCGTGCGCATCACAGGCGGCGCCCCGTACGGATGGCAGCGGCACGCGAAACACCATTTGCATCGGCCCGACAGGTCCCGCAGTCGAGAGGCACGGTTTTGACAAAACAGGGCCCATAGACGGATGGCGCCTACACTTGGGAAGGAGAGCGCTCTTACTGGGCCCGAGGTATGACCGGCCGCCTTACCGGCGCCACCCCCCTTCTGTCTTTGCCCTTTCCCCGCTGGACTCGGCGGACAAGGTCGGAAAACCGCCTGGCCCTCAACACCGAAAGGGGAAAGAGAAAAGGATGGGGGAGGGGAGCCTCCCAGGAGGAGAAGACAGGCGAACAGCGAGAGGAGATAAAAGGAAGGAAGCTAGGTACGACAAGGTAAGCGGATCGGGCTGGGGACAAGGAAGAAACAGTGGCCAAAAGTCTCGCTCTGAGAAGTGAGATCCAAGGTCCCGAGAGGGGATCGCTTGGCATGAGCTCGGCAAGGAGGCCCGGCCAAATTTCTGGTCCCCATAGCACCTTTCTTACTAGTAAATTCTCTGAGTCTGGAACCCCTTCGGGGGCCCGTCTTGGAGAATCTGTTCCTTCTCGTCGTCTACTGACTTGACCGTCGGAGCTCCCTCGTCGGGATTCCCGGCCAGGATCTTCTGACCCTCTCTTGCAAGCCCGCTCCAACCAGGAAGCTCCGGGAGCCAGGCGGTCCGATAGGATTGACGGATCTGAGGCACGGGCGCGGCGATGAGAACGGCAACAATCACCACCTTGGCCGACCAAGAGAAGGACAAGAGGAGAGTGTTTGAGTTGAAGTTTTCTACCTATTTGCCTTGTATTCCAATTAGAGTTTGAAAAGGAAAAGGAGTCCTATGTAAAGTCTAAAGTGCCCTTACTTGGAGCCCAAGGTTAAGGGTCTATTTAAGGGACCCTAGCCTCTTATATGAAACTCACTTTTTGATATGAATTAAAACCTTGAGTTCTTCTATTGAGTTGTGTGATACCCTGCTATGTGCATAAAGGGGTTTGTGAGAGTTTTTCTTCCCAGTGTTTGCAATCATCTTCCTACTGCCAACAAACCCTCCAGATCCCTGAACGTCCACTCCAAAAGAAGCCTTCCCTTGCTATTTTTCCTTTGTTTTCTTGTTCCTTTGTGAGTTTTCTAATCCCTGACAGGTCGTTTGCAGGTCCTCGAGTTCCTACGAATCCAACGACTCTAGCCAAGCCTTAATCAGACCACAGAGCAGAAAGTCGGGTATCCGCGGGTCATTGGCTCGGTTTTCCAGGCCGCGTCCATCGAGGAATGAGAGACCCCTTCGCTGCGATCTTCACAGACATTGTCAGGTACACCCCTCTACCTCCAGTAGTTTTATTGTAGGAGAACTTGCCCTAACCGAGGCTTCTCAGCCCCGGCGATCCTTCTTTATTACTTTTCTAGGTCCTAATCTGCATGCTGATCTTCTAAAACTCATACAAAATTCCCTATAACTTATTTTAATCTGAATTTTGGGAATTAGTTACTCACCCCACATATAAAACATACAAAAAAAGAATTGCAAGCATATTAGTCCCCCATCAGTAGATCAGTTGTTTGGAAGCTCAGATGGCGAACTGGGAGGAAAAGGGCGATAGATCTGGAGAAGGACGGTGGTTCCTAGGATTTTCTAGCCATTAAAGGCTTTTCTAGTGTCATTCCGGCCATGAACGGCGAGGGAGTGGCTTTTCTGGCAACTTTCCAGCATCAAATCAGGTCGAGAAGGTCTGTGGTCCACGAGCAGGGATTGTGGACCATAGCCATGGATGCTAGCGGTCCATTAGGCATCCTGTGAACCATTCAACCGGTCCATGGTAGATTAGCTACTCCAATATTCATGCAACATCATGATAATTACTTTAAAATTCCCTTTCAAGCTCATTTAAAGCCCGATTTGAGTGCTATTTGCATCATTGGACTCCAAAAATTGATCTCTTCACATTGGCGAGGTTCTTTCATACAAAATACTATATAACATTATCAAATTTAAAAAATAAAGATAATTTGGTTTATAAATTAATGTTTATATGGCTATTATTTATGCGCTTATCAATATCTCCTACCATACTTTATATAATAATAAGTGCCATTATGTGGTTCCTTCCATGTTACCTTTCTCTTTCAATTCCTTGCCTATTATGTATGCAGTATGGGTTCTAATTTATTTACACTAGAGATATCATTAGGTGCTTTTGATTCTCCACTACTATGTAGTATGTCAAGGTTAGTTATCAAGATAATTACAACTAAGATAAAATAAGTTTTATAGAGATAGAAAACATGCCAAGCCATTGGGTTATCAAGAATGTAAGCAATTTCTTTACTTAGTCCCAAGGGAGATATTAAGGACAATAAACACTATTTAAGATGTATTTGGAAATGATGCTTTCATAAGAGAGATAGATAATATGGTAGTATATATGGCGCATGGGTAGCTAAGATATATTTGGACTTGGAGAAAGCACCCCCCAGTGCTTTACTCATCTAGCAAGATACTACCGACATAATTGTTGAAGTTAAATCAAGAGAATCTTGGGAAGGATGCTAGTGTTGAATCTATGGTTGGGCCTAGTCAAGGTGCATAGAGGTTTGTACTTAGGACAAAGCTATAGAGGATCGTAGAGAAGAACAAAAGGGGAATAAGGAATTTAAAGAAGGATAGAGATTAGAAAATGTGCCCGGGAAGGGCCCATTCTTTGGAGGATAAATAACTTATATGAAAATCTTTATTTTCTTGGATAAAAATTTTCTAAGCAACACTTAAACATTAAAATAATTTATTCATGTTCTTTTATACATTAGAAAATTGCTCAGGAATCTACTACCCATATTCTTTTGCTTTATTATTTTTCTAGGTAAGTTACTAAGATATATCTATGTATCCTATATTACCCTTGTTGCTCATCGAAGAAACCTAAGAGGGGAGTGAATTGGATTTTTCAAAAACTTAAAACAAGTATGTACTGAAATATGAAAATAGTGAAGTGATTGTGTTGCAAATATATGTATGCTAAATGCAACTCAAAGCATGCAAACACAGGCTTTTATAGTGGTTCGGTGCACTCCAAGCACCTACGTTCACTCTCCAAGAATCCTTTAAAAATTTTACTATAATCTCTCAAGATTATAGTAGATTTGTTTTTTAGGCTAACAAATCAAACCCTTTGTTGATTTTCTCCCTTAGGCTTACTAATACTACCTTACAATAAGCTAACCCTAGGCTTACAATCCAATTCAAAGGCTTAGAAGGGCCTATCCCTTAATTTCAATCCCCTTGAAACTAGTTACAACTTAAAAACCAAAGTACAAAAGGATGAAAGTAAAAAGCTCTCTAAAAAGAGCAAAAAAAATATCGATGAAGCTCTTGGAGGATACTTTTAGTTGTCTTCTTTAATAAAAAGCCTTAATGATTACAATGATTGCTAGTTATTGAGAATTTAAGGTACACTCTTTAAGAACAAAGGCTTTTATTTTGGAAGTTAGTTCTTGGAAGATTCTCCTAGAAGCACTTAACTTTTTCTAGGATTCTCTTGGTTCTTTAATAAGTTTGGTAAGGAATAAATATATTTAAAATTTTCAAAATTCCATTTATGGCCATTAGAGAGTGAGAACTAGCCGATTTGACACAAATCATAACTTTCTATAATTCTAAAAATATAGCTGTTATATGCTATTAGATCTATAAGTATTGACATTTCACTCTGTAAGTCGATACCTTGAGTCAATACTTGAAGTCCAAATATCAATACTTGGACTATTCTAAAAATACTACTCTCTGGAATCTCCTTGTGACATCGATACTTAAGCCATGAGTTGACACTTGGAGTTCAAGTATCGACAATTAAGTCTATGGCCAAAATCTAGTCTTCTATTATTTCTTATGGCTTCGACACTTGGTGCATGAGCCAACTTTGTGAGTTGATACCATGAGTCACACTTGAACAATAAGTATCGACACTTAGCATGTCGGTTGAAACTTTATGTGCTACTTGCTTTCTATTTTCTAGATCTTTTCTAAGGATTGATACTTGATTTTCATAAGTCGATACTTGACCTGTATCACTTCAAAGAAGTATCTCAAACTCTGAATTTTGAATCCGAAACATGTATACTTCTTTTTAACTTTCAATTATTTAATAAAATATGGTTTCCTTGGCTCTTCGCTTGTAAAGACATCCCAAAAATATTAAATCCTTCTTACTTAATAGTTGTCATTTAAATTCATCATTTACAAGTATACTTCCTTTTCAACTTTCAATTATTTAATAAAATATGGTTTCCTTGGCTCTTCACTTGTAAAGACATCCCAAAAATATTAAATCCTTCTTACTTAATAGTTGATCAATTAAATTAATCATTTACAAGTTTAAAGAGTACCTAAATATTAATTTCACAATTCCAACAAAATATTAGTATCTTAAAACAAGTATGTAATGAATTTTAAAAATAGTGAAATGATTGTGTTGCAAATATATGTATGCTAAATATAACTATATGCAATGCTTAAAATGAAAAGATGAGGAGGGGAGCAAAGTATGCAAATATAAGCTTTTATAGTGGTTCGGTACACTCCAATTACCTATATTCATTCTCCAAGAATTCTTTAAAAATTTTACTATAATCTCTTAAGATTATAGTAGATTTGTTTTTCGGGCTAACAAATCAAACCCTTTGTTGATTTTCTCCCTTAAGCTTACTAATACAACCTTACAACAAGCCAACCCTAGGCTTGCAATCCAATTCAAAAGCTTAGAAGGGCCTATCCCTTAGTTTCAATCCCCTTGAAACTAATTACAACTTAAAAACCAAAGTATAGAAGGATGAAAGCAAAAAGCTCTCTAAAAAGAGCAAAAGAAATGTCGATGAAGCTCTTGGAGGATACTTTGAATTGTCTTCTTCAATAAAAAGCCTTAATGATTATAATGATTACTAGTTGTTGAGAATTGAAGGCACACTCTTTAAGAACAAAGGCTTTTATTTTGAAAGTTAGTTCTTGGAAGATTCTCTTAGAAGCACTTAACTTTTTCTAGAATTCTTTTAGTTCTTTAATAAGTTTGGTGAGGAATAAATATACTTAAAATTTTTAAAAATCTATTTATAACCATTAGAGAGTGAGAACTAGCTGATTTGATACAAATCATGACTTTCTGCAATTTTGAAAATATGGCCATTATATGCTATCAGATCTATAAGTGTTGATACTTCACTCTATGAATCGATACCTTGAATCAATACTTGAAGTCTAGATATCAATACTTGGACTATTCTAAAAAATGCTACTCTCTGGAATTTACCTGTGACATCAATACTTGAGCCATGAGTCGACCTATGAGTCGACACTTGGAGTTCAAGTATCGATAATTGGGTTTATGCTAAAAACCCAGTCTTCTGTTATTTCTTATGGCTGACACTTGGTGTATGAGCCAACTTTGTAAGTCGATACCATGAGTCACACTTGAATAATAAGTATCAACACTTAGCATATTGGTTGAAACTTTATGTACTACTTGCTTTCTATTTTCTAGATCTTTTTTGAGGGTCGATACTTGACTTCTATGAGTCGATACATGACCTATATCACTTCAAAAAAAGTATCTCAAATTCTGAATTTTGAATCCTAGACATGTATTCTTCCTTTTCAACCTTCAATTATTCAATAAAATATGGTTTCCTTGGCTTTTCGCTTATGAAAACATCCCAAAAATATAAAATCCTTCTTACTTAATAGTTGATCATTTAAATTCATCATTTACAAGTTTAAAGAGTACCTAAAACATTAATTTCACAATACCAACAAAATATTAGTATCCCATATATATACTCAACATTTTATTATTCATCATAATCAAGGCTAGAGTCAACAACCCTTTATTATATAAATATATCTATTATATATATTATAATTTATATTATATTATGTATATATAATTTAATATATCATAATATATAATATAATATAAATAATATATTATATATAATATATGATAATATATTGTATAATAATAATAAATTATTTTTTGTAATAGGTTAATCATAAAATATAATATATTATAATATTATAATATATTATATTAGTATTATAATATATTGTATGATAATAAGTATTATATTGTATTATATATCATTATTATATGATTAATATATGACTATATTATTAGTATATGGTTAAGGGTATTTTGGAAATAAAATAAAAAATTTATTTTTTTTGGCTCATGGAAAATTAACTTATCCACCTTCTAGGTGGATAAGATTTTTGGTCAATAAAAAAGTTTGTTAACTTTTCCATAATATTTATCCATTAAAAAATGAATCCAAAACAATATAACGAAGGACAAGAAGAGAGAAAAAGACATGGTTAGAGGTCCGTGGAAGATGTGCGAGTGGATCAAATGTTGATAGTGTGTGATTTCAGATTATCTTTGAGTGACTCAAAGATTATGATGACGAGCATGATGACCTCTTTAAGGAAAATATTGATACTTTAGTCATTAAGGTATAACTACATAAGGCAAAACTACATAAGGCTTAGGGAGATGAAATAGAAAAAGAAGATGAGCTGGTTGGCAGGGTACATAAGTTTGATGAGCTTAAAAGCTTGGATAGTTTATCAAAAGGGAAGGGTTTAGGCTGGTTGAGGTTTTCCAAGTAAAATGAGGAAACATATTTTCATAAGCCTATGTAGTTAAAAGTTGGCATGGTATTGGTTTAATTAATACATACGTTCAAGACCACTTTGAGACAATTCTCTATTCAAGAAAGGGTTTAACTATATTTACAAGCACAATGAATGGCTAGGATAATAGTTTTTTATAAGAACAATGGGTGGAGGGTTCATGCCTCTCCCATACTAGAAAATTTTTGAGCATGCATATAAGTGTAGTACACATTTCAAGAACCACAATATTTAACTCTAAATATTTATCTTGGACCTATATGGAAGAGATTAGGTTTGATACAAAGTAGATTGTCAAATTATTCATGGCAAGAGTGAAGAGTGAGGTGAATATTCAAATATCTAAGACTCAAGCCTACAAGACCAAGAGAAAGGCATTACTAGCCATACATGGATCTTACACAAAAGTAGTTTAGAGTTGCAGGAATACTATGATATTATCAAAAAGATAAATCCAAGCAATACCATGCTCATGAAAAATTTGCTTAGGTATGGCAACAACAGCTCTTTCAAAGATTGCATTTGTCTCTTGAAGCACAAAAAAAGGGGTTTCTAAATGGATGCACACCTATAATTGGTTTGGTTGGATACCATAATGGAAGGATAGCTATTGGCGCATAGTTGTTGGAAGGGATGTCAATAATGGTATTTTTCCCATAACATGGTCAATGGTTAAGGATGAAACAAAGTGATGGGGACATCCATAATAAGAATATATACTTTTATTAACTCACTTTGTTTTCGCAGCTATAGTCAATAAAGTTTTCGGAGCAAGTTACAAATTTTCTTGAAACATGTTCATAAGCCAAATTTTTCTAAAGCATGATTTGGCTCATAAGCTAACACATGGAAGAAACCCATTAATTTTCTTGAAGCATGTTCATAAGCTAAATTTTCTTGAAGCATGATTTGGCTCATAAGCCAACACATGGAAGAAGCCCATTCAGCTCAAGCCCAAAGTATGATGGAGGGCGTCCTGTTCAAGTCCAAGACCAACCATTCAAGCCTCTTCAAGACCAAGCCCAAGCCCAATTCATGCCAAGATTTGAAGCACATGGGGGAACAACTCATCAAATAACCTAGGGGGAGAAGGAATTACACTACATCAAGAATTTTATGGGGAACATAAAGATTCCTTCCACTACCCCAACAATATTTGACATGTGGGATGCCACAACTTATGACACCTAAGCACATCAGCATTTGGAAGTCACATTAGGATATTTTAGATGCCACATGTTAAAGTGGTTGTAACTTTCTACCTATAATTTGTTTCTAGTTAGAACCACTTACCTAAGAGTTGTTGGAGCCAACTAAGCCATCCTTATCCCCTCCCCTCTACTCTTGGACGAAATTTCCTAGCTTAGGATCCTATAAATAAGCCCCTAAAGCTATCATTTGTATTCATTCTATGCTATGATTTGAATTAATGAAAGGATTGTTTCCATGTGTTCTAGTTTTTTTGAGTTCTTGTTTGGAGTGAAAGTTTTCTAGCTAGTTTGAGTGTGTAGATCCTTATCCAAGAAGAAAATGAGAGTTTTCTATGTTTGAGTTTGAGAGTGAAGAGTATTTTTGCAAGGAGTAAAGGATTGGATGCCCATTGATAGATCTATGATCAAGCTCCAAGTCCCAAGTCGCCAGCCACTTTCTTCTTCTTCCTTTTTTTCTTTGTTTCCATTCCAACTCCAATTCTTCTTCTATGTCTAATGCCAAATTTCTTTGCAGGTTCTCTCAGGTTCCTAGGTCAAGGATGAAGGTCTCCACACCATGGATCAAGGCCAAGGTGAGTCTCAAAGTAGAGAGTACCAATCTTGACTTCTAGGCCTCAATCTTTGAGTGATGAGAGCTCTTTCTTCCACCAAATAATTAGCCATCATTGTTGGTAGGAAAACTCTTCCTAAGCTTCATTAGATCTGATCATTTGAAGATTAACTTGCCCTAGTAGTGATGGTTTCCTTGCCATGAAGATTCTAATCTTTATTTTGAACTAAATCTACATTGCGGGTCTTAAAGATTAGATCAACTAGTCTCCATATGAAAATTCTTTTCTTAGATTAATTTAGCCCATTTATTTGATAATTAATTGCTCAACTTTGCTTGCTAGTTAGCTTGCTAAAACTCTCCATTCATCATTTTATTTTCGTCCCCCATCAATTTCTTGGTATCAAAGCTTAAGGTTTACTAGGTCAAGTTGCTGAATTTTTGTTCCCTTTGTGTGTTTCTTGCGTTCAAAATCCGAAATTCAAATCCAAAGATTTGAGATTTAAATTTTAAAATTTGAGATCTAAAACCTTAACCCCAAGATCTGAAAGTTCCAATTTAAATTTAAATTTTTTTAAAGATTTTTGAATTTAAATTTTGAATTTTGAATCTAGTCAATTGGAGGTTTGCTGAATGCTGAAATTTCTGTACTAGCACCAACCTAAGCATTCATGAATTTTAGTTTTTTTTAAAAGGCAAGAAAAAAATCCAAATAAATTCTTTTTCTACATTTTAGGAGTTTGTCATCCGAAATATAAAACTTAAAAAATATTTTTCCAAGAATTTGTAGAGTTTAAAATTTGGATTCTTAGGTTGTTTCCTAGAAGCTGTTCAAATTCTATTTTTCCCTCCCTTTTAGTTTAATTTTTTAAAAAAATTCAAAAATATTTTTTTATAAATTTAAAATTCAATATCTGAGATTTAGATATTAAAATCTGATGATTCACATTTAAATTTCAAATTTTAAAATGGTTTAAAATTTGAATTTTGAATTTTGAATTTTGAATTGGAGGTTTGTTTGATTGTTGAAATTTCTGCTCTAGTATTAATCTAATTTTTCCATGAATTTTTGTATTTTTTTCACAATGCAAAAAGATCCAAAAAATTTATTTTATTTCTCCTTAGGACTTTAGGATCTGAGATCTAAAATTTTTTTAAAAAAAAAATGAATTTTTAGTTTAATTCTCGTCACTTTAAGCTGCTGCCTTAACTAGTTTACAGCTTGTTTTAATTCTAGTTTCCCTCCATTTAGTTGCTCTATTAAATTTGAAAAAAATTCAAAAAAAACATTTTCTCTAAGTTTTATGTTTGGATCTAAGATCTCCACTGAAAACAACTTTGAATTCTAGAATTTATCTGATCTAAATTTCAAATTTTTGAATCTTATATGGTTAAGGGTTTGTTGACTAGAAGCTTCTTGTAACAACTTTCACAACAAGTTTCTAAAACGAATTTCCTAGTCAAGTTTCGGGAATTAAAACTCAAATTTTGAGATCTGAAGTATTTTCTCTAAGATCTGACAATCCAAATTTAAATTTCTTTTTTTTTGAATTTTTTTTTTAATTTCATTTTTTTTTAAAACTAGCTAGTTAGAAGTTGTTAGTGGCTGAAATTTTTCTTACAACTTTTACCTCCAAAAATGAATTTCTAACTAAGTTTTGAAGTTTAAAATTTAAGTTTTAAAATCAAGATTTCCAGGTCTGATTTTTAATTTAATTTGTGAATTTTTGAAACTTTGAAATTCGGGTTTGATTCATATGTTTGTGCTAGTCTACATATCTTGTTAACAGTTGGTTGTTTGTGCATCCATTTTAAAATCATTTTAAGGGCATTCAATCATAACATAAGAGAAGGAGGTCATTACCTTTTCTTGACCCAAAACAACCACCCATATTTGCATTGACCTAAGCCATAATTAAAATCGAGTAGGAACCTAAAATTAGGGACACCCACAAGTCGGGTTCAAGTGCAAGATAAGACAAAGTATTATTTGAGTTTGTACTTATTTCTTGAAATTGGTGTCAAGGCTAGAGGTCCAATGGCAAATACCTTAAGCAGACTTGTGGTTTTTAATTAGGACCTCTCAAAAGCGAGGGGAGCCTCCCGCAACCCCACCTCTTACTTGGCCAGTGGACAGGATAATTACATTCTTAAATAGTACCTAGTTAAGTCCTGTGTTTGAACTTCTAGGTCTAGGAGCTCTAGAAGTTAGGTTTGTATTGTTGGCCCAACTGATTTGAAGCCCTATACCAACAATTCTACACTCAGTCTGATTTACCCATGGACCCCAATCTTGAATTCTTTATGAGGACCCTGACTAAAAAATTTGATACCCTAACTAAACAATTAGAGCAAGTGAACAAAGAGTTAGGGCAAGTGAATAATCAAATCGGGAACATCGAAAAAAATTGCTTGACCCGTATTAATCCTAAATCACCTCCCATTAGACCAAGAGCCCATTGTCATGATCTCACCCTTGAGTATAAACTTAGATACCCCTACCAAGGCTTTGTAGATTAGGATGAGAGAGTCTTTAGGAGCAATCGACCCTATGCACCCATTTTTGATGGAAACCCTGAGGTGTATATCAATTGGGATAAGAAAATGGATTAGTACTTTGAGTTTGATGAAATGTCGGAAGTAAGGAAGTGTCAATTTGCCAAATTAAAGCTAGTCCGACATGCTGAGTCATATTGGGGACATGTTGAGTATAAAAGTTATTATAGTGGGGATAAAATAATTACTTGGAGAGATATGAAGAGTAAGCTAAAGGAAAAGTACCTAGACAAATCTTATAAGTAAAATCTTCCAACCTAATGGTACAAATTAAGACAAGATGATGAAACTGTGTTTAAATATATTGCTGAATTCAATAAGTATAAGGGAGATGAAGAAGAGACTAAACCCATGGAAGAATTCGAGGAAAAATCTTCTAAACCTATTGAAGAATTTAAAGATGAAATAGAATCAAAATCTTGTCCAAATGAAGGGCTAGAAAGAGAAGATCCTAAACCCATTGAAGAACTTAAGGAAGAAGTTTATGAAGCTGGGTCTAACTTTATGGATGAGTATGAACAAGAATAATTGCTTGAAGAAAAAATAATTACCCAGCCTAAAATCTAGGATGGGAATAATCAACTTGAAGAAAATGAAGTCCAGGGACAAAGCCATGAAAAATAAATCGAGGATATAATAGAGGACCCAGAATTAATCAATGTTGAGGATTTAAATCTAGATATTAATGAAGGATCACCTAATGGGGTATTGTCCATCAGAGAAAATCTAGAACCAATTCCAAAAGATCAATCCCAAGAAATTGTAGAACCTGCAAAAGAATTTAACATGAGGATTGGAAGTGAAGAGATGGTAGGAATTGAAAGATGGAAATAGAAGAGATGGAAGATGGAAATTGTAATCCTTGATAATTGCCCTGAGCCTGATTCATCACTACATTGCATGCACTCTCCTATTCCACCATGCTGG
The DNA here is from genome assembly GCA_021397845.1 of Areca catechu. Classification (NCBI taxonomy): domain Eukaryota; kingdom Viridiplantae; phylum Streptophyta; class Magnoliopsida; order Arecales; family Arecaceae; genus Areca; species Areca catechu. The sequence continues at coordinate 79,431,453 of CM038050.1, forward strand.
GACATCCACCATACCATTGATCTGGTCCCAGTAATATTCAATAGTTACTTTTTTAAGACTTTATGGCATATGTTAGGAACTAAATTAAGATTCACTGCCACTTACTTGAAGTTGTGTGCCAGGGTCTTCAAAGCCATTTAAGAGAATATTGGAAATAAGAAACTTTTGTTTCCTAGCCCAACAATAAAGTTTAGTTCATAGATAATAAAGTCTATTTAAGCTTGTTTTGTTTTGGTGTCATTTGTGTTTTATCATTTGATATCATTTGACCTTCCCATGCATAAGTGTCAATGATTGCGAGAGTCGTATACATAGCATAATTAGTAAAAAAAATTGAGCAATGAAATTAACAAGCATATGATTAACTCACATAAAAGAGCCAAAGAATTTCAGGAAGGAGATTATGTCATGGTAAGGCCAAACCTGAACGGTTACATGCCCGTGGTACAGGTCCTTTTCAAAATAATAAGAAAATTTGGACCTAATATGTGCTAGATTTACCATCTGACTTTAGTATCAGTTCCACTTTCAACATTTTAGATCTAGTAGAGTATAAGGAACCGATAATGATACCTAGTGAGCTAGTCGAGCCTGATTCTACCTTTAAGAGTGAGTCAACCCTTGAGTGTCCACCAGCCATATTTTCAAAGCGATGAGATAGGATTAAGCGAATCTTAAATGATAAGATTATCACTACTCGAAACAAAGACTATCAGTGCTACTTGGTTCACTGGCAAGGACATCCTGATTCTGAAGACTCATGGATCACTCGAGAGGACTTATAAAGAATTGATCCTAACCTCCTAGAGTACTACCAAAGCTAGATGAATTCCTACTCAACGGAGTCGAGTTCTTTCCATCCCGAGAGAACTGATAGGGACATCCATAATAAGAATATATACTTTGATTAACTCACTTTGTTTTTGCAGCTATAGTTAATAAAGTTTTCGAAGCAAGTTATAAATTTTCTTGAAACATGTTCATAAACCAAATTTTTCTGAAGCATGATTTGGCTCATATGCCAACACATGGAAGAAGCCCATTAATTTTCTTGAAGTATGTTCATAAGCCAACTTTTCTTGAAGCATGATTTGGCTCATAAGCCAACACATGGAAGAAGCCCATTAGGCTTAAGCCCAAAGCAAGATGGAGGGCATCCTCTTCAAGTCCAAAACCAACCATTCAAGACTCTTCAAGACCAAGCCCAAGCCCAATTCATGCCAAGATTTGAAGCACATGGGGAACAACTCATCAAACAATCTTGGGGGAGAAGGAATTACACTATATCAAGAGTTTTATGGGGAACATAAAGATTCCTTCCACTATCCTGATAATATTTGACATGTGGGATGCCACAACTTATGACACCTAAGCCTCCACATCAGCATTTGGAAGCCACATTAGGATCTTCTAGATGCTACATGTTAAAGTGGTTGTAACTTTCTACCTACAATTTGTTTCAAGTTAGAACCACTTACCTATGAGTTGTTGGAGCCAACTAAGCCATCCTTATCCCCTCCCCTCCACTCTTGGATGAAATTTCCTAGCTTAGGAGCCTATAAATAGGCTCCCAAAGCTCTCATTTGTATTCATTCTATGCTATGATTTGAATTAATGAAAGGATTGTTTTCTTGTATTCTAGTTTTCTTGAGTTATTGTTTGAAGTGAAAGTTTTCTAGCTAGTTTGAGTGTGTAGATCCTTATCCAAGAAGAGAATGAGAGTTTTTTAAGTTTGAGTTTGAGAGTGAAGAGTGCTTTTGCAAGGAGTAAAGGATGGGATGCCCATTGATGGATCTATGATCAAGCTCGAAGTCCCAAGCCGCCAGCCACTTTCTTCTTCTTCCTTTTTTTCTTTGTTTCCATTCCAACTCCAATTCTTCTTCATGTCTAATCCCAAATTTCTTTGTATGTTCTCTCAGGTTCCTAGGTCAAGGATGAAGGTCTCCACGCCATGGATCAAGTCCATGGTGAGTCTCAAAGTAGAGAGTGCCAATCTTGACTTCTAGGCCTCATCCTTGAGTGATGAGAGCTCCTTCTTCCACCAAATAATAAGCCATCATTGTTGGTAGAAAAACTTTTCCTAAGCTTCATTAGATCTGATCATTTGAAGGTTAACTTGTCCTAGTAGTGATGGCTTCCTGGCCATGAAGATCCTAATCTTTATTTTGAACTAGATCTATATTGTGGGTCTTAAAAATTAGATTAACTAGTCTCCTTATAAAAATTCTTTTCTTAGATTAATTTAGCCCATTTATTTGATAATTAATTGCTCAAGTTTGCTTACTGGTTAGCTTGCTAAAACTCTCTATTCATCATTTTATTTTTGTCCCCCATCATAAAGGAAAGTTGGACTTAGCTTATTACTAACCTCATAGGGGATAAGAACAATGAAGGAAAAAGGATGAACCATTAAGTTAGACAGGCAAAAGTTAAAGCTTTAAACTTTAATGTCTTGCTTAAATACAAGATATTAATCTTTCTAATCATAATTCTTGTACATATTACACTATGTTACCTTTATTGATTTAATATGTAATCCTTTTTCAAGGATTAATAGCAGTGTTATCAAACCCGGCCTGGCCCGGCTGGTCGGACCAGAAACTCGGTGACCTGGACAAGAAGCCGGTTCAGTTTAGGTTTAGAAATAACCCACCTGTACCTAAAAATCAGTAGAAAACCAGCAACCCGACCAGTTCAACCATGAACCGGTGCACCCAGACCAAACCCGACGATAACCCGATGAAGGGAAGAGGTAATCGAAAAATCAAAAATGCCCAAAGAGTCCAAAGACTCCTAACCAACCCAAAGTCCCGAGTCCCGATCTTCCCCTGGCCCTAATCCCCTTTCAATTGCCTCTTCCTCTCGGAGTCGGACCGGTGATCAAGCGGTGGCCAGCGGGAACAACGTTGATGGCGATGGTAGGCGGTAGCAATGGCAACTCCACGACTCCACCATTCTTCTTCCTCGGTTCCTCCAATTCGCCGTTCGGGTAAGATTTTTTTTTGTTTCCGTCGGCTCCACCCCATCCCCTCCCAGCCTCCCCCACTCCCTCCCAGCCTCCCTCTCACCCCCTTTCCGGCCTTCCCCCATCTCCGATCAAAACAACAAAAAATAAGTTCAGAGGACAAACCATACCTTGGGTCCTTGAGGCTTGGCTGCTTGGGCTCTTGATCCTGATTCGATCCCCGACTATCGAGTGCTGACAGAAGGCCGGACCACCAGAGGCAATTAGCATCCCAGATCTGGGAAGATCAAAACCAGAAGAGTGGGGAAGGGAACAGCCGAGCAGGGGAAGGAAGAAGCTTTGAAAGTTGAAACCGAACTAGCCACTAGGATTGATTGATTTTTAGAAAAGGGAGTGACTTAAAAATCTAATAGGAACTTGTACCATTTTTTTAACCATCCTATCATGCAAAAAAAGCTAGAAAAAAATATATTAGATTTTTTATTCAATTTCCTGTGTGTTGACAGACTGAGAGAGGAATCACTCTAAAATCAGGTAGAAAGCGAAATAGGAAACCAATAAAATAATTAAGTATTTAAACTTTATTACTTATTATTTTATTTAATAGGAAAGAGAAACACTAAAACAAAAAATAATAAAAATCAAAAAAAGAATAAAAAAGTTAATTTATAATAAATAAATAATAATTAAAGTATTGATTCATATTTTATGTTTGTAATTTTTTATTAAATTAATTTATAATAAATAAATAATAATTGAAGTATTGATCCATGTTTGTTTGTTTGTAGTTTTTATTATACTAATTTTTTTTTATTTAATTATTTGTACCTTCATCTTGTACTTTATATTTTGTCCTCTCATAGATTATGAAAATGGCCTCTCAAGAAAATATACCATCCATGGGTGATTCAATTCCTCAAACAACCAAAGTTAGAGGAAAAAGTGATCCTGTATAGAATCATTATAGAGAAGCTCCTGAACTTAGTGGTAATAGTAAAATGATGAAGTTAGCATGCTTATATTGTGCAAAGGTATTTGCTGGTGGTGGGACCAATTGCTTCAAACAACATCTTGCGGGAATAAAAGGAGAAATAGAGCCATGCCGTAAGGTACCAGCAGATATTCGCCATCAAATGATACAAAATATTCAAACTGTTGGTGAGAAAAAAAAAAGAGCAAAGAAAATGGATGAAGATTATAATCCCTTTAGTACAATGCATAAGGAATATGAGGAGCAAGTATATAGGCAAGTAGGGGAAGATGATGATAATGATATACAAGAAATTCCATGTCCAACCTCATCAAACAAGTTTACAAGTAATGCTAAAAGTATAGTTGGTGGAAGTAGCTGAGGTCAAGTGACAAATACAAGTGGAAAAAGAAAATAACCAATGATAATTAGGAATTATTTTATGCCAAGAACAATACCTGGTGCTCAACCAACTATAAAAAGCTTGTTGCAAAACAAAGAATCAGTTGAAAGGTGTGATCTTGTAGTGGCAAAATGGATGATAGATGCATGTGTACCATTTAATGCTGTGAACTCTAAGTATTATCAATCCATGATAGATGCCATAGCTAGTATGGGCCCTAGTTACAAAGCCCCAAATTTTCACTCTATTCATGGTTATTTGTTAACTAAGAATGTTGATGAGGTGAAATTGAAAGTTTTTGTGCCACATGGAAGAGAACTGGATGCACAATTATGACCGATGGGTGGACAGATCAGTGTAGGAGAACTTTGATTAATTTTTTAGTTTATTATCCTCGAGGGACCGTATTTTTGAAGAGTGTGGATGCTTCAGATACCTCGAAGATAGCTGATATGTTATATAAGTATTCAAAGAAATTGTCATATCTGTTGTCAGGAAAATGTGGTTCATATAGTGACTAATAATGCTGCAAATTATGTTGTTGCTGGTAAAAAGTTAGAACAAGACTTTCCTACATTATTTTGGTCACCTTGTGCTGCTCATTGCCTTAATCTCATCATGCAAGATATTGAAAAATTAGCTTCAGTCAAGGATATAGTAGCCCATGCTGCAGGTATTACAAAATATAATTATAACCATTATTATCCTTTGTATTTGATGAGAAAATTTATTGGTGGAAAAGAGATAATTCACCCAGCACCCACATATTTTGCTACAAACTTTATTACTTTACAAAGCATATTAGACCACAAAGATGCATTAAGAGTAATGGTGACTTCTAGAGAGTGGGCAAGTTTAGCTTATGTTAAGGATAGTAAAGGAAAAATATTTATTGATGATGTACTTAATTCTATTTTTTGGAATAAATGTGCAACCATTGTTAAACTAACAGAGCCTTTAATTCGGGTTTTGAGGATTGTTGATAGTGATGATAGACCTTCAATGGGTTACTTATATTATGCTATGCATCAAGCTAGAAATAAAATGATCAAGAGATTTAGAAGGAAAAAGGCTATAGTAGAACCTTATTTAAAGATAATTAATTTTCAATGGGATTTGCAATTACACCAAAATCTTCATGCAGCTAGATTTTGGTTGAATCCATGTTTTTAATATGATTCAGAGCTTATGGAGAAACATCCTCATAGTATTTCTAGACTTTTAGATGTTATAGAGAGGTATTCATTTGGTAATCCAACTTTGCAAGGAAAATTAACGGATGAGATGAGATTATTTGGAAATGTAGAGTATGACTTTGGATGCTCATTAGCTATAAATGATTGAAATTGCTTGGCTCCAGGTAAGCTTTTTCATTAGTTTTATCTTTATACTTTTATTTATATAAAGTTTATTGACTTTATTCAATTGCATTCTTTTTTAACAAATACAATATTCTATACTCAGATGAATGGTGGGTTACTTATGGAAGTTGTGCACCTAATTTGCAAAAGTTGACTATTCGTGTCTTAAGCCAAACTTGTAGTGCATCTGGGTGTGAGAGAAATTGAAGTATTTTTTAACATATTCATTCTAAAAAGAGAAATAGGTTAGAGCATCAAATGCTTAATGATCTAGTATTTGTACACTACAATTTAAGACTACAACAAAGGTAATTTTATTATAAATGATATACAATTATTTTTATTTACTTGTTGTTTTATAATTTCCAAACTAACAAATATTAAACGCAGGTTTTATTTCAAGGATCGGAACTATAATCCTATTGACTTTATATTGTTTGGTAACAATGATGCATGGGTGTTAGTTGATGAGCCATCAGAGTTAACTAATGAAGAATTGGAGACTCTTCATCATGAATTGGCATCATGTTCTATTCAAGAAAATGATAATGAATGTGAGAAAATTTTATTATATAGTTTATGAATAAAATATTATTACAATTTCAAGAGATGTGATTTATCTTTTTAATTTTGTAGATATATTAAACTTGGAAGATTTAGAGGGTGATAATGGTGAAAGTGATGGAAATGATTTCAATGCAAGGAAAGATGGAAGAGATAGGAATATTGCTACTCAAGAAGATATTTTTTCAAAAATTGACATAAATTTTAGTCCATGAGCTTGAATCTTTATGTTGTCTACTTGTTTGTTACTTCAAAGTTTTTTAATAAACATTGATTTTGGTTGTTGGACATGGACATAAAATAGTTATTTGTTTATTAAAACTTTTTATTTTGCTAGCAGATATGGATGTTATATTTTAAAGTTTAATTTACTTGTTATTATTAGTTTGTGACTTTATATAATTAAATCTTTATATTTATGAATGTTTTACTTTAATTGTTTATATTTATGGGATTATAGTTATGTTTTATTGATAATTTGATGTTTATAATATTGAAATATACGTTGTCAGGGTCATTATTGCATACTGAACATAAAAAAGTTAATGAATGTTAATTTTTTTGTTCTGTGCATTAACCCACCGATTTAACCATCGACCCGGCGGTTGAACCGGTGACCCGATGACCTAGTATCTTGTCCGGGTCAATGTCTGGGCCGGGTTTAATAACATTGATTAATAGTGAACTTTGATTTCATGTTGCTAAATATTGATCATAGATTTAGTGTGCGGCATTTGCTTGCCAATTTGAAAAAGCGTACATAAAAATGAACTTTAAATATGCACCGTAGTAGTTGCAAGGGCTTGTATTGTACATGAATTGTGCATGAAGATTAAAGAAGTGGTAGATTTGTATCCAAATATAGCAATACTATGTTTTCGTAAAATTTGATTTTGTCATCTCATTATTGATATGATGAATTTTTTAGTAATACTTTTTGATTTCCTTGTGGCCATAATATTTTTTGTGATGTGGTCCTTTATAACTCCTAGCTAGCATAAGTATTTTGGCCTACTAAAAGGGAACTTTAGGGATGAACATATTTCTGATGGAAGTATTTGAATTTGACGTCCCTGATTTATTGAAGGTGAATGTATTACTAACACTTTATTCACTTCTATTCTTGTTATGACATGCTTCTAATTGCCTTTATAAGTTAAAATTGATTAAATTGATGTCATTATGAATAAGTGATTTGATTTCTATATGGATTGTTGTGCTTAGTTTAGTGGAGTAGGATTGTATGTAGATGATTGGTTCAAAGTTGGATGTGCTGAGTTTAAAGCTTAGTTTAGTTTCATTCTTGTGTCAGTTAATGTTGTTATATTTAGTACAAGTCTTTGATAACAACAACTCCAATATTCTTTATTATTCCTAAGTGTTTAGTGTTGTGAAGTGTTGAATGACTAAAAAATAATAGCCCGTTAGTCATTACAATGTTTTTAAGGATCAATTATACATCTAAATTAGAATGTATTGATTGAATCTTGGATGAATAAATTGGATTGGTTATTGGCTGAATATGATGCTAAGATTTCAAAAATGTTGTACTATGATGTGGTTTATAAATATTTTATATCATTCTAAGTTATAAATATCATAGATACAAAGTTCTAGTTCTATTCTTTTCATTGGCATAAAATTCATAACTTCATTTATGCATGTAAACATACAAAGAGACAGCTTTGACTTTAGTTTAGAAATATTTCAATCCTAAAAATTTAAACCTTCCTCATGATTGCTTCACCTATATGCATATGGAAACAAACCTTTGATGGAACCCTGACATCCCAATTCCCATTACTTCCTTTTAGTACCAACAAACCTCCCATGACTATCCAGGAAGCGCTCAGGCACCATATCAGACACCTTCTACTAGCTCTTGCAAACTAGGATCTCATTCTTTGGCATCTTATTTTTTTGGAGCAACTTGTTGAATGACCTTGCTCATATGTAGCGACAATGGAGTACTGGGTCATGAAAAAAATACATATAATCTTCTTGTTTACAACAATAAATTGAAGAGATTTATAAGAAATAATAGATGAAAAATTTGTTAGAAATAAGCAAGCACTATATCTTGTAGACGGAGCATACGAAAAGATAAAAATGCTATCCAAAGTTAGTTGTGGTCCATGAGATCCTCAACGAAACCCCCCACCCACTATTACAATACATGAAGAAGCTTTGATCAGAGCTCTCGTGAGAGGTTTGGGGCAAGGACATCATGCTTCCAAATAGCCCTATCTTGTTGACCAATTCAAAATGCTATAAAACCTTAAGTTCTAATAGCACTTATAATCGGATAATATAGTTATATGACTACCATGTGATCTTTTTTCCTCGAATGCCGAAAGGGAATCATGCTTCCAAATGGGACTATCTCTCTAGTTCCTCCCACTACATCAATCCTCTATCTTTTGTCTTGTTAACTAATCAAGGATGCCACAAAACCTTAATTTCTTGTAGCCCTTCCAATCGGACAAGATAGTCAAGCGATTGCCATGTGACTCATCCTTCCTTAGTGCCAAAGCCCATGTCGAGGAACAAGACACCTCGTTCAACTCCGCGGAATGCCCAGGATCAACTTGATGCCGCCATGACCATGAAAGGAACCATCTCCAGGGAAGGATTAGGGCACGCCATCCGCTCCCATCGGCGGAGGCATGCCCCCATGGGGCTGCAACAAGAAGAGAGAACCAAAGAGAGGGAGAGAGGAGAAAGCAAGACTGGGGAGAAAGAGCACTTGTATTCCTCTCTTGGACCTCTCGTACCACTCCGACTATACTCATACAAGATATATATATAGCCCTGAGTCAACATGACCCAGCCCAACAAAACTCTCTCTCCCTCCAGGCCAACACATGAGATCTAAACCTGTCAGAAGAGTCGACTCGAATAGACCTTCAACCGACTCGACCAGACTATGAGTCAACTCGAACAGACCTCGAGCCGACTCGACCAGAACTCAATCGTGCTGTCGACCTGTAGGAGTTGACTCCTCCATAGCTCAAGCTGACTCCAATCTCAAGATCTCCAAATCCAGATCTCGAGCTCTCCTAGAACACCTCCAGGAAATGCTTGGCATGCCTCCAAGCACCCAGGGATCGCCTCCAGCATCCCTGCCATGGTCTTCCAAGTCTTTCTAAAGCTTGGGAGCAACACGCAACTCCCAATAATCTCCACCTTGGTGCCTCCAAGATTTGGTAAACCTGACAATGTCCTCAACCCACACCCTACTGTAACTGCATGTCCTGACAACATTATGCAGATATCCATGCCTTTGCCAATATCCTCCAGCTGCTGATATCACTTGGAGACCCGGGTACATCAGCAGAGGCGGTGCAAGGTGTAGCCTTTGGAGCTGATGGAGGCTGGCAGCTCAAGGAGACCAGGGACAGGTCTTAGGGAGTGCTAGAGATGTTACCTTTATTGATGACTTCTCTAAAAAATTGTGGGTATATCTAATGAGGGAAAAATCAGATGTATTTGTCCGGTTTAAAGCTTGGAGGGCTAAGGTAGAGAAGGAGACAAGAAGACATGTAAAGTACCTTCGGACTGATAATGGTGGGGAGTACTTTAGTATAGAGTTTAGGAGTTACTGTGAGGAAAATGGTATCAAACGCCATTACATAGTAAGGATGATCCCACAGCAGAATGGTGTCACGAAAAGGATGAACCGGACACAATTGGAGAAGGCAAGGAGTATGAGGCTGCAGTCATTACTGTCGAAGACTTTTTGGGGTGATGCTATTACTCTGTCATGTTTTCTTATAAATAGGTCCCCTCACTTCAAGTTGGATGGAGGACTTCCAGAAGAAGCTTGGAGTGGAAAGAAGGTGGAGCTTGGCCACCTGAAAGTTTTTGATTGCCTGGCTTATATACATGTGGAGGCAATTGAAAGAAGCAAGCTAGATCCTAAGTTGAAGAAGATGATCTTCATAGGGTATCTACAAGGAGTCAAAGGTTACCTACTATGGGATCCACAGTCTTAAAAGGTAGTGATCAGTAGGGATGTCATCTTTGATGAGAAGAGCATCTTGGTGAAATCGAGAACTACAACTGGAAATGCAGTCAATAAGATGAACAGCAGTGAGAGCCCGTCATAGGTGAAGGATAGGCCTTCAACATCGGCTGGAAATGGAGTTTCAGTTGAGGTGGAGTTGGACAGGAAAGATTCTCTAGGAGTGAATAAGAGACAAGAAATGAAGAAGGTGTAATGAACTTCTGGAAGCAGAAAGAGAAGAAAATTCCTTTCTCCCGGAAATATTCCTCTGTTTCTCTTCTTCCTTTTCTCTTCTCCCATTCTTGATGTTCTTGATCTTCATAGACCTGAATCATACCATGATCTTCTATGGAGATTGCTAGCAGATGGTCATCCACAATCATGTGATATGCTTCCGTAATTGCTTTGTTGATCAGGGCATACGTTCTTGATCGAGAACAAGGCTGCTCTTGAGGGTTTGGTTCATCAAATCTGGTTGAATTTAAGATCGAATTCTCTATAGCCTAGTTATAATCATAGGGAAAGATATTTTGGGAATAGCAAGAATTTATACCACATCCTAGACTCTAATTGAAGCCAAATGATTGGCAGCCATGTTATGGCCACAAGGCAGCACCCAAAAGTAAGTAGAGTCTCTACCTTTGGTAATGAAAGTAAAGCAATATGCCAAAATACAAAAGATAAGCCGCGGTTTGATAGGTCAGGCATAGTGACTAATAACAAAAGCTATTGGATAGTAGATATGCTCATACCACTTCCAGATCAAAGGTATGATAACCAGCTAAGATGATGCCACATAGCAGGATAGGAAGGTCAAGTGAAAGCTAGTCAAGGGACAAACCAAAAAATGACTCAAGTAGTCTGCGTATTTATTTGTCATTCACGTGACATCACTTAAGATAGGCTAAGTGATGATTAAAGAGTATTGATATGGCTGTATCCACTGACGTGGAGTCCATCTGGACGCTGGCTATCAGCTGGTAGGTGGAGGTGCCACCTGAGCATGGTGCCCAAGCGAGGAGCCGAAGTGAGCCCCCTGTCGAGGTCAGCTCCCGACCGGGGTCGAGCTCATACTACCACCAACTGAAGGAAGAAGGACAACGGAGATTCAAATCATAGCGAGAAAGGAGGTTGTCCTCATCAAGACCCCATCGTTGGGATGGTATGACTGACAGGCGGCGGCCCACCACCTGAGGCCTACAGTGGGAGATACCTCGATGGAGCACCAGGATCCCCTAAGGCCCTGGTTTACACCGATCGAGAAGAGATGCCCCATTCTAGGCATGGCACCCCTCAACCTACCATCTACATCACCCATAAGAAGAAAGTCACGCCAAAGGATTCAAACCCTGGGACAGCAGCCCGCATACCAATGCTCTACCAAGCTTCCCAAAACATGATGACCAATCAGAATGTCAGAGCCAACGACATAACTCCCTGCCCCGAAGGGAGAAAGGGGAGCTCATGCATAGTTCCCGAATGCTACCAGATGTCAACCCTCAGGACTCTCCTAAGAATGGAACATCTGGGAAGTAAGCTCAAGGGGCAAGACAGCCTCTTTATAATAAATTAAAAGGGGCCTCCAACCAAAAGGAAGAGGAACAAGCCACAAGCAAGCAAAGGGCATGTGAGGTAACCGTCGGCATACAGAAGGAGAGAGCAAACTAGACAAAACACTTTAAGGCTATCAGGAAATTCGTTGGAAGAATCACACGGACACAGCCAACCCAGCTCAGTCTCTCTTTCTTCGCTGACGCTCCTTTCCTACTTTCTCATTTTCTTTTCTCTAAACAATAACCTTCGAATGTAGAGACCTCATCGGGATTTATCGAGGAGGATCTGTTCTCCTGGATCGCCTACTGACTTAATCGTCAGAGTGCTCTCGTCGGAATCCCTGGCCTGGGTCTATTTTATTTTGTAAGACCAGGTGCACGCATAGGATTCCAGACGAGGAGGGCAACGCCCAACGCCGCATTGGAGCTACAGGCCATGATGGTCTAGGCGGCAATAGATTAGCACACTAAAAAGGGGGGCAGGACGTGGAAACATCAGTCAACTAATCCCCCCACCATAAAAGCAGCTCCACTAAAGGCATGGTGGTGACACGCGCATGGGAAGCCTCCACTAGCCATGTAGGAGGCCCTCCTTCTCACGAAGGCCTATGCAGCCCAGAGGGGAAGCTCCCTGCTTCGTCGCAACTGCTCTCGATGGATGTTCAGCTCGACGTGCTCGCCCAGTAGATGTAGACTTTGACCATGGGCGTGCAGCAGTTGCAGCATCAGCACTGGTCTCTAGCCATCCAACAATAGCCAGAGACCCCCACGGCCCTAGCCGCTTGACCCCGCAGTAGCTTGCGCTCCTTCCAAAGTAGGCCACCACAACCACATGACATGAATGATCCCGGGGTAGCCTCCGAACTCTGACAAAGCAACAGAGGAGCGGGTCGATCGATCGAGAGAGCCAGTCCCCAGTCTTGAAGCGCGCCACCCTCAGGCACCATAGATGCTGCTAGAGCAAGGACCCCTGTCATGACCCTCCTTAGCGATCACCTCTATCCTTTCCAACAGCCTTAGCAAAAGGTTCCATCGATGAGGCTATCGGACGCATGGTAGAGAAGCGCCTGGAAGAACAAGAGCATAGGCTGACAGAACTGTCCCACCAGTTTGTCAACATGCAAGGCTCCTCCCCGAGCCAGCGGGCCATGATGCCCGATCGCCCTTCTCCCGAGAGATCTAAGAGGGACCAATCCCAAGTCGATTCCGCATATCCCAGGTGGATCCCTGTGATGGGATCGCCGATCCTCTGGATCACCTAGAGAGCTACAAGGCTCTTATGAGAGTCCAGGGGGCAATAGATGCCCTCCTCTGCTTAGCCTTCCCCGCTACTCTTCAAAAGGCCACTCAAGTTTGGTTCACTCATCTTGAACCTGAGAGCATCAGTTCCTTCGCAAAGCTGGAAAGAAAGTTCATGGCATACTTCAATGCTTGCCGGAAGGTGCCGCAAGAAGTCGATAGCCTTTTCTCCATCAAGCAGCAGGACCATGAGTCCTTGCGGGACTATGTGGCCCGCTTTAAGGTCGCCGTACTAGAGATCTACAATCTGGACAAGCTCATCGCCATGCTGGCACTGAAGAGAGGGCTCCGAACTTCCCGCCTAACCTACTCCCTGGATAAGAAGCTACCGAAGATGTACTCTGACCTCCTCCTCCGCATCCAAAAGTATATTCACACTGAGGAGGTGGACTGGACCAGGAAAGAGCTGGATGGGAAGCCTTTGGAGAAACGAACCCCGGGGGAAGCCCTAGGGGCATGCAAGCCTGGGCCAAGCCTAAGTCCCCGAGCGAGGTCCAAGTAGAAGAGCGGTCCCATTCTGGAAGAAGCATATACTCCTTTCCTTGCCCCGAGGTCGAAGATTCTCATTGAGATTGAGGGTGAGCGCTACCTACATCGCCCTCCCCCACTGGGGCCGTCCGGCGGCTACGATAAGATAAACTACTGCCAGTTCCACCGTGACCACGACCACGACACCGAGAAATGTCGCCATCTCAAAAGAAAAATTGAAGATCTGATAAGGAGGGGCTACCTCGGAAAGTTCATGGGGTGCAAGATCCCAGCAAAGCCTTAGGCACTTGTGGCATTTCCTTCTATCCCTGCAGTTGACAATCGGCCCACGGAGAAGCCCATGGATATGATATGTTGGGGAGAAAACTCTCCCCAGACTAGGAAGGTCCCTACGGAGTAGTCGAGACCCTTTCCCCTGGAGCCTATTACCTCGCCGAACTTGACGGCACCCAGTCCGTGCGGGCCCGGAATGACAAAAGTGAAAGATTATGCCCTGAAAGCCAATTGAAATATTGTATTTTGACCCCAAAATCAATAAATTGACATTTTTTTTATAATAAAGGCATTATTTTCATCATACGCTGTGTCTTTATGATTTTATGATGAACCCCATAGATTAGGGCTATGGTTCTAGGGTTATGATGAGATCATACCAGTGAGACCTAAAGCCTTAAAACCCTAATCTAAAATATTCCTGGTCGATGGGACATTGAGTTGGGGATCAATGTTTCCGGCAAGACCAGCACATCCTATATATGCTTTGTGATGAGGGTGACTGATCTCACAGTCACTTGTGTTTGATACTAATACTAGGATGTGAGTGTTCATTAGAGAATGAGTTCACTGAATTGATCCAGATTGAGAATATCTAATGGAACCTTATCTGTTTGTCAATAGATAATTCTCATGGTGGGAGTAGTGCATGTGGTCCTTTGACCTGAGACTACCATAGTACCTTATATATATAAATCCATACTTTGGTTCGCAATCAATCATGACACTGAGTCATGCACGAGGTGATACTGGTTATGGTGGATTGTATATGGAGGTTGTGAGTAGGTCAACAAGGAATTGATCAGCCCTAGTAAGAGGGAATTGCATCCAGCTAATTTCAAATGATGGATTCAGGAAATCTTTGATCAAAGTATGAACATTAGAGTTATTTTCTAATGGTTCATTAATGAATCATCATTATAAAGATTGAGCTAGGGATGAATATGAAATTGGATTTGACAAGTATCCATATTCATAATCATATTCGGGATGCAACTTGATCAAATGACTGAATTGCCTGGTAACTCACCACTGAAGGGTATTTTGGTAATTCCACCAAAATTCCACATCTTCCGGGTAGACATGATACGTTGCTAGACGTCAATCTTGTCTTGTAGGTATATGATTGAGTTATGGTAATTCAAATCAGTTAATTAGAATTAGATTCTAATTGACCGAGTCGAGCTAGTTTGAGTTGACCTAAATCGGCTTAGTTGAGATCTAACCGAATTAAGTCAAATAGCACTCGGACCTACTGCTGGCTAGGTGTGGAACCCAATGGGTCACACACAAAAGAAAATTGATGAAGGATTTAATTTGGAATTAAATCATGTTTGCAGGATAAACATACTAGCATGTGTTGCAGACCAAATTTCTATTCGAATCATATTCGAATTTGGTTCCGAATTGGGCTTAATTGGGTTCTAATTGAACCAGATTAAGGTCTAATTTAAATTTTAGGATATTGGGCTAACCCATGGTTGAACCCAAGTGAATTAAGTTCACTGAGATCCTCTCTCCAAGCCGCCCTCTCCCTTTCTCACTCGCGCGCGCCAAGAAGAAGAGTCCATGCGCGTGGACTCCTCTTCATGCGCGTGAGAAAGAAAATAACATCGGAGAAAAATCTGAAAAAGGGGTGATTCAGATCCTTGTCTGGTGCCCTTGGATATGGATCTGATGGCCAGAAAAAATTAAGGAAAAGATCCATCGTTTTTCGGTCGCAAATCCGTCTCCAAAAGTCGTGATTCTTCCTGAAGTTTTTTCGAGAGTCCTCCTCGTCGGAAAAATGAAAATTAAATCGGAGAATCATGATTTTTGGTTGAGGGGACGCATGAGGAATGAGGGATTGTGATTCCTGGGATTTCAGAGGGTTGCGTTGTTTTGAGAAGACGCCCCTCTGAGATCTATAAATAGGGTTGGGTTCTCGGGGGTTTTCATGTAAGATAATTCAGAGATCTGATTCCTTTTCTTCCTCTCCAGAATACTCCTTTCCCTTGTTCTTGTTGGGTATTATTTCCCTTATAGAGGTATCCTCTGTCGAAACTCTGACCCTAAACAAGAATAAGAGGAAGGTCTTGAATGGTAAAGGAAAGAAAAAGAAAGGATCTGTTCTTCTTCTTTTCCTTCTTGAATTAAGACTTTGCCTGTCTTAATTTTTCTTCCAATTCTATTCAAGAAAAGGAATTCAAGAAAAGGAATTCTTGAAAAAAAAAAAATTCAAGAAGAGGAAAGAAGGAAGAAAAGAATTTTTCAAGAAAGAAAATTTCAGCCTAAAAGCCCAAGAATTGAATTCTTGAAAAAGAATTCAAGAAGAGGAGCCAAGAACAAGAAATTGTTGTCTTCATCTTTTTCTGTGTGGATCACCATTGGAGGGTGAACATTTGGGCACCTGGTGGAGATTCAGAGTTTGGATTTTAGCGATACAGGTTAGTACTTTAATTTGAGATTAAATCTTATATATACATCTTATATGTTTTAATTCTTTTAAGGAGATCTTGGGTTGAAGGTTTGGTGAAGATTTCATAAATATAAAAATTTTGAAATCTATGATTCCGCCTTGCCACCGAACCCTACAGTGGTATCAAAGCCTCCTTATTAAGATTAAAATATATATGCTGATTTTTAGATGCATATTTATATAAGTAACATGAGATGTAGTATATGTTTGATGTAATGTCACCAATTAGGGTTTTCACTCAAACCCTAATTGTTGTAGAGATATGTTTAGAGATCTAGTCATCATACTGAAATAATGTTGCCCTGGCATAATGGTGGATCCATTATGTGGTAAATGGTTGTCCTAGTATGATGACACACTAATCACATATTTGTGTTAATTATGCATATATGTTTGATGTATGCCACTAATTAAGGTTTTCACTTAAACCTTAATTTGTATAGAGATATGTTTAGCCTTCTAGTCATCATACTGAAATAAGGTTGCCCTGGCATAATGGTGGATCCATTATATGATAAATGGTTGTCCTAGTATGATGGCACACTATGGCACATATTTGCTAGAATGTGCTTTGTTTTAATAAAGCCCTCTTTAAAAACATATTAAGTTGTAGTGTCATATACCAAAAGCAAAAATAATCAATATGATTAGTTTATCATTCGGTGTCTAGGAAAAGTGGTTCATGATCGGTAAAGAGGACGTGGTTTTTTAATTAGTTCCGTTGACTGACCTGGCCAATTCTTATTGGTGTCTAAGGAAAGCAACGGGGGACTCCCACCACTCTCCCACTTACCTGGCCGATAAGATTAACTTAATTATTGATTGATATTCTTAGTGTAATATTCACTACATGTGGCATTCCTTCATGCCAAGTCATTATTATGTTATGATCCATATTAGGTTTGTTGTGTACACACAAGGCCTTTTTTTATGGTGACTAACATAATTTTGGCTTGGTACATTTGATGTTTATGGCATGATTTAATATAATACTTTGTTGTGTACACACAAGGGTATTATAATTAATATCATGACTATATAGCAATGAAGGGTCTAACTTAACTAAAATATTATAGTTTGTTGTGTACACACAAGGCTATTAATATTTTAGAGGCCAAGATAAGTTGAGAATTGTATGAGTTATAATTTGAAAGAGTTTTCCTACCTTTGAACTTATATAAGATTTATTGTGTACACACAAGGTCTTTTATAAGGAATTAGGATCCTAACCCCACTAAGAGAACCAATTAGGGTTTTCTCGATCATCACATGGAGGGTTATGATGCTTGATAAAATAGTGGGAGACATAATTAAGTTAAAGTCCTAATTTAATTATATTTTGTTAACATTGATTGTTTGCTTATGTAATGTTCTTTGTTAATGTAGATTAAATGGCCTCTTCACTCTCACTCCGTAGCATTCTTGATGCAAATAAATTGACTGGACCAAACTATGTTGATTGGTTGAGAAACCTGAAGATAGTACTCAGCCAAGAAAGAATTTCTTATATTCTTGATACCCCAACCTTGGAACCATTAGGGGAAGATGCCTCGCAAGAGGATAAGACCACATATAACACGTGGCAAAATGACTCACTTACTGTCAAGTGTATAATGCTTGCCTCTATGACCAATGAGTTACAGAGGCAACATGAAAGCATGGACACAAACTCCATATTGCTCAATTTAAAAGAACTTTATGGAGAACATAGTCGAACTGCAAGATATGAAATATCTAAGCAGTTATTCCGTGCAAGGATGACAGAAGGTACATCCATACAAGACCATGTATTAAAGGTTATTGACCTAATCACCCGATTGGGTCAATTGGGTTTTGTTATGGATGGGGAGTTGAATCAGGATTTAATCCTACAGTCACTCCCAGAGTCATTTTCACAGTTTGTTCTTAATTATCATATGAACAAACTTAACACTTCCTTGCCTAAGCTGTTGAATATGTTAAAAATAGCAGAGAGTCATTTAAAAAAAATAAGGCTCCACTTCTTCTTGTGGATGGTGTAAACAAGAAGAAAATAGGCAAGAAGGGTTCCAAGAGGAGGTTGAACCCAAAAGGGGGCATCAAGAAAAAGAAAGGAAAGAAGGCCTCCGGACAAATGACCTGCTTTCATTGTGGCAAGCCGGGTCACTGGAAAAGAAACTGCAAGGTTTACATTACAAGTATGAAGCCTGGTGCTAGTGATGCACCAAAAGATATATATGAGATACATGCAATTTTGTCATTAGACTCTTCTAATTCAAACTCTAGGATATTGGATACTGCTTGTGGTCATCATATCTGCAAATCATTGCAGGGACTACAGAACATTAGAGTTTTGAAGGAAGGCGACTTCGAGCTCTACGGTGCTGGAGGAGATTCGATCCAAGCAGAAGCTGTAGGGACTTATATGTTGAAGCTGCCTTCTAGGAAGATTTTAGAGTTAAAAAATTGTTATTTTATGCCTAGAATCATTAGAAACATCATATATGTACCCTTGTTACTTAAACAAGGATATATTATGAATGTAATGAGCAGTGGCTGCTCAATCAGTTTTTCTAATGAAATAATATTTAATGGCATATTTTGCAATGGTCTCTTAACTTTATCTTCTGATGACAATATACTACATGTTAGTAATAAACGAAAAAGAGATGAAGTAAACAATACTTTACTTTGGCACTGTCATCTTGGACATATTAGTGAGCAGAGGATTAACAAGTTATACAAGGAAAAATTCCTTAATCCTTATGACTATGAATCATTAGGAACTTGTGAATCATATCTCATGGGTAAAATGACCAAGACTCCATTTAGTGGACATAATGAAAGGACAACAGAGTTATTAGGACTTATACACACTGATGTATGTGGACCTATGACAACTCAGGCCAAGGGTGGATACTCATATTTCATCACATTCACTGATGATTTTTCAAGGTACGGATTTGTGTATCTAATGAAACATAAGTCCGAAGCTTTTGAAAAATTTTTAGAGTATCAAAGTATGGTAGAGAAACAAACGGGGAAAAGTATTAAGATCCTTCGATCAGATAGAGGAGGTGAATACTTATCCACCGAGTTTCTTGATCACCTTAAACAAAAGGGAATCATCTCTGAATGGACTCCTCCTTACACACCACAATTAAATGATGTTGCTGAAAGAAGAAATCGTACTTTATTAGATATAGTACGGTCCATGATGTGCTTCACAGACTTACCTGTTTCTTTCTGGGGATATGCCTTGGAAACAGCGGCTAATTTTTTAAATAGAGTACCATCCAAATCTGTATCTAGCATTCCATATGAGTTATGGAGGGGAAAGAAACCCAATCTTAAGCACCTTAAGATATGGGGATGTCCAGCCTATGTCAAAAGAAATTTTGGACATAAGCTTGATATTAGAACAGAAAAGTGTCTATTTGTTGGATATCCGAAAGATAGTATAGGATATCTCTTCTACCACCCTACTGAACAAAAGGTTTTAGTCAGTAGGCATGCCATTTTTATGGAGAAAGAGTTCATCCTATAAAAGGGCAGTGGGAGAAATATTGAACTTGAAGAAGTTCAACAAGTAGATACATCTCAACAAAATCATAATATAGTTAGTATAGAACCTGAACACACCACTCCTATCCATAGGTCTGATAGGGTGCGACATGCACCTGAGAGGTATGGGTTCATTATTGAAAATAATGAAGCCCGAATCATTGATAATGATGAGCCTCTAACATATACGGATGCTGTCATAAGTAGTGACTCAGACAAATGGCTGGAAGCCATGAGATCCGAAATGGACTCCATGTATGTCAACCAAGTCTGGACTTTGGTTGATGCACCAGAGGGTGTTAACCCTATTGGATGCAAATGGGTCTATAAGAAAAAGATTGGGACAGATGGCCAAGTTGAAACTTATAAAGCCAGATTAGTGGCTAAGGGTTTCAAACAAAAATAGGGAATAGATTATGATGAAACATTTTCTCCTGTTGCCATGCTCAAATCTATTTGGATCGTGCTTGCTATAGCAGCATATCATGATTATGAAATCTGGCAGATGGATGTGAAAACTGCATTCCTCAATGGTTTCCTTGAGGAAGAGGTTTATATGTCACAGCCAGAAGGTTTTGTCTTGGAGACTAAACCTAATCAGGTATGTAGGCTAAAGAAATCTATTTATGGATTAAAGCAAGCATCTAGGAGTTGGAACATCCGATTTGATAAGACAGTCAAAGAATTTGACTTTATCAAAAATGAGGATGAACCTTGTGTATACAAAAAGACTAGTGGGAGTGCCATAATTTTCTTGGTTCTGTATGTAGATGACATACTCCTCATTGGGAATGATATCCCAATGTTACAATCGGTCAAGGTATGGTTATCTAAACAGTTTTCCATGAAAGACTTTGGAGAAGCATCTTATATACTAGGCATCAAGATCTATAGAGATAGATCTAGGAGGATGCTAGGTTTATTCCAGTCTAGGTACATTGACCAAGTGCTAAAAAGATTTAGCATGGAGGAAAGTAAAAGAGGTTACTTACCTATTGGTCATGGCATACATCTTTCTAAGAAGATGTCTCCTAAGACACCTGAAGAAAGAAGTAGAATAAATTCTATACCTTATGCTTCGGCAGTAGGGTCTATTATGTATGCTATGCAATGTACTAGGCCTTATGTGGCATATGCCTTAGGTATAGCCAGCAGGTTTCAGGCTGATCCAGGAGAGGATCATTGGAAGGCTGTGAAAAATATTCTTAAGTACTTAAGAAGAACTAAGGATATTTTTCTAATATACGGAGGATCTGATCTTAAACTAGAAGCTTATTCAGATTCTAGTTTTCAATCAGATCCAGATGACAGCAAATCTATATCTGGGTATGTTTTTACCCTTAATGGAGGAGCTGTAAGCTGGAAGAGTTCTAAATAGCAAACTGTAGCTGACTCAACAACTGAGGCAGAGTACATTGCTGTTAGTGAAGCTGCCAAGGAAGCTGTCTGGATGAAGAAGTTCATATCAGAGTTGGGCGTAGTTCCTGAGATTGAAGGTCCAGTATCACTTTACCGTGATAATATGGGGGCTGTTGCTCAAGCAAAGGAACCAAGTGCTCATCACAAATCAAAGCACATTCTGAGACGCTTCCATCTCGTTCGAGAGATTGTCGAAAGACAAGAAGTCTGCATTAAAAGGGTAGAAATGAAGAACAACATAGCAGACCCGTTCACTAAGGCTCTATCACAGCGAGAGTTTAATCGCCACCTTGATTGTATGGGGTTAAGATTTAAAGGTGATTGGCTTTAGTGCAAGTGGGAGATTGAAAGATTATGCCCTGCAAGCCAATTGAAATATTGTATTTTGATCCCAAAATCAATGAATTGACATTTTTTTATAATAAAGGCATTATTTTCATCATACGCTGTGTCTTTATGATTTTATGATAAACCCCATAGATTAGGGCTATGGTTCTAGGGTTATGATGAGATCATACCAGTGAGACCTAAAGCCTTAAAACCCTAATCTAAAATATTCCTGGTCGATGGGACATTGAGTTGGGGATCAATGTTTCCGGCAAGACCAGCACATCCTATATATGCTTTGTGATGAGGGTGACTGATCTCACAGTCACTTGTGTTTGACACTAATACTAGGATGTGAGTGTTCATTAGAGAATGAGTTCACTGAATTGATCCAAATTGAGAATATCTAATGGAACCTTATCTGTTTGTCAATAGATAATTCTCATAGTGGGAGTAGTGCATGTGGTCCTTTGACCTGAGACTACCATAGTACCTTATATATATGAATCCATACTTTGGTTCGCAATCAATCATGACAATGAGTCATGCACGAGGTGATACTGGTTATGGTGGATTGTATATGGAAGTTGTGAGTAGGTCAACAAGGAATTAATCAGCCCTAGTAAGAGGGAATTGCATCCAGCTAATTTCAAATGATGGATTCAGGAAATCTTTGATCAAAGTATGAACATTAGAGTTATTTTCTAATGGTTCATTAATGAATCATCATTATAAAGATTGAGCTAGGGATGAATATGAAATTGGATTTGACAAGTATCCATATTTATAATTATATTCGGGATGCAAGTTGATCAAAGGACTGAATTGCCCGGTAACTCACCACTGAAGGGTATTTTGGTAATTTCACCAAAATTTCACATCTTCCGGGTAGACATGATACGTTGCTAGACATCAATCTTGTCTTGTAGGTATATGATTGAGTTATGGTAATTCAAATCAGTTAATTAGAATTAGATTCTAATTGACCGAGTCGAGCTAGTTTGAGTTGACCTAAATTGGCTTAGTTGAGATCTAACCGAATTAAGTAAAATAGCACTCGGACCTACTGCTGGCTAGGTGTGGAACCCAATGGGTCACACACAAAAGAAAATTGATGAAGGATTTAATTTGGAATTAAATCATGTTTGCAGGATAAACACACTAGCATGTGTTGCAGACCAAATTTTTATTCGAATCATATTCGAATTTGGTTCCGAATTGAGCTTAATTGGGTTCTAATTGAACCAGATTAAGGTCTAATTTAAATTTTAGGACATTGGGCTAACCCATGGTTGAACCCAAGTGAATTAAGTTCACTGAGACCCTCTCTCCAAGCCGCCTTCTCCCTTTCTCACTTGCGCGCGCCAAGAAGAAGAGTCCACGCGCGTGGACTCCTCTTCATGCATGTGAGAAAGAAAATAACATCAGAGAAAAATCTGAAAAAGGGGCGATTCAGATCCTTGTCTAGTGCCCTTGGATCTGGATCTGATGGCCAGAAAAAATTAAGGAAAAGATCCATCGCTTTTCGATCGCAATCCGTCTCCAAAAGTCGCGATTCTTCCTGAAGTTTTTTCGAGAGTCCTCCTCATCGGAAAAACGAAAATTAAATCGGAGAATCATGATTTTTGGTTGAGGGGACGCATGAGGAATGAGGGATCGTGATTCCTGGGATTTCAGAGGGTTGCGTTGTTTTGAGAAGACGCCCCTCTGAGATCTATAAATAGGGTTGGGTTCTTGGGGGTTTTCATGTAAGATAATTCAGAGATCTGATTCCTTTTCTTCCTCTCCAGAATACTCCTTCCCCTTGTTCTTGTTAGGTATCATTTCCCTTACAGAGGTATCTTCTGTCGAAACTCTAACCCTAAACAAGAATAAGATGAAGGTCTTGAACAGTAAAGGAAAGAAAAAGGAAAGGATCTGTTCTTCTTCTTTTCCTTCTTGAAAAGACTTTGCCTGTCTTAATTTTTCTTCCAATTCAATTCAAGAAAAGGAATTCAAGAAAGGGAATTCTTGAAAAAAAAAAATTCAAGAAGAGGAAAGAAGGAAGAAAAGAAATTTTCAAGAAAGAAAATTTCAGCCTAAAAGTCTAAGAATTGAATTCTTGAAAAAGAATTCAAGAAGAGGAGCCAAGAACAAGAAATTGTTGTCTTCATCTTTTTCTGTGTGGATCACCATTGAAGGGTGAACATTTAGGCACCTGGTGGAGATTCAGAGTTTGGATTTTAGCGATACAGGTTAGTACTTTAATTTGAGATTAAATCTTATATATACATCTTATATATTTTAATTCTTGTAAGGAGATCTTGGGTTGAAGGTTTGGTGAAGATTTCATAAAGATAAAAATTTTGAAATCTATGATTCCGCCTTGCCACCGAACCCTACAAAAAGTCTAAGGGCATTTCGCCACCCTCCTTTCAATAAAAGATTTCTCTCACTGCAACGTTGTCTTTGCCTTACAGGAAAACCATTGCCCGACCCCAGGCCTGGCGATCCAAGCAGGGAAACTCCTGAAGCCCCGCACTTGCTGCTAAGCCCACGGTCCAGGGATGTCAGTCGGGATGCCCTAGGGGTCCTGCCGTCTATCGCCTGACTCTCAATTTTGCTCTTGCCATACTCACAATCCAGAGATGTCCGCAATGACTCAACAAAGTCCCGCCATCTATCGCGAGGCTCATAATTTGGCAACTGCTATGTTAATAGTCAGAAGATGTTCGCGAAGACTCCAAAAGGCCCTCGTCATCTACTGCATGACTCTCAATTCAGCTCTTGCCATGCTCACAGTCTGGAGATGTCTGCGGTGACTCAACGAAGTCCCGCCATCTACTGCAAGGCTCACAGCTTGGCATCTACTATGCTAATAGTCCGGAGATATCTGCGAGGAATCCTGGCGATCCCATTGTCCACCACCTGACTTATAGATCGGCGCTAAAGCTGGGAAACTTTCGAAGCCCCGCATTCAAGCTGAAAGCCACAGCACCCTGCATCTAAGCCCGACACTCTAAGCTCGGAAACTCTTGAAGTCCGGCACTCTAAGCCCGGAAACTTACGAAACCTAGCACCTCAAGCCGGGAGCCATAGCACCCTGCACCAAAGCTAGGAAACTTTCGAAGTCCCGCACTCAAGCCAGGAGCCACAGCACCCTGCATCTCAAGCCAAGAAACTCCTGAAGCCCCGCACTTGCTATTGGGAATTGTGTTCCAAAGCCAATCGCCTACGTTATAGACGGTTGTGTTGAGTATTATAATCTGTATATGAATTAATAAAACATTATTTTGGCAGCTCATCACATCATTCATTTTCCTGTAATAAACTCAATTTATGTGATGAAGTCCTTAGGACTGTACTGACTTCGATATAGAGAGGATATATCAAGTGGTCCTTTAAAAGGTTCACAACCAAAGGATACATTGTACATGACGGTAATGTATCAAGTGTAGGTTGTTGTGGTTCACATCGTTTGGTTATCCTCTTGATCAAAGGAGTGTGGTGACACTGATGTGATCTGCAAGTGGGATGTGTGATATCTCATTGAACGTGACTCCGTAGAGCTCCTTTCTGTCAAAGAATTGCTCGCGATTGGATATGGATATATGTGTCTCTCCGACCTGAGATCATGATAGTAGCTTGCAAGCAACTCCCTGTGCTTTGGTGCCGGACTACCCGGATTTCTAATCCGGTGATGGAAGGTTTCTGGGTATGAGCAAGTACTTGTGGAGCAGTTGTGGACCAAGATGGAATTGACCTGTCTAAATTGTTTGGATTAAATGACTCGCAGTGTCTCAATTTAGCAAATCCTTGGCCAAGGTAGTCCTAGTGAGGAGTCACTGGACTTGCGAGGTTGAGACATGTTGTGGATTGACTCAATTAGGGTTGGCAGTCTAATCCTAGGTCATCTTGAGTATTAGAGGTCAAAGGGATGAATTATACGGTAACCATATGCCAGAGGTTCGATAGATTGCTCTCGCATCTTCGGCCATCCGGATGCCGGGATCCATTGCTAGATGGTATCTTGTGCTGGTATTGAAAGTATTCCAGTGCTACCGTTTAGGTTCAAGCCTATGAGATCACACGTCGAGAATTTCTTTTTGATCTAGGAACCGATCAATGATTGAGAATCATTTCGGTATTAAAGTCAAATGGTCTCTTGAGCACACATTAGATTTTTCTGGTCTACCTGGTCTGATTTGAACCGACCAAGATTAGTTTGGGTCAACCAGAAATTTTCTCATAGATCATGACTGAACTGAGTTTTATTACTCATTGGGTTTGGTCAGACCGAAGTTAAATGAACCGGTTTTTGAAATTGGTTTGTTGGAACGAGTTTAATTTATTCGGTTTTGATTAAAACAGTTTTGGTTTGAGAAATCGGTTTAATGCTTGGTTGGCTTTCACGGTATTTTTCTCCCAGCATCCGTGGGAGTGCACGGACGTGGAGCTCGTCCAGCACGCCGTCTTTGGTGCTCCCCCTCCACAACCTTCTCTTGGTGAACCCCTTTGATCTCCTCGTTCAATGCTGTTTGGTGTTATCCAAATTCCCTCTCGGTTGCTATTGGATGCCCTGTTTCACCGCTGAATGAATTTTGAACCGTGTGGAGTTTGAAGAAGCTTAGGAGATCAGATGACCATCCAAAGCACAGCGATCTGTATTGAGTCTCACCGCATGCCTCTTTCTCCACTCGGTCCAAGTTTTCTCCCACACGTCACTTCCCCTCTCGATTTAGGGAGACTTCGTTTGCACTTGGGAAAAAATCTTTTTAAACCGATCTGGACTGCTCTTCCAAGCATTTTCCCTTCCCTTCATGGATTGAATTCTCTGCCTATAAATACTGCATGATGGTTGATCGCCAGGAGGTGCTAGAGAGAAGAAATAGAGAAGCATCAGGGGTGAGATAGAGAGAACGGGGTGAGATAGAGAGAACAGAGCATGGAGAGAAGAAGGGAACAAGGCTTTTGCAAAAGGCCGTGAGTGAGAGCAAGAGAAGGCCATGAGAACTTTGCTTCTTATTTGTCTTGATTATAAAGGCCGTGCGGTGGGAGGAAAGAAGAAACAGGGTGTTCTCACGTTGATTGTCCTCACGGGTTTTTCTTAGCATTGCAGTTCTTGGTTGAAGGCTGCTGGTTGTTCTTTCAGTTGCAGGCCGTGAGATGGTATGGGAAGTAACGAAAGAAGAAATAGGGGCTTGCTGTGTGATATGAGCGAGGATCAGGGCTTGCCGTTAGAGTCTTTTGGCATGAATTTCACAGAGTACTGAAATTTGTTAGGATCCGTGTATTCCTTCCATGGTTTTAAGTTTTCCGATTTGTGCTCTTTTGGTGGAGTTTGGGCAGTCTTGGAGAAGACCGTCCATGTAAGATTATTTGATATTCCCTGCTCCACATAGCCATGATCAGTTTATGAATTTCTAGTGGACTAGCATCCATCTGGAAGTTAGATCAGCAAGAGTCCTGCACGTGGATACTCTAGAGGGTGGATGTTTGGACACCTCGAGAGTTTGGATCGATTGACTTCTTCTTACCGTTGCAGATCGTATTTGCTGTTGAAGGAGTTTAACCAGCTGATGATCTATTCTGACGACTAAGTGAGTCAGATTTTTTCTGCTTCGATCAGGTATATTTTATTTTGGTTATCATGCATGCCTAGATCTAGTTGTTATCATATAATTTATTATTATTGCACTTGCCTATACATGTCTGTATATTTTGTTACATGCATCATGATTTGTTAGATCCTGTGCATGAGTAGGCACTTTCTGCTGCATACTTAAAAATTTTAATCATGCAATACCTGCTCCCTAGTATTGCATGCCTAGGGTAGGCTTTTGCTGCACCAGGTTTTCCTTCACTTGCTTCCATCATCACAGTTCAGAGATGTCAGCGGGACATCCCAGAAGTTCCGCCATCTACCACTTGACCACAGCTAGACACCTCAAGTTGTGAAACTCCTGAAGCCCCGCACCTATTATCATCCTCATAGTCCGGAGATGTCAGCAAGACACCCCAAAAGTTCCTCCATCTGCCACCTGACTCATAGCTCGGCATCTCAAGCCGGAAAACTCCTGAAGCCTTGCACCTGCTGCCATCCTCACAATCTGGAGATGTCAGCGGGACACCCTAGAAGTTCCGTCATCTACCACCTGACTCACAGCTCGGCACCTCAAGCCGGGAAACTCATGAAGCCCTACACCTACTATCGTCCTCATGGTCTAGAGAGGTCAGCGGGACATCCCAGAAGTTTCACCATCTACCGTGTTGACCCCTTGAGTGATTTTGATGATAACAAAATATTGGAGCATGTATTTGTTTTGCTAACAACTCTTCAAGTATTTTACAAGTTTTTGTATGATGATATTCATATGGTCAAAATCCAACTCCTACAATCTTATTTTCTGTTATAAGTTGTGTTAAAGTATACCATGTAAAGAAGAACCCAGAGAAAAGTTAAGAAAAAATCATGAAAACGGATTACTTTTAGATGTGTTTCAAGCTTAAAATTTCATAAAGAATATTGTTAGAAGAGTTTGAAAGCATCTTGAATGTTTAAAGTCTTGCTGGATGAATTCTGGAGAAGAACTAAGATTTCAATGAAGAACTCATCCGAGCTGACTCGAAGCAAAGGAGCTGACTCTGGCACATGGCATGCAAATATCCGAGTCGACTCTAAGGGACCCGAGCCGACTCATCCAGAGCATGATTTTTTGAATCAGACAACCGAGCCGACCCGAAGGAAGTCCGAGCCGACTACATTATTCTATCAGACATCCGAGCCGACTCTTCAGAGATTCGAGCCAACTCTTCTAGAGTCCAGAAAGAAGAGTTCTAAGTGAACAGCCAAGAGAGCCGACCCGGAGGAACCCGAGCTGACTCTTCCAGAGTACAGTTTTGAATGCTTGTGAATCCGAACCGACTTGAAGTAAGGCAAGCTGACTCTTACAGAGTAAGAAATCAAGCTACTGAGAAACCAAGTCGACCCGAATGAAGCGAGGCGACTCGACTAGAACTACTTTGTGGATCAAAGCCAACTCAAGTAGATCTGAGCCGACTCGAGGGTCGATTTCAAGCTTATAACGGCTAGTTCCATAACTTAGAATTTGAATCCAAAAGTGCTCCAACGATCAAGTGTCACATCCCAATGGTCTACAATGACTAAAACTACTTGAGAAGAGTACAAGATACTATAAATAAAGAATTGGAACAACTTTTGAAAGAAGAATGCTTATTTTGAATATCAAAGAAACCATGAGAGTAAGAGAGCACTAAAAAGCATTCAAGATAATCTTCAAGTCTTCACCAACTCTCATCAGAAGCTTGAAGCAATTATTAAAGAAGTTAAAGAAGCCATTCAAGTGCATTGAAGTGAAATCAATAGGACTTCTCTTGAGCTGCATCGACAACCATCCGACAACATATGTTTGTCATTTCATTGCTTTCTCTTTATAATTCTTTTTCTGAATTGTTGGGTTATTGGTGAGCCCGATTTAAAAACCAAATAGGTTCTTGGTTAGCCTGTATAAAACCAAGTGTTAGGTTCTTGGTGATCCTGGTAAAACCAAGTGTTAAGTTCTTGGTGAGGCCGGTAAAACCAAGTGTTGGGTTTCTTTGGTGAGCCTGGTTTAAAAATCAAAGGGAGTTAGGTTTAGATTATGAGCCTGTTAAAACAATCTGACTGTATTCTGGTGGGGGATATAGTGAAAATTCCAAGTGATAATCTTGGGTAGTGGATGTAGGAGCGGGTTGCTCCGAACCACTATAAATTTCTTTTATTTGTGTTGTGCTTTCTCTAACTGCTTTCGCTTCTGCTTTTAATTATTTGAACCATAGCACTTAACACTCCGAAGAAGTTTTTAAAGAGCACATACTTGCTTTAATTTTTTAAATTCTCAATTCACCCTCTCTTGGAAAAGCCACCTGGGCAACAACTAGTATCAAAGCAGTGTCTCTGAATACTTTTAGAGTAAATATTGATGGCTCATCCTATGAGTACATCTTTGGTCGAAGGCCAATCTACTAATATACCTCCACTCTTCAATGGCATAAATTATTCTTATTGGAAAGCTAGGATGAAAATATACATTCAAGCTGTCGATTTTCAATTATGGAAGGTCATTCTAAAAGGGCCACATATACCCATGATCAAAATTGATGGCGTGGATGTCCCAAAGCCTGAAGAGGACTAGGATGAACACAACATGAAGATAGAAGAATTAAATGCCAAAGTCATGAATTTATTATACTATGCTTTAGATGCTAACGAGTTCAATTAAATTTCCACTTGCTCTTCTACAAAGGAAATTTGGGACAAACTTGAAGTGATCCACGAAGGAACTTCCCAAGTGAAGACTTTAAAAATTAATCTTCTTGTACATAGTTATTAACTTTTTAAAATGAAACAAAATGAATATATCTCTGCCATGTTTTCTCGCTTTGCAGATATGATTAATGATTTGAAAAGTCTTGGCAAGGTCTATTCAAATGCTGATATAGTATAGAAGATTCTCAGATCACTTCTAGATAAGTAGGACCCCAAAGTGACTGCCATCTAGGAAGTGAAAGATCTAAACACTTTACCTCTGGATGAACTGATGGGTTCACTCATCACACATGAACTTGCCATGCAACATAGAACTAATGATGATCAAAAGAAAAACAAGACAATATAGCCTTCAAAGTTGCATCAAATTCAAAAAAGATGAGAAATCAGAAGATGAATGCTCCTCCTCCGAAGATGACTTGGAAAATGAAGATATTGCTATGGTCGTGAGGAGATTTAGAAGGTTTATGGGAAAGAAGAAAGGAATATACTATAGAAAATTTCATAAACGAGGTGAGCACTCTAAGAAATAGGACAAAGAAAGAGAAAAAGAAAAAGAACAGATGCCAATGTGCTATGAATGCAAGAAGCCCAGGCACATCTATCTAGATTGTCCTCTACCAAAAAAGATATTTAAGAAAAAGAAGAAGAAAGCAATGGTTACCACATGGAGCAACAGTGATGAGTCGACTTCAACCAAAGAAGAAGAAACCACAAAGACTGCAAATATATGCCTAATGGATCTCGAAGATGAGGTAACATTCACCAAATCTCAAATAAAATTTACATTCAAAGAATTGAGTTCTACTTTTCATGATTAATTATCTAAATATAAAATGGTTGGAGTAAAGATAAGAGCTCTAAAGAATACAAATGATTCTTTACAAAAAGAGAAGGAAGAAATTTTAGAAAAGAATAATTTATTGCAAAAATATTTACATGCCTTTTCTGAAAAGAACAAAGCTTTGGAAACTGGCAAAAATGCATGTATTGAGAAAAACGAAGCTTTGACTATTGAAAATAATGATTTGAAAAATGAGGTTGAAAAACTCAAGCCACTAGTTGAAAAACTTACTTTATCTTCAAATAAACTTGAGTTAATTTTAAAGGAACAAAGAATTTCTGGAAATAAAGCTGGAATTGATTTCAATTCTTCTAGTTCAAATGGAATTTCAGCTGCTAAATTCATACCTTCAAAAGCTTATGTTCCAAAATCAATATCTCAAGAAGTTTTTGTATCTAATCTTTCTGAATCCATTTCTAAAGTTATAATGTATGTACCTAAGAATTTAAATAGAAAATCTTTTATAAGAAAATGTTTTACATCTGCATCAACATCTAGAATTCCAAATCATACATCTTTTCAAAACTCTAGAATTATCTGTTATGCTTGCAAAAGAATAGGATATAAGGCTTTTCAATGCAATATTTATAGAAATGTCTAAAGTAAAATGAGAAAGATTTGGGTTCCCAAAGGAACCACCTCTGCTGACCTGCAAGAACCCAAGTTAACTTGGATATCTAAAAGAACTTCTTGATTATTTTGCAGGAATGTCTTGCAACCCAAATATTGAAGAAAAGATTGTATCTCGACAGTGGCTGTTCAAGTTATATGACAGGTGATAAGGATCAATTTATCATCCTAGAGATGAAAGAAGGAGAGGTATGGTTACTTTTGGAGATAATAGCAAGGAAAAAATAATCGAAATCGGTAAGATCAAAATAACCTCCTGTACTTTTATTGAAAATGTATTGCTAGTAGACAAATTGAAGCATAATTTGTTAAGCATTAGTCAATTATGTGATAAAGGCTTTAAGGTTGTCTTTGAATCATCTATGTGTATTGTAACAAACTCTCTTGATTCTAGCAATAAATTCATTGGACATGGAATTGGAAATGTTTATGTAGTATATCTTAATGATCTAGCTATATCTAGTAGTTCTAGTCTAGTAGCAATGAATGCTAAGACCAAGGAGTCTTGTTTACTTTGGCATAGAAGATTAGGTCATGCTAGCATGCATACTATTGCCAAGTTAATTTCCAAGAATTTAGTTAGAGGTATGCCTAAGTTTAAAGTATATCTTAATCATGTTTGCGATGCATGCCAAATGGGTAAACAAACTAGGGAGAGTTTTAAATCCAAAAATATGATTTTAACTACTAAATCCCTTGAGCTACTTCACATGGACTTATTTGGACCAACTAGGATCATAAGCCTAGGTAGTATAAAATATACTCTTGTGATAGTAGATGATTTCTCTAGATTTACTTGGATTTTATTTATCACTTATAAAGATAAAACTTTTAAAGTCTTTCAAAAATTTCACAAAAAAGTTTCAAATCAGAAAAATCTTTCAATAGTCTCAATTAGGAGTGATCACGGTACGGAATTTGAAAATCAATTTTTTGATGATTATTGCACAAAAAATGGCATTGATCACAACTCCGCTCCTAGAACACCACAACAAAATGGTGTTATAGAGAGGAAAAATAAAACTTTGGAAGAGATGGTGAAGTGGGACAGAGCGGGGGAGGATCGCTGGCGAGTGTAGAAGTCACCAGGAGATTAGGGCTTGCACTCAAGAACAAGGAACCAAGGTGTCACACTCACTCCAATCCGGAAAAAACTCAAAACTCTAATCAAAATAATTTTTTGTTTATATTCATAAAAAAAAAAGATGTTTCATACAAGAGGGGAAGGGTGGTATTTATATATTCATCACAGGGTACATGACCTGAGGGCTAAGAAACCCTGACTTGTGGACCAAGAAATCCTGGTGGACCTGATCAACAGTGGACCTGTCTTGGACTAGAGCTCTCTCTTGCAGGCCTGGCAGCATGAAAGGGCCCAAGTGCATGAAGGTCGGCTCTGGTTGGGGGGGCCTGGTGAATCTCCTGGTCTGATGACTCTCCTCTTGACTTGAATGACTCAATTGGACTCTTGACTTGAAACAAAAGACTCAAAGGACTAAAGGGACTCAATTGACTTACTTCAGTACAGGACTCAAGTAACTCAGGACTAATGGACTACAGGACTTGACAAAACTCGACTAATTGACTAATTGTCCCCATCAGATGGCCCGAACAATATTGTGTAAAGGCAATCTTCCAAGGTACTTTTAGGCATAAGTTGTGAACACTGCTTGTTATATTTTGAACCATGTTTTGATTCGTCCAATTTTAAAGAAAACCCCCTATGAGCTTTGGAATGAAAAGAAACCCAACATTAATTACTTTCATGTATTTGGTTATAAATGCTTTGTGCTTAATAATGGTATGGATAATCTAGGAAAATTTGATGCTAAATCTGATGAAACAATTTTTCTTGGTTATTCATTACATAGCAAAGCATATAAAGTATTTAACAAAAGAACTCTAACTGTAGAAAAATCAATGCATGTCATTTTTGATGAAACTAATCCCTCACCTTCTAAGAAAGAAGAGTGCATAGACGATGATGCAGGTACACTTCAAAAAGAAATGAAAGATATGAGCATACAAGAAAGACCAACTCAAGAAGGAGAAGAAATAGTAAGTAAGGATCATGTTGATTTACCAAGGGAGTGGAGGTTTGTAACTTCTCATCCAAGAGATTTGATTATTGGTGATCCTTCACAAGGTGTTAGGACTAGATCATCACATAAAGATTTATATGATTACCTAGCCTTTATGTCACAAATAGAACCTCATAGCTTAGAAGAGGCTGAATCTGACCCAAATTGGATGATGGCCATGCATGAAGAACTAAATCAGTTTGAAAGAAATAGTGTATGGACTTTAGTTGAAAGACCATCAGACCATCCCATCATAGGAACCAAATGGGTCTATAGAAACAAATTAGATGAACAAGAAAATGTAGTTAGAAATAAAGCTAGACTAGTGCCAAAGGATATAACCAAGAAAGTATAGACTTTGGTGAGACCTATGCACTCATAGCAAGACTAGAAGCCATTAGATTATTTCTTACATTTGCTTGCTACATGAATTTTAAGCTTTTTCAAATGGATGTAAAAAGTGCATTTTTAAATGGTCATATTTTTTAACAAGTTTTTGTAGAACAACCACCAGGTTTTGAAAGCAATGCTTTTCCAAATTATATTTTTAAACTTAATAAAGCTTTATATGGTTTGAAACAAGCACCTAGGGTCTAGTATGATAGACTTAGCACTTTCTTGCTTGAAAATAATTTTACAAGAGAAAATGTTGATAAAACTCTTTTTGTCAAAAAGAAAAGCAATGATATATTAGTTGTACAAATTTATGTTGATGATATTATTTTTGGTGCAACTAACGAAACTTTTTATGAAGAATTTGCTTAAGTTGATACAAGGTGAATTTGAAATGAGTCTAATGGATGAACTGAACTACTTCTTTGGACTTCAAGTAAAATAATCAAAGGAAGGAATCTTTATAAACCAAGACAAGTACATCAAAGAAATCATCAAGAAGTTTGGTATGGAGACAAGCAAAGAAATGAGCACACCCATGAGCTCAACCTGCATATTGGATAAAGATGAATAAGGCAACAACATTGATCAAAAGCTATATCGAGGTATGATTGGATCTTTGTTGTACTTAACTGCAAGTAGACTTGATATCTTGTTTAGCATATATGTTTATACTAGATTTCAATCTAATCCAAAAGAATCACATATGCTTGCTGTGAAAAGAATAATAAGATATCTAAGAAGAACACATAATTAGGTCTATGGTATTCAAAACATTCTTCATTGAATTTATTTGGTTATTCTGATATTGATTATGGTGGATGCAAAATAGATAGAAAAAGCACTAGTGGCACATGCCAATTTCTAGGATTAAATTTAATCTCATGGCACTGTAAGTAACAAAACTCGGTAGTACTATCTACCGTCGAGGTAGAATATGTTGCTGCAGGGAGTTGTTGTGCACAAGTGTTATGAATCAAACAACAACTAGAAGACTTTGGTGTTACACAAGCTAAAATTCCTATCAAGTTTGATGATACAAGTACTATTAATTTGTCTAAAAATCCAATTCAGCATTCAAGAACTAAGCATATAGAAATTAGACATCATTTTATTAGAGATCATATTTTAATGGTAATGTTGTGCTAGAATTTGTTTCAACTGATGATCAACTTGCTGATATTTTTACTAAAATTCTTAATAAAAATAGATTTAAAATGATTAGAGGAGAACTAGGACTTTGTGACCCTCTTTAGGATTTTTTTGACCTAAATTCTCTCAGATCTAAGGAAACATCATCTAGAAAGCCTCTTACATTGATTTAAGATCTTAAATTATCTCTCCCTGTGATTTTTTGGAATTAATTCTCATTTTTAATCTCTTTTTGACTCTTTTGAAGAATCTTGATTCGAGTCAACTTGGGCTTCTATGCTCGATTTGAGCCGACTCGGATTTTTGAGTGAGTCTAACTTTCTCTGCTCAAGTCGACTCGAGCAATTTAGGGCTTATCGAGCCGACTCGGATGTCGGGCAAACTATTTTTTTATTAGAGCTGATTGACTTATTCCGATCTTTTATACTCTTCATTCTCACTCTAAACCCTAGCATTCCACTCGATAACACCTCCAAAACCCGAGAAATCCACTTCCATAAGCTCTAATTCCATCCTTCTTCCCAAATCAGAGCAATGGCACCCAAAATGGCTGTGGGAAAAGATCAAAGAGAGCTGTTCCCTCAACTGAGACTGAAAGAAGAACCAAACGTCGGCAAGAGGAGCCGACTCAAACAGAAGAAAGGGAAGAATAGCAGGAAATCACTGAAGAAAGGGAAATGGCTATAGCTACTTCTCTGAGACAGCTTATGTCAATGTCAAACCGGCCCGTAACCAGTGGTAGGAGAATAATTTTTTCATTTCTCAAAGAAATAGGGTTACGGATAGGTAATTCAATTGAAGAACTAGGGTGGAGCTTTTTCTGTTCTCTAAATGAGCTAACTTATTCAACCCTAGTAAGAACTTTTTATGAAAATCTAAGACTTGAAGCTCAGCACATTGAATCTACTATGAAAGGACAAAGAGTTATTGTCACTGAGAAAAGGCTGAGTAGC
Source organism: Areca catechu (assembly GCA_021397845.1). Lineage (NCBI taxonomy): Eukaryota > Viridiplantae > Streptophyta > Magnoliopsida > Arecales > Arecaceae > Areca > Areca catechu. The sequence continues at coordinate 79,467,444 of CM038050.1, forward strand.
TTGTTAGAAATGCCAAAAGAGGGTGTAAAACACTTAGTACTAAAGGATAAAGAGAAGACCCTCAGGACTGTAATGAATAGGGCTGACATTAGTGGTGTTGGAAATGTTATGGCCAACACTTTATCTCTTGAAATGAGGCTCCTACATAATTTTATTAGCCGAATTTTTCTTCTGAGAACAGGCAGATTTGACTAGGCCAGTAAAAGGGACCTATGTTTTATGGAGTACATAATTGAGGGGGAGGCCCTCAATTTGCCATATATAATGATAATGCAAATAAGAGAGGCAGTAAGAAAAGTTAAAGCATGTCTACCCTACGGTATGGTGCTTACGTTGCTATTTCAGGCCTCAAGAATAAGTTTAGATGGGGAAGATGGAAGACCCCTACATCACACAGACACATATTCCTCCAAGTCTTTGCTTCGAATGGGATATCACCAAAGTGGGGGAATTTGAAAAAAGAAAGGATCTGAAGTAAGAGTTATAGAAGCCTCTAGCAGCTGTGAGGATGACAGTGATAGTGAGGAGCTGCCTAGAGAGATTACTATTGGACCTCCTACACTTGAGCCTACTTATGTTGAGCCTATTGGTGATGTGCCTATTGCTGCCACTACTGAGACTGAGCCTGCTTATACTGCCGAGGCTGTGGAGATTGTGCACACTGAGTATGGGAGTCCCATATTCTCTCCATCACCTGGTTCTCTACTAGTGCCAGTCTCGCCATTTGTTCCAACTACACCTTCTACTCCAAGATCTTCTGCACAGGGACCATCTATTGATAGATCAAGTGTCTCAGTGACTCAGGATTACATTGCACAGCAAATGAGGTCACTGACTGATACTTTGACTAGTTCCATGACTGCCATGTTCGGCGAGCTTCGCCGGTTAGTTGATAGCAGATTACATCAGATTGGTGGTGAGGTCAGAGAGCTACGCTCTAGAGTTGACCTGATAGAGTCCAACAGATGACTTGATAGAGTCCAGCAGACCAGTACCCCAGGTTGACATGCAGCCCATATCAGATACTCTCAAGATTGCTTCTGAAACCATTAAAAAATCAGTTGATCAGAGTATTGAAGAGTTCAAAACAAAACTTTGAGAGATGAGCTACAGAATGGGCTCTATGGAGCAAGGAAAAAAGATGGAAGAAGATTACACCAAAGGCATTGGGATACTAAGATCCGAGTTTGGTAGACTCAGGCGGTCAGCTGAAGCTTTTGCTAATGCCGAGGCTACTGAATTGCTTGCACTGAATACTGGGATAAAAAAGATGGAGGAAGAGCTTAGTTCTATTTGGGAGATCCTCATTGAGCTTCAGACTTTAGTCATTGCATCCTTTGCTACTCCTAAACCTCAGCCTGTACCTACACCACCTCCTAAACCTCAGCCTGTACCTACATCTACTCAACCTTTTGCACATTAGCACTGAGGTAGATGTACCTAGTGATAATGAATAGATTGATTCTATCTTTGCTTTCAATATTTTATAACGTGTATTGAAAATTCTATAAATGAAATGAAAGCATCTTTTGGTATCTTACTTCTTTGTATGAATTGTGATTGTACAATGCTCTTCAATGATATTTTCACTTGGTACAATGCAAATCAAGATCAATTTTAATTAGATTATCACAATTGATATGAGAAAGTTAAATTATCTCAAATAAATCTTAACAACTTTCTCATTCTATTTCAAAAATTGAGCTTTGAAAAATCAAATGAATACCTTTTTTATCGTTAACAAAAGGGGGGAGAACATATATGACTTTGTGCATGAAAATAAAATGGTATTGAGATGAAAATGTTTCATGCTTCAAAATTTTAAGAACATACAAAAGGGGGAGAAAAATTGTTGAAACTGAATGGCTTTAGTCAAAACTTGTAATCTGCTCTGAATACATCAAAAATTAGGTCAAGAATTAACTCTAGCATTTTTAGAAACGATCTGATACTTTTCAAAAGGTTCTGATACACTGCAAACTTGAGCTCTGATACTTTGTGTTTGTGCTAGCTCTGATACTTTGTGTTTATGCTATCTCTGATACTTTGATACATACAATCTCTGATACTCTGGTACATATAAAAACACTAACACTGATACATGTATAGTTTTTCTCCAATACAAAATCTCTGATACATGTCAATACTTACTGTCAAATATAGTTAGCTCTAATACATATTAATGCTTACTTTCAAATACAGTTATACATGTAATTGTAAAGAATTTTTCATGCCCAGTGTTTTGTCATCATCAAAAAGGAGGAGATTGTTGATCCCTTGAGTGATTTTAAAAAACAAAACATTGGAGCATGTATTTATTTTGTTAACAACTCTTCAAGTGTTTTACAAGTTTTTGTAGGATGATATTTATATGGTCAAAATCCAACTCCTACAATCTAATTTTCTATTATAAGTTGTGTTAAAGTATATCATGTAAAGAAGAACCCAAAGAAAAGTTAAGAAAAAATCATGAAAATAGGTTACTTCTAGATGTGTTTCAAGCTTAAAATTTCTTAGAGAATGTTGTTAGAAGAGTTCGAAAGCATCTTGAATGTTTAAAGTCTTGCTAAATGAATTCTGGAGAAGAACTGAGATTTCAATGAAGAACTCATCCGAGCCGACTCGAAGCAAAGGAGCCGACTTTGGCACATGGCATGCATGAAGGATATGGCACGCAGATATCCAAGTCGACTCTAAGGGACCCGAGCCGACTCATCCAGAATATGATTTTCTAAATCAGACAATGGAGCCGACCCGAAGGAAGTCCGAGTCGACTAAATTATTCTATCAGCCATCTGAGCCGGCTCTTCAAAGATTCGAGCCAACTCCTCTAGAGTCCAGAAAGAAGAGTTTTGAGTGAACAACTAGGAGAGCCAACCCAGAGGAACCCGAGCTGACTCTTCCAGAGTACAGTCTTGAATGCCTGTGAATCCGAGCCGACTCGAAGTAAGGCGAGTCGACTCTTCCAGAGTAAGGAATCAAGCTACTGAAAAATCGAGCCGACCCAAATGAAGCGAGGTGACTCAACCAGAACTACTCTGTGGATCCAAGCCGATTCGAGTAGATCCGAGCCAACTCGAAGGTCGATTTCAGGCTTATAACGGCTAGTTCCAGAACTTGAAATTTGAATCTAAAAAGTGCTTCGACGGTCAAGTGTCACATCCCAACGGTCTACGATGACTAAAACTACCTAAGAAGAGTACAAGACACTATAAATGAAGAATTGGGACAACTTTTGAAAGAAGAATGCTTATTTTGAATATCAAAGAAACCTTGAGAGCAAGAAAGCACCAAAGAGTATTCAAGATAGTCTTCAAGTCTTCACCAACTCTCATCAGAAGCTTGAAGCAATTATTGAAGAAGTTAAAGAAGCCATTCAAGTAAATTGAAGTGAAATCAATAGAGCTTCTCTTGAGCTACATCAGCAACCATTCGATAATATATGTTTGTCATTTCGTTGCTTTCTCTTTACAATTTTTTTTTTGAATTATTGGATTATTTTTTAGCTCAATTTAAAAACCAAATAGGTTCTTGGTTAACCTGTGTAAAACCAAGTGTTAGGTTCTTGGTGATCCTGGTAAAACCAAGTGTTAGGTTCTTGGTAATCCTAGTAAAACCAAGTGTTGGGTTTCTTTAGTAAGCCAGATTTAAAAACCAAAGGGAGTTAGGTTTGGATTGTGAGCCTGTTAAAACAATCCGACTGTATTCCGATGAGGGATATAGTGGAAATCCCAAGTGATAATCTTGGATAGTGGACATAGGAGCGGGTTGCTCCGAACCACTATAAATTTCTTTTGTTTGTGTTGTGCTTTCTCTAATTGCTTTCACTTTTGCTTTTAATTATTTTAACCACAGCACTTAACATTCCAAAGAAGTTTTTAAAGAGCACATACTTGCTTTAATTTTTTAAATTCTCAATTCACCCCCCTCTTGGAAAAGCCATGTGGGCAACATGCTTCCTGACTCATAGCTCAGCACCTTAAGCCGGGAACTCCTGAAGCCCCGCACCTGCTGCCATCCTCATAGTCCAGAGATATCAGTGGGACACTCTAGAAGCTTCTCCATCTACCGCCTGATTCACAGCTCGGCACCTCAAGCTAGGAAACTCCAGAAGCCCTGCATTCAACCCATTGGACTCCAGTTTGATGATGGCAAAGCAGGCCACTCCTGAAGGCTCACACTCTACCGGTCGGACTCAAAACCAGTGAGGACAATTTCGAGACTCTAGTCGAAGCCGGACTCCACCTTCTACTAGGTTGGCTCCCCCTAGGCGTGACTCCAGCAGAAGTCAAATTCCTCTCCGAGTCCTTCCGCTGGGTTGGCTCCCCTAGGTCGAGATTCCAATAGAAGCCAAATTTCTCTCTGAGTCCTTCTTCTCGGTTGGCTCCCCCTAGGTCGAGACTCCAACAGAAGCCAAATTTTCCTCCTAGTCCTTCCACTGGGTTGGCTCCCCCCAGGTCAAGACTCCAACCAAAGTCGGACTCCACCTTCTGCTGGGTTGGCTCCCCCTAGGTCGAGACTCCAGCCTAAGCCGAACTCCACCTTCTGCTGGGTTGGCTCTCCCAGGTCGAGACTCTAGTAGAAGCCAAATTCCTTCTTGAGTCCTTTCACTGGGTTGGCTCTTCCCAGGTCGAGACTCCGGCCGAAGCCGGACTCCAACTTTGGGTTGGCTCCTCCCAGGTCGAGACTCTAGCAGAAGCCAAATTCTTCTTCGAGTCCTTTCGCTAGGTTAGCTTCCTCCAGGTTGAGACTCCAGCCAAAGCCGAACTCCACCTTCTACTGGGTTGGCTCCCTCCAGGTCGAGACTCCAGTAGAAGCCAAATTCCTCTCTGAGTCCTTCCACTGGGTTGGCTCCCCCCAGGTCGAGACTCCAGCCGAATCCGGACTCCACCTTCTGCTGGGTTGGCTCCCTTCAGGTCGAGACTCCAGCAAAAGCCAAATTCTTCTCCGAGTCCTTCCACTGGGTTGACTCCCCCCAGGTCGAGACTCCAGTAGAAGCCAAATTTCTCTTCAAGTTCTTTAGCTGGGCTAGCTCCCCCAAAGTGCACATCCATGGAAGGCACCGTCATGGCCTGGTGCTCGGTTTCGAACCCTAAAGACCCCTCAACTAAATTATGGAAGTAAGCCTTTCGTGGCCCTTGGCGGGCCTCCTTCAGAGCAGCTTAAGCGGAGAAAAGAAGGGAAGGAAGACACCAGACGGTGCAGTTAGAATACAAGATGTTTCAGCCGAAGGGAAATGGAAGGCTGCATCAATGTTCTTCACTCCAGGGGTAAATACTTAACACCCTGGGAAGCTACACCAAAAAAAGAGAGAAAGAAAAAGGAGACAAGAAGGAGAAGTGCACAATGGTCAAAACAAAAGCCTTCATTGATCAAAAGTCTCTTACATCTTACGGAGGTTCCCGACATGTCAGGAAGCCTTCTGAAGATCTAAGTTATAGATAAGAAGGGATCCTCCCTATTTATGGACCCTACTTCCGAAAGTAGCTAGAGGTACGCCAGTCCTTCCCTCAACTAAGCTTCCTGGGAAGGAGGACAATGACGCGTCTGCCTCTACCGCGCCATCCTCCCCAGGAGTCTGCCAGGTCTTTAAAGCCCGGCATCGGCTCCTTCACCTTGAGGATGCAGGTGCCCTTCCTCAAGTGAACACCCGAGGAAGGAGTATGGCAATGCATCCTCCTCGACCATATCGTCCTTCTTGGATTTCACCGATCTAGTGATTCCAAGATCAGCTACGGCCGCTTCTCGTTAGGCCACTCTCAGTAGCATCGCGGCAACCACGGCCTCCTCCACGGTAATTGCGACCGTGACCATCCCTCCATTCAATTGCATGACCAGGCGCACCCAAGAGGTTCGTAGATGGGCTGTTCCCATCACACGGGCAACCACCTTCTCTACCCCCCAGGGCCTCTCTACTTCCTCAGCATTAAGGGGAATCTCGAGCTCAGTGGACTTCTTCTTCGACCGGGACACCCCCGCCAGGATGCCGACCAGACTTCATAGAGAAACATCATGCAGTCTCTTGGCCCTTTGTTTAGGGACCTGAAGCTCACCAGAAGACCTCCCTCGGCACAAGCCAGGAGAGAAAAGTTAAAGAGAACAAGCATTGGAGAAGGGAGGAGACTCTACGAAGGCCTATCCACCTGCGCTTAAAAAAGCAAGGGATGGCTTCTCTAGAACAAATCCTGCGCTCCCTCGTACCGATTGAAGGTATGCACCTCATTAATTACCAGGCCAGTCAAAAGATACCACATATTGGTGCCGGGCGACCCGAATGCTTCGTTCCCAAAGGATTCGCATCGATCTAAGAGAAGCATTTATGACCACCATTGGAAAGCCGAGTTCCACGAAACCCCCATCAATGCGAAGGCATGGTCTACAAAGCACAGGCACGTAGAGACGTCGGTAACATAAGAGACATCCCAATCCACATCAGCACGATCATTACTCTCCATGCCATGAGCACCGTACCGTCTTCCGGGCTCGAGAGTTGGGGGCAACTAATATGGCTGTATCCGCTGACATGGAGTCTATCTGGACGCCAGCTATCAACTGGCAGGTGAAAGTACCACCTGAGCATGGCCCCAAGTGAGAAGTCGAAGTGAGCCCCCCTGCCGAGGTCAGCTCCCGGCCGGGGTCGAGTTCATACTACCACCAACTGAAGGAAGAAGGACGATCGAGATTCAAATCATGACGGGAAAGGAGGTTGTCCTCATCAAGACCCCGCCGCTGGGATGGTATGACTGACAGGTAGCGGCCCGCCACCTGAGGCCTACGGAGGGAGATGCCTCGTCAGAGCACCAGGTCCCCTTAGGCCCCGGTTTACACCGATTGGGAAGGGACACCCCATTCGAGGCATGACGTCCCTCAACCTATCATCTACATCACCCACAAGAAGAAGGTCGTGCCAGAGGATTCAAACCCTGGGGCGGCCACCCGCATACCAATTCTCTGCCAAGCTTCCCAAAATATGGCGACCAACCAAAATATCAGAGCCAGCGACATAACTCCCTGCCCCAAAGGGAGAAAGGGGAGCTCATGTACAATTCCTGAATGCTACCAGATGTCAACCCTCGGGACTCCTTCAAGAAGGGAACATCTGAGAAGCAAGCTCAAGGAACAAGACAGCCTCTCTATAACAAACTAAAAAGGGGCCTCCGACCAAAAGGAAGAGGAACAAGCCACAAGCAAGCAAGGGGCATGCGAGATAACCGTCGGCACACAGAAGGGAAGAGCAAACTAGATGAAATGCTCTGAGACTACCGAGAAATTCGTCGAAAGAATCTCACGGACACAGCCAACCCTGCTCGGGCTCTCCTTCTCCGCTGAAACTCCTTTCCTACTTTCTCACATTGTTTTCTCTAAAAAATAATCTCCGAATGTGGAGACTTCACTGGGATCCATCAAGGAAGATATGTTCTCCTGGATCGTCCATTGACTTGATCATTGGAGTGCCCCCACCGGAATTCCCGGGAGGGTCTCTTTTCTTTTGCAGGACTGGGTGTGTGTGCAGGATTCCAGACGAGAAGGACGATGCCCGACGCCATATCAGAGCTACAGGCCATGACGGTCCAGGCGGCAACAAGTATTAATTGCAATAGGCTGAGCAGTGAGTCGCTTCAAGTACATGTCAACTCTTGAAGAAAGCTAAGGAGAAAGAAAGGCTGATTGTGAATATTGTCTATCTTAAGGACTAAGTGTTGAATAGAGGGCTGATCATGTTGTTTGTGTGAAAGTCATTGGCCTAACATTGGAGAAAGACTTAAGAGAGCAAGATGTAAAAAGTGGAGATGTATTGAGAGATCAAGATGTGAGGAGCAGAGATAAACAATTTAGAGACTAAAATCAACTACGATAACAACCAAGAGAAGGCAGTTAGAATGATAATAGCCGAAGATGATAGGTGTTGGTATTGAAGATAGACAATTATCTAGCAGCTAAAAATTTTTATAAATATCAAATTATAAGCCAAAAAATGCCTTTGGCCAATCCATGATTAACTATTCTATTTATACATGTATTTTTAGTTATCTTTTAGTTATTTTTACTTTTGTACCAATTTTTGGTATTTTTGATAGTGTAGTATTATGGTTATTGCTTCTTTCATTATAAAAGCAATATTCCTATAGCGAAAACCTTTGAAGGTCAAGATAGTAAAATTCCCTACCTTCCATCATTTTTAGTTCGAACACTAGAGACAAGCTCACACATTTATCTATTTCGGTTGTCCATTGTTCAACCTTTAGAAATAATATAAGTATTAATTTATCGCATGATAATCATGTGAAAATGTTTCTTAATGGAGATGGACGATTGAACCACATTGCCATAAATATTTTTTTTATCAAAGTGTTTCTTGTCCAAAATTAAATGGTCTTATTTTTCTCTAATAATTATTGATACTAGAAATAACACAATTTCTTCAAGCTGATGGTTAAAAAAAGAGACAACATAGGTTATGCTAGATAAGAAAAATGGTTTCCTGTTATCACACCCAACAGATGAAAATTGCTTTGCAAGGCAAATATTGATCATGGGCAAGTGAGCATGCCTGGTTATTTTTCCGCCCCAACATTCAACTCATGTTTGAGAGCTTCCAAGACATGTGCGGCCCTACACATCACGCCACGTGTAGCCACCTAACAATAGTTCGCTGTTCGACATGGACCATTTGATCCACACTACAACCATAACAAGAAACGTATCTTTGATTGTAAAATATCACACACCCAAACAGTACCCCAGGAAGAAACTGAGATCAGAATATTTAAGTGGGACCCGCAAAGGATGAAGCCGCAGAGTCCTTTAGCTGGGTTTCTTTCTCTGGTCGCAGTAATAGTTTTCAACTCCTTGACCGCTGCCGTACCGTATATCTATACATCATACGGTACACTTACCACCTACGTTTTCCGCATTGTGTATATATATAGCAGAGGGCCGGAGAGCACGAAATAAATCGAAATAAAAAATATTAAGAGCTCCGTCTTCTCCCCCCGAGAGCGAGAGAAAGAGAGCGCCAAGGAGAGAAGAAGATAACGGCGAGAGAGAAGAGAGAGAGAGAGCGCGCGAGCGAGAGAGGGGAATAGGAGAGAGAAAAGAGGAGAAGAGCTTCGACTCTGATCATCGGCCGCGCCGGCGTCCCTAGATCTCCTTATCAGCGCCTCCAATTCCTCGATCTCCGTCCCGGTGAGTGCCCTTTAATCCTTGCCCCTCGTTTGTCTTATCTCCAATTCGAATTATATGATTTTTGATTGGTTTCTTGCGGTTTTCCTTACTTCTTGATTTGAAACCGTTCATTTTCTTGTGTTCTGGGCTATTGATTTGTTCTGGGGTGCTGAAAAAATCTCATCTTTTTGGATGTTTTGGTGCGAATTAGGGTTTTGATTCTGGGAGCTAGGTAGGGGATTTGGAGGACAGCGGCGATGTGCATCGACAGCCCCGGAGGAAGGGAAAGCTAGGGTTTTGGTGCGCCGGGTCTGGTTCTGGACCTCTCCTAGGGTTCCGGGTGGAGTTCCATGGGAGATGGAGGAGTCGCGTGCGCCCCCTCGCAGCATGTCATGGAGAGATTCCCGATTTCGGAGGCGCTCTGTGGAGGCAATGGAGAGCTTTCTTCGAAGCCCTTTAGACCAGAGAAGAATATGAAGAAGGCCGAGAAGGGAGAGGTGGCAGAGAGGAAGGGAGATTCGACCGCAGATAAAGCTCGGAAATTGGACGGGAGGGTGAGGAGGGCGGAGTTGGAGAAGGGGAAACTTGTGCTGGAGAGGCAGCGGAAGGGGGAATTGGAGGAGGGGGAGTTGCAGAATGGGGAAGTGGAGAAAGGGGAGTTTCGGAATGGGGAATTGGAAAAGGGGGAGTTTGTTGCGAAGAAATGGCAGAAAGGTGAAGTGGAAGCAGGAGAATTTGTTCCAGAGAGAAGGAGAAGGGAAGAGGTGGAGAAGGGGGAGTTCGTTCCAGATAGATGGAGCAAAAGGGAATTGGAAAAGGGTGAGTTTGTGCTGGATAAGTGGAAGAGAGGTATGGAATTGGACAAGTCAGACTTCGGGTCAAGTAGAGGCCGGAAGATGGAATTGGAGAAGGGTGAATTCATTCTCGAGAAATGGCGGAAGGGTGAGAGAGAGCACTCCCTGGATGACAATTACCGGAGGAAAGATGGTGGTCGTGGTGACAGTGACCACAAGAAGAGGTCTTCTTCAAAGTGGGATGGTAGTGCCCATGAGAGGGATGGGAAGAAATGCTCACGAGCTGCTGAAGAGGAGTCAGGCGAGATCAAGCATGAACATGGCAATGGGAAGAACCGTGATAAGGAGCATAATTGGGGCAGCTGGCCCAAGCGGCATTGCATGGAGTCTGAGAGCAGCAATCACAAGCACCATCCAGAATTCAGTGACCAATCGGCATTGAAGAGCAGGAGGAAGTCAGAAGAGAGTAACCGCTCCACTTATCCAGAGAGGTCACATAGAAATGCTTCCTCTTCATCCTTGAGGGTTTCATCGGCCAGCAGGTACTCTTCTAGGTACCACGAGTCATCATTGACATCCCGAGGTTGCCATGATAGACAAGTTCGAAGCCCAGGTCACTCTGATCGATCACCATATGAGCGAACCCATCACCATGACCACAGGGATCGGAGCCCACGTTACTTGGAGCGGTCCCCACGTGACAGAACCCGCCACTGTGATCACAGGGATCGTACCCCAAATCACTCCGACAGATCTCCACGTCAACGTGCTCGGCATCATGATCACAGGGATCGGACTCCAGGATATCCAGAGCGATCCCCACATGATCGTGGACATGATGTAGACCATCGAGAATCAAGCAAGAAGAGTAGAGGAAGTGAGAAGCTGCAAAACAGCAGGTTTGAGGAGAGGCTGGTGCGCAGGGAGCATGGTGAAAAAGATACCCTCAAGAATAACACAGTCAGGCAAGCAAACAGGAGCACTTGTGACAGAACTATTGAGGATAAACCCAATAAAGATAAGGTGTTGCAGAATTCAAGTAGGCAGCCTAGTGAACCTCCTCCTCCCCCACCACCACCATTGCCTCCTCCTCCTCCTCCTCCTGTCCTTCCTCCTCCTCCTCCTCCACCTCCTCCTCCCCCTCCTCTTCCTCAGTCTCAAGTTAACGGGGTTCTTGAAGAGCTACAATCGATGGAAGAGGATATGGATATATGTGATACTCCACCCCATGTTACTATTGCATCTGATACCAGTGCAGGGAAGTGGTATTATCTTGATCATTGTGGTATAGAACAGGGACCTTCCAAATTAGTTGACCTTAAAAGGCTTGTAGAAGAAGGGGTTCTTCTTTCTGATCATTTGATAAAGCATGCTGACAGTGACCGTTGGGTAACTGCTGAAAATGCTGCCTCTCCCATTGTTCCTTTGAACCTTACCTCTGTTGTTTCAGATGCTGTGACTAAGATGGCAAGCCCTCCGGAAGCCCCTGGGAACTTGTTAGCTGATGCTAGAGATCTTTGTCAGGAAACATCTAGTTCAGTATCACAACAGGAGGAGATGCATACTGAGGGTGCTTCATTTGCACCAGAATTTATAGAAGATTTTCATATTGATGAGAGGGTTGAAGCTTTACTGGATGGTTATACTATTTTAGATGGAATGGAACTTGATATACTTGGAGGTAATTTTGTTGACTCTATTGTTTTTAATTTTTTGAATATTTATGGTACTTGCAACCAGTTGGGTTGTTAATGGGTTGGGTTTGGGCTTATCAGATCCAAATTGTTGAACAAGGATGGACTCTAGGCCTGGCCCAAAATAGTGTAATAGCCTGGCCCAAAGCCTGGCCCAAAGCCTGGCCCACCAACACCCTAAGACTCTTTTCACACACTCTTTTCCTCTTAATTTCAATGGATCATTGCTTGATCACATTTTTTCTGTTTCTTGCAATTCCAATTATTGCAGAAGCATTGAACACAGCATTTCAGCATGTTGATTGGGAGAAATGGGGCCGATCTGAAGGTATGATGCTTAATCAGTTTTTTTTTATTGATTTCCTTATCTTTGATGGTCCCTTTTGTTTATAAGCTAGATCCTTTTATCTTTTCAAGTTGAAAGTTTATTATGGTTTGACTGTCTATTTTATTTTTTCTAATTGTAAATATTATTTTGTATAGGATACATTATATATTTAAAATATTCAGATGATATAAAGATCTGCTTTAGTATAGGCTTGAGGTTAGTAGGATTGAATGACAAAACATGATTCATAAAACTGATCTCCATTTTAAATTTAATGAAACTGTTTTGGTTGATCCTTCTTGCTAGAAGCACTCCCGTCTCTTGGTTAACTTGTTCTTCCTAATTTTTCTGCTTCCTATTTATGGGGCATTGCATTTAGTTTTTCTGTGCTGATAATTTCATTTTTTATGTAGGTTTCACAAGATTCCAATCTCACAGTTACGGGCTTTCCAAACATCCAAGAGATGAGGGAACTGGTAAAGCTTCTGAAAGCTTCTCCAGGGAAGCTGGTGAAGTTAGACTTGGTGCACTCTCTGAGAGGGATTATGTGATTCCTGTTGGTGGTTCTAGCGATTGGTTTGCTGGCAGGTGGTCTTGCAAGGGTGGTGACTGGAAGAGAAATGATGAAGTTGGTCAAGATAGATCTTACAGAAGAAAACTTGTCCTTAATGAAGGCTACCCCTTATGTCAGATGCCAAGGTCTGGACATGGAGATCCCCGTTGGCACAGAAGGGATGACCTTTACCATCCTTCACGCATCAAAAAGTTTGACATACCACTTTGGGCTTTCTCATCAGCAGAAGACAATATTGATAGCAGCGACCTAGGCAAAAGTGGTCTTCCAAGCAGATCAGGCCCAGTAAAGCTGTCGGCTCCTAAGGGACTAAAAGGAACATTGCTTCCTGTGGTTAGGATAAATGCATGTGTGGTTAAGGACCATGCCTCTTTGGAACCTCGTATGAGAGGCAGAGGGACTGAGCGGCATCCTCCAAGGTCTTCAAAGTCATACTCCACAAATAGTGATAGAAATTCATTTTATGAAGGTTCATCTCATTCCAGGAAGCTTCATGAACGGGACTTGCAGAGTTTGCACAAATGCAGGACCGTCCTCAATGTTCCTAGGGATCATGTTTGTACTATCGATGAATTGTCAATAGATCTGGGTGATTGGTACTATTTGGATGGTGCTGGTCATGAACATGGCCCATCATCATATTCGGAGTTGCAGGATTTAGTTGCTAAAGGTGCTATCCTTGAGAATAGCAGTGTCTTCCGGAAGATTGACAATACTTGGCTTCCAGTTGCCAAAAACAGAAAGTCTTCTGAAGCCGTCCATCATGAAGAAGCAACAGCTCCAACTGCATGTTCTTCTTCTGCTGCTTCTCTTGTGCAGTCAGAGGTATCTCGTGGTGACATAGGCAATGCTTCAGATTCATTTCATAGCTCGCACCCTCAATTTATTGGCTATACATGTGGCAAGCTGCATGAACTTGTTATGAAATCATACAAAAATCGGGAGTTTGCTGCAGCTATAAATGAGGTTTTGGATCCATGGATTAGTGCAAAGCAGCCAAAGAAGGAGATGGACAAGCGCATTCCATTTAACTCTTCTATCACAAGGAGCTCTGCTGTTCTAGTTCAGGAATTGTCAGGAGACTGTTTTTGGAGATCAGGTGTGTTATGTCTTTGATCTTGTGGGAGGGTTTGTTTTTACTCTTTTTGTTTCTATACCGTCATTCCTCTACCATCCAGGCATGTCTGGACATGCTTGTGGGCCTAAAGTCGAATCTGGCCTAACTGTATATCCAGAGGGGTGACCTATGTTATTTCTGGGTCCAAAATATACTTTTATATTTTTGGGTCCAAAATATACTTTTATATTTTTCATCTCTTCTTTTGTTCTTCTATCATCCAAGCATGTCCCACGATGTGCTTGTGCATGGATGTTTTTTTCACATGCTTCTGGGTGACCTGATCATATATTCAGGGAAGTCGCTTACTATCTTTTTGGGTCCAACATTTGTTGTATATACATGTGCATGCTTGTTTATATATAATTGCTTGCTGAATGTAAACACATACATATCATACAACCATGCATTTCATTCATCAGAGGCACATTCATATCTGGATTTACACATGCATGCTCAGAGATATTGATGGGTGGTTTTCCTCTTGGTTGCATCAATTTCATTTACTTTTGACCACTGCTCTGGTTTTTCATAAGACTGAATTGCCTTGGTCCAGTTTCTGGATTGACCATTTTTGTGTCTTAAGGCTTTTATTTTCTGCTTATGTAAGCATTGTGACTTTAGGTTTTCTCTGTGCATGGTGAGCATTTGTTTTAGTCACCTCTGCTTTCTAATACCCGATTTATTGACCTCAATGCAGAGGATGGGACATCTCGTTCTGTGAAAAGAGCACGACTGCTGGCAGATGAAAGTGATGGAGATTATGAAATGGAAGATGATTTACTTGCTGGTCAGAGCAATGACTGTTCTTTTGAAGAATTGTGTGATGAGGCTGCTTTTATTGAAGATATTGGTACAGGTTCTGAAACAGAAAATGAGAGCTGGGGCATGCTGAATGGCCATGTATTAGCAAGGGTCTTTCACTTTTTAAGAGCTGATATGAAGTCGCTAATGTCCTCTGCTGCTACCTGTAAACGCTGGAATGTAGTAGTAAAGTTTTACAAGAATCTGTGCAGACATGTTGATTTGTCAAATACCAGTCCCAGATGTACTGATTCCATGTTTCAGAGTATTATGGTATGTTTCCAAGTCAGTTTTATTTTTGCCGTTGTCTTGTTATTTATTGCCTTCACACACTATTTTCAACTGGTCTTGCAGGGTGGTTATAACAAGAAAAATGTAGCATCTCTTGTCTTAGCAGGGTGTACTAATATAAGTGCTAGTGTTCTTGAAGAAGTCCTCCATCTATTTCCCTGCATATGTTATATCGATGTCAGAGGATGCAATCAGTTTAATGATTTGAAACCCAAATTTCAGAATGTAAAATGGATAAAGAGCTTCAGTTTGAGCAACCTCAAGAATTATGAGGAATCACATTCAAAGATAAGAAGCCTCAAGCAAATAACTGAGAAAAGCTACTCAATGTCTAAAACTTTAAGAGGCTTAGGCGGTCAACTTGATGATTCTGATGAGCTAGGAAATTTTGATTATAGTGAATCCAGTTTGGTGGATAGAAAGGATTCTTCAAGCCTTCCATTCCGGCAGGGCTTCTATAAGAGAGCCAAGGTACTTGATGCTAGAAAGTCACGAGCAGTTCTGTCAAGGGATGCACAGATGAGGCGATGGCTGCAAAGGAAATCTGAGAGTGGGTACAGGAAGATGGAAGAATTTATTGCCAACAGTTTGAAAGACATCATGAAGGGGAACAAGTTTGAATTCTTTATACCCAAGGTACTAGCAACAGTACCTTAACCATTGTAGAAGTCCTAATTTCTGCCAGTATGAAAGTTTTCCTGTCAATGTTCTTACCACCATTAAATTTGATATTACAGGTTGCAAAAATTGAAGACAGGATGAGAAGTGGTTATTATGTTCGGCATGGTTTGAGTTCTCTCAAGGATGACATCAGTCGAATGTGCCGGGATGCATTTAAGTAAGACTGCTTGTTTTTCTGATGCATTTGGATTGTAACTAATGTTGAAATGAAATTTTTTATATTTTGTAAGAAATTTTGAAAATGAGATGTCTGATTGTTCCCCTTGGGGTTTTGACTATATTTATTATGCTTGATTCCCCTTTTATTTTCAGGTTTCCTGAAAGTGGCTCTTTGAATTTGTCCTTTTTGTTTTTTAAGACATATTGATGCTTTTGCTCTGCAGTTTCTTTTTTTAAAAACTATTTTATAAAAAGGTATGATCAAATGGTGTGCACATTATTGCAGAGCAAAGAATCGGGGTGATGCTGGAGATATGAAACAAATTATCATGTCATTTATCCAACTGGCAAAGAGATTGGAAGAGAACCCTCGGTTAATCAGTGAAAGAGATGACATGTTCAAGACACTAAAAGACAGCTCAGATTCAGGATCATATTCATCAGAATCTAAACTTAGAAAAAAGCAAAACAAAATTATAAATGAAAAGAAGGGCATAAATAGGAGTGTTAACACATCCTATGCCAATGGTGGAACAGATTATAGAGCCTATGCTTTTGACCGTGAGATCAAAAGAAGCCTCTCTAAATTGAAGAAAAGGGACATGGATTCTGATAGTGAGACGTCTGATGACCATGAAAATGATTTCTCCGAAGAAGGTGGAGGTGAAGATGAGAGTACTGCTTCAGATACAGAAAGTGACTTGGACCTGAATTCAGGAGGGATGTGGGATATAAAAGGAGATGGGTATTTGAAAATGGACGATTCTTTTGATTCAATCACAGATGACCGTGAGTGGGGTGCTCGTATGACAAAATCAAGCCTTGTTCCACCAATTACTAGAAAATATGAAGTTATTGACAAGTATGTTATTGTAGCGGATGAGGAGGAAGTGCAACGAAAGATGCAGGTTGCTTTACCTGATGATTATTCTGAAAAACTGCTTGCACAAAAGAGTGGTATGGAGGAGTCAGACATGGAAATCCCTGAGGTGAAGGATTACAAACCCAGGAAAATGCTAGGAGTTGAAGTCCTAGAGCAAGAGGTATATGGTATAGATCCTTACACACATAACCTTCTTCTTGATTCTATGCCAGAGGAGCCTGATTGGCCACTTGCTGATAAACATAAGTTCATTGAAGAGGTATGCTGAGGGAACTGTTGGTCTTCCTTTTGCATTCTTCATGTGGTTGCTTGTTGCTTGCGAATCTTACCTCCAATTTTTCTTTTTTCAGTTGCTTCTTCGCACCCTGAATAAGCAAGTCAGGTATTTCACTGGTTCTGGAAATACACCAATGGTCTATCCTTTAGAGCCTGTTGTTGAAGAAACCCAGAAGGATGCAGAGGATGGAGGTGACATACGCACTGTAAAAATGTGCCAGGCCATGTTAAAGGCCATTAGGAGTCGTCTGGATGATAATTATGTTGCTTATAGAAAGGTACACTGTTACCTGTAAAATATTTAAAATATGCTTTACTCCATTTGACCACTATTTTCTCTTGTTACTTCTGTCAGGGGCTTGGAGTTGTATGCAACAAAGAAGAAGGTTTTGGTGAAGATGATTTTGTTGTTGAATTTTTGGGAGAGGTATTCATTGTTTAGCTGTTTCACGTGATCTTTTTGCCTGACAACCTCTTTACTTAAGGATGACACTATCATTATAATCTTGTGGGGATAATGCCACAGTGAGTTTTAGCATGGTTGCATGTCATGTTAATAGGACGACCATGGAATTCTTCTCATCTTCTTTTTCTGTTTCATATTAATCAGGATCAGTTCATGATGAAATGTAGTTTTCAGAATATGAGCCCATTTATGTATTTGACATGACGTGGTTGGACACAATTCACTTGCATTAGTTTTGTTACCCTGACCAATTTTATCTTTGTAACTATTGTAATTTCTTTGCAGCAACTTTGCATGAGGGTACATAATGTGATGGGTTTTAGCATCACAGCTTACCATCCATTGACATGCAAAACAAACACCTTTCATCATTTTTAATCATCTGCATCTTTCAAGTGCAATCAAGCCCTACATCATAAGCCCAAGTTTTCACTCTAAAGTCTGTTAATTGTAAATACTCAATCTGTTAATCATTAATATTTTCGCTTGCACAACCTAGATTTAGTGGAGCTCAATTGTTTTACGTGTAGGATGTTATGTTTATTGTTTTTGTGTGGCTTATTGATCTCAATACTATGTAAACTACATTTGAATAATTAATTGTCATTGTTGAAGAGTGCCTGAAATTATTCTTATTAATTATTAATTAGCAATAATGAAATATTAGCCGCTTGATGATAAAATTTTGTAAATTAATTAGTGAATTATGTAATCTTACCATTTTTTTTTTTTGTTGATACGTGTATGTGTGTGACTGCCTGTGCACTGCATGTTATTTTTTAATTTTTGTTTATCCTTTTCCTAAGTTGACTTCTAATGCTTCCATGCTGTGTCCTACTTACTTCCTAGTCAAGTTTTGGAAACCTCTGATCTCTATATTGTTACCAAATACTGAGCTTGCAAGACATGACTGTAAGCATGTGGGTTTGTCGGACTCTAGTTACTATTTGATCATGCAGAGTTCCCAGTTGTTCATATTGCTTCCCTCCATCTTCATGGATGTTGTGTAGCAGTTACATCACACACATATATATATATTCTTTAATGTCCATTAAAATTTTCCAGAAGTAAGATTGAGTAAAATATTTATGGTGCTACCTGTCTCATAAATAAGGTCATTGTGAAGATAAAATCTTCATATGGTTTAATTGCTTGTATAAATCTTCCAGCATTTGTGCATGGAAAATCTTCCAGCATTTGTACACTTCCATGCTTTTCCATGTGGGTGCTTAGGATTCAGTTTTTAGTATCATATCTGAATGGTAGCCATTAAGTTCAGTCTATTTGGTCTCAGTTGACTAATCTTTTATCACCATCTGTATTATGGACAAAAGGTGGAGTCAATGTTGGTTTTACCGAGCCTTTCACAAGACTTGCCTTGTGGTATTCCCATAGTGTCCTGTCTCTTTCAAAAGACTGGTGTTGGTTGAGACTGCCTGGTTGTTGTCCACAATGATTATGTAGAAAGTGACTTGTATATGTCAAGTACCTATCAATTTAGGTGTTCATAGTTCTTATCTATAATCCTTTTCTTTAGACTAGTTAATTTTCTTATTGCATTGTATACATATCTCATGCTTCTGTTTATTGTTTTTTAGTTATTGATGTGTACCAATTTATATATCTATCTCATAATTTAAACAATAAATTTTAATGCAAAAGCTGCTTCTAAAACTCCTGTGCATTGAGCAAATTTCCATATTTATCGTGTCTTTTAGTTATTTATTTTTAAACTTTAAAACAACCGAACTTAAGTCTCAACTTGCTTCTTTTCTAGCTGTTTGAGGATAAACATGGATATCAAAACTTCTGGCCTAAGATTGACCCAAAACTTGCTCTGAAACTGTTATGATTGCTGAAGATGCAGACAAGCTGGAGACCTCATGGACGTCAATTTAATAAGCCTTTGCACCTTACTTGTACACCTTGGTTTTTCTTTTACATGTTGGCTTGCTAGAATCCAGCCCTTGCTATAGCATATTGCACATGAAACTGACACTCATTGTTACTACAATTGCTTCATCTGGGAGCAGTTAAATTGTGACCGTATTCACAATGTGGATTTTGAAGCTTCAAGTTTGTGACTTTGTATTTACAATATGGATTTGAAGATGATATTTTGATCAATATTTTCAGGTTTATCCAGCTTGGAAATGGTTTGAGAAACAGGATGGAATTAGATCTTTACAGAAAAATAATCAAGATCCAGCACCTGAGTTTTATAACATCTACCTGGAGAGGCCAAAGGTGTTTTTTGTCTATATTTTTCTATTAAATGGCTTGTCTTTGTTGCTGATTGCAAATTCTTGACATTTGATTGACTGCTTATTTATATGACAGGGTGACCGTGATGGATATGATTTGGTTGTTGTTGATGCCATGCACAAGGCAAACTATGCAAGCAGAATCTGTCACTCTTGCAGACCTAACTGTGAAGCAAAGTAAGCTTTCATATCTTAACTTCCATTCTGGTTAAACTGATTTATTTCTCTCTCTCTTGCACGTGCATAAGAACAGGAAAACAGTTGATAAAGTGACATACATAATAGGCTATTGAAATGACAACAATGGCACCATTATGAACATTTCTAGTCTGGAACTGGACTAATCTTTCATCTCTTTTTTGGTATGACTGATTGGAGTTTCATTTTGACATCCTCAAAGTATGTGCATGAGAGAGATATTTGGATATGTTGCATCTACTATTCGAGCTTCATTGTACATTTACTTGGTTCTGGACATAGTCTAAACCAGTTGAATAGCAGGTGCCAAAATATGAGCTGGATCTTGTGCATCTGTATGAACTTGGTTTTCAGTGTTTTCCCTTTAATTACTATTAGTCTAGCTTATGTGGTAACCTGTACAACTCCATCTGTCTAATGGCGAGCTAGTCAGATCTTAAAAAGCCTTAAACATTATTTATCCTTATTTCTTTGCTTTGATCTTGTTTTCCTGGTTTTAGTTAATAATTGATTTTGTTATTTTAGCAAGTTTGATGTATTTCTCCTTTGTTAAATAAGGATTTTTATCATTAGTGATAAAGATGAAGGCTGTGGTAATATTTGGAGAACTTCATGACTCTACTCTTATGCCAAGATGCAACAGAAAATTAAGTATTCTTAAAAACCAAATTTAACTTATTCCTAGCACCTTGCATGAGAAGAATCAAATATCAATATACTCCCTCTCATCACCCCACCCCAATTATAAAAAAAAAGCGAAAAAACAATAATCTCGGCACAGCTTAGGGAGTTGAATAAAGATTAGTCCTATAATTTTCTTGTGCACAACCTTCAGAAGTTGCTGACAGTTTTTTTTGGTATGAAAAAAAAAATCTCTGCTCAATTACTAAAAGTATTAGTGTCAACATAAAAAACCTCTACCGCCTTTAGTATATTAAAATTTATTCAAGTTTTCTTAGTCAGATTTGAAAATCTCTTTGTCAAGAGGTACAATAGGCCTGGGACAGTACCAGCCAACTAGCTTGATAGGTGCAGCTAAGCAATTATGAGGGTTGGACAGGCTTTTCTAAACATTGCAACCTGAAAGGCAGCTCAATTCACGAGGCCCCTGCCATTGCAAGTTCTGGGGAGTGTAAGATGTACGTAGCCTCACCCCCGCATATGAAGAGGCTGTTTCCATGTTTTCAACTTGTGACCTCCAGGCCAAAATGGAGCAACCTTACTATTGCATCAAGGTTCACCCTCACTAAACCTTTTAACTTGACCTAACTTAATCCCTTTAACATGAGTTTAGGCGGGGATATGTTATTGCTTGTTGAGTATAAATCAGCCAATAATTATTGACTAGTTGAGTTGTTTGAGTATGTCTGTTGACACTAGTGTTTAGTTATTATAAGGGGAATTGATAGAGATGTTATCAAATATTGCAAAGTGCTCCTATTATTTCATATCCTTGTAAAACTTATCTTAAGATTGTTGTTATAGTCCCATTTACAACTTTTAAGAAGTTTCTGTCCTATGACTACGCCACCATATGAAAAGATAAAGGATAATATGGGGACCATCGGTTCGGTGTGTCTGAGCATGTTAGGTAGGTCTGATCAATGATAAAATTTAAGATCCTGAATATGGAGTCCAGGTTTCTCTGGGTATAGGTAACATTCTTGGGAGATAGACTTTAAATTAGTGATTTGTGCAAACCAATAAATCCAACCAAATGGGTGGATGCGTCAGGTAATAAGCTGCTACTCTAGTAATCAGAACAGGTGAAGCCCATAGACACCTAAGTGCATATGTTTTAGTTTAACATGATTTGTCTTGTCGCCACTGCTGGCTCTCATTTTTTGAGATCTGATTTTCATTGTAGCAAATGTAAAAAAGCTATCGTGATGACTTGTATGATTGGGATTTGACTAAAGAATTTGTCTAGAAATGTATAAAACGTACTGCTTCCTCATCTTTTTTATTACATTTTCTGAATGACTTATAATTTTCTATTTATTCAAGATTAGATGAACAATTTTTGAATGATGTTTTGATTAGTTGTTTTTTTAACCAATTTCATGCAGTGATTCTTTAGTACTTTTTTTTTGCTTTCTGTTTTGCTGTCACAAATTATTGCATTGGCTAAGCTAATCACAAATTTTTACCATATCATTGTTGATCAGTGTCTTACTGCTGCTGTTTGTTTGGGAGTATCCAGAAACAATATATGAATCACTACAAAAAACACATAATCTCGCTCCCCCCCCTTGCCCTCCCCCTCCCTCCCTCCCTCTCACACGCGCGCGTGCACACACACATGCTCACACATTTGTAATCTTCAACTGAAGTTTAGATAGTGCGCTTTCCCAGAATCCTTTATGTAAAACTTTTGCAGTTGCAACTAATGTGCAGATACATGGGTCCATGCTTATGCATCCAATAGGTGGTCTTATGCACGATGCTTCCTCACAGCTCATCTTTTGAATATGCTTGGTTTTTTAAGTCAACATTCCCGACGACGAGTTGCATTTGTTTCTCACTCTCTGTCCTTTTAAATCTTGTAATTTAACCACAACCAACATGCTTTAGCTTAAGTATTTGAAGTTGGCATCATGAATCTGTGTGTCATGTGTTCCTACTTAGGGCTGCTTATTTGTACTGTAGATGGTTGTATGCAAAATTATTATTCATAGCCCTTCTCTAGACAGTGTTTGTTTCATCTAGTCAGCTTTTCCTGGAAATGTGGTTGTGGATCTTGTCAGTTTTATATGTTTGTGTTATAACCTTAAAATGCAAGACTCATCCCATTGACTCTTACTGTGAATCCTCATGCAGCTTTTATTCTGAAGTGACCTAGGCAGCACCCTCTATTAAATCAAAGCATTCTCTTCAGTCCTTGCTTGCAAATTTGATCTTCGATATGTTAGGTCTTCTGTCTGACATTTTAATACAACTCTGAGCTCTGTTCTTGCCAAGACTGCCTTTTTTTATTCTTAATTCCTATTGTCTCTCATTTTTTTCCTTTTTTTTAATTGACAGAGAACCTTCTTTGGTTCTAGATTTACCAGTCATCCATCATAGCATTCTTATATCTCTCCTATGCTGATTAAATCTGCATGGTTTCTTATCCATTTTCCAATATTTTGTGTACATGGCACTTATGGCTTTATCATTTTCATAAATCCAACCTCTATCAGCCTGTTGTTGTTTTATCGAGTATATAATATATCTAACCATTCTTCTGAAAATAATATCACATGAAAATAATGATGAACATCATGTTTATTTTGTCATGTCATGGTTCTCTGTTTGTTTATTAGATGTATGTTACCTCCTGATTTCTACAATTACCTAAATTATTTTTCAACAGGGTTACTGCTGTGGATGGTCAATACCAAATAGGAATTTATGGTGTACGACCAATTGGTTATGGTGAAGAAATCACTTTTGACTATAACTCTGTAACAGAGGTAGGCTTCTTCTTTGATTGACTTTTGGGTCATTGCGGATAACATCCAATTACTGATTTCACATCTTCCTATTCTGCAGAGCAAGGAAGAATATGAAGCATCAGTTTGTTTGTGTGGCAGTCAAGTTTGCAGGGGTAGTTATCTGAATCTGACTGGTGAAGGCGCATTTCAGAAGGTAAAATTATCAAAACAACTAAGATATGATATTATCTTCATTTTGTCTAGTGAAAATTGATATAGATTAAGCATAAATTTTGATTCTAGATAATTAATATTGTTCGAAAGTTTCTGACATGTTTGAATTTTAAAAGTATCCAATGATGATCTTATTTACTGGTTTTTGATGTTGTTCTGTATGATTCAAATTTTAATCACTGAATTATTCTGAACTGATTGTGGAAATACACCAGGTGTTAAAGGATTGCCACGGGGTGCTAGACCGACATAAATTAATGCTAGAAGCTTGTGAAGCCAAGTCTGTTTCTCAAGAAGACTATATTGATTTGGGAAGGGCTGGCCTGGGCACTTGTTTGCTTTCTGGGCTGCCCGATTGGCTTGTTGCTTATTCAATTCATCTGGTAGTTACTTTTGCTACATGCTTCTCGTTTTCTCTCGAATTTACAACTTATTAATATGTCAGCTGAAGTTCACTTTTAATAAATGAAGGTGAGATTTATTGACTTTGAGAGAACAAAACTTCCTGAAGAGATTCTTAGGCACAACTTGGAGGAGAAGAGAAAATTCTTTTCTGATATATGTCTCGAGGTTGAGAAAAGTGATGCTGAGGTTCAGGTATATGCTGAGCTCCACCCACCTCTTGCTTGTTCTTGTTTATGTGTGACTGGTTATGTTGCTTAGTGTACTAAATTATTTTCATGTAATGGGTCAGGCTGAGGGTGTTTATAATGCGAGGCTTCAAAATGTGGCACTAACTCTCAACAAGGTGATAGTCTTTTGCTATAACATGTAGTTCCTTTTTCTCTGGCTGAGTGAAATTTTATAACAGAAAGTTAGGACGACGTAGGTCGATCAAGGTCTCTTTGAGTGCATTTTATTTAACAAGCTATTTCTAGTGCATGTTAGCAAAGGCATTTTAGATAAATTTCATTGATATATGTGTGAATTTATGGGTTATTGAACTGGGAGATAATCAAGTGAAATTGTTGTAGATAAAACAATGAAACATATTTCTTGTAAATTATTTACTTTTTTTAGCTTGTGGTATATAGGAGTGATTGCAACTTGAAATTAGTGGGTTTATTTTTCTGGGTCATTGGTCTCAAGTTTACAGATTCAAAATAAATTACTCATGTGGCCTATCCTATCAGAAGACTGCTGGATGTTGTGTTATTCTTGATATATGGTGTTGGAGCATTTCCTTTCATATTTTAAATTTTGATTATCAGAGTTAGGCATGGTATTCGCACAATAAAATGTAATTTGTGTGTTCACTAAAGCTTATACACACTTTTGAATATACATACATACATCTGGGAATGATATAGCGATGTTATATACCTATGATATTCTTAGTGTTCAACTCTATTAGTGCAAGCTTCATGACCTACTCGCTGATTTAGTTTATAAGAAAGCCTAATTCCTGTTCTCTCTGTATTTCACGCTGCAGGTAAGCTATGTTATGAGATGCGTGTTTGGGGACCCTAAGAAAGCTCCACCACCCTTAGAGAAGCTTAACCCTGAAGGCCTAGTTTCGGTCCTTTGGAAAGGGGAAGGTTCACTGGTTGAGGAGCTGCTTCATTCCATGGCCCCCCATGTGGAGGCAGATCTACTCAGTGAGCTCAAGGACAAGATTCATGCTCATGATCCATCTGGTTCTGATTATCTCCAGAGAGAACTTCGAAAGTCTTTGTTGTGGTAAGTCTAATGCTGAAGGGTATTCCGGTTTTCATATTTGTATATTTACAAAATCCTTGAGCTATTTTCTGTCCATGTTCCAGGCTAAGGGATGAGTTGCGAAACCTTCCTTGTACTTACAAGTGCCGGCATGATGCTGCTGCAGACTTGATTCACATATATGCCTACACAAAATGTGTTTTTAAGGTCCAGGTATGTTTCTTGCTCTTTCACTGACTTCCAAATATACTACAAACTTTACAACGCATTAGTGACTAATTGTTTTATCACCTGGACTGACTTTTATAAATTATGCAATCTCAACATACAGGAGTATGCGACTGTAAAATCTCCACCAGTTTACATCAGCCCTCTGGATTTAGGTCCCAAGTATGCTGATAAGATGGGGTCTGGTTTCCAGGAATACTGCAAGACATACGGTGAAAATTATTGTTTAGGCCAGCTAATCTATTGGTATAGCCAGACAAATGCAGACCCAGATTGTAGACTGGGAAGAGCTCAAAAGGGTTGCTTGTCATTGCCCGACATCTCCTCCTTCTATGCAAAGTCTCATAAGCCACTGCGAGAGCATGTCTACAGCTCAAGAACCTTGAGATTCATGTTGTCACGAATGGTGAGTGCCTTCCACATCCGTCTTCCTTGCCATTATGTTTATGGTTTCTTTATATATCATTTGACCGCTTTCTGTTTACATGATTTTGTGGCCAAAAATGGTAGGTTTCTTTGCTGCTAACAGGCCTTTAGTTTTCAAGGCCAACTTGTTGAGGGAATTTGGCAGCAACTCATCGGGTTAATGTCTGATTGAGTTGGTCAAGTTGGGTTAACGTCTGATTGAGTTGGTCATAAATCATTTTTTAACTTTGATCTTTCAAACCTTAATCTTACTATTCCGTATAAATGGAATATGGCTTGAGTAGATAGCTGATTAGTTTGGGGCATAGATTTTCTGAATAAAAATAACCAAATGGTACTTGTTTATGCTGGTTATCTTGATAGGAAACATTTCCATGCCTCTAATGTTGTGTGAAGCATATCTGATAAATTAACGTGGGATTGATAGAAACTGCTACCACTGACCGTTTGCTTCAAAGCTATCTATGAAGCAAAGTTACTCTTGTTATTGATATATTGAAATTTGATTGATGGTTGTATCAGGAGAAACAGCCGCAGAGACCATGGCCTAAGGACCGGATATGGGTGTTCAAGAGCAGTCCCAAATTTTTTGGTAGTCCGATGCTGGATGCCGTGTTGAATAAGTGTCCCTTGGACAAGGAGATGATGCAATGGCTAAAAACTAGGCCTAATGTTTTCTAGGGCGCATGGGATGGGTGACGCAGGCCCCTATGCCTCTCTATTTCTGGAACAACCATTAACCACATTCTTTTGTTTCCTTTACAGCTTCGTCTTCTAATTGTCGGGGTTTGGGTTTTATTGCACGGCAGCATTCTCTTCCTCCCCTCCCCCTCCCCGGTTGTACAGTTTTTCGCCTTGTAATTTGTATTGATTATTTAGATCATTGGTTTAAGGTAGCGCTTTTTCTGCTCGAAGTTGGCCTTTTTCTCATCGCTTCCAATGTGTGTACTGATCCATGTTGTACAAATCTTAGTAGATATTGAAAGGGGAGGTAGTTTCACGGGCATGATCTTTGTTCCAGGAATAATAAGCACTATTTTTTTCAAGACAGCATGGGTTGCATGGATATTGTTTCCAGGTGCTGATTCATGCAGTTGGTAGTTAGTGTGTCAGATTTTGCTGATCTGGCTTTTAGATGAATCTTGATCATGCTAATGATTTCGACCGAACTTGTCATTACACCAATCAGCTATTTTTCGTTGTAGCGAAATTATAGTAAAGAGCAGTAAATTTAAGTTGGAAGGTGCAGAAAGAAATGCAAGTATCTGGCTTTTGAATAAATACTTGATGTCTTAGTGACGATGAGTGAACGTACCATGGCCTCGATCATCTTTATTTTATATGCAAGAAAATTATAGTGAAGAGCAGCGAATTTGAAAGGCAAATGAATAATAAAATGCAATCTGTTTTTTGGATGGAGAGTCTGGAAAACGCTATTTAGATTTAAACCATTTATATTTTGTTTGCCGTGCACGCGACTACGCGAGGGAAAGGAATGAAAATAAGGTATTTGCTATTGCATCCTGTTACCAAGTTTTTCCAATAAGTTCGAAGGCTAGTGGGCCTGGTCCCTTTCTTGCAAATGTGAATTTCTTGATCAGGGTTGGCTGGTTGAAATTGGCTGAATCCAGAGATGATCACTTTATGGCCCAGGCAATTTATGTGTAAGGGTGGAATTGGGCCGGGCCGACGGCCTGAAATCGAATCAAATCTTGGACTAGTTTTGAAGCAATTGGGCTAGGTTTCGGGCCACCCATTCAATTTTTGGGCTGAACTTGGGCACTCCTTTGACCCGGCCCGAACCCACCCTTTTTCTCTTGTTTTGCTCTCTCAGCCTCAACCTCTCTCCTCCCTCGATGAAGATTGGACAGCCGCCGGATCAACACCGAGGGGGTACATGGCTCCGGAGTTGTTTGCCGGTGAGAACATCTCCTCCCCCGATGGTCGCGCCGCCGTCCGCTCCGGTCAGCCAAGCCCCCTTCTCGCTGGCCATCTTCCATGATCGTCGCCGGTAGCCATGGGGAGGCCAGCTCGGTCAGGTAGAGAGAGGAGCAACAGGGGAGGGATTTATTTAGGGTTTACTTCGCTTTGGGTTTCCGGCAGGTGGCCAAACAGCCATCAGGGCACCGCTGATCCCTTCCTTCCCTTCCGTGATCCTTCCCGAGCGGTTGATCGTGAGGATTGCTGCCATTTTGCTTTCCTGGGATGAGGTTGTCCAGCCCTGTTAACAGAGAAGGGCTGACTCTGTTAACAAGGTTGGGCTAGGCTCTATTATCCGTGTTGGGCTAGGCCTGTTTCCAGGATGGACCGGCCTAGTAAAGATATAGTTTGGAAATAATAATAAATAATAAAATAATATATATATAAATAGTAATAATAAATAAATAAAATGGAGGGGGAAAGAAGGAAAAGAACTGTCGGACGAAGATATTCCAGGGAATCTGATTTTCTGTTTAATTTCTTTTTATATAGAAATTAATTAAAATAAAAATTTATGATTCAGGATCGTCGTTGTCTCTGAAAAATCGAGGGATTGAACTGCACATTGGTGTGGGTGCATTGTATTGGTGTGGGTGCATTGTGTTGGTGTGGGTGTTATGATCACACGAGGACCTAGTCTTCTTTTGGGCCTACAGCGGGACGATCGCTGGCATATGACCGTTGAGCAATATGTGATACAGGAACTAGTTGCCTTATTTTAGCCATGCGTGGCAGTTGTTGGTACATGCAGAGGATGCATATTTTCTCGTGTGATATCATAGTTAATTTTCTTCCGGGCCTCTAGTCGATCACTGGCACATGACCAGTTTTAGTAGTGTAGTCATGATTCTAGACTCTTTCGAGGCTAGCCACGGGCCGATCGTGGCCATAGTCAGAGGGACTTGGAGAGTAAAATATATGGTTAGCCATCCATAGTCATGTCGTGTCTGTGTCGGTTGCATTTAAGTGTACACATTTGTATAGTATTGCTGCTTTATTATTTTGAAATGGATATCTTGTATGTATGAGTTGTATATATTACTAGTTGTTATTGACATTGTATATGTATATTGGAGATGATGATAGCTTACTGAGCCTGTATAGCTCATCCCTATTTTTTTATGTTTTTGTTTCAGATATCGAAGATCAATTAGGCTTGGGAGCAGTCAGTGAGGAGCTAGGATTTAAGTGTTAAATCCCGAGTTTATATTTTATTTGTATTTTTTTTATCTATTAACCTTTATGGAAAACTCTAGAAATAATAAATAATTGATGAGATTGTTCTTTACCATTGTTTGGATATTAAATTGAAGGTTAGGCCTGGCATGATCTCTAGGATGATACCTAAGATTATGCGGCCGATCGCGTAGCCGATCCTAGATCTGGATTCGGGGCATGACAGAGTGGTATCAGAGCCAAAGTTTAAGATCAAAATGATCTAGTTAGTGAGAGTAGGATAGAATTAGGATTTTGATTGAGTAATATTGGAATTCTAAACTTGCTATGAATAAAGATCATGATAGCATATGAATGTTATTAATAGTTATTGAATTATAAATTTTGGGATTGTTGTAAAAAGATGTTTAGGATGAAGGTTATGAAGAAGTTTAATGATATTATATGGATATGGTATGCTTATCTTAGTAGAATCTATGATATCTTATGATTAGCAAATTCGGATTAGATTTTTGATTTTTCATGTATTTGTTGGAGATTATGAAGTTTGTTAACTCCAAGATAAATTTAAGACCTATGAGAATATTTTAAATTACTTTGCATTGATATTTTATTTAGCAAAGAAATGGATATTGAAAGACTTATATGGGTCTAGTCTATGAGGGATATCCTTAAATTTATCTAATGGAGTTAGAGGATTTGAGTATAGAAGCATGGTGGACTAAAGATATTAGGGTTAATTTAAAGTATATTATGATGGGTGAATAGGAGCTCTTATTAATTTTGGACAAATGAATCATGTAAGTTTTAGATTGTGTATCTTTGAGTTTTGGAAGCCTTAGATTATATTTTAAAATTTTGAGGACAATCTTTTTTAGGAGGAAAGAATGTGAGGCCCAACCCAAAATCCATGTGAAATTTGGATTGAAGCCGGCAATTGGGATGCCGACTTCAGTTTGGATTAAGCTTGGCACGCAACTGTCGGTTTGTTCGGTGGAGGAGCTGGTGAGGGAGGCTGATGGCGTGTAGGAGAGGGATTCCTTCCTATAAAGGAAGGCTTCTCCGCATAACTCGACCCATCTCGAAACCCTTCTTCCTCTAGTGGACGCTGATGAACCCCCCCTTTCGCGTGCCTCGGCTCTTTTCGGAACCATCTTCCTCCGGTGGACGCCGACCATGCCAGGTATGTGCCCCATCCCCTACTTTCGTTTGAGCATAAGTTTAATCCGAGGTGACCGGCGGGAGCTCATTTTCTCTCGAGCATGGGCTCGAGCTGGGACGATCGGCTCGGGAGAAGGGGAATTTACTTCGTTTGTTGGATTTTTTTTTTTGGTGGGTGCCGGATGGTCGCTGGTGGTCACGTCATCGTCCACTCCGGTCAACCGAGCCCCCTTCTCACTGGCCATCTCCCATGGCCGCCACCGGCAGCCATGGGGAGGCCGGCTCGATCAGGCAGAGAGAGGAGCAACATGGGAGGGATTTATTTAGGGTTTACTTTTCTTTGGGTTTCCGGCAGGTGGCCGGACAGCCATCAGGGGCACCGCCGATCCCTTCCCTTCTGGCGATCCTTCCCGGGCGATCGATCGTGAGGATCGCCGCTGTTTCGCTTTCCTATGGTGAGGTTGTCCGGCCCTGTTAACAGAGAAGGGCTGACTCTGTTAACAGGGTTGGGTTGGGTTCTGTTGTCCGTGTTGGGCCGGGCCGATTTCCGAGATGGGCCGGCCCAGTAAAGGTATAGTTTGGAAATAATAATAATAATAATAATATATATATAAATAGTAATAATAAATAAATAGAAGGAAGGAGGGGGAAGGAGGAAAAGAACTGTTGGACGAGGATGTTCCAGGGAATTTGGTTTTCTGTTTAATTTTTTTTTATATAAAAAATTAATTAAAATAAAAATTTGTGATTCAGGATCGTCGTTGTCTCTGGAAAATCAGGTTTAAGGATTGAACTGCACTTAGTTGATGGATACTCTTCAGTAAGTTATCTTGACCTTTGATATTGTATGTCAATATGTTATATATTTATAAATTATTAAATATATGTAACATATCTGTATTTGATTGCATTGGTGTGGGTACATCATGTTGGTGTGGGTGCTCTCTAGTCCGACTATGATCACACGAGGACCTAGTTTCTTTTTGGACCTCCAGCGGGACGATCACTGGCACATGACCTTTGAGCGGTATGTGATACAAGAGCTAGTTGCCTTATTTTAGCCATGCATGGCAGTTGTTGGTACATGTAGAGGATGCATGTTTTCTCGTGTGATATCAGAGTTAGTTTCCTTCCGAGCCTCCAATGGGACAATCACTGGTACATGACCGGTTTTGGTATGTGTAGTTAGGATTCTAAACTCTTTCAGGACTAGCCACGGGTCGATCATGGCCATAATCAGAGGGACTAGGAGAGTAAAGTACATGGTTGGCCATCCATAGTCGTGTCGTGTCTGTGTTGGTTGCATTTAAGTGTACACATTTGCATAGTATTGCTGGTTTATTATTTTGAAATGGATATCTTGTATGTATGAGTTGTATATGTTACTAGTTGTTATTGACATATTTGTATATATATATTGGAGATGATAATAGCTTACTGAGCTTGTATAGCTCATCCCTGTTTTCCTATGTTTTTGTTTCAGATATCGAAGATCAATTGGACTTTAGGACCAGTCAGTGAGGAGCTAGGATTTAAGTGTTAAATCTTGAGTTTATATTTTATTTATATTTTATTTATCTATTAACCTTTATGGAAAACTCTAGAAATAATAAATAATTGATGAGATTGTTCTTTACTACTGTTTGGATATTAAATTGAAGGTTAGGCCTGGCATGATCTCTAGGGTAATATCTAAGATTATGCATTCGATCGCGTAGTCGATCTTAGATCTAGATTCGGGGCATGACAAGTACAATACTTATATTGTCTTCCAATACCGAATTGGTATATATAGTACATTATCAATATCGAGTTGGTATATATACACTACAGTGAAACAGTAAAAAGCCGACCCATTTCTCCCAACACTTTGGGACGGCGTCGGGAGACTCCGCAACCCGCCGATACTTTTTAAGGATTGGTATCCTCTACAACCCATCGACGCTTTTAAGCATTGCCAAGCATGGGATGTTTACTGATGCTTAAAAGCATTACCGGATTTCTAAAAGCGTCGTTAAAATTTGATTCTACCAATGCTTTTAACCGTCATCGGAAGCATTGCCGGATTTCCCAAGATCCTTTTTCCCATCCCGAGCCCTAGATCCCGCTCGATCCACTAACATACCTCCTCGTCGTCGTCCTCCTCCTCCTCTGGTCGATTCGCCGACGTAGCACCTCCTCCTCCTCCTCTACTCAATCCGGCGACCTAGCTCCTCCTCCTCCTCCTCCTCCTCCGATTCGTACCCTAGATCCCACGCTCAATCCGCCGGTGCAACCTCGTCCACCAATCCCTCCCTCCTCCTCTTACTTGATCGGCCGGTAGCTCCTTCGACGATCGGCCGGTAGCTCTTCCGTCAACTCCTCGCATGCCGGCCACCTTGATCCCTCTCTGTTCATCAAATCCGTAGGTTTGCTCTTTGATTTTTTTTTTCTATTATTACTTGTTTTGTTTTATTTTTTTATCTATTATTTCTCTGTATAAAATGGTCAAGGGCTTAAGGGTATCAACCACAACAAAATAAATTGTTGGACCATCATGGGTTATCTGCTAGATCATCTAGTTAGATCCAAAAACAATAGTTGCATGCAACAAAATAAATCTCCCACATCTGCTGCAGCAACAAACTATGAGCATGACTTTGATGATGCTTCTAGTTTGGAACATGTAGGGCACTCTCATGGGACCTTCCCCAATGCAAGTGCAACTGGTATGCCATTTCACGGCCACCAGTACCATCAACAACCTTCAATTTTTTGAAGGTTGATTCTATTCCTTATATGGACTGTGTTTTAACACCTGCATGGCACCCATCTTATTATCCTTAAATCATTGATTAGAGGGTATCTATTTGTTTTACTTCCTCTCTATCTTTAATTGACTCATTGTAAATGTTTCATAATTCAAAACTTGTTTCCACGCCTATGGGTACAAATGGGTTAAGTCAAACCAGATCATGAATGATCCTGACCTAACTTAGTTTCTTGATTAAGTACTACTATCGGACTCATGCCTGAACCAATAAAACATTGAGTTGGATTGGATTAGATTCATGATTATGCTTGTACATTATTTGTTGCTTGTTTATGATATAAAGGTAAGAAAAGGAATTTCTAAACTGTAATATTAATGCTTTATTATCTCGGTGTCTCTGAATCTTTGTAAACTGTTGGTCGATATAATTGTGATTAAGATAAGGATCCAAGAAGTTTTACTTTGAAAAATGTTTTTCAAAAAGGGATACTCATTATAAATAGGTATCCTTTGAAAGATGCATCTTTTGGAATTTTTTTTTTTTTTTATGGTAAATATTATGATGGTTTAGAGATACATAATAAAAGGATATCTTAGAATCTATAAATGAGAGATAGAAGTAACACTTTGAAGCATAGCAATTTTGATTACCTTTTCTCTTTTTTTTTCCTCTACAAACATCCTATTCTTTCTTAAAGTTGATCTAAAATGGATCACCAATCTAATGATAAGTGGTCTTTAATTTAAGGCAAAAGATTTAACTTGAACTTTATAAATCAATATTGAATTGAATTCAAGCTTGACTAGAACTTAATGTTGATTCAAATTTTATTAGTTTGGTAAAAAGTTGATATATAAATAGATTGGTCTGAATATAAAGTTATGAAGTCAATTGAATTTTTCTTTCACCTTTCTTGACTTTGAGATCAAGTTTTGTCAAACTTCATTAGATGATGAACGAGCTGAGCTTATTATAAAATCAATCTTGAAAATTATTTCAAGCAAAGCTAATCAAATTTATGTTTTATCAAGCTCGGCTAGGGTTTGCCACTAGATAAATTAACTGATCACTAAGGACCATGAAATACAACGTACGAGTTTAAAAAACCATCCAATGTTTTCGGTTCTGGATGATGTGGAAAAAGTTTATTTCCATGAAAAGTAATGTTAGGAGACCAAAGTTTGGTATGCAAAATAACAAGCCCTTCCTGGTCTAATATCCACTTGAATGTTGATGAAAGTGGGC
Source organism: Areca catechu (assembly GCA_021397845.1). Lineage (NCBI taxonomy): Eukaryota > Viridiplantae > Streptophyta > Magnoliopsida > Arecales > Arecaceae > Areca > Areca catechu. The sequence continues at coordinate 79,501,416 of CM038050.1, forward strand.
CATTTTGAAAAGGCATGAGAGAAACCCAAGGATCCTTGAACATATTGATGGAACATCTATTTCTAATCATCCATTGAAACTGATACTGGATTATAGGAACTGCTGAAGTGATTTTTCTCTAAATATTAGAGGAATTTTTAGGTTTGACATAACCAATCCAAGTACCAGGAAAGCAATATTTAGCAGTAACAACCTTAGCCCGAAGATAGGTTAGATTCATAACAATATCTATAGCCAATTTGCAAAGAAAATCTTGCCTTCTTTAATGAAGAGGAATAATGCCCAACCCTCCCACACCCTATCAGGAACAAACATTGTCCTACACCAATAAATAAAAACCCTGCTAATCAGAATTGTGATCCCAAAGAAATGCACTATACTTCTTTTCAATCCTAGTAGTAACAGTAATTGGGACATGAATACAAGAGAATACATATAAAAAAATAAAAAACAAAACATATCTTAACAAAGTTGTTCTACCAGCCATGGAAAAAGCCTTCCATTTCTAGTTTTGTAGTCTAGAGATCAGTTTAGCTTTAAAAAAAGTAAAATCAAAGACCTTAAGAGCCTTCACAGCAATAGGTACTCGAAGATATTTCCAAAGGGCTTGATATTTAATTCATTTGAGTAATATGAATGATTGGACTCTTAATATCATTAGAAGCCTTAGGACTAATATGTTGCCATTTTCTTATCAGGTGTTTGCTTGGAGAGTAAAGAAGCTCTGTAACCAATTTTAAAATTGGTTTAAGGTTTGTATATGGAGGTTATGATGATTATGCGATGTATGTTTGGCTAATTCAACTGTTTCTAATGGCAACAATCTTGGATGGCCTTCTTTTGTAGGCAACCGATTGTAGTCGTTTTGATTTAGTTGCAGATTAAATAGTATATAACTGAGCCTCCTCCTTATTTTTTATTATTTATTGTTCTTTTTCTTAGTATATTATTTTTGTTTCTTTATAAATTTCTTGGTATATACCTGCATCTTACTGAACATGTTATGCTTTAAGGTTAGTTTCATTATTGCAAATATTTTATTTCAACATCATCTATAGCTCTGTTATGATCAATCATGATTTTTTAAATATTTTGTAAAAAACTTGCATTGCATAGAAACATAGACCCGTCAATTGATTAAAGTACATATTCTACAGCATCCATACAATTATTTTATTTTTGTACGGATGGGAGAAATATGTACAGTGGTCAATTGAATGTCCAGTTTGGACAGTTTGAGAATTGCAAATAATTTTATAGGTACTTACAGTAATTGAACAGTATGGATAGAGTTCTAGATATATTTCGGATAGCATTTCCTTTTAGTTCTCCTCATACATATTTATTTGTATGGGAAGAACTAAGGGAAAATGCTGCCAAAATTTTTTTGGAACTTCTATTGCGTATCCTTTGGTTACTGTAAATGACCTATATAATTAATGCAATTCTTGAATGGGATAGGACCTCTTTACCTATTAGTTGGTGATAGGGTGCATTTAATAATACTATAATTGATCTATTGAATAAACTTATTTTAAATTTATTCTGTTCTTATAAATATTTGTTTATTTCAGTTAATTTTATCTTACAATGGATAAGAGTTGGATAACTAAACCAAGAAATAGCAAAAAGAATATCTGGATGGAGTACAGAATTTCATTAAATTTGGTATGGAGAGTAGTATCAATGGGAAGATTTTATGTCTTTGCCGAAAATATGTAAATTCCAGTTCTTTATATCCAAATATTGTTGAAGAACATTTAGTATGGAATGATTTTTTAAGAGGTTATACAGAGTGGTTTTTTCATGGAGAGTTAAAGTTACCATCTACATGTAACTAAACCTCTAACATGAAACATATAACCGATTTTGAGTCCAGTAACCAACAGAAAAATCTTGCAAGAGATGATGATATCAGGGATTTGCTCATAGATGCTTTTGAATATAGTGCTCAACATCCTGGAGATTGTAGTGGAGGACAAGTAACAGCTGGGTTACCTGAGGATCCTATATTTACTAAATCTATATATAATGGAGAGCCGATACCCACAACTAATGTTGAGACAGATCGTTATCAGAAGCTGATAAGAGATGCAGATCAAGAATTATATCCTGGTTGCAAGAATTTTCAAATTTTTTTTTTGTACATTTATTTCATATAAAATACTTGAATGGATGGTATGGCAAGAGTTTTACTATGTTGCTCAAGTTGTTAAAGAATGCATTTCCTGAAGGTACTAGTTTACCACCATCTTGTTATGAAGCCAAAAAATTAGTAAAGAAATTGGATCTTAGATACGAAAAGATTCATAACTATCCAAATGATTGTATATTATATCGGGAAGAACATGCCGATCAAGAGTCGTGCCATGTGTGTGGATGTTTACGATGGATGAAGAAAAAAAAAAGAGAGTGAGGGATTAGATGAACAGGATGCAACACAAATTAAACAAAAGCCGGTGAAATAGTTTTGATATATAATTTTCTGTATTTTTTTTGTAGATGGATCCGGGAGACTTAGGCGGAGGCGAGGACCCACACTAGTCCGTGATGTGTGGTAGTTACCTGAGGGAGAGAGAATAGTCATAGAGTGCAACAAGCTAGGGCAGCCTATTAAGAAAGCTTCTAGCTTGTTGACTAGTTTTCTGGAGACAGTAGCATGCCGGGATCAGCTATGTCCCCTGAATTATTCGAAGTGGAACGATATGCTTCATGCATATAAAATATATATGCTACGAGTTGTACAGGTAAAAAAATTGATATATTATTTTATATCTTAGATAATAATTGAATTGCTTATTTCATTTAATACTTATTTTATTATTTATTTAAATTGTAGAGCGAGTTCGTTCTCCCTTCAGATTCTTCTAATTCTGTGCTTAAGTCTCTCAATCTCAAGTGGAAAGAATATAGGATGAAGTTGAAGGGAGACTACAAGCGTGAGGGTAGGACAGAGGAGCAGGTTTTAGCTACCTGTCCTCCTGATGTTCATCCTTATCAGTGGAGGGAGCTGGTGCACTATGGGTTCTCCGATAGGGCATGGTTGTGTAACATTATCAAACACTTCGAAATTTATTAATTTTTACTCATCATTATTATATTTATACAATATATAACATAGTTTTTGTTGCCCAGAAATGGAGCCCAAGAGGGGGGGTGAATTGGGTCTTTTTAAAAATTTAACACAATAAAACAAAAGGTCTAGTGGTGCTTGTGAGTAACAATTAATTAGATGCAAGATGATAGCACTTAATTAAAGATTGCAAAAAGAAAAGAGCAATCACACACAAACACAAGATATATAGTAGTTCGGTGTAAACCTAGCACCTACATCCACTCCCCAAGCCACCCTTGGGAATTCCACTATAATCCACACCAGATTACAGTTGACTTGTTTTTACAAGGCTCACAAGTCAAAACCTAAGTTGGTTTTATCACCTAGGCTTACCAACAAACCTAACTACTTGTTTTGTCTTCGGGCTCACAAGTTAACCCTAGTTGGTTTTAACACTTTGGCTCACCAACAAACCACAATAACCTTCTTTCAAGATACCCTTGAAAGCAAGGTTAAAGCACAATAAAACAGATATGAAATTTAAATGCTACAACAAACTCTCTTCAAGAGTAGATTGGAATCTTTGAAGCCCAAGGGATGCTTTGACTTCACTCTTCTTCAAGTTGCCTCCTTTTGGAATGTAGTAAAGTTGAGCAAGTAGGCTTTTTCAGTGGAATCAAGCTAGAAGAGGCTTTTGATTTGAAGTTTGGAGAGAATAATGGCTTTTTGGATTTTGAGTGGACTTGAATACTCTTGAATAGACTTCTTTCTCTTCTTTCTCTTGACTTCCCTTTACTTCTCTTGCTTTAAAATGAGGTTGGTGGAGATTAAATACACCAAAAACCTTCTAAAAACGGTTTGTGACCGTTCATTGGAAATAGCCGTTTGGAGCTTGAAAACCCATTTCTTAGATCCGTTAGAGCTGTCCTGCAAGTGTCAACACTTGGCTGTCTCGACACTTGGCTGTCAGGTGTCGACACTTGAATTCTGGGAGTCGACACTTGATCATTTAAGTGTCGACACTTGATTGTCGACACTTGGAACCAACAAAGTTCTGTATTCAAAATTCTCAGGCCTTGAGTCGACACTTGAAACCTAAGTGTCGATACTTGGTGTCGACACTTGAATTCTAGGTGTCGACACTTGGCGTGCCAAGGACGTGGCTTTGTGACCGTTGGAGCATTGGAAATAGCCGTTTGGAGCTTGAAAACCCATTTCTGCAAGCCAGAAAAATAGATCCGTTAGAGCTGTCAGGCTGCAAGTGTCAACACTTGGCTGTCAGGTGTCGACACTTGGCTGTCAGGTGTCGACACTTGAATTCTGGGAGTCGACACTTGATCATTTAAGTGTCGACACTTGATGCACAGGTGTCGACACTTGATACAAAAATCCTCGAACCAACAAAGTTCTGTATTTTCAAAATTCTCAGGCCTTGAGTCGACACTTGAAACCTAAGTGTCGATACTTGGTGTCGACACTTGAATTCTAGGTGTCGACACTTGGCGTGCCAAGGATTTTTGTCCGTGCCAAATGCTGAAGTGTCGACACTTGACTGTCCAGGTGTCGACACTTGAGACTGAAAACATCCAGAATCAAGAGTAAAAGCCTTGAAATCAAAAATGATGTTCATGAAAGCATAAACACATAATAATTAATCAATTGTTAGCCCTTTTTTAATGAAGAGGCTGCCCGGATATGTGAGATTTGCTCCGTGCCATTGCGTGCCATACACCATAAATATTTGGAATTTTGAGGTGCTTTCTGCCTGAAACTCACAACTTGAAATTCACATTAGAATACAATATGTACTCAATGTTTTGTTATTCATCAAAATCACTGGATGGAGCCAACAATCTCTCCCTTTTTGATGATGACAAAACCTTGAGAAAAAGAGACAATATAGTTCAAACCATGAGTTTTCTAATTAATAGGAAACAATCTCCCCCTTAATTAGATACTTCTTATTAAGGTAAACTTCAAATCAATATAATGCATCTTTTTCTTAAAAAAAAACTTGTTCTCAAATTCTCAAAAGCAATTAACATAACATCATAACTTAAACATCCATCATCACTCTTTTTCTTCATTACTTTTTAACATTACTTTTTCTCCCCCTTTTTGTCAATCATAAAAAATAACCTCCCCCTTACAATTAGCATGGATACAAAAGAGAGTATAGAAACAAATATCATAGCTGAAATTGTGCTTGTATCAGAGTTAAAATATCCCATTATATCAGAGCTAAAATATGATAAACTGAAGTACAAAAGGTTTAAGATAACAAACATATATATGAGATAAGTTTTCAAAAAAAAAAAAAAAATGAAACATACATATATCAACCATACAAAAAGAGATCTGAAACAGTCATCTGTGAGGTTAATCCTCATCAGATGGAACATCAAGACTAAAAGGAGCACTAATCCTAGATCTGGTGGCTAATGCCCTAGGAGGTGCTAAAGCTCTAAGACTCCTGGTATGGCCGGCAGGACCAAAAGCGGGTACAACCCTAAAAGATCTGGTAGAAGGAGGCGAAAGATGATCAGCTGGCTCAATAGGATCCGGAACAAAGTCAACTAGAGCAGTAGAAGGAGCAGGTGTAGTAGGAGGATCTCGATTGACCACCTCATAAGCATCAGCTCCGCCTACACTGTCGCTGTCAGTGCCTACCACCTCAGTGGCTCGGTCAACATCCTGATCATCTCTGTCAGCAACATCAGCATGGTCGCTCTGGTGATCGCCGTCGTCATCATCATCATCATCATCATCATCATCAAATCGAGCAGGAGCAGGTGCAGTAGGAGGTATAAGTGATCTCAGAAGACTCTCAAGACGTGTAAATCCCTCCTCCATGGATCTGCGGATCTCAGCATGCTCTGAGGTAGTCTGTGCACGTAGAAGCTCGACCTCGCTACGCAGCTGAGTCACCTCTCCTTTGATCTGTGTGAACTGTGCTCTGGCATGCTCCTCAAAGGATAATCCGGTAGATGGTGGTGGAAGAACTGAAGCATCATGTGACAGGTGCTCTGCCTGTGTCGATGGTACATCCACTGGAGGAAGGACTGCTGGCTCAGATGGTCCAGCCTCAGCCTCTCGAATCTCATCCTCCTCATCTGGCTCCTGGCCAGACTCTCTCTGAACCCATCGACCTCCAACCATCCTGAAACCCATGCGGTGCAATGACCTCTCATCATATACATCTGTGTGCAGTATCTCCTTGGGGATCTCCCCCTCCAATGATACTCCACAGGCTCTGAAAAGACGGGTCAGTGCCATCCCGTATGGCAAACAGTGTCGGTGCTGAGTGGCAGCATCATGCATCTGTGACAGCATCAAGGCGGGTATATCAACTGGTCTCCTCTCGATCAGACTGGTCATCAACATCAGCTCTCTCTGTGTGATGAAATCGAATCTGCCAGTCTTCGGTAGAAGGATCCGTGCAGTAATGTGGTGCAGCAGTCGTATCTCTAAAGATAACTGGTTCGCGGTAACCACTGAGATATCGCGAACATCCTCTCGCTCAAGGATGCATCTGAAAGCTGCCTCTCTATCATCAACTGAGAAAGCACAGACTCCTCTCCGAGGTATCTCCCATACTCGGCTCAGCAACTCATCAGTTAATGAAATCAGTGTACCCCTGACGGATGTCGTCCATAAGAGTCATCGACAGTCCAGTGCACCGTAAAACTCCCTCACCAGGTGAGGATAGTATCTCTCCTGCATGGTGCAGAAGGGTACTAGTCATGCATCTGTGAGTATCTCCCTAATACCAAAATGGTGCCTATCGAAACAGTGTAGATCAACTCTCCTCCCTGAAGCTACTGACGTCCCTGCCATCCTCTCTGCAGGGGGGAGCTCGGAGTGGCTGAACTGCTCTGCTGAGCGGGATCGAATCTGGCCTTCGACCTCCTCTCACTACCCTGACTAGGCCTTGCTCTAACTGCAAGTCTCTTCCTAGGACCCATATCAGCCAACTGACCAGGAAGAATGAAAAAAAAGGTTCAGAACAAAGGACTGGCCATAGGTTGAGATTAGAGTTCAAATTGGTTTTGAAAACCAGAATCAATAAGTTTTGATCAAAATAAGAAATTTTGAGTAAAATTTGTAGGAAAGTTTGTGTTGGGTTGAGCACATTTGAATCCCAAAAAGAATTATTTTTGTAAGGTCCAAAAAATCAAAAACCATGGGATTTGGGTTTTAATTACTTAGGGTTTTTGCAAATAGGCGAAAATATTCAAAATGCATTACTAAAAATCCTTCCTAATCATCAATAAAAGGATTTATTACACTTAAATTAGATGAAAACCCATTTTATTTTGCCCAAAATTGATGAAACAGTGATTTTTGTGAAAAAGGGTTGAAAAACACCCAAAAGATGAGGAAAATTTGAGAAAATAAATCTAAAATAAGATTCCCTCAAATGGAGTTTTAGAAATTTACTAAAATACTCAAAAATCCGGTTAGATTGAAGAAAAAGTTTGGAAAATCTAAAGCACGATCGTTTGTTTAGAATAATAAAATTAAAAACATAGAGAAATAAAAACTAAATTAGAGAGGGAAAATACCTGATTTGAGATGGATTGAAGGGTGAAAAGAGTTTGGGGAAAGAAAATTTTCAAAAAAGCCTTTGTTTGGCCCGTTTTAAAATAATTCAGATTCGCAAGTGTCGACACTTCGGATTTGTCAAGTGTCGACACTTGGTCAGGTGTCGACACTTGACACTTTCCAAGTGTCGACACTTGGCCAAGAAAATTCGAGAAAATCCAAAAAATTAAAAAAAATTTCTTGGGGTTTTAAACAATAAGTATTGAGTTTTTAGGACTAGGTAAAATGATACTAAGAGAGTCCTAGAAGAATGGATCAATTACACCTAACTCTCTTTTAATCAGACAGAACCTATCCTCACTCAAAGGCTTTGTAAACACATCAGCTAATTGATCATTGGTACAGACAAAATCAAGAATTACATTTGAGTTTTGTACATGATCTCTTATGAAATGATGTCTTATTTCAATGTGTTTACTTCTTGAATGTTGCACTGGATTTTTAGATAAGTTGATTGCACTAGTATTATCACATCTTATGGGTGTCTTAGTTAGTTTAATGCCAAAGTCTTCGAGTTGTTGTTTGATCCAGAGAATTTGAGCACAACAGCTCCCAGCTGCTATATATTCGGCTTCTGCCATAGATCGAGCAACAGAGTCTATTTCTTGCTACTCCAGGAGATCAAATTTACTCCAAGAAACTGACAGGTTCCACTAGTACTTTTACGATCAAGTTTACACCCAGCAAAATCAGCATCAGAATAAGCAGTTAAATCACATGAAGAATCTCTAGAGTACCATAAACCAATTTTAATTGAGCTAGATAGATATCTAAATATGCGTTTAACAGCCAAAAGATGAGACTCTTTAGGATTGGACTGATATCTAGCACACATACAGACACTAAACATGATATCTGGCCTACTGGCAGTAAGATATAATAATGAACCAATCATGCCACGATATAATTTTTGATCAATTGATTTACCTGATTCATCCTTGTCAAGTCTACATGTAGAGCTCATAGGGGTACCTAATGGTTTAGTGTTCTCCATCCCAAACTTTAAGTATTTCTCTTGTGTATTTTGTTTGGTTGATGAAGATCCCCTCTTTGGTTTGCCTTATCTGGAGTCCGAGGAAGAAATTTAATTCTCCCATCAAGCTTATCTCGAACTCACCCTGTATTAGACTTGCAAAATCTTGACAAAGAGATTCATTAGTAGCACCAAATATTATATCATCAACATAGATTTGTACTACTAAGAGATCATCATTCTTTTTCTTTAAAAACAATGTTTTATCTACATTTCCTCTAGTAAAATCATTTTTTAGCAAAAAAGAGCTTAAACGATCATACCAAGCTCTTGGAGCTTGTTTTAATCCATATAAAGCTTTATGAAGTTATAAACATGATTTGGAAATTCAGAATTTTCAAAACCAGGGGATTGTTCAACATAAACTTCTTCAATTAATCCATTCAAGAAAGCACTTTTAACATCCATCTGATACAGTTTAAAGTTCATGAAACAGGAAAAAGCCAATAATAGCCTAATTGCCTCAAGTCTAGCCACAGGAGCAAAGGTTTCATCAAAATCTATCCCTTCCTCCTGATTGTATCCTTTGGCAACTAGTCTAGCTTTATTTCTAATTACTATTCCATTTTCATCAAGTTTGTTTCGAAAAACCCATTTTGTGCCAATAATTGATGTGTTTGAGGGCCTATCTACTAGTGTCCAAACATTGTTCCTTTTAAATTGATTAAGTTCATCTTGCATAGCATTTATCCAATTACTATCACATTCAGCTTCCTCAATAGTTTTAGGTTCAATTTGAGACACAAAAGCTAAGTAGTCACAAATATTTCTAAGAGATGATCGAGTACTTACACCTTTAGATGGATCACCTATAATTAGTTCTTTTGGGTGTCCATGAGCATACCTCCATTCTTTTGGTAAAGGATCAACAATTGAGGTATCTTCATCACCTTGTGCTTGATCTTTGTCAGTGTTCTGATCATCATTCTGTTCCTTGGTAAGTTCTTCATTGTTGTTTCTTTCTTCAGTTTTCTTGTTACCTGATTCATCAAAAAGTACATCTTCTTTTCTTGAAGATTTTTGGTTAGTTTCGTCAAATACTACATGAATGGATTCTTCAACAACAAGTGTCCTTCTGTTGAAGACCCTGTATGCCTTACTAGATGTGGAGTAGCCTAGAAAGACTCCCTCATCTGATTTGGCATCAAATTTACTTAGATTGTCTTTACCATTGTTTAAGATGAAACAACGGCAACCAAAAACATGAAAATAACGGATTGAAGGTTTTCTACCCTTCCAAAGCTCATAAGAAGTTTTCTTTAAAATCGGTCGAATTAAAACATGATTTAAGATATAGCATGCAGTATTTATGGCTTTCGCCCAAAAGTATCTAGGTAAATCATTTTCACAAAGCATGGTGCGTGCCATTTCTTCAAGAGTTCTATTTTTTTTTTCTACTATCCCATTTTGTTGAGGTGTCCTAGGTGCAGAAAAATTATGATTAATTCCATTTTCAATACAGAATTTATTAAAATCGACGTTTTCAAATTCAGTTCCATGATCACTTTTTAAGGAAATTACTGAAACACCTTTTTCATTTAAAACTCTCTTGTGAAATCTTATAAATTCAGAAAACGTTTCATCTTTGTGTGCTAAAAACATGACCCAAGTAAAACGTGAGAAATCATCTACAATGACTAGACCAAACTTCTTACCTCCCAAACTAGATGTTCTAGTAGGCCCAAAGAGGTCCATATGAAGCAATTCTAAAGGTCTAGATGTAGAGATTACTCCTTTAGGTTTGAAAGAAGATTTTGTTTGTTTTCCAAGTTGACATGCACTGCAAATCTTATCTTTTTCAAAATTAAGTTTAGGCAAATCTTTTACTAAATTCTTTTTGCTAAGTTTTGAAATTAAATGCATGCTAGCATGTCTAGTCTACGATGCCAAAGCCAACTAGCTTCATCGACCTTGGCTTCCATTGCCACTAGACATTGACCTTTCTGAATAGGGAGATCATCAAGATCAACCATATAATATTGCCATGCCTATGACCGATGAATTTAATGCCATTGTCATCTAGACTAGAAACAATGCACAAAGAAGATTCAAAAACAACTTTAAAATTTTTGTCACAAAATTGACTAATACTAAGCAAGTTATGTTTTAATCCATTAACATATAAAACATTATCATATAAGAGGTAGGGGTGATATGGATTTTACCAATACCGATGATTTTTCCCTTTCCATTATCACCAAAAGTTACATTGCCACCATTTTGATATGTGAGTGATGAGAACTGCTCCACATCTCCTGTCATATGCCTTGAGCAACTGCTATCAAGATACCACATTCTCTTCTTGTTGGTTGCAAGGCATACCTGCAATAAAGATCAAGTGGAGACTTTAGGTACCCAAGCCATCATGGGTCCTTTTTGGTTAGTGGCATTGATTCCTTTTGGAACCCAAACTTTCTTAGTTTTTCTTAATTTTCTTTTGTTGCACATGTAAGATTTATGTCCTATAACACCACAAGTATAGCATGTAATTGAAGAAGATGCAGGTACAAAGAAATTTTTAAGAAGTTTCTGTTTCTTATGAGTTCTGAATCCCAATCCAGCTTTGTCAAATACTGCTCTTTGGTTATTTAACAGTAAATTTAATTTTTCAGAACTGTAAGTAAATTTTTCGATAAAAGGCTTTAGTTTATCGATTTCCTCTTTATATTTTTGTTTTCATTAAAATTTCTTTGTGTTGTCTTGATAATTTTTCATTTGAAAGTAAGTTACTTTTCTTTTCAAGTATATTCTTTTCATTTTCAAGACCCATAATCTTATCATTTAAATTTTTATTTTGTATTAGAAGGTATTCATTCTCATTTGAAAGGTTGTTATTTATTTTAGCTAGTTCCAGATTTTGCTTCTTTAAGTCTTTATGTTTTGACTCTAATTTTTGAAATTCTATGACTAGTTCATCAAAAATTTCATGAAGCTCATCAAAAGATAATTCATTTTCGGTTTCAGAACATACCTCTTCTTGATCAGCCATTAGACAGAAATTTACTACTTCCTGTTGTTCTTCCTCAGAGCTGGAGTCTTCACTTTCGCTCCAGGTTGCCATCATGGCCTTTTTCCTTAACTTTCTTCTGCTTTTCTTTAGTAAGGGGCAGTCTACCTTGAAATGCCCTGGCTTTTTGCACTCAAAACATGTGGGCTGCTCCTCCTTCTTTTCCTTATCTTTTTCTTTACTGGGCTCACCTTCAGAGGTTTCTTTTTGTAATTGAATTTGTTTTTCCTCATAAACCTTCTAAATTTCCTTGCTAACATAGCAGTTTCATCTTCTTCGTCATCCTCTTCAGAGTCTTCGCTTGAGTCTTCTCTGGTAGTAGATTTGAATGCTATTGTCTTTTTCTTTTTGTCCACCTCTCCGTTCTTCTATTTGAGAGATAGTTCATATGTCATTAAAGAGCCCAACAGTTGTTCCAGCGGGAGAGTGTTGACATCTTTTGCTTCTTCAATTGCAGTGACCTTTGCATCCCATGAAGCTGGTAGAGACCTGAGAAGTTTATTTACAAGTTCACCATTAGAAATTATTTTTCCTAAACTTCTCATGCCATTCACAATGTTTGTGAACCTAGTATACATCTCACTGATAGACTCAGTAGGTTCCATTTTAAAAATTTCATAAGTGTGAATTAGCATGTTAACTTTGGTGGTCTTTACTTGGTGTGTACCCTCATGGGTAACCTCAAGTGTATCCCAAATCTCCTTTGCAGAGAGACAGTTGGATATTCTGTTAAACTCACTAGGATCAAGAGAACAGAATAAAAGGTTCATTGCCTTTGCATTAAGCTCAATTTGCTTAATGTCACTCTCATCCCAATCATCTTCCATTTTAGGGGTGAGAATGCTATTAATCATCATTGTAGGCTGATGAGGACCTTTTACTATTGTTCTCCACAAATTATAATCAAGAGCTTGTATAAATATGCGCATGCGTGTCTTCCAGTATATGTAATTTGTGCCATTAAACAGTGGGGGTCGGTTTGAAGCTTGACCTTCAACAATACCCATGCCTATTAGGGCTGCCATGATCTTTTACTCAAGATCCTTGGACCTACAAGAGAGTACCGGCGCTCTGATACCACTTGTTGCCCAGAAATGGAGCCTAAGAGGGGGGGTGAATTGGGTCTTTTTAAAAATTTAATACAATAAAACAAAAGGTCTAGTGGTGCTTGTGAGTAACAATTAATTAGATGCAAGATGATAGCACTTAATTAAAGATTGCAAAAAGAAAAGAGCAATCACACACAAACACAAGATATATAGTGGTTCGGTGCAAACCTAGCACCTACATCCACTCCCCAAGCCACCCTTGGGAATTTCACTATAATCCACACCAGATTACAGTTGACTTGTTTTTACAAGGCTCACAAGTCAAAACCTAAGTTGGTTTTATCACCTAGGCTCACCAACAAACCTAACTACTTGTTTTGTCTTCGGGCTCACAAGTTAACCCTAGTTGGTTTTAACACTTTGGCTCACCAACAAACCACAATAACCTTCTTTCAAGACACCCTTGAAAGCAAGGTTAAAGCACAATAAAACAGATATGAAATTTAAATGCTACAACAAACTCTCTTCAAGAGTAGATTGGAATCTTTGAAGCCCAAGGGATGCTTTGACTTCACTCTTCTTCAAGTTGCCTCCTTTTGGAATGTAGTAAAGTTGAGCAAGTAGGCTTTTTCAGTGGAATCAAGCTAGAAGAGGCTTTTGATTTGAAGTTTGGAGAGAATAATGGCTTTTTGGCTTTTGAGTTGACTTGAATGCTCTTGAATAAACTTATCTCTCTTCTTTCTCTTGACTTCCCTTTACTTCTCTTGCTTTAAAATGAGGTTGGTGGAGATTAAATACACCAAAAACCTTCTAAAAATGGTTTGTGACCGTTGGAGCATTGGAAATAGCCGTTTGGAGCTTGAAAACCCATTTCTGTAAGCTAGGAAAATAGATCCGTTAGAGCTGTCAGGCTGCAAGTGTCGACACTTGGCTGTCAGGTGTCGACACTTGGCTGTCAGGTGTCGACACTTGAATTCTGGGAGTCGACACTTGATCATTTAAGTGTCGACACTTGATGCACAGGTGTCGACACTTGACACAAAAATTCTCGAACCAACAAAGTTCTGCATTTTCAAAATTCTCAGGCCTTGAGTCGACACTTGAAACCTAAGTGTCGACACTTGGTGTCGACACTTGAATTCTAGGTGTCGACACTTGGCATGCCAAGGATTTTTGTCCATGCCAAATGCTGAAGTATCGATACTTGACTATCCAGGTGTCGACACTTGAGACTGAAAACATCCAGAATCAAGAGTAAAAGCCTTGAAATCAAAAATGATGTTCATGAAAGCATAAACACATAATAATTAATCAATTGTTAGCCCTTTTTTAATGAAGAGGCTGCCCGGATATGTGAGATTTGCTCCGTGCCATTGCATGCCATACATCATAAATATTTGGAATTTTGAGGTGCTTTCTACCTGAAAACTCACAACTTGAAATTCACATTAGAATACAATATGTACTCAATGTTTTGTTATTCATCAAAATCACTGGGTGGAGCCAACAGTTTTAATTTTATTTTATAGACATATTCTGCTATTGGTAGAGCTACACGAGCAGCTCTGTCTGTTCCTCACACAGCGGGGTCCAAGAGTTATGCACGGCTCAGGCATGAGTTTGTATGTTTCTCATCCTATAATTCTTTTAGTATACTTTTAATTTTAACATATATATCATGTATCATGCATGTGCCATGTATCATGGTACGGGGGTATAAAATGTGTTATTTTGAATTTTTTTATAATATTTATTCTTTATATAGGCTGATCAGTAGGGGAGGAAGCCCGGTGAGGTGGAGTTCTATCGGATGACTCACGTTCACCAGGATGATAGTTTTGTTTGGGAGGAGTTCACAGATATATATGTATTTTTTTATTTATATTATATCATGATTTATATTTTTATTTTTATTAAGTATTGATATAAAAGTTTTTTATAAAACATAGGATAGGGCTACCTTTATGATCTTCGAGCGTGCTGGCGAAGGTACATCATCTACTCAGAGCAGTCACATCGAGGCCGAGGTATTCTTGAAGTTGATGGGACCAAAGCATCCTGGACGAGTGAGGGGTTATGGGATTGGAGTTACCCTACTCAGTTATCTGAGGTGAGTAGATATACTCAGGATGCTAGAGAGAGTCATGATTAGTCACATGTTTGTCGACTCGATGAGGAGATAGCAGAGCTCCGACGGACATGTGATGCAGACAGAGCAGAGATGCAGACCATTAGGTCTTAGCTTGAGCATGTTACATCTGTGCTACATATATTTATGTCATCTCAGGTAAGTAATTATTTATTAATTTTGTATGTATCTAATAATTTAGAATATATATAATGTATGTATCATAATTATATGTATATTTTGTGGTGTGGACACCAGAAGCAGAAGCAGAATAAAACCCCACTCAAATAAGGTTAACCTGATTCTACTTTGGATCGAAGATCACTAGGTTAAATTTTTCTTGTAAAGGGCAATTTACTTTCAAGAGCCCTGTAATTACTTAGTTTCAATTTCATGAATCCTGTAATTATGTCCAATCGAGTCCTATAATTATGTCCTGTCTCAATCTGGGTTCAAATAAGAACTCAATTAGAGTTCCATTAGGTTTATTTAAATCAAGTCCAAGCTACTTCAAGTTGAGGTTCACCAAACCACTTGGAGCTTCCAAATCAAGACCTTGGTCTACCAAGCTGGAATTCCACATCACCATGCCAACAAAGCAGCCACCAGGGATGCCACATCATCAACCACGTCACCTTCAAATGGGCGCCTAAAGGAGAGATCGACCAAGCATTTTAAATTCAAAGAAACCGGCCAATCTCCATGAATTTCTCCTTATCCCATGTAACAAGGCCCCATATCCTCCAACCTCCCTTGTAATCCTCCACAATTTTGGGAGAATCTCCATGAATTTCTCCTTATCCTATGTAACAAAGCCTCATATCCTTCAACCTCCCATGTAATCCTCCACAATTTGTGGAGTTTTCAAATTTCAAAAAGTTTTGTAAGGCTATTAAAAAGCCTTGGACGCCCCATTGTAAAGGGGATTTGATTTTGGGAATGAATGAAAATTGAAGTTGAATTTTGGAAGTAGAAGTTGTCTTGTATTTTTTTTTCCTTATATGAAAGTTTTCCATCCTCTTCCTTCATGCCAAAGCCATTCTTTTCCCCTAGCAAAGCATCTTCCAAGCTCACGTGAAGGCATTGGAGTCAGCCAGATCTTCTCAAATTTCTGTTCTTAGTTCATAAATTCTCCCATCCCTTCTATATGTTCTTATCCTTCTTCCTTAACTTTGATCTTCACTGCAGGGTCCTTCGAAGTCTTTGAGTTGTGAACCGGGTTCACCTTGATAAAGAACCAACAAGCTGAAGCCCCAAGTCTAGGGTTCTGATCTCTATTATCCAGGTTCTTTAGTTCTGAGCATTGGTAGTTTCAAGGTATGAATCAAAAGAAGGTTGGAAAGCTCATCAAGGTAAGTCCACAATCATTAGTCCCTATTGTCTAGATCTTCTTCCTTCTTAGTTTAGGATTGTGTCTAATCAAGTAAAAATCCTATTTCTTATATTCCTTAAGTCTTATTATGATGAGTCCAATGCTAGTGTAATTAGGTTTCATTGCTCTACAAACCATATTCAAAACATTAATCATATGCTTGCCGCATCATCTTGTAGGTTCATGATGCATCTGCGAGTCGCAGACTTGATGACGACCAGCCTCCCGCGGATCAGTGATGCCAGCTATTTTTTTTTATTATTTTTGTATGTCTTTTTGTTTATTTGAACTTGGATTGATACTTTTATATATATATATAATTCTTTATAATTTGTTTGTGTTTGTGTATGTTGGGTGTGATACAGATTTGAATGTTTTTATTTGTTTGTATATATTGGATGTGATACAGGTTTGATAATGTATACAGGTTGATGTATATATTTATGTATATAAATATAGTTGTTTATTTTTTTTAAAAAAAAATAAATCTGTCGACGTTTTAAAGCGTCGCTAACTACCAACGCTTTTAAAAGCGTCGCTAACTATCGACGCTTTTAAAAAGCGCCGCTAGGTTTAAAGCATCGGCAAATTCAAATTTAGCGACGCTTTAAAGCGTCGACAAATGCCGATCCTTTTAAAAAGCGTCGGCAAGTGGCGTCCCCACGTATACATATCCAACACTTTTGTGATGCTTTAAGAAGCGTCGGGAGTTTTCTTGGCGATGCTTAAAAGCATTGAAAAAGGCCAAAAAAAGCGTTGGTAAAGACCTGTATCACTATAGTGATAGTATAGTAGGCTATGTATCATAGATTGATACAGTATGGTATACCTTGTTTTGGACTACTCAAGGGAACAAAAAATAAAAGTAGTTAGCAAAGATCACACCAGGCATTTTGGAGCTGGGAATTAACTCGGTCCCCATACCAAGTTCCGAGTTTTGAAGCTTTCAGCATCCATATGCAACCAAGCAACATCATTTGTTACTGGATAGGGAGAGGGATTTGATAAATAGATCGTGGATCCATTTGATCTTGGTCTAGATTTTGGCCTCCCAAAGCACATCTTTGAGACCACAAAGAAGAGACCATTTACTCCAAATTTGATTCTTTTAATGGCAACAGACGTAATTGGAATGTTTTTTTTGCAGCCATTAACATAACAATAGCTGACTTCACCTCTTTGGGAAAATGTCTTCCCCCATCAGTGAACAAGCGGACAAGAGTTTCCGAAGTGTACACGAAAAACATTCCAAATTTGAGAGGTCAAAGCACCGGAGATAACAAAGTGATCTACAGTTTCAACATGTTGGTTGCAAAGTCAGAGAAATAATATTACTCCTGATATGCAGAATTTGAATTTTTAAAAAAATTAAGATTATATATGATAGTAGGCAATCCATTTAGATTACTAGTAATTTAATAAGATTCAATATTTTTCTGTATAGTAATCCATCCTATCATATTGCCTTCCAAGAAGCAATCTGGATTATCTCTGAGAAGGATGGTAATCCAGATTACCACCTTCCAGGTAACCTAAATTACTCTCCCCTAATCCCTTCCTCTTCTCTTCTATATAATATAATATAATATAATATAATATAATATAATATAATACAATATAAATATAAATATAATAAAAATATAAATATATTTTATTTTATTATATAAACATAATTTATTTAATTTTATATTATTATATTATATTAATATTATAATAATATAAAATATTATTTTATATTTATAATATAATATATTATTTTATGTTATATTTAATAATATAATATATAAGTAATATATTAAATATATCATCAATTTAATATATAAATCTTTATATTAAATTTATTTAATATAAAAATAATTTTTAATTTTTATATAAAAATATAAAATATAAAATATTTTTATTTTTAAATATAAAATATAAAATAATCATATTTTTAATAAATAGATAAAATATAAAAATATATTTTATAAAAAAATATAGATTTGATTTAGGAATATTTTATATATTTGATTTTATATTATGTAACATTAGCCGCATGTACTAAACATAGTAATCCACATTACCTGCAATCTATATTATCGGTAATGCACGGTAATCTATATTACCTATAATCCACATTATCTTTCAAAATTACCTAGCAATGTACCAAATACAACCTAAAGGGAGATAAAAGAATTTTGAAAATAGAACTTAATCTTATTTTCTTTCATCGATTAACTAAAAAAAAAAACAACATACATAGCCTCATTTATAATACATTGTCTCTTGCAAATCAATATGGATATGCCAGTATCCGACCTGTATTTAATCTGATTTTAGCACAAATTGCATTATTGGATAAAATTCTATGAAAATATTGCCTTAAAAAAAAATTGTTTTTAAGTGCGGCAAAAACTGTTGTGGGAAATATGCCGGTTACATGAACTCTTCCTTGAACTTTTTCAATTTCTTTTTAATGAATTCATTCAATCGGTTCATATTCAAGGGCACCAAGTATTATATAGCTCTAGCTTGGCAAAATTCCAGCTCTTTACAAGTGTGAGTTACACATGTAGAAGCTTTTGTAAATGCAGTAATTCCTTTCTTATCATCAGGAGGTTACTAAATTTAAATTCTTTTGATAATATATAGAAATCTTTTAATTTGTCAGTCCAAGTTGAACTGTATATGTACGAAATACATTTTTGGGTTATACTATGTGTTGTGATATCCTGGCCCATCTTCTGAACCAATTTTAATTTTTGATTTTTTAGTCAGATCAACATAAAGGAAAAATATTTTTCAGAGATTCTGATCTATAAAAAGATTATTATATCTTTGGCTTCGTATCGACTTTGTATCTCCATCTTGGTTCGAAGGAAGTAAGTTTATTATTCTTATAGCTTTGGCTTCGTATCTTTGTCTTGGTCCGAAGACCGAGTTTATTATTTTTATAGCTTCGGCTTTGTATCTTTGCCTTGGTTCGAAGTCCAAGTTTATTATTCTTATAGCTTCGGCTTCGTATCTTTATCTTGGTCTGAAGACCAAGTTTATTATTCTTGTAACTTCGGCTTCGTATTGTTGTCTTGGTCCGAAGACTAAGCCTTCCATTTGAACCTTCTTGGCTCTATTTCCTCAGCATAATATGAAGAGCCTGTCTTCTCATATTCGGGACTATAAGTGTTTATTTATTTTTTTCATATTATTTTCAAAGAAATTCCTCCGAAATATGTAGCTAACATTCTCTTTAGGAGTGCTACTAAAGGAAATGTTGAGCTCACTTCGGATTTACTCTTGAAGAAAGATGATTGTTATGCATGTGGGTTTCTTGAATCCCGAAATAGTTGAAATCTGTTTTGGTTGTTGCAACCACCCACATGGCCCAAAACCTTAGATTGGATAAACTCCAAGTATAACTGATTTTCCGATAGCCACTACTTACAGTTACATGGAGGTTGCATTCACCAACTCCCATAACCGTAAGTAGTTACATTGGAGCCTATAAATACTGGTAAGAAGGGACACTCAAGGTAAGTTTGGCTCACTCTTGCAATTTGAATTCTCTCCTTTCCCTCTCTGCTTTCGAACTCTCCATTCTGCTGCTGCCTGAGTTTCCTTCTGACTTTGGCATCGGAGTATCCCCCGCCAGAAGATTTTCGGTCAGGGATCTGTTTTGCATGATCCGGTCGACAGCGGCCCGGTGGAAGAACCACTCCATCAGGTCGACGGAGATTCAACATCAACAGATTAGCGCACCAGGGAGGGGAAGAAGATCTGTTTCCTCTACTTTGAAGGAGAGTTTGCTAAGCAAAATGGTGAAAGGGAAAGCTAAGAATGCATCTACCAGTCAGGAGTAGCAGGCTCTTCCGTCAAACGGTCCTTTGGTCAGCAATCCTCCAGCGGATCAGGGACTACAAACCCCTATGGTAATGGTGGGGCAACAGCAGTTTGAAAGCCTGGTGAACAAGGTAGAGGTCTTGATGGCACTGGTTCAGCATTTGCATGAAGCTGCAACTCAAAAGTAATGTCCACCACCTGTTCCGCAATCCAGCCATCAACCTGAGAAGGAGAAAGATCAACGTCAAGAGATCACCCCCAGTTTCTCATAGATTCAGTCATCTCGTGATCACTATGCCTCTCCACCAGATCGACAAGCAGGGGATTATGGTGGAAAGAAAAGGGTTCGACGATCTCCCTCTGTTTCTTTTAGAAGCTTTGTACCAGAAGGGGCTAGGCAGAGAGAGATCAACTATGAATTCGAAGAGAAATTCAAATCTATGCAAGCACAGATAGCAAGAATATCATATTTGAGAAGGAACGATGAGGTCATCACCTTCAACCCTCAGCCCCCTTTTTCTGATCATATTATGGATGAAGTCATCCCCAGTCACTTCAAGATCCCACAAAGGTTTTATTCAAAGTCATCAAGATAGATTTAATTATTCTGTCTTAATTATATTTCTAAAAGACATAAGGATGATCTCCGTGATCTACCGTACGAAATGTCGAGGTAAGCTTAACTAGCCTATCTTAATTTTCTTTTCTTAAAGGTATAAGGATGATCTCCATGATATACCCTATGAAGTACCGAGTTAGGCTTAACCAGTCCATCTTAATCAAAAAGGCATGAGGATGATCTCCGTGATCTATCTCACGAAGTGCCGAGGTGGGCATGATCAGCCTGTCTTAATTTCAACACAAAAAGGCATGAGAATGATCTTCGTGATCTACTCTATGAAATGCCGAGGTAGGTCCGATCAGCCAATATAATCCTTGATCAAAAGGCACAAGGTGATCCAAGCAATTTATCCTGCAAAAGTGCCAGAAATTAATCAACTGTCATTTAAATCAAAGATGCAGGTGACCCACACGGTTTATTTTATCCTAAGTCTGAAGACTTAGCATATTATCAAGCCCTAAGACTTGGTATTATTATCTGAAGACTTGGTGTTTCTTCAGTCTCAGTTATTCTCAACTATCCTAAGTCCGAAGACTTAGTATTATTTTCAAGTCCGAAGACTTGGTATTATTATGTGGAAACTTGATTTCTCAAGATCAAGATTATTCATCTATCCTAAGTCCGAAGACTTAGTATATTTTCAAGTCCGAAGACTTGATATATTCTTTTCAAGATCTCAGAATTATCCTAAGTCCGAAGACTTAGTATATTTTCAAGTCTGAAGACTTGATATATTCTTTTCAAGATCTCAGAAATATTCTAAATCCGAAGACTTAGTGTATTTCCAAGTCCGAAGACTTGATATATTCTTCTCAAGATCTTAGAATTGTTCGAAATTATTTAAAATCTGAAGACTTGATATATTCTTCTCAAGATCTCAGAATTATTCTAAGTCTGAAGACTTAGTGTATTTTCAAGTCCGAAAACTTGATATATTCTTCTCAAGATCTCAGAATTATTCGGAATTATTTAAAATCTGAAGACTTGATATATTCTTCTCAAGATCTCAGAATTATTCTAAGTCTGAAGACTTAGTGTATTTTCAAGTCTGAAGACTTGATATATTCTTCTCAAGATCTCAGAATTGTTCGGAATTATCCTAAGTCCGAAGACTTAGTATATTTTCCTGTCTGAAGACATGATATTCTCTCATATCAATATCACGGAATTATCTAAGTCCAAAGACTTAGTATATTTTGGAGACTTGGTGTCTTAAAATTTCATTCTTATTTTACTATTGGTATTCAATATAATCTTGGGTCAGATTTGGGAATTCTGTTTCTTAAAAAGATTATTATCCTAAGTCCGAAGACTTACTATCATTTTATATGCTTCGGAATTCTTAATTATCTGAAGACCTTACACTTGGAAAAATTCTCATCCATTCGCATATGCATTCATAGAAAAATTCTCTTTGGAAAGGTCTTTCATCGATAAGATTTTTTACATTTCAAAAAGGAAAAAAGTTAATAAACATCCTTTATCAGGGCGTCTTTGGTAAGATCAATCGGATCCGCCACCTCTGTAGTTGTTGTTGGTGCTTCGGGATCCTTTTGTGATTCAGGCTCATTCAGACTTTTGGGATCGAACAGTTGAATCCCCGAAATGTCCAAATCCGGGTAAAGCTTTTGCATCTCCTCCACCCCATCATTGAAGCCTCTTTTGTAACTATGGGTCCCGGCTTCAACCATTTCGGCCTCAAAAGCTGGAGATGTTTTGTAATCTTCTATTGCCCTTCCCAATTGATTTCTCAAAGAACGATTTTCTTCGGCAGCCTCTTCGGATTTCTTCGCATCCTCCTCGGACTTTTGATAAGCTTCTTTAAGAAGAGCTTCCAGAGAATGAATTTTGTTCTTTCTCTTCTTAAGCCTTGCTTCCTGCTCAGAGTTCTTCGATTGGAGTTTCTCCACCTCAACTTTCAAACTCTGAACCAAGGCATCACTTTGGGCAAGCTTCTCCTCCATAGCCTGCCTCTGCTCTTTGGCTACCGCTTTCTCAATTCCAGCCACTTTCACCTTCTTTTTCATCCCTTTATAGTTATCTCTGAAGTCGAAGATGCTCTCCTCCATGACAGTAATGTCATGCATCATCTGCATTAATAAATTAAAGAGTTAGCAATAACAAATTTATGCTTTGAAAATACAATCAGATATTTACCTTCAGTGCTGATGAGAACACTGAGTCAGAAATTTCTTCAATATATCGGGACTTAGTTTTGTCCCAGTCTTTCGGAAGAAGCATACGCTTCATCAGTTCTCTGGCCAGTTCAGGGTTCTCCAAGCCTTCCCTATCCGAAAAGATAGTGAAGTCTACGTTACTTCCTCCTTCCGAAGAGGCATTCTACCTAGAGTTGTTTTCGGATCGGAACTTTGATCGTTCCTTTCTTTTCTCTGCCGGAGTTGCAAGGACGAACTCCCTGTCAAATATTATGTCACGCTGATCCAGAGTCAGCATTGGTCAAGGACTCTTCGGAGGAGGCCTCCTCGAAGATGGACTCCTGGCAAGATCAAGTGCATTTGGTATGGTGGGGGATGCTTCTTCGTCCGATATGGGTTTCCTCGGATGAGTGCTTGAGCCCTCTTCAGCCCTTCTTTTCTTTCGGACTTCAGATTCCGCTGAAACTGGCACTGCCCTCTTTCTGGAAGCCTATCAAACTCTTTCAAGTTGTGGCTTCATTGGTTCACCTGCAATCAAAGGAAGGAATTGTTATATATATATATGCATAAGAGAAAGATGAAAAGAAAAAGAAAAGTCCGAAGACCACTATCTCTGTACCTAATGATAGGACCTCACTGCTATGGGCTCGGTGAAGGTTTTCTTCCTTCAGAAATTTTTTAAATGAGGGGATCTCCGACTCTGATAAAGTGTCAAAATCTTTGGCATCGGCTTTCAGGATTCTCTTCCCGGCGTTTGTATCCAAACGTGGAGTTTTCCATTCAGTGTTGAATCCCTAATGGGTATAATATACAAAAAAGAAACTGGGCTTCCACCCATGTTAGCACTAGGGGTTCCTTTTATTAGTCTTCGGCCAGGCCGAGGACCTATAACCCACCACCCTTTGCCATGAAAATCTCTTTTCAACATGAAAAGAGAGGTAAACAGGGAGGTCTTCGGCTCTACGTTCCTAAGTTTGCAAAGAACTAAGAAGCCACAAATATTCCTAAAGCTATTGGGAGTCAATTGAGACGGGACTATTTGATAAAGATTAAAAATTTTTATGAAAAAGGAAGGAAGTGAAAGCCGAAGACCAGCCTTGAGGTGATCTTCATATATGGCGATTGAATGCATGGGGAGTTTATTTACCCTTTCTTCGGATTTTGGAAGGATTAGTTTGAAAGTCCGTGGTATATGGAAAAGCCGCTTAACCTCTTCCATCTTGGAAAGCGTAAAGTGTTGGCTCCACCCAGTGATTTTGATGAATAACAAAACATTGAGTACATATTGTATACTAATATTTATTCTCAGCTATGAGTTTTCAGGAAGCAAGCACCTCAAATTTTCAAAAGTTTAAGTATCATGGCACGCCGTGGCATGGAGCATTTTTCATAATTTGGGACATCCTCTTCATGCAAAAAGGGCTTTTACATGTTCAATTATTGATTGTTTATGTTCCATTTAAGTTTCAAAATTAATGCTTGTGTTTTTGGCTTAATTAGCACTTGATTATGAATTTTTCAAAGTCAAGTGTCGACACCTGGGAAGTCAAGTGTCGACACCCAGAACTCAAGTATCGACACCTGCAATTCAAGTGTCGATACTTAGGTTTCCAAGTATCGACTCAAGGCCTGAAATTTTTGAAAATACAGAACTTTGCCAATGGAAGGTTTTTGTGTCAAGTGTCGACACCTGTGCATCAAGTGTTGACACCTGACAGCCAAGTGTCGACACCTGACAGCCAAGTGTCGACACTTAAAGTCTGACAGCCCTAACGGATCTATTTTTCTGACTTGCAGAAACCACTTTTCAAGCTCCCAATGGCTAGATTCAAGGCTCCAACGATCACAAACCATTTTTTGGAAGTTTTTAGTTGTATTTAACCTTCACCAACTTCATTCTTAAGGTATCGAAGTCCATTGAAAGCCAAAAAGCTAAGATTCTCTCAAGAACTTCACTTCAAGAGCCATTTAAAGTTTGATTTCATGAAAAAGATTACAAGCCCATCCTCATTTCATTCCAAAAGAGGAGTTCGAAGAATATTCCAAGGAAGAGACAAGACAAAGCATCAACTTGAGCTTCAAAGATTCTATTCTACTCTTGAAGAGAGTTTATCTTATTTTTGAAATTGTATATCTGATTTTATCTTGTGATTTGACCTTGCTTTCAAGGGTATCTTGAAAGAAGGTTGTTGTGGTTTGTTGGTAAGCCAAAAGGACAAAACCAACTAGGGTTAACTTGTGAGCCCGAAGACAACAAGTGTAAAGGTTTGTTGGTGAGCCTAGGTGATAAAACCAACATAGGTTTTGACTTGTGAGCCTTTTGAAAAATTAGTCGGCTGTAATCTTGATTGGATTATAGTGGAATTCTCAAGGGTGGCTTGGGGAGTGGATGTAGGTGCTAGGTTTGCACCGAACCACTATAAACTTTGTGTTTGTGTGTGATTGCCTTCTCTCTTTCTTGCTCTTTGTTTATTGCAATTCATTTACTGCTTTCCACTGCATTCAATCTAGTGCATTGAATTTATTATTCACAAACACCACTAGACCTTCACATTACTGTCTCAAATTTTAAAAGACCCAATTCACCCCCCCTCTTGGGCTTCATTTCTGGGCAACAAGTGGTATCAGAGCACCGGTACTCTCTTGTAGGTCCAATGATCTTGAGTAAAAGATCATGGCAGCCCCAATATGAATGGGTGTTATTGAAGGTCAAGCTTCAAACCGTCCTCCACTTTTTAATGGCACAAATTATACGTATTGGAAAACACGCATGCGCATATTCATTCAAGCAATTGATTATAATCTTTGGAGGACAATCATAAAAGGTCCTCATCAGCCTACTATGATGGTTAATGGCATTCTTACTCTAAAAATGGAAGATGATTGTGATGAGAATGACATTAAGCAAATAGAGCTTAATGCTAAGGCTATGAATTTGTTATTTTACTCTCTTGATCCAAGTGAATTCAATAGAATATATAATTATCTCTTCGCTAAGGAGATTTGGGATACACTTGAGGTTACCCATGAGGGTACACACCAAGTGAAAATGACTAAGGTCAACATGCTCATTCATACTTACGAAATATTTAGAATGGAACCTACTGAGTCTATTAGTGAGATGTATACTAGGTTCACAAATATTGTGAATGGCATGAGAAGCCTAGAAAAAGTTGTTTCTAATGGTGAACTTGTAAACAAACTACTCAGGTCTTTATTGGCTTCTTGGGATGCAAAGGTGACTGCTATTAAAGAAGCCAAGGATGTCAACACTCTTTCACTTGAACAATTGTTGGGCTCACTGATGACTTATGAGCTCTCCCTCAAACAAAAGAATGTGGAAGTCGACAAAAAAAAGAAAGTAATTACTTTCAAATCCACTGCAAGAGAAGAATCAAGCGATGACTCTAAAGAAGATGATGAAGAAGATGAGACGGCTCTAATGGCAAGAAAATTCAGAAGGTTCATGAGGAAGAAAAAGTTTAACTTCAAGAAGAAACCCCTGAAAGGTGAGCCAAGTAAAGAGAAAGACAAGGAGAAAGTTAAGGAGCAGCCCACTTACTTTGAATGCAAGAAACTGAGTTATTTTAAGGTGCACTGCCCCTTACTTAAGAAAAGCAGAAGAAAATTAAGAAAGAAGGCCATGATGGCAACCTGGAGTGATAGCAAGGACTCCAACTCTGAGGAAAAATAGCAGGAGGTTGCAAACTTCTGTCTAATGATGGATAATGACGAGGTACAATTTGAAACTGAGAATGAATTTATATTTGATGAACTTCATAAAGTTTTTAATGAGTTAGTTATAGAATTTCAAAAACTAAAGTCAAAACATAAAGATTTGAAAAAGCAAAATTTGGATTTAGCCAAAGCAAATGATAAGTTTTTTAATGAAAATGATTGCCTACTTCTTCAAAATAAAAAATTAAATGATAAGATTTCTGTTCTTGAAAAGGAAAAAGAAGTTTTGAAAAAGAAAAGCCTTTCAGTTTCAAATGAAAATCTTTCAAAACAAAACAAAAAAATTTTGAATGAAAACAAAAAATATAAAGAATAAATTGAAAAGTTAAAACCTTTTCTAGATAAATTTACATATAGTTCTGAAAAATTAAACATGCCTTTGAATAATCAAAGGGCTGTTTTTGATAAAGCAGGTTTAGGGTTTAAAACTCAGAAGAAACAAAAACTTTTCAAAAATTTTTTTGTGCCTGCATCTTCATCCATTACTTGTTATGCATGTAGTACTATAGGACATAAATCTTACAGGTGCAATAAAAGAAAATTGAGTAACATTAAGAAAGTTTGGATTCCAAAAGGAACCAATGCCACTAACTTAAAATGATCCAAGATGACTTGGGTATCTAAAATCTTCACTTGATTTTTATTGTAGGTATACCTTGCAACCAATAAAAGAAGAATGTGGTATCTCGATAGCGGTTGCTCAAGGCATATGACCGGAGATGTGGAGTAGTTCTCATCACTCGAATATCAAAATTGTGGCAATGTGACTTTTGGTGATAATGGAAAGGGCAAAATTATTGGTATTGGTAAAGTCCATATCACCCCCTCTACTTACATTGATAATGTGTTATATGTTGATGGTTTGAAACATAACTTGCTTAGTATTAGTCAATTTTATGACAAGGATTTTAAAGTTGTTTTTGAATCTTCTATGTGCATTGTTTCTAGTTTAGATGACAATGGCATCAAGTTCATTGGTCATAGGCATGACAATATTTATATGGTTGATATTGATGATCTTTCGGTTCAAAATGGTTAATGCCTAGTGGCAATGGAAGCCAAGATCAATGAAACTAGTTAGCTTTGGCATCGTAGACTAGGACATGCTAGTATGCATTTGATTTCAAAACTTAGCAAAAAGAATTTGATAAAAGATTTGCCAAAACTCAGTTTTGAAAAAGATAAGATTTGTAGTCCATGTCAGCTTGGAAAACAAACCAAATCCTCTTTCAAACCAAAAGGAGTAATCTCTACAACTAGACCCTTAGAGTTGCTTCACATGGACCTCTTTGGGCCGACTAGAATATCTAGTTTGGAAGGTAAGAAGTACGGTCTAGTTATTATAGATGATTTCTCACGATTTACATGGATCATATTTTTAGCACACAAAGATGAAATGTTTTCTGAATTCATTAGATTTCATAAACGAGTTTCAAATAAAAAATATATTTCAATCGTATCTTTGAGAAGTGATCATGGAACCGAATTTGAAAATGCTGATTTTGATAAATTTTGTATTGAAAATGGCATTCATCACAATTTTTCAACACCTAGGACACCTCAACAAAATAGGGTGGTAGAAAGGAAAAATAGAACTCTTGAATAAATGGCACACACCATGCTTTGTGTAAATGACTTATCTAGATATTTTTGGACGGAAGCCATAAATACTGCATGCTATGTTTTAAATCGAGTTTTAATCCGACCGATTTTAAAGAAAATACCATATGAGCTTTGGAAGGGTAAAAGACCTTCAATTCATTATTTTCGTATTTTTGGATGCCGTTGTTTTATTTTAAACAATGATAAGGATAATTTGAGCAAATTTGATGCCAAATCAGATGAGGGAGTCTTTTTAGGCTACTCCACATCTAGTAAGGCATATAGGATCTTCAAAAGAAGAACACTTATTGTTGAAGAATCCATACATGTGTTATTTGATGAATCTGACCAGAAATTTTCTAGAAAAGAAGATGTGCTTTTTGATGAAACAGGTACCAAGAAAACTGAAAGTGTGAACAACAACGAAGAACCTACCAAGGAACAAGAAGATGATCAAAACACTGAAGGAGATCAAGCACAAGGTAATAAAAATACATCTACTATTGATCCACTACCAAAAGAATGGAGGTATGCTCATAGACACCCAAAAGAACTAATTATTGGTGATCCATCTAAAGGTGTAAGTACTCGATCATCCCTTAGAAATATCTGTGATTATTTAGCATTTGTCTCTCAAATTGAACCTAAAACTATTGAGGAATCTGAATGTGATAGTAATTGGATAAATGCTATGCAAGATGAACTTAACCAATTCAAAAGAAACAATGTTTGGACATTAGTAGATAGGCCTTCAAATACTTCAATTATTGGCACAAAATGGGTTTTCCAAAATAAACTTGATGAAAATGGTAATGTTACAAGAAATAAGGCTAGACTAGTTGGCCAAAGGATACAATCAGGAGGAAGGAATAGGTTTTGATGAAACCTTTGTTCCTGTGGCTAGACTTGAGATAATTAGGCTATTGTTGGCTTTTGCTTGTTTTATAAATTTTAAATTATTTTAAATGGATGTTAAAAGTGCCTTTTTAAATGGTCTCATTGAAGAAGAAGTTTATGTTGAACAATCGCTTAGTTTTGAAAATTTTGAATTTTCAAATCATGTTTTCAAACTTCATAAAGCTTTGTATGGTTTGAAACAATCTCCTAGAGCTTGGTATGATCGTTTAAGTTCTTTCTGTTCAAAAATGACTTTGCTAGAGGTAATGTAGACAAAACTTTATTTTTGAAGAAAAAGAATGATGATCTCTTAGTATTACAAATCTATGTAGATGATATCATATTTGGTGATACTAACGAATCTCTTTGTCAAGAATTTGCAAAGTTAATGCAGGGTGAGTTCGAGATGAGCATGATGGGAGAACTTAACTTCTTTCTCGGACTCCAAATAAAGCAAACCAAAGAGGGGATCTTCATCAACCAAGCAAAGTACACAAAAGAAATACTCAAGAAGTTCGGGATGGAGAACACCAAGCCTTTAGGTACCCCTATGAGCTCTTCTTGTAGACTTGACAAGGATGAATCAAGTAAATCTATTGACCAAAAATTATATCATGGCATGATCGGTTCATTGCTATATTTTACTACCAGTAGGCCAGATATCATGTTTAGTGTATGTATGTGTGCTAGATATCAGTCTAATCCTAAAGAGTCTCATCTTTTTGCTGTTAAAGACATACTTAGATATCTATCTGGCTTAATTGAAATTAGTTTATGGTACTCTAGAGATTCTTCATTTGAATTAATTACTTTTTCTAATGCTGACTTTGCTGGGTGTAAACTTGATCGTAAAAGTACTAGTGGAACCTGTCAGTTTCTTGGTATAAATTTGATCTCTTGGAGTAGCAAGAAACAGAATTCAGTTGCTCTATCTATGGCGAAAGCCAAATATATAGTAGCTGGAAGCTGTTGTGCTCAAATCCTTTGGATCAAACAACAACTCGAAGATTTTGGCATTAAACTAATTAAGACACCCATAAGATATGACAATACCAGTGCAATCAATCTAACTAAGAATTCTGTGCAACATTCAAGAAGTAAACATATTGAAATAAGACATCATTTCATAAGAAATCATGTACAAAACTCTAATGTTTTACTTGAAATTGTGTGTACTGATGATCAATTAGCTGATGTGTTTACCAAACCCTTGAGTGAAGAGATATTTTGCATGATTAGAAGAGAATTAGGTATCATTGATCCATTCTCGTAGAACTCTCTCAATTTCCATCTTACCCAAGTTTTGTTTAACCAAAAATTACTTATATTAAGCTCCAAAATGCATTTAAATTTTTTTCTGATTTTCTATTATTTTTCAGATTTTTTTTGGGGTTTTCTTGGCCAAGTGTCGACACTTGGGTTTTGCGAAGTGTCGACACCTGACCAAGTGTCGACACTTGAAAAGTCCCAAGTGTCGACACTCGTGAAATTTTTTCTATTTTTAGGGCAGACCGAACAGTTTTGTATTTCATTTTTTCCCCCATCTCTCTCAAGCAAGAGTGGTCCCCCAAGCTCCACCAACTTCCAAATCTTCCCATTTCCCGTTTACCCCAACTAAAATAAGGTATTTCCCTTTCTTATTTTCGTTTTTGTTATTTTCAAACCATGGAAGCTTAGGTTTAGGTTTTTTCGACTGTTTTAAATCATTTCAATCGGATTTTCACAAGTTTTAGTTCATTTCTAAGACTCCATTTAGGAGGAATCAAGCTTCAATGCATTCTTTTTGGATTTCCTTTGGAATTTTGGCCGATTTTCCACTCTTCCCATCCGTTTTTGGGAAAAACACTGTTGGATTGATTTTTAGCCAAAATTTTCTTGGGTTTTTCATCAAAAATCAGATTTTCTAAAATAGGTATTGCATTTTTATGTTTTGGGAAAGAATTCTAGTGATGTTTTGTGAAATATTTCCTTCACTTAGGTGTTTAACCTAAAAACCCTAAAGTGTTTTAACCTAAATCCTATTTGTTTAGATTTGGTTTACTAAATCATATGTTTTATACATTATGCAACCCAAAAATATTCTATACATCTTGGATTAAAGTCTTTTTAGCCTAAATATGTTTTGACTCCACTTTTCAAATTTCTTTTTTTTAAAAAAAATATATATTTATCCTTGTTTCGTCATATTAAAGGTATTTTACAAACCTAAAGTTGTTTTTTAAATCCAGTTTTTCAAAACTTATGTTAGCATATTTTTTTAAAATCTAGAATTTCTAAGTTTAGAAAGCATAAGTTTCCCTTAGCCCATCTAGTTCTCAGCCTAATTAAACCTGTCTCCCCTAGCTTACTTTCTTCAGCCTTTCTTGGTCAGCTTGCTGTAATGGGTCCCAGGAAGAGACTTGCAGTTAGAGAGAGACCTAGTTAGAGGATAGAGAAGAGATCCAAGGCTAGACATGATTCCGGGCAGGCTAGCAGTTTTGCTGCACCAAGTTCCCCCCTACAGAGAGAATGGCAGGGAAGGCTATGACCTCTAGGAGGAGAGTCGACCTTGATTGCTTTGATCGGCACCACTTTCTTATTTGTCAAGTACTCACAAATGCAGGTCTAGTACCCTTCTGCACCATGCAGGGGTACTACCCTCATCTAGTGAGGGAGTTCTACGGTGCCATGGATTGTCGACGACTTCTTTAGACCACCACCATGAGAGGTGTTCAGATTTCTCTTTCTATAGAGCTACTGAGCAAGATCTGGGAGATCCCCCATCAGGGAGTCAGTGTATTCGTAGTAGACGACAGGGAGGCAGCGTTCAGGTGTATCCTCAAGCAAGAGGATGTTCGCGGAGTGACAGTGGTCACTGCGAACCAGCTATCATTTGAGATGCACCTATTACACCACATCATCGCATGCATTCTTCTATCGAAGACAGGGAGATTCGACTTTATTACAGAGAGAGTTGATGGTGATGACCAGTCTGATAGAGAGGAGGTAGATTGACTTACATCATTGATGCTAGTACAGTGCATGATGCCGCGACCCAGCGCCGTCATTGTTTACCCTACGGCATGGCTCTGACCAGGATATTTAGAGCTTGCAGAGTATCCTTGGAGGGGGAGATCCCCAAGGAGATACTGTATACAGATGTATATGATAAGAGGTCATTGCACCGTATGGGGTATAGACTAGTCGCAGGTCGGTAGGTGCGCAGAATCTGGCCAGGAGCCAGATGAGGAGGACGAGCTATGAGAGGCAGAGGTAGGGCCATCTGGGCCAGCTAGTTTTCCTCCCACTGATATTCCACCGACATAGACAGAGCCTTCGACACTGGCCGCTTCGGCTCCACCACCTTCTATTGGTTTACCCTTTGAGGAGCATGCCAGGGAGCAGTTTACGGAGATCAGGAGTGAGATGATAGGACAGGGTGTTTGCTCGACTCAGATGCACATCGAGATTGAGAGTCTTCGAGAACATACTATCTCGGAGCACGCTGAGATCTGTAGGACTATGGAGGAGGGTTTTGCTCGTATTGAGGATTTACTGAGATCCCTTATACCTCCAGCAGCCCCTGTAGTTGTATCTTCTGATGATGACGATGATGATGATGGTGATGATGACGTTGCTGATGATCACCAGGGTGACCATACTGATACAGTTGGTAGTGATGATCAGGCAGATAGGAGTGAGGGCAGAGCTACAGATGTTATTGACAGTGGCAGTGGCAGTGATGACTGTGCTGATGGTTATGAGATGGTTAGTTGCGATCCTCCCGCTACCCCTGCAGCTCTTCCACCTACTGATTTAGTTGATTCCACACCAGACTTGTTACACCTGCTGATCTTCTTTCACCCCCTTCCACTAGATCATCTAGGGTTGTGCTCGTATTGAGGATTTACTGAGATCCCTTATACCTCCAGCAGCCCCTGTAGTTGTATCTTCTGATGATGACGATGATGATGATGGTGATGATGACGTTGCTGATGATCACCAGGGTGACCATACTGATACAGTTGGTAGTGATGATCAGGCAGATAGGAGTGAGGGCAGAGCTACAGATGTTATTGACAGTGGCAGTGGCAGTGATGACTGTGCTGATGGTTATGAGGTGGTTAGTTGCGATCCTCCCGCTACCCCTGCAGCTCTTCCACCTACTGATTTAGTTGATTCCACACCAGACTTTGTTACACCTGCTGATCTTCTTTCACCCCCTTCCACTAGATCATCTAGGGTTGTACCCACATTAGGTCCTTCTGGCCGCACTAGGAGTCGCCGGGCTTTAGTCCAGGGACCTCCTAAGGCCTTAGCCTCTAGATCTAGGATCAATGCTCCTTTCAGTCTTGAGATTCCATCTGATGAGGACTAGCCTCACAGATGATTTATAATTTATGTATTATCTTGACTATTTATGTTTACTATCATTGACTATTTTTGATGAGTCAGCAAAATTTTGTAACTGAAAACTTCATATTATATATATACATGTAACACTTTGATACTTACTTCGTTTTCCTGATTGTTTCACTATGATTGATATGCTTGAATTTAATATGATACTCTTATCATTTTGGCTCTGATACCTAATAATGTTAACTTTGAAATCTTAAGTTTAATGCTCTTGAGCTGTGACAAGTTCAACTATGATTGAATTCAACTCCATTACTTTTTGTCTCCGTGCTTGTGTTAAGGGGGAGTTTACTCCCTTTTTCTAATGACTGACAAAAAGGGGGAGTATGATTAATTTCCAATTTTCCAATTTAATCTGATAAATTTGATCTGATATCAAAATTGCATATTGCCTGTTCTAATTAGAATTGTCTAATTAAGGGGGAGATTTATTTTTACTATCTATGCAAGTTGTGGTTTATATGAGCTTAAAATCATGTTCATAAAACATCATATCTGAAACTTGAAAATTAATATTGAATTACTCAAGATTTTGTCATCATCAAAAATGGAGAGATTGTTGGCTCCACCCAGTGATTTTGATGAATAACAAAACATTGAGTACATATTATATACTAATGTTTATTCTCAGCTATGAGTTTTCAGGAAGCAAGCACCTCAAATTCTCAAAAGTTTAAGTATCATGGCACGCCGTGGCACGGAGCATTTTTTGCAATTTAGGGCATCCTCTTCATGCAAAAAGGACTTTTACATGTTCAATTATTGGTTGTTTATGTTCCATTTAAGTTTCAAAATTAATGCTTGTGTTTTTGGCTTAATTTGCACTTGATTATGAATTTTTCAAAGTCAAGTGTCAACACCTAGGAAGTCAAGTGTCGACACTTCAACATTTGGCACGCAGAAAAATTCCTTGGCACGCCAAGTGTCAACATCCAAAACTCAAGTATCGACACCTGCAATTCAAGTGTCGACACTTAGGTTTCCAAGTATCGACTCAAGGCCTGAGATTTTTGAAAATATAGAACTTTGCCGATGGAGGGTTTTTATGTCAAGTGTCGACACCTGTGTATCAAGTGTCGACACTTAAAAGTTCAAGTGTCGACATATAGAAATCAAGTGTCGACACCTGATAGCCAAGTGTCGACACTTGAAGCTGACAGTCCTAACGGATCTATTTTTCTGACTTGCAGAAACCACTTTTCAAGCTCCCAATGGCTAGATTCGAGGCTCCAATGGTTACAAACCATTTTTTGAAAGTTTTTAATTGTATTTAACCTTCACCAACTTCATTCTTGAGGTATTGAAGTCCATTGAAAGCCAGAAAGCCAAGATTCTCTCAAGAACTTCACTTGAAGAGCCATTTAAAGTTTGATTTCCTGAAAAAGATTACAAGCCCATCCTCATTTCATTCCAAAAGAGGAGTTTGAAGAATATTCCAAGAGACAAGACAAAGCATCAACTTAAGCTTCAAAGCTTCTATTCTACTCTTGAAGAGAGTTTGTCTTATTTTTGAAATTGTATATCTGATTTTATCTTGTGATTTGACCTTGCTTTCAAGGGTGTCTTGAAAGAAGGTTGTTGTAGTTTGTTGGTAAGACAAAGGGACAAAACCATCTAGTGTTAACTTGTGAGCCCGAAGACAAAACAAGTGTAAAGGTTTGTTGGTGAGCCTAGGTGATAAAACCAACATAGGTTTTGACTTGTGAGCCTTTTGAAAAATAAGTCGGCTGTAATTTTGATTGGATTATAGTGAAATTTCCAAGGGTGGCTTGGGAAGTGGATGTAGGTGCTAGGTTTGCAGCAAACCACTATAAACTTTGTATTTATGTGTGATTGCCTTCTCTCTTTCTTGCTTTTTGTTTATTGCAATTCATTTACTACTTTCTGCTGCATTCAATCTAGTGCATTGAATTTATTACTCACAAATACCACTAGACCTTCACATTACTGCCTTACATTTTAAAAGACCCAATTCACCCCCACCTGTCTTGGGTGCCATTTCTGGGCAACATAAAGGAGCTGGTAATGGAGTCGGGTGATCTTTCTGGACTCCTCTTCCTATCAGAACTTCTTCCCCTACTAGTTTCGGCTCCCGGCAAATTCCTACTGGTTTCACCTCCTAATGGTTCCCTACTAGTTTCACCTTCCGGTGAACCCCTGCTAATGGAAGGATTTCTACTGGAGCCTAACACCATTAAAAAAAAAACAAAGGGAAAAGGGGAAGAAGGACCTCTAACCTTTGGAAAAACGGAAATGGCAAGTTGCGGTGCAGAATGGGAGGAAGAAATGCAGAAGCAGGGAAAATTCTTCTTGAGAAGTTATTCCCCCTTTTATAGGTGGAGATTGCGGGATTTCGAGGCGATTCGGAGATCTTTTTGATCGTGCGCCGTATCGGCGGTTTCTATCGTGGATACGGTTCTCTAAAAAGATCCATTAAATGAGGTAATGATCGCGATCCGCATGAAATACTGCCATTGGCCGTGATAACATCTCAACCGTGATTAGTCTCCGGATGATTGCCACGTGTCCAATCTCGATTGAATAAGAGCCCCTTTTTCAAAGGTTTCTCAGAATTTTCCCAAGTTCGAGGCGTTTCTTTTGAAATAGCCAATGACAAGGTGACGTGTGTCTTCACCATATTTTCTCGCACCACCAGGCAGTTATGGTGAAAGACGTGTCAGGGTTCGGCGCCATCATTATTTGTCAGTTATCACTAGAAGACAAAATTTAAATACTCCCATTCTTCGAAATTAAATCATTTCGAACTTGGAAGTGGGGGACGGCTGTTGTGATATCCTAGCCCATCTTCTGAACCAATTTTAATTTTTAGTTTATTAGTCAGATCAACATAAAGGAAAAATATCTCTTAGTGATTCTGATCTATAAAGAGATTATTATATCTTCGGCTTCGTATCGGCTTTGTATCGGCTTCGTATCTTTGTCTTGGTCCGAAGACAAAGTTTATTATTCTTATAGCTTTGGCTTCGTATCTTTATCTTGGTCCGAAGACCAAGTTTATTATTCTTATATCTTCGGCTTCATATCTTTGTCTTGGTTCGAAGACCAAGTTTATTATTCTTATAGCTTCGGCTTCATATTGTTGTCTTGATCCGAAGACTAAGCCTTCCATTTGAACCTTCTTGGCTCTATTTCCTCAGCATAATACGAAGAGCTTGTCTTCTCATTTTCGGGACTGTAAATGTTTATCTATTTTTTCCATATTATTTCTAAAGAAATTCCTCCGAAATATGTAACTAACATTCCCTTTAGGAGTGCTACTAAAGGGAATGTTGAGCTCACTTCAGATTTACTCTTGAAGAAAGAGAATTATTAAGCATGTGGGTTTCTTGAACCCCGAAACAGTTGAAATCTGTTTTGGTTGTTGCAACCACCCACATGGCCCAAAATCTCAGATTGGATAAACTCCAAGTATAACTGATTTTTCGACAGCCACTACTTACAGTTACGTGGAGGTTGCATTTGCCAACTCCCATAACCGTAAGTAGTTATGTTGGAGCCTATAAATACTGGTAAGAGAGGACACTCAAGGTAAGTTTGGCTCACTCCTGCAATTCGAATTCTCTCATTTTTCTCTCTACTTTCGAACTCTCCATTCTGTTGCTGCCTGAGTTTCCTTCTGACTTTGGCATCGGAGTGTTCCCTGCCGGAAGATTTCCGGTCAGGGATCTGTTTTGCAGGATCCGATCGATGATGGCCCGGCGAAAGAACCACTCTATCAGGTTGACGGAGATTTAGCGTCAACACTATGTATATACTCCGATATTGTTATCTAAGAAAATAGTGGAAAGCCATATCCCTATAGCTTTATTCTAGTGTTTGATTATTCCAGGAGCAATATTATCAAAATTTTGGTTGCTTACCGATAGCAATGTCAAGGAGCACAAGAATTTTAGGAGAACAGTACTGGATAACTACTCAAAAAGACTTTTGTTAAAGATGGACTGATGGAGTGGAGTACAAGGATTTGGTGGAAGGAACTTATTTTACAATTTATAGTCTTTTGGACCAAACTAGAGAAGGAAAATTATCCAATAGAAAACATTCAACCATCTGTTCCTGAATTATATGCATTTGCCCGTATCATTTGGAGAATTCATCAATGATTGTCCAAGGATTAAGGGTAGGTCGGCTGCGATGTCATCCTTTTTGGATGCATTGTGGAAGGAGAAGCGTATTGGTGAGATTCAGGAGGTTGCGGGATGGTTGGCTATGGCTATTTCTCAAGGAGAATCGTCGTTTTCATGTGGACAATGTCCTTAATTGAGGTTAGCATTGAGTTATTTTAAGGAATGGTAGTGTTTTTATTCACTGAGGGAGTTGAATAGCTTGGATTTATTGCAATGAAAGCTGCTCATAGATTGCAAGATTGCATGTGGTTGGATTGCATAGAATATATAGAAGGTTGCATTAGCTACAAAATACCACACACAAGCACGCCCATGCTTGCATAGAGCCGCACGCCCATATGTGCACCTACCACAACCACACTGTACACATACGCGCACACACATATTTGTATATAGTATGCAAGTACTGTACATGAACACAAACACGCATGCATATTTGCATTTGCACATGTACATGCATACTCACTTGTACCTACACATACTTGGTGCAAGTGGATCGGGTCGTACCAAGTCACTCATCGAGCTGCGACCTCGTTACTTGATCAAATCTTGATATTGGATATTGAATCTAGATTCAGTCTAATAAAATATCGAGTTAGGTAAAGCTGATGAAATTTCCTGACTCAATAGATTATTTGGATTAGTTTGGGCTCACATATAATCCAGTCTTAATTCATAAAATACGGGTCTAGGTCCCGATCAAGTTGGATCACGGATCATATATCTCATAATTTGGATGCTTTTGCTCATGCATATTTCACGATCATTATGGCCCTGCAGCTGTAAGTTCAATATACATGTAAAGGCGCTGTCCATTCCCCATTTATTTTCAATAATGACAGAGAACACTATAGTAAAAAGGAGAATCAGCAACTCTTTTCTTCCGATGCTTTGGAAGAGCATCGAGAGATTTCGCAAACCCGTCGACGCTTTTAGAAAGCGTCGCTAAGGATCGACACTTATAAGTGTCGGTAAGTTTATCGTGTCCCGACGCTTTTAAGCGTCGGTGGGTTTTTCATTTACCCGCGCCTTAAACCCCAATTTTTTCCCGCGATTCTTTTCCCGGCTGCCGCTTTTCCCCTTCTCCTCTCCTCTCCTCTCCTTTCCGGCGCGATCTTCATCTCCGGCACGAACTTGATCTTCACCGGCTTCCATATCTTCGGTAAATCTTCATCTTCCCCTTTATATTTTTTGGGTGATGGGGGGTGTCAGCGATGGCATGAACTTGGCGGTGGCAGCGGTCCGAGGGGGGAGGGTGGGGGGCTTGCAGAGAGAGGCGGGCCACGAGGGCAGGGGGTGGGGATGTCCCATTGCTGAAGTAATGGGAGCCCTGTCAGGGCCGGAGTACGATCTTATCAGCAAATGGATGGAAGACCATGGATCACCCATTGTCTCTTTCGTTAAAGATGGCCAATGGTTGGTCTTATAATTGGCCTCCTACTAGCCTGTGGAGGTGGGATTTGGGAGAGGGGCAATCCATCATATGGTTTTTCCGGCAGCCTGATGCAGAACAAAAAAGATGATGCGATGCGGAAGTAAATTAAGACTAATTCTTTTTTTTTTATATATATTTTCAGAAGTCGGCTTTGACTCAAAGAAAAGTTAAACTAAATTGAAGGAAACTATATAATAATTGAAAGCACAATTCAAAGAAACAAGATTATCAGAGTAGTTCAGAAGTAAAGGATAGCTGGGGGTTGAGAAACTCCCAGACCTAGGGTTTCACTCAGAACTTTCAACATGACAGAAATAAAGAGAAGGGAAGGGTTATATACCAGGCAGTGATCTTCACAGAGTTTGGTGGAAGGACTCTCTCGAGCAGATTGTTGGATCCTCGGATTCGGATATCTTCGCAATGGATCCTCCAATACTGGTCCTTTGACAGAGTTGGCTTCTCCTGAACTCAGGATCTAGGAAAGAAGAAGAACAAGTTAAGGAACCAGATACTCAAAGAAAGGATTTACCAGATAAGAAGAACTTGAAAAATTGATGTTGCTGAAATCCTGATTCTCATGGATGCTGATATGATTTCCTCTGGGATTTGCTCTGTATTCGAAGAAGCCGATCTGGACCTGGATGCTGGTGGTCGGCCTCTACTTAGAAGAGAGGGGCCGTGAGATGATGAGGTAGATTAGGGTTTGGATGATTGATGGAATGAAGAAGATGATGGGCGGCTAGGGTTTGGAATTGAAGTGGCTAACCTAGGGTTTTGGTAGGGTTTTGGGGTTGGAGATCTCATACCTCCTCAAGGTTCCTAGGGAACTCGGATTTACTCCCTCACGGAGCTCAACACCTGAACACAAGTGTGGAAGAGAGAAACACAAAGTTGCTCACAAAGAAATTGATTCCATTCATCATTAAATTCAAGAGTTACATAGAGTTGAATATATAGACATAACAAAGAAATAAGATTTTATACATTTCCCATGTGGGACTAATAGGACTACCCCACACTTTAGGCATCAAATTCTCTTCCCAAGACTCCTTCCATGAGTGGGCAGCCCAAAACCTCCAAGAAAACTTGAAAATCAGCTCCAAATGGCAGGTTATGGAGGTGTCTCCTAGTATCTCTCCATGAATCAAGGATTTTTCCTTCATGATTTGGCTTATTTGGACACCTCCTAGTCTTGCTCCACAAGTTTAGGCTTCTTCCTTTCATGGCTTTTGCACTTTTGGAAACTTTTGGGAACCTCCTTGAATTCCTCCCCAAGACATGCTCTCTTTCCTTTTATAACTTGGATTTTTAAGGAACATTGTGGGGCACCTCCTTGATCATCTCTTCAAGAAAAATTCTTGCCATCCTGGCTTGGGTTTATCTGGAAAGAAATTGGCTCCTCCTTGGATTGAAGTATCTTGATGGATTTCTCTCCCAAGTGGTGCAAGAGAAAAAAAAAGGAACTTACTTCTTGTGGTGTAGGGACCAAAGACACTGGATGGAGATGTGGCGCCTCCTGGACTCTAGCGTGTGGCTGGGAGTGTGGCGCCCACTTGCTTGGGCCTGGGAGAAAAAATGTGGCACCCTGGACCTTGACTTGACTGAAAAAAAAGTGGCACCAACCTGGAGAAGACCTAGACCACTACTAGGACTTGTACTGAGTCAACATGACTCAACAAAATTTAAATTGCAGGAAAATACAGACTCAAGACTAAAATTGAGTTGACCAAGTCAACTCTTATTACAAAACCAGAAAATCCTAATTCTTCGGGCAAGGTCAATCAGAGATCCAGATGGAGCCCTGAAGTCTTCTTCTGAGTCTGGTGCCCGCACCAATTCTCCTGGGGTGGGAGGAACTCGACCCTGTCGAGTATGGATCAAGCTGGCTCTGGTATCTCTCCAAGAGGTCTGGGTCCAATTCTTGTAATTCTTCTCGGGAGATCCAAGAGTCATCAGAATCTTGCCTTCCTTTCTAGCGGACGAGGTATCTTTGGTATCCTCAATTACGAGTAGAGATAACCTGATCATCCAGGATCTTTTCAATCTGCTCTTTCCTTACAGGCCAGTTTGTTGGTGGACACACAGGGTCGGGATCACTCTCAATAACAGGATTAGGTTTCAAAGGCTTACTAGGAATCACAGCTGGCTCCCTATACTCTACTAAGTCTGTAATGTTGAAAGTAGAGCTATTGCCTAGTTCTGGAGGCAACTTGAGCACATAGGCATTCGATCCTACTCTCTTCACTACTCTAAATGGTACAGCACCTTTAGCATGTAACTTTCTAACGGTTCCAGGAAAAAACCACTCAGGCCTTAACCTAATCATTACATAGTCTCTCTCAACAAAAGTTTTGACTCGTGTTTGAGAATCAGCCAACTTCTTATAAGTTTCATTACTTAAAGTTATTTTGGCATGAATTTCTTTATGCAAGTCTTTTACATGCTATGCAAGTGCATCAAGAGACTTGTGTGTGTGGGCTAATAGTGAAATCATATCAAGTGATGTGTGAGGCTTGTATCCATGAACAATTTCAAAGGGACTCTAGCCTATAGACCTATTGATCGAAACATTGAATGCAATTTCAGCCCTGGACAAAATACAAATCCCAATTCCTGGTGCTCTCAATCAAACCAAAATATGAGCCAAAGCCTAGTAAAGGGTCAAGAAAAACTAAACTAGACTGACGACACATTCCTAAAGAATGGACTTTATTCCAAAGGAACCCTAGGTCTAAACCTAACAAACTAAGGCTCTCTAGGTTTGATCTTGGGTCGGAGGAGGGCATGCAGAGCATGAAAACTTATTATGGATGCCTAGTAGGTGCCATAAGGTCTTCCAGACGTAGGTGGCAAACCTAATAGGTTCTAAGGAGTCTTGCAACCTAGAGATCTCAGTAAAGTGTAATCCCATAGCTCTAGAAACATGAGAAGATTCAGGGAAGGGTAGGAAATAAGAATCAGAGTTTTGAGGTGGCTTATCAAAAACAAGAAATAAACCTTGGCTATTCAGGACGACCTT
Organism: Areca catechu; assembly: GCA_021397845.1. Taxonomy (NCBI): domain Eukaryota; kingdom Viridiplantae; phylum Streptophyta; class Magnoliopsida; order Arecales; family Arecaceae; genus Areca; species Areca catechu. The sequence goes on from CM038050.1 coordinate 79,543,496, forward strand.
AAAATGAGGACATTGTTCTATAGGTGCACTCATCCAAACATCATGATTTTCTCTAGGAGGGTCTACAAGTGCAAGTTCTAGGATAGGCTGGGTGCTCCTAGAAGGTGGAAGGTTATCAGGAAGGTCTTTGGAATGTTTATCTAAAATGTCCTCTAAGCTACTGTCTTTTTCTTGTTCTTGGACCTTCTCAATGGGCAATTCTTGTGAACCCCTTCTTCACACTTCTCTACCAGATTTGACTCAGGGGGGCCTTCTTTGGATTCCTCAATGAGTTCAGGGGTATTCTCACTTAAACTTTCATTTGGTGTAATTTCCTCTTCCTGAACTTCCTCAAAAGGGTCTTCTCTTAGGGTTAGCTCCTGAATTCCTTGAGTGGCAGGGGTCCCCTCAATAACCCCATTAGGTAGGAGTTGGTTAATTGAATTATCGGGAGAGATATCCTTAAATTCTTCTTCTTCATATTCATCTATCAAACTTATGTCAGGCTCATATATTTCTTCCTCAATCTCACTGAAAGGTTCTAATATATTCTCCTTTGATTCCTCTTTAAGTACGGCTCTGGTCGGGTCAACTAATTTTGGGATGGCCATGCCTAACTCCTTCTCAGTGTTATCCTTCTGGTCAAGAGGTGACACAAGTGGGAATTGACAAACAAAAGTCTGGTTCACTACGGATGTCAAATCAATCGGAACTTGACTCAAGTCGGTAGAGGTTGGCTTTAAGTCCAAAGTACTTGATTGGTTATATCTTAAAGACCACTCATAGTCTTGGGCTTCTTGGTAGGCTCGGTCTAACTTATTGGTCTTTTCAAGGCATAGCTTTCTATAAATGTCTGGGTGTAACCCAAACCTAAACCTCGATGCGATCTGAGCTTCGGTCTCAATGGTATTGCATTTCATGTCATACCACTGGAAGTCCTCGATATATTTAGACACAGGCCTATTACCTTGTCGCAATTGGTTCCATTGGTCTAAAAGTCTTTTCTCATAGGATCGACTTAGGTACCTATCTCTCAACTTACTTCTCATATCTCTCCAAGTATATATTTCCTCTTTTCTTTGATAACACTCACGCTCAATAGCATACCAATGCGACCTAGCATGTTTGGTGAACTTGGTTTTGGCCAACCTAACTTGTCCTAATTCCGATATGTTAGTGCACTCAAAATACCGATCCATTTATTCTTCCCACTTAATATATGTCACTTGTCTTCCATCAAAAGTGGGTGCATAAGGTTCGGTGTTCCTAACGGGTCCCTTCTCTGAGTCAACCAAGTATGGGTATAGGCTCCTAGGGCTAGACTCAGGGGCAAGATCTTGGTCATAGGCTCTTAGATCAAACCTCCAATGATTAGGTTCAGGATCCCTGTATAAAAGTCTCTTAGGCTCTGGGTGTGGGTGAGGTTGGGGTCTACCAAATTCTGAGTCAGGGGTCCAATTTCGGTGCCTAGGCTTCTCAAGTACCTGGGCTCGGTCTCTAAACTGGGCAACAGTATCAGTCACATCCTGACTCAATTTGGTCATACTTTCGGTAAGAGTTCTAATCATGGCCTCTAAATCAGGTTGGGTTTGACCAGGTTGGTAGGGTACTCCATTCCGGGTGGACATGATGATGCAAGCAAGCACTCCAAATGAGACTCGACTGAAATGACTACGGGCTAACTAGACCTAGAGCCCAAACTAGATGCCCAATCAGAGTGGCAAGCTAGCCTGTAGTAACTCAGGACTCAGCCAAGCAGGTGTAAGGGGAGTGTTAGGTCCCTAATTGCCAATCCTAGACACCAATCAGTGATTGGCCAGGTAGGCGGACTAGCACACAAGCCCTTCGGGACGTAGTCCCTGAATCACCATTCTAGATACTGAGTACAAAGCACACACAGATTAACCAGATAAACTGACTAAACCCTAGGCTGGACCTGACCAGTTGGTGTTCCTAGCCCATTAGGGCAAATTAAGTCTAATAAATTTTAAAATTAGGCTTAGGATCGAATGAATGGGTGGTGGTTTTGGGCTAAGGAGAGGTTATCAACTCCTCCCCTTATCTTAGATGCTCAATTGCCCTTAAGATGAATTAGGAGATGATCACTCAAAAAAAAATGAATTGCAGAAATATAGAAAAAGAATTGCTGTAATTTAGCTCTCAGAAATTTCACAGAAACCAATAAATTACAGTAAAATTATGTAAAATAGCTTCAATTATACTGGTTCCAGCAAAATAAAAATCATGCAATTTGGAGTTACCTTCAATGAGAAATAATTCTTGCAACAGGGTAGTTTAGACTGAAAATAGAATGCTTCCCCCTGTATACAATTCCTGCTACGAAGTTGTAACCCAGCGGATCCCCTACACGCCCTAGGAACACCCCATGGAATGGGAAGAGGAGGCTTGCACCTCGCTTCGTTCCAAGGACCGGACATCCTGGGGAGTCTACTTCGAGCAGACAAAGTAAAAAAGAGAGACACTCAAAACATGCAAGCAAGTCAGAAATCCTAGACAGGGCTCTGATACCAAAATTGATGCAGAACAAAAAAGATGATGCGATGCGGAAGTAAATTAAGACTAATTCTTTTTTTTTTATATATATTTTCAGAAGTCGGCTTTGACTCAAAGGAAAGTTAAACTAAATTGAAAGAAACTATATAATAATTGAAAGCACAATTCAAAGAAACAAGATTATCAGAGTAGTTCAGAAGTAAAGGATCGCTGAGGGTTGAGAAACTCCCAGACCTAGGGTTTCGCTCTGAACTTTCAACAGGACAGAAATAAAGAGAAGGGAAGGGTTATGTACCAGGCAGTGATCTTCACAGAGTTTGGTGGAAAGACTCTCTCGAGCAGATTGTTGGATTCTCGGATTCGGATATCTTCGCAATGGATCCTCTAATACTGGTCCTTTGGCAGAGTTGGCTTCTCTTGAACTCAGGATCTGGGAAAAAAGAAGAACAAGTTAAGGAACCAGATACTCAAAGAAAGGATTTACCAGATAAGAAGAACTTGAAAAATTGATGTTGCTGAAATCCTGATTCTCCTGGATGCTGATCTGATTTTCTCTTGGATTTGCTCTGTATTCGAAGTAGCCGATCTGGACCTGGATGCTGGTGGTCGGCCTCTACTTAGAAGAGAGGGGCCGTGAGATGATGAGGTAGATTAGGGTTTGGATGATTGGTTGAATGAAGAAGATGATGGGCGGCTAGGGTTTGGAATTTAAGTGGCTAACCTAGGGTTTTGGTAGGGTTTTGGGGTTGGAGATCTCACACCTCCTCAAGGTTCCTAGGGAACCCGGATTTACTCCCTCACGGAGCTCAACACCTGAACACAAGTGCGGAAGAGAGAAACACAAAGTTGCTCACAAAGAAATTGATTTCATTCATCATTAAATTCAAGAGTTACATAGAGTTGAATATATAGACATAACAAAGAAATAAAATTTTATACATTTCCCATTTGGGACTAATAGGACTAACCCATACTTTAGGCATCAAATTCTCTTCCCAAGACTCCTTCCATGAGTGGGCAGCCCAAAAACTCCAAGAAAACTTGAAAATCAGCTCCAACTGGCAGGTTATGGGGGTGTCTCCTAGTATCTCTCCATGAATCAAGGATTTTCCCTTCATGGTTTGGCTTATTTGGACACCTCCTAGTCTTGCTCCACAAGTTTAGGCTTCTTCCTTTCATGGCTTTGGCACTTTTGGAAACTTTTGGGAACCTCCTTGAAGTCCTCCCCAAGACATGCTCTCTTCCCTTTTATAACTTGGATTTTTATGGAACATTGTAGGGCACCTCCTTGATCCTCTTTTCAAGAAAAATTCTTGCCATCCTGGCTTGGGTTTATCTGGAAAGATATTGGCTCCTCCTTGGATTGAGGTATCTTGATGGATTTCTCTCCCAAGTGGTGCAAGAGAAAAAAAAAGGAACTTACTTCTTGTGGTGTAGGGACCAAAGACACTGGATGGAGATGTGGCGCCTCCTGGACTCTGGCGTGTGGCTGGGAGTGTGGCGCCCACTTGCTTGGGCCTGGGAGAAAAAATGTGGCACCCTGGACCTTGACTTGATTGAAAAAAAAGTGGCATCAACCTGGAGAAGACCTAGACCACTACTAGGACTTGTACTGAGTCAACATGACTCAACAAAATTTAAATTGCTGGGAAATACAGACTCAAGACTAAAATTGAGTTGACCAAGTCAACCATTATTAAAAAATCAGAAAACCCTAATTCTTCGGACAAGGTCAATCAGAGATCCAGATGGAGCCCTGAAGTCTTCTTCTAAGTCTGGTTCCCGCACCAATTCTCCCGGGGTGGGAGGAACTCGACCCTATCGAGTATGGATCAAGCTGGCTCTGGTATCTCTCCAAGAGGTCTGGGTCCAATTCTTGTAATTCTTCTCGGGAGATCCAAGAGTCATCAGAATCTTGCCTTCCTTGCCTGCGGACCAGGTATCTTTGGTATCCTCGATTACGAGTAGAGATAACCTGATCATCCAGGATCTTTTCAATCTGCTCTTTCTTCACAGACCAGTTTGTTGGTGGACACACAGGGTCGGGATCACTCTCAATAATAGGATTAGGTTTCAAAGGCTTACTAGGAATCACAGCTGGCTCCCTATACTCTACTAAGTTTGTAATGTTGAAAGTAGAGCTATTGCCTAGTTCTGGAGGCAACTCGAGCACATAGGCATTGGATCCTACTCTCTTCACTACTCTAAATTGTCCAGCTCCTTTAGTATGTAACTTTCTAACGGTTCCAGGAAAACACCGCTCAGACCTTAACCTAATCATTACATAGTCTCTCTCAACAAAAGTTTTGACTCATCTTTGAGAATCAGCCAACTTCTTATAAGTTTCATTACTTAAAGTTATTTTGGCATGAATTTCTTTATGCAAGTCTTTTACATGCTATGCAAGTGCATCAAGAGACTTGTGTGTGTGGGCTAATAGTGAAATCATATCAAGTGGTGTGTGAGGCTTGTATCCATGAACAATTTCAAAGGGACTCTAGCCTATAGACCTATTGATCGAAATATTGAATGCAATTTCAGCCCTGGACAAAATACAAATCCCAATTCCTGGTGCTCTCAATCAAACCAAAATCTGAGCCAAAGCCTAGTAAAGGGTCAAGAAAAACTAAACTAGACTGACGACGCATTCCTAAAGAATGGACTTTATTCCAAAGGAACCCTAGGTCTAAACCTAACAAACTAAGGCTCTCTAGGTTTGACCTTGGGTCGGAGGAGGGCATGCAGAGCATGAAAACTTATTATGGATGCCTTGTAGGTGCCATAAGGTCTTCCAGAAGTAGGTGGCAAACCTAATAGGTTCTAAAGAGTCTTGCAACCTAGAGATCTCAGTAAAGTGTAATCCCATAGCTCTAGAAACATGAGAAGATTCAAGGAAGGGTAGGAAATAAGAATCAGAGTTTTGAGGTGGCTTATCAGAAACAAGAAACAAATCTTAGTTATTCAGGACGACCTTAAAATGAGGACATTGTTCTATAGGTGCACTCATCCAAACCTCATGATTTGCTCTAGGAGGGTCTACAAGTGCAAGTTCTAGGATAGGCTGGGTGCTCCTAGAAGGTGGAAGGTTATCAGGAAGGTCTTTGGAATGTTTATCTAAAAAGTCCTCTAAGCTACTGTTTTTTTCTTGTTCTTGGACCATCTCAATGGGCAATTCTTGTGAACCCCTTCCTTCTTCACACTTCTCTACCAGATTTGACTCAGGGGTGCCTTCTTTGGATTCCTCAATGAGTTCAGGGGTATTCTCACTTAAACTTTCATTTGGTGTAATTTCCTCTTCCTGAACTTCCTCAAAAGGGTCTTCTCTTAGGGTTAGCTCCTGAATTCCTTGAGTGGCAGGGGTCCCCTCAATAACCCCATTAGGTAGGAGTTGGTTAATTGAATTATCGGGAGAGATATCCTTAAATTCTTCTTCTTCATATTCATCTATCAAACTTATGTCAGGCTCATATATTTCTTCCTCAATCTCACTGAAAGGTTCTAATATATTCTCCTTTGAATCCTCTTTAAGTACGGCTCTGGTCGGGTCAACTAATTTTGGGATGGCCATGCCTAACTCCTTCTCAGTGTTATCCTTCTAGTCAAGAGGTGACACAAGTGGGAATTGACAAACAAAAGTCTGGTTCACTACGGATGTCGGATCAATCAAAACTTGACTCAAGTCGGTAGAGGTTGGCTTTAAGTCCAAAGTACTTGATTGGTTATATCTTAAAGACCACTCATAGTCTTGGGCTTCTTGGTAGGCTCGGTCTAACTTATTGGTCTTTTCAAGGCATAGCTTTCTATAAATATCTGGGTGTAACCCAACCCTAGACCTCGATATGGTCTGAGCTTCGGTCTCAATGGTATTGCATTTCATGTCATACCAATGGAAGTCCTCGATATATTTAGACACAGGCCTATTACCTTGTCGCAATTGGTACCATTGGTCTAAAAGTCTTTTCTCATAGGATCTACCTAGGTACCTATCTCTCAACTTACTTCTCATATCTCTCCAAGTATATATTTCCTCTTTTCTTTGATAATACTCACGCTCAATAGCATACCAATGCGACCTAGCATGTTTGGCGAACTTGGTTTTGGCCAACCTAACTTGTCCTAATTCCGATTTGTTAGTGCACTCAAAATACCGATCCATTTGTTCTTCCCACTTAATATATGTCTCTTGTCTTCCATCAAAAGTGGGTGCATAAGGTTCGGTGTTCCTAACGGGTCCCTTCTCTGAGTCAACCAAGTATGGGTATAGGCTCCTAGGGCTAGACTCAGGGGCAAGATCATGGTTATAGGCTCTTAGATCAAACCTCCAATGATTAGGTTCAGGATCCCTGTATAAAGGTCTCCTAGGCTCTGGGTGTGGGTGAGGTTGGGGTCTACCAAATTTTGAGTCAGGGGTCCAATTTCGGTGCCTAGGCTCCTCAAGTACCTGAGCTCGGTCTCTAAACTGGGCAACAGTATCAGTCATATCCTGACACAATTTGGTCATACTTTCGGTAAGAGTTCTAATCATGGCCTCTAAATCAGGTTGGGTTTGACCAGGTTGGTAGGGTACTCCGTTCCGGGTGGACATGATGATGCAAGCAAGCACACCAAATGAGACTCGACTGAAACGACTACGGGCTAAATAGACCTAGAGCCCAAACTAGATGCCCAATTAGAGTGGCAAGCTAGCCTGTAGTAACTCGGGACTCAGCCAGGCAGGTGTAAGGGGAGTGTTAGGTCCCTAATTGCCAATCCTAGACACCAATAAGTGATTGGCCAGGTAGGCGGACCAGGACACAAGCCCTTCGGGACATAGTCCCAGAATCACCATTCTAGACACTGAGTACAAAGCACACACAGAGTAACCAGACAAACTGACTAAACCCTAGGCTGGACCTGACCAGTTGGTATTCCTAGCCCACTAGGGCAAATTAAGTCTAATAAATTTTAAAATTAGGCTTAGGATCGAATGAATGGGTGGTGGTTTTGGGCTAAGAAGAGGTTATCAACTCCTCCCCTTATCTTAGATGCTCAATTGCCCTTAAGATGAATTAGGAGATGATCACTCAAAAAAAATTGAATTACAGAAATACAGAAAAAGAATTGCTGTAATTTAACTCTCAGAAATTTCACAAAAACCAATAAATTACAGTAAAATTATGTAAAATAGTTTCAATTATACTTGTTCCAGCAAAATAAAAATCATGCAATTTGGAGTTACCTTCAATGAGAAACAATTCTTGCAACAGGGCAGTTCAGACTGAAAATAGAATGCTTCCCCCCGTTTACAATTCCTGCTACGAAGTTGTAACCCAGCGGATCCCTTACACGCCCTAGGAACACCCCATGGAATGGGAAGAGGAGTTTTGCACCTCGCTTTGTTCCTAGGACCGGACGTCCTGGGGAGTCTACTTCGAGCAGACAAAGTAAAAAAGAGAGACACTCAAAACATGCAAGCAAGTCAGAAACCCTAGACAGGGCTCTGATACCAAAATTGATGCAGAACAAAAAAGATGATGCGATGCGGAAGTAAATTAAGACTAATTCTTTTTTTTATATATATATTTTCAGAAGTCGGCTTTGACTCAAAGGAAAGTTAAACTAAATTGAAAGAAACTATATAATAATTGAAAGCAAAATTCAAAGAAACTAGATTATCAGAGTAGTTCAAAAGTAAAGGATCGCTGGGGGTTGAGAAACTCCCAGACCTAGGGTTTCGCTCTGAACTTTCAATAGGACAGAAATAAAGAGAAGGGAAGGGTTATGTACCAGGCAGTGATCTTCACAGAGTTTGGTGGAAGGACTCTCTCGAGCAGATTGTTGGATTCTCGGATTCGGATATCTTCGTAATGGATCCTCCAATACTGGTCCTTTGGCAGAGTTGACTTCTCCTGAACTCAGGATCTGGGAAAGAAGAAGAACAAGTTAAGGAACCAGATACTCAAAGAAAGGATTTACCAGATAAGAAGAACTTGAAAAATTGATGTTGCTGAAATCCTGATTCTCCTGGATGCTGATATGATTTCCTCTGGGATTTGCTCTGTATTCGAAGTAGCCGATCTGGACCTGGATGCTGGTGGTCGGCCTCTACTTAGAAGAGAGGGGCCGTGAGATGATGAGGTAGATTAGGGTTTGGATGATTGGTGGAATGAAGAAGATGATGGGCGGCTAGGGTTTGGAATTGAAGTGGCTAACCTAGGATTTTGGTAGGGTTTTGGGGTTGGAGATCTCACACCTCCTCAAGGTTCCTAGGGAACCCGGATTTACTCCCTCACGGAGCTCAACACCTGAACACAAGTGCGGAAGAGAGAAACACAAAGTTGCTCACAAAGAAATTGATTTCATTCATCATTAAATTCAAGAGTTACATAGAGTTGAATATATAGACATAACAAAGAAATAAAATTTTATACATTTCCAATGTGGGACTAATAGGACTAACCCATACTTTAGGCATCAAATTCTCTTTCCAAGACTCCTTCCATGAGTGGGCAGCCCAAAAACTCCAAGAAAACTTGAAAATCAGCTCCAAATGGCAGGTTATGAGGGTGTCTCCTAGTATCTCTCCATGAATCAAGGATTTTCCCTTCATGGTTTGGCTTATTTGGACACCTCCTAGTCTTGCTCCACAAGTTTAGGCTTCTTCCTTTCATGGCTTTGGCACTTTTGAAAACTTTTGGGAACCTCCTTGAATTCCTCCCCAAGACATGCTCTCTTCCCTTTTATAACTTGGGTTTTTATGGAACATTGTGGGGCACCTCCTTGATCCTCTTTTCAAGAAAAATTCTTGCCATCCTGGCTTGGGTTTATCCGGAAAGAAATTGGCTCCTCCTTGGATTGAGGTATCGTGATGGATTTCTCTCCCAAGTGGTGCAAGAGAAATAAAAAGGAACTTACTTCTTGTGGTGTAGGGACCAAAGACACTGGATGGAGATGTGGCACCTCCTGGACTCTAGCGTGTGGCTGGGAGTGTGGCACCCACTTGCTTGGGCCTGGGAGAAAAAATGTGGCACCCTGGACCTTGACTTGACTGAAAAAAAAGTGGCACCAACTTGGAGAAGACCTAGACCACTACTAGGACTTGTACTGAGTCAACATGACTCAACAAAATTTAAATTGCAGGGAAATACAGACTCAAGACTAAAATTGAGTTGACCAAGTCAACCATTATTACAAAACCAGAAAATCCTAATTCTTCGGGCAAGGTCAATCAGAGATCCAGATGGAGCCCTGAAGTCTTCTTCTGAGTCTTGTGCCCGCACCAATTCTCCCGGGATGGGAGGAACTCGACCCTGTCGAGTATGGATCAAGCTGGCTCTGGTATCTCTCCAAGAGGTCTGGGTCCAATTCTTGTAATTCTTCTCGGGAGATCCAAGAGTCATCAGAATCTTGCCTTCCTTGCCAGCGGACGAGGTATCTTTGGTATCCTCGATTACGAGTAGAGATAACTTGATCATCCAGGATCTTTTCAATCTGCTCTTTCCTCACAGGCCAGTTTGTTGGTGGACACACAGGGTCGGGATCACTCTCAATAACAAGATTAGGTTTCAAAGGCTTACTAGGAATCACAGCTGGCTCCATATACTCTACTAAGTCTGTAATGTTGAAAGTAGAGCTATTGCCTAGTTCTGGAGGCAACTCGAGCACATAGACATTGGATCCTACTCTCTTCACTACTCTAAATGGTCCAGCTCCTTTAGCATGTATCTTTCTAACGGTTCCAGGAAAAAACCGCTCAGGCCTTAACCTAATCATTACATAGTCTTTCTCAACAAAAGTTTTGACTCATCTTTGAGAATCAGCCAACTTCTTATAAGTTTCATTACTTAAAGTTATTTTGGCATGAATTTCTTTATGCAAGTCTTTTACATGCTATGCAAGTGCATCAAGAGACTTGTGTGTGTGGGCTAATAGTGAAATCAGATCAAGTGGTGTGTGAGGCTTGTATCCATGAACAATTTCAAAGGGACTCTAGCCTATAGACCTATTGATCGAAACATTGAATGCAATTTCAGCCCTGGACAAAATACAAATCCCAATTCCTGGTGCTCTCAATCAAACCAAAATCTGAGCCAAAGCCTAGTAAAGGGTCAAGAAAAACTAAACTAGACTGACGACGCATTCTTAAAGAATGAACTTTATTCCAAAGGAACCCTAGGTCTAAACCTAACAAACTAAGGCTCTCTAGGTTTGACCTTGGGTCGGAGGAGGGCATGCAGAGCATGAAAACTTATTATGGATGCCTAGTAGGTGCCATAAGGTCTTCCAGAAGTAGGTGGCAAACCTAATAGGTTCTAAGGCGTCTTGCAACCTAGAGATCTCAGTAAAGTGTAATCCCATAGCTCTAGAAACATGAGAAGATTCAGGGAAGGGTAGGAAATAAGAATCAGAGTTTTGAGGTGGCTTATCGGAAACAAGAAACAAACCTTGGTTATTCAGGATGACCTTAAAATGAGGACATTGTTCTATAGGTGCACTCATCAAACCTCATGATTTGCTCTAGGAGGGTCTACAAATGCAAGTTCTAGGATAGGCTGGGTGCTCCTAGAAGGTGGAAGGTTATCAGGAAGGTCTTTGGAATGTTTATTTAAAAAGTCCTCTAAGCTACTGTCTTTTTCTTGTTCTTGGACCTTCTCAATGGGCAATTCTTGTGAACCCCTTCCTTCTTCACACTTCTCTACCAGATTTGACTCAGGGGTGCCTTCTTTGGATTCCTCAATGAGTTCAGGGGTATTCTCACTTAAACTTTCATTTGGTGTAATTTCCTCTTCCTGAACTTCCTCAAAAGGGTCTTCTCTTAGGGTTAGCTCCTGAATTCCTTGAGTGGCAGGGGTCCCCTCAAAAACCCCATTAGGTAGGAGTTGGTTAATTGAATTATCGGGAGAGATATCCTTAAATTCTTCTTCTTCATATTCATCTATCAAACTTATGTCAGGCTCATATATTTCTTCCTCAATCTCACTGAAAGGTTCTAATATATTCTCCTTTGATTCCTCTTTAAGTACGGCTCTGGTCGGGTCAACTAATTTTGGGATGGCCATGCCTAACTCCTTCTCAGTGTTATCCTTCTGGTCAAGAGGTGACACAAGTGGGAATTGACAAACAAAAGTCTGGTTCACTACAGATGTCAGATCAATCGGAACTTGACTCAAGTCGGTAGAGGTTAGCTTTAAGTCCAAAGTACTTGATTGGTTATATCTTAAAGACCACTCATAGTCTTGGACTTCTTGGTAGGCTCGGTCTAACTTATTGGTCTTTTCAAGGCATAGCTTCCTATAAATGTCTGGGTGTAACCCAACCCTAAACCTCGATGTGATCTGAGCTTCGGTCTCAATGGTATTGCATTTCATGTCATACCACTGGAAGTCCTCGATATATTTAGACACAGGCCTATTACCTTGTCACAATTGGTACCATTGGTCTAAAAGTCTTTTCTCATAGGATCTACCTAGGTACCTATCTCTCAACTTACTTCTCATATCTCTCCAAGTATATATTTCCTCTTTTCTTTGATAATACTCACGCTCAATAGCATACCAATGCGACCTAGCATGTTTGGTGAACTTGGTTTTGGCCAACCTAACTTGTCCTAATTCCGATATGTTAGTGCAATCAAAATACCGATCCATTTGTTCTTCTCACTTAATATATGTATCTTGTCTTCCATCAAAAGTGGGTGCATAAGGTTCGGTGTTCCTAACGGGTCCCTTCTCTGAGTCAACCAAGTATGGGTATAGGCTCATAGGGCTAGACTTAGGGCCAAGATCATAGTCATAGGCTCTTAGATCAAACCTCCAATGATTAGGTTCAGGATCCCTCTATAAAGGTCTCCTAGGCTCTGGGTGTGGGTGAGGTTGGGGTCTACCAAATTCTGAGTCAGGGGTCCAATTTTGGTGCCTAGGCTCCTCAAGTCCCTGGGCTCATTCTCTAAACTGGGTAACAGTATCAGTCATATCCTGACTCAATTTGGTCATAATTTCGGTAAGAGTTCTAATCATGGCCTCTAAATCAGGTTGGGTTTGACCAGGTTGGTAGGGTACTCCGTTCCGGGTGGACATGATGATGCAAGCAAGCATACCAAATGAGACTCGACTGAAACGACTACGGGCTAACTAGACCTAGAGCCCAAACTAGATGCCCAATCAGAGTAGCAAGCTAGCCTGTTGTAACTCGGGACTCAGCCAGGCAGGTGTAAGGGGAGTGTTAGGTCTCTAATTGCCAATCCTAGACACCAATCAGTGATTGGCCAGGTAGGCGGACCAGCACACAAGCCCTTCGGGACGTAGTCCCTGAATCACCATTCTAGACACAGAGTACAAAGCACACACAGAGTAACCAGACAAACTGACTAAACCCTAGGCTGGACCTGACCAGTTGGTGTTCCTAGCCCACTAGGGCAAATTAAGTCTAATAAATTTTAAAATTAGGCTTAGGATCGAATGAATGGGTGGTGGTTTTGGGCTAAGGAGAGGTTATCAACTCCTCCCCTTATCTTAGATGCTCAATTGCCCTTAAGATGAATTAGGAGATGATCACTCAAAAAAAATGAATTGCAGAAATACAGAAAAAGAATTGCTGTAATTTAACTCTCAGGAATTTTACAGAAACCAATAAATTACAGTAAAATTATGTAAAATAGTTTCAATTATACTGGTTCCAGAAAAATAAAATTCACACAATTTGGAGTTACCTTCAATGAGAAACAATTCCTGCAACAGGGCAGTTACAGACTGAAAATAGAATGCTTCCCCCTTTTACAATTCCTGCTACGAAGTTGTAACCTAGCGGATCCCCTACATGCCCTAGGAACACCCCATGGAATGGGAAGAGGAGTCTTGCACCTTGCTTCGTTCCTAGGACCGGATGTCCTGAGGAGTCTACTTCGAGCAGACAAAGTAAAAAAGAGAGACACTCAAAACATGCAAGCAAGTCAGAAACCCTAGACAGGGCTCTGATACCAAAATTGATGCAGAACAAAAAAGATGATGCGATGCGGAAGTAAATTAAGACTAATTCTTTTTTTTTATATATATTTTCAGAAGTCGGCTTTGACTCAAAGGAAAGTTAAACTAAATTGAAAGAAACTATATAATAATTGAAAGCACAATTCAAAGAAACTAGATTATCAGAGTAGTTCAGAAGTAAAGGATCGCTGGGGGTTGAGAAACTCCCAGTCCTAGGGTTTCACTCTGAACTTTCAACAGGACAGAAATAAAGAGAAGGGAAGGGTTATGTACCAGGCAGTGATCTTCACAGAGTTTGGTGGAAGGACTCTCTCGAGCAGATTGTTGGATCCTCGGATTCGGATATCTTCGTAATGGATCCTCCAATACTGGTCCTTTGGCAGAGTTGGCTTCTCCTGAACTCAGGATCTGGGAAAGAAGAAGAACAAGTTAAGGAACCAGATACTCAAAGAAAGGATTTACCAGATAAGAAGAACTTGAAAAATTGATGTTGCTGAAATCCTGATTCTCATGGATGCTGATATGATTTCCTCTGGGATTTGCTCTGTATTCGAAGTAGCCAATCTGGACCTGGATGCTGGTGGTCGGCCTCTACTTGGAAGAGAGGGGCCGTGAGATGATGATGTAGATTAGGGTTTGGATGATTGGTGGAATGAAGAAGATGATGGGCGGCTAGGGTTTGGAATTGAAGTGGCTAACCTAGGGTTTTGGTAGGGTTTTGGGGTTGGAGATCTCACACCTCCTCAAGGTTCCTAGGGAACCCGGATTTACTCTCTCACGGAGCTCAACACCTGAACACAAGTGCGGAAGAGAGAAACACAAAGTTGCTCACAAAGAAATTGATTTCATTCATCATTAAATTCAAGAGTTACATAGAGTTGAATATATAGACATAACAAAGAAATAAAATTTTATACATTTTCCATGTGGGACTAATAGGACTAACCCACACTTTAGGCATCAAATTCTCTTCCCAAGACTCCTTCCATGAGTGGGCAGTCCAAAAACTCCAAGAAAACTTGAAAATCAGCTCCAAATGGCAGGTTATGGGGGTGTCTCCTAGTATCTCTCCATGAATCAGGGATTTTCCCTTCATGGTTTGGCTTATTTGGACACCTCCTAGTCTTGCTCCACAAGTTTAGGCTTCTTCCTTTCATGGCTTTGGCACTTTTGGAAACTTTTGGGAACCTCCTTGAATTCCTTCCCAAGACATGCTCTCTTTCCTTTTATAACTTAGATTTTTATGGAACATTGTGGGGCACCTCCTTGATCCTCTTTTCAAGAAAAATTCTTGCCATCCTGGCTTGGGTTTATCTGGAAAGAAATTGGCTCCTCCTTGGATTGAGGTATCTTGATGGATTTCTCTCCCAAGTGGTGCAAAAGAAAAAAAAAGGAACTTACTTCTTGTGGTGTAGGGACCAAAGACACTGGATGGAGATGTGGCACCTCCTGGACTCTGGCGTGTGGCTGGGAGTGTGGCGCCCACTTGCTTGGGCCTGGGAGAAAAAATGTGGCACCCTGGACCTTGACTTGACTGAAAAAATAGTGGCACCAACCTGGAGAAGACCTAGACCACTACTAGGACTTGTACTGAGTCAACATGACTCAACAAAATTTAAATTGCAGGGAAATACAGACTCAAGACTAAAATTGAGTTGACCAAGTCAACCCTTATTACAAAACCAGAAAACCCTAATTCTTCGGGCAAGGTCAATTAGAGATCCAGATGGAGCCCTGAAGTCTTCTTCTGAGTTTGGTGCCCGCACCAAAGCTGGGGAAGATCCTTTGAAACCTGCAATGATCAAGTGCTAGAAGGGCCGCGTGATTCCTCATGTTGTCAGCCCTCTACCGGATTTCAATCCGGGTCTTCAAGATTGGAAGGGACGAACATTGGATTTCTCATCGTGAGTCCCTGTTTCTTCTTCTTTTTTTTTTTTATCAGGAACTTGTAACAGAAGGAAGAGATTCCTCACGGAATCGTCTTCTCCCAACCAGGCTTTCGGCCTGGTGTGCGCAAGGGGGAAAACAAGGAGGCCGGCGGCCTACCACGGAATCAAGACGCCCAAAATGCAGAACACGCCGTCCAATTACAACACCGTGTAATTGTTTTCCAAAACAAAGGGACGCTCCAAAACAAACAACGTGCAATTGTTTTTCCCAAAACAATCAACACGCTCTCCAATGTTATTCCCAAAACAAAACGCTCCAAAAAAACACACACGCCGTGTAATTGTCCAATGAACAAAAAAAATGCTCTCTCCTATTTCCTTGGGTTCGGGTTTTAAGAAAACAAAGCCATACAAGAAGAATTGTCCTCCACGTGACTAATAGGGAGGGAAAAAAAAAACAAAACAACTAATGTAAACAATCCAACACGTTGACTCTTGCGTGAAACTCTTCAAACGAATTTTTTTTTTTTTTTTAAAAAAAAATCAAGAGATCACGCCACTAATAAAATTATAATAATAATAATAAGACTAAAGACTCCGGTATTTTCCTAGATCCGAAACTTCACGGACGCAATTAGCATATTGGGCCTTCGGCCCAATTCCCAATTAATTATTTTCATCCCAAAAATTGGTCAGATTTGAAACTTGCTTCCTTTGAAGGCGTCTGGACCTGTGCACGTTTCCTGCTGGCGAGGCTGGCGACCTCAAATCGTCATGGGCCAGAAGCTGAACCGAAACGTCTGGGTTGGGCTTCGCCGAACTATCACCAGGCTGTCCTGATATATGAGTCAGCTGATCAGGTTCAATATTCATCTCGATGTCCACATCACTACTCACTCCTCCTAGCATGGAGTCCATCTCAGGGGCTCGACCAGGAGGATCTGTTATCCTAGATCATTACTTACTTGAGCATCGAAGTGCCCCCACTGGGATCACCGGCCCAGGTCTCCTCTGTTTTGTAGGTCCCAACGAGCAGGTTGATTCTGAAGCAACGAGGGTGCGATTCGAGGCCGACTTCAGCTATAGGCCACGGGGATCTAGGCGATAACAGATTGGTGCACCAGGTATGGGGGCAGACAGGATGCATTTTGATCAAACCCAGTCCCCCTGCAAGTAGCTCACCGAAAGGATGGTGACGACATGAGTGAGAGAAGTCTCCACCAGCCATGCAAGAGATCCCCCTTTCCATAGGGACCCGCATAGTCCAGAAGGGGAGCCCCCCTCTCCAGCTCAACCATCTCCTATAGATACTCAGCTGGCCGCACTCACCCAGCAGATGCAGATTCTCACTGTAGTAGTGCACCAGCTCCAGCACCAGCATCGGTCCTTGGTTACCCACCAACAGCCTGGGACTCCCGTGGCCCATGCTGTAGTACCCCGCGACAGCCTGCATTCCTTCCAAGGAAGGCCTTCATAGCCACGGGCCACCACTGACCATCGGGGTAGTCACCAAACCTCGGCAAAGAGACAATGGACCGGGTCTGCCAATCGGGAGAGCCAGTCCCCAACCCTCGAGCGGGTAACAACTAGACACCGTCGAGGTTGAAAAGGCAAGATTGCACATCATACGCCTCATATGTCACCTTCTCCGGCTCCATCAACCTCCGTAGAAGGTTCAACTGATGAGGTCATCAAGCGCATGGCCGAGAAGCACCTGGAGGAACAGGAGCGCAAGTTGGTAGAGTTATTGATGGGGTACGGGATAGGGATAGGATCATCGGCGAGCTAAGAAGTCGCCGAAGATTAGGGTATCCTATTTTTTTTCTATTTTCTGATTTCTTTATGGTGGTGATGAAGGAAAAAATAGGGATGGAGGATAACGAGGATGGACTACCACGAACCCTGAAACCCACTCTCACAGAGAGACTTCACACCTCTAGGGCATTATACCTACCACCCACCTCACTACATGCAGTCTAGGGTATCTCACCTACCACCCATCTCACTACACGCGGAGCCCAGGGTATTTCACCTGCCACCTAGGTCACTCCTAGAGCCATGAGGGGGATTTCAAAGAACGTGGAGGAAAACGGAGATGGGGGGATAACTAGGGCATCACGCCCCTAGTATGTCCCGAAGGACAAAGACAACATCAACACCCATAGATGAAGACATAATGGGCCATAGCCCTGAACAACAACTGCTAAACCAACTGACAAACCAAATCCCAAAAAATTCAATTTCTTCTATCCTTTTACAATAGGAATGAAGGGTTATTTATAAGCTCCATAACCCTCATTTGAATTTGAATACAGGATAGGGATAACTCAAATTTAAATACAAGATAGGATAAGATAAGCCTATCCATATCTCAATCCTAACCAACAAAATTCTAATTTAAATTTCAAATAAAATATAAATCCTAAATTTATTCTTCAAATTTATTTGCTGCTCCAAAATTCATGCTGCTTCGAGATTCGTGCAGGCTGATGTCCCCATCATTTCCCTGAGGTGGGGAAAAACTTGACTCTGTCGAGTCAGGCTTAGCGGGATTTGACAGAACCGGAACTAATCAAAGCAAAGAAACTAGCTTAATTTTTTTTTTTTTGGCTGCTTTGGGATCAGTGAAGCTTTGAAGATTGTATAGCACTGAGATTCGTGCTGCTCTAGAAAGCATGCATTGAAGTCGGTAATAGTGAAGGCATTTGCCTTCATGTTCGTGTGGTCCCTTTCTTCCACACGGACCAAACCAGGGAGAGGCGCAATGGAGTTCACTGGTGTCAAGGCTAGGCGGAGACCGTCCTGCAGGGCAGTCATGGAGGCGGCGGTGTTCGGCGACGGCAGCAGGGGTGACGATGGTGGCCGGCGATGGCGCTGCGTGGCCGAGGGTGTCGCAGACGATCAGATCAGGGTGGGTGTTCGCCAGCGGCGGTGCTGGGGCAGAGAACGGTGGCTCGGGGTGGTGGTTTCGGTGGACGGCACGGGGCACGACAGCGTTCGACGGTGGTGGGGAGGCGTCGGGCATTGGATGTCGACTCGGGCGGACGTCCGGCATGGTCACTGAGACCTGAGGAGAAGGGGGGAGGGAAGATGCGCCTGGTTCGGGCAAGCACTCTATGGAGAGAAGCTGGGGCTGTTCACGGCGACACGGTGGACCAGAGGAGGGACGCCTGGCGACGGGAGGCCGGAGGAGGGAGGTCCGACGATGGAAGATGGAGGAGAGGGGATCTGGCTTCGTGAAGACCGGAGAAGGCACCGTTGGTGCTCGGGAGGACCGGTTGAGGGAGATCCGGTGATGGGAGGGGCTGGAGGAGTGAGAGCCGATGATAGAAGGACTGGAAGAAGGAGGTTCGGGAGGACCGAAGGAGGCTTACGGTCAACGGGAGCGCCAGAGGAGGCCGTTTAGGCTACGGGAGATGGAGGGTGGTGGTTCTGAGTGATGGGCTTGGATCTGAGCACCTGGGAAGATAGTGAGGAGGGGAGATCTGGCATTGGGAGATAGGGGGAGGGAAGTCTTGGTAGCTCGTGATCGTCTGGAAGAACACCGAGAGGGACGGGAACTTTTTTTGTTGTGGACTGGACCGAGGGTTGAACGGTGCTTCGGGGAAGATGACTGGGAGAACAGTGGGATGATGCACGATGGGATCGGCTGCAGGGAGCACCCATGGGAGGCCAGCGGATGAAGGCAAAATTGTTGCTATGGGGGTACCGATTTGTTGCTGTGGGGGTATCGATCTGATGAGCTTCAGCCACGGTGATCAGCTATTTCTGATTGCAGGCGGAAGGGACTGGTGGCTGACAAGGATTGGGGAAGAAACATACCCTAACCTAACCTATGGCTTTGATACCAAGTTGATGGGGTACGGGATAGGGATAGGATCGTCGACGAGCTAAGAAGTCATCGAAGATTAGGGTATCCTATTTTTTTTCTATTTTCTGATTTCTTTATGGTGGTGACGAAGGAAAAAATAGGGATGGAGGATAACGAGGATGGACTACCACGAACCCTGAAACCCACTCTCACAGAGAGACTTCACACCTCTAGGGCATTATACCTACCACCCACCTCACTACATGCAGTCTAGGGTATCTCACCTACCACCCATCTCACTACACGCGGAGCCCAGGGTATTTCACCTGCCACCCAGGTCACTCCTAGAGCCATGAGGGGGATTTCAAAGAACATGGAGGAAAACGGAGATGGGGGGATAACTAGGGCATCATGCCCCTAGTATGTCCCGAAGGACAAAGACAACATCAACACCCGCAGGTGAAGACATAATGGGCCATAGCCCTGAACAACAACTGCTAAACCAACTGACAAACCAAATCCCAAAAAACTCAATTTCTTCTATCCTTTTACAATAGGAATGAGGGGTTATTTATAAGCTCCATAACCCTCATTTGAATTTGAATACAGGATAGGGATAACTCAAATTTAAATACAAGATAGGATAAGATAAGCCTATCCATATCTCAATCCTAACCAATAAAATTCTAATTTAAATTTCAAATTAAAGATAAATCCTAAATTTATTCTTCAAATTTATTTGCTGCTCCGAAATTCATGCTGCTTCGAGATTCGTGCAGGCTGATGTCCCCATCAGTTATCCTACCCGTTTGCAAATCTATAGGGCTCCACCGACAAGCCAGCGAGCTATGATGCCCGTCCCCCCTTCTCCTGAGAAGTCTAAGAGGAGCCGGTTCCGAGCCGATTCTGCATGCCATAGGTGGATCCTTACGATGGGACCACCGACCCCCTGGATCACCTTGAGAGCTACAAGGCCCTCATAAAAGTCCAAGGGGCAACCGACGCTCTTCTCTGTGTCGCCTTTCCTGCTACTCTCCAGAAGGCAGCTCGGGTATGGTTTACCCGCCTAGAGCCGGAAAGCATCAATTGTTTCGCTCACTTGGAGTGAAAGTTCGTGGTTCACTTCGATGCCTGCCTGAAGGTATCACGAGAGGTGGACAACCTCTTCTCCATTAGGCAGTAGGACCACGAGCTCCTACGGGACTACAAGGCCCGTTTCAAGGTTGCCATGCTGGAGATCTACAACCTTGATGAGCCCGTCGCTATGCTGGCACTGAAGAGAGGGCTCATGACTTCTCGCCTGTCCTACTCTCTTGACAAGAAACCTCCTAGAACTTACTCCGAGCTTCTCCTCTGAGTCTAGAAATACATCCACGCCGAGGAGGCGGATCGCACGAGGAGGGAGCTAGACGGAAGGCCTCTGAAGAAGCCAGCCCCCGGGGAGACCTCCGGGGCACGGAAGCCCGTACCAGCCACACCGAACTTCTGCCAAGGGTCGAAGCCAAGAAGAGACCCCATCCCAGAAGAAAGTTATACTCCTCTCTTCGTCCCAAGGGCAAAGATCCTTATGGAGATCGAGGGTGAGCGCTATCTGAAGCACCCACCTCCGCCGAGGCCATCCACCGGTCGTGATAGGATGAAGTACTGCCAATTCCACCATGACCATGGCCACGACACCGAGGACTGTTGGCACCTCAAGAGGGAGATCGAAGAACTCATCAAGAGGGGCTACCTCAGAAGGTTCATGGGGGCAGACCCCCTGCGGAACCTTAGGTGCTCACTGCTCTACCTCCAGTCCCTGTAGTCGACAACCACCCTACCGAGAAGCCGGTGGGGATGATATGCTAGGGAGTCAAGCGCGCTTCCAAGAAGGCTTGGGATGGGGAAAATTCTGAGAATGTGCTTCCATTTGTGAGGGAAGAGGGGGTTGAAAATAAAATTGTACATAATGATGCTGTGGTCATCAAGATGACGATCGCAAAGCATCCTGTAAAATGCATCATGGTTGATAGTGGAAGCTCCACCAACGTGCTTTTTTATGATACTTTCTCAAGGATGAACTTATCCTCTGCTCAGCTTAGACCTATGCACACACCCCTCGTCGATTTCATAGGTGACTCTATAGGGGTCGAGGGGGAGATCACTCTCCCCGTTACTGCCAGGACGCCACCTCGGTAGAGTACCATAATGATGAACTTCATAGTTGTAAGGCTTCCCTCTGCCTACAACATGATCCTTGGCCGACCCTGGCTCAACCTGCTTGACGTGGTCATTTCCATAAAGCGGCTATTGGTGCAATTTCTAACTCCCTACAGTGTCGGGGAGATGAGGGGGGCACCTCAGCCAATTCAACATTGCCTCCAAACCATCCCCGGGCCAAGGCTGCCGAGGACGACCCCAGCACCGACGACCTCGACCAAAGGATGTAGGACCCCCAAGGTGGCCCGATCGAGCGCCTGCTGTCGTATCCTCTCGGGACTGACTCGGCGAAGACGGTGCAAATAGGGGCGCAGCTGCAAGATGATGAGCGAGCCCACCTGCTGGAGTTTCTACAAGCAAATGCCGACGTGTTTGCTTGGATGGCTGCCGACATGCCTGGGATCCTGCCTGAGATCATAACCCATAAGCTGAGCATCGACCCAAAGTATCATCCTGTTCAAAAGAAGAAAAGGAGTTTCGCCCTAGAGAGGCAACAGGCGATCAACGAGGAGGTAGACAAACTTCTCATACCCGACTTCATTCGAGAAGTGCAATATCCGAGCTGGCTGGTGAACGTGGTTATGGTGAAGAAGAATAATAGAAAGTGTAGGATCTTTGTAGAGTACACCGGCCTCAACCGAGCCTGCCCAATGGAGAACTTCCCCCTGTCAAAAATTGACCAGTTAGTGGATTCCACCTCGAGGCACCATTTGCTCTCCTTCAATGATGTATTATCTGGATATAACCAGATCCATATGCACCCGAAGGACAAGGAGCATACTACCTTCGTCATCGATCGGAGGACGAACTGCTATCGGGTGATGTTGTTCGGCTTGAAGAATGCCGGCGCCACATACTAGCAACTGGTTAATCAGGTCTTCAAGGACTAGGTTGGCAGGAACATGCAAGTGTACGTAGACAACATGCTTGTCATGAGTAAGCCGAGCTCGGACCATGTCGCCGACCTCACGGAGGCCTTCCACAACCTTCGAGAGCACAAGATGAAGCTGAATCCAGCGAAGTGTGCCTTCGGCGTGGCAGTAGGGAAGTTCCTTGGATTCATGGTGACCCAGAGAGGAATCGAGGCAAACCCGGAGAAAGTCCAGGCAATCATCGACATGGAGCATCTGGCCTCAAAGAAGTAGGTGCAATGCCTAATGGGTCGCATTTCTGCATTGAGCCAATTCATCTCGAGGTCGGTGGATCGCTACCTTCCTTTTTTTAAGGTGCTGCGTAAGATGAACGACTTTACCTGGATAGAGGAGTACAAGATAACCTTCGAGGAGCTCAAAGACTTCTTGGCATCACAACCGCTGCTCTCCAGGTTGGAGGCAGGAGAGGAGCTCCTATTGTACTTGGCAATCTCTCCTGGAGCCCTCAGCTCGGTACTCATATGCACGGATCAGGACGGATGCCAAAAACTGGTGTACTACACCAACAATATCCTCCGGGATGCCGAGATCAGGTACACCCAATCCGAAAAACTCATTTTTGCTCTTATCATGTCTACTCAACGTCTTAGGCCATACTTCCAAGTGCATCCGATCGTGGTCTTGATGGACCAGCCCCTGAGGGCTGTGCTCAGTTGCCTTGACATATCCGGACATTTGGTCAAGTGGGTGCTAAAGCTAAGCAAGTTCAACATCGCGTACCGACCAAGATCATCCCAGAAAACCTAGGTACTGGCCGACTTTATGGTCGAGTGTGCAAGACTCGCTGAAGAGCCAGAGCAGGTGACCTCGGAGCACCATGTGGAGCCTGGAGCTAAGGAGTCTTGGATCCTCCACGTTGACAATGCGTCCATTGTGGGCGGAAGTGGAGCAGGTCTCATCCTCGCTAACAGCGATGGTGTTGTAACTGAATGCGCACTCCATTTCAAATTCGTCACCACGAACAACTAGGTGAAGTACGAGGCACTCCTCGCAGGCCTCAAAGTCTCCCGCGAGCTGGGTGTGCGAAGCCTAAAAGTCTTCACCGACTTCCAACTGGTGGCTAGACAAGTTTTCGGGGAGTACGAAGCCAGAGATCTCAGGTGATGAAGTACCTTGAGCGGGTCCGCTCGAGCATGGCAAGTTTTCGATGCTTCAGCATTTTTATATCTTCCATGAAGAGAATGCTCATGCTGACACACTATTAAGACTCGCGACCTTGCCGGATTCATCACTAGGACGAGCCCACATTGAGTACCTTGAAAGTCCAAGCAGCGAAGCTCCCGCAAAGGTGTAGCAAGTCATCCCAGAGCCGAGCTGGATGGATAGGTACATCAGATAATCATCGAAGGCATCCTGCTGGAAGACCGCTAGAGGCCGGCCTCATCAAGAAGAAGGCCTCGCGATTCATCCTGATGGAAGGATAACTCTACCGCCGATCCTACTCCTATCTGCTTTTGAAATGCCTAAGACCTGCAGAGGTAACCTTTGTGCTCCAATAGATACATGAAGGCCTTTGTGGGAGTCATGTCGGCGGGAGGACACTTGCGTACAAGGCCCTCTGACAGGGATACTATTGGGAGACCATGAGAGAGGATGCTGCTGATTTTGTGAAGATGTGTGACCGGTGCCAGCGCCATGCCCACATATAGCATCAACCAGCAGATCCACTCTCCTAGCTCTCTGCCCCATGGCCCCTCGCCCAATGGGGGATGGACATCCTGGGTCCATTTCCACCTGCATCTAGGCAACGAAAGTTTCTCATAATGGCCATTGACTACTTCACAAGTGGAAAGAGGCAGAGCCACTAGCACAGATCACAGAGGCCAAGGTTCGTCAATTCTTCTAGAAGTCGATCATCTGCCACTTTGGGCTTCCACATAGCATCATCACCGACAACAGGTGGCAATTCGATAATCGGAAATTCGAAGAATTCTATGTCGTGCTCGGGATCCGGCATCGTTTCACCTTGGTGGCTCATCCCCAGACCAACGGGGAGGCCAAGATAACCAATCGGACCATCCTCCAAGAACTCAGAACTAGATTGGACTAGGCCAAGGGCAGGTGGGCAGAAAAACTCTCTAGTGTTCTCTGGGCCTACCACACAACATCCCGAACGGTCACAGATGAGATGCCTTTCAACCTTATCTTCGGCACAAAAGCCATTGTTCCGGTTGAGCTCGGTGTGCCTATACTACGAGTACAGCAATATGATGAAGCGAAGAACCCGGCGTGCCTCCTTCTCAACCTGGACCTCCTTGAGGAAACCAGAGACAAGGCCCGACTTCGGATGGTAGCTTACCAGCAGTGCATAGCTTGATGCTACAATGCACGGGTAAAACTGAAGGCCTTCCACCCTGGTGACCTGGTGCTGCACCAAGCTGAAGACCCGAGAGTGTGGCAAGCTCTCGCCGAACTAGGAAGGCCCCTATAAGATGGTCAAAGCTCTCCCACATGGAGCTTACTATCTCCTAAGTCTGAACGGTGCCAGATTCCTATGGACGTGGAATGCCTGCAACCTGAGGAAATATTATCAGTAATGTAAGGCCTCTTCCTAATAATAATAAAGATCCCCTTTTGTGCAATCTTCTTTTGCTTTGTATGGATATCGATGCCCGGCCCAAGGTCTGGCATGCTTAAGCTCGGAGTCCAACTCTCCGGCCCTCAAGCCCGGAGTCCAGCTCTCCGACACTCAAGCATAGAGTCCAGCTCTCGGTACTGAAGCCTGGAGCCCAGCTCTCCGACATCAAAGCTCGGAGCCTAGCTCTCCGGCACCGAAGCTCGGAGCCCAGCTCTCCGGCACCAAAGCCCGGAGCCCAACTCTCCGGCATTCAAGCCCGGAGTCCAGCTCTCCAGCACCAAAGCCTGGAGTCCAGCTCTCCGGCACTCAAGCCCGGAGTCCAGCTCTCCGGCACCAAAGCCCAGAGCCCAACTCTTCGGCCCTCAAGCCCGGAGTCCAGCTCTCCGGCACTCAAGCCCGGAGTCCAGCTCTCCGGCACCAAAGCCCGGAGCCCAACTCTCCGGCACTCAAGCCCAGAGTCCAGCTCTCCGGCACCGAAGCTCAGAGCCCAGCTCTCCGGCACTTAAGCCCTACGTTATATTGCACCAGGAAGAAGGAGGGGCTCACACAGAATCCCCTTAGCACATAGCAGGTAGCACACAGCAATTGAAAGAACTCAGTTATATTTCATGAATAAAAATGCCTTGATACAAGAGAGTAGAGTCTCTTAAATAGACTTTTAAACTTGGCCCCCAAGTAAGGTTATAATAGTCATTACCTAGGAATTGAATCCCACCCAAACCCTAGCTAGAATACATGGTAGGTATAGGTTGAGAATCTCTCAAATTTCTCCTCCTCTCTCTTACCTTTGTCGGCCAAGGAAGGTGACCCTAGTGGCTGACCAAAGGGTGGTGAGCATAAGGCTTGGCACCCCTTGGTTCTCCTCCTGGGCCTTGGTTGGCCAATTTTGCTTCAGGCTGCGGTCCAGGGCTCCAGGGCTTCTGATTTGTCTTCCAAGCTTCTGATTTCTTCTCCTAGGCCTTCCATGGTCTTCATAGCTTCCAGTTGGGTTAGTCTTCACTTGGACTGGCTAGGTCTTCACTGGACTTGGACTAACATGTACAGGACTCAGAAAGAAGACTAGCTCAACATGAGTTGACTGGTACAGGACTCAAATAATAAAAGACAACTCAAATAGGCTAAGCCTTTATTACAAATGGACTCAAATGCTAAGTAATCCATAGAGGGTTGAGAAGCCTCTATCTTATTCTGGTTCCTTTGGTGTCCGCACCAATTCTCCCGGGGTGGGAGGAACTCGACCTTGTCGAGTGAGGGTCACACTAGCTTACATATCTCTCGAGAAGGTTTGAGTCGAGGCATTGCAAGTCCTCTCAAGAAATCCATGAATCATTTGACTCTGGCTGGCCTTGCCATCAGGCCAAGTAGCATTGATAGCCACAGCCCCAGGTCGTGATGGCTTGATCGTCCAGGATATGCTCGATCCGTTCTCCTTTCTCAAGCCAATTTATTGGTGGACACTCTAGGATAGGGTCACTCACAATGGAAGGAATAGGTCCAAAGGCATCACTTGGTATTGCTACCGGTTCCCTATACTCAACCAGGTCTGCGATATTGAAGGTAGAATTGATGCCGAAATCCAGAGGCAAATCTAACACATAGGCATTTGGTCCAACCCTCTCTATCACTTTAAAAGGTCCGGCTCTACGAGCATGAAGCTTCTTAACGATCCCGGGTGGGAACCACTCAGGTCTAAGCCTAATCATAACAGAATCCCTTACATCAAATTCCTTGGCCCTTCTTCACGAATTAGCTAGTTTTTTATATGTTTCATTGCTTAGGTTAATCTTTTGGCTAATATCCTTGTGCAAGTCTCTAATATGCTGTGTGAATGACTCTGCAGACTCTGAGACTCGTGCATGAATAGGTAAAGGAATCAGATCAATGGGGCGATTAGGCTTATACCCATGAACCATCTCAAAAGGACTCTTGCCCGTTATCCTATTCACTGAGCTATTGTAGGCGAACTCTGCTCTAGGCAACAAAAGATC
Organism: Areca catechu; assembly: GCA_021397845.1. Classification (NCBI taxonomy): domain Eukaryota; kingdom Viridiplantae; phylum Streptophyta; class Magnoliopsida; order Arecales; family Arecaceae; genus Areca; species Areca catechu. The sequence goes on from CM038050.1 coordinate 79,570,347, forward strand.
CTAATTTCCAATGTGTTCACCTACCAGGCATCTAAGGAGGTTTCCTAGGCTATGGTTCACCACTTCAGTTTGACCATCTATTTAGGGGTGGTAGGCTATAAAAAACTTAAGCTTGGTCCCTAACAGGTGCCAGAGGGTTTTCCAGAAATAATTGGTGAACCTAACATCCCTATCTGATATGATGGTCTTGGATAGGCCATGGACTCTAGCCACATTATCTAAGAAAAGCTTGGCTACTCTAGATGCATCAAAGGTTTGGGAACATGGGATGAAGTGAGCCATCTTAGAGAACCTATCGACTACTACAAAGATAGAATCGTATCTCTCCTGGGTCTTAGGTAATCCTAACACGAAGTCTATATCGAGGTCCTGCCAAGGACGATCAGGCACTGGTAAAGGTGTGTAGAGACCAGTATTTTGCTTCTGCTATTTTGCAACAACACAAGGTCTACACATGGCTACAATCTAAGCAACATGTCTTTTCAAACCTGACTAAAAGAATTGGTCCTCTATTGCTAAGATGGTCTTATTCCTACCAAAGTGACCAGCTAAACCTCCAGCATGGGTCTTCCAAATCAGGAATTCTCTAAGAGAAGTTCTAGGGATACAGAGTCTATTATTCTGGAAAAGGTAGTCATCTTGAATGGTATACAAGCTATGGGTACTGGATGGTCCTAGCCTAAGGGTCTGGTAAATGTCATCAAAGTCTGGGTAAGCTTCATACTCTTCCTTTAACCTATCAAATCCTATGACTTGGGTGCTGACTAAGCCTAAAAGCAAAGACCTACAGCTAAGGGCGTCTGCTACCTTATTGTCTGTTCCGGCATGGTGTTTCAGGATAAAGGTGTATGCCTGAATGTACTCGATCCATTTACCATGCCGTGGGTTGAGTTTCTTTTGGGAGTTCAGGAACCAGAGTGCCTTATGGTCAGAAAATAAGATAAACTCTTGCAGTAGTAAGTAATGTCTCCAATATCTAAGGATCGGACTACTGCATAAAATTCCTTGTCATAGGTAGAGTACTTAAGTTTAGCCTCATTCAGCTTCTCACTAAAGAAGGCTACAGGGTGAATTTCTTGACTCAGTACCTCACCTATTCCTACTCCCGAGGTATCACAAGTGACCTCAAACACCTTAGAGAAATCAGGTAATCTAAGAATGGATGCATGGGTCATCTTATCTTTAAGTTCTAGGAAGGCCTTATCAGCTGCTTTGGTCCACTCAAATGTACCCTTCCTAATGCAATCAGTTATAACTACGACGACAGTACTAAAACCCCTAATAAATCTCCTGTAAAAGGTTGCTAGGCCATGGAAACTACGCACATCGTGGACACTAGTGGGGGCAGGCCACTCAATAATTGCCCTAACCTTTTCAGGATCTGCAGAAACTCCCTCAGGGGTGACAACAAAATCTAGGAAGATAACCCTATGTGTCATGAACTCATATTTCTTAAAGTTGGTATAGAGACTATTCTCCCTAAGGGTCTGGCATACTAGTCTAAGGTGACTAAGGTGGTCCTTTTTTGTCCTGCTATAAATCAAGATGTCATCAAAATAGACCATAATAAATTTTCCAGTATATTCCCTCAAGACTTGGGTCATAATCCTCATAAATGTACTTGGTGCATTTGAAAGGCCAAAAGGTATCATAACTCACTCAAACAGGCCATCCTTAGTCTTGAATACGGTCTTCCACTCATCCCTGGGTCTAATCCTAACCTGATGATAGCCGCTCTTAAGGTCTATCTTTGAGAAAACTTTAGCACTGGCCATCATATCTAGCATGTCGTCCAATCGAGAGATGGGAAACCTATAATTCACAGTTATCTTGTTGATGGCTCTACTATCTACATACATCCTCTAGGTACCATCTTTCTTAGGGGTCAATAGAGCAGAGACTGCACATGGACTCAAGCTCTCCCTAATGAAACCCTTCCTAGGTAACTCTCCCACTTGTTTCTGTAATTCTTGATACTCATTGGGATTCATTCTATAATGAGGAAGGTTTGGTAAAGTGGCTCCTGGGACTAGATCTATGACATGTTGGATGTCTCTAAGTGGTAGTAATTGATCAGGTAAATCATCAAGGAAGACATCCTCAAATTCTTTGAGAGCCTCGATAATTTCTGGAGGGTGTTCCTGTCGGGTCAGCTCATGAAATTCTTTGGTGGTCAAGATCCAAATAGGGCTACCCTCAGCAATTTCTTTCTCTAACTCCTTAGCCTTAATCAGATTAACTCCTGGTTTCTTGTCCTTAAGGCTACTAGAACCTCTCTTGATTGGGTCTCTAAGTGATGTTGGGTGGATAACAAAATTATTCCCATGATGGCTAAAAGCACAGACATTGGTTCGACCAAACAAGGTTGCATCATAATCAAAAAGTCAAGGTCGACTTAAAATGATACTACTTACTTCCATGGGAATGACATCACACCAAATCTTTTTCTCATAGGTTTGCAGTTTAACTAAGATTTGGCACCTAGACTTGATCTGGATGGAGGTGGAATCTATTCAAGAAACCTTGTACGGGCTAAGATAGGGAACTATGGTCAACCCTAAAGATTTGGCTGTACTAGCAGAGATGGCATTGACACAACTCCTACTATCTATGATGATCTTAAGCACCTTACCCCCTACCTTAACAAAGGTTTGTAGGAATTAGTCCTACGCCAATCTTCCTTAACTTGGGTTTGGGTCAAGATGCACCTAACCACTCCTAATAGGTTCTCAGACTCAGGTTCCTCTTCCTCTCCTTCGTACTCATCTAACAACTAGTCATCAGCCTCATAGATTTCTCCCTCAGGTTTAGCTATGGGTTCAGGCTCCTCTTTCTCTAGCTCACCTAAGTGTAAGGCACTAACTGGGCACTGGCTAACAAAGTGCCCTGGTTTTCGATATTTAAAATAGGTCTTCTCAGGATTGGGACTCCTGTGGACCTCTATAGATTTACCTTTATCATCTCTACGGGTCCAAGGAGCACTAGGCTGAGGTCGACTAGGGTCAGGGTGACTTGGATTGGGTCGACTCGGGCTAGGTCAGTTGAGGCTGGGTCGACTCTGGTGGGACTGGCTAGCTCCTGGGTACTGACTAGGGTATTTAGTGGGCTCGAGTCTATGGTAGACGGGCCCTCTCTAAAAATGCTCATAATCTCTAGCAATCTGGTAGGCATGGTCCAGGTCACTAACCTCTCTCATGTAGAGCTCCCTCTTAATATCATCTCTAAGGCCAGGCCTAAATCTGGATAGAACAACATCCTCAACCTCATCTAAGTCACATCGCATGGAATACTCATCAAATTTTGCGATGTACTCATCTATACTCTTGCCGCCCTGACTCAATCTTTGCCATTGATCCAACAAACCATAACGATATGAAGTAGAAATGTATTTTCCTCTCGACTTAGCCTTCATGGCCCTCCAGGTGACTATGGGTTCATGGCCTCCTAGTCTAAGTGTTCTCTTAACATTAGCCCAATATAACCTGGCCTGGCGGACCAACTTAAGCTTGGCAAACCTAAACTTATGCTCCTCAGACATATCGTACCACTCAAAATACTGGTCAACTTCTCCTTCCCAATCTATATAGGCCTTTGGGTCAAGACAACCAACCAAAGTGGGTGCATCAAGTTTAATATTTTTATTGGATGTCTTCCTAGTCTATAAAATCTTGATTAGGTCTCCTTGGACGAACCTCTGGGACTGGGTCATGATGATGGGCTCTCCTAGATTCAGCCTCAAAGAATGGATCAGGGTTTAGGGTCCTCCTAGGGTCAGCTTCATAGTAAGGTCATGGCGAGGGGTTCTCCTAGGATGGGGAGGTGACTCAGGGTCTGGCTCACTGCGAGGCCTACGCGCCTTCTCTAGGGTTCCAAGTCGGTTGTCTATATGTTCAAACCTATGGTTCATCTGGGCCATTTGATCTACAAGGGCTTGAATTTGGGCTTCTAGCTTATCCATGGGTTCAGCCAAAGGTGGAGATGGTGGATGAAATGGGACTCCTGATCTAGTGCACATGCAAGACTCAAGACTAACTTGACTACGATTGCCTAGACCTAGAGTCCAAGCAGAATGGGTTGACTCAACTTACACACAACTCAAATCCTAGTCCTTCAACTGGCCAGGTAAGAGGTGGGATGGTGGGAGAACCCCCTGCTCTTGTAGGGATCTAATTAAGGAACCACCGATCTGCTTAGGTCATTTAATACTGTACCTCTAGCCTAGACACCAGCATCCAGTAATAGGAAATGAATTGGATGCACTAGTCGTCTCATAGTGATCGAACCCGACCAATTGGTGTCCCTAGCCCACTAGAGAAAATTAAGTCTAGTTAATTTTAAATTAAGCTTGAGACCGAATGTAAGGGATGTGGTTTTGGGCTAAGGAGAGGTTATCAACTCCTCCCCTTATCTTACATATAGAAAGTGCCCTTAAAATATTTTATGCAATGATGGCAGGCAGATGAAAATGCAAATTAGGGTTTAAGTATTTTTGGTGTTTTATGAATATATTTAAATTTTTTTATATTTTGGTATTTTCTTAAATAGAAAGATAATTTGCAGATTATGACCTAATATGTAGAAAACATGCCAAAATAATAAGATATGCAAAAATTATACTAAAACAACCCTAAACTTGCTGAAATTGGTTTTGCTGCCAAAAACAGGGCAGAACTATTCTCAGGCAGTGTTTCGACTAGAAGAAAATCTACAGACTGAAATAATTCCTAAAAAAATTTTGAAAATTAATTTAAATTATAAGGAATTCATAAAAATAAGTTTCATATTTTTGTGAGTTTTCTATGGATAGAAACAATTAAAAAAATAGGTAATATACTGAGAAGGCCGAGATGCAAAAAAAATCCTAATGAACTCTTTGTGTTCTTCCTAGGGATCAATTCACAGCGGCACCCCTACATGCCATAGGAGATCCCATAGATTGGGAAGAGAGGGTCTTGTAGCCCTACTAGTCTCCTATGATCGGCGACCATGGTGAAGCACCCGATCTGAATATGCAAAGAGAACTGAGCCCAACCAGGATTTGATACCAAATGATGCGGAACTAAGATTGCATCCAAAGTTATTTTTGTATTTTTTCATGTTAAGTGATGAATCTAAATCCCAAAGAACAGACCAAGAACATAAGTAGGGAAATCTATGCAAGATAAAAAACTAAAGTATACAAGATAGAACCTAAAAGTAATAGAAAAAAGTGGATCGCCAAGGCTAAGAAGCCTCGGTTGGGCTAGTTTATCTCCAATAAAGCGGTTGGCAGGTAGAGGGGGTGTACCTGATAATGATTGATGCATCCAGTGCATATCGTAGATGAAGTGATCGCTCTCGCTCCCGGATGCGGCCTGGAAAATCAAGCCGAAGACCCATGGATTCTCGACTTTCAACCCGGTGATCCGATCGCTGCCCGGCTGGAGTCATTGGATTCGTAGAAGCCGAGGGACCTGCAAACAGCCTTTCAGGAGTTAGAAAACAAAGCAAGGATGGAGGATTAATTAAAAAACAGCAAGGATAATGAAGGTTTGAGGGTGGTCGGCCAGGGCTTGGAGAGATGGATGGCGACTAGAGATTGGGCGCAGGACACCAGGAAGAAGGAGGGGCTTACACGGAATCTCCTTAGCACACAACAGGTAGCACACAGCAATTGGAAGAACTCAGTTATATTTCATGAATAAAAGTACCTTGATACAAAAGAGTAGAGTCTCTTAAATAGACTCTTAAACTTGGCCCCCAAGTAAGGTTACAATAGTCATTACCTAGGAATTGAATCCCACCCAAACCCTAGCTAGAATACATGGTAGGTCTAGGTTGAAAATACCTCAAATTTCTTTCCCTCTCTGATGGGGGACTAACTAAATGCAAAATGAAGAATGATGCAAGGATTTGTTGGTTTTGTGATTTTTAGATTTTTAATGATTTTCTTTGGATTCTCGAAAATAAGTAAGAGTTGATCTAGGGTTCTATAATAATAAGAACTATCAAGCAAGCAAGTAGTCCCTAAGCAATGATAAAGAGAGGACCCCGGGATTGAAAAAATCCCGTAGGACTTAGCTCTCTGATCAATACCTACTTAGGAGTTAAGGGGCAAACCTCAAAGATCTGAAGTGCCCAATGCCGAGGTCACTCACTCTGGCGGATGCGGCCTGGATGATCGAGCCGTCAACCCTGCGGGTGCACCGGCTGACTGTCCGAAGATCTCGATGGTAAGGGCAACCGACTCCATACTCGTGTCACCTGGAGGACCTGCGAGCATTCAAAGAAGGGTTAGGTTTCAATCGAAAGTAAGCAATAGAAAAAAGAAAGAGAGTTGTTGTAGTGATGGCGGAGTTCTTCTTGATTCGGAGTCGGATGATGGAGTTGCGGAAGTGACGGTAACTTGAGGCCTCACACCTCTCGACGCCCGAAGGCAAAGGTGCTCCCTCACAGAGATCGACGTTCCTAGTGAACGAAAGCAACTAAAAAGAAATTGGACTCAAGAAATTTGGTTTTTTCATTCATCAACATTAACATTACAAAGGAGGGGTTAGGTCCTTTAAGTAGGCACTTATGGACCCCATTTGAAATTCAAATGCAAAATTACAAGTCTTCTTGAATGGGCGCCCAAAAAAATTCTGATTTTCTTCTCTCCTTGGCCGACCAAGAGCTGGACTTGATTGGGCGTGGCATGGTGTAAGGCTTGGAGGAGAGATCTTGGCACCTTGAACTTGGAAAGTAGCTCCTTTGTTTTGGAAGAACACATGAAGTGAGGCTTGGAGCAAGGCATGTGTTCTTCTTCCTTCCTTGGTTGTGCATCCCTTTTTGGTACAAAGCTTGACATGGGGAAGTGGAGGCGCCCATGGTTCTTGCCCCTTCCTTCCAAAGAGGTTCAAATACTTTGGGAAGAAAACTTGATTGGAGGGCTTGAAGCAAGGGATTTGAATTCCAAACTTCAACTCTCCTTTGACCATCCTTTGGCCGACCACCTTCACTTGGAAAAGAGCTTGATAAGGGGAGGGAAAGAGGGCTAGTGCCAAGTGATGTTGTCCTCCTTTATGCCTCCAAAATTCAGATTTTGTGTCGCCCACATGGCAAAGTGAAGTGGCGCCACATAGGATGATGATGTGGCATCCCAGGGTTAATTTGGCATCCATCAAGTCTTGGCCCAAAAGTGACTTGGTTTCACGACCAATCTAGCTTGGGCCTATACTTCCAACAGACACAGACTGGACTCAGTACAGGACATAATTTGACCCAATTGGTCAAAGTACAGACTAGACATGAGACTTAATTCAAAGCAAAAGAAAATTACAAGGTTGATGCTAGGCTAGAAGCCTTATTACAAGACTCGAAAAGTTGGAACCCTAATTGGATATCCACAGAGGGTTGAGGAGCCTCTATCGAATTCTAGTGCCCACACCACTCTCTCTTGCCTTGGTCAGCCAAGGGAGGTGACCCTAGTGGCCGACCAAGGGGTGGTGAGCATAAGGCTTGGCGCCCCTTGGTTCTCCTCCTGGGCCTTGGCTGGCCCATTTTGCTTCAAGCTGCGATCCAGGGCTCCGGGGCTTCTGATTTATCTCCCGGGCTTCTATTTTTTTCTCCTAGGCCTTCCATGGTTTTCATAGCTTCCAGTTGGGTTAGTCTTCACTTGGATTGGCTTGGTCTTCACTTGTATGAGTCTTCACTGGACTTGGACTAACATGTACAGGACTCAGAAAGAAGACTAGCTCAACATGAGCTGACTAGTACAGGACTCAAATAATAAAAGACAACTTAAATAGGCTAAGCCTTTATTACAAATGGGCTCAAATGCTACTAAGTAATCCATAGAGGGTTGAGAAGCCTCTGTCTTATTCTGGTGCCTCTGGTGTCCGCATCATATGGACGTTCAGCCCATCCCTGTGCCTTCTTCTGGAGTTAAGGCAGGCTGATTAGGCCCATCCCGGTGCATCTTCAGATTCACCATAGGGTAGGTTACGTAAACCATCCCTGCACCTTTGGTTGATTATAAGGGAGCATGGCTGGGCTTTCCTTTGCACTCGTCGGACACATCGATAAGGCGAGCGGATCATACCCACCTTTGTGCTTGTGAACATATGGTCGTCAGATTAGGCTTCCTTTTGAGCTCATCGGACATACCGATAAAGTGAGTGGATCAGACCTACCTTTGCACTTGTGATCATAAGGTCACCGAATTAAGCTTTTTTTTGTGCTGGTCAGATATACCGATAAGGTGAGTGGATCAGACCCACCTTTGCACTTGTGATCACAAGGTCACCATATTAGGCTTCCTTAATGGGGATCCAGGGTAGGTCCAGGTTCTTTTTCAATTTTTTCTTATTTTCTCAGATTTTTTTTTTATTTTTTCTATTCCCGCTATTCCACCTTTTCCTGCTATTCCACCTTTATCCCAATTTTATTCCCGATTTATTCCTACACTATTCCATCTTCTCCCGTGATTTTTTTTAAATGCCCAAATCCTAGCCTCCACCCCCTCCAGCCCCAGATCCGGGCTGCCCGACCCCCAACCGCCCCCGCCGGACCGCCGCCGATGCTCGCCGGCCCTCGCCCTTGCCGAGAAGCCACCGCCGCCGCCCACGCCCGGGGAAGATGAACGGCCATGGGAAGACCAACTATCGCTTACGTCCCACGGCCGCCGCCGCCACCTGCCATCGCTGGCCTACCACCGGTCGCCTGCCCGCCGCTTGCTAGCTCACGCCCAGCCACCAGAGGGCCCCCGCCGGCACCTTTGGGCCCCACGACCGTGGGAAGCCCAAATGGCATGGCCGTGCATGTCGTGCTGCCCCTGCACCACCGCCCGCCATTGCCGCCTGCCGCCGTCGCCTGCCTGTCGGCCGGCCACCGTCCCACCATCCCCGGCCTCCCCCGCCATTCATCGGCCACGCCGGCACCTACGAGGTCTCCCACAGCCGTGGGAGACCAAACGGCATGCTGGGCGTGCCGTGCCATTCCCTGTACCGCCTCGCCTACGGCCCGTCGCCAGCCGTCCGCCGCTCACCATCCACCGCTTGCTTCTCGGTCGCTGGCCGTATGCTCTGTCGGGAGATCGATCCTCCGCATGGCCATGAGTTGGTGTTTGCATGGATTTCAGAGCAATCCCATTTTCAGAGCTGCACGCTTTCTAGAGCAGATCATCAAGCCGACATGCTTCTCAGAGCAAATCAGCACCACTTTTGATGCAACACGAATTTTGATGTAATTTATTTTCTTTTTTCAGTTTTCTTAGAGGCTAAGAAACTGAGGGTTTTGGTTTTTCTATATAAAGGCTGTAGGCTCAGGTAGGCAACCCAAGAGGGGGAGTGAATTTGACTTTTAAAACTTTTTGCAATTCGAACAATATGTGCTAATTCAAAATATGTGTTTATGAAATCAAGATAATAAAGTATAGTGGAAATAAAGAAATAAAAGCACAAGAAGAACAATCACACAAACACAGGTTTATAGTGGTTCGGTGCACTCTAAGGCACCTACATCCACTCCCCAAGATCCCCTTGGGAATTCTACTATAATCTCACGATTATAGTCAACTTGTTTTCCGGGCTCACAAGTCAAAACCCTTGGTTTTCACAGGCTAACCAAAAATCCCTTGGTTTTCCAGGTTAACCAAAAACCTTGATGGTTTTGCGGGCTCACCAACAACCTACCTTGGTTTTGCCAGCTAACCAAGAACATAGTTGGTTTTATGAGCTAACCAACAACCTAACTTGTTTTGTCTTCGGGCTCACAAGTCAAAATCCTAGTTGGTTTTTACCATATAGGCTCACCAACAACCTTTGATGGTTTTCACTAGGCTCACCACCAACCTAGATATAAGAAATGAAGAATGAAAATAAAAAGCTTTCTTACAAAGCAAATTTTTCGTTGAAGCACGTTGATTGTTGATGTTGAGCTTGTCTCCATGTTGTAGAAGCTTCAATGGATGCTTGATCATGTTGCTCTTGGAAGCTCCCTCTCCTTTTTGAATTCTTGGTAGCTCAACACTCAACAAATTGGATCCTCAAAATATCCTTCACATATTTTCACTTGGAAATCAAAGGATTTATCTTTCAAACCATGGATCCTCTTCCCTCTTCTTCTCCCTTGCTTTTCCAAGTATTTAAATAGCCCTCCAAACCTTATTTGACCATTTATGATCATTGGAGGATGAATTATAGCTGTTGGAGCCAAGTTGGAGAAGTTCTGCGTTCCAGAAAACTAGCCGTTACTGTTCAAGTGTCGACACTTTACCTCCAGGTGTCGACACTTCACCTCCAGGTGTCGACACTTCATTCTCCAGGTGTCGACACTTCACTTCCAAGTGTCGACACTTTAGCTCCAGGTATCGACACTTGACTGTAAGTGCTATCCGAAGTTTTCTGTTTGTCTCAGGCCTTGAGTCGACACTTCACTCTTCAAGTGTCGATATTTGATCCTCAGGTGTCGACACTTGCTTTCCAGGTGTCGACACTTCATCTGTGCTAGGTTGAATCTTCTTCAAATTTCATTTCTTTGAGTACCTATAACTGATTTATACACTTAACGCACAATTAGTACTCAAATATACTTAAGTATTTTGTCATAATCAAAATCAGAGTCAACAATCTCTCCCTTTTTGATGATGACAAAATCTTTAAGTATATAAACAGGGTAAGCTCAAAAATAAATATAACATGCTCCAAAAGTTAAATAATAAGAATAGAGCAATGAAGCAATGAAAAACATTGAGCTTCCCATCAAAATATGATCCAAAAATAATTTTTCAAAAGCTCCCCCTCAACATATAATTTCTAAATTATTTTTCAAAGTTTTTCAAAATATTTGAACTTTCAAATTTTCAAATTTGGGCTACCATGATCTTTAGCTCAAAATCGTTAGATTTTCAATCAGAGCACCGAGCTCTGATACCAATTGTAAGCTCAGGTAGGCAACCCAAGAGGGGGTGAATTGGACTTTTTTAAATTTTTGCAATTCGAACAATATGTGCCAATTCAAAATATGTGTTTATGAAATCAAGATAATAAAGTATAGTGAAAATAAATAAATAAAAGCACAAGAAGAACAATCACACAAACACAGGTTTATAGTGGTTCGGTGCACTCTAAGGTACCTACATCCACTCCCCAAGATCCCCTTGGGAATTCTACTATAATCTCACGATTATAGTCAACTTGTTTTCCGAGCTCACAAGTCAAAACCCTTGGTTTTCACAGGCTAACCAAAAACCCCTTGGTTTTCCAGGTTAACCAAAAACCTTGATGGTTTTGCGGGCTCACCAACAACCTACCTTGGCTTTGCCGGCTAACCAAGAACCTAGTTGGTTTTACGGGCTAACCAACAACCCAACTTGTTTTGTCTTCGGGCTCACAAGTCAAAATCCTAGTTGGTTTTTACCATATAGGCTCACCAACAACCTTTGATGGTTTTCACTAGGCTCACCACCAACCTAGATATAAGAAATGAAGAATGAAAATAAAAAGCTTTCTTACAAAGCAAATTTTTCGTTGAAGCACGTTGATTGTTGATGTTGAGCTTGTCTCCATGTTGTAGAAGCTTCAATGGATGCTTGATCATGTTGCTCTTGGAAGCTCCCTCTCCTTTTTGAATTCTTGGTGGCTCAACACTCAACAAATTGGATCCTCAAAATATCCTTCACATATTTTCACTTGGAAATCAAAGGATTTATCTTTCAAACCATGGATCCTCTTCCCTCTTCTTCTCCCTTGCTTCTCCAAGTGTTTAAATAGCCCTCCAAACCTTATTTGACCGTTTATGATTGTTGGAGGATGAATTATAGCCATTGGAGCCAAGTTGGAGAAGTTCTGCAGCACAGAAAACTAGTCGTTACTGTTCAAGTGTTGACACTTCACCTCCAGGTGTCGACACTTCATTCTCCAGGTATCGACACTTCACTTCCAAGTGTCGACACTTTAGCTCCAGGTGTCGACACTTGACTGTAAGTGCTATCCGAAGTTTTCTATTTGTCTCAGGCCTTGAGTCGACACTTCACTCTTCAAGTATCGACACTTGATCCTCAAGTGTCGACACTTGCTTCCCAGGTGTCAACACTTCATCTGTGCCAGGCTGAATTTTTTTCAAATTTCACTTCTTTGAGTACCTATAATTGATTTATACACTTAACACATAATTAGTACTCAAATATACTTAAGTATTTTGTCATAATCAAAACCAGAGTCAACAAAGGCCCTCTCCCCCTGTAATAATCAGAGAGAGTTGATATAGATTTTTGGTTCTCCATTGGTTCCGGTTCTGGTTCTGGGCTGAGGCCCATTTGCCTTCATTCCCTACTGTGTAGATAATGGGTTCGTTGGGGGGTGTGAGAGTCCTACTTTGTGGATGATGGGTTCGAGCACCCTAGTTATCCCCTATCTCATCTTCTTTATCCCCTCGTGTTCTTTGAGAGTCACCCTAGCGGCCTCTATGAGAGCCCTACTATGTGGATGATGGGTTCGATGACAGCTCAGGGTAGCTAGTGCTTTGATCCCTTAGGAGGGTAGCTATGTGCTTTGATCCCTCGGGAGGGTAGCTTTATGCTTTGACCCCTGACTTTCTGTGTGCGTCTTCCCGTTAGAGTGAGTCCCAGGGCCATGAGTTCCAGTTCCCAGTCCCCCATCTCATCCTTCCTTCGCCACCTCCACCAAGAAAATCGAAAACAAAAGAGATCAACTATTTTAGGGTTTTAGTTTCAGTGTCACCTTAGTCCCGGGAGGCTTCTTAGCCCTCCCACGGTCCTAGTTTACTTAGGTTGTTTTCCTATCCCAAATAACCCAGGTTATATCGATTTTCATCCTGCTTCAATTTTGGTATCAGAGAAAGTTATGGATTTGGGTGTGCTCCATTTGTCGAACTCGACGGAGTCGAGTTCTTCATGGTCGAGGAGAATGATGGGGATCCAAGGTAGGTCCAGGTTATTTTTCTATTTTTTATTATTTTCTCAGATTTTTTTTTTTTCTATTCCCGCTATTCCACCTATTCTGCTATTCCACTTTTATCCTAATTTTATTCCCAATTTATTCCTACACTATTTCATCTTCTCCCGTGATTTTTTTTAAATGCCCAACCCTAGCCTCCACACCCTCCGGCCCTAGATCTGGGTCGCCCGACCGCTGGCTGCCCCTGCCGGACCGCCGTCGATGCTCGCTGGCCCCCACCCTTGCCGGAGAAGCCGCCACCGCCGCCCATGCCCGGGGAAGATGAACGGCCATGGGAAGACCAACCGTCGCCCACGTCCCATGGCCGCCGCTGCCGGCCTGCCACCGACCGCCTGCCCGCCGCCCGTCGGCTCACGCCCGACCACCGAAGGTCCCCCGCCGACACCTTTGGGCCCCACGGTCGTGGGAAGCCTAAACGGCATGGCCATGCATGCCGTGCTGCCCCTGCACCGCCGCCCATCGTTGCCACCTGCCGCCGCCGCCCGCCTGTCCGCCGGCCACCGTCCCGCAGTCCCCGGCCTCCCCCGCCATTCACTGGCCACGCCGGCGCCCAGGAGGTCTCCCACGGCCGTGGGAGACCAAATGGCACGCTGGGCATGCCGTGCCATTCCCTGTGCCACCTCGCCTGCGGCCCACCACTCGCCATCCGCTGGCCTGTCTGCCGCCTGCTTCCTGATCGCCGACCGTGTGCTCCATCGGGAGATCGATCCTTCGCACGACCGAGAGTTGGTGTTTGCATGGCTTTCAGAGCAATCCCATTTTTAGAGCAACACGTATTTTGGAGCAGATCATCAAGCCGACACGTTTCTCAGAGTATATTAGCGCCACTTTTGATGCAACATGAATTTTGATGAAATTTATTTTCCTTTTTTAGTTTTCTTAGAGGCTAAGAAACTGAGGGTTTTGGTTTTTCTATATAAAGGCCCCCTCTCTCCCTGTAATAATCAGAGAGAGTTGATATAGATTTTTGGTCTCCATTGGTTCCGGTTCTAGTTATGGGCTGAGGCCCATTTGCCTTCGTTCCCTACTGTGTGGATAATGCGTTCGTTGGGGGGTGTGAGAGTCCTACTTTGTGAATGATGGGTTCGAGCACCCTAGTTATCCCCTATCTCATCTTCTTTATCCCCTCGTGTCCTTTTAAAGTCACCCTAGCGGCCTCTATGAGAGCCCTACTATATGGATGATGGGTTCGATGAGAGCTCAAGGTAGCTGGTACTTTGATCCCTCGGGAGGGTAGCTATGTGCTTTGATCCCTTGGAAGGGTAGCTTTATGCTTTGACCCCTAACTTTCTGTGTGCATCTTCCTGTTAGAGTGAGTCCCAGGGCCATGAGTTCCAGTTTCCAGTCTCCCATCTCCATCCTTCCTTCGCCACCTCCACCAAGAAAATCGAAAACAAAAGAGATCAGCTGTTTTAGGGTTTTAGTTTCAGTGTCACCTTAGTCCCGGAAGGCTTCTTAGCCCTCCCACGGTCCTAGTTTACTTAGGTTATTTCCCTTTCTTAAATAACCCAGGTTACATCGATTTCCATCCTGCATCATTCCTTTTACGCTCGTCGGACATACCGATAAGGTGAGTGGATCAGACCCACCTTTGCGCTTGTGATCGTAAGGTCGCCAGATTAGGCTTCCTTTTACACTCGTCGGACATACCGATAAGATGAGTGGATCAGACTCGTCTTTGCACTCTTTCATCGTTTGTGTTGAATGGGCCGCTGGGGCCATTTCCATGTCACCGATCAATGATCAAGTAGATTGTTTAGGCTCGCCTTTAGAAAGACTTTTGTGAAAGCCTCCCTTTGGTGGGAATGTTTATTGATAGTATTTACGGAGATTCTGTATATTCCAAGGTCGGGGTAGCATAACACCGTCCAAGGTTGGGCGTATGACCTCCTTGATCCAATAGGGTCCTTTCCAATTGGGGGACAGCTTGCCTTGTTCAGTCGGCCTGGATACTTTGGCTCTCCACAATGCCAAATCTTCAGGTCGAAAGATTAGCTCTTTCACTCTGGAGTTGTAATATCTAGCGACTCTTTGCTGGTACGATGCCATCTTGATTTGTACCTGAAGTCTGGTGCCTTGTAGTAGATCCAGATCTGCTCTCATACGTTTTGAATTTTTAGGTTCCTCATACCCCCAATCCCCAAATATTGCAAGGTGACCTCAATGGGGAGGACTGCTTCGGTACCATATACCATGTTGAATGGAGATTCACCCATGGCCGTTCTAGGGGTCGTCTGATATGCCCAAAGAACGGAGTTTAGCTCTTCAGTCCAAAAATCCTTGGCATCATTTAGTCGGTTCTTTAGACCATAGAGAATGGTCCGATTTGTCACCTCGGTCTCTCCGTTGCACTATGGATGACCGATTGATGTCAATTTGTGAAGTGCATGGTACTGGGCACATAAGTCTCTGAACTTGGGATTGTTGAATTACCTCCCATTGTCTGTGATTATGGTGTGGGGAATCCCGAATCAAAATATAATGAAGTTCTTGATAAAATTTTCAACCTTCCCTTCCGTGATGTGAGCTAGGGGTTCAGCCTCGACCCACTTGGTAAAGTAGTCGATGGCGACAATCAGAAATTTCCTTTATCCAGATGCTGGTGAGAACGGGCCAAGAATGTCCATGCCCCACTAGGCGAAGGGCCAGGGGGCCGTCAGTTGGGTGAGCTGGCTTGCCGGCTGTCTCTAGACATTGGCGTACCTTTGCCATCGGTCACATCTTCGGACATAGTTGGTCGAGTCCTTTTGGATGGTGGGCTAGTAGTAACTTTGGTGTATTATTTTGTATGCCAGGGATCTGCCCCCCAAGTGATCTCTACATATAACTTCATGGACCTTTCTTAGGGCATAATCGGCATCCGATGGTCCTAGACACTTCAGCAGAGGTTGGGTGAATGATCTCTTATATAAGGTCCCGTCTAGGATGATGTATTGAGATGCCATCCAGTGGACCTTCTTGGCTTCTGCCTCATCTTCCGGAAATGTGCCCTCATTTAGGAATTTGAGTATGGAATCCATCCAACTGGGTTCAACCTCGATTTGGTGCACCTCTAAGACTTCTTCAATTATACTTGAAACTTCTAGCTACTCAATGAAGGTATGTCCGAGGGATTCCAGAGTAGTGATGGTGAGTCTAGACAAAGCATATGCTCGGGAGTTCTCTGATCGGGGCACATGGGTGATTTCGAAGAACCCCAATCGAGAGGACATGGCACGTACCTTCTCCAAATATTGGATCATTGTAGGGTCCTTAGCCTGAAAGTCGCCTTTGACCTGGTTCACTATTAACAGGGAGTCCAAAAAGATCTAGATCTTTCGAACCCCTAAGCTTTCGGTGATGCGAAGTCCTGCAAGTAGGGCTTCGTATTCGGCTTGGTTATTCGAAGCATGGAAGGAGAACCGGAGTGCATACTCCATTGTGTGTCCATCTGGTTCGGCCAGTATGAGGCCTGCTCTGCATCCTGTGGAATTGTATGCGCCATCTACGTGGAGGACCTAGACGGATCTTGCATCCTTCGGATTGGCTTCTTCTCCTTCAGCTTCCCTATCGGTTGATCAGATCTCGTCTTCAGCCTTCCATGTGCATTCGGCTAGGAAGTCGGATAACACCTGCACCTTCATGGCTGATCGAGGTTGAAAGCTGATGTCGAACTCACTTAACTTAGCAACCCATTTATGGTGTGGACACCAGAAGCTGAAAGAAACTTCGCTCCAACAAGGTTAGCCTTATCCCAATTTGGATCGAAGATAATTAGGTTACCTTGTATCCTTTAGTTCAAAAATATTTTATTTTCAAGAGTCATTTCCTTTTCAAGAGTCCTGTAATTAATTTTGAGTTTCAAATCAATAGTGTTTATTAAGTCCTGTAATTACTTTTAAAATTTAATTTCCTGTAAGTCCATTTCAAGTTTTAAAGTCTAGGTCAGTCAAGTCAGTTCAGTTGAGTTAAGTCTAATTCAGTTGAGTTAAGTCTAATCAAGTCTTAAAGCCATGAAAGCCAGCAACAAGACTCAAATTCTAGACCCCAGAATTTGACCACATGAAGAAGAGAAGACACATCAACCAAGCAAGAGAAAAGGACCATCAACTAGGACCACTGGGCGCCACATGTCATTCTTATCCAAGTAGAAGACCACCTCACCATGCCACATCATCAGGTGCCACTTCACCAGCCACCTCATCACCCTTTGGGCGCCAACAAGGGAGATTCAAATTCAAGGAGGTTGGCCACATCCCTCCAAGTCCTCCACCAAATCCTCCAACCCCCCCCCACATCCCTCCAAACTCTCCACCAAATCGTCCAACCCCTCTTGTAATCCTCCTCGATTTGGAGAGTTTTTAAATTTCAAAAGCTAGCTTTGTGAGGCTATTAAAAGCCTTGGATGCCCATTGTAAAAGAGATTTGATTTTGGAAATGAATGAAGTTTGAAGTGAAGTTGTCTTGAGTTTTATGTGTGAAATTTTTCCTATCTTCTTCTTCCATGCCCAAAGCCACTCTCTTCCCTAGAAATTCATCATCCAAGCTCAAGGCAAAGGCATTGGAGTCGGCCAGATCTTCTCAATTATCTTTTCTTTGTTCACAAGTTCTCCCATCCCTTCTTTATGTTTGCATCATTCAACCTTAACTTTGATCTTCATTGCAGGGTCCTTCGAAGTCCTTGAGTTGTGAACAGGGTTCCCCTTGACAATGAACCAACAAGCTGAAGCCCAAGTCCAGGGTTCTGATCACTGTTATCCAAGTTCTCCAGTCCAGAGCATCAGTAGTTTCAAGTTTTGAATCATAGGAAGGTTGGAAAACTCATCAAGGTAAGTCCTCAATCATTAGCCCCTATTGTCTAGATCTTCTTCCTTCTTAGTTTTAAAGTTGTGTCTAATCATGTAATAGTCCCTTTTCATATAATCCTTAAATCTTATTAAGATGAGTACAATGCTAAGTATAATTAGGTTTCATTGCTCTACAAACCCCATATTCAAAACATTAATCATATGCGTGCCGCATCAAATTGGTATCAGAGCATGGTTGCATTAGGGTAGAATAGTTTTCTTTAAATCCAAGCAAGATCTAAAATTCACGCCTCCTGAGCGGGTGTACTCCAGTACACTGTCATGGCCCATGGGAATAATGAGCCCCTGGCCAGACGTGAGTTTTTAGATTGAAGTTTTGGGTAAGCCATTGCACTTGTTTGATTAGGTTCTATTTTCTGAAAATTTGCATCTATTTACTGTAATCTGTCTGCAGCTCCAAAGGCAAGTCACTAATTTTTTATTAAAATATTTTTTTTCTTTTTGCTTTTTAAGTTAGTTATCACCATATTAAATTTCATCATCAGAAAAAAATTATAAAAAAAATAAAAATTTCTACAGTTCGATACTGTCATTAGGGTTCTGTTCTGTCCTTTTTATTTATCTTCATTTGTAGGATCTGCTTATATTAGTATAGATTTTAGTTTTAAAATTCCTTTCATCTACATTGAAACATATAAGTTAGGAATCCTCTGTGAATTTTTCAAAATTTTTGGACATTTTTTTCATCACGTTTTCCACACCACTTTCAAATTGCAACACACTTCTGCAGCACCTTTGCATTTCATTCATCTCATGAGAAATCAAATTAAGGGCATCAATTTGACATAGGGTCAGGGTTTCATCACCTGTCCCTAGCCCAAAAATCACCAACCAGCATATCTATCCCAGCCCGTTAATTAAAATTGAGTAGAACGTTAATTGCCCTAGTGGGTTAGGGACACCAACAAGTTGGGTTCAGGTTAGGGTCAAGTTAACTGTGTCAGCTAATTGGTGTGTGCTTACTGGCTTGGTGTCTAGGATTGGTGCATCAGGGCTTGTGATTTGGTCCGCCTACCTGGCCAATCTCAGATTGGTGTCTAAGGTTGGCAATCAGGGACCTACACTCCCCTCCACCTACCTGGCTAAGTCCCATAAGTACTACTAGCTAGTTGGTTCACTTAATTAGACTTCTAATTTGTGCTCTAGGTCTAGAAAACCTTAGCTCGAACTTGAGTCCATTTGCATGCATAACAACTAGAGCAGGGACACCGTATTCACCAATCCAAGCCCAGTCAAGTGTAGCCATGGGCCAAAACTTAGGGAATTTGATCAAAGGCCTAAATGATCAAGTGGCCCAACTGACTAAGAGTTTAACTGAGCAATTGGCCCAAACAAATCAGAATGTGGCACAAACCAACCAAGACATGAATGAGCAGTTAGCCCACATCACTACTAGGTTGGATCAGTTAGAGGCTAGAACCCCTGAAAGCAATCATGAAGCCCAGACTGAGCCTGAGCCAAGTCTTGCACCTGAACTCGAGACCCCATTGAACCCTAGAAGGATTCCATATCAAAACCCTCTCTACGAAACAAACCCTAGGAGAGCTCCCCAAGATCAGTTTTATGATCCAATTCCTAGAGGACCCCACCCTGGTCAAACCATCGAGCCCAACCCAAGGAGATTCCATCATGAGCCTAACTATGAACCCAATGTCAGGAGACCCACCCCAATTCACTTTGATCAAGATGACCGAACCATGAAGAACATTAGGCTAGAAGCTCCCACCTTTGATGGAATTTTAGATCCAAAGATCTACATTGTTTGGGAAGGTGAGATGGACCAGTATTTTGACTGGTTTGAGATGAGTGAAGAGCACAAGTGTAAGTTTGCAAAGCTTAAACTTGTGCGCCAAGCTAGGTTATATTGGGGAAATGTTGAGAGACTCACTAGACAGAGAGGTGATGTGCCCATAGTGACCTGGCGAGCTATGAAACTTAGGCTTAGGGAGAAATACCTTCCTATGTCCTACCACCAAAGACTCCTAGATCAATGGCAAAGACTTACTCAAGGAAATAGGAGTGTCGCAGAGTACATAGCGAAGTTTGACGAATTCGTTATGAGGTGCAATGTTGATGAATCTGAGTCGGTGACCTTGTCTAGATTTAGAGCCGGACTAAGGAAAGAAATTCAAAGAGAATTGTTCATGCGAGAGGTACATGACCTAGAATTGGCCTATCAAATAGCTAGGGATGCTGAGAGATTCCATAGAGGTCCAGTCTATCATAGGCCCGAAGCCCCTAGGACTAGTGCACCTTATCAGTAGTCAGGATCCAATCAGCCTAGTTCAACCGACCCAATCCTAATGTGTCTGTGACTCGTAGAGATGACAAGGGGAAAACACCTGAGACCCAAAGAACTCCAAATGCATGTTTCAGGTGTAACAAAGTGGGTCACTATTCTAGCAACTGTCCTAATAGAGCCCTACACATAGGGGAAGTAGAAGAGGAAGCCGTAGAATCCCAATGTGAATTTGAGGAGGAAGTATACCAGGCAGATGAGAACTTGGCTGAAGAGTATGAGGATAAGGAAGTCCTGGTAGATCAAGATCTGTTAGGAGTGGTTAGGTGTATTCTCACCCAAGCTAAAACCCAAGAAGATTGGCGTAGGACTAGCATCCTACAGACATTCATTAAGATAGGTGAGAAAGTATGCAAAGTCATTTTAGATAGCGGTAGCTGTGTCAATGCCATATCCACCAACACAGTTAAAAACCTAGGATTGCCCACCGTACCCCATCCTAATCCCTATAAGGTATCCTGGATAGACTCAACCATGATTTCCATTAAGTCTAGGTGCCTAGTAACCATTCAGTTCCAATCTTACTTGGAGAAAGTATGGTGTGATGTACTTCCAATGGGAGTAAGTAGCATAATTTTAGGCCGACCATGGTTGTATGATCTTGACGTAACACTCTATGGTCGTTCTAATTCGTGCTCGTTTACTCATAATGGAAAGAAGATTGTAATCCATTCTTCTCCACCTAAGAACCCCATTAAGAGAGGATCAAGCCAATTGAGTGATAAGAAAAAGGGGATAAACGTGATCACTGCTAGAGAAATGGAGAAAGAAATTAACAATGGGTCACCTGTTTAGATTTTGACCATTAAGGATCATCAAGAACCTCTTTCAAAAGAACAACCTCAAGAAGTCAATGAAGTGCTAGAGGAGTTCAAAGACGTGTTCCCCGATGACTTGCCCGACCAACTCCCATCTCTTAAGGATATACAACATGCGATAGACTTAGTCCCTGGAGCAACCCTACCGAACCTTCCCCATTATAGAATGAACCCTACCGAGCACCAAGAATTACAACGTCAAGTAGGAGAACTCCTAAAGAAAGGATTCATTAGGGAGAGTTTGAGTCCATGCGCAGTCCCAACCTTACTTACCCCTAAGAAAGATGGCACGTGGAGAATGTGTGTTGATAGTCGTGCCATAAATAAAATCACAGTGAAGTATAGGTTTCCCATCCCCCGCTTGGATGATATGTTAGATATGATGGCCGGTGCAACTATATTTTCTAAGATTGACCTGAAGAGCGGCTATCACCAAGTTAGGATCAGACCAGGGGATGAATGGAAGACTGCCTTTAAAACTAAGGATGGGTTATTTGAATGGGTAGTCATGCCTTTTTGGTGGGGACATGCAAGATGAGGATGCAACTATGCAACCCTAAAGGAGATTAGCAAAGATTAACTTAGCAATTTCTTATTTGCATATGATTAGTTCAGCATATAGTATCAAAGGAGGTCTAATGAAGAGAACTCGAACGATCAAACGTAAACCTAATTAATAAGACTATCAAAATAACAAAGAAATAGGAATAAGATTCGAACCACACAAGTTAAGCTAGGCAAATTTAATATTTCAGACCTAATCGATACTAGAACATACCTAGCATTAATCTTTCAAGTAGATCAAGTTCACTCATGAAGAGACCTCCCAAATGACAAGACCATACTACAAATTGAGGGCCCTTCTTGTTTTCTGGATTATGGCAAGTAATTCCTTCCTCTCGAGTTCGGAATCCCGGAGAACCCTACAACAAAGAAACCTCGAGATTAGGAACTTGGTAAAATACGTTAGTCATGAAATGGAGAAACTAAAGAAGAGTCGAGGAAGCATTGTTGAAGAATAATCTTGGCGCCATGGTAGATCACTTGAAATGGATTAGGCCGGCCTCCTTGTGATGGTCTTCTTGATCAACCTTGAATATTGAAGAGCTAGCTTGAGATTGGAGAAGAAGGAGAGTGTCTTAGGCGTTGGAGATGGAGGAGGAGAAAGTAGGGTTGGCGTGGGATAGGGAGAGGAATTTAGAACTACCACTTAGGCACATAGAACTCACATAGAAGAAAATTTTTTTTTTTCTTTTCCATCCTTTCTTTACAAGAAGACTAAGAGTCTTTTATAGACTATTAAGCCATTTTGAATTCAAACTACACCAAATATCATGGAGAAAAATTTGTGGAGAAAAATATGGGGCATCCCATGAGTAGTGGAGGAAGTTGTGGAGGAGGTTGTAGCCAATTCAAATTCAAATTCTCCTTTTCTTCTCTTGGGCGGCAACCTTGGATGGTGAGGTGGCATGTGTGATGTGGCAGCAACCTTGGATGGTGAGGTGGTATGTGTGATGTGGCAGCAACCTTGGATGATGAGGTGGCATGTGTCATGTGGCATGTGGTCCCCACTTGAGGTGGCTTTGGTCTTTCTTTGGAGTATAAGTCTTGAGTCTTCTTTAGTCTTCAAATGTGGTTTGGTTTGATTCTTCATGGAGGTTTGGTTTGATTCTTCATGGATTGGACTTGACTCATTTGGACCCAACTCTCAAATACAAGATTAATCAGGCTGGACTAGTCCCAACATAAAATTGAAATGGACTCGAATTACATAATTATTTGGACTCAAAATTAAAGAAAGAAAAAAAATTACAGGACTTTCTTTTACTCATCCAACCATAAGGACTCGGATTTGACTTGAATTGGTTGGAGTCTCTTCCTGATTCTGGTGCCCATACCAATTCTTCCGGGGTGGGAGGAACTCGACCCTATCGAGTGAGGGTTGGCTTGATAAGTTTCTAATGCATCCGGGTCGATTTGTTGTAGGTCCTCTCGGGAAATCCAGGAGTCTTCAGATTCAGGACATCCTTGCCATCTAACCAGATAACGTTGGTAGCCTTTATTTCTAGTAGTAATGATCTGGTCATCCAAGATCCTTTCAATTCTCTCCTTTCTCTCAGGAACACTTGGTGGTGGACACTCATTTGATGTTTCACTCTCAAAAGAAACATTAGGACCAAAAAGCTCACTAGGTATCAATGCATGTTCTTTGTATTCTTTTAAGTCTGAAACGTTAAATGTTGAACTAATGCCATAACTTGGTGGTAATTCTAATACATAAGCATTTGGTCCAATTTTCTTTATTATTTTGAAAGGTCCGGCTCCCCGGGCATGGAGTTTCTTCATAGTTCCCGGCGGAAACCTTTCAGGTTTAAGTTTGATCATGACGGAGTCCCCTTCATTAAATTCTTCTAATCGTTTATGTGAATTAGTCATATGCTGATAGAGTTCATTGCTTGTTTGAATCTTTTGGCTAATCTCCTTATGCAATTCCCTAATATGCTGTGCATATGACTCGGCAGACTCGGACACCCATGCATGTGTGGGTAAAGGAGCTAGGTCTAAAGGCTTCCTAGGTCTGTATCCATGGACCACTTCGAATGGACTTTTCCCAATAGACCTATTAACTGAGCTGTTATAGGCAAATTCAGCACGAGGAAGTAATAGGTCCCAGTTTCCTAGGTTGTCACCAACTAAGCATCTCAACAGATTTCCTAAGCTTCGGTTTACTACCTCAGTCTGGCCATTGGTTTGAGGATGATAGGCAGTAGAGAATTTTAGCTTGGTACCGAGCATGTGCCAGAGGGTTTTCCAGAAATAGCTAGTAAATTTGACATCTCTATCGGACACAATGGTTTTAGGTAAACCATGAAGCCTAACGACCTGATCGAGAAAAAGCTTGGCCACCTTCGAAGCATCTAAAGTTTGAGAACAAGGAATGAAGTGAGCCATCTTGGAGAAACGATCGACAACCACAAAGACAGAATCATACTTCCTAGACGTCTTAGGGAGGCCTACTATAAAATCCATGCTGATATCCTGCCATGGACAATCAGGGACAGGTAAGGGTGTGTACAGACCGGTGTTCTGTCTTTGCTATTTTGCAACAGCACAGATACGGCACTGAGCTACAATCTGGGCCACATTTCTTTTGAGACCAGGCCAAAAGAATTGGTCTTCTATTGCTAAGATGGTCTTATTCCTACCAAAATGTCCTGCTAAGCCCCCAGCATGAACTTCCTAGATCAGAAATTCCCTAACAGAGGTCTTGGGAATACACAACTGATTTCCTCTGAAAAGGTATCCATCTAAAATGATATAATCACTATGCTCACTAGATGGTCCTTGTTGAAGGGATCGATAGATGTCACCAAAATTAGGGCATGTAGGATATTCCTCTTTTAATCTTTCAAACCCTACTACCTCAGTGCTCACAGAATTCAACAACATTGAACGACGACTCAATGCATCAGCAACCCTATTTTCAGTTCCGGCATGATGTTTTAGTACGAACGTATAAGCTTGTATGAACTCTACCCATTTCTCGTGCCTAGGGTTCAATTTCTTCTGAGAACTAAGGAACCTAAGAGCTTCATGGTCAGAAAATAGGACAAACTCTTGTGGTAGAAGATAATGCCTCCAATAACGTAATGCCTGAACTACCGCATACAGCTCCCTATCATAGGTGGAATACCTTAGTCTCGCTTCATTTAACTTCTCACTGAAATATGCTACTGGGTGATTCTCTTGACTCAAGACACCTCCAATTCCTACCCCAGAAGCATCACAAGCAACCTCGAACACTTTGGTAAAATCGGGTAACCTCAAGACGGGTGCATGTGTCATTTTTTTCCTTAATTGTTAGGAAGGCTTTGTCTGCTGCTTTAGTCCATTCAAAAGTTCCCTTCCTAATACAATCAGTGATTGGAGCCACTATCGTACTGAACCCTCTAATGAATCTCCTATAGAAGGTGGCTAAACCGTGAAAACTACGGACATCATGGATACTCTTGGGTACAGGCCACTCTACTATTGACTTAATTTTCGCAGGGTCAGCGGACACTCCTTCAGATGTTACTACGAATCCTAGAAAGATAACTCTATGTGTTAAGAAATCACACTTCTTGATATTGGCATAGAGGTTATCCTTTCTATGGACTTGGCAAACTTGTCTTAGGTGGGTTAAATGGTCTGCCTTAGTCTTGCTATAGATAAGAATGTCATCAAAGTAGACCACCACAAATTTCCCGATGAAAGTTTTCAACACCTGATTCATAATTCTCATAAAGGTGCTGGGTGCATTGGACAGACCGAATGGCATGACTAACCACTCATATAATCCATCTTTAGTCTTAAAAGCGGTCTTCCATTCATCTCCAGGCCTAACCCTAACCTGGTGATAGCCACTCTTTAAGTCTATCTTGGAGAAAATTATTGATCCGGCTATCATATCTAACATATCGTCCAGTCTTGGGATTGGAAATCTATATTTGACAGTAATCTTGTTGATGGCACAGCTGTCTACACACATCCTCTAGGTACCATCTTTTTTAGGGGTTAATAAGGCAGGGACTGCACAAGGGCTTAAACTTTCTCTAACAAACCCCTTTCTAAAAAGTTCATTAACTTGCCTTTGTAACTCTTGATGTTCAGTTGGATTCATCCTATAATGAGGCAAATTAGATAAAGTCGCACCAGGAACTAAATCTATGGCATGCTGTATGTCCCTTAAAGGTGGAAGATTGTCGGGAAGATCCTCGGGAAACACGTCTTCAAAGTCTTTCAATAATTGGACCACCTCTTGAGGGTGTTCTACAGGGGTGTGGTCCATAGTTTTCTTAGCAGCTACCATCCAAATAGGTGCTCCCTCATTAATGTCTTTTTCTAATTCTCTTGCACCTATCAAATTTAATCCAGTCCTTTTTTCTTTCAGGCTGCTAACTCCTCTTTTGGTGTTGTCCTTAGGCTGGGTTGAATGAATGACAATTTTCTTGCCATTGAAATTGAAAGCACAGGAATTTGATCGACCAAAAATTGTCACATCATGGTCAAACAGCCATGGCCTACCTAGGATGATGCTACTTACTCCCATAGGGAGTACATCACACCAGATTCGTTCCTGATAGGACTGAAGTTGGATTCGGACCTGACATCTCTGCTTGATTGGGATAGAAGTGGAATCGATCCAGGATACCTTATATGGATTGGGATGTGGTTCAGTGGGTAATCCTAGACTCTTGGCTGCACTAGTGGAAATAGCATTGACACAGCTTCCACTATCGATCACGATCTTACAGACCTTTTCTCCTATTTTGACAAATGTGTGTAGGATGCTAGTCCTACGCCAGTCTTCCTGCTCCTTGGTCTGCGTCATGATACATCTCACAACTCCTAACACATCTGATGAGTCTACATTTTCTTCATCTCCTTCATACTCATCAGCCAAGCAATCCCCTGCTTCATAAACCTCCTCTTCATCATTCTCCAGGGGTTCTGATTCACCTTCTTCTGCCTCCCCTATATGTAAAGCTCTAGAGGGGCATTGGCTCACGAAATGACCTGGTTTACGACACTTATAGCAAACTCGCTCCCTCTCACCTCGAACTTCAGGGCTCTTTCCTTTGTCTTCTCTAGGAATTGGGGGAATGGCAGGGTTGGTCCTAGGGGTTGGATATGAGCTGGATCTTGGTCTATTGGTTGTACTAGGGACTGAACTAGGTCGACTAACAGGAGGATTAAACCTAATGGGCTCAGGTCACCTAAATGTAGCTCTCCTTTGAAACCTCTCATAGTCCATGGCAACTTGGTATTCCTGATCTAAATCATGGACTTCTCTCAAAAATAGTTCCCCTTTTATATCTTCATTCAATCCTGATCTAAACCTCGACAATGTGGCTGCCTCAGACTCGACTACGTTGCATCGCATTACAAACTCATCAAATTTAGCAACGTACTCAGAAACGGTCTTATTTCCTTGTGTCAATCGTTGCCACTGATCTAACAACCTTTGCTGATAAGACATAGGCAAATATTTCTCTCTAAGCTTTCTCTTCATGTCTCTCCAGGTCACTATAGGTAAGTCTCCCCTCTGCCTAGCTATGCGTTCGACATTTCCCCAATACAACCTAGCCTGACGGACTAGTCTGATTTTGGCAAACTTGAATCTTCTCTCTTCAGACATATCATACCAGTCAAAATATTGATCCATGTCAGCCTCCCAGTCTATGTACACCTTAGGATCTAGGCTTCCCTCAAAGGTTGGTGCATCTAGACGTATATTCCTTAAGGCCCGATCATCCTGATCAAAAGTATCATGGCGAGGTCTTCTAGGATTTGGCTCCGGAGTGTGATCAGTATAATCCTGATGTGGCCTTCTATGAATTGGATCAGGTGTATGTTCCTGTCGTTGGGCTCTAGGACGAACTGAAGGTAATCTGGGTGAAGGTGGTTCAGTTGGGGTCAACCTAGATTCCTCTAGGGTTCCTATCCTTTCCTCGAACTGGTCAAACCTAGCATCCAAACGGTCCATCTTCTCGATCATAGATCTCATAAGGCTTTCCATACTAGTATCCATGGATGAACTAGGTTGGGCTTGTGAAGGGTGGTAAGGTGTGCCTGACCTAGTTGTCATGCAAATAATTAGACTCAGACCCGAACTACGAGTTTTCTAAACCGGTTAGTCCATATAAACTGAGTTGACTAGATACAATCAAATCAACAGCTACTCTCTTCCACTGGCCAGTCAGGAGGTGGGTCTGTGGGAGGTTCCCCCGGCTTTCACTGGGTCCTAATTAAAAACCACAAGAAACGCTTTGGCTTGAGCCACTTAACCTCTATCCTTGACACCAGCTTTCAATAATAGATGAAGAAATGGGTTGCACAAGCTTTTCCAATTGAATTGAACTGGACCTAGAGTTCCAAGCTAGTTGCCTAATCGAGGTGGCAAGCTAGATTGTAGTAACTCTATACTTGGCCAGGTTTTAGAACAAGGGGAGTGTGAGATCCTGTCTCTGGCCTACCTAGGCCCGGTGGAATTGGCCCGCTAGACGGATCAGCACCCAAGCCCTTAGTCCCAATTCTAGACACCAAGTAATAGGGCACACACAAGACTAGTTGACACAATGAGTTGACAATAACCCGGGCTCGACCAAATTGATGTCCCTAACCCACTAGGGCAATTAATGTCTAATCAATTTTAGTTAGGGATTGGATCGATATGCAATTTGGTGATTTTTGGGCTAGGGACAGGTGATGAAATCCTGACCCTATGTCAAATTCATGCCCTTAATTTGATTTGTCATGAGATGCATGCAAATTTCAAATTTCAGGTGCAAAAGTAGTGTGTTGCAGTTTAAAAGTGGTGTTGATAAGTGCAGAAAAAAATGTTAGAAAAATCTAAGAAAATCACAGAAAACTCCTAACTTCTAGATGACATACCAGATGAAACGAAAATTCAAAATAAAATCTATACTATTCTAGGCAGATTCTGAAATGAAGATAATGAAAAGGAACATAACAGAACAGAAACCCTAATAACACTGATGGACTGCAGGAATTTTTATTTTTTTTGTAAATTTTTTCTCAGATTGAAATTTCAAACGGTGATAAGCAACTTAAAATGGAACAAGAAAAAAAATATTCCAACAAGGAATGTGATACTTGCCTTTGGAGTTGCAGGCGGATTACAGTCAGCCTACAGAAAATACAGCAAGCAGAAAAACAGAACGTGCCCAATGCAAAATTCACAAATGAAATCTAAGAAGTCCTTTGGCTTTCTTTTTCATGGGTCAATTACAATGGCACCCCGACACGCCTTAGGAGATCCCCGTGGAATGGGAAGAGAGGGTGTTTAAACCCTACTTTCTCCTAAGACCGGACGGCCTGGTAACGCCCCCGATCCAAGTACTTCAAGGACTTAATGCTATGCAATCAGGAACTTATTCAACCTGGCTCTGATACCAAGAATGGTGGGGACATGCAAGATGAGGATGCAACTATGCAACCCTAAAGGAGATTAGCAAAGATTAACTTAGCAATTTCTTATTTGCATATGATTAGTTCAGCATATAGTATCAAAGGAGGTCTAATGAAGAGAACTCGAACGATCAAACGTAAACCTAATTAATAAGACTATCAAAATAACAAAGAAAAAGGAATAAGATTCGAACCACACAAGTTAAGCTAGGCAAATTTAATATTTTAGACCTAATCGATACTAGAACATTCCTAGCATTAATCTTTCAAGTAGATCAAGTTCACTCATGAAGAGACCTCCCAAATGACAAGACCATACTACAAATTGAGGGCCCTTCTTGTTTTCTGGATTATGGCAAGTAATTCCTTCCTCTTGAGTTGGAATCCCGGAGAACCCTACAACAAAGAAACCTCGAGATTAGGAACTTGGTAAAATACGTTAGTCATGAAATGGAGAAACTAAAGAAGAGTCGAGGAAGCATTGTTGAAGAATAATCTTGGCGCCATGGTAGATCACTTGAAATGGATTAGGCCGGCCTCCTTGTGATGGTCTTCTTGATCAACCTTGAATATTGAAGAGCTAGCTTGAGATTGGAGAAGAAGGAGAGTGTCTTAGGCGTTGGAGATGGAGGAGGAGAAAGTAGGGTTGGCGTGGGATAGGGAAAGGAATTTAGAACTACCACTTAGGCACATAGAACTCACATAGAAGAAAATTTTTATTTTTTTCTTTTCCATCCTTTCTTTACAAGAAGACTAAGAGTCTTTTATAGACTATTAAGCCATTTTGAATTCAAACTACACCAAATATCATGGAGAAAAATTTGTGGAGAAAAATATGGGGCATCCCATGAGTAGTGGAGGAAGTTGTGGAGGAGGTTGTAGCCAATTCAAATTCAAATTCCCCTTTTCTTCTCTTGGGCGGCAACCTTGGATGGTGAGGTGGCATGTGTGATGTGGCAGCAACCTTGGATGGTGAGATGGTATGTGTGATGTGGCAGCAACCTTGGATGATGAGGTGGCATGTGTCTTGTGGCATGTGGTCCCCACTTGAGGTGGCTTTGGTCTTTCTTTGGAGTATAAGTCTTGAGTCTTCTTTAGTCTTCAAATGTGGTTTGGTTTGATTCTTCATGGAGGTTTGGTTTGATTCTTTATGGATTGGACTTGACTCATTTGGACCCAACTCTCAAATACAAGATTAATCAGGCTAGACTAGTCCCAACATAAAATTGAAATGGACTCGAATTACATAATTATTTGGACTCAAAATTAAAGAAAGAAAAAAAATTACAGGACTTTCTTTTACTCATCCAACCATAAGGACTCGGATTTGACTTGAATTGGTTGGAGTCTCTTCCTGATTCTGGTGCCCACACCACTTTTGGGTTATCAAACGCCCCTAGCACTTTTATGCGAATCATGAACCAAGTCCTACGAGCCTTTATTGAAAAATTTGTTGTCGTTTACTTTGACGACATACTTGTCTATAGTAGGACTAGAGAAGATCATCAACAACATCTGAGGTAGGTATGTTTAGCACTTAGGAAAGATAACCTCTATGCCAATCTAAAGAAATGTGCTTTCATGACTACTAGAGTTATCTTCCTAGGATTTGTTGTGACCCCTGAAGGAGTATCCGCTGACCCTGAGATGGTTAAGGCAATTGTAGAGTGGCCAACACCCAATAATATTCATGAAGTAAGAAGTTTTCATGGCCTCGCTACGTTTTATCGAAGATTTATTAGAGGGTTTAGCACCATAGTTGCTCCTATCACGGATTGTATTAGGAAGGGCCACTTTGAATGGACGAAGTCAGCTGATAAGGCCTTCCTTCACATCAAAGATAAGATGACCCAAGCACCAGTCTTAAGACTACCCGATTTTTCTAAGGTCTTTGAAGTAGCATGCGATGCTTCGGGAGTAGGTATTGGTGGAGTTCTGAGTCAAGAGAACCATCCCGTAGCATTCTTTAGTGAGAAATTGAATGAAGCCAGGAAAAAATACTCCACATATGATCGGGAGCTTTATGCGGTAGTGCAAGCATTAAGGTATTGGAGGCATTATCTCCTACCGCAAGAATTTGTTTTATTTTTAGACCATGAAGCCCTTAGGTTTTTGAGTTTCCAAAAGAAACTAAATCCTAGGCATGCCAAATGGGTAGAGTACATCCAATCCTATACGTTTGTCCTAAAGCATCAATCAGGAACCGATAATAAGGTAGCTGATGCCCTAAGTCGTAGAACGTTACTTTTAACTTCAGTCAGTACTGAAGTCATAGGTTTTGAAAGACTTAAGGAGCAGTACGAAACCTGTCCAGATTTTGGTGAAATTTATCAGGTTTTGCGTCAAAGACCATCTAGTGATCATAGTGACTATACCCTTCTAGATGGTTATCTTTTTAGAAAGAATAGGCTTTGCATCCCAAGAACCTCCTTAAGAGATTTTTTAGTTTGGGAGATACATGCGGGAGGTTTGGCTGGCCACTTCGGACGAAACAAGACTATCTTGGCTGTTGAGGAACAATTTTACTGGCCAGGTCTTAAGAAACAGGTAGCAAACCTTGTAGCCCGATGTAGGACATGTGCTGTTGCAAAGCAACAAAAGAAGAATACCGGGCTATACAATCCATTACCTATACCTGAGTGTCCATGGAAGGATCTAAGCATGGACTTTATTCTAGGATTACCCAAGACCATTCGAAAACATGATTCAATCTTTGTGGTGGTCGACCGGTTTTCAAAAATGGCCCATTTCATACCTTGCTCCCAAACTTCCGATGCCTCTAGGATAGCCAAACTCTTTCTTGATCAAGTAGTCAGACTCCACGGGTTACCAAAAACCATTGTTTCTGATAGGGATGTTCGCTTCACAAGTTACTTCTGGAAAACCCTTTGGTACCTATTACGAACCAGACTGAAATTCTCCACTGCCTACCATCCCCAGACTGATGGACAAACCGAGGTTGTAAATAGAAGTCTAGGGAACTTGCTGAGATGCCTAGTGGGAGAAAGTCTAGGGAACTGGGATTTGTTATTGCCACTGCTGAGTTCGCTTACAACAGTTCGGTCAATCGATCTACGGGCAAAAGT
The DNA here is from genome assembly GCA_021397845.1 of Areca catechu. Classification (NCBI taxonomy): domain Eukaryota; kingdom Viridiplantae; phylum Streptophyta; class Magnoliopsida; order Arecales; family Arecaceae; genus Areca; species Areca catechu. Next base: position 79,602,306 of record CM038050.1, read on the forward strand.
TCCTTTGAGATAGTCCATGGTTGCAAGCCTAGGAAGCCTTTAGATCTAATCCCACTACCTATTCACACACGAGTCTCTGAGTCTGCTGAGTCTTTTGCACAGCATGTCACAAATCTACATAAATAAATCAGTAATAAGATCAACCTGAGCAATGAAACTTATAAACACTTAGCTGACTCACATAAGAGGGCTAAAGAATTCTATGAAGGGGATTATGCGATGATTAGGCTCAACCCTGAACGGTTTTCCCCTGGAACCATAAAGAAGCTGCATGCCCGCGGAGCGGGACCTTTTAAGATCTTAAAGAAAATAGGGCCTAATGCATATGTTTTGGAACTTCCACCTGATATGGGTATTAGTACAACCTTCAATGTTTCAGACATAGTAGAATACAAAGAACCACTACTAATACCTAGTGAGCCTTTTGAGCCAGAAACTTTCATTGAGAGTGAACATATTTCCGAGTATCCACCACCAACCTTACCTGAGCAGAGAGAGAGGATTGAGAGAATCCTGGATGACAAGATCATTACTACCAGGAATAAGGACTATCAGCGATACCTGGTTCAATGGCAAGGTCGACCTGAGTCCGACAACTCTTGGATTACTCGAGAGGACCTGCAAAGACTTAACCCAGACTTGTTCGAGCATTACCAGGGCAAAACTGAACCATACTCGACTGGGTCGAGTTCTGCCCACCCTAGGAGAATTGGTGTGGACACCAGAAGCCGAAAGAAACTTCGCTCCAACAAGGTTAGCCTTATCCCAATTTGGATCGAAGATAATTAGGTTACCTTGTATCCTTTAGTTCAAAAATATTTTATTTTCAAGAGTCATTTTCTTTTCAAGAGTCCTGTAATTAATTTTGAGTTTCAAATCAAGAGTGTTTATTGAGTCCTGTAACTACTTTTAAAATTTCATTTCCTGTAAGTCCATTTCAAGTTTTAAAGTCTAGGTCAGTCAAGTCAGTTCAGTTGAGTTAAGTCTAATTCAGTTGAGTTAAGTCTAATCAAGTCTTAAAGCCATGAAAGCCAGCAACAAGACTCAAATTCTAGACCCCAGAATTTGACCACATGAAGAAGAGAAGACACATCAACCAAGCAAGAGAAAAGGACCATCAACTAGGACCACTGGGTGCCACATGTCATTCTTATCCAAGTAGAAGACCACCTCACCATGCCACGTCATCAGGTGCCACTTCACCAGCCACCTCATCACCCTTTGGGCGCCAACAAGGGAGATTCAAATTCAAGGAGGTTGGCCACATCCCTCCAAGTCCTCCACCAAATCCTCCAACGCCCCCCCACATCCCTCCAAACTCTCCACCAAATCCTCCAACCCCCCTTGTAATCCTCCTCGATTTGGGGAGTTTTTAAATTTCAAAAGCTAGCTTTGTGAGGCTATTAAAAGCCTTGGACGTCCATTGTAAAAGAGATTTGATTTTGGAAATGAATGAAGTTTGAAGTGAAGTTGTCTTGAGTTTTATGTGTGAAATTTTTCCTATCTTCTTCTTCCACGCCCAAAGCCACTCTCTTCCCTAGCAATTCATCATCTAAGCTCAAGGCAAAGGCATTGGAGTCGGCCAGATCTTCTCAATTATCTTTTCTTTGTTCACAAGTTCTCCCATCCCTTCTTTATGTTTGCATCCTTCAACCTTAACTTTGATCTTCATTGCAGGGTCCTTCGAAGTCCTTGAGTTGTGAACAGGGTTCCCCTTGACAATGAACCAACAAGCTAAAGCCCAAGTCCAGGGTTCTGATCACTGTTATCCAAGTTCTCCAGTCCAGAGCATCAGTAGTTTCAAGTTTTGAATCATAGGAAGGTTGGAAAACTCATCAAGGTAAGTCCTCAATCATTAGCCCCTATTGTCTAGATCTTCTTCCTTCTTAGTTTTAGAGTTGTGTCTAATCATGTAATAGTCCCTTTTCATATAATCCTTAAATCTTATTAAGATGAGTATAATGCTAAGTATAATTAGGTTTCATTGCTCTACAAACCCCATATTCAAAACATTAATCATATGCGTGCCGCATCAATTTAGCTATTCTTTTTGAAGTATTAAGATAACGGAGAATGGCTTTGAGGGGCTGGTCAGTTAGGACTACAATGGCGTGGGCGTGGAAATAAGGCCATAGTCGCTTTGCCGCAATTATCAAGGAGTAGATCAGCTTCTGCATTCTTGAGTATCTTACCTCCATATCATGCAAGACCTTGCTAATGTAGTAAATTGGCTTATGGAGCCTGTTTGCTTCTTTTCCGATGAGGACTGAACTAACTGCTTCATCCATGGTGGAGAGGTACAGGTAAAGAGTCTCTCCTTCATGAGGCTTGGAGAGTAACGGTGGTGTTTCCAAGTACTTCTTTAATTCCTGAAAGGCAAGACGGCAGTCCTCGGTCCATTCGAAGTCCCAGGACTGTCGGAGTACCTTGAAGAAAGGGAAACACTTCTCAACCAATCGGGAAATGAATCTGCTTAAGGAGGCGATTCTTCCCGTCAGTTGTTGTACTTCCTTCTTACAAGAAGGGTGTCTCATACTCTGGAGGGCTTGGATCTTTTCAGGGTTTGCCTCGATTCCTCGCTTGGTAATGAGGAACCCCAAGAATTTGCCTGAGGTTACCCTGAAAGCACACTTTATTGGATTCAGCTTCATCTGGTGGCACCGTAAGGTGTTGAATGACTCCTCCAAATCTTTGATGTGGTTTTCTTTAAGGAGGCTCTTTATGATCATGTCATCGACATAAGCCTCTATGTTTCTTCCTAGCTGATCTTTGAATACTTTGTTGATTAGCCTCTGGAATGTTGCCCCGGCATTTTTCAGTCCGAATGGCATCATTTTGTAGTAGTAAAGACTTTTTTCAGTAGCGAAGGCGGTTTTTTCTTCGTCTCGAGGGTCCATTCATATTTGGTTGTAGCCAGAGAAGGCATCCATCAAGCTTAATAACTGATGGCCCGCAATGGCATCGACCAATTGGTCAATTTTCAACAAGAAAAAGCTGTCTTTCGGGCAAGCTTTGTTGAGGTTTGTGTAATCTATACAAATCCTCCATCTGTCGCTAGCTTTCTTTACCATTATCACGTTGGCTAGCCATTCGGGGTGATGGACCTCCCGAATAAATCCCGCTCTGAGAAGCTCGTTTACTTCTTCATCTATCGCCCGCTATCTCTCTGGGGTGAAATTTCTCTTCTACTGTCAGATTGGCTTGTATTCAGGGATAACTTCCAGCTGATGAGTAATCACTTCGGTCGAAATTCCAGACATATCCGAAGTTGACCAGGCAAAAATGTTAGCATTGTTCTTGAGGAAGTAGATTAGCCTCGCTTTCGTTTCTTCATCAAGCAGGCTTCCAATCTGCACAACTTTGGTGGGGTCCTCTTCGGTCAACTGCACCAGAATGGTTCTTTCCATAGGCTCGCCACAGTCCACGATTGAGTCCCTCAGATCTAATTGGTCCAAAGTTGTGGGGTTGACCGTCTGTTTGTCCTAGATCATTAAGCATTGTTGTGCAGTCCTTTGGTCTCCCTTCGCTTCCCCGACCCCACTCCTAGTAGGGAACCGCACTAAGAGGTGATAAGTTGACACTATGGCCCGAAATTTGTTCAGGGGGGGCCATCCCAAGATCATGTTGTAGGCCATAGGGGTTCGGACTACCATGAAATTAATTGGTAGTGTCTTCTATCGGGGTCGGTGCTGAGGGTTACAGGCAATATTATTTGCCCTCCACATCGACTTGATTCCCTCTGAAGCTGGTGAGTGTGATAGGAGACTGATGCAGAACAAAAGAAGAGATGCGATGCGGAAGTAAATTAAGACTTTTTTTTTTTAATGTTTTCAGAAGTCGGCTTTGACCCAAAGGAAAGTTAAACTAAATTGAAAGAAACTATGTAATAATTGAAAGCACAATTTAAAGAAACTAGGTTATCAGAGTAGTTCAGAAGTAAAGGATCGCTGGGGGTTGAGAAACTCCCAGACCTAGGGTTTCGCTCTGAACTTTCAACAGGATAGAAGTAAAGAGAAGAGAAGGGTTACAAACCATGCAGTGATCTTCACAGAGTTTAGTGGAAGGACTCTCTTGAGCAGATTGTTGGATCCCCGGATTCAGATATCTTCGCAATGGATCCTCCAATACTGGTCCTTTGACAGAGTTGGCTTCTCCTGAACTCAAGATCTGGGAAAGAAGAAGAACAATTTATGGAACCAGATACTCAAGGAAGGATTTACCATATAGAAGAACTTGAAAGTTGATGTTGCTGAAGTCCTGACTCTCCTGGATGCTGATCTGGCTTCATCTGGGATTTGCTCCGTATTCGAAGCAGCCGAACTGGACCTGGATGCTGGTGGTCGGCCACTACTTGGAGAGAGGGGCCGTGAGAGATGGGATAGGCTAGGGTTTAGTGGAATGAGGAGGATGATGGGCGGCTAGGGTTTGGAAGTGAAGTGGCTAACCTAGGGTTTTGGGGTTGGAGATCTCACACCTCCTCAAGGTTCCTAGGGAACTCGGATTTACTCCCTCATGGAGCTCAACACCTGAATACAAGTGCGGAAGAGAGAAACACAAAGTTGCTCACACAGAAATTGATTTCATTCATCATTTTAAATTCAAGAGTTACATAGAGTTGAATATATAGACATAACAAAGAAATAAAATTTTATACATTTTCCATGTGGGACTAATAGGACTAACCCATACTTTAGGCATCAAATTCTCTTCCCAAGACTCCTTCCATGAGTGGGCAGCCCAAAAACTCCAAGAAAACTTGAAAATCAGCTCCAAATGGTAGGTTATGGGGGTGTCTCCTAGTATCTCTCCATGAATCAAGGATTTTCCCTTCATGGTTTTGCTCTTTTGGACACCTCCTAGTCTTGCTCCACAAGTTTAGGCTTCTTCCTTTCATGGCTTTGGCACTTTTGGAAACTTTTGGGTGCCTCCTTGATTTTCTCCCCAAGACATGCTCTCTTCCATTTTATAAGTTGGATTTTTATGGAACATTGTGGGGCACCTCCTTGATCCTCTCTTCAAGAAAAATTCTTGCCATGCTGGCTTGGGTTTATCTGGAAAGAAGTTGGCTCCTCCTTGGATTGAGGTATCTTGCTGGATTTCTCCCCCAAGTGGTGCAAGAAAAAAAGAACCTACTTACTTGAGGCATGGGGACCAAGGTACACTGGATGGAGATGTGGCAGGGAGTGTGGCACCCACTTGTAGCTGGAAAATGTGGTGCCCTATGGCAAAGGGAATGACACATACCTGGGCCTTGGACTTGGACTGAGTCAACATGACCCAACAAAAATTGAAATGATAAAATTACAGACTCAAAATTGAGTTGATCAGGTCAACCCTTATTACAAAACCAGAAAACCCTAATTCTTCGGGCAAGGTCAATCAGAGATCCAGATGGAGCCCTGAAGTCTTCTTCTGAGTCTGGTGCCCGCACCAGAGACCTTTGTAACTTGTCCTCAGGAAAACACATTCGGAAGAAAGCATCATAGAGTAAGACGTCTGCAGAGCTTCCATTATCAATTAGGATATGCTTTACATCGTAATCAGCCACTATGGCCAATATTACAACTGGATCATCATGTGGGAATTGCACTCCCACAAGGTCATCATTGGAGAAGAGTATGGAGTTATTTTACTTGAGCCACTTCGAGGCATCATCTTCTGCTCTTCTCCAGTTGGTTGGCTGATGTAGCATTCCTACGTTGCCACTGGTGGGTCTTTGGTTCGGTAGCTCTGCTTCCTCAAGGGCCCTCTGGGGGGCCATGGCCTCAGGCCTTGGTGCTGGGCGATTGATGTATCATCCCAAGTAGCCCCTCTTGATGAGATCTTCAATGGCATCCATAAGCTGGATGCACTCTTCGATGTTATGGCCATGGTCCCGATGAAATCTGCAATATTTGCTTCGATTCCTCACAGAAGAGGATGCTTTCATGGAACACGGCCATTAGAGATAATTTTCTTTTTCGATCTCCATCAAAACTCTTTCCCTGGGGAGATTGAAGGTGGTGTATGAGTCAAATCTCTCGCCCAAGGTTCTGGGCTTGGGACTTTGTCGTCGATTGGAGCTACCATTGTTGCTGTTGCTGTTGTTGTTGTTGTTGGAGGGAGTAGGGGGATCCGACATCTTGCTGTTCTTCTTCTTTGGAAGGGGTCTCCTTTCAAATAGTCATCGATTACCGCCTGCTCTTCGGCATTGGCATATTTCTAAGTCCTTGATAAGAGCTCAACGTAGCTTGTAGGAAATTTCTTATCCAGGAAAAAAGTAAGTCTGGATGATCGAAGCCCCTTCTTTAACACGCACATGGCCACCTGCTCATTGAGATTAGGAATCTCGAAGGTAGCCGAGTTGAACCTTGAGATATAGTCTTGCAGACTTTCTCCTTCATTTTGGTGGAGGAGAAAGAGGGTGTCCGTGTTTTGGGGTGTCTTGCGACAGGTCCTGAAATGCAAGACAAATAACTTTTCGAGATCAAAAAAAGAGTCAATAGTACCTGGACGTATGCTTGAATACCACATCCGAGCTGCCTTCTTCAGAGTGGTAGGGAAGGCGAGACAGTATAGTGCATCCGAGGCATCTTGGATCATCATATGGGCTTTAAAATTGCCCAGATGATCGAGTGGGTCAATAGTACCGTCATAAGGTTCCATCTAGGGAACCCTGAAGTGCCAAGAGATGATTTCGACCATGACACGAGAGGTGAATGGAGGACGTCACTCATAAGCCACAAGACCACCGTCCCTCCTCTCGTCTTGCAGTTTCACAACCTCCAATTCGAGAGCTTTAAGCTTCTATTCATAATCAGGGTAGGCTTCCTTCGATAGATCCCTCTTTGGGGTGGAATCTTCAGAGGAAATGGAGGGGGATCGCCTGGATCTTTTTCTCCTTCGTAGGGAACTGGCGGTCTTCGGGTTCCGAGAGTTGTGGCTCTCAAGAGTAGAGTGGTCCTGGAGAGAGAGATGGGTAGACCTAGGTTGATGGTCTTCTCTTCTCTGGGATTGATGACTGTGTCTGGATACGGCCGGCGGGTGTCCCACCTAGAGGGCTCTATCCTAAAAATTCTGAACCATGGCCGTAAGAGTGTTGAACTGGTTTAGGAGGGTTTCAAATTGCTGCTGCCCCATAATAAGTGCAGGAGGCGGGACATCGTTCGCCAATGGGTCGTTCCTATGAGAGGGAGGACGACCCCTGCTTGTCAAAGCATTATGAGCTCTTCCTCTTGCCATTGGGGTCCCTTCTTTGCTCTCCCTTTTTTTTAAGGGAAAGAGGGGGTTAGGAGTGGATGCCTAGATAGCCCCCCCTTCCTGGCATGCCAATCTATTGGCGTAGAACCTCCCTCTATCGGACGAAGCCGCTGGATCGTCGGTTCGCTCCCCATGCTCACCTGCAAAATAGGTCCCTGACTGGATTTTCTCCGGTGGGGGACACTTCAATGCCTAAGTTAGGAGCAGGTTCCAGCAACAGAACAGAGAGCAGTTCTCAAGAAAAAAAAATTGGCCGCTAAGGAACGAAGAGTTGCTCCTCTTTTCAGGATTGTTTCTCTTTACCTCGAGTGTCCCCTCTTATTCAAATTTATAGTGGTCAGGCCAGCCTGTCTTTCAGTATTTTCACCCTATGATTAGGATGGAGATTAATCGATTCTACCCCGCTCGTAACTGTAGGTGGTTACCGAAGGATATTGGCCAGGCTGGAGGCGTTTAAGTTGGAACTAATGACTGTGTGGCCATTCTGATGTAGTTTTAATTTATTTTCAACATCATGGAGTCATTTGAAGATCCATTTCCTGGCCTCCTCTTGACGAGGGGGTATTGTCGAGTCACTGAAATGTCTTCGGACTTACCTTCTTCGGGTCAGCTCCTTTCAATAGTGTGCTGGAGATTGATCTTCGGAGTCGAGGTCCTCGGCCAGAGCCGAAGAGTAGGCCTACATCCATTCTCATGGCTTTCTCTAGGTGCTTTGGTCTAGTTATGTGGCTCGAAAAATATCTAACAGGCGATCGAACTGGTTATTTTCGCTAAGATCGTCATGGCCCATAGCTGCATCAACGCCGGAGTGCGCTCCTCCTACCGCCCATAGCTCTCGATTCCCGGATCTCCTCGCTGGGTGCAGTCGCCTTGTTGCCCGGCGGTCCTCCGCTCCTGGACCTGCAAGACAACGGTTAGAGACCCGAGCCGGGGTTTTCGGTGGGGGCACTCCGACAATCAAGTCAGTGACGATCCAGGGAAACAGATCCTCCTGGTTGGGCCCCTCTTGATGGACTCCGCTCTAGGAGGAGTGTAAAATATGGGTGAAGGTGAAAACGTTGCTGGGGGAGAATGATAGCGGGGATAGAGGAATGCTCTATTCCTTCGCCTCTCCTTGTATCCCTTGCTTTATCCTCGACTGTGGTGGTAGAGGCGCTTCGCCCTCTTGGTCGAGCTTGCGCTTGTGCTTGTGGTGATGGTGGAGGTGTCGTCCTCTCGTGCTGGTGGGGGTTGCACTTCTTCCTCTTTTTTTTGTCTCCGTCTCTTCTGTGTCTTGGAGTTGTTGTGTGTGTTACCTTTGGGTTTGCTGTGAACCAGGTTACCGCTCGACGCTTGTCTCGGAATCCCCGCTAGGCTGTCAGGATCATGCGGCAGTGTCCCGAGGGACCTTTCCTTATTCATGATAGGGGGTGTTGTCAAGCGCTCCAACACTCCTCTTGGTTGCCTCATTCTGGGAAATTTGGGGGTGCTTCGAACGGCGGGCCGCCGCTTGCGGGATTCGAATCCCTAGATTGGTGTAACTGGCAGTCGTAGGTGGTCAGTACGGCCTGGAAGGTGCTTCAGTGCAATCCTCGGGCGGCTCACCGATGTTCTAGGCTGGTGAAGATCTCGTCCGGATTGGGGCCGAGCTGGGACGGCATGACTCGCTCTGACCTCGATGTTCTGAGCTCGCGGGGGTGCCTCGGTGGAGGAGGGCGGAAGGCGGACGCGATCCAGAGGGCGCGCGCTCGGAGAGGCTCCACATCGACGGGTGGGCTCGTGGCTCGACCTCGACCGCAGGGCACTAGCCTCCGAGGGTCTCGCTCTGAAGGGTGGAAGGCGAACCCAATCTAGAGGGCACGTGCTCAGAGGGGCTCCACATCGGCGAGTGAGCTCGTGGCTTGACCTCGACTGCAGGGCACTAGCCTCCGAGGGTCTCGCTCTGGAGGGGCAAAAGGCGGACCCGGTCCAGAGGGCGCGCACTTGGAGAGGCTCCATATCGGTGGGTGAGCTCTTGGCTCGACCTCGATCGCAGGTCACTAGCCTCCGAGGGTCTCGCTCTAGAGGGGCGGAAGGTGGACCCGGTCCAGAGGGCACATGCTCGGAGAGGCTCCACATCGACGGGTGAGCTCGTGGCTCGACCTCGACCGCAGGGCACTAGCCTTTGAGGGTCTTGCTCTAGAGGGGTGGAAGGCGACTCCGACCTAGGCATCAAGCTCATAAGCTCGACCTAGCAGAGGACTGAGCTCGTCCTGCTATCTTGAAAGAGCTCAGCTTAGCTCGGTAGTGGGGTCCGAGCTGGAGGGTCAACGTGGTGTCTTCTCTCGATGTGGCGCCCACCGGTTCCTCCATGTTAGTGATCCTGCCACATCATTTGCCCCAAACTCCCGAGGCTCGTTAGTGCACGGCGCTTGGGTCGAACGGAGTAATTGCGGTGCTGACATGGAAAGGAGAAAATCTGAAATGATGATGGCCATGATTGCTGGCGCTTCGAGGGCCGGCCCTGCAGTCCAATGCGAGGATGCCATTTGGCCACGTCCGAGGAGCAGTTAATGTGGGTGCAGAATTCAGAGCAGTCGGGACGCCATTCTCGTCGATGGGTGACATGTGGACCGGTTCCGTTGGCGAAGAGTCTGAACCGGTACGATTCCATCAGGTCATTTCGAAATGAAAAGAGGGCCTTACCCAAACCATCTATTCTTTTTGAGTTCTCCGTGCCTGCTGTCGCCGTGCCCAAGCTTCCTCCTTCTTCTAGTTCCCCCGAGTTTTCTAAAGGAACAGGTTAGCTTCTTCTTCCTCCTCCTCCCCTTGCTAGGATAGAGTTTTTTCCTTCGGGCCTGGGGTCTTCTCTTAGGTTGAGTCTTCTTCCCGGTCTTCTGCTTTATGTTCTTTTTCTCCTTTGTCCATGAGGATGTCCCGTTTCAGTCCAGGCTTCCGTCCCTCTTCTGATCAGGGCAAGGCTGGTCCTTCCGAGCGGAGGCCGGCATCTTCTTCTTCTTCTTCTGACGGAGAGGGAGGCGTAACCCGCTTCGAGCTCAGTAGGAGGAGTCCTCCTGGTCCAGTAGCCATCAGGAAACTGGGATCTAGCCCTTCTTCACCTCCTTATTCCTCTTCTATTCCTGTCCCTGAGTCAATCCGGTCCACATGTCCTGGTGGGGTCACTTCGATGATCACTGCTGGGGACCTGAGGACCATCCGGGATGTCTACCGCATCCCAGCTTCCGTCCGGCTTACGGTCCCTCGTCCGGGGGAATGGGTCACTTCTAGTGGCCCGGGCCATCTTGCCTTCTATGAGGAGACCTTCTCCGGGGGTCTCCAGTTTCCCTTCCATCCTTTCTTTCTGTCAATCCTAGACAATTATCATCTGGTCCCGACGTAGCTGGTGCCAAATGCTATTAGGGTCATTTTCTCCTTTATTGTGTTTTGTCACCTCCACGGGTTCGTAGCCCGATTTTCTTTGTTCAAGGCTTTCTTTGCCCTAAAGCGCCACCCAACCAAGGATGGGTGGTGGTCCTTGTCTTCCCGCCCGAGGGGCATCAGATTTGAGCTTCCCTCTTCCATCAGGGGATGGAAGAGCAAGTTTTTTTTTTTTGAGGTCGAGGGGGTCGACTGGGTTTGGAGCGATCTGGATCAGTCCCCCAACCAAAATTTTATGGTCGATGTGGCTGACTGGGATGATTACGAGCAGCTCCGCACCGCCCAGATTCCTCCCCTCAAGGTCCTGTTGTCTGAGCAGAACCTTGCCAACTCCAGGGTCAACCCGACAGATGGGTTGGGTGAGTTCGACCTGAACTTTTTCTTTTCTTTTGTTCTTGCACCTCTTGCATTGTCTCTCCCAGGCTCTAACTGTTGTGTAATTTGTATGCAGGTATGATCTTCTCTGAGAGTGATCTTCTGGCCATCACCAAGAAGAGGCAGCCAACCGGGGTGGCTGAGGAGCCTGCTTCCAGGCAGGTCCGGAGTGAGAGCGCATCTACGGTTGCTCCCCCGGTGGTGATCGGTCTGAGCTTGACCGTCCCAGCTGGTCCGAGTTCAGAAGTGCCACGCGCTGCTCCCGTGCCGGTGGAGAGCGCAGCTTCCGCAGTGCCAAGGCCAGTCTAGCAGGCCCCCGCTGTAAAGCCCGAGGTGGTAGTGCAGGCGAGGGCTGCCGCTGCTGCCACTGCGCCCGCGATCCTCCGAGTCCACCCGTCGCCGCTATCAGGGGTGAGGAGACCCGGGCTGCGCCCAGCACCTCGATAGAGGTGCCAGTTGCACTGACATCGACCTCCCAGCCTGCCCCCCGGGATCCTTCAGCCAGCGGTGCAAGGCTGCCAGCTCACAGAGAGAGCCGGAGGGAGGATGCGCGGTGCCATCTTCCCTTCAAGATAAGGCCGGAGAGCTCAGTACTATGGAGCCCCGAGCTAGCCGAATGCATGATGGATTTCTCCATCCAGGCATGCGATCGACGGGAGATGGCTGGGATGCGGGTGACCGGTGTCATCCGCACCCTCTTCTCTCAGCTATGCCCGATAAGCCGCCTTTACTTCCCTTTCTCTTCTTCTTTTCCTTTTTTTTTTTTGCTGACTTCTTTTCATGGTGCATATCGGTGCCGAGGCCCTATTCATCAAGGGACACTACCAGAACTAGGAGCGTCTCGAGCAGCAACATGTTGCCGAGATCGAGTCTCTCAAAGCCGACCTGAAAGGGAAGGCCGGGGTGTATGGGGTACTTCAGCAAAAGGTCAAGGACCTTAAGAGGGAGCTCGCCGATGCTGAGGGGTGAGCAAAGGGACTCCAGATGGCTTGCGAACTGGAGCAGAGTCGTTCAAAGAAGGCGATCGACGACCTCTCCGTCGTCGAGAAAAAGCTCAACTGGTATAGTGCCGAGGCCGACCGGCATAAGGAGACCGCCCAAGCTGCTCAGGCAGAACTGGCAGCTGTGAAGGAGAAGCTTGCCGTAGCTGAGAAGGCGGCAGAGATGGCTGCCAACTCGATGGAAACAGCCAGGCTGGAGGCCGCTGAGTCGAAGAGGATGGCCGTTGAGACCACGAAAGGTGCTGAGGACACCGTCGCTAGGTTCAAGGCCTCGGAGGACTTCGTCACTGAAATCCAGCAGATGGCGTTGGATTCCTTTTAAAAGGGATTCATGTACCTGTGCGGTCGAGTCGAGGCGATTATTCCTGACAAGGATCATAGTCACTTCAAGTACCCTTCGGCCATGGAGGAGGAGGCTGATGAGGAGGTCGTCGCGGGAGGCACGGACTCAGAGCCTTCAACACTAGCCGAGGGTGATCCTACCAAAGTCGGGGCAGCCCAGCCGGGGACTTCTGAGGGCGAGAGCTCCCAGCCTCAGGATGCAGCGGGGAGGCCAGCCGGGGTAGAGTGACCCTTTTTACTCCTTGCTTCATTTTGTACTTTCATTTCTTATACTCAGTCTGGGTCACCCGGTATGTCAGGGGCCCAGAAGACACTTGTACTTTATGTTTGATCAATGAAGTGAAACCCGAGTTTCTTTATCATTTGTTCTCTTTGCTGCTTTTTTCTCTCTTTCATCTCCTCTCTTCTTCTCTCCCTTTTCTCTCACTTCTCTCTTTTTCTTTTTTTTTTTGTATGGGGAGATCAGAGAGAAGGACTGCACCTTGCTTAAGGGGACAAGTTGTAACACTTGAGAGCTGCTGGGCTCGAAGGTGTTGTTGACTAAGGGCCATGCGGCTCGAAGGTCCCTTGGTCGGGGATCTGAACTCCAGTCTTGGGTTAGTGTCCTGGAGCTAGGCTCGGGGACGATGATTGCTGAGAGCTGCTTGGCTAGAAGTTCTCTTGGCCGGAGATCTGAGCTCCGGTCTTAAGGAGGGCATCCTGGAGCTGGGCTCGGGGACGTTGATGACTGAGAGCTACTTGGCTCGAAGTTCTCTTGTCTCGAAATCCCCGCTAGGCTGTCAAGCGCATGCGGCAGTGTCCCGAGGGACCTTTCCTTATTCATGATAGGGGGTGTTGTCAGGCGCTCCAACACTCCTCTTAGTTGCCTCATTCTGGGAAATTTGGGGGTGCTTCGAATGGCGGGCCACTGCCTGCGGGATTCAAATCCCTGGATTGGTGTAACTGGCGGTCGTAGGTGGTCAGTACGGCCTGGAAGGTGCTTCAGTGCAATCCTCGGGTGGCTCGCCGGTGTTCTGGGCTGGTGAAGACCTTGTCCGGACTGGGGTCGAGCTGGGACGGCATGACTCGCTTCGACCTCGACGTTCCGAGCTCGCGGGGGTGCCTCGGTGGAGGAGGGCGGAAGGTTGACCCGATACAAAGGGCACGCTCGGAGAGGCTCCACATCGACGGGTGGGCTCGTGGCTCGACCTGGATCGCAGGGCACTAGCCTCCGAGGGTTTCGCTCTGGAGGGTGGAAGGCGAACCCGATCCAGAGGGCGCGTGCTCGGAGAGGCTCCACATCGGCGGGTGAGCTCGTGGCTCGACCTCGACCGCAGGGCACTAACCTTTAAGGGTCTCGCTCTAGAGGGGCGGACGATGGACCCGGTCTAGAGGGGCGCGCTCGGAGAGGCTCCATATTGGTGGGTGAGCTCTTGGCTCAACCTCGATCGTAGGTCACTAGCCTCCGAGGGTCTCGCTCTAGAGGGGTGGAAGGCATACCCGGTCTAGAGGGCGCGCGCTTGGAGAGGCTCCACATCGACGGGTGAGCTCGTGGCTCGACCTCGACCGCAGGGCACTAGCCTCCGAGGATCTCGCTCAGGAGGGACGGAAGGCGGCTCCGACCTAGGCGTCGAGCTCATGAGCTCGACCTGGCGGAGGACTTAGCTCGGCCTGCTATCCTGAAAGAGCTCAGCTCAGCCCGGTAGTGGGGTCCGAGCTGGAGGGTCGACTTGGTGTCTTCTCTCGATGTGGCGCCCGCTGGTTCCTCCATGTCAGTGATCCTGCCACATCATTTGCCTCCCACTCCCGAGGCTTGTTAGTGCGCGGTGCTCAGGTCGAATGGAGTAATTGCGGTGCTGACATGGAAAGGAGAAAATCTGGCATGATGATGGCCATGATTGCTGGCGCTTCGAGGGCTGGCCCTACAGTCCAATGTGGGGATGCCATGTGGCCACGTTCGAGGAGCAGTTAATGCAGGTACAGAATTCAGAGCAGCCGGGATGCCATTCTCGTCAATGGGCGGCACGTGGCCCGGTTCCGTTGGCGGAGAGTTTGAACCGGTACGACTCCATCAGGTCATTTCGAAATGAAAAGAGGGCCTTACCCGAATCATCTATTCTTTTTGAATTTTCCGTGCCTGCTGCCGCCGTGCCCAAGCTTCCTCCTTCTTCCAGTTTCCCCGAGTTTTCTAAAAGAACAAGTTAGCTTCTTCTTCCTCCTCCCCTTGCTAGGATAGAGTTTTTTCCTTCGAGCCTGGGGTCTTCTCTTGGGTTGAGTCTTCTTCCCGGTCTTCCGCTTTATGTTCTTCCTCTCCTTTGTCCATGAGGATGTCCCATTTCGGTCCAGGCTTACGTCCCTCTTCTGATCAGGGCAAGGCTGGTCCTTCCGAGCGGAGGCTGGCATCTTCTTCTTCTTCTTCTGATGGAGAGGGAGGTGTAACCCGCTTCGAGCTCAGTAGGAGGAGTCCTCCCGGTCCAGTAGCCATCAGGGAACCGGGATCTAGCCCTTCTTCGCCTCCTTCTTCCTCTTCTATTCCTGTCCCTGAGTCAATTCGGTCCACAGGTCCTGGTGGGGTCACTTCGACGATCACTGCCGGGGACCTGAGGACCATCCGGGATGTCTACCGCATCCTGACTTCCGTCCGGCTTACGGTCCCTCGTCCGGGGAAACAGGTCACTTCTAATGGCTCGGGCCGTCTTGCATTCTGTGAGGAGACCTTCTCCGGGGGTCTCCAGTTTTCCTTCCATCCTTTCTTTCTGTCTATCCTAGACAATTATCGTCTGGTCCCGACGCAGCTGGTGCCAAATGCTATTAGGGTCATTTTCTCCTTCATTGTGTTTTGTCACCTCCATGGGTTCGTAGCCTGATTTTCTTTGTTCAGGGCTTTCTTTGCCCTAAAGCGCCACCCAACCAAGGATGGGTGGCGATCCTTGTCTTCCCGCCCGAGGGGCATCAGATTTGAGCTTCCCTCTTCCATTAGGGGATGGAAGAGGGAGTTTGTTGACTTTGGCTCCTTAGTTTTGATGATTAACAAAAGGTTGAGTATATGTTTGGACTAATGTTTCATCTCAAGATAAAGTTTCAGGACTTAGGTTATTCAAAAAGAGTATCAAGAGTACAATGATGAAACTAAGTTTGCCTGATTTGGAAAAGAGCTCTTCTACCTTGGACAAGATCAAATTTCTCATATTGGACCTTCCTGTTAAGAAATAATTAACAAAAGAAACAAAGGCTTAGAGAAACTCAAGCATGACACGCACATCTCTAAGAGTTTCAGAAAATTTCAGATCAGAGGTCGACCACCAGAGGTCGACACCTTGTCAAAGGTCGACCACCAGAGGTCAACTCATGAAGAGAAGAAAAGTTCAGCATGGCCGGCACGGCAAAATCTCAGTGGCACGCTCCAAAGGTCGACCACCAGAGGTCAACACCTGTCCAGAGGTCGACACCAGAGGTCGACTCATAGCCTGAGAATTCAAAATGGGCAGAACTATGATTTTCTGGATTTTTGCCTAAAACAAACTGGAGGTCGACTCATGAGGTCGACACTTGATCCAGAGGTCGACTCATGAGGTCGACTCATGGCATAACGGCTAGTTTTTCTGAACTTTTGATTTGATTTCTAACGGCCATAAACGGTCATATTTTTTATTCTAACGGTCTTGTGGAGTTGTTTCAGCATGAATGAGGTATTTAACCTCCACCAAACTTCAAAAAAGACAAGGAGACAAAGTGAAAAAGTTTAGAGTCAAAGTACAAAGCCTTCAATCAATTTCAAGCCAAAAAGAGTGAGAAAACCAAGAGATTCCTTAGCCAAAAGCTTTCCATCTTTGAGGAATCCAACTTTCAAGTATTTGGCATTTAGTGAGGTCCAAAGATTCTAAGGGAAAAGGCTTGAAGAGTCTCCATTAAGAGCTACAACGAATTTCTTATTGCTCAAAAGGAGTTTGTCTAGTTTTATTAATTGTATTCATATTCTTTTGTCTTTAGCTAGTTTCAAGGGAATTTGAAACTAGTGTGAGATTTGTTGGTGAGCCAATTGATAAAACCAACTAGGGTTGCTTGTAAGCCCGAAGCCAAAACAAGTGAGTGAGGTTTGTTGGTGAGCCAATTGATAAAACCAACTAGGGTTGCTTGTAAGCCCGAAGCCAAAACAAGTGTGTAAGGTTTTGACTTGTGAGCCTGGTAAAACAAGTCGGCTATAATCTAAAGATTATAGTGAAAATTCCCAAGTGGAGCTTGGGGAGTGGATGTAGGTGCTAGGTGCACCGAACCACTATACTTCTTGTGTGTTTGCATTGCTTCTCTTTTTATCTTCTTTTTCTCTTTAATTGTTGATTTATTTCATTGCTTCCGTTGCACAATTATTTAAGCACTATCACTCTTCACCTTAAAACTTGATAGTACATATATTGCTTTAATTTTTTAAATACCCAATTCACCCCCCCTCTTGGGCACCATATCTGGGCAACAAGTGGTATCAGAGCACCGGTACTCTCTTGTAGGTCCAACGATCTTGAGTTAAAGATCATGGCCGCCCCAATTGGAATGGGTGTAGTTGAAGGACAAGCATCAAATCGCCATCCTTTCTTTAATGGCACAAACTACACATACTGGAAAACTCGTATGCGTATTTATTTACAAGCTGTAGATTATCATATATGGAGAATAATTACTAAAGGGCCTCATCAGCCCACTCACTTGGTTAATGGCATTATCACCCCAAAATTTGAAGAAGAATGGGATGACAATGACATCAAACAAGCTGAGTTAAATGCTAAGGCGATGAATTTGCTATTCTGTGCACTTGATCCTAGTGAATTCAATAGAATATCAAATTGTATTTCCACCAAAAAAATTTGGGATACACTTGAGGTTACCCATGAGGGTACATACCAAGTGAAGACCACAAAGGTGAACATGCTCATTCATACGTATGAGATGTTCAGGATGGAACCAACTGAAAGTATAAGTGAAATGTATACTAGATTTACCAATATAGTAAATGGTATGAGGAGTTTGGGAAAAATTATATCTAATGGTGAACTGGTTAACAAACTTCTCAGGTCTCTTCCGGCTTCATGGGATGCGAAAGTAACAGCCATAGAAGAAGCCAAGGATGTCAATACTCTACCTCTCGAGCAGCTTCTTGGATCACTGATGACTTACGAGCTTTCACTAAAGCAGAAGACAGTGGACAATGACAAGAAAAAGAAAGCCATAGCCTTCAAGTCCACTACAAAGGAAGAGTCAAGTGATGAATCAGAAGAAGAAGCTGATGATGATAAGACAGCCCTCATTACAAGAAAATTCAAAAGATTCATGAGAAAGAAGAAGGGCTTCTACAAGAAAAGGCCGTAAAAAGGTGATCACAATAAGGAAAAAGAGAAAGAGAAAGAAAGGGATCCACCCATCTGCTTCGAGTGCAAGAAGCCTGGACATTACAAAACGGATTGCCCTTTGCTTAAAAAAAGTCGAAGGATGTTGAGAAAGAAAGCCATGATGGCTACCTGGAGTGAGAGTGAGGACTCCAGCAGTGATGAAGAGCAGCAGGTAGTCGCCAACTTATGTTTCATGGCCAATGAAGATAATGAGGTAAATTCTGAACCTTGAACTGAATTTACTTTCAATGAATTGCATGATGCTTTTGATGACTTAGTTATGGAATATGAAAAATTAAAACTGAAAAATAAGAAATTAAGAAAGCTAAATTTTGAGCTTACCAAAAATTCAGAAAAGTTTTCAACTGAAATTGAAGATTTAATTCAAGAAAACAAGAAATTAACTGAACATGTAAAGACCTTGACAAATGATAAGGATAATCTTTTAAAAGAAAATGATTCTTTGAAAAATAATAGAAGTCTTAAAACTAATGAGAACATTGAAAAACAAAATAAAGAACTATTGCTTCAAAACAAGAATTACAAGGAAGAGTTAGAAAAAGTAAAACCTTTTATAGAAAAGTTTACTTTTAGTTCAGAAAAACTAAATATGCTTTTAAATAGTCAACATGCAGTGTTTAACAAAGCTGGACTTGGATTTAAGCCACACAATCAGCAAACACTTTACAAAAACTTTTTCATACTTGCATCTTCTAATATTACCTGCTATGCATGTGGTAAATTAGGACATAAATCATATATTTGTAATAGAAGAAAATTGAATACCTTTAAAAAGATTTGGGTTCCAAAAGGAACCAATTTGACTAACCCTAAAGGACCCAAGATGACTTGGGTACCTAAAGTTTCAACTTGATCAATTTTTGCAGGTGTGCTTTGCAACCAAAAATAAAAGAAGAATGTGGTATCTGGATAGTGGTTGCTCAAGGCACATGACTGGGGATGTGAAGCAATTCTCATCACTAGCAGCTATTGATGGTGGAAACGTTACTTTTGGTGATAATGGAAAAGGCAAAATCGTCGGAATTGGTAAAATCCATATCACCCCTAATGCTTATGTAGATAATGTATTATTTGTTGATGGCTTGAAGCATAATCTTTTTAGCATTAGTCAGTTTTGTGATAAGGGTTTTAAAGTAATTTTTGAATCATCTTTGTGCATGGTATCTAGTCTAGATGTCGATGGCATCAAGTTCACTGGTCATAGGCATGGAAACATTTACATGGTTGATCTTGATGATCTAGCCATGGAAAGTGATCAATGCCCAGTGGCTATGGAAGCCAAGGCAAGTGAAACTAGTTGGCTTTGGCATCGTAGGCTAGGGCATGCTAGTATGCAGTTGATTTCAAAATTAAGCAAAAAGAATCTTGTAAAAGAATTGCCAAAACTCACATTTGAAAAAGATAAGATTTGTGCTGCATGTCAATTTGGAAAACAAACTAAATCTACTTTCAAACCTAAAGGAGTAGTATCTACTACTAGACCCCTTGAATTATTGCATATGGACCTCTTTGGACCAACCAGAACAACTAGTTTGGGAGGTAAAAAATATGGGATAGTAATTGTAGATGATTACTCACGATTTACTTGGATAATGTTTTTAGCTCATAAAGATGAAACATTTTTAGCTTTTGTTAAATTTCATAAAAGGATTTCAAACGAAAAAGATCTCACTATTGTTTCTTTGCGTAGTGATCATGGAACTGAATTTGACAATCATGATTTTGAAGCTTTTTGTAATGAAAATGGTATTAGTCATAATTTTTCTGCACCTAGGACACCTCAACAAAATGGGATGGTAGAAAGAAAGAACAGGACACTTGAAGAAATGGCACGCACAATGCTTTGCGAAAACGATTTACCTAGATATTTTTGGGCAGAAGCCATTAATACTTCCTGTTACATTTTAAATCGTGTTTTAATTCGACCCATTTTGAAGAAAACACCATATGAGCTTTGGAAAAATCGAAAACCTAATCTCAAGTATTTTCATGTATTTGGTTGCCGCTGTTTCATATTAAACAATGGCAAAGATAATATCAGTAAATTTGATGCCAAGTCAGATGAGGGTATCTTCTTAGGATACTCTACTTCTAGCAAGGCATACAGGGTCTTCAACAGAAGAACTCTTCTGGTTGAAGAATCAATTCATGTAGTGTTTGATGAATCTAACGAAAAATCTTCTAGAAAAGAAGATTCTATTGATGTTGAAACAGGTACAAAGAAGCTTGAATAATTGACAATCAGTGAAGATGAGCCCAAAGGAGATGATGATCAAGAGAATCAAGATCAAACTCAAGAGATCAATGCAACTTCACCAAAACCTTTACCTAAAGAATGGAGGTATGCACATGGACACCCTAAAGAGCTAATAATTGGTGATCCATCAAAGGGGATAAGTACACGCTCTTCTATTAGAAATGTTTGTGATTATTTAGCTTTTGTATCTCAGATAGAGCCTAAGTCAATAGAAGAAGCTAAAAAAGATTATAACTGGATTAATGCTATGCAAGATGAACTAAATCAATTTAAAAGAAATAATGTTTGGACATTAACTGAAAGACCCCTTAATGTTTCTATAATTGGCACAAAATGGGTTTTTAGAAATAAACTTGATGAACATGGTATTGTAACTAGGAACAAAGCTAGACTTGTTGCTAAAGGCTACAACCAGGAAGAAGGGATCGACTTTGATGAAACCTTTGCTCCTGTTGCTAGGCTAGAAGCAATTAGACTTTTACTTGCTTTTGCTTGTTTTATGGATTTCAAGTTATTTCAAATGGATGTTAAGAGTGCCTTTTTAAATGGATTTATTGAAGAGGAGGTTTATGTTGAATAACCTCCTGGTTTTGAAAATCATGAATTTCCTAATCTTGTCTTTAAATTGCATAAAGCATTGTATGGTTTAAAGCAAGCTCCTAGAGCTTGGTATGATAGATTAAGTTCATTTTTGATGAAAAATGATTTCTCTAGAGGTAATGTAGATAATACATTGTTTTTAAAAAAGAAAAATGATGATCTCTTAGTAGTACAAATATATGTAGATGATATTATTTTTGGTGCTACTAATGAATGTCTTTGTCAAGAATTTGCAAAGTTAATGCAGAGTCAGTTCGAGATGAGCATGATGGGAGAACTCAACTTCTTCCTCGGACTCCAAATTAAGCAAACCAAAGAGGGGATCTCCATCAACCAAGCCAAGTACACAAGAGAAATATTGAAAAAGTTTGGGATGGAGACTACCAAACCAATAGGTACCCCTATGAGCTCTTCATGTAAATTAGACAAAGATGAATGTGGTAAATCAGTAGACCAAAAATTATATAGAGACATGATTGGTTCATTGCTATATCTAACTGCCAGTATACCAGATATAATGTTTAGTGTTTGTATGTGTGCACGTTTTCAGTCTGCTCCTAAAGAATCACATCTCTTAGCTGTAAAACGTATATTTAGATACTTATCTGGGTCTATCGAAATTGGTCTTTGGTACTCTAGAGAGTCATCATATGAATTAATTGCATATTCTGATGCTGATTTTGCTGGGTGTAAACTTGATCGTAAAAGTACTAGTGGAACTTGTCAATTCCTAGGAGTTAATTTGATTTCATGGAGCAATAAGAAACAGAATTCGGTTGCTCTATCTACGGTGGAAGCCGAATATATAGCAGCTGGAAGCTGTTGTGCTCAGATTCTATGGATCAAACAATAACTCGAGGACTTTGGCATCAAACTAACTAAGACACCCATAAGATGTGATAATACTAGTGCAATCAATTTAACAAAAAATCCTGTACAACATTCAAGAAGCAAACATATTGAAATAAGACATCACTTCATAAAAGATCACGTTCAAAACTCTAATGTGTTGTTAGAATTTATTTGTACTGATTATCAATTGGCTGATATATTCACAAAACCATTGAATGAAGATAGATTTTGTATGATCAGAAGAGAACTGGGAGTCATTGATCCTTTTACTTGAAACTCTTCAATTCTCATCAAAATTCCTCAAAAATGATTTATAAATTCTCAAATATGTTTAAAGGTTATTTTTCTAAATTTTATCAATTTTTTAAATTTTACAGAATTTTATTTTGGGTAATTTATTGTTGGAGGTCGACACTTTAATTTTTCGGAGGTCGACACTTGAGGTCGACCCCTGAAAATTTTTAGAGGTCGACACTTGAACGGAAACCCTCTTTTTTAAAAACCTGTCCGCAAGCCTTTTTTCTCCACTTTTTTTTCATTTCTCCTTCGTGTGGTCCCCCTCCAACTTCCCTAAACCTCTAAACAGTAGATTTCCACCCTTCTACTTCATCTTTTTGGGTAATCCTCTCCTCTCCTCTTGCTTTCCTTGGAATCAAACCTCTTTTTGACCGTGTTCTTGGTTTTGGACAACCGAAAGCCTTTGCATCTATCTACCCTCAAATCTCGGTTGTTTTTCAATTGAAATCACTTATTTCTTTCATCCGTTTCTTACTTTTTCTTCATTTACTCTCGATTTTCTCCATTCTCACAAACCCTATCTCACCATTTCACCTTCTCCTCTTTTTCTCAATCCGTGAACCTCTCTTTCCCTCTCCTTTCCTCTTAGCCTTGCTTCATTGCACTTCTCCCTAAGTTACCCCTCTTCCTTTCATATGGGTCCGAGAAAGCACTTGGCAGTAAGGAAAAGGAGATTGGAACAAGGCCAAGGTAGCACTGAGCGACGAAGAAAAGTCAGACATGAGCGTGAGCCGACCCCAGAGCCACCTGCACCAGTGCCAGCCAGCTTAGTTCGGAAGAGCATTGCTAGTGGGAGGCGTGTGGATATATCATTCTTGGATCAGCATCACTTCTTTATTGGAGATGTACTGAGAGATGCAGGTCTGGTTCATTTCTGTACGATGTCTGAGAGATTCTACCCAGACCTCATCAGGGAGTTTTATGGATCCATGGCCACTGATGGCGTTGGATGGTCTGCTACAGTACGTGGGATCGAGATTCCAGTGACACCGGAGGTCATCAGTCGCGTTTGGAGGATTCCACTTCACGGCACTGCTGCCACTTCGATCAGCGATAGAGAGCACGCCTTCAGATGTATTCTAGAGCGTGAGGATGTTAGCGGCATTTCCACAGTAGCTGCTAACCAGCTTTCACTGGAGATGAGAGTGCTGCATCACATCATCGCCCGTATCTTGATTCTGAAGAGCAGGAGATTCGATTTTATCACTGAGCGTGAGCTGGTGTTGATGGTGTCCCTGAGATAGCGGACTCCCATCAACCTTCCCAGGATCATGCTTCAGCAGATGGGTGAGGCAGCATCTCACAGGAGACTTGTTCAGCCATATGGCATGGGACTGACTCAGATATTCAGGGAGCATGGTATTTCATTTGACGGTATACCCTTCAGTCAGCTGCAGCATACTGATACTTTTGGAGAGAAATCCCTACATAGGATGGGATTTCGACTGATTGGTGACCGTTGGGTGCGACGAGAGTCTGGCCAGGAGCCAGATGAGGAGGATGAGATCCGAGCAGCTGAGACAGGGCCTTCAGAGCCTACTGATCATGGTACACCTCCTCGCCCAGCACCAGAGTCAGAGACTGCGGAGCCTGAGCCATTCACGCCACCACCCTCATCAGCTCCAGCACCTACTACTACTACTGCTACACCACGGAGGACTACAGTGAGGATATCGGACTTTGAGCAGAGAGTGACTGATCACATCTCAGAGGTCCGGACAGAGATTACTGGTGTACGATAGGAGCTACATGATCTGCGGATACACTCAGATATGCGCATTGGTGCTCTCTCAGCTAGTATGGATACAGGATTCCGACAGATCTTCAGCCTACTGAGATTAGCACTGCCATCAGGGACTGCAGATCCGATAGTATCTCCTCCATATTCTGATGATGATGATGATGATGACTCCAGTGGATACAGTGACAGTGATGGAGATCAGCCTGGAGCAGGTAGTTCTGATGTTCCACCTGCAGATCCGATTCCAGAGATACCCCCTTCTGCTGATCCTCCTTCTACTGATCTTCCGAGTACAGATCCTCCAGCCACAGATGTGCCAGTAGATACTGAGCTTACAGAGTCACTGTTTGAGACTATTACTGGGATTCCGGATGATATAGATGAGCATACAGAGACAGATATTGATGATCCCACAGCTTATGAGCTAGTCAGCAGGCAGACCCCAGCTCAGTCTACTCAGCATACTGATCCGTCTACTCCTTCTGCTACTGCTTCAGTCGGGACACCTGTGGAGCCCTTTCCTCGGACCTATAGATCTCGTAGGACTACCCCTAGGTCTGGTCCCTCTCTGAGGACTCGGAGTCACTCTCATAGGACTCCAAAATTCTCATCTAGGATCATGGCTCCTGTCTCTTTTGATATACCTTCTGATGAGGAGTAGCCTCATAGATTTACTTGTTGTACTTAGTTTGCTTTGTATGGTCTGTTGTATCAGTGTTTTGTGCTTACTATGTAAGCAATTTTGTAACTGAATACATTTGTTTTTATCTATATTGTGATATTTTACTGTCTGATACCAGCTCTTAGCATTTATCTTTTTAAACCCTCAAGATAGAATATTTTTGTTATATTGAATGCACAAATTGAGGGGGAGCATGTATTTTATGCAACTAAATACTTCATTATAATTGAACATAAGTTTCCTTAATATATCTTTCACTACAAAAATGGACTTTTTGATTCTTGACAGAAAGGGGGAGTAGTAAAGTATATATGAGACTCCTTCTTATGTGTAGTAAAGTATATATGATTCTTATGAGTAAAGCTTGTATGTTTCTTATCTTTTTGACTCATGAGAATGTTTTCACAAAAAGAAAGAAGTAAATGAAAAGTAAAATCTTTTTGACTCTTGAGAATGGTTTCACAAAAAGTAGATGAAAAGTAAAATTTTTATGATATACTCATGCATGTAAGGATTCTTTGAAAATTTTTATCATTGCTATATTTTGCTTTTGGACTTAATTGCATATATACTCAAGGTTTTGTCATCGTCAAAAAGGGAGAGATTGTTGACTTTGGCTCCTTAGTTTTGATGATTAACAAAAGGTTGAGTATATGTTTGGACTAATGTTTCATCTCAAGATAAAGTTTCAGGACTTAGGTTATTCAAAAAGAGTATCAAGAGTACAATGATGAAACTAAGTTTGCCTGATTTGGAAAAGAGCTCTTCTACCTTGGACAAGATCAAATTTCTCATATTGGACCTTCCTGTTAAGA
Organism: Areca catechu; assembly: GCA_021397845.1. NCBI lineage: Eukaryota > Viridiplantae > Streptophyta > Magnoliopsida > Arecales > Arecaceae > Areca > Areca catechu. The sequence goes on from CM038050.1 coordinate 79,627,284, forward strand.
AATAATTAACAAAAGAAACAAAGGCTTAGAGAAACTCAAGCATGGCACGCACATCTCTAAGAGTTTCAGAAAATTTCAGATCAAAGGTCGACCACCAGAGGTCGACACCTTGTCAAAGGTCGACCACCAGAGGTCGACTCATGAAGAGAAGAAAAGTTCAGCATGGCCGGCACGGCAAAATCTCAGTGGCACGCTCCAGAGGTCGACCACCAGAGGTCAACACCTGTCCAGAGGTCGACACCAGAGGTCGACTCATAGCCTGAGAATTCAAAATGGGCAGAACTATGGTTTTCTGGATTTTTGCCTAAAACAAACTGGAGGTCGACTCATGAGGTCGACACTTGATCCAGAGGTCGACTCATGAGGTCGACTCATGGCATAATGGCTAGTTTTCCTGAACTTTTGATTTGATTTCTAACAGCCATAAATGACCATATTTTTTATTCTAACGGTCTTGTGGAGTTGTTTCAGCATGAATGAGATATTTAACCTCCACCAAACTTCAAAAAAGACAAGGAGACAAAGTGAAAAAGTTTAGAGTCAAAGTACAAAGCCTTCAATCAATTCCAAGCCAAAAAGAGTGAGAAAACCAAGAGATTCCTTAGCCAAAAGCTTTCCATCTTTGAGGAATCCAACTTTCAAGTATTTGGCATTTAGTGAGGTTCAAAGATTCCAAGGGAAAAGGCTTGAAGAGTCTCCATCAAGAGCTACGACGAATTTCTTATTGCTCAAAAGGAGTTTGTCTAGTTTTATTAATTGTATTCATATTCTTTTGTCTTTAGCTAGTTTCAAGGGAATTTGAAACTAGTGTGAGGTTTGTTGGTGAGCCAATTGATAAAACCAACTAGGGTTGCTTGTAAGCCCGAAGCCAAAACAAGTGAGTGAGGTTTGTTGGTGAGCCAATTGATAAAACCAACTAGGGTTGCTTGTAAGCCCGAAGCAAAACAAGTGTGTAAGGTTTTGACTTGTGAGCCTGGTAAAACAAGTCGGCTGTAATCTAAAGATTATAGTGGAAATTCCCAAGTGGAGCTTGGGGAGTGGATGTAGGTGCTAGGTGCACCGAACCACTATACTTCTTGTGTGTTTGCATTACTTTTCTTTTTATCTTCTTTTGCTCTTTAATTGTTGATTTATTTCATTGCTTCCGTTGCACAATTATTTGAGCACTATCACTCTTCACCTTAAAACTTGATAGCACATATATTGCTTTAATTTTTTAAATACCCAATTCACCCCTCCTCTTGGGCACCATATCTGGGCAACAGAGTTTTTCTTTTTTGAGGTTGAGAGGGTCGACTGGGTCTGGAGTGATCCAGATCAGTCCCCCAACCGAGATTCTGTGATCGATGCGGCTGACTGGGATGATTACGAGCAGCTCCGCACCGCCCAGGTTCCTTCCCTCGAGGTCCTGTTGTCTGAGTAGAACCTTGCCAACTCCAAGGTCAACCCGACAGATGGGTTGGGTGAGTTCGACCTGAACTTTTTCTTTTCTGTTGTTCTTGCACCTCTTGCATTGTCTCTCCCAGGCTCTAACTGTTGTGTAATTTGTATATAGATATGATCTTCTCCGAGAGTGATCTTCTGGCCATCACCAAGAAGAGGCCACCAACCGGGCTGGCCGAGGAGCCTGCTTCCAAGCACGTCCGGAGTGAGAGCACATCTACGGCTGCTCCCCCAGTGGTGATCGGTCTGATCTCGACCGTCCCAGCTGGTCTGAGTTCAGAAGTGCCACGCGCTGCTCCTGTGCCGGTGGAGAGGGCAGCTTCCATAGCACCAAGGCCAGTCCAGCAGGCCCGTGCTGTAGAGCCCGAGGTGGTAGTGCGGGCGAGGGCTGCCGCTGCTGCCGCTGCACCCTGCGATCCTCCGAGTCCACCCGTCACCGCTGTCAGGGGTGAGGAGACCCGGGCTGTGCCCAGTGCCTCGATAGAGGTGCCAGCTGCACCGACATCGACCTCCCAGCCTGCCCCCCGGGATCCTTCAGCTGGCGGTGCAAGGCCACCAGCTCACAGAGAGAGCCGGAGGGAGGATGCACGGCACCATCTTCCCTTCAAGATGGGGCCAGAGAGCTCAGTACTTCAGAGCCCCAAGCTAGCCAAACACATGATGGATTTCTCCATCCAGGCATGCGATCGACGGGAGATGGCTGGGATGCGGGTGACCGATGTCATCCGCACCCTCTTCTCTCAGATATACTCGATAAGCCACCTTTACTTCCCTTTCTCTTCTTCTTTTCCTTTTTTTTTTTGCTGACTTCTTTTCATGGTGCAGATCGGTGCCGAGGCCCTATTCATCATGGGCCACTACCAGAACTAGGAGCGTCTCGAGCGGCAACAGGCTGCTAAGATCGAGTCTCTCAAAGCTGACCTGAAGGGGAAGGCCGGGGTGTACGGGGTACTTCAGCAAAAGGTCAAGGACCTTAAGAGGGAGCTCGCCGATGCTAAGGGGCGAGCAAAGGGACTCCTGATGGCTTGCGACCTGGAGCAGAGTCATTCAAAGAAGGTGATCGACGACCTCTCCATCGTTGATAAAAAGCTCAACTGGTATAGTGCCGAGGCCGACCGGCATAAGGAGACCACCCAAGCTGCTCAGGCAGAACTGGCAGCTGTGAAGGAGAAGCTTGCCGCGGCTGAGAAGGCGGCAGAGACGGCTGCCAACTCGACGGAAATAGCCTGGCTGGAGGCCGCCTAGTCGAAGAGGATGGCCGTTGAGGCCATGAAAGGTGCTGAGGACACCGTCGCTAGGTTCAAGGCCTCGGAGGACTTCATCGCTGAAATCCAGCAGATGGCATCGGATTCCTTTTATAAGGGATTCATGTACCTGTGCGACCGGGTCGAGGCGATTATTTCTGACAAGGATCGCAGTCACTTCAGGTACCCTTCGACCATGGAGGAGGAGGCTATGAGGAGGTCGTCGCGGGAGGTGCGGACTCAGAGCCTTCGACACCAGCCGAGGGTGATCCTACCGAAGTCGGGGTAGCCCAGCCGAGGACTTCTGAGGGCGAGAGCTCCCAGCCTCAGGACCCAGCGGGGAGGCCAGCCGGGGCAGAGTGACCCTTTTTACTCCTTGCTTCATTTTGTACTTTCATTTCTTATACTCAGTCTGGGTCACCCGGTATGTCAGGGGCCCAGAAGACACTTGTACTTTATGTTTGATCAATGAAGTGAAACCCGAGTTTCTTTATCATTTGTTCTCTTTGCTGCTTTTTTCTCTCTTTCATCTCCTCTCATCTTCTCTCCCTTTTCTCTCTCTTCTCTCTTTTTCTTTTTTGTTTGTATGGGGAGATCAGAGAGAAGGACTGCACCTTGCTTAAGGGGACAAGTTGTAACACTTGAGAGCTGCTGGGCTCGAAGGTGTTGTTGACTAAGGGCCATGTGGCTCGAAGGTCCCTTGGCCGGGGATCTGAACTCCGGTCTTGGGTTAGCATCCTGGAGCTGGGCTCGGGGATGACGATTGCTGAGAGCTACTTGGCTTGAAGTTCTCTTGGCCGGAGATCTGAGCTCCGGTCTTGAGGAGGGCATCCTGGAGCTGGGCTCGGGGACGTTGATGATTGAGAGCTGCTTGGCTCGAAGTTCTCTTGGCCGGAGATCTGAGCTCCAGTCTTGAGAGGGGCGTCCTGGAGCTGGGCTCAGGGACGTTGAAGATTGAGAGCTGCTTGGCTCGAAGTTCTCTTGGCCGGAGATCTGAGCTCCAGTCTTGAGAAGGGCGTCCTGGAGCTGGGCCCGAGGACGTTGATGACTGAGAGCTGCTTGGCTCGAAGTTCTCTTGGCCGGAGATCTGAGCTCCGATCTTGAGAAGGGCATCCTGGAGCTGGACTCGGGGACGTTGATGACTTAGAGCTGCTTAGCTCGAAGTTCTCTTGGCCGCAGATCTGAGCTCCGGTCTTGAGAAGGGCATCCTGGAGCTGGGCTCGGGGACGTTGATGACTATGGTAGCTTCAATGATGCTATATTTCCTTCTTCTTCTCTCTTTCTTTCCTTCCCCACTCTTCTTCTTTCTCTTTTTTCTTTTTGTTGTTGTTTGTTTTTTGTTTGTTTTTTTTTTTTTTTTTTTTTTTGGAGTGGGGAGATCAGAGGAGAGGATGCTGGTTGTACCCCCATTTTGTTCTCTTTCTTTCCTTCCCCTCTCGTCTTCTTTTTGAGTGAGGAGATCAGAGAAGAGGGCTGCCGGGCTTCCCCCTCTGTTCTTTTTCTTTTCTTCCCCTCTTGTCTTCTTTTCGAGTGGGGAGATCAAAGAAGGGGGGTTACCGGTCTTGATTGCCTTGGAGCTAGGCTCGAGGCCTTCCCGGACCTGGAGCTAGGCTCGGGCCCAGGGGGTTTCCTGAGATCTTGGCCCAGGTCTTTGGTGCCTTGGAGCTAGGCTCGATGCATTGATGGGAGCTATATGGCCCCATGATCTCTTGGCATCTCGGAGCTGGGCTTGGAGACGTTTGAGATAAAGAGCTGCTTGGCTCGAAGTTCTCTTGGTCGGAGATCTGAGCTCCGGTCTTGAGAAGGGCATCCTAGAGCTGGGCTCGGGGACATTGATGACTGAGAGCTGCTTAGCTCGAAAGTCTCTTGGCCGGAGATCTGAGCTCCGGTTTTGAGAGGGCGTCCTGGAGCTGGGCTCGGGGATACTTGGAATTGTGGAGCTACATGGCTCGAACATTCTTCGACATCCTGGAGCTGGGCTCAGGGATGCTTGGAATTGGAGAGCTACGTGGCTCGAAGATCCTTCTACGTCCTGGAGCTGGGCTCGGGGATGCTCGGAGTTGGAGAGCTACATGGCTAGAAGATCCTTCTACGTCCTGGAGCTGGGCTCGGGGATGCTTGGAGTTGGAGAGCTACGTGGCTCGAAGATCCTTCTACGTCCTGGAGATGGGCTCGGGGATGCTTGGAGTTGGAGAGCTACGTGGCTCGAACATTCTTCGACGTCCTGAAGCTGGGCTCGAGGACGTTGTAGTCTTTTTCTGCAAGACATGCGGATACCCATGCAAGGAAAAAATCATTACCATGATTGTTAGTAAGGGGACTTACCTTATTGGAGGCGTCTTTGTAGGCTACAGGCCCTCCTCCCTCGAGGGAGCATGATGCCATCGAACTCTTTGAGGTAATAGACCCCTCACGGTGGAGCTTCGACCGCCTCGCGGGGGCCTCCCCATGGTGATTCACGACCGTCGTCCCGACGTTCACGGCAGCTTTATTCACCTTCCTCCTTCGTTTTCTCCTCCCCTCATGGCAGGGAAATGACTCTCAGGCGCCCCTACCCCCCGAGCCTTCTTAGGCGCACGCACGACCCTCCAGGTGGTGATGCCCGCCGGTTTCGCAATGAGGTAGCCATCGGTGGTTGAAGTAGATGGAAAAGTGGCGAGCACTTGGGACCCCGCTCGAGGCCTGCCCCCTGCAAACCTTCGGAGGTGGGCCTCCTTGACGAGCTTCTCGATCTCTTATTCACGGTTGCGATATTTTTTGATGCCATGGCCATGATCACGGTGGAAGTGATGATACTCCGCCTCACCGCGATCGGTGAAGGGCTCCACCGGTGGTGGGCGTTGTAGTCCGGTGGCTCGCCGGTCGAACCTAGCATGCTAATGAACTGGCGGAAGAATCCCACCATTTTATGCTCACGCTTCTCCAGGCACACTTTCGTTATGTGCCTGATGGTTTCGTCAGTGGGTTCCCCGTCGAAAGGGATGGAGGAGGCGACGTCCTGGAGAGGCCTAGGGGAGATTGCCACTCTGCTGGCCTTTCTAGCTTATGTCGTTACCGTCCTTCTGGGTATATTGACTTGGGGAGTGATGAAGGACTTTGTCATGCCCGTCTTCTCCCCTTCCTGGCGTGCCAATCTGTTGTCACCAAGATCGTCGTGGCCCGTAGCTGTATTGGCGCCGGAGTGCACTCCTCCTGCCGCCCATCACTCTCGATTCCCGGATCTCCTCGCTGGGTGCGGTCGCCTTGTTGCCCGGCGGTCCTCCGCTCCTGGACCTGCGAGACAACGGTTAGAGACCCAGGCCGGGGTTTTCGATAGGGGCACTCCGATGATCAAGTCAATGACGATCCAAGGGAACAGATCCTCCTGGTCGGGCCCCTCTTGATGGACTCCGCTCTAGGAGGAGTGTAAAATGTGGGTGAAGGTGAAAACATTGCCGGGAGAGAATGATAGCGGGGACAGAGAGATGCTCTGTTCCTCCGCCTCTCCTTGTATCCCTCGCTTTCCCCTTGACTGTGGTGGTAGTGGCGCTTTGCCCACTTGGTCGGGCTTGCGCTTGTGCTTGTGGTGATGGTGGTGGTGCCATCCCCTCTTGCTGGTGGGGGTTGCACTTCTTCCTCTTTTTTTTTTCTCTGTCTCTTCTGTGTCTTGAAATTGTTGTGTGTGTTACCTTTGGGTTTGCTGTGAACCAGGTTACCATTCGGCGCTTGTCTCGAGATCCCCGCTGGGCTATCAGGCGCATGCAGCGGTGTCTCGAGGGACCTTTCCTTATTCATGATAGGGGGCGTTGTCAGGCGCTCCGACACTCCTCTTGGTTGCCTCATTCCGAAAAATTTGGGGGTGTTTCGAACGGTGGGCTGCCGCCCGCAGGATTCGAATCCCCGGATCGGTGTAACTGACAGTCGTAGGTGGTCAGTACGGCCTGGAAGGTGCTTCAGTGCAATCCTCGGATGGCTCACCGGTGTTCTGGGCTGGTGAAGACCTCGTCCAGACTGGGGCCGAGCTGGGACGGCATGACTCGCTCCGACCTCGATGTTCCGAGCTTGCGGGGGCACCTCGGTGGAGGAGGGCGGAAGGCAGACCTGGTCCAGAGGGCGTGCACTCGAAGAGGCTCCACATCGGTGGGTGGGCTCGTGGCTCGACCTCGACCGCAGGGCACTAGCCTCCGAGGGTCTCGCTCTGGAGGGCGGAAGGCGAACCCGGTCCAGAGGATACGCGCTCGGAGAGGCTCCACATCGGCGGGTGAGCTCGTGGCTTGACCTCGACCGTAGGGCACTAGCCTCCGAGGGTCTCACTCTGGAGGGACGGAAGGCGGACCCAGTCCAGAGGGCACGTGCTTGGAGAGGCTCCACATCGGCAGGTGAGCTCTTGGCTTGACCTCGACCGCAAGGCACTAGCCTCCAAGGGTCTCGCTCTGGAGGGGTGGAAGGCAGATCCGGTCCAGAGGGCACACGCTCGGAGAGGCTCCACATCGGCGGGTGAGCTCGTGGCTCGACCTCGACCGCAGGGTACTAGCCTCCGAGGGTCTCACTCTGAAGGGGTGGAAGGCGGCTCCGACCTAGGCATCGAGCTCATGAGATTGACCTGGCGGAGGACTGAGCTCGGCCTGCTATCTTGAAAGAGCTCAGCTTAACTCGGTAGTGGAGTCCGAGCCAGAGGGTCGACGTGGCGTCTTCTCTCGACGTGGCGCCCGCCGGTTCCTCCATATCAACGATCCTGCCACATCACCGGTAATCGTCTAGCGCTTAACCCGGCATATCCCAACACCTCTCTCTTTTTTTTTTTTGATTGAATAAATACCTCCCATATTAAGATTCCAATATTTGATTGTATATAGCACTGCTCGTAAGTGATGAACCAAAGATATGCATTTTACCACTGAGTGGATATGAAAGCAGTAGCAGAAATATGAGAAGTAGAAGAATGACGCATAGTTCATTGAAATGGAACCCCATACGCATCAGCTTACAACAAATACAGAAGAGTCGAGAAGAACAGTCTGGGAGATTAATATTGTAAGAGCCTAAGAGGTTGAGCGGTTGACTCTTTATTATCCGAATTCAATAAATTTAAACCTGACTCGGAAAATAGAATGGACCTAAATTTAGAACCTGACCCGGCTCTATGAGTCTTTTAAATAAGCTTGGGTTGGATCTAATTGGGTCGGGTCGGTTCACGGGTCAATCCAATCCTTTTACAATCCTATAAATACCCTCTCACTAGAAACACTACACTTTTTTTTTTTCCTTTTTTTTTCTTTTTATTGCTATTAAAGGAGGAAATTTAGTAGAAAACGCTCACCATCCATCTGCAATATGAGTTTGAGGTCAGCATTCTACTTCCATCCATATTTTGGGCCACACAAGTTTCTCAAAAGTTCACTTTAAGTAAAAGGATGTTCAAATTAGAGATCATTTCATAGATTAAGCTTCTCTGCTATTCTTTTTTCTCTATAGTTCCAGTTTTAATATTCTCATGAATATCCAGCTAACTCAATGCCGATTAAAAAAATGACGACCGCTTGATTTGTATTCTCAAAAAATGCCTATCGCGGATGAGGGCCTGCATCCACAACTCCGGGAGGAGTTGCACTGCAGAAATTGTTTCCACAAAGCATGCTATAGCTAACCGTCAATCTATTTGTTCATGGCTCAGTAATTTTCTGGGTGGGGGCTCGTGAAGATAGCTATGCCGGATTTATTTTCTATATCTTTTGCTTAACAAAAAAAATAAAAAAAAGCCCGGCTATTTGAAGACATCCTGGGATTGTTTGGGAAGTGCCAAAGAAGATACCTAAACAACTAAACATCTTTGTTGTTTCCCCACAAATCTTGAAAAGGATATTTGTTGTGGCCAAGAGCTCAAGACTTAGCATGTGTTGTCCATCCTGGCTCATAGGCCTCATGGTTTTGTATCCTTCTTGGATTTAAATTCAAAAGGTGCCTTACATAGAAAGGATAGTCCCTTCCTATATATATCCTTAATTCATAACAATGTAAGACTAATAATCTTGATATTGTTATCAAATTGCTTGCTCGTAAATATTGATGTCTTATTTGTTGTATGACAAGAGCATGCCACACCAAAATCTAGTTTATATTTCTTGATTTAAATTCAGTTCCCACCACCATTTGCATGTAGCGGCAGCAAAGTTTGCAAATTTTCTATAGCTTTATAATTTTCTAATGCAATGATATTTGCCTTCGCTTAGGGTGGTGGACATTGATTGTGAATCAAAGTTTAGATCACATTCAACGAGTAGATCTTCATTTAGATTCAATCAGATCTACATTGGATGATGGAGGATAGAGGATCCCATGTTAATGATTTGAACTATTAGATATAATCTATTATCTCTAAACTGCATATATACTAAAAATTATGTGATTTGAAGTCCTAATTGATCAAAAAAAAGTACATGTTGGGATTGTATCCTAAAGCCAATAGTCTAGCTATAGACAATTATGCATTTATATATGTATTGTAATTTGGTTTATATTAATAAATATTTGGCAGCTCATCATTTCTTGCATCATCTATTCTTATAATAATGATGAAGTCCTTAGAACAATAAACACTCAAGAAAGATGATAAAGATTTATCGAATAGTTCTTAAATTATATTTGTGACTAAATGATACGTTATTAATAAGATGATAATATTTATCAAGTATAGATCATTGTATGCTATATGGATTGGTTGTCCTCGTAACCAAAAAATATGGAGATACTAATGTGGCATATAGGTAAAATATAGAAGTACATTATCACTGAATATAACTCAGCTATGGAGCACTCTACTATTAAGAGTAGCTTATAAAGGATATGGATATAAGTATCTCTCCAACCTAATATCATCATGGTGATTTGCAAGCAACTTACTGTGCTTTGATATTAGATTATCTATATTTTTATACAGTAACGAAAGGTTCCTGAGTATTATCAAGTACTTATGAAATCTGTATATGAGTTAAGATGGAATTGACTGCTCCAGATTATGGGAGATAATGTTTCACTGTATTCAATTTAATAAAATCTTGAACAGGATAATCCATGTGATTGGTCACAAGATTTATTATGAAGTTGTCATGATAAAGTTGAAATACAACATGGAAAACTTATTAAGGATTTGATAGTTTACTTTGAAGTCATCCTGAAACATTAAGGGTCAAAGGGATGAATTATGCAGTAACCATATGCTAAGATTCTTGAATGTTACTTTGCATTTATTTGACTTATCAGAATATCAAATATTTTTACTAGATGGTCATTTCAATTAGTATAGAAATTTGTTCATATATAATCGGCTTAGTGTTTGAACCTATGGAGTCATGCATATTATTAAGTTGTTGTGGTATCAACTCCTGGATCGGGGCTGGATGTGCTGGAGCGCTCCTCTCCCGGATGAACCTGCAACAAAGTTCCCAAGGGCACCGGTGGTGTTCCGGCGGGGGACCCTCCGATGCCTAAGTTAGCAGGAAGTTGAAGGCAACAGAATGGAGGAACCAAGCAAAGAACAGCATATGGAGAGGGAAGAGTTCTTCTACCTTCAAACGGGGTCCCCTAAGTACCTTATATAGGTGCGGAACAGTCCAAAATCCATTAAGGAAGAGGATGGGAAAGACCGATCTGCCCCTAGGAGAATCTGGAGAGTAGCCACATGGCGCGGGGATACGGCGACATCGTGGAAGTAGTGGAGCAGGGCTGTTAGGATGGCAGGATCCTGTAGTAACAGAAAGGTGCTTCTGGAATTTCCTGGATGCTAAGGCATGCCTGTCGGATGTCAGCCATGGGAAAGCCAGTCGACTGGACTAAAGGCCAAACCTCCAAAGGAGAGCGACGGGCTAGACCCCAATAGGAGAGGGTCGTTCGGACCTCTGTTGCAGTGGGTCAGACCTCTGAAGGAGAGCGACGGGTTGGACCCAATAGGAGAGGGTCGTTCAGACCTCTGCCTCGATGGGTCAGACCTCTGAAGGAGAGCGAAGGGCCGGACCCCAACAGGAGAGGGTCGTTCGGACCTCTACCCTGGTGGTCGGACCTCTGAAGGAGAGCCGTGGGCTGGACCACAGCAGGAGAGGGTCATTCGGGCCTCTGCTCCAGTGGGTCGGACCTTTGAAAGAGAGCCACGGGCCGGACCCCAGTAGGAGAGGGTCGTTGGGACCTCTGCTCCGGTGGATCGGACCTCTGAAGGAGAGCTGCAGGCTGGACCCCAGTAGGAGAGGGTCGTTCGGACCTCTGCTCTAGTGGGTCGGACCTCTGGGTGTCGGAGCCTTAAAGGGGTGGCCCGGTCATACTGCAAGAATGGACCGGTTCTAGCCGAGGGTGAGCCGTCAAGGTACAACAGTTGTCCCCCTTGCCCTTGTGCTTCGAGCGAGTCCATAGGCTCGAAGGGCGAAAGCATTAAATGGCAGTAATTGCATCACTCTTTCAAATGATGGCGAATCCGATTCGACGTGTTGCAACCGGGCATCTTCTGCTTTGATTTTTGCTCATAGACAGGTGTCAGCATCTGATTGGTGGAGATAGGGGGAGTAGTTATTGCTGGTACAGTGCATGGCAGCTACCCGCTTGAATTCTTGATGCGACGTGGGACACGTGGCTTCATCAGAGCGGTTGGTGCACTTCCTGGAGTGATCTATCTGCCGTTGCTTCGACTATCACGCAGATAACGGTCGGATATGATCCGGCGCGTCCCCTCGGATTCCAATCCAACTCAAAAACTGAGGCGTCAGCCATCGGGTCATGGCACGTGGGGGGAGGCGTTGGGAAGCTACCCCCGAATGCCTATAAAAGGGGGGTAGCAGTGCTCAGAAGGAGCCTTTCACCATGCTTGCGCTTGAAGAGAAAACCACATCCTCCCTCCTTTCGCTGCTTTAGCCCCTCTTAGAGAACCAAGGAACCAGGTTAGTCCCATCTCCCCTTTCTCCTATCTTCTTCCTTTTCAACGTCCCTTAGAATGGCTTCTGGGAGTCGGAGTTCAGCTCGTGGACATAGGAAACCCGGTCCTTTTGACATCTCTTCGACCATGACCCGAGAGAGGGTCAAAAATCTTAGGATCATGTATAACATTCCCTCCACCCTACATCTAACCGTCCCCAGTCGCGAGGGTAGAGTGAACAGACCTTTAAACCTAGGAGCTCTCCCTTTATATGAAGACCACGTGAAGGTCGGCCTTCGTTTCCCAATCTACAGTTTCTTTATCCAGGCCTTCAACACATATAGAATTACTCCTTCCCAGCTAACTCCGAATAGCATTCGGGTTCTCTGTGGCTTCGTGATTCTCTATCGGGAGGCCGACATCGAGCCGAGGGTATCCCTGTTTTCAAATTTTTTCTTATGGAAACAGGACTTCCGAAGTCAGGAGTGGTGGATGTTCAGTCCCCGCCCTAGCCGGAAGATTCTAAGGTGGCTTCCATCCACTATTCACGGATAGAAGTCCCGTTACTTCTTCATAAATAGCTTGGAGCCGTGGGGCTTTGAGGCAGCTTGGAGGGAGCCGAGGCCAAATGCTTTGAATAAGAGGAAGGTCTCGAGGGCCGATAAGGCCAACTTCCTTAAACTAGATGACGAAGACCCGAAGTTCATCGGCTCCATGCTTCACGAGGAGAGTCTCCATCAAGTCGGACTCAGCCGGTACCTGACGTTGGGTAGGATGGAAGTCGTGGAATGGGAGAAGCCAGTTATGCCATTCTCCATCAGCTTTATAACCAAATCTTACTTCAATATCGTTTGTTGACAGGTGGGACGATGAGGCCGGATCGGGCGATCCTTTCGGCATGATCTACATAGTGGAGGGCTGTCCACATTGCGGAACCAATCCCGTGGGAGTTGAAGAAGCGGGCGGCAGAGCCTGCACCCGAAAGGCCGAAGAAACAACGGACGGCAGAACCGTCCGCCATGGTGGTGTCGGTCGAGTCGGAGGATGACATGCCTCTAACTGAACGCCGAAAGGTGATTGCGTTCAAGCAATCCTCTTTGGTCGGGCAATCGGTCGCCCGGGCAGAGGAGAGTCTTTCGATGCTGACCAGGTAAGACGCGGCTCCTTCATCCCCACCGTTGGAGCTGATTGTGGTGACCTACCCGACAGTCAGGGGAACTCCTACAAAGGAGGGGCCATCGGCCGTTGATGAGAGGGCCGGCGATGCTCAGGATGAGGAGGAGCACCAAAAGTGGCGTGATGCCGAGAAGGCTAAGAAGCTGCTTCAGAGGGCCGCCCCCGACAATGACGGGCGGTCGGTGAATGAGGCCGCTAGGAGTTCTGATGGGAAGAAGAAATGAAAAAAAAATGCTTTATGAGATGAAGGAATGAGACTAAATATTCTAAAGGAGATTAGTTAAAGATCAATCTAATTAATTTCTTAAGCATATGGCTAATCGAACTATAATGACTAGGAATTTAATGAACACAACTCAATATGATTAAACGCAAATCTAGAGTGGACTAAACAGAATAATAATGATCTACCATAGTAAATTAACCATCTAAATTAAGCTAGTCCTACTTTTTTAATAATCCAAACCCTAAGAAGTTAGGGATTACCTGACCTTGATCAATCCAAAGGATTTCTCTCAAGGTAAGTTCTAGGATGACCAAAATACACCACTTGGTGGCTCACTCAGCATTCTGGGTTCTGGCAAGAAGTTCCTTCTTCTAAAGTCTGGATTCCGGAGGCCCTGTCACAAAGAAACCTGGGATTAGAAACAAGCTAAAGAACTCAAATTAAAGAAGGGAAGAATGATGGGTTGAAGGATGGATGAAGGCTTCTTCTTCTTGAGGGAATCGACTCCTTTCTGATTCCTAGGGTTGGAGAACCGGCTCCTTGCTTGATCACTTGATTCTTGGCTTGATTTCTTCTTGAACTTTGATGCGAACTTGATCTTCTTTGAGAGATGCAATGGAAAGAAAGTGTTTGAAGTGGAGAAAAGAGGAGGAAGAGGAAGAGAGAAACAAGGTCACATAGACCTAAAAGAAACCTAGGCACAAAGCCAAAGAGGGGCACATAGCCAAGACCTTCACATAGAAGAAAGAGCTTTTTTTTTTTCATTCATTTATCAATCTCCCACATTTCTCATGCCCAAGGCTTTTTAAAGACTTACATTTGAATTCAAACTAACCTAATTTGGTGGAGGATATCATGGGGAAGTTACATGGAATAAGGAGAGAATTGTGGGAATAGGTTTGATATGATTTGGAGGAGTGGTCCCCCCTCACTTTGGCCGACCACCCTTGCTTTGGAGAGCTTTGGTCGGCCAAGCATGAATTTAAATTCAAATGACATGCTAAGGCTTGACTTGGTTGACCATCTTCAAAAACTTGGACTTGGTGATTTGACCTCCTTCTTGATTTTGACAATTTGACCATCTCCATGACTTTGGACTTTGACTAATTGACTTTCTTCAAGAATTGGCTCCTTGGGACTTGATTAAGAGTCAGCTCCTTTAGTGGTGAGGTGTCTGATGAGGTGGCAAGAGTCGGCTCCAAGGTGGTGGTGATGTGCCTTCAAGAGTCGGCTCTAGGGTGGTGATGTGTCTTCAAGTGTGGGCTCCATTGGTGGTGAAGTGATGAAGTGGTACTTTGAAGCCCGAGTTGCTTCTTGATAAGTCTTCAAAAGTGAGTTGACTGGATTGACTGACCCAACAGCGGACTAACCTGTCCTTGATTACATTTATTTTGAAATAAAATATTGACATGATTTGTTACTCCAACCATAAGGACTTTTGGATGGGTTGAAGTCTTTTTGTTAACCTGGTGCCCACACCAATTCTCCCAGGGTGGGAGGAACTCGACCCTGTCGAGTGATATGTTTCTATTATATCCGGGTCGATTTGTTGCAGGTCCTCTCGGGTGATCCAGGAGTCTTCAGATTCAGGACGTCCTTGCCATCGAATCAGATAGCGTTGGTAGCCCTTATTTCTAGTGGTGATAATCTGGTCATCCAAGATTCTTTCAACACTCTCTCTTTGCTCAGGAATATTTGGTGGTGGACACTCATTTGGGACATCACTCTCGAAGGATACACTAGGACCAAAAAGCTCATCAGGTATTGGTACAGGTTCCTTGTATTCTTTGAGGTCAGAAATATTAAAAGTAGAACTAATGCCATAACTAGATGGTAAATCTACTACATAAGCATTAGATCCAATTCTCTTTATTATTCTGAAGGGTCCGGCTCCCCGGGCATGGAGTTTCTTCATTGTTCCGGGTGGAAACCTCTCTGGTTTGAGTTTAATCATTACTAAATCCCCTTCATTAAATTCTTTAAGCCGTTTATGTAGATCAGCCGTATGCTTATAAAATTCATTGCTTGTTTGAATCTTTTGGCTAATCTCCTTATACAAGTCCTTAAGATGCTGTGCATATGATTCGGCGGATTCCGACACCCGTGCATGTGCTGGTAATGGGACTAGATCTAAAGGTCTCTTAGGTTTATATCCATGGACCACTTCAAATGGACTCTTCCCAATAGATCTATTGACTGAGCTATTATAAGCAAACTCAGCACGAGGAAGTAAAAGATCCCAGTTCCCTAAGTTTTCTCCAACTAAACACCTCAATAGATTACCTAAGCTTCGGTTTACAACCTCGGTTTGGCCATCAGTTTGAGGGTGATAGGCTGTAGAGAATTTCAGTTTGGTACCTAACATGTGCCAGAGGGTTTTCCAGAAGTAACTGGTGAACTTGACATCTCTATCTGACACAATGGTTCTAGGTAAACCATGAAGCTTAACGATATGATCCAAGAAAAGTTTGGCCACTTTTGACGCATCTAAAGTCTGAGAACACGGAATAAAGTGCGCCATCTTAGAAAATCGATCGACAACCACAAAGATAGAATCATGTTTCTTGGGAGTTCTAGGGAGACCTGTCACGAAATCCATACTAATGTCTTGCCACGGACCTTCAGGGACAGGTAAAGGTGTGTACAAACCAGTGTTTTGTTTTTGGTGCTTTGCTACCGCACAGGTTCGACACTGGGCTACTATCTGGGCAACATTCTTCTTAAGACTAGGCCAGAAAAATTGATCCTCCATAGCCAAGATGGTTTTGTTTCTACCAAAATGTCCAGCTAATCCTCCAGCATGGGCTTCCCAGATCAGAAATTCCCTAACAGAAGTTTTGGGAATGCACAGCCTATTTTCCTTGAAAAGGTATCCATCTAATAGAATGTAATCGCTATGTTCACTAGACGGACCTTGTTGGAGGGAGTGATAGATATGACCAAAGTCAGGGCATGTAGAATACTCACTCTTCAACCTATCAAATCCTACTATCTCAGTCCTCACAGTATTCATCAACATAGATCGACGGCTTAATGCATCAGCAACTCGATTCTCAGTACCGGCACGATGTTTCAGAACGAACGTGTACCCTTGTATGAACTCTACCCATTTCCCGTGCCTAGGGTTCAACTTCTTCTGAGAACTAAGGAACCTAAGAGCTTCATGATCAGAAAATAAAACAAATTCCTGCGGTAAAAGGTAGTGACGCCAATAGCGTAAAGCTTGTACTACCGCATATAGCTCCTTATCATAGGTTGAATACCTTAGTCTCGCATCATTCAACTTCTCACTAAAGAATGCTACTGGGTGATTCTCTTGACTTAAAACTCCTCCAATTCCAACCCCAGAAGCATCACAAGCGACCTCAAATAATTTGGAAAAATCCGGAAGCCTTAAAACAGGTGCTTGTGTCATTATCTCTTTAATCATTAGGAAAGCTTTATCAGCCGCTCTAGTCCATTCAAAATTTCCTTTCCTAATGCAATCAGTGATGGGTGCCACTATCGTACTGAATCCCCTAATAAACCTCCTATAGAAAGTGGTTAGACCATGGAAACTACGTACTTCATGGATGTTCTTGGGTACAGGCCATTCTACTATGGATTTGACTTTCTCTGGGTCAGCTGACACTCCTTCAGAAGTAACTACAAATCCTAGAAAGATGACTCTATGTGTGAGGAAGTCACACTTTTTGATATTGGCATAGAGGCTATCTTTTCTAAGAACTTGACAAACTTGGCTCAGGTGATCTAAGTGGTCTGCCTTGGTTTGGCTATATATAAGGATATCATCAAAATAGACCACAACAAATTTTCCTATGAAGGCTTTCAACACCTGATTCATGATCCTCATAAATGTGCTGGGTGCGTTGGAAAGACCGAATGGCATGACTAACCACTCATATAATCCATCTTTAGTCTTGAAAGCGGTCTTCCATTCATCCCCAGGTCTAACTCTAACCTGATGATAGCCACTCTTTAAATCAATTTTGGAGAAAATTGTTGCTCCGGCTATCATATCTAACATGTCGTCAAGTCGTGGGATCGGGAACCTATACTTCACCGTAATCTTATTGATGGCTCGGCTATCTACACACATCCGCCAAGTACCATCCTTCTTAGGGGTTAACAATGCGGGGACTGCGCAAGGACTTAGACTTTCCTTAATAAACCCCTTCCTAAGTAATTCCCCAATCTGTTTCTGCATTTCCTGATGTTCAGCTGGGTTCATCCTATAGTGAGGCAAATTAGGTAAAGTTGCCCCGGGGACTAAATCTATGACATGCTGTATGTCCCTTAAAGGTGGAAGGCTATCGGGAAGATCTTCGGGAAATACGTCCTTATACTCTTCTAATAATTGGACCACCTCTGGAGGGTGTTCTATAGGTGTGTGGTCCTTAACCTCTTTTGCTGCTACCACCCAAATAGGTGCTCCCTCTTGGATATCTTGTTCTATTTCTTTTGCACCTATCAGATTTAATCCAGTTTTCTTTTCCTTCAAGCTACTGGTTCCTCTCCTGACATTGTCCTTAGGCTCTTTTGGATGAATGACAATTCTCTTGCCATTAAAATTGAAAGCACAGGAGTTTGACCGACCAAAGATGGTCACATCATGATCAAACAGCCATGGCCTGCCTAAGATGATGCTACTTACTCCCATAGGAAGCACATCACACCAGACCTTATCTTGATAGGATTGAATTTGGATTTGGACTTGGCACCGTAGCTTGATTGGAATAGATGTAGAGTCTATCCAGGATACCTTATATGGATTGGGATGTGGTACAACGGATAACCCTAAACTCTTTGCTGCACTAGTGGAAATGGCGTTGACACAGCTTCCACTATCTATCACAATCTTACAGACCTTTTCCTTAATTTTGACAAATGTTTGTAGGATGTTAGTCCTACGCCAGTCTTCTTGTTCTTTGGTCTGTGTCATGATACACCTAACGACTCCTAGTAAATCTGATGAGTCCAAATTTTCCTCATCTCCCTCATACTCATCAGCTAAGCAATCTTCTGCTTCATACACTTCTTCGTCACCATTCTCTAAATGCTCTAAGCCTTCTTCCTCTACTTCACCAATGTGTAAAGCTCTAGAGGGACACTGACTCATATAATGACCCGGTTGACGGCACTTATAACATACTTGACTTGTCCTACCTTGACTTTCAGGCCCTTTTCCTTTATCTTCTCTAGATGGGGTGGCTGAATTGGGCCTAGGAATTGGATTTGAGCTGGACCTAGGCTTAGCTGTGGGAGTAGGAACCGAACTGGGTCTACTAGCAAGTGGACTGAACCTAGAGGGCTCTGGTTTCCTAAAAGTAGATCTCCTCTGAAATCTCTCATAGTCCATGGCAACCTGATATGCCTGCTCTAAATCATGGACTTCCCTCAAAAATAATTCCCCCTTGATGTCTTCATTCAGCCCTGATCTAAACCTAGACAAAGTGGCTGCCTCCGACTCGACCACGTTGCACCGCATGACAAACTCGTCAAATTTGGTGACATACTCAGAGACGGTTTTGTTTCCTTGTGTTAACCGTTGCCACTGATCTAGTAATCTCTCTTGATAAGACATGGGTAGGTATTTTTCTCTAAGTTTTCTCTTCATATCTCTCCATGTGCTTACCGGTACATCTCCCCTCTGTCTAATCGTGCGCTCTACATTTCCCCAATGTAGTCTAGCCTGTCGAACCAGCCTGATCTTAGCAAATTTGAATCTCCTCTCATCTGACATGTCATACCAATCAAAATACTGGTCCATGTCAGCCTCCCAATCTATATACACCTTAGGATCTAAGCTTCCTTCAAAAGTTGGTGCATCTAGACGGATGTTCCTTAAGGCCCGGTCATCCTGATCGAAATTTTCATGGTGATGCCTTCTTTGATTAAAGTCAGGGGTGTGATCATCAAAATCGTGTTGTGGCCTTCTATGGGTTGGGTCAGGAGTGCGTTCTTGCCGTTGGGCTCTGGGATGGTCTGGAGGTAATCTGGGAGATGGTGGTTCAGTTGGAGTTAACCTAGCTTCCTCTAGGACCCCTATTCTATCCTCGACCCGATCAAGCTTAGCATTCATTGTAGCCATTTGCTCTATCATAGACTTCATGAGACTCTCCATATTAGGGTCCATGGACGAACTTGGTTGATCTTGTGAACGGTGGAATGGTGTTCCTGATCTAGTGGTCATGAAAATGATGCACTCGAACGACTATGGCTCCTAGACCTAGAGCACAAGTTAAGAACCCAATTGAAAGACTAACTAACCAGTAGTAACTTATATCACTTGGCCAGGTAGGTGGAAGGGGAGCTGGAGATCCCTGAATACCAACCTTAGACACCAATCAGAGATTGGCCAGGTAGGTGGATCAAACCACAAGCCCTTACACACCAATCCTAGACACCAAGTTAATAAGCACACACTAACTAGCTAATACAATCAACTTGATTTCTAATTCGAACCCGACCTGTTGGTGTCCCTAACCCACTAGGGTATTAGGTCTAATTGATTTTAATTAAGGATTGGGTTCGAATGATGAAGGGAGGTGGTTTTTTGGGCTAAGGACAGGTAATTACTTCCTGACCTTATGTTAATTTCATGCCCTTAGATAGCTTAATCATGAAATGAATGCATGACTAAATTACTGATGCAGAGTGGTGTGTTGCAGTTCGAAAGTGATGTTGGAAGGTGCAGTAAAAAACGTCAAAAAAATTTGAAAAAAATTAATGAGAACTCCTAACTTATAGATGTCATACCAGGTGAAGCAGAATTTCAAAATAAAATCTAGACTGTTCTAGGCAGATCCTGAATAAAGGCACTAAAAGCTCAAGAACAGAACAGAAAACCTAATGACACTATCGGACTGCAGGAATTTTCATTTTTTTTGTAATTTTTTTCTGAAGCTGAAATTTTAAACGGTGATAAACAACTTAAAATGGAACAAGAAAAAAAATATGTCAAAGAAAAATGCACTACTTGCCTTTGGAGCTGCAGGCGGATTACAGTCAGCCTACACCTAATTACAGCAAGCAGGGAAAAATCAGACTTACATAGAATTCTTCTATGTAGTCCAAAGCAATGACCAAGATAGGACAACCTTACACTATAAGGATCCACCTTATAGTAGGACAACCTGATTTCATCTTGGTTTTGCAATGCAAGGGTTGGCTATAATCTTATAGCACCAAAGATAAATCGATGCAAACCCTAAACACAGATATGCCCTAATCAACCTGCTCTGATACCAAAAATGATGGGAAGAAGAAATGAAAAAAAATGCTTTATGAGATGAAGGAATGAGACTAAATATTCTAAAGGAGATTAGTTAAAGATCAATCTAATTAATTTCTTAAGCATATGGCTAATCGAACTATAATGACTAGGAATTTAATGAACACAACTCAATATGATTAAACGCAAATCTAGAGTGGACTAAACAGAATAATAATGATCTACCATAGTAAATTAACCATCTAAATTAAGCTAGTCCTACTTTTTTAATAATCCAAACCCTAAGAAGTTAGGGATTACCTGACCTTGATCAATCCAAAGGATTTCTCTCAAGGTAAGTTCTAGGATGACCAAAATACACCACTTGGTGGCTCACTCAGCATTCTGGGTTCTGGCAAGAAGTTCCTTCTTCTAAAGTCTGGATTCCGGAGGCCCTGTCACAAAGAAACCTGGGATTAGAAACAAGCTAAAGAACTCAAATTAAAGAAGGGAAGAATGATGGGTTGAAGGATGGATGAAGGCTTCTTCTTCTTGAGGGAATCGACTCCTTTCTGATTCCTAGGGTTGGAGAACCGGCTCCTTGCTTGATCACTTGATTCTTGGCTTGATTTCTTCTTGAACTTTGATGCGAACTTGATCTTCTTTGAGAGATGCAATGGAAAGAAAGTGTTTGAAGTGGAGAAAAGAGGAGGAAGAGGAAGAGAGAAACAAGGTCACATAGACCTAAAAGAAACCTAGGCACAAAGCCAAAGAGGGGCACATAGCCAAGACCTTCACATAGAAGAAAGAGCTTTTTTTTTTCATTCATTTATCAATCTCCCACATTTCTCATGCCCAAGGCTTTTTAAAGACTTACATTTGAATTCAAACTAACCTAATTTGGTGGAGGATATCATGGGGAAGTTACATGGAATAAGGAGAGAATTGTGGGAATAGGTTTGATATGATTTGGAGGAGTGGTCCCCCCTCACTTTGGCCGACCACCCTTGCTTTGGAGAGCTTTGGTCGGCCAAGCATGAATTTAAATTCAAATGACATGCTAAGGCTTGACTTGGTTGACCATCTTCAAAAACTTGGACTTGGTGATTTGACCTCCTTCTTGATTTTGACAATTTGACCATCTCCATGACTTTGGACTTTGACTAATTGACTTTCTTCAAGAATTGGCTCCTTGGGACTTGATTAAGAGTCAGCTCCTTTAGTGGTGAGGTGTCTGATGAGGTGGCAAGAGTCGGCTCCAAGGTGGTGGTGATGTGCCTTCAAGAGTCGGCTCTAGGGTGGTGATGTGTCTTCAAGTGTGGGCTCCATTGGTGGTGAAGTGATGAAGTGGTACTTTGAAGCCCGAGTTGCTTCTTGATAAGTCTTCAAAAGTGAGTTGACTGGATTGACTGACCCAACAGCGGACTAACCTGTCCTTGATTACATTTATTTTGAAATAAAATATTGACATGATTTGTTACTCCAACCATAAGGACTTTTGGATGGGTTGAAGTCTTTTTGTTAACCTGGTGCCCACACCAAGTTCCCTCCGCCATCTTCTAGGGGTAAGTATCACCTTTTATTTCTCCACTCTGAATTCATGGGTGGCGACTTTCTAACTATGCGTGTCTGTCGGCAGCTTGTCAAAGATAACCTGCTGATGGACGAGGGCCTGGGCGAGCTGCTCTATCTGAAAGAGCAGCTGACCCAAAGGGCTGAAGCAGCGGAGCTGGCGAGGGACACGGCTTGGGAGGCGCTGATAGCCTCCAGAGAGGAGGTGCTCTGCTTGAGGGCCGTAGCAGAAAAGGTGTCCACCCTGCGGGCCGAGTCGGAGGCCTAGAAGAAGCAGCTGGAGGACTTGCTAGCCCAAAAGGCGGACCGGGAGGCAAGTTTGAAGAATAAGAAGAAGAAGATCAAGGCCCTGACCCGTCGGCTGGCCATCGAGGAGGGGTGCTTGATCAAATGCGAGGTCTGCACGCAGGGCCATCAGGCGACGGCGGAGAGGTACAAGGGCCTATTTAAGACGGCCCAGGAGTTACTGAAGACGGCCGACGAGAAGGCCGTTGCGACATATAAAGCCTCCGAGGACTTCACCGAGGAGATGAGTGAAGCCGGGACTGTCGGCTTCGACTATGGGTACGACGAGTGTCTGGGAAAGGTTAGTGCGACCTTCCCAGACCTCGATCTATCATTTCTTCAGCCGCCAAAGTCGGCGGAAGAGGAGGGCATAGAGGCGGTGGATCCGACTGCCCGAGTGGCCGATGCTCCAGTGGAGGCCGTCGTAGAAGTGGCTGAAATGGATGCCCAAGTTGGAGCAGAAGCAGAAGCAGTCGAAGGGGTCGAGGGGGCCGAAGCGGCTGTTGTTGCCAAGGGGGCCGAAGCGGTCGTAGATAATGTACCTCCCAAGGGTCAAACCTAGTCGTTTGCAAAGGTCTGATCTTCGATTTTGTAAAGAAACTTTTTTGGAAGTAATGAAGAACTTTTTCATAATGTCTCATTCTCTTCCCTCTGAAATTTCACTAAGTGTAGACTAGTCGGCTGATCTGAGCGGACGGTCGTACCTCCAGGGCAAGCATCGAATAGTGGCTCGGGCTGAACTAGATTCCCTTAGTATTTCCATTCCAAGTATTGGTCCGTCAGCTTTCCGGACCCAGAAGTAGTTGGGGCAGTGGTCGGATGGTAGCTCAGGCCGAATCAACGAACATAGGAATTTCAACCTAAGTGTTGGTCCGTCAGCTTTCCGGACCCAGAAGTAGTTGAGGCAGTGGTCGAATGGTAGCTCAAGCCAGAGCAACGAGCTTAGGAATTTCAACCTAAGTGTTGGTCCATCGGCTTTCCGGACCCAGAAGTAGTTGAGGCAGTGGTCGGATGGTAGCTCAGGCCGGAGCAACGAGCTTAGAAATTTTAACCTAAGTGTTGGTCTGTCGGCTTTCCGGACCCGGCTGCCCTAGAACCTTTGCCGACTGGAGTTGGGCTTTCGGAAGTGGGCTGCCCTAGAGCCTCTGTTGATCGGAGTCAGACTTTCAGAAGTGGACTGCCCTAGAGCCTCTACTGACCAGAGTCGGACTTTCGAAAGTGGGCTGCCCTAGAGTCTTTGTCGACCAGAGTCAGACTTTCAGAAGTGGGCTACCCTAGAGCCTCTACCGATCGAAGTCGGACTTTTGGAAGTGGGCTTCCTTAGAGTCTTCGCCGACTGGAGTCGGACTTTTGGAAGTGGGCTGCCCTAGAGCCTTTGCCGATCGGAGTCAGACTTTCGGAAGTGGGCTACCCTAGAGCCTCTACCGACCGGAGTCAGACTTTCGGAAGTGGGCTGCCCTAGAGCCTTTGTCGAGCAGAGTCGGACTTTCAGAAGTGGGCTGTCCTAAAGCCTCTACCGACCGGAGTTAGACTTTCGAAAGTGGGCTGCCCTAGAGCCTTTGCCGATCAGAGTCGGACTTTCGGAAGTGGTTCGTAGAAGAAATGTGGACTTTATTGATAGTACTTGCGGAGGTTGTCTACATTCCACGGACGTGCCATCTGTCGTTCGTCCAAAAATTCAAGTCGATAGGTGCCGGCTCGAACCACTTCAATGACCCGATAAGGTCCTTCCTAATTTGGAAAAAGCTTGCCTCGCTCGATCGGCCTCGAAATTTCCGTCCTCCGCAAGACTAGGTCTCCAACTCGGAAAGCTCGCGCCTTGACTCGCGAATTCTAATATTTTGCCATCTTCTGGCGGTAGACCTCCATCTTCATGCTTGTCCGAAGTTTAGTTTCTTTGAGCAAGTCCAGGTCAGCTCTTCGCTGCTCGGAGTTGGCCGGTTTGGCGTAGTGGTCAATCCGGAGAGATTGAAGAGAGGTCTCAACAGGGATGACGGCTTCACTTCCATAAGTGAGGTTGAATGGGGTTTCGCTGGTCGACGTTCTAACGGTCGTCCGATATGCCCATAACACTGAGAGGAGTTCCTCCACCCAAAGCCCCTTTGCCTCATTCAGTCGGGTCTTCAGCCCGTGCAAGATTGTCCGATTGGTGACTTCAGCCTCTCCATTGCACTGAGGATGATCGACTGACATGAGTCGGTGGAGATATAATATTGCTGACAAAAATCTTAAAATTTAGAGTTATCAAGCTGCCTTCCATTGTCAGTAATAATCATCTGGGGAATGCCGAATCGAAAGATGATGCTATTCCGGACGAAGTTCTCCACCTTGGCCTTTGTTATCTGTGCTAGTGGTTCAGCCTCCATCCATTTGGTGAAGTAATCGATGGCCACAAGTAGAAATTCTCGTTGCCCGGACGCCGGGAGAAAGGGCCCCAAGATATCCATCCCT
The DNA here is from genome assembly GCA_021397845.1 of Areca catechu. NCBI lineage: Eukaryota > Viridiplantae > Streptophyta > Magnoliopsida > Arecales > Arecaceae > Areca > Areca catechu. The sequence continues at coordinate 79,651,769 of CM038050.1, forward strand.
TACTGTGTGAATGGCCATGAGGTAGTGATCGGCGTCAGCTCACTAGCAGGCCTCCTTTGAATAATGGAGTATCTTTGACATGCGTCGCACCTCCGGACGAAGTCCGACGCGTCTTTCTGAATAGTAGGCCAGTAATACCCCTGTCGGATGATCTTGTAAGCTAAGGACCTTCCTCCGAGGTGGTCACCACAGATGCCTTCATGGACTTCTCTGAGTGCATAGTTGGCATCCGACAGCCACAAGCATTTCAGTAGTGGCTGTGAGAATGACCGCTTATACAGGACGTCGTCAAGGATGACGTACTTAGAGGCCGTCGAGCGCACTCACTTGGCCTCCACCGGATCCTCCAGAATAGTTCCCTTAGTCAAGAAAGCCAGGATCGGATCTATCCAAGAAGTTTCTTGTTCCACCTGGTGGACCTCGGTCGGCTCTTCCGTAATACTTGGGTGCTGCAGATGCTCCACAAAAGTTCGGTCGGAAGTGCTGATGGTGCCATAGCCAATCTTGACAGAGCATCTGCCCGAGAGTTCTGCAGATGAGGTATATGGAGGATCTCAAAAAATCTGAGCCGAAAGATAATGTTTTGTACCTTGTTCAAGTATTTTGCCAGGGTTGGATCCCTCGCTTCAAATTCCCCCTTTACTTGATTAACCACTAGCTGGGAGTCAGAGAAAACTCTGAGTCGATCGATGCCCAGTTCATTGGCAATTCGTAGCCCCGCGAGGAGGGCTTCGTACTCCGCTTGATTATTTGACACCTGAAATAAAAAATGCAATGCATACTCCAGGCTTTCTCCATCCGGGTTGGCTAGGATCAGTCCGGCCCCACAGCCTGCAAGGTTGGACGCTCCATCCACATGGAGGGTCCAAGCTGGTTCGGCTTCGTAGATAGCATCGACTTCAGGTACTTCGACCATTTGAGGAGGTGTCTTTTGTCTCCATGTACACTCTGCAATGAAGTCAATGATTACCTGGGCCTTCAGGGCAGATCGTGGCTGGAAAGAGATGTCAAATTCGCCTAACTTGATAGCCCACTTGTCGAACCGACCAGATGTGTCTGGGCTCCGAAGGATTTTCTTGAGGGGTTGGTCGGTCATCACCACAATCTGATGTGCCTGGAAATACAGTCTGAGCTGCTTGGCCGATGTGACCAAAGAATATATTAATTTTTGCATCTTGGAGTACCTTATTTCGGCATCGTGGAGGACTTTGCTGATATAATAAATGGGCTTCTGCTGTCCATCCTCTCCAACTCGCATAAGGACGGCGCCGATCATTTCGTCCGATGCCGAAAGATAAAGGTACAAAGGTTCTCCCTCCGTTGGCTTGGCTAGCAATGGAGGGTTCTTCAAGTACTCCTTCAGGGCTTCGAAAGCTGACCAACATTCGTCAGTCCAAACAAAACTTTTCGACCAGTGCAGGGTCTTGAAGAATGGTAGAGACCTTTCAGTCAAACAGGAAATAAAATGGCTGAGAGAGGCGATTCGGCAGGTGAGCTCTTGCACCTGCTTTTTGTTGGTCGGATGTGCCATCTCAGTGATGGCCTTTATCTTGTCGGGGTTCACTTCAATTCCCCTCTATGTGACCAGAAAATCAAGGAACTTGCCAGAGGTTACCCCAAAAGTACACTTCGTGGGATTCAGCTTCATCCGATGGTGCCTGAGTGCCTCAAAGGATTCCCACAAGTCCCTGATGTGGTCAGCTTTATGGAGACTCTTCACTATCATGTCATCCACATAGGCCTCCATGTTCCTGCCCAGCTGGCCTTCAAACACACGGTTGATCAATCTTTGAAAAGTGGCACCAGCGTTCTTCAAGCCGAAGGGCATCATCCGATAACAGTAAAGACCCTTGTCGGTGATAAAGGCGGTCTTCTCCTCATCTTTCGGATGCATCCTGATTTGGTTGTAGCCAGAGAAGGCATCCATAAAGCTGAGAAGTTGGTGGCCGGCTGTGGCATCCACCAACTGATCAATCTTGGGCACTGGGAAGCTGTCCTTCGGACAGGCCTTGTTGAGGTCGGTATAATCTACACAGATCCTCCATTTCCCGTTGACCTTCTTTACCATAACAACATTTGCTAGCCACTCTGGATAGTCGACTTCCCTGATGAAACCAGCATCACAGAGCTTCTTCACTTCCTCATCGACGGCTCTCTGCATTTTGGAGGCAAAACTTCTCTTCTTCTATCGGACAGGTCGGTAAGTCGGATCCACCTTGAGCTGGTGAGTGATGACCTCCGACGGTATTCCAGGCATATCCGACATCGACCAAGCAAAGATGTCAGTGTTACTCCTGAGGAAGCCGATCAGTTCTGACTTAATGTCTTCGCTGAGAGAACCTCCAATCTGAAGGACTTTGGTGGGATCATCTTTCTGAAGGGGGACAAACAGAATCCTTTCTCCGGGCTGACCGAAGCCATCGGCCTCAGCCCTCGGGTCAAGTTGCTCTAGAGTGGGCGACCTTCTCCCTGTTGGTTCAGAATGGTCAGACACTGCCTGGCCATCCAACGATCTCCTCTCAACACTTCGACCCTGCTCCTGGTCGGAAATTTCGCCAACAAATGATAAGTGGACACAATGGCTCTAAATTTGTTAAGGGTCGGTCGGTCCAGGATAGCATTGTAAGGTGAGGTCGTCCGAACGACCACAAAGTTGATAGGGAGAGTTTTCTGGAAGGGCTCCGTCCTAATCGTCATAGGGAGAACTATCTCTCCTTCCACTCCGACGGAGTTGCCCTCGAAGCCTGTCAGTGGCGCGGGGAATTCCTGTAGCATGGACCTGGACAAATTTATTTTCACAAAAGCATTGTACAGCAACATCTCTATTGAGCTTCCATTATCTATAAGTATCCTCCTTACATCGTAGTTGGCAATCACTGCCAACACGACTACAGGGTCATTTTCAAAAACATTAGTCTCTAGAAGATCTCGTCAAAGAAGGTGATCGCATTGGAGCCCCTAGACCTTTTGGCAATATCAGGCACGCCCTCGTAGCTTCCTCCGGATCGTCGATGCAGCATGCTGACATCCCCGTCGGTCAGCCTCTGATTGGGGAGCTCCGTCTCCTCTGGAGGGTTTCTGGCATTTGATGCTCTAGCCCGATCCCGATGGGGTCGGACGTACTTGTGCAGGTACCCCCTTCAGATGAGGTCTTCAATGGCGTCTTTCAGCTACAGGCACTCTTCAGTACTATGCCCGTGGTCCCTATGGAACTTATAGAATTTATCTTTGTTTCTTTAGGAAGGGGGACCCCTCATCGGCCGAGGCCTTTGTAGAAAGGTCTCATTCTCGATCTCCATAAGGATCTTTTCTCTTAGCAGGGACAGAGGAGCATAAGTCTCGAACCTCCGGGGGAAGTCCCTCAGCTTCGGACTTTGGCGTTGATCCGACCGTCGACGATCACTCGGGGGTCAGACTTCAGGAGCCTTATCGCTCCACTTCTTGGGGGTCGGCCTTCCCTCCGCTTGACATTGACCGGCCGCTTGTTCTTCTGCCAGGGCGTACTTTTGTGCTCTGGCCAACAGTTCGCTGTAGCTTGTCGGATGTTTCTTATATAGGGAGAAGGTCAGCCTAGATGAACGGAGCCCTCGCTTGAGGGTTGACATGGCCACAGGAAGAGGCAGTCGGTATTCCTCGGGGTCCGACTGCAAGTCCTAAAATGGGAAAGAAAAAGTGATTCGAGTTGAGAAAAGGAGTAGATTGTACCTGGCCGGATGGCGGAGAACCACATCCGGGCGATCTTTTTAAGGGTGGCAGGGAAGGCGATGCAGTGGAGGGCATCGGAGGTGCCTTGTACCATCATATGGGCTTTGTACATGCCCAGATGGTCCATCGGGTCGGTGGTACCGTCGTAGGGATCCACCTGTGGAATCTTGAAGTGACGGGGAATCGTCTCCGCCAGAATCTCATCAGAGAATGGGGGACGGGAATCGTATACCTATCCCCCTTCGGCCTTCTGTCGGAGGGCGATTTCGGCAATGCGCTCCTCCATGCTTATGATCTTGCTAGTATAGTCCCTCGGAGGTTCGGCAGTAGGCCGACCGCCGATCGGGACGGAGTCGACGTAGGAAGGCGAAGCAGACCTTGCCCTTTTGCCATCGGCGCGATCGCCCAATGACCTTCGGGGCTCGGCGGCGATGTGAGAACAATGCTGAGGGGCCTCTGGTCGTCGGCTTCCCTAAGCAGTAGTCAGAGGATTGGAGCAGGAAATAGCTGGTAGTTGCTACCGGTTGTTGGCTGCTTCCTGGAAATGCTGAACTGCAGCAGTAAGCATTTCGATGCGATTCACCAACGTTTGGAACTGCTGCAATCCCAATGTGATGGTAGGTTCAGCGGCAGCAGTGGTGGTGGCGGCGATATCATTCTCCCTTGGAGGTTCCTCAGACCTGGAAGGAGAGATACCTCTTCCATTTGGAGCTCTTCCCTTAGCCATTTTATAGCAGGAGCGATGGATTCCTCCTTTTAGAGAAGACGAGCAGAGGCGTCCTTCCTCTAGCACCAATCTATTGCGGCGTCAACTCCTAGACCGGGGCTGGATGTGCTGGAGCGCTCCTCTCCCGGATGAACCTGCAACAAAGTCCCCAATGGCGCCGGTGGTGTTCCGGCAAGGGACCCTCCGATGCCTAAGTTAGCAGGAAGTTGAAGGCAACAGAATGGAGGAACCAAGCAAAGAACAGCGTATGGAGAGGGAAGAGTTCTTCTACCTTCAAACGGGATCCCCTGAATACCTTATATAGGCGTGGAACAGTCCAAAATCAGTTAGGGGAGAGGCTGGGAAAGACCGATCTGTCCCCAGGAGAATCTGGAGAGTGGCCACATGGCGCGCGGATACGGCGACATCATGGAAGTAGTGGAGCAGGGCTGTTAGGATGGCAGGATCCCGCAGTAATAAAAAGGTGCTTCTGGAATTTCTTGGATGCTAAGGCATGCCTGTCGGACGTCGGTCATGGGAAAGCCGGTCGGCTGGATTAAAGGCCAAACCTCCGAAGGAGAGCGATAGGACGGACCCCAGTAGGAGAGGGTCGTTCGGACCTCTACCCCGGTGGGTCAGACCTTCGAAGAAGAGCGACGGGCCGGACCCAGCAGGAGAGGGTCGTTCGGACCTCTGCCCCAGTGGGTCGGACCTCTGAAGGAGAGCGAAGGGCCATACCCCAGCAGGAGAGGGTCGTTCAGACCTCTACCCCGGTGGGTCGGACCTTTGAAGGAGAGCCGTGGGCCGGACCCCAGTAGGAGAGGGTCATTCGGACCTCTGCTCCGGTGGGTCGGATCTCTGAAGGAGAGCCGAGGGCCGGACCCCAGCAGGAGAGGGTCGTTTGGACCTCTGCTCCAGTGGGTCGGACCTCTGAAGGAGAGCCGAGGGCCGGACCCCAGCAGGAGAGGGTCGTTCGGACCTCTGCTCCAGTGGGTCAGATCTCTAGCGGTCGGAGCCTTGAAGGGGTGGCCCGGTCGGACCGCGAGAATGGGCTGGTTCTAGCCGAGGGTGAGCCGTCAAGGTACAACATAAGTGATATAGAAAAAAGCTTGATATAAGATTTATATGTTCAATTTGGAAGTAGATGACTTGATTGAGCAAAAAGATTTAATTAAAAATTAAGTTCTAGGTTATATAGAATTAAATACTTGCTGTGTCTAACTAGCACTAGATATTAGCTACAGGATACTTTTCCAGGGATGAACTTGGATTGATATGTAATTCAAGGAACGAGAGGGGATTGGGTTTGAGTCATAATTTGGTTAGGACCTAAACTTCTGATTCAAATTAGTATTTGATCAAGATTTAGAAAGGATTAGGTTCGAGTCCTAATTTGGTTATGACCGAAACACCTGACTAAGACTTACATTTGATCAAGGATTTATTGGGTTTTGAATTTTGAATTCAAATAAAAAAAAACCAGCGAACAAAATTTCTGTTCACGAGCTGAGAATAGAGCAAATAGGTTTCTCATGCAGAGAATTTGAGGGCTTTGGGATTTGAGTTTTTGAATTCAATTCAAATGTTTAAAACAAAATAAAAGTTCTCAGTGAACATAATTTATGTTCACTTGTTGAGAACATAAATCCATTCTCAACGTGCGAACAGATTTCCATTCTCATGCTGAGAACAAAAATATGTTCTCAACGTGCAAATAGGCTTCTGTTCTCATGCTTAGAACAGTTAAATATTGGCACCCTCCTCCCAAAAAAAACATAGAAATCCTTCTCTAAAACAGTGAGATCCTGAGCCCTTCATTCCCCTTTTCTACGAAGCTAGACATGCATGCGAGTAGAGGAGCCGCACTTGCTGCTCTCGTGAGGCAATTTTCAACAACCTTGATTAGTTTTTCCACATCAACCAAGGTATTTTTCACATTTTATTAATTGATTTATATCTAGAACTTGTTTTTCCTTTCCCGGGGATCTGACCATTTGTTCTTCTTTTGGTTAGATTTTTTTCCTACATTATGTTGATGCCGAAATCTGTCAGGTGCTGGTGATGCTGAAGATGATGGTGTAGGGAGATCTCCAGGAGGTGGAACATATAAAAAAAGCTATGGTCAGAAAGTGTTCCAACATGGATCCTTTAATACTTAAGTTAGATATCCAGCATGACAACAATATGAGGAGCTTGAGGTAAAGTTTTTATGTACCTTGAGAGCTCCCAAAAGGTCCTGTTATATCCAATCGGGTTCCCTCCGAACCAGATCGGAGCCGACGGCCCTTCGGCCAGGTCGGACCAAAGGTCCGGCCGACCCACCGAAGATCCGACCAACTCACCAGCAGTCCGATCGACCCACCAGCGGTCCACTGACCCACTAGCAGTCCGACCGACCCATGAGGTCCGACCGACCCATGACATCCGACTGATCCATTTCAACCGAGCCATGTGGCCCGAGGCAGGTCGATCCAAGGATGGCCTGAAAGATCCTTCCAGCTGGTACCAGGATTCCGTTATGACAGAATTCTGACATTTCGATACTATTACTCTGCGGATCCCACGATCTCGGCGCCATTACTCTACAGGTCCCACGATTTATTGCCACCTGGCCACTACCGAGATTCCTCTAGGGGCAATTTGGCCATTCCCAACTTGGCCCCTAACATATTCTGGTGAAGCTCCGTGCCTATATAAGGTAAAAGCGGGACTACGAACGGTAAGAGAACTTTTTCCTTCCCACGAGCTATCTCCATTGATTCCTCCATTCTGCTGCTCTAAGCTTCTCACTAACTTAACCATCGAAGGGTCCCTCGCCGGAGCACCTCCGGCCTGGGGGACATTTTTGCAGGAACCGGGGAGACGCACACTCCAGCCAGGTTGAGAGAACCCGGTCCAGGAGATTCAACGGTAATAAATTGGCACTAGAAGGAGGGCCGAACCTCCATTCCCGTTTCCTTTCTCCAAAAGGAGGAATCCACCGCTAAGTAAGATGATGGCGAAGGGAAGAGCTCAAAACACCTCCAACCGGGGAGGCTGCTCCCAGGCTGGGTTGGGAGAACCTCTTAGGGAGAACGACGCCGCCTAGCCAACTATCATCCTGGGACAATAGCAGTTCCAGACTCTCCTGAACCGCATCGACACCCTTGCCACCGCGGTTCAGAACCTTCAAGACGTGGCCAATGGCAAACAGCAGCCACCCACGGTGTCCAGAACCGGTCATCCATCTGCTACCGAAGGGAGTCAACAGTAAGGAGCCCCTCGACACCGCTCCCACATGACCCCGGAGCCCCGAAGGTCATAGAGGACTCGCACCAACGGGAAAAGAGTGAGGTCCGCCTCGCCCTCTTCCGTGGATTCGATCTCCGACAATGACCAGTGACGCAATGAAGACCCGAGGGACTACACCAGTAAGCTCCAGCGCATGGAAGAGCAAATTGCCGAACTCGTCAATCGACGAAAAGGAGAAGAAGCGCTGGCGTACGACTCTCGCCCGCCATTCTTCGCCAGAATTATGGGGGAAACTATCCCCCGTTACTTTAAGATCTCCCAAGTGGATGCTTACGATGGCACCACTGACCCTCTGGACTATTTGGGCACTTACAAGGCCCACATAATGGTGCAGGGCACCTCCGACGCCCTCCACTGCATCGCCTTCCCCGCAACACTTAAAAAGGCGGCTCGGATGTGGTTCTCCACCATCCGACCAGGTACGATTCACTCCTCCCAGCTTGAAAAGCTCTTCTTGTCCCATTTCAGGACCTGCAACCGAACACCGAGGAACACGGACTGCCTCTTCTTTGTACAGAGAAGGAAGGAGAAACCCTCCGGGATTACATGGCCCGATTTAATTTGGCAGTCATGGAGTTTCCGGACCTCAACGAACACGTAGCTATGTTGGCCTTCAAGAAGGGGCTGCGATCATCCAGGCCCACCTTCTCACTGGACAAAAAGTTTTCGACAAGCTACTCCGAACTATTGGCCCGAGCACAAAAATATGCCCTGGCAGAAGAACAAGCGATAAGCCGACGCTAGGCTGAAGGGAGGTCGGCCCCCAAGAGGAGGAGCGATAGGGCTCCCGAAGTCCGACCTCCTAGCAATGGTGACAACTCGGCCCGACATCGCAGCCCTAAGTCGAAGGACTTCCCCAGGAGGTTCAAGACTTACACACCTCTCTCCCTTCCGAGGGAGAAAATCCTTATAGAGATCGAGAAGGAGACTTTCTTACAGAGGCCTCGCCCGATAAGGAGCCCCTCTACTCAAGGAACAAAGACAAATACTGCCAGTTCCACCGTGACCATGGGCACAGTATAGAAGATTGCCTCCAGTTGAAGGACGCGATCAAAGATTTGATCAGACAGGGATACCTGCATAAGTACGTCCGATCCCAAAGGAACCGGGCTGAAACTTCCACTGCCAGGAACCCCCCGGAGGAAACAGAGCTACCCAACCAACGCTCTACTGACGAAAATGTTGGCATGCTCCACCGTTGGTCCGACTGGAAAGACGAAGGATGTCGGGACATCTCAAAGAGGCCTCAAGGTTCTAATGTAATTAGTTTCTCCGACGAAGACCTCCCAGAGTCTCAGGCCTCTGGGGATGATCCTATTGATGTGTCGATAGTAATTGCCAATTATGATGTAAGAAGGATCCTCGTTGATAATGGAAGCTCCACTGAAGTTTTGCTGTGCGATGCCTTTATCAAAATGAACCCACCTAGAACTAGGCTGCAAGAATCCCCAACACCACTGACCGGGTTTGGAGGGAACTCTATTGGCGTAGAAGGAGAAATAACTCTACCCATAACCATCGGATTGGAACCTTATCAAAAGACCCTCCTTATCAATTTTGCTGTTGTCCGCACGACATCAGCTTACAACGCCATATTAAGACGACCGGCCCTTAACAAATTCCAAGCCATTGTGTCTACTTACCACTTGCTGGCAAAATTTCTGACTCGGAATGGGATCGGAGTCATGAGAGGAGATAGTAGGATGGCCAGGTAGTGCTTGACCATTCAGGACAGACAATCAGGAGGCCATTCCACCTTGGAGTAGCTTGATCCCAGGTTTGAAGCCGACTGCCATGGAGAACCAATCGAGAAGATCCTATTCGTACCTCTCAGGAAAAATGATCCTACCAGGGTCCTACAGATCGGAAGCACGCTCGATGAGGAGGCTAAATTAGAGCTGGTCAACTTCCTGCGGAACAATGCCTACATTTTTGCTTGGTCGGCATTCGACATGCCAGGCATCCCATTGGAAGTCATAACCCATCGGCTTAAGGTGGACCCCACTTACAAGCTTGTCCGACAGAAGAAGAGGAACTTCACCCCCGAGAGATAGAGGGCGATCAATGAGGAGGTCAAGAAGCTCCTCAAAGCCGGCTTCATCAGAAAAGTCCACTACCCCGATTGGTTGGCAAATATCATGATGGTGAGGAAGGCCAACGAGAAGTGGAGGATATGTGTAGACTGCACTAACCTCAATAAGGCCTACCCGAAGAACAGCTTTCCCTTACCAAAGATTAATCAGCTAGTGGATGCCATTGCCGGTCATCAACTTTTGAGCTTCATGGATACCTTTTCTGGGTACAACCAAATCAGTATGGACCCAGAAGACGAGGAGAAGATAGCCTTTGTTACTGACAAGGGGCTATACTGCTACAGGATGATACCCTTCGGCCTAAAGAACGCCTTGAGGCTGATCAACAGGATCTTCGAGGGGTAACTTGGAAAGAACATGGAGGCATATGTTGACGACATGATTGTCAAGAGCTTCCGGAGAGCCAACCACATCAAGGATCTGAAAGAGTCCTTCGATGCCTTGAGGTGCCACAGGATGAAGTTGAACCCCGCCAAGTATACATTCGGGGTAATCTCAGGGAAATTCCTTGGCTTTCTGGTCACACAACGGGGGATTGAGGTCAACCCTGATAAAATCAGGGCCGTCATCGATATGGGACATCCAACCAGCAAAAAACAAGTGCAAGAACTCACAAGTCGGATAGCCTCTCTCAGCCACTTTATTTCTACATTGGTCGAAAAATGTCTCCCTTTCTTTAAAACTTTGCAGCGGTCGAACTGCTTCCAATGGACCGACGAATGTTGGTCGGCCTTCAAAGCACTGAAGGCTTATCCAGAAACGCCTCCCTTACTAAGCTTGTGGAGGGAGAGCCCCTGTATCTATATCTATCGGCATCGGATGAAGCAGTGAGCTTCGTCCTCGTTCGAATAAGGGAAGACAACCAGCAAAGGTCGGTCTACAACATCAGCAAGGTACTCCACGATACTGAAATAAGGTATCCCAAGATGCAGAAGCTTGTCTACTTACTGGTTATAGCAGCTAAGCGACTGCGGCCCAACTTTCAAGCACATCCGATTATCATTCTGACTGATCAACCTCTCAAGGTGATCCTCAGAAGTCCTGATACCTCGGGGTAACTTGCCAAATGGGCCATCAAGCTTGGTAAATTTGACATCTCTTTCTGACCTCAGTTGGCCATGAAAGCTCAGGTGATCGCTGACTTCATAGCAGAGTATACCTGGAGACAGGAGACGCCTCCATAAATGGTCGACGTATCTAAGGATGATACTGCTGGAAAGTCGGACACTCCATGTGGATGGAGCGTCTAACCTAGCTAGTTGCGGAGCAGGCTTGATCCTGACCGACCCTGATGGACAGAGCCTAGAGTATGCCCTGCATTTTGCATTCCAAGTATCAAACAACTAGGCAGAGTATGAAGCCCTCCTCACGGGACTAAGGATAGCCGATGAGTTGGGCATCGGTCGGATCAAAGCCTATTTTGATTCCCAACTGGTGGTAAACCAGGTGAGAGGTGAATTCGAGGCAAGAGATCTGACCCTAGCCAAGTATTTGAGTAAGGTACAAAGCCTCGTGACTCGACTCAAATCTTTCAAGATTCTCCATATTCCTCAGGTGCAAAACTCCTAGACGGATGCCTTGTCATGACTGGCCACTGCTGTCAATAATCCCTCCGACCGGACCTTCATGGAGCACCAACAAAGCTCAAGCATTGTTGAAGGAATATCAAGAATCCATCAAGTGGAGCGAGAAGCCTCTTGGATGGACCCATCCTTGCATTCCTCAAGGAAGGAACCCTGCTGGAAGATAAAGCCAAAGCTAAACATATGCGCTGGACGGCCTCAAAGTATGTCGTCCTCGATGGAACCCTCTACAAGCGATCATTTACATAGCCACTACTCAAGTGTCTGGGGCCATCGGATGCCAATTACACCTCAGAGAAGTGCATGAAGGTATATGTGACGACCATCTAAGAGGTAGATCTTTAGCCTACAAGATCATCCGATAAGGCTACTATTGGCCGACCATCCAGAAGGATGTTGCAGATTTTATTAGGAGGTGCGACGCATGCCAGCGGTACTCCAATATTCAAAGGCGACCGGCTAGTCAACTAATTCCATTGATGGCCCCCTGGCCATTCGCACAGTGGGGGATGGATATCCTCGGGCCATTTTCTCTGGCATTCGGACAACGAAAGTTCCTAATTGTTGCCATCGACTACTTCACCAAGTGGGTGGAAGCTGAACCACTGGCGTAGATCACCGAGGCCAAGGTGGAGACCTTCGTCCAAAACTATATCATCTATCAGTTTGGCATATCGCAGGCAATCATCACCGACAACGAGCAGCAATTCAATAACCCAAAGTTCCAGGATTTCTGCAAGCAGTACCGTATCTCCCACCGGTTGACTTCAGTCGGACACCCCCAATCTAATGGAGAGGCGAAGTGACCAACCGGATGATCTTACATGGACTAAAGACCCAACTGAATGACGCCAAGGGACTCTGGACGGAAGAACTTCATTCGGTGCTCTAGGCCTATCAAACTACCTCCCGGACGGTGATTGGAGAAACTCCATTCAACCTCACCTACGGGAGTGAGGCGGTCATACTGGTGGAAGTCTCCTTGTAGTCTCTCCGGATCGATCATTTCGTCGAACTAGCTAATTTCGAATAGAGAGGGGCCGACCTTGACTTACTCGAGGAGACCCGATCCTAGGCGGACCTGAGGATGGCGACCTATCGCCAAAGGATGGCCAGATATTACAATTCTTGAGTCAAGGCTCGAAGCTTCTAGGTCAGAGATTTAGTTCTATGGAGATCAGAGATATCCAAGCTGACTGAACAAGGAAAGCTCTCCCCCAACTGGGAAGGCCCCTATCGAGTGGTCGAAGTGATCCGAGCCGAAATTTACCAACTCGAGCATCTAGACGGATGGCAGGTGGCGCATCCTTGGAATGTGGATAACCTCTGCAAGTATTATCAATAAAGATAGCGATTTATGCTACATACAAGCCCACTTAAGTTCGATTCTAATCGATAAAGGCTCTAGTGTAGCCTACTCAAGTCCAATTCCGATCGGCAAAGGCTCTAGTACAGCCCATTCAAAGTCCGATCCTGGTCGGCAAGGCTTTAGTGCAGCCCCTTCAGAATCCGACCTTGATCGGAAAGTACTTTTGGGATCCTTAAACCCTTAAGCGATTTCCCTATAATGACTAGTTCAAAGGTTCCTTAGGAATGTTTCCAAGAGAAATGAGTTCTGACTAAACCAACATCTCGACACTTAGAAATATTTCTAAAAGAGATGAGTTCAGGCTAAACCAACCTCTCAGCACTTAGAAGCAATTCTAAAAGAGATAAGATCGGACTAAGTCGACTGTTTCGCATTCAGAAAAATAGGCATCAAATATACATATCCAAAAAGAAAGTCATTTCATTCATCAAAAAGTTTTTGTACAAGAGTGGGCAGACTTTTACAATCAGCCTTAAATCTTGCCCTATGAGTACAAGGGGGGATAGTTGGAGAGGCTTCAGCTTCAGCCCCCTGCGCTGTACCCGAAGTCCCTATCGATACCTCCGTCGGACCCGTACCAGCAGCAGCTTGGGCGTCGGTCCCGATGTTGATCGGCCCTCCCTCTTCTTCTGCTGGCTAACTCAGCTGTATGGCCGATAAGTCGAGCTCTGAAAAGGCTTCGGCTACCTTCTTCAGGCAGTCGTCAAAGCCGTACTCATAGCTCGCCGCTCTGGCCTCTTCTATATCATCATTGAAGCTAGTGGAAGCCTTATTTCCATCATAGCGTCGCGGACCCGTTCCTAGTTCAACTCCTTCTCCTCTCTTAGCTGAACTATGTACTTCGCTGAAACTGCTTGGTGGGCCCGCGCGCTCCTCTCAAAGTCCGTAGACTACTCCTCCTCCTCGCTCAGCCAATGGATTAGGGAGGTAATCTTCGCCTTCTTCTTCTTCAATTTGGCCTCCCGTTCGGCCAGTTGAATCTGCAGGTCTTCCGCCTGCTTCTTCAAAGACTCGACTTCGGCCAAACTGGCCGACAACTTATCCTCCACGGCCTTCAGCGATGCCTCTGCCACCGCTCTGGCCATCTCCGACCCCTCGGCCTTCTTGGTCGAGGTCTCTATCATATGAACCATGTCGTCGAGGCCCTCGTCCATCAGCGAGACATCATGGAGAAGTAGCAAACGATAAGCCATGTTAGTCACACAAAATAAAAGGAGAGGAGAAAAAAAGATGAAGGGATAGTGAGTTACCTTCAGCAGGTTGAGGTAGACACCTCTCGCCACCTCGTTCAGCTTGCACCGACAGGACTCCTCCCAATCGACATCAGTGATAGCCCCTTTAAGCAGGTCCCTAGCCTGCTGGGGGTTCTGAAGAGCATGCCAGTGTTTGAAGGTGTCGTAGCTGACCCCATCGATATCCGCTCCTCCAACTGTAGTTTTACCCTTGTCTGCGGGGGAAACCACCTCTACCGACTCAGCCAATAGTGAGGCTGAGGCCTGGTAGGTATGCGGGGTTGTCATTAAAACACCGTGGCTATCAGTTTAAAATCCGACTTCTTAAAATATTTAAAAATACGTAGCAAGAGGAGTCGGGTCGAATCCACAGAGAAGGCAGTGTTTAGGATTTGAAATTTTTGATCTTTGTAAAAAATATTTGAAGTCAAAAAAATATAAAAATTAAAATTGCAGGAAAACTTGGCACTAGGATCTATTATTTAGATCCTGACATCTATTTGCAGACAAGACGAAAGACAGGAATTAAAAAGAGATATTGCATTGATTGAAATTTAAGGTCTAAATACAATGCAAAAAAAACTAAATTAACAAAACAAGTAACAAAGATAAGAACAGATCGGTGCAGCCTCGTCGGGAAGATAGCTCCTTCCTTCGTACTCCGTGGAGCGAACTCGGCTTCCTGTGCGTCTTCTTCTTCGGATCTTGATCTCAGAGAAAGAAAAGGCTGGAAGATGGTGTAGGGACATGCTCTCCTTTGAGAAACCTCACTCCCAAAAGCCAACCCGTAACCCAAGCAATGCCCTTTACCCTGTACCTTGTCTTTTCTCCGGGATCCCCCTGCCTTGTGCTATGGGGTTCATTTTATAATTGATCGGAGAGGAGACCTCATGGCACACTAGCGATGTGGGACAAAAGGAATACCGTGACCGCCATTGCTGCTCCGTTGATTACGCCGCTCATGGACTACACCGTGGAGCTCGTGGATTGCGCCGTGGAGCTCGTGGAGAATGCCCAGCATCCGTCAGCCCATGGAGAATGCCCAGATCATGTCGTGATGATCGCTTGGCAACGCCCATGGAGAAGCTCAGCTCGCGGACTGCTCGTGCCCGTGGACTGCGCTCCGGCAACGTGGAGAACACTCGTGCCCGTGGAGCTCGCCCGTGGACTGCTCGTGGACTGCCCGTGGAGAACGCACGTGGATGACTAGTGGACGGTGCTCCGGCAAGCCAGCTCGTGGAACCACCGTGGACCGCATGGAGAAGCTTGGCCGTGCACGTGGAGGAGCTTGGTCGTGCGCGTGGAGGAGCTCGGCAACGCACGTGGAGGAGCTCGGCAACGCGCGTGGAGGCTCGGCAACGCGCGTGGAGGCTCGGCAACGCCACCGCCGGAGCTTCTCCTCCGGTCGTGGACACCTCGTGAAGAACGTGGGCTGCCTCCTCTCGTTTGCCACCAAAAAATGCCACCACCGACCATCAAACCACCACCGGAGCTTCTCCTCCGGCCAGGGACACCGCCGGCGTGCTTCCCGGCGAGTTTCAGCACCTCTGGAGGGCTGTGGTCCACACCCTGCTCCGTGGACCGGCAGCAATGGCTGCCGGTGGACCAAGCTACAGTGAATAAACCCAGCAGCCGGTCCATGATGGACCGGCTACTCCAAAAACTGTGCAGCATCAAAATGTGTGCAAAAATCTTAGAAAATTCATAACTTCTTCATTTCAAACCTGATTTAAGTACCGTTTGCATCGTTGGATTCCATAAATCAAGCTCTACCTATTGGTGAGTTTCAATGTTATTAATTTTACCAATTCCATGATCATTAATTATAATTATTAAATATTTTATTAATTATTTAAATGGGTGTGTGGTGCTTTGACTTGAAATCTATTTTTCATGAACGTATTCTAATTTCATATTTTCAAAGATATTTTTAAAATAATTAGTTTTGCAAGAAAGTTCAAATTAATTATGAAATTAGGTTATTAAAAGAATATTAGCACCAATAATTAACTAAAATACTTAAAATAAATGTGTAAATCCATGATTTATCACACCCCCCAACTTACTTATTGCTAGTCCCTTAGCAATGCAAAAAGTATAACTATGTGTCACAAAGATTATCCTTTACAAAAATAGATCTAGGTTTGAAGGTAAAAAGATCTAGCAAGTATCACTAACTAAATATTGAGTTTCAGAAATAAATTTTGCAGTCAGCATAATTAGAAACTTTCTTAGAGTTCATCTAAAAATCTACAGCACTTGTGTTTGTGATGACTAACTTAACATTTTGGTACTAGTTTGCAAGAACAAATATATCTTTGATGAACACTTACTTTGGTTAATTTTCTATACATCCCTAAATTAAGCTTATGAACTGAGTTAGCTTTCACACTACCTGATTTTTTATTTTTTTTTTTTATTTTTTTTTGTGCTGAGCATCCTGGCCTTCCCTTCACCGTTTGACGTGAACCTCCACACTTGACTTAGGTGCAGAGACCCGGTTACTAAGTTTAGGACGATCCACATATACTCTATGTTTTGCACTTTTATTTCAGGTAGGTAGCTCTTTCCTCAATTCAAAAAAATTTAAAATTGGAATATATATCAATTACCAGTTTTCAGTGATAATTAAGTCCTCAATTATCCTTACAACTAATACTTACTTTGTCTCATCAGCGTGCATGTGCAATGGAAGTGCTAATAGCCTTTAGGTGATCTAAGTAGGCTCTAAAAGTCTGACAGCTAGTCTACTTCTTGACTCGCTACAGGCATTAGCAACACTCTTTAACTCTTATTACTTTTCCTAGTCTATCTTGCTCTAGATTTATTTTTGACACTTGAAAAAAAAAAAATTAAAATAAAAAATTTAAAAAAATATTTGTCTCGACCCCCCAACTTAAATATCATTGTCCCTAATGGTACATAAAAAAAAAACAAATAAACCATAAGAACTAAAAAATGTAAAGGGATACCTGAGAAGAGGAGCTCATGAACAATGTAGAGACTGCAAAATTTTTTTTTTTTTTGGAATTAAAAAAAATATTGAGTACATATTGGGTTGCCTCCCAACAAGCGCTAAGTATAATGTCTTCAGCCAGACATAATGTAGCTCAGTTCAATGTGGGTCAGTTAATGTTACTTGGTCAATGGTTCGATTTGTTGATATTCCTTCAATGTATGGTTTTAAACGTTGACCATTCACCTTAAAGAAGTTTCCTGACCTAGGATCATAAATTTTGACTGCACCATGGGGGAAAACTTGATTAACAATGTAAGGTCCATCTCATCTAGATCTCAATTTTCTAGGAAATAATCGAAGCCTTGAATTAAATAACCAGACTTGTTGATTTGGCTCAAAGATTTTCCTAGAAATAAATTGATCATGAAAGGCTTTCATTTTCTCTTTATAAATACGTGAATTTTCATAAGCCTCTCACCTCAGTTCATCTAGTTCACTTAGTTGCAACATCCGGTTAGAACCAGCTTGCTTTAAATCAAAATTTAATTGCTTAATCGCCCAATATGCTTTATGTTCAAGTTCTACCGGAAGATGACATGCTTTTCCAAAGATCAGTCTATAGGGAGACATTCCAATGGGATTCTTGTAAGCTGTCCGATAGGCCCATAATGCATCATCTAATCAATCTGACCAGTTTCTACGATCGGGCCTAATAGTCTTTTGCAAAATGTTCTTGATCTCCCTATTGGATACTTCCACTTGGCCACTTGTTTGCGGGTGATAAGGTGTAGCTACTTTATGTGTGACCCCATATTTTTGCAAAAGCATTCGAAATTGGTAGTTTGTGAAATGGGCACCTCCGTCGCTAATGATGGCACATGGAAATCCGAACCTAGAGAAGATATTCTTTTGAACAAACTTTATGACTACCTTATGATCATTGGTTCGTGTTGCCATTGCCTCAATCCATTTAGAAACATAATCGATAGCCACCAAAATATATTCAAAACCATTAGAGGGTGGAAAGGGTCCCATAAAATCAATTCCCCAAATGTCAAAGATTTCAACTACCAAGATGGGATTTAAAGGCATCATGTCTTTTCTTAAAATATTTCCTAAGGCTTGACACTTAAGACATTCTTTGCCAAAAGTATAGGCATCCTTAAACAATGTCGGCCAGTAAAATCCACTTTGCAAAACTTTAGCCATAGTTTTTCGACCAGAAAAATGTCCTCCGCAAGCAAGGGTGTGGCAAAAATTCAAAATACTCAGATGTTCAGATTCAGGAACACACCTACGGATGATTTGATCAGCACAAATTCGAAAGCGTTCAGGATCTTCCCAAAAGTAATATTTAATTTGAGCAAAGAATCGATCCTTTTCATTCTTGGACTAGCCATCAGGGATTTGTCCAACCACTAAGTAGTTAACAATATCTGCAAACCAAGGGGCCTTTGCATGTGAAACTGCTAAGAGCTGTTCATCCGGAAAAGATTCTTCAATTGATGCAGGTTCACACTCTTCAACTAAAATCCTAGATAGATGGTCTGCTACAACATTCTCAGATCCTTTCTTATCTCGAATTTCAATATCAAACTCTTGTAGCAGTAAGATCCATCTAATCAATCGTGGCTTAGCATCTTTCTTTGAGAGTAGGTATCTCAAAGCCGAGTGATCTGAATAAACCACAATCTTGGAACCTAAAAGATATAATCTGAACTTTTCCAGGGCAAACACCACAGCTAGCAACTCCTTTTCAGTAGTGGTATAATTTTTTTGGGCTTCATTCAAAGTTCTGCTAGCATAATAAATCACTATGGAACATTTGTTTACCCTTTGGCCCAAGATAGCTCCTATGGCAAAGTCTGAAGCATCACACATGATTTCAAAAGGTAGTGACCAATCAGGGGGTTGGATGATTGGGGCTTGGGTCACAGCTTCCTTTAGAAACTCAAAAGCCTTAAGACAATCTTCATCAAAATTGAAAGGAATGTCCTTGGCGAGCAGATTACACAAAGGACAGGAAATTTTGGAAAAGTCTTTGATGAAGCGACGATAGAATCCTACATGGCCGAGAAAAGATCGAATTTGTCTGATAGAGATGGGTGGAGGAAGTTTGGAGATCAATTCAACATTTGCTTTATCTACCTCGATCCCTCTCTTAGATACAATATGTCCTAAAACAATCCCTTCTCGAACCATGAAATGGCTCTTCTCCCAGCTCAGAACTAAATTAGCCTCAATACATCGTTTTAAAATTTTCTTCAAATTATTGAGGCAACTCTCAAAAGATTCTCCAAAGACTGAAAAATCATCCATAAAAATTTCTAAGAAGTCTCCTACCATGTCCGAGAAAATTGATATCATGCACCTTTGAAAGGTTGCAGGTGCATTACACAATCCAAAAGGCATTCTATGGAAAGCAAAGGTTCCAAAGGGACATGTGAAAGTGGTCTTTTCCTGGTCTCCTGGATAGATTGCTACCTGGTTGTATCCTGAGTATCCATCTAAGAAGCAAAAGTATTGCTGGCCAGCTAATTTTTCAAGGATCTGATCAATAAATGGTAAGGGAAAGTGGTCTTTGCGGGTAGCTGCATTAAATTTTCTATAATCTATACAGACATGCCACCCAGTAGAAAGTCGTGTTGGTACTAAATCCCCATGGTCAGTACGGACAATCGTGAATCCAGATTTCTTTGGAACGACTTGAGTAGGACTCACCAAGTGGCTATCAGAAATAGGATAAATAATACCAGCATTTAACCATTTAATCACTTCCTTCTTGACCACTTCTTGCATGTTTGGGTTGAGCCGTCTTTGCATTTCTCTAGTAGGCTTGGCACTATCCTCAGTATAGATATGGTGCATACAAATTGATGGACTAATGCCTTTTAAATCAGCAATGGCCCAACCTATGGCCTCCTTATGTGTTTTCAGAACATCTATCAATTGGTTTTCCTGCTCAATGGTTAGGTCAGAAGCAATGATCACAGGCAGGGTTTTGTCGGGTCCTAAAAACACATACTTAAGTGATTCAGGCAAAGTTTTTAGTTCAAGTTATGGTGGGGCCTGAATCGAAGGGTGCAAAGGCTCAGTTCCTAGGTCAGGTAAGGATTCAGTTTGCATGGACCAAGGTGGTGAAGGTTGAGGTGAATCAAGTAGGGCATTTACCTCTTGGACTTGGGTTTCAGCAATAGGCTCGTCATCTTCCATCAAATTGGAGGAAAATTCAGACTCAACAATCTCATCTACCAAACTAATCACAGAACTATTTTCCTCCTCTCGAGCAAACTTTGAGACATTAAAAATATTAATTCTCACCTTTTGATCCCCAAAAGAAATGCCATAGCTCCCGTTTTACAATTGATATTGGCATTGGCAGTGGCTAGGAATGGACGACCTAAGATTATGGGATTCTGATTTAGCTCTTAGGATGGTTCCATGTCTAGTATGAGGAAGTCTACTGGGAAATAACATTGGTTCACTCTAACTAAGACATCCTCAATCAAACCACGTGGTGTCTTGACAGATCTATCGGCTAGTTGAAGAATGACTGACATGGGTTTTAGTTCACCTATCCCAAATTTTTCATAGACCGAAGTTGGGAGAAGGTTCACACTAGCTCCTAGGTCTAACAGGGCTCGATCAAAGGTAATGCCTCCTATAACACAAGAAATCAAAGGAGCACCGGGGTCTTTCATTTTCTGAGGTAATTGATTCAACAAGACTGCACTTACATCCTCAGACAATATGATTCTCTTTATGGTTCATGGCTCATGCTTTTGCATGCAGAGTTCTTTGAGAAATTTAGCGTAAGCTGGAACGTGCTGAATTGCATCGAGGAGGGGTAAATTAATATGGACTTGCTTGAATAATTCTATCAGCTCCTCGTTGCATGCTCCTTGCTTTTTACGGGAAGAACCAGCTTCTAGGGCTGAAGGGAACGGGACTCTAGGTTTATAAGTCTCAGGTAATTCATCTGCTCTCTTCTTCCCTTTCTCATTTAAATCAAAACCAGTATCAGTACTAGTCCCGGGCTCAGGCTCTTCTACATGGTTAGTCTCAGTACTAACATCATCTTCTAAATTCTCATTCTTGCTAGCCTCTTTCTCCTAGCCTTGATATGGGTCCCTAAGAATCCTACCACTTCTAAGCTCAGAAATTGCTTTGGCATTCTCAAATTGAGGGTTCTTAGGTGGAACATTAGGCTGAAGAATGAGTGGGTTGTTTCTAGGGTTCGGTATTGGTTGACTCGGTAGTTGACCTGGTTCTCTCCTCATAGTAGATTCAGCTAACTATCATATTTGAACTTCTAACCTGGCGATAGATTGTTGTTGGGTCATGATTAATTGTTGGAGTTGATCAAACCTATCGTTAGCCAGATTGGTCTGTTGAGGAGGTTGATATGATGACTGATGATGATATGGTGGCTGAGCAGGCTGACTAGGCTGACCTCTATTATAGGCATAGTTTGGTGTGGGGGCCTATTTTGAAAGTTCCGTGCAGGAGGAGTTTGGGTCTGAACCTGAGTCTGTTGTGGTTTCCAAGAAAAATTAGGATGGTTTCTCCAACCCGGGTTATAAGTATTTGAAAATGGGTCATTACCCGGCTTGGAGTAACCTTGAGCAGCTTGGACTTGTTCTTGGAAGAAAGGTGGTAACTGTGCAACCTTAGGACATTCATTTATGTGATGGGTTGGGCTAGCACAGATAGAACAAATCTCCTGATGATTAGAGGGTGATGGGTATTGTGATGGGTGTGATGGGTATTGTGCAGGAGATTGAGATTGTTGACTGAGGGCTAGGACTTGGTCCAACTTTTGGGAAAAGAGGTCGACTGTATCTAATCTTTGGGATATTAGGTTCAAGTCGACATTGGAATTTGAATGTCTAATTTCATAAATCCCTGCCCGCTTTTGGTGAGGAATCGATCTTTCATATGAAGTCAAAGAAGCATGGTTGATCGAATTTTCACTTAAGGTTTCAAACAAGGTATAGGCTTCATCCTCACTTCTACTCATGAATGCACCTCCACAAGATGCATCCACCATCTGTCTATACTGGTCTCCTAATCCCTCATAAAAAGCTTGGACAATTTGCCACTTAGACAGACCATGATGTGGGCATTTTCTAAGGAGTTCCTTAAGTCTCTCCCATGATTCATGAATTTGTTCACCAGGAAGCTGAGCAAATCCAGTGATGGCTCGCCTCATGGTGTTGGTTCGACCTATAGGATAGAATTTCTTAAGGAACTCGTGCTGCATTTCAGCCCAAGTTCGAATTGGTTTCCCTATTGTGCCAAGCCAGTACTTGGCCTTATCCTTAAGTGAGAAGGGGAACAAGGTTAGCCTAAGGGCATCATCAGTAAAATCTTGGATCTTCACCGTAGAACAAATTTCTAGAAACTCATCTAGATGCTTATAAGGATCTTCGTTGGTATTACCATAAAAGGAAGGGAGCATCTGGATTGTGGCAGACTTGATCTCATATTGTCTAGCAGGTATTTCAGGTAAATGGATACAAGTCGATGGGTTGTAGGTGGAAGGAATAAAGTATTCCTTCATCTGTCTAGGTGGTTCTTCTGGGTTTCCAGCCATTTGATTTTTTGGTGTACTATGGATCAGTCGTTCAATATCAGGGTTGAAGTCAACTAGGTCTGGAAATAAAGATCTTCTACCGTGCATGTAACAGTGCAACCCTAATATGTGAAAAAAAAATTTTATATATATATATATATATATATATATATATATATATATTATTATTTTCAAACACTTATCAAACAGATTTCTATCCTAGGCTCCCTAATTCTAGACAGCTCCTAACTTCCAAGACCGCCTTGGAGCCCTCCAAGTCAAAGACCACTTAGCTAACTGGCCAGGTAAGGGTAAGGTCGGTGGAGTTTCCCTCTTTGCTTGCCTTAGACACCAATTGAAAATTGGCCAGGTAAGCGGATCCAACCACCTTCCTCCGAGACGTAATCCCTGAACCCCTTTCCTAGACACCAGTCAACCAATTAATCTTGATCCAGTCCAACTCTTCCGGGTGCCCTGTCCTATTGTGCTCGAGTTCCTTAGGGCTGACGTATAGTTAATTTTATTTAGAAGGCTTAGGTATGCAAAATGAGGGGTGATGGTTTGTGGGCTAAGGAAGGGTATTGAACTCCCCACCTTATCTTGTTTATGGATTAGTGCCCTTAAGATGATTATGAGATTATGAAATGCAATAAGATGTCCAAAATAAAAGTTATAAACACACAAAATTAAATTAAAGATATATATATATTTTTTAATTTTATGATTAAGTTTCTAATCCTAATAAATTATGAAATGTCTGGGCAAATTTTTTTGGATTTTGCAGAAAGATAAATTTACCTAAATGAATCTAAAAATGAAAAGCAAAAAAAATAAAAATAAAAAAAATTGAAATTTGAAAAAAAATTTTCTTAAAATTTGAAATTTTTATTTTTTGAAAATAAGAAAAGAAACTAAAAAGGAAAATAATTAATATATAAAAGAGGAAAGAAAGTTTACTGATTGGGAGACTTTCTTCCTTTTCTGCTTTTCTCCCCCATTTTTAATTTTTTTTTTATCTGCAAGAAAAAGAAAAGTTAGGACGGTATAAAAAAAAATCAAAAAGATCAAAAACTATTATTTTAATGCCTTCCACGGCAACGGCGCCAAAATCTTGGTAGGTATGCGGGGTTGTCGTTAAAACACCATGGCTATCAGTTTAAAATCCAACTTCTTAAAATATTTAAAAATACGTAGCAAGAGGAGTCGGGTCGAATCCACAGAAGGCAGTGTTTAGGATTTGAAATTTTTGATCTTTGTAAAAAATATTTGAAGTCAACAAAATATAAAAATTAAAATTGCAGGAAAACTTGGCACTAGGATCTATTATTTAATCTTAGCATCTATTTGCAGACAAGACGAAAGGCAGGAATTAAAAAGAGATATTGCATTGATTGAAATTTAAGGTCTAAATACAATGCAAAAAAAACTAAATTAACAAAACAAGTAACAAAGATAAGAACAGATCGGCGCAGCCTCGTCGGGAAGATAGCTCCTTCCTTCATACTCCGTGGAGCGAACTGGGCTTCCTTTGCATCTTCTTCTTCGGATCTTGATCTCAGAGAGAGAGAAGGTTGGAAGATGGTGTAGGGACACGCTCTCCTTTGAGAAACCTCACTCCCAAAAGCCAACCCGTAACCCAAGCAATGCCCTTTACCCTGTACCTTGTCTTTTCTCCGGGATCCCCCTGTCTTGTGCTATGGGGTTCATTTTATAATTGATCGGAGAGGAGACCTCATGGCACACTAGCGATGTGGGACAAAAGGAATACCGTGACTGCCATTGCTGCTCCATTGATTACACCGCTCGTGGACTATGCCGTGGAGCTCGTGGAGAATGCCCAGCATCCGTCAGCCCGTGGAGAATGCCCAGATCACGCCGTGACGATCGCTTGGCAACGCCCGTGGAGAAGCTCGGCTCGCGGATTGCTCGTGCCCGTGGACTGCGCTCCGGCAACATGGAGAACACTCGTGCCCGTGGAGCTCGCCCGTGGACTGCTCGTGGACTGCCCGTGGAGAACGCCCGTGGACGGCTCGTGGACGGCGCTCCGACAAGCCAGCTCGTGGAACCACCGTGGACCGCGTGGAGAAGCTTGGCCGTGCGCGTGGAGGAGCTTGGCCGTGCGCGTGGAGGAGCTCGGCAACGCGCGTGGAGGCTCGGCAACGCCACCGCCGGAGCTTCTCCTCCGGCCGTGGACACCTCGTGAAGAACGTGGGCTACCTCCTCTCGTTTGCCGCCAAAAAACGCCACCACCGACCATCAAACCATCGCCGAAGCTTCTCCTCCGGCCAGGGACACCGCCGGCATGCTTCCCGACGAGTTTCGGCACCTCTGGTGGGCTGTGGTCCATGCCCTGCTCCGTGGACCGGCAGCAATGGCTGCCGGTGGACCAAGCTGCAGTGAATAAACCCCTCCAAAAATCGTGCAGCATCAAAATGTGTGCAAAAATCTTAGAAAATTCATAACTTCTTCATTTCAAACCTGATTTAAGTACCGTTTGCGTCGTTGGATTCCATAAATCAAGCTCTACCTATTGGTGGATTTCAATCTTATTAATTTTACCAATTCCATGATCATTAATTATAATTATTAAATATTTTATTAATCATTTAAATGGGTGTGTGGTGCTTTGACTTGAAATCTATTTTTCATGAACGTATTCTAATTTCATATTTTTCAAAGATATTTTTAAAATAATAAGTTTTGCAAGAAAGTCCAAATTAATTATGAAATTAGGTTATTAAAAGAATATTAGCACCAATAATTAACTAAAATACTTAAAATAAACGTGTAAATCCATGATTTATCAAGGTCGTCCCCACTTCAGTCAACTCTAAGGGGATTTGCTCCGGTTGGGCAGCCGACTCCTCGACCGTGGATGGAGGTCCTGATGCCCTCCCCGCCAGCCGCTCTGACAAGGGAACGTTGTCCTCGTCGGACTCCAATGCCACTATGATCACAGGCCGTTCCTCAGCCCGCTGCCTCTTTGGCTTGTTCGCGGTCAGCATCGTGGACTGGGCAGCCCTCTTCCTTGTCACCCGCTCTGCCACCCTTGCTCTGTCGGGCTTCATTTTCTCTCCTATTGCAAGGGCAAAACCGAAGTAAGTAAAAAAGAGAAAATAAAACTTGTAGAACGAAAAAGGGGACCGATGGCAATGGCCTCTACCCTACCTAAGTGTTGGTGGTGGATGACTCCGACCAAGTGGAGACTATCCTCCCGAAGTAGCTCTGGCCCCATTGTGATGCCAACCGCCTCCATCTAATTGAAGTCGGCTTGGTCGGCCATCAGCACCGTCCTCCTTTCATTGGCCATCAGCCGTGGTTCCCCCCATAACAGGTCAAAGCCCCAAGGCTAAAGGCTGTGCATGTAGAAGAACTTGGACTTCCATCTGTGGATGGCCGACGGAAGCCCTCCAAGTATCTTCCATCCAGGACGGGGGCTAAGAACCTACCACTCTTTGCTCCTAAAGTCTTTCTTCAGGACAAAGAAGGTGGTAAAGAGGGAGGTCCTAGGTTCAGCTCCAGCTCTCTGGCACAGAACCATGAAGTAGCTGATAGCCCAAATGCTATTCGGGATCAGCTGCACAGGGGTAATCCTATAAAGGTTGAAGATCTCGATGAAAAATCCGTACAAGGGGAACCTAAGGCTAGCCTTTAGGTGATCCTCATATATCGGGAGGGCTCCGGGGCTCAGCAGCCCGGTCACCCTCCCTTCCCGGTCTGGGATAGTGAGGTGAAGGGTAGATGGGATGTTGTATCTAGCCCTAAGGGCCTTTACCCAATCCTGCATCAGCTCGGACTAGATCTGATTGGGACCTAGCTCCCTCTCCCTACGGTTGGAGGCCATTACTGTAAGGCTGGAAAAAAAGGAGGACTAACCTGAGAATTGGTTTCCTAAGAGGGCGGAGACGATGGAATATGGCGCTCTCTTTCCAAGTGCGGTTGCAGCAAGAAACTCCACCCAGAGTCTTAGCACCCGCCTTTTATAGCCCCTGGGCGACCGCTTCTCACCGTCCCTCGAGCACCGCGATCCAAGTGTCAGGCGATATGACTTCCCATGTAGCGGAAGCCGATACGATGGAAAGAAGCACATTCGAGCCACGATCCGTGTGATCACTAGATCAGCGACGGAGGGGCCGCTCCCAGCACGGCGCCGACCGCCCAGATGTCGCCACATCATTCAAGTCACCTTCAAAGCCCGATGGTCGAGCGGGCCAAGCTAGTCACTTATCATTGCGCCCCCTCTTCATTAACTACCACTCCCTTCGCTTCCAATTCGGTATCGACACCTATCCCGAGAGGGAGTTTCCAGAGTGGAAAATGACCGGACAAAACGTGCCCAATCAGATCTGCAGTCACCTCAAAGGCAAGTGCATTCAATGCGAGAATGATGCTCTCGCCCTTTGAAGCAACAAGCCCTCCCGAAGGCCAAGAGCAAGGGGGCAACTATTATACCCAATTGGCTTCCCTCCGAACTAGATCGGAGCCAACGACCCTTCGGCCGGGTCGGACCTCCCAATCAGCTTCCCTCCGAACCAGATCGGAGCCGACGACCCTTCGACCAGGTTGGACTAAAGGTCCGGCCAACCCACCAAAGATCTGACCGACTCACTAGCGGTGCGACCGACCCATTTCAACCGAGCCATGTCAACTTGAGGCAGGTTGATCCAAGGATGGCTTGGAGGCTCCTTCCAATTGGTGCCAGGATTCCATTATGACAGAATCCTGACATCTCGGCACCATTACTCTGCAGATCCCACTATCTCGGCGCCGTTACTCTACAGGTCCCACGATTTGTTACCACCTGGCCACTACCGAGATTCCTCTAGGGACAGTTTGGCCATTCCCAACCTGGCCCCTAACAAATTATGGTGAAGCTCCGTGCCTGTATAAGGTAAAAGGGGGACTCCGAGCGGTAAGCGAATTTTTCCTTCTCACAAGCTATCTCTGTTGATTCCTCCATTCTGTTGACCTAAGCTTCCCGCTAACTTAACCATCAGAGGGTCCCCCGCCGGAGCCAGCCCGTGGGACGTTTTTGCAGGAACCGGGGAGATGCACACTCCAGCCAGGTCGAGAGAACCCGGTCCGAAAGATTCAGTGGCAACAGGTCCTTCTTTATAAATGAAGGACAAGTGTATTTTCGAAATGGCAAAGATCTCCACTAATTTGGTAAGAAGTAATAGAGCTTATCATGCTGCTGTCAGGAATTTTTTTCATTTGCAGAGGATGTCCATTTTAATTTATTGGAACCTTATCCTTTGTATGGAATTGGCCATGTTTCTTACTGGTGATGTTGACCACTGCATGGATCCAAGCATGCTCTCCTTTATTGTGAAGATATAACGATGATCAGTAATCATGAAGCATAATATGACCTTTTGGCCACTTAATCAGGGGCATGGAAGCGATCATCGGTAGTATTGGCCTTTGTAAGGTCCGAGTATAAATATTGCCTAAGGACCTGCCCGCCACCATACTTAAGGATCAAGGGTTGTTCTGAGCATCTTTGTTGAAGCCGAGGGGTGGTTAGTAAGAAGACATTTGATCGGATTACCCTGGATAAAGGCGCTCATATGCTGATGGTCTTTTGAGGACTGATTGATGAGGAGCTGGTCTCTACTAAGGTGGGTTGGATGGAGGTGATTGGCAAGTGGCACTCAGCTAGGTCTTGTTGACCAGATGGGCTGCCAATTTTTCAGTAAGAGGATGGACGAACAGACGGGCTGCCTATGCAGCAATTATGTGGTTGAGCCATGTCCAAGAACACTAGAGCTAGGAGGGAATCTTTAGCCGATCATGGGTTAGATTTGATGAATAGTCGATGAGGGCATGTTAGCTTTCGGAGGATCAGCCGATGAGAAGACATTAGTTACCACCAAGGCTTGCTCAGGAGAGGGTACTTGGCAGTTAACACTTAGCTAGATCTGATCTATCGAGAAAGGTGCCAAATTCTCCAATGAAGATTTGTCAAGTGGTGGGATCGACTGTGCACCAATCCCGATAACATTAGAGCTAGAAAGAAATCCTCTTCTAGTTAAGATCCCAACCCGATGAATAGTTAGTGATGCATATTAGAGTCGTCCTACTATCATGTGCAACTGTCTAGTAACATTTAGGCTGGAGGTCCATTGACCAAAGCTCCAATTTGATGAATGTTCAGAAGATTTATAGTTAGGCTGCCCGATCTGGCTCATTAACTTAGACTTCACATCTTTGGCGACGAGCAATCGGCGATCACATAGCAAGGCCAACCGACTGGACTTATTGGCTTGGATCTCATATCTCCGGAGCCGGGCAGAATTCCCTTAACAATACATATAATTTAAATTATCCATCACTTGATATATAGGTTAAACCTTTAAATTACATGATTTTTGGTTAGTAAGCAATCTAAAAATAATAGATTATATTTAATGACTTGATGTGAGATGTCCATCGTCTAATTCAGTATTGACCAGGTCCGAATAGATATCTACTTAAATATATCCTAAATTTTTCTCTCTTTCTAATATAATTATATATAAATTATAAATATGTCCGTTTATGTATTTTAAATGTACGTACATATGCGTGTATATACATTTATAAGCGTCCGTGTTTGCATGTTGCGTGTGGCAAGTTCCAGGCTTTCTGGAATAAGCGTTCAATAGGCTCAAAACACAGCTTAAAAAGACGAAAGGAAACTCCACCGAGTAATATAATATTAAATTCATTGATAAGGAAAGAGAAAAGAAGGTACTTAATGATCCACACGCCATTCAAACTTTCAAAGTGAGACCCATTTTGGGAATGGGCCAACAATAATGTCCACGAACCGGAGAAAGTCTCTGTACACCGTATCTAATTGAAAAAAAAAAAAAAAACACCAATATATTAGATTGAACCATATAAATCCTATTTTTTAATATATATTTAATATTTATAATTTTATTTTTTTATTAAAAATTTTAAATAATAAAAATTTTTTTTAAAAAAATTATGACTTGGATTATAGCATCGAGTCTCATAAAATTAATTAATATTTTTATTATTAAAAAATTTAAAAATTTTAATGATAAAAATATTCTTGATCTTATGATATTCTATAAACATGTGTATGATATTTAATTCAAAAAAAGATATCATAACTCATAAAAAAAAATAATTTTATCATGCAAATATATTTTTAATACATATAATTTATTTTTATATTAAAATTTTTAAATGATGAAAATATCTTTTCGTTGTAAATCTCTTTATGAATAGAATATCATAACTTGTTCACAAGATATGATAAAATCAAGAATATTTTTATTATTGAAATTTTTTTAAATTTTTTTTATTAATGGAAATACCATTCAATTTTCATCCTGTTCATAAGAGTGCCATAATCAAAATATAGGATATCATAATCCAAGTAAATAGACATCATAATTTTTTTTTATAAAAAATAAATATTTTTATTTTTTAAAATTTTTGATGAAAAAATAAAATTATATTTATTATGATATCCCGATTTTATTCTAATTTAATTATTTGTTCTTTTATTTTATTGGTTGCATCAGTTGGCAAAATGAGTCTTCGGTTTCATGTTACCGTCTTCTCATTATTAATCCTAGGTCTTCGGTTTCGTATCATTATCTCAATCCGAAGGTCATGCCTAATATTTATGGCTTTATGTTCATTCTGGAAGATGTCAACTCCGGATCTTCGGCTTCGTATCATTATCTCAATTCGAAGACCATGCCAAATGTTTATGACTTTATGTTCATATCAGAAGTTGTTAACTCTGGGTCTTCGGCTTCGTATCATTATCTCAATCCGAAGACCATACCTATCTTTTTGGGAAGCAAGTTTTGTTCACTGTCTTCGGCTTCGTGCATCCACCTTGATCCGAAGACTGTAAGTATTTATTTTTGCTATATTCAAAAGAATCCGAAGTGCTAACATTCCCTTTGGGAGCGCTACCAAAGAGAATGCAAAGTTTACTTCGGATTCATCCTTAAAAGAAAGAGGGTTCTGGAGCATGTAGATTTCTTGAACAAATAGTTAATCTGTTTGGGTTGTTACAACTACCCACATGGTCCGAAGCCTCAAATTAAACAAACCCCGAGTGTAACAGCTTTTCCGACAGCCACTACTTACAGTTAAGAAGTGGTTGCATCCGTCAACCTCCATAACCGTAAGTAGTTACGTTGGAGCCTATAAATACTGGTAAGAGGGGACACTCAAGGGATCTCTTTTCAACTGGCATTTTCTTAAATTTCTCTTTTTCCTCCTTGCTCTCAAAACTCTCCATTCTGCTGTTGCCTGGGCTCTTTCTGACTTAGGCATTGGAGTGTCCCCTGCCGGAAAACTTTCGGTCAGGGACTTCTTGCAGGTACCGGTCGACGGTGATCCGGCGGAAGAACCACTCCACCCGATCTATTTGGTCTAGCATCAACTGATTGGCGTGCCAGGAAGGGGAAGAAATTTACTTCCTCTGTTTCGAAGGAGAAGTTCTGCTAGGCAAGAATGGTGAAAGGGAAAGGTAAGAACGTTTCCACGAGTCAGGAGCAGCATGCTCCTCCGTCAAACGGACCTCTGGTTCTGGCGGCTCAAGGATCACCGCCTCCCGTGATCATGGTGGAGAAGCAACAATTTGAGAGTCTGGTGAACAAGGTAGAAACCTTGATGGCGCTGGTGCAGCACTTGCATGAAGCCGCAGCTCAAAAATAATGCCCTCCCTCTATTCCACAATCTGACTGTCCACCTGAGGGGGAGCGAGATCAACGCAGAGAGATCACCCCTAGCTTCTCACAGATCCGATCATCTCGTGGCCGCTACACCTCTCCGCCAGATCGAGAAGCAGAGGGTCATGCTAAAAGGAAGAGGATCCGGCGATCTCCCTCCATTTCTTCTAGAAGCTATGTGCCAGAAAATACAAAGTAGAAGGAGATCAATCATGAAGTGCAGGAGAAATTCAAAGCTATGCAAGCGCAGATAGCAAGAATTTCATAATTAAGAAGAAATGATGAGGTTGTGACCTTCAACTCTCAACCCCCTTTTTCTGATGACATTATGGATGAAATTATCTCTAGGCACTTCAAGATCCCGCAGTTGGAAGCCTATGATGGGACTTCTGATCCCCTTGACTATCTGGGAAGCTACAAGGCACACATGATGGTACAGGGAGCGTCCGATGCTCTCTACTGTATTGCTTTTCCTGCCACTCTGAAGAAATCCGCTCGAATATAGTATTCGAGCTTGCCTCTGAATTCAATTCATTCCTTTGCTGAGTTAGAGCGGCAATTTGTCTCATACTTTAGGACATGCTAGAAGATGCCGCGCAACACTGACAGTTTATTTCTTCTCCAGCAACAAGAGGGAGAAAGTTTGAAAGGTTTTATCCACCATTTCAATTTGGCCACCTTGGAAATTCTGAACTTAAATGAGCATGTGGCTATGTCTGCCTTAAAGAAAGGTTTAAAATCATCTAGATTCACTTTCTCCTTAGACAAAAGATTCCCAACGAGCTACGTCGAACTACTAGCAAGAGCCTAGAAGTATGCTGCCACTAAGGAGCAGGTGGCAAGCCGAAGACTAGCGGAGGGAAGACTTCCTCCCAGAAAGAAAGGTGCCGGAGAACCGAATGCATCAACATCCTTTAACAACACTTCGGCTTCTAGGCGCAGCCCCAGGTCTCGACAACAGAACAACTGGTTCGACGCTTACACACCTCTCAACTTACCTAGGGAAAAGATTTTACTGGAGATAGAGAAAGAGAAATATTTCCAGAGGCTACGTCCCCTGAAGACACCGGCAAAAGCAAGGGACAAGCAAATACTGTCACTATCATCAAGACCATGGCCACAATACTGAAGAATGTTTCTAGCTTTGGGACGGCATCGAAGATTTGATAAAAAGAGGATATCTGGGAAAATATATCAACCGCCCAGAGTCTCAAGCCGAAGCAACTACCTTTCCAAGAATATCCGAAGAAGCTGATTTGCATCACCAGAAGCCAACCAGTGGAGATGTTGGAATGCTTCATTGGTCTTCGACATGAGATGAAGAAGCTGAAGAGAATGTACCAAAGAGGTTTAAAGGAAAAAACTCTATCACTTTTACTGATGAGGATATTCAAGATGAACAACTTCCGCATGATGACCCTATAGTGGTCTCGGCAGTAATTGCCAGATTTGATGTAAAAAGAATATTGATTGATAATGGAAGCTCAGTTGATGTGTTGCTATATGATGCTTTTCTTCGGATGAAATTGTCTGGACATGAATTATGAAGATCCCTCATTCCAATAACTGGTTTTGGTGGAAATCAGGTTGGAGTTGAGGGTGAAATGGTCTTGCCCGTGACTTTTGGATCCGAACCATTCCAAAGGACCCTTCCAATCAATTTTATTGTGGCCAGAACGTCTTCAGCATATAATGCAATCTTGGGGCA
The DNA here is from genome assembly GCA_021397845.1 of Areca catechu. Taxonomy (NCBI): domain Eukaryota; kingdom Viridiplantae; phylum Streptophyta; class Magnoliopsida; order Arecales; family Arecaceae; genus Areca; species Areca catechu. Next base: position 79,684,698 of record CM038050.1, read on the forward strand.
TCCAGCATTGAATAAATTTAGGGCCATAGTTTCAACATACCATATGTTGGTTCAGTTTCCTACCAGGACAGGCGTAGGAGAAGTAAGGGGGGATCAAAGGATCGCTCATCAGTGTCTCGTGATTCAAAATAAACAAGCATCCAAATCTTTGGTACTTGACCAGCTAGATCCGAGAGATGGATCCGAAGACTCTGGAAAACCAATGAAAAAAATACTTTCTATACCATTATCTGAAGACGAACCAACCAAGCTTCTGCAAATAAGCAGTTTGCTTGATGAGGAGTCAAAGGTAAGATTAATTTCCTTTCTTCATGATAATGCTGATATTTTTGCTTGGACAGCTTCAGACATGCCTAGAATTTCGCCTGAAATAATTATTCATCGCTTGAAAGTATCCCCCAACTATAAACCAGAAGAAGAGAAATTTTGCTCCAAAAAGACAAAAGGCAATTGATGAAGAAGTTAACAAACTCCTTGAAGCAAACTTCATAAGAGAGGTTCAGTATCCGAATTGGCTAGCAAATGTAGTCATGGTGAAGAAATCAAATGGCAAGTGGAGGATCTGTATAGATTATACGGATCTCAACAAAGCATGCCCAAAGGACAGTTTTCCTTTACTGAAGATCGATTAGCTGGTTGACACTACAACTGGTCATCAAATGCTGAGTTTTATGGATGCCTTTTCAGGCTATAACCAGATCCGAATGGATCCTGAAGATGAAGAGAAAACTGCCTTTATTACGGAGAAAGGACTCTATTGTTACAAGATGATACTGTTTGGGTTGAAGAATGCTGGGGCAACTTTTCAAAGGCTCATCAACAAAGTCTTCAAGAACCAGAATGGAAGAAATATGGAAGCTTATGTTGATGATATGATTGTGAAGAGTCTGCATAAGTCCGATCACATCACGGATCTATAGGAATCTTTTGACGCTCTTAGACATCATCAGATGAGGTTGAACCCAACCAAATGCGTCTTCAGTGTAACCTCTGAAAAATTCCTGGGATACTTGGTTACCAAGCGGGGAATAGAGGCTAATCCAAAAAAAATACAGGCCCTCCAGACTATGATGCACCCTACTAGCAAAAAAGAAGTGCAAAAGCTAATAGGGAGGATAGCCTCTTTGAGCCATTTCATTTCCCGCTCCGCAGAAAGGTGTTTACCCTTCTTCAAGGTTCTTTGTCAAACTCAAAATTTTGAATGGACAGAAGATTGCCAAATCGCCTTCGACAAGTTGAAGGAATATTTGGAAAACCCACCATTGCTCTCTAAATCCTATGAAGGAGAAACACTTTATCTATATTTGTCAGCCATGGATGAAGCGGTCAGTTCGGTTCTAGTACAAAGAGATGCCAATCACTCACAGAAACAGATCTACTACACTAGCAAGGTATTGCATGAAGCCGAAGTCCGATATCCTAGAGTGCAAAAGATCATCTTCTCTCTAGTAGTTGCGGCGAAGTGACTTCGGCATTATTTCCAAGCCCACTCTATTATGGTTCTGACGGATCAACCTTTAAAGGCTATACTTCGTTGTCCTAATACTTTAGGAAGAATTGCTAAATGGGCTGTTAAATTAGGAAAATTTGATATTGAATACCAGCCTAGATCATCGATGAAAGCACAAATTTTGGTTGATTTTATAGCTGAGTGCACATGAGGATCTGAAGAGGACCAATCAAGGGCCGAAGAGGAAAAAGCTGAAGATAATCCAAAGTTTGTTTGGATGTTACATGTTGATGGTGCTTCTAACGCCAATGGCTGTGGTGCGGGTTTAATTCTTGCTGGATCCAATGGGCAGGTTATTGAATATGCTCTTCGGTTTTCTTTTCAAGCATCAAATAATCAGGCAGAGTATGAAGCACTCATTGCTGGACTTAGAATCTCCCAGAAGTTGAAGATCAAAAGGGTCAAAGTTTTCTTTGATTCACAGCTGGTGGTGAATCAGGTGAAAGGTGACTTCGAAGCTCGAAATCCAAATATGATCCAGTACCTAGAAAAGGTTCGAAGCTTGACATCTAGGTTGGAACACTTTGAAATTATTCATATACCGAGAACAGAGAACACTCGGTCATATGCTCTTTCAAGACTTGCAACCACCGCGCCGGATTCTCTTGGAAGGATGTATGTGGAATATCTTGAAGACCCCAGCATATCAGAATTCCCAGTTGAAATCTGTCAAGTTGAACATGAACCTTCATAGAGGGATCTGATTCTCAAGTTCTTGAAAGAGGGTACCTTGCCTGAAGATAAGTTGGAGGCTAAATGGCTTCGATGGACGGCCTCTCAATATGTTATCTTGGACGGAGCATTGTATAAGAGGTCTTTCACACAACCTTTGCTAAAAATGCTTAGGCCCATCCGATGCGGATTATGCGCTCAGGGAAGTGCATGAAGGAATATGCGAAGACCATCTAGGGGGCAGATCTCTAGCATACAAAATAATCCATCAGGGTTATTATTGGCCAACCATCCAAAAAGACTCTGCAGCATTTGTTCAAAAATATGATCATTGTCAGAGATATGCCAATGTGCAAAGATGACCTGTCAATCAGTTAACTTCGTTAACAGCTCCCTGGCCTTTTGCACAATGAAGAATGGACATTCTTGGTCCATTTCCTCCAGCTTCCGGATAACGGAAATTCCTCATTGTGGCCATTAACTATTTCACTAAGTGGGTCAAAGCTAAAGCATTAGCACATATCACTAAGGCCAAGGTTGAAAATTTTGTAAGAAATTTCATCATCTTTCGTTTCGGAATTCCCTGTTCTATTGTAATTGACAACAGGAGACAGTTTGACAATCTGAAGTTCAAAAACTTCTGCACCTAGTATCATATTCTGCACAAACTTACTTCGGTGGGGCATCCTCAGTGTAACGGAGAGGCCGAAGTGACCAATAGGACTATTCTTCATGGTTTAAAAACCAAGTTAAATGATGCTAAGGGATCATGGACTGATGAGTTGAATTCGGTTCTTTGGGCATATCGAACAACTCCTAGAACGGCCACCGGGGAATCTCCATTCCATCTTTCTTATGGCACTGAAGCAGTCCTTCCTGTAGAGGTCTCCTTGCACTCTCTTTGGATTGATCACTATGAGGAACCCGAAAACTCTGAACGTCGAAGAGTTGACCTGGATTTATTACAAAGCACACGGCTCCAGGCACAGTTGAAGATGGCTATGTACCAGCAAAAAGTTGCGGGATACTACAATGCTCGTGTAAAAGAACGGGTCTTTCTTCCTGGAGATCTAATTCTATGAAAGTCCGAAGTGTCAAAGCCAACAGAACAAGGTAAACTTTTTCCTTCATGGGAAGGGCCATACAGGGTCAAAGGGGTTGTTCGACCTAGAACTTATCGATTGGAAACCTTGGAAGGGATCTATTACCTCGACCATGAAATGTACAAAACCTCCAAAAATATTATCAATAAATATTTCATTCATGATCATTGATATAGATTCGATCTATTTCTCTTTGTTCTATTTTTTAAAGGTACTATAGTAATCTCTGCGATTTACTATACGAACTGCCGAGGTAAGCATACCTAGCCTATCTTATTTCTCTTAAAGGCATGAGGATGATCTCCGGATCTACCTCACAAAGTACCGAGTTGGGCTCAAAATAGTCCATCTTAATCATAAAGGCATGAGGATGATCTCCGGATCCACCTCACAAAGTGCCAAGTTGGGCTCAAAATAGTCCATCTTAATCCTAAAGGCATGAAGGTGATCTCCGGATCTACTTCACAAAGTACCAAGGTAGGCATGATTAGCCTGTCTTAACCCCAATGCAAAAAGGCATGAGGATGATCTCCAGATCTACCTCACGAAGTACCGAGATAGGCCCGATCAGCTTATCTTAATTCTCAAATGATTCAAGGATTTCTTTTATCCTAAGTCCGAAGACTTAGTGAAAATCCAAGTCCAAGAGACTTAACTGTTATTTGGAATTCTTTTATCCTAAGTCCGAAGACTTAGCATAAATTCAAGTCCGAAGACTTGATTATTATATATGGATTTATTTTATCCTAAGTCCAAGAAACTTGATTATTATTTGGAATTCTTTTATTCTAAGTCCGAAGACTTAGCATAAATTCAAGTCCGAAGACTTGATTATTATATATGGATTTCTTTTATCCTAAGTCCAAAAGACTCGATTATTATTTAGAATTCTTTTATCCTAAGTCCGAAGACTTAGCATAAATTCAAGTCCGAAGACTTGATTATTATATATGGATTTCTTTTATCCTAAGTCCAAGAGACTCGATTATTATTTGGAATTCTTTTATCCTAAGTTCGAAGACTTAGCTTAAATTCAAGTCCGAAGACTTGATTATTATATATGGATTTTTTTATCCTAAGTCCAAGAGACTTGATTATTATTTGGAATTCTTTTATCCTAAGTATTCGAGTCCGAAGACTTGATTATTATGTCTGGATTTATTTTATCCTAAATCCGAAGACTTAGCATTCAGCATTATGTGCCTCAGAATTCTTATTCATCCGAAGACTTCACACTTAAGAAATTTCTATCCTATCACACGCAATTGGAAATTCCAAGAGTTTTCATTAACAACAACTTTCTTACATTCCAAAAGAAGAAAAGGAAAAGTTACAAATTTTCTATAGAAGCCTCATCAGTTAGATTAATTGGACCCACCGCTTCTTCAGTCATTGTTGGTGCTTCAGGGTCCGTTTGGAGTTCAGGCACAGTTGGACTCTCGAGATCAAACAGTTGGATACTTGAGACGTCCAAGTCAGGGTAAGTCTTTGCACCTCCTCCACTCCATTATTGAAGCCTCCTTGATAGCTATGAGTCCCTACTTCAACCATTTCAGCTTCGAAGGCCGGAGATGCTTTATAGTTTTCTATTGCCTTCTCCAATTGATCTTTTAGAGATCGGTTTTCTTCGATAACCTCTTCCCTTCTTTTGGAAGCTTATTCGGAACGTTCGTTAGCTTCCTTAAGTGAGACTTCCAAGGACCGAATTTTGGCTTTCCTCTTCTTAGATCTAGCCTCTTGTTCAGAATGCTCCGATTGGGCTCTTTCTAATTCAGCTTTTAGATTATGAACCGAAGCATCACTTTGGACGAGCTTCTCCTCCATAGCTTGTTTTTGCTCTTCAGCTATGGCCTTCTCGGATTTGGCCGCCTTCACTTCTTCTTTCATTTTTCTATAGGTTATTCTGAAATCAAAGATGCTTTCCTCCATATGAGTAATGTCATATATCATCTGCAATAGCAAGTGGGAAACTTAGTAATTATAAACCTAAGTTCAACACAGCAAACGGATATTTACCTTCAGAGTGGATGAGAACACCGAATCCGAGATCTCTTCGATGCACCGGGACTTAACATTATCCCAGTCCTTCAGAAGAAGAGTGCGCTTCATCAACTCTCTCGCCAGTTCAAGCCCTCTCGATCCGAGAAGGCAGTAAAATCTATACTGCATCCTCTCTCCGAAGTGGCGTTCCATCTAGGACCCTCTTCGGATCGGTATTTCGACCTTTCCCGACTTCTATCTTTCGAAGGGGCAATCACGGATTCTTTATTAAAATTTGTATCTCGTTGACCCGTGGATGGCATATGTTGAGGGCTCCTTGGAGGGGACATCCTTGGGGATGAGCTTCTAGCGGAATCAGGTGGAACCGGAGAAGCGGAGGGAACGTCTTCATCTGATACGGGCCTCATCGGAGGTGCGCTAGAACCCTCCGCCCTTCTCTTCTTTCGGACTTCAGCTGTTGCAGGAGCAGCCACCACCCTTTTCTAGAAGCTTGCCGAACCTTTTCAAGTTGGGGCTTCATTTTCTTACCTGCAATTGGAAACAAGAAGTTTGTTATGCATGTACATATAGAGAAGAGGAGCGAGAAGAATCCGAAGACCACTTATTCTATATCTAACATCGGGACTTCGCTGATATGAGCACGGTGAAGATTTTCTTCCCTTAGCAGTTCATTAAGGGAAGGGATCTCCGGTTCCGACAAGGTCTCAAAACCTTTAGCATATGCTTTTAATACCCTCTTACCGGCGTTTGCTTCCAAACATGGAGCTGTCCACTCAGTGTTGAAACCTCAGTGGCTATAGTATACAAAAAAGAAGCAAGACTTCCACCCATGTATCGCACTGGGAGTTCCTTTTAGTAGTCTTCAGCCTGGCCGAGGACCCTATGACCCACCACCCTGTGCCGTGAAAATCTCTTTTTAACATAAACAAGGAAGTAAACATGGATGTCTTTGGCTCTACATTCCTAAGTTTGCAAAGCACTAGGAACCCACAAATGTTCCTGAAGCTATTAGGGGTCAGTTGGGCTGGTACTATCTGATAGAGGTTAAAAATCTTTGTAAAAAAGGGATGGAGGGGAAGCCGAAGACCCGCTTTGAAGTGGTCTTCGTATATAGCTATGGATCGCATGGGAGGCTTATCTACCCTTTCTTCGGGTTTCGAAAGGATCATGTGGAATGTGCTAACATTGTTTGGTTTCTTCTATTTTGGCAAGGGTGAAGGAGCTTTCAACAGAGTCTGGTGATCGTTCCGAGCTCCGCTTCCTACTAGAACTCCTTCCTCTACTAGTCTCGCCCTGAGGATTCCTTCTGATCCCACCCCCCAGTGGTATCCTATCGATCTCTCTTTCGGGTAATACTCTACTCGCTTCGCCTACTGGTGAACCGCTGCTAGAGTTGGAGAAAAGGCTCCTAGAAGACCTCGACATTGAAAGGAATGAGGAAATAGAAGGAAGGAGGAATGACCTCTAACCTGTGGAAAAACAAAAATGGTGGACCAGACCACTGGGGAAGACGATGGACTACAGGAAAAACTGAAAATCCAAGAGCACGGGCGCGAAAAAACATTTCTCTTTCAAGTTCCCTCCCCTTTTATAGGTGAAGGAGATGGATCTTCGAGGTGGTTCGGATAACTAAACGATCGTGCGCCGTATCGGCAGTTTCGATCATGGGTACGGCCTTTTAGAAAGATCATTAATGAGACAAGTCATGGCGATCCGTGTGAAATTTCATTACTGGCTGGGATCACATTGACAAAACATCCACGCTCCGGATAATTGCCACGTGTCCGATCCCCATCAATTAAAAATTTCTCTCTCGAAAATTTTCCAAGGCCTTTCTGGAATCGAGGCATTTCTTTTGAGGCCGCCCGTGGTGGGATGACATGTCTTCGCCACGTTCTATCGCCCCACCAGGCAGTTATGGCAAAAAGACGTGTCAGGGTTCTGCCATCATTATTTGACGGTTATCACTAGAAGACAAAATTAAAATACTCACATTTTTCGAAACATAATCATTTCGAAATTGGAAGTGTTGGACAGCTATTATGATATCCCGATTTTATTCCAATTTAATTATTTGTTCTTTTATTTTATTGGTTGCATCAGCTAGCAAAAGGAGTCTTCGATTTCATGTTACTGTCTTCTCATTATTAATCCTAGGTCTTCGGCTTCGTATCATTATCTCAATCTGAAGGTCGTGCCTAATATTTATGGCTTTATGTTCATTCTGGAAGATGTCAACTCCGGGTCTTCGGCTTCGTATCATTATCTCAATCTGAAGACCATGCCTAATGTTTATGACTTTATGTTCATATCAGAAGTTGTCAACTCTGGGTCTTCGGCTTCGTATTATTATCTCAATCCGAAGACCATACCTATCTTTCTGGGAAGCAAGTTTTGTTCACTGTCTTCGGCTTCGTGCATCCACCTTGATCCGAAGACTATAAGTATTTATTTTTGCTATATTCAAAAGAATCCGAAGTGCTAACATTCCATTCGAGAGCGCTACCAAAGAGAATGTAAAGTTTACTTCGGATTCATCCTTAAAAGAAAGAGGGTTCTGGAGCATGTAGATTTCTTGGACAAACAGTTAATCTGTTTGGGTTGTTACAACCACCCACATGGTCCGAAACCTCAAATTGAACAAACCCCGAGTGTAACAGCTTTTCCGACAATCACTACTTACAGTTATGAAATGATTGCATCCGTCAACCTCCATAACCGTAAGTAGTTATGTTGGAGCCTATAAATATTAGTAAGAGGGGACACTCAGGAGACCTCTTTTCAACTGGTATTTTCTTGAATTTCTCTTTTTCTTTATTACTCTCAAAACTCTCAATTTTGCTGTTGCCTGAACTCTTTCTGACTTAGACATCGGAATATCTCCCGCCAGAAAATTTCCGATCAGAAACTTCTTGCAGGTACCGATCGACAGCGATCTGGCAAAATAACCACTTTACCTGATCTATTTGGTCAAGCATCAACAATATTTAAAAAATAAAATTTATATGGTCGGCCTAATATATTTAGTGATATTTTTTTTTACACCGCCCGAATAGACAGAATTACTCCCACTTGCAGTTGACCTTCCGGTCTAATCCAAGCACCAGCACTCATCGCTTGTGGGCTACAAAATGCAGGTGGGTTCCAGATCCAGAATCTGCACGCCTATCCTTGTCAGGTGCGGTCCGTGTTCCCGATCTGAACCGATCCGACCCATCAATAATTCCGACATCTAATTCTCGAGTCCCAACCGCCCCCGACCCCTTGGAAATCTCCCCCTCGGACCACTCTGGTTACAAAAGGAAAACGCCCTCGAAGAAGTCCCTAAATTTTTTATACGATTTTCTCTGAAGGTACCGTCTTCCACTTCTCTTTAATTAACCTTTTAGCAATAACAAAATGGTATTTTTGTAGATATCCCACCGGAAAAACCCAGCTTAGTGAGTTATGATTCTTTCTTTTTCTTTTTTCTTTCTTGCGGCATATGGGGCTGCCAACTCGAATACTTCTGGTTGTTATTTGATTCCGTAACTCTGTTGGATTATAAATATTTTGAGTTGTCGGACAAATTTTATATGCTGAGAGAGTGATAAGAGTTGATAGATAAGGCGGTCTAGCTGTGGAAAAATCACTCCTTTATGAATCGAACTTTAATTTAGGCTCATGGATCATTAATTTTGATTCTTTTTATGGTGTTTGATTTGTTCCTTTTAATCAGGTTGTTAGAAGGATTTATAACTCGACGGTACAAGTTATATCGCAAAGAGAGGGTGGTAATGGAAGATAAAGGAGTTGGGATCCTGATATCTGCCATCAGCCTATCCATCTTCTCCTACTATACCTTCTGGGTCATCATTCTGGTCAGTTTTGTGGGATGCCTTCTACTTTTGATTTCATGCTGTTTTAAAGTTTATGGACTCAAGTTCATGATTTGGATATCTGGTGATTTTCTTCTCGTAACCTTTCTTGTTGGTTCCTTCTAGCCATTTGTGGATGAGGATCACTTCATACACAAGTACTTCCTTCCTCAAGAGTTTGCTATATTGATTCCAGTGCTTGGTGGTGTTGCGCTCCTCAGCTTCCTATGCCTTTTTATTGGATTCGTGATCCTTAAGTTGAAGTATGAAACATCTTGATGCAGGTTACATTCTTTATTCACTCTAACCTTATCCTTTTTACGCCCCCTTGTAAAACTGTTGAGTTGAACTTTAAGGAGTCTCAAATTTCCTGCAAGAGATGGAGAAATGGGGCTACTGATGGAAAATTAACCTTCATTCTATATGCATGTTTATGAATACCGTAAAGGTTATGTGGAAACCTGTTTTTAGTTTTTTACTTGATGTCAAAGCAACATCATGAGTATGATGTTTGTTTAACTTCTGTTGGTCATATATAATATGCTAGAATCTTATTTCTATGATAAAAATGGTCCTAGTGCTCTATAACTTGGTTTTGTAATATTTTGAGAGTTTTCCCTTCTCAGAAAGAAAATGAGTCCGATGGGAATCTGATAAACACTGTTCTATACGGAGGCCATCAGAAAACTTATTAAGCACTTCTTTTCAAATCTATGAGTCAGTAGTCCTTTCCCTCCATTTCTATCGACCAAAAAAAAAAAAAAAGAAGAAGGGTCAGTAGTCCTTAATTTTATATATCCAAATGAACCCTTACAAGCTGAATTTACGTCATTATCTTTTCCTCTATATGACAATTTATAAAAGTGGTTTCTTTATGATGAGTGAATTTTTTCTTGGAGAATTTTTAGAGGATTTGTTGAATTTAAGTATTTCAGTGTGTTTATATTCTCAACCAAGAGTGTCATTGTGCATTTTTTCTTTCGGAACATTTGCTTCCTTTCCTGATAGTTGATTATGGCCTAAGTTCTTCTCATATTTACCATTAATAAGAAATTGGATCCTAACCAAGCTCTCCTGTATGTTCTTTATAATAGTTGATCACTTTTTAACTCAAAACAGTGATACATGATTCTGTTGCATCTTTAGTCATTGATTGGGAAAACTTGACTTCTATTACACTGTAACTTAAGGCTACAGATTGTCCTGATGAGGAAGAAATCTGAAAAACAGGTATAAGGACAACCTTATAGAAGGAGCTGGCCGAATTAGTACTTGGATGAACACTGACAACTGATTTTAAAATCAATCTTCTTAAAACATACATGACAAAAATAACACTTTGATATGAGCTACCTTCATTGGCTCTAAACTTTTTTGGGTCCATAACTGAAAATCAGCATATTGGAATGACGAATTGCACTCCATGGTAATGTTGTTGAACTGCAGATGGAGTTAGGCTATGTTACCTAGACCCTTCAATTTAGTCTGTTTAGTAAAGCACCTGCACATGACACTTAAGCACAGGCATCGTTTTGACACTTGCAATATCTAAGAAGAAATTCTTAGATATTGCAAGGATCCGATGCTTAGACATGCACCTGCACCTGACTTGCAAACTCGAGTCTATGTAGCATAGGAGTTAGATCAACTGAGAAATAAAAGCTTAGTGGAGAAATGGCAGGAAGATGAAGTGCAGATGAGGATTTCATTAAATTCTCAAAAACCTCTTACACCTCTTCTATCTTCATATATTGCAACACTAAACATGACAGAAAATTGATCTTATGGACAATAGATACTGATTACCAAAACATGAGAGAGAGATAGAGAGAGAGGATCTTGGCCATAAAAGTCAGTTGGCCAAAACTGATTACCCTTCCTCTAATTTTCATACAATTTCTCTCTTTGTCCCTTCCTCTGATCGTTTATTCACTAGTTAGAGGATGGATGGAGCCTTTCTGTCTGTAAGCAAGAGGAGAGGTTGTATCCTCCACAATTTAAATAACGACCTTGAGAACATAAATAGAGCAAAGTTGATCTATAATCTCAACCATGGGCTCAAGTAGACATTAAGATCACAACAAATCCCTCTTATAACAGAACATAAATATAATAGGATTAGGGTCCTTAAAACTAACAAAATGCCCTTAGACTGCATGATAGGAGGCAGTAAGAAATTTCTGAACATTCTCTATATATCACTTGGCTCTGTATATGGGAATCAATTGCATGTAAGATACAACTAGACGTTCCTGTAATTGATGGATTCTTCTCAGGATATATGTGCAGTTTATCTGCGCACGTCCTGAGATGATTTGGAAAATGTTTTGCATTGTTGTTACATATATCAAGGTAAGTTTACTAGAGGACTACATGCAATAGCACATTATCAAGGTTTAAATCAGACTTAGGATGGCCCTGTTGTGACAATGTGTTGACATTCCTTGGTAATTAGTGTTAGTAACATCTTAAGTGATTTCGTACATCATGCAGCACAAAATTGTACATACAAGAACAAAGAAAAGTATATGCCACAATTTTTGATCCAGGAGGATTATTGAACTCGATATGGACCATTTTGGCTACTACGGGTAAGTCTAGATAGGGTACAAGAGCAGGATCCGCCATATTGAGAGCTAATTCGCAAGTCAAAACTTATAGAGGTCAAAACTTGGTTATACGGCATCCATTTTCGATATTTTTTCTAAAATTGGACAGTTTTTCGAGATCTACGACATGATGCAACCTCTTTAAGGGAGCAGTGTCCCTGGGGATTGGGCCGAAATTCTTTGTTTGGGGTTCAAAATAGCCGGTTAAGCAGAGAGTTTCTCTTTTGGATCAAATTTTGACCAAGGATAACTTTTAATTCAAGAAGAATCCGGAAGAGTGACAAAAGACAGTTGACGAAGAAATTAATGTTTATGTCCCGAAGAGTTCTAGCTTTTTCCAGATTATTTCTACTAGACCTATCTATTTTAGGTAAAAAAAATCTCACTAAAACTAGTTAGTTTAATCTGATCTGATTTATCTTTGGATGGAAGCTTATCTTAAGTTAGGAAGATGAATCTGACCCAAAGTATATTAGGGTGGGCCTCGTGGCTATAAATAGAAGGTATGTACCTCATTTTTTTTAATCAATAAGAAATATAGAGGAGGTAAAGGGACTTGATCCTTATCTTCGAAAATTTTTCTCTTCTTCTACCTTTTTTACTTTGTGAAATTCGAGTAGAGTGGGTTGAGGGAAACCTTCCTTCTCCCCGATTGGATCAATCTTTTGCATGTTTGGGCTGAATCTGGGAAATTCTGGAATGGTTTTTCTGTGAAAGTTATTAGGAAAATGAAAAATTATTCTTTAATGTATTTTTTCCTTTTTGAAATGGCATGATATGCTGCTTGGAGAAGATTCTTGATACCATGGTCACTTTTGTTTTTCAACATTCTGAGTTTGCTTATCACAGTTGACAAATTTAAAATTTATATGGTATGAGCATATGGCTCTGTATATGGAAACTTCTTAAATAATGTTTTGGACTATGCTGTATATGTGAGGAAATTTTCTAATCATTTTCTGGACTATGTTATGTGAATGCAACTTGAATATGCATAGAGGAAAAGTGGAAAGCCATGTGTCTTTCTGAAGAGGTTGGAGTTACCGTTGCCCAACCTACAACCAATGCAATTCTAGAGGGGGAGAGGGACACAAACGAGGCTTGAGGACTGAAACCTCTGAAAGTGGAGTTGAATCTGCTATGCCTAAAGTATGAAGATCTAAATAGTTCCTAGGAGAGCCCCAGTCCCACAGGAATGTCCAACATCACTTAGCTAGAAGGCCTTGCTCAAAGCTTTGGGATTCTTAATGCCTGGTCATCCCTCATATTTAGACTTAAAAACAATGTCCCAGTTGATTAAAGAGGAGAACCTAATTCATTGCTGCCTTCCTTTCCAAATGAAGGCTTGTCAAAAGGAATCCGATTGTTTGATGACCCAACTAGGTAGTCTAAAGATAGACATGAGATAGGCAGCGAATGTGGAGACTGGAGAGTAAAGAGTTAATCAGAGTGAGTTTGCTTCCAAATGGAGAGGAGCTGTCACTTTCAATTTGTTACCAGTCCTGTTTGGTGAAGGGTTTATCACTTAGTGGAATGCCAAGGGAGGTGAGAGAAAGTTGATCTAACTTGATGTTGAATAAAACACTGAATTCCCTGCCTCTTTGCTGAGTGTTTGCAAGAATGATTACAGATGTTTTGTGAAAGTTACTTTTAAACCTGATACAATTCAAAGCTGTAGAGAACACATTTGAAATTGGTTATTTGTTCCCTGTTGGCCATAGAAAATAACAATGTGTCATCTGGAAATTGCAAATTTGTGAGTTCCCCCATCAAGAGTTTGTCACCAAGACCTTGAATTAAGTTTTGCTGGCTGGCATGTAGGTGGATCCTACTAAGAGAGTCAACAACAAGAATAATGAGAATGGGAAGAGAGTTTCACCTTTTTGTCAGCCCTCTTTGCACTTGACCCAAGTACCAAGGGTTCCTTTTAGAATATGACTACTTTTCAACAGGAGATAATTTGCATGGTGCATCCTCACCGAGTATTGGAAAAACCTTTATTCTTCAAAGTTTACAAGATGAAATCCCGGTTGAGTAGCTTGACAACTTTGTCAAAGTCAGGCTTATAAAGTATACCATCTTCACTCCTTTTGCAGTGGCTGGTAAATGATAATGTTGGTACCACAGAGAAAACTGTCAAGGATAAATCAAATTAACCCTCAATGAAATCAAGCTGAGCAGAGCGAGCAAGGTGCTCAAGGAAAGGGGCCAGTCTTTAAGCAAGGACTTTGGAGAACATTTTGAAATGTTGTTCCATAGATAACTATGCACTTCTAGCACCTTCTTTCTTGGTATAGGGGCTAGACAAGCATAATTGAGCCTCTTCAGGTCTGATTGACTAGTGTAGAAGTCCTCAGAGAGGTGAATATGGTCACTTTTAGTAAGTTCCCTGAAGGTCTGAAAGAAATGAGAGCATACAAATCACAAGCTTTATATCCACCAGGATTCAAAACTGCATGTGTAATATCATCCTCAAAGAAAGGCCCATCCAAGAAATAATGTCAGGACTATCAGGGGTATCAATTCTGTTCCAAGCGATCCAAATAATAGAGGGGCCTGCGGTAACATATAAGTCCTTTGCTTTGGCTTGTTGATATAGTGAATCATGTTTCTCATGGTGACTTGTTTGCTATTCACAACACTACAATATTCAACAAAAATCATTTGTTTGTAGGAGTTAAACATGTATGTTAAAAGTGTTCTATCCATCTTTGGATGCAAATTACAAACAAAGTAGCCTGGCTTGCATTCCTGATGATAAGGGCTGCAAATTTTTGATATTTCTACTGAGTCCTTGCAGTTATGGATATGGCAGACTTATAAATCTTTCAAATAAACCTAGAAAGGAATCATGAGAAAAATCAAAGAAATCTGGTGTTAGGAGGATATTCATTTTACAGGAACTGCTTATATGCCACAATTTGTGTTGGAGTTAGGCTGGTTTGCTATGGAGCATGATCTAGATACTAAGAATAGTTGGCATTACGCTGGATAATTTTATGCTACACAGCTTATTTGGACAAAGATGTGTTTCTCATATTAGGGAAGTAGATTTGGGTTATATTGAACCTTCTCATGTTCTGGTTATCATGGAAGCATGATGGAGAACATTGAGAGGATGGTAGGGAGGAGGAGAGAGATAATACAAGTTAAATTATTCTTTCATTGAATAAATTCTTACCGCATCTATTGGCTTCCAACCTATGCTACACTCTAATATGATAATGGATTCTTGGTGGCTTCACTTTATCCACCGTGCCATGATAATTTATAGTAAGATACCAATACTCATCTAATAAGACTTCAAACCCAATAGGAGAGTTACATGCAGAGCCAACTCTCCTTTTCTAGTCTTTATGAGGATGTTTCTCACACAATCACATCTTCTTTAACCCAACACTGACTCCATAAGACATTTCAAATAAAATTATTAATAAATCCAACTCTTGAACTCAATCTAAACTTATCCTGCAGTAGTATATTTGTATTACACTTAACATCAAGGATTTAAGTCTCGCCGGGACGGGGCCTGTCCCGGCCATCCTGTCCCGTACCTCTGAGTTTCCGACAAAGGGGACGGGTGCGGGACCCCGAAACACTCCTCCGGCCTCCGTCTCGGCTATCCCGGCTTCATTCCGGCCGGATTAGGTGCCGGTATAGCCATCCCGGAGAAGTTCTAGTTTTTTTTAATTTTCGATGTCGTGACTCGAGAGGAAAAAGAAGGAGAGAGGAGTACTAACTTATTTTCTTGCTTTCTTGCAGATCCGTTGGTGTCAGCATTGGTATTGTTGCTGGAAAGTAAGAGGTACACGGCCATGGCACAATCGGAAGGAAGGGCCGAGAAGACGAGGACCTCCCGAGAACGTGAAGGGAGGAGAGAGGAGTCTGAGGAGGGAGAAGGGAGGAAGGATCGAAGGAGCCATCAGGCGTCGGCCATGGAGTAACTGGTTGAGGAGGAAGGAGGGAGCCGTCGGGCGTCGGCCATGGGGCACGGCTCTCTAATCCTAAAAATAGTGGTGTTTTAAGTTAAAACCTAAAAGGCTACAACCGTGAGACAGGTCATGGGGGCATACGGACTGAAATATATCATGAGGAGATGGGTCACGGGGGCATACAGATTGAAATATATCAGAATGAACAGCAATCTTAGATTGAAATATTTCAAAATATATGGACTAAACAGCGATCGGATTGAAATATATCAAAACGAACGATGGGTCATGGGATATATAAAATTAATTATACGGACACGGACAAGACAGGTTGTAGAAAAAATGGGTTATAGATCTATGAATTTTTTTCTATTTTCTAATAGATAGATCTTGGATTTCCTTTAACGATCAAATTAACAGTAAAATGGACCTGTAATCTTTTTTCATTTTTTAATAGACAGGTTTCGGATTCCTTTTAACGTTCAATTCAATGGTAAAATGAATCATTGATTATTTTTAACGGTCGAATTAATATGACAAAATGAAACAACGGTAAACTTGAGATGCAATGTTAAATAGGGATAAACTTGTTTCACAGAAGGCAGAAGGCAGAAGGCAGAAAGGAGAAATCCATCGCATATCTTAGTGATAGTGTTCTTATAAAAGGAAGAAGGAAGCCTTGTTTGAAGAAGATTGCTCTGCTTATTTTTAAAAATTTCAATAGAAAGCAGTAATTCTTTAGCTCTTGATCCAAAATGTTATACTACGTATAAAAATTAAAAATATTTTTTCAATTAATAAATTATGATTTATTAAATTATTGTCATTATTTTTTAACTATATTTTATTTTATATTGGAAGATTTTACAGGAGGGAATAGGAGGGAGACGTCTCAAATGCTTCATTTCTTAAAATTTTAATGGGATTCGTGAATGGTATTTCTATTTTTCTAAAATTTTATATTTAGATCTTGCACATGTACAAAAATTTGTTCCAATTTAATTTGATTCTTGTTTGATAATATTAAATAAGCTCATGCAATTATAAATGTAATTTCTTGTTTAGTTTAAATATTGATCAATTATAAATATAACCTAGACTTGCGACCTGTATGGTCAAGACTGCAATCCATTTAGTCAAGACTTGTGACTTGGTGCTTTGGCATTACAATTATTTGTTTGATGACACATAAGACATTTTAAAACAATAATTATAATATTTCTAGATTATAATATAACCTAAAAATCAATAAAAATTGAGAAAAAAAATCAAATAGAGCAAACCTTAAACGGTTAAACTTATATGTACTGTTATGCTTCCATATATTGGGTGCAAAAAAATTATTATGCAATTATCTAACAGTTCATGTATCATTTTATTATTTCTAAAAATAATCAATCAATAAAAAATTTAAAAAAAATTAAAAATTAATAAAAAAATTATTGGAAACAAAATTCACTATTTATCTAGTAGGATTGTGGAATAAGCCATGCCGTTCATCGTATCCAAAAATCAACTTGAATAAGCACAATTTGCTGAGCTTAATCCTCCACAAGAAATAAGTTTAAAAAGAGATCCTAGATAAGTTTCAAAGAACTCGGTACACTAGTGAAGAATATGTCAAATACACTAAAAGGTAAAAATGCATGATTGAAAAATGTTAGCTATAATAAGTTTGGATTTAAATGATGATAATTTATATTATTTTTTTAATAAAAAGTTAAAAATTTTAGTAATAACATGTCATATTACATTTGAAAACTGTCCTTAAATAAATGTTAACTTATTTTTTTAATTTACTTTTTTGAACTAAACTTTTCTAGTAGAATTTTAATAATTTTATTTATGCACACATTTTATTATTTAATACCATAGTTGCCAGAATTGACAAGAGGATATTTAAGAAATACCTTTAATAACAAGAACACATTTACTAACAAGATTGTTAGAAAGTAGTAGCAGGTTTAAAATTTCAGCTACTAAGTTTAGTGCTTATATCACAATTCTAGTTAAGCACTTGCTTAAGTATCAGTTTTCTAATAATGCACTACTTATTAATATGAATTAATAAAAAATATTAAAAATTTTAATAAATTTAAAAAAGTATGGATATAGCAATTCAATTTGACTAACTTGATGAGTACCTTTTTCTTAATAAAAACATATTTTAGCAAATTGTTAGGACTCAATTATACTTATGTATTTTGTTAATCATCAAAATCAATAACGGAGTCAACAATCTCTCCCTTTTTGATGATGGCAAAATCTTTAAGTATAATACAAAAAAAAAATTTCAAGCAAAATGAAGCTTTGTGCAATATATAAAAGATAAATACTCATTTACAATGTATTAGGGCCTTAAAAAGATATCAGAATTAAAATTGCTTGAACCATGATACTCAACATGTGTTTCAGGGTTAAAACTAATTTCATAGAAATAGAGAGTGAGATTAATATGAAAATCATCTATACTTGAGCTTCAACAAAAACTTTTAACTAGAGATTGAAGAGTATAAAAGCTTCCCCTCAAAGGGTGATCCGAAAAAACTAATTTTCAAAGAATTTTCAAGAAATTGTTGCTTAAAAAGATTTTCTTCTTGATACTCCCCCTCATTCATTTCTTATTTCTTTTTTACTCATGCTCACTCTTTTACTATTCTCATTTTACTCTCTTAATATTTCTCTTTTATTAATTCTCTCCCACCTCCTGTTTTATCTCTCTCCCTTTTTGTTTTTCTTTACCATATAACTCTCCCCCTTTTTGTCATCATTAAAAAAAGATTAAAGAGAAGAAAGGATAATAATGATAGAAATTGAGCAATAATCACAAGAGTTAATATCCAAAGACAAAACATTGATATAAAAATTTCATTCATTGAAATCAAAATTTCATACATTGATACAAACTTTCATACATAGATACAAGATGGTAAACAACATAGATGCACACATGTAATGCTGGAATGTAAACTAACTAATATAGAGACTACCTAAAAAGCACTCTCCTCGTCAGAGGATCCAATCTCAATCGGTCCAGTATCAGTAGAAGGACGGGATCATGGCCACATCGGCTGGAGATCAGAGAATCGGGTCCGGGTAGGTCTCGATACAACACGACAGCCTCGTCCTCTGTGTCTGACATATGTCCTATCTCTGGCTGGTGCAGAAGAGGTGGAGGCAATATCAGTAACAGGAACAGCACTGACCGGAGCAACTATATCAAGAGGAAGGGGTGTAGGATCAAAGATGGGTCCATAATTAGGATGGTAGAGACTAGGGATATAAAATTCCAGTTCCCTGATAAGGGAAGATGTATGCATAGGTGGAGAATGTATGACTGGTGTATCAGTAAATGGAATGATAGGAGTAGGTGCACGAATGGGAGGATATGGATCAGATCTGGAAGGAGAGGATAAAATCGGAGTCTCAAGATATAAATGGGAAAGATCAGGAATAGGGTTCCTAGGAACATCTGTTGCTTTCTACGGCTCGCTCTGGCTCCGTCATGAAATCTGTCGCATCAAACTCTAAGAAGTCGACTGATCACCTGCCATGTCAGGTCCTAGAGCAGATAGTACTAGAGATGAATCAGATGGAGCTGAAGGTGGAGGAGCTCTGCCTAATGAAGGTCTAGCTAATGCAGATAAAATAGCAAAGATGCCATCACTCAATCCTCGATGGCTCTCCCTCATCTCCATATGTATCATGTCGACTCGCTGACGAATAATCATGATCTCAGTCTCTATGCGAGCGACCCTGTCCT
This sequence comes from Areca catechu, assembly GCA_021397845.1. NCBI lineage: Eukaryota > Viridiplantae > Streptophyta > Magnoliopsida > Arecales > Arecaceae > Areca > Areca catechu. The sequence goes on from CM038050.1 coordinate 79,704,145, forward strand.
CTAAACTGTTGTAGCACCAGGGATATCTGTCTTTGTAGGTGTGGCTGGCTCGGGCTGAAGAGTAGGCTCTGGCTGTGCTGTAGGCTCGGCTGTGCCTCAGAAGTCTCTCTGTGTAGCTCAAATGGCCCTGCCTCACCTGAAAAGATACGCTCCTCTGCCACCTCATCATCTCTGTTAATGGCCTGACCAAATATATGTCGTCTCCACTAGCCTCTGACTAGATGGTACCCCATCCTGTGAAGAGATCGATGTCATAGACGTCTGTGTGTAGTAGCTGTCTGTAAGGCTTGTCATCTATGACCACTCCATAAGCCCTAAAGAGTAAAGTCAATCCCATCCTGTAGGGCAGACACAGTCTCTGGCTGATCGACGCCTTTGTCAACTGCTGTATCATAAGCACTGGGAGGCATACTGGAGTGCGCTGAACTAGAGACACCATGACCAAAAGCTCGCGCTCTGTGATAAAGTCAAATCATCCGGTCTTCGGTAGAAGAATCCGGGCTACAATGTGGTGCAGTAACCTCATCTCAGGCGTCAATCTCGAAGCAACTGCAGTGGCTCCCTCAGGAAGATCGTCTTCTCAAAAATATATCGGAGTTCAGTGATCCTGTCCACTAGAGCATCCACGATAGATCCTCTTATAGGAATATCCCATACTCGGCTCAGAATCTCTGTTGATACGGGGACATCTTTGCCACGGACCTGTGCTATCCAGCCATCACTATCTCGGGCAAGTGATTCGTAGAACTCTCTAATCAATCCCGGGTAGAATCTCTCTGGTAATGAACAAAAAGGTGCTAAACCCGCATCCATCAACCATTGGCCAATCCGGAAGTGCTGCTGGTCTAGGAAATCAAAGTCCACTCGATGACCACCGATGGTGGTCTTCGATCCCATCCTATTTGCTATAGAAATAAGGGGTCTGACAGGAACATTAGGCTCATCTGCTGCTCTATTATCATGCCTGGCCTTTGTTCTTCTCTCTTCCTCCTGAATGGACGGTCTAGGATGCCGGACAACTTATTTTCTAGGTCCCATTCCAAGGAAACAAGGAAAGAAAGCAAGAAAGGGAAGAAACTAGGGTTTCTTCGATGAGAAATCGGTGAAACAAGACAGAGCAGTAGAAAACCGAAACGAACCTATCTCAAATGAAGAATCGAGCACTTGGAACTGAAATTTGGAGGGAAAGAGATGATGGAGCACTGTTTGGGAATGAGTCGGCTGAATTGAAATGAAAAAATTGAAGAAAACACTTCATTTTTCCTATTTTAACTCGGTCTGTCGCCGTTCAAGTGTCGACACTTCGACTTAAAACCGGGAAAAATGGGAAAATGACCATTGATCAAAATAGAACAGGATTTCAATGAATTTAGAGAGATTAAACATGATTTACAAGCAATTTTGATCAATCAATAGTTAAAAGTTGTGAAGAGATGAAAATTTCAATCAAAAGGATTGATGATCCCTAATTCTCTTCTAATCATACAGAACCGATCCTCTTGGAGAGGTTTAGTTAATATATCAGCTAGTTGCATTTCAGAACACACAAATTCAAGCATAACATCATTATTTTCAACATGATTTCTAATAAAATGATGCATAATTTCAATGTGTTTACTTATAAAGTGCTGAACAAGATTTTTAGTTAAATTTATAGCACCAGTATTATCACATCTTATGGTTGTCTTAATTAATTTAATTCCAAAATCTTCAAGTTGTTGCTTAATCCACAAGATTTGAGCACAACTTCCTATTGTAATATACCAGCTTCAGTTGTGGATAGTGCAACTGAAGTTTGTTTCTTGCTAAACCAAGCGATTAAGTTAACTCCAAGAAATTGGCAAGTTCCACTTGTGCTTTTTCTATCTAATTTACATCCAGCAGAGTCAGCATCTGAATAACCAATCAAATCAATAGATGAATCTCTAGAATACCACAAACCAATATCAATTGTACCAGATAGATATCTAAGTATGCGCTTAACAGCCAAACATATGAGATTTTTTAGGATCGGACTGATATCTAGCACACATACAAACACTGAACATGATATCTCGTTTACCAATCATTCTTCTATATAATTTCTGATCAATAGATTTATCATGCTCATCTTTATCAAGTTTACAAGGGGGGCTCATAGGTGTACCTATTATCTTGGTAGTCTCCATCCCAAACTTCTTTAAGAATTCTTTGTATACTTAGCTTGGTTGATGAAGATCCCTTCTTTGGTTTGCTTGATTTGGAGTCCAAGAAAAAAGTTGAGTTCACCCATCATACTCATCTCAAACTCACCCTGCATAAGCTTGGCAAACTCTTGACAAAGAATTTTATTAGTAGCACCGAATATAATGCCATCAACATAAATTTGTACTACTAATAGATCATCATTTTTTCTTTTTAGAAATAATGGAGTATCAACATGGCCTCTAGAGAAATCATTTTTAATTAAAAACTTGTTGAGTCTTTCATACCATGCTCGGGGTGCTTGCTTTAAATCATAAAGTGCCTTATGTAATTTGAAAACATGATCAGGATGTGCATGATTTTCAAATCCAGGTGGTTGTTCAACAAACACTTCTTCAGCTATATAACCATTTAGAAAAGTACTTATAACATCCATTTGAAAAAATTTGAAGTTCATAAAATATGCAAATGCTAATAATAGTCTAATTGCCTCTAGTCTAGCAACAAGAGCAAATGTTTCATCAAAGTCAATCCCTTCTTCTTGATTGTAGCCTTTGGCAACTAGCCCAGCTTTATTTCTAGTAACTACACTTTTATCAAGTTTGTTTCTAAAAATTCATTTTGTACCAATAATTGAAACATTAGATGGTCTTTCTATTAGTGTCCAAACATTGTTTCTTTCAAATTGATTTAGTTCCTCTTGCATAGCAATTATCCAATTAGGATCTTTTTCAACTTCTTTAATACATTTTGGTTCAATTTGAGAAACAAAAGCAATATAGTCGCATTCATTTCTAATTGAAGATCTTGTTCTTACCCCTTTTGATGGATCATCTAGGATTAACTCCTTAGGATGTCCATGAGCATACCTCCACTCTTTAGGTAGATCCGGATACTTTGGTATGGGTTATATAACTTCTTCTCTTTCATTCTTGTCATGATCTTCTTCATTCTCTTTAGAGGGTTGATTATCCAAAATAAGCTTCTTTAGTTTTTCAGCACCTGCATATGCATCAGAAGTATCCTCTTTTCTAGAGGATTTGTTAGTAGATTCTTCAAATACTACATGTACAGATTCCTCTACTACTAAAGTTATTTTATTAAAGACTTTGTATATCCTGCTTAATGTAGAGTATCCTAAGAAGATATCTTCATCAGACTTGGTATCAAATTTTTCAAAATTATCTTTACCATTATTCATAATAAAGCATCGACAACCGAAAACTCGAAAATATTTTAAAGTATATTTTCTTTGTTTCCAAAGCTCATATGGAGTTTTCTTTAAAATCAGTCGAATTAAAACACGATTTAAAATATAGCATGCAGTATTTACTGCTGCAGTCCAAAAATATCTCGGCAAATCATTTTCACAAAGCATTGTATGTGTCATTTTTTCTAAAGTGCATTTTTTTCTTTCTACTACCCCATTCTATTGAGGTATCCTAGGTGCAGAAAAATTGTGTTCTATTCCTTTTTCATTACAAAAGTTTTTAAAATCTTGATTTTCAAATTCAGAACCATGGTCACTACAAATACAAATAACTGAAGTACCTTTTTCATTGGAAATTTTTCGATAAAACTTTATAAAAGCTAAAAACGATTCATCTTTGTGAACTAAAAATAGAATCCATGTAAATCGAGAAAAGTTATCCACTATAACTAATCCATATCTCTTGCCTCCTAGGCTAGATGTTCTAGTTGGTCCAAAGAGATCCATATGGAATAGTTTTAATGGCCTAGAAGTTGAAATAAAATCTTTAGGTTTAAAAGATGTTTTTACTTGTTTTCCAAATTGACATGCTTCACAAATTGTCTTTTTCAAAACTAAGTTTTGGTAAATCTCTTACTAAATCATTTTTGCATAATTTCGGTAGTAAATACATACTTGCATGACCTAATTTACAATGTCACAGCCAACTAGTCTCATTAATAGTGGAATTCATTGCAACTAGGCATTCACCATTAAGCAAAGATAGATTATCCAAATAAACTAGATAGATATTACCATACCTTTTTTCAATGAATTTCACTCCGATATTATCAGGACTAGCAATTATGCAAAGAGGTGATTCAAAAACAACTTGAAAACCTTTATCACAAAATTGACTAATGCTAAGCAGATTATGTCTCAAACCTTCAACTAAAAGAACATTATCAATCCAAGTAGAAGGGGAGATGTAAACCTTACCGATACCAATAATCTTTCCTTTATCATTATCACCAAAGGTTACACTCCTTCCATTCAGTGCCTCAAGAGAGGTGAATTGCTTCACGTCTCTTGTAATGTGTCTTGAGCAACCACTATTAAGATACCACAATCTTTTCTTTTCTTTGGTTGCAAGACACACTTGTAAAACAAATTAAGTTTTGATTTTAGGAACCCAAGCCAACTTGAATCCTTTAGGGTTAGTACTAAAAGTGGTTCCTTTTGGAACCCAAATCTTTCTAGAATTATTAATTTTTCTCAAATCACAATGGAATGCTTTATGACCTATCTTTTTGCAAGAAAAATATGTGATGCTTGATGATGCAGGAATAAAGAAATTTTTAAAAAACTTTTGCTATTTTTGGGATTTAAAATCTAATCCAGCTTTGTTAAAAATAGCTCTTTGATTGTTCAAAAGAAGATTTAACTTTTTAGAACTATAGATGAATTTTTTAACAAAGGGTTTTACCTTATCAAGCTCATCTTTATATTTCTTGTTTTCTACTTCAAGATCTTTGCATTTCATCAAAAGCTCATTGTTTGAAATATTTACTTTAGGTTTTTTCAAAACTTTATTTTTCATTGATAAAGCTTTGTTTCGTTTTTCTAAAACAGCAATTTTATTTTTCAAATCATTAACTTCATCCAAAAGACAATTACTTTGATGTGAGAAAGAGTTTGTATGCTTTTTCAATTTTCTATTTTCAGATATCATCAACTTATAGTCATGCATTAACTTATCAAATGCAGTTTTTAATTCATCAGAAGTATAATCAGCTTCAAGATTAGAATTTACCTCTTTTTCATGTTGTGCCATAAAGCAAAAATTTGCAATTTCAGTTTGTTCTTCATTTGAGTTGGGTCCTCACTGTCACTTCAAGTCGCTATTATTGCTTTCTTTCTAAGCTTTCTCCTTGATTTCTTTAGGAGAGGGCAGTCATACTTGTAATGTCCAGGCTTCTTGCATTCGAAGCATATTGGTACCTCCTTCTTCTTGTCATTTTCTTTCTTCCTTTCTTTTTCCTTTTCTTTACTTGGAACTTTTTCTTGTAAGGGAATTTCTTTCTTCTCATAAATTTTCTAAATTTTCTTGCTAATAGTGCTTCATCACCCTCATTCTCTTCTTCTGATTCTTTATTTGAAGACTCTTGTGTTGTGGACTTGAAAGCTATAGTCTTCTTCTTATCCATATCCATTGCTTTTTGCTTCAAGTTCAACTTATAAGTCATAAGTGAACCTATTAGCTTCTCCAATGGAAGTTTCTCAGTATCTTTGGCTTCTTGTATGGCGGTCACTTTTGGATCCCAAAATGTTGGAAGAGACATGAGAATTTATTCACAAGATCGGTATTAGACATAATTTTATCTAGGCTTCTCATGCCATTTACAATATTTGTGAACCTAGTGTACATGTCAGTAATTGATTCATTAGGTTCCATGCGAAACATCTCATAAGTGTGAACAAGCATGTTAACCTTAGTATTTTTTACTTGATCGATACCCTCATGAGTAACCTCAAGTGTGTCCTATATTTTTTTAGCTGAGATGCATGTGGAGATCCTGTTGAATTCACTATGATCCAATGCATAGTAAAGGAGATTCATTGCTTTCGCATTGATCTCGGATTGTTTAATATCATTTTCATCCCAATCAAGTTTTGGGATGGAAACACCATTAACCACAACCGAAGGACTATGAGGACCCTTGTCTACCACTTTTCATAAATTATAATCTATAGAATGCATGCAAATTCTCATCCTAGTTTTCCAATATGTATAATTAGAACCATTAAAATAAGGTGGTCTATTTGAGGCTTACCCATCAACTACACTAGTAGCAAGGGGGGCTGCCATAGATCTTTACTCAAGGCGGTTATACCTATATACTGAGAACGTGGATCTAATACCACTTGTTGCCCAATAAGCAACCCAAGAGGGGGATGAATTGGGTTTCTAAAAACTATTTGCAAGTAAGTGTGCCAATTCAATAATCAATAAAAATGCTAGTGAGATGCAAGTGTTGTGTGCTCTTAAAGAGTATGTAGCGGAAATTTAAATTGCAATGAAAGATAAGTGCAAATAGAGAGAAACAATCAATCACAAACACAGCAAGTATAGTGATTCGGTGCTTTCAAATGCACCTACGTCCACTCTCCAAGATCCACTCGAGAGTTCACTATAATCACACACGATTACAACAGATTAGTTTTCCGGGCTCACTAATTAAAATCCCTTTTGGTTTTCACAAGGCTCACCAAAAGAAATCTCTTGGTTTTCAAAGGCTAACCAAAAATCTCCTTGATTTTCAAATAGGCTAACCAAAAACTTCCTTGGTTTTGTTCTTAGGCTTATCAAAAACCTTGATACAACAAAGTATTAAATGAAGTAAAGAATACAAGAAAAGCTTTCTAATAAAAGCTGTTATCTTTTTGAAGCTTGATGAAGATGCTTGTCTTCAATTCGATGAAGCCTTAATCAATGCTCAAAAGGTTGGACTGGAATGCTCTTGATTGCTTTAAATGTTTGAAAGCTTTTTTAGCTTGGAAGTAGTTGCTTTCAATGAATGTGTGAGTGAATGAGCTTTCTTTTCTTTTTTTTCTCTTCTCTTATTATCTTCTTATTTTCTTGTGTTCCATTTGAATTTAATCCACTTAAATACCCTTCCAAGGCCTAAATGATGGTTTATGACTGTTAGAGACATGGAACTAGCCGTTGGGGGTGAAAGGGATGAGTTCTGCATTTGAAAAACCTAGTCGTTACTGTTTTCAGAACTCCAAGTGTCGACACTTCAGTCCTGTGAGTCGATACTTAGGGTCGATACATAAGTCCCATGAGTCAACATTTAGTTCAAAATTCAGTTTTGAGGCTCTCTGGAAATCTCAGGTGAGTCGACATTTCACCTTGTGAGTCGACACTTAGGATGAGTCCTGAATTTCAGCATCGACACCTTGAGTTGACACTTGAACGGCATGAGTCGACATTTCAAGCATGCCATCTGAAACTTCTTTCTGCATGCTGGCTTGAATCGACACTTGTACTGTGATGAGTCGACACTTGAACTGAGTCGACACTTGAACTGAGTCGACACTTTGAGTTGACACTTGCTGAAACTTTTTCAAAAATAACTGAAACTCTGCTGAATCCTTTTTCAACTTGACTCTTTAATTCCTTTCAAGCAAATCTTAGATACTTAAGTCCATTAAACATTGATGTTTCATCCATAGAAAGGGCTTCTTCAATCATTTGACAAGCAATTCAATTTGACTAACTTGATGAGTACCTTTTTTTTAATAAAAACATACTTTAGCAAATTGTTAGTACTCAATTATACTTAAGTATTTTGTTAATTATCAAAATCAATAACGGAGTCAACACTGTGGACATGAAAATAGGGGTGGAGTCACCCGATTGAAACAACACTTTGTGGGTGGTTTCAGTGATGTCAAGAAATGTCCGAAGGTATCTGCAGAGGTTCGAGTGATGATGAGGGAGCATATTGAAAAAGAAAAGAGACGAAGATAGCATCCAAAGCTCAAAGAAAAATAGTTGATCATCGCACATCTCAATCATTTGTTCATGTAGACTTGGATGATGATGATGATTATGTTGATCCAGATGATTTAGAGGCAACTTATTTACAAGAGGCTATCCAGGACTCTCGACAGACTAATGGCAAGAAGAGGAGGTTTTGAGACAGAGCATAATTTGGATGCTCTTAATTTAAGAAAGGTGGTGGCTCTAGTGTAGCAGCAAGGTCACGTTCATATTTACAGTTTGCTGGATTAGAGAGGAGTCAATCCACGAAAATGGAATAATCTTCAATCAAATCTTTGTTCGGTACATTTCGAAAGAAATCAAAGAAAAATTCAAAAGATCCCACCATTTATGATCTAGATCCTATAGCATATCTAGATCCAGAGTCAAAGCAACCGAGAATTGATGACTACATAAATAAGGACAAGAAAAAATAAATAGGAAGGTCAATTGTTAATTGGTTTCATTTTAGTCATATTCCATCATGGACAGCGACGAATACGTACTTTTGATCGATGATTAGTACAATTCAAAGAGCTGGTTCAGGTATTGATCCTCCAATACCTTATGAGATTCATGGATCATATTTGCAATAACATGTCACATATATCAAAGCCTGGATTGAAAGTTATAGAAGAGAGTGAAATACTTATGGGATGATATTAATGTGCGATGGTTGGTCTAGTCCTACTAGGAGGAGCATTATCAACTTTCTTGTATATTGTGATAGAGCAACCATTTTTCATACTTCAATTGATACTTCAGATAAAATACATGACTCCAATTATATTTTGGGCTTGATAAGGGATGTGGTTGATGAAATTGGTGAATAGTACATCATCCAAGTGGTTACAGACAATGGATCAAACTATATGAAAATAGGAAAGGATCTGATATTAGAAAAACATCTATATTTGATCCCTTGCGCAGTACATTGTATAGATCTGATGATGAAGGATATTGGACAGCTACTAAAGGTAAAATCTGTAGTAAAAAGCAGGCAGGCAGTATCCAAATACATCTACAATCAACCTGGGTACTTGTTCTTATGAGAAAACATGTACAAGGAGAGCTGCTTAGATCAGGGTTAACAAGATTTGTGATTAATTACATAGCATTGAAGAGTCTTCTTGATAATAAGCCTGGTTTGAGGGCTATGATGATTTCTGATGAATAGAGAGCTTCTAAATATGCAAGGACTAATGATGGACAATCTGTTGATGGTATTATATTGGGTAATAATTTTTGGAATAGATACTCAGAGGTGATTAAGGCAATAGAGCTCTTGTATATAGTACTACAGATAGTAGATACCAAGAAATTTTCTCAGATAGGCTATGTATATCTTAAGATGTCTGCTTGCAAAGAAGAGATCATACAAGCAATAGGACAGAAGAAGCAGCACCATATTTGCATATTATTGAGGATAGATGGGATACTCAAATGGGGAAAGACTTGTACTGGGCAGGTAAAACTTGTTTGAAGCTCAACTATCATGTATCTTTTATTGAATAAGTTATGAATATCTTTGCTTTTCATTAATACTATTCTTATTTTTCATGCAGCCTAATATTTAAATCTCAAATATCATTATGATCATACCATTGTCTTGGATGAAAAACTTTTGATAGTCTTAAGGTATGTCGTGTATAGGCTAGAAAGTGATTTGGACTTGGCTGCAAAAGCTATAAGTGAGGTAATAAAAGAATATATACCTATCATATTTGGAAAGCCATTATATTTTTGAAGTATATTAAATTATATATTAAATTATTAAATTTAAATGATCTTTCATGAGAAGTCTATATTAAATGAATAGGAAAAAAATTTTCGAGAAAAAGGAGCATACAGATCGATATCTAAAATGTCACCGGGTATAAATATAGGATTATTTTTTATTATCTGTACATCTATGTATAACTGAAGAGTTAAGCTTAATAATATATATTATTTTATTAAGAATTTTGAATACAGGAGAATGGTGGGTCTAGTAGGACACATTCGTGCCAAATCTAAGAAAGATTGCTATTCGGATCCTATCACAAACCGTCTCATTAAGTAGATGCGAGCATAATTTGAGTACATTTGTCCCGATCCATACAAAAATCAGAAATCACCTAACCTCACAAAGATTGAGAGATCTAATCTTTATACACTATAATACGAGGTTGAAGCTCAGGTATGTCAATTAGGGAAAAGAGCCCAGGCAAGATGATCCATTTGAGGAGGACTTTGTCCATGATGAGGAGGATTCTATGTTGAACTAGGTTGCAGACCAAGAAGCACGGGATCCACCAGTATTGGATGAGCCAGGAGATCCTTCCCAATCATGCAAAACAATAACACACGAGGCAGGAGTACGGGATGTAGATTGATAGACGACCTCTCATTTATCTCCCATTCAAAGTGGAATGCAAAATACTACTAGAGATGATGGTGGATCAGGTAGTAGGCGATCTGAAGATTTTGATCAACGATTTGATCGTGAAATATTTAAATCTATACGTCAAACATAGATTTTCATAGATAACCAAGAAATTGGGACTAGTAGTAGAGGCGGTGCAAGTCAACTGAGAGGAAGCCAAAGAGCTGCAGTTGAAGATAGATATATAAAGTCCAAATCAAAGATGAAAGTGACAATTGATCCAATAGCTGCAATTGATGATATACCAGTTCGAGATGACGATAGTGAGATACCTGAATCCTCGGATCCTAGATTATCTAGATCATCCGAGATAATAATGATGGTGATAATGATAGCAAGAATGATGATGGATTTGATGATCATGATAATCAGGGTGGAGGTGGTGAAGCATGTGGGATTAGTCCTTTTACCAAAGAGCATATTTCAGCCATGCTATACAGGACTATGATCATGGAGCCAGACGTAGTTCTAGATATAAGAATGAGAAAGAGTTGCTGGCCTATAAAAGGAGGGGGGAAAAATTATTACAGGATATGGCACATAGGCTAAAAATATTTTGGATCCTTTTCATAAAGAGTTGCGAATAACTGAGGAATGTCGACATCAAGCATACCCGGAGTTTATGGCATGGATGGAACAAGATGCGAAACGTGGATTTGAGTATGAACAAGTTAGGTCATCATCATCATCAACCAGAATAGAATCTGTTAGAGCGAATAATTTAGATGCATATTCTTAATTGTCATATCCTGAAGAGTATTCTCATCTACCTTGTGGATACATTTCCGGATCATAGTATGGTATTGCCTCTTATTATCCTCATTAAGGATGACCTGTCCCTTATCCAATATACTATCAAGAGGATTATCCTGGACAATATCAAATATAAAATGAACAACTAAGGATTCGTCCAGCATCAAAATTGGCAATATATTCAAGGTCCCGATTTTGAGCAGGATCCGGATGTTTATGAGAGTCATAGGCATTCCACTTGAAATTAGTAATGATTTAGATATGTTTATGTTAAACTGATGATCCATTTTTTGTAATACTGAAAATAATTTATTACATAATATTAGCATCTTCATATTTTTTGATACAAGTGACTAAGCTCAAGTAGTATGCACTGCAATTTTTTCATCTAATTTTAATATTTATGCTTTATCAAGCATTCATGTGGCATCATTTACAAGAAATCGTTGCTTGGTAATCAAGAAAGAATTTTCAACAATCTGAAAAATCATAATACATTATAATGTTAATTTTAAATAGAACAAGTTTATCATAAATACATTATTTTAAAAATTCAAATATATTTAAACAATAAATAAAATAATAAAATTTTAAAATAAATTTAATATATATATATGTATATAAGGACATCACAAATGCGAACTGGGATGTCTGATCGAGATGGGGCGAGATGCAGGGCGTCCCGTTCTGGGCAAAAACCAGGACGTCCCCGTCCCACGGGATTTAAAACCCTGCTTAACATCCTCCTTTAATATGAATGCTGATTCCATGAAAAGACACAAATATGATTGCCATTTTGTTGTTGTGATCAGGACATGTGATGTGCTGCTGAATGACCGATAATGCCCTTGCAATCAAAATGGACCATCCATGCTTATGAACTTCAAATCTTTGTATTACCAACCATGCACCTTTGACATCACTTGATCACTTTGGATGCCTCCATCTGTTCGAGAAGTTGAATCATATATCTTTAGCACACCGACTTGGCTTTGTACGTCAATCACCAAGAGAGTAGGGTTGTTCATATAATATCCTTTCTTGTTTTGGCCATTATGAAGACAATCAAACCCTATATGTTCTTGTGTCTCTTATTTGCACACGTGCTACATGTTTATCAAGCCTGTCATTATGCTTACACAATCAGATTTGAAGGAGCTGCTTTTATTGGAGCATCATCTTCTCCCATTGTAGCCTCCTTGCTCTCATCAATCAACAAATCTGCACAATCCATTGCTTGTACCACTTCCTTATCTTATATAGGCTCAAAAAACATGTCATAGCACATGCATATTTGAAATTGGGATTATTACCTGAACATGTCATTTGACATGAGATTCATGATTGCAAGCTTTTCTATTACCATGATCATAACTGTCATCTTATCAGTGATTTGATCTGGCTTTCTTCGATTATTTTTGGACTTCTCTGTATGTCTTTTTCAAAATCCTCCATGCTTCTTTTGACATTCTTTCCATCAGAATCTTTTCAAAGATCAACTCATCTGCATATGGTAGATGTAGGAAAATGCTTCTTTGCCCTTTCTTTTGGTTTAATGGTAACATCTCCTGCCACACCTTAGGGAGCATCTTAAACTCCTTTTTGTTGCCCACCTCGCTATAGGTGTGCTCAGTCACATCTGTTTGCTTTTAGGTGCAAAGAAACTGTATGTTGATCTTCTAGTGCCTGAAGTTTCTAAAATCAAACTTCCTCAATTGTGGCTGGATCCACCAACCTGTATTTGCAATCCATGCATCTCCCATCTAAAATTGTTTGCAAATGAATGAGTGCTTGTCAACGATCTTTGATTTATACGGCATTGCTTGCTCCCACAATCACCATTGCACTAGAGATTTGCCATCACCATTGTGTTAATAAGCCTCTCTTGGGCTTTGATACCAGCTGTGGAACCTTCTCGGGATCAAGTTTTAACACGTAAGCATGGTAGAAAGGTAAATATGGAGAAGGGAGATAGCTGACACAAACTTATAATATATTTATCAGATCTATTCTCTGTAGTTAAGACCATGCACATCCATCTATACTGATATGGATAAACATAATGATAATCCCATTTCATAAGACTTCAACCCACTGGGAGACTTACATGCACAGGTAGCTCTATTTTCCTAGGATGGTAAGGATATGTCTCGCACAACCACTTCTTATACTATACCATCACTAACTCCACAAGGCATTACAAATAAAACTCCCCCGATTCCAACTTCCAAACTAAATCTACATTTATCCTATGATAGTTTAGATTACCTTTCCAACAGCTCAAATCCATATTTCTACGGACAACCCCAACTCAAAAAAATGAGACATACTTTGATTTAGCTTTGAATGCAGGGTTTGCTGAACCGTGCCGAACCGGTCAGTTTGGGGCGTACCGAACCGGATCAGTGGCTGGCCAGCATGTTTCGGCTATATAAAACAGTTCCCGGCCTTAAAAAATAAAAAAAAATAACTTGTACCGGCCTGAACCGGTGTAGAACCGGGCCGAACCGGTCCTGAACCGGGTGAAACAAGGTCGAACCGCTTGGTTCGACCAGTCGGGATGGTTCGAACCGGCTCGGGCCTTTTTTTTTTGCTTTCCTCACATGGCTACAACTACTATAGCCATGTGAGGGTAGGGTTGGGGGGGGGGGAATCTGTGAAGCCAACACATATTGGCTTTTGAGTTTTAAACAACAGAGAGCTCTGAGAGCTTTGTGTTCGTTCTTTTTCAAACGACGACAGTCCGGAAAAAAATCCCTCCATTTCAATGCAATCAAACATCCAAAAATTGAAGAGGAATGTGAAATCAAGGTATGTATAGCTTCCCTCTCCCTTGTTTCCCTCTCCCCTCTCTTTTTTTTGTTAAAATCCATGCAAAATAGAAAATTAAGGGGAAATGCTATCAAATTTTTTTTGTTGGTTATGATTTTAGAATATGTGGTAGATGTAGGATAGATCTACACAATGATACTAAGATCTTGATTTTTTGTTAAGTATATAATTTTTTAAATTAAAAATTAATTTTGGATTAAAAATTTAATTTAAAAAATAATTAGTAAAAAATAATAATTATAAATTATTAATGTAGGGCTTGTAAGCTACTTTCACTATAAATTTTATATCGTTTTATCCGAGTTTTGATGCGTAGTGCTCTAGGTCTTAAATTGAAGAAAAACTGACTTTTAATGCATTTTTAGGATCTTAAAAAAATATATGTAGCATGTATGATAGAATCCTACATGAATATAAGATCAATTTTTTTAAAAATTTTTTTATTTTTAATTTTTTTTTAAATTAAAAAATTTAAAAAAATTAAATTTAAAAAATTAGGTTAATAAAGTATTAATTAATAAACATTATTATTGACCTTATATATAATTTAAATATTCAGGTATGGATCTATCAAGGAGGAAGAAGGATCCGGAGCTTGATATTGGCTGGTTGCATAGAGAGATGCTCTCGGGTCGGCATCACTAGAGGTGTAAATGGTGCAATACTGAATTCAAAGGTAGGGGTTAATAAGGTTGAAGCAGCACTTGGCTGGCGGCTATCCTGATGTATCTGCATGCTGACAGTGTCCACAGGAGGTTCGTCAATTGATGAAGAAATATTTTGTTAATTTTAAAGCTGGAAAGGAAAGAGCAGCAAAGAAGAAGGCAGAGGTGGAGCGTAGAGTCGCAGAACCACCTTATTACTCCAAAAAGTTAGAGGGAGCATTTATTCCTTATGATGAGGAGGCATAGATGGAGGCTGCTATTCAGGCGAGCTTGTATGAGCAGAGGCAGCTGGAGGAGACAGCCAGGCATAGACAGCGATTTGGACCATCAGCTTTTGAATCGGGATCGGGATCCGGTTCTGTTAGTATTAAAGGAGAGTCTGAGACAGTTTTGGAGGATCTCCTCAGTCAGAGAGTCCGTTAGGAGAGGCACCATGATGTCTTCTATGTTGGAAGCATTTGGCAGTAAAAGAAAGTCTTTCAGGGATATCTAGAGGGAGCCACTATCCATGATGTCGATCTGCATGCCTTTTCCAATAGAGATTCCAAACAACAGAGGATTGACACAATGCTGAAAAAGGATAAGAAGAAGGATATGTGGTGGGCCATCTCCTTCTAGTTTTATTTCAGTCATATCCCAGCACATGCAGTAGACAATCTATATTATCGCTCTGCTATTTCATCTATACAGACTGTTGGTGCAGGTGTAGATCCTCCAGGATCGAGGGATATCTATGGTCAGCTTCTGGACAGTAATAAGGAGCTAGAATGATGGATATCCTCATATCAGAGCTAGTGGCCCGTGTATGGGTTGACAGTGATGTGTGATGGTTGAACTGATCCTACTAGATGGAGCATTGTCAATTTCTTGACTTATTATGATGAAAATATTTTTTTTAGAAGTTTGTTGATGCTTCAGATCAGGTGCATGACACCAGTTATATCCTCAGATTGATGAAGTGATTGATCAGGTGGAAGAGTATAATGTCGTGTAAGTTATCACAGATAATGGACCACAGTATAGGGCCGCAGGACAGATCTTGATGGAGCGACGACCGTATATTTTCTTGATCCTTTGTGCTGCACATTGTATAGACCTCATGTTGATGAATATTGAGTCGCAGGACAGATCTTGATGGAGCGACGACCGCATATTTTCTGGATCCTTTGTGCTGCACATTGTATAGACCTCATGTTGATGAATATTGAAAAAATATGCAGGGTGCAGAAGATTGTTGAGCTAGCACAGTCTATCACCAGATTTATATATAACCATATATGGATCTTATTATTGATGAGGAGCTTTACAGGGAAAAAAATATTGAGACCAGGGGTCACACGGTTTGCTACTAATTACATTGCACTTGATAGTCTTCTTGGCAAGAAAGCATAGCTGCGCCAGATGTTTGTTAGTCAAGAGTGGCAGCAGAGTAGATATGCTAGGACAAATACTGAGGGAAGCAATGTGAAAAATTTAGTGACGAGACAGACATTCTGGCAGTGGGTTGAGAGGATAGTGGAGGCTATCAAGTCTCTTATGAGGTACTTCGCGCCGTGGACTCCAAGAGGTATGCTCAGATGGGCTTCTTATATTTTATGATGCAAAGGGTAAAGGAAAAGATCCAGAAGGCAGATCCATCACATGCATATGAGTATATCCAGATCATTGATGGACATTGGAATTATCAAATGAGTTCGGATTTGCATCTAGCAGGTACGCAGTAATTTATGAAGTCCCTAAAAATTTAAATTCAATTAGATTTGTACAACTACGCTTGACTAATTCTTAAAATATGTACAGCTTACTATCTAAATCTGAGATTTCAGTACTCCATACCGGACATTGCCATGGATAAAGATCTTATGTTCGCCCTACACAATGTTATATATAAGATGGAGCCCGATCCAGATATCACTGCCATGTGCCTAGAAGAAGTAAATTAGGTTGAAATTATTGAGTGACTTTTATTAGCATTAATTTAAAGAAGTAGCACATGATAACAAAACTTTTTTCTGGCAGACGACATTTTTTAGGAAGGGCACAGATTCATTTGGATCCACTGTAGCAATCAGAAGTAAATCAAAGATGAATCATGGTAGGTACTACTAAGGAGTAAGTGTAATATTATATTATGATTGAATTTTTTATTTTGCTAAATCTAAAATTTTAAATGATGTAATATCTTTTGTAGCCGAATGGTGGGTGCATTTTGATGGATCTGCTAAAAATCTGAAGGTTTTTGCAGTTAAGATTTAAATGATGTAATATCTTTTGTAGCTGAATGGTGGGTGCATTTTGATGGATCTGCTAAAAATCTGAAGGTTTTTGCAGTTAAAATCCTCTTCCAGGCGGTGTTATCCGGTGGATGTGAATGCAACTGGTCTATATTTGGCCTTATCCACTCCAAGCAGAGAAACCATCTGAAACAGAAATGTCTCAACGATCTTGTGTATGTACACTATACTTTAAGGTTGAGGCTAAAGTGTATTCAAGAAAAAGTAGAATTGAAATATTTCGATCCCACTGCAAGTTCATATATTGATAAGGACGAAGATCCAATGATTGGGTGGGTCATGAGTCAGTAACAGCAGCCAGTGAGCCAGGATCGCCTCCTCGACCAGCTAGTTTTATAGCTAGCGAGGCTGGGATGGATGCTGGACAATGGGCAACAAGCCATATTCCTCACAGGGCTCCAGTAGATACAACACATCATTCCTCCCTGTCATCTATTCGGTCCGGAAACAGAGAAAAAGAAAAGACAGTTGCGCCTCCATCGGAGCACTCAGTCCATTCAGATTTAGATACCAGAGAGAGTGATAATAGTGCTTCAGATAGTGGAGGATCTAGTGATCAGGGAGGGGTCGGAGGACAGAAGTCGCAGCTACCTGTTCATATTCGATTCACTAGGAAGTCACAGTTTAGCCATGCCACACAGGATACAGATCATTGAATACCATCTGGTAGACCCCGTGGTGATACGATTTTATATAGACGACGGGCTCCGCGAGGTCGTTCGGAACATGATGCAGCTGCAGCTCTTGCGCATGGAGTAGGATTCATGAATGTATCAGGATCATCCTTATATTCAGAATCCTCTTATCTGCAGCTATCGGCAGCTTTTAGTCCATATAGTCCATATGGTGCATCTGAGATGTTATCTTCCAGTAGTTATTATCCCATGCAGTCAGGAGCATCTTATGGATCTGATTTTACTGCTGGTATATTTGGATGGACCCCTGCACTGCCGTATCATCAGTCTCTGGATAGCTTTCAGAGTCGGGATATCAGCGAGGGATTTGCGATAAGTTATGATCCATCATGCTACCTCCTGGGATGATCTTAGAGGAATATCATGCTGCCTGGATGGAGGGGTATACTGATCTTCCTACAGAGTATATAAATGATCCCTATATTTATGGACATCGACACTCTACCCGATTCTAGACATTGATATGTAAGTATATGTTTATGTTACATTTCACTTTCATTAATTACTGATAATCTTAGTTTAATTATCATTTTATATCTTATTTCAATTAGAATTAATGTAATAGCATTTTTTAAATCCTAAATGCTAAATCTTGAAGTCGAACATATCCTAAACTCTAAATTCCAAGCACTAAATATCCTAAACATTAAATCCTAAACCCTAAACCTTTAAAAGATAAAATAAAAATCTTAAAAATCTAAAATCCAAGATGCAAAATCAAAAAAAAAAAAGGGCATGTCGGTTCTTCATATCGGCATGCCCCACCATATCGCATGTTGGTACGGTATTGGTACGGTACCGGTACTGTACTGTACCGGCTGGCTGCCGGTACGGGTCCCGGTACCGGTACCGGGAACCCTGTTTGCATGTCTTAGGATTTTGCATTTCCTGGATTATGTTTCAAAAAGCTCTAATCCGATAGAAAGCATGCTTGGTATTGCTTAAAAAGGTGCTTTGGTGACTTTTAAAGCAAAAAGATACTTTACCAAAAAAATACAAGTGTTTTGGTATTATCATCCAAAAAGTGCTTAAGAAAAAGTCAAAAAAGCACTTCTAGGAGAAGCTAGGTTTCCTAGCTTCTAGCTTCTAGCTTCTTCTCTTTCCTTAAGTAGAAGAAATGCCAAATAAGCCCAAGGTATCCTAGATTTAAGCGGTTTCAGATATTGCTACAGTTGAAAGTCATAGTAATAAACATCAAAATTATCATCTTTAAAGAGATCAAGTTTCTAATATTGTTTTTAGAAATTTGTTATCTGTTGATTATATATGAATCTATGATACTTACACAATAGTTGTCCTAGTTGAGAATTTCTGCTTTTCTAAAGTCTTGGCTGCTCATGCACGGCTGCCTTCTTGGAAGCCTCATGTGAATTAGTTAGCTATGTCATGAGTCATGAGATTGCATTATAGAACCCAACTCGATGTAGTTTCATAATGCTGATTGTAAAGTTTAAGATAAGATAAATTCTTTATATTTAGAAAGGGCATTTTGATTTCTTGCAGAGAGCTAAATGGAGAAATAAGTGACAGTAAATTTCCTAAATATCTTTTCAAACTTACGGTTTGATTTATGTGCATCCAAGAAAAAGCTTTATATGGTTGTATGTTATATGCTGGCTAATTTGATGGATCATTTGCTTGACATCCTATTTGAACCAGGGGTAATGGTGAAAGTAAGGGCCAGACGATATGGTAATGAGAAGAGGGGAACAGAAGCAATTTTCCATTATTGTTATTTTTAATTGTAACCTCAAATTTTAAACTGCAAAAGCTTCCTTTATCTTAATGTTCAGAAAATCAAAAGACCAATAGGACACGCAATCAGAAACATTGTTATATAGATTTGGTTGTAATGGATATTATTAGACTATCAATCTGAAATGATTCAAGTTAATTGTCATTTGAAAGAGCTGATGTTCAGACTTTTTTCTCCTCTAGAGCAAAAATCTTAAGAGATATATGATGTCAGAAACTGGAAGAAAAATTTCCATGCCTGCAATGAAAAAAAAAATATTGCACTCCTGAAACAGAAAGGGGTGGAAGAGTTGGAGTTTCAACTGACAAACCTATAAAGTTATCTATCCCTTATACCAAGTGCTTCATCCTTTTTGGTCTTTGGTGAAACTGATCATGAACTAAAACAAACCATCTGGCTACCTTGGTGTGTTTTGTGACAGAGATCGTTGCTGATTCTTATTTATAAAATTGACTCGGATGATAAGGTGTATGAATTCATTGGAGTTCCTTGAAGATGCTACAATATGGGTGAAAGGGGTCATTGTTAATTGCTTAAGTGGGAGGAGTGATTCTGATAGCAACATGGTTTCTTCTTCTTCTAATATGGGATGGTATTAAGTTGCATGGGAGTCTAGGCATGACATTGGGTTGGTAGGTTCAGGGGTTTGCAGACAGGTAGATTTCCTGAGAAATTGTCATGGGTTTTAGGTAAGTGATTGTGTATAGGTTATGTTTTGGAGGATAAGCATGGCAAGATTTCTATGGAAGTCCTTCTAGGTTATGCAGGTTGATCAAGTTGAATATCATCTTCTTCGGGGCAATTCTAGTTGTGTTTATTGGTAGTTATATCCCTTGTGTTTAGACTTCTAATGAGTTATCTCAGGCCTCTTCAAACTTTTGTGAAATGCTATATCTGAAATAATTAAGTTCAAACAAGAATTGGCAAGTTTAATTTGCATGAGCATTTTGGAAGTTAATGAAAATCATCTATGAAGGTTAATTTGGGTGGATGGAGTCAATGTTTTCATCTCAGCCAAGATCATAGTCTGTATCAGTCACAGGTAAGATATGGTGTATAAAAAATCTTGGCCCTTGTTATCCTGGCTAATGTAGATATGGCACCCAATACGATACAAACATATCAGCCTATGTTCTCCAATCAATTTTTGTTTCCTCGAATAGTTCTTGAATTAAGATTTTTCAAAATCAATGCTTAAAATTAGTTGCTAATCTTGATATTACTTTATAGGCCGATATCCGGTTATCTAGATTTTAAACACTCATCAAGATCTAGCTTATTTCAGACTTAGTTGCCCACTGTTCTAACTGGCATCTCAGCTTTTAAAAATATTGGATAAAATGGGCATTCCTTTTCCAGAGATACTTCCTAGGTTACATAGGGTTGCTCAAATTTCATGTTGTACGTGCAGCTCTATGTCAGTAGGTTGTTTGATAGCTTGCGCCCTTTTGATCGGATGTCAGTTGCATACATTGGAGATGTACATCAAATTTCTTGAACTCTTGTGAACTTCTATGTTTTTCAAATAATAAAGTTAAGAGAGAGAGAGAGAGTATGTATGTTTAAGAATTTCTTTTCAGAACTTGTGAAAACCAATTATTTAAGTAGAAAAGTTAATATTAAAACCAGGCAAGTCTTTAGAAGTTTACGGTGAGCTTCTTCAATTTCTTGATTTATATTCGGTGTAAATATATTCAGCAGGAGAAGAATGGTAAGCTCTTGGTAATGTCTTTTAGATCATCGAGTTTGGTACATGAAATAAGTTTATTAAAGTGATCACCTGGGAATCCATTGTTTTCAATATTAAGTCGTCATCCCTTATTTCTCAGTTGCAGGGCAATGAGAGACCACTTGCTTATCCAGAACTACTTTGTCAGGGTCATTTAGTTCTCATCTAGGTTTTCTTGGAATGTGGTGTTTCTTCTGGACCAAGTTTTGCACTTGGTAAGTCATGGTGCTTTTTAGTTCCTTAATGCCTGTCCAACTAATGTTCAGCCTTTTGGATGATTTTGAAAGAAAATAAATTGTCAGATTTTTAAAGCAGCTAGCAGCTGGCTTCTGTGGTTTTTGTTGATGTTAGATGATATTGCAATGAAAGGATTACAGAAAAATGTTTTCTTGTTATTTTTTATTTGACTTTGAAGCAAGTAGAGCATGGTGACTTGTTTGCAGCCATGAGTATGCAGTAACCAATGCGTTGTCTCATCTGCTAGTCAGCTACCCTGAGATTATCTTGATGTGAGTTTTTTGAAAGATAATTTAGCAGAAAGTAAAAAACAGAAGAGGGAGCACAACATTTTGTGGTTGGGTGGATTTGAGTTTGGTTACCAAGAGGAATATCATTGTACATTTTTTTTTCTCTATCTTTTCAGAGAACTAAATAGGTATTTATAAACTACCCATCATATCCACTTAGCACAAAAACAGGAGTCTATTATTAAAGTTTTTGAAAGTTACTTCTCCTCATCTTCTTATATTATGCTCTCTTACCTACCATAAAGCCCTCCAATCATGAGCAGTCTATCGTGCTAACTGCAACCACTTAACAATTTGTTTGACTAAGTTAAACCTCGCAAAGCCAACAAAATCAAATAAACATTTCTAATTTTATTTAGTATCTAAAATAACTGTTGTGGATAAATCATTCACGGCTAAGGCTTCGATGATGCTAGGCAATCCGCTCGTTCATTCGACTGGATGAGATCTTGTTTCTGGGCGCTCTTCTCAGATGGAGATTTATAAAAGATTTCCGGGCCGGATTTTCGGTAGGGGACACTTCGACGTTCAAGTCAGTGGGATAATCTAGACAACAGAATAGAGAGTTCAAAGAAAGATAGATCGAAAAAGGGAAGAGTGAAAGGAAAATAGTGTAGGCATGCCTTAGATTTGCTTAGCTCGGAAATCCCCTCTCACCTCTTTTTATAAGCATTATTATAACTAAAAGTAGTTAAGCCTTCTTGATTTCGATTGGGAAAATCGGTTAGTGCAACTTTCTCTAATCGATTATAGTTATTACTGGTAGTTGGTTACTGTTACGGTCGTTGCGATGACGTGGTATATCTCAGATTTTGCTGGGTGTGATTCGCACCACGTGGAGTCTTTTTCTTCGGCAAAGTCAGGTGTGGATCCGCCTCGGCCGAGGTCGAGGTCGGTCCAGGCCTTCCGGCCGCTCCGCCAGGTGTCCACCCAGGAGGGGTCCACCTCAGCCGAAGCCGGCGGCCCCCCTGCTCCCTCGCCAGGTGGCACCCTGAGATGGTCCCACCTCGGCCAAAGTCGAGCTAGGCTCCTTCGCTCCTTCGCCAGGTGGCGCCCGGAGACGGGACCACCTCGGCCGAAGTCTAGCGACCTTCTACCGCTCCGCCAGGTGTCCACCCAGGAGGGGTCCACCTCGGCCGAAGCCGGCGGCCCCACTGCTCCCTCGCCAGGTGGCACCCTGAGACGGTCCCACCTCGGCCAAGGTCGAGCCGGGCTCCTTCGCTCCTTCGCCAGGTGGCGCCCGGAGACGGGACCACCTCGGCCGAAGTCGAGCGACCTTCTGCCGCTCCGCCAGGTGTCCACCCAGGAGGGGTCCACCTCGGCCAAAGCCGGCGCCCCCTGCTCCCTCGCCAGGTGGCACCCTGAGACGGTCCCACCTCGACCAAGATCGAGCTGGGCTCCTTCGCTCCTTCGCCAGGTGGCGCCCGGAGACGGGACCACCTCGGCCGATGTCGAGCGACCTTCTGCCGCTCCGCCAGGTGTCCACTCAGGAGGGGTCCACCTCGGCTGGAGCCGGTGGCACCCATGCTCCCTCGCCAGGTGGCACCCTGAGACGGTCCCACCTCGGCCAAGGTCGAGCCGGGCTCCTTTGCTCCTCCTCTAGGTGGCGCCCGGATACGGGACCGCCTCGATCGAAGTCGAGCGACCTTCTGCCGCTCCGCTAGGTATCCACCCAGGAGGGGTCTACCTTGACCGAGGCGGGCCAGCTTGTGCAGAGAAGTTTTCGAAGAGCGGGAGTGCGAGCTCCGAGGTTCCCCCTCGAGCCGTGCGCACCGCGCCCCGAGAAAAGCATCCCGTACGGTCGGCGGCAACATGCGAAACATCGCTTACATCGGCCCGACAGGTTCCGCAGTCGAGAGGCGGGGCCCTGATAAAACAGGACCCGATAACGGACAACGTCGGTGCCTGGGAAGGAGAGCGCTCACGCTCGGCCCGAGGTCTGGTCGGCGGTCTGACCGGCGCCCCCCTCCCCTACTCTTTCCTCGCTAGGCTCGGCAAGCAAGGCCGGGAAGCCGCCTGGCTCTTTGATTCGGAAGGGAAAAGGGAAAGAGATGGAGGGGAGGAGGTGAAAGCGACGAGGGAGCCTCCCAGGGGCGGAAAACGAGAAGGCAACACGAGGAGTTAAAAGGAATGAGAGAATAGACGACAAGGGAGGCAAGAAACAAAGGCTGGGAAAGGAGACTCCGTCCCAAGAGCAGGATCCAAGGTCCCGAGAGGGGGCCCTTTGGCGGGAGCTCGGCGGAGGAACCCGGCCGGGTTTCTATTCTTTCTGGGACCTTTCTTGCTAGCACGATCTCTAAGTCTGGGACTCCTTCGGGGGCCAGTCTCAGAGACTCTGTTCCCTCTCGCCGTCTACTAACTAGACCATCGGAGCTCCCTCGCCGGGATCCCCGGCCAGGGTTTCTGACCTTGCCTTGCAGGTTCGAACGAGCCAGGAGGCCCCAGGGGCCAGACGGTCTAGTCGGATCAGCGGCTCCGAAACCATAGGCGCGGCGGTGAGATCGGCAACAGATTGGCACACCAGGTAGGGGGGCAGGACAATACCCCCGGGGGGAGCTAGCTTTCTGTGAATGAAGCACGCTCCGACCATGGTGGTCACTCATGGACGCGAAGCATCCACCAGCCGAGTAGGGGAGATCCCCTCCCCTCAGTGGCCCCCCAGCCCGGAGAGGGAGCTTCTTGCTCCCCCTCCTCTTCCACCACAGCCGACCTCGGTGGACGGACCTCTCGCGGCCGTCATCCAGCAGCTGCAGACCTTGACTACGACAGTTCGGTAGCTACAACATCAGCAGCGCTCCCTGGCCACGCAGCCTCAGGCAGGGACCCCCGCAGCTCGGGCCGCGGGGCCGTGCGGGAGCCTGCGCTCCATCCTAGGCAGGCCATCCCAACCGCGGGCAGCCTCCAACCCCCGTGGGAGCCATCAAAATCTCGCAAAAAGAAATTATTCCAGTTCGGCGGATCACGAGAGTCGATCCCCGGCTGATGAAGCCGAGACAGCACGTCGCAGCAAGCGACACCGAGGCAAGACCCTGCGTCGAGACCGATCGGCGCCCCCTTCACCAGCGGCCTCGATGGAAGATTCCACCGACGAGGCCATCAGGCGCCAGGCCGAGAGGCGCCTGGAGGAGCACGAGCGCAAATTGGCAGAGTTCGCCCGTCGATTTGTCGACCTGCAGAACTCCTCGGCGGACCCGGCAGGCTACGACTCCCGTCCCCCCTTTTCTGAAGAAATCCAGGCAGAGCTGATTTCGAGCCGGTTCTGCATGCCGCAGGTGGACCCCTGCGACGGGACCACCGACCCTCTGGACCATCTGGAGAGCTATAAGGCTCTCATGAGGGTCCAGGGGGCCACGGACGCTCTTTTGTGCATTGCCTTCCCTGCTACCCTCCGGAAGGCCGCTCGAGTCTGGTTCACCCGCCTCGAGCCCGGATCTATTTGCTCCTTCCATCAGTTGGAAGGAAAGTTTGTGGTGCACTTCGACACTTGTCGGAAGGTGCTGAGAGAGGTGGACAGCCTCTTCTCTATCTGCCAGCAGGACCAGGAACTGCTTCGGGACTACATCACCCGGTTCAAGACCGCTGCCATGGAGATCTACAGCCTGGACGAGCCCGTTGCCATGCTGGCTTTGAAGCGCGGGCTCAAGACGTCCCGCCTGACCTATTCCCTGGACAAAAAATCTCCCAGGACGTACTCCGAGCTCCTCCGTGCCCACAAGTACATCCGAGCGGAGGATGCCGACCGCACCCGCCGAGAGCTAGACGGGAAGACTTCGAAGAAGCTGGCCCCGAGGGATATTCCAGGAGCCTGGAGGCCTGGGCCATCTACCGACCCTCGCCCGAATCCGAAGCTGAAGGGTGAGGTCGCCATGGAGCGACGGTTCACCCCTCTCCTCGCTCCCCGAACGAAGATCCTCATGGAAATTGAGGGCGAGCACTTCCTCCGCCGACCTCCTCCTCAGAACCCAAGAGGCACCCGAGACAAGTCGAAGTACTGCCAGTTCCACCGCGAACATGGCCATGACATAGAGGAGTGTCGTAATCTAAAGCGGGAAATCGAAGAGCTGATCAAAAGAGGCTATCTCAGGAAGTTCGTGAGGAACGAGGTCTCGGCGGAAGGACAGCCGCTCGCGGCCTTACCCCCGGTTCCCGCAATCGACAACCGCCCGATGGAGAAGCCAGTGGGCATGATCTCTTGTGGGATCGGGCGGGCAGCAAAGAGAGCCCAAGAGGTCGGGAACCCAGAGGATGTCCCCCCTTCAGAGAAGGGGAGTGAAAACAAAAATGTAAATAACGATGCTGTGGTGGTCGAGATGACCATCGCGAAGCATCCTGTACATCGAATTATGGTAGATAGTGGAAGCTCCGCTGACGTGCTTTTTTATGATGCTTTCTCCCGAATGAATCTGTCCCATGATTAGCTAAGGCCGGTGCACACCCCCTGGTAGGCTTTACCGGGGACTCGGTGGGGGTCGAAGGGGAGATCACTCTCCCGGTCACCGCTGGATCCCCACCTCGGCAGACCACAGTCATGTTGACGTTCACCGTCGTCAAGCTCCCTTCGCCTTACAACGCGATCCTCGGGCATCCGGGGCTCAACCAGCTAGACGCCATGATTTCCACGAAGCGGTTGCTAGTGCAATTCCTCACAGCCTCTGGGCTTGGGGTGATGAGGGGTTCGACCCAGCCAATTCAGCATTGCCTACAGACGATCCCAGGTACCCGGGGCGCCGAGCTCGCCCCCGACGTCGATGACCTCGACCTAAGGGAGAAGGAACCCAGGGGAGGACCCGTAGAGCGCCTGTTGACTTATCCCCTCGGTTCGGACCCTCTGAAGATGGTGCAAGTGGGGGCCCAACTCCCGGAGGAGGAACGGACCCGCCTGCTAGAATTCCTCCGCATGAACGCGGACGTGTTTGCCTGGTCCGCGGTCGACATGCCAGGCATTCCCCCCGAGGTCATTACGCACAGGCTGAACGTGGACCCGAGGTGCCGCCCGGTCTGCCAGAAGAAGAGGAGCTTCGCCGCGAAGAGGCAGAGGGCCATCAACGAAGAGGTGGAGAAACTCCTTGCCGCCGGCTTCGTGCGGAAAGTTTAGTATCCTAGCTGGCTGGCGAATATGGTCATGGTGAAGAAGAGCAGTAGTAAGTGGAGGATCTGTGTGGACTACACCGACCTCAACCGAGCCTGCCCGAAGGATAGCTTCCCTCTTCCAAAGATTGACCAGTTGGTCGACACCACCTCGCGGCATCGCCTCCTATCTTTCATGGATGCTTTCTCCGGGTACAACCAGATCCGAATGAACCCGGAGGACGAAGAGCACACTGCCTTCGTCACCGACCGCAGAACTTTCTGTTACAAGATGATGCCGTTTGGCCTTAAGAACGCCGGGGCCACATACCAGCGACCGGTCAGCAAAGTCTTTAAGGACCAGATCGGCCGCAACATGCAGATGTACGTGGACGACATGCTGGTAATGAGCAAGCCCCTCTCGGATCACGTTGCCGACCTGGCGGAGACCTTCGGTAACCTCCGACTTCATCAGATGAAGCTGAACCCGGCGAAGTGCGCTTTCGGCGTCTCCGCCGGGAAGTTCCTAGGGTTCATGGTAACCCAGAGAGGGATTGAAGCTAACCCGGAGAAGGTCCAGGCCATCCTGGACATGGAGCAGCCCGCCTCCAAGAAGCAAGTGCAGCGACTCACCGGCCGGATAGCCACCCTGAGCCGGTTCATCTCCAGGTCGGCCGACCGCTGCCGACCCTTTTTCAAAAAGCTGAGGAAGATGAACGACTTCGCCTGGACTGAGGAGTGCCAAGGGGCCTTTGAAGAGCTGAAGAAGACGTTTGCATCGCCCCCACTACTTTCCAGGCCCGAAGAGGGAGAGGAACTCATCCTCTACCTGGTGGTCACCCCGGAGGCCGTCAGCTCGGTCCTAGTTCGGACCGACGACCAGGGAGTCCAGCGGTCGGTGTACTACACCAGCAAACTTCTCCGCGATGCGGAGCTCTAGTATTCCCGGCCCGAAAAGCTCGTTTTTGCGTTAATAGTGTCTGCTCAGCGTCTTAGGCCCTATGTCCAAGTACATCCCATTGCCGTCCTGACGGATCAGCCGCTGAAAGCGATACTCAGCCGACCCGACACATCGGGGCGATTGGCGAAGTGGGCACTCAAGCTCAGCGAATTCGATATCGCTTACAGGCCGAGGTCGGCCATGAAAATGCAAGTACTGGCCGACTTCTTGGTCGAGTGCGCGGGCCTAGACAAGGAGCCAGAGGGGGACTCCCCGCACCAGCAGTTGAAACCAGGACCCAAGGAACCCGAGGAGGATGCCTGGATCCTTCACGTGGATGGAGCCTCGAACTCCGGCGGGAGCGGAGCCAGACTCATTCTCGCCAACGGCGGTGGGGTTGTCGCCGAATGCGAACTCCATTTCCAGTTCACCGCAACCAACAACCAGGCGGAATACGAGGCACTCCTCGCCGGGCTGAGAGTCTCCCACGAGCTGGGCGTAGCCAACCTCAAAGCCTTCACTGACTCCCAGCTGGTGGCCGGACAGATCTCCAGAGAATATGCTGCGCACGACCCTCAAATGACGAAGTATTTGGAGCTTGTCAAAACGAGCGCAGCCGAATTCCGGCGCTTCAGCATCTTCCATATCCCCCGCGGGGAAAATGCCCGTGCGGATGCTCTCTCCCGGCTGGCGACCCTACCGGACTTGATGCTGGGTCACGCTCATGTAGAGCGCCTCAAGGTCCCGAGCTACGAGATCCTAGTGGAGGTCCAACAGGTCAGCCGTGAGCCCAGCTGGATGGACAAGTACGCCAAGTACATAACCGGCGGTACCTTGCCGGAGGATCGTGCAGCGGCCCGCCTTATCAAAAAGAAGGCCGCGCGGTTCGTCCTGATGGATGGGCAACTGTATCGGAGGTCTTACTCCTATCCCCTCCTTAAGTGCCTGAGACCCGCGGAGGCCGCACTCGTGCTCCAGGAAATTCATGAGGGCATCTGCGGGAACCACGTGGGGGGCAGAACGCTAGCCTACAAGGCTCTCCGTCAAGGCTATTTCTGGGAGACGATGAAGGAGGACGCCGCCGATTTCGTGAAGAAGTGTGATCGGTGCCAACGGCACGCCGTGGTGCAGCGGCAGCCCTCCACTCCAATCTCCCAGCTCTCATCTCCGTGGTCGTTCGCCCAATGGGGAATGGACCTCCTAGGACCATTTCCACCGGCGTCCGGATAGCGGAAGTTCCTGATCATGGCCATCGACTACTTCACGAAGTGGGTTGAGGCCGAACCCTTGGCGCGGATCACCGGGGCAAACGTCGCCAAGTTCTTCTGGAAGTCAATCATCTATCGTTTCGGCCTCCCCCACACCGTGATCACCGATAACGGGCGTCAGTTTGATTGCCGGGAGTTTGAAGAATTCTGCAGCGACCTCGGCATCCACCATCGCTTCACCTCGGTGGCTCACCCACAGACGAATGGAGAAGCCGAGGTCACGAATAGGACCATTCTGCAAGGCCTCCGAACGAGGCTGGATCATGCCAAAGGCAGGTGGGCAGAGGAGCTCCCAAGCATCCTGAGGGCGTACCACACCACCTCGAGAACGGCCACCGACGAGATCCCCTTCAATCTCGTCTTCGGAGCCGAAGCAGTTATCCCGATTGAGCTCAGTCTACCCACCCTGCGTGTGGAGCAGTACGACGAAGCGGAAAATCCCGCCAGGATGATGCTCAACCTGGACCTTCTTGAGGAGACAAGGGACAAGGCCCGAGTCCGGATGACGGCGTATAGGCAGCGAGTGACCAGGTACTACAACTCCCGGGTACGGCCAAAGTCTTTTCGTCCCGGAGATCTGGTGCTCCAGCGCGCTGAAGCTTCCCAGCCTCGAGAGTGCAGGAAGCTCTCCCCGAACTGGGAAGGCCCGTACAGGGTAGCGGAAGTCCTCCCTCACGGGGCCTATTACCTGGAGGAATTGGGAGGATCCAGATTCTCTCGGACGTGGAACGCCTCGAACCTAAGGATGTATTATCAATAATGTAAGGTTCCTCCAACTCCTGCAATAAAATTCTTTTGCTTCAAACGCTTTTTTTCGCCTCATAGGAAAACGGGCGCAAGGCTCTGAGTTCGGCAAACACGGCTGTGGCCAGAGATCCGAGAAAGCGAGAAGTCCCGGACTTCGGTCTGGAAGGCGGGGCAGAGCCCAGCTCGCCCACGCGATCACGGAGAACAGCTCGGCAAGCCGCGCAAGGCTTGAACAAAGCCTGCGGCCCCGGGGTTCAGTCCGGAAGTCCTGGACTTCGGTCTGGAAGGCGGGGTAGAGCCCAGCTCGTCCACGCGATCACAGAGAACAGCTCGGCAAGCCGTGCAAGGCTTGAACAAAGCCTGCGGCCCCGGGGTTCAGTCCGGAAGTCCCGGACTTCAGTCTGGAAGGCGGGGCAGAGCCCAGCTCGCCCACGCGATCACGGAGAACAGCTCGGCAAGCCGTGCAAGGCTTGAACAAAGCCTGCGGCCTCGGGGTTCAGTCCGGAAGTCCCGGGCTTCGGTCTGGAAGGCGGGGCAGAGCCCAGCTCGCCCACGCGATCATGGAGACCCGGGGTTCAGTCCGGAAGTCCCGGACTTCGGTCTGGAAGGCGGGGCAGAGCCCAGCTCGCCCACGCGATCACGGAGAACAGCTCGGCAAGCCGTGCAAGGCTTGAACAAAACCTGCGGCCCCGGGGTTCAGTCTGGAAGTCCCGGGCTTCGGTCTGGAAGGTGGGGCAGAGCCCAGCTCGCCCACGCGATCATGGAGAACAGCTCAGCAAGCCGCGCAAGGCTTGAACAAAGCCTGCGGCCCCGGGGTTCAGTCCGGAAGTACCGGACTTCGGTCTGGAAGGCGGGACAGAGCCCACCTCGCCCACGCGATCATGAAGGACGGCCCGGCAAGCCCGAAGGGCCCGCGCAAGGCCTACTCTATTGCCTTCTAGTCTGGAAGCTTCGAACTTTGATCTGGACGCCGGAAGGGACCCAATCCACCCACAGACTCAGCTCGGAGCAAGCCGCAGGACCTCGTCTCGGCACTCGACACAAACACCTCGACAAGACACAAAAAAAAGAGAGAGAAAAGGAAGACGAGGCCAGGACTTGACAAAATCTAAGTTTTCATTGATTTGAAAAAGAAAGAGCTACAATGAAGAAGTCTCGACATGCCGGGAGTCCTCAAAAAGAAAAAAAGGAGAATATAGCTGGAGGCCTAGTTCGGCACGGTGGCGGGATCTTCAGGCTGGGGCGCGCGCTCCCCATCCTCGCCATTGGTGGCTGCTGGCTCGGAGGGCCGCTCTGGAGCTGCAGCCGTGTCGCCCGCTGCAACTGGTGCCTCGCCGGTGGGTCCTTGCCTTCTGCCCCCAAGCACCACCCCACTGAGGTCGAGCTCGGGATAGAAGAACCCCACCTTTTCCCGGCACACCTGGAACCCCTTCAGAAAGGAGTCCACGACGGCCTCCCGGACCTCCGAGACATACTCGTCGGAGGCCCGGAATCTCGGGACGGCCTCCTGCGCCTCCCGTTTCGAGGCCTCCAGGAGCCCGTTGATGTAGGTGCTCCGTTCCTTGGCCGCGTTCGCCTCCCGCCGGGCCTCCTCCAGCTGGCGCTCCAGCGACTGGGAATGAGCTCGGAGGCGAGCTCTCTTCGCCGCGTCCTCCTCCGTGCGTCGCTGGTTGGAGATCCTCTCCTCGGACAGAGAGGACTCTAGGTCCTTGACGCACCCCTCGGCGCGTGCTAGGTCCAACTGAAGGGCCTGGTTGCTCCCCCGCAGCTCGACCCCCTTTTTCATGAGGTCCTTCACGTCGGCCGCGAGCTTGCCGAGCTTCTCCTCCTTCTCGGCGTCCTTTTTGGCGTACCCTGCGAGGAAGTTCCTCAACAGGAGCACGTCGGTCCCGATCTGCACGAAAAGGAGAGTGGGTTAGTAAAGAGTTGACTGGAATCGAGAAGGAGAGGGATCCGAGCTCGGACTTATCGTGAAGAGCTGCGAGAGGATCCCGAGCATAGCATCGGCATAGTCCCGGCCGCCCCGAAGTCGGCGGTCCCGGGAGGTGCAAGCGAACTCCATCACCTTCTCCGTGAGCCCCTGGTCGCGGATCATGGAGCACCGGTTGGTGATTGTCGACGGCGGGGCGGTCAGATCGGCGGCAGGGGCGACCGACCCCCTAGGTGGGACTACCACCGGCAGGGCAGCTGGAGTCGCGGGCGGCGCCGTCGGGGCTGCAGTAATGATGGGGCCTGCCCGGGGGGGAACCGCTGCCGATGGGCCTCCCTCTTCGGCAGCCCCGTCAGGGCGGACGACTGGAGCATCGGTGGCCCGGGCCCGAGGCGGCCTGGGCGGGGGAGCTGCAACTGCTGGACCAGGCGCGGGCGCCGGCGCGACCTCCTGGCTCGCCTCGGTGCGGGCCCTCTTCGCCGCGGGCTCGTCTCCCTCGGCGGTGTCCCTCTGAGCCGCGCCCTCTAGAAGGTTCTCCAGGGAAAACTTCATGCCTGCAATAGAAAGAAGATCGGTCAACCCAGTTAGAAGAAGAAGAGAAGAAGGGGGGAAAGGCGGAGTAAGAGAAAAGCTGAGCCTCACCCGGCTCCCGGATGGGACTGATCCCCGCCTCGAACAAGTTCTGCTCCAAGAGCAGAACATCGAGCGATGGGACCACGTCGCTCAAAAGCTGGGAGTAGGCCTCCTGGTCCGCCGGCTCGACTTGGGAGTTCCGGTTCGGGGACCAATCCGGCTCGCTCCAGGTCCAATCGACGTCCTCGATCGAGGCGAAAAAGAACCGGTTCTTCCAACCCTTGATAGAAGAAGGGAGGTCAAACCGGAGACACCTAGGCCGGGGCGAGATGTACCACCAGCCGTCATCAGTGGAGTACCGCTTCAGGGTGAACAGAGCCCTGAAGAGGGAGAAACGGGCAACAAACCCGTGGAAGTGACCGAAAATGATGAAGGAGAAGATGACCCGGATGGCATTGGGATCCAACTGGGCCGGGACCAGACGGAAATGGCTGAGGAAAGAAAGGAAGAAGGGGTGCAGAGAAAATCGAAGACCCCCAAGGAGGAAGTCCTCGTAGAAAGCAATGCGGCCGGGGCCACTTAGGGTGACACGATCCCCGGGCCACGGAGAGAAAGTTGGATCGACCCCGGGATGCCGTAGACTTCCCGGAGCAAGGAAAGGTCACCTTCGGTCATCGTTGAAATGTGACCGGAGGGACCGACAGAAGGAAGGGCCGGAGGAGGAAGAGAAGAGATAGGATGGGCAAGCAAGACGGGGGGAGACCTAACACCCCCAGGGATGCCTATGGTAATACCCCCAGGCTGGAGTCGCCTGCGGGTCTCCTCCGGGATCGCTTCCTCTTCCGAGGAGGAAGACGATGGAGTCCTCGGCCGGGACGGACTGGCCTCGTCCGGGTTAGACAAAACATGGCGGCGGCGCGCCATGGAAAAGAAGATTGTAGGGAAAGGATGCTAAAGGAAGGGGACGAAGCGAAAGAGAGTGGAAACACTCACCGAAATGCGCTATGCAAAAGAGGCGACAACCCGGGGGAGTGGAAGATAGCCTGCTGCGAACCGCCGACGGAGCGTGAGAAAGGGAAAGGGCCTCGTTCCGGAAAGTCCCTTCCTTTTCATACTCGATCGGCAGCGGCCGTACCCGTCATTCCGTTCCGGGCCATCGGATGAATGCCGCGTGGACGCACGCCCGAGACCGACGCCTTGGTTCCAGGGAAACGGCCTCTGTTTCGAAGCGATGCATTTATTGCGGCCGAATAGGCGACACGTGGCAGCCTCTTATAAGGCTTTGGGCGCATCGAGGAACAGCGACGAGCAATCATGACGCGAGATCTTCGCCTTCCCCACGTCATCTCTGCATTAAATCCTCACGTTCCGTGCCGTAACGCCTTAACAGAACGGAGGGATGGGGGGCAACTGTTACGGCCGTTGCGATGACATGGTATATCTCAGATTTCACTGGGCGTGATTCGTGCCACGTGGAGTCTTTTTCTTCGGCAAAGTCAGGTGTGGATCCGCCTCGGCCGAGGTCGAGGTCGGTCTAGGCCTTCTAACCGCTCCGCCAGGTATCCACCCAGGAGGGGTCCACCTCGGCCGAAGCCGGCGGCCCCCCTGCTCCCTCGCCAGATGGCACCCTGAGACGGTCCCACCTCGGCCAAGGTCGAGCCGGGCTCCTTCGCTCCTTCGCCAGGTGGCGCCCGGAGACGGGACCACCTCGGCCGAAGTCGAGCGACCTTCTGCCACTCCGCCAGGTGTCCACCCAGGAGGGGTCCACCTCGACCGAAGCCGGCAGCCCCCCTGCTCCCTCGCCAGGTGTCACCCTGAGACGGTCCCACCTCGGCCAAGGTCGAGCCGGGCTCCTTCGCTCCTTCGCCAGGTGGCGCCCGGAGACGGGACCATCTCGGCCGAAGTCGAGCGACCTTCTGCCGCTCCGCCAGGTGTCCACCCAGGAGGGGTCCACCTCGGCCGAAGCCGGCGGCCCCCCTGCTCCCTCGCCAGGTGGCACCCTGAGACGGTCCCACCTCGGTCAAGGTCGAGCCGGGCTCCTTTGCTCCTTCGCCAAGTGGCGCCCGGAGACGGGACCACCTCGGCCGAAGTCGAGCGACCTTCTGCCGCTCCGCCAGGTGTCTACCCAGGAGGGGTCCACCTCGGCCGAAACCGGTGGCGCCCCTGCTCCCTCGCCGGGTGGCACCCTGAGATGGTCCCACCTCGGCCAAGGTCGAGCCGGGCTCCTTTGCTCCTCCGCCAGGTGGCACCCGGAGACGGGACCGCCTCGGCCGAAGTCGAGCGACCTTCTGCCGCTCCGCCAGGTGTCCACCCAGGAGGGGTCCACCTCGGCCGAGGCGGGCCAGCCTGTGCAGAGAAGTTTCTGAAGAGCTAGAGCGCGAGCTCCGAGGTTCCCCCTCGAGCCGTGCACGCCATGCCCCGAGAAAAGTGCCCCGTATGGTCGGCGGCAACACGCGAAACATCGCTTACATCGGCCCGACAGGTTCCGCAGTCGAGAGGCGGGGCCCTGATAAAACAGGACCCGATAACGGACAACGTCGGCGCCTGGGAAGGAGAGCGCTCACGCTCGGCCCGAGGTCTGGTCAGCGGTCTGACCGACGCCCCCCTTCCCTACTTTTTCCTCGCTAGGCTCGGCAAGCAAGGCTGGGAAGCCGCCTGGCTCTTTGATCCGGAAGGGAAAAGGGAAAGAGACGGAGGGGAGGAGGTGAAAGCGACGAGGGAGCCTCCCAGGGGCGGAAAACGAGAAGGCAACACGAGGAGTTAAAAGGAAGGAGAGAATAGACGACAAGGGAGGCAAGAAACAAAGGCTGGGAAAGGAGACTCCGCCCCAAGAGCAGGATCCAAGGTCCCGAGAGGGGGCCCTTTGGCGGGAGCTCGGCGGAGGAACCCGGCCGGGTTTCTATTCTTTCTGGGACCTTTCTTGCTAGCATGATCTCTAAGTCTGGGACTCCTTCGGGGGCCAGTCTCAGAGACTCTGTTCCCTCTCGCCGTCTACTAACTAGACCGTCGGAGCTCCCTCACCGGGATCCCCAGCCAGGATTTCTGACCTTGCCTTGCAGGTTCGAACGAGCCAGGAGGCCCCAGGGGCCAGACGATCTAGTCGGATCAGCGGCTCCGAAACCACAAGCGCGGTGGTGAGATCGGCAACAGTTACTTACCTAGTTGGTTATAACAACCAGTAGTTGGTTACATATCTAGTTGGTTATAACAACCCGTAATTGGTTATATATCTAGTTGGTTATAACAACCAGTAGTTAATTACATACCTAGTTGGTTATAACAACCAAGTTCACTCTTTATGGAGCCTTAAGTTGGTCGGCTTTGATGACCTCTGGTTGGTGTTCATAAGCTCTGATCATACTCCTTGATTAACCAACTTCGTCATCAATCAGCTTCATCATACTTTCTTGTTGCTTCATTAAGGCCGAGTGACTGAGTTATTGTCATAATATTGTCCCTACTCCCGAGCTCAAAATGTTGTCAGTGCTTCGACTTTTATTCTTTTTTAGGCGAAGGAAGTTGTTTCATTTATTCAGCCTCGATATTGGCATAAAGTAGGCTGATCAGGCCCACCTTTGTGCTTGTAGATCATATTGATAAGGTAGGCTGGTCAGGCCCGTCTTTGCACTCGTCGGACATATCGATAAGATAGGCTGGTCAGGCCCGCCTTTGTGCTTGTAGATCATGTTAATAAGGTAAGCTAGTTAGGCCTGCATTTGCACTCATCGGACATACCGATAAGGTAAGTTAGTCAGGCCCGCATTTGCGCTTGTAGGTCATGTTGATAAGGTAGGTTGGTCAGGCCCGTTTTTGCACTCGTCGGACATACCGATAAGGTAGGCTCATTTCTTGTCATCATTTTTTTTTTATGATGGATCGGCTTTGCACGTTGATGCCTTGTGCATCGATCGGCCTTGGATATTGATTGGCCTTGCGCGTGGATCGACCTTGTGTGTGTGGATCGGCTTTGTGCCTTGATCAGCCTTATGCATGGATCGGCCTTGAGCGTTGATCGGCCTTGTGCCTTGATCGGCCTAGTGTATGGATCGGCCTTGGGCGTTGATCGGCCTTGCACCTTGATCGGCCTTGTGCATAGATCGGCCTTGCACCTTGATCGGCCTTGTGCATGGATCGGCCTTGGGTATTGATCGACTTTATACCTTGATCGGTCTTGTGCATGGATTGGCCTTGCATCTTGATCGGTCTTGTGCCTTGATTGGCCTTGTGCATGGATCGGCCTTGGGCATTAATCGGCCTTGCATCTTGATCGGCCTTGTGCATAAACTGGCCTTGGACATTGATTGGCCTTGTGCCTTGATCAGCCTTGTGCATGGATCAGCCTTGGGTATTAATCGGTCTTGTACCTTGATCGGCCTTGTGCGTGGATCGGCCTTGCACCTTGATTGGCCTTGTGCATGGATTGGCCTTGTGCTTTGATCGGCCTTTTGAGTTGATCAGCTTTTATAAGCCGGTCAATCACTTACCTCTTCTACAGCTTTGGGAACTAATTTGTCTTTTTATAAAGCTTTGGGGCCTCATCTAGCCTTTTGTAAATTGGTCCATTCCTTTTATCCTAACATTTGCCCCCCAGCTCCTGAGTTCAAGTAAATTTTTAACGTCTTGAACAACGAAAAATGATAAGAACTAGTGATAGACTTTATTCGCCATTTCTATCTTTTCTTCTCTCTCTTAAAATTTTCCTTTTCAAGGGGGAATAACGTACCCCTACCTGGTGAGCCAATCTGTTGTAGATAAATCACCCGTGGCTGAGGCTTCGATGGTGCCGGACAATCCCACTTGTTCTTCTGACCAAATGAGATCCCGTTCCTGGGCACTCTTCTTGGATGGAGACTTGCAAAAGGTCTCCGGACCGGGTTTCTGATGGGGGCACTCCGATGCTTAAGTCAGTGGGGTGATCTAGGCAACAGAATGAAGAGTTCAAAGAAAGATAAATAGAAAAAGGGAAGAGTCGAAGGGGCATAGTGTGGGCGCGCCTTAGATTTGCTTACCTCAGAGATCCCCTCTCATCTCTTTTGATAGGCAT
This sequence comes from Areca catechu, assembly GCA_021397845.1. Classification (NCBI taxonomy): domain Eukaryota; kingdom Viridiplantae; phylum Streptophyta; class Magnoliopsida; order Arecales; family Arecaceae; genus Areca; species Areca catechu. Next base: position 79,741,312 of record CM038050.1, read on the forward strand.
TGCTATAATTAAAAGTAGTCAAGCCTCCTTGATTTCGGTTGGGGAAGTCGGTTAGTGCAACTTTTCCTTAACCGATTGTAGTTATTGCTGGTAGTTAGTTATAAACCCAGTTGGTTATAACAACCAATAGTTGGTTATATACCTAGTTGGTTATAACAATCAGTAGTTGGTTACATATCTAGTTGGTTATAACAATCAGGTTCATTTTTGATGGTGTCTCAAGTTGGTTTGCCTTAATGACCTCCGGTCGGCCTTTATGATCTCTGGTTGGTCTTCATGAGACCTCGTTGATTAGCCAACTTCATTATCAATCAGCTTTATCATACTTCTTATTGCTTCATCGACACCGAGTGACTGAGTTATTATCATAATAATAACAAAATAATGTACAATAAAATAGAAAAATACATAATGCAAAGTTTTCTAACCACTGTATCAAAGGTTATTTGGGATGGGAGATGGATTGCTGAGAGCTGTATTACCAGTTTGTTTCTGGTGCTTGACCGCTACTCTTTGCAATCCCTTGGCTTCCATTTTTCTTGCTTTGGTGTTCTCTGTTTTTTGTTCTGGGCACTATTCTATCTCAGCATTTCTTTTTACCTTCAGCCGATACTGCAGTTGAGTGAGTGTTCAGTATGCCGGGAGATTGCAGCCTATATAACGTAGGCGTACACCATCAGTGAAAAAATTCAGTAAGGGGATTTAGAGAATGGCGTACCATGTAAGCTTGGATGAAGAAAGAAAATGAGATCATAAACCATTAATCAGGGCCTTGATGGAAATCCTTTTGTTCATGATTGGTTCTTTTAGCCCTTGTTAATATGACTTCAAAAAGTAGGGTTTTAGATCTATATTATCTGGTCAAAACTTTTGTTGTTATTAGAGATCACGTCCCAGTTGTGTTAGTTTGATGAGATGGTGTCATACTGTAAAAACTTACAATCACAAGCCATAGTTTTTCTTTGGCTAATGATTTATTCTAAGCATGTAAGATGATGAACAATAAGAGCATTAGGGATGCTCTCATCAAATTCCTTTTTACAAAATTGTAAGTCAACTACATGGAATAAACAAGCGATGCTCTCATCAAACTTGTAAAAATTATATTTAGTAATCATTCAAAATATATGCTTCTCATATTATATTACTACATATTCTTTAAATTTCCTGTCTCCTGGATTGCATTACTAGTAGTCTACAAATTCTGGATATGTTATTACAAGTGCCAGTTTGGAGAAAATAACAGTTTGTAAGAATATTACAATACAATTTCCATGTTTCCTATGCTTGGGCCAGTATTCTAAACGAAAGGCCATCAAAGGAAACAGACTTGCAGGTGGTTATTATTTATCTCCTACAAACAACATATCACCCTTGTGATTTCAAATAACAAATCAAGTTGCAGTTGTATCAGTCCTTACCATTCCATGAAAATTCAACAATAATATTCCAAAGGGAGGGGGCACCCAAGAAACTAAGGTTGATACAAAATAATGCCAAAGAAGTCAGCTTAGAAATACTGAAGCCCTTTGACCAATAGGCAATATGTTGATAAAAATGGTGGAACCTGATGAAACATCTCCTGACTGCAGCCCAGGCGTTGTTGCCCAAACGAGTCTTGTGGTGATCCATGCAACCAACCGAGACCAACACCCATCAACCAAAGCACAAGCCACCACAAAATGTTGACAATCCTCAGCATGGCTAGGACAAAAGTAACACTCAGGAGATACATGTTGAAGAATACCTCTAGAGCACAAGAGCTCGTTACATGGCAATCTAGACCATTGCAACTTCCAACAAAAATATTTGATTCGCTTGGGTGCTTTTAATTTCCATATCCATGATAAGTTATGTTATGATAAACTGGATTAGAGATTTAATTATCAGTCTGGTGGTTTAACTAACCCACCAGGACCGGTCGACCGGATGGGCGGGCACAGTGTTTCAGGGGTCCGACGCGAGAATGGATCAGCAATGCACTTCAACCGACAGTGACATACGACTCGCAGTCGGCTATCAGCATACTCTGAAGCAACTGGCCAATCTACCGTCAGTATACTTCGAAGCAAATGGTCGATCTACAGTCAGCATGCTCTGAAGCGAATGGTCGATCTACAGTCAACATACTTCAAAGTGAATGGCCGATCTACAGTCAGCTGACGTTCTTCAACTTAAAGCACGTCAAAAACGAGCTTGGTTGTCATACCTAACCAATCACATGACTGATAGTCACGGCATCAGTAAGATCAAAAATAATAACTACTAAAGGCCGACAGTATCACATGACTGATAGTCACGGCATCAGTAAGATCAAAAATAATAACTACTAAAGGCCGACAGTAACTACAATTAGCTGAGGTTGGTTATCTTAATTAACTATCCTTACAGCAATTAGTTACAAGAAAGCTTGTCCTAACCACTTGTAGTTGGGATAAATGCTTATAAAAAGAGATAAGAGGGGACCTTCGAGGTAAGCAAGTCTAAAGCTATTTTAAGCCAAGTCAATTCGATTCGTTCCTTTTTCATCTACACTTTTTTTGACTCTCCATTCTGTTGTCTGAACTTTACTGACTTAGGTATCGAAATGTCTTCTACCAGATAAATTCCGGTCAGGAATTTATTTTGTAGGAACCCAAGGAGGTGAATAGGTGATTCAGGCACTCTGTTTGGTCCGTGGGGTTCAGCGTCAATTGATTGGCATGCTAGGTAGGGGCTAAGCAAGGTCATTTGACTGTGTAAATTACCCCCTTCATAGGAAGGAGAGCCCTCAAGGAAATACAAGATGGTGAAAGGGAAATCCCAAAATGTCTCAGCAAGTAGGGGATGCCCTATTTTCCAAAGGTACGACCCTCCAGCAGAGAACGATATGGCACCTCCCACATTACTTATGGGACAGCAACAGTTAGAAGCCCTACTGAATCCAATGGATGCATTGACAGCTATAGTGCAAAATTTCTAAGAAACCGCCTTCCATGGACGACACCCACCGATGGCCTCAAGACAGCCATCGGTCCTTGAGGAGAGAAGATCGACAACAAGAATTCATTCGACGGTCCTCTCGAGATCGGCGATCTCTCAAACTTCAAAGTTCTCGACACCACAGGCATGCAGAAAGTGACTTGATAGGAAGAGAGCTAGAAGGTCTTTCTCATTATCTTCTGAAGACTCCACTCCCGGGAACACCCAACGAGGAAGTGGAATACATGATGACTACATAAGGAAGTTCAAGAAATTGGAGATGCAGATTGCAAGACTCGATGACTGTCGGAGGAATGACAAAATCATGGCATATGATTCACGGCCTCCTTTCTCTCAGAGAATAATAGAGGAAGTGATCCACACCACTTCAAGATCCCATTGTTGGAACCATACGACGATACTACTGATCCTTTCAATCACCTAGGAAGCTTCAAGGCACATATGATGATATAAGGAGCTTCTAATGCTCTGCATTGCCTCGCTTTTCCTGCTACTCTGAAAAAAGTGGCTTGAATATGGTATTCAAGCATCCGTCCAAGTACCATTCATTCTTTTAACAAATTCGAAAAATTGTTTGTATTACATTTTAGAACTTATCAAAAATGCCTCGCAATTCGGATAGGCTCTTCCTTCTACAACAAAATGAAAGAGAAAGCCTAAGAAAATATATGGCCAGATTCAACTTCGTCACTCTTGAGATCCCTGATCTCAATGAACATGTGGCTATGTCCGTCATGAAAAAAGGCCTCCGATCATCTAGATTCACCTTCTCTCTGGATAAGAAGTTTCCTATGAGCTACGTCGAACTACTAGCAAGTATTCAAAAATATGCAATGGTCGAAGAGCAAGCGGCTAATTGACGCCAAGTCGAAGAGAGGTCGGCTTCCAAGAAAAGAACGAAAAAGTACCGACACCCGGACCTCCTGGCAATGACGACTCGCCGACTCAAAGATGCAGCCCTTAACCCAAGCAACTCGTCAGCAGGTTCGACTCATACACTTCTCTCTCTCTTCCAAGGGAGAAAATTCTGATGGAGATAGAGAAAGAAAGTACCAACAAAGGCCTTGTCCCATGAAGGCACCTCCTGCATCTAGAAATAAAAATAAATATTGTCGATTTCATCGGGACCATGGCCACAACATGGAAGAATGCATCCAACTCAAGGATGCAATAAAAGATATGATCAAATGGAGATACCTTGAGAAGTATGTCAATAACCAAGAACCCCGGACTGAAGTTGCTGCCTCCAAGAGAGTTGCTGAGGAGGCAGAAATACCCAACCAAAGGTCTACGGATGGAAGGGTAGGCATGCTGCATCGTCGGACCAACTAGAGAAGCGGAGCTGAAGAAGGTGCTCCCAAAAGATATAGGAGCAACAATGCCATATGCTTTTCGGATGACAACCTACAGGAAATCCAAACTCATGAGATACTGTAGTGGTATCGGCTATTATAGTCAATTATGATGTAAAAAAAATTCTGATAGGTAATGGAAGTTCCATAGAGGTCTTGCTCTATAATGCTTTCCTCAGAATAAATTTACCTAAAAATAAGTTACAAAGGTCTCCTACACTCCTAACAGGATTCGGAGGCAATCAGGTCAGAGTGGAAGGAAAAATAATATTACCGGTGACCCGTAGTATGGAACCATTCTAGAAAATACTCATCATTAACTTTGTGATCGTACATACACCATCAGCGTATAATGTTATTTTGGGATGACTCGTTTTGAATAAGTTCTGTGCCATAGTTTTGACATATCATCTTCTAGTACGATTCTCCACTAGAAATGGAATCGGAGAAATAAAAGGAGATCAAAAAGTTGCCAGATGGTGCTTAATAATACAAGAAAGATAATCGACCGACCAAATGACTCTTGAGCAACTGGACCCAAGAGATCGGATGGAAGATTGTGGGGAACCAGTCGAGAAGAGCATCTCTATACCATTAGGGGAAGATGACCCAACAAGAGTCGTGCAGATCGAAAGTCTCCTTGACGAAGAGACGAAGATAAGGCTAATTAATTTCCTACGAAGTAATGCTGATGTCTTCGCCTGGTTAGCTTCTTATATACCGGGAATCCCAACCAAAGTTATTACACATCGATTGGAGGTCGGTCCCGACCACAGACCAGTCCGACAAAAGAAGAGAAGTGTTGTTCCAGAGAGACAGAAAGTGATGATGAAGAGGTGAATAAGCTTTTCAATGCCGGATTCATAAAGAAGATCCATTATCCCAACTGGCTAGCCAATGTGATGATGGTCAGGAAAGCTAATGGCAAGTGGAGAATCTGCATTGATTATACTAATCTCAATAAGACTTGTCCAAAGGATAGTTTTCCTTTACCAAAAATAGATCAGCTAGTTGATACTACTGCTGGGCATCAGTTATTGAGCTTCATGGATGCCTTCTCTGGGTATAATCAAATGCAAATGGATCCTGAGGATGAGGAGAAAATGACATTTATAATAGAAAAAAGACTATTACTACAAGGTGATGTCATTCGGTTTGAAAAATGCCGGAGCAACCTTCCAAATGCTGATCAATAAGGTGTTCGAAAAATAACTTGAGAAAAACATGGAGGCATATGTTGACGACATGATCGTGAAGAGGGTGTTCGAAAAATAACTTGAGAAAAACATGGAGGCATATGTTGACGACATGATCGTCAAGAGTCTTTAGAAGGCCAATCACATCAAAGATCTGGAGGAATTTTTTGATGCCCTGCGATGTCATCGGATGAAGCTAAATCCAACCAAATGTGTCTTTAGAGTAACATCAAGAAAATTCCTAGGATTCCTTATCACTGAACGAGGAATAGAGGTCAATCCAGAAAAAATCCAGGCTATCCAAGGTATGAGGCATCCCTCTAACAAGAAAGAGTTACAATAGCTGATTAGGAGAATTGCTTCTCTAAGCTGATTCATTTTCCAATCGGCTAAAAGATACCTCCCCTTTTTCAAAGCTCTATGCCAAACAAGAGGCTTCGAGTGGTCAAAAGATTACCGACTTGCCTTTGAAGAGCTAAATAAATACTTGGGGAGTCCCCCTTTGCTCTCAAAATCTTAAGAAGGTAAGACTCTCTACTTATATTTCTTCGCTTCGGATAAGGCCATTAGTTCGATGCTTGTCAGAAAAGGAGTGGACAACATGTAGAAGCCAATCTACTACACTAGCAAGGTGCTGCACGAAGCCGAAGTGAGATATCCAAAAGCATAGAAGCTTATATATTCACTGGTTATCGCGGCAAAGCGCTTGCGACCCTACTTTCAATCCCATGCCACTGTGGTCTTGATGGACCAACCTCTGAAGACTATCCTCATGTGTCCTAACACTTCGAGAAAGATAGCCAAGTAGGCCATCAAGCTAGGTGAATACGATTTCACATTTCAACCCAGATCAACTATGAAGGTACAAGTGTTGGATGATTTTTTTGCTGAATGTACATGGAGCCAGGAAAACAGTCGACAGATGGTCGACGAAGGAGAAATAGCTGAAAGAGATTCAGAGCCCACATGGATACTCCATGTGGACGGAGCATCCAACTCTGCTAGTTGTGGAGTTGGACTCCTACTGGCCAACCACGATGGATAAATTATGGAGTATGTTCTCCACTTCTCCTTTTAAGCTTCAAACAATCAAGCAGAATATGAAGCCCTCTTTGCAGGACTTAGAATCACCAAAGAGTTAGAGATTCGAAAGATCAAGGTCTTCTCTGATCCTCAACTAGTGGTGAATCAAGTGAAAGGCAAATTCGAATTTCGAGACTCAATCATGATTAAGTACTTAAAAAAGGCACGAGATCTACTATCCCAAATGGAATCCTTTGAGATAGCCCATGTGCCATGGACCAAAAATTCTCGGGCCCTTTCTCAATTAGCGACCACTGCTTCGGACTCTCTTGGTCGAACTTACATAGAATACTTGAAAGATCCCAGCATATCGGAAAGAGTTTTGAAAGTATATCAGATCGAGCACAAACCCTATTGGATGGATCCTATCTTTAAGTTCCTGAATGATGGTATGCTACCTGAAGATAAGACCAAAGCCAAATAAGTCCATTGGATGGCCTCTTAGTATGTTATCCTGGATGGAGTACTATACAAAAGATCTTTCACACAACCTCTGCTAAAGTGCTTAGGACCATCGGATGCCGACTACGCCCTAAGGGCAGTACATGAGGGCATATATAGAGACCATCTAGGGAGCAGATCCCTAGCCTACAAAATAATATGCCAAGGCTATTATTGGCCGACCATCCAGAAAGACGCAGTCGACTATGTCCTAAGATATGACCAATGTCAGAGGTACTCTAACATCCAAAGATATCCTGCAAGCCAGCTGACTTAGTTAATGGCTTCCTGGCCATTCGTCTAGTGGGGAATGGATATTCTCGGTCCATTTCCTCCGGCTTCAAGTTAACAAAAGTTTCTCATCGTGGCAATTGACTATTTCACTAAGTGGATCGAAGTCGAACCTCTAGCTCACATAACTGAAGAGAAAGTCGAGACCTTTGTCAGGAATTCCATCATCTTCCGGTTCAGAATCTCTCACGCCATCATCACTGATAATGGGAGGCAATTCGATAACCCTAAATTCAAGAACTTTTGTGCTCAATATCATATCATTCATACTGAAAGAAAATCAGTGCACCGGATGCCTACCCTAGGCACGCTACACTAGGGAGTAGGTATTGCATAATTAAAAATTTTAAACATGCATACAGAAAAACCTACTCATGCACAGGATCTAACATAAACATTATGCATGAAATAGATACACAGGCATGTAAAGGCAAGTGCAATAATTATAAAGAACATGATAAAATCTAGATCTAAGCATACATGATAACAAAAATAAATAATATACCTGATCGAAGCAGGAAGAAACCGACTTCCTCAGTCTTCAGAGCAGATCAGCAAAATCTAGATCTAAGCATGCATGATAACAAAAATAAATAATATACCTGATCGAAGCAGGAAGAAGCCGACTTAGGAAGTCTTCAGAACAGATCAGCAGCAAATCAAGGCAACCGGTTGAACAGCAAATCAGATATGCAACTACAAGAAAAAGAGATGATCAGTCCAATCTCTCAAGGTGTCCAAATATCCATCCTCTAGAGTATCCACATTCAGGCTCTCACTAACCCAACTTCCGGAAGGATGCTAGTCCTCTAGGAATAAAACAACAAGTCATGATAACATGGATCAGGAAAATCCAAAAAGAAAACTCACGGACAGTCTCCTCCAAGACCGCCCAAACTCTATCTTGAGCACATATAAGAAAACAAAAATAGGGTGAAAGACACGGGATGCTCCACAAATTTCTGCACTGAGAAATTCGTTTCCAAAACTCGCTCTCACGGAACGCTCTCAGCCCCTCTCAAATCGCAAGGCCTGTTCCTTCCTCTCACTTGCATGCTCTGTTCTTCCTGTTTACCGATCTCACAGCCTGCTTCTTCTCTCGCTGCAAGCGGCCTTCCAAAACAAGAAATCAGAAACGGTAAAAACACGTGAAGGAGGGAAATACCGAGAGGAGTTCGAATAAAACCCAAACACCAAACGATAGGCTCATGATCGGTTTTAAACGCTAGAATCGCTGGCTGGATGAGAACCAATTCACCGTGAAAAATAGAGAGAGTAAAGGAATGACGTGCGGGAGATAAAATACCGAGAGACCCCTTCACTGTGATAAGGATCAATATCCCAATCAGCAATCGAGTTTCAAACTGTTCTTATCACATTCAATAGGTGAAACAGGATATGCGAGAGCAGGGGAAGAAGGAAGAAAACATCGTGTAAAGAGAAACCAAGCAAAACATCAAGCTAGGTTTAAAAATCTGGGAGAAAAAAAATGGTGTAAACAAACCATGTAATAAACCGGTTCAACAAAACCAAAAACCGGTTCAACAAACCCCAGTCCGACCAAAACCCAATCAATAAGAAAAACGGGTCCAGTCCTGGTCTACCAGGATCAATTCCTGGTTAGCCCAAACCAATCCTGGTTGATCCAAATCAGACCAGTTTGACCAGAAAAAATTCAATGTGTGCCCAATCATACCATTTGACCTTAATACCAAAATGATTCCCAATCGTTGATCGGCTCCCGTATCAAGAAGAAATTCTCTATAGCGCGTGACCTCATAGGTTCGAACCTAAATGGTAGTACTAGAACACTTCTAGTACCAGCATAAGATACCATCTAGCAATGGATCCCGGCATCCAGATAGGCCGAAGATGCGAGAGCAATCTATCGAACCTCTGGTATATGGTTACCGTATAATTCATCCCTTTAACCTCCAATGCTCCAGATGACCTAGGGTTAGACTACCAACCCTAGTTGAGTCAATCCACAACATGTCTCAACCTCGTAAGTCCAGTGACTCCTTACTAGGACTACCCCGGTCGAGGATTTGCTAAATTGAAATACTGCGAGACATTCAATCCAAACAATTTGGACAGGTCAATTCCATCTTGGTCCACCACTACTCCATAAGTTCTTGCCTGTACCCAGAAACCTTCCATCACCGGATTAGAAATCTGGATAGTCCGGTACCAAAGCACAGGGAGTTGCTTGCAAGCTACCATAGTGACCTCAGGTCAGAGGGATACATATACCCATATCCAATCGCGAGCAATCCTTTGATAGAAAGGAGTTCCACGGAGTCATGTTCAATGAGATGTCACACATCCCACTTGCAGATCACATCAGTGTCACCACATTCTTTTGGTCAAGAGGACAACCAAACGATGTGAACCACAACAACCTACACTTGATACATTGCCATCTTGTACAATATATCCTTTGGTTATGAACCTTTTAAAGGACCATTCGATAGATCCTCTCTATATCGAAGTCAGTGCAGTCCTAAGGACTTCATCACATGAACAAAGTTCATTACAGGAAAATGAATAATGTGATGAGCTGCCAAAATAAAATTTTATTAATTCATATACAAATTACAATACTGAGCATAACTGCCTACAGCCTAGGCGATTGGCTTTAGGACATAATTTCCAACAACTTCCACTTGTACTAAAACCAATCAGAACAATATCTAATACCCATTTCCCATTTACAATAGTCGAACTCTTTGATTCCGATGTCTTTAGTAAAGGGGTCGGCCAGATTCTCCTTTCCATCGATCTTCATAAGATTGATGTCGCCTCGATCCACGATCTCTCGCATGAGATGATAGCACCGTAGAATATGCTTGGTATGGTGATGAGACTTTGGCTCCTTAGCTTAAGCAATGGCTCCTGTGCTGTCACAATACACTGGAACAGGACAATCTAGGGAAGGTACCACCCCTAGCTCTCCAAGAAACTTTCGCAACCACACGACTTTCTTTGCTGCATCTAATGCTGCAATGTACTCTGCTTCGCATACCGAGTCTGCAACTGTTACCTGCTTGGAACTCTTCCAGCAGATCGCTCCTCCATTCAGGATAAACACAAACCCTGATATACTCTTGCTATCATCTCTGTTTGACTAGAAACTAGAGTCAGTATACCCCACAAGTTTCAAGTCAGGTTCACCATAAAACAGCCATTGGTCCTTAGTATTTCTCAAATACTTCAGGATGGTTTTAACCACCTTTCAATACACCTCACCTGGGTCAGACTGGTATCTGCTCACCACTCCTAGTGAGTATGCCACGTCTGGTCTAGTACATGTCATAGCATACATGATAGAGTCCACTGCAGAAGCATAATGAACTCTACTCATGCGCTCTCTTTTCTCAGGAGTTGTCGCACAATCCTTCTTGGAAAGAGTAATTCCAGAACCTATCGGGAGATAGCCTTTCTTGGAATTTTCCATGCCGAACCATTTCAGCACAGTATCAATGTACGTAGACTGGAACAATCCCAGAAGCCTCTTAGATCTATCTCTATAGATATTCATACCTAGTATGTAAGAAGCTTCATCCAAGTCCTTCATGGAGAACTGAGATGACAACCAGATCTTTATTCCTTGTAATGTTGCGATGTCATTCCCGATTAAGAGAATGTCATCAATATACAGTACCAGGAATATAATCACAGAACCATTAACCCACTTATAGATGCAGGGTTCCTCTCCGTTCCTAACGAAGCCATACAATTTGATACACCTATCAAATCGCATATTCCAACTTCGAGATGCTTGCTTGAGTGCATAAATGGCCTCTACAATTTGCACACTTTTGACTCATCTGTGGATGTTAACCCTTCAGGCTGTATCATATACACCTCCTCATCCAATTCCCCATTCAAGAAAGCGGTTTGAACATCCATCTACCAGATCTTATAGTCAAAATGTGCTGCCAAAGCAAGCATTATTCGAATGGACTTGAGCATTGCCACAGGGGAGAACGTCTCGTCATAATGATACAATATCGTTGACGATATCCCTTGGCTACCAGACGGGCTTTATAGGACTCCACCTTCCCATCTGCACCCCTTTTTCTCTAAAAATCCACTTGCACACGATGGGTTTTATCCCTTCAGGTAGATCAACCAATGTCCATACATTGTTGATCTCCATGGACTCCATCTCAGATCGCATGGCTCCAAGCCACGCCTTAGAGTCAAATCTCCGAAGTGCATCCATATAGATGATCGGATCCTCATCGTTCTCATCAAGCTCAATAGGATCACCGTCCTGGACCAAAAAATCATAGTATCTATCCAATTGATACGGTACTTTACCGGATCTCCTATTAATGGGTTCCGGGTGTGATTTAATCACAGCCGGTTCTATGTTATTCTTAGAGTGTGCAGGTTCTTCCACTGGTTGAACTTCACCAAGTTCAATCTTAGAGGCTACAGTTCCTTCTCCAAGAAACTCCTTTTCCAAAAAGATAGCCCTAAGAGCAACGAACACTTTCTGTTCGTCTTCCAAGTAGAAGAAATACCTTTTTGTTTCCTTAGGATACCCAATAAACAGGAATCGATCAGACTTAGGACCAAGTTTATCTGAGTCTAAACGCTTTACATAAGCCGAACAACCCCATACCCGAAGGTGTGAAATTGAGGGCTTACGTCCAGTCCATAACTCATATGGAGTGGAGACAATAGACTTACTCGGAACATTATTCAGCAAGTAACAAACTGTCTCAAGTGCATATCCCCAGAAGGATAGCGGCAAAGTTGCAAAGCCCATCATGGATCGAACCATGTCCAACAGGGTTCGATTCCTCCTTTCGGACACACCATTCAATTGGGGTGTTCCTAGAGGAGTCCACTAAGAGAGAATCTCATTCTTCTCAAGATATGTCATGAACTCATCGGATAAGTATTCACCGCCTTGATCAGATCAAAGGGTTATAATACTCTTTCCAGTTTATTTCTCTACTTCATTACGATATCATTTGAACATTTCAAACAACTCAGATTTATGTCTCATCAAGAAGACATAACCATACCTGGAAAGGTCGTCTATAAATGTAATGAAATATCTGTATCCATCTATGATAGTAATTGTCATGGGTCCGTATACATCAGTATGTATGAGACTTAGAAGTTCTATAGCTCGTTCACCTTTTCCAGCAAAAGATGACATGGTCATTTTACCAAGCAAACAGGATTCACAAGTGGGCAGTGAGTCAGAATCACTGACCTCGAGGAGGACATCTCCTCGGAACTTGTTTATCCTATTCTGGTTAACATGACCTAGCCTACAGTGCCATAAATACAAGTCACTGACATTATATATCCTTGGGCGTTTTCTAGACGTGTACATTACATTAACAGGCCGTGACAAAACATAAATGCCATTATTTAATTTAGCTTTCATTATCATAGAGTTATTCATAATAACTTGGCAAAAATCTCCTTTTATTGAAAGTTCATAACCATAATTGGCCAATAGGCCTGCAGAGATAATGCTCATAATAAAACCAGGACAATAATGATAGTCGACTAATTCAACAGTACTAGACTCAAAAACAAGACTCAAAACTTCGATCGCCAACACTGGAACATGATTTCCATTTCCGACGCTCAGGAACTGCTCCCCATCTTCGAATCTCTTACTAATCTGCAGTCCCTGTAACGAATTACAAACATGAATGGGACTACCAATATCCAATACCCAGTTAGCAGTGTCACAAATAGAGAAATTACAAGGTTTTAGCATATAAATATCTTGTCCAGCACTCTGCTGCTTTCCCTTCCTTGGCATGTTCGGGTCTAAGGATGCCTGATAAAGAGGACAGTTCTTCTTCCAGTGTCACTGCTTCTTACAATAGAAGCACTCTGCACTAGCTTGATCAGCTTTCACTTTCTTGGCCTGACTTGGGCCAGGAGCACTCTGCACCTTCTTTCCCTTACCTTTCTTCTTCCCTTTCTTAAAGGGACGACGACCTCTAAAACCTCCTACTAAATTCACCACCCCCTTATTCAGTTGGTGGTCCTTCTTGTAAGTCTGCAGCAACCTCATCAAACCATGGTAATTGACTGCAGGCTTATTCATTCTATAATGATCGATAAAGTTAAGATAGGAGGAGGGTAGAGAATTCAGGATCGCATCCTTGCCGAGTTGCTCGTGCAAGGGACATCCAAGCTTGCCCAATTGTTCGATCATCTTAATCATGTACAATACATGATCAGTGATCGAAGTGCCATTCCTCATTTTGGCATTGTAGATGGTACAAGATACTTTGTACCGCTCCACATCATCTGGCATGCATAAAGATTCCTTCAACTTTTGAAGGATCTCGTCTGGCTGGGCCTCCTCGAATTTATGACTGAACTCGTCGTTTATCGCCACCAACATTATGTATCGGACAGTAGTCCAATCAAAAATCCACTTCAAATAAGTATCCCTGACCGAACTTCGAGCATTGGCAGGAGAAATTTTGGGTGCTGGATCCGTTATCACATAAAGGATCCGCTCGTGCTCCAGGATTATTCTCAATTTTCAATACCAGCTATCGAAATTGAGACCCTTTAACTTCTCGTTATCGAGAAGTGACCGGAGCGAAAGGTTTGAAGACATCTGAAAGGAAAACTAAGACCAAATTAGTATATAAATTAATCAATTAAATAAAAAGACTTGGACTTTAGTCTAAAGGTCCACTAATTTTTCAGATTGGGAGCCTCTAACTCCAATATGTGAAATCATCATTTCATAGTAGGTACTGAAATCCAATAGACCATGTATGAGCCCGACTATGGCCGGCTCACCCATACGCACATAAAGGTAGGTTCTCTAACCAATTATTTTCCTAAGCAACTTCCAGTAATAAATTTTTGCCCCACAGAATCTCCAATCAACCTAGGGGCCTCTTATTGCGGGTCTCTGGTTAGGTCCAACCATTAATATGACAAATCCAATTCTTTCAGCTAATGAATGACCAAGCCCGACTATGGCCAGCCCACCTGATCACTGTTAAGAAGGTTGCATTGAACCATCATCTATGGGAGAGTAATCCCAGTAACCAGATGCACACCCGTTCTATGAAACTGCCGATGTACACCAAGCTAAAGGACTCATTACTAACCCACTTAATGGGAGGCTAAGATACCATCAACTCATTGACTTAGTCTTTTTACAAGACCTAATAATTTTAGAGAATTTTTAATTAAATTATGACAGAGGAATAGAGAGAAGAACATGGATCAACCTCCCACTGATCAAATCAATTCTCAGGACGGTTGAATTAAATTCAACAAGTTGGTCCATGGGCACCTAAAGATCAGTCAGGCTGATCAACTTGAGTGACATGGGTTAACTCGAATCAATAAGCTCTTCTAATCAGTTTTGGTTAACCGGATTGGCCAGGTAGGTGAGATTATGGGTGCGTATCCGTTATTAACCATCTTTTCTAGACACCAACCAAGTTGGCCAGGAAAGAGGTAGCCTCGTGTAGCCATGATCAAAAATGCCAAACCTGCCTAGACACCAATCGATTTACTAGACTTGATTAGACCAGCCTAAGAACTTGGGCTTACCACAGAGCCACTAATTAGATCCATTTTAGAAGAATGGACTAACCCATCTAACTATTAGATAGATACTAAAGAGAAGGTCCTTAATCAACATTTAATTAGTTCTCTTAAGTCCAATTCAACTAACCTTAGGTCTAAACCAATTAATGGACCCAATCAGACAGCTAACCCAATTAACCCGAATGGCTTATTCAAATGACATTAGATTTCATAAACCATAATCTGGCTTGTTATTTAATTAATCTTTCAATTCATAATTATTAGATTATAAGCCAACTTTTAATTAAAACATTTTTAATTAAATTTATGTAAAACCCTTTTACATCTTTCATGCATCATATCTAGTCTTATCATATCAATTTATAATATTGTAAGCCTTAATAATTATAGACATGCTAATGTATAATCATGTACCAGGATTAAAATATTTTTAAAACTGTAGGTTTCCTTTAAGGATTCTTCAAAGGCTAACACAGACGAACCGCCTAGTGCCATAGAAACTTAAGGATTTTAAATCCTGATTAAATCTCTACGGACACACGGTCATGGTGAAGATCTCAACTAGTATTGACTCCGTTATTGATTTTGATGATAAGCAAAATGGTTAAGTATAAGTTAAGGACTAATGATTTCCTTTAAGTATGTTTTTTATTGAAAAAGGTGCTTACAAATTTGAAGAAGCTTATTTGTTTGAAGAAGCCAAGTTTGAATGAAAAGATTGTTCAAAAAAAACTTGGACACTTAAGAGTTGGTTGATTGGATGGTTAAGTTAAATGGAAATATGTTTCAGCTAAAGTTTAGGCCTTTCTGTGAAGTTTTCAGAGAAGTGACGACTCAAAGTATCGACATATGACATGAAGTATCGACACATAAAAGTGAAGTGTCGACTCAGGCCGGTACGCAAGAATGTTTCAAATGGCACAGATGAAGTATCAACACATGGACCTGAAGTGTCGACTCAAAGTGTCGACACATGGATCAATACATCGCTTGAGATTTTCAAGTCATAGAACTTATAGAAATTGACGGAACAGCTGAAGTGTCAACACATGGAAGCAAGGTGTCGACTCAACTGAGTAAGTGTCAACACATCTGAGATTTTCAGAGAGTCATATTGGAGCAATTTGAACTGGGTGTCGACTCAAGAAGTTCAAGTGTCGACCTTATGTGTCGACTCACAGCCTGAAGTATCGACACATGAAGTTCTGGCAACAGTAACGGCTAGTTTTTCAAATATAGAACTCGCCCATTTTACCCTCCAACGGCTAGTTTTTCAAGTCTAATGGCTATAAACGGGATTTGAGGCCTTGGAAAAGTATTTATATGCTCCAAATCAAATCAAAACAAGATTAATTGAAGACCATTAAAGAGTTTTGAGAAGAGAGAAGAAAAGCGAGCTTTAACTCCTATTCTTTGAAATTTCAACCACTCTCAAGCTAAAGCAAGCCTCCAAGCATTTAAGAGCCTTCAAGAGCATTGAAGATCATCCATTCTTAAGCATTCAAGAGGCTTCAACAAGTTCAAAGCATCTTTACATCGAGCTTCAAAGAGATACCCGCTTTGTTTTAGAAAGCTTACTTTGGTTCATTATTTTTAAGCCTTATTTGTTGTAAGGGTTCTTGGTTAGCCTATTGTAAAACCAAGGGAGGTTATTGGTGAGCCTTTGTAAAACCAATTAGGTTTGTGGTTAGCCTGCAAAACCACTAAGATTCTTGGTTAGCCCGGAAAACCAAGGGAGGTTATTGGTTAGCCTTTGAAAACCAATTAGGTTCTTGGTTAGCCCGTAAAACCAAGTGAGGTTTTGACTTGTTGGCCTTGTAAAAATAAGTTGGGTTTTGATTAGTGAGCCCGCAAAACTAATCAATTGTAATCGGATGTGATTATAGTGAATTCCCAAGGGGATCTTGGGAAGTGGATGTAGGTGTATTGGATAGCACCGAACTACTATATTTCTTGGTCTTTGTGATTGCTTGATTTCTCTTCTTACTCTTTACTTATTGCTCGTTATTTTCGCTGCACTTTTATTTTAGAGCATTACAATTGAATTAATAGTACCTTGCTAATTTATTTATTGAATTGGATTGCATTGCTTAGTATTAAGTAATCTTAAGTTTTAATTTTTAGAGACCTAATTCACCCCCCCTCTTGGGTTGCTTACTGGGCAACAAGTGGTATCAGAGCCCTGTTCTTAGTGTATAGGCTTTACCACCTTGAGTAAAGATCTATGGCAGCCCCAATTGGTACTAGCGTAGTTAAGGGTCAAGCCTCAAATAAACCTCCATTTTTTAATGGATCAAATTATACTTATTAGAAAACTAGGATGAGAATTTATATGCATTCTATTGATTACAATTTGTGGAAAGTTGTATATAAGGATCCTCATATTCCTTCAATAGTGGTTAATGATGTTTCCATCCTAAAGCTCGAAGAGGATTGGGATGAAAATGATATTAAGCAATCCGAGATCAATACCAAGGCAATGAATCTCCTCTATTGTGCACTAGATCCTAGTGAATTTAATAGGATATCTACATGCCTGTCTGCTAAAGAAATATGGGACACACTTGAAGTTATCCATGAGGGTACCGATCAAGTGAAAAATACTAAAGTAAATATGTTAGTGCACACTTATGAGATGTTCCGAATGGAACCTAATGAATCAATCACTGATATGTAAACAAGATTCATAAATATTGTTAATGGTATGAAAAGTCTTGGAAAAGTCATGTCTAACGCTGATCTTGTAAATAAAATTCTTAGGTCACTTCCAATATCATGGAATCCGAAGGTGACCGCAATTCAAGAAGCCAAGGACATTGACAAGTTACCTCTTGAGCATCTGGTTGGATTGCTCATGACTTATGAGCTTAATCTGAAACAAAAATCAATGGACATGGACAAGAAGAAGAAGGGGATTGCTTTCAAATCAAATATATAAGAAGAATCCTCAATAGATGAGTCCAAAGATGAAGAGGAAGATGAAGGTGAAGAAGCCCTCCTTGCATAAAAATTTAGAAGATTCATGAAGAGGAGAAAATTTCCTTACAAAAAGAAATATCAATCAAAGAAAAAAGGAAAAGAAAAAGAGAAAGAAAAAGAAAAGGAGAAGGAGAAGGAAGTACCTACATGCTTCGAATGCAAGAAGTTGGGACACTACAATTTTGATTATCCTCTCCTTAAGAAATCTAGAAAGAAATTAAGGAAGAAAGCAATGATGGCCACCTGGAGTGACAACGAAGACTCTAGTTCTGAATAAGAGCATACCGAAGTTGCAAATCTCTGCTTAATGGCACATCAAGACAATGATGAGGTAAATTCTGACACTGAAATTGATTTTATATTTGATGAACTTAGGAATGCCTTTGATGAACTCATGTATGATTATAAACTGATTTTATCTGAAAACAAGAAATTGAAAAAGCATGCAAATAGTTTTTCTTTTGAAAACAATTCTTTACTAAATGATGTTAGTATTTTGAAATCTAAATTGGATGTTTTAGAAAAGAAAAACAATGCTTTATCTATGGAAAATGAAGTTTTGAAAAGATCTAAAAATGTTATTTCAAATAATGATCTTTTAAAGAAAAACAAAGATTTAGAACTTAAAAATGTTAAATACAAAAATGAACTTGAAAAGATAAAACCTTTTGTTGAGAAATTCACTTACAATTCAAAAAAGTTAAACCTACTTTTGAATAATCAAAGAGCCATTTTTAATAAGGCAGGATTAGGATATAAACTACAAAAGCAACAAAAGTATTTCAAAAACTTTTTTGTACCTGCATCATCTAGCATTACTTATTTCTCTTGCAAAAAGTTAGGACATAAATCATTTCAATGTAATTTAAGAAAAATCAATTCTTTTAGTAAAGTGTGGGTAACAAAAGGAACCATTTTGAATACTAACCCTAAAGGACCCAAGTTGGCTTGGGTACCTTAAAAACAAAGCTTGATTTTATTGCAGGTGTGTCTTGCAACCAAGGAGAATAAAAGACTTTGGTAACTTGATAGTGGTTGCTCAAGGCACATGACTGGAGATGTGAAGCAATTCACTTCTCTTGAAGCTTTGAATGGAGGGGTGTGACCTTCGGTGATAATGGTAAAGAAAAAATCATTGATATTGGTAAGGTTCACATAACTCATTCTAATAGTATTAGTAATGTACTTCTAGTCGATGGTTTGAAACATAATCTTTTAAGCATTAGTCATTTTTGCGATAAAGATTTTTTAGTAGTTTTTAAATCATCATATTGCATGATTGCTAGTCCGGATATAAATGGAGTACAATTCATTGGAAAAAGGCATGGAAATGTTTATTTGGTAGACCTAGATGATCTATCTTTACTCAATAGAGAATGCCTTGTTGCAGTGAATTTTACTAAAGATGAGACTAGTTGGCTATAACATAGAAGATTAGGGCATGCTAGTATGTATCTTCTTTAAAAACTTTGCAAAAAGAATTTAGTTAGAGATTTACCTGAACTTTATTTTGAAAAAGATAGAATTTGCCAAGCATGTCAATTTGGTAAACAAGTTAAAACTTCTTTCAAACCAAAAGATTTTGTAACTACTAGTAGGCCACTTGAACTACTTCATATGGATCTCTTTGGACCAATTAGAACATCAAGTCTAAGAGGCAAGAGATATGGATTTGTCATAGTGGATGATTTTTCGAGATTTACATGGATTTTCTTTTTGACACAAAAAGATGAATTATTTTCAGCATTCATAAAGTTTTATCGAAAAGTTTCAAACGAAAAAGGTGTTTCAGTTGTTTGCATTCGTAGTGATCATGGAACTAAATTTGAAAATCAAGATTTTGAAAACTGTTGTAATGAAAAAGGAATAGAACATAATTTTTCTACATCTAGGACACCTCAGCTGAATGGGGTAGTAGAAATGAAAAATCATACTTTGGAAGAAATGGCACGCACTATGCTTTGTAAAAATTATTTACCAAGATATTTCTGGACTGAAGCTATTAATATAGCATGTTACATTTTAAATCAAGTTTTAATTCGCCCTATTTTAAATAAAACTCCATATGAACTTTAGAACGAAAGAAAACCAACTTTGAAATATTTTCGAGTTCTTGGTTATAAATATTTTATTTTGAACAATGAAAAAGATCATCTTGGAAAGTTCGATGCCAAGTCCGATGAAGGTATCTTTTTAGGATACTCTACATCAAGCAGGGCATACAGAGTTTTCAATAAACGAACTTTGGTTGTAGAAGAGTCAGAACATATTATTTTTGAAGAATCTACTAACAAATCCTCTAGAAAAGAGGATACATCTGATGAATGTACAGGTGCTGACAAGCTTCAGAAGCTGACATTGAATGATCAACCTTAGCCAAATGAAGAAGATCAAGACAAGAATAAGAAAGGTGATGACACTCCAAAGCATCAATATCTACCTAAGGAGTGGAGGTATGCTCATGGACATCCTAAGAAATTAATCCTAGGTGATCCATCTAAAGGGATAAGAACTCGAGCCTCAATTAGAAATGAATGTGATTATATAGCTTTAGAAATGAATGTGATTATATAGTTTTTGTATCTCAAGTAGAACCTAAATATTTTGAAGAAGCTAAAAAAGACCCTAACTGGATCAATGCTATGTAAGATGAACTAGTTCAATTTGATAGAAATAACGTTTGGACACTTATAGAAAGACCATATAATATTTCAATTATTGGCACTAAATGGATATTTAGGAATAAATTAGATGAAAATGATATTGTTGTTAGAAATAAAGCTAGGCTAGTTGCTAAAGGCTATAATCAGGAGGAAGGGATTGATTTTGATGAAACTTTTGCTCCTGTTGCTAGACTTGAAGCAATTATACTATTATTAGCATTTGCTTATTTTATGAATTTTAAATTATTTCAAATGGATATTAAGAGTGCTTTCTTAAATGGTTTTATAACTAAAAAGGTTTTTGTTGAACAACTACCTGGATTTGAAAATCATGCACATCCTGATTATGTTTTTAAATTACACAAAGCACTTTATGGATTAAAGCAAGCATCTCGAGCCTAGTATGAAAGACTCAGCAAATTTCTGATTGAAATTGAATTTTCTAGAGAAAATGTTGATAAAACACTGTTTTTGAAAAAGAAAGATAATAATTTATTAGTAGTACAAATATATGTTGATGACATCATTTTTGGTGCTACTAATAAAATTCTTTGTCAAGAGTTTGCTAAGCTAATGTAGGGTGAGTTCGAGATGAGCATGATGGGATAACTCAATTTCTTTCTCGAACTCTATATCAAGCAAACTACAGATGGTATCTTCATTAACCAAGCTAAGTATGCAAGAAAAATTATCAAGAAGTTTGGGATGGAGACTACTAAAGCAATAGGTACGCCTATGAGCCCCTCTTGTAGACTTGATAAAGATGAACATGGTAAATCAGTAGATCAAAAGTTATACAGAGGTATGATTGGCTCTTTATTGTATCTAACTGCTGTAGACCGGATATAATGTTTAGTATTTGCATGTGTGCTAGATATCAGTCTAAACCTAAAGAATCACATATTATGGCTGTTAAGCGCATTATTAGATATCTATCTGGTACTATTGATATTGGTTTATGGTATTCTAGAAATTCATCTGCTGAATTGATTGGATATTCTGATACGGATTTTGCTAGTTGTAAATTGGATAGAAAGAGTACTAGTGGTACTTGCCAATTTCTTGGAGTTAACTTAATCTCATGGTTTAGCAAGAAACAAACTTCAGTTATATTATCCACAGCTGAAGCTGAGTATATTGCAATAGGAAGTTATTGTGCTCAAATCTTGTGGATTAGTAACAACTTGAAAACTTTGAAATCAAGTTGGCTAGTACACCTATTAAATATGATAATACCAGTGCTATTTGCTTGATTAAAAATCCTGTTCAACATTCTAGGAGTAAACATATTGAAATTAGACATCATTTTATTAGGGATCATATAGAAAATAATGATGTTTTGCTTGAATTTATTAGTGCTGAGTTTCAATTAGCTGATATTTTGACTAAACCTTTTCTGGAAGATCAATTCTGTATGATTGAAGAGAGCTCGGGATCATCAATCCTTTTAATTAAATTTTTTCTATATTTGACTCAAACTAGATCAATTCGATCTTAATCATGATAAATCTTACTTAATCATTATTGATTTCACTCTAAAATTATTATATTTCTAGTGATTTTGATCTGCCCTTGATATTCCTAAATTTTTGGTTTTTAAGTCGATGTGTCGACACATTAATGTGTTGACACCTGAATGTGTCGACACATGCGTGAGCCGACACTTGAACGACAGCGGATTGAGAATAGAGAGTTTTCCGAACCATTTTTCTCCCCATTTCTTCTCTCATTCGAGCCGACATAATGTTTTAAGGTACTCTTACTATTCTTCCCACTATTTCATGCTTTTTGCCTGTTGTTTCCTTGATTTGGACACTCGGTAGCCCGGATTTTGGTTAGAATTCTCCTTGTATTTGATTTTTAAACCCTAGAAACCCTAGATTTCAACCAAAACCTTGCCCAATCTTTCAATCCAAGTAATGGGACCTCGCAAGCAAGTTGTCCGTCGACCTCGTTAGTCAAATCAGGAAGAATAGTGAAGGACAAAGGCTAGACATGAGTTTAGAGCTCCTGATCCACCCGCATGACCACTTTTTGTACCGTCTAGCCGGATGAGCTCGAAGACTGTAGTTGGAGGACGACGAGTGGATTTTGCTTTTGTCGACTAGCAGCATTTCCAGATTGGAGAGTGGATTCGACAGGCTGGTCTGACTTCATTTTGTTCACTTAGCGAGAGGTATTATCTAGGGCTTATGCGAGAGTTTTATGGATCACTCGCCCATGGGATAGATGGATGGTTAGCATAGGTCAGAGGATGGGATATCCCTGTTACTTTAGAGATTCTGAGCAGAGTATGGGATATACCGATGACAGGATCTGTTGTAGACAGCTTGATGGATAGAGTCAGTGGACTTCAATGCATCTTTGAGTCTGACATTTTACTAGAGGGAGCCACTGTACCAGCATCCAGATTATCTGCAGAGATGAGATTATTACATCACATCATCGCCCGGATACTTCTGTCGAAGATCGGACGTTTCGACTATATCACTGAGCGGGAGTTGCTCGTGATGGTCTCTTTGGTTCAGTGCATGCCTGTCTGCACTCCAGTGCTTATGGTTCACCAGATTACGGAGGCGTCGACTAGCCAGCGACTCTGTGTACCCTATGGTCTGGGATTGACTATTCTATTTAGGGAGTATGGCATCAGCTTTGAGGACGAGCCCTACCGCACATTACTTCATACTGATGTGTATGACATCAGGTCATTACATCGGATGGGCTATCATTTGTTCCGAGGCCAGTGGACTCGCAGGATATCTGGTCAGGCCGAGGACAGAGCTGATGATGATGACACAGCAGAGAAGGAGCGCATCCTCTCCGGCAAGGCAGGACCTAGCGAGAGTCAACTTGAGACGGTAGCACAGCCAGCGGTTGCTTCTCAGTCTGATCCTTCTACTTCAGCACATCCTCAGCCAGCTCAGATGAAGACTCCAGGCACTTCAGATAGCTTATTGGACATAGTTAGACGCATCAAGATTGACGTGTTTATCATGAGGCAGCGTCTTGACTGTTTCATAGCTGAGACGAAAGAGAGCCATGCTGGACTTAATGATGGCATCTCAGCTATACTTTCTGCACTGTCCAGATCTTCAGTGAGTGCTCCAGTTGTTGATACTGCTCCTGTACCTACTCCTGCACCTGCTGATGATATTGATGATATTGATCTGGTGTTGATACTACTGTTGGAGATGGTGTTACTGTTGGTGATACTGTTATTGGAGATATTGGAGATGATGATGGAGACGATGAGGATACTGACTCAGACAGATTTGATTTCACAGATCTTACTTCAGAGCCAGTAGTAGAGGTGACGACTGACTTGCCTAGGAGTCCTGTTCATGACCCTTCCTATTCACATGCCCAGACTTCTATTCCATCTTCTTCTTCTAGATCGGATGATCGCATTCCTGTTCCTGTTCCTATTCTCTCTCCAGTTATCGATACTCCTATCCTGACACCTATTATTGATTCCCCTGATATTGATACTCCTGTTATACATACACCTATTGTTGAGACCCACGTTGTTGATATACCGATTATAGACATACCGGTTCATTCTATAGATGATACTTCTATTCTTGATATACCTGTTGTATCATCAGCTGTTACCCATATCCTTGACACAGATTGTTGATACTCCCACACTTCATACATCTTCGCTTATCCGAGAGCTTGGATTTTATACACCCCGCTTTCAGTATCTTGACTCAGGTCCTTTATTTGATCGCACACCTCTTCCAGCAGTTGCTAAGATTCTTGACCCGATCAGTTCCGTTCCTGCGGAGGACATTGCTTCTACCTCTACTGCTCCAGCTAGAGGTCGGACATATGCTCATCGCAGAGGATGTAGTCGTCGTACCCCTCCATAGCTGACCAGGACTAGACTCAGAGATCTCTGATCGAGATGGCCACGAGCTTGTCCTTCACTGATACAGGATCGATTGAGATCGGTTCATCTTCTGATGATACTGACATGGATGAAGATTAGGACATTTCTGTATTTTTAAATAGTTTGTTTTTATGGTTCTATGTATCTTTATCTTTGTTATGTATCTGTTGTACAAGTTCTAACTTTAAATGAAAAACTTTGTTGTTCTTCATCTTTATGTCTTTGATGCAAATAAATGATATATCTTAAATTGTTCTTCAATGTCTTCACTCTTAAATGAATGAATTTCTTAAAGGAAGAGTAGAGTAACTCAATGCTATATCTTGACTACTCAATCTATTTGTTTTCCTACCTTTTTAATGATAACAAAAAGGAGAGTAGAATAATGAGATTTAAGTATAAATGAGTATAAAAGTAGAATAATGAAACAAATGCAATATAATGAGTATAAAAGTAGAATAATAAAATAAATGTAATATAATTTGTGATATATTTGTGATATGCAAGGGATAAACAAATTTTTGAAAACTTGAATTGAAAATTGTTTACAAAATTCCTTAAAAAGGGGGAGCTCTACTTTATTTTCATTTGAGAATCCTTTCAAAATGAATTTTATCTTAAAACCCCTCTTTAAATATTTGAAAATATTTTTACAAATTATGTTATGGATCATTGATTCAGGGGGAGCTTTGTTCTTTGCTGAACTTTTCTTGTAGAGTATCATGATACATATTTTCTATATTTTAAATATATCCCAAAGCTCTGATACTCTCAATCATTATAACAAGCTCTGGAACTATTACTTTTATTCTAAATTGCCATATTATTAATGCAAATTATGTTAATACGCTTAATGCTTTCAGTTTTATGCACCTTGATGATTTCTTTTCAAAGCCTTTTTAAGCAATTTATACTTAAGGATTTTGTCATCATCAAAAAGGGGGAGATTGTTGACTCCATTATTGATTTTGATGATAGGCAAAATGGTTAAGTATAAGTTGAGGATTAACGATTTCCTTTAAGTGTGTTTTTATTGAAAAAAGTGCTTACAAATTTGGAGAAGCTCATTTATTTAAAGAAGCCAAGTTTGAATGAAAAGATTGCTCAAAGAAGACTTGGACACTCAAGAGTTGGTTGATTGGATGGTTAAGTTAAATGGAAATATGTTTTAGCTAAAGTTCAGGCCTTTTGTGAAGTTTTCAAAGAAGTGTCGACTCAAAGTGTCGACACATGACATGAAGTGTCGATACATGAAAGTGAAGTATCGACTCAGGTCGGTATGCAAGAATGTTTCAAATGACACAGATGAAGTGTCAACACATGGATCTGAAGTGTCGACTCAAAGTGTCGATACATGGATCAACACATCGCCTGAGATTTTCAAGCCATAGAACTTGTAGAAATTAAAGGAACAGCTGAAGTGTCAACACATGGAAGCAAGGTGTCGACTCAAGGTGTCAACTCAACTGAGTAAGTATCGATACATCTGAGATTTCTAGAGAATCAGATTGGAGCAACCTGAACTGAGTGTCGACTCAAGAAGTTCAAGTGTCGACCTTATGTATTGACTCACAGCCTGAAGTGTCGACACATGGAGTTCTGGCAACAGTAATGGCTTGTTTTTCAAACGCAGAACTCATCCATTTTGCCCTCCAACAACTAGTTTTTCAAGTCTAATGGTTAGAAACAGAATTTGAGGCCTTGGAGAAGTATTTATATGTTCCAAATCAAATCAAAACAAGATTTATTGAAGATCATTAAAGAGTTTTGAGGAAAGAGAAGAAAAGTGAGCTTTAACTCCTATTCTTTAAAGTTTCAACCACTCTAAAACTAAAGCAAGCCTCCAAGCATTAAAGAGCCTTCAAAAGCATTGAAGATCATCCATTCTTGAGCATTCAAGAGGCTTCAATAAGTTCAAAGCATCTCTATATCGAGCTTCAAAGAGATACCCGCTTTGTTTTAGAAAGCTTACTTTGGTTCATTATTTCTAAACCTTATTTGTTGTAAGGGTTCTTGGTTAGCCTATTGTAAAACCAAGGGAGGTTATTGGTGAGCCTTTGCAAAACCAATTAGGTTGGTGGTTAGCCCGCGAAACCATTAAGGTTCTTGGTTAGCCCGAAAAACCAAGGGAGGTTATTGGTTAGCCTTTGAAAACCAATTAGGTTTTTGGTTAGCCCGTAAAACCAAGTGAGGTTTTGACTTATTTGCCTTGTGAAAACAAGTTGGGTTTCTGATTAGTGAGCCCGCAAAACAAATTAACTGTAAGTGGATGTGATTATAGTGAATTCCCAAGAGGATCTTGGGATGTGGATGTAGATGCATTGGATAGCACCAAACCACTATATTTCTCGATCTTTGTAATTGCTTGATCTCTCTTCTAGCTCTTTACTTATTGCTCATTATTTCCGCTGTACTTTTATTTTAGAACATTACAATTGAATTAATAGTACCTTGCTAATTTATTTATTGAATTGGATTGTATTACTTAGTATCAAGTAATCTTAAGTTTTAATTTTTAGAGACCCAACTCACCTCCCTTTTGGGTTGCTTACTCGGCAACAACTAGGTTCCTAAAAGTAATCCCTAATCTAGATACAGATCCAAATACATGCAATCATGATATGCTACACAGGAACCTGTGGCTCTGATACCACTGAAGAAAAATCAGTATACCTATCCTAGGCACGCTACACTAGGAAGTAGGTATTGCATAATTAAAAATTTTAAACATGCATACGAAAAAACCTACTCATGCACAGGATCTAACATAAACATAATTCATGAAATAAATACAAAGGCATGTAAAGGCAAGTGCAATAATTATAAACAATATGATAAAATCTAGATCTAAGTATGCATGATAACAAAAATAAATAATATACCTGATCGAAGCAGGAAGAAGCCGACTTCCTCAGTCTTCAGAATAGATCAGCAGCAAATCAAGGCAACCGATTGAACAGCAAATCAGATTTGCAACTGCAAGAAGAAGAGATGATCGGTCCAATCTCTCGAGGTGTCCAAATGTCCACCCTCTAGAGTATCCACGTGCGGGCTCTCGCTGATCCAACTCCCGAAAGGATGCTAGTCCTCCAGGAATAAAACAACAGGTCATGGCAATGTGGAGTAGGAAAAACCCAAAAAGAAAACTCACAGACAGTCTTCTCCAGGACCGCCCAGACTCCACCTTGAGCACACACGAGAAAACAAAAACAGGGGTGGAAGGCACGGGATGCTCCACGAATTTCTGCACTGAGAAATTCGTTTCCAAAACTCGCTCTCACAGAGAATGCTCTCAGCCCCTCTCAAATTGCAAGGCTTGTTCCTCCCTCTCACTTACATGCATGCTCTGTTCTTCCTATCTACCGATCTCACAGCCTGCTTCTTCTTCTCTCGTTGCAAGTGGCCTTCCAAAACAAGAAATCAGAAATGGTGAAAACACATGAAGGAGGGAAATACCATGAGAAGAGTTCGGATAAAACCCAAACACCAAATGATAGGCTCATGATTGGTTTTAAATGTTGGAATCGCTGGCTGGATGAGAACCAGTTCACCATGAAAAACAGAGAGTGAGGAAAGGAATGACGTGCGGGAGATAAAATACTGAGGGACCCCTTCTCGGTGATAAGGATCAATATCCTAATCAGAAATCGAATTTCAAATTGTTCTTATCACATTCAATCGATGAAACAGGATATGCGAGAGCAGGGGAAGAAGGAAGAAAACACCATGAACAGAGGAAACCAAGCAAAACATCAAGCCAAGTTTAAAAATCTGGGAGAAAAAAAATGGTGTAAACAAGCCATGTAATAAACCAGTTTGACAAAACCAAAAACCGGTTTAACAAACCCCGGTCTGACCAAAACCCGATAAGTAAAAAAAATGGGTCCAGTCCTGGTCTACCAGGAACAATTCCTGGTTGATCCAAACGAATCCTGGTTGATCCAAATCAGACCAGTTTTACCAGAAAAAATCCAATGTGTGCTCAATCATACCGTTTGACCTTAATACCGAAATGATTCCCAATCGTCGATCGGCTCCCGGATAAGGAAGAAATCCTCTATGACATGTGACCTCATAGATTCAAACCTAAATGGTAGCACTGGAACACTTCCAATACCAGCACAAGATACCATCTAGCAATGGGTCCTGGCATCCGGATTGGCCGAAGATGCAAGAGCAATCTATCGAACCTCTGGCATATGGTTACCGTATAATTCATCCCTTTGACCTCCAATGCTCAAGATGACCTAGGGTTAGACTGCCAACCCTAGCCGAGTCAATCCACAACATGTCTCAACCTTGCAAGTCGAGTGACTCCTCACTAAGACTACCCCGACCGAGGATTTGCTAAATTGAAACACTGCGAGACATTCAATCCAAACAATTTGGACAGGTCAATTCCATCTTGGTCCACCACTGCTCCATATGTACTTGCCTGTACCTAGAAATCTTTCGTCGCTGGATTAGAAATCCAGGTAGTCCGGCACCAAAGCACAAGGAGTTGCTTGCAAGCTACCATGATGACCTCAGGTCGGAGAGACACATATACCCATATCTAATTGTGAGCAATCCTTTGGCAGAAAGGAGCTCCATGAAGTCACATTCAATGAGCTGTCACATATCCCACTTGTATATCACATCAGTGTCACCACACTCCTTTGGTCAAAAGGATAACCAAACGATGTGAACCACAACAACCTACACTTGATATATTGCCATCCTGTACAATGTATCCTTTGGTTGTGAACATTTTAAAGGACCACTCGATATATCCTCTCTATATCGAAGTCAGTGCAGTCCTAAAGACTTCATCACATGAACAGAGTTCATTATAGGGAAATGAATAATGTGATGAACTATCAAAATAAAATTTTATTAATTTATATACAAATTAAGATACTGAGCACAACCGCCTACAACCTAGGTGATTGGCTTTGGGACACAATTCCCAACAAAGTTAACTTCCGTCGGCCATCCTAAATCTAATAGAGAGGTCGAAGTGACCAACAGGATGGTTCTCTATGGTCTGAAGACCAGGCTAAACGATGTCAAGGGACTTTGAGCTGAAGAACTAAACTCAATCCTTTGGGCTATTAGACGACCTCCAGAATGGTTATGGGAGAATTTCCATTTAACTTGGCCTATGGCACTGAAGCAGTCCTTCCAGTGGAAATCATATTACAATCATTGAGGATCGATCACTTCATAGAGCCTGAAAACTCAAAACACCGCAGAGTAGACCTAGATCTACTCAGGGCACCAGACTTCAGGCTCAAGTGAAGATGGCCATGTATTAGAAAAGGTCACCAAATATTATAACTCCGAGATGAAGACATGAACCTTCCGACCCAGAGATTTGGTTGCAAAGGTCCAAAGTATTTAGGCTAACAGAACAAGGAAAACTCTCTTCCAATTGGGAAGGATCCTATCGAATCATTGAGGTCGTACGCCTCGGGACCTATCAACTTGAAGCTTTGGATAGACTTTCTTTCGATGACCACATCAAAGTGTCCAAATAAAGGTGGGCTTAATCAGTCTACCTTACCAAATGCAATCTAGAAAAGCACCAAGACGGGCCTAATCAGCCTACCTTATTGGTATGTCTGACGAATGCAAAGATGGGCCTAACCAACCTACCTTATGTTTGACAAGCACAAAGATGGGCCTAATTAGCCAACCTTATCGGTATATCCGACGAGTGCAATGACGGGCCTAACTAGCCTACCTTATCTATATATAGCTGACAAGCACGAAAGGGGGCCTAACTAGCCTACTCTATCAGTATATCTGACAAATGTGCAAGTGGGCCTAACTCACCTACTATATTAGTAAAACTGGACTCTTCAGTCTATAGCATCAACAAAATTGATCAGGACTAGCAAGGAACCCAAAGCTATGCTATGAAAGTACTTTAAAGTCATTAAGTTATCATGCCAATGTCCCTATACTTGAAAAATTTCCTTTCTCCGAATGAGACTAAAAAAGGTCCGATGACTTTATACTTAGAAAAATTTTCTTCTCAAAATAGGAGTTAGAAAAACTCAATACAAAAAATACAAGTTAAAAAAAATGACACAAGTTGGAAAAGGAGGATGTTTTTCATTCATTCCCAAAAGATCTATTACTTTTACATTTCAGTCTTATTACAAAAAGAAGAAGAAAATACAACATTAGTCTTCAACAGTCAGAGCAGTATCTTGATCGACCGTGACAAGAGCTTGTTCCGGATGCCTAGGAGTCTCTTCGACTTCATCTTGCATCACAGGCTTTTCTTCAATTTCATATGGTTGTATGCCTGAGACATCCAAGTTCGGGCGAAGCTGGAGAATCTCCTTATAACAATCATTAAAGCCGACACTATAACTAATTATCCCAGCCTCAATCATTTCATCATCAAAGCTTGAAGACTTTTTGTAGTCTTCCATGGCTCGGACAACTTGTTCCTTTGCCGATTCAACTTCCTTGAAAGCTAAGTCCGCCTTCTGCAAAGCCTTATCAGCCATCTTTTAGCTTTCCTTGATTGAGTGCTCTAAGGAATGGACCTTCTTCTTCTTCTTTCATAGTTTCGCCTCCTGTTCATCTATTCTTGTTTGAGCCTTCTTTATTTCGGCCCCCAAAGTCTAAACATCGACAGTGCTCTTATTTAATTTTTCTTCCATGGCCGATCTCAGTTCTTTAGCCACTTCCTTTTTTGCTCTCACCGATTCTGGCTCTTCACGAAGATCTCTACTAAGGCTAGCGAGCCTCGATATGCCCTCCTCTATCAAGGTCACTTCGTGAATAAGCTGCACCAAGAATTAACAAGGAAAAGTATTACTTACTTTCAAAATGTTCAGATATATTGCATTGATAACCTGTTGCAGTCGATGGTTCTTCGATGCTTCCTAGTCTTTTGGGAGGAGCATGGCCTTCAATAATTTTTTGGCCAATTCAGAGTTCTCCAAACCCCTCCCATTAGAAAAGACCGCAAAGTCCATTTTGTATTCCCTCTAGGAGGGAATCTCTCTCTCTGACCCCTCTTCAATCTAAAGAGCCTTGCCTTTATCTTGGGGAGGAGGCTGGACTGATGGTGCATCAGCTATAGGGGCTGGAGTCGGTCGCTCTGGAACCCGGGTCGGAGTAGTGCTCCTTGAGTGGATCTCCGTCAACGGGACGACATCGTCATCAGACATCTCCCTCTGTTGGGCCAGAATATAAATCGTGACTTCTTCGGCCCGAGCCTTATTCCTACCCTCCAACTCCCCTGAAGGGACCTGCACGGACCTCTTATGGGCAGCCTGGCGAAGTTTGCCGAAGTCTAGCTTAATCTTATTACATGTTAAACAAAGAAATAATGATGGTCAGCTGACAAGAGTACACAAATAATGGAACAGAATGAAGACTATTTACAAGGTATACCTAAAGATGAAGACTCACTGATCTGAGCGAGATATAAATTATGCTCACTTAGCAGCTCCCTTATCGGAGGAACCTCAACTCCCAAGAGCTTTTCAAAGTCATCTTGGTTGGCCCTCGAGACTTTCTTGCCATCATTGGCAGTTAGACGAGGCTCTCTCCATTTGGTGTTGAAGCCCCAAGGGTTCGCTGAAAATACAAAGAAAAAACAAGGCTCCATCCGTGAATAGCAGATGGCAGCCCTGTGATAAATTTCCA
This sequence comes from Areca catechu, assembly GCA_021397845.1. NCBI lineage: Eukaryota > Viridiplantae > Streptophyta > Magnoliopsida > Arecales > Arecaceae > Areca > Areca catechu. The sequence goes on from CM038050.1 coordinate 79,773,413, forward strand.
ACCTGGACAAGGGTTGATGACCCACCACGCCTGGCCATGGAAGTCCTTCAACCTGAAGAAGGAAGTGAACAAAGAAGTCCTAGGCTCTATACCTAATTGTTAGCAAAGAACCAAGAAGGCACATATATCCTGAATATTGTTCGGAGTCAGCTATGCCGGAACTACATGATACAAGTTGAAGACTCGGACAAAGAAGGGATGTATAGGAAATCGAAGACCAACTTTCATGTAGTCTTCGTACATCGAAATGGTGCCGGGAGGAGGATAATTCACTCACTCCTTAGGGTGAGGATGCATCAATGGGAGAGTTTCAGCAATCCCATAATACTCCCATAGGGAGGCCAACCTAGAGAAAGAGATGGAGCTATTAATAGACTCAGGTTTCAGTTCGACACCCCTCTCCCTAGAAGAACCTACAGAGCCGGAGGGGTTACTTTCTCCCCTACCGGCCGGAAGCCTACCAGCAGCAGGAACTCTCAAGGATCTGACCATGGTGGAAGGAAGAAGGAATCTCTAACCTGTAAAATGAGAAGAGGGCTTGAAAGAACGAAGACTCAAAACAGGATGGAGAAGATGAAGATTTTTGCTGTGAAGATGGCAAGAAAATTTGTTCTACAAGGCGAACACCCCTTATATAGGTGGACAGCAACAACTCGGATACCTCCCTTAGAAGATGTGAAGCACCTCTGATTGCACCACGTATAAACGGCGTCGACCATGAGCACAAACCACTAAGAGATGCCAGTTGACTCAATAGGAGGAAAACCAACATGTTAGTCAAGATCCACAATGTTGCCTAGTGATGTAACCCAAGAAAGGGGGTGAATTTGATTTTAAAAACTTTTTGCAATTATGTATCAATTCAAAACAAGTGTTTGTGAGCATTGATAGTATGCAGCGGAAATAATAATGTAAATGCAAAGCAAATAATGAAAAGAAGCAAGCAATCATAAACACAATAAATTTATAGTGGCTCGGTGCACTCCAAGGCACCTACATCCACTCTCCAAGTTTTTCTTGAAAATTTTACTATAATCACTAATATTACAACCGATTAGTTTTCTGGGCTCACTAATTAAAACCTAATTTTTTTTTACTAGGCTCACAAGTCAAACTCCTTGGTTTTCCAGGCTAACCAAAAATCTTATTGGTTTTGCGAGCTCACCAACAACCTAGTTGGTTTTACAGGATGACCAACAACCTAGTTGGTTTTACGGGCTCACCAACAACCTTGTTGGTTTTTATACAAAGGTTAACCAACAACCTCAAGTTGGTTTTTACAAGGCTCACCAACAACTACCATAAAATAATTAAACATAAATAAGAGAATACATACAATAAAGCTTTCTTAATAAAAGCAAACATTTTGTTGAAGCTCTTGATTGTTGTTGAAGATGCTTATCTTCAAGTTGTTGAAGCCTTTGAATGATGCCTGAAGAATGTGGATTTGAAGCTCTTATTGAATCTTGAAAGCTTGAAGGATTAACTTACTCAACATAATGGATTCTCAAAGAATATTCAATGAATGCTCTTTTTTATTTTCAATCAATCCAAAGAATCCAATCCCTCCACTTAGAATTGCTTCCCCTTGTGTTTAAATAACCTCTCAACACTTAAATAACTGTTTGTAGTCGTTGGAGAGGAAAAACTAGCCATTAAAAGCATGTTGGGAAAGTTTTGCACTTCAAAAAAAATTAACTATTACACCAAGTGTCGACACTTCATCTGATGAGTCGACACCTTGAGTCGACACTTAGGTCGATACTTGAGTCAGCACTTAGCAGCAACTTGAATTCAGCATGTTCTGTCTTCATTTTGGTCTCAGGCCTTGAGTCGACCAGTGAGTCGACTTGTGAGTCGAAACTTGGATCGATACTTGGCGTGTCGGTGCTGAAACTTGTCCAAATTTAAATTATGAGCTCTTCAAGATCTTCCTCATGATCCAAAGCCCTTATAACTTGAAAATTCATGACTTCTTCAACTAAATGACAAGCTTTTCAATCCTGAATACCTGAATTTGATAAACACTTTTGACACACATTAGTACTCATATATACTTAAGTATTTTATCATTCATTAAAATCAAGACCAGAGTCAACAATCTTTTCCTTTTTGACGATGACAAAATATTTAAGTATATAAACATGATAAACTTAAAAGATTTGTAATAAGGTCTGTTGACTCCACTAATTGATTTTGATGATAAGCAAAACAGTTAAGTATAATTTGAGGACTAATGATTTGCTTTAAGTATGTTTTCATTGAAAGGATGCTCATAAAATTTGAAGAAGCACATTTATATTGAAGAACCAAGGTTGAATGAAATGATTGCTCAAAACAAGACTTGGACACTCAAAGAAATGGTTGAATGGATGACTAAGGCAAATGGAAACATGTTCCAGCACAAGTTCAGTAATTTCTGTAATTTTTCAATGAAGTGTCGACTCAAGGTGTCGCGAATGACATGATGTGTCGACACATTAAAAAGAAGTGTCGACTCAGGCCGGTACGCTACAAAGTTTCAAATGGCACAGATCAAGTGTCGACACATGAATTTTGTGTTGACTCAAAGTGTCAACACATGGATCAACACATCGCCTGAGACTTTCAAGCCACAGAACTTGCAGAAGTTGAAGGAATAGTTGATGTGTCGACATATGGATACAAGGTGTCGATTCAAGGTGTCGACTCAACTGATTTTTTCAGAGAATCTGAATGGAGCAGTTTGAACTTGTATCGACTCAAGAAGAACATGTGTCGACATTATGTGTCGACATATCAAGAGGAAGTGTCGACACATGGAGTTCTGGCAACAGTAACAGCTAGTTTTTTCAAAAACAGAACTCATCCCAAATGCCCCCAACGGCTAGTTTTTCAAGTGTAATGGCTATGTTTTGGTTTTGAGGGTTTGGGAAGGTATATAAAGGCTCCATATCAAATCAAGAAGGCATGCATTGAATATCCTTAAAGAGTTTAGAGAGAAAAGAAGAGAGAAGAGCCTTAACTCCTATTCATTCAAGGTTCAACCACTCACAAGCTAAAAAAAGCCTCCAAGCATTCAAAGCTATCAAGAGCATTGAAGATTATTTAATCTTGGGCATTCAAAAGGCTTCAACAAGAGCAAAACAACACTACATCGAGCTACATCAACCTATTTGCTTTATTATTGAAAGCTTACATTGGTTCTTTATTTCTCTACCTTATATCTTGTAAAGGTTATTGGTTAGCCTATTGAAAAACCAAGTGAGGTTATTGGTAAGCCTTGAAAACCAATTAGGTTGGTGGTTAGCCCGCAAAATCACTAAGATTCTTGGTTAGCTCGAAAAATCAAGGGAGATTTGTGGTTAGCCTTGTGAAAATCAATTAGGTTCTTGGTTAGTCCGGAAAATCAAGTGAGGTTGTGACTTGTGAGCCTTGTAAAACAAGTCGGGTTTTGATTAGTGAGCCGGAAAAACTAATCGGCTATAATCGTTTGATTATAGTGAGTTTCCAAGGGGATCTTGGGGAGTGGATGTAGGTGCATTATTGGCACCGAACCACTATAGATTGTTATGTTTGTGATTGCTTGTTCTCTTCCTCCTTGCTCTTTACATTCTTACTTATTGATTTTAATTTTTGCTGCACTATTACTTTAGAGCATTGCACTTAAATTTTAGTACCTTGTTGAATTGAATTGCATATCTTGTCTTGTGAAGTTTGCTACTTGTATTATCAAGCTTAGCTTTAAATTTTTTAGAGACCCAATTCACCCCCGCTCTTAGGTTGCTCTCTGGGCAACAAGTGGTATCAGAGCCCTGTTCTCAGTATATAGGCTTTACCACCTTGAGTAAAGATCTATGGTAGCTCCATTTGGTACTAGTATAGTTAAGGGACAAGCCTCAAATAGACCTCCATTTTTTAATAGAACAAATTATACTTATTGAAAAACAAGGATGAGAATTTATATGCATTCTATAGATTATAATTTGTGGAAAGTAGTTAACAAGGGTTCTCATATTCCTTCAGTGGTGGTTAATGGTGTTTCCATCCCAAAACTTGAAAATGATTGGGATGAAAATGACATTAAACAATTCGAGATCAATGCTAAGGCAATGAATCTCTTATATTGTGCATTAGATCCTAGTGAGTTTAATAGGATATCTACATGCATGTCCATCAAAGAAATATGGGACATACTTGAAGTTACCCATGAGGGTACCGATCAAGTGAAGAACACTAAAGTCAATATGTTAGTGCACACATATGAGATGTTCCGGATGGAACCAAATGAATCTATCACTGATATGTACACACGTTTTACAAATATTGTAAATGCTATGAGAAGTCTTGGTAAAGTCATATCTAATGCTGATCTTGTGAATAAAATTCTTAGGTCACTACCAATGTTGTGGGATCCAAAGGTGACCGTAATTCAAGAAGCACAGGATGTGGACAAGCTACCTCTTCAGCAGCTAGTGGGATCGCTCATGACTTATGAGCTCAATCTAAAACAAAAATCAATGGATATGGGCCAGAAGAAGAAGGGGATTTCTTTCAAGTCTAATATTCAAGAAGAATCCTCGATCGATGAGTTCGAAGATGATGAAGAAGAAGAAGGTGAAGAAGCCCTCCTTGCTCGTAAGTTTAGAAGATTCATGAAGAGGAGGAAGTTTCCCTACAAGAAGAAATTTCAATCCAAGGAAAAGGGAAAGGAAAAAGAAAAGGAGAAATAAAAAGAAAAAGAAAAGGAGAAGGAAGTACCGATATGCATCGAGTGCAAGAAGCCAGGACATTACAAATTTGATTGTCCTCTCTTCAAGAAATCAAGAAAGAAACTAAGGAAGAAAGCAATGATAGCCACGTGGAGTGATAGCGAAGACTCCAGTTCAGAAGAAGAGTAGACAGAATTTGCAAATCTCTGCTTCATGGCACATTAGGACAATGAAGAGGTATGTTCCGACTCTGAAGTTGATTTTACTTTCGATGAACTTAGAAGTGCTTTTGAAGAACTTATGCATGATTATAAATTAGTTTTATCTGAAAATAAGAAACTGAAAAAGTATGCAAACTATTTTTCTTTAGAAAATAACTCTTTACTAAATGATGTTAGTGCTTTGAAATCTAAACTAGATGTTTTGGAAAAGAAAAATAATGCTTTGGCTATGGAAAATGAAGTTTTAAAAAGGCCTAAACAAATTGTTTCTAACAATGATCTTTTAAAGAAAAACAAGGATTTAGAACTTGAAAATGCTAAACACAAAAATGAACTTGAAAAATTAAAATTTTTTGTTGACAAATTTGCTTATAGTTCAGAAAAGTTGAATTTACTTTTAAACAATCAAAGAGCTATTTTTAACAAGGCAGGTATAGGATATAAACCACAAAAGCAATATAAGTATTTCAAAAACTTTTTTGTGCCTGTATCATCCAGTATTACTTGTTTTACTTATAGAAAATTAGGTCATAAATCATATCAATATAATTTTAGAAAAATCATGTATTTTGGTAAAGTGTGGGTTCCAAAAGGAACCATTTTGAATGCTAACCCGAAAGGACCCATGTTAGCTTGGGTACTTAAAGTCAAAGCTTGATCATATTGCAGGTGTGTCTTGCAACCAAGGAAAACAAATGAGTTTGGTATCTTGATAGTGGTTGCTCAAGGCATATGATTGGAGATGTGAAGCAATTCACTTCTCTTGAAGCTTTGAATGGGAGGAGTGTGACCTTCGGTGATAATGATAAAGAAAAAATCATTGGTATTGGTAAGGTTCACATAACTCCTAATAGTATTAGTAATGTACTGTTAGTAGATGATTTAAAGCATAATCTTTTGAGCATTAGTCAGTTTTGCGATAAAGGTTTTCAAGTAGTTTTCAAATTATCATATTGCATGATTACTAGTCCAGATGTAAATGGAGTACAATTCATTGAAAAAAGGTATGGAAATATTTATTTAGTAGATCTTGATGATCTATCTTTACCTAATGGAGAATGCCTTGTTGCAATAAATTCTACCAAGAAAGAGACTAGTTGGTTATGGCATTGAAGGTTAGGGCATGCTAGTATGTATCTCATTTCAAAACTTAGTAAAAAGAATTTAGTTAGAAATTTACCTGAAATTTATGTTGAAAAAGATAGAATTTGCCAAGCATGTCAATTTGGAAAACAAGTCAAAACTTCTTTCAAACCAAAAGGATTTGTAACTACTAGTAGGCCACTCGAACTATTTCATATGGATCTCTTTGGATCAACTAGAACATCAAGACTAGGAGGCAAGAGATATAGATTAGTCATTGTGGATGATTTTTTGAGATTTACTTAGGTTTTCTTTTTAGCACAAAAAGCGAATCATATTCTGTATTCGTAAAGTTTTATAGAAAAGTTTCAAACGAAAAAGGTGTTTCAGTCGTTTGTATTCGTAGTGATCATGGAACCGAATTTGAAAATCAAGATTTTGAAAACTTTTGCAATGAAAAAGGCATAGAACACAATTTTTCTGCACCTAGGACACCTTAACAAAATGGGGTAGTAGAAAGAAAAAATCATACTTTAAAAGAAATGGCACGCACTATGCTTTGTGAAAATGATTTGCCAAGGTATTTTTGGGCTAAAGCTATAAATTTAGCCTGTTATATTTTGAATCGAGTTTTGATATGCTCTATTTTAAAGAAAACTCCATATGAGCTTTGGAACCAAAGAAAACCAACTTTGAAATATTTTCGAGTTTTTGGTTGTAAATGTTTTGTTTTGAACAATGGAAAAGATCATCTAGGAAAGTTTGATGCCAAGTCTGATGAAGGTATCTTCTTAGGATACTTTACATCAAGCAGGGCATACAGAGTATTTAACAAACGGACTTTAGTTGTAGAAGAGTCAGTACATGTTATATTTGAAGAATGTTCTAACAAGTCCTCGAGAAAAGATGATATTTTGATGATTGTGCAGGTGCTGACAAACTTCAGAAGCTGACACTGAATGATCAAGCTCAACCAAATGAAGAAGAACAAGACAAGGATGAGAAAGAAGATGATACTCCAATGCATCAAGATCTACCTAAGGAGTGGAGGTATGCTCATGGAACCCTAAGGAATTAATCTTAGGTGATCCATCTAAACGGGTAAGAACTCAAGCTTCTATTAGAAATGAATGTTATTATATTGCTTTTGTATCTCAAGTAGAACCTAAATATTTTGAAGAAGCTAAAAAAGACTCTAATTGGATCAATGCTATGCAAGAAGAATTAATCCAATTTGATAGAAATAATGTTTGGACACTTATAGAAAGATCATCTAATGTTTCAATTATTGGCACTAAATGGGTATTTAGGAATAAATTAGATAAAAATGGTATTGTCATTAGAAATAAAGCTAAGCTGGTTGCTAAAGGCTATAATCAGGAGGAAGGGATTACTTTGATGAAACTTTTGCTCCTGTTGCTAGACTTGAAGCAATTAGACTATTGTTAGCATTTACCTGTTTTATGAACTTCAAATTATTTTAAATGGATGTTAAGAGTCATTTCTTAAATGATTTTATAAATGAAAAGGTCTTTGTTGAACAATCACCTGGTTTTGAAAATCATGCACATCCTCATCATATTTTCAAATTTCACAAAGCACTTTATGGATTGAAGCAAGTACCTAGAGCATGGTATGAAAGGTTAAGCAAATTTCTTATTAAAAATAAATTTTCTAGAGGAAATGTTGACAAAACACTATTTTTGAAAAGAAAAAATAATGATTTATTAGTAGTACAAATATATGTTGATGACATCATTTTTGGTGCTACTAATGAAATTCTTTGTCAAGAGTTTGCTAAGCTTATACAGGGTGAGTTCGAGATGAGTATGATGGGTGAACTAAACTTCTTTCTCGAACTCCAGATCAAGCAAACTTCAGATGATATCTTCATCAACCAAGTTAAGTACACAAGAGAAATTATCAAAAAGTTTGGGATGGAGACTACTAAACCAATAGGTACGCCTATGAGCCCCTCATGTAAACTTGATAAAGATGAGCATGGTAAATCTGCAGATCAGAAATTATACAGAGGCATGATAGGCTCTTTACTATATCTGATTGCTAGTAGACCAGATATTATGTTCAGTATTTGCATGTGTGCTAGATATCAGTCTGAACCTAAGGAATCACATCTCATGGCTGTTAAGCGCATTATTAGATATCTGTCTAGTATTATTAGTATTGGTTTGTGGTATTCCAAAAATTATTCTGCTGAATTGATTGAATATTCTGATATAGACTTTGTTGGTTGTAGATTAGATAGAAAAAGTACTAGTAGAACTTGCCAATTTCTTGAGGTTAACTTAATCTCATGATTTAGCAAGAAACAAACTTCGGTTGCACTATCTACAGCTGAGGCTGAGTATACTGCAGCAGGAAGTTGTTGTGCTTAAATCCTGTGGATTAAGCAACAACTTGAAGACTTTGGAATCAAGTTGGCTAGAACTCCTATTAAATGTGATAATACCAGTGCTATTTGCTTGACTAAAAATCCTGTTCAACACTTTAGGAACAAGCACATTAAAATTAGGCATCATTTTATTAGAGATCATATAGAAAATAATGATGTTTTGCTTGAATTTATCTGTACTAAATTTCAATTAGCTGATATTTTGACTAAACCTCTTCTAGAAGATCGAATCTATATGATTAGAAGAGAACTCGGGATCATCAATCCATTTGATTAAATCCTTCCCCCAATTTGACTCAAATTAAATCTATTCAACCCTATTTATGATAAATCATGATTAATCATTATTAATTTGACTCCAAAAACATGTTATTTTAATTGATTTTGATCATTCAGAGAAATTCCCAACTTTTAAGTTTTTAAGTTGATGTGTCGACACATGCGTGAGCCGACACATGACCGACGGGAAACTAAGATTTAAGGGGTTTCCGAACCATTTTTCCCCCAAATTTCTTTCTCCTCCGAGCCGACACATCGATTCCAGGTATCCATCCTGTTCATCCTCTCATTTCCTTGCTTTTACCCACCGTTTCTTGGATTTGGAAGATCGGTGGCCATGTTTGTTGGATTTTCTCCTAGGTTTTATCTCATAAACCCTAGAAACCCTCTTTCATCCACCAAAAACCTTGCCAAATCTTTGATTCTTAATAATGGGTCCTCGCAAACAAGTCATTCGTCGACCTCGTCAATCACAGCATGAAGAAGAGTGGAGAACGAAGGCACGACACGAGTCTAGAGCTCCGGATCTACCTGCACAACCATTGTTTGCACCTTCTAGCCGGATGAGCTCCAAGACAGTGGTTAGAGGATGCCGAGTGGACTTTTCTTTCTTAGACCTACAGCATTTCAGGATTGGAGATTGTATTAGACATGCTGGATTGGTTACTTTTTGTTTGCTCAGCGAGAGATACTACTCAGAGTTGATGAGAGAGTTCTACGGTTCACTTGCCCGAGGGTCTGATGGCTGGATTGCTCAGGTCAGAGGACGGGATATTCTCATCACTTCAGAGATTTTGAGCCAAGTGTGGGATATGCCCATGATTGGATCAGTTATTGATAGCCTGATGGACCGAGTTAGTGGTCTCCAGTGCATTTTTGAGTCCGATATCTTACCAGAGGGAGCCACTGTTCCAGCTTCGAGATTGTCTGTGGATATGAGACTGCTACATCATATAGTTGCCTGGATTCTTCTGCTGAAGATCGGTCGATTTGACTATATCACATAGCGGGAGTTGTTGGTGATGGTCTCACTGATTTAGCGGACGTCGATTTGTCTTCCTGTTCTGATGGTTCATCAGATTACTTAGGCGTCGTCTAGTCAGCGGCTCTGCTTGCCTTATGGCATGGGATTGACAGTACTGTTTCGAGAGTATGGAGTCAGCTTCCAGGATGAGCTTTATCGTACTCTGATCCATACCGATGTATATGACATCAGGTCGTTACATCGCATGGGTTATCATTTGGTTCGAGGCCAGTGGACACGAAGAATATCAGGTCAGGCCGAGGATAGAGTTGATATTGATGAGGACATAGCAGAGGAGGAGCGGATTCTTTCAGGTGAGGCTGGACCGAGCGAGACATAGCCTGAGATGGCAGCACAGCTAGCTCAGCCTGATCCTTCTACATCTGCCCAGCCACAGTCAGCGCAGACAGAGACTCCTAGTACTTCGGATATGTTAGAGGACAGAGTCAGATGCATAGAGATCGATATATTTATCATAAGGCAGCGTCTAGACATTTTTATTGCTTAGATGAGAGAGAACCACATTGATCTTAGAGATGGCATTTTGGCTATTCTCTCAGCACTGTCCAGAGCTTCGATGAGTGCTCCTACTGACACTGTTCCTGCTTTTGTTGATGTACCTGCCCTAGCATAACTGATGACCTTGCTGATATCAACATTGGTGTTGAGACTACTGTTGGAGATGGAGATACTGTTATTGGAGATATTGATAGAGACGTGGAGACTGACTCAGACTATTTTGACATTGCTGATCCTACGTCAGAGCTAGTTGTGGAGATGACGGATGATGTGCCTACGAGCCCTGTTGTTGACCTATCCTTCTCACCTATCCCGATTCATGATCCATCCTCTCCTTCCAGATCGGTTGATCACACTCCAGTTCTAATTCCTATTCCTATTCTTAGTTCTATTATTGATATACCTGTTATTGATTTACCTACTGTTGATTCTTCTGACATTCATACACTTATCATTGAGACACCCTCTTTTGATACATCCAGTGTAGATACCCCGATACCTTCCACAGTTGATACTGTTGTTCTTGATACGCCTGTATCATCAGCTATTACACATACTTTTGATACTCCTACCCTTCATACTTCATCAGTCACTCGAGAGCTTGGGTTCTACACACCCGGCTTTCAGTATCTTGATTCTGATTCTACTTTTGATCGCACTCCTGCTCCAGCTGTTGCTGAGTTGATTGATCCGATCAGTTCAGTTACTGCGGAGAACGTAGCTCCTACTTCTATTGATTTAGTCAGAGGTCGAACCTATATTCATCACAGAGGATGTGGATGCCGTACCTCTCCTCAACCAACCAAGACCAGACTTTGAGATCTTCGATCACGATGCGTTCTCGATCTTCCTCTGATACCAGACCGATTGAGATCGGTCATCTTCTGATGACTCGATGGATGAGGATTAGGATATTGATGTACTTCTAGATAGTTTTATACTTCTAGATAGTTTACATTTATGCTTATATGTACTTTTACCTTTGTTGTGTACTTGATGTACAAGTTCCTGATATATATGAAAAACTTTTTGATTCCTCTTATCTTTGTGTTTGATGAGATTGAATATTATATCTTGGATTGCTCTTATAATTCTATATATTCACTCTTTATTAAAATGTATTTCCTAAAGAAAAAGAGTGAGTAGTTTCAAAAACGAATTTATAAACTCTATGATATATCTTGTATGTTTTTTCCTACCTTTTTAATGATAACAAAAAGGGGAGTAATTTAGTGAGATTTAAGTATAAATGTGTTTACTTCTCAAACTAAAGGGGGAGTAACTTTTAATTTTAAGGATTTTTGAAAAACCTGAAAATCATTTACAAAGTTCCTTAAGAAAGGGGGAGCTTTACATTATGTTCAATAAAAATCCTTTCGAAATGAATTTAATCATTAAAAAAAAACCCTCTTTCAATGTTAGAAAAGATTTTTTACAAATTTTGTTATGAATCATTGATTCAAGGGGAGCTTTGTTGATTGCTGAAATTTCTTTGTAAAGTATCATGATACATGCACTCTATGAATTTAAATGTATATCAAAGTTTTGATACTTTCTAATCTTGCAACAAGCTCTAATTCTCTTACTTGTGGTCTAAATGATTATATCTTTAATGCAAGTAATGATTGATATATTTGATGCTTTCAATATTATGCACCTTAAACAATTCTCTTAAAGCCTTACCTTTAAAGTAATTTATACTTAAGGATTTTGTTATCATTAAAAAGGGGGAGATTGTTGACTCTACTAATTGATTTTGATGATAAGCAAAATAGTTAAGTATAATTTGAGGACTAATGATTTGCTTTAAGTGTGTTTCCATTGAAAGGATGCTCACAAAATTTGAAGAAGCACATTTATGTTGAAGAACAAAGGTTGAATGAAATGATTGTTCAAAACAAGACTTAGATACTCAAAGAAATGATTGAATTGATGACTAAGGCAAACGGAATCATGTTGCAGCACAAGTTCAGCAATTTCTATAATTTTTTAATGAAGTGTCGACTCAAGGTATCGACATATGACATGATGTGTCGACACATTAAGAAGAAGTGTCGACTCAAGCCGGTACGCTACAAAGTTTCAAATGGCACAGATCAAGTATCGACACATGGACTTTATGTATCAACTCAAAGTGTCAACACATGGATCAACACATCGCCTGAGACTTTCAAGCCACAAAATTTGCAGAAGTTGAAGGAACAGTTGATGTGTCGACACATGGATATAAGGTGTCGACTCAAGGTGTCGACTCAACTGAGAATATGCCGACTCAACTGATTTTTCCAGAGAATCTGAATGGAGCAGTTTGAACTTGTGTCGACTCAAGAAGAACATGTGTCGACATTATGTGTCGACACATCAAGAGGAAGTGTCGACATATGGAGTTCTGGTAACAGTAACGGCTAGTTTTTTCAAAAACAAAACTCATCCCAAATGCCCCCAACAGCTAGTTTTTCAAGTGTAACGGCTATATTTTGGTTTTGAGGGCATGGGAAGGTATATAAAGGCTCCAAATCAAATCAAGAAGGCATGCATTGAATATCCTTAAAGAGTTTAGAGAGAAAAGAAGAGAGAAGAGCCTTGACTCCTATTTATTCAAGGTTCAACTACTCACAAGCTAAAGGAAGCCTCCAAGCATTCAAAGCCATCAAGAGCATTGAAGATCATTCAATCTTGGGCATTCAAAAGGCTTCAATGAGAGCAAAGCAACACTACATCGAGCTACATCGACTTATTTGCTTTATTATTGAAAGCTTACATTGGTTCTTTATTTCTCTACCTTATATCTTGTAAAGGTTATTGGTTAGCCTATTGGAAAACCAAATGAGGTTATTGGTAAGCCTTGAAATCCAATTAGGTTGGTGGTTAGCCCGCAAAACAACTAAGGTTCTTGGTTAGCCCGGAAAACCAAGGGAGGTTTTTGGTTAGCCTTATAAAAACCAATTAGGTTCTAGGTTAGCCCGGAAAACCAAGTGAGGTTGTGACTTGTGAGCCTTGTAAAACAAGTCAGGTTTTGATTAGTGAGCCCGGAAAACTATTCGGCTGTAATCGTTTGATTATAGTGAATTTCCAAGGGGATCTTGGAGAGTGGATGTAGGTGCATTGTTGGCACCGAACCACTATAGATTGTTGTATTTGTGATTGCTTGTTCTCTCCCTCCTTGCTCTTTACATTCTTGCTTATTGCTTTTAATTTTTGCTGCACTATTATTTTAGATCATTGCACTTAAATCTTAGTACCATGTTGAATTGAATTGCATATCTTGTCTTGTGAAGTTTGCTACTTGTATTGTCAAGCTTAGCTTTAAATTTTTTAAAGACCCAATTCATCCCCCCTCTTGGGTTGCTCTCTAGGCAACAAGGTCAAAATAATTTACCATAAATATCAAAGCAAAATCAGATTGAAAACAAAATGTGAGTGATAGTGCAAAATCTTTAAAGAATAAGAACATTTGAGCAAATAATTCAAAGATAAAGCTCCCCCTCAACATATGATCTAAAAATCAAGGAAATAAATCTTGCTCCCCCTGAATGTACTCCCCTATTCATATAATGAGGAACAAGATAGATAATTAATAAAATCATGAGAGATATAAATATCATAGAAATCATGAAAAACATGTAATTTTGGGCTGCCATGATCTTTTCTCTTAATCGTGAGATTAATGGCACCGGATGCAGCTCTGATACCACTTGTTGCCCAGTGATGCAACCTAAGAGGGGGTGAATTGGATTTTAAAAACTTTTTACAATTATGTGCCAATTCAAAATAAGTGTTTGTGAGCATTGATAGTATGCAACGGAAATAATAATGTAAATGCAAAGCAAATAACAAAGAGAAGTAAGCAATCACAAACACAATAAATTTATAGTGGTTCGGTGCACTCCAAGATACCTACATTTACTTTCCAAGTTCTCTTTGGAAATTCCACTATAATCACCAAGATTACAGTCGATTAGTTTTCCGGGCTCACTAATTAAATCCAACTTATTTTCAAAAGCTCTACAACTTCTGGGGACTGATATGTAGGGATTTGTTCTTGGATTTCCCTGATGGTCAATACCCCAATAGGTACTCTTTCATTGATCTCCAAATTTGAATCCTTATCATTGGTTAACTTTAATTCTACATTCTCTTCTTTTATGAACTCTTTTATTTCTTGGGATGGCTCTTCCTAGACTTCTCTTTTTTCAAGTTGATTATTTTCATCTTTAATTTTTTCAGGCTGGGTGACTATTCCAATTTATTCTTTATTGCAAACACTGGTTCATGTATATTTAGGTTAGACCCAACTTCACTGATTTCTTCCTTAAATTCTTCATCATGTTCAAGGGATTCTTTCTTTAATTCCTCAGTTGGACAAGATTTGGATTCTGTTTCTTCCTTGAGTACTTCAAGAGGTTCAGGAGATTTTTTCTTTAATTCTTTCATGGGTTGTCTCTTCTTCATCTCTCTCATACTCATTGAATTCAATAATATATTTAAACACAATTTTATCATCTTGTCTCAATTTGTACCATTGGTTTAGAAGATTTTGCTTATAAGGTTTGCCTAGATACTTTTCCCTCAGCTTACTCTTCATATCTCTCCAAGTAACTATTTTATCCCCTTTATGATAACTTTTATACTAACATCTCTCCAATATGACTTAGCATGTCAGACTAGCTTTTATTTGGCAAATTGATACTTCCTTACTTCCAACATTTCGTCCCACTCAAAATATTGATCCATTTGCTCCTTCCAATTAACATACACCTCAGGGTTTCCATTAAAAATGGGTGCATAGGGTCGATTGCTCCTGAAGACTCTCTCCTCCTGATCTACAAAGTCTGGGTAGGGGCAATTAGGGTTATATTCAGGGGTGAGATCATGACAATGGGCTCTTGGACCAAGGGGAGGTGATTTAGGATTATTATGGGTCAAGCAATTTTTTTCGAGACTCCCGATTTGATTATTCACTTATCATAACTCTTTGTTCATTTCTCCTAATTATTTAGTTAGGGTATCAAATTTTTCGTTCATGGTCCTCATAAAGAATTCAAGATTGGGTTCCATGGATAAACCAGACTGAGTGTAGGACTGTTGGTATAGAGCTCTTGACCTAAAAGACATGTAGTACAAAGAACAAGCAATACAAACCTAGCTTCTAGGGCCCCTAGACCTAGAAGTTCAAAATACAGGATTTAACTAGGTACTAATTAAGGATGCAATTATCCTGTCCACTGGCCAGGTAAGAGGTGAGGTTGCGGGAGGCTCCCCTCGCTTTTGCAAGGTCATAATTAAAAACCGCAAGTCCACTTAAGGCGTTTGCCATTGGACCTCTAGCCTTAGACACCAATTTCAAGAGGTAAGTACAAACTCAAATAGCACTTTGCCTCATCTTGCACTTGAACTCGACTTGTGGGTGTCCCTAGTTTAGGTTCATACTCAATTTTAATTAAGATTAGGTCAATGCCCAATGATGGATGGTTGTTTTGTGCTAAGGAAAGGTAATGACCTCATTCCCTTATGTTAATTGAATGCCCTTAAAATGATTTTGAAATGGATGCACAAACAACCAACTAGCTAACAAGATATGTAGACTAGCACAAACATATGAGTCAAACCCGAATTTCAAAGTTTCAAAAATTTAAATATTAAATTGAAAATCTCAGACCTGAAAATCTTGATTTTAAAACTCAAATTTTAAAATTTAAATTTCAAATTTTAGTTAGAAAATTCATTCTTGAAGGTACAAGTTGTTGTAAGAAAATTTCAGCCACTAACAACTTCTAACTAACTAATTTTTTTAAAAATTCAAAATTTAAAATTTAAAATTTAAAAAAATTAAAATTAAATTTGAATTGTTAGATATCAGAGTTAAGATTTCAGATTTATAATTTTGAATTTTAATTCTCGAATTTTAGGTTAGAAAATTTATATTTTTTTTTTGAAAGCTTGTAAAAATTGTTACAAGAAACTTCTAGCTAACAAACCCTCAACCATAAAATATCTAAAATTTAAATTTAAATTCAAAAATTTCAGAATTCAAATTTTTTTAATTGGAGATCACAGATCCAAATCTAAAATTCAGAGAAAAAGAATTTTTTGAATTTTTCAAGAATTTAATGGAACAACTAAATGGTATGAAACTAGAATTGAAGCAAGTACTAGCTAACTAAAGGAGCAACAAGAGATGACAAATTTTAAACTACAAAGATTCAAGATTTTCTTTAAAAAAAATTTAGATCTCAGATCTTATCATCCTAATATGCAACAAAAGAACTTTTCTGGATTTTTTTCATTATAAAAAAATACTAAAATTCATGAAAAACTCAGATTAATACTAGAGCAGAAATTTCAGCAATCAAACAAACCTCCAATTGACTAGATTCAAAATTTGAAATTCAAATTTAAAACCCTTTTGAAATTTGAAGTGTAAATAGGAATCATCAGATTTTAACATCTAGATCTCAGATCTCGAATTTTAAATTTAGAAAAAATATTTTTAAATTTTTTTTAGAAAATTAAACTAAAGGGAGGGGAAAATAGAATTTGAACAGCTTCTAGGAAATAACTTAAGAATTCAAATTTTAAACTCTAAAAATTCCAAGAAAAATATTTTTTAAAATTTTATATTTTAGATCCCAAACTCCTAAAATGCATCAAAAAAAAAAATTTGTATTTTTTTTGCCTTTTAGAAATAATAAAAATTTATGGAAAACTCGGGTTGGTGCTAGTACAGAAATTTTATCAATCAGCAAATCTCCAATTGACTAGATTCAAAATTCAAGATTTAAATTTAAAAATCTCAAAAATTAAGATTTAAATTGAAACTTTTAGATCTTGTATTTAAGATTTTATATCTCAAATTTTAAAATTTAAATCTTGAATTTTGGATTTGAATCTCGGACTTGAAGGCAAGCAACACAAAGGGAACAAAATTTCAGCAACTTGACCTAGTAGAAACTAAAGCTCTGATACCAAAAATTGATGCAGGACATGGGGATTGATGAAATGCAAGGATGATGGTGTTCTTCCAGAGATTAATAATCCATTAAGAACAATGAAATTTAAAGCAAAAATTAATCACAGGGGAGGACAATTTCATTCAAGTAGGAGACTAGTTCATGAAAAATTAAACACCTGCATACTAATCACTTCCAAAATGATAGGAGATGGAACTCATGGCTAGGAAACCATTCCTACTAGGTCAAATCTTCTTCAAATGGTCAGATCTAAAGAGCCAAGAAGAAGGTTTTCTACCAACAATGATGACAAATTATTTGGTAGAAGAAGAAGCTCTCAACACTCAAGGATTGAGGTTTAGAAGTCAATATTAGCACTCCCTACTTTGAGACTTACCTTGGCCTTGATCCATAGCATGGAGAACTTCATCCTTGACTTAGGAACCTAAGAGAACCTGCAAGTAAACTTGGGATTAGGCATGGAAGAAGAATTGGGGTTGGAATGGAAACAAGAAAAAGGGAAGAAGAAGAAAGTGGCTAGCGACCTTGGTGCTTGGAACTTGAGCTTGGACCAAACTATGGGGTGTTCCACTCTTCCCTCTCAAACACATACTCAAAAACTCTCACTCTTTTCTTGGATAAGGATCCACATACTCAAACTAGCAAGAACTCTCTCACTCCAAACAAGAACACAAGAGAACTATAACACAAGAGAAATAATCCTTTCATTAATCATCATAGCATAGCATGAAAACAAATGAAAGCTTTGGGACCCTATTTATAGGCTCCTAAGCTAGGGAATTTCGGCCAAGGGTGGAGGAGAGGGGATAATGATGGCTTAGTTGGCTCCAACAACTCTTAGGTAAGTGGTTTCTAACTAGAAACAAATTGTAGGTCGAAAGTTATAACAACTTTGACATATGGCATCTAGAAGGTCCTAATGTGGCTTTCAAGTGTTGATGTGGAGGCTTAGGTGTCATAAGTTGTGGCATCCCATATGTCAAATATTGTTGGGGTGTGGAAGGAATCTTTATGTTCCCCATAAAATTCTTGATGTAGTGTAATTCCTTCTCCCCCAAGGTTGCTTGATGTGGTATTCCCCATGTGAAAAAAATTGGCTTCAAGTCTTGGCTTGGATTGGGTATGAATGGCTTGAATTGAGCTTTGAAGAGGTGGCCCTACATCATGCTTGAACTTGAGTCAACTCTTGGATTTTCTCATAAGTCGACTCATGTAACCAACTCATGAGTAAACTTGGCCTCTTCCATGTGTCGGCTTATGAAGTTGCTTCAAGAAAATTTTGGAACTTGCTTCAAGGCTCAAGGCTTTATTGATTATAGCTGCAAAACAATATGAGTTAATCAAAGTACATATTCTTATTATTGATGTCCCCACCGGTTTTTCTTATAATAGGTCTAATTAAAATTCTGTTTAAAATATAGCAAGTGGTATTTACAGCCTCTGTGCAAAAGTATCTTGGAAGATTGCCTTCACAAAGCATTGTTCGGGCCATCTCTTCCAAGGTCCTATTCTTTCTCTCTACAATACCATTTTGCTATGATGTTCTAGGAGCGAAGAAGTTGTGGTCAATACCGTGCTTTGTGCAAAAGTAATCAAAGTATTGATTTTTGAATTCTGTACCATGATCACTACGAATAAAAATAACAGAAAGATTTTTCAAGTTTGAAACTCTTTTGTAAAATTTTTTAAAAGCTTTAAAAGTTTCATCTTTATGTGCAATAAATAAAATCCAAGTGTATCTTGAAAAATCATCTAAAATCACAAGACCGTACTTCATATCACCTAGGCTTGTTGTCCTAGTGGGTCTAAATAGATCCATGTGAAGTAGTTCTAAAGGTCTAGTAGTAGAAATAATATTTTTAGATTTAAAACTTTTCCTAACTTGTTTTCTTAATTGGCATGCATCACAAACATAATCAAAATCTACTTTAAACTTTGGCAAACCTTTGACTAAATCTTTTGAAATAAGTTTTGCAATAGAATGCTTGCTAGCATGTCCAAGTTGTCTATGCCATAGTAGACTTGATTCCTTGTTTGTATCATTCTTTGCTACAAGACTTGTGTTACTTGACATAGCTAGATCATTAAGATCTACCACACATATATTGCCAAGTCTATGTACAATGAATTTTGTACTAGAGTCAAGAGGATCAACTACTATACACATTGAAGCTTTGAAGAAAACATTAAGCCAATATCACATAGTTGACTGATACTTAACAGATTATACTTTATTTTTTTACTAGCAATGCATTCTCAATAAAGATGAAAGGAGTAATTTTAATTTTACCAATACCAATTATTCTTCCTTTATGGTTATCACCAAATTTTACCATGCCACCATCTTTTTCTTCAAGGGTGAAGAATTGATCTATATCACCCATCATGTATCTTGAACAGCCGCTATCAAGATACCATCTTTTCTTTGAGTTCATGGCTGCAAGACATTCCTACAAAATAATCAAGTAGTGGATTTAGGTACCAAGTTTTCTTGGGTCCTTGCAAGTTAGTAGGATTGGTTCCTTTTGGAACCCATATTTTCTTGATTTTCTTTTTGCCATTGTATTTCAAATGACACTCAAATGCTTTGTGACCTATGTTATTACATGCATAGCAAATAATTTTTGACTTTGGATAAGGAGCATATGATGTAAACATAGTTCCATATTATTTTGATGCAATGAACTTTGGAGCATAAGAAGTGGATACAGAAAACTTATTTGTATTTGTACCTTTATAACCAATTCCAAACTTATTATTAGAATCTTTTTGAATTTTTAAAATTAATTTAAGTTTGTTAGAACTTAAAGTTAATTTTTCAACGAAGGATTTTAGCTTTTGAACTTCCTTTTGCAAATCAGTATTTTTTTTTGTTAAATTTTATTCTTTTTAAGAAGTTCTTCCTTTTCAAATTGGATGGTTTTAAGTCTTTCACAAGTCATACTTAATTCTCTTTGCAAAATTTTGTTTCTTTCATAAATTTTATTTTAACTTTTTCAAATGTATCACAGTTATTTTTTAAACTCTTCATTTTCAAACCAGCCTTTTTATATTCTATCAACAATTCACAAAAAGTATTATAAAGCTTATCATAGGTAAAATCTAAATTTGGTTCAGAAGTTGTTATCTCATCCTCCAAACCCATAAGATAAATCTGAGCTATCTTCGTTGTATCTTCTTCTTCTTCATTTGATATAGACTCATCACTGTCGCTCCATGCCGCAAGCATGGCTTTCTTTTTCTTCCTCTTGAACAACTTTTTCTTGGCTTTTGGACAATCAGGACGAATGTGTCCTTGTTTCTTGCATTTATAACAAATTGGAATTTGATCTTTGTCCTTGTCCTTCTCCTTGTCCTTTTCTCTTTTCTTTCCATGGTTTTCTCCTCTAAATTGCTTTCTCCATCTATTGGTTCTTCTTCTGCCCATAAATCTCTTGAATTTTCTCATTACTAAAGTAATTTCATCATCCTCCATATCGTCATCATCAAAGGTATCTGAATCTTCATCTTTATCTTTTTCAGTTGCTTTAAATGCAGTGGTCTTTTTCTTTTTTGAATCTTCTTCTGTTCTTTGCTGCATGGCTAACTCATGTGTGATCAATGACCCCAGCAGCTCATCCAATGATAGTATGTTCAAATCCTTTGTCTCTTAATAGCTATAACCTTTGCTTCCCATTTTCCTGGCAAAGATCTCAAAACTTTCTGCACTAAATCAGCATTAGTATAGGTCCTACCAAGACTTTTAAAACCATTTGTAATGTCAGTAAAGCATGAGAACATAGCAGATATAGTTTTATTTAGCTTCATTTTAAATAACTCATAATTATGCACAAGAAGGTTAATTTTAGAAGTCTTTACTTGTGATGTTCCCTTCGTATGTGATTTCGAGCTTATTCCAAATTTCTTTAGCAGAATTACATGTGAAAATTCGGTTAAATTCATTTGGATCCAAAGCACAATAAAATAAATTCATGGCTTTGGCATTTAACTCGGCTTTTTTCATATCATTCTCGTCCCATTCCTCTTCAGGTTTTGGAACTTCAGTATCATTAACTCTAATCGTGGTGTGTGAGGTCCTCTTAGAATTATCTTCTATAATTAGAAGTCTACGACTTGAATGTATATCTTCATCGTAGCCTTCCAATATGTGTAATTAGTTCCAGTAAAAGTGGAGGTCGGTTTATGGATTGACCTTCGACCAAAATAGTACTCATGGGATGTGCCATCAATCTTTACTCTAAGAAATTTCAAAGACTCTGCTCTGATACTACTTGTTGCCATGTGGCTTCCCAAGAGGGGGATGAATTGGGATAATAAAAACTTTCAAGAATGTGCACTTTGAAAATCTTTTAGAGTTGTGATAGATTATGCAACGGAAGCAAGACAACAATCACAAACAAGTCAAGCAAACACAATCACAAACACAGGAAATTTAGAGTGGTTCGAAGCAATCCTGCTCCTACGTTTACTATCCGAGCACCACTTGAGATTTTCACTCTATTCTTCCTATAATATAGTCAGATTGTTTTACCGGGATCACAATCCAAACCCAACACCCTTTGGTTTTTATACCAGGCTCACCAAAGAAACCCAACTTAGATTTTAATAGGCTCACCGAATAACCTTTCAACATCCTTGGTTTTAATCTGGGTTAACCAAGAAACCCAATTTAGGTTTTAATAGGCTCATCTAATAACCTTTCAACACTTACAAGACACAGCCCCTTGCTGCTCTTGAAAAGGATACAAGATATTCCAAAAAGAAACTAGCAACTTTACGACAAACCCAAGTTATTTAGTAGTTGCCGATGAAGCTCAAATTGAAGCCTTGCTTTAGATGCTCTTGAATACTCTTAAAGCTACTTCTTGACTTTCTCAAAAGTTGGATTCAATAATTAAAGATGAGTTGGTAAAGCTTTGAATCCTTTCTTGAATGCTCACTTGAAGTTGGTTAGTGAAAGACTTGAAACTCACTTGAATGCTCAATAAATTTCAATGAATAATCAAAGAATTCCTCTTAATTCATCATAAATACCTTCCTTTTATAGTTTTCAAACAGATCTAGCCATTGTAGGGCCTAGGGAATTGAAAAAAGAGCCATTGGAGCCTTCTTGGAATTCAAAAACTCAATTCTGCAACTAGTCGTTATAAGTCTAAACCCGACACTCGAGTCGGCTCGAGATGGTTGAGTCAGCTCGAAGTCTCAGATAGAAAAAAATCAAACTCTGGATGAGTCGGCTTTTCTGGGTTGAGTCGGCTCGAAGTCTCAATCAAGAAAAACAAACTCTGGACAAGTCAACTCTTCTTGGTCGATTCAGCTCGAATCTCTAAGTTTCTGAATCCTGTGATTTGGAATTTCTGGACAAGTCAGCTCAATATCTTCGAGTCAACTCAGATTTCTGAAACTCTGAAACTCTCCATGCCGTGCTAGAACAAGAGTCAGCTCTGGCTCTTGGTCCATGAGTCGGCTCTCGCAGAACTTCTTCAAAACTTCAACCAAAGGTATCTCCAACCAATGCAAGTCTTTCGAGTACTTCAAAATATTTTACAAAAGATATCTAATTTATTCAAGCTCATTTTTACTAAATTATAGACCTTTTTACAAGATTACAAGATTAAGAATTAAGGCTTTACAACTTTGAGATCTTCAATATAATTTGTTCAAACAACTCTTCATCAAATAACTCAATTATACTGGAATAAAATTCAACTAAGTAGGAAATAAATAACACATTGATAAATGCTTCCTACAAAAACTTCTTGAATAATTGAAAATGTTAGTAATAAATACACGCTTCAATATTTTGTAATCATCAAAATCATTCCAAGGGTCAACAGATTTCATTAGAGGAAACGTAGATACTATCTTATTTTTGAAAAGGAAAGATGATGATTTCTGGTTATTTATATCTATATAGATGACATTATCTTTGAAGCTACTAATAAACTTCTTTATTAAGAATTTCCTGGGTTAATGTAGGAGAAGTTTAAAATAAGCATGATGGAAGAACTTAACTTTTTTCTTAGACTCCAAATAAGCCAAACAAAGAAAATCTTCATCAACCAAACTATTCTTATCTAATAGGATCCTTATCTAATTAAAATTTGTTCTTCTTAGAATCCCTAAAACCTCTTTTGAAACCCCTTAGACCCTAATTTCTAAACTTCATCTCTTACCTGGATCTAAGCTGATTTGAATTCTAAATCCAAGCCGACTTGAATCTAAGTTAACTCGAATTCAAATTCGAGTCAACTCAGCAACAAGATCTTTTGTTAAGAACTAGGACCTGCAGACCCTTTATTTGCCTAAAAAAAATCCTAAACAATCACTTTCTTCCTTATTCGCACCCTAGGAATACTAAATCTTCTCATTTTATCCTTTATCTGTCCAAATCTTCTTGATTTGCTCTTATTCTTATCGTTTCTCCTTGATTTCTTGATGTATTGAAAGGAAAAAATGTAGCAGGCATGCTTTCTATTTTAAAACTTTTTCAAAATAATATACAGTGGAAGCATAATAAAGAAGATTAACATTTAATCTAAGCATGCTTTTAGAACTTTTCTATGCTACTTAGCCCAAGATCTTGCATGGATGAGTAATATAAACTATGAAATCATGAACTCATGTTATGAACATTTCAATGCAACATATCTCTATATGTAAAACCATACCTCGTATGAAATGGAGATGCTCTCCACTGCGAAAGAACCAGGAGGAGGTAGAAGAACTCTGCTTAGCCGCACACGTGTCCGGCCTCTACAGGTGGTTCACACCGGGGCTCTTTCAAAATCCACTTCCACTCGAAGTGCTAGCTTGTTGTGGAACGATTTGATCGGGACTCCTTTTCTTCTTTCGATGCCGGACTCTCCGAATGAATGAAGAAACTTAAGAGGTGGAGAATGAGATGTTGCAACCCTTCCCAAACACTCAATCCCAAGACCTAGATCACTAGGTACAAACATGCACACTCTTTTTCCAAAGTCCTCACACCCATACAAAACCTAGAACCTTTCTTAGTTTCTTCCCTTTCCTCACTTTTGATTTTTCCAGCATTTCTTTGCTGAATTATCAGTTATTTTCGTCCTCCCATTTCAGTCCATCATATAGGTGGAGAGGGAGAGGGAGAGTGGGGAGTTATGGGTGGTTATGGAGGGGTTATGGGTGGTTATGGAAAGTTATGGTCATGGGAGGTTACATAACTTTCCAAAATTGAATTTAAACTATTTAAATTCAGATTAATGTCTCAATTAATTTCAGTTCATAACTGAAATCAATTGGGTCAAGTGTGCATATATTTGGGTTCAACCCAATTGGACCCAAACCGATTTTGAACAAAATCCCATTTGATTCATTCCAGATTTTTATAGCTTAATCAAATTGGGCTATCAAGTAATCACATTACTTAATTCACCTCCATGCATCACCAACTTTTAGTGAAAAATTTTATGTCATAACCTTTTGTGACATCAAGCGTCTACACTTGCAAAATCAACAAGTGTTGACACCTACACAGATGTCGATACTTTTAAGAATATCAAGTGTCGACACTAGGGTAAGGAAAAATACTTTTTCTTTATGAGTCCACGAACGATTCCCAATCGTTCTCCGATCACTAGATCAAGTAGAAACCCCTATGGTGTGTGACCCCATAGGTTCGAACACTAAGCCGGTAGCACTGGAACATTTCCAATACCAGTCAAAGTCGTCATCTAGCAATGACACCTGACATCCGGATAGGTCGAAGTTGCAGAGCAACAATCAAGAACCAAAAGATACGGAAATCCTGTAATTAATTCCTTTAACCTCAATGCTCAGGAAGACTTAGGGTTAAACTGCCCAACCCATAAAGTCCATCAATAATGTGCCTCAACCTTACAAGTCTTGTAACATTTTACAGAGACTACCATGGACAAGATTTTGCTAAATTGAAACACAGTGAGATATCTGCTCCAAACACTTTGGAGGGGTCAATCCCATCTTGATCCGACCACTGCTACATGAGTACTTGACTGCACCCAGAAACCTTTCGTCCCTGGATTAGAAATCCAAATAGTCCAGCACCAAAGTACAGTGAGTTGCTCGCAAGCTACCATGACGATCTCATGTCTGAGGGATAACTACGTCCATATCAAAAACTCTAAACAGAAAGAGTACAGGCAGGTCACGTTCGATGAAATGTCAAACAGAACATCTGCATGCCATACTAGTGTCTCCACACTCCTTGGTTAAGAGGACAACCAACGACTATGGCACACAATGACCTATACTTGATATACTATCATCTTGAAATAAGTGTATCATTTGGTCACGAACAATTTTAGGACTATATGATATATCCTCTCTATATCACATACAAAGAGTCCTAAGGACTTCATCACTCAAGAACTCATTACAGAAAGATGAAATAGTGATGAACTGCCAGAATAAATATTTTATTCAATAATATAATTCATATATAATTACATCAAATGTACAACTATCTACAGTAGACAATTGGCTTTGGGACACATTTCTCAATAGTTTCCATGAGAAATGGAGCCCTGAAAGCAACTTGCTCAATGATTTCAGTGACCTTAGTCAAAAATGGTTCATGCAACTAGAAAAAGAAAAATGTAGCAAAGAGAGGCCACTCAAGAAGCTGAAGCACCCCTGGTCCAGCCATAATCTCCTCAGTTGGTCGAGCCCTCTACCCCCACACTGACACCCTCACCCTCTCATGCTCAAACCAAAAGAATGGTCAAGAGGGTGGTCACCACAGGTAGATGGATAAATTTTAAATTTTGTGATGATGAAGGCTTCCTATTTGGGTAGTGGATTAGGGCTTAGGGATGGAAACAATTTTGTTGGTTAAATATTCCAACCTACCCGAGATTGTTAGAGAATTTTATGGAAACCTTAAGAGGATTTCAGATGGAATTTCTTCTACTGTCAAGGGAGTTGAACTTACCTTGACATGCCTGAATCTAAGATAGGTTATTGGAGTTTCCTCCCAGGGCATTGTATCAGAGAGTTTAGCTAAGAGGAGGACTAGTCTCAGATGTGTATTGGACAAAGATGTTGTTGATGGTATTGGAGATTTGATTGCTATACCCTATCTATAGATATGAGACTGCTTCATCACATCATTGGCATGAGTTTTATTTTTAAGACCAACAAATTTGATTTTGTATCTGAGAGAGAGTTAGTTAGCCTTAATGTACCATCTGATTCAAGGCATCTCTATAAACTTGCTAGGTCTAATGTTAGTACTGATGAGGGAGGCAACAAAGATAGTAATGCTATGCCTGTCTTATAGGATAGTCCTGACTCTAGTATTTGAGGCCTTCAATGTATCTTTTGAGGGGTAGTCCTTCAAGAAGCTTCAAAATCATGATGAGTACTGTAACTAGATCTTTCATAGGATAGGGTACTAGAAGGTGAGCAACTACTAGGTTTGTAAGGTTTTGGGACAAGAGCATCAAGATGGAGCAGATCCACTTGAGTCCCCTACTCGTAGAGCTAAGCCCTCTTCTCCTCCACCCAGAGCATCTAATGTTCCATCCCCAATAGTCCCTGCACCTTTTCCTATACTAGCACCTTCTCCCAGGACACTTAGAGTTCCTCATCATTCTAACAGATCTAATATCACCAGCTTATAAAGAGGATTGCTAAGGTAGTCAATCAATCAATTAGAGTAGAGATTCTGGCACTTTTTGATAGAGTTGATGGGCTTTAGGCTGAGATGATGAGTCACTTTGAGCAACAGCTAGCCCGGAAATCCTGAGTTGACTAGTGAGATTGGTAGAGTCAAGGAGAGATTCGATTATGGAGTCACGAGCATTCAGACTACTATCAATAGATTGGGCATGTCTCAGCATGCAGGCATACTTTCTATCTCTTGTATCTTAACCTGCATTGTTGAGGTGATGGCAGCACCAGTAGATCTAGTAGCATCATCTGTATCATCATCTTCAGCAGCAATAGTAGAATCCAGGGATTCATCTCCTCGCTCAACCCAACCTATTCCTAGCTATCTTGGTTCATCTGCACCTGATGAGACCTATACCAGGTTATCTATAAAGCAACCACCTCCAGCTACTAGTCCATCCTCCAAGACTAAGAGTCAGACGATTCGTCCTTCAACCTCTAGATCCGATTCCTCGGGTGACTTTAAAGCTCCCTTTTGATGACCAGAGTTGGAGCCCTAGGACTACTTAGAATGTTCACAGGACTATGTATTACTTACTACTTTGTATGACACTATATACTCACTATCTATATTGTTCTTGTATCTCAGTATACTACTTTGGTATCACATTTTGTGTAGTACATTCATTTTGTAATGTGATACTTTATGCCACTTTATGATACCTTATTATGCTTTGTGCCACAATATGATATTTTGTATATTGTGCGATTACTTTATGAATGGCATCTATGATACTTATTTTCATCTTTCTAAGATTGTCATATAAATTTTACAAAGGGGGAGACAAACCTATGCCATGGTGCTTATATTTTTTTGGTTGATGACAAAAAGGAGGAGAAAAGTATATAATTCTAAAAGGCATCTAAAAAGCAAATGATATATTAGAAGGCATCTAAAAGACAAATGATATATTAGAATCCTGAAAATAATGAGATTGGATCATACTTTGATGCTATTCTATGATAGTTGATACTATGATACCATGATACTCGATACTATAATATTCTCTGATACTCAATACTTTGATACTCGATACTACGCTTTGATGCTCAATATATAATTCCTTGGGATTTGCTCTGTTAGCTGTGTGCTCTGAAACCAAGATAATGAAATTCTATAAGATAAATGATATCATGGAATCTTACAATGTTAATGCTTTTGAAAATGCTTTGAATTGTTTTAAAATCTTCAATTATGCTATATTATGCTTATATCTTATTTTGATATCATTTGCTTATATACTCCAAGTTTTGTCATCATCATCAAAAAGAGATAGATTGTTGGCTCCAAGGATTGATTTTGATGAATAACAAAATATTGGAGTACATAACATAACTAATAAATTAAGTTCATGTTTTAAAAAATATTAAAGTCCTAAAAGAAATATTTAAATTTGATAAAGTATGGATATGAAAGACATATTTTTGAAGCTTTTAAGAAAGAAAAAAGTCTATGAATTCCAAGCAAAATTAGTGTTTTGGGAAGTAAAATCAAAATTTATTCAAAGGCCACAAAATCAAAATTTGACATGCAACCTAGTCGAGTCGAATGAAATCGAAGTCAACCTGATAGGAAAAGCTAAAATTACAGAAGGCTAATTTTTAGATGCCGAGAACCGAGTCTACTCAGATGGGATTCGAGTCGACTTGGATGGAAACCAAGTTGACTCTAATCTCTGAATCGACCTGACAGTGGAGAAATAGAAAGATAATTTTTGAAGAGCTGAAATCAAGTCTACTCTTTTTGGACCAAGCCTACTTGGATAGAATCCGAGTCAACCCAAGCCTTGTTGATAGCCCAAAGGCTAATTCTACAAAAGGTATAAAACTATCCATATTTGAATACAACAGACATATTTCATCTTTCAATGGCTATAAACATTTATTTTGGCTCTAAAAATATGTTAAAAGCTCACCAAACTCATTGAAGAATAATAATAACTGAAAAGATTCTAAAAGCAATCAAGAAAAGTTAAGAACAAAGAGAAAAAGCGAAGAAATATTGGATTAAGAGCTATTACTTCTCAACCACCTACAAAGACTTCTCATCATTGGCTTTTTAGTAAGGAAATAAACTCAAAGATTCTAATAGATTTCTAGGATTCTCCTTTTTGGGCATCATTATTTTATTTTTGCTCATTTTTAAGGAGCTTTATGCTTATACTCTTTTGTTCCCTTCCTTTTTGTAACTAACTTCAATTAGGTATTAAAGTTCAGTTCTTTGTTAAGGATTGACTATAAGGATTTTGGATTATAAGCTTGAAAAGATAATCCAACTATAATCTTGAAAAGATTAGAGTAAAACTTTTCAAAGAAAGGCTTGGAGAGTGGATGTAGGTGTTGGATAAATGAAACCACTAAAATTTTTTTTTGTATATTTGTATGTGTTTTTGCTTGACTAAACTTATCTTCTACATTTCTTTTAAGAGTAGCCCAAGCACATATTCATGCTCACCACCACTTCACATTTTACAAAAAGCTTTATATATTTGATCTGAATTTTTAAAAAAATTCAATTCACCCCCTCCCCCTTCTGGGGTTATCTAACTAGGCAACAAACATTTTTCCAAGAATTATTGATACATCCATAGTAAAGGAGGCATGGGACATTTTGCAGCAAGAATTTACTAACTTGCGAAGTTCATTCCCTCTAAAGAGAATTTGAAAATTTGAGAAAAAGGACTTGAAATCCATGAAAGATTAGTTTTCAAGAGCTATTGAGATAGTTAATTAAATGAAATTTTTTTTTGAAAGAATCACTGATCAAAAGATAGTTGAGAAAATTTTGATTAGTGTACCTAAAAGATATGATGATATTGTTGCTATAATCAAAGAGATAAAAAATCTTAGCACTTTATTTGTACAATGGTTAATGGGCTCTTTGCAATCTCATTAACAAAGAAAATTGAGATGCTTTAATGAATAAGTTGAGAGTGTTTTTCAGTCAAAGATGACCATTAAATCATAAAAACTTTGAAAGAAAGATGAATCAAGCAATGGGCCAAGAAAGGAAGATCTAAGAAGATGGAAAAAGCATGAATCAAGTAGGAAGGGTGGAGAGAAAAATGAAAACTTATGGCTTCTAATGACTCTAAGCCTCCTTGCAAATTGTTGGAATTGTGGAAAGTCCAAATGTCATCACTGTAAGAAGTTTGGGCATTTGGAAAAACCACAGAGTTAAGGCAAATGCTTAGGTAAATCACTCAGAAAAGAAAGACGATGAGGCGAACATTTTTTTCCTTGTCAATTAGCTTTAGAAGGAAAAAATAATATTTGGTGCCTAGATAGTCGCTCCAGTAATCATATATTCAAAAATGAGAAAATATTTATGATATGGATTCTATAGTTACACCCAAACTTTGATTAGAAGATGGGTCAATTTTTCAAGCAAAAGGAAAAGGAACCATTGTAGTTGAAATAAAGGAAGAAAGCAAATATATTCAGGATGTTGTACCTGTACTTGACCTAAAACAAAATTTATTGAGTATTGGGCAACTAATTGAAAATGGCTATAATCTACATTTTGAAAATTAGTGTTATAGAATTTATGATCGAAAGAACAAGAATGAAGTGATTGCAGATGTTAAGATGGAACAAAACAAAAGTTTTTTCATAAAGTTTCAATATGGAATATTTTCTACCTTGAAAGATGAAGTACCACAAGATATCTAGCTATGACATAAAAGATTTTGTCATCTGAACTTTAATGAATTGAACCTATTTAAAAGAAAAAATATGGTTCATGGTCTTCTTGAAATAGAAACAAAAATGGATCTATGTGAGGGGGTGCATGATAGGAAAGTAGCACCGTAAGACATTTCCAAGACAAGCATCATGGAGAGCTAAAGCACCTTTGAAACTTATTCACACCAACATATATGAACAAATGTGAACTCCCTCCTGGGTGAACATAGGTATTTTTGCATCTTTGTGGATGATTATTCTTGGATGACTTGGGTTTATTTTTTAAAGGAGAAATCAAAAACTTTTCTATTCTTCAAGCAATTCAAGGCTCTTGTGGAGAAGCAAAGTAGTTATAACATGAAAATTATTTGAAGTGATAAAGGAGGTGAATATATCTTAGGAGAGTTTGAAGAATATTGTAAAAATGAAGGCATTTGGAGTAATTGATAGCAAGATATATCCCGCAATAAAATGGAGTTGCAAAGTGCAAAAATCAAACCATTGTGGAGATGATAACTTGGATGCTCAATGAGAAAGGCTTGCCTAAAAGTTTCTAGGTGAAGTTGTTAACATAGCTACATATATTCTTAATAAGACTCCATATGAGTCTTGGTGCACAACTAAGCTCTCAATAAGACATTTCTGAATTTGTGGCTGCATCTGCTATGCTCATATTCCTTCTGAGAAAAGGACAAAATTTGATGAAAAGAGTGACAAATATATTTTTCTTAGATATAGTTCCAATACAAAAATATATCATCTCTATAATGTTGAAACTAACAAATTAATTATTAGTAAAGATGTCATTTTAATGAAAAAGCCTCTTGGGATCGGAGTAAAAGGAAAAGAAAGTATAGGAGACATCATATGTGTTTTCTAATGTATAGGGCAAAGTTCCAAAGATACATGAAGTGGATACTTCTTCATAGTCATTGTTATCTCCAACAAGTCTAAGTTCAAGTGATGGATCATTTTTATCCTATTGTCTCCTCCCTTGAATCTCCTCCAAGAAGTATGAGAAGATTAAGCAAGATATGAGTCATGCAATTTCTTAGCCATGGAACCACAGAATTTAAATGAAGAAAAGATACAAGAGGTTTGGGTGAAGGCCATATAGGAAGAAATAAGCATGATAGAGAAAAACAACACTTGAAAACTTGTTGATAGACCGGAGCGAAGGGAAGTTATTGGAATCAAGCAGATATACAAGATCAAGCTAAATCAAGATGGAAGCATTTGGAAACATAAGGCAAGACTTATGGCTAAAGACTTTGTTCAAAAGTCAGGTAAAGACTTTGTTCAAAAGTCAGGTATAGACTTCTCTGAAACCTTTGCTCCAGTTACAAGGCTTGAAATAATAAAAACTTTAATTGCTCTTACTACTCAAAAGAAATATAAAATTTATCTTGAAAGGCTTTAGATGAAAAGTAGCCTTCTTAAATGGAGTGTTGGTAGATGAAGTATATGTAGAGCAACCTCAAGACTTGAAGAAAGATATGATACAAGTTTATGAAATGAGTGTGTGGTTACCATATTAGTGGAAATTGAAGTATGTCAAAGAAAAGATGAGATTTATCATTTCTCAAAAGCGACATATAGAAAGTATTCTAGGAAGTTCAACATGGCTAGTTACAAATGTATCGACTCCTTTATTTGCAAATGAAAAGTTATACTATATGAAAATGTGGCATAAGCGACCCTTTTCTCTCGATGCTAGGATGGAGCATCAGGAGATACCGAAAGGCTGCTAATGCTTTTAAAAAGTGTTATCAAGTAACAATGCTTTTAAGTTTCAATGTCAGGTAACAACTATTTTAAAGTCCGACGATGCTTTACAGCATCGTCGGGCTCGACCTTCTTCCCCTGCTTCTCAATCTCTCTCGGTACCAATGCCCAAATTTTCACTTCCCCCATCCCAAATTTTACTTTCCTGGTTTTTTCTCCCCCCATCCTTAAATTTTCCCACCCTGATCTCAAGGACCAGGCAGTCCTCCTCGAGCATGTTTAGCTGTTCAGTGCTAAGATGCTGGAGCACATCCAGAGCGACCGCCATTGCTGATGAAGCAGCACACCAAGTCTCTGTTATTGGCATCGAAAACATCAAGATGGCCATTGCCTAGACGATCCTCACCCAGGACCTCACCGATGAGCTTACTCTCATCGACATCAAGCCTAACAAGCTCCGCAATAAGATGCTTGACCTCCAGCATGCCATTGCACCTTCCTCTCATAGATCCGCGCTTCCCATGACTATGCCATCACCACCACCTTCAACCTATGCATCATCACCACCGAGGCCTCCGCACTTCCCCCTAGATGTCATCAATAGCTCCTACTCCACCCCCTACATTAGCACCCCCTCCAGCCCTAGTCATGGTGGCATCACTAGCGATTACTTCTTTAGCACCCCTTCCAGTCCCATGCACTTCATCCTCTCCTCCGCCGCTACTAGCAGGGATGGCTTCCCTTTCAACTCCACCAACGCCTTCATCGCTAGCTCTTTCAAGTTTGAATTCTTGGCCCGATTCTCATCTTCTACTACCTTTGCTACCGGATCCATGTCTTCCACTGACGAGCTCCAGCCACTCCATTAGTCATGGCCTTGTCCTCCTAGTCCTCCATGTTGTCAACCGCCAGATCAAGCAATGGCAAAGGGCGAGCCGGTGAAGGACGAGCTCGAGGTCAAGAAGGCACCATTAGTCGCTAGAAAGGTGTCGGCCAGCAAGTATTTCTTTGTTTAAAAAAATTGGTGGGCCTTGTCAATATTCATGTTGCTTAAAAGCACCGATATATTTTTATGATATTTTTTAAAAGCATTGAGAAAATTTCTCTCTGCTCTTATAGAGTCGATGCTTACAAAGTATCGGGAGGCTTTCCAACGAAAAGACTTTGTTAGCTTCACCTTTTCTGCCCTTTCCATTAGTGTTAAGAAAACAAGACGGTGCCAAAAAGATTGGTTCTTCTACAAATAAAAGTTTGGTTGGTAGTCTATCGTATCTTACTGCTACCATACCAAACATTATGATTTCTAGAAACTTGTTTTCAAGATTCATTTCAAGTCCAAGTTAAAACCACTTTAGAGAAGCAAAAAGAATCTTAAGATACTTGCATGACACGGTTGACCATAGAATTTTGTACAACATAGTAGAAAAATCAAAACTATTTGGGTATACAAATAGTGATTGGGTTGGATGCCTCGATGATATGAAGAATACCTCCGATTATGTTTTCACTCTTGGTTCGAGTATGTACTCATGGGCTTCAAAGAAACAAAAGATTATGACTCAATCTTCAGCAGAAGCGAAGTAAGTAGCTACAACTAAAGCAACAGCACAAGTAGTATGGCTACGGAGGATTCTTGACGATTGCGGAGAAAAACAAGAAGAAGAAACAAAATTGTATTGTGATAATAAATCAGCCATTGCCATTGCAAAAAATCCAATCAGCCATGATCACACGAAGCACATTGCCATAAAGTATCACTTTACTAGAGAAGAAATATAAAAACTAGAGATTCAACTAGAATATTACAGAACTGGAGACCGGCTAGAAGACATATTTATCAAGCCACTCACCAAAGATAAGTTCTTTTATGTTAGAGAGCTGATTGGAGTTGTAAAGAAAGTGGATCAAGGGGGAGTGTTGAAAAGTAATGGACTTCTTTAATCTAATTAATGTTCTGGAGTCTGTTTTCTAAAGTATTAATTCAATATATATATATAGGTGTCAAGTTTTTAAATTTCTTTTAGTCAAAAGTTATTTAATTATGTGAGTTTTTCGGTTTTTCATAAAAGATACTTCTTGTATCTAGAGTTGTCTAGCTTATTGTAATGAAAATCATTAGACTTTCTTCTCCAAAAGCTTCAGCCCCCATGTATTGAGAACTCTACAATAGCAACTCTCTGTATTCTCTAAATCGATTGTTATCTTCTTAAATTTCACCCAGCACTTTTTTTTATTATAAAGCCTCTTTAATTTATTGTACGTAGCATATTAAATAGTTCTTAAATTTTATGCCCCGTCTTTAAACGGCTCAGAAATCTAGCTTCACGAGAGTAGCTTGTTGCACCAATTTAATAAGCTAACTCCCCGCATCTACATTCTAAGGTCCTGTCTAAAAGAGATGCACCGTCTTCGACCGCCTGAGATTTACTATCGAACACCTCCATCACATCTTGTTACAATTCTTTTCTCTCAGGTAACGTAACTCATTTTCCAATGATTATGACCATTTTTCGGATTGAGATACTTTTTGTTTGATCCATGCATGCACTTGGATTTCTGATGGCAAGACTTTGACGCCATCATAGTAGACAAGCTTGAGCTGTTAGCTTAACCTTCTTTTTGTTGTTAGCACGAACAATTAACATTGAACCAAATGGAAAGCTCAAAGAAGGGTGTGAAATTGTCTTCCAATCCATCTTTTATCCTCTTATATATGGACGTAAGACTGCCATGAACATATTGCATAGCTAGTGCTAGTATTGATCGAATATCCTTGTCCTTCTCATGTGACTCGGTGGTGGCCGGCGACTGGCGTAGTC
This sequence comes from Areca catechu, assembly GCA_021397845.1. NCBI lineage: Eukaryota > Viridiplantae > Streptophyta > Magnoliopsida > Arecales > Arecaceae > Areca > Areca catechu. Next base: position 79,808,529 of record CM038050.1, read on the forward strand.
CAAATTCTCTAGACCAAATGCTCTTTAATTAGTTACAAAGCAAGTTCTCCAATTCTTCATAATATTCTTATTGACCAAACAAATTATTCGTTCCCAAATACCATGAACTTGGCAGTCCGGAAAGAAATTAGATTTTGATCTTGGATAGTAAATTCTCAAACATCTGAACATTTTAGTCTTGGATGAATATTTAAATCTTGGATGGTGCATTAATTCTCAAGTATTTAAATCCAAGTAATTTATCATGATGGATCCTCCTTTCTTCCTCTTTTCTTGTTCTAGGGAAGAAAAAGATTACAAGTATCTGAAATATTCAATAACTGTAACAATTCATAAATATAAATTTTTTAAGAAAAAGATGAGTGACCAAATTATGGTGTAATTCATTAAATATATTTCGATTGTTGGATTCTTTTTAATTAATTCTCCGTCATGCTTTGTCATCTTTTCATGCTCTCCTTTGATAGGAAATTGAATTTTTAAAATGCCGATAATTTTAAGAGAATCATGGCAGCAATTTGTTAAAAGTTTTAACAAAATAATAGCAAATATTCGCATAATTTTTTTTAATAATGTGCCAACTAATACAAAAAAAAGAAAATGATAATCATGACAAACACCAAGACCAACCTGAACATTTTTAAGATATAATAAATAAGAATTATGAATAAATCATGATTAATTCATAAAGAATCTTTTAAATATGCGAACTATTGTGCACTTCCTGTATAATTTGATGTCTGGGCACTTTTTTTAGATGTCAAGTATCTTTGTTAATAAAAATACAATGATATTTCGGTTGCTGCATCTTCCAGTTACTGCATTACAAAAGCAAACTTTCACAGAGAACATTATATTTTTCAAATTCTCTCAATCCATGCATCAGGAAAAGAGAAATAATCAAAGCCTCGCAACTATTTAAAAAAGAAAAGATAGAGGGAAAAAAACAGAGAAGAAAAGAAGGAAAAAAAAAAGAAAGGTCAACACGCTCCTAATTTGCTCTCCCCCTCTTCCAGCCCAGCCATTGTATCATACAATGGCCGGTTCATCGTCTCCGGCAACAAGAAGGCAAGCATTCCACCGACGAGCCCACACACCCCAAACACGGCGAACGGAATGCCGCCCCCGAGAACCACCACCAGCGGTGCCAATATTGCACCCAACTGTGCGGCCTGCGCCGCACATCCCAGCGCTGCATTCCTCACCACCGTCGGAAACAGCTCTGCTGTGTAGATGAAGAGCAAGTTGTACGTCGCCGCCATCCCAAAAATTCCCATTATTCCGCACACCATCCTTACAATCTCCATCGCTCCAATGCCACGTACAAAGCTTCCAATAATGCAGAAGACGCCACTGAGCCACATCGTTCCAACACCCAATGGCTTCCTTCCAAACCAGTCCAGCAGCACCGCTGTTAGCCCGTACGCCGGCATCTCGGCGATGGCATTGAGGATGACACTGAGGTAGAGGTTGGTCTTGAGGTTGACAACGTTTAAGCTCAGGCCATAATACACGATGGAGCACAGGAAGTTGATGGCAACCGTTAGAATGAGGCGAACTCGAGTTGTTGGTGAGTTGAGAGCGTCGATGATGGAGCTGGAAACAGCCTTGTCGATGAGGGGTTGGTCATTCTTGCTTTTCTTCAAATTTTCTTCGTCGCCGTCGTCAAGCTTAAGGGTTACTCCATTGGGGACGTGCCTGCCGTTGCTCTTGGCGATTGCCTGGATGACGTTCATGGCCTCGTGGATTCTACGGCGCACGAGGTACCACCGAGGGGATTCCGAGACGAAGGGGAGGACGGCGATGAGGAAGAGGAGGGAGGGGAGGGAGGTGACGATGTAGAGGGAGCGCCAGGATGGGAAGAGGTAGGCAATGCCGGAGAGGAGGGCGATGCCGCCGGAGAAAAAGTAGAATGTAGACATTCCTGCAGCTCCTCGCTTCGTGGGGCCGATGGGCTCAGTGGCAAGGACGAAGGCACATAGGCCGACGCCGCCGGTGCTGAATCCGGTCAGGAAGCGGAGGGCAGCGTAGACCCAGTAGGTTGGAGACATGGAAGTTAGGAGACCGAAGATGGTGTTTAGAATGCAGACAATGATCAGGGATCCTTTCCTTCCGAGGAATGAGTCTGATAGGTGGCCAAAGACACCGGCACCTGAAATAAGGAATGTTGGGGATAGAGAGAGAAATCGTGGGTTATCAAGATATTGAAAATAGATGTGGAATGGTAGTTCTAGCAAATATAATTCGGATTGATCTCCAAACAAAAAAGTATATAATATTAAAAACTTAAAAATTTTGAGAAGAACTACAGGGTGAAAAATGGAAACACCAAAATACAGACAAGAATAAAATCATATTTATCAATATATTATATTCTTTTTTTTTTTTTTTTTTTTTTCACTGCAAGACATGGTGCATCAATGATACCATTCATCACAAAAATGGACAAAATGGATGGCTGTGCAATGCGAGCATTCACACCGGTAACGATGGGTCCTAAAAGAATTTTGTTGAAATCATGCTTGGAATCCATGATCAATTGATAATGAAAGAAGATCTTTACCAACAGAGCTACCATCCCACTAATGCTGAGTTATTTAATAGCCATTCATTTTATGATAAATGTCAGGTGCATCACGCTAGATTCAGAATCGTATATAAAAAAATTTCCAATTCCGTGGGAAAACTAACTAGCCTATGCCACTTACATCAGTAGCTTAGCGCCTTATCCTATGATAAATGTCAGGTGCACCACGCTAGATTGAGAATTGTATATAAAAAATTTCCCAATTCCAAGTGGGAAAACTAACTAGCCTATGCCACTTACATCAGTAGCTTAGCGCTAAGAAAGTTTATGGATAAAAATAAAAGGATGGGTAGAGACCACCCTTCATGGAAGCACCCTATAGCAGGTCTTCTTGCAGTCAACTACCTACCAAGCATGGAGTGTCCCATTTTCACCCCATAGCAGGTCTTCTTGTAGTCAACTACCTACCAAGAGTGTCCCATTTTCATAGGAAGAGCCGTAAAGTATTATACGGCGCTGATGATTGCCATCACAAGATGGCTTTTCGTGCCATACACGGCACATTACCGTTAATTATCATATCATGGGGTGCTCGGAGTCCAAAAGAACCAGGAATCACAAGATGGCTTTTCGTGCCATACACGGCACATTACCGTTAATTATCATATCATTGGGATGCTCGGAGTAAAAAAAAAAAAACAGGAATAGTAGCGGATCGGATTCGGACCGGATACATAATTATTCGAATCCAAATTCGAATATCTAAACACTACCCGGATTGAATTTTTTTATTCAAATCTATCTCAATCGGATATCAGATAATTTGGATTTATCCGATCCGAATTCAATTGAGTCATATTAAATATTTTTTTTATTTTTGTCAATTTTAAAATGACCTATCATTTTATAAATCATAAATATATTAAACAAATTAAATTTAATTACATTTTTAGTTCAATACCAATATGAGAGAAAGAACAGCCATCAAGGAGAAAGAGGGGAGCTGAAGATTAATCGGAGATTACCGATTACAAATTACAATTTATAATTTTCTTATTTATGGAAAATAATGATTAGAATAAAGAATTTAAATATTTTCAAACTTAATAATTAATATAATATATTTAATATAATATATATTAATTATATATATATTAAAATAATTCGGACCAGATTCGGGTCGGATGTATATCTACTCAGTCCCGGTCTAAATCTAAAGTTAAGTATTCGGCTTAAATCCAATCAAAGTATTAACTACCTGGTCCGATCGAATCGGACCGAATCAAGTAGCCCCATGGACTTGAATTTTGTTACCATCTTTAAATATATATAAAAAAAGAAAAAACTGACCAGTGACATGTCTTGCTCCAGAGTCCACTAATTTGTGTTAGCTTTTAATAAAGATAGTTCGATCAAAATACTCCGGCAAATAGTAGAGGCGTGCGTGACTTCTCAACCCACGTTAGATCACAATAGAATATATTATCCTTCAGTTTTGGCTATCTACCCAGAAATTTTAAAAACAAACCCAAACAGTAGAGGCGTGCGTGACTTCTCAACCCACGTTAGATCACAATAGAATATATTATCCTTCAGTTTTGGCTATCTACCCAGAAATTTTAAAAACAAACCCAAACAGCAACCGAGGAAGACGATAGACAGCCTAAAAATTTTATTGCTAGTAGAATCATACGACATCATCAGTAGAATCAGGCTCAGATACGACATCATCGGTGGATATTTCTGAGAGAACGGTAATGCAAGTCCAGATTGGTTTTGTATTTCAAAATAAATAAGCATCGTAATTAAGTTGATTAAAAGATAGAATTCTAATCTATCTCGAAAGTGAAGCTTAGAATTTAATTATTGAATCTTTTGATGAGATCGACTATAAACATTTGGGATGAAAAATGCTTAAAATATTTTTCAATAAGGTGGAATCCTTATAATTACGTACATTGTGAAAGATTATCTATCCTAGTCACTATTTTTTATAAAAAATTAACTTTACCGAACTATTCTTTAAAAAATAATAATAAAACTAATGAAACACCTCGCACCTAACTTTTTAAAAATTATTAATACACATGATTCATTATTAATATATGTGATTCGAGCTCTCTAACCCAAGTAAAGATGGCAACGGATCGGGTTTGGGTCGGGCCATCCAAAATCCTTATCCGCCCGCTAAAAAATTATCTGTCCCATATCCGTCCCATACCCGTCTCGGATCGGGTATAAAAAAATCACGGATCGAGTCAGGTCGGGTATACCCGGTTTCATAAAATTTAGTTTATTTAAAATCTAAACGGATCGGGTTGGATCGGATATATCCGTCCCATATCCTATTTACTTAAATATTTTATAAATATATTTTTATTTATATATAAACGGGTCGGGTTCGGATCGGGTTCGTGTCGGGGCATACTACTACCCGTACCCGATTCGAACCCGAGTCAGATTTTTCTTATATAATCCATATCTATTTATAAATTAAACGGGTCGGATTTTATCCGTTCCATTAAGATCGGGTCGGATCGGATATCCATTGGATCGGAAAAAATTATCATTCCTAAACCAGGGCACTAAACTGGCATATTCTATGGATCTTGTAGTGCGTTTGTCTCCTCTTCTAAAAAGAGGGATATATAGGACAACTGTTTATTATCTATCTTGAAAAAAAGGATAAAGATACTCCAGCACGGAAGACTGCAACTTAGACCAAAATGGGGTAAACCAACATGATGCAAGCCTAAGCTTGTTCCAATAAATTAAAGGTCAGCTGAGAAATTTCTCTCACTTGTTATTCTGTCTATTTGGACTTGAAAAAGACCAACCCAAGGTTACACATATAGTGGTTTGTTTAGTTAAAGGTTGGATTTGTAATTTTATTCCCCCCCCCCCTCGAGGCTGAAGGGCTGCTGAGGATTTGGACTTGAGAAAAGTTAACTAAAATATAAATTATAAAAACATTTTAAAACAATTAATTTATAATTAATTTTCTAATACATTATTTCAATTTTTTGAATTTTTTCCTTTTTTGTAAAAATATAGAATGTTTAGATATTTTAAGAGAGAAATCTAATTGGAGCTGTTCTAAAATATTTAAAAGTTTTGATGGATTAATGTCCATAGGATTATTTTTAGAACTAAAAAAACTGAAAATTAAGTCACTCTTAGACAACTTAGTGGAACTGAAAGTTTGAAATGTTAAGTCAATTTTATATAATTTAAAGATTAGGAATTTAAGTATTCAAGGATTTTTGGTAGACAGTATATTATTTGTTAATTAAGTTGGATTTGCATGAAGATAAATAAGAAACATTTATTTCTGGCAAGTATATTTTAATATAATTTTATTTTAATTTATGAAAAATATTTAAATGATTGGTTAGAATTTATCATGCACACATGATAAAAAAAAAATGAAGCACTTTCAAAGAACCGTGAAAGAGAAAGAAGTTGTCTAAATCCAAAATTCCTAACTCACCCATTTTCTCTATATCATTTTGATTCATAATTTCCTGATTCATGCCAATTTGAAATTTGCTTCTGATTTAGCAAAGTAGATATTGCACGATATAAAATTTACTTTTAATTTAGCACATTAGATATTGCAAAACAACCTAAATTACTTAACTAATTTTTTTTTAAAAAAATATCCTTTAAGATAAGAAGGAAATGTATGGTCAATATAAAAAGAATGAAAATAGTTACTATTTGATTGGAGTTAAAAAAAATAAAAAAATATTTTTTTTATAAAAATAAGATTCCGTATACCATGGTAAAGAAAAATCTGTATATGAGATAGAAAAAACTAATTCTTTAAAAAAAAAAAAAAAAATAGATAGAATGAAATAAAAAAAAATTTTGTTGAGACGTAAGTTACTATGCTGCTTTTTCATAATGACGTATCCAAGAACTAGCCTTCTAGAAAAAATATTTCAGTCCCAATATATTATAAGGATCAATAAAAAACCACGGCAAGATGACGCAAAAGGGTCTTTGGAGGTTTGATGATACCAAAACTCCCACGTAGCATTAAAATACCTTCTAACATGTGGATGACAATTAATTTGGATGCACATGTATTTATTTTAAATGTTGATAACGTTAGTTTTGTACACCGACACGCTACTTTGATATGACTTTTGGTGCACTTCCAAGACCCTAACCTTGTCTCTTTAGAGTTCTCGCGTCCCAAGCCAAAGTGGGCCGCCAAAACCACGCCTTTCCTTCCACGTGCTCAAGAAAGTTATCCCGCCGCTCATCTATTTCCCAACGAAATCAAAGGTTGGACGTTTTCCAGGGTTTTTTTTAAAAATAATATTTTTTAAAATTTTATTTTTCGAATTAATGCCAATCAAAATATACTTATGTACAGCCTTTTTTAAAAAAAAAAAAATTACAGGTTAAACATACTATCTCAAAAAAAAAAAATAAAAATAAAAAATTACCTACGATTTCTTTTCATTTTTTTTAAATTTTAAATTTTAATAAAAAATAAAAAACAAAAAAATTTAAAAATAAAAAAATAATAATATGATACTATAATATTTTTTAAAAATTATTATAACTTGTGACTTCGTCGATTAGATCACCGATCTGATAGCCAGTCCTGCTCGAGCCATCGATCCGATAATCAGTTCGGCTGCTAGGTTGGTGCTAGTCCGATCGTCGATTTTGCTACCAGTCCGGCCACTGGATCGCTCGATCAAGTTACCGATCTGATAGTCAGTCCTGCTCCGGCCATCGATCCGATAGCCAGTTCAGCTGCTAGGTCAGTGCCAGTCCGATTACCGATTTTGCTGCCAGTCAAGCCACTGGATCGTCGATCAGATCACCGATCTGATAGCTATCCGATAGCCAGTTCGGCTGCTAGGTCGATGCCAGTCCGATCACCGATTTTGCTGCCAGTCCGGCCACTGGATTGCCGATCATGTCATTGATTTGATAGCCAGTCCTGCTCCAGCCATCGATCCGATAGCCAGTTCGACTGCTAGGTCGGTGCCAGTTCGATCACAGATTTTGCTGCCAATTCAGGTCACCGATCTGATAGCCAGTCCTGCTCCGGCCATCGATTCGATAGCCAGTTCGACTGCTAGGTCGGTGCTAGTCCGATCGTCGATTTTGCTGCTAGTCCGGCCACTGGTTTGATAATGGATCCGGTAGCCAAGATTCGGCCACCGGTCCGATCACCGATCCGGCCACCAGGATATGGCCATCCATACGGTCACCGGTCTAGTCGTCAAGGTCTAGCTACCGGTCTGGAGACCGGATCAATCGTCATAACAGTGACCGACCGTCAGACCAGTGGTCGAACTGACAGCTCGATCGGACTGGCACCGACCCGGATCAATGATCGGAGCCGGACTGGCTATCAGACTGGTGACCGGATCGACAACCTTACTACGAAATTGCAGGTTATAATAATTTTTTAAAAAATATTATAGTATCATATTATTATTTTTTATTTTTAATTTTTTTTAAAATTTCTTTTTTTATTTTTTATTAAAATTTAAAATAAAAAAAGATTAAGGAGAAATCCCAGGTTTTCGCATGTTGATTTTTTATTTTTTTTTTTGAAATCACATGTTTTTTTTTTTTTTAAGACCGTATATCTGGATCCGTAAATATATTTTGACCAACAATAGTTTAAAAAATAAAATTTTAAAAATATTATTTTTTTAAAAAAACTCGTTTTCCAAGCCGCAGACAACGTGGGGTGCACATGAAATTTATGGTACGGACCAATAAGTCCCACCACCTACCCGTGCGACCCAGCATATATATATTCATGCGGACGTGGGGCCGTACAATTACTTGGTCGGATATAGCTGGTTATCGGATAATCTAATAATTTTTAAAATTATTTATCTAAAAAATAATTAAATATTTATATAAAATATTTATAATTTAATTTATAAATATATTTATCAATAAAAATAATTTTAAAATATTAAGATAGTATTGTTATTATTGATTATTTTTATATAATAATTTAATCACATAATTTTTATATAATATTATTTATATTTTAATTATTTAAAAAATATTAAATAAATTTATAAAAAAATCAAAATAAATTCGATGAATATAAATATAACCAACAACGCGAGGGGGGAAGAGGCGGCGGTTAACTCACCGATCATGCATCCGGCAAAGAAGCCGGACTGGACGAGGCCGACCTTGTACTTGTCGCCGCAAACGAGGACCCACTCCGCCACCGTCGACACCGCCGGACCGCCCGCCCACTCCCACTCCTCTGGATTGAGGCGGCACGGGTCGGGCGGGCAAGGGCCGCCGGAGCACCGCCAGGCCGGCTCCCGGTCGGCGAAGATCATCACCATCGTGTGGAAGGCCTCCAGCGCCCACGCGGCGGAGGTGAGCACGAAGTGCCGCAGCTGCCAGCGCCCCAACTCGCCGGCGTGCCTTCGCAGAATCTCGTCGATCCCCATCCTCTCCTCCTCCTCCTCCCCCTCCCCATCGCCGTCGTCGGCAAGGAGGAGGGGATACGAGGGATTGGGTGCGCCACTATCCCCGGCGGCAGAATCCGATTCCAAGCCAGGATTCGCGGCCATCTGTTTGGATCGCGCGTCCTCTCTCTCCCTTCCTCTCCGTGCCGTCTTCGATAGATTTAAATGCGCAGATGGCGGTACGTTGCTCCGCAGGTGATATCTTCTGTAAGAAGCTCCGTTTCGTTTGAAGCGGTGGATATATTATACAGGTACAGGGGGTTGAGCTGGGATGCGCATCCCTCATCCGTCTGGCTGCAGAAGGTTTTTTTTTTGGTACAACGTTATTGAAGTTGGAATTTGTGTACAATTCTACTGTTTGTTCCGAGGGCACTTTCCCTCTGATACACGGGTACGACGCTATCGAAGCTCGACTTTGCGTACAATTCTACTGTTTGTTCCGCGTGGCGCTTTCGCTCTGATATACGGTTCCTTTGCGACGGCAAAAATTTGGTACCATCTCTGCAATAAATCAATAATTATAACAATAATATTTTTTTTAGTATGGGGTTTTGAAATTTTCAAATCTACGTTTAGTATACTAAATTGATTTGGAAAGTTCACATGTTGGATACGAGGGTTTAGAATTTGGATTGAACAAGGAAGGATGTTATGATTTTAGTTAAGAATTTAATTCTTTTTTTATTGAATCATTTATATTAATCCGGTATGAATATATCTAAAAAATAATATCTTCATAGAAATATCTACAAAATAAATTCTGATACGTCCAGATCTAGCCAATCCCACGTGATATCGAAGCTCCAATCAGCATCAACTATATGCCTGCCAGTCTGGACAACCGAATGACCTTCCAACACACACCACATGGATATCAAACCATGCATTCATTAACTCGGGAGAGTGTCCATTGTCGGATCTATTTATGCCTGCTCCAACTGTACATGTTCCAAAGCAGTCACCATTAATGCTTGCCACTTGAGAAATGCTTGATCACAGAGATGTGCGTGCCAGTCACCGCTCTCTGCTCTACCAATCACAGGCATGTCTACAACTACCGAAATATACTAGACACCACTTTCCTGTAGCCCACACCATACATTTTCCTGTCTTTAGATATCAGATACATGCCTATAACTTGTTTCCAGGACCCTTTAGATAAGCCACGAAATAAAGGCTAAGCCAAAAGCCATAGTAAGCAAGCCAATAGAGAAGAACGGAGAAATGAGATAAAGTATAATTGAGAACCCCCTCTTTTGAAAGAGTCATCATCCTGAGAGCATACCCAAAAGCTCCCAGATTCTGTGAGCATTCGTATGAATGTTCATCAAGATATTTGTAGATCTCTCTAAATACTTTAGACATCTCATAAAGTATCCATGCCTCCACAACTTCACTCATTAGTGTGCCTCCTCATATGCACTAAGAGCCTCTTCTTATACATACTTTGTGATGTGGCGAGACCGCTAACATGGGTAGCTGACGGACGCCACATTGAGGGAGGCCGCCATGGAAGACGCCATGTCGACTCTTCAGCTCGGATCCCACTACCGAGCTGGGCTGAGCTCCCTCAAGGCAGTAAGTCGAGCTCAGTCCTCCGCCGGGTCGAGCTCATGAGCTCGATGCCAAGGTCGGAGCCGTCATCCGCCCTCCAAAGCGAGACCCTCGGAGGTTAATGCCCTGCGGTCGAGGTCGAGCCAATAGCTCGTCCACTGATGTGGAGCCTCTCCTAGCATGCGCCCTCTGGACCGGGTCCGCCCTCTGCCCTCCAGAGCGAGACCCTCAGAGGTTAGTACCTTGCGGTCGAGGTCAAGCCAAGAGCTCGCCCACCGATGTGGAGCCTCTCTGAGCGCGCGCCCTCTGGATCGGGTCCGTCCTCCGCCCTCCAGAGCGAGACCCTCGGACATTAGTGCCCTGCGATCGAGGTCGAGCCAAGAGCTCGCCCACCGATGTGGAGCCTCTTCGAGCGCGCGCCCTCTGGACCGAGTCCGTCCTCCGTCCTCTAGAGCGAGACCCTCGGAGGCTAGTGCCATGCGGTTGAGGTCGAGCCAAGAGCTTGCCCACCGATGTGGAGCCTCTCCGAGCGCGCGCCCTCTGGACCGGGTTCGTCCCCCGCCCTCCAGAGCGAGACCCTCGAAGGCTAGTGCCCTGCGGTCGAGGTCGAGCCAAGAGCTCGCCCATCGATGTGGAGCTTCTCTGAGCACGCGCCCTCTAGACCGGGCCCGCACTCTTCCCTTCTCCACTAAGGTGACCGCACGAGCTCGAAGCGCCCAGATAGGAGCAGACCCTGCCATCCCAGGATGCCGGCAAGCCGCCCGAGGACCACGAAGCAGCGCCCCCCATGCCACCATAACTACCTGTCCGGCCGTACTTCCAGGAGATGGGCCAGCCAGAGAGCACGCACCCCTAGGGCAGCGGCCCCCGGATCGAGGCTCTGCCAGGCTTCCCGGAATGAAGCGACCGGAGAGGATGTCAGAAGGAATGGAAGCTTCCCCTACCACTTGTCAGGAAAGGCATCCCGTCCACAGTACAGGATTCTGCCCCACGCGCCTGCCAACCCAGCGAGGATCCCGAGGCAGGCTCCAATGGCCAATTTTCAACTACAAAGAACGATCGGCACCCCCAAAGATGGGGAGGTAACATACCAGTAACACAGGAACAACAATCCACCGCAAACACAAAGTGCAAGCTCGACTGAGAGGACGAAGCGCCACCACCAACACCACGGTTGAGGGAGAACCACCGGGAAACAAGGAGAAGCGGAGCAACAGGGAACCCCTCTGTCCCCACTATCACTCTCCCCCTATTGCGTTTCTCCTTCACTGACACATCTTCCACTCCTCCTAGTGCGGAGTCCATCAAGAGGGGCCCGACCAGGAGGATCTGTTCTCCTGGATCATCACTAACTTGATCATCGGAGTGCCCTCGCCGGAAACCCCGGCCTGGGTTACTAACCCCTATTTCACAGGTCCAGGGGCAGAGGACCGGCAAGCAGTGACAGGAGCGCACTCCGGCACCGGCAGCAGCTACAGGCCACGACGGTCCTGGCGGTAACAGATTGGCATGCTAGGAAGGGGGGCGAATAAACCCTCCATCTCTTCACAGACAAGCCAGGCAAGAGGATGGTGACGACAAGGACAAGGGAGGCCTCCACCAGTCGTGCGGGGGACTCCCCCTCCCGGGGAAACCTGCACCGCCAAGAAGCGGAGCCGCCCGCTCTGGTCAACCACCTCCACCAGAAGCCCATCTGGCCGCACTTGCCCAACAGATATAGGTCCTCGCCATGGTAGTGCGCCAGCTTCAGCACCGGCACTGGTCCGTGGCTACCCACCAGCAGCCAGGGACCCCGGCGACCCATGCCGCAGCTCCCCGCGATAGCCTGCGCTCCTTCCAGGGAAGGCCGTCACAGCCGCGAGCCACCACTGACAAATGGTGCAGTCACCAAGCTCTGGCGAAAAGACAACGAGCCAGCAGAACTCTGCTGATAGAGAGAGCCGCTCGCCAAACCTTGGGTGGGAGGTGCCCAGACCCCACCGAGGCAAGAAAAGCAAAGCCCCCCACCACGGGTGCCATGCATCCATGTCACCTTCTCTGTCTCCTTCGGTAGAGGGGTCCACTGATGAAGCCATCCGACGCGCGGTGGAAAGGCGCCTGGAGGAACATGAGCACAAGCTGGCGGAGTTTGCCCACCAGTTTGCCAACATGCCAAGCTCCGCTAGCAAGCCACCGGGCTATGATGCTCGTCCCCCGTTCTTCCAAGAAATCCAGGCAGAGCCGATCCTGCATCGGCTCCGAATGCTGCAGGTGGATCCTTATGATGGGACCACCGATCCCCTGGACCACCTGGAAAGTTACCGGACCCTCATGAGGGTCCAGGAGGCCACCGACACTCTTCTTTGCATCGCTTTTCCTGCTACTCTCCGGAAGGTAGCCCGGGTGTGGTTCACCCGCCTGGAGCCGAAAGCATCACTTCCTTTGCCCAGCTAGGGCAGAAGTTTGTGACTCACTTCAATGCTTGCAGGAAGTTGCCACGGGAGGCAGATAGCCTCTTCTCCATCCGGTAGCAGGACCGCGAGCCCCTAAGGGACTACGTGGCCCGCTTCAAGGCCGCCGCATTGGAGATCTACAATCTTGAAGAGCCAGTGGCCATGCTGGCACTGAAGCGAGGGCTCAGGACCTCCCGCCTAACCTACTCGCTGGACAAGAAGCCCCCCAAAATCTACTCTGAGCTCCTTCTCCAGGCCCAGAAGTACATCCACACCGAGGAGATGGACCGTACGAGGTGGGAGCTCGACGGAGGACCCCTGAAGAAGTCGGCCCCTGCTAAAATGTCCGGGATCCGTAAGCCAACACCCCAGGCTCAGAGCTCCCGAAGGGACCGGCCAAGGTCGAGAGGGACGCCTGTCCCTAAGGAAAGCTACACCCCTCTCCTTGCCCCGAGGACAAAAATCCTTATGGAGATCGAGGGCGAGGACTACTTGAGGCGCCCGCCTCCGCTGAGGACCACTGTTGGCCATGATAAGACGAAGTACTGCCGCTTCCACCGTGACCACGTCCACGACACCGAGGAATGCCGCAACCTCAAGTGGGAGATTGAGGAACTCATCAAGAGAGGCTACCTCAAGAGGTTTGTGGGGGGCAGACCTCAAGCGGAGTCCCAAGCGCTCGTCTCTCTCCCGCCAGCTCCAGCTATCAACAACCGCCCCACCGAGAAGCCGATGGGCATGATCTCCTGGGGAGCGGTGCGCACATCCAAGAAGGCTCGGGGGGCAGGGGACTCTAAAAATGTACTCCCCTTTATGAGAGAGGGAGAAGACGGGAGAAAAAATAAAAATAATGATGCCATGGTCGTCGAAATGACGATCACGAAGCACCCTGTAAAGCGCATCATGGTTGATAGTGGAAGCTCCACAGACATGCTTTTTTATGATGCCTTCTCTAGGATGAATCTCTTCCCCAATCAGCTCAGGCCCTTGCACACACCCCTTGTTGATTTCACGGGCGATTCCGTGAGAGTAGAAGGAGAAATCATTCTCCCGGTCACTGCCGGAACCCCACCTCGACAGAGCACCGTCATGATGACTTTCACGATTGTAAGGCTCCCCTCCGCCTACAACATGATATTGGGTCGACCCGGGCTCAACTTGCTTGACGCTGTTGTCTCCACCAAGAGTCTACTTGTACAGTTTCCAACTCCCTACGATGTCGGGGAGATGAGAGGAGCACCCCAGCCGGTGTAGCATTGCTTCCAAATTCTTCCTGGGGCCAAGGTCTCTTAGGACGACCCCAGTGCGGACGACCTCAACCAAAGGGCCCAAGACCCCAGAGGGGGCCCAGTCGAGCATCTACTTTCCTATCTGCTTGGAGACGATCCCGCAAAGATAGTGCAGATCGGAGCCTAGCTACCCAAGGGGAAGAGGACCCAACTACTGGGATTCCTACGGGTGAACGCGGATGTGTTCGCCTGAACGGTGGCAAACATGCCAGGTATTCCTTCTGATATCATTACTCATAAATTGAGTGTCGACCCAAAGCACAAGCCAGTTCGGCAGAAGAAAAGAAGTTTTGCCCCAGAGAGACAGGCAGCCATCAAAGAAGAGGTAGACAAACTCCTGGCTGCCGGTTTCATTCGAGAGGTCTAGTATCCGAGCTGGCTGGCGAATGTGGTGATGGTCAAGAAGAATAACGGCAAATGGAGGATCTGTGTGGACTACACCAACCTCAATAAAGCCTGCCCAAAGGATAGCTTTCCTCTCCCAAAGATCGACCAGCTGGTGGATCCACTTCGGGCCACTATTTGGTCTCCTTCATGGATGCATTTTTCGGGTACAATCAAATCCGCATGCACCCGGACGACGAGGAGCACACTGCCTTCGTCACCGACCAGGGGACGTACTGTTACAGGATGAAGCCCTTCGGCCTGAAGAATGCGGGGCCACCTATCAGCGCCTGGTCAGCAAGGTCTTTGAGAGCCAAATTGGTCGCAACATGCAGGTGTATGTGGACGACATGCTCGTCATGAGCAAGCCGGGTTCGAGCCGCATAGCTGACCTCGCTGAGTCCTTCCACAACTTGTGGCAGCATTAGATGAAGCTGAACCCGGTGAAGTGCGCCTTCGGGGTGGCCGTGGAAAAATTCCTCGGCTTCATGGTCACCTAAAGGGGCATTGAAGCGAACCTGGAGAAGGTGCAGGCCATCATCGACATGGAACACCCGATCTCCAAGAAGCAGGTCCAGCGCCTGACAGGACGCGTCGCCACCCTTAGTAGATTCATCTCGAGGTCGGCCAAGGGTTGCCAGACATTTTTCAAGGCGCTACACAAGATGCATGACTTTACCTAGACCGAGGAGTGCAAGACAACCTTCGAGGAGCTGAAGAATCTCCTCGCCTCCCCTCCACTGCTCTCCAGGCTGGAGGAGGGGGAGGAGCTCTTGCTGTACCTGGCGATGACACCGGGAGCGGTCAGCTCAGTTCTCGTCCGCACAGACGAGGACAAATCTCAGAAGCCGGTGTACTAGACCAGCAAAATCCTCCATGACACAGATATCAGGTACACTCGCTCTGTAAAACTAATTTTTGCACTAATAATGTCTGCTAAGCGCCTAAGGCCCTATTTCCAAGCACACCCAATAGTGGTGGTGACAGACTAGCCGCTGAGGACTATCCTCACCCGACCCAAGACATCCGGGAGGTTGGCTAAGTGGTCCCTGCTGCTCAGCAAATTCAACATAGCGTACCGACCGAGGTCATCACAAAAAGCCCAAGTCCTGGCCGACTTCGTGATCGAGTGCACCGGGTTCGTCGAGGAGCCATAGCAGACAGTAACGGAGCCTGGGCCAAGAGAAGAGCCGTGGATTCTTCATGTAGATGGAGCATCCAATTCCAGCGGGAACAGAGCAGGCCTCATCCTGAACAATTATGATGAGGTGTGGCGGAATGCGCCCTCCGGTTCAAGTTCGCCATAACCAATAACCAGGCGGAGTATGAGGCACTCCTCGCGGGCCTAAGAGTCTCCCGCGAGCTGGGTGTGCAGGACTTGAAAGTCTTCATCGACTCCTAACTGGTCGCCGGACAAGTATCCGGGGAGTATGAAGCAAGGGACGCCTAGATGATGAAGTACCTGGAACGAGTCCGCACGTGCACGGCAGGCCTCCGGCGCTTCAGCATTTTCCACATCCCCCGAGGAGAGAATGCACGCGCGGATGCGTTGTCTAGACTCGTGACCCTGCCGGACTCGTCAATGGGGCGCGCCTACATCGAGTACCTTGAAAATCCCAGCTATAAGAACCCGACAGAGGTACATCAAATCACCCCCGAGCCGAGCTGGATGGACAAGTATATCCGGTACATCAATGATGGCACCCTGCCATAATACCGCACAGAAGCCACCCTCGTTAGGAAGAAAGCCTCTTGGTTCGTCCTGATGGAGGGCCAACTCTACCGTCGATCTTACTCCTACCCGCTCCTGAGATGCCTCAGGCCCGCCGAGGCGGCCTTTATGCTCCAAGAAATACATGAAGGCCTCTGCGGGAACCACGTGGGAGGGAGGACACTGGCTTACAAAGCTCTCCTTCAGGGATACTTTTGGGAGACCATGAGGGAAGATGCAATCGACTTCGTCAAAAGGTGTGACAAGTGCCAGTGCCACGCCAACATATAGTGTCAGTCGGCGGCGCCGATCTCCCAGCTCTCAGCCCCTTGGCCCTTTGCCCAGTGGGGAATGGACATCTTGGGACCGTTCCCCCCAGCATCAGGGCAACGAAAGTTCCTGCTAGTGGTGATTGACTACTTCACCAAGTGGGTCGAGGCAGAGCCGCTAGCTCGGATTGCGGAAGCCAATGTCCGCCAGTTCTTTTGGAAGTCAATCATCTATCGCTTCGAGCTCCCCGTTGCATCATCACCAACAACGGGCGACAGTTCGACAACCGCAAGTTCGAAGGATTCTATGCACCCCATGGAATCCAACACCGGTTCACCTCGGTAGCTCACCCCCAAACAAACGGGGAAGCCGAGGTGACCAACCGGACCATCCTCCAAGGGCTCCGGACTAGACTGGACCAAGCAAAGGGCATGTGGGCAAAAGAGCTCCCGAGCATCCTATGGGCCTACCACACAATGCTTAGGACGGAGACCAATGAGACACCCTTCAACCTCGTCTTAGATGCCAAAGCAGTCATCCCCGTCGAGCTCGGTGTGCCTACATTGTGGGTGCAGCAGTACGATGAAGCGTGGAACTCGGCACACCTCTTGCTCAACCTGGATCTTCTTGAAGAAGCAAGGGACAAAGCCCGCCTATGGATGGCGACCTACTGACAAAGAGTGGCCCGGTACTATAATGCCCGTGTCCAAACAAAAGCTTTCAAGTCCGGAGACCTGGTGCTGCGACGGGCGGAGGCGTCCCAGCCTAGGGAGTGCGGCAAGCTCTCCCCAAACTGGGAAGGCCCCTACAAAGTAGCTGAAGCCCTCACTCAAGAGGCCTATTACCTCGAGGATCTCGATGGCATCAGGTTTCCCAGGATATGAAATGCTTGCAACTTGCGGAAATACTATCAATGATGTAAGGTTTCCCAACAATGAATAACAATGGTTTTTTCCGTACAAGTGTCTATTTGTCTTGCAGGAGAATACCAACGACGCCCTCGAGCCTAGCTCCAGGACATCAAAGAATTATCGAGCCACGTGGCTCTCCAACTCCAAGCATCCCCGAGCCCAGCTCCAGGACGTCGAAGGATCATTGAGCCACGTAGCTCTCCAACTCCAAGCATCCTCGAGCCCAGCTCCAGGATGTAGAGGGATATTCGAGCCACGTAGCTCTCCAACTCCAAGCATCCCCGAGCCCAGCTCTAGGACGTTGAAGGATCATCGAGCCACGTAGCTCTTCAACTCCAAGCATCCTCGAGCCCAACTCCAGGATGTAGAGGGATATTCAAGCCACGTAGCTCTCCAACTCCAAGCATCCCTGAGCCCAGCTCCAGGACGTTGAAGGATCATCGAGCCACGTAGCTCTCCAACTCAAAGCATCCCCGAGCCCAGCTCCAGGACATAGAGGGATATTCGAGCCACGTAGCTCTCCAACTCCAAGCATCACCGAGCCCAGCTCCAGGATGTCGAAGGGTTATCGAGCCACGTAGCTCTCCAACTCCAAGCATCCTCGAGCCCAGCTCCAGGATGTTGAAGGATCATTGAGCCACGTAGCTCTCCAACTCAAAGCATCCCCGAGCCCAGCTCCAGGACATAGAGGGATATTCGAGCCACGTAGCTCTCCAACTCCAAGCATCACCGAGCCCAGCTCCAGGACGTCAAAGGGTCATCGAGCCACGTAGCTCTCCAACTCCAAGCATCCCCGAGCCCAGCTCCAGGACGTAGAAGGATCTTCGAGCCACGTAGCTCTCCAATTTCAAGTATCCCCGAGCCCAGCTCCAGGATGCCAACCCAAGATCAGAGCTCAGATCTCCGGTCAAAGAATCACCGAGCCAAGCAGCTCTCCATCTCAAACGTCCCTGAGCCCAGCTCCGGGATACCAAAAGATCATGGGGCCACATAGCTCCCATCAACGCCTCGAGCCTAGCTCCAAGGTGCCAAAGACCTGAGCCAAGATCTCAGGAAATCCCTGGGCCCGAGCCTAGCTCCACGTCCAGGAAGGCCTCGAGCCTAGCTCCAAGGCAATCAAGACCGGTAACCCCCCTTCTCTGATCTCCCCACTGGAAAAGAAGACGAGAAGGGAAGGAAAGAAAGAGAACAAATGGGGAAGCCCGGTAGCCCCCCTCTTCTCTGATCTCCCCACTCGAAAAGAAGATGAGAGGGGAAGGAAAGAAAGAGAACAAAGTGGGGGTACAGCCAGCATCCTCTCCTCTGATCTCCCCACTCAAAAAAAAAAAATGAAAATGATGAATGAATAATGAAAAAGATGAATGAAAAAGAGAAGAGTGGGGAAGGAAAGAAAGAGAGAACAAGAGGAAGATACAACATCATCGCAGCTCTCAACCATCCACGTCCCCGAGCCCAGCTCTAGGATGCCAGCTCAAGACCGGAGCTCAGACCTCCGGCCAAGAGATCTTCGAGCCACGCAGCTCTCAACCATCCACGTCCCTGAGCCCAGCTCCAGGATGCCAGCTCAAGACCGGAGCTCAGACCTCCGGCCTAGAGACCGTCGAGCTGAGCAGCTCTCAGGTACCCTCTCTAATCTCCCCATATATTAAAAGGAAAGACAGAAGAAGAAGGGGAGTGAATGAGAGGAGGAGCCAAACAAGAAACACAATTGCAAGAAAGTTTGCATTTCATTAATTGGGTGTTAATTACAAGTATCATGTGGGCCCCCGACATGCCGAGTGGCCCTACTAAATATAGAAGAAGAAGCAAAGAGTGACTATCTGCTAGACGGGTCGCTGGGCCGGGAGTCTCCATCAGCAAGGGCTTCTGGCCGCGCGGTTTCAGGCTCAGCTGGCATGGCCCCCTCAACGCCCGCCTCTTGGTCTGAAGTATCGGGATAGTCAAGG
This sequence comes from Areca catechu, assembly GCA_021397845.1. Lineage (NCBI taxonomy): Eukaryota > Viridiplantae > Streptophyta > Magnoliopsida > Arecales > Arecaceae > Areca > Areca catechu. The sequence continues at coordinate 79,828,029 of CM038050.1, forward strand.
TAGCTGCGGCCTTCGATCGAGACGAACTCCTCGACCAGGCAGCGCAGGTACACGAAGCCTTTGAAGGAGTCTGATGCCGTTTGCTAGATCTCGACGAGGAACTCCTCCGAGGCCTTGTACCTTTTTACCGCCTTCCCAGTTTCCTTCCTTGCTGTGGCCACCTCGTGCCTGGCTTCCGCGATCGACTTGGCTGCCTCATCTGCTACCCTCTGAGCCACGACGGACTTCTCCTCCTCTACCATCAGTCGAGCTTGGAGGGACTGGGCGGTCCTCTTCTGCCGGGCCGCCTCGGCGATGACCATGTCCAACCTCCACTCGGAGTCGGCAAGCTCCTCAATCTTCTTCCTCGACTCCTCCTGCTCACGGTCGAGGTTCTCTTGGAGCTCCTTCGCTCACCCCTCAGAATCGGCGAGCTACTTCTCGAGGTCCTTGACCTGCTAGCCAAGCACCCTTTCGGAGTTAGCCCTCCTCTCTAGATTGGCCTTCAATGACACGATCTCGGCTGCCCACTGCTGCTCAGCTTTCTCCCAGTTGCGACAGCAGCTCCTAATGAAGAGGGCCTCGACACCCATCTGCATTGTATGGGAAGTCAAAAAAAAAAAAGAGAAGAGGGAGAAGATGAGGCTGCTTATTGTGTAGAGATGGAAAAAAACACTATTGATCACAGCTTCGACCGGTAGCCCATCCATCTCCTCCCGGTCGCATTGCTGGATGGAGAAGTCCATCATGCGATAGGCCAGGGTGCGATTGTCGGCCAAGGAGCTCTCCGGCCCCAGCTTGAACGGAAGGTGGCGCCTCGCCTCATCTCTCCTGCTCTCCCGGGGAGCAGGTGCGCCCGTCCCTCAGGCAATGGGACCCCCGAGAACCGGTCGAGGATCTAGCACTATTGCGGTCGAGCCCCCATCGCTGGAGGATCTCTAGGGAGGGCCTCCCCTCCCTCAGCTTTGATCATCTTCGGACCCAGAGGGTGAAGCGGAGCAGCAGCAATGGCATCAGCCCGGACAGCCACCACCGGCTCTAAGACAGGGAGTTCAGCATCGGTCCGGATAGTCGCCATGGGCTCCGGGATGGGAGGTTCTGCCTGTGGCCTCTCCCGTCGCACAGGGGCTCCTACAACCTCCTTTCCTTTTGAGGCGATCGGCATGACAGGAGCAGACATCGACGCCCCCTCGACTCGGGCCCGTCTCGAGGGAGGCTCGGCAGCCACCCCAGTGGACGGCCTCTTATGGGGACCAGTAACGGCTCGTCCTTTGGAAGGATCAACCCTGCACACAGGAGCTTGGAAAGTCAGACCAAAATGGAGAAAAGAAGAAATGCATATGGAAGAAAGAACTGAACCTACCTAGCCCGGCTGATGAGTCGACCCTGGCGTCAAGAAGGTTCTGCTCCGATAGCAGGACCTCCAAAGAAGGGATCTGAGTGGTGCGAAGCTGATCATAGTCATCCTGATCGGCTGCTTCCATCGCGGAGATCCGATTTGGGGACCAGTCCGGCTCATTCTAGGCCCAGTCGACCCCTTCGACGTCTGCAAAGAAGAACTTGCTCTTCCATCCCTTGATGAAAGAGGGAAGTTTGAACTTGATCCCCTTCGAGCGAGAAGATAGAGACCACCACCCGTCCTCAGTCGGGTGGTGTTTCAGGGTGAAGAACGTCCTGAACAGGGAGAACCGGGTGACGAATCCATGAACATGATAGAGTATGAGGAAGGAGAAGATGACCCTAATGGCATTTGGGACCAACTGGGTGGGGACCAGACGATAGTTGCTCAGAACATGCAAGAAGAAAGGATGGAAGGGGAATCGGAGACCCCCAGAGAAAGTCCCCTCATAGAAGGCGAGACGCCCCGGGCCACTGGAAGTGACCCGTTCCCCGGGTCGAGGGACCATGAGTCGAACGGAAGCTAGGATCCCATAGGCATCTCGGATGGCCTCCAGCTCAACAGCAAAAATCATCGAAGCGACCCCGCCCAGACCTGTTGACCATACAGACTCAGGGGCTAGTTCAAGCAGAATAGGAGTACCGGTAGGAAGGAAAGAAATGACTTCTAGCTCCCCGATGGACACAGGGGGGGCAGGAAGGGCCGGTCTCATGCTAATCCTAAACTGCTCCCCCTCCGACTCCTCATCGGAGGAGGAGAGCACCACCCTCCGGGCGAAAGACTCCGGACGAGACATGCTGAAATGAAAAAGAAGAAGCCTACCCCTAGAGGAGAGAAGAACGGATGCAACTCGCGAGGGAAGAAAGGTCTGGACACTGCAACGAGCGTGAAGGATTTGAAAGAAGGAGAATTATGGGTGATAATTTTTTTCTTTTCACTTCAAAAGGGCCCATCAAATCCGCGCTATTACGACCCCCTCGCCAATGGATCTATGCCACGTGCTACCCCTCGACAAAAAAGGAGTCTTAGTCGCTTAGAATTCTGTGCCAACATTAACTGCCCCTCAAACTTGGCCATGTGGCACCCCCGCACTGGCTGGCGGGGCCACCCCTCGAAGCGCAAGCAACCACGGCCATCATTGCACCAGATTTTCGCCTCTCCACGTCAGCATTGCTGTTACTCCCTTCGCCCCGAGCACCGCGCACTAACGAGCCTCGGAAGTGGGGGGCAAATGATGTGGCGAGATCGCTGATGTGGGTAGCTGACCGGCACCACATTGAGGTAGGCCACCACGGAAGATGCCACGTCGACTCTCCAGCTCGGATCCCACTATCGAGCTGGGCTGAGTGATGCAAAACGAAAACTCTGATACTAAAAATGATGCAGAATGAATATGTGGAATGCGGAAGCAAATTAAAATTCATGTATATTTTTAGTTTTTTATTTTTTTTTATATATTTTCAGAAGTCGGCTTAGACTCAAAGGAAAGTTAAACTAAATTGAAAGAAACTATATAATAATTGAAAACACAATTCAAAGAAACTAGATTATCAGAGTAGTTCAGAAGTAAAGGATTGCTGGGGGTTGAGAAACTTCCAGACCTAGGGTTTCGCTCTGAACTTTCAACAGGACAGAACTAAAGAGAAGGGAAGGGTTATGTACCAGGCGGTGATCTTCACAGAGTTTGGTGGAAGGACTCTCTCGAGCAGATTGTTGGATCCTCGGATTCGGATATCTTCGCAATGGATCCTCCAATACTGGTCCTTTGGCAGAGTTGGCTTCTCCTGAACTCAGGATCTGGGAAAGAAGAAGAACAAGTTAAGGAACCAGATACTCAAAGAAAGGATTTACTAGATAAGAAGAACTTGAATATTGATGTTGCTGAAATCCTGATTCTCCTGGATGCTGATTTGACTTCCTCTGGGATTTGCTCTGTATTCGAAGTAGCTGATCTAGACCTGGATGCTGGTGGTCGGCCTCTACTTGGAAGAGAGGGGCCATGAGATGATGAGGTAGATTAGGGTTTGGATGATTGGTTGAATGAAGAAGATGATGGGCGGCTAGGGTTTGGAATTGAAGTGGCTAACCTAGGGTTTTGGTAGGGTTTTGGGGTTGGAGATCTCACACCTCCTCAAGGTTCCTAGGGAACCCGGATTTACTCCCTCACAGAGCTCAACACCTGAATACAAGTGCGGAAGAGAGAAACACAAAGTTGCTCACACAGAAATTGATTTCATTCATCAGTGTTTTTCAATAGTTACATAGAGTTGAATATATAGACATAACAAAGAAATAAAATTTTATACATTTTTCATGTGGGACTAATAGGACTAACCCACACTTTAGGCATCAAGTTCTCTTCCCAAGACTCCTTCCATGAGTGGGCAGCCCAAAAACTCCAAGAAAACTTGAAAATCAGCTCCAAATGGCAGGTTGTGGGGGTGTCTCCTAGTATCTCTCCATGAATCAAGGATTTTCCCTTCATGGTTTGGCTCATTTGGACACCTCCTAGTCTTGCTCCACAAGTTTAGGCTTCTTCCTTTCATGGCTTTGGCACTTTTGGAAACTTTTGGGAACCTCCTTGAATTCCTCCCTGTTGCCGCTCTCGTCGTTGCGCCCGTGCCACGGATCCGCCGATCCCTCCTGATCGCCTGGCGAAGGAGCCTCCCTGGCTGCGGCTAACCTGCAAGAAAGGAGTTAGAAGACCCTGGCCGGGGATCCCGACGAGGGAACTCCGACGGTCAAGTCAGTAGACGATGAGAAGGAACAGACTCTCCAGACGGACCCCCGAAAGGGTTCCAGACTTAGAGAGTTTACTGGTGAGAGAGAGATGCTCTGGGGACCAGAATCTCGGCTGGGCCTCCTTGCCGAGCTCACGCCCAGTGATTCCCTCTCGGGATCTCTGGTTTTCACTCTTCGGAGTGAGGCCTTTTGCCGCTGCTTCCCCTTTGTCCCCAGGCTTGTTCGCTTACCTTGTCATCCCCAGATTCCTCCCTCTTTATCTCCTTTCATCGTGCGCTTGTCTTTTTCTCCTGGGAGACTCCCCTCCCCTGTCTTCTTCTCTTTTCCCTTTTCGGTGAAGGGGGGCCAGGTGGCTTCCCGACCTCGTCCGTCGAGCCCAGCAGGGAAAAGGCAAAGACAGAAGGGGAAAAGGCAAAGACAGAAGAGAAAAAGGGAGGGCGGCGCTGGCAAGGCGGCCGGTCAGGCCTCGGGCCCAGCGAGAGCGCCCTCCTTCCCAAGCGTGGGCGCCATCCATCTATGGGGCCTGTTCTGCCAGAATCGTGCCCCTCGGCTGTGGAACTTGTCGGGCCGATGCAAGTGATGTTCCGTGTGCCGCCGCCCTCCGTACGGGGTGCCGTCTGGGATTTGTACGGCCCGAGGGATGGCCTCGGGGCCCGTGACTCTTCCTTGAGATCTTCTCCGTACGGGCGGCCTGACCTCGGCTGAGGTGGACCCGTCTTCGGGGGCCACCTGGCGAAGAGCGAAGGACCAGCCGACCTCGGCCTAGGTGGACCCCTCCCGGGTGGACACCTGGCGAGGTGGCAGGAGGTCGCCTGGACTCGGCCGAGGTGGGCCCGTCTCCGGGAGGCCACCTGGCAAAAGAGCGAAGGACCAGCCGACCTCGGCCTAGGTGGACCCCTCCCGGGTGGACACCTGACGAGGTGGCAGGAGGTCGCCTGGACTCGGCCGAGGTGGGCCCATCTCCGGGAGGCCACCTGGCAAAGGGGCGAAGGACCAGCCGACCTCGGCCTAGGTGGACCCCTCTTGGGTGGACACCTGGCGAGGTGGCAGGAGACCGCCAGGTCTCGGCCGAGGTGGACCCGTCTCCGGGTGGCCACCGGGCAAAGGGGCGAAGGACCAGCCGACCTCAGCCTAGGTGGACCCCTCCTGGGTGGACACCTGGCGAGGTGGCAGGAGGTCGCCTGGCCTCGGTCGAGGTGGGCCCGTCTCCGGGGGGCCACCTGGCGAAGGGCGAAGGGTCGGCCGACCTCGGCCCGGGCGGACTCCTCCTGGGTGGACACCTGGCGAGGTGGCAGGAGGTCTCCTGGCTTTGGCCGACCTCACTTGGGCGGATCTCTCCGGGCTTGGGCGCCATCGAGTTGGCAGAGGAGCTCCGATCCGAGCTCGACCTCGGCGGGGGCAGTTTGCCTTAGAAAATTGCTGGGCGCTGTAGTCTTGTCGAACCTGGTCCTGAAGACGTGGCGCTGACTCGGCCGAAAAAGCCTCCACGTGGCTTGATCGCATTCGGCGGTACCTGAGCCTGGCCACATCACTGTCACGGCTGTAACAGTTGCCCTCCAGCCTGCCATTCCATCGGGGCATCGTAGAACGGAACGTCGGGATTAATTGCGGACATGACGTGGAGAGGCGAAGATCTTGCATCATAATTGCCATGATCCTCGTCGCCGTGGCTCGATGCGACTGAAAACCTATGGGGAGCCGCCACGCATCGCCCACTTGCCCGCAATAAATGCGTCTCTTCGAGGCAGAGGCCGTTGCTCTGCTAACGAGGCATCGATGTCGGGCGTGCGCCCACGTGGCGATCGTCCAGTGGCCCGAGGCGGAATGACGGGTACGGCCGCTGTCCGCTGAGTTTGAAAGGGAGGGGAGTTTCCAGAACGAGGCCTTTTCTCCTTGCTTCGTGGGCGATTTGCTGCAGGCTAACTCCTGTTGCCCTGCGCTCGTCTGGCGTATTTTTGGTGAGTGCCCTCATCTTCTCCGGCTCCCCTCCTTTCCTTTCTTTTTCTTTTCTCTTTGATCCTCCGTCCTTCTCTTTTCCATGGCGCGCCGTCGCCATGTCTCTTCCAACCCGGACGAGGCTGGTCCATCCCGGCCGAGGACTCCATCTTCTTCCTCCTCAGATGAGGAGACGATCCCGGAGAAGATCCGCCAGCGTCTGCAACCCGGGGGTGTCACCATTGGCATCCCTAGGGGGATCCGGCCTCCTCCGGTTGCTCCTGCCGTGCCCCTTCGCTCTCTTCCTGCTCTACCTTCTCTTCCTGCTCCTCCTTCTCTTCCTGCTCCTCCTTCTCTTCCTGCCGGTCTCTCCGGTCATGCTTCCACCATGACCAAAGGCGATCTTTCTCTGCTCCGGGATGCCTATGGTATCCCGGGATCAATTCGCTTGTTTGTTCCGCGGTCCGGGGAGCGCGTCACCATGAGTGGCCTGGGCCGCATAGCCTTCTACGAAGACTTCCTCCTTGGGGGTCTTCGGTTTCCTCTGCACCCCTTCTTTCTTTCTTTCCTCAGCCATTTCCGGCTTGTCCCGGCCCAGCTGGCTCCCAACGCCATCCGGGTCATCTTTTCTTTCATTGTCTTCTGTCACTTCCACGGGTTCGTTGCCCGTTTCTCCCTCTTCAGGGCCTTGTTCACCCTGAAGAAGTGCTCCACCGATGACGGTTGGTGGTATATTTCGCCCTGGCCCAGGTATCTCCGGTTCGACATCCCTTCCTCGGTGAAGGGCTGGAAGACCCAGTTTTTCTTCGCCTCAGTCGAAGATGTCGACTGGGCCTGGAGTGAACCGGACCGGACTCCGAACCGGAATTCTCGGGTCGAGTCGGCGGACCAGGAGTCCTACTCCCAGCTCCTGAGCGACGTGGTCCCGGCACTCGACGTTCTGCTTTCGGAGCAGAATCTCTTTGAGGCCGGGATCAGTCCCATCCGCGAGACTGGTGAGATTCGGCCCCACTTTGACTTCTGCTGCCTTTTTCTTCATGACCGAGCCGGCTGACTTTCTGTTCCTTTGTGTTGCAGGGATGAAGTTTTTGCTGGAGAACCTCCTGGAGGGCGCAGCCCAGCGAGATGCCATCGAGGTGGACGAGCCCGCGGCGAAGAGGGCTCGTACTGAGGCGAGCCGGGAGGTCGTGATGGCGACCGCACCCAGCCCGATTGCCATCGCTCCCCCGCCCAGGCTGCCCCAGGGCGGGGCCGCTGATGCCTCGGCCGCGCGACCTGGTGGCGCTGCTGCTGAGAGGGCTCCACCGCCTGCAGCTCCGTCCAGCGCCGGTCCCGTCGTCGCCGCTGCCTCGACAGTGCAGCCGGTGGCCACCGCCGGCCCATCGACCGTGGAATCAACCGAGGGGGCGGCCGGCGCAGGAGCTGGCCGGACACCTCCGGCACCGGTGATCACCCACCGGGACTCGATCATCCGCGATAAAGGGCTCGCGGAGAAGATCATGAAGTATGCCTCCACCGCCCGGGACCGCCGAGCTCGGGGCGGCCGGGACTACGCAGATGCCCTGCTCGGGATCCTCCCGCAGCTCTTCACGGTAAGCCCGAGCTCCTTCCTTCCTCTTCTTTAAAGACCTAACTCCTCTTATCCTGACCTGGTTTGCTCTTGTTGGTGCAGATCGGGAACGACGTTCTCCTACTGAGGAACTTCCTCGTAGGGAACGCACAGAGGGACGCCGAGAAGGAGAAGAAGCTCGGCAAGCTCGCGGCCGATGTCAAAGACCTCATGGAGAAGGGGGTCGAGCTGCGAGCCGACAACCAGGCCCTCCAGTCCGACCTGGCGCGTTCTGAGGGGCGGAACAAGGAGCTGGAGGCTTCCTTGTCGGAGGAGCGGACCTCCCACCAACGCCGCATGGAGGAGGACACGGCGGAGAAGGCTCGCCTGCAGGCCCACTCCCAGTGGCTGGAGCGCCAGTTGGAGGAGGCCCGGCGAGACGCGAGCGCGGCGAGGGACCGGAGTGCGTACATCAACGGACTCCTGGAGGCCGCAAAGCGGGAGGCACAGGAGGCCGTCCCGAAATTCCGGGCTTCCGACGAGTACACGTCGGAGGTCCGGGAGGCTGCCGTGGACTCCTTCCTGAAGGGGTTCCGGATGTACCGGGAGAAGGTGGGGGCCTTCTTCCTCGAGCTCGACCTTAGCGAGGTGGTGATCAGAGGCAGAAGGCAGGGAGTTGAGAGCAGGGCCTCTGGTGCGGCCGACGCAACTCCCGCGGCGCCGTCGACTAGCGAAGCTGCGGCTCTGGAGCAGCCTCAAGAGCCGGCCACCGTAGAAGTCGAGGATGCAACGCCTGCGCCCCCGGCAGAGGGCTCCGACCCTGCACCGCACTAAGCCCGGCGCCTTCTCTTTGTTGTTGTAGTGTCTTTTCCTTTTTTTCTTTTTCTTCTGCATTTTCTTCTTTTGGGGACTCCCGGCCTGTCGGGACTCCCGGCTTGTACTGATCCCTTGTATCAATGAAAGTTTTGGTTTGATAAAATTTCGAGTTCATCCCATCTCACCTTTCTTTTTCCTTCTTTCTGAGATGTTGGCATGGAATGCTTGAAACGACTGCAGGCCTGGTCCTTCCATTGCTCAAATCGAAGGTTGGGGCCTCCCGGATCGCATGGCGGCAGAGTAGATCTTAAGCAGGCCCGTCTTTGGGATCGCCTTCATACTTGCGCAGGTGACACGATTTCTGCACCGCCTTCCAGGCCGAAGCCCAGGATCTCCGGACTGAGCTCGATGCCGCAGGCTTTCTCAAGCCTTGCACGGCTTGCTGAGCTGTTCTCCGGGCTTTCGTGTGCGAACTGGGTTCTGCGCCACCTTCCAGGCCGAAGCCCAGGATCTCCGGACTGAGCTCGATGCCGCAGGCTTTCTCAAGCCTTGCACGGCTTGCCGAGCTATTCTCCGGGCTTGCGTGGGTGAACTGGGTTCTGCACCATCTTCCAGGCCGAAGCCCAGGATCCCCGGACTGAGCTCGATGCCGCAGGCTTTCTCAAGCCTTGCGCGGCTTGCCGAGCTGTTCTCCGGGCTTGCATGGGCGAACTGGGTTCTGCGCCACCTTCTAGGCCAAAGCCCAGGATCTCCGGACTGAGCTCGATGCCGCAGGCTTTCTCAAGCCTTGCACGGCTTGCCGAGCTGTTCTCCGGGCTTTTGTGGGCGAACTGGGTTCTGCGCCACCTTCCAGGCCGAAGCCCAGGATCTCCGGACTGAGCTCGATGTTGTAAGCTTTCTTGTCGAAGTGAGAAGGGAGTGTTTGAAGTGGGAGAACTTTATTACAGGAGCAGGGAACCTTACATTACTGATAGTACATCCTCAGGTTCGAGGCGTTCCACGTCCGGGGGAACCTGGCACCTCCCAACTCCTCCAAGTAGTATGCGCCATGAGGGAGGGCTTCTACCACCCGGTATGGGCCTTCCCAGTTGGGTGATAGCTTGCCGCATTCCCGTGGCTGGGAAGCTTCAGCGCGCCGGAGGACCAAGTCTCCGGGACGGAAAACCTTCGGCCGTACTCGAGAGTTGTAATATATGGCCACACATTGCCTATACGCCGCCATTCGAACTCGGGCCTTGTCCCTCGTTTCCTCGAGAAGGTCAAGGTTGAGCATCATCCTGGCTGGGTTTTCTGTTTCGTCATATTGCTCCACACGCAGTGTGGGTAGGCTGAGCTCGATTGGGATAACTGCCTCGGCTCCGAAGACGAGGTTGAACGGGATTTCGTCGGTAGCCATCCTCGGGGTGGTGTGGTATGCCCAGAGGACGCTGGGAAGCTCATCGGCCCACCTGCCCTTGGCCTGGTCCAGCCGCGTGTGGAGGCCCTGAAGGATGGTCCTGTTCGTGACTTCGGCCTCCCCATTGGTCTGGGGGTGCGCCACCGAGGTAAAGCGATGCTTGATGCCGAGGTCGCTGCAGAATTCTTCGAACTCCCGGCAGTCGAACTGGCGCCCGTTGTCAGTGACCACAGTGTGGGGGAGGCCGAAGCGGCAGACGATGGACTTCCAAAAGAACTTGGCGACGCTTGCTTCGGTGATCCTCGCCAAGGGTTCGGCCTCGACCCACTTCGTGAAGTAGTCGATTGCCACTATCAAGCACTTCCGCTGGCCAGACGCCGGTGGGAATGGGCCCAGGAGGTCCATCCCCCACTAGGCGAACGGCCAGGGGGCTGAGAGCTGGGAGATTGGGTTGGAGGGCTGCCGTTGCACCATGGCGTGACGCTGGCACCGGTCGCACCTCTTCACGAAGTCAGCGGCATCTTCCTTCATCGTCTCCCAGAAGTAGCCCTGACGAAGGGCCTTGTATGCCAATGCCCTGCCCCCCACGTGGTTCCTGCAAACGCCTTCGTGAATCTCCTGGAGCACAAGCTTGGCTTCCGTGGGTCCTATGCACTTGAGGAGGGGGTAGGAGTAGGATCTTCGATACAACTGCCCGTCCATCAGGACGAACCGCACGGCCTTCTTCCTGATGAGGCGAGCCGCCTCGCGGTCCTCCGGCAGGGTGCCATTGGTGATGTATGCGGCGTACTTGTCTATCCAGCTGGGTTCATGGCCGACCTGGTGGACCTTCACCGGTGCCTCGAGGCTTGGGACCTCAAGGCGCTCCACATAGGCGTGTCCCAGCATCGTGTCCGGCAGGGTCGCCAGTCGAGAGAGAGCATCCGCGCGGGCGTTCTCCCCGCGGGGGATATGGAAGATGTTGAAGTGCCAGAATCTGGACGCGCCCGCCTTGACGAGCTCCAAGTATCTCGCCATTTGGGGGTCGTGCGCGACGTACTCCTCGGACACCTACCCCGCCATGAGCTGGGAATCGGTGAAAGCCTTGAGGTTGGTTACGCCCAGCTCGCGGGAGACTCTCAGTCCGGCAAGAAGTGCTTCGTACTCCGCCTGGTTATTTGTCGCAGGGAATTGGAAACGGAGTGCGCATTCGACGACGACCCCGTTGCTGTTGGCAAGGATGAGCCCAGCCCCACTTCCGCCAGAGTTTGAGGCTCCATCTACATGGAGGATCCAGGCGTCCTCTCCGGGCTCGTCGGTGCCTATCTCCATCGACCGGCCTGAGGGGCCTTCCTCGGGCTCCTTGCCCAAGCCTGCACATTCGACCAAGAAGTCGGCTAGCACCTGTGCTTTCATGGCCGACCTCGGCCTGTATGTAATGTCGAACTCGCTGAGTTTCAGTGCCCACTTTGCCAATCGTCCCGAGGTATCGGGTCGGCTGAGCACCGCTTTTAGCGGTTGATCCGTCAAGACGGCGATGGGGTGCGCTTGGAAATAGGGCCTGAGATGCTGGGCAGATACTATTAACGCAAAAACAAGTTTCTCGGGCCGAGAATACCTGAGCTCCGCATCACGGAGAAGCTTGCTGGTATAGTACACCGGCCGCTGGGCCCCCTGGCTGTCGGTTCGAACCAAGACTAAGCTGACGGCTTCCGGGGTAACCGCTAGGTAGAGGATAAGCTCCTCTCCCTCCTCGGGCCTGGACAGCAACGGTGGTGATGCGAGGGTCTTCTTCAGCTCCTCGAAGGCCTGCTGGCATTCCTCGATCCAAGCAAAGTCATTCATTTTCCTCAGTACCTTGAAAAAGGGTCGGCAGCGGTCCACCGACCTGGAGATAAAATGGCTGAGGGCCGCAACCCGGCCGGTTAGTTGCTGCACTTGCTTCTTGGAGGCGGGCTGCTTTATATCCAGGATGGCCTGGACCTTCTCCGGGTTGGCCTCGATTCCTCTTTGGGTCACCATAAATCCTAGGAATTTCCCGGCAGAGACGCCAAAGGCGCACTTCGCCGGGTTCAGCTTCATCTGATGGCGTCGGAGGTTGTCGAAGGTCTCCGCCAAGTCAGCCACGTGATCCGACTCGGGTTTGCTCATTACCAGCATGTCGTTCACGTAAACCTGCATGTTGCGGCCGATCTGGTCTTTGAAAATTCTATTGACCAGGTGCTGGTACGTTGCCCCCGCTTTCTTGAGGCCAAATGGCATCATCTTATAGCAAAAAGTTCCGCGGTCAGTTATGAAGGCGGTGTGCTCTTCGTCCTCCGGGCTCATTCGGATCTGGTTGTATCCGGAGAAGGCGTCCATGAACGACAGGAGGCGATGCCCCGAGGTGGTGTCGACCAGTTGGTCGATCTTTGGAAGGGGGAAGCTGTCCTTTGGGCAAGCTCAGTTGAGGTCGGTGTAATCCACACAGATCCTCCACTTACCACTACTCTTTCTTACCATGACCACGTTTGCCAGCCAGCTGGGGTACTGGACCTCCCGTACAAAACCGGCGGCGAGGAGCTTCTTCACTTCCTCGTTGATCGCCTTCTGCCTTTCCATGGCGAAGCTCCTCTTCTTCTGGCGGACCGGGCGGCAACCTGGGTCCACATTTAGCCTGTGCACGATGACCTCGGGCGGAATGCTCGGCATGTCAGCTGCTGACCAGGCGAACACGTCAGCATTCGCGTGGAGGAACTCCAGCAGGCGGGTTTGTTCTTCCTCAGGGAGCTGGGCCCCGACTTGCACCGTCTTCAGGGGATCCGAACCGAGGGGAAAGGTCAGCAGGAGCTCTACGAGCCCTCCCCTGGGTTCCTTCTCTCTCAGATCGAGGTCGTCGATATCACGGGCGAGCTCCGCGCCCCTGGCGCCCGGGACCGTCTGAAGGCAGAGCGGGACTGGCTGGGTCGTCCCCTTCATCTCCCCGAGCCCGGAAGGCGTGGGGAACTGTACCAACAGCCTTCTCGTGGAGATGGTGGTGTCCAGTTGGTTGAGCCCGGGATGGCCGAGAATGGCGTTGTAAGGCGAGGGGAGCCTGACGATGGTAAATGTTATTAGGACGGTCGCCTGCCGGGGTGGGGATCCGGCGGTGACCGGGAGAGTGATCTCCCCCTCGACCCCCACGGAGTCCCCTGTAAAACCTACCAGGGGGGTGTGCACCGGTTTCAGCTGATCGTGGGACAAGTTCATGCGGAAGAAAGCGTCATAAAAAAGTACGTCAGCCGAGCTTCCACTATCAACCATGATTCGATGTACAGGATGCTTCGCGATGGTCATTTCGACCACCACGGCATCATTGTTTACATTGTCATTAGCTTCCCCCCCTTGGGGGGGATTACATTCTCCGGGTTCCTGACTTCCCGGGTTCTCTTCGTCACTCGACCGGACCCGCGTGAGATCATGCCCACGGGCTTCTCCGTTGGATGGTTGTCGATCGCAGGGACGGGCGGTAAGGCCGCGAGCGGCTGCCCTTCAAAGGGGGCCTCGTTCTTGACAAACTTCCTGAGGTAACCCCTCCTAATCAGCTCCTCGATCTCCCGCTTCAGGTGGCGACACTCCTCTGTGTCATGCCCGTGCTCGCGGTGGAACTGGCAGTACTTCGATTTGTCTCGGACGGCTCTCGGTTTCTGAGGAGGAGGTCGGCGGAGGTAGCGCTTGCCCTCGATTTCCATGAGGATCTTCGTTCGAGGTGCGAGGAGAAAGGTGTACCTCCGCTCGGGAGTGGCTTCACCCCTCAGCCTTGGATTCGGGCGAGGGTCGGCAGACGGCCCGGGCCTCCGAGCTCCCGGGGCATCCCTCGGGAGTAGCTTCTTCGGAGTCTTCCCGTCTAACTCTCGACGGGTGCGGTCAGCCTCTTTCGCTCAGATATACTTGTGGGCGTGGAGGAGGAGCTCGGAGTATGTCCTGGGCGGCTTCTTGTCCAGGGAGTAGGTTAGGCGGGACGTCTTGAGCCCGCGCTTCAAAGCCAGCATGGCGACGGGCTCGTCCAAGCTGTAGATCTCCAGGGCTGCGGTTTTGAACCGGGTGATGTAGTCCCGGAGCAGCTCCTGGTCCTGCTGGCGGATGGAGAAGAGGCTGTCCACCTCTCTCGGCACCTTTCGACAAGCGTCGAAGTGTGCCACGAACCTTCCTTCCAGCTGATGGAAGGAGCAAATGGATCCGGGCTCGAGGCGGGTGAACCAGACTCGAGCGGCCTTCCGGAGGGTGGCCGGGAAGGCGATGCACAGGAGAGCGTCAGTGGCCCCCTGGACCCTCATGAGGGCTTTGTATCTCTCCAGATGGTCCAGAGGGTCGGTGGTCCCGTCGTAGGGATCCACCTGCGGCATGCGGAACCGTTTCGGGATCGGTTCCGCCTGGATTTGTTCAGAAAAAGGGGGGCGGGAGTCGTAGCCCGCCGGGTCTGCCGATGAGTTCTTCAGGTCGGCGAATCGGCGGACGAACTCCGCCAGCTTGCGCTCATGCTCCTCCAGGCACCTCTCGGCCTGGCGCCTGATGGCTTCGTCGGTGGAGTCCTCCACCGAGACTGCGGGTGAAGGGGGCGCCGATCGATCTCGGCGCGAGGTCTGGCCTCGGCGTCGCTTGCTGCGATGCACCGTTTCGGCCCCGTCGGCTGGGGATCGGCTCTCGCGATCCTCCGAACCGGAGTAGTTTCTCTTTGCGGGAGCTTGGTGGCTCCCCCGAGGGTTGGAGGCGGCCCTCGGATGGGATGGCCTACCCTGGATTGAGCGTAGGCTCCCATGCTGCCCCGCGGCTCGGGCCGCGGGGGTCCCTGGCTATGGCTGGGTGGCCAGGGACCGTTGCTGATGCTGAAGCTGCCGGACCGCTGAGGTCAAAGTCTGCAGCTGCTGGATGATGGCCGCGAGGGGTCCGTCCGCCGTGGTAGGCTGCTGTGCAAGGGGAGGGGGAGCCGGAAGCTCCCTCTCCGGGCTGAGGGCCCCTGGAGGGGAGTGAACCTCCCCCACGTGGCACGCCTCGCGGCCACGAGCGTCAGAGAGCGCGACACCTGCAGAAAGCTGGCCCCCGCTCGGGTTTGGTGTCCTGCCCCCCTACCTGGCGTGCCAATCTGTTGCCGCTCTCGTCGTCGCGCCCGTGCCACGGATCCGCCGATCCCTCCTGACCGCCTGGCGAAGGAGCCTCCCTGGCTACGGCTAACCTGCATGAAAGGGGTTAGAAGACCCTGGCCGGGGATCCCGGTGAGGGAACTCCGACGGTCAAGTCAGTAGACGACGAGAAGGAACAGACTCTCCAGACGGACCCCCGAAAGGGTTCCAGACTTAGAGAGTTTACTGGTGAGAGAGAGATGCTTTGGGGACCAGAATCTCGGCTGGGCCTCCTTGCCGAGCTCACGCCCAGTGATTCCCTCTCGGGATCTCTGGTTTTCACTCTTCGGAGCGAGGCCTTTTGCCGCTGCTTCCCCTTTGTCCCCAGGCTTGTTCGCTTACCTTGTCGTCCCCAGATTCCTCCCTCTTTATCTCCTTTCGTCGTGCGCTTGTCTTTTTCTCCTGGGAGACTCCCCTCCCCTGTCTTCTTCTCTTTTCCCTTTTCGGTGAAGGGGGGCCAGGCGGCTTCCCGACCTCGTCCGCCGAGCCCAGCAGGGAAAAGGCAAAGACAGAAGAGAAAAAGGGAGGGCGGCGCTGGCAAGGCGGCCGGTCAGGCCTCGGGGCTAGCGAGAGCGCCCTCCTTCCCAAGCGTGGGCGCCATCCATCTATGGGGCCTGTTCTGCCAGAATCGTGCCCCTCGGTTGTGGAACTTGTCGGGCCAATGCAAGTGATGTTCCGCGTGCCGCCGCCCTCTGTACGGGGCACCGTCTGGGATTCGTATGGCCCGAGGGATGGCCTCGGGGCCCGCGACTCTTCCTTGAGATCTTCTCCGTACGGGCGGCCTGACCTCGGCTGAGGTGGACCCGTCTTCGGGGGCCACCTGGCGAAGAGCGAAGGACCAGCCGACCTCGGCCTAGGTGGACCCCTCCCGGGTGGACACCTGGCGAGGTGGCAGGAGGTCGCTTGGACTCGGTCGAGGTGGGCCCGTCTCCGGGAGGCCACCTGGCAAAAGAACGAAGGACCAGCTGATCTCGGCCTAGGTGGACCCCTCCCGGGTGGACACCTGGCGAGGTGGCAGGAGGTCGCCTGGACTCGGCCAAGGTGGGCCCGTCTCCGGGAGGCCACTTGACAAAGGGGCGAAGGACCAGCCGACCTCGGCCTAGGTGGAGCCCTCCTGGGTGGACACCTGGCGAGGTGGCAGGAGACCGCCAGGTCTCGGCCGAGGTGGACCCGTCTCCGGGAGGCCACCTGGCAAAGGGGCGAAGGACCAGCCGACCTTGGCCTAGGTGGACCCCTCCTGGGTGGACACCTGGCGAGGTGGCAGGAGGTCGCCTGGCCTCGGCCGAGGTGGGCCCGTCTCCGGGGGGCCACCTGGCAAAGGGCGAAGGGTCGGCCGACCTCGACCCGGGCGGACTCCTCCTGGGTGGACACCTGGCGAGGTGGCAGGAGGTCTCCTGGCTTTGGCCGACCTCACTTGGGCGGATCTCTCCGGGCTTGGGCGCCATCGAGTTGGCAGAGGAGCTCCTATCCGAGCTCGACCTCGGTGGGGGCAGTTTGCCTTAGAAAATTGCCGGGCGCTGTAGTCTTGTCGAACCTGGTCCTGAAGACGTGGCGCTGACTCGGCCAAAAAAGCCTCCACGTGGCTCGATCGCATTCGGCGGTACCTGAGCCTGGCCACGTCACTGTCATGGCTGTAACACTCCCCAAGACATGCTCTCTTCCCTTTTATAACTTAGATTTTTATGGAACATTGTGGGGCACCTCCTTGATCCTCTCTTCAAGAAAAACTCTTGCCATCCTGGCTTGGGTTTATCTGGAAAGAAATTGGCTCCTCCTTGGATTGAGGTATCTTAATGGATTTCTCTCCCAAGTGGTACAAGAAAAAAAAGGAACTTACTTCTTGTGGTGTAGGGCCCAAAGACACTGGATGGAGATGTGGCGCCTCTTGGACTCTGGCATGTGGCTGGGAGTGTGGCGCCCACTTGCTTGGGCCTGGGAGAAAAAATGTGGCACCCTGGACCTTGACTTGACTGAAAAAAAAGTGGCACCAACCTGGAGAAGACCTAGACCACTACTAGGACTTGTACTGAGTCAACATGACTCAACAAAAATTAAATTGCAGGGAAATACAGACTCAAGACTAAAATTGAGTTGACCAAGTCAACCCTTATTACAAAACCAGAAAACCCTAATTCTTCGGGCAAGGTCAATCAGAGATCCAGATGGAGCCCTGAAGTCTTCTTCTGAGTCTGGTGCCCGCACCAATTCTCCCGGGATGGGAGGAACTCGACCCTGTCGAGTATGGATCAAGCTGGCTCTGGTATCTCTCCAAGAGGTCTAGGTCCAATTCTTGTAATTCTTCTCGGGAGATCCAAGAGTCATCAAAATCTGGCCTTCCTTACCAGCGGACCGGGTAGCTTTGGTATCCTCGATTACGAGTAGAGATAACCTAATCATCCAGGATCTTTTCAATCTGCTCTTTCCTCACAGGCCAGTTTGTTGGTGGACACACAGGGTCGGGATCACTCTCAATAACAGGATTAGGTTTCAAAGGCTTACTAGGAATCACAGCTGGCTCCCTATACTCTACTAAGTCTGTAATGTTGAAAGTAGAGCTATTGCCTAGTTCTGGAGGCAACTCGAGCACATAGGCATTGGATCCTACTCTCTTCACTACTCTAAATGGTCCAACTCCTTTAGCATGTAACTTTCTAACGGTTCCAGGAAAAAAATCGCTCAGGCCTTAACCTAATCATTACATAGTCTCTCTCAACAAAAGTTTTGACTCGTCTTTGAGAATCAGCCAACTTCTTATAAGTTTCATTACTTAAAGTTATTTTGGCATGAATTTCTTTATGCAAGTCCTTTACATGCTATGCAAGTGCATCAAGAGACTTGTGTGTGTGAGCTAATAGTGAAATCAGATCAAGTGGTGTGTGAGGCTTGTATCCATGAACAATTTCAAAGGGTCTCTAGCTTATAGACCTATTGATCGAAACATTGAATGCAATTTCAGCCCTGGACAAAATACAAATCCCAATTCCTGGTGCTCTCAATCAAACCAAAATCTGAGCCAAAGCCTAGTAAAGGGTCAAGAAAAACTAAACTAGATTGACGATGCATTCCTAAAGAATGGACTTTATTCCAAAGGAACCCTAGGTCTAAACCTAACAAACTAAGGCTCTCTAGGTTTGACCTTGGGTCGGAGGAGGGCATGCAGAGCATGAAAACTTATTATGGATGCCTAGTAGGTGCCATAAGGTCTTCCAGAAGTAGGTGGCAAACCTAATAGGTTCTAAGGAGTCTTGCAACCTAGAGATCTCAGTAAAGTGTAATCCCATAGCTCTAGAAACATGAGAAGATTCAGGGAAGGGTAGGAAATAAGAATCAGAGTTTTGAGGTGGCTTATCAGAAACAAGAAACAAACCTTGGTTATTCAGGAAGACCTTAAAATGAGGACATTGTTCTATAGGTGCACTCATCCAAACCTCATGATTTGCTCTAGGAGGGTCTACAAGTGCAAGTTCTAGGATAGGCTGGGTGCACCTAGAAGGTGGAAGGTTATCAGGAAGTTCTTTGGAATGTTTATCTAAAAAGTCCTCTAAGCTACTGTCTTTTTCTTGTTCTTGGACCTTCTCAATGGACAATTCTTGTGAACCCCTTCCTTCTTCACACTTCTCTACCAGATTTGACTCAGGGATGTCTTCTTTGGATTCCTCAATGAGTTCAGGGGTATTCTCACTTAAACTTTCATTTGGTGTAATTTCCTCTTCCTGAACTTCCTCAAAAGGGTCTTCTCTTAGGGTTAGCTCCTGAATTCCTTGAGTGGCAGGGGTCCCCTCAATAACCCCATTAGGTAGGAGTTGGTTAATTGAATTATCGGGAGAGATAACCTCAAATTCTTCTTCTTCATATTCATCTATCAAACTTATGTCAGGCTCATATATTTCTTCCTCAATCTCACTGAAAGGTTCTAATCTATTCTCCTTTGATTCCTCTTTAAGTACGGCTCTAGTCGGGTCAACTAATTTTGGGATGGCCATGCCTAACTCCTTCTCAGTGTTATCCTTCTGGTCAAGAGGTGACACAAGTGGGAATTGACAAACAAAAGTCTAGTTCACTACGAATGTCGGATCAATCGGAACTTGACTCAAGTTGGTAGAGGTTGGCTTTAAGTCCAAAGTACTTGATTGGTTATATCTTAAAGACCACTCATAGTCTTGGGCTTCTTGGTAGGCTCGGTCTAACTTATTGGTCTTTTCAAGGCATAGCTTCCTATAAATGTCTGGGTGTAACCCAACCCTAAACCTCGATGTGATCTGAGCTTCGGTCTCAATGGTATTGCATTTCATGTCATACCACTGGAAGTCCTCGATATATTTAGATACAGGCCTATTACCTTGTCGCAATTGGTACCATTGGTCTAAAAGTCTTTTCTCATAGGATCTACCTAGGTACCTATCTCTCAACTTACTTCTCATATCTCTCCAAGTATATATTTCCTCTTTTCTTTGATAACACTCATGCTCAATAGCATACCAATGCGACCTAGCATGTTTGGTGAACTTGGTTTTGGCCAACCTAACTTGTCCTAATTCCGATATGTTAGTGCACTCAAAATATCGATCTATTTATTCTTCCCACTTAATATATGTCTCTTGTCTCCCATCAAAAGTGAGTGCATAAGGTTCGGTGTTCCTAACGGGTCCCTTCTCCGAGTCAACCAAGTATGGGTATAGGCTCCTAGGGCTAGACTCAGGGGCAAGATCATGGTCATAGGCTCTTAGATCAAACCTCCAATGATTAGGTTCAGGATCTCTGTATAAAGGTCTCCTAGGCTCTGGGTGTGGGTGAGGTTGGGGTCTACCAAATTCTGAGTCAGGGGTCCAATTTCGGTGCCTAGGCTCCTCAAGTACCTGGGCTCGGTCTCTAAACTGGGCAACAGTATCAGTCATATCCTGACTCAATTTGGTCATACTTTCGGTAATAGTCCTAATCATGGCCTCTAAATCAGGTTGGGCTTGACCAGGTTGGTAGAGTACTCCATTTTGGGTGGACATGAAGATGCAAGCAAACACACCAAATGAGACTCGACTGAAATGACTACGGGCTAACTAGACCTAGAGCCCAAACTAGATGCCCAATCAGAGCGGCAAGCTAGACTGTAGTAACTCGGGACTCAGCCAGGCAGGTGTAAGGGGAGTGTTAGGTCCCTAATTGCCAATCCTAGACACCAATCAATGATTGGCCAGGTAGGCGGACCAGCACACAAGCCCTTCGGGACGTAGTCCCTGAATCATCGTTCTAGACACTGAGTACAAAGCACACATAGAGTAACCAGACAAACTAACTAAACCCTAGGTGGACCTGACCAGTTGGTGTTCCTAGCCCACTAGGGCAAATTATGTCTAATAAATTTTAAAATTAGGCTTAGGATCGAATGAATAGGTGGTGGTTTTGGGCTAAGGAGAGGTTATCAACTCCTCCCCTTATCTTAGATGCTCAATTGCCCTTAAGATGAATTAGGAGATGATCACTCAAAAAAAAAAAAAAATTGAATTGCAGAAACACAGAAACAGAATTGCTGTAATTTAACTCTTAAAAATTTCATAGAAACCAATAAATTACAGTAAAATTATGTAAAATAGTTTCAATTATACTAGTTCCAGCAAAATAAAAATCACACAATTTGGAGTTACTTGAAATGAGAAACAATTCCTTCAATAGAGTAGTTACAGATTGAAAATAGAATGCTTCCCCCATTTACAATTCCTTCTACGAAGTTGTAACCCAGTGGATCCCCTACACGCCCTAGGAACACCCCATGGAATGGGAAGAGGAGGCTTGCACCTTGCTTTGTTCCTAGGACCGGACATCTTGGGGAGTCTACTTCGAGCAGACAAAGTAAAAAAAGAGACACTCAAAACATGCAAGCAAGTCAGAAACCCTAGACAGCGCTCTGATACCAAAATTGATGCAAAACGAAAACTCTGATACTAAAAATGATGCAGAATGAATATGTAGAATGCGGAAGAAAATTAAAATTAATGTATATTTTTATTTTTTTATTTATTTTTTATATTTTCAGAAGTCGGCTTAGACTCAAAGGAAAGTTAAAATAAATTGAAAGAAACTATATAATAATTGAAAGCACAATTCAAAGAAACTAGATTATCAGAGTAGTTCAGAAGTAAAGGATCGCTGGGGGTTGAGAAACTCCCAGACCTAGGGTTTCGCTCTGAACTTTCAACAGGACAGAACTAAAGAGAAGGGAAGGGTTATGTACCAGGCAGTGATCTTCACAGAGTTTGGTGGAAGAACTCTCTCGAGCAGATTGTTGGATCCTCGGATTCGGATATCTTCGTAATGGATCCTCCAATATTGGTCCTTTGGCAGAGTTGGCTTCTCCTGAACTCAGGATCTGGGAAAGAAGAAGAACAAGTTAAGGAACCAGATACTCAAAGAAAGGATTTACCAGATAAGAAGAACTTGAATATTGATGTTGCTGAAATCCTGATTCTCCTGGATGCTGATCTGACTTTCTCTGGGATTTGCTCTGTATTCGAAGTAGCTGATCTGGACCCGGATGCTAGTGGTCGGCCTCTACTTGAAAGAGAGGGGCCGTGAGATGATGAGGTAGATTAGGGTTTTGATGATTGGTGGAATGAAGAAGATGATGGGCGGCTAGGGTTTGGAATTGAAGTGGCTAACCTAAGGTTTTGGTAGGATTTTGGGGTTGGAGATCTCACACCTCCTCAAGGTTCCTAGGGAACCCGGATTTACTCCCTTACAGAGCTCAACACCTGAATAC
Organism: Areca catechu; assembly: GCA_021397845.1. Classification (NCBI taxonomy): domain Eukaryota; kingdom Viridiplantae; phylum Streptophyta; class Magnoliopsida; order Arecales; family Arecaceae; genus Areca; species Areca catechu. The sequence continues at coordinate 79,849,713 of CM038050.1, forward strand.
AAGTGCGGAAGAGAGAAACACAAAGTTGCTCACACAGAAATTGATTTCATTCATCAGTGTTTTTCAAGAGTTACATAGAGTTGAATATATAGACATAACAAAGAAATAAAATTTTATACATTTTTCACATGGGACTAATAGGACTAACCCACACTTTAGGCATCAAATTCTCTTCCCAAGACTCCTTCCATGAGTGGGCAGCCCAAAACCTCCAAGAAAACTTGAAAATCAGCTCCAAATGGCAGGTTATGGGGGTGTCTCCTAGTATCTCTCCATGAATCAAGGATTTTCCCTTCATGGTTTAGCTCATTTGGACACCTCCTAGTCTTGCTCCACAAGTTTAGGCTTCTTCCTTTCATGGCTTTGGCACTTTTGGAAACTTTTGGGAACCTCCTTGAATTCCTCCCCAAGACATGCTCTCTTCCCTTTTATAACTTAGATTTTTATGGAACATTGTGGGGCACCTCCTTGATCCTCTCTTCAAGAAAAATTCTTGCCATCCTGGCTTGGGTTTATCTGGAAAGAAATTGGCTCCTCCTTGGATTGAGGTATCTTGATGGATTTCTCTCCCAAGTGGTGCAAGAAAAAAAAGGAACTTACTTCTTATGGTGTAGGGACCAAAGACACTGGATGGAGATGTGGCGCCTCCTGGACTCTGGCATGTGGCTGGGAGTGTGGCGCCCACTTGCTTGGGCCTGGGAGAAAAAATGTGGCACCCTGGACCTTGACTTGACTGAAAAAAAAGTGGCACCAACCTGGAGAAGACCTAGACCACTACTAGGACTTGTACTGAGTCAACATGACTCAACAAAAATTAAATTGCAGGGAAATACAAACTCAAGACTAAAATTGAGTTGACCAAGACAACCCTTATTACAAAACCAGAAAACCCTAATTCTTCGGGCAAGGTCAATCAGAGATCCAGATGGAGCCCTGAAGTCTTCTTCTAAGTCTGGTGCCCGCACCACTGAGCTCTCTCAGGACAGCAAGTCGAGCTCAGTCCTCCGCCAGGTCGAGCTCATGAGCTCGATGCCAAGGTCGGAGCCGTCCTCTACCCTCCAGAGCGAGACCTTCGGAGGTTAGTGCCCTGCAATCGAGGCCAAGCCAAGAGCTTGCCCGTTGATATGGAGCCTCTCCGAGCATGCGCCCTCCAGACCGTGTCCGCCCTCTAGACCGGGTCCGCCCTCCGCCCTCTAGAGCGAGACCCCTGGAGGTTAGTGCCCTGCGGTCGAGGTCGAGCCAAGAGCTCGCCCATCGATGGGAGCCTCTCCGAGCGCGTGCCCTCTGGACTGGGTCCGTCCTCCGCCCTCTAGAGTGAGACCCTCGGAGGTTAGTGCCCTACGATTGAGGTCGAGCCAAGAGCTCACCCACTGATGTGGAGCCTCTCCGAGCGCGCACCCTCTGGACTGGGTCCGTCCTCCGCCCTCCAGAGCGAGACCCTCGGAGGCTAGTGCCCTGCAATCGAGGTCGAGCCAAGAGCTCGCCCGCCGATGTGGAGCCTCTCCGAGCGCGCACCCTTTGGACTGGGTCCGTCCCCCGCCCTCCAGAGCGAGACCCTCGAAGGCTAGTGCCATGCAGTCAAGGTTGAGCTAAGAGCTCGCCCGTCGATGTGGAGCCTCTCCAAGCGCGCGCCCCTGGACCGGGCCCGCACTCTTTCCTTCTCCACTAAGGTGACCGCACGAGCTTGGAGCGCCCAGACCGAAGCAAATCCTGTCATCCCAGGATGCCGGCGAGCCGCCTGAGGACCACAGAGCGGCGCCCCCCATGCTGCCATAACTACATATCCGATCGTACTTCCAGGGGATGGGCCAGTCAGAGAGCACGCAGCCCTACAGTGACTGTCCCCTGATCGAGGCTCTACCAGGCTTCCCGGAGTGGAGTGACCGGAGAGGATGTCAGAAGGAATGGAAGCTTCCCCTACCACCTGTCCGGAAAGGCGTCCCGTCCATGGCACGGGATCCTGCCGCACGCACCTGCCAACCCAGCGAGGATCCCGAGGCAGGCTCCAACGACAAATTTCGAACTACAAAGAATGATCGGCACCCTTAAAGAGGGGGAGGTAACACACCAGTAACATAGGAACAACAATCCACCGCAAACACAAAGCGTAAGCTCGACCAAGAGGGAGAAGCGCCACCACCAACACCACGGTTGAGGGAGAACCACCGGAAAACAAGGAGAAGCAGAGCAACAAGGAACCCCTCTGTCCTCGGTATCACTCTCCTCCTGTTGTGTTTCTCCTTCACCGACACATCTTCTACTCCTCCTAGTGCGGAGTCCATCAAGAGGGGCCTGACCAGGAGGATCTGTTTCCCTGGATCGTTACTGACTTGATCGTCGGAGTGCCCCCGCCGGAAACCCCGGTCCGGGTCACTAACCCCTGTTTCACAGGTCCAGGGGCAGAGGACTGGCAGGCAGCGACAGGAGCGCACTCCGGCACCGACAACAGCTACGGGCCACGAAGGTCCTGGTGGCAACACTTTGTTTTGTCTCTCTCTATTTCTTCTCTAGCTCCTCTATCTACTCTATTTTAAATTCTAAAGGACTTCAAACCTTTTTTATTTGTTTGTTTGAGAGATTGACTTAGACATCGAATGATCCACTACTAGATTGACTTAGGCATCAAATGATCCACTACTAAAAATTTTTTTGGTGTGGACTTTTTGATCTTTTTTTATCTTTCAGGACCAACTTCTGGTAATAGGTGACCGTGAAATTTGACTCCTCCATCAATAGTAACCTCAACTTTAGCCATTTATGAGTCAATGCGGCAACAAACCCGATCAACAAAATACCAGAGTTCCATTAGTCTTGGATAGACGGTGAGCTATCTACTAGATAATGATTGAACACTAGTATTCCTACAAGACGTTTCAATCCATCCAATCATGATAAGTTCTATAACTATTTTTTGCTCATTTCAAACCATGGTAATACAGGCTAAATTACTTATTTCAGAGAATTGGAGAAGACTATTCGCTCCTTATGGGGGCACCAATTTGGATTGCATGCTGTTCACTTGATTTCTTGGAAAGATATTTGTTCTCCTAAAAATCAGGGGGGACTTGGCACTATTACCCTTCCTTTTAAATGCAAGGAATTCTTCACTAAGTTGGCGGGGAACATGGTCCTTCAACCAAATTCTTTGTGGGCACATTTGGTCAAGGCTAAATATGGTTTTAAGGGCACATGGGTTAACTATTCCAACAGTCATAAGTGTTCTCATACTTGGAAATCGATAGTGGCCCATGGTCATAAGATTTTCTTTCAATTTATCTGGAACATTGCCCCCGGTGAAGATGTCAACTTTCTCCAACATCCCTCGATCATCAATATCCCCTTATCCATCTCCCCAACTTATTTAAATATGGATGTGGATGTACAAAATTGGAATATCAAACAACTGATTACTCCTCAAAGGAATTGGAATATTGATTTGCTACATTAACTATTTTCCGACCAAATGACTAATCAGATTATGAAAATCGAACTTCCTATGGGGATTTGGAAAGGTCAAATTATTTGGTACTCCATTGGTAAGGGTCAGATAGCTCTTAAAGACATGTACCCTACTTATTTCCATTCTCATCAACAGATTGCTGCTCTTTGCTCTTGGGTTTGGAAGTTAGACAATACCATGAGGGTAAAGACTTTTTGGTGAAAACTGTCGCAGCGTAAGTTACCTTGCAAGAAAACTCTATGTGATAGGGGGATTCTCAATGATGATCAGTAGTTCTGTGATATTTGTTTGGATCAAATCGAAGACCGCGATCATGTTATTAATAACTGTCCTTATGCCCGTCAATGTTGGCAGTTAACTGCATTAACTTTTGGATGGCCAACTTATTTTCATTCCTTTTCTCAACTCCAATATCTATTATCTCAATCGAAGCTTCATACGAATATTAAAGCTATTCTTGCTTATGCAGCCTGGATGCTCTGGAAGGCCCAAAATGAAAGAATCATTCAAGACAATCATACTAATCTGGCCAACATCGCCAAGAGCATACGTGCTTATCTCTTGTTATCTCAACAAAATAGCTATATTGACCAATTTGAGAACCGGTAATGGAATTGGGAAAGGCCAAACCCCCATCTTTCCTTTAACTCGGGTTACCCGAGTCCTACTCAAGTCCACTGGCTTCCCCCCATGGGAGTTCTCAAATTGAGTTTTGATGCTTCAGTGACTAAAGAGTGAAAGGAAAAAATGTAGCAGGCATGCTTTCTATTTTAAAACTTTTTCAAAATAATATACAGTGAAAGCATAATAAAGAAGATCAACATTTTAATCTAAGCATGCTTTTAGAACTTTTCTATGCTATTTAGCCCAAGATCTTGCATGAATGAGTGATATAAACTATGAAATCATGAACTCATGCTATGAACATTTCAAAGCAACATATCTCTATATGTAAAACCATACCTCGTATGAAGTGGAGACGCTCTCCGCTGTGAAAAAACCAGGAGGAGGTAGAAGAACTCTGCTTAGCCGCACACATGTTCAGCCTCTACAGGTGGTTCACACCGGGGCTCTTTCAAAATCCACTTCCACTCCAAGTGCTAGCTTGTTGTGGAACGATTTGATCGGGACTCCTTTTCTTCTTTCGATGCCGGACTCTCCGAATGAATGAGGAAACTCAAGAGGTGGAAAATGAGATGTTGAAATCCTTCCCAAACACTCAATCCCAAGATCTAGATCACCAGGTACAAACATGCACACTCTTTTCCCAAAGTCCTCACACCCATACAAAACCTAGAACCTTTCTTAGTTTCTTTCCTTTCCTCCCTTTTGATTTTTCCAGCATTTCTTTGCTGAATTATCAGTTATTTTCGTCCTCCCATTTCAGCCCATCATATAGGTGGAGAGGGAGAGGGAGAGTGGGGAGTTATGGATGGTTATGGAGGGGTTATGGGTGGTTATGGAAAGTTATAGTCATGAGAGGTTACATAACTCCCCAAAACTGAATTTAAACCTATTTAAATTCAGATTAATGTCTCAATTAATTTCAGTTCATAACTGAAATCAATTGGGTCAAGTGTGTATACATTGGGTTCAACCCAATTGGACCCAAATCGATTTTGAACCAAATCCCATTTGATTCGTTCCAGATTTTTATAACTCAATCAAATTGGGCTATCAAGTAATCACATTACTTAATTCACCTCCATGCATCACCAACTTTTAGTGAAAAATCTTATGTCACAACCTTTTGTGATATCAAGTGTCTACACTTGCAAAATCAACAAGTGTTGACACCTACACAAGTGTCGACACTTTCAAGAATATCAAGTGTCGATACTAGGATAAAGAAAAACACTTTTTTTTTATGAGTCCACGAACGATTCGCAATCATTCTTTGATCACTAGATTAAGAAGAAACCCCTATGGTGTGTGACCCCATAGGTTCGAACACTAAGCCGGTAGCACTGGAACATTTCCAATACCAGTCAAAGTCACCATCTAGCAATGACACCCGACGTCCGGATAGGTCGAAGTTACAGAACAACAATCAAGAACCAGGAGATACAAAAACCCTATAATTAATTCCTTTGACCTCAATGCTCAGGAAGACTGAGGGTTAAACTGCCCAACCTATAAAGTCCATCAATAATGTGCCTCAACCTCACAAGTCCTGTAACACTTTACAGAGACTACCCTAGCCAAGGTTTTGCTAAATTGAAATATAGTGAGATAGCTGCTCCAAACACTTTGGAGGGGTCAATCCCATCTTGATCCGACCACTGCTACATGAGTACTTGACTGCACCCAGAAACCTTCCATCCCTGGATTAGAAATCCAAATAGTCCAGCATTAAAGTACATTGAGTTGCTCGTAAGCTACCATGATGATCTCATGTCTGAGGGATAACTACGTCCATATCAAAAACTCTAGGCAGAAAGAGTACAAGTGGGTCATGTTCGATGAAATGTCAAACAGAACATCTGCATGCCATACCGGTGTCTCCACACTCCTTGGTTAAGAGGACAACCAACGACTATGGCACACAACGACCTATACGTGATATACTATCGTACTGAAATAAGTGTATCATTCGGTCGCGAATAATTTTAGGACTATATGATATATCCTTTCTATATCACATACAAATAGTCCTAAGGACTTCATCACTCAAGAACTCATTACAGAAAGATGAAATAGTGATGAACTGCCAGAATAAATATTTTATTCAATAATATAATTCATATACAATTACATCAAATGTACAACTATCTACAGTAGATAATTGGCTTTGGGACACATTTTCCAACAACTCTCACTTGGATTAAAGCCAATCAGAATAGTATTGTATACCCATCTTCCATTTACAATCATTGAGTTCTTGAATTCCAACGGCTTTAGTGAAGGGGTCAGCCAGGTTCTCCTTTTCGTCGATCTTCAGAAGGTCGACGTCACCTCGCTCCACGATTTCTCGCACAAGGTGAAACCGGTGCAGAATATGCTTGGTACGCTGATGGGACTTCGGCTCTTTGGCTTGAGCAATGGCTCCAGTGCTGTCACAGTACACTAGAATAGGACCATCCAGGGAAGGTGCCACTCCCAACTCGCCAAGAAATTTCCACAACCAAACAGCTTCCTTTGCTGCATCAGATACTGCAATATATTCTGCTTCGCATACAAAGTCTGCTACAGCGTGCTGCTTGGAACTCTTCCAGCAGATAGCTCCACCATTCAGGGTAAAAACAAAGCTAGACACACTCTTGCTATCATCCCTATCTGACTGGAAACTAGAGTCAGTGTATCCCACAAGTTTCAAGTCAGGTCCTCCAAAAAGAAGCCACTGGTCCTTGGTATTTCGCAAATACTTCAGGATGGTCTTTGCAACCTTCCAGTGTGCTTCACCTAGGTCAGACTGGTATCGACTCACTACTCCTAATGAGTATGCCACGTCTGGTCTAGTACATGTCATGGCGTACATGATGGACCCTACTGCTGAAGCGTAAGGAATCCTACTCATACGCTCCCTTTCCTCAGGAGTTGTCGGACAATCCTTCTTGGAAAGAGAAATTCCATGGCCTATCGGAAGATAGCCTTTCTTGGAATTCTCCATGCTGAACCTTTTCAGCACGGTATCAATGTACGTAGACTAGGACAAACCTAGAAGCTTCCTTGATCTATCCCTATAGATCTTCATACCAGGTATGAAAGAAGCCTCACCCAAGTCTTTCATAGAAAACTGGGATGACAACCAGACCTTTATTTCCTGTAATATAGGGATGTCATCCCGATTAAGAGAATGTCATCCACATATAGTACAAGAAATACAACTACAGAACCATTTGCCCACTTATATATGCAGGGTTCTTCTTTGTTCCTAACAAAACCATACATCTTGATACACTTATCAAAACACATGTTCCAATTTCGAGATGCCTGCTTTAATCCATAGATGGACCTACTAAGCTTACATACCTTAGAGTCAGCTGTGGATGTGAACCCTTCAGGTTGCATCATATACACCTCCTCATCTAGCTCACCATTTAGGAAAGCTGTTCGGACATCCATTTACCAGATTTCATAGTCCATATATGCAGCTAAGGCAAGCATAATTCGAATGGACTTGAGCATTGCCATAGGGGAAAATGTCTCGTCATAGTCAATACCATAACGTTGACGATATCCCTTGGCAACTAGACGGGCTTTATAGGTCTCTACCTGCCCATCTGTGCCCCGTTTCCTTTTGAAGACCCATTTGCACCCAATGGGTTTTATCCTTTCAGGTGGATCAACCAAAGTCCATACTTTGTTGATTTCCATGGACTCCATTTCGGATTTCATGGCTCCTAGCCACAACTCAGAATCAGACCTCTGCATCGCGTCCATATAGGTGATCGGATCCTCATTATTCTCATCGAGCTCAGCGGGATCACCGTCCTGGACCAGAAAATCATAGTATCTATCTGGTTGATGCGGTACTCTATTGAATCTCCTTAATGACTGGTCAATAGGCTCAGGATTTGATCTTATCATAACGGGTTCTATAGTAGTCCTTGAGTGATTTGGTTCTTCTATCTGTTAAACTTCAATAAGCTCAACCTTGGCAGCTTGAGCACCTTCTGTAAGGTACTCCCTTTCCAAAAAGGTAGTTCTAATACCGACGAACAACTTTTGTTCCTCAGGCATATAGAAGAAATAACCCTTAGACTCTTTAGGATACCCAACAAAGAGGCACCTGTCAGACCTAGGTCCAAGTTTATCTATCTCCAAATGCTTGATACAAGCCGGACACCCCCAAACCCGAAGGTGTGAAAGAGTCAGCTTACGCCCATTCCATGTCTCATATGGAGTTTTGTTAACAGACCTACTCAAAACTCTATTTAGAATATAGCATGCTGACTCCAAAGCATACCCCCAAAAGGAAGTTGACAGAGTTGCAAACCCCATCATGGATCGGACTATGTCCAACAGAGTTCGATTCCTCCTTTCAGACACACCATTTAACTGGGGCATCCCAAAAGGTGTCCATTGAGAGAGAATCCCATTCTCTTCAAGATAAGTCAGAAACTCCCCAGAAAGATATTCACCACCTCGATATGATCGAAGGGTTTTAATAAGCTTCCCGGTTTATTTTTCAACTTCATTACGAAACTGTTTGAACATTTCAAACGATTCAGACTTATGTCTCATCAAAAAAATATAACTGTACCTTGAAAGGTCGTTTGTAAATGTAATGAAATATTTATACCCACCCTTGGCATCGACATTCATTGGTCCACATACATTAGTATGTACTAGACACAAAATGTCATCGGCTCGTACACCTTTTCCAGTAAAAGGTGACTTGGTCATTTTACCAAGTAAACAAGATTCATAGGTCGGCAGTGATTCACAATCACTAACGTTTAAGAGACCTTCTCCCACTAACCTGTTGATTCTATTCTTGTTTATATGACCTAGCCTATAGTGCCAAAGATAAGCATCACTGACATTATCTTATCTAGGGCGTTTGCATGAAATGTACATTACACTAACAGGCTGTGATAAAATTTAAATGCCATTCTTAATATGTCCAGTCATAACCATAATATCATTCATAATGACTTTGCAAAAATCACTCTTGATTAATAGTTCATAACCATTACTGGCCAACTGACCTACAGAGATGGTATTTACAAGGAATGATGGACAATAGTGATAATCACTAAGAACAACTTTACAAGACTCGAAAAATAGATTGACAATTCCCAACGCCAGGACTGGAGCTTGACTTCCATTCCCCACGTTCAGAAATCTCTCACCATTCTCGAATCTTCTACTAACTTGTTGTCCCTGCAACATATTGCAAATATGGTAAGGACTACCAGTATCCAATACCCAGTTAGTAGTATCACAAATAGAAAAATAACAAGGATTTATCATATAAATACCTTGTCCAGCAACTTTTTGCTGCTTCTTCTTCTTTGGCCTGTTCGAGTCAAGTGTAGCTAGGTAAGCAGAACAATTCCTCTTCCAATGACCCGGCTTCTTGCAGTAGAAGCATTCTGCCTGACTCTGGTCAACCCTCTTCTTAGCCTGACTGGGCCCAGCACTTTGCACCATTTTACTTTTATTCTTATTCTTCTTCCCTTTTTTAAAGGGATGATGCCTTGCCACACTGCCTTCCACTAAATTCACCAAGCTCTTTTGGAGCTGGTGATCCTTTTCATAAGTCTGCAGCAACCCCATCAACCCATGGTAGTTGACTACAGGCCTTGTCAATCTATAGTGATCTAGAAAAGGTAAGTAGGAGGGAGGCAAAGAATTCAAAATTGCATCCTTCCCAAGCTGCTTGTGGAAAGGATATCCGATTTTGGCCAGGCGCTCGATCATCCCGATCATGTACAATACATGATCAGTGACCGAGGACCCCTCAGTCATTCGAGCGTTGAAGATGGTAGAGGAAACCCTGTACCTTTCAACGTCGTCTGGGACACCAAAAGATTCTTTCAACTTTTGAAGGATTTCCTTCAGCTGGGCCTCCTCGAATCTGCGACTGAACTCGTCGTTCATAGCCGCCAACATAATGCACCTCACCGTAGTACGGTCAGAGACCCACTTTTGATAAGCATCCCTGACTACAGTATGTGCGGTGGGGGCTGGCCCCTTAGGTGCCGGATCCGTTAATACATAAAGGATCCGCTCGTGCTTGAGAACGATTCTCAGTCTTCGATACCAGCTATCAAAGTTGGGTCCCATGAGCTTGTCATTATCTAATAATGACCGGAACGACAGATTAGTAGACATTATCTAAAAAGAAGAAAACCAAGACTATTTAGTATATGAATTATTTAAAACTTAAAGATATGGACTTTTGTCTAAAAGTTCCTCCCACTATTTTATTCAGATTGGTAGCCTCTACCTCCAATCTGAAGAATAACACTTATCCCTTAGTGGGTACCAGAATCCAATAGGCAATGTATGAGCCCGACTTTGGTCGGCCAACCCATGCTCATCTAAAGGTAGGTTCATAACCAGTTATTTCTCCAAACAACTCCTAGTAATTTATTTTGCCCTAGGAACACTTCAATCGACCTTTGGGCTACCTGCTAAAGAAGGTCCCGGTTAGGTCCAACCATTAACATGACTAATCTTAATATTTCTAGCTAACAAATGATCAAGCCTGACTTTGGCCGGCTAACCTGACCACCTGTTAAGAAAGTTGCACTAAGCCATCATATAATGAATGGCAATTCCAATAGCATGATGACCACCCGATCTGTGGATCTGCCGATGATCACCCCACTACTGGACTCATTACCAAACACCTTAATGGGAGGCTAAGACAAAAAATTATCATATAATTTTCATCTTTTTAAGGACCTAATAATTTAGAGGTTTTATACATGTTGTGACAGAAGAGAAAGGATAAGTCATGGATTATCTTCCACTAACTTCATATGTTAATGAAAGGGTTACATGAACCACAAAATCCATGGGCACCTAAATCAGTCAAGCTGATTAACCTTGTTGGTATGGGCTAACTCGAATCAATGAGCTAACTAATCAAATCTGGTTGACCATATTGGCCAGGTAAGTGAGATCAAGGTTATGGGTTAAGCCATTAACCATCTTTTCTTAGACATCAATATCATTGGCCAGGAAAGACGTAGCCCCAAAAACCATAGATCAATTGACATACTTACATTAGACACCAATTGGTTCACCAATTTCAATTAGGCAAGCCTAAGGAATCGGGTCCTACCACGAAGCCAAGATTAAGTCCATTTAGATGTATGGACCAATCAATCTAACTATTAGATAGATACTAGAGAAGAACCTTAACTTAACATTTGATTAAGTTAATTCTCTATTAAGTCCAATTCATCTAAACTTAGGTCTAACCCAATTAGGACCTAATTCAAGCTAACCCATTTAATCCAAAGTTATGAATATGACTTAGATCTTAGAATCATATCCCTAGATCATTTAGTCACTTAGATTTACTTAATTCATAATTAAGTTAATCATACATCAGATTGAAACATTTTCAATAAACTTTGTAAAACATTTTTACAAGAAAATCCAAATTTTGAATTTCTATTCACTGTGAAGTGTCGACACTTCAGTAGCAAGTGTCGACATCAAGGTGTTGACACTACTCTGAGACAGGTCGACACATAGTGAAAAACAGTGAATCAGTTTCTGTGTTTTTGTTCATGAGTCGACACCCAGAAGCCCAAGTGTCGACACATAGACACCCAAGTGTCGACACTAGGTAAACCAAGTGTCGACACTTGATCCAACCCGAGCACAGAAATGCAAAAACCCAAACTTTGTCTTTTCTAAACTTGAATTTTATATTAAACTATTTAACATAACAATCATAAACTAACTTTAGAACATTTCTAAAACATTTTATGACTTCAAATTTTGAACATAATAAAGATCAAAATATTTTAATCTTTACTTTTTCTTTTCTTTTTCTTCTTCATGAGTCCTTCACAATGGCACTCAATCCAAGTACTCGTATGAAATTAAACTGATTTCATAATGTTTATACTAAACATTCATGCTAGAGCAACCTTGTTGCTCTGATACCAATTAAAAGGAAAAAATGTAGCGGGCATGCTTTTTATTTTAAAACTTTTTCAAAATAATATACAGTGGAAGCATAATAAAGAAGATTAACATTTAATCTAAGCATGCTTTTAGAACTTTTCTATGCTACTTAGCCCAAGATCTTGCATGAATGAGTAATATAAACTATGAAATCATGAACTCATGTTATGAACATTTCAAAGCAACATATCTCTATATGTAAAACCATACCTCGTATGAAATGGAGACGCTCTCCGCTGTGAAAGAACCAGGAGGAGGTAGAAGAACTTTGCTTAGCCGCACACATGTCCGGCCTCTATAGCTGGTTCACATCGGGACTCTTTCAAAATCCACTTCCACTCCAAGTGCTAGCTTGTTGTGGAACGATTTGATCAGGACTCCTTTTCTTCTTTCGATGCCGGACTCTTCGAATGAATGAAGAAACTCAAGAGGTGGAGAATGAGATGTTGAAACCCTTCCCAAACACTCAATCCCAAGACCTAGTCACTAGGTACAAACATGCACACTCTTTTTCCAAAGTCCTCACACCCATACAAAACCTAGAACCTTTCTTAGTTTCTTCCCTTTCCTCCCTTTTGATTTTTCCAGCATTTCTTTGCTGAATTATCAAGTGTCGACACTAGGATAAGGAAAAATACTTTTTCTTTGTGAGTCCATGAATGATTCCCAATCGTTCTCCGATCACTAGATCAAGTAGAAATCCCTATGGTGTGTGACCCCATAGGTTCGAATACTAAGCCGATAGCACTGGAACATTTCCAATACCAGCCAAAGTCGTCATCTATCAATGACACCCGATGTCCGGATAGGTCAAAGTTGCAGAGTAACAATCAAGAATCAGGAGATATGGAAATCCTGTAATTAATCCCTTTGACCTCAATGCTCAGGAAGACTTAGGGTTAAACTGCCCAACCCATAAAGTTCATCAATAATGTGCCTCAACCTCACAAGTCCTGTAACACTTTACAGAGACTATCCTGGCCAAGATTTTGCTAAATTGAAACACAGTGAGATATCTGCTCGAAACACTTTGGAGGGGTCAATCCCATCTTGATCCGACCACTGCTACACGAGTACTTGACTGCACCCAGAAACCTTCCGTCACTAGATTAGAAATCCAAATAGTCCAGCACCAAAGTACAGTGAGTTGCTCGCAAGCTACCATGACGATCTCATGTCTGAGGGATAACTACGTCCATATCAAAAACTCTAGGCAAAAAGAGTACAGGCGGGTCACGTTCGATGAAATGTCAAACAGAACATCTGCATGCCATACCAGTATCTCCACACTTTTGGTTAAGAGGACAACCAACGACTATGGCACACAACGATCTATACTTGAAATATTATCGTCCTGAAATAAGTGTATCATTTGGTCGCGAACAATTTTAGGACTATATGATATATCCTCTCTATATCACATACAAATAGTCCTAAGGACTTCATCACTCAAGAACTCATTATAGAAAGATGAAATAGTGATGAACTACTAGAATAAACATTTCATTCAATAATATAATTCATATACAATTACATCAAATGTATAACTGTCTACAGTAGACAATTGGCTTTGGAACACATTTCCTAACACTCTGAGCTCGAGATTTCCTTGCGAACCTCCTGGGTGTGCTTTGTCATGCAATTGAATGGTCAGATGGCCACAATTACAGTCGCTATGGAGAAGGCCGTAGTTGTCACAACGCTACTGAGAGTGGCCTTACAAGGAGTGGCCGCAGCTGGTCTTGGAATCACCAGATTGATGAAAGCCAAGAAGGATAGTGCGATCGAGGGGGATGCATTGCTGTGTTCCTTCCTCAGGTGTTCACTTGAGGTAGGGCACTTGCATCCTAGGGGTGCCAGAGCCGATGCCGTGCTTTAGGGACCCGACGAGCTCCTAGGGAGGATGGTGTGCTAGAGGCGGACACGTCATTGTTCTCCTTCCCAGCAAGCTCGGTTAAGGGAGGGACTGGCATACCTCTAGCTGCTTCCGGAAGTAGGACCCATAATTAGGGAGGATCCCTTCTTATCTGTAATTTAGATTTTCGGGAGGCTTCCCGACCTATCGGGAACCTACGTAGGATGTAAGAGACTTTTGATCAATGAAGGTTTTTGTTTTAACCATTGTGCACTTCTTCTTCTTATCTCCTTTTCTTCTTCCTTCTCTTCTTTTCTCCGCTTGAGCTACTCCGAAGGAGGCCCGCCAGGGGCTGTGAAGGGCTTGCTTCCATGACTTGGTTGAGGGGCCTTCAGGATTTGAAACTGAGTGCCAGGCCATAGCAGTGCCTTCCATGGATGTGCACTTTAGGGGAGCTAGCCCAGCGAGAGAACTCGAAGAGGAATTTTGGCTTCTGTTGGAGTCTTGACCTGGGGGAGCCAGCCCAGCAGGAGGTGGAGTTTGACTTCGGCTAGAGTCTCGACTTGGGAGGAGCCAATCCAGCGAAAGGACTTGGAGAGGAATTTGGCTTCTGCTGGAGTCTCGACCTGGGGGGAGCCAGCCCAGCAGAAGGTGGAGTCCGGCTTCGACTAAAGTCTTGAATTGGGGGGAGCCAACCCAGTTTAAGACTTGGAGAGGAATTTGGCTTCTACTGGAGTCTCGACCTAGGAGGAGCCAGCCCAGCATAAGGACTTGGAGAAAAATTTGGAACTAGAGTCTTGACCTAGGGGGAGCTAGCCTAGCATAAGGTGGAGTCTGGCTTCGGTTGGAGTCTCAACCTAGGGGGAGCCAACACAGCGAAAGGACTTGAGGAGGACTTAGTTTTTTCTGAAGTCTCAACCTGGGGGGAGCCAGCCCAGCAGAAGGTGGAGTCTGACATCAGCTAGAGTCTCGACCTGGGGGGAGCCAACCCAGTGGAAGGACTCGAGGAGGATTGGCTTCTGCTGGAGTCTCGACCTGGGCGAAGCCAGTCCAGTAGAAGGTGGAGTCTGACTACGGTTGTAGTCTCGACCTGGGGGGAGCCAACCCAATGAAAGAATTAGAGAAGGATTGGCTTCTGCTAGAGTCTCGACCTAGGAGGAGCCAGTCCAGCAGAAGGACTTGATGAGATAGAGCTTATGGTTGAAATCTCTACTGGCTGAATCCGAGCGAGACCCAGTGATGTCGCTTCTTCATTTGCCTCCTACTCCCAAGTCTTGACAAAACATCGCGCTTAGGGCTAAGGAGGTAATTACGGAGGTGACGCTGAAAGGCTAAGATCTGGTGCCATTGAATGCCACGATCGTCGCCACTTCGCGTGTCGTGCCTTGAAGCTAGTATAGCGGGTCCAAGGAAGCATGATGGTGGATGTACGACTCGAGGCTATTTCTATTGCATCGAGACATCACCTTTGGCCGATGTTGCCACATGGTGGCTATCCAGTGGCGGGAGTGCCAAAAGGACATATGGCTGTAGTCTGGCCACTTTGAAAAGAGGGTAAGTTTTTTCCTAATAACCCCTTTCAAAACTTTCTCGCTCGCCATCGGATCAGAGTTTCTTCCTTCTCCCAACTGTCTTTTCCTCCAATAACCAGGTTTGTCTTCCTTAGTCTTCTCCTTTTACTCCGGTTAGGCCGAGTTTTCTTGTAGGGTTCCCAGGCCTTCTTTCTCTGTACACTTCCTTCTTTCTTTGATCTTGGATGGCTCTGTTCGATTGAAACCATCACTCTTCTCGAAACCTCGATGAGGCAGGGCTCTCTCGACTGAGGACTCCATCTTCTGACAAGGAGGAGGAGGCTCTTCTCGTCATCCATAGGAACCTTCACCCGACCGGAGCGGTCATAGGTGGGCCCAGGGCTTCTTCTGTTCCTTCTGTTTCTTCCGTTCCTATTGCTTCTTCCTGATCTTCCCATCCTACCAGGCCTTCTAGCATCGCTTCAACGATGACCAGAGAGGATCTCTCTATGATCCGGGCCACCTATGGGATCCCGGACTTCGTTCGGCTCTCGATTACGAGACCAGGAGAGCGGGTCACCTCTAGTAGCCCAGGTCGAATAGCCCTCTACGAGGAGTTCTTTCTCGGGGACCTTCGCTTGCCTTTTCACCCCTTCTTTTGCTCCTTTCTTAGCAACTATCATTTTATTCCATCCCAGTTGGCCCCCAATGCCATTAGGGTTATTAACTGTTTCATTATTTTTTGCCACTTCTACGAGATCATCGTCCATTTCTCTCTGTTCAGGGCCTTCTTTATCCTAAAACGTCACCCGACTGAGGACGGGTGGTAGTTTGTTTCTCCTTGCCCGAAGGGCATAAAGTTTGAGCACCCCTCTTTCATCAAAGAATGGAAGAGTAAATTCTTTTTCGCCTCCATCAAAGGGGTGGACTGGGTCTGGAGTGTCTAGACCGGACCCTAAATCGAAACTCCCAGATCGAGGCCTCTGATCGGGAAATATATGACCAGCTCATTTCCAATCAAATCTCCTTCCTCGAGGTTTTGCTGTCAGAGCAAAACTTGTTCGATGCCGGGATCAACCCAATCTGTGGGCTAGGTGAGTCCGGAGGGATATCTCTTCTACCATGAGTCCTTTTCAATTTGCTATTGACCTTTTTCTTCTTCTTCTTGCAGGCATGAAGTTCTCGGTGGAGGAGCTTTTGGAGTCTGCCTAGAGGGGAGGCCTACCGTCTGGGCCTGACGAGGCTCCACCAAAGAGGCCCCTTGTCGAGCCCAGCCAAGGGGCGATGCCTGCTTCAGTTCCTAGCCCTGCGGGATGTGCAGGATGAGCGGTCGAGCCGGCCCTTGGGTCTTCGAGGCAACGGCCACAACTCCTGATCCGAGAACCTGGCATGGTTGTACAGGAAGGCCAACTACTGCTATTGCGACCCAACCTCCCGCAGTCATCGAGGTGGATGGGGAGGGAGAAAGGGTGGCGGAGCGGCCACTGGCGACGCCACCACCTATGGTGACAAACTCCTCCCCGCTGGATGAGATGCCTTCGAAGGCGGTTCCCCCGGACGTGACGGCACCCCTAGCACCGAGGAGGGTCACCACCCGGAGGATAGCACCTGGGGTGAAATTGAACTCATCGATCATCCAGGATCTTGCGCTTGCGGAGTGCATGATAGAGTTCGCGGTCTAATCGCACGATCGTCGTGAGAGGGGAGGCAGGAAGCTGGCGGAGGCCCTTCTTGGCACCCTCCCCCTCCTCTTCACGGTAGTCTTCTTCTTTTCTGTTGCTTCAGTCTGATTGTCATAGCTAACACCTTTGATGATGCAGATCGTAATCGACATTCTTCTCGTCCATGACTATTGCACTCAGTGGGAGATGAGAGATGCCTGACATAAGCAAGAGAGGGCGTCTCTAGAGACTGAGGCCCGGGAGCAAACTGACAGGGCCTGAGCCTTGGAGGAGAAGGATAGGATCCTCCAAGCCAGGGAGGTCGATGCCGAAAACTGGGCCAGGGACCTCGAAGTGTCCTTGGCCCGAGAAAGGGATCGGGCTTCCCACCGGGCAGAGGAGCTCAAAGCAAATGCTACCTAGGAGGAAGGGCTGAGGAGTGGCCTAATACGGGATTAATTATGCATGCTAACTATTTTTTTGTTGTTAGGCATTAAGTTAGGAGTTTGTATCCCGAATTTCAAGCCAAGAAACTAAGTAAGTAATTCTAAAGAAATTCAGAAGCACGAGCATACAAAACTAAATCCTAAAAGTGAAGAAACAGGACCGCCAAGACTGAGAAGCATCGGTAGGACTAGCTGTTCTGCAATACCACTACCAGAGAAGTCTAGGGGGTGTACTTGGCAGAGATTTGAAGATGGATCCATGAAGAGTTCACTCGTCACTCCCGGATGTGGCTTGAAAAATCAAGCTGATGACCCTGCAGATCCGTGGCTTTCAATCCGGTGGCCCGAATGCTGGTCAGATGGAATCCTTGGATTCGTGAACTCTAAGGGACCTGCAAGGCACCTAACAAGGGTTAGAAAAACAAGAAGAAAGAGATTAAAAGGCTAAAAGAAGAAGGGAAGGAAGGGAAGGATGTGGGGTGGCCATGAGGTTGAAGAAGGTTGGCGGCTAGGGTTCCTTAGAGGGCTTGGAGGCAGGGCACAGGGGTTAGGAGCACACAGATACCCTTCACACAGAATTCACACAGAAATCACATAGAATTTTGAGAAAAATTCAAGAGAAATTCATTCATAATAATTGATCAAAATACATGAGAGGGGAGCCTTTATATAGGCGTACAAGCTTGGGCTCCAAGTAAGGGCATACAAGTAAAACCCTAAGTAGCCTTTTCCCACTCAAATACATGGAGATCTCCTCTCCCAAATAGGTTCAAACTTTCTCTTCTTACTAGGATTACTCCTCTCCTTCTCTTTGACTTGGTCTTGGCCAAGGGAGGTGACCATAAGTGGGGTGCCCAAAGGAAGGTAATCCTAAAGATGGGGTGCCAATTCATGAAGGCTTTAGGCTTTGGGCGGCCCACTTCAGTGCTGGGATGGTTCTAGGGTTTCTTCTAGTTGTCTGATGGAGACCCGAGAGCATCCATCAGTTTATTTGGTTGATCAAGTCAAAGAGGAGAGCCACTAGACCTCACTTCAAGCCCCTAATGAAGCAAAGAAGGAAGATCAAGTAGATAAACATGAATCCCTTGATTCATTCCAAGCAACTAAGGAAAGATGTGGTCCCCCCAAGTCCAAGAGAGCAGGTGTTTGGTGCCCCACATGGTCCCCCCCTTCTTTCCTTATTTTTCTTGAGCTTTTTTTGGAAATTATATAACACCTTCCATATTTTCAATCAGCAAACCAGGAAGGATTGTGGTGCATCAAATTTTCTTTACTTGCTTTCCAAGTAATTAGTCCCTATATAAGGACCCCTCTTTTGTATTGAAAAGAATAATGAAGATGAGTTTTTAGAAGAGTGATTCTTCGTTCGCCTCTACATGGAGAGGGTGAGAGGCCCAATATTGTTGCCTTCATTCTTTGAGAACGTCGACCTCCGTGATGGAGTATATGTGAGACCTGTTATTGCCTTTGTTATGTGGAACATCGAGGGGTGTAAGGCTCTAGTTTGCCTTTGTCCTTTAGAACATCGAGGGATGTAAGGCCCTAGTTATCCAGCTATCCAAAAAAAAAAATAGTGGTATCCTAATCTAGGTAACTTTTAGGCTCACCAACGATCCCACCCCTTATCGGTCCCACATCATTTTTTGGTATCAGAGCTCAGAGGTTTAGGATATCCATTTTTTATTTTTTTTGTCCCATTTTATTCCTGTTATTCCTGCTATTCTCTACTTATCCTAGATTTATCCCAGAGTTATTCTCATCATCCCCTTCCTTGATCCATCCACCTTCTAAACATCTTGTCCTCCGGAACCCTAATAGCCATCGCCCCTGAATCTCATGCTCCGCCACCCCGCAGGATGCGGATGCCCAGCCATCGAAGAATTGCTGCCTGCGGATGAGAACATTCACGAGGAAGTGGCCCACCATGAGCTAGCCACTCTGCTGGTCAGCTCATGGCAAGAAGGAGCTCAGACTTGGATCCGGCTTCAACCACTGAACCAACCCCTGTGCCACAGATCTCCCTGTCGATAGCCCCACCAGAGGATCCACTTCCGTGAAGTCTCCACAGCCACCGCCCGTGACCGTTTCCCCGACCCAGACTCAAGCCCCATCTCCGCACGCGAAGCCTCACCGTTGCCCAATGCCCGATGCCCTTTTGCCCGAAGTCATCCCCAGCTGACCGACGTCTACCACCGATTTTCCCTACCTTTGGCCCTCCTCTGTTCTGACCTATCGGTCTCTTCCTTCCCGCTTGCAGCCGAATGGAAAGCCCGTCGCTAGATCCGCCAAGCTCCTTCCCCCTGCCGGAACAGCAATCGGAACCCCATCCTTGCTGGCCATCTTCTCCCCGTGCAGCCGTTTCCTCCCCCAGCATCGTTGCCAACGAGGCCCGCCAACAGACCCTCCTCTGTTCCACCCAGTTTCTATCCATGGAGAAAGAAGACATGCACGAATATGAGAGCGGCATGCTCTTCAAAGCACATGGCTCTCAAAGCAGCCCAAAGATGGTGAAGCACGGATCTCAGAGTTGCACCAATTTCAAAACTGCACAATTCTTGGAGCAGTCAAAAAAAAATCATCAAGTGCTGTATAGATTTCAAATAATGGGTTTTGGTTCCATCCAAGTCATCTTCAAACTCGACGGAGTCGAGTTCTCCCTACTCCAGGGGAATGATGGGGATCCGAGAGCATCCATCAGTTTATTTGGTTGATCAACTCAAAGAGGAGAGCCACTGGACCTCACTTCAAGCCCCTCCTAAAGCAAAGAAGGAAGGTCAAGTGGATAAACATGAATCCCTTGATTCATGCCAAGCAACTAAGGAAAGATGTGGTCCCCCCAAGCCCAAGAGAGCAGGTGTTTGGCATCCCACATGGTCCCCCCTTGGTCCACCCTTCTGTCCTTATTTTTCTTGAGCTTTTTTTGGAAATTGTATAACACCTTCCATGTTTTCAATCAGCAAACCAGGAAGGATGTGGTGCATCATATTTTCTTTATTTGCTTCCCAAGTAATTGGTCCCTATATAAGGACCCCTCTCTTGTATTGAAAAGAATAATGAAGATGAGTTTTTAGAAGAGTGATTCTTTATTCACCCCCGCATGGGGAGGGTGAGAGGCCTAATATTGTTGCTTTCGTTCTTTGAGAACGTCAACCTCCATGAGGGAGTGGGTGTGAGACCCGTTATTGCCTTTGTTCCGCGGGACATCGAGGGATGTGAGGCTCTAGTTTTTCTTTATCCTTCGGGACATCGAGGGGTGTGAGGCCCTAGTTATCTAGCTATCCAAAAAAAAAATAGTGGTACCCTAATTTAGGTGACTTCTAGGCTCTCCAACGATCCCACCCCTTATCAGTCCCACATTATTGTCCTTCTCCTAGCAGGCTGACGTAGTGATGATCCTTCTCATGTAATCCAATGTGGCACATCCAGATGTGACTGGGACTCCTTGAAGTTGTCAATTTTTTGTTCTGGCTGGGATCCATCAGTGTCTTGAGTCTTCATATTAGACTGGACTCAAAATGAAACTTACAGGACTCAAAATGAAAAATGGCTCAACATGAGCAGACTCATAACTTGACTAAACAGAACTTGACTTGACTTATCCAAAACCCTAGTGGTATGGATGACTCTAATTACAGGACTCAAATACAGAAAGGCCTAAAACATGACTCAAGGGCTAGAATACAGACTCAAAACAGGACTAAGGGACTAGAATACAGACTCGAGTGGGCTAAGCCATTATTACAAAATTGGACTCAATTACTCAAAACATTACTAAGATAATCACAGCGGGTTGAGAGGCCTCTGTCTTATTCTGGTGCCTCTGGTGTCCACACTAATTCTCCCAGGATGGGAGGAACTCGACTCCGTCGAGTAAGAGTCACTCTGGCTCTAGTATCGCCCAAGGAGGTCTGGGTTTAGGTGCTGCAAGTCCTCTTGAGTAATCCATGAATCGTCGGATTCTAGTCGACCTTGCCAATGAACCAGGTAACGTTGATAGCCGTAGTCTTGGGTCGTGATAGCTTGATCGTCCAGGATACGCTTGATCCATTTTTCTCTCTCAGGCCAATTTATAGGTAGACACTCTAGGTTAGGTTTGCTCTCAAAGGATGGAGTAGGTATAAAATCCTTACTAGGAATCACTGCCGGTTCCCTATACGTAACCAAGTCAGCAATATTGAAGGTAGAGCTAATGCCAAAATTTGAGGGCAGATCTAGCACAAAGGCATTGGATCCTACCTTCTCTATCACTTTAAAGGATCCAGCTCCACGAGCATGAAGCTTCTTAATGGTTCATGGTGTGAACCACTCAAGCCTAAGCCTAACCATAACAGAATCTCCTACATTAAATTTCTTGGCTCTCTTTCGGGAATTAGCCAATTTGCTTCAAAATTAGTACAGGTGGTGAACATGCTGGGTACATACAGACTCCTAATAGGTGATGCAAAGAACACATACCAACAACTAATAGACTCGACTATGCATTTCTATCAAAAGAGGTTTATTAGGTCTTAACTACAACTTGGGCAGAGTCATGGTTGATGGGTGACATGCATATGAGAATTTGCTAGGAACTCCTAATAGATGCCAGAGGATCTTCCAAAAGTAGGTAGCAAATAGGATGGGCTCTAAGGATTCATGCAACCTGGTAATTTCAACAAAATGTGACCTAATGGTTCTAGAAACATGAGACGACTCGGGGAAGGGTAGAAAATAGGAAGGGGATTCAGGGACTGGTTTTGGGCTAAAGAGACTGACCTTAATATATGAACATTGAGTTATGTCTATGGACAAGAAAAGGTCCATGCTATGGAAGGATAAGTCAATAATTTTTGGGAAGAGATTTTCAATGGGAAGTATAGGAGGGAATTCATCCTGAGGGTACTGAATTAAAGAGATCATGTCCTCAATAAATTTTTTGAGCTCTTGAATTTTAGGACTGGGCTCTATAACTAGGTTTTCTTCTAGTAGCTCCTCAGGTATGATTCTAATAGGAGGATCAGGTTCCTTAAGAACTTGTTCCTAAACCTCCTCTATAGACAACTTTTGTGAACCTTCACTTACATCTACTATGTTCGATCCTGGCTCAGTCACTCCTTCAAATTCTATAGTGGGTTCAGGATCTTTATCATTTGATTCATCAATGGGTTCACTTTCTTGTTCCTCTTCTTCATATTCCTTCTCAAAGTCTTCCCCTTCGTATTCGTCTACTAAACTTGGATCAACCTTATATACTTTTACATTGGGTTCAGGGGTCTTTTCCTTGCAAACTAGTGGGATAGGAGTAGTAAGCTGGTTTGAAAGAAGTCGGCTAGGTCTGGGCTTAGGTTCAGGGAAACTGACCTTGTTGGACTTAGATTGACTGGACATGAGTTTCCTCTAATATAACTCGAATTCTCTAACTAAGTGATAGGCTTCCTCTAAGTTCTAAATTTATAATGAAACAGTTTTCACTGGATGTCCCTACGTAGGCTATCTCAAAATCTAGCCTTGATCTTAGACTCAGGTTCAACTATGTTACATCTCCTACTAAACTCATTAAATTGGTCAATGTACTCAGACATAGTTTTATTATCCTGTCTCAATTCATACCATTGGTCTAAAAGTTTGTATTCATAAAACTCACCTAGGTACTTCTCTCTCAATTTACTTCTCATGGCTTTTCAGGTATGTATTTCATCTCCTCCTCGATAACATTCATCCTCAATAACTGCCCAATGCAACTTAGCATATCGGGTTAACCTATGTATGGCCAATCTAAATTTTTCCAACTCTGATATCTTAGTGTACTCAAAATACTGATCCATTCTCTCCTCCCAATCAATATATACCTCTTGTCTTCCATCAAAAGTGGGTGCATAAGGTTGGGTGCTCTTAATGGGTCTTTTCTCTGAATCAATCAAGTATGGGTATGGACATCTAGGGTTAGACTCAGGGGCAAGATCATGATAATAGGATATTGGATCAAGGGAATTGGGCCTGGATGATTTACATTTAGTATGAATCAAGGGAATTGGGCCTAGATGATCAAGGGAATTGGGCCTTTCTGCATTTGAGTCCTGTAATTAGAGTCATCCATACCATTAGGGTTTTGGATAAGTCAAGTATGCAAAAATCATAGAAACTGAAATTAGGATTTATGTTGATGCAGTAGTTGTACAAGTTTTAGAGTAGAAAGAAAATTCCAAAAAATTTCAGGATAGAGGATTAGCAGTGAAGATGATCCCTACCAAATTTCATGCAAACTAAAATTCAAATGATGATGCAATAGCTAGGGTTTTAGACTATGTGTAGAAAACTCAGAATTTCAGTTAGGATTTCTAGGATGCAAATTTTTATAATTTTTTTTATTTTTATAAAAATAATTAAAAATAATAAAAATTATCATGACTGAATAGAGAATATGTCATGAAAATCTCAATAAAAAATAAAATATCTAAGTTAACTAAATAGACCAAAACTCAAACTCCTAATGTAGATGATGGGATACAGAAAATTAGCCCTAAAAGTGCTCTGATACCAAATTGATGCAGGACTAATTATGCATGCTAAGTATTTCTTTGTTGTTAGGCATTAAGTTAGAAGTTTGTATCCTGAATTTCAAGCTAAAAAACTAAGTAAGTAATTCTAGAGAAATTTAGAAGTACAGGCATGAAGAACTAAATCCTAAAAGTGAAGAAACAGGACCTCCAAGGCTGAGAAGTCCTGGTAGGCTAGCTCTTCTACAATACCGCTACCAGAGGAATCTAGGGGGTGTACCTGGCAGAGATTTGAAGATGGATCTGTGAAAAGTTCGCTCGTCGCTCCCGGATGCGGCCTGAAAAATCAAGCTGATGACGTTATGGATCCGTGGCTTTCAATCCGGTAGCCCAAAAGCTGGTCAGATGGAATTCTTGGATTCGTGAACTTTGAGGGACCTGCAAGGCACCTAATAAGGGTTAGAAAAACAAGAAGAAAGAGATTAGAAGGATGAAATAAGAAGAGAAGGATGAGGGGCGGCCAAGAGGTTGAAGAAGGTTGGCGGCTAGGGTTCCTTGGAGGGCTTGGAGGCAGGGCGCAGGGGTTAGGATCACATAGATACCCTTCACATAGAATTCACACAGAAATCACATAGAATTTTGAGAAAAATTCAAGAAAAACTCATTCATAATAATTGATCAAAATACATGAGAAGGGGTCCTTTATATAGGCATACAAGCTAGGGCTCCAAGTAAAGGCATACAAGTAAAATCCTAAGTATCCTTTTCCCACTCAAATACATGGAGATCTCCTCTCCCAAATAGGTTCAACTTCTCACTAGGATTACTCCTCTCCTTCTCTTTGACTTGGCCTTGGCCAAGGGAGGTGACCATAAGTGGGCCGCCCAAAGGGAGGTAATCCTAAGGGTGGGGTGCCAATTAATGAAGGCTTTGGGCTTTGGGCGGCCCACTTTAGTACTGGGCTAGTTCTATGGTTTCTTCCGATTGTCTTTCTCCTGGTAGGCTGATGTAGTGATGATCCTTCTCATGTAATCCAACTTGGCAGTATGCCCTTAGACTTTTGTCATTCCGGGCCCGCACGGATTGAGCACCGTCAAGTTTGGCGAGGTGATAGGCTTCAGGGGGAAGGGTCTCGACCACTCCGTAGGGACCTTCCTAGTTTGGGAAGAGTTTGCCCCCTAACATATCATACCCACGGGCTTCTCGATGGACCGATTGTCAACTGCAGAGACATAAGGAAGGGCCACAAGCGCCTGAGGCTCCACCGGGGTCTTGCCTCCCATGAACTTTCCAAGGTAGCCCCTCCTTATCAGATCTTCAATTTCTCTTTTAAGGTTATGGCATTCCTCGGTGTCGTGGCCGTGGTCACGGTGGAACAGGTAGTATTTTATCTTATCATGATCGTCGGACGATCCCAGTGGGAGAGGGCAATGCAGGTAGAGCTCACTCTCAATCTTTATGAGAGTCTTCAATCTTGGGATGAGGAGAAAAGTATATACTTCTTCCAGAGCGGGATCGCTTTTTGGCCTGGGCCTCGCTCTGGGATTTGGACTTGGTCCAGGCTTGCATGCCCCTAGGGCTTTCCCCAAGGTTCATTTCCCCAAAGGCTTTCCATCTAGCTCTTTCCTGGTGCGGTCTGCCTCCTCAGCACGAATATACTTATGGACATGGAGGAGGAGGTTAGAGTACGTCTTCGATGGCTTCTTATCTAGGGAGTAGGTCAGGCGAGAAGTCCGGAGCCCTCTCTTCAGTGCCAATATGATGATGGGCTCGTCCAGTCTGTAGATCTCTAGTGCGGCGATCTTGAAGTGGGCCACATAGTCCCGCAAAGACTCGTGATCCTGCTGCTTGATGAAAAAAAGGCTATCAGCTTCTTGTGGCACCTTCTGGCAAGTATCAAAGTGTGCCACGAACTTTCTTTCCAGCTCCACGAAGGAACTGATGCTCTTGGATTCAAGGTGAGTGAACCAGACTCGAGCGGCCTTCCGAAGAGTAGCGGAGAAGGCTAAGCAGAGGAGGGCGTTTGTTACTCCCTGGACTCTCATGAGAGCCTTGTAGCTCTCCAGGTGATCCAGGGGGTCGGTGGTCCCATCGTAAGGATCCACCCGGGGCATGCGGAACCGACTCGAGATTGGCCCCTCTTGGATCTCTCGGGAGAAAGGCGATCGGGCATCATGGTCCACTGGCTTGCGGGAGGAGCTTTGCATGTTGGCAAACTGGTGGTATAGTTCCATCAGCCTACGCACTTGTTCTTCCAGGCGCTTCTCTGCCATGCACCTGATAACCTCATCGATGGAACCTTCCACTGAGGCTACTGAAAAGGACAGAGACGATCGCTGTGGAGGGTCGCGATCGGGGGCCTTGCTCTGGCAGGTCTGCGATGCCTGAGGGTGGCGTGCTTCATGACTAGGGACCAGCTCTCCTGGCCAACCGACCCATTTCTCTGTCACTTTGTCGGGGTTTGGAGGCTACCTCAGGGATTAGTTATGTCCTGTGGTCATAGTGGCCTGCTTTGGAAGGAGCGCAAGCTACCGCGGGGTCGAGCAGCTAGGGCTACAGGGATCTCTGGCTGTTGTTGGGTGGCCAGAGACCGGTGCTGATGCTGCAACTGCCGCATGGCCATGGTCAGAGTCTGCATCTGTTGGGCGAGCGTGGCGAGCTGAGCATCCACTGGGAGCGGTTGTGATAGAGCAGGGAGCTCCCCCTCTGGGCTGGGTGGGCTTCTGTGAGAAGGAGGGCCTCCCACATGGCTGGTGGAGGCTTCTCGCGCGCGTGTCACCACCATGCCTCAAGTGGAACTACTTTTGTAGTGGGGGGATTGGTTTGACTAACATTTCTGCTTCCCCCCTTCCAGGCGTACCAATCTATTGCCGCCTAGACCATCATAGCCTGTAGCTCCGGTGCGGCGTCGGGCGTCACCCTCCTCGTCTAGGAATTCTGCGCGCATGCCGGGCCCTGCAAAAGAAAAAGAGACCCAGGTTGGGGATTCTGGTAGAGGCACTCCGACGATCAAGTCAGCGGGTGATTTGGGAAAATAGATCCTCCTCGGTGGATCCCGATGAGGTCTCCACGTTCAGAGATTATTTTGTAAAGGAAAGAAAGTGTGAGAGTTGTAAAGGAGCATCGACGGAGAAGGAGAGCCCGAGCAGGGTTAGCTGTATCCGTGGGATTCTTCCGATGAATTTCCCGGTAGCCTTAAAGCATCTCATCTGGTTTGATCTCCCCTTCTGTGTGCCGACGGTTACCTCGCATGCCTCTCCATTTGCTTGTGGCTTGCTCTCTATTCTATGACATGTATTCTCGTTGTGTCTTCCGTCGGAGGCCCCTTTTTGTTATGGAGAGGCGGTGTTGCCCCTTGAGCTTGCTTTCCAGATGTTCCCTACTTGGGGGAGTCCCGAGGGTTGACATCTAGTAGCATTTGGGAACTACGCATGAGCTCCCCTTTCTCCCTTTGGGATAGGGAGTTATGTCGCTGGCTCTGACATTCTGTTTGGTTGCCATGTTTTGGGAAGCTTGGCAGAGTATTGGTATGCGGGGCAGCTGTCCCAAGGTTTGAATCCTCTGGCGCGACCTTTTCTTATGGGTGATGCAGACAGTAGGTGGAAGGGCGCTGCGCCTCGAATGGGCGTCCCTTCGCGATCGGTGTAAATCGGGGCTTGAAGGGATCTTAGTGCTCCGGCGAGACGTCTCCCTTTGCAGGCCTCAAGCAGCAGGCCACTGCCTGTCAGTCATACCATCACTGCGACAGGGTCTTGATGGAGACAACTCTCTTTCCCGCCATGATTTGAATCTCGGTTGTTCTCCTTCCTTCAATTGGTGGCAGTATAAGCTCAACCCCGGCTGGGAGTTGACCTCGACAAGGGAGCTCACTTCAGCTCCTCGCTTGGATGCTATGCTTAAGTAGTATCTCTACCTGCCAGCTGACAGCTGGCGTTTAGATGGACTCCACGTCAGCAGATACAGCCATATCATGTACCAATCAACCTCTGCCATCTTTCTTCATTTATATTTGGAAGTTTCTACAGCATCTGACTCATGGATTCACACCTACAAATGTTTATTCAACTTTGCCCATTGCTGTTGGATGGTGTTCTTTGTATTTAAGACCCCTATCTATTTTTTGTACTCTTATATGTTAGGTAGTGTGAATTACATAGGTTTGTAAACTGAAGTTTTATATTTGCAGTGCTCTTCCTTCTTTTTTTTTTTTTTTTTAAATGAATGCATGACCAACATTTATTTTCTACCAAAATATATATATATATATATATATATATATATATATTATTTACCAATTTAATCGGATAAAGTTTTTTTAAAAAAAGATCTGCCATATATCCACCCCAATCTATACCTTGAACCCATCCGGTAGCCATCGTTTACTTTAGATATATATCTCTGCGAGTTAGAGTACCAGGAGTTCGGGGAGGATCACCTCAAGTTTGGGGATGAGGAACGGTCACGCTAGTTTTTGGACGAGATGTGATTCGGTATTATTTTGGTTGCTTGAATGACTTCAAATGGGCTTTGATCTCTTGACACGGTTAAAGTTATGGTGATGAAGACATACTTCCTTCGAAGTTGGCCATATCTCAACGGCTAGAAATGAACGAATTGTCATTGGGATTGTACAAATACTTGGTAATAGCAATGGATGAGCACGTTGAAAGACGTACGTTTTTGGATGGGCATTCTAGGAGGTGACAGCGGTCGAACTCTTAATAAAATACTGAACCAAAACAATTTTTTTTTAAAAATAATATTTTTTAAATAAATATTTATAAAATAGATGCCATCTAAATTATATTTTTTTATTTTAGTTATTTTTGGCTGATGTGAAAGTTCACACGGAGAAACCACCTACGATTTTTCAATTTTTATTTTAAAATTAGATTAAAAAAATTAAAAAAAATAATAAAAAGTTTTTAAAAAATAATAAAATTTTTAAAAAATTAAAAATAAAAA
The DNA here is from genome assembly GCA_021397845.1 of Areca catechu. Classification (NCBI taxonomy): domain Eukaryota; kingdom Viridiplantae; phylum Streptophyta; class Magnoliopsida; order Arecales; family Arecaceae; genus Areca; species Areca catechu. The sequence goes on from CM038050.1 coordinate 79,878,685, forward strand.
ATAATAAGAGGTACGTAAAAAAATTGTAGGTACAATATGCAATTTCATAATTTTTATTTTTAAGATTTCATAAAAAATAAATAATTAATAATTTTTAATAATTTTTTTTAAAAAAATGAATAAAGTTTTTAAAAAATAAAAATAATAATAATGGGTATGTGAAAAAAATGCATGTTGTACCTGTAATTCCTTCACATTCTCACTTTAAAATTTAATAAAAAATTAATAAACTAATAAAAACCTTTAAAAATTAATAAAACTTTTAAAAATAAAAAAATGATACGATGAAGTGGGGAGAACTCCAATTCCCACTTTAAAATTTAATAAAATCTTAAAAAAATAAAAAAATTTAAAAATTATTAAAAAAATTTAAAAATTATCAAAATTTTAAAAAATTTAAAAAAATAAAAAATTATATGATGAAGTGGGGTACGTGGAGAAATTGCAGATTATACCTATGATTTCTCTACATTTTCCCTTTAAAATTTAATTAAAAAATTAATAAAAATCTTTAAAAATTAATAATATTTTAAAAATTAATAAATAATAATAAATAATAACATGATATTATAATACTATATTATAATATATTTTATATTAAAATAAGTATTTTATATTCTAAAATATATTTAAAAATATTATAATATATTAAATTATAAAATATATATTATAATATAGTATATTTGTTGATGCACGCGTACTGGTCATGGCAGTGGTGGTATCACGTCGAGTACCATAGATATAGCATGACGGAATGGGTGTCCATTGAGCAACGGGACCAGAGGTGATGGGGCATGAGGGCGGCGGTGTCAATGAGAGCCTAGGGATCCACTTGCCCGTGCCCCCCGAGACCTGATCATATCGCCCGACATGTCTAGTTGCTAGCACGGCGTGTGGCTCCACCACACATGATATACGTCGATACGGCAAGGTGATGGAGGCTACCAGGACAGCGCGTCAATGGTTACCAGCTTTGCATACATGCAACCACCCGATCGTACCATGAGGACATTCCCGACAATCACACTATGCAACGGGTTTATGTGCCACGGAGGTGCGTGGCTCCACCACATGCGACGTTCATCGGTATGGCAAGGTTAATGGAAGCCATCGGGATGGAAGCCGCTGCTTGGTGCATCGGTGGTATCCGGCTTTGCTCACATTCAATAGCCCGGTCATGCTTAGGGGTGTTCTTGCTGTTACACCGCGCGACGGGTCCGGTCACCATGATAGTACCCAACTTTACTGCATGCGGCACCCGTTAGTACGACGCAATAGGCAAGAACACTTATATTAAAATAATATACTATAATATAATTTAATATATTATGATACAATCAGGTGATTGCATATATGCAAGGCTGGATACCATTAATGCGTCGAGCGGCGATTGCTGTCTCGCTGCCTCCGTCAGCCTGGCCGTATTGATAGATGTCATGTGCGGTGGAGCCACATGCCGTGCTAGTGACCGGACACATCGGGAGGCAGATCAGATCTCGGGGGGCACAGGTAGGTGGGTCCCTGGGCTCGCACTGACACTATGTTAGCTTTAGCTCTTGATTTTGATGATTAATAAAACGTTGAGTATATGTTTTTGTACTAATATTTTAATTAGAATTATGAATCAGGTTATAGGTAAATCAAATTCCTTACACAAAAGTATCAAAGTTATTGACATTAATGAAATATGAATTTCAAAGTTTTAGAAGTCTTCTTACGCTGGAAAGCCATGAAACTGATTACTTTGGGTATTATGAAGAAGAAATTAGAAGTTTATTGGACAAATTTTAGAATTTCGGTACTTGGCACAAAGTTTTGGAATTGGCACATACCAAGTATCGACTCATGAAACCTCAAGTGTCGACATTTCTGAAGAACTGGCACATAGAAACTCAACTGGCATACCAAATGTTGACTCAAGTGTCGACTCACAGATTGACTCAAGGCCTGAGAACAGAAATTGATAAAATATCATTTTTGGACTTCAGTGAAGTGTCGATCCAAGTATCAACTCAAGTGTCAACCCATAAATTCTAGTGTCGACTCACAAATCGACTCATGGCCTAAGACAAGAAAAGTTATAGAACAGTGTCAATCCAGGATTTTTTTGTCAAGTGCTGATTCAAGTATCGACCCACAAAACTCAAGTGTCGACTCAAAAGATTCAAGTGTCGACTCATAGAACAACTCATAGCCTAAGACAAAAAATGAAGCAGAACCAAGGAATTTCAAGAATTATACCTAGTGTCGATCCAAGTGTCGACTCATGAAGACTCAAGTATCGATCCAAGTATCGACTTATAGGTCGACTCACAGGTTCTGACAACAGTAACGGCTATATTTTCAGAAGTTCATAATTGGCTCAAACGGTCTAAAATGGCTAGATTCTCTACTCCAACAATTATAAATGGTTTTTTAGAGATTTTTGGAGTATTTATCACTCACCAAACTCATTAAAGATATAAGAGAAAAAGAAGAAATACAAGAGACAAATTCTATCTTTTGAGAAAGCTATTGAAAAGACAAGAGTAAGCCATAAAGAAGATTCTATCTGAAAAAGGCATCATTCGTGCTATTGTGCCTTTAAATCATTATCCAAATATGTTCATTGATAGCTTCTAAGAAGAAGAAGAAGACAACTTAAGCATTCAAGAAGAGCTTTGTTGACTTTATTTCTACTCTTTCGAGAGTTTTATTCTTGTGCTTAAATTTGTACTTTGATTTTATTTGTTGTAACTAGTTTCAAGGCTATTGAAACTAGGGTTAGGCCCTTCCAAGCCATGAATTAGAATTCAAGCCTAGGGTTGGCTTGAGAAAAAGGTTGTTAGTGATCCTAAATGACAAAACCAACAAAGAGTTTTAACTTGTGAGCCCAAAAAATAAGTTGGCTGTAATCTTGATGATTATAGTAGAATTTCCAAGGGATAGCTTGGAAAGTGGATGTAGGTGCTTGGTATGCACCGAACCACCATAAATTTTTTGTATTTGTGCGTGTGCTTTATCTTCTCATTTACTTCCGTTGCATTGCTATTTATTCCTTGAAGCACAGTATCTAGGTTATATTCTCCACATTCACATTGTTATACAAATACATTAGTCCAGCACTTACTTGTTTTAGTTTAAATTTTTAAAAATCCAATTCACCCCCTCTCTTGGGTTGCTACACTGGGCAACAAGTGGTATCAGAGCTTGGTACTCAATATGTATGTCTAACAATCTTGAGTCAAAGATCTAATAACAGCCCAAATTGGTGTTGGTATTGTTGAGGATCAAGCCTCAAACCATCCCCCACTCTTTAATGGCGCTAATTATATGTATTGGAAGACACGCATGCGCATCTAAATTCAAGTAATAGATTATAATATTTGGATCGAAAGACCGTGGTTAAAGGTCCTCATCAACCAACTGTCTTGATTAATGACATTCGCACTCCCAAATTAGAAGAAGATTGGGATGAGAATGACATTAAGCAAGCTGAGCTTAATGCTATGGCTATGAATTTTTTATTTTGTGCACTAGACCCTAGTGAATTTAATAGAATATCAAATTGTTCCTCCACCAAGAAAATCTGGGATACACTTGAAGTTACCCATGAGGGTACATATCAAGTGAAGACTATCAAAGTTAACATGTTCATCCATACTTATGAGATGTTTAGAATGGAACCAAATAAAATATTAGTAAAATATATATTAGGTTCACTAATATTGTTAATAGTATGAGGAGTTTGGAAAAAGTTGTATCTAATGCTGAACTTGTCAACAAAATTCTCAGGTCTCTTCCATCATCTTGGGATCCAAAAGTCACTGCTATTGAAGAAGCCACGGATGTCAACACTCTTCCTCTTGAGCAGCTCTGTGAGGCCCAGCCCATCTAGCTGTTCGATCCAGGATGATTTGGGCTGAAGTCGGCAACTGGGTTGTCGACTTTAGCTCAAATTTCAATTAGCACCAGACTTCGGAACGAACGGCAGAAGCTACGGAGAAGCGGTCGTTCAGCACAGGGGGGATAAGGATTTTTCTCTAGGATCGGGGGTTCCTCGCGTGCTTCAGCCCAATCTGAACCCTCCTCCTCTGATGGACGCCGAAGATCGACGCCGCTCATGCTGAGTGATTCCCTCTCATGCCACGGCCCTTTTCGACGGTTGTTCTTTTCTCTGGCGCTACCGAAACCACCACCGACCTTGTCGATAAGTGCCATATCTCTTGTTTTCATTTGAGCGTGGGCATCAGAGGCGACGGATGGGAGCCCATCTCCTCTCGAGCCCGAGCTTGGGCAGGGACAACCGGGCAGGGAGGAGGATCCATTTCATTTCTTTTTGGGATTTTGGTGCGTGATTGGACGACTGCCGGTGGTCGCGCTACCGTCCGCTCCTATCAACTGGGCCCCCTTCTCGGTGGCCGTCTCCCATGGCGACCGCCAACCACCATGGGGAGACCGGCTCGGTCAAGTCGAGAGAGGAGCAGCAGGGTAAGGGGTTTGCTTTGTTTGAGTTCTCCGACAGGTGGCCGGACAGCCGTCGAAGGGACCACCGGTCCCTTCCTTCCCTTCCGGCAATCTTTCCCAGGCGATCGATCACGATGATCGCTGCCATTCCTTCTGGTTTCCATGGAGAGGGAGGGGCTTGCTCGGCCTGTTAATAGAGAAGGGTTGACTCTGTTAACAGGGGTTGGGTCGGGTTTTCTATTAGGCCGGGCCTATTTCTGGGATGGGCTGGCCCAGTAAAGGTACCATTTGAAAAATAATAAAATAATATATGTAATAATAATAATAATAATAATAATTAATAAATAAAAGGAAGGTGGGGAAGGGAGGAAAAGAACTGTTAGTAAAGGATGTCCCAGGAAATTTAGTTTCTATTTAATTTCTTTTTAATTTGTGATTCAAGATAGTCGTTGTCTCTGGAAAACGGGTCTAGGGATTGAACTGCACTTAGTTGGTGAATGCTCTTCAGTAAGTTATCTTGATCTCTGATATTATATGCCAATATGTATATATTTATAAAATAGTAAATATATGTAATATATCTGCATTTGATTGCATTGGGCTTGCATGCATCGTATTGGTGTGGGTGCATTGTATTGGTGTGGGTGCATCATGTTGGTGTGGATGCATTGTATCAGTGTGGATGCTCTCTGTCCGACTATGATCATACGATGACCTAGTCTCTTTTTGGGATTCCAGCGAGGCTATCGCTGGCACATGACTATTTAGCGGTATGTGACACAGGAGCTAGTTGCCTTATTTTAGCCATGCATGGTAGGCACATGCAGAGGATGCATGTTTCTTGTGTGATACTCAGACATAGTTTTTCTTTTGGGCCTCTAATGGGGCTATCGCTGGCACAAGACCGTTGAGCGGTATGTGATCAGGATCTAGTCTCTTTTGGGGTGAGCCACGGGCCGATCGTGGTCATAGTCAGAGGGACTAGGAGAGTAAAGTAAATAGTTGGCCATCCATAGTCGTGTCATGTCTGTGTCGGTTGTATTTAAGTGTACATATTTGTATCATGTTGTTGGTTATATTATTATATTGCTGGACATCTTGTTGTATGATGTATTATGCTTGTTTTTATTAGTGGTATATTGGTGTATGTATATTGGAGATAATGATAACTTACTAAGCCTGTATAGCTCATCCTCTGTTTTCTTATATTTTTGTTGCAGATCTGAAAAATCAAGCGAGCTTTGGAACCAGTCAGTGAGGAGTAGTGTTTAGGTGTTGATCTCTGAGTTTATATTAAATTTTAGTTAAGTTTTATGAAGAAAATTCTTGGAATCAATAAATAATTAGTAAAATTTGTTCCTTACCACTATTTGAACCTTGAATTGAAGGTTAGGCCTAGCATGATCTCTAGGGTGATACCTAGGGTTGTGTGGTCGGTCACGTAGCCGATCCTAGATCTGGATTCAGGGCATGACAGAGTGGTATCAAAGCAAAGGTTTAAGATCAAGATGACTTAGTTAGTGAGAGTGGGGTATGATGTGGCAGGATCGCTGACGTGGAGGACCGGCAGGCGCCATGTCGAGAGAAGATGCCACGTCGACCCTTCGGCTCGAATCCCACTACCGAGTCGAGCTGAGCTTTTTCAGAACAGTAGGCCGAGCTCAGTCCTCCGCCAGGTCGAGCTCATGAGCTCGACACCTAGGTCGGAGCCGCCTTCCACCCCTCCAGAGCGAGACCCTCGGAGGCTAGTGCCCTGCGGTCGAGGTCGAGCCACGAGCTCACCCGTCGATGTGGGGCCTCTCCGAGCGCGCGCCCTCTGGACCGGGTTGGCCTTCCGCCCCTCAAGAGCGAGACCCTCGGAGGCTAGTGCCCTGCGGTCGAGGTCAAGCCACGAGCTCACCCATCGATGTGGAGCCTCTCTGAGCACGCGCCCTCTGGACTGGGTCCGCCTTCCGCCCCTCCAGAACGAGACCCTCGGAGGCTAGTGCCCTGCGGTCGAGGTCGAGCCATGAGCTCACCCGCCGATGTGGAGCCTCTCCGAGTGCACGCCCTCTGGACTGGGTCCGCCTTCCGCCCTCTAGAGCAAGACCCTTGGAGGCTAGTGCCCTATGGTCGAGGTCTAGCCACGAGCTCACCCGCCGGTGTGGAGCCTCTCCGAGAGCACGCCCGCTGGACTGGGTCCTTCTTCCGCCCTCCTCCACCGAGGTGCCACTACGAGCTCGGAATGTTGAGGTCGGAGCGAGTCATGCCGTCCCAGCTCGGCCCCAGTCCGAACGAGGTCTTCACCAAGCCAGAACACCGGCAAGCTGCCCGAGGATTGCATTGAAGCACTTTCCAAGCTGTACTGACCACCTACGACCGCCAGTTACACCAAACCGGGGATTCGAATCCCACGGGCGGCGGCCTGCCATTCGAAGCACCCCCAAATTTTCTGGAATGAGGTAACCAAGAGGAGTGTCGGAGCACCTGAAAATGCCCCCTATCATGAATAACGAAAGGTCCCTCGGGACACCCCGCATGCGCCTGACAGCCCGACGGGGATCCCGAGACAAGCACCGAACGGTAACCTAGTTCACAGCAAACCCAGAGGTAACACACACAACAACTCCAAGACACAGAAGAGAAAAAAAAAAGAGGGAGGAAGAAGTGCAACCCCCACCAGCAAGAGGGGACAGCACCACCATTATCACCAAAAGCACAAGCGCAAGCCCGACCAAGAGGGCGAAGCGCCACCACCACAGTCGAGGGAAAAACGAGGGATACAAAGAGAGGCGGAGGAACAGAGCACCCCTCTGTCCCCGCTATCACTCTCCCCCTACAGTGTTTTCATCTTGACCCACATTTTACACTCCTCCTAGAGCGGAGTCTGTCAAGAGGGGCCCAACCAGGAGGATCTGTTCCCCTGGATCATCACTGACTTGATCGTTGGAGTGCCCCCGCCGGAAATCCCAGCCTGGGTCTCTAACCGTTGTCTCGCAGGTCCAGGAGCAAAGGACCGTCGGGCAACAAGGCGACTGCACCCAGCGAGGAGATCCGGGACCCAGAGCGATGGGTGGCAGGAGGAGTGCACTCCGGTGTCGATGCAGCTATGGGCCACGACAATCTTGGCGGCAACAGATTGGTGCGCCAGGAAGGGAGGAAAACGGGCATGACAAAGTCCTTCATCACTCTCCAAGTTAATATACCGCAAAAGGACGGTGACGACATAAGCTAGAAAGGCCAGTAGAGTGGCAATCTCCCCTAGGCCTCTCCAGGACGTCGCCTCCTCCGTCCCTTTCGACGGGGAACCCACTGACGAAACCATCAGGCACACAGCAAAATTGTGCATGGAGAAGCATAAGCACAAAATGGTGGGATTCTTCTGCCAATTCATTAGCATGTGAGGTTCGACTGGCGAGCCACCGGACTACAATGCCCACCACCGGTGGAGCCCTTCACCGATCGTAGTGAGGCAGAGTATCATCACTTCCACCGTGATCATGGCCATGGCATCAAAAAATGTCACAACCATGAATAAGAGATCGAGAAGCTCGTCAAGGAGGCCCACCTTCGAAGGTTTGCAGGGGGCAGGCCTTGAGCGGGGCCCCAAGTGCTCACCACTTTTCCATCAGCTTCAACCACCAATGGCTACCTCACCACGAAACCGGTGGGCATCGCCGCCTAGAGCATCGCGCGTGCGCCTAAGAAGGCTCGGGGGGCAGGGGCACTCGAGAGTCATTTTCCCGCCATGAGGGGAGGAGAGAGCGAAGGAGGAAGGTGAATAAAGCTACCATGGACGTCAGGACGACGGTCGCAAATCACCGTGGGGAGGCCCCCGCGAGGCGATCGAAGTTCCACCTTGAGGGGTCTATCACCTCGAAGAGTTTGATGGCATCAGGCTCCCCCGAGGGAGGAGGGCCTGTAGCCTACAAAGATGCCTCCAAATAGGTAAGTCCCCTTACTAACAATCATGGTAATGATTTTTTCTTTGCATGGGTATCCGCATGTCTTGCAGGAAAAGACTACAACGTCCCCGAGCCCAGCTCCAAGACGTCAAAGAATATTCGAGCCACGTAGCTCTCCAACTCCAAGCATCCCTAAGCCCAGCTCCAGGACATAGAAGGATCTTCGAGCCACGTAGCTCTCCAACTCCAAGCATCCCCGAGCCCAGCTCCAGGACGTAGAAGGATCTTCGAGCCATGTAGCTCTCCAACTCCAAGCATCCCCGAGCCAAGCTCTAGGATGTCGAAGAATGTTCGAGCCACGTAGCTCCATAATTTCAAGCATCCCCGAGCCCAGCTCCAGGATGTCAGAGAATGTTCGAGCCAAGCAGCTCACAGTCATTAACATCCCTGAGCCCAGCTCCAGGACGCCCCTCTCAAGACCAGAGCTCAGATCTCTGGCCAAGAGAGCTTTGAGCCAAGCAGCTCTCAGTCATCAACGTCCCCGAGCCTAGCTCCAGGATGCCCTTCTGAAGACCGGAGCTCAGATCTCCAGTCAAGAGAACTTCGAGCCAAGCAGCTCTCTATCTCAAACATCTCCGAGCCCAGCTCCGAGATGCCAAGAGATCATGGGGCTACGTAGCTCCCATCAACGCCTCGAGCCTAGCTCCAGGATGCTAAAGACCTGGACCAAGATCTCAGGCAACCCCCTGGACCCGAGCCTAGCTCCATGTCCAGGAAGGCCTCGAGCCTAACTCCAAGGCAATCAAGACAGGTAACCCCCCTTCTCTGATCTTCCCACTCGAAAAGAAGATGAGAGGGGAAGGAAAGAAAGAGAACAAAGGGAGAAGCCCGGCAGCCCTCTTCTCTGATCTCCCCACTCGAAAAGAAGACAAGAGGAGAAGGAAAGAAAGAGAACAAAATGAGGGTACAACCAGCATCCTCTCCTCTGATCTCCCCACTCCAAAAAAAAAAAAAACAAAACAAAACAAAAAATAAACAACAACAAAAAGAAAAAAGAGAAAGAAGAAGAGTGGGGAAGGAAAGAAAGAGAGAACAAAAAGGAAATATAGCATCATTGAAACTACCACAGTCATCAACGTCCCCGAGCCCAGCTCCAGGATGCCTTCTCAAGACCGGAGCTCGGATCTCTGGCCAAGAGACCTTCAAGCCAAGCAGCTCTCAGTCAACAACGTCCCCGAGCCCAGCTCCAGGATGCCTTCTCAAGACCGGAGCTCAGATCTCTGGCCAAGAGACCTTCGAGCCAAGCAGCTCTAATCATCAACGTCCTTGAGCCTAGCTCCAGGATACCTTCTCAAGACCGGAGCTCAGATCTCTGGCTAAGAGACCTTCGAGCCAAGTAGCTCTCAGTCATCAACATCTCTGAGCCCAGCTCCAGGACGCCCCTCTCAAGATCGGAGCTCAGATCTCCAGCCAAGAGAACTTCGAGCCAAGCAGCTCTTAGTCATCAACATCCCCGAGCCCAGCTCAAGGATGCCTTCTCAAGACCGGAGCTCAGATCACCGGCCAAGAGACCTTTGAGCCAAGCAGCTCTCAGTCATCAACATCCTTGAGCCCAGCTTCAGGATGCCTTCTCAAGACCGGAACTCAGATCTCCGGCCAAGAGAACTTCAAGCCAAGCAGCTCTCAATCATCAACGTCCCCGAGCCCAGCTCCAGGATGCCCTTCTCAAGATCGGAGCTCAGATCTCCGGCCAAGAGAACTTCGAGCCAAGCAGCTCTCAGTCATCAACGTCCCAGAGCCTAGCTCCAAGATGCCCTTCTCAAGATTGGAGCTCAGATCTCTGGCCAAGAGAACTTCGAGCCAAGCAGCTCTCGGTCATCAACATCCCCGAGCCCAGCTCCAGGATGCCCCTCTCAAGATCGGAGCTCAGATCTCCGACCAAGAGAGCTTCGAGCCAAGCAGCTCTCAGTCACCAACATCCCCGAGCCCAGCTCCAGGATGCTCTTCTCAAGATTGGAGCTCAGATCTCTGGCCAAGAGAACTTCGAGCCAAGCAGCTCTCAGTCATCAACATCCCCGAGCCCAGCTCCAGGATGCCCCTCTCAAGACCGGAGCTCCGATCTCCAGCCAAGAGAGCTTCGAGCCAAGCAACTCTCAGTCATCGACGTTCCCGAGCCCAGCTCCAGGATGCCCTTCTCAAGATCGGAGCTCAGATCTCCGGCCAAGAGAACTTCGAGCTGCATGGCCCTTAGTCAACAACACCTTTGAGCCTAGCAGCTCTCAAGTGTTACAACTTGTCCCCCTAAGTAAGGTGCAGTCCTTCTCTCTAATCTCCCCATACAAAAAAAAAGAGAGAGAAGAGAGAGAAAAGGGAGAGAAGAAGAGAGGAGATGAAAGAGAGAAAAAAGCAGCAAAGAGAACAAATGATAAAGAAACTCGAGTTTCACTTTATTGATCAAACACAAAGTACAAGTATCTTCTGGGCCCCCGACATACCGGGTGACCCAGACTGAGTACAAGAAATGAAAGTACAAAATGAAGCAAGGAGTAAAAAGGGTCACTCCACCCCGGCTGGCCTCCCCGTTGGGTCCTGAGGCCGGGAGCTCTCACCCTCAGAAGTCCCCGACTGGGCTGCCCCGACTTCGGTAGGATCACCCTCGGCTGGTGTCGAAAGCTCTGAGTCCGCGCCTCCCGTGACGACCTCCTCATCAGCCTCCTCCACCATGGCCGAAGGGTATCTGAGACGACTGTGATCCTTGTCATGAATAATCGCCTCGACCTGACCGTGCAGGTACATGAATCCCTTATAAAAGTAATTCGATACCATCTGCTGGATTTCAGCGACGAAGTCCTTCGAGGCCTTAAACCTAGCAACAGCATCCTCAGTACCTTTCGTGGCCTCAACGGCCACCCTCTTCGACTCGACGGCCTCCAGCCTGGCTGTTTCCACCGAGTTGGCAGCCGTCTCTACTGCCTTCTCAACCGCGACAAGCTTCTCCTTCATAGTTACCAGTTCTGCCTAAGCAACTTGGGCGGTCACCCTGTACCGGTCGGCCTCAGTACTGTACCGGTTGAGCTTTTTCTTGACGATAGAGAGGTCGTCGATCACCTTCTTTGAGCGACTCCACTCCAGGTCGCGAGTCATCAGGAGTCCCTTTGCTCGCCCCTCAGCAATGGTGAGCTTCCTCTCAAGGTCTTTGACCTTTTGCTGAAGTACCCCGTACACCTCGACCTTCTCCTTCAGGTCGGCTTTGAGAGACTCGATCTCGGCGGCCTGTTGCCGCTCAAGACGCTCCCAGCTCTGGTAGTGGCCCTTGATGAATAGGGCCTCGGCACCGATTTGCACCATGAAAAGAAGTCAGCAAAAAAAAAAAAAAAAGAGAAGAGAAAGGAAAGTAAAGGCAGCTTACTGAGTACAGCTGAGAGAAGAGGGTGCGGATGACATCGGTCATCCGCATCCTAGCCATCTCCTGCCGATCGCATGCCTGGATGAAGAAATCCAACATGCATTTGGCTAGCTCGGGGCTCCGAAGTACTGAGCTCTCCGGCCCCATCCTGAAGGGAAGATGGCGCCGTGCATCCTCCCTCTAGCTCTCTATATGAGCTAGCGACCTTGCACCGCTGGCTGAAGGATCCCGGGGGGCAGGCTGGGAGGTCGGCGTCGGTGCAGGTGGCACCTCTGTCGAGGCGCTGGGCGCAGCTCGGGTCTCCTCACCCCTGACAGCAGTGATGGGTGGACTCGGAGGATCGCGGGGTGCAGCGGTAGCAGCAGCAGCCCTCGCCCGCACTACCACCTCGGGCTCTGCAACGGGGGCCTGCTAGACTGGCCTTGGCACCACAAAAGCTGCCCTCTCCACCGGCATGGGAGCAGCACGTGGCACCTCTGAACTTGGACCAGCTGGGGTGGTCGAGCTCAGACCGATCATCACCGGGGGAGCGGCCACAGATGCACTCTCACTCCGGACCCGCTTGGAAGCAGGCTCCCCGGCCAGCCCGGTCAGTGGACTCTTCTTGGTGATGGCCAGAAGATCACTCTCAGAGAATATCATACCTGCATACAAATTACACAACAATTAGAGCCTGGGAGAGACACTGCAAGAGGTGCAAGAACAAAAGAAAAGAAAAAGTTCAGGTCGAACTCACCCAACCCATCCGTCGGGTTGACACTGGAGTCGGCAAGGTTCTGCTCAGACAACAGGACCTCGAGAGAAGGAATTTGGGCGATGCGGAGCTACTCGTAATCATCCTGGTCAGCCGCATCGATCACAGAATTTTGGTTGGGGGACTGATCCGGATCGCTCCAGACCCAGTCGACCCCCTCGACCTCAACAAAGAAAAACTTCCTCTTCCATCCCCTGATGGAAGAGGGAAGCTCAAACCTAATGCCCTTCGGGCGGGAAGACAAGGAGCACCACCCATCCTCGGTTGGGTGGCGCTTTAGGCCAAAGAAAGCCCTGAACAAAGAAAATCGGGCTATGAACCCGTGAAGGTGACAAAACACAATGAAGGAGAAAATGACCCTAATAGCATTTGGCACCAGCTACGCCGGGACCAGACGATAATTATTTATATTGATAGAAAGAAAGGATGGAAGGAAAATCAGAGACCCCCGGAGAAGGTCTCCTCATAGAAGGCAAGACGGCCCGGGCCACTAGAAGTGATCCATTCCCCTGGACGAGGGACCGTAAGCCGGATGGAAGCCGGGATGCCATAAACATCCTGGATGGTCCTCAGGTCCCCGGCAGTGATCATTGAAGAGACCCCACTAGGACCTGTGGACCGAATTGACTCGGGGACAGGAATAGAAGAGGAAGAAGGAGGCGAAGAAGGGCTAGATCCTGGTTCCCTAATGGCTACTAGACCGGGAGGATGCCTCCTACTGAGCTCGAAGCGGGTTACGCCTCCCTCTTCATCATCATCATCAGAAGAAGATGCCAGCCTCCACTCGAAAGGATCGGCCTCGCCCTGATCAGTAGAGGGGCGGAAGCCCATATCGAAATGGGACATCCTCAAGGACAAAGGAAAGGAAGAACACAAAGCAGAAGACCGAGAAGAAGACTCAACCCAAGAGAAGACCCCAGGCCCAAAGGGAAAAACTCTATCCTAGCAGGGGGAGGAGGAAGAAGAAGAAGCTAACCTGTTCCTTTAGAAAACTCGGGGTAACTGGAAGAATGAGGAAGCATGGGCACGGCGGCAGCAAGCATGGAGAATTCAAAAAGAATAGATGGTTCGGGTAAGGCCCTCTTTTCATTTGAAAATGATCTGATGGAGTCGTACCGGTTCAGATTCTCTGTCAACGGAACCGCGCCACGTGCCGCCCATCGACGAGAATGGCATCTCGGTCGCTCTGAATTCCATGCCCACATTAACTGCTCCTCGGACGTGGCCACGTGGCATCCCCGCATTAGACTGCAGGGCCGGCCCCCGAAGTGCCAGCAATCATGGCCATCATCGTGCCAAATTTTCTCCTTTCCATGTCAGCACCGCAATTACTCCCTTCGACCCGAGCGCCGTGCACTAACGAGCCTCGGGAGTAGGGGGCAAATGATGTGGCAGGATCGTTGACATGGAGGAATCGACAGGTGCCACGTCGAGAGAAGACGCCACGTCGACCCTCCGGCTCATATCCCACTATCGAGCCGAGCTGAGCTCTTTCAGAACAGCAGGCCGAGCTTAGTCTTCCCCCAAGTCAAGCTCATGAGCTCGATGCCTAGGTCGAAGCCACCTTCTGCCCCTCTAGAGTGAGACCCTCGGAGGCTAATGCCCTGCGGTCGAGGTTGAGCCACGAGCTCACCCGCCGATGTGGAGCCTCTCCGAGCACGTGCCCTCTGGACTGGATCTGCCTTTCGCCCCTCCAGAGTGAGATCCTCGGAGGCTAGTGCCCTACGGTCGAGGTCAAGCCACGAGCTCACCCACCGATATGGAGCCTCTCCGAGCGCGCACCCTTTGGACCGGGTCCGTGATGCGGCACGATGATGAGAATGCAATCTAAATGATGAATTAAGAAATGAGAGCAATGAAGCCTATTAATAGGTACTAAATTTCAGATCAAAAGTATTAAGGTAAAGCTATGGAAGGAGCATGGAAATTTGGAACTTACGCTGCGATGTAGTTATTTAAATCCTAGAGAAGATTAGGGCTAATGATTTTGGAATCTAAACCTAGGAAAACTATCTTCAATAACCCAGACTTAAGAATATTAGAAGGGGATTGTTACCATGATGAGCACTCCTTGTTGGTGTAGATTCGTTGAAGCAATCATATAAACAAGCCATGGATGAAAAGATGACTCTTCCATCGAAACAAGTTCTCACCATACTTGATCTGATGGCAATGACCCCCTTCTTGAACTCCGAATCGTAGAAGGAACCCTGCGCAATGAAGGAATTAGGACTAAGATGATTTGAAGGAATACCAAATCAAAGTAGGAGGAAGGAATTAAGAAAACAAGTGGTCGTTGAGGGAAGATGGGATCCTTGGAGAAGTCGTTGGCTTGGGAGGTAGAAGATCACACGCCAAGATTGAAACACAACCACACTACAAAACACTTGCTTCATAGAAAAAACTACTCCTTCTTCTTTCATCATCCAAAAGCTCCCTTTACCATGGGCGTACAAGAGGCTTTTATTGGCCTTTCAATCAATTTGAAATTCCCCATATCATGGAGAAATATTAGGGGGGGTTACATGAAATGTGGAGGATTTGGTGGAGGGTTACATGGAATGTGGAGGATTTGGTGGAGGGTTACATGGAATGTGGAGGATTTGAATCCTTGGTCCCCACTTGAAGTTGGCGCCTCTTGGTGATTACTTGGCAAGGTGAGTTGGCATGGTGAGGTCCCCACTTTGAAGTTGTTTTGATGTGGCACCACTTGGTGATGACTTGGCAAAGTGAGTTGGCATGGCGAGGTGGTTTCCAAATCCAATGATGTGGCAAGGTGAAATGGCATGGTGACATGGCGCATCCTTCTCCATGGCACCCCTTGGAGATGACTTGGCAAAAAGGTGATGTGGCATTCTTTGGTGATGAGTTGGCATAGGTGGTTCATGATGATGTGGCGCTCCAAGTAAAGCTGGTCTGGCCCAATTTCAAGTAGCTCTTGAACTTGACTCACTATAAAGCCTAATTGACTCTAATTGAACTTTAAAATCCCAAAAGAAAATAAAACAGGACTCAATAAACATACAGGACTCATACGAGACTTTAGTTCCTAGTCTCAATCCATAAAGAACTTGGTATTAGTTGAAGCTTCTTTCTGAACTTGGTGTCCCCACCAGTCCGCCTTCCGCCCCTCCAGAGCAAGACCCTCGGAGGCTAGTACCCTGCGGTCGAGGTCAAGCCACGAGCTCACCCGCCGATATGGAGCCTCTCCGAGCGCGCTCCCTCTAGACCGAGTCCGCCTTCCACCTTCCAGAGCGAGACCCTCAGAGGCTAGTACCCTGTTGTCGAGGTCGAGCCACGAGCTCACCCACCGATGTGGAGCCTCTCCAAGCGCGCGCCCTCTAAACCGGGTCTGCCTTCTACCCTCCTCCATCGAGGCACCCCCGCGAGCTCAGAATATCGAGGTTGGAGCGAGTCATGCCATCCCAGCTCGGCCCCAGTCCAGACGAGGTCTTCACTAGCCCAGAACACCAGCGAGCTGCCCGAGGATTGCATTGAAGCACTTTCCAGGCCGTACTGACCACCTATGACCGTCAGTTACACCAAACCAGGGATTCGAATCCCACGGGCGGTGGCCAACCATTCGAAGCATCCCCAAATTTCCCGGAATGAGGCAACCAAGAGGAGTGTCGGAGCGCCTGACAACGCCCCCTATCATGAATAAGGAAAGGTCCCTCGGGACACCGCCACATGCACCTGACAGCCTGGCGGGGATCCCGAGACAAGCACCGAATGGTAACCTGGTTCATAGCAAACCCAGAGGTAACACACACAACAACTCCAAGATACAGAAGAGAAAAAAAAATGAGGGAGGAAGAAGTGCAACCCCCACCAGCAAGAGGGGACGGCACCACCACCATCACCACAAGCACAAGCACAAGCCTGACCAAGAGGGCGAAGCACCATCACCACAGTCATGGGGAAAGCGAAGGATACAAGGAGAGGCAGAGGAACAAAGCACCCCTCTGTCCCCGCTATCACTCTCCCCCAATAGCATTTTCACCTTGACCCACATTTTACACTCCTCCTAGAGCGGAGTCCATCAAGAGGGGCCTGACCAGGAGGATCTGTTTTCCTGGATCGTTACTAACTTGATCATCGGAGTGTCCCTGCCAGAAACCCTAGCTCGGGTTTCTAACCGTTGTCTCACAGGTCCAAGAGCGGAGGACCGCTAGGCAACAAGGCGACCGCACCCAGCGAGGAGATTCGGGAGCCGAGAGCGGCGAGCGACAAGAGGAGTGCTCTCCGGTGCCGATGCAGCTACGGGCCACGACGATCTTGGCGACAACAGGGTAGAAGTAGGATTTTAGCTTATTTAAGTTCCTTTGATAGGTGTATATTATAGTTTCAAGGATTTTGTTAAGTGTAGAAAGCTTGCACGAATAAAATATTAGGTTAAAATTCTCTTAGCTTAATTTTTGGAAGGATATTATCAAGGTTAGATAATGGGTATATGAAGGTATAATTTGAGTTATATTATGGAATTGATTTACTTTGGAGAATCTAATTTGGATATAATTAAAGATTGTGATACAGGTGATTAGAAATTAATATGATGGTTATTAAGGCATGATTGAATGATGTCGAAGGTTGGGTTATGATCTCTTGAGATCGATATAAGTGATTAGGATGTGATTCGAATGATATTGAAGTTTAGGTTGTAATCGCTATGGACTGTGACATAATAGATATTTAAACTTAGTATTAAGATTAGTTAGGATATGATGGATTCAAAGTATGGATTTATAATCTTTAGGTGTTGTGCATAGAATTGATACATGATTTGCATAATAGAGGAATATGATTTTTGTGGAGATTGATCTTGGATGAGTGTAAAAGGCTAATGGTGGATACTAGTTGATCATGATAAGTAAACATATTATGGATATTGAAGAGCTGGATAAGATTTGTCTTCATCTCTGATAAATGGGTTTGATCCAGCTTCAGGAGTAGTGGATTAGAAGTACAATATATTGTGGTATGCTAAGTATGTATATTCAATTATTAATCAGATGATATGGATGAAGATCATGATAGCTTGCAAGTTTTGTTAAATTCTAGATTATAAACTTGGGGACTGTTATAAGATATTTATGATGTAAGTTATGAAAGAGTTTAATGAGATTAAGAAGGAGGGTTTTTTGATGAATTTGTATGTGGATTATGCAATGGAAATATGTTTTGGATAATGCATAGATTTGTAATGTGCTATTAACAAATTAAAGGATAGTATGTAGTCATGGCATACATATCTTGGTAAAATCTTTGATGGTTTATGTTAACAGTTTTAGATTGGATTACTTGACCTTATATATATGTTGGAGATTATTGAATCATGGTTTAAATTGAGATTATTAGATGATAGTTTAAATTGATATGATATGCTCGAGGCCTAGTAGGGACAAGAAAATTTAATAGTTTTGATCTCGATATTTGAAGGTTTAGATTCTAATGAAAAGTGATATTCTTGTCAAAAATTAGATGATTTGATCAGAGTGTGCAGTGGAAGTGTGGTAGATTAAAGATATTAAAATTAATTTAAAGTATATTTTGATGGATGAATGGAGGCATTTATTGGGATTACCGAATTTTGGACAAATGAATCATATAAGTTTTGGATTGGGCATCTTTGAGTTTAAAAGACTTAAATTTCGAGGATGAAGTTTTTTTTTTGGAGGGGAGAATGTGAGGCCCAGCCCATCTGGCTGTTCGATCCAGGAGGATTTGGGTTGAAGTCGGCAACTGGGTTGCCGACTTCAGTTCGAATTTCAATTGGCACCGGACTTCGGAACGAACGACGGAAGCTGCGAAGAAGTTGGTCGTTCAGCGCGGGGGGATAAAAGTTTTTCTCTGGGATCAGGTGTTCCTCGCATGCTTCAAACCAATCTGAACCCTCCTTCTTTGGTGGACGCCGAAGATCAATGCCGATCGCGCTGGGTGATTCCCTCTCGTGCCACGGCCCTTTTCGATGGTCGTTCTTTTCTCTGGCACTGCCGAAACTGCCGCCGACCTCGCCGGCAAGTGTCATATCCCTTATTTTCGTTTGAGCGTGGGCATCAGAGGCGATGGACAGGAGCCCATCTCCTCTCAAGCCCGGGCTTGGGCAGGGACAACCTGGCAGGGAGGAGGATTCATTTCATTTCTTTTTGGAATTTTGGTGGGTGATCGGATGACCGTCGGTGGTCGCGCTGCCGTCCACTCCTATCAACTGGGCCCCCTTCTCGATGGCCGTCTCCCATGGCAGCTGTCAGCCGCCATGGGGAGACCAGCTTAGTCAAGTCGAGAGAGGAGCAGCAGGGTGAGGGGTTTGCTTTGTTTGGGTTCTTTGGCAGGTGGCCGGACAGCCGTCGAAGGGACCGCCGGTCCCTCCTTCCCTTCCGGTGATCTTTCTCGGGCGGTCGATCGCGATGATCGCCGCCATTCCTTCCGGTTTCCATGGATGGGGAGGGGCTTGCTTGGCTTGTTAACAGAGAAGGGTCGACTCTGTTAGCAGGGGTTGGACCAGGTTTTTTGTTCGGCTGGGCCTATTTCCGGGATGGGCCATCCTAGTAAAGATACCATTTGGAAAATAATAAAATAATATATATAATAATAATAATAATAATTAATAAATAAAAGGAAGGTGAGGAAGGGAGAAAAATAACTGTTAGTAGAGGATGTCCCAGGAAATTTAGTTTTTATTTAATTTCTTTTTAATTTGTGATTCAGGATCATCGTTGTCTCTAGAAAATCGGGTCTAGGGATTGAATTGCACTTAGTTGGTAGATGCTCTTCAGTAAATTATCTTGACCTCTGATATTGTACGCCAATATATATATATTTATGAAATAGTAAATATATATAATATATCTGCATTTGATTGCATTGGACATGCAT
Source organism: Areca catechu (assembly GCA_021397845.1). Lineage (NCBI taxonomy): Eukaryota > Viridiplantae > Streptophyta > Magnoliopsida > Arecales > Arecaceae > Areca > Areca catechu. Next base: position 79,898,051 of record CM038050.1, read on the forward strand.
GCATCGTGTTGGTGTGGGTGAATCATGTTGGTGTGGGTGCATTGTGTTGGTGTGGATGCATTGTGTCGGTGTGGATGCTCTCTAGTCTGACTATGATCATACGATGACCTAGTCTTTTTTTGAGCCTCCAGCGGGGCTATCGCAGGCACATAACCATTGAGCGGTATGTGATATAGGAGCTAGTTGCCTTATTTTAGCCATGCATAGCAGGCATATATAGAGGATGCATGTTTCTCGTGTGATACTCAGAGCTAGTTTTCCTTTTGGGCCTCTAGCGGGGCTATCGCTGGCATATGACCATTGAGCGGTATATGACACAGGATCTAATCTCTTTTGGGACGAGCCACAGGTCGATCGTGGCCATAGTCAGAGGGACTAGGAGAGTAAAGTAAATGCTGGCCATCCATAGTCGTGTCATGTCTGTATCGGTTGCATTTAAGTGTACATATTTGCATTATGTTGTTAGTTATATTATTATATTGCTGGACATCTTGTTGTATGATGTGTTATGCTTGTTTTTATTAGTGGTATATTGGTGTATGTATATTGGAGGTAATGATAACTTACTGAGCCTATATAGCTCATCCCCTGTTTTCTTATATTTTTGTTGCAGATCTAGAAAATCAAGCAGGCTTTGGGACCAGTCAATGAGGAGTAGTGTTTAGATGTTGATCTCTGAGTTTATATTAAATTTTAGTTGAGTTTTATGAAAAAAATTCTTTGAATTAATAAATAATTAGTGAAATTTGTTCCTTACCATTATTTGGACCTTGAATTGAAGGTTAGGCCTGGCATGATCTCTAGGGTGATACCTAGGATTGTGCAGCCGGTTACGTAGCTAATCCTAGATCTAGATTCATGGCATGACAAGCTCTTGGGATCATTTTTGACCTTTGAGTTGTCCTTAAAACAAAAAGTGGTGGACAATGAGAAGAAAAAGAAGGCTATTGCATTCAAGTCTGCAACCAAGGAGGATTCTAGTGATGACTTCGATGAGGAAGATGAAACGACTCTCATCTCAAGAAAATTTAAAAGATTCATGAAGAAGAAGAGGTTTAACTACAAGAAGAAGCCACAAAGAGGGAAGCCTATTAAGGAGAGAAAAAAAAAGAAAGAAAGGGAGCAACCAATATGTTTTGAGTGTAAAAAGCCTGGCCATTATAAAATGGATTGCCCCACTCTCAAAAAGGATAAAAAGAAATTCAAAAAGAAAGCAATGATGGCAACGTGAAGTGAAAGCGAAGATTCAAGCTCCGATGAAGAGCAGCAAAAGGTGGCCAATATTTGCTTCATGGCAAATGAAGATGAGGTAAGGACTGAACCTGAAAATGAATTTACTTTTAATGAATTACATGATATCTTTGATGAACTTGTTATAAAATATCAAAAACTTAAAATGAGAAACAAAGAATTAAAAAATCAAAACTTGGAGCTTTTTAAAAAAATGATAAGTTTTTGATAGAGAATGATAGTTTATTTCAAGAAAATAGAAAATTGAATGATCAAATTACCTCCTTGAAAAATGGAAAGGAAGATTTTTTGAAAGAAAAAGAAGTTTTGAAAAAGGATAAAGTTTTTGCAACAAATGAAAAAACTTATCAAACAAAATAAAGATCTTTTGCAAGAAAACAAGAAATACAAAGAAGAGGTTGAAAAAGTGAAACCATTTGTCAAAAAATTTACCTATAGTTCAAAAAACTTAACATGTTTTTGAATAGCCAAAGAGCAATTTTTAACAAAGCAGGCCTAGGTTTTAAACCTCAAAAACAACAGAAATATTTTAAAAAATTTTTGTACCTACATCCTCTAGCATTACTTGTTATTCTTGTGGTAAAATAAGATATAAATCATATATGTGTGATAGAAGGAAATTAAATAATGTTAGAAAAGTTTAAGTTCCAAAAGGAACCACTTCATCTAATCCTAAAGGATCTAAGATGACTTGGGTACCTAAATTCTCCACCTGATTTGATTTTGTAGGTGTGTCTTGCAACTAAGGACAAAAGAAGATTGTGGTACCTTGATAGCAGTTGCTCAAGAAACATGACCAGAGATGTAAAACAATTCACATCTCTTGAGGCTCTAAATGATGTAAATGTGACATTTGGTGATAATTGAAAGGGTAAAATTATTGGTATCTATAAAGTCCATATCACCCCCTCTACTTATGTTGATAATATTTTACTTGTTGATGGTTTGAAATATAATTTACTTAGTATAAGTCAATTTTGTGATAAAGGTTTTAAAATAGTTTTTGAATCTTTCATGTGCATTGTATTTGGTCTTAATGACAGTGGCATCAAGTTCATTGGTCATAGGCATGGGAACATTTACATGATTGATCTTGGTGATCTACCTATGCACAATGGCTAATGCCTAGTGGCAATAGAAACCAAGATCAATGAAACTAGTTGGTTTTGGCATCCTAGACTAGGGCATGCTAGTATGCATTTGCTTTCCAAATTGAATAAAAAAAATCTCATAAAAGATTTGCCAAAACTCACATTTGAAAAAGATAAGATTTGTAGTGCATGTCCACTTGGAAAACAAACAAAATCATCTTTCAAACCAAAAGGAGTAGTCTTTACATCTAGACCCTTAGAATTACTTCATATGGATCTCTTTGGACCTACTAGAACAACTAGTTTGGGAGGCAAGAAGTATGGTTTAGTTATTATAGATGATTTTTCACGTTTTACTTGGATAATGTTTTTAGCTCATAAAGATGAAACATTTTATGTATTCATTAAGTTTTACAAGAAAGTTTCAAATGAAAAAGATGTTTCAATTGTCTCTTTACGTAGTGATCATTGTATTGAGTTTGAAAATCATGATTTTGAAATATTTTGCAATGAAAATGGAATTCATCATAACTTTTCTTCGCTTAGGACATCTCAACAAAATGGGATGGTAGAAAGAAAAAATATAATACTAGAAGAAATGGCATGTACCATGCTTTATGAAAATGATTTACCTAAATATTTTTGGATGAAAGCCATAAACATTGCATGCTATGTTTTAAATCATATTTTGATCCGACCAATTTTGAAGAAAACACCTTATGAGCTTTAGAAAGGTAGAAAACCGACTATCAAATATTTTCATATTTTTGGATGCTGTTGTTTCATTCTAAACAATAACAAAGATAACCTAAGTAAATTTGATACCAAGTCAGATGAAGATATCTTCTTAGGATACTCTACTTCTAGCAAGGCATACAGGGTCTTCAATTGAAGAACACTTCTTGTTGAACAGTCCATTCATGTTTTTTTTATGAGACTAACGAAAAATCTTCTAGAAAAGAAGATGTTCTTGATGATGAAACATGTGTTCAAAGGATTGAAAAGATGACCATCAATGAAGGATATTTCAAAGAACAAGAAGGTGATCAAAACCCTGAAGAAGAACAAGTACAAAAAGTTGGAGCTTCATCAACACCCAAGCCATTACCTAAAGAATGGAGGTATGCCCATGGATACCTTAAGGAACTTATAATTAGTGATCCATTGAAAGGGGTAAGTACTCGTTCCTCACTAAGAAATGTGTGTGATTATTTAGCATTTGTATCATAAATTGAATCTAAATCAATTGAAGAAGCTGAAAAATATTCAAATTGGATAAATGCCATGCAATATGAACTAATTCAATTCAAAAGAAACAAAGTTTGGACTTTATGGTGGGGATCCAGACGAGGTCCAAGTATTTTTTCATTTTTCTTAATTTTCTCATTTTTTTTTTATTTTTCCTATTCCCGCTATTCCACCTATCCCCACTATTCCAGCTTTATCCCAACTTATCCCTACTTTATCCTAGCCTTATTCCATCTTCCTCCATATTTCTCCCGTGAATTTTTAAAATTCCCAAAACCCTAGCCCACCACCCCGCTGCCCACCAGATCCGGGCTGCCCGACCCCGGCCGCCCCCGTTGGCCCGCCCGCCGGAGGCTCTCGCCGGTGCCCAGGGGCGCCCATGCTCGTGGGAAGACGAACGGATGCAGGAGCCGTCCGTTTGCCGCCCGCTTCCCGATCGCCGGCCATCCGTCGGTTGCTGCTATCCCGCCATCCCCGGCCGCCCCCGCCATCCGTCATACCGTCGGAGGCCCTCGCTGGCACCCAGGGGCCCCACGGCTGTGGGAAGACCAAACAGCATGGCCTGGCATGCCGTGTTGCCCATGTGCCACCGCCCCGTCGGCATTCCGTCGCCCGCTATCCGGTTGCCGCCATCCCGCCATCCTCGGCCGCCCCCGCCGTCTCGCCGAAGGGCCCTCGCCGGTGCCTAGGGGCCCCACGGTCATGGGAAGACCAAATGGCATGCCCTAGGCATGCCGTGCCACCTCTGTGCCATCGCCCCGCCTGCAGCCCGTCGCCGGCCGTTCGCCCTCACCGTCCGTCGGCCCCGTCCGTCGCCCGCTCCCCGGCCGCCAGCCGTCCGCCGGTGCTCGACGGAGATGGTTCCCTCCCTATGTGCACGGCCGTAAGATGAGTCCACACGCTTTCTGGAGCAGTCCAAGCAGCATGCTTCTCAGAGCAAATCAGCACCAATATTGATGTAGCATGGATTTTGATGTAATTTATTTTTCATTTTTAGGTTTGCTTGTAGGCTAAGTAATTGAGGGATTTGGTTTTTCTATATAAAGGCCCCCTCTCCCCCTGTAATAATTGAAGATTATTAAGAATTTCTGGTTTAGCCACTGGTCCTGGTTTTGGGCTGAGGCCCGTTTTGCCTTCATTCCCTATCGTGTAAATTATAGGTTCGATGAGGGGTGTGAGGCCCTAGTTATCCCCTATCTCAGTCTCCCATCCCCTCATGTCCTTTGAGAGTCACCCTAGCACATCTTTGAGAGCCCTGCTGTGTGCATTATGGGTTCAATGAGAGCTCAAGGTAGCTGTGTGCTTTGATCCCTGACTTTCTGTGTGCGTCTCCCCGTTAGAGTTAGTCCCAGGGCCACGAGTTCCAGTTCCCAGTCTCCCATCCCATCGTGTCCTTTGAGAGTCACCCTAGCGCATCTTTGAGAGCCCTGCTGTGTGCATTATGGGCTCGATGAGATTTCAGGGTAGCTGTGTGCTTTAATCCCTAACTTTTTGTGTGCATCTCCCCGTTAGAGTGAGTCCCAGGGCCATGAGTTCCAGTTCCCAGTCTCCCATCCCCATCCTTCCTTCGCCACCTCCAACAAAAAAATTGAAAACAAAAGAGATCAGTTGTTTTAGGATTTTAGTTTCAGTTTCGTCCTAGTCCCAGGAGGCTTTTTAGCCCTCCCACGGTCCTAGTTTGTTTAGGTGTTTTTCCCTTTTCCAAATAATCCAAGTTATATCGGGATCCCGTCCCGCATCACTTTAGTTGAAAGACCTTCTAATGTTTCAATAATAGGAACTAACTGGGTTTTCAAAAATAAATTTGATGAAAATGGAGTAGTAACTAGAAATAAAGCTAGATTAGTAGTAAAAGGTTATAATCAAAAAACGGGTATTGATTTTGATGAAGCTTTTGCACCGGTTGCTACATTAGAAGCAATTAGATTATTACTTGCTTTTGCTTGCTTTATGGATTTTAAATTAGTTTAAATAGATGTCAAAAGTGCATTTTTAAATGGTTTTATTGAAGAAGAAGTATATGTTGAATAGCCCCTGGTTTTGAAAATCATGAATATCCTAACCATGTTTTTAAACTTTACAAGGCTTTATATAGTTTAAAACAAGCTCCAAGAGCTTGGTATGATAGGTTGAATAAATTTCTACTTAAAAATGATTTTTCTAGAGGCAATGTAGATACTACACTATTTTTGAAAAGAAAAAATGATGATCTCTTAGTAGTACAAGTTTATGTTGATGATATCAATTTTGGTGTTACTAATGAAATACTTTGTCAAGAGTTTGCCAAGCTTATGTAAGGTGAGTTCGATATGAGTATGATGGAAGAGCTAAACTTCTTCCTCGGACTCCAAATCAAACAAACTAAAGAAGGGATCTTCATCAACCAAGTTAAATACACAAAGAAAATCTTAAAGGAATTTGGGATGGAGACAACCAAGCCATTAGGTACTCCTATGAGCCCTTCTTGCAAACTTGACAAAGATGAATTAGGTAAAAATATTGATCAAAAATTATATAGGGGTATCATTGGTTCATTATTATACTTAACTGCAAGTAGGCTATATATTATGTTTAGTGTATGTATGTGTGCTAGATATTAGTCTACTCCTAAAGAATCTTATTTACTGGCTATTAAACACATACTTAGATATTTGTCTGACACAATTGATATTAGACTATGGTATTCTAGAGATTCATAAATTGAATTGATTGCTGATTATGATGCTGACTTTGCCAGATGTAAACTAGATAGGAAAAGCACAATTGCACTTGTCAATTTCTTGGAGTTAATTTGATTTCATGGTTTAGCAAAAAACAAAATTTAGTTGCTCTATTTATGGCAGAAGCCGAATATATAGCAGCTGAAAGTTATTGTGCCCAAATCTTATGGATCAAACAATAACTCGAAGACTTTATGATGGGGGCATCGACTAGCCCAGAATCTGAAATAGCCCAGATCAAACCTGAAGCCCAGCCTATAACTTGAAGCCTAGCCTAGTCCAGAACCTAAAGCCAGCCCAACCCAGAAGCCAGCCTAGAACCTGAAGCTAGCCTAGCCCAAATCCTGGAGCCCAAGATCTTGGAGTCGATGAGCACATATCCCGGAGCAGCACGAATCCTGGAGCATATCCAAATGAAGATGATGTAAATTTTTTATGGGTGTACGAGGGATTGGGATATTAGGATTTTTTTTAGATTTATCTCGATTGTTTGAAAGTTGTTTTAGGATCGGAGTTTTAGTTTCTAGGATTAGTTTATTCATATTAGTTTGTTTCGAATAAATTTGTTTTAGGATTTGATTTATCGTTGTTTAGAGATTTGTTTTATCATTGTTTTATCGGATCTCCCAGTTTGTTAGAAAGTTTCGATTATTTTTAATCTATTTAAGGTATCTTTTATGATCGGAATAAAAGAAGAGCGAAGAATATTATTGTGAAAAGAGCTTGGGTGATATCCCGTTTCCTTCCCCCCTCCTCTATCCCTCTTCTGGTTCTTCTTTCCTCTGATACTCTTCTTCTGGCTGCTCTCCTCTCTGCTTCCTTTCTTCTCCCAGTCTCTTCTTGCTTCCCTCTTCTGGTTCTTTCTTTCCCGGACTTTTCTTTCTCTTTTCTCCTGGTTCTCTACTTCTTATTCTAACTTTCCCGTTGCTCAAAACTTCCGAGGAACTACCGAAGTCTCCCCTGTTTTCGACCAGATCCTGCACCACCGTCATCCACCGCTGATCACTGACTGGCGTTCACCACTCCAATGACCATGTTCACTTTTGCAACTGCCATCCATCCCTCTGCTGTCATTGATCCGGAGGATCCACGGCCCAAAATTGATTGCGATGACATCTTCTTGTTCATCGCCTGCAACACCTTCGAGTCGGCACTCTGGTGCCGCCCGTGTAGCACACCCGCAGCTGCAGGTCCGTGCCGCCTTTCTTCCACCGTGGCATCTCTTCTTCGATGAAGGTTTCCTAGAGGACACTGGTGAGAACCCTCTAGATCGGCCCATTCCGAGACCATCCTCGCCCTGTTGCCATCTCCGCCCGATCTGCGCGACACCACCAGCCACTGGAACCCCATCCATCTGGCCATCTTATTCCCGTTCCGTGATCGTCCTCTACCCAGCGCTGACGCCGGCGAGCCCCTCCGTGAGCCTCCCTTGTACCAGGATACCATCCATGGGGAAGAAGAAGCAAGGCCTCGCATGAATGTGAATGCAAATACTGTGTTGGGGGCTGACTTCTCCTCCTGCACGATCCTTAGAGCTTAACTGGCCCTCCTCTGCCAACTTTAGAATAAAGCAGAAAAAAAATCGTGAGGAAAAAAAAAAGTGAAAAAAAAGAGAGAAAAAAATGAAAAAAAAGGAAGAAAGAAAAAGGAAAAAAAAATATGAAAAAAAGGAAGTTTATTTGAATGAAAAAAAAATGGGTTTATTTGAATAGTTGGGTTTGGCCTAATCTAGCCTTAGGGTCGTTTCTTAACGACCAATGATCCAATCCCTGGAATAAATTTTGATCAGGGTCTGTCCCCCGTCACTTCGGTATTAAGTTAAATAAAACTTCCATAAGATGTGACAATACAAGTGCTACCAATTTAACTAAAAATCTTGTTCAACATTCAAGAAGCAAACAATTGAAAAAAGACATCATTTCATAAGAGACCATGTGCAAAATGATGATGTAATACTTGATTTTGTATGTACTGATAAAAAATTAGAAGACATATTCACTAAGCACCTTAGCGAAGATAGGTTTTGCATGATTAGAAGAGAATTAGGCATCATTGATCCCTTTGATTGAAACTCTTTCAAATTCTTTGTTGAATTCCTTTAAATGTTCCAAATTCCTTCAAATAATGCTTAGTATAATTGATGGGGACATCGAGCAGAGTCCAGCCCAATCCATATCCCGGTGCCAGCCCAGTCCAGATCCTGGTGCCAGCCCAGTCCAAATCCCGGTGCCAGCCCAGCATAGATCTCGGTGCCAGTCCAGCACAGATCCCGGTGCCAGCCCAGCATGAATCTTGATGCACACCCAACACGAATCATGAAGCTTTGGGATATCTCTAAATTTATTTTATCGGAATCCTTTCCAATTACTTAGAGTTGTTTTAGGATTGCAGATATTTGTTTTATCGTTATTTTAGGAATTGTTTGCTTGTTAGTTTATTTAGAATTTATCTTATCTGTTTGTTTCAAGAATAAAGGAAGCGAAGAATATTTTGAGAAAAATTTGGGTGTATCCCGACTCCTTCTTCCCCCTCTTCCTCCTTCCCTTCTTCTCCCCCCTCTTCTCTCTCTTTCCCTCCTCTCCTTTTTCTCCTGGTTTCTTTTTGCTACTTCTCTTCCTTCTCCCTCTCTCTTCTTCAACCTCGGTTTCCTTCACCCCTGCTTATTTTCCCTCCCTTCCCCTTATTCTTCTTATTCTTTCCTCCGTATTCTTTTCTTATTCTCTTTTGATTCCTCACTTCGTAATTATCAAAAATCCCCTATTTTAACCGAATCCCACACCGACTTCAATCCTTGGCTTCCCAACTCCCAACCACCAAAACCCATCATTGGAGCACGTCCCTACCACACCACCGATCTCCGGTAATAAGGGAAACCAGGTCGACGCCGATAGCCCTGTGCCATCGGACCTCCCTTTCTCCGGCACTCAACCCTGCCCAAGACCTCCGGCCACCATCTCTTCCCCGATCCACCCAACCGAAGCAAGACCACCACCACCTGAGCCTCGTCAGCCATTTCCCCAACCTAACCGGCCCTTCTGCCCGCCACCGATGCCATCCGAGCCCCTCATCTTTCCACCGGATCCCGCCGATCCCCTACTGTCATGACGCCTCCCGGCATCCTATTTCCTACCGAATCCACCAAGTTTCTCCCACGGCCATCATCCGAACCCACAACCACTGACCGGAATTGCCCGATACTCCCATCGATCGATGCCTCCATGATCATTTGAACCACTGCCTTGGCCACCGACATCGATTCGGAAGATCCAAGCCGCGACTGAAGCTTTCGCCCGGCCTCCTCTTCCCATCATCCGACATAGCCCAAATCCGCCCATGCCCCATCGGATCTCCTCTCTGCATCCCGTTGGCCACCCGTGTCCTCCACCGGCCGTGATGAGCTCTGTGCCGACCGTCGTTTTGCAAAGAAGAAGGGAGGGATTGCATGAACGTGAAAGCAAATTCCCCTCCCTCTTGCTGACTTCAAACTTCGCACATATTTCAAAGCCACACAGTTTTCAGAGCTACACGCATTTCAAAGCTACATATTTTTTAAAGATGCATAGTTTTCAAAGCTACACAAATCTCATAGTGGAATCTTCTCTTGGGTTTAATTGGGTGAACATAACCTAAAAGTCATTTCCTAGTGACCAACGATCCGATCTCCTAGAATAATTTTGATCGGGATCTGTCCCGCATCAATTTTGGTATCAGAGCCATAGGTTTAGGTTATGTTTGAATTTTATTTACCTTTTATTGCATTTGAATTATTTATGTTGAAAAAAAAATTAGTCTCCAGGCCTTGCACATCCTGGAGCGAGAAGGCTGCAGAAGATTGCTGAAGCCTGACTCGACAGAGTCAAGTCCTCTCCACCTCAACGAAAATGATAGGGACATCGAGCAAAGTCCAGCCCAGTCCAGATCCTGGTGCCAGCCCAGTCCAGATCCCGATGCTAGCCCAGTCCAGATCCCGGTGCCAGCCCAGCACGAATCTTGATGCACACCCAGCATGAATCATGAAGCTTTGGGATATCTTCAAATTTATTTTATCGTAATCCTTTTCAATTACTTAGAGTTGTTTTACGAATGCAGTTATTTATTTTATCATTATTTTAGGATTTGTTTTTTTTGTTAGTTTGTTTAGGATTTATCTTATCTGTTTGTTTCTCTGTTTGGAGTCTGTTAGGGTGTCGGTTTATTTAAGGTCATGTTTTGTCATGAATAAAGGAAGCGAAGAATATTTTGAAAAAATTGGGTGTATCCCGACTCCTTTGCCCCCCCTCTTCCTCCTTCCCTTCTTCTCCCCCCCTCTTCTCTCCCTTTCCCTCTCCTTTTTCTCCTGGTTTCTTCCTGCAACTTCTCTTCCTTCTCCCTCTCTCTTCTTTAACGTCGGTTTCCTTCTCCCCTGCTTATTCTCCCTCCCTTCCCCTTATTCTTCTTATTCTTTCCTCCGTATTCTCTTCTTATTCTCTTATGATTCCTCACTTCTTAATCGTCAAAAATCCCCTGTTTCAACTGAATCCCACATCGACTTCAACCCTCGGCTTCCCAACTCCCGACCACCAAAACCCATCATCGGAGCACATCCCTGCCATGCCACCGATCTTCAATAACAAGGGAAACCAGGTCAACGTCGACAGCCGTGTGCCATCGGACTTCCCTTTCTCCAGCACTCAACCCAAGACCTCCGGCCACCATCTCTTCCTCGATCCACCCAACCGAAGCAAGACCACCACCGCCTGAGCCCCATCGACTGTTTCCCCAGCCAAGATGGCCCTTCCACCTGCCATCGATGCCATCCGAGCCCCTTATCTGCCCGACGGATCCCGTCGATCCCTTGCTGTCGTGATGCCTCGTTGGCACCCCATTTCCTGTCGAAACCACCAAGTTTCTCCCACGGCCATCATCCAAACCCACAACCACCAACTAGAATCACCCAATCCTCCCTCCGATCGACACCTCCACGATCATTTGAACCACCACCTTGCACCACTGACACCGATCCGAAAGATCCAAGCCATGATCGAAGCTTCCGCCCGGCCTTCTCTTCCCATCGATCCGACATAGCCCAAATCTGCCCGTGCCCAATCGGATCTCCTCCCTACTTCCCATCGGCCACCCATGCCCTCCGCCGGTCGTGACGACCTCCACGTCGGCCATCGTTCTGCCCTTCATCAGTTCGCGAAGAAGAAGGGAGGGATTGCACGAATGTGAAAGCAAATTCCCCTCCCTCTTGCCGACTTCAAGCTTCACGCAGATTTCAAAGCCGCACAATTTTTAGAACTGCACGTATTTCAAAGCTACATAATTTTTAGAGATGCGTAGTTCTCAAAGCTGCATAAATCTCATAGTGAAATCTTTTCTTGGGTTTAATTGGGTTAACCTAACCTAAAGGTTGTTTCCTAGCAACCAACAGTCCGATCTCCTAGAATAAATATTGATTAGGATCTGTCCCGCATCAATAATCCCTAGAAACCCCCTTGATTTTTTCCAATTTATTAAAATTTTTCTTATTTTTTTCTAAATTTTCTGACCTTTTACCAAGTGTCGACACTTGCAATTTGCCCAAGTGACGACTCATTGAAGTGTCGACACTTGAGCAAATTGCAAGTGTTGACTCATAATCGATTGGACTGTTTAGGGCATCACCAAACACTTTTTTCTCATTCTTTTTTTTCATTTCTCTCTCCATAGTGGTCCCCAATCTTCCCATCATCCCAAAACAGTGTCTTCTCAGATCTACCCTTCTATTTTTGGCAAAATCTCTCTTTTCCCCCTTCTTTCCTTTCATTCCTAGAAGTTTTTGGTGGCATGGGTCCGTGAAAGCAAGTGGCATTCCGCAAGAAGAGGACTCATTTTGAGAGAGGTGATGCTAGCTCAAATGAAAGGAGGTCTAAGGTTTGTCAAGACCTAGTCGAGCACCGTGAGGAGCCTGAGGCTCAGGCAGCAGCTAGGGTGTTGCCCAGCAAGCAACCCAAGAGGGAGGGTCAATTGGGTTTTAAAAATTTTTGCAAGTACGTGCCAATTCAAAAATTATTTAGGTGCTAATGAATTACAAGTGTTTGTGTGCTATTTAAGAGTATCCAGTGGAAACAAGAAAGTAAATACAAAGTAAATAAAGGCAAATAATAAAAGAGCAAGCAACCACAAACACAATAATATATAGTAGTTCGGTGCACACCAAAGAACCTACATCTACTCTCCAAGGTCCACTTGGAAATTCCACTATAATCTTCCTTGGTTACAGCCAATTAGTTTTCCGGGCTCACTAATCAAAACCAAACTTATTTTCACCGGGAACACAAGTCAAAATCCCTTTGATTTTACAGGCTAACCAAGAACCTGGTTGGTTTTGTAACTTAGGCTCACCAATAATCTCTTTGGTTTTGTCTCTTAGGCTAACCAAAAAGCTCTTGGTTTTTCTCAAGGCTTACCAAAAACCTTTTTTGGTTTTAATACACAAGCTCAACAACAAACCTCAACAAAAGATTCAAGTAGAATGTATGAAATACAAAAAGCTTTCAAATAAAAGCAAATATCTTTTTGAAGCTTCTTTGATTGCTGTTGGAGATGCTTCTCTTCAAGTTGTTGAAGCCTTAAATGATACTTGAATGGTTGGACTTGAATGCTTTGAATACTTAAAGGCTCAACTCTTCTTGAAAGTAGATGATTTTCAATAAATATTTGAGTGAATGTTATAAACTTCTCATTAGTTACTTCTCTCTTGAGTTTAATCCACTTTAAATACCTTTCCATACTTCAAATTGCCATTTTTGGCCATTGGAGAGGTGGAACTAGTCGTTGGAGGGAGAAAAGGATAATTTGTGCTTCAAAAAACTAGCCATTACTATTCAGCAAAACTGTAAGTGTCGATACTTCAAGTCATGAGTCGATAGCTTGAGTCGATACTTGGTCTCCAAGAGTCAATACTTAATTCAAAGAATGTTCCTTGAAGCTCTCTGGAAATCTCAGGTGAGTTGACACTTCTTCTGATGAGTCGACACTTAAGTCGACACTTGAAGGAAGTCTGAAATTCAGCATGTTCTATATAATTTTGTCTCAGGCCTTGAGTCGATTCTTAAGTCGACACTGTGAGTCGACACTTGAGCTCCATGAGTCAACACTTCAAGCGTGCCATCTGAAACTTTTTTTGCGTATCAGCTCAAGCTTCTATAAGTCAACACTGTGAGTCGACACTTCACATCCATGAGTCGACACTTGACTGAAACTTTCTAAAACTTAATTTAAACTCTGTTGAATCTTTTTCAAACTTAAAACTTAAGTCCTTTCAAGTCATTCTTATATACTTAAGTCCATTTAACTTTAAGATTTCATCCATAAAGAGACTTCTTCAACTATTAAAATAAGTAATTCAACCAACTAACTTGATGAGTACTTTTTTCTGATAAAATATACTTTAACAAACGATTAGTACTCAAATATACTTAAGTGTTTTGTTAATCATCAAAATTAATACAGGAGTCAACATAGGGCACTTGCACCATAGCTATCCCCCGCAGCCGAGCGAGTGGCAGGGAAAGTTATTGCCTGTGGGAGGAGGATTGATTTGCATTTTTTGGATTCTAAGGGGTTTATCATTAAAGATTTGCTGAGAGTCGCCAGTCTGGTACTATTCTGTACTTTGAGAGAGTGGTGCTACCCTCACTTGATGTGGGAGTTCTATGGTAACATGACTACTGACAGGATCAGATGGACTACACAGGTCAGGGGAGTTCAGATTCTGGTCACACCTGATATACTTAGCAGAGTTTGGGAGATCCCACTGAGAGGTTTGGCAGCTAACTATGTTGGAGACAAGGATGCAACCTTTAGATGCATCTTGGCGCGAGACAATGTTAAAGGAGTTTCCACTATCTCAACCAATCATTTATCCATGGAGATGAGGTTGCTGCACCACATCATTACACGGATTTTGCTTCTAAAGACAGGTAGGTTTGACTTCATTACAGAGCGAGAGCTAGTGTTGATGGTTACTCTGACTCAGAGGATGACCATTAACCTACCTGCATTGATGGTTCACCAGATGGGTGAGGCAGCCACCTAGAGGAGATTATGCTTGCCATATGGGATGGGTCTGACCCGTAACTTTAGAGCTTATGGCATTCCTTTGGAGGCCGAGGCCCCCAAAGATATTTGGCATGCAGATACTTATGGGAAGAAGTCATTGCATCGGATGGGCTTCAAAAAGGTAGCTGGTGGATGGACTAGGAGGGAGTCAGGCCAGGAGCCTGATGAAGAGGATGAGATCAGGACAGCAGAGTCGGGACCTTTTGCACCTGCTCCATAGTTGACTCCTACTCGACCTGCTCCAGTTGCTGCATCAGAGTCGGAGCCTGGACACCTCCATCTGCTCCAGGTCCTCATCATACTTCAATGATAGATTATGTATTTGAGGATACACTGAGGGAGCAGATCACTGCAGTCCGTGAGGATATTTTGAGTATATCAGTCATGACTAGCATATTGCAGATTGAGCTACATGGACTTAGAGCTCATATTGATGAGCAGCTCATATCTATCAGATATATTATGGAGGTAGGGATTGTTGAGATTAGAGATTTGCTGAGATCCCTGTTATCTCTTGCTGCACTTGGACCCTCAGTTCCACCTCCTCCTCCCCTGCCAGTTGATGATGGTTCAGATGATGATGGCAGTGGTGGTGCTGGTGATGATCCGTCAGTTAGTGGTGATGTAGTTCGTGAGGATCAACCTCCAGTTATTTTTACAGATGCTTCTGTTCAAGCTTCGGATCCTGCTCCGGATGATCAGCATGCCATTGATTCTCTTTTATGACACCAGCAAAGACTCTTGGGACTAGTGCCACTAGGACTTCAAGGACTTCTAGGATTGTAGTTCGATTTGGCCCTTCTCTTAGGACTAGAAGCCTGACTCATAAGACTCCTAGACCTTCAGCATCTAGGATTATGGCTCCTATAGTTCTAGAGTTTCCATCTGATGAGGAGTAGCCTCATTGATACTTTGTTTGCATTTATGTACTCTCTATGTTGTATTTTCAGTTTATGTATGAGATTTTCTTATTGTACTCAAACTCTTATATATATGAAAGTTATGTTCCCTATTATTACTCATCTTTTTGTCTTATTAACATTCTATTTTGACAAATGCACTGATTAAGGGGGAGAAACTCCTCTTAATTTTTTTTGATGATGACAAAAAGGGAGAGTAAGATAAAATAAGATTGACTATATAAGCAATAATCCAAAATTTTCAATAATTCACAATCTACTTAAGATAGGGGGGAAAAAATGAGAAAATGAACTAAAGAGATAATATATCTCCATTTGAATGTCATTATGAACTTTGCTTGACGATAATTATGAAGTTTGTTTGATGAATCTGTTCAATTTACAATATCTTTTGAATATATGCTCAATACAATAGTCAAATTTGTGTTCAAATACTTATATACTCAAAGTTTTGTCATCATCAAAAAGGAAAAGATTGTTAGCTTTAGCCCTTGATTTTAATGATTAACAAAATATTGAGTATATATTTTTGTACTAATATTTTAACTGGAGTTATGAATCAGGTTATAGGTACATCAAATTTCTTATACAAAAGTATCAAAGTTATTGACATTAATGCAAGATGAATTTTAAAGTTTTAGAAGTCTTCTCATCTTGGAAAGCCATGAAACTGATCACTTTGGGCATTATGAAGAAGAAACTAGAAGTTTATTAGACAAATTTTAGAGTTTCGGGGCTTGGCACAAGTTTTAGAATTGGCACAGACCAAGTATCGACTCATGAAACCTCAAGTGTCGACACTTCTGAAGAACTGGCATACAGAAACTTAGCTGGCATGCCAGTGTCGATCAAGCATCAACTCAAGTATCGACTCATAGATCGACTCAAGGCTTGAGAACAGAAATGGATAGAACATCATTTTTGGACTTCAGTGAAGTGTCGATCCAAGTATCAACTCAAGTATCGATCCATAAATTCAAATGTTGACTCACAAATTGACTCATAGCCTGAGACAAGAAAAGTTACAGAATGGTGTTAATCTAGGATTTTTTTGTTAAGTGCCGACTCACAAAACTCAAGTGTCGACTCACAAGATTCAAGTGTTGACCCACAGAACGACTCATAGACTGAGACCAGAAATGAAGTAGAACCAAGGAATTTCAAGAATTATACCTAGTATCGATCTAAGTGTCGACTCATGAAGACTCAAGTGCCGACCTAAGTGCTGACTCACAGATTTTGACAATAGTAATAGCTATATTTTTAGAAGTTCAGAATTGGCTCAAACGGTTTAAAATGGCTAGATTCTCTACTCCAACGGTTACAAACGATTTTTTGGAGATTTTTGGAGTATTTATCACTCACCAAACTCATTGAAGACATAAGAGAAAAAGAAGAAACACAAGAGACAAATTCTATCTTTTGATAAAGCTATTGAAAAGACAAGAGTGAGCTATAAAGAAGATTCCACTTGAAAAAGTCCTCATTCTTGCTATTGTGCCTTCAAATCATAATCTAAAAGTATTCATTGAAAGCTTCCAAGAAGAAGAGGACAACTCAAGCATTTAAGAAGAGCTTCATCGACTTTATTTCTACTCTTTTGAGAGTTTTATTCTTGCGCTTAAATATGTACTTTGGTTTTATTTGTTATAAGTAGTTTCAAGGCTATTGAAACTAGGGTTATGCCCTTCCAAGCCATGAATTGGAATTCAAGCCTAGAGTTGGCTTGAGGAAAAGGTTGTTGGTGAGCCTAAGTGACAAAACCAACAAGGGGTTTTAACTTGTGAGCTCGCAAAATAAGTTGGTTGTAATCTTGGTGATTATAGTAGAATTTCCAAGGGATAGCTTGGGGAGTGGATGTTGATGCTTGGTATGCACCAAACCACTATAAATTTCTTGTATTTGTATGTGTACTTTATCTTCTCATTTACTTTCATTGCATTGCTGTTTATTCCTTGAAGTACATCATCTAAATTATATTCTCCACATTTACATTGTTATACAAACATATTAGTCCAGCACATACTTGTTTTAGTTTAAATTTTTAAAAATCCAGTTCACCCCCCTCTTGGGTTGCTACACTAGGCAACACACTGCCGCCTTCATGCCTTGTCGCCTCCGATCCCGTCGCTCGATGGATACCCATCTCGTCATGCTATGCCTATGGCACTCGATATGATACCACCACCACCACGACTGGTATGTGTGCATCAACAAATATACTATATTATATAATATATAATTTAATATATTTTAAAATATAAAATATTTATTACAATATATTATTATAATATCATGTTATTATTTTTATTATTTTTTAATTTTTTAGTTTTTAAAATATTATTAATTTTTAAAGATTTTTATTAATTTATTAATTTTCTTTATTAAATTTTAAAGTAGAAATGTAGAGAAACCATAGGTACAACTTATGATTTCTTCATGTACCCCACTTCATTGAATTATTTTTTATTATTTTTAAATTTTTTAAATTTTTTATTAATTTTCAAATATTTCTTTATTAATTTTTAAATATTTTTATTAATTTTTTTAATTTTTTATTAAATTTTAAAGTGGGAATTGGAGTTCTTCCCACTTCATTATATTATTATTTTTTATTTTTTTAAAAAAATTATTAATATTTAAAGATTTTTATTAATTTATTAATTTTTTATTAAATTTTAACGTGGGAATATGGAGAAATTACAGGTTGTACCCCTTATTATTTTTAATTATTTTTGATTTTATTATTTTTTAAAAATCTTTTATTAATTTTTAAAGATCTTTTATTAATTTTTTAATTTTTAATAAAATCTTAAAAATAAAAATTATGAAATTACATGTTGTACCTGTGATTTCTCCATGTACCTCTTATTATTTTTTTATTTTTATTTTTTTAAAAATTTTATTACTTTTTTAATTTTTTAAAAAATATTATTTTTTAATTCTTTTTAAAATCTTAAAATGAAAATTGTATCGTTGTACTTACGATTTCTCCACGTGAACTTCCACGCCAGTCAAAAACACCTAAAATGAAAAATATAGTTGGGGTTGCACCTATTTGGTAAATATTTATTTAAAAAATATTATTTTAAAAAAAATCACCCCAGCAAAGGTCTTTTTTAGCTTGTTACCAATATATATATATATATATATATGTATATATATATATATATATATATATATATATGTATATATATATATATATATGTATATATATATATATATATATGTATATATATATATATGTATATATATATATATATATATATGTATATATGTATATATATATATATATATATATATCGACTAACTTTTTCAAAAATCTCGATATCGGCATTTATCTTTTTCATTTTTTCAAAAAAATATTCTATTTTTAGAAATGAATCATAAAACAAGATATCTACCAAACTTTTACTATCAACAAGTACATGATGGATATTATAATTATCATTAATATTTAATGTTGTGACTATAGGATCGTGATGGGATACTGGACCCCCTCCTTGCATTAGTCCAAGTGAAGATTATGGCTTCCTCCGGTCTGTCGGTGATAGTGTTAATGTCGTCTCTAATGGATTGGTCAGCAGGTTCTTCTATTCTTGGTAGAGGTTCTGGCAGATGCGAGACTGGAACAACACATCTCTTCCCTCGATCGTGAAGGAACCTACTTTGCTTGCCACAGTGAATGAGTTTCTCAATCTCGTCCTGAAGTTATTTACATTCTTCAGTATCATGATCGTGGTCCCGATGGTATAAGCAGCATTTATTCTGATTTCTTCTTTTGAGTTTTGCCTGCATCATTCGAGCTTCGGGTAGTTGCTTCCAAACCTACATTAAAACATAAGCATGTGAGACATTGAGAAGGTATACTGTCTAAACCGTCGTAGCGGTATGATGACCGGTCGGTCAGGACTTTAAAGAAGCCGAATTCAGGGGGTGACATTCAGTGTTGCAGTGGCGATCGGCTTCCTGACCATTTTCTCCAATATTCTTTCTTTGAGTGAATTCAGGACTTGGGTCCGAGTTTCCGACAGGTTGGCTGTTCCATTAGAAAGTGGTAGCATTGGAGAATCGAGTAGACATACCTTTCGGAGGCATGTGACTAGCACTACAGGTCTCTTTTTAAATGGCTGGTGAATAGTAGACCCTTCCTTTATCTGATGGTCCTGACTTCTGCTCGAATACCGGAGTGAGCTAGAGAAGGAACATAGATGGCTGTATCTTAAAAGAAGATTTGGCTAGAATTGGTTCTGTGAAGGCCCTTCGATGGTCAAGTTAGTATCTCAAACCACAGGGTGGAATAAGGATGCAAGTACATGATACTATATGTGAGGTGTGTCAAGGAGTGAATACCTCCAGGGGGTTCGCTGAGAATCCCCTTTTATACTCAAGTAGTAGGGGTATTTCAAGGATATTCTAATATGTCAGGAAGAGGACAGAAAATGATTAGGCTTTAGCTTTTACCAGGATTGCTGAAGAAAAATCATCATCTGTTATCTGGAATGTCTCGTTCCCATTAATAGATGGTTTTGTCTTTCATGTCTCCCATCATTTACCTTAATGACTCCAAGAGATAGGGCTTGAAGAGGGGTCACGTTTCCTTAATGATTGAGATCTACTCTAAATAATGGGACTTGACAGTTTGTCTATTGTGAAGGATATTTTAGGATGAGTGTCGGTAAATTCCTCCTTTGGCCGTTTAGCGGATGCTCTCATAAAAGTGGCTAACCGGGTTAGGACCTTATACAAGGGTTTGGTAAGTTTGAAGGTCTTTTGTGATTGAGGCTTTATAGAACTTGGAATCGGAAGAACAAGATCCCTAATATACTGAAGGTAGATGGGCGCATGTATCTTGACTATGGATCAGTAGGATGGCAGCCCGGTTAGCCAAATATTTATTCAGGAAAGATTTAGGATAATTTGGTTTAGGCCTGTTAAGAAAAGAGATAGGTGCCGGAGTAGAGCCATAAAGATCTTTAGTTTGGGAAGGAAACAAAAAGCCGAAGGTTAGGTCTGCTATATGTTAAGGTTACCATTGGTAGGATTGGGGGTCGAAGTATCTTTCCTGCCTTTTTTGTTCTTGGAAAATAGGATCGGATGACCAGTAGGGTATTCTGGGATATGGTTAGTCCTTCCGGTAAATTCAGTAACATATTGTTCTGATTGGATAAATATGGTTTATCCAGATATTCGCGTTGTTTATTCATGTTCGAAATGTTGTGGACCTGATTCTGGGACTCAAAGTGGCTGGATATGGCCTTTCCTTATTTTGAAACAGATTCGATCAAATTATTTTTAATTTTGAATCCTTTGGGATCCTTGGTACAGGGCTTTCCCTACATCAGTCTCCATCAAGATAAAAGGATCCGGTGGCTAGGGTTTGTGACTATAATGTTATGTATTCTATTATATATTCTACTACACAACTCAAACTTCTCTAATGCCATGGGGTGTTGGTCTTCTGTCCATATTTCCCAACCTTGCATTTCTGTCTACGTTCCTTCCTGATAGGGCCTGGCTGTTAAGAAGTTAGGAGATTTGAATATTTGCTCTTGTATTTATTATTTATTTGGCTAAACAAATTTTATTATTTTAAATTCAAAATTATTGGCGCACATGCCAATATATGCGAAACCTCAATAAACCCTCCGGGAGCTTGGTTCCTTGCTAACGGCTTTCGCTCCCTTCCCCTGTTTCCGGCGATTCCGAGATCTCCGTCGAGATTTCCGCCAGCATCCTGCTCTCGGATTCCCCTTTCCTCCACCGAACGGAGATATATGGGACTAGCTGGCTTAATTGCTGGCTTGATCACCAATCGGAGAAGACCGTTAGCAGGAGAACAAGGTCGCGCTTCTCCACTCTGTTAATTTCTCCCTTTTTTTTGTCATTTTTGCTTCGAATTTACTAAATTTACTTGTAAATTGGATTCCTCTTCTAAGTGTCTCTCACTCGTTTGGGTAAATTTTTGGTGCTTTTAGTCCGATATTTTTGTTTTCTCGCCGTCACTCTCTCATTTTTTTCCCACACTTCTGAGAAATGTTCCTTAATCAAAGATTCTCTCTCCGGCTTTTTTTCTTTTTCCTTCGGAGTTAGAGTTGATGTTATTGAGCGGATATATAATTTTTCTTTTTCATTGATTGATGACGGATTATTTTTTTTATCTCCGCTTCTTTTTTTAGCTCCAGCTGGATTAGGAATATAACTTTTGTTTGAGACTAAGGCTTAGTTGAGTGGTATATATGTATGTTTTGTTCTTTGTTTCAGGAAAACGAAAAATGGTTAGTTTGTTTTTCTACTTTTTTCCTCCCTGTATTATGCTTTGTTTTCATATAATTTTATGCTATCTGGAGTTATGTTTATAGTTATAGTTATAATTATAGTACATGGGCTTATGTATGCGAATCCAATAGATAACAATATATGATCTAGACTAGTTGCAATTAGTTGTAATAAAGGCAGATGAAGTTGCTAAAATTCAAAAATAAATTTTTAATTAAAAAAGTCAAGATTTTCCATGATAAGCGTTGATTCACAACTCCTAATGTCATGTGATGGACTTATGTTTTATTATATATATAGGTTATTGTACGCTAGTTTTCTTGATCTATGATGGTGTTTTTGAATAACATGAGTTCAAGTTGCTATTTCTCAATCAGGGATGCAGATGTTATGAAAATCTATGGATTTCACTCCCAGCAAATAATCCAACAGAGCGCAGCCTCCCATGCCACTCATTTCTTTTTTCTTTTGTTAGTTGCTTGAGATGGTGTTGTTGAGAGCAGAGGAGTTACCAAGGAGGGAGTCGCATCTCCTTTGAGTTATTGGAACATGGTTAGATATAGTTACAAGGGAACCCACCTATTGAGCGTAAAATGTTATAAAGAAATCTTGAAAGGATCGATATATTTTGGTTAGCACAAGCACTGATGGTTTAGATGATCAAAATGAATGATAAAATGCCATATGATAGTTGATAAAATACAATAACATTCAATTTGATAGGCTAAAATGACCAGAAAATGACCTAATTATGTCTCAAAAATGTGGGGATTAAAGACATTGTTATATATTATGACATGAATGGATATACTGAACAATTTAATGGGTGCAAATCTTGTGATGTATAGTTGCTTTAGATTAGTCATAGGAACAAAAAAGTAATTTTTAGATCATACTATTAATCAATTGTGTAGAGCTTTTGTTGGTGCCTATAATATAAAAAGGATCTTGATGACCTAACAAAATTATTCCATAAAAAAAATTTCTCATCGAAATTGAATAGATATTCATAGGCTTTGTAGAATGTTTGAGAAAGAAAGTTGTATGAACTTCTTTTTGGTTATAGAGAAGGACATTCATGTACTGATCATGTCATGTGGGAGTAAGAAAAGCCAATGAACTTTACTACAAGTTATAAAGAGAATAAAAGGCCATGATCCTGCACCATGCTTTATGTTTATTGATGGGAAACAATTCGAGTCATTATATAAATATAGTTTGTTAGACAAGGGCAGCTGAGGTTTAAACTTGAGAAAAAGACTCACTTGTGGGAGTTGCATAATTAGATCAACATAGCTATAATGAAACTTTATTATAAACTATTCTTAAGATCTCAAATTCAACAAAAATTAATCCATGCCATGCATGCACTATATTTGGCAATTACCCTTCCAAACTACTTTATCATGGGCTTATTTAAATGAATCATATGTGATACTATATTTGGTTGGGGTCATGAGAAGGAGGATGGATGGAGTTGGAAGGATGGATATCCCTCATCCATCGTTTGGTTCAAAAAATCTTAGGAAGGATGGATGAAAATGAGAAATTTCCCATCTATTCAGGCTCTCCAATTTGCATACTCCTATTTTAGGATGCAAGAGAGGATGGATAGAGCATGTGAGCAGTAGGTTTCTATGTTAACAAAATTATTTTTCATTAATTTTTTTTGATACAACTATAACACTTCTTTACTTTTTTATTCATTTTATTTTTATATATTTATTATTTTATCTATACTATTAGTCATATACTATTAAATTCTATTACTAATTATTTTAATTTTATACATAATTTTCATAATTATAAGAAAATATTTAGAATTATCTTTTATTTTTCTATTTCTATTTACTATTTTTAGTTAACTATTTGTATAAAATTAAGTAACTATTTAAATTAAATTATAAAATAACTAGCTATTTATATAATCAATATATATATAAGTGAATTAATTAATTAATTTATAAAATTATTTATTAAATTAAATCAAAATTAAATATTTATTTAATTATAAATTATAAAGTTTATAAGTTTGTATATTGCTATACTTCTTTGGTATAAATAAATGTTATAAATTGATAATAATAATATTTTTTATTAAAGGATACTTTGGTAAAAATGTTATATAAATATTATCCATCCTTTCATTTCTGCTATACCAAATGGAGGAAGGAATTATTCCCATCCATCTTTTCAAGTTTCACCAAATACATGGGAAGACGAATAGAATATTTATCTGTCCACTCTTTTATCCATCCTTCCTTCAATCTATCCTTTGTACCAAATAGAGCGTTGGAGATGAGTCAGATGACTACCATATGCCAAAACCATTCAACTTCTTTCAAAACAAAGGATCATCTTTAAAAAGACAATAAAAGACCTAGTAAATATTTGGAAGTACTGCTGATTCTACACTTCCTCAAAACTTTGCAAAAGGAGTCCACGATTATGTGAATAAGGAAATTTAAAGTGGTTTTCAAACTCTTAATCATCAAATATGTGAAGGCCAGGTTGGTGGGATTGGAATCCTATGTAACTTGTACTTGGCTGGGTTCTTTACATGTATTTTAGAGTTTGGCAAAAGAACAAGTGGGAATCCGAACAAGAGATAAAAACCTATTTCATATTTCTTAATGTGTCAGGCTTAATATCTTGGGCTAGATTATGGGCCAATTAGAAGGGGAGCTCGAAATCTTATTGCAATCTCTATAATAAAGGTAGAGTCCCATGTCTATTGAACTTCTTAAGGTATATATATATAGAGAGAGAGAGGGAGAGAGTGATAGATTATGCTCCTTTGTTGTATTGTTCTTTTTTTAGAAAAATGAGATACAATAATTTCATTTATTATTATTTTTTTCTTGAGAAAATGTTTTGATTCAGTCTAAAATGTAAAGTCCAAGTACTAAAAAATCCAAGAGAAGACTCAGCACAAGCCTAGGAGCAAGCCAGGCTCGTAGTAGCAGGCTAGGCTTGGCTGCGGTGCGATCCAGGCATGCAAGGGCATGCGGCCTGCAGCATGTGGTTTACGCAACACTCGTTTTGCATGGTTTATGGGACTGTTTCGTGTAGTCCACGCGCATTTCACATGGTGCACGGTGGACCGCGGGTGCAGACATGCATGGGCGCATGCATGGTGCATGGGAATTGGCCCGATTTATGTGATGGTTCATGTAGGAGAGGATAGCATGGTCCATGAGCGGTCTATGTTGTTTGGGACTCGATTTTGACTTGGTTTGGAGTCCATTTTTGACGTGCTTGTATCTTTAGAATCCTGTTGAAGTGCTCTTCGATACAGAGACCTGTACACGATCTCAAGGCTTTTAAAAAGGGGAACAAAGGCTAGGCAAAGGTGGAGTGGTAGCGATAGAGAAAGTCTGTAGAGACTAGAGGGTCTTTTTGAAAGTTAAGAGCTTTTGTAAGATATTTGAAATTTCTTGTTGAGAGATTAATGTATAGGGTTGAGAGTGCAAGTTCTCCTCTTGTAAGTAATTTATTTCTCATAATAAAGTCATGCATGCCCAATTAAGTTATGTTATACGTCTTTTCTCTTTCTCTTTTTTCTTGCGGTATCAACTTCATCGATAGAGGTGCGATTTTAGACGGGATCTATATTCCGCAATTTGAAGGATCCCCTATAAGTGGTAGTAGTATCAGTACTACTATAACAACTAATATCAGAGCAAGGCTATTCGTGTTGTAATGGCATTAATATAGGTTAAAGAAGATAGAGAAGACGAGCACAATCAATGTAGAGATCAACTGATATGATAGAAAGAGCAATTACTCCTTATGGCAAGCAAGGGTACAGGACGTGCTCATCTAATAGGTGTTGATCGATACTTTTATATGTGAAGAAAAGTCGGTTACTATGTAGGACAAGAATTGGAATTGGCTCTAGATGCAAGCGATAAGCACGATTCGCTTGTATCTAGCAAATGATGTGGTGATTAATGTGCTGAGCGAGATTTCTCCAATGGCGATGTGGATGAAGCTCGAGGAGATGTATATGGCAAAGTTCTCACCAACGTTCTCTTCCTTTGAAACCAGTTCTACTAGTTGTGGATGAATGAGGTGTAGAACGTGTAGGAGTATCAAAGCAACTTCTAAAGGATTCTCATAAATCTTTTCAATATTGGCAAGAAAGTTAAGGAGAAGACCAGTACGCTTGTTTTGCTGTCATTGCTTCCCTCATTCTTTGAGTCCTTAGTAACTGCTTTTCTAGTAGGAAAGAGCACTATCAAGATGGAAGAGATTACTGCAGCACTATTTTTGAATGAGGTTCTTAGGAAGAGAATCAGGCTTCGAGTTCAAGTGGCAACTTAGCTTTGGTGGTGATTAGAGGTGCAGGCGATAAAGGATAGAGTGATAAAGAATCATGAAGTGGGCGGTCTAGGTCCAAGTCAAGGGATGCGAGCAAGATCAGATGCTACCGATGGATAAGTTAGGGCATCATGTCAGAGATTGCCTGTAACTCAAGGATCGGATGAATGCTACATGGCATGGTTGATGGCAGCGATAGTGAAGGATACAGCGAGGTGCTCATGGTATTAATGAGGTATCTACTTCTTTTCTATAGTGAATTTTAAATTCTGCATGTCCATATCATATTTATTGCAGAAAGAAACTATTTAACTCTCTAGAGAGTAGAGAGGATTTTATCTTCTTGTTAAATAGATCAAGCTGTGCGATCAAGGATGTTGGGACGTTAGCTTGAGGGCACATGATGAGATAGTAAAGAAATTGAGCGAGGTTGATACATACCCAGTTTTCACAGGAATCTGATTTGATTGAGCAGACTGGATTCAAGTAGCTACAAGTGAAAAGCTGGTGATGGAATCTTGAAGGTCATGCATGACGGTAGGGTTGTATTGAAGGGAAAGAAGTATGGAGTATACTATCTTTTGACAGGGAGTCTAGTACGAGGTGGAGTCTTTGATGCAGATAGGAGTTGAGTGCGAGGTAAAGCTCCGGGAGAAGGTGGATTAGACATGAGATACGAGACTCAAGAAGATGATAAGCGATGTCGTAGAGTGAAGTTCTTATTGCCGCTGGATGCTTCTCGAGTAGGTCTCAGGTTAGACAAAGTATGGTACAGACGGAGATGGGATCGAGCGGCGTAGCTCAACTTCCATGTTTGTCCATCCATGAGCAGTAGGCATTTGTCCCAGAGCATGGAAACGAGATCTTTCAAAAGCTCTTAAAAGTTAGGTGGAGATTGATAATCGAATCGAGGTGGAGATTATTGAGAAAATGCCTTGATTTGGTCCAAAATGCAAAGTCCAGTTACCAAAAAATCCAAGAGAAGACCTAGTACAGGTCCAGGTGCCCGACAACAATAGGCCAGGCATGGCCCAGGTGCGTGCGGGCGTGTGGCCCGCAGCACGGGGTCCATGCATCGTGCATTTCTCGCGGTCCATGCATCGTGCATTTCATGCAATCTAGGAGCTATTTTGTGCAGTCCATGCACGTTTCCTATGCATTTTGCTTGGTGCACAGTGGACTGCGGGTGTAGACACGCACGGGCGCATGTGTGGCACGTGGGAGCATGTGTGGTGCATGGGGTTTGGCCCAGTTCATGCATTGGTTCACATAGGAGAGGTTAGCGTGGTCCATGGGCGGTCTATTGTATTCGAGATGCGGTTTTGACTTGGTTTGGAGTCTGTTTTTGACATGGCTTGAACCTTTGGAATTCTGTCAAAGTGTTCTTCGACACAGAGACCTTTACATAGTCTCAGGTCCTTTAAAAAGGGGGACAGAGACTAGATAGAGATTGAGTGGCAGTGGTAGAGAAAATCTATAGGGGCTAGAGGGTCTTCTTGAGAGTTGAGAGCTTTTGTGAGGAATTTGGAGCTTCTTGTTGAGAGATTATTGTATAGGATTCAGAGTGTGTGCTCTCCTCTTGTAAGAGATTTTTTTTTCTAGTAAAGTTCTGCATGCCAATTAAATTCTATTGTGTGTCTTTCTTTTTCCTCTCGTGGTATCAAGTTTGTCGACGAAGGTGCGATCTTGAGCAGGAATCTATATTCCGTAATCCAGGAGATCCCCTATAAGTGGTATCAGTGCAAGTGGTACCATAACATTCCCCTTGTATTATGCTTTGTTTTCATTTTTTTGAATACTGCAGTAACATACTAATGTTGCTAATATTATTATGATAGTAATTTGTAACATACTACTCTTACTACTATAATCATAGTGATAAGTAGTAACGTACTATTACTAAAGCAGTAATGTACTATTACTGAAGCGGGAACATCATGTATAATTGATATGATTTTTGTATGTTCCTAAGGCAAAAATGGTGTTATGTAGTGCTATGAGTTTATATGAAAAAATAACATTGCAAGTCTTTGAAGTATTATGTTTTAAGTAGAACACATGCATTGATTCTTATGATTGTATCTTTGGATCATGCTATATGGATAGTTTATTTGGAAAAATTCAAGTTGTAATTAATAATTGAAATATATGAAGATAGAAAATGTTCTGTAAATTTTGTTGCTTGAGTAATTACTTAATCACCTAACTATAGAGCAGTCCATTGTCTAGGGTCACCTAGGTTATCTGACAACTATGGTAATACTACGTGCTTTGGAAAACACAATGCTATTTTAGACTGCATTATATAACAATATAGGCATTCTCGTTATGTGTTTGGATGGTTGGTTGGTTTGCAGGTTTGTGGGCACTTTGCTTGAATCAGCAAAACATGAGCCAAAGATGTATAACTTAACTCTTAGTTGTCCTAGGCATTCTAGTTGAATTGCATGGAGTTGGTTTATGGAATGCTTACTTGCTTTGTAGCCATCACTATAACTATCCAGCCTTTTCCCAACTTTGTGGGGTTTTAGCTTTATAGAACACCAACTTGTATGAGAAGATTGGATTTTTTTTTTGCTTGTGTAGGTGGCTGGTACTCTTTTTCTCATGGAGTGACCGTGCATTTCTTTCATGGAAATGTGGAAAAGAATTCTATGTCCATGACCTCTTTCTTTCTTATTTGCTATGGTTCCTGGACAATTAAATATCAGCTCATGTTGTGGTTCAGTTTTTGCTTGTTCTGGATCTCATTAAGATCAGTAGGTCTTGTAAAATTATTTACTTGGTTTTGACCTTCTAAAAGGTCAGACTTTTTTCTTTAAAAAAATTGCAGCATTGATAAAACCTGATGTCTAGACTTGTCATATGGCCACCGTGCTCTTTTAAGAGCATGCTGCCTGGATTTGTATTCGAGTTTGCTACATTTAGAATATCTAATTGAAGGCATTGCAAAGTATACACAATTACATATAAATTTAATTTTATTATCTTTGTCATTTTTGAAGTTGTGTTTTCTTGAATTCTCGGATATGTATACATTCCCAATATCTCATTTTGGAAAAGTTTAATATCCATTTATATCAGAAAGTAACCAATTTCCGATCTATAGGAACACAAAACGGATGTTTTCTGGACAGGGCTGGAATTATAATTGATAAAATACATTAGTGGTTCTGCCTCCCTTCTCCCCATTCATTAAGATAGAGTTAAACCTAAGGTTTGCTATTCTTAATCATGTTTCATTGAGTTAAACAAGTCATTTAAATCTGGTTATTTAGATAGATACAACCTCATTTTTTTAAAATTAGCTTGGTAAAATATCCGAGCCTTCCATTGCTTGCTAAATATTTTTGATAGAAATAGCACAAAAATTTCTTATGAGACGCAATCTGAAACTACCTGGTTTTGCTTTACTTTTATATTGACATGCCAATGGCATCAACATGCTTGCAGTCCTTTTTAGTCTGGTTGTTTTAGTTTTAGTGTACACATTTTGGTAATGGGTAAGGAAATAATATATTGCATGATCATCAGTATCAACTTTTTACTGTATGATGTGGTTGACAGCAATTACAATATTATAGTGACTTAAACCAATCTAAGAGGATTCCATAAATTCTTCATACTGTTCATGTGAGATATTCTGATGAAAGGCAACATTTTCCACTTTAATGATTTCTTGCAATCTTGAGTGTAGTTCAGACTGATGATAATGAGAAGGTAGATCTCAGTGGCTGATGATGAAAGCAATTTAGAATAAATGCTTGCTGTTTTAAATCTCAATTTGTTCAATGGGAACTGCTTTTTCTAATTACCATAAAACCAATCAGTTGAGATGTCCACTTTCTATGAGAGCTTGATTCATCCTATCTTTGCATGTTATTTCCCTGGCTACTTGAAGAGCCATTAATATTGAATAAATGACCTATTATTGTAACTATACAATGCACATGCTAAATTTTTATAAAATTAGCATCTATGGCGATTTCTATGCAAGATTTTTGTATATTTTTAAATTATGATTATCTGTTAAAGACTTGCCTATATGCTCATTTAAAAAATTCAATGTTGACCCAGGTAAAAAAAAAGAAGCAAAATCTTTTCTTTCTTTGCGTCTTGCTTTTAAAGAAACACAAGGAGTGAGGAGCTGGTATTGATGGGCATGCCCATCATGCCATGCTGAAACAAAGCAAAAACCTTTTTAAGTAATGGCTGGTAGGTACCATGCTGTATCAACTCTTATTAAACTGGCAAGGGTCAATGCAAGTTGGCATTTATCTATACGCTGTGGTATGTATGGCATCACTGCACAAGCGCATGCCTACTGTTGACACCATGTTAGCATGGCACAGCATTGTCAGCACTTGAATACTTGAAACAAATGGTGATTTCTATTAGTCATGTTTATAAGATCACCAAATTTTTGACTTATGACCACATTTTCCACACCATCCTTCACATAAAACTATCAAAATATGCATAAACTATAACATTACTTTTTAATTCCTAAAAACCTATTTTTTTTCTTTCTTGTATAAACTGGACTAAGGCTTAGGTTTGATCATATTTGTAGACCTGGATGATGGCTTTGAGTCCCCAAAATCCCATCTTTAGCAGGCCTTACAAAGCTTTAACTTAGTTTTCTCAACTACTATCACAGTTCTTTCCCTTCTAGATAGGTTTCAGCTAAACCAGATATCTGATTGGTTAACTAAACAAGACAGCAAACTACATCTCTTAGGTTTCTTCCTTTTAATCCGATAGCTAATGAATCATAATGTCCAACAACATAACCAAAGCATCCTGCTCTTTTTTGGGTTCCTTTCTTTCTTCTCTCTCCATTACAACTAGAAACTAATCCCTCCAAACCTGTGTTTGAGATAGCAAAACTCTGTTTGATGACAACTCCCGCAAAGTCTTCTTCCACATGAACATTCTAATGTACAAAACAATAAATTTCAATCTTTTAATCCCTTAAAACCCTAGTTCCTTACTATAATTTGTACTGAAGATCAGATTTGGTCATTTTTCTAGATTTTGATAATATGTTGATATCCTTAAATGCACATTTGCACTGGATCCTAGGATAAATTTTTTGTACTAAATATCTTCTATGAAGGATGGGTACAAATATGAGATTTTGATACGACATGAAATGAATATACTAAAATGGCAAATCTTTGAAAATATGACATGGCACAACTATGATACAACAACAATTAAACAAATATATGCTTATACATATAAAATATTATTAAAAAAATTATAACACAAATCCTATAGCTTTGCCACAACATCAATATTGAGGGCCTATTTGGATATTCCTATAGGATTGGGCTAGAAATCCTGCAAGAATTGAGCCTGGCCCATCCAACACATCTTGTAAACTACATGCATAGATAATGTCTAGTATTATAGAATATGAGGCATGGCCCAGTCCATGCGAACTGGAATCTTCCAATCCATTCACGTAAGATGGAAAAAAAGACTTGATAATGCAATCTTTTCTCCCTATGGGATTTGGGGCAGCCCACTCAAAAAAAAATCCTGTGACTACTATGAATATGGGCCTGGCCTAGCCTATGTTCTTGTGAATCCTATTCGATTGCCGAGCATCATCCAAACAAGTACTTAAAAGGGTGGAAAACCTAGTCCCATGAAGTTGCAACAACCTTAACCTCCTAGAACAGTACAACCAATATTGGGGATCCAAGAGGAGAGATGGGGGGAGGGAGAGAGAATATACCTTAGATTAGAAGACATCAATGATTTAGGCTTTGAGGATGACATAGGAGAGCATCGTAACCTCCTACCAAGAATTATGGATGTTGCCGCCAAGATCGCCGCCGCCTGCAGCTTTGTCGCGCCGGAGGATCCTCCTGTCGCTGTCGGGTGCGCGATGGACCTTCCAGGGACCCGTCCGCTCCGTCCTGCTTCGCGGTTGCCCGCCGATGACCGTGTCGGCCCTCTTCGTTCCTCCCTTCCTGCAAGATAGGGGAGACCTGGGCCGGGAATTCCGACGAGAACACTCCGACGATCAAGTCAGTGGGACTATCAAGGGGAACAGACAAGACCTTCGAGGCGTAGGGCTTGGGGGACCCGTCTGCCGGGAGGGTGTGACTCGAGATTAGGAATGTAAAGGAATGGAAAAAAGGAGGGATCGAGAGCGAGGAGGCTCCTCGGGCCGGTGGTTCGCCCGGCGATGCTTGGTGGCCAGCCCACTTACCTCTCCCTCTCTTTTACCTGCGTGCTTACCTTCCTTACCTTCCTCCGGAGGCCGGGTCAGACCCCTATGGCCTTGAGGGAACCTCCGAGAGAGAGAGACTCCGCCTTCCCTTTCTTGGACCACCAGGTGGCGCACCGAGCCGAGAAGGTCCTCCTTTCCCACAGAGAGAGCCCTCTCCCGCGAGGCAGCCAGAGAGACCTGCCTTCTTCTTGGCTTCCATGCCCCTTATAGGAGGTGCGCTTCTATTTCGGGAGAGATCGCCCGGGGCTGCAGGTCCTGGGGTTTTGGCCAGATTCTCCTCTTGGAGAACTCTGAGTGCTGCACCACGACTGTCGGCGGCTATTGGTGGTGCGGCTGTGGACGTGGCAGTATGTTGCTGGCGTGGGGTCTGGGGGCACACACGTCGTACCTCTGGCCCAGCCTGTAGAAAGCTGCGGGTGGGCAGTCGTTGCTTGGCCATAATTCAAATATTTGTTCCTCTGGCGGGAACTCCATATCGGGGGCTTCGCTTCGGGGTACGGGCATGACCTCGGTAGGGAGCCGACCTCAGATGGGGGGGCTCGCCTAATGAGCCCGGTCTCGGCTAGGGGCTGACCTCGGCAGGGAGCCGGTCTCAGACGGGGGGGCTCGCCTAATAAGCTTAGCCTCGATTGGGGGCTTACCTCGGCATGGAGTCGGTCTCAGACGGGGAGGCTCGCCTAATGAGCCCGGCCTCGGCTGGGGGCTGACCTTGACAGGGAGCTGGCCTCAGATGGGGGGGCTCGCCTAATGAGCCTGGGTGGCAAGTCTTCTGTCATCGTAGCTGCTTATGTTCTCCACATCAGCGGATGTCGCCACATCAGATGCCCCCCACTCCCGAGCCTCGAGGGTGTGGCAGTGCTCGGGGCGAAAGGGTTAATGAGCCCGCTGACATTGGAGATGCTCCTGCGATGCCATTAATGCCTCGGGCTCCTATGGCCCGAAAATCGCGCCCCTGGTACAAACGAGGCGATGCTCCACTCAGTTTCCTACTAAGGCAACATGACTGCTTCATTTGAATCGAAGCGACGACCGCAGGCTTGGCCTATTTGGGACGTCCTGAAGGGCCACGCAGTGACCCCCTGTTGGACAGGGAGTCGAAAGGGCACATGCTCTGCATCGGGACTAGGCAGAGGCAAGCGGCGGTCATTACTGCGAAGGGCTTACCACCGTGTCTTTTTAAGGGACCCTCATGCACAACATTCCACAGTGTGCTCCTCTTCTTCCTCCATACTTTTTCCTTCTTCCCTCCATTCGTCTTCGGGTTGCGCCAGAGGAGGGCCCTTGATGGACTCCGGTCCCTCGGTCGAGGAGGCAGAGGGGGTGAGGGAGTCTTTTCGCCTTCTTCGGGGGCAATCGGACGGTACCAAGGTGTGGACGTCCGGGATGGAGAGGAAATCCGTCAAGCTCGAAGTTTCCTCCAGTGAGGACCCTCGGAGGAGAGAGAAAGATGCTGCTCTCAAAAATGGGGATAGCAGAGCTGAAGAGGGAGAAAGAGGCTACTCACACCTCCCCTCAAGATCGGAGGTCCTTGACGATGAGGCGGCGGCCAGGGTGGTGGTCGTCACGGAGGAGGCCGTGGCCATTATGGTGCCATGGGAGGGAGCCTAACAGGGAGCCACTGTAGCTGCCCTTGGAATCATGGGATCCGTGAGTTCCAAGGATGGCACGGTAGAGGCGGTGGTGGAGCGATGCTTCTTCCTCAGCCGATGGCGAGCAAAACACTTGAGGAAGGGCATCCACCACGGTGGAGAAGGCCGGCATACTTTTGGAGGTAGAGGTCGTCGTCGGGAGGGAGAGCCTGTTCGTTGGTCCGAGCTCCTCTTTCTCTCTGCTTGTAATCTACCCTTTGAGAGATCTCCCGGCCTGTTAGGGATCTCCCTTGATGTAAGAGACTTTTGATAAAATGAAAAAAACTCTTTTCTTCTATCATCCGGTGTGTCTCCATTTTCTCTTCCCCTTCTTTAGTCTTCAGAACAGGGAGGTATGTGCTCGGGGCCATCTTAAGTCTGTCCCAGACCTTTGGCTCCTGCAAGATGATGCTGGAGGCTGAGGAGCCTGACGAAGGAGGAGGCTGGGAGGCCTGATGCCGGAGGTTGAGGAGACTGATGAAGGAGGAGGAGGCCGGGAGGCCTGATGATGGAGGTTGAGGAGCTTGATGTCGGAGGATGAGGAGCCTGATGGAGGAGGTCGAGGGGCATGGTAGAGGAGGCCGAGAGGCCTAGCATCGGAGGCTGAGGAGCTTGGTGAAGGGGAGGCCGGGAGGCCTGATGCGGGAGGAGGCCGAGGAGCCTGATGAAGGAGGCCGAGGGGCCTGATAGAGGAGGAGGAGGCCGGGAGGCCTGATGCCGGAGGCTGAGGAGCCTGGTGAAGGAGGCAGAGGCCGGGAGGCCTGATGCCGGAGGCTGAGGAGCCTGATGAAGGAGGAGGCCGAGGGGCTTGGTAGAGGAGGTTGAGAGTCCTGGCACTGGAGGCTGAGAAGCCTGGTGAAGGGGGCTGAGAAGCCTGATGGAGGAGGCCGGGAGGCCTGATGTCAGAGGCTGAGGAGCTTGATGAAGGAGGCCGAGGGCCCTATTTGAGGAGGCCTAGAGGCCTGGCACTGGATGCTGAGGAGCCTGGTGAAGGAGGCTGGAGGCTGAGAAGCCTGACACCGGAGGCTGAGAAGCTTGGTGAAGGGGGCTGAGAAGCCTGGTGGAGGAGGCCGGGAGGCCTGATGCTGGAGGCCGAGGAGCCTGATGGAGGAGGCCGGGAGGCCTGATAACGGAGGTTGAGGAGCCTGGTGAAGGAGGCTGAGAAGCCTGACACCGAAGGCTGAGAAGCCTGGTGAAGGGGGCTGAGAAGCTTGGTGAAGGAGGCCAGAAGGCCTGATGGAGGAGGCCGAGAGGCCTGACACCGGAGGCTGAGGAGCCTAGTGAGGGAGAAGGAGGCCGGGAGGCCTGATGCTCCAAGCTGTGAGTCAGGCGGTAGATGGCCGGGACTTCTGGAGTTTCCCGGCGGACATCTCCGGACTTTGAGCAAGGCGACCGGAACTGGGAGGCTGGATGAAGGAGGCCGGGAGGCCTGATGCGCCAAGTTGTGAGTCAGGCGGTAGATGACCTGGACTTCTGGAGTTTCCTGGCGGACATCTCCGGATTGTGAGCAAGGTGGCCGGAGCCGGGAGGCTAGATGAAGGAGGAGGCCGGGAGGCCAGTGGGGCTTCTGGTCCTGAGTGCCGGGCTTCGTAAGTTTCCGGACTTGAAGTGCTGGGCTTCGGGAGTTTCCGGGCTTGGAGTGCCGGGCTTCGGGAGTTTCCGGGCTTGGAGTGCCGGGCGTCGGGAGTTTCCGGGCTTAGGCTGGCACGGAGTCGGTTGAACGAGTCCCTGCACAAACGGAAGACAAGGTTGCACTGGAGGTGAGTTTTAATAACCATGGGAGGAGTCTTACATCCTTGTCCAGGCGGTGGACTGCTCGAGCTTGAAGCCTGGATGCGAGCCCATCGAGAGGGCTCGACTCGTCGATTGACCATGCTGCGAGTCAGGTGGCGGAGCTTTTGGCATCACTGCGGACATCCCAGGACTGTTTGTGCTGCGGGTGCTGGTTTGCAAGCCAAGCGGTGGACAACGGGATCGCCGGGGTTCCCCGCGAACCTCTCCGGATTGCTAGCACATTAGATGCCAAGCTGTGAGCCTCGCGGTAGATGGCAAGACTTCGTTGAGTCGCCGCGGACATCTCTGGACTGTGAGCAAGGCGAGAGCTGAACTGAGAGTCAGGCGGTAGATGGCGGAGGCCCCTTTCCGGATTGCTAGCACATCAAATGCCAAGCTGTGAGCCTCGCGGTAGATGGCAGGACTTCGTTGAGTCGCCGCGGACATCTCTGGACTGTGAGCAAGGCGAGAGCTGAACTGAGAGTCAGGCGGTAGATGGCGGAGGCCATTTGGGGTCTCCGTAGATATCTTCAGGTTATTAGCACAGCAGTTCTCCTCCTAGTCCTCACTTTAGAGCAAGAACCATGAAATTTATGATGGTCATTTTCAGAACTCAAAATTTTGCCATCCTGCTCTTTAAGAGTACTACAAATTCAGTGTGGCTTTGTACCCATAGAACTAGCTAAGACTGAAGAGAGGAGAAAAATCATATACTTATTTGAAATCTGATCGATTGACCAAGTGTATGTTTGGTTGCAAGGAAATTCATGGAAAGAGAAAAGGAAAACTAAGACTTTTCCATGAAAATGGAAATGTTTTCCAGAAAACTAGTTATAAGTTTTCTAGATTATCTTGTTTTCTAGTGAAACAAATAAATGGAAAACCGGATTTTTCCAAGAAGAATGAGTTACCAAAGCAGTTTGCCTTGCATCCAAATATATCCTGAGCAAAAGATGAATGCCAAGATGGAACTATAAGAGATGCTAGTTGGTTGAGCAGCCACTAATCAGTCAAGCAGGAAAGAGGGAAGACATGTTTGAAGGGAAATACCAGACCATGCTTAAGGCCATTACATTTGCCAGATTTCATGTTGACATCATGCATGTTGCACCACACCTGGCTCACATCCATACTGTGAATGTGTTTATTGTCAGGTTGAAAACCAAGTGACTTCTGCAAGAGATTTGAAAGTGCTCAGACATTTTAAAGACAACGAAGAGCAATTACTTCCCTTCTAAATCTTGAAAAATATAGATCTGCTAGAATACTTCCAAATCATTTACAAAAATTTGAGTCATATGGTGCTACCAGAACAGCCAAAACCCAACAAATTTGAAATGAGTAATTTCTTCAGTTAGGTTTGCTTTAGAAGGCAGACCTTAATGCTACATGTGAGGTTTATATTGAAGGCTGGTTATATTTTCTGCAATTTTGCCTTCTGCCATCTGCTGCTGGGGGGAAGGTTATATCTGATGCAATTAAAGATGTTTTTCGTTTTTAGTGATAAGCAGAGTAGGACACTTGGGAACAATTGTAACAAGTTCTTTTTCTATAAAGAGCACCTTCAAGCATTAATTTTCTCCATATAATATCATGTAATTTTTTTCATATGATTCTTCTGCGTATATACTCTATCTTTTCAAGTCTGTAGTTCAAACTTGGAATACCCGTCAAGTTTTTTCATGTTTTTACCTTGACGAGTACATCATTGCCTTATATACTTCAACTCTTAACATTTATATTCTGAAGATTTAATTTTTGGGATGTTCTGTTAGATTCAAAATAGTTGTCATGGCAGAATCATTTACAATCGAGATAAGCTCCAATTTAGTCAACCGACTGTCAGGTGATGAAGATAAGATAAAGAAGACTAAGAAACCCAAGCCCAAAAATTCACAGGAACCTCAACAGCTACCGAGCAAGGTGAAACCAACTCCAAACATGCCGACTAGCCACCCTGGTCAGGCATGGCCACTCCAGCCCCCAGTGTTATTACCAGTTACTCCACCCCCAATTGCGACTGCAGAGTTGGAAGCCATACGTTCTGTACACCAAGAGAGTGAAAGGGTTGTGGAGAAATTGGAGAAGCAGGAGTCTACCATGCTTCAGGAGCTCAACCAGAGAGCGAAAGAGATCCATGACAAAGAATTCAAGCAGCCATACCAGAATCCAACACCATGTACAGCTGAGAAAGAGGCTTGCCTTCAATGTTACAAAGATTATGCCCAGGATCCTCTGAAATGTCGACAATTGGTGAAAAACTTTGCTGACTGTGCTCGCCAGGCATGGCAGTGAGTCAGTTGAACAATCAAATAGGACCTGCATTGGGACAGAACGATAGCTACACAAAACAAGTTCTCATCAAATGAGTTGAGATTCAATAGCCAGAGCTTGATATAACATGCTATTGTCTTTTGGAAACTAATTAACTGCTGCATTTCTCCTTTACATCCAGTTTCTTTCAAATTAGTTTTATCATGCGCATGCACAAAACTTATGGCAGTATGCTGGCTGTGCTTCTCTCAGTTCGTGCATGAAGTTACCATTGCAGGTTGCTGCCAAGCTACCCTTCTTTTTTCTCTCGAATAAACTAGTGAAGTGCAGCACCAGTTGAGCTAATGCTTGCTTCTCATCCAAGAAAAAAATTTAGATGGATGTTGAAAATATTTATGAGAAATGAAGATGTGCTTGGTTTTTATGGTTATCTCAAAATCTTGAAGCTGAGTGCTAGTAATCTTGCAGGTTGCCAGTGCATTTAGCCATTAGGTTGTTTAGCCTTTTTTTCAATTGGTAGTAGAAAATCCTTAACTATTGACATGAAAAACCGTAATCAGATGGCATGTAACATATCAAAGTCACTTCGGTGTTATTCTTATTTGCTTTGAAAATTTCGTACTAACTGTCACCCTACAAGCACAATTCAAAGTTTCAAACCAACAAAAAAAAAAAAAAAAAAAGCCCTCCTCATGCACCTTCCCTTGCTTTCTGCCCATGCTCCATTCCAGCCATGGTATCATACAAAAGGGCTGGTTGAAGGTCTCGGGCAGGTAGAATGACATCGCCCCTCCGATGATCCCGCACAACCCAAATACCGCAAACGGCAGCCCCTGCTCCATCACCACCACCATCGGCGCCACCACCGCCCCGATCTGCTCCGCTTGCTGTATGCACCCAAGTGCTGTATTCCTCACCGTCGTCGGAAAAAGCTCTGCCGTGTACACCAACAGCAAATTGTACGTCGCCGCAATTACAAATATTCCAAGCACCCCGCACACCATTCGGCCTACCGCTATTGCTCCATCGCCACCCATCAAGCTCCCCGCCATACAAAATGCACCACTGAACCACATCGCCCCAATCACCAGTGGCCTGCGTCCAAACCGCTCTAACAACATCGTGGCCAATGCGAAAGCCGGCATCTTCCCCACCGAGTTTACGATGACACATATAAAGATCGGTCTTGAGGTTTACAACATTTCGCTTGTAAGTCCATGATATGTAACCGAGCAAAACGAGCTTATGATTGTTGATAGAACCAGCCTCCATCGAGTTAGTGATGAACGTATTAACATCTATGATCGAGCCCGAGATAGCAATATATGTATCCACCATTCTGTTGGTGTCGCTATGAGATTTATCACAGTCCAGCACCAAGGAGACATGGTCGGGGAGGGACCGGCCATTCTTCCTAGTGATAGACCGCATGTTCTCTAGGGCCTTCTTAGGTTTGCGGCGAATGAGGTACCAACGAGGGGACTCGGAGTTGAAACGAAGGACGGCAACAATGAAGAAGAGGGTGGGAAGGGTGGTGATGAGATAGAGGGGTGCGCCAAGATGAGGGGAAGAAGTAGGCAATGGTAGCGAGGACGACGATGCCTGCAGAGAAGAAATAGAACACGGACATGCCAGCCGCAGCACGGCGAGACGGGCCGACGGGCTCGGTGACGAGCACGAAGGCTGTGGTGCCCATTGGACCGGTGCAAGCACACGAAGGATGAGATAGATGTTGTAGGACCGTGCCACGGCCGTGAGGCAGCCTAAGATAGTGTTGATGACTCTGCCCACCATGAGGGAGCCCTTCCTGCCAAGAAAAGAGTCCGAGAGATGTCCAAAGTGATGAAATTGGCAGAAAGAAAGAATACAACCAGATAAAACCAGAAGTCATTTGAAGTCTATTCATTTGAAATTGGCTCAGCCGATTAATTCATGTTTTCATCTGCTTCACTTTTTAATGACTAATGTCATTGCTTGACATCGAAGGATCGATCTGCTTAAAACTAACAAATCAAGTCTCGCACATTTCCAAATCAGATTGCAAACAATAATTAACTCTGTCACTTGTTCTTTAAATTATCTCTGTCCCCCCCCCCCCCCCCCCCCCACCCACCAAAAATGTTATTATTATTATTTTAATTACTTAAGCAGTATTTAAATTTTGACAGTATGCACATATAAAACAAATAGTGAGTTGTCTTGCAATTTGATCAATCCATTAGGTAATTAGATGCTTGTTCCTATAGTCTTATACTCATTCCCATTTTTGCACAAACCGGTTAGCTCATAAAAGATTCATTTTAGTGAAGGTGATTTTTTTTTTTTTTTAATGTAAAATCCAATGAGGTTGAAAAAAAAAGAGACCAAGTTGGACGAAAACCCCAAGAGAGAAAAAGAAATAACTAACGAGTGTAAAGCTCATAAAATAAAATAAAATAAAAATTAATTTTAAATCACCATAACATATGCACATATAAAAGGACTTAGGAGAGCATTATAGAGTTTTGTTTCTTTTGGGTTGGCTTTGGACATTATTTAATACCTATTATTTGCTATTTATTAATTCCATATCCTATCCGGAAAGATTCTCTCTAACAAAACAAGAAAGAAACAAGAAAAAGAGATGTGAAAATATATTTTTTTATGAAATAGTTTCTTTCCACAGTCTATAGGAGCTTTCCTATAAATTTTTTGAACTCATATATAAAAAATCTCCAGGTTCATCATAACCTTTTATAAGAAATTCATTTCGTATTAATCACTCATTTCATCAAAAAGATGAAATGGCAGAGGAAAGTGAAGGTTGGAAAGTCTTACAAGATTTGCATGGGCATGGCGCATCCGCTTGATAAAGAAGGGACTAAAAGGAGAAGAACTACATTGGTCATGGCAAGTTGACAAAGTGTCCCTAGTAAAGTGACAGTCAAAGGAGTTAGAAAACTGCCATTTAATGTCAAAGAGAATCTTATAAGCTTCAAAGTACTTAAATTTATCTTTTAAAAGTCATTGGTCAAACACCACGTTTTTTTTTTTGATCGGAAAAAAGGATGGGAAGATAAATCCCGGTGCAGCTACCTGCCCATCCCGCCAGATAATGTTTAATTCAAGATACTCAGATTTATGCAGTTTTTTCTCATCTAAAGATGAATACATCAACCTGATACCACTAAAGCGCCTGCTAGTATAACGAAAATAAAGAGGGAGACCCTGACCTCTCATTTATACCGGTGGTCATGGGTCCCAGAAAAATTTCTTGATTTAATTGATTAAATCTACACTTTTTCTCTTCAATGATATTTTTTAACCCCTTAGTTTTTTTTAAAAAAAAATCTTGGATACGTAGATTTTTTTCAAAAAAAATAACGATGATGATCCAGAATGGAATATTATCCGCATAAATATGAAGAGAAGTCTCAATCGGCCATCCAAGTAGTGAATAAAATAAACATTATATTAAAGATGGGATAAAACTTCTTTTTCTTCTACATTTTTTTTAAAAAATCTAAATTTTGCATAAAATAGGCAAATTGAGATTTGGAGCATATCAATATCCATTTAGCTCTACTAAAAATTAAATTTACGGTGGAGAAAATTGGGAAGAAGAGAGAACAGCCTAATCACCAACCATGATTCAAACAAAGATTAATTCACCGACTCTTTCTTAACAACTCTTCCTGTTGGGATATGACAAAGTTGATCTATTTATACTGACCTGTTGAAAGCCTGAAATTGAAATTGATCAATGCCCGAAAGGCACGACTATGATCAATACCTCTTTCGAAAGGTATAAGACTGATCAATACCTAAAAGGCACAAATATGATCGATGCCTAAGATATATGTGACTGATCAACATTCAAAAGGTATAGAGTCGATCAATGCCCAACGAACATAAGACCGACTCACTTCCAGGTAATTGACAGATTTATTTAAGGATATAATTTATTAATATTCATGTAATTCAGGAGCCGATCAACTATAGTGGAGCCGATCAACTATGATGGAGTCGATCAACTATGGTGGAGCCGATCAACTATGATGGAGCCGATCAACTATAGAATAGCCGATCAACTATGAAGGAGTCGATCAACTAAGGAGGAGGACAATTGACTATGAACAACTTTGGTTGCACGTACTCACACCCTGGATTAACTGTTTAACAGCTGGATGTCAGCTATAAGCGATTAATTTCCTAGCCTATAAATACCCGTGGGCGCGATGATGAAAGGACTTCAGCCACTCATTCTTTTCCCTACACCTTTCCACCAAGCCTTCCTCCAGATCTCATCTGTTTTAGTCCAGACGCCATTGATGAGCTTGGGAGTTGGAACCTTATCAACATACAGAGCTTCCAAGAAACTTCATCAACTCCATCATCTTTCATCTGATCTAGCTTAACCCCAAGTCTTATTGTAATTTTGTTTGGACACAATATATTGGCGTGCCAGGTAGGGGATTCTTTGTAAAAGAGTCTCGAAAAATCTGGAAAGAAGCATGGTGAAAGGTAGGAAGAAGAATCTGCCAGCAGAAGGTGTTCCCTGTTCTTCAAAAGAGACCGATCTTGTTCTTGGAAACCAAGGGGATGATCCTGTTCTTGATGGAAAAGGAAACAGTCATGTTCTTGGTGAAGGAAGAAATAATCCTGTTCCGGGGGAGAGAAGGGAAGTTCCTTCCGTAGGGTATTTTGATCAAGAAAAATTGAACATCCTATTCGACAAGGTAGACGTGCTCACCACGGCGATGCAGAACCTCCAAGAAATTGCTATGAGGGAGTCAATGCGACTAGTTGTATCATGAACTAGCCGATAACCTTCCCTCCAGGTAAGTAAACATCTCAGTCCTAGAAGGCATTCCTCTTATCAATGTTCTTCAGGTCAACAATCCCCAGTAAGGCATCATCACTGATCTCATCATCGCTCCAAGAAGCAAGATAAGGGGAAACGACCACGATCCCGGTCAACTTCATCTGAAGAATTGACTCCTGATAGTATCCAAGCTCAACACCTCATGAGAGGGAATGATTTTGACAAAAAGTTTAAGAAATTGGAGTTGCAGGTTGCTAAAGTTCTAGAACAGAGGAAAATAGAGGATGCTACACCAAGTTGCAGTATCTTGCCTCCTTTTTCCAAGAAGGTTATGGATGAAAGAATCCCGCATCACTTCAAAGTACCACCGATCGAGCTGTATGACGGGTCATCTGATCCTTAGGACAATCTGGATAGCTTGAAAGCCCATATGCTGATCCAAGGGGCGTCGGATGCATTGCATTGTCTTGCCTTTCCTCTGACCTTAAAGAAGTCAGCAAGAATATGGTACTCAAGTTTGCAGCCGGACACCATCCATTCATTCGGTCAACTAGAGAAGTTGTTCGTTTCTTACTTCAGGACAAGCAAAAAAATATCCAGAAAATTTCGATAGCTTGTTCTTTATTCAACAGTCAGAAGGGAAATCTTTAAGGGATTACATCAAGAGATTTAACTCCACCACGTTGGAGATACCAGATCTTAATGAATATGTGGCGATGTTTGCTATGAAAAAAGGTTTGTGAGCCTCCAGATTTACATTTTTCTTGGATAAGAAATTCCTGACCAACTATTCTGAATTACTGGCCCGTGCTCAAAAGTACGCCCAGGCCGAAGAACAGGCTTTGAGTCGGCGACAAGTGGAGAAAAAAATGGTGCCAGATAAGAAGAGAGCCAAGGAAAATGAATCCCAATTCTCGGGAGTCCGATCTATTCAACGGCAAGGTCAAAGGCCAAGGGAATTGATCGATAAAAATTACGTCAATCGCTTTGATGCTTATACTCTACTGACTCATCCGAGAGAGCAAATTTTAATGGAACTTGAGAAAGAAAATTTTTTACAAAGACCAAGGCCAATGAGAGCTCCACCAGCTGTGCGAAATAAAACCAAATACTGTCGCTATCATCATGATCATGGCTATACAACAGAAGAATGTATCCAACTGCGGGATAAAATTGAGGCTCTGATTAAACAGGGTTATTTGGGCAAATATATCCGGAATCAAAATCAGAGCCGACCAAATGAAGCGGCTATACCAAGGCCAGCAGTTCCAAGGATGATCACTGATGGGACAGAGCTCCCAAACCAGCAACTGACTGATGGGTCAGTTGGAATGATTCGTCATGCATGCCTTGAAGATGATCGAAGTCCTAAGAGGCTTCGAGGAAGTGTCATCTTTTTTTATGAAGATTTACAAGACACTCAGACGCCTCATAACGATCCTGTTGTAATTTCTGCTGTTATTGCAAACTATGATGTACATCAAATTTTGGTTGATAATGAAAGTTTCACAGAGGTCTTGCTTTATGATGCATTTGTCAAAATGAATTTATCAATTAGTAAGTTACGAAGAATTCGTGTATCACTTACTGGATTCGGTGGAAATTCTGCAGGAGTAGAAGGAGAGATCATCCTTCCCGTAACTCTCGGAATGGCACCGAAGCAAAGAACTTACCTCCTTTCCTTTATGGTTGTTTGAATCCCTTCTACTTATAATGCTATTTTGGAGAGA
Organism: Areca catechu; assembly: GCA_021397845.1. Lineage (NCBI taxonomy): Eukaryota > Viridiplantae > Streptophyta > Magnoliopsida > Arecales > Arecaceae > Areca > Areca catechu. The sequence continues at coordinate 79,942,424 of CM038050.1, forward strand.
CCTACTCTGAATAAATTCCAAGCCGTTGTATCAACATATTATTTTCTGATGAAATTTTCAACTCCAAACGGGATCGGAGTAGTAAGGGGAAACTAGCAGATGGCCTGGCAATGCTTGATAATCCAGAATCAACAATCAGTTAATAAACCCACCTTTGAGCAAATGGATCCGCGTGATCCGATTGATGAAGTTAGTGTATCAATGGAAAAAACCATTCCTATCCCTTTGACAAAAGATGATCCTACCAAAACAGTTCAGATTGGGAGTTTACTTGCTGAAGATCAGAGGAAGAAGCTAATTGATTTATTACAAACAAATGCTGATATATTTGCATGGAAAGCTGCTGACATGTTGGGGATTCCTACTAAAGTAATCAAGCATGAACTTAAGGTCGATCCATTCATTCGGCCTGTTTGACAAAAGAAACGAAGCTTTGCCCCAGAAAGATAAAGTGTTATCAATGAAGAAGTCGCCAAATTACTCGATGCTGGATTCATCAGGGAGGTTCATTATCTTGATTGACTTGCTATAGTAGTGATGGTCAGGAAAACAAATGTAAAATGGAGGATATGCATAGATTACATTGATCTTAACAAGGCATGTCCGAAAGACAGTTTTTCTTTATCAAAGATTGATCAGTTGGTTGACGCAACGGTTAGACATAAGTTTTTAAGTTTTATGGATGTTTTCTCCGGATACAATCAGATACGAATGAATCCAGAAGATGAAGAAAAAACATCTTTCATGACAGATCGGGGAATATATTGTTATAAAGTGATGCCGTTTGGTTTCAAAAATGCTGGGGCCACTTATCAGAGTTAGTAAACAAAATCTTTGAAAACCAAATTGGGAAGACTATGGAGGTATATGTAGATGATATGATTGTTAAAAGCAATCAGTTTGATGATCATATAAAAGATTTGCGGATAGCCTTTGATATTTTGCGGCAGAATCATATGAAGTTAAATCTGACCAAATGTGTCTTTGGTGTGACTTCTGGAAAATTTCTGGGTTTCATGGTCACACAACGGGAAATTGAAGCCAACCCAGAAAAAATTTGAGCCATTTTGGACATAAGACAGCCAGCCAATAAGAAGGAGATTCAATAGTTGACTGGACGAATTGCCTCATTAAGTCGATTTATCTCTCGTTCAGCTGAGAGATGTTTGCCTTTCTTTAAAGCTTTACGGCAAACCAAAGAGTTCAATTGGTCAGATAATTGTCAGTCAGCATTTGGAGAACTGAAGAAGTACTTGGTGAACCCAATCATATTGTCTAAACCTCAAGAAGGCAAAGATTTGTATATTTATCTGACCGCATCAGACGAAGCAATTAGTTCTATATTGGTTAGGAAGGATTCTGATGGATCGCATAAGCCCATTTATTATATTAGCAAAATTCTTCATGATGCAAAGACAAGGTACCCAAAACTTTAGAAGATTATCTATACTTTGGTAATATCGGCCAAACGACTCAGGCTATATTTTTAGTCTCATCGTATTATTATATTGACCGATCAACCCTTGAGGACTGTCTTACAATGCCCCGATACTTCTGGCCGAATGGCTAAGTGGGCAATCAAACTGGGTGAATATGACATTACTTATCATCCTAGATCTGCAATGAAAGCCCAGGTATTGGCTGACTTTATAGCCGAATGTACCTGGAATGATAGTGAGCCATCTGTTGAAATGGAAGTGACCGATGCACCCTGGGTATTACAAGTAGACGGAGCATCAAACTCTTCTGGTTGTGGAGCAGGGTTAATTTTATCTAGCCCCGATGGAGATGTTATGGAGTATACACTCCAATTTTCCTTTAAGGCCTCTAATAATCAGGCCGAATATGAAGCTCTCCTAGCTAGTTTAAAAATTGCAAAGAAAGTAAATGCTAGATGATTGAAGGTATTATCTGATTCATAATTAGTCATCAATCAAGTAAAAGGAGGTTTTGAAGTTCGTGACGCTACTTTAGCCTTATATTTGAAGAAGGTTCAAGAGTTGGGGGCTTTATTCATCATGGGATATCAGTCACATCCCTAGATTCAAAAATTCTCGGGCTGAGTCATTGTCCAGGTTAGCTACTTCTGCATCTGACCAAATGGGTCGAACCTTTATGGAATATTTAGAGATTCCAAGTATCTCAGCAACTGAAAAAGAAAAGATTCTTCATATAGAACCAGAAATGAATTGGATGAGTCCGATTGTCAAATATCTGATTGAAGGGATACTACCTGAAAATGATATAGAAGCTAAGCAAATTTGGAAATTTGCTGCTCAATATGTCATCCTAGATGGTTTATTATACAAAAAATTATTTTCTCAGCCATTATTGAAGTGTTTGTCTCCCTCAGATGCTGATTATGCCTTTAGGAAGGTACATGAGGGAATATGTGGTGATCATTTGGGAGGAAAGTCTTTAGCCTATAAAATCATAAGGCAGGGATATTACTGGCCGACCATGCAAAAGGATGCTGCAGATATTGTAAGAAAATATGATTCTTGTCAAAGATATGCAAATATCCAAAGGTGTCCTGCTAGTCAGTTGATACAATTAATAGCTCCTTGGCCATTTGCTCAATGGGGAATGGATATACTTGGTCCATTTCCTCCAACTTCTGGGCAGCGAAAATTTTTGATCGTTGCTATTGATTATTTTACTAAATGGATAGAAGCTAAACCTCTAGCTTTAATCACTGAAGCAAAAGTTGAAATATTTGTCAAAGACTCTATTATATATATATTTGGAATCCCTCATGCGATCATTACAGATAATGGAAGACAGTTTGATAACCAGAAGTTCAAGGATTTCTGTGCTCCATATGGTATTCTTCACAAATTGACATCCGTCGGACATCCTCAAGATAATGGGGAAGCCGAGGTAACTAATCGGATGATCCTTCATTGATTGAAAACCCGATTAAATGAAACCAAAGGATCTTGGGCTGATGAACTCAACTCTGTTCTATGGGCTTACCGAACAACTCGATCTACCACGGGCATTCAATCTAGCCTATGGGACTGAAGCCATGTTACCTATGGAAATTGTCCTTCATTTCAGAAGAACTAATAGTTTTGTGGAACCTAATAATGATAATCGAAGAAGAGTGGATCTTGATCTGATTGAAAACTCTAGGTTACAGGCACAACTAAAAATGGCAGCTTATCGACAAATAGTGGTGCAGTATTATAATTCAAGAGTAAAAACCTGAATCTTTCAGATTGGAGACCTTGTTCTGCACCGTACAGCTGTATCCCAACCAATTGAACAGGGCAAACTTTTTCCAAATTGGGAAGGCCCTTATCGTATCACTGAGGTTGTACGATTAGGGACCTATCGGCTTGAAAGTCTAGATAGTTATCTATTGGCAAGGTCATGGAATGTAGAAAATCTATGCAAATACCATCAATAAAGACATCTTCTTTTTCTTTCCTCTGTTATATGAAGGAAATATGTGATATTCCAATATTCTCTAAAATATGGAGAAAAGAAAGGTTGGCCTTGTAAGCTAATCATAATCCGACAATTCGAGTCAGTCCGATCCGCTAACTCAATCGATGTTTAATGATCAGAATAACTGATCCAAAGGTTGGCTTGATAAGCTAATCGTAATCCGACAATTCGAGTCAGTCCGATCCGCTAACTCAATCGGTGTTTAATGATCAGAATAACTGATCCAAAGGTTGGCTTGATAAGCTAATCGTAATCCGATAATTCGAGTCAGTCCGATCCGCTAACTCAATCGGTGTTTAATGATCAGAATAACTGATCCAAAGGTTGGCCTGATAAGCTAATCGTAATCCGATAATTCGAGTCAGTCTGATCCGCTAACTTAATCAGTGTTTAATGATCAAAACAACTGATCCAAAGATTGGCCTGATAAGCTGATCATAATTCGACAAGTTGAGTTAGCTTGACCCACTAACTCATCCGTACTTAATGATCAGAACAACTGATCAAAATGTAGTATTAATAGGATTACAGCCCGATAAATCGGACTGATCTAATATATTAACTCATTTGTGCTCAATAATTTGCTGATCAATTAAAAGGAAATAGAAGATTTCATTAATATTCTATTACAAAAAGGAAAAAGAAGGAAATAAATGGCAGTAAAATTATCGCCAATTCTCTATACATATATTATTCAGCTTCTTTCTGAATGATCTGATCAACTGAAGTGTTCTCTTGACCAGATGTTTCCTGAATAGGTAACTTTGTCAGATCGTTGCTTGGTTGTCCTTTTTCTTTTTCTATAGAATAATCTATGGAGATAGAAGAAAGATCAAGGTCAGGATATGATGTTTTGACCTTATCAAGGCAATCTTTAAAACCAAGGTCGTAACCTTTAGCTCCCACTTTTTCTATTCCTCTGAAAAAATCGTCAGATTTAGTGAATTGCTCAATTGCAAGAGATTTTTGTTGGGTCAGCAAAGTGTTCTCTTGTTCGGCTCGCTCCAACTTTTCTTCGAGAAGCAATATTTTTTTCTTCATCAGGAGATTCTGACCTAATACTTCTTCATACGCCCGAGTCTTCTCTTCTATGGCTTCATCAGCTTGTTGAAGTATTTTTCTTCTTCTGGCTCTATCGTCCACAAGTTGACAAGCGTGCATTTCGGTTTGTTTTAATTATTTCTGCAGAGACATAACCTTCATAGTTAGAAAAAGAACTTCTGTTCCAAAGACCTTCCGATCGGTGACAGCCTTGTCTTTTTCTTCCTTAGCTACTGCTAGTTGTTTCCGAAGATCTTCTTGAAGGTTACTTGCCTGATCCCAACTTTTTTAATCATAGAAATGTCGCTGACAAACTATATAAAAGATTTTGAATATTTTTAGGATACGAGCAATTTATTATAAAGAAAAGAAAGGAGTATCACTTACCTTCGAAATCTTTGGGTAGATAGAAGATAAAGTTTCCTTCACTCCCTGTTTGATTGTCATTTTCCAATCCCTTCGAAGAATAGTGGATTGTAATATGGTTTTTGCCAATTTCGGATTGTTGATGCTTAATCGGCAACTAGTACTTGAACAGATTTATCATCAGTTGGGTCGGCTGATTCCCCTATGGGAACTTTTCCTTTCTCTGTTGAAGTATGTTTTGTAGGTGGATCTTGGTCTGTTTCTTCCAAAACAGGGATGGAGAGTTTCTATTTTTCTTCTTCGGATGAAGAAGTAATATATTCGGGAATTGATGATTCGTTGGAAATGTTCTTTGACAAACGTCTTCTTCTTACGCACGACCTTTCTTCTCTGAATCATACTGGTCCAACTTTTCTTTTTGACATTTGATGTGATTTCTGACCACCTGGCTTCATCTTTTGAATACGATAAAGATTTCCTTTCAAAGACTATGCCTTGAAACTAAGAGTTTCAAAAGAAAAACACTTGAGACAAAGTGGGTTCAAAGCCTTGGGCCTAAGGCCCCTTTATATTAAAAATGCCAATGGTCATGATTTATGATCCGAGTTTCGAGATACTGGAAGATGTCGACATGTTTCAGATTTTGATTTGGTAGGAATTCGTGCATTGTTTCTGATCCTCAAAAAGTCAGTTATAAGGTATGTATATAAAGGCATATGATTTGAATTTCAAATTTTATGTGCCCTTTTAGGTTCTACTAATACGGTTATCCGGTCCTCAACTGCACTTCTGATAAAAAGATTACATCTGGCAAAGTTGGTATGATCACTTACCTTGTTTGGAAAAGTTTTTTTTTATGAAAGTTAAGAGTTTGACAATTTAGAAATTATTTATGTAAATATTTGAGATATGCTAACCTATTTTCTTAGGAAAAGTTAAAAATCATGTCATTTAATCGGATTGTTCCATTAGAAACTATTATTTGATAAGCTTATTCGAGATCAGTTCTTTTGAATTTCCTTGGAGGTTTGCTCATTTGATCCGATTGTTTTATCCTTAGAAAATTCTTCATTCATGAAAAAAGAACTTTTCATGATCCGACAAACATTGAAAAGAAAGATTTTTCATTAAAAAGCAAGGTAAGTTTTTACATCATCAATCTGTTACATTCACTCCGACGAAACTTTCCTCTATTTCATTTTGACTTATAGAAGAAACCGGTAAAATTTCTTCCAGGATTTGAGAAGTTAGTACCAATCCTTTGATCTGATCTCCGACTAATTGTTCAGTTTGATCTCTGGTTAGTCTTTCTTCTTGATCAGTAACCGGTTCTTCCATTTGATTTTCTTCATCCGAGCCTTCTTCATCGGAATCCTCTTCATCGGAATCTTCTTTTATTCTTGTAGTGTCAAGATTTGGATAAAACTTTTTTACCTTTCTCAAGCAGTTGGCAAGGCCAAGGTTATAACTTTCGACTCCTGCCTCATGGAGTTTGTCATCAAAAGCTTTTGATTGAACATATTTTTTGACTGCCCCATTGATGGCCTCCTCAATGGCTTGTTCAATCCTTTTGGTTGTTGTTGAAACCCTTTCTTCAGCTGCTAAGACCTTCTTCTTGGCCGCTGCGATTTTTTCTTTAGCTCCTTCCAGTTTATGGGACATCGATCGGATCTTTTTATTTTTCTTCTTCAATTTTGACTACATGTTATCCATTTTCGATCTTGCCTCTTTTAGTTCTACCTGTAATGCCGAAGTTTTGATTGTTGCTTCTTCCAATTTCTTCTCCATAGAATTTCTCAGTTCTTCTACAACTTCTTTCTCTGCCTTTGCCACATTTACTTCATTACTCATGGCTTTGCGAAACTGATCGAAGTTTTTCAAACTTTCATCCATGATACTGATTCCATGGATGAGCTATTATTCCATATTTTGTGTTAGTCAGATGTAACAAGAATGAAAAGGATGATCAAATTTCTATTTAAAATATAAAGTATAATTCATACCTTCAATAATGTCAGGTGAAGTAGCAAAATTGTATCATTAATCTGCTGGGACTTAGTTATTTCCCAGTCCCTCAGAATTATTATGGATTTCAGAAGCCGACGAGCCAACATTGGGTTATCCAAACCCGAGTCATCGGCATATACGGAGAACTCAGCCGAAATATTTGCGGCTGGGATTCTTTCTTCTTCTTCCCTCATCGGAGCTTTGCCCTTATCCAGTTGATCAGTAGGGCAAGATAGTGGGTCATCTCCTGTAATATTTGTCGTTTGTCTTTGTATTGAAGGTTGAAGGGATGTTGATAGAGGGACTTCATCGTCCTCCGACACACTAGCCATCAAAATCGGAGAATCAAGTCCTGCTGCTATTGATGAAGTCGTTGGGTTAATCAGAGTTTTCTTCCTCAGTTTTTTGATCTTCCTCTCTTCTTGAATAGAGGAAGTGGCTTCCGCCTTTCTTTTCTTTGATAGCTTCCAAAGCTTCCGAACGTCTACCATGACTGATGTGTCTACAGTAAGTAAGAGGTCAGAAATTAAGACAAATTGATTAAAAGAAATGATGAAATAATATCAGTGATAAAAATACCTAAAGAGGGTTTAGGGCTGATTTCTGCTAAAAAGAGCCCTCTTTCATCAAGGAGTTCTTTAATCGGAGGAACTTCCATCCCAGTAAGCTTCTCGTAATCTTCTTGATCAGAAGCCAGAACTTTCTTGTCGTCATTAAGAGTTAGTCGGGGTTCCCTATGGCTAACAGTAAAGTCCCAAGGAATTTTGGAGATGATATAAAAGAAACAGGGCTTCCAGCCATGAATGGCTGAAGGAAGTCCTAAAATGAATTTCTGACCATGTCGTGGGTTGATTACCCACCATCCATGGCCATAAAAATCCTGTTTCAATACAAATAAAGAAGTAAAGAGAGAAGTTTTTAGAATTATATCCGCGTCCTTGCAAAGAACCAAGAATGCACAAATAATTCGGATACTATTAGGAGTCGGCTGGGATGGTAATATCCGGTACAATCTGGAGATTATAAGAAAGAAAGGATGGATCAGAAATCTAAGACGGGCTCTTAGATGTTCCTCATAAATGGTCAGACAACCAGGTGGAGGCTGATCTATTTGTTCTTCGGAACTGGGAAGAATTACAGAATATTCATCAGATATATTATAATGCTATTTCAGCACTAGTATTCTATGTTCAGTTAGAAAAGACCTAATATCCCCCATTTTCATTTGTTCGGATTGTTTTCTTTGCTATTGAGAACTAGATTCTTCGGGATTTTCAAGATTTTCTATACGACTAGTTTCTAAGATCCTAACCATGATGAAGAAAGGAAATAAAGAAAGATTAACTTGGAAGAGAGGAAGAGAAATAAGAAGCCGACCTGTGGAGTTTTTTTTTCTTTCGCTCCTAAAGCAAAAAGGCAAAAATGGCAGAAAACCTATTTCTCTAAGAAGGGTGGTGTTTATATAATACCTTCCAACGGACCAAGATCTCTTCGTGAATAATGAGAATGAACCAGATTTAGCCATCTGTCCATAAATATCTAATAAAAATTGGGCTTCTCGAAGGATCGGAACAGCTTTTGATGATACGGTGGCTGCAATCTGTTGATAAGGTAGAAACCTTTATTCTTTATGAAGATATTTTGATTTTCTCAGATTTTGAGAAATTATAATGATGAGAAGAAGATACGACTGTTCGTTCTTATAACCGCTTTTCCAATTAAAGTTCGACATGTCATCCAGGCGTGCTATCCCAAAATAAAATTTTTTGACAGTTTCTGATTTTCAATTAATGAACTCAGAAACTGGGGGGACTAGTGTTGGGATATGACAAAGTTGATATGTTTATACTGACATGTTGAAAGCTTGAAATTGAAATTGATCAATGCCCGAAAGGCACGACTATGATCAATACCTCTTCCGAAAGGTATAATACCGATCAATGCCTAAAAGGCACAAATATGATCGATGCCTAAGATATATGTGACGATCAACATTCAAAAGTTGTAGAGTCTATCAATGCCCAATGAACATAAGACTGATTCACTTCCAGGTAATTGATAGATTTATTTAAGGATAGAATTTATTAATATTCATGTAGTTCAGGAGCCGATCAACTATAGTGGAGCCGATCAACTATGGTGGAGCCGATCAACTATGGTGGAGCCGATCAACTATGATGGAGCCGATCAACTATGGAATAGCCGATCAACTATGAAGGAGTCGATCAACTAAGGAGGAGGACTGATTGATTATGAACAACTTTGGTTGCACGTGCTCACTCCCTGGATTAACCGTTTAACAGCTGGATGCTAGCTATAAGCGGTTAATTTCCTAGCCTATAAATACTCGTGGGTGCGATGATGAAAGGACTTCAGCCACTCATTCTTTTCCCTACACCTTTCCACTGAGCCTTCCTCCAGATCTCATTTATTTTAGTCCAGACGCCATTGACGAGCTTAGGAGTTGGAACCTTATCAACATGCAGAGCTTCCAAGAAACTTCATAAACTCCATTAGCTTTCATCTGATTTAGCTCAACCCCAAGTCTTATTGTAATTTTGTTTGGACACAACACTTCCATAAAAAGAGAAGAAAAAAGAAGAAGAAAGAAACGAAAAGCTTTGCCAAATGCCGATAACCATCCAAGAATTTCCTGAATGTTTGATATCATCTAATAAAATGGGAAAGGAATTGAATTTGGTTTTGATTAAATATTCTTTTTTAGCTTCTCTTCAAAAAAAAAAAGTTCATATACGTACAAAATCAGCATAGCCATTCAACACAAACAAAGGCCAATTTTTGGGGAGATCCTAATCAATGGTAACTACCAATTCGATATTAATATATTTGTTGCATCCAGACAAACTTTGAAGAGGCTTGAGCTTGAATCAAGTTGAAGAGAATTGAGTTGAGCTAATGGATCTAGCTCTTCGCCATCTTCTTGGAGGATTTGTGTGCTAGGGCTGCTCTTAAGCTTCGTCAATGATGTCTGAAGTGAACAGATGAAATATGAAGAAAGACTAGATGAAAGAGATTTCGAAAAAAGAATCCCCATCTCCATTGCACTCGATGGTATTTATAGGCTACAAACCTAACCGCTTACAGCTGGTGTCCAGCTGTTAAATAGTTAATTTAGGACATGAGCATGTGCAACAAAAAGCTATCCATAGTTGATCAGCCCTTTTTCAGATGTTGAATAATCTCTGCATTGTTTGAACATTGATCAACTTTACCTCTCCTGGAAGTTAGTCATTATATGCCCGTCGAGAATTGATCAGCTTTACGCTTCTTGGGTGTTGATCGGCCTTATGCCTCTTGGGCATTGATTAGCTTTATGCCTCTTGGATGTTGTTTAGCCTTATGCCTCTCGGGCATTGATCGGCTTTACGCCTCTTGGGCGTTGATCGGCTTTATGCCTCTTGGTCATTGATCGGCTTTACGTCTCTTGGGCGTTGATCGGCTTTATGCCTCTTGGTCATTGATCGGCTTTATGCCTCTTGGACATTGATTGGCCTTACACCTCTTGGGCATTGATCGGCCTTATGCCTCTTGGACATTGATTGGCTTTATGCCCCTTGGGCGTTGTTCAGCCTTATGCCTCTTGGGCATTAATCGAACTTGTACCTATTAGGCATTGATCGGCTTTACGCCTCTTGGGAGTTGTTTAGCTTTATGTCTCTCGGGCATTGATCGGCTTTATGCCTCTTGGGCGTTGATTAGCCAGATTCAAATCTTCACCAGATCAGTATAAACAGACCAAACTTGTCGTATCCCAATACTAGTCCCCCCAGTTCTTGAATTTATTAATTAAAAATCAGAAATTGTCAGAAGCTTCCACTCTTGGGCAGCACGCTTTGATGACATGTCAAACTCTGATTGGGGAGGCAGTTATAAAAACTAGCAGCCATATCCTGCCCTCATCATTATAATTTTTGAAATCCAAAAAGGCCGAAAGATCTTCATCAAAAATAAATGAATCCATCCCATCAGCAGAATGTTACCATCGGATTACAAAGGGTCATTTCGATCCTTCGAGAAACTCTACCTTTTTACCAGATATTTGAGGACAGGTGGCCAGATCTAGATCAATCTCGTTATTCAAGAGAAATCTTGGACCGTTGAAGGGTATTATATAAACACCATCCTTCCAAAGAAAATAGGTTTTCTACCATTTCAACCTCTTCGCCTTAGGAGTAAAAGAAACCTTTCAGGTTGGCCTCTATTCTTCTTCTATCTTTTTCTTTTAAATTAATCTTCTTTTACTTCCTCCTTCCATTATGGCTAGAATATTAGAGGTCAGTCGTGCTGAAAACCTCGAGGAACCCACTTCTCAATAATAGAAAAAACAAGCCGAATCAGTGAAGATAGGTGATGTTAGGTCTTCCTTAACTGAACATCGAATCTTAGCATTGAAACAATATTATAATATTTCGGATGATTATGCCGTAGTTCTTCCAAATCCTGATGACCAAATAGATCGGCCTTCACCTAGTAGCTTGACAATTTATGAAGAATATTTAAGGGCTGGTCTTAGATTTTCAATTCATCCCTTTTTCCTTACGATCTTTAGACTGTATAGAGTATTACCATCTCAACTAACTCCTAACAGTATTCGGATAATATGTATGTTCTTGATTCTTTGTAAGGATGCAGATATAGTTCCCAAAACTTTCCTCTTTATAACTTTGTTCGTACTAAAACGAGACTTTCATGGCCATGGGTGGTGGGTAATTAACCCACATCATGGTCGGAAATTTATCTTGGAGCTTTCATCGACCATTCACGGTTGGAAACCTTGCTTCTTCTACATCGTCTCCAAAATTCCTTGGAATTTCATTATTAGCCATAGGGAACCCTGACTAACTCTCAATGATGGCAAGAAAATTCTGATAACCGATCAAGAAGACTATAAGAAGCTCACGGGGATGAAGATTTTCTCGATAAAAGAACTTCTTGACGAAAGAGGGCTTTTCTCGTTGGAAATCAGCCCCAAACCTTCTTTAGGTATCTTTATTGTTGATATTATTTCTCCATTTTTCTTTCTGATAGTCAGCCTCAATATTTGACTTCTTAATTATTGTAGATACATCAATCATGGTGGATGTTCAGAAACTTCGAAAACTTTCGAAGAAGAGAAGAGCAAAAACCATCCCCTCCAACCAAGAAGAAGAATGAAGAATTAGGAGACCGAAGAAAATAAGACCAACAACTCCAATGGCTTCAACGGTCTTAGCAGATCCGAGTTCCCCGATACAAATAGCAAGTGTATCGAAAGATGATGAAGTACCGTTATCGGCATCTCTTCAACCCCCAGTACAAGAAAGACGACCAATAGAAACTTTAGGAGCCGGTCCATCATCCTTTTCTACTGACCAAACCAATAAGGGAAAAGCTCCGATGATGGAGGAAGAAGAAGAAGAAAGAATACCGGCTGCAAATGTCACAGCCGACTTTCCTGTATATGCTGATGACTCGGGTCTGAATGACCCAATGCTGGTTCATCATTTTTTGAAGTCCATCATCATTCCAAGAGACTGGGAAATCACTAAGTCCCAGCAAATTGATGATACCATTCTGTTACTTCACCCCATACTGTTGAAGGTATAGAATCAAACTTGTTCTTTTAAAAAGTTAATTATTGTCTTTTCTTTACTAAATCTGACTAATTCGAAATGCAAATAAATAGCTCATCCATGGGATTAGTATCATGGATGAAAGTCTGAAAAACTTTGACCAATTTCGTCAAACTATGTGCAACGAGGTGAATGTTGCAAGGGCGGAAAAGAGGTTGCTGAGGAATTGAAAAATGCCATGAAAAAGAAACTAAAAGAAATAGCAACCAAAATGTCAGCTCTAGAAGTAGAGCTGAACGAAGCAAGGTCAAAAATAAATGTCATGGAGTCAAAGTTAAAAAAGAAAAACAAGAAAATCCGATCGATATCCATCAACCTGGAGAAAGCTGAAGAAAAAATCTCAACAGCCGAAAAGAAAGTTTTAGCAGTTGAAGAAAGAGCTCTAATGGCAGCAAAGAAGATCGAACAAGCTATTGAAGAAGCTATTAATGAAGCCGTGAAAAAATACGTTCAATCGAAGGCTTTTGAAGACAAACTCCATGAGTCAGGAGTTGAAAGTTACGATCTTGGTCGCGCCGACTGTTTAAAAAAAGCAAAGAAATTTACCGTGGTCTTGATACTTCAAAGATAGAAGAAGATTCCGAAGAAGAGGATTTTGAAGAAGAATATCAGGTTGAAGAATCGGTCAAAGACCAAGTTGGAGAGCCACTTGTTGAGCAATCTGAAGAATTAGTACCAAGTTCTCAAATCCAAGAAGAAACAACAATAGTTCCTACCATAAGTTAGATTGAAATAGGAGAAAGTGTACTCGAAAGGAATGGAAAATTTAAATCAATATGAATGATGTAAGAACTTATTTTGTTTTCAATATGAAATGAAAAATCTTTCTTTTTAGCAATGTCTACTGGATTGCAAGAATTCTAATTTTTATAAATGAAAAATTTTCTAAGTATAAAGTCATCGGACCAAACAAGGAAGTTTCCAAAAAAGATCGATCTAATCATGAAACTATCTGAATCAAATTAAAGACACTAATTATTATTCAGAAAAATTTATCTAAAACTAATTCCGAATAAGTTCGATGAACAAGAATCTTTAATAGAATAAGTTGATCAAAAAGTATAATCTTTAACTTCCCCCCAAGGAAGGAATTAGTACTTAGAAAAATTAATCTTTAAATCAATCCAAATCTCTAACTTACTCATAAATAATATAATATTTTAATCTAATCTACCAAACTTCTTTTTCCTTTTTTTCTTATAGTTTAAAAAGAATCTCTTATGAGAGATTTTCCCAGATGAAATTCAATAAGTCATCACATCAACTTTACCAAGTGCCATCTTCTCATTGGAAGAGCAGTTATTTGGTAGGCCGTATAACCGCATTTGTTAGTATTTTAAAGACCGTATAAAATTTGAATTCAAATTCAAATCAAATACCATTATATATATATATTTTTATAACCGGCTTTCTGAGAATTAGAAGTGGTGCACGGACTCCCACCAAATCAGGATCTTAAACGTGTCGAGATCTCAGGATATCTCAGAATTTGGATCATAAATCATGGCCATGGATGCTCTTTATATAAAGAGGTCCCAGGCCCAGGTCTTTGAGCCAACTTTTATCTCAAGTATTTCAAGTTTCTTTTCTTTTTCAAAACTCTTTGCTTCCAGGAATACTTCCAAGAAGAAATCTTCATCATATTTGAGAAATGGAATCGGGTGATAAGAAGCTTCATTAGATATCCAAGAGGAAAACCAGACCAGTATGATTTAGAGAAGAAAGATCATGTGTAAGAAGAAGCCGCTTGTCGAAAAGTACTTCCAATAGACTAGAGTCTCCCGAATATGTTGCATCTTCATCCGAGAAAAAGGAACAAGTGCCTTTTATCCCTCTCCCAAAGGAGCCAGAATGTGACCTACCTACCAAGCATACTTCTGATAAAGGGAAGGCTCCTGTTGAGGGATCATCCAGTCTGAACAATGACAAGACCATTCAAATGCTTGTTGCCGATTCAAGTATCAATAATCCAAAGCTAGCAAAAACCATAGTACAATCTACCATCCTTCGAAAAAACTGGGAGACAACAATTAAACAAGGAGTAAAAGAGATTCTATCTTCCATCTACCCTGGAATAGTGAAAGTAAGTAATACCTCCATCTTCAAAACAGTATATTCTCGTTCTAAGGATGTTCCAACTCTTTTGTTCAGTTCATCAATGATATCTCCATGATTGAAGAAAGTTGGTGTCAAACAACTAACCTTCAAGAAGATCTTCAAAAATAATTAGCAGTAGCCAAAGAGGAAAAAGATAAGGCTGATGCTAATTGGATAACTTTAGAATCAAAGGTTATCCGATCAAATGCAATGATCTTGTCTTTGCAGAATCAACTGAGAATAATTCACAGGCAAGCTAGACAACTTGTGGATGATGCAGCTAGGAGAAGAAAAATACTTTGGCAGGCAGATGAAGCCATAGAAGAAAAAACCCGGGCATACGAAGAAGTATTGAATCAGAAATCTACAATGGAAGAAAGGATAACGTTTCTTGAAAAGAAGTTGGAACAAACCAAACAAGAAAATGCTTCACTAATTCAACGGAGGCTTCTTGTGATTGAAGATTTCAAAAAATCTGAAGCCTTTAACAACGGAATGAATTGAGTAGGAGTCAAAGGGTATGAATTCGGCTTTGAAGATTGTATCAATAAGATCAAGAAATTATACCCCGGCCTAGACTTTTCCTCCATTTTCATAGACTATTATGTAGAAAAAGAAAAAGAAAAGCCAACCGATAACCCAGTAATTTCAACTATTGAAGAAACATCTGTACAAGATAAAGCTTCAACTGATCATGTCAGCCAGAAAAAAAATTGAATAGTATTCATTGTTGTTTCTTCTTTTCCCTTCTTGTAATCAGAACATCAATGAAGTCTTCAATTTCTCTTCAATATACCAAATCATACTTTCAATATTTTAGATATTTTGAGATAATATCATTGACAGAATAATAAACCACACTGTCCGTTATCACTTGACTCATGGTTAACTTATCAATTCAGCCTTTCAATCAATCGGTCACCTTGACGTCAACATACCGATGAATTGGTGAATCAGACCAACTCAATTCGTTGATTTGTAGTCAGCTTATCAGGCTAACATTTCAATTGATCAGCAAGTTATTCTGATCATTCAATATCGATGAGTTAGTGGATCAGACCAACTCAATTTGTCGGATTGTGGTCAACTTATCAAGCTAACCTTTTGATCAGTTATTCTGATAATTAAATACCACTGAGTTAGTGGGTTAGACCAACTTGATTTGTCAGATTGTGGTCAACTTAACAGGCCAACCTTTCTTTTCTCTATTTTCTAGAGAACAATTTATTTTCATATATATATTTTTTATATAAAAAGAAAAGGAGAAAGAAAACCTCTTTATTGATGGTATTTATGAAGGTTTTCGACATTCCATGGTCTAGCCAACGGATAACCATCTAAACTTTCAAGTCGATAGGTCCCAGATCGCACAACCTCAATGATACGATAGGGGCCTTCCCAATTCGGGACAAGTTTGCCCTGTTAAGTTGGTCGAGATATAGTTGTTCAGTGCATAATAAGGTCTCCAACCCGAAAGACTCGAGCCTTGACTCTTGAATTATATTATCGCGCTACTCTTTGTCGATATGCTGCCATCTTTATCTATGTTTGTAATCTGGAATTTTCAAGCATATCTAAATCAATCCTTCTTCGATCAGCATTATCAGACTCTTCAAAGTAGTCGATTCTTCTTGAACGAAGAATAATCTCTATAGGCAACATAGCTTCACTCCCATAAGAAAGATTGAACGGGGATTCTCCCGTTATATATCGAGGAGTTGTTCGGTAAGCCCATAAAATGGAGTTGAGTTCATCGGCCCAAGCTCCTTTGGCTTCATTTAATCAGGTTTTCAATCCATGAAGGATTGTCCGATTAGTTACCTCAGCTTCCCTATTAGCCTGAGGGTGTCCAACAGATGTCAATTTATGAAGAATACCATATTGAGCACAGAAATCCTTGAATCTTTGATTATCAAACTGCCTCCCATTATCTATAATGATAGCATGAGGAATTCCAAACCTATATATGATAGAGTTCTTGACAAATATTTCAACTTTTGCTTCAGTGATCAAAGCTAGAGGCTCAGCTTTTATCCATTTTGTAAAATAATCAATGGCAACAATCAGAAATTTTCGCTATCCAGAGGCTGGAGGGAATGGACCAAGTATATCCATTTCCCATTGAGCAAATGGCCAAGGAACCGTTAACTGTGTTAGCTGACTGGTAGGACACCTTTGAATATTTGCATACCTTTGACAAGAATCACATTTTCTTACAAAATCTAAAGCATCCTTCTATATAGTCAGCCAATAATATCTCTGCCTTATAATTTTATAGGCTAAAGACCTTCCTCTCAAATGATCACCGCATATTCCTTCATGCACTTCTCTAAGAGCATAATCTGCATTTGAAAGAGATAAACACTTTAACAGTAGCTGGAAAAATGATTTCTTATATAACAAACCATCTAGGATAACATACTGAGAAGCAGTCTTTCGGAGTTGTTTAGCCTCTACATTATTTTCAGATAATACTCCTTCAGTCAGATATTTAACTATCAGACTCATCCAATCCATTTTAGGTTCTATTTGAAGAACCTTTTCTTTTTTAGTTGTTGAAATACTTGGGATTCGAGATGTTCCACAAAAGTATGACCCATTTGATCAGGTGCAAAAGTAGCCAATCTGGACAATGAATCGGCTCGAGAATTTTCCATTCTAGGGATGTGACTGATGTCCCATGAATCAAATAAAGCTCCAAGCTCTCGAACCTTCTTCAAATACAAAGCTAAAGTGGCATCGCGGACATCAAAATCTCCTTTTACTTGGTTGATGACCAATTGTGAATCAGATAATACCTTCAACCTTTGGACATTCACCTCCTTGGCAATTCTTAAGCCAGCCAGGAGGGCTTCATACTCAGCTTGATTATTAGAGACTTTGAAAGAGAATCAGAGTGCATACTTTGTGATATCTCCATTTGGGCTGGATAAAATCAACCCTGCTCCACAGCCAAAAGAACTTGAAGCTCCATCTACATGTAATATCCAAGGTGCATCGATCATCTTCATTTCATCAGATGGTTGAGTTTTCTTTCCACTGCCACCCCAGGTACATTTGGCTATAAAATCAGCCAGTACTTGAGCCTTCATTATAGATCGAGGCCGATAAGTAATATCATATTCACTTAATTTGACTGCCCATCTTGCCATCCGGCCAGAAGTATCAGGACATTGTAAAACAGTCCTCAGAGGTTGATCGGTCAATACAACAATAAGATGGGACTAAAAATATGGCCTGAGGCATTTGGCCGATATTACCAAGGTATAAACAATCTTTTAAAGTTTTGGATACCTTGTCTCCACATCATGAAGAACTTTGCTAATGTAATAAATGGGCCTATGTGATTCATCAGAGTCCTTTTTGACCAACACAAAACTAATTGCTTCATCAGATGTAGCCAGATAAAGGTACAAATCTTCTCCTTCTTGGGGTTTAGATAATATGATCGAATTTGCTAAATACTTCTTAAGTTCTTCAAATGCTGACTGACAGTCGTTCGACCAATTGAACTCCTTGGTTTGTCATAAAGCTTTGAAGAAAGGCAAACATCTCTCAGCTGAACGAGAGATGAATCAGCTTAACAATGTGATTCGTCCAATCAACTGTTGGATTTCATTCTTATTAGCTGGATGTCTCATATCCAAGATGGCTCGGATCTTTTCTGGATTGGTTCCAATCCCCCGCTTCGTAACCATAAAGCCTAGATATTTCCCAGAAGTTACACCAAAAACATATTTGGTCGGATTTACCTCCATAGTCTTTCCGATTTGATCTTCAAAGATCTTGTTTACTAACCTCTGATAAGTAGCTCCGGCATTTTTAAGATGAAATGGCATCACTTTGTAACAATATATCCCTCGATCTGTGATGAAAGATATCTTTTCTTCATCTTCTGGGCTTATTTGTATCTGATTATATCTAGAGAAAGCATCCATAAAACTTAAAAGTTTATGTCCAGCCGTTGCATCAACCAGTTGATCAATTTTAGGCAAAGGAAAACTATCTTTAGGACACGCCTTGTTAAGATCAGTATAATCTATGCATATTCTCTATTTTTCATTTGCTTTCCTTACCATTACTATATTGGCAAGCCAATCAGGATAGTGAATGATGTGGAACAAGGGGGTTAGGGCTAGGGATGCTGGTATGGATGCTTATGATGCAAGGAGTTTTTTTTTTTTATAGTTGAAGAGTTTTATATGTTTTTTAGGGTTTCGATTCCTGATCACAAGCAAAGGCAAGAAATACAAAAGATGAGTAATGTAAGCTTACACTAGCAGTTCAAAGCCCTAAAAGTGAAAACGAGAACAGGATCCCAGGATTAAGAAACCCCGGTAGGACTAGCTCGACATACAATACCTACTTAGGAGATAGAGAGAAAGCAAACCTCACACTTCTGAAGCACCCGGTGCAGAGATCGCTCAACTCGGTAGATGCAGCTTGGATGCCCGAGCAGTCGAACCTGTGGAAGCACTGGCTTTGGGTCGGGAGGTCGCGATGGCAAAGCTAACTGTCTTCGATGCCCGAGATGCCAGGGAGGACCTATAGGCAAACAAAAGAAAGATCAACAAGATATGGAGATGAACGGAAAGGAACTGAGATGGAGTTGAGAAGGGGCTTCGAGCCCGGTGTCCGGCTGGATTCCGAAGTCGAAGTTGGGGATAACTTGGGGCCTCGCACCCCGCGACGTCCCGAAGGATGAAGGATTGTGGCCTCACACCACGCGATGTCCAGGAGGATGAAGGATTAGCGACGCCCTGGGGTGACGGACAGGTGGCCTCACACCACTCAACGCCCCTGGGGATGAAGGCAAATTCGCTCAACCTAGTCTAAGAGACAAGGGTTGGAAGATGGAATCCTCAAACTCTTTTTTCATTAATCATTCACTCCCTTACAAGGGAGGGATTGGGTCCTTTAAATAGGCACCCAAGGCCCATTTGAATTTCAAAAGAAAACAAATTATAAACTCTCTTGAGTGGTGCCCAAAAATTTTCATCTTCTCCTCTCTTTGGCCGACCAAAGAGACTTGGATTGGGCGTGGCATGTGGGAGGGCTTGGAGAGGGGGATTGGCCTCTTGACTTCCTTCATTAGCATGCTCATTTTGGGAAGAAAGCGTGGGACATGGCTTGCTTGAAGGGATGTATTCCCTTGGATTCTTCAACGCCCTTCTTTGGAGTGATTCAAGGCCGACCAAGTGGAGAGAACTTTTGGCGTTGCATAGTTGAGGGCTTGGAGAGGGGAGTGTGTCCTTTGACCTTCCATCCTTGCATGAACACTTTGGGAAGAAGGCTTGGAAGGGGACTTGCTTTGTGGCTTGATCTCTTCAAGGATCTTCAACGCCCCACATTTGATGGATCATGGCATGATGTGGGGGAGGGAAGAGGGGGATGGTGTTTCTTCCTTCCAATGTCACCCAAGAGAAAAAGGCAAGGGGATAGAGTGTGGAAAGCATGAGGGCACCACCTTGTTTCCCTCCTTGGATGCCCAAGTGGCAACTGATGTGGCGCTACGTAGGTAGCTGAGGTGGCACCTGAGTTGGCATCATTCCAAGTGGAAGGGATGTGTTGGCCCACAAGGACTTGACTTGTTCATGAAAGCCAGGGTGACTTCAATTGGGCTTGGGCCCAGTCCAAACTCAAACTCGAACAAATACAGGACTTATGACCTAACTTGACCCAAATTGGTCAAGGTACAGGACTAAACAAACTTAGACAAGAAATTATGAAATTGCTTTGGTTCATAGCCTTATTACAGGACTCATAGAAGTGGAACCCTAATCTGAGATCCACAGAGGGTTGAGGAGCCTCTGTCGGATCCTAGTGCCCACACCAATTCTCCTGGGGTGGGAGGAACTCGACCTTGTCGAGTAAGGGTTAGTCTGGCTTTGGTACCTCTCTAGGATGTCGAGGTCGATGCGCTGCAAGTCCTCCCGGGTGATCCACGAGTCATCGGATTCGGGTCGGCCTTACCATCGGACCAAATGATGTTGATAGCCTTTTCCCCGGGTAGTGATAGCTTGGTCATCCAGGACACGCTCGATCCGCTCTCCTCGTTCAGGTATATTTGGAGGTGGACACTCAGGTTCAGGTTTACTCTCAAAAGAAAGGTCAGGCCCAAACAGCTCGCTAGGTATGTTTGCGGGTTCCTTATACTCGACTAAGTCAGAGATATTGAATGTCGAGAAAATTTCATAATCCGGAGGTAATTCTAGCACATAGGCATTAGGGCCCATTCTCCTAATCACTTTAAAGGGACCAGCCACACGAGCATGAAGCTTCTTAATGGTTCCCGGTGGAAACCGTTCAGGCCTGAGCCTAATCATTACAAAATTCCCTATTTCAAACTCTTTGGGTTGCTTTCGGGAATCAACCAAATTATTAAAAAATTCATTTAATGCGTAATCCTAACATGATGCAAAATGCAGACTCAACTATGCATCCCTACTGAAATTCTTTTTTTTATTGGACGCTCTAGGGCCTAAACCTAACAGATATGGACTCTCTAGGTTTGACCCTAGTCTAGTATGTACAAGAAAAATTATCAAGGATCCCTAGCAAATGCCATAAAGTGTACCAAAAGTAAATGGCAAAAGGGATGGGTTCTAAGGAGTCATGCAGCCCGGTAATTTCAACAAAATGCAACCCCATGGCTCTAAAAATGTGAGAAGGCTCTGGGAAGGGGAGAAAATAAGAGTCGGAGTCTTGGGGTAATCTCTGGGCGTCATGAAATAGACCTTGGTTATTCAAGATAATCTTAAGATTTGGGCATCGTTCTATAGGTACAAGTTCCAAGGCTAGATGGGTGTTCCTAGATAGTGGAAGGTCATTAGGAAGTTCTTTGGGAATGTTATCTTGAGAGTCCTCAAAACTGATGTCTACCTCTTGGGGTAGTTCTATAGGGACTTGCTCCTGGACCTTCTCTAAGGGAAATACTTGTGAACCCTCACCATCCTTTACAATATTCAATCTTAGCTCAATTACTCCTTCACAGTCTCTAATGGGTTCAGGATCTTTTTCTTTTGGTTCCTCGATGAATTTTACCTGGGGCCCATCTTCACCATATTCTACTAAACTGGATTCATAGATGTCTTCTTTCAATTCTTTAATGGGCTCAGGAGTTTCTTTTCCTAGATTTTCAATGGGTTCAACCTTAAAGTCTTCAAGGGGTTCAACAATGGGTTCGGGTTCAGTTTCAGTCGGTTCATCTATAAGTAGGGCAGGGGCAGTGCACTAACTAGCAAAATGCCCAGGTTTATGACACCTATAACTATTACCTTGGGGATCGGGTCTCCTCTAGACTTCAATAGTCTTACCCTTGTCCTCTTTACTGTATTGGGGTCGAGTTAGACTGGGACTACTAGGACTGGGTCGGGCTAGGCTTGGTCGACTAGGGTCAGATCGGTTTGGGCTTGGTCGACTTGGGTAAGCCTGGCTATAACCTTGGGTGGATCCAGGGATACGCCTCTGGTTCCTAAAGGGCTCAGGTCTTCTATAGTCTAGAGCTCTCTGGAAATGCTCACGGAGCCTAGCAGCTTCCTCTATGGGTCCTAGTCTGGCCTCTATTTGATCACATCTATTAGTCAACTAGTTGCTTAATTGAGTCATGAATTGAGTTAGGGCTCCAATGTCAGCTCAAAGTTAGTCCATGGCTTCGGTAGGGGGTGGAGAAGGTGGGTGAAAAGAGGTTTCTGATCAGTGCACATGTAACACATACATAGAACGGTGCTATGGTTTGCTAGACCTAGGAGATCTCTCCAAATGTGAAGTCAAGAAGATGAACTTGGAAGTAGTAACTTGGCACCTGGCCAGGTAAGTGTAAGGTTAGTGGAGGTTCCTCTTTGCTTGCCTAGACACCAATTAGAAATTGGCTAGGTAAGCGAACCAACCCACTTCCCTTCAGGCTCTAGTCCCTGAACCACTTGCCTAGACACCAGCTACTCAAGCACACACCAACAAGCAATCTAGCTTGGCTCGGCACTTGGGTCGACCCGACTCGTGGGTGTCCCTAGCTCACTAGAGCAGATTAAACATCTAATCGATTTTAGTTAATGGCTAGGGTTCGATATGTCGGGTGGTTATTTTTGGGCTAGGGACAGGTAACAAAATCCTGACCCTATATTAATTTGACGCCCTTAACATAAGTTATGTGAAATGAAGTACAATAATGACTAATGAAATGACTTAAAAAAATTTTTTTCTTGTTTTTTTGTGTCTTTTAGATGGGTGAATGCTAAACAAAATGCATGAATTAAAACATGCAAGAAGTAAGCTAGATGGATGAATGAATCAAAAGATGAGATGCTTGCTGAAATTTCACACCTGAGATTTTCTCAGGTAGTATTTTGGGTTATAGAAATTCTACAAACTGAAATAAAATCTGAGAAAATAAATAAAAATTCTTTGAAATTATTTCACTCTAACAAAATAGAAATCATAAAATTTAGATGTCTCTGCAGAGAGAAACAATCCAACGATCATACCATATACAGACTGACCAGAATGCAGAAAATGAAACAAAATGCACTAGTCCTAGCCTTGCTCTGATACCAAGATTGATGTGGAACAAGGGGGTTAGGGCTAGGGATGTTGGTATGGATGCTTATGATGCAAGGAGTTTTTTTTTTTAATTTTTTATTTTTATAGTTGAAGATTTTTATATGTTTTTTAGGGTTTCGATTCCCGATCACAAGCAAAGGCAAGAAATATGAAAGATGAGTAATGTAAGCTTACGCTAGCAGTTCAAAGCCCTAAAAGTGAAAACGAGAACAGGACCCCGGGATTAAGAAACCCCGGTAGGACTAGCTTGACATACAATACCTACTTAAAAGATAGAGAGAAAGCAAACCTCACACTTCTGAAGCGCCCGGTGCAGAGATCGCTCAACTCGGCGGATGCGGCCTGGATGCCCGAGCAGTCGAACCCGTGGAAGCACTAGCTTTGGGTCGGGAGGTCGCGATGGCAAAGCTGACTGTCTCCGATGCCCGAGATGCCAGTGAGGACCTGTAGGCAAACAAAAGAAGGATTAGCGAGATGTGGAGATGCACGGAAAGGAACTGAGATGGAGTTGAGAAGGGGCTTCGAGCCCGGTGTCCGACTAGATTTCGAAGTCGAAGTTGGGGATAACTTGGGGCCTCGCACCCCGCGACATCCTGGAGGATGAAGGATTGTGGCCTCACACCACGCGACGTTCGGGAGGATGAAGGATTTGCGATGCCCTGGGGCGACGGACAGGTGGCCTCACACCACTCGACGTCCCTGGGGACGAAGGCAAATGGGATGGATGCTTATGATGCAAAGGAATTCTTTTTTTTAAAATGGTTGATGAGTTTTAGATTTTTTTTTTTCTTAGGGTTTTGATTCCCGATCACAAGCAAAGGCAAGAAATAAGAAAGATGAGTAACGGAAACTTACGCTAGCAGTTCAAAGCCCTAAAAAGTGAGAACGAGAACAGGACCCTGGGATTAAGAAACCTCGGTAGGACTAGCTCGAAATATAATACCTACTTAGGAGATAGAGAGAGCAAACCTCACACATCTGAAGTGCCCGGTGCAGCGATCGCTCAACTCGACGGATGCGGCCTGGATGCCCGAGCAGTCGAACCCGTGGAAGCACTGGCTTTTGGTCGGAAGGTCGCGATGGCAAAGATGACTGTCTCCGGTGCCCGAGATACCAGGGAGGACCTGTAGGCAAACAAGATAAGGATCAGTGAAATGGGGAGATGCATAGAAAGGAACTGAGATGGGGTTGAGAAGGGGCTTCGAGCCCGGTGTCCGGCTAGATTCCGAAGTCGAAGATGGAGATAACTTGGGGCCTTGTACCCCGCGACATCCCGGAGGATGAAGGATTGTAGCCTCACACGATGCGACGTCCAGGAGGACGAAGGATTCGCGATGCCCTGGGGTGACGGATAGGTGGCCTCACACCACTCGACGTCCCTAGGGACGAAGGCAACTTCACTCAACCTAGCCTAAGAGACAATGGTTGGAGGATAGAAAACTCAAACTCTTTTCTTCATCAATCATTCAATCCCTTACAAGGGAGGGATTGGATCCTTTAAATAGGAACCCAAGGCCCATTTGAATTTCAAAAGAAAACAAATTACAAACTCACTTGGGTGGCACCCAAAAATTTTCATCTTCTCCTCTCTTTGGCCGACCAAAGAGACTTGGATTGGGCGTGGCATGTGGGAGGGCTTGGAGAGGGGGATTGGCCTCTTGACTTCCTTCATTAGCATGCTTATTTTGGGAAGAAAGCGTGGGACATGGCTTGCTTGAAGGGATGTGTTCCCTTGGATTCTTCAACGCCCTTCTTTGGAGTGATTCAAGGCCGACCAAGTGGAGAGAGCTTTGGCATTGCATAGTTGATGGCTTGGAGAGGGGAGTGTGTCCTTTGACCTTCCATCCTTGCATGAACACTTTGGGAAGAAGGCTTGGAAGGGGGCTTGCTTTGCGGCTTGGTCTCTTCAAGGATCTTCAATGCCCCATATTTGATGGATCATGGCATGATGTGCGGGAGGGAAGAGGGGGATGGTGTTTCTTCCTTCCAATGTCGCCCAAGAGAAAAATGCAAGGGGATGGCATGTGGAAAGCATGAGGGCACCACCTTGTTTCCCTCCTTGGATGCCCAAATGGCAACTGATGTGGCTCCACGTAGGTAGCTGAGGTGGCACCTGAGTTGGCATCATTCCAAGTGGAAGGGGTGGGTTGGCCCACAAGGACTTGACTTGGTCATGAAAGCCAGGGTGAATTCAATTGGGCTTGGGCCCAGTCCAAACTCAGACTCGAATAAATACAGGACTCATGACCTAACTTGACCCAAATTGGTCAAGGTACAGAACTAAACAAACTTAGATAAGAAATTATGAAATTGCTTTGGCTCATAGCCTTATTACAGGACTCATAGAAGTGGAACCCTAATCTGAGATCCACAGAGGGTTGAGGAGCCTCTGTTGGATCCTGGTGCCCACACCAGTGAACCTCTCTGATAGACGAACAACTTCTTCATTGATAACTTTTTATCTTTCTGGGATAAAATTTCGTTTCTTTTGTCGAATAGGCCGACTAAGTGGATCAACCTTGAGCTTATGCATAATCACTTCAGTAGGAATTCCCAACATATCGACAGCCGTCCATGCAAATATATCAGCATTTTTTTGTAGAAAATCAATCAACTTCTTCTTTTGGTCTTGAATAAGTAAACTTCCAATCTGAACAGTTATAGTAGGATCATCCTTTGTCAAAGGAACTTGAATAGTCCTTTCTACTGATATACTGACTCCTTCAATCAGATCATGTGGAACATTATGAGGCATATGAACGCCTTGTAAGTCATCATTAGAAAAGATAACACTTCCTCGAAGCCTTTTGGAGGTCCGTACATCTTCATAACAGGCATGACAAATCATTCCAACTGATCCATCAGTTTGTTGTTGATTTGGGAGCTCCGTCCCATCAGTGATCATTCTTGGAACTGCTAGCCTTGGAACTACCATCTCAATTGGTTGATTTTGATTTTGATTTTGGACATATCTACCCATATAACCTCGTTTGATCAAATCTTCAATCTCATCTCGCAGTTGGATACATTCTTCTGTTGTATGCCCATGATCACGATGATACCGATAGTATTTAGCCTTATTTCGCACAGCTGGCGGGGATCTCATTGGCCTTGGCCTTTGAAGGAAATTTTTTTTCTCAATTTTCATCAAAATCTTCTCTCTTGGGAGAGTCAGAGGGGTATAAGCGTCAAACTGATTGATGTAGTTCCTGTCGACCAAATTCCTTGGCCTTTGACCTTGCCGTTGGATTGATCGGACTCTAGGAGGTTAGAATTCATCTTCCTTGGCATTCTTTTTACTTGGCACCAATTTTCTCTCTATTTATCGCCGGCTCAAAGCCTGTTCTTTGGCCTGGACGTACTTTTGAGCATGGGCCAATAACTCAGGATAATTGATCGAAAATTTTTTATCCAAGAAAAATGTGAATCTGGAGGCTTGCAACTCCTTTTTCAAAGCAGACATCACCACGTATTCATTAAGATCCAGAATCTCTAACATGGCAGAATTGAACCTTTTGATGTAGTCTCTCAAAGACTCCCCTTCTGACTTTTGGATAAAGAATAAGCTATCAAGATTTCTGGACATTTTCCTACTTGTTCGAAAGTGAGAGACGAACAACTTCTCTAATTGATTGAAAGAATGGATGGTTTCCGGCTGTAGACTTGAATACCACATTCTCACTGATTTCTTTAAGGTCATAGGGAAGGCAAGACAATAGAGTGCGTTTGATGCCTCCTGGATCAACATATGGGCTTTAAAGCTATCCAAATGATCCAAGGGGCCAGATGACCCATCATACAGCTCAATTTGTGGAACTTTGAAGTGATATGGAATTCTTTCCTCATAATCTTCTTAGAAAAAGGAAGCAAGATATCACAGCTTGGTGCTGCATCCTCTGCTTTCCTTTGCTCAATAACTCTGGCAATCTGCAACTCCAGCTTTCTGAACTTCTTATCAAAATCATTTGCTCTTGCAAGATTTTGAACTTGGGTACTGTCAAGAGTTGATTCTTCGGATGACGTCGAACGAGATTGCAGATGTTTTTCCTTGTTCCGTTTCTTGGTATGATGATGAGATCGATGATGATGCTTTAAAGGGGATTGCTGACCTAAAGAACATTGATAAGATGAATGCCTTCATGGACTGGGATGTTTACTTACTTGAAAAAAAGGTTGCCGGCTACTTCTTGATATAGCAGGTTGTGATGGCTCCTTCACGGCAATCTCTTGAAGGTTTTGTATTGCTGCAGTAAGTACTTTTACCTTGTCAAATAGAGTGTTTAGCCTTTCTTGATCCGTGTTTCTGATAGGTAGGGCTTCCACCCTCTCGCCAAGAATAGGATCGTTCCCCTTTGAAGAATGGGGAATATCTTTCATGGGCAGATTCCTTTTCCTACCTTTCACCATACTTCCTTCTAGATTCTTAAAACTCTTTTCCTGAGTCCCCCTACCGGACGTGCCAATTTGTTGCATCCAGACAAACTTTGAAGAGGCTTGAGCTTGAATCAAGTTGAAGAGAGTCGAGTTGAGCTAATGGATCTAGCTCTTCGCCATCTTCTTGGAGGATTTGTGTGCTGGGGCTGCTCTCAAGCTTCGTCAATGATGTCTGAAGTGAACAGATGAAATATAAACAAAGGCTAGATGAAAAAAATTCTGGAAAAAGAATCCCCATCTCCATCACACTCGGTGGTATTTATAGGCCACAAACCTAACCGCTTACAACTGACGTCCAGCTATTAAACAGTTAATTTAGGACATGAGCATGTGCAACAAAAGGCTATCCATAGTTGATCAGCCCTTTTCCAGATGTTGAATGATCTTTGCATTGTTTGAACATTGATCAACTTTACCTCTCCTGGAAGTTAGTCAATCTTATGCCTGTCGAGAATTGATCGGCTTTACACTTCTTGGGCGTTGATCGGCCTTATGCTTCTTGGGCATTGATCAGCTTTATGCCTCTTGGGCGTTGTTTAGTCTTATGCCTCTCGGACATTGATCGGCTTTACACCTCTTAGATGTTGATCGGCCTTATGCCTCTTGGGCATTGATCGGCTTTACGCCTCTTGGGCATTGATCGGCCTTATACCTCTTGGGCATTGATCAGCTTTACACCTCTTGGGCATTGTTCAGCCTTATGCCTCTTGGGCATTGATCGAACTTGTGCATATTAGACATTGATCGACTTTACGCCTCTTGGGAGTTGTTCAGCCTTATGTCTCTCGGGCATTGATTGGCT
Source organism: Areca catechu (assembly GCA_021397845.1). Lineage (NCBI taxonomy): Eukaryota > Viridiplantae > Streptophyta > Magnoliopsida > Arecales > Arecaceae > Areca > Areca catechu. The sequence goes on from CM038050.1 coordinate 79,970,816, forward strand.
TTACGCCTCTTGGATGTTGACCAGCCAGATTCAAATCTTCACCAGATCATTATAAACAGATCAAACTTGTCATATCCCAACAATATTCTTTTTTGAAAATTTTAGTTTAAATCAAGATCTTGAATGTCAAGAGATAGAGTGTCCTGTTTTCTCCTGATTTTCCAGGCCATCTCAATCAAACAACTAATAGATACCCTCTAAGAAACTAGTTACAAATGCAAGAAATGGAAGTGAATAAAAATAAAAGAAAAGAAAAGAAAAAAAAAACTAAACTAATCAAGGTCATGATTCTACTTACCCACCACAGCCTGCAAAGAAGGCTGATTGCACCAACCCAATCTTATACTTGTTCCCACATACCAAACTCCATTCAGCTACCGTCGACACCTCCCGTCCCCCAATCCACTCCCTTGAACCTGCCTCAAGCTAACAAACGTCGACGTCCCTGCATGCTGACCTGATGCACCGCCATGCTGGTTCGCGGTCTGCAAAGATGGTGACCATGGTGTGGAATGCATCAAGTGCCCATGCTAGGCTAACAAGCACGGAGTGTCTCAGCTGACATGGCCCAAACTCTCCTGAATACTTTTTGCAGCATCTCATCAACTCCCATCCTCTCATCACTCTCTTCACTGCATCTCGTTGCCCTCCAGAAGGGCCGACGTGAGGTCCTTAGCCATTTTCTATCCTCCTAATCGAGTTTAGAGTTTGAGATCAGGTTAGAAGGTGCAGACTATATATATATATATATATATATATATAGCTATGTTCATTTACCTAGATGGGGACTTCTCTCTCTATATATATATATTGTAGGAGAAAAAAAATATTTCCTAAATCTCTATGATCAATCAAAATATTAAAATCATGTAAATGTAAATATATCTGAAAAATGCATACATGTATTCGTCATGAATTCCAAACCTGGAAGTGATGCTCACATGAATATCGAAAGCAGAGTCCTTCTCTCCGGTCTTCCTCAAAAGGCAGCTCTCGATGAAAAAAATTACTGTATCACAAATCACCGAATACATGATATATATAAATAGAGAAAGTGGAGAGGGGACCTAGCTAATAAAATGAAAATATCCTAACTGACCCTTCCATCGCGAGTCAAGTCAGGCTAAGGCCTACATTGTACCGCCTCAACCATACCAAATCACATGAGGTACTCCTAGCCTAATCAATGATCACATAATAATGGGCTTAGCCTACGTCTATCAACATGGACCATAAAATCAACCCATATTTTAATAAAAGAAAATTATCAATTAATGTTAGTCCAAATTAAGAAAATTCTTACATTCTCCCACTTGGACTACATTAATTATAATTTTAAAAATATTTTATTTTAAAAATAGCTCCGGGGTTGAAAATAAAATGTGACCACCATATGATCTATAAACAGCACCTACAAATGATCGGTCCAACAGTATCCATGATACCGAATCATGGGACCGTTGTACTATTTAACTGCTACAAGACTTATCCATGGTTACAAGCATCATAAACACTATTGACATAAGTCTTGGTGTGGTAGTGTAGCAAGAAAACAGCATCAAGGTGATCAAATAAAACATGATATTTTTTATTATCAGTCTTCAATTTCTCTTCAACATGCTTAGAAACAAAATAAACAAGAAAAATCATGATGGCATCAAACAATAAGCCATCCTGTCTCACATACTTAATAATGGTGTCAATGACGAGACATCACAATAAATCTAAAACTCGGCACCTGGTCTCAGTCAGCTACATAATCAAAAGAGATATCTCATAATCAAAATAAATTGAACATATGTACCCTCAATCATGATGATGTGGGATGATAGGGTCCTAGTTATGCATGTAGGAAATCAGATTACTAGAAATTAAGAACTTTCAGATTTTTTAATTTTTTTTTAAGGCTTGTTGCCGAAAAAGATGTTAGAAGGTGCTAGGGTTTTAAGTAAGACAAGAAATTAAAGTCTCATAAACTAGAACCTATCAAGCAATAAAAAAAATTGGATCCTAGGACTAAGAAGCTCCTAATTAAGGCATGCTTGAATTCAAAAACTCAGAAATAGAAGGGGTGGGATTGCTTTCTTTCTTTGTAATGATGTCTAAAATGTTGTAGAAGAGTTCGCTCTGCTCAGATCGACTCCTGGATGACCGAGTTGCATTCTCGTGGATTCACCATCTTTTTATTAACTTCGTTCGAAGGCAAGGAAGTCCTCTTCAGATGCTCACTTCACCTGAGGGATCCTGCAAACACCACAAGTTACATAAGTAGATTAAGGGAAAAATACTCAACAGGATGATAAGAAGAGATTTGAGCGAAAGAATACGCTGGAGGTGTTGGCGAAAGAATTGGCTGTAGGGGTTGGTGGCCTTGGATGAAGCTTGGGTGTCTGGAGCTTGGAGGGGTGGCCTGGGGGCTGATGGGAGGACGTCTGGGCTTCCTTGGATGGTGGCCTGGATAGGGATAGGTAGGCGGGTGTCAAGGTTTGTGGTAGATTGGAGGGTGGCGACCTAGTTGAAGTTGTATGGGGTGGTTATGAAGGCTAAGTAAGATGGCATCAAGGGTTCTTTAGGGCTGATGGTTGAGTGGCCAAGGTAGGTTAGATGGGCGGCTAGGGTTAGTAAGTAATTCAGGTCTCACACCCACTCCCTCATGGAGGACAATGCACAAGGCATGCAATTGGACAAGAACAATAATTTCCATTCATCAAAATTTTGCTTACAAGAGGGGGAGGGGGAGGGGTATTTATAGACTCACTCAGCCCTCTCCCTGTCAAAGTAAGAGTACAAGTCTTTGTCAAAGTGGAATACAAAATTAAATTAAACTAGAAGACTAATCTCGTTGTAGAAGTGTGCTGGTTGACTCCTTATTGGATTGTATAGCTTCTCTTAGGCTTGGACTAGATGGGGTGCCAACTCTGGATGGGGCTTGGGTGCCATATCATGAAGAGGCCTGGGAGGGCACCAATGTAGATGGGCAAGTGCTGGGGCACCAAGGCCTGGGGTGCCAAGGCTGGGGCGCCATTGGCCTAGGGTGCTATGGGCCTAGGGGGCGCTGGAATCTTGTGGACTTGGAGCGCCTCCTCTTGAAGGCCTAGGGTGCCACTCCATTAGGAGTCTAGGCGGCATGAGGGGAGTCCAGATGCTGGGCTGGTGACTTAAGTGTGGGTCCAATGGTTCTCCTCTTGAACATGACTTGAATGAAAGCCAAAAAGTTACAAGACTCAAATGACTTGACTGAAACACAAAACACTCTTGACTGGACTAACATAACTAGACTCACATAATATGACTCAACAGATGGAATCAATTTATTACAGGACTCGATGGACTCATCTGGTTCACTTAGTACAAGTGACTCATGACTAATGGACTACAGGACTCAAAAATCCTAATCAGAAATACACAACGGGCCTAGTAATCTCAGTCTGATCCTGGTGCCTGCACCAATTCTCTCAGGATGGGAGGAACTCGACCATGTCAAGTAAGGGTCTTATCGGCTCTGGTACTGCTCCAATAAATCTGGGTCAAGGCGTTGCTGATCCTTTCGAGAGATCCATGAGTCCTTAGATTTGGGTCGACCTTGCCAATGAACCAAATAGCATTGGTAGCCTTTATTTTGGGTACTGATAGCTTGGTCATCCAGGATTTGCTCAATCTTTTCTCCTTTCTCAGGCCAATTTGTTGGTGGACACTCTGGAATGGGTGCACTCTCACGGGAAGGGTTAGGCCCAAATGGCTCACTAGGTATCATTGCTGGCTCCCTATACTCAACTAAGTCTGAGATGTTGAAAGTTGAGCTAATGTCAAAATCAGGAGGCAACTCAAGCACATAGGCTTTAGGTCCCACCCTCTTTATTACTTTGAAGGGTCCAGCTCCATGAGCATGTAATTTCTTCACGGTCCCTGGTGAAAACAGCTCAGGCCTAAGCCTAATCATTACATAATCCCCTACGGCAAATTCTTTAAATCTTTTTCAAGAATTAGTCAAATTCTTATAGATTTCATTGCTTACATTAATTTTATGACTAATTTTCTTATGCAAATCCCTAACATGCTGTGCAAATGATTCAGTAGACTCAGAGACTCAGCATGCAAGGGCAAGGGGATCAGATCTAGTGGTCTATTAGGCTTGTAACCATGGACAATCTTGAATAAGTTCTTACCAGTGGACTTATTGACTGAATTGTTATAGGCAAATTCGGCTCGGGATAAAAGAAGGTCCTAATTCTTAGTGTTCTCACCTACAAGGAATCTCAGTAGATTTTCTAAGCTTTAGTTTACTACCTTGGTTTGGCCATCAATTTGAGGGTAATAGGATGTGAAAAACTTGAGCTTAGTCCCTAATAAGTGCCAAAGGGTCATCCAGAAGTAACTGGTGAAACAGACATCCCTATCAGAAACTATGGCTTTAGGAAGGCCATGTAACCTAACCACATGATCAAGAAAAAGTTTGGTCACCTTGGAGGCATCAAAGGTCTGAGAGCAGGGTATAAAATGAGCCATTTTCGAGAACCTATCGACCACTATGCAGATGGAGTCATGTTTCCTTAGGGTCTTAGGTAGTCCTAACACAAAGTCCATGCAAGGTCCTGCCATGAACGATTAGGTACAGGTAAAGGGGTATATAAACCAGTGTTTTGCTTCTACTGTTTGGCAACAGTACAAGTTTGACACCTGGACACAATGTGGGCAACATCCCTTTTCAGATTGGACCAAAAGAACTGGTCCTCTATAGCTAAGATGGTCTCGTTTTTACCAAAGTGACCAGCTAGACCTCCTGCATGGGTTTTCCAAATTAAAAACTCTCTAAGTAAGGTCCTGAGAATATATAGTCTATTTTCTTTGAAAAGGTAACCATCTTGAAGGGTGTAATGGAAATTAGATGGTCCTTGTCTAACAGATTGGAAGATTTCACTGAAGTTTGGACAGGACCCATATTCTTCTTTCAATCGGTCAAATCCTATGACTTCAGTTCTAACAGTACTCAGAAGTAAGGCACGGTGGCTAAGGGTATAAGCAACTTTATTCTCGGTTCCAGCTTGATGTTTTAGCATAAAGGTATAGGCTTGGATGTATTCTACCCATTTAGCATGCCTAGGATTCGCTTTTTTTGGGAGTTTAGGAATCGGAGTGCTTCATGGTCAAAGTAAAGAACAAACTCCTAGGATAGTAGGTAATGCCTCCAGTACCTAAGGATTTGTACTATCGCGTAGAATTCTTTATCATAGGTTAAGTACCTAAGCTTAGCCTTATTGAGTTTCTTGCTAAAGAAGGTGTTGCCCAGAAATGGAGCCCAAGAGGGAGGGTGAATTGGGTCTTTTAAAAATTTAACACAATAAAATGAAGGTCCAATGGTGCTTGTGAGCAATAATAAATTTGATACAATATGATAGCAATAATTAAAGAGTACGAGAGGAAAAGAGCAATCACACACAAACACAAAGTTTATAGTGGTTCGGTGCAAACCTAGCACCTACATCCACTCCCCAAGCCACCCTTGGGAATTCCACTATAATCCACACCAGATTACAGTTGACTTGTTTTTCACAAGGCTCACAAGTCAAAACCTAAGTTGGTTTTGTCACCCAGGCTTATCAACAAACCTAAATACTTGTTTTGTCTTCGGGCTCACAAGTTAACCCTAGTTGGTTTTGTCCCTTTGGCTCACCAACAAACCACACTAACCTTCTTTCAAGACACCCTTGAAAGCAAGGTCAAACCATAATAAAATAGATATAAAATTTAAAAGCTACAACAAACTCTCTTCAAGAGTAGATTGGAATCTTTGAAGCTCAAAAGGATGCTTTGTCTTCACTCTTCTTCAAGTTGCCTCTTTTTGGAATGTAGTAAGGTTGAGCTTGTAGGCTTTTCAGTGGAATTAAGCTAGAAGAGACTTTTATTTTGAAGTTTGGAGAGAATATTGGCTTTTTGGCTTTTGAGTGGACTTGAATGCTCTTGAATAGACTTCTCTTCATTTCTCTCTTGCTTTCTCTTGCTTTAAAATGAGGTTGGTGGAGATTAAATACACCAAAAACCTTCTAAAAATGGTTTGTGACCGTTGGAGCATTGGAAATAGCCGTTTGGAGCTTGAAAACCAACTTCTGCAAGCCAGAAAAATAGATCCGTTAAAGCTGTCAGGCTGCAAGTGTCGACACTTGGCTGTCAGGTGTCGACACTTGATTTCTGGGTGTCGACACTTGAACATTCAAGTATCGACACTCGATGCACAGGTGTCGACACTTGACACAAAAATCCTCAAAACAGCAAAGTTCTGTATTTTCAAAAATCTCAGGCCTTGAGTCGACACTTTGAACCTAAATGTCGACACTTGGTGTCGACACTTGAATATAGGTGTCGACACTTGGCGTGCCAAGGATTTTTGTCCATGCCAAATGTTGAAGTGTCAACACTTGATTGTCCAGGTGTCGACACTTGAGACTGAAAACATCCAGATTCAAGTGTAAATGTCTCGAAAATAAAAATAAAATTCATGAATACATAAACACATAATAGTTAAACAATTATATGCCCTTTTTCAATGAAGAGGATGCCCGGATATGTGAGAATTGTTCCGTGCCATTGCGTGCCATACAGCATAAGTTTTTGGAATTTTGAGGTGCTTTCTTCCTGAAAACTCACAACTTGAAATCCTCATTAGAATACAAAATGCACTCAATGTTTTGTCATTCATCAAAATCACTGGGTAGAGCCAACAATCTCCCCCTTTTTGATGATGACAAAATCTTGAGAAAAAGAGGCAATATAGTTCAAACTTTAACCATTTAATTTATAAATATGAATTTTAGTCACAATAGAGGCAAAAACTTTATAGTTAGGAGGAAACAACCTCCCCCTTAATTAGATACTTCTTATTAAGGTAAACTTCAAAGATTCTTGTAAGGTGAAATCAATATAATCAATACAATACACCTTTTTCTCAATAAAATCGAAATCAATACTTGTTCTCAATAAAATCAAAATCAGTACTTGTTCAATAAAATCAAAATCAATACTTGTTCTCCCCTTTTTTGTCAATCATAAGAAAGGGGAATAACCTCCCCCTCACAACGAGCATGGATACAAAAAGATAGTAGAGAAACAAAGAACATAGATATCAAAGCTGAAATTATGCTAATATCAAAGAGTATCAGAGTTAAAATATATCATTATAAAGAGTATCAGATCCAAAGAATAGTAAACTGAAGCACAAAATCTTCAAGATAACAGAGTACTGAACAAAAATACATATATATAAGATAAATTTTCAGTACAAAAGAGCTGAAACATACATATATCATCAGAGTCAAATAAGTATCAAACATGTATCAAATAGACATTTGTGAGGCTAATCCTCATCAGATGGAACATCAAGACTGAAAGGAGCACTGATCCTACATCTGGTGGCTAATGCCCTAGGAGGTGCTAAAGCTCTAAGACTCCTAGTGCGGCAGGCAGGACCAAAAGCGGGTACAACCCTAGAAGATCTAGTAGAAGGAGGTGAAAGATGATCAGCTGGCGTAATAAGATCCGGTGTGATGTCAACCATGGTAGTAGTAGGAGCTGGTGTAGTAGGAGGATCTCGACTGACCACCTCATAAGCATCGGCACCGCCCACACTATCGCTGTCACTGCCCACTACCTCTGTAGCTCTATCAACATCCTAATCACCATCCTCAGCATAATCAGCATGGTCGCTCTGGTGATCGTCGCCATCATCATCATCATCGTCAGATCGAGCAAGTGAAGGTGCTGCAGGAGGCATAAATGACCTCAACAGACTCTCAATGCGAGTAAATCCCTCCTCCATGGATCTGCGAATTTCAGCATGCTCCGAGGTAGTATGTGCTCGTAGAAGCTCGACCTCGCTATGCAGCTAAGTCACCTCACCTCTGATCTATGAGAACTGTGCTCTGGCATGCTCCTCAAAAGATAGTCCTGTAGATAGTGGTGGAGGAGCCGAAGCGTCAGAAGACATGTGCTCTGCCTGTGTCGATGGTACATCTACTGGAAGAAGAACTGCTGGCTCAGATGGTCTAGCCTCAGCCTCTCGAAACTCGTCCTCCTCATCTGGCTCCTGGCCAGACTCTCTGCGAACCCATCGACCTCCAACAATAATGTATCCCATCCGGTGCAATGACCTCTCATCGTACACATCCGTGTGCAGTATCTCCTTGGGGATCTCCCCCTCCAATGATACTCCATAAGCTCTGAAAAGATGGGTCAGTGCCATGCCGTATGGCAAACAATGTCGGCGCTGAGTGGCATCATCATGCATCTGTGACAGTATCAAAGTGGGTATATCTATCTATCACCTCTCGATCAGACTGGTCATCACCATCAGCTCCCTCTCGGTGATGAAATCGAATCTGCCAGTCTTCGGTAGAAGGATCCGTGCAGTAATATGGTGCAGCAGGTGCATCTCTAATGATAACTGGTTCACGGTAACCACTGAAATACCGCGAACATCCTCTCGCTCAAGGATGCATCTGAATGCCGCCTCTCTATCATCTACAGAAAAGGCACAGAATCCTCTCCGGGGTATCTCCCATACATGGCTTAGAAGCTCATCAGTCAAAGAGATCTGAATACCCCTCACAGATGTCATCCACAAAAGTCGTCGACAGTCCAGTGCACCGTAGAACTCCCTCACTAGGTGAGGATAGTATCTCTTCTGCATGGTGCAGAAGGGTACTAGTCCTGCATCTGTGAGTATCTCCCTAATACCAAAGTGGTGCCTGTCGAAGCATTACAAGTCTACTCTCCTCCCAGAAGCTACAGACTTCCCTGCCATCCTCTCTGCAGGGGGGGAGCTCGGTGTGGCTGTACTGCTCTGCTGTGCAGGATCAAATCTGGCCTTCGATCTCCTCTCAGTACCCTGACTGGGCCTCGCCCTAACTGCAAGTCTCTTCCTAGGACCCATTACAGCCAACTGACCAGGAAGAATGAAGAAATGTTTAGAATAAGGGACTGGCCATAGGTTTAGAAACAAAAGGTTCAAATAGGTTTCGAAAACCAGAGTCACAAAGTTTGAAAAAAATATATTTTGATCAAATGACTAATTTTTTGAGCAAAATTTGTAGAAAAAAAATTTTTGTTAGGTAGAACACATTTGAATCTTTGGAAAAATATTTTTGCAAGGTCTAAAAATAAAAACATGTGGGATTTGGATCTAAACACTTAGGGTTTTAGCAAATAGGCGAAAATGTCACAAATATATCATGAAAAACCTTTCCAAATAGTCAATAAATAAATTTAGGAAACTTACTTTAGATGAAAACCCAATTAATTTTGCCCAAAATTGATGAAACAATGATTTTTACGAAAAAGGGGTGAAAAATGGCTAAAAGATGAGGGAAATCCGAGAAAAACAAATCTAAAACATTATTCCCTCAAATGGAGTTTTAGAAATTCACTAAAACATGCAAAAATCCGGTTAGATTCAAGAAAAATATTTGGAAAACCCAAAACATGGTTGTTTGGTTCAAAAACAACAAAATTAAAAAACAAAAAAAAATAAAACGAAATTAGAAAGGAGAAATACCTGATTTGTGAAGGATTGAGGGGAAAAGAATGGATTTGGACAAGGGGACCACTGTTCCAAGAAATCAGGGGGGAAAAAAATTTCAAAAAACCCTTGTTCGGTCAGTTTAAAAATAGTATCTGATTCGCAAGTGTCGACACTTCGGATTTTTCAAGTGTCGACACTTGGTCAGGTGTCGACACTTGACACTTTCCAAGTGTCGACACTTGGCCAAAAATTCGAGAAAATCTGGAAAAAATAGGAAAAATTTTGACAAAGTTTTGGGGTTTTAATCAATAGGTTTTGAGCTTTAGGATTTAGGTAAAAAGATACTAAGAGAGTTCTAGGATAATGGATCAATGATACCTAACTTTCTTCTAATCAGACAGAACCTATCCTCACTCAAAGGCTTTGTAAACACATCAGCTAACTAATCATTAGTACAAACAAAATCAAGAATTATATTAGAGTTTTGTACATGATCTCTTATGAAATGATGTCTTATTTCAATGTGTTTACTTCTTGAATGTTGCACAGGATTTTTAGATAGGTTGATTGCACTAGTATTGTCACATCTTATGGGTGTCTTAGTTAGTTTAATGCCAAAATCTTCGAGTTGTTGTTTGATCCATAGGATTTGAGCACAACAGCTCCCAGCTGCTATATATTCAGCTTCCGCCGTAGATAGAGCAACTGAGTTCTGTTTCTTGCTACTCCAGGAGATCAAATTTACTCCAAGAAACTGACAGGTTCCACTAGTACTTTTACGATCAAGTTTACACCCAGCAAAGTCAGCATCAGAATAAGCAATTAAATCAAATGAAGAATCTCTAGAGTACCATAAACCAATTTCAATTGAGCTAGATAGATATCTAAGTATGCGTTTAACAGCCAAAAGATGAGACTCTTTAGGATTGGACTGATATCTAGCACACATACAGACACTAAACATGATATCTGGCCTACTTGCAGTAAGATATAACAATGAACCAATCATGCCACGATATAATTTTTGGTCTATAGACTTACCTGATTCGTCCTTGTCAAGTCTACATGTAGAGCTCATAGGGGTACCTAATGGCTTAGTGTTCTCCATCCCAAACTTCTTGAGTATTTCTCTTGTGTATTTTGTTTGGTTGATGAAGATCCCCTCTTTGGTTTGCCTTATCTGGAGTCCGATGAAGAAATTCAGTTCTCCCATCATGCTCATCTCGAACTCACCCTGCATTAATCTTGCAAAATCTTGACAAAGAGATTCATTAGTAGCACCAAATATTATATCATCAACATAGATTTGTACTACTAAGAGATCATCATTCTTTTTCTTTAAAAATAAAGTTTTATCTACATTACCTCTAGTAAAATCATTTTTCAGCAAAAAGAGCTTAAACGATCATACCAAGCTCTTGGAGCTTGTTTTAATCCATATAAAGCTTTATGAAGTTTATAAACATGATTTGGAAATTCAGAACTTTCAAAATCAGGGGGTTGTTCAACATAAACTTCTTTTTCAATTAATCCATTTAAAAAAGTACTTTTAACATCCATTTGATATAGTTTAAAATTCATGAAACAAGAAAAAGCCAACAATAGCCTAATTGCCTCAAGTCTAGCCACAGGAGCAAAGGTTTCATCAAAATCTATCCCTTCCTCCTGATTGTATCCTTTGGCAACTAGTCTAGCTTTATTTCTAATTACTGTTCCATTTTCATCAAGTTTATTTCGAAAAACCCATTTTGTGCCAATGATTGATGTGTTAGAAGGCCTATCCACTAGTGTCCAAACATTGTTCCTTTTAAATTGATTAAGTTCATCTTGCATAGCATTTATCCAATTACTATCACACTCAGCTTCCTCAATAGTTTTAGGTTCAATTTGAGACACAAAAGCTAAGTAATCACAAATATTTCTAAGAGATGATCGAGTACTTACACCTTTAGATGGATCACCTATAATTAGTTCTTTTGGGTGTCCATGAGCATACCTCCATTCTTTTGGTAATGGATCAACAGTTGATATATTTTCATCACCTTGTGCTTGATCTCCGTCAGTGTTTTGATCATCATTCTGTTCCTTGGTAAGTCCTTCATTGTTGTTTATTTCTTTAGTTTTCTTGCTACCTGATTCATCAAAAAGTACATCTTCTTTTCTTGAAGATTTTTGGTTAGTTTCATCAAATACCACATGAATGGATTCTTCAACAACAAGTGTCCTTCTGTTGAAGACCCTGTATGCCTTACTAGATGTGGAGTAGCCTAGAAAGACTCCCTCATCTGATTTGGCATCAAATTTACTTAGATTATCTTTACCATTGTTTAAGATGAAACAACGGCATCCAAAAATATGAAAATAACGGATTGAAGGTTTTCTACCCTTCCAAAGCTCATAAGGGGTTTTCTTTAAAATCGGTCGAATTAAAACTCGATTTAAAATATAGCATGCAGTATTTATGGCTTCCGCCCAAAAGTATCTAGGTAAATCATTTTCACAAAGCATGGTGCGTGCCATTTCTTCAAGAGTTCTATTTTTTCTTTCTACTACCCCATTTTGTTGAGGTGTCCTAGGTGCAGAAAAATTATTATGAATTCCATTTTCAATACAGAATTTATTAAAATCAATATTTTCAAATTCAGTTCCATGATCACTTCTTAAAGAAATTACTGAAACACCTTTTTCATTTAAAACTCTTTTGTAAAATCTAATAAATTCAGAAAACGTTTCATCTTTATGTGCTAAAAACATGACCTAAGTAAAACGTGAGAAATCATCTACAATGACTAGACCAAACTTCTTACCTCCCAAACTAGATATTCTAGTAGGCCCAAAGAGGTCCATATGAAGCAATTCCAAAGGTCTAGATGTAGAGATTACTCCTTTAGGTTTGAAGGAAGATTTTGTTTGTTTTCCAAGTTGACATGCACTGCAAATCTTATCTTTTTCAAAATTGAGTTTAGGCAAATCTTTTACTAAATTCTTTTTGCTAAGTTTTGAAATTAAATGCATGCTTGCATGTCCTAGTCTACGATGCTAAAGCCAGCTAGTTTCATTGATCTTGGCTTCCATTGCCACTAGACATTGACCTTTCTGAACAGGGAGATCATCAAGATCAACCATATAAATATTGCCATGCCTATGACCGATGAACTTAATGCCATTGTCATCTAGACTAGAAAGAATGCACAAAGAAGATTCAAAAACAACTTTAAAATTGTTGTCACAAAATTGACTAATGCTAAGCAAGTTATGTTTTAATCCATCAACATATAAAATATTATCAATATAAGAGGTAGGAGTGATATGGATTTTACCAATACCGATTATTTTGCCCATTCCATTATCACCAAAAGTTACATTGCCACCATTTTGATATGTGAGTGATGAGAACTGCTCCACATCTCCTGTTATATGCCTTGAGCAACCGCTATCAAGGTACCACATTCTTTTCTTGTTGGTTGCAAGGCATACCTGCAATAAAGATCAAGTGGAGACTTTAGGTACCCAAGCCATCTTGGATCCTTTTTGGTTAGTGGCATTGGTTCCTTTTGGAACCCAAACTTTCTTAGTGTTATTTAATTTTCTTTTGTTGCACATATACAATTTATGTCCTTTAATACCACAAGTATAGCATGTAATGGATGAAGATGCAGGCACAAAGAAATTTTTAAAGAGTTTTTGTTTCTTATGAGTTCTGAATCCTAATCCAGCTTTGTCAAATACTGCTCTTTGGTTATTTAATAGTAAATTTAACTTTTCAGAACTGTAAGTAAATTTTTCAACAAAAGGTTTTAGTTTTTCGATTTCTTCTTTATATTTTTTGTTTTCTATTAAAATTTCTTTGCTTTGTCTTGACAATTTTTCATTTGAAAGTAAGTTACTTTTCTTTTCAAATATATCCTTTTCTTTTTCAAGAGCCATAATCTTATCATTTAAATTTTTATTTTGTATTAGAAGGTATTCATTTTCATTTGAAAGGTTGTTGTTTGTTTTAGCTAGTTCCAGATTTTGCTTTTTTAAGTCTTTATTTTTGACTTTAATTTTTGAAATTCTATGACTAGTTCATCAAAAATCTCATGAAGCTCATCAAAAGATAATTCATTTTCGGTTTCAGAACATACCTCTTCTTGATCGGCCATCAGACAGAAATTTGCTACTTCCTGTTGTTCTTCCTCAGAGCTGGAGTCTTCACTTTCACTCCAGGTTGCCATCATGGCTTTCTTTCTTAGCTTTCTTCTGCTTTTCTTTAACAAGGGGCAGTCTACCTTGAAATGCCCGGGTTTCTTACACTCAAAACATGTGGGCTGCTCTTCCTTCTTTTCCTTGTCTTTTTCCTTACTCGGCTCACCTTTCAGAGGTTTCTTTTTGTAGTTGAACTTTTTCTTCCTCATAAACCTTCTGAATTTCCTTGCTAACATAGCCATTTCATCTTCTTCGTCATCCTCTTCAGAGTCTTCGCTTGAGTCCTCTCTGGTAGTAGATTTGAACGCGATCGTCTTCTTCTTTTTATCCACCTCTCCGTTCTTCTGTTTGAGGGATAGCTCATAAGTCATCAAGGAACCCAACAGTTGTTCCAGTGGGAGAGTGTTGACATCTTTAGCTTCTTCAATTGTAGTGACCTTTGCATCCCATAAAGCTGGTAGAGACCTGAGAAGTTTATTCACAAGTTCACCGTTAGAAATTATTTTTCCTAGACTTCTCATGCCATTCACAATGTTTGTGAACCTAGTATACATCTCACTGATAGACTCAGTAGGTTCCATTTTAAACATTTCATATGTGTGAATTAGCATGTTAACCTTGGTGGTTTTCACTTGGTGTGTACCCTCATGGGTAACCTCAAGTGTATCCCAAATCTCCTTTGCGGAGAAACAATTTGATATTCTATTAAACTCACTAGGATCAAGAGAGCAAAATAAAAGGTTCATTGCCTTAGCATTAAGCTCAATTTGCTTAATGTCATTCTCATCCCAATCATCTTCCATTTTTGGAGTGAGAATGCCATTAATCATCATTGTAGGCTGATGAAGACCTTTTACAATTGTTCTCCACAAATTATAATCAAGAGCTTGTATAAATATGCGCATGCGTGTCTTCCAGTATGTGTAATTTATGCCATTAAAAAGTGGGGGACGGTTTGAAGCTTGACCTTCAACAATACCCATGCCTATTAGGACTGCCATGATCTTTTACTCAAGATCCTTGGATCTACAAGAGAGTACCGATGCTCTGATACCACTTGTTGCCCAGAAATGGAGCCTAAGAGGGGGGGTGGATTGGGTCTTTTAAAATTTAACACAATAAAATGAAGGTCCAGTGGTGCTTGTGAGCAATAATAAATTTGATGCAAGATGATAGCAATAATTAAAGAGTACGAGAGGAAAAGAGCAATCACACACAAACACAAAGTTTATAGTGGTTCGGTGCAAACCTAGCACCTACATCCACTCCCCAAGCCACCCTTGGGAATTCCACTATAATCCACACCAGATTACAGTTGACTTGTTTTTCACAAGGCTCACAAGTCAAAACCTAAGTTGGTTTTGTCACCCAGGCTTACCAACAAACCTAAATACTTGTTTTGTCTTCGGGCTCACAAGTTAACCCTAGTTGGTTTTGTCCCTTTGGCTCACCAACAAACCACACTAACCTTCTTTCAAGACACCCTTGAAAGCAAGGTCAAACCACAATATAATAGATATGAAATTTAAAAGCTACAACAAATTCTCTTCAAGAGTAGATTGGAATCTTTGAAGCTCAAAAGGATGCTTTGTCTTCACTCTTCTTCAAGTTGCCTCTTTTTGGAATGTAGTGAGGTTGAGCTTGTAGGTTTTTCAGTGAAATCAAGCTAGAAGAGACTTTTATTTTGAAGTTTGGAGAGAATATTGGCTTTTTGGCTTTTGAGTGGACTTGAATGCTCTTGAATAGACTTCTCTTCATTTCTCTCTTGCTTTCTCTTGCTTTAAAATGAGGTTGGTGGAGATTAAATATACCAAAAACCTTCTAAAAATGGTTTGTGACCGTTGGAGCATTGGAAATAGCCGTTTGGAGCTTGAAAACCAACTTCTGCAAGCCAGAAAAATAGATCCGTTAGAGCTGTCAGGCTGCAAGTGTCGACACTTGGCTGTCAGGTGTCGACACTTGATTTCTGGGTGTCGACACTTGAACATTCAAGTATCGACACTCGATGCACAGGTGTCGACACTTGACACAAAAATCCTCAAAACATCAAAGTTCTGTATTTTCAAAAATCTTAGGCCTTGAATCGACACTTTGAACTTAAGTGTCGACACTTGAATATAGGTGTCGACACTTGGCGTGCCAAGAATTTTTGTTCATGCCAAATGCTGAAGTGTCGATACTTGACTGTCTAGGTGTTGACACTTGAGACTGAAAGCATACAGATTCAAGTATAAATGCCTCGAAAACAAAAATAAAATTCATGAATACATAAACACATAATAGTTAAACAATTATATGCCCTTTTTCAATGAAGAGGATGCCCGGATATGTGAGAATTGCTCCATGCCATTGCCTGCCATACACCATAAGTTTTTAGAATTTTGAGGTGCTTTCTTCCTGAAAACTCACAACTTGAAATCCTCATTAGAATACAAAATGCACTCAATGTTTTGTTATTCATCAAAATCACTGGGTGGAGCCAACAGAAGGCTATAGGGTGACTCTCTTAGCTTAGTACTCCTCCTATGCCTACTCTCGAAGCATCACAAGCAACCTCAAAGACTTTGAAAAAATCAGGTAATCTTAGGATAGGTGCTTGTGTCACCTTCTCCTTAATCTCTAGGAAAGCTCTATCTGTAGCTTTGGTCCACTTAAAGTCTCCCTTCCCAATGTAGTCTGTGATGGGTGCTACAATGGTACTAAATCCCCGGATAAATCTCTTATAGAAGGTGGCTAGACCATGAAAACTACATACGTCATGAACACTAGTGGGTACCGGCCACTCAACTATGGACTTAACCTTTTCAGGGTCAGCTGAAACTCCTTCGGGGGTGACGACGAATCCTAAGAAGATGACTCTATGGGTCATGAAATCATACTTCTTTAAATTGGCATAGAAACTCTCATTCCTAAGGGTCTGGCAAACTTACCTAATGTGGTTCAAGTGATCTTCCTTAGTCCTACTATAGATCAAGATATCATCAAAGTAAACCACTACAAATTTTCCTATGAACACACGTAGGACTTGGGTCATGATCCTTATAAAGGTACTAGGAGCATTGGACAAACCGAAAGGCATCACTACCCATTCATAAAGACCATCCTTAGTTTTGAATGCAATTTTTCACTCATCCCTGGGTCTAATCCTAACCTGATGATAGCTGCTCTTAAGGTCAATCTTTGAAAAAATGGTTGCACCGGCCATCATATCTAACATATCATCCAATCAGGGGATGGGGAACCTATATTTCATCGTGATTTTATTTATGGAACGACTATCGACACACATCCTCCATGTGCCATCTTTCTTAGAGATGAGTAGGGCAGGTACGGTACATGGGCTCAGGCTCTTCCTAATAAATCCTTTCCTTAGGAGTTCTCCTACCTATTTTTGCAGCTCTAAATGTTCAGAAGGGTTCATCCTATAATGTAGCAGGTTTGGTAGGGTGGCTCTTGGGACTAAGCCTATTATGACGTGCTGGACGTCCCTTAATGGGGGTAACTGGTCAGGCAAATCTTCAAGGAATACATTTTCAAACTCACTTAAGATTTTCTTAACCTTCTGAGGGTGCCCCTTCTAGGTTTGATCAGGTACTTCCTTAGCAGCTAACATCCAAATCGTTGATCCCTTAGAAATCTCTCTTTCTAGCTCCTTAGCAATAATCAAATTGACTCCTAATTTTTTCTCTTTCAACGAGTTAGATCCCCTCTTGACATTGTCCTTAGGTGGGGTGCGGTTAATCACAATCTTCTTCCCATGAAAATTAAAAGAGCAGGAATTGGATCGGTCATATAGGATAGCATCATGGTCATATAGCTAGGGTCTGCCTAGGATAATGCTACTAACTCCCATGGGAATGACATCACACCACACTTTTTCTTGATAAGATTGAAGCTAGATCATGACTTTACATCTAGATTTGATGGGAATGGATGTTGAGTCTATCCAAGATACCTTATAGGGGATGGGATGGAGAACAGTGGATAAGCCTAGGGTTTTGGCAGCACTAGTTAAGATGGCATTCACACAGCTCCCACTATCTATGATGATCTTGCAAACCTTATCTCCTATTTTGACAAAGGTCTGTAGGATATTGGTTCTACGCCAATCCTCTTGGGTCTTGGTCTGGGCTAAGATGCACCTAACAACTCCTAACAGGTCAGATGACTCAACTACTTCCTCATCTCCCTCATATGCATCTACTAGGTTCTCCTTAGATTCATATACTTCCTCTCCAAATTCATCTATGGGTTTAGGCTCTTTTTCCTCAAGTTCCCATATGTGTAGGGATCTGGTTAGGCTTTGGCTAGCATAATGTCCTACCTTATGACATTTGAAACAAGCATTATTGGGGTTAGGACTAGGGTTCCTCTGGGCTTCAGGTGCCTTACCCTTATCTTTCTTACGAGCTAGTAGGGTACTAGGACTAGGATGGGTTGGATTAGGGTTGGGTTGGCCTGGGTATAGTTGACTAGGACTTGGTCTTGAAATAGGGGCACTGTTCCTAATGGGCTTAGGTCGACGGTACACGGGTCCCCTCTGGAATCTCTCATAGTTTCTGGCTATTTGGTAGGCTTGCTCAAGATTATTGACCTCTCTCAAAAATAGCTCTCTCTGGATGTTATCATGAAGTCTAGCCCTAACCTAGATAAGGTCACTGATGCGGACTCATCTATGCCACACCTTATGGCCAACTCATCAAACTTGGCTATGTACTTTGAGACAGTCCTATTCCCTTGACTTAACCTCTACCATTGATCTAGAAGTCTCTGATGGTTGATTCAGGAAGGTACTTTTTCCTAAGTTTCAGCTTCATGGCTCTCTAGGTGACTATGGGAAGTTCTTCTCGTTGTCTGATTATGCGCTCAACATTCCTCCAATATAGCCTAGCCTGGCGGACTAACCTTAGCTTGGCAAATTTGCACTTCCTCTCCTCACTTATCTCATACCATTCAAAATATTATTCCATGTCTCCCTCCCAATCTAGGTAGACCTTAGGATCTTGGTTGCCATCGAACGTGGGTGCTTCTAGCCTGATATTCCTAATGACTCTTTCATCCTGGTCCAAGAATTCATGATTGGGCCTCCTAGGATTGGGCTCCAGAAAGGGGTCAGGACGTGGGGCTCTCCTAGGGTTGGGCTCCAGGAATGGGTTAGGAGGTGGGGTTCTCCTAGGGTTGGGCTCCAGGAATGGGTCAGGGTGTTAGGCTCTCCTAGGGTTGGGAGGTGTGGGAAGGGGTGACTCAGGCTTGGGTTCAGTGTTGGACTCTTGGGTTCTCTCTAAGGTTCCTAACCAACCTTCCACTCGGTCAAACCTGAAGTTCATTTGGTCAAGCCTATTGCTTGTTTGGGTATTCAACTAGGTCAATTGGTCATACTTATGGTTCAGCTGGGCTAGTTGTTCAGTAATGGCCCTCAGTTGGATACCCAGATCGAGATCCATGGTTAAATTGGGTTGGGGTTGAGAATGATGATAATGGACTCCTGACCTAGTGGTCATGCAACAAGCACACAAGACTTAGTACGTTCTAGGGTTTGCTAGACCTAGAGCTCAAGTAGAGTAAGTCAACTCAACTTACACCCAACTCAATAACTAATCCTTCTACTAGCCAGGTAAGAGGTGGGATGGTAGGAGGCTCCCCCTGCTTATCACATGGACCTAATTAAAAACCACCAGTCCACTTAAAGTGTTTGCCTCTGGACCTCTAGTCTTAGACATCAGTTTCCAGTAATAGTTGGAGGGTTGAGTGCACTAGTTTTCCCACAAGACTCGGACCCGACCTGTTGGTGTCCCTAGATCAATTACGTGTCTACTTGCTTTTAATTAGGCTTGGATTCAAATGCAGGGTGATTGTTTTGGACCCAGGACAGGTGATGAAATCCTGCCCTGATCTGACAGAGTAGAGTGCCCTTAGATTAGGTTAATGCACGATGAATGCACACATGATGAAACCCTAATGCAGTCTAAAATCAGAAAAAATCAGAGTTTTTTTTTTTTTTTTGTGTTTTATGAGGTGGCAGACTTAGTTTTCAGTTGATTAGGTGTGCAAACAAAAGTGGCTTGGGTTTGGGGGGTTTGGATGTAAATTAAGTTCAGCCCTAGGTTAACATGCAGAAATTTCAGCAGTAAGTTTTTTTTTTGGTTTTGTATTTGCAGATTTTTTTGTTCTATTTTTTAGAGTATAAAATTATTAAGAATATAGAAAATAAATATCTAAATGCGTGCCTAATTACTACTAAAAATGATGCAAAACAGAGATGGTTTGATGGTGAAAATCCCTAGGGTTTCTAACTAGTTGCAGAAATTTCAGGACAGCAGAAATTCTGTGTTAGGGTTTTTTTTGTGATGCCAATTTTAATTTTTTTTTGATCTGCAAAAATTAACTCAAAATTTATAAAAAATAGAGGACTCAACAAAGAACACACGATGCAAATTTCAAAGAAAAACAGTAAAGTTTTGATGGGGAAACAAACCAAAGTTTAGACTACTAGTGCAAGTTCGGCATGCAGAATTCTGTCTTTTTGTGTTTTTGTGTTTAAGAGATGTATGACATGCCCTAATTCCTAGGCTCTAGTACCAAATATGATGTGGGATGATAGGGTCCTAGTTATGCATGTAGGAAATTAGATTAGTAGAAATTAAGAACTTTCAGATTTTTTTTTTTTTTTTTTTTTTTTTGAGGCTTGATCACGAAAAAGATGTTAAAAGGTGCTAGGGTTTTATGTAAGACAAGAAATTAAAGTGCTCATAAACTAGAACCTATCAATCAATAAAGAAAACTAGATCCTAGGACTAAGAAGCTCCTAATTAAGGCATGCTTGAATTCAAAACTCAGAAATAGAAGAGGTGGGATGGCTTTCTTGCCTAGCAATGATGTCTAGAATGTTGTAGAAGAGTTCGCTCTGCTCAGATCGGTGCTTGGATGATCGAGTCGCATTCTCGTAGATTCATCGGCTTTTTATTAACTTCGTTCGAAGGCAAAGAAGTCCTCTTCAGATGCTCGCTTCACTTGAGGGATCTTACAAACACCACAAGTCGGGTAAGTAGATTAAGGGAAAAATACTCAACAGGATAATAAGAAGAGATTTGAGCGGAAGAATCGGCTGCAGGGGTTGGTCACCTTGGATGAAGCTTGGGTGTCTGGAGCTTGGAGGGGCAGCCAAGGGGCTGATGGGAGGACGTCTGGGCTTCCTTGGATGGTGGCCTGGATGGGGATAGGTAGGCGAGCATCAAGGTTTATGGTAGATTGGAGGGTGGCGGCCTAAGTGAAGTTGTATGGGGTGGTTATGAAGGCTAAGTAAGATGGCATCAAGGGTTCTTTGGGGTTGATGGTTGAGTAGCCAAGGTAGGTTAGATGGGTGGCTAGGGTTGGCTAGGGTTAGTAAGTTATTTGGGTCTCACACCCACTCCCTCACGGAGGACAATGCACAAGGCACGAAATTGGACAAGAACAATAATCTTTCATTCATCAAAATTTTGCTTATAAGAGGGGGAGGGGGAGGGGTATTTATAGACTCACTCAGCCCTCTCCCTGTCAAAGTAAGAGTGCAAGTCTTTGTCAAAGTGGAATACAAAATTAAATTAAACTAGAAGACTGATCTCCTTATAGAAGTGTACTGGCTGACTCCTTATTGGACTGTATATCTTCTCTTGGGCTTGGACTAGATGGGGCGCCAACTCTGGATGGGGCTTGGGTTGGGATGCCAGATCATGAAGAGGCCTAGGAGGGTGCCAATGCAGATGGGCCAAGTGCCGGGGCACCAAGGCTGGGGCACCATGGGCCTATGGTGCTATGGGCCTGGGGGGGCGCTAGAATCTTGTGGACCTGGGGCGCCTCCTCTTGGAGGCCTGGGGTGCCACTCCATCAGGGGTCTGGGTGGCATGAGGGGAGTCCAAATGCTGGGTTGGTGACTTGAGTATAGGTCTAATGGTTCTCCTCTTGAACATGACTTGAATGAAAGCCAAAAAATTCCAGGACTCAAATGACTTGACTGAAACACAAAGGACTCTTGACTGGACTCATATAATAGGACTCAACTGATGGAATCATTTATTACAGGACTCGATGGACTCATCTGGTTCACTTAGTACAAGTGACTCATGACTAATAGACTACAGGACTCAAAAACCCTAATCAGAAATCCACCATAGGCCCAATAATTTCTATCTGATCCTGGTGCCTACACCACATGATTTCTTCTTAACCACATGCTATATCACAAGCTAGAGAAATCTCACGACTTCAAAAAAGTCTGTATATCTCCAAATATAATGATATCTCATTATTATCAAATGAGACATACCCATACAACTGTCATTCTCAAGATAAACTACATTCTTGAGATACTATGTTGTATGTTATTATTCCACATGTGCACATAAACCATATAGAAATGTAATCCATCAACTATCATGTCAACAATGTATATAAGTACACACGATAGAAAAATAAATGAAGCCAAGTACAAATATAAAGTCACTTCCACTAACCAAGCACAATAAAAGAATTCAATATGCCCATATTTTCAACATGCTTTGTAAAGCATACAGGCTTCAAATTCTTGGTTAGAGGATCAGCCAATATGGATTTTATTTATATGCTCCCGATACTCATGCGTTCTTGGATTATAATCCAGTAATCAATGATAAATAAAATTTGTCAATCAAGTTAATATATAAATACATCAAACTCCCACTAATCCAAAATTAAAAGATTTTAAAATATCCATATTCTTGACTTGTTTCATAAAAAACTATGGATCTTAATCTTGATTAGAGGATCAACTAACATTGACTTTGTATATTATACAAAATATCTTCCATTCAACTACAACCTTTAACTGACAAAAATTATATCTTTATATAGCTAGAGATAATGAAAATTTTTATTTTTTCTTTAAAGAACATAGCTGCCTATGATTATAAAAATTATAGGTGGTTTTAAGACAGAATCAATAATTATAAAACCTAGAACAAAGTTTCATAAAAATAATATGAATTATGACTTTGCAATATGCCACAATCTTTTCTTATAAATCCAAGAATGTCACTAGATTCTATTTACAAACCTTTCTATGAAACAAAACTTTCAGTCATTTATATTATCATAAGAAATGACATGTATCTATTTTTTTACTAGTGCTATATCAACTACTAATGGAGGTATTATAATTAGTTTGTATATTTAATATTGCTCTTCCACTGTTTTCTAGTAGGATGAAACAAAATATTTATAAGAGCAAAAACTTATTTTCTAGCAATGTCATACTTCTAATATATAGAAGCATCTGACATCATGCAAATTAGAATATACAAATATGACATGATTTGACTCAATATTCTTTATACCTCTATTAAGATAGTAGAATCTGTATTCATTTAAAATTATTTGGATAATCAAAATAAACAACGTATTATTACAAAACCAAGATTTATTTACTGATGGATTATCAATGATTAAGAGTTGTAGGACATCTCCAACCATAAAGTTAAAAGATATTAGACTTCCTATCACTCTTTAACTCAAAAGATATCTTGTATATCTATTTTATTAAGAATTTATTTTAAAATAAAGATGGCAGTTATTTAGGATCTTATACTAGGAAATCATGATAAATTGTACCCACTCATCATACTTCGCACCATATCTTTTAGAATATGCTTTGCCTCTCAGTCACATCATTTTACTTATAAATTTCAGGCAAGCATATTAAAGAACCATCCTATACTTATATAAATATTTAATACTACTATTTATTTACTATATATGGGATCTTAGAATGTGACCGATACACCTTATCAATACTTTTATCCTTTTCTCAAAAGTATAAAAAAACTTTTAAAATAAAATAGGATATAATTTATTAATTATTCACATATATGATTTTAAGTTCATTAAACTACGTAGCAGGAAAACTAAATATGATGAGTAGCCTATGTATTAGAGATAGAAATCTCATAATACTAATTTTAGGTACAATTTTCTCTAGTTTCAAGATATAAACTCTAACATCATCATACCATCCATCTCACACATTAATTTATCTATCCATCAGCTATCTAGACTTTCTTTTATCAGATTCTACATATCCATAAAAAATGAAGTCAAAATTAGATCACCATTCTTAGATACAACAATAAGAATGGAATCAAATTATATAAATATATTTCAAAATAATTCACTTCTTATCACTTTTATAGGTAGCTTTATTTCATAGTACTCTAATAAGATAACTAAGATGGTAGATCATTACATAATGTAATATCTATATTCCATCATACTTAGTGCTAGCACAATTTCAGTTTTCATATCTACATTTCAATTAGAGTCATCATAATGGAAGCATTAACTCTATTGAACACAAATAAACTAAATACTAAATAATCTTTATGCAGTTAATCAATAGAGAAATATAACAATATATTTTAGAAAATCTTTATAAGCATTATTTTAATGAGAGCCTTTGGTCCAATGCAACAAAACTTTTTTTAGAAAGAAAATGATCCATATTAGGAATCTCTCTTCAACAATAATGCTACACAATCCCTTCTAAAAAGCTCATAGAAGGACCTAGTAAATCTCAATGAACGGGCTACTTTGGTAGTCACCATCCATCGAAAATCACTAACCTTTCTAAGAGGGATCATCAAGTCATGACCTCTAAGATGGCATAAAACATCAATCAGGCTCATATATGATGCAATATATTTGAGGTACAAATAATAAATTAATAAAAAAATTGAATATAATAAACCATTTTCAACAAATGTACCATGTGAATCATCATAAAACTCTCTTATATACAGAGAATATGATGTACTTTTGAGCTAAAAAATGAAGTCAATATTATGAAAATACAAAATTTTTGAAAATATATCTTTTTAGGTAAATATTTTTTTTAAGACCCGATATATATCTATTTTCAAAGAAAACAAAGTTTAACACAATGATGATATAAGGCATTCAAAAACCGATCTCCTTTGGGCAAACAAATCTTCTAAGCCCAATGTACCTCTATCTTTGATATTTTGACCCAGTCAAAAATAACTCAATAATAATATTATTATTAACATAAATGACTGTATAACCAAGAATGACAGGAATGCTAAATACTAATCAATAGGCATATACCATAAATGATATACTTGAGTCCAAATGCAATACCACAATTCTCCTTTGGGCAGAACATGTAATATGCATAAGTACTCTTCACATGAAGTCACAAGCAAATGAAATATCCTAATAGTCACGAACCTATTCCCTTTGGGCAGACAATGCCTCATTCTACCTTTCTAGATTAAAACATACAACAACCTCCTCTGGGCAGGAGATTGTATGCAATAACCAGAAATCCTCTTATAATGAAAAAACTCATGGACAACATAAATAAACCACTTTGGTGATAAATATTTATGCCAATCCATGGATTATTCATACAGGAAAAAATAGATGCCCAAATAAATATAAATGACATACTTTAACAACATGCATGCTATAAAGATCAGTTCAAAATGGGATACTCAACAACATGCACCCCACTGATCAAAACATAATATAATAATGCGTTCTAACTGCACTTCTATCAATAACACTTACTACACAACTATAAAATATCTTTGGACAAGAATTATAGTATATAATAAGTGTCATAATTAATTACAGTCAATTTAGGGTCAACTATAATAGAGACATCAATATGCAATTCCAAATAAAAGTTAAATAATTAATTCTTAATAACTTAACTATTCAAAATTCATAGAGTGCTTCGAACCCTTTGAGGCTACAAAAAAATACACTCAAATTATATAATAGTGAGTAGAATTGCACATAAATAATTTTAAGTTATTTAAATATTTCATCAAACATAAACAACTCTACCAAAATGTCCTTTACAATTATTATGCATCCAACAGTCCAAAAAATGCTCAAATCAAATAAAAAATGAGCAAGTTACAGCAATTTTTTTATCAAAAACAATATTAGAAGACCAAACCATAAATTTCAGAAATATATTTGGACTCATATTTAATTTATAAGGGGTTAAGTACAAAAATCTCCTTAATCCCAAAATTAAAATAGGCCCACTATAATTGGATCCAGCCAGTTCTTCAATTTGAACTAAATTTATAATTAATGAATTATGTTCAAAGCGGGTTGTAACCTGATAACCCATCAATCCAAAAAACTTTAAAACATTCTCTTCTTTCTTCCCTTTTCATCATAACCAAGACTTTCCAAAACTTCATTAATGGCTTTTCCGAGCTTGGAATCTTCCTCCATAAAGAGTCACCGACCAAACTGATCACTGGCGGCAATTCCATGGCCACCGACGATCCAGAGTTCGAGAAGAGACAAGAATGGAGTGACATAGGAGAGCCATTGACCACTTGTCTAGTAGTCCAAGAAGTCCACCATGGCATTCACCATAAGCAGCCAGGCGGTGTCTAGCAATCTGGCAATAGCCTCCCCTATCTTCCTCAGAAGACGACGAGGTCCTTGTAACAGGATACCACGAACTGCTAAAATCTAACAGGATCTATCTGGCGGTAGAATAGCGGAGGATCACTTGGAGGTCCTTGAAAAAATAGAGCCAAGAGCAGCATCCCAAGGGTCCAGCACCGCTTGGCATCGGCAACGATGGACAAGCCTTAGTCACCATCATCTAAATGATCATCGATCAATCATTGCCGGATACTTCTAACAAGATATGGGAGGAGAAGAAGGGCACTATGGTTCCCACAACTACTGGTCTTCGTTTTTTTTTTTTTTGAACCAATATATTTCAAGGTCTCAACTATAGAAGGACTAATTTACAATTTCAGAAAATCCAAGGGCCTAAGTGCAAAATAGCCTTTTGGACCAAAACATGATTATAAATTTTGGAGGAATTAAATTGTAAAAGGGCTAATATATAATTCTAGAAAACCCAGGAGCCTAATTACCAAATGGCCAATTTTTTTTAAAATAATGGGTTATCAAATTTTGTGTTAAAACCCAAAACCCAAAACCCGCCAACCATTTCTTCTTCCCCACGACACCGAAACCAGGTAACCGATTTGCCGCCGCCCCAAGCCAAAAAAAACTCCCCTTCGCCGGTGCCTAACTGGCTGATGGCCACGATAACCGATCGGGAAGTGTCGGTTGTCGCCTCTGGCGATGTCACTGGCATCCAATCGGGACTGATGGTGGGCAATCAAAATTTTTTTTTTGTGTTCTTCCTCCCACTGCTACTCCAAACCGCCATTAATGGCGATTCCGAGCATGGGATCTCCCCAAATGGAGAGCAATCGACCGAACTGATCATCGGAACGCTGCCTCTCACTGTCGCCGGCAGTCAAAATGGCCCAACAATGGATTTGCAAGGGGTCGGTTCGTTTGGCTCCTTCCCCCTTTTTCCTTTTTTTTGTGTTATGTTATAGTGATCTGAAACAAATCACTACCATCGCCCGCCGGGGTGTTGATCGGCCATGGAGACTGGTCGAGCGAGGAGAACTCGCGGACTCCATGGTCGCTGGAGGTCGGGTCGATCGGTGGCTGGTGGGATGGGTAAGATCTTTCCTAATTTTTTTTTTCTATTTGGTCGGCCACTGGAGGTTATCAAGACCTTCTATCACCGTCACCGGGGAAAGAAAGAGGAGGGGGGTTCCAGTCATGGAAACTGATAAAAAATGTGGCTAGCGGTGATGGCCCAGGAACGGTCGATCATGCATTCCACGGTAGCCGCCCCCGCTGCAATCAGCCTTCAAACTTTTTTTTTGTTTGGGATCTTTGTCAATCGGCAAAGATCCAATGACCGGGATCAGGTCTTGATGCTCGATCACAGTCAGGATATTTATTTCTTTTTTTTTTCTGGGGTGTAAAAAAAAAACACCGATCATCTCTACACTGACTTGCTGCTGGCCCGTCCATAGCCAACGAAGGTCGGGCATGAAAGATCATGCCAATGACAAATGATGGGGAAGGAAGGAACGAACAACAACGAAACACAGTTATATGTTTCAGATCTAAAATATTGAACACTTGATTCTAATATGATACCAAGACTCTGATACCAAATGTAGGAAAAAAATATTTTCTAAATCCTTAGGATCAATAAAACAATTAGAATCATGTAAATGTAAATAGATCTGAGAAATGCATAATATAATATAATATATTTAATATAATATAATATATAATATAATATAATATATTTATATATGTGTATATATTTATATATTTATATATATATTTATATATAATTTACATATATTATATATATAATATATATATATATATATATATATATATATATATATATATATATATTTATATTAATATTAAATATATATTAATATTAATCTATATTTATTTGGTATAAAAAATAATTTTATTTTTTAAAATCTTAATATAAAAATATAAAATATTTTATATTTAATATTTTTTATAATATAAAATATTTAAAAATTATATTTTTATAAATAAAATATATATTTAATTTAGGAGTATTTTAAAATTTTGATTTTATATCATGCAACATTACCTGTATGTTCCAAACACAACAATCTATATTACCTGTAATCTACATTGCTAGCAATCTACATTACTGGTAATCCACATTACCTTTCAGAATTGCCTGGCAATCCACTAAATGCAACCTTATTTCTCAAATCACCGGCTAACTCAATGATTGAAAATCCATTCCCAAGGATGGATATTCAATATTTTCCCAGCAAGGAAATCTTGAAAAAATATTTAAGGACAAATTTGGTAGTTGATCTAGCAATTGAATATTGACCAAATCCTTGCGGGACACTTCAACAAAGTGTCATTTGGGAAAGAGCCATATAGGAAGTACCATCGACGGGTGATTTGGATTCCCATTTTGTTACTCTCTCTGTCTCACTTTTTTTTTTTTTTTGACCATAGTGATTTCTCAATTTTGTAAGGTATTTAATTTCTTGATATTTTGATTTCTTACGTATGATTAAGTCTATGCTATTTTTCTAAAATTAATAGCTATGTAGAAAATCATATTTTTTATCTTAAGGATTTGGATTCAAATCCGGTCAAGTCCTCTATAATCTGATTTACATGGATCTACATACAGTAAAAAATATGTATTAATGGTGTAGAATAAATACAAACAAGCATAAACAAAAATTCTCCATAATAAATACAAAGTTTCTAGAATAAATACAAAGTTTGTATTTATTCTAGAATATTTTTATTTATTTTAAGATGTATAGACTTTTTTTTTTCTACAGCTTTGTCTTGTAAGTTTATCTATTTTCCAAGATGTTTGATTAGAATTCTATGAACACAAAGTTCTTGAAACTATGTCCGTGCATTGGATGTCGGATTCATTCTTGTCTTTTTTTTTGAAATGGCAAGTTGTATATATTTAGACTAGCCATTTTTTTTAAAAGAATAATGGACTAGGAGATTGGTTAGCCAAAAGGGCTAGTAATATCCAAAAGTATAAGCTTTAGGTGGTTGATTTTCTTTATGAGATCTTTTGGTTTATTTTATTTGATTGAGCCTCTTGTCTTTTATAAATATTGATATTCATGCATAAAATTATTATTTTTTTGTCCTATAAACTTGTATGTACAACTTGTTGGAAAAAGAAAATAGGAATTACCTTTTTCTATACTCTTGCATTTAGGCTCACCATAGGTGGAGAGCTTGAGGGTGATGCATAGCATCACCCGCACGCGTACGCGCATGCGCTCGCGTGTGTTCGACGGGAGACAAGGACGCAATGGATGCTTTGTAGGTGCAATTTGCACTTTACATGTACACATCATCGCGAAGAGCTTGAGGAGCCTTTAAATTTTTTCTGATCAAATGGATCGAATGGTCGAGATTGATTGGCACAACATCAGGATTGCAGGGAGGCGAGTCAGCTCGGTTCTGCTGGGAGTCGACTCTGATGACTGGGAGTCGGCTTGGATCCACAGAATGGTAACATACGGTTTAGCTGAGTCGACTCGAGGGGTTCGAGCTGACTCAGATCCACAGAACGTTAACTTGCGGTCTGGTCGAGATGACTTGACCAGGGTGCTCTCTACAGCAAGGAGCCGACTCGAGGATTCGAGCTGACTCGGATGATGGGATTTCAGAATCATGAAATAATGAATCTTGTGTCCGGAGGTGTAATCACGCATCTATTCACGGATCAATATTTCTTTTGACGATCACATGTGCCATTGGATCGTGAAACAATGTATTGAGAAGCACGCTGATCGCATGATCTAAAGATCACGACACGAATCAGATTATCATGGCATTGAGGAAACATATTGATTGCATAATCTTCAAATTGCGATTGAGAAAATGCATATTTCTCTACGAAAAGACATCGGTAACTCCCTCTGATGAAATCAGAAGGTTGCTTCCAAGGGGAACCTTAAGGCTATAAATAGATCCCCATTCCTCATTTATTTCATCGAATCAATCTTGTTCTTTCCTTCTCTTGGGCATTTGCATACTCTGAATAATAGAGTATAGCTATAGTGCATCGTAAGTCTCTTAGACATTTGCATATTCTGAAAATAGAGTATAGCAATAGTGCATACAAAGAGAGAAAAGCATTCCTGGTTCGAATTTCTAGTAAATTGTAGTGCTACTTTTATCAGAAGAAGACCGTTGTATCCTGGGAGATAATCGTCATAAACCGTAAGCACCATTGCGGGATGAATTATCTTAAGGACAGAGTGTAACTCTAGACTCGGTCTTTTTAATTAGGTAGCCACTTATTATTCTCTTACCAACAATCTTAAGATAATTTTTCGTGTCTAAGGTGTTGCTAAGTGATGGCAACAATGGCTGCACCAGTTCAGGCCGAGAAGCCAAAGAAGTTGCCGACACTGATTTCAAGAGATGGCAACAGAGATGATGTTCTATCTGACGACTCTAAATATGGTCAGAGTTCTCAACGAAGATCCACCAGTCTTGAAGGAAGGAGAGAATGACAAGCAAATTGTCGCTGCTGTGGATGCATGGAAGCATTCAGACTTTCTATGCAAAAACTACATCCTTAATAAATTAGAGAATACTCTATACAATATGTACAGTAGTATAAGCACAGCAAAAGAGTTATGGGCATCCTTGGATAAGAAGTATTAGATTGAGGATGCATGTCATAAGAAATTTATGGTCAGGTTTCTTGACTACAAGATGGTAGATTACAAGACCATCATGGAACAAGTTCAAGAACTGTAGATCATACTGCATGAGATACATGCAAAAAGAATGTCTCTGAGTGAGTCATTCTAGGTAGCCACTATAATTGAGAAGCTACCTCCATCATGGAAAGACTTCAAGAACTACCTGAAGTATAAGCAGAAGGAGATGGGACTTGAATATCTGATTGTCCGCCTGAGGATCAAGGAAGACAACAAGAGACATGATAAGAAGACAGGAGGACATCATGCTGAGCCTAAGGCCAACCTCATGAAAGAAAAAGTCAACAAGAAGAAACACAAGTTTCCTAGTGAAGGCTATAAATAGAAGAAGGACAATCCTAAGAAGTTCAAAGGCAAATGCTTCATTTATGGTAAAATAGGCCACAAATCCAAGGATTGTCATTTCAAGGGGAAAGAAAAGAAAGAAGTCAATACTACTGAAGATACCTTATCCCATAAAGTGTCAGGGATGATGTTGTCAGCAGTTGTGTTTGAAGCTAATATGGTTGATAAACCAAATGAATGGTATGTTGATACTGGAGCTACTCGACATGTCCGCTCTGATAAGAGTATGTTCTTATCATATACTCCTATCAGAGGTAGAAATCTACTAATGGGTAACTCCGCTACATCGAAGATAGAAGGAATTGGCTGCATTATTCTAAAGATGACATATGGTAAAGAGCTTTTACTGAATGATGTATTGCATGTTCCTGGCATCTATAAGAATTTGGTATCAGGCTCCCTCCTAAGCAAACATGGATTTAGGATGATGTTTGAGTCTGATAAATTTGTACTTACTAAAGGAGGGATCTTTATGGGTAGAGGTTACTTGAGTAATGGGTTATTCAAGATAAATATAATGATTGTATATCGCAACCTTGAAAAGAATAAAGATGCTTCTTCTATTTATATGGTTGACTCCTCTTATTTTTGGCATGATATATTAGGTCATGTGAATTTTAATTCATTATAAAAATTAATGAATTTAGAATTGTTACCTAATCATGAAATCGATCCACATTACAAGTGTGAGATATGTGTTGAAGCTAAGCTAGCCAAAATACTATTCCATTCAGTAGAAAGGAATACTGAACCTCTAAATTTGATTCACAGTGATCTATGTGACTTAAAGTCAGTACAATCTAAAGGAGGTAAAAAGTATTTTATAATATTTATTGATGATTCAACAAGATACTGTTATGTATATCTACTAAAGTCTAAAGATGAGGCTTTAGATATGTTTAAATGTTATAAGAATGAGGTTGAAAACCAGCTTGGTAAAAAGATTAAGACTATAAGGAGTGATAGAGGTAGTGAATACAATGCATCGTTTAATGACTTTTATCAAGAACATGGTATTGTTTATCAAACTACAGTTCCTTATTCACCTCAATCTAATGAAATTGCTGAATGCAAAAATTGAACATTGAAAGAAATGATGAATGCCATGTTGATAAATTCTGGTACACCACAGAATTTATGGAGAGAAGCAATTCTCTCGGCTAATCATATTTTTAACAAAATACCTCTTAAAAAGAAGGACATTACTCTATATGAGTTATGGAAAGGGAAAAAACCTTCTTATAATTATCTAACAGTGTGGGTGTTTAGCTAAAGTAGCTATTCCAGATCCAAAAAGGTCAAAATAGGATCTAAAACTATTGATTGTATTTTTATTGGTTATGCATAAAATAGTAGTGCATATCGCTTTCTTGTACATAAATCAGATATATCTGATATACAAGAAAATATAATTATGGAATCAAGAAATGCATCATTTTTTGAAGAGATGTTCCCTTATAAAGGGATATCTGATACAAGTTCAAATAAAAGAACTTATGATAATATGGCAAGTAGTAGTCATCAAGAAAAATATCCTGAAGATGAACCTAGACGTAGTAAGAGACTTATAGTTTCAAAATTTCTTGGTCCTGATTACGTTACGTACATAATAGAAAATGTACATCAGACATTCAAAGAGGCAATGTCTATACCAGAAGCACCTTTTTGGAAAGAAGCTATTAATAGCAAAATTGAGTCCATCATGCATAATCATACCTGGAAATTGGTAGATTTACCATCAGATATGAAGCCTTTGGGGTGTAAATGGATTTTCAAGAAGAAGTTAAAGGCTAATGGATCAATTGATAAGTATAAAGCCAGGTTAGTAGCTAAAGGCTTTAAACAAAAAGAAGGTCTAGACTTCTTTAATACTTATTCACCTATAACAAGGATGACATCCATAAGAATGTTAATCACTATTGCAGTCATTAACAATCTTGAAATATATCAAATAGATGTGAAAACAGCTTTTTTAATGGTGAATTGAGAAAGAAATTTATATGGAAAAACCTGAAGGGTTTGTGGTTCCAGGCAAAGAAAAGAAGGTGTGCAGACTTGTGAAATCCTTATATGAATTAAATTTGACAATGGTATATAAAATTTGACAATATGATGTTATCTAATGGATTCAAAATTAATGAATTGATAAATGTGAATATCCCAAAACCCTACCTAAAGGGTATATTTTAGTCTGCTTATACGTGGATGATTTATTAATCATAGGTAGTGATACTGATATGATTAAACAAACAAAGAAAATGTTGACTAAACATTTTGATATGAAAGATATGGGTATCGTAGATGTTATACTAGGGATTAAAATCACTAGAATGTCTGATGGAATAATATTATCTTAATCTCACTATATTGAGAATATATTAGATAAATTCAATAAATATGATACCAGCCCGCTTAAAACACCTGTAGATGTTAATCTACATCTTGCTAAGCATATTAGGCAACCCATATCATAATTAGAATATTCACATATAATTGGCAGTTTAATGTATGTCATGAATTGTACCCATCCTGACATAGCATATGCTATCAATAAATTAAGCATATTTACTAGTAATCCAGGTCCAAACCATTGGATAGCACTAGTAAGGATATTACGATATCTACGATATACCTTAAATTCTGGATTATGATATACAACATCTCTAGCTATACTAAAAGGATATAGTGATGCTAACTAGATATCTTCTTCAGAAGATACTAAACCACTAGTGGATATGTGTTCACTTTAGGAGGAGATGCAGTGTCATGAAAATCCTCAAAACAAACTTGTATAGCTCGATCCACTATGGAATCAGAGTTCATAGCTTTAGATAAAGCTGGAGAAGAAGAAGAATGGCTTCGAAATTTTTTGAAGGATATTTCATGTTGGTCTAAACCTATGTCTGTAATATGTATCCATTGTGATAATCAATCAGCTATTTGTAGAGCACAGAATAAAATATATAATGGTAAGTCTAGACATATATATCGCAAACATAATACCATTAAGCAATTACTTGAAAATGGAATAATCTTTATTGACTACATTCAGTTAAAGAAAAATCTTGCAGATCCACTGATAAAAGGTTTACCAAGAGATTAAGTAAATTGTTTATCGAGGAAAATGGGTTTAAAGCCTATAACAAATTAATCTTCATAATGGATACCCAACCTAGTTGACTGGAGATCCCCCAAGATCTAGGTTCAAAAGGGATAACTAAATTATGAATAGGTCAACAAAGCACTAAGGATGTAAATTCCTACTCATTCCTATGATAATCAATGCTACCTACTAAAGGTACTAGGATAAGCATCGCTTGTAATGATTCTTATGACATGAATATCATGTAGAATATAGCAGGATATTATTAATAAGAATCACCTATGTGAGTGTGAAGTGGGCCAATTCTGTGAGAATTTTAAAGGTTTTAATTCTCTAAAGCACTCATGAAACCATAAGTTATTTAGGGCCAAAATGAACACAACCATGAGAACCAAAAGGAATGCTCGGAAAGAAGTTGTGTGATTGTTATTGTCTTAGTTTACATCAAACACTGAAAAGTTCAAGACATCATATTCACTTTTAGCAAGTAAACTCGATAACAAAATACAAAGAAAGGCTCAAAGCCACAAGCTACCTATCCTGATACAACTTCATTCCATTTACTCTCTTTAAGTGTCTGCATATTCATTTGCATTTTAAAATCTATGTTTATGGGGGATCGCCTTTACTGATCTTTGATCTTAGTCCCAAATTTCATTCACGTGGGAAATTATTGAAAAAAGTGAATATAAATTTTTTATTCCTAAACTACCCTTTGGGATGGGAAACTATCTTTTGGAATGGAAACTTTTAGTCCCACATGGAAAGATTGGAAAAAATGAAGACTCTTTATAAGAAAACCTTTTTCCATGCTCTTGCATTTAGGCTCATCATAGGTGGAGAGCTTGAGGGTGTAGCGCATCACCCGCACGTGCACATGCTCGTGCATGTGCGACGGGCGACAAGGGCGCAATGGATGCTTTGTAGGCGTACTTTGTATGCATCGTTGCGAGGAGCTTGAAGAGCCTTTAAATTTTTCCATATCAGGGTTGCAGGGAGGCGAGTCGGCTGGGATCCACAGAACGGTAACATACGGTCTGGCCGAGTCGACTCGAGGGGTTCGAGCCGATTCGGATCCACAGAACGTTAACTTGCGATCTGGTCGAGCTGACTCGACCAAGGTGCTCTCTGCAGCAAGGAGCCGACTCGAGGATTCGAGCCGACTCGGATGACAGGATTTTAGAATCACGAAACAATGTATTACGCATCCGGAGGCGTAATCACGTATCCGTTCATGGATCAACATTTCTTCTAACGATCACGGGTGCCATCAGATTGTGAAACAATGTATTGAAAAGCACGCTGATCGCATGATCTAAAGATCATGACATGAATCAGCTTATTATGGTATTGAGGAAACGTATTGATCGCGTAATCTTTAGATCGCTATTGAGAAAAGGCATATCTCACTACGAAAAGATATCGGTAACTCTCTCTGATGAAATCAAAAGATTGCTTCCAAGGGGCACCTTAAGGCTATAAATAGGTCTCCATTCCTCATTCATTTCATCGAATCAATCCTGTTCTTTCCTTCTCTTAGGCATTTGCATATTCTGAATAACAGAGTATAGCTATAGTGCATCGTAAGCCTCTTAGGTATTTATATATTCTGAAAACAAAGTATAGCTATAGTGCATACAAAGAGATAAAAGCATTCTTGGTTCGAATTTCTGGTGAATTGTAGTGCTGCTTTCACCAGAAGAAGACCGTTGTATCCTGGGAGACAATCGTCATAAACCATAAGCACCATTGCAGGATGAAATTATCTTAAGGACATAGAGTATAACTCTAGACTCGATCTTTTTAATTAGGAAGCCGCATATTATTCTCCTACCAACTTAACTTAGATGCTTTTTTTTATTTTTTATTTTTTAATGTATAAGAATTCTGATGCATAGATTTTTTTTTCTTATAAATTTATCTATTTTGTAAAATATTTGATCAATAAATCTGAGCACAAATGTCTTGGAGTTGCATGACATTCATCCTTATCTTCTTTTTGAAATGACAAGTTACGCTCGCTGATTCCTAATCCCCCCTCCAAAAAAAAAAAAAAAGAAAAACAAAAGAAGAGAAGAGAGAATAGCTTTAAAGAAAAGAAAGAGTAACGATGTCATAGTTCAATCTATGCATATGTCATATCTCTGTATGGTATATAAAGCAATCGAAATATCCTAATATCATATATTTTTTCTTCCATTCTATTTTTTTTTTTTTTGGGGTGATTTTCTTTCCCATTCTTCTACTAGCAATAGAACAACAAGAAACTTGTGTACTTAAAAGAGGAAATATGCTGTCCCCTTACATGGAAGAACCAAAGAAAAATTTCTAGCTTCCATTTACATAGCATTATTAATTTATCCCGGCATATTTGCTCCCCATTTTGTGAAAACACCAGCATCTGAATAGATGGTTGAATTTGCAATACAAGTTCATCTATAAGTTATGGATATAAAAGAGTTGAGAGCCTTTTTATTTCCCCCCCCCCTCTCTCTCTCTCTTTCCTAGGTTAACAATAAAGCCTTCATTTTTGATGAGCTGATGACTTGATCTGCATCACAAAGTGGTAGTTTGCTTAACTGCTTTATTTATTTGACTAAACCTTTATAAGAATAAGTATATTTACGTATATTCTTAATTCATGAAAATTAAAATATATAAAAACTCTCTCAGTATATATTGGACAGTTTTTGTGGTATTATATGATCAATGATCTTAGATTTCTATAGCATACCAAATTTATTACTTGTGGATACCCGGGATCTTGAGTTACTTGCCATAATATATCAAACATGATGATTTTAGGTCACATGAGTTTAGATTATTCTAAGATAAGAATTACTAGTGATCTTAGGTTACAATAGTTATCCCATTTGGATTACCAAATGCCTCTCTAAGTCAAGAAAATCATTAGATATTCTTCATTCTTCAACATTATTGGTCTAATTTCATGTTTAGTCTTTTACTTCCACATTCCAGAGCAACATTAAGGTTGTACTTCTATTTTATACTAAACAAGACAGGGCTAAGAATTTGTTAGCTTAAGTCTTATATATAGGTGATACGAGCCTTCTTTTACTCTCTTATAAAATGCCACCGGCAATGTTTTTTTTCTCTTTGATGATAATGGGAAGCAAAAAAACCACCCAATTTTTATTAATGAGAAGGAAAATTTACAGGGAAGAGGAGAAATTGAAAAACAGAACACCACAAAGAAGTGGAAGCTACTGAGGCGTTAAATTCCCCGCCAATCCAGGAGGTTTACAGGTTTTCAGCAACGTTCCATGACAAGATCAGACATCCAAGAGTTTTCCTGAACCTGTCATCTTTGATTAACAAGGGAGATGGAAGAGTAAACCAAAAAGGAGAGGGAGGACATCAGAGATCCAGAAGCAGATCTAATTTTGCACCAAAGTTATGTGTTATATGTGTGACTTAGCGGTTTGATGATCTGCGGCAAATTGATGCAGGACGAACCAACAATTCCTAGACCTAAGAACCCTCTAATGAGATCAACAAATAAATTAACTAAGTAATTAAGGACAATATTAGCAGATAACCAAAGCAGGTAAGAATTAAACTAAACATGGTCGGTCAGAATTAGGATCCGATCTAGGAAGTGACCTGATCAGCACACAAAATCAAAATTTCAAGAAATTGGACCGTTGATTGTTAAGGAATGACCACTAGGTTAGGACTAATCAAATTCAATGAAATTAGATCTAACAAAATTAAAGATAGGAAAATAAAATGATTTCAGCAATTGATCAATTTTTATGTTAATTAATGATGATTTCTTACCTGAAACACTAAATGTCATGATTCTTGGAAGAGGGAGATCATCCTGGAGGTGGTCAAAGTGGTTCACAAGCGAAGAGGGTTAGAAGCCCTTGGATCTGGATCACCAAATATAAGAGAATTAGTCTAAATAATGAAGTGAGTAGTCCAAATAATGATAAAACTTCAAATCTTGAATATGCTTTGAAGTTCATGTGCAGAGATTGATCTTTGGAGGCCGATTTGAGATCCATGCAGGGCTTTCTTCTTGCTTTCATGTTCATACAAAATTGGGGCTTTAGCACTTTGGCAAGCATGCCGAGCAGGGGAGAAGGCTTCGGACGAAGATCCGGCAGGAATCTGCCAGCGATCTTGGAGGTGGTCATCATCAGAGTGGAAGGAAGCCCGTGGGCATAACAGTGGCATAGAGGTTCGGTTTCGGGATCCTCTTCTAGAGGTCAGTGGCATGGCTGGAAGAAGGGCGGCACATATAGGAGGGAGGCCACCAGAGGGTTCAGGCGACTGTGGAGGCATCGATCTAAGGGGCTAAGGATGATGGTGACTTAGGCGATGGTGGTCGTCGGCTACTGGCAGTGAGCAAGGAGATGGCATCGCGGATCGGCTTGGCCATGGATCTTCCAGATGGGGGTGGCAACTGAACTGGCGGTGACATCGGAGGGATGGGTGACGACAGCGACCGTGAACACAACATGGGGATCAGTAATTGCCAGTCGGTGGAGGTGGATTTGGATGGCTGTGAGAGGGGAATTGGCATTGAACGATGACTAGACGATGGGAG
Source organism: Areca catechu (assembly GCA_021397845.1). Lineage (NCBI taxonomy): Eukaryota > Viridiplantae > Streptophyta > Magnoliopsida > Arecales > Arecaceae > Areca > Areca catechu. The sequence continues at coordinate 80,009,710 of CM038050.1, forward strand.
GAAGGATCCAGCATTGGAGTCCACCTCGAAGTGGATGGCGATGGGGTCATCGACATCACGGAAGGCTCGATCACAGACCTAGGAGATGCAGTCATGATCGTGGTGGTCGTTGGCTTGGGTAGGGTGTTGATCGAGAGTTCCTGGTGGGGCTGGGTGGAAACAGGATTGGAGGTGAGGTGGTGGGGGCACCAGGCTCAGAAAGAAGAAGCTTCAACTAATACCAAGTTCTTTATGGATTGAGACTAGGAACTCAAGTCTCGTATGAGTCCTGTATGTTTATTGAGTCCTGTTTTATTTTCTTTTGGGATTTTAAAGTTCAATTAGAATTCAATCAAAAGTTCAATTAGAGTCAATGAGGCTTTGTACTGAGTCAAGTTCAAGAGCTACTTGAAATTGGGCCAGACCAGCTTTACTTGGAATGCTACATCATCATGGACCACCGGTGCCAACTCATCACCAGAGGACATCACATCACCTCTACCATGTCATCTCCAAGGGGCGCCATGGAGAAGGATGCACCATGTCACCATGCCACCTTGCCACGCCACATCATTGCCACCTCACCTGCCACGTGGCATCATTCAAATTTTAAATTACATGAAAGCTACAAGTAGTCGACCAAGGAGTGTTTTCAAATTCAAAGGAGGTCGGCCAACTCCATCCATAAATCATACAACCAGCTCCACCAAATCCTCTACATTCCATGTAACCCTCCACCAAATCCTCCACATTCCATGTAACCCTCCACCAAATCCTCCACATTTCATGTAACCCCCCCTAATATTTCTCCATGATATGGGGAATTTCAAATTGATTGAAAGGCCATTAAAAGCCTCTTGTACGCCCATGGTAAAGGAAGCTTTTTGGATGAAATGAAATTTAAGTGAAGTAGTAGTTGAAGAAGGTATTTTTTTGGTAGTATCCTCTTGTTTTCTTTGGGTGTGTTTGATTTTCTCTTCTCAAGCTTTCAAGTGTCCAACGCCAACATCCACTTCTAGGGATCCATGCCTCCATCGAAGTTCCCTTGCCTGTTTGGTTTCTTTGTTTTGATATCTTTCAAATTGGTCCCAGTCTAACCCGTTCATTGTGCAGGATCCTTCTACGATTCGGAGTTCAATAAAGGGTTCTCTTGTCAAAGATCAATGTTGAATGAAACTAGTTTCTTTGGAATGCCAATCTTCCACTTCAGGGCTAGTTCGTCTAAGAGCTTCAATGGATATACCAGGGAGTGATCATCTTGGGTAAATAACACCTCCTAATCTCTTAAGTCTGAGTTATTGAAGATCGTTGCCAAGGTTTAAATTCAATATTCATTAGCCCTAATCTTCTCTAGGATTTAAATAACTATATCGCGGCGTAAGTTCCAAATTTCAGTGCTCCTTCCATAGCTTTACCTTAGTACTTTTGATCTGAAATTTAGTACCTGTTAATAGGCTTCATTGCTCTCATTTCTCAATCCATCATTTAGATTGCATTATCATCATCGTGCCGCATCATGAGGGGCTCAATCGGGGTATTGGAATTTGTGGGGAGGTTGGAGAGGGAAGGGGGAAAGGGGTTTCAGTAGTTCAGAGAAGCAGGGAAGAAGAAGAAGAAGCAGAAGAGAAGAGGAAAGGAGAGAAGAAAGAATCCAGAAAGAAGAAGTAAGAGGGGAGAAGAGAGAGAAAAGGGAGAAGCAATCAAGGAAAAAAGAGTACTCAAAGTTTTTTTATTCAAATATCGATGATCCCTTCATGAGGCTTACATCCTTTAAATGGATTTAAACAATCGGAACTTCCCAACAAACTAAGAAATTTTGATCATAACAAATTCAAAAATTTAAAACAAATCCTAAAACAAACTTATTCTTGAAATAAATTGATCCTAAAAGCTCTGATTCAAATGAGTCAGAGATAAAAATTATTAAGATATCTCATACCTCATACACCCATCAAAATATCAAAAAATATATATCCATATGCATCAGGATTAGTGCTAGCCATGCATCAAAAGCATGTTGGATGATGTTCCCATCAATTTCTCCTGGGGTGGGGAGAACTTGACTTTGTCAAGTCAGGCTCAATACTTTCTTAGAGGTACTCAAAATGATATGGGTCAATTCTCTGTAACTCCTCTCCAGTAATCCAGGAATCCTTTGACTCCAGCCTACCTCGCCAATGAACTGATAGTGGTGGTAGTTTCGACCCCTCATAGACTTGATCTGCTCATGCAAGATATATTCGATCACATCGTGCTTTTCTCTCATTTGGGCTTGTGGGTACTCAGGAAGAGGGTCACTCTCAAAGGAAGGTACATGCTTAAATAGATCACTAGATATCAATGTTGGTTCTTTATATTCAATTAGATCCGATATATTGAAAGTAGGACTAATCCCATAATCAGGTGGTAGGTCAATAACATATGCATTCGGTCCAACTTTCTTTAAAATTTTGAATGGGCCTGCTCCTCTGGCATGTAATTGCCAAATGGTTTATGGTGGAAACAATTCAGTTTGACTCTAATCATGACATGATCACCCTCAGCAAAATCCTTAACTCACCAATAAGAATCTGCTAATCGTTTATACATTTGATTACTTATATTAATTTTTTCACTGATCTCTATTGGAATTCTCCCAGGAATAGAATATTGCATTAAATCAGGAATCAAAAGCCTGACATGGCAGAAGTAAATATAAAAACTACTTTATATCTAAGCATGCAATTTACAAATAAATCTAATTTATTCATAATAAATTCTTAAATATGCTGGATCACTATCCTGGCCTGCTCTGAAAATTATGCCGATTCGCTTTTGAACCGGGATTCTACTGGAGTCGCGCAATCACCTGGCCTCTGCTTGTATCCACACAGAGCTCGCATAACTAAGTCGTAGAGAGCACGAGACTGCTAGATCCCTGCAGCCCACTCCTCTTTCAGCAAATTAGGTGCTTTAAGAACTGTCGATCAGAATCTGGACCAGCATCTTGAACTGGCTTCTATCTTGCAAACTAAGATATGCAAGATCTTGGACCTTTTTCCTTCTTCTTCCTCTTGTGAAGAACATGTTTCCAGACTCTTGAAAAGAAGATCTAAACCTCATACAAGGAAGACAACTCCACGCCCAAGAGACAGAACCTCTTGAATTGAAGCCCAAGAGGAAGATGTTCATGCCTAAGACTTGTTCACGCCCAAAGGAGAAGATCTCTTGGTCGGCCATCCCCTCTCCCCTTTTTATAAATCACTTCTCCCATCCCTCTAAGCCAAAAGACTAAAGTTTAATCTAAACTGGTTAGATTTTAAGAGGAGTAGAAGAGAAGGATTCTTCCCTCTCTCATACATTCATGCCAAACTCCTTTTTGTGCCCACTTTGTTTTCCCGCCAACCTTCTTGTCGCACAAACCATAGGGCCCACTAGCTTGGCATGTGGAGACATGGGGAGACAAGAAGAGAGAGTCCCAGTCTAACAAGACTCTAAGTCATGGTCCAAATAAATTGATTTGATAGTCAAATCAAAGCCAATTTTAAACCCAATCGAACCCATTTCGAAAAGGCTATTGACCCAACTCAATTAGGATCAATTAACTGAGTCTAACTCAATTAAATTAAATCTAATTTAATTTAATTAATAACTAATCTAAAATTTATTATTTGTAACATTTACAATTAGGTTCAAATATACTAAAATTGTCAAATTTAGTAACATTTTGATTTGCTGATTGGTTACTTAACTCTTAATATGTGTGACCCCTCAGGTCCTATCCTATCTGGTAATGAGACATGCTATAATCTCCATTATACATCATCAAAACTCCTTTCGAAGGACAGAAACATTTCTGCTCAACTCTAATTAGGATCATCGATCCAAGAATGATCCTAATGGGCTCTTACAATCCACCAGCGACACCTAGCAGTATGTAGTGGCAATCCTGTATAATAAGATTGGAACCCCTAGATGTAGTTATCATGTGATTTGGTTCTTTTATCAAAAATCATGACATGATGTTGGTTATGGATACTCGTCAAACCCATCAGTCATATGCTTAACTTAATCACTCAAGTCCAATTGTGATACTAATGAAAACACCTTTTCATTATCACCTTGCTATGTCCATAGACTTCTGGACTTAGTCTCATTAAGCTGCATAGGATTATTCCTTACTACTAAGGCTGATAGATCCCTACAAGTGAACACCCTACTCTTACAATAAACTTACTTCAGCCAATGAACACCGTAAGGTCCCAAATGGATAGGAACCATGTGTTTGTGCTGTCAAACTATAGCAACCTTATTATGAGTAGCTGAGACACTCTAGGTCAAAGAACTATTCACATAACTACAGCATCAGGAAGTTATTGATGAGTGAGTGTCATCCGTATAACTTCCTATACTTGGTCACACTCGGTACTATTGATCTCTATCAACTACCTGCACTCTCACTCTAGTGTCACCACACTATAGGTCAGAGACTCATATACCCAGAAAGGAAAGTGATTTGTGCATCGATTTTAATGGATCAATCACCATCCTCGTGACATTCCAACAATCAGGAGCTTTTAGGAGTTAATCTATAAAGACACATGCCTTAAATTCTCAACTTTTGAGAATATGTGTCATTATCCATTAACTCCATGGACGATTTATAGACACATCAATATGAATGAAACTAATGCCCTTTAATTAATAAGAAAAATTAAGTACAAAGTTCACGTCGTAAAAATTATAATGTGTCAAGCCAACTTGGCTTTTAGGGCATACTTCTAGCAATCTCCTACTTGCACTAAAGCCAATTGGCTACATATCTATGTTCCATCTTCTCAAGGTGGACTTTAGCCTTTTGCTGGCTCAGAGGCTTAATTAGTGGGTCAGCCATGTTGTCCGTGGAGTCTACTCTTCGCATGTCAACATACTTTTTCTCGAGATAGTCACGTATGATATGAAATCGCCGCTCAATATGCTTAGACTTCTGGTGAGACCTGGGCTCCTTAGCAAGAGAAATTGCACCATTATTATCATAATATATGGGGATGGCATCATATGGCATCACTCCAAGCTTCATAACGAATTTTTTGTACCAGAAGGCTTTTTTTGTAGCTTCAGAGGCAGCGATGTACTCTACTTCCATTGTTGAATCTGCTATGATGGGCTGCTTAGAACTTTTTCAACTAGTTGCCCCATCATTGCACAAAAACATAGACCTTGATATAGACTTTCTATCATCAGGATTAGACATAAAGTCTGAGTCTATATATCCCTTTATTCCTAATTCTGAACTCTCTCCAAAGACTAAGAACAAATCTTTAGTCATTCTCAAGTACTTAAGAATGTTCTTCACAGCTATCCAGTGTTCTTCACTTGGATTTGATGATATCTGCTCGTGACACTTACAGCAAGAGCTATATCAGGCCGAGTACACAACATGACATATATAAGACTCCTAATTACCGAAGCATATGAAATCTTGCTCATGCATTGAATCTCTTCAAGTGTGTTAGGATACATTTTCTTAAAGATATTAATGCCATGCTAAAGAGGTTACAATCTACTTTTAAAGTTCTCCATGCTGAACCTTTTTAGCACTTCTTCTATATACAATTTTTGTGAAAGGCCAAGCATCCGATTATATCTATCTCTATAGACCTTAATCCCCAAAATATAAGATGCTTCACGTAAGTCTTTCATAGAGAATTCCTTAGATAACTAACTTTTGACCGAAATCAACATGAGAATATCATTCCCAATAAGGAGGATGTCATCCATGTACAATATGAGGAATGTCACCGCCCTCCCACTGGCTTTCCTGTAAACACATGGCTGATTCTTATTCTTGATAAAATCAAATGATTTGATTACATCATCAAAATGAGTATTCCAACTCCGAGAAGCTTGCTTCAATTCGTAGATTGATCTATGCAGCTTGCAGACCTTTTGATCTTCATCATTGGAAGTAAAACCCAAAGACTGCTCCATATAGATATCTTCCTCAAGATACCCATTCAGGAATGCAGTTTTCACATCCATCTGCCATATCTCATAATCATGATATGCTGCAATTACAAGCAATGTACAGATGGATTTCAGCATAGCTACTAGTGAAAAGGCATCATGATAGTCAATGCCTTCATGTTGACTATATCCTTTCGCCATTAACTAGCTTTAAAGGTCTCTACCTTATCATCTGTACCTATTTTTCTTTTGTAGATTCATTAACAATCAATAGGTGTTGGATCTATCCCATGATTTTGATGAATAATAAAATGTTGAGTACATATTTTGTACTAATGATTAATTATAGTTATGAGTTTTCAGGAATCAAGCATCTCAAATTCTCAAAGTTAGAGTATCATGGCACGCTTTGGAAACAAAGCATTTTTCATGCTTTGAGAAGTCTTCTCCATTGAAAAAGGATATAAACAAGTTCAATTATTGTTTATATATGTTGCATTTAAGTTTCATTGAATATTTATATGTTTTTGGCATGTTTGGCACTTGTTTTTGAAAATTGCAGAACCAAATGTCAACACCTGGACGCCCAAGTGTCGACACTTTAGCATTTGGCATGCAGAAATTTTTCATGGCATGCCAAGTGTCGATACTCAGAACTCAAGTATCAATACCTGAAACTCAAGTGTCGATACTTAAAATTTCAAGTATCGACTTAAGGTCTGAGACTTTTTGAAAATACAGAACTTGCCTTTAGAGAATTTTTGTGTCAAGTGTCGACACTTGAAAGTTCAAGTGTTGACACCTGAAAACTAAGTGTCGATACCTGATAGCCAAGTGTTGACACCTGACAGCCAAGTATTGACACTCGGGTTCTGACAGCTTCAACGAATCTATTTTCTGATAGCCTAATTTGATGGTTTTTAGTTCCTAATGGCTAGTTTTTGATCTCTAATGGTCTTAAACAATTTTTTGGATATTTTTCATGTATTTTAGCTTCACCAAACTCATTCATGAAGCAAGAGAATTAAAGATAAAAAAAGAAAAGCAAGGAAATATCCAAGAGTTAAAGACATTCTTTAAGAACTCCACTTCCAAAAGCTAAAAAGGAGAGATTCCATTGAAAAAGCCTATATTCCTTTCATTTCATCTTTCCAAAAGTGTTCTTGAGAAGATTCCAAGTCAAGTCACATCAAGCAATCATCAAAGAGCTTCAAAGATTCCTCATCCATTCTAAGAAGAGAGTTTGCTTGTGTTTAAATTCTTGTATTCTGAATTTATCATTATCTTTGACATAGCTTTCAAGGATTTTTTGAAAGTAGGTTGTTGTGGTTGTTGGTGAGCCAAAGGGACAAAACCAACTAGGGTTGACTTATGAGCCCGAAGATAAAATAAGTTGTAAGGTTTGTTGGTGAGCTTAGGTGACAAAACCAACTTGGATTTTGACTTGTGAGCCTTGTAAAACAAGTCAGCTGTAATCTTTGAAGAGATTATAGTGGAAATTCTCAAAGAAAGCTTGGGAAGTGGATGTAGGTGCTTGGAGAGCACCAAACCACTATAAAACTTGGTATTTTGTGCGATTGTCTCTCTTTAATTACTTGCACTTTATTTCCTGCACTATATTTATTATTTTTCCACTACATATACTTAAGTGCATTAATCACATTATCCACAAACACTACACGGCATGCACATAATTGTTTTAATTTTTGAAAGACCCAATTCACCCCCCCTCTTGGGCTCCATTTTTGGACAACAAGTGATATTAGAGCTCTGGTACTCTCTTGTAGGTCTAGCGATCTTGAGTAAAAGATCATGGTAGCCCCAATAAGAATGGATGTTGTTGAAGGTCAAGCTTCAAACCATCCCCCACTGTTTAATGTCACAAACTATACTTATTTGAAAACTCGCATGTGCATATTCATACAAGCTATTGATTATAATCTTTGGAGGATTATTGTTAAAGGTCCTCATCAATCTACTATGTTGATTAATGATATTCCCACTCCCAAAATGGAAGATAAATGGGATGAGAATGACATTAAGCAAATAGAGCTTAATGCTAAGGCTATGAATCTATTGTTTTGCTCCTTGGATCCGAGTGAATTCAATAGAATTTCTAACTATCTCTCTACTAAGAAAATATGGCATACACTTGAGGTTACCCATGAGGGTACACACCAAGTGAAAATAACTTAAGTTAACATGCTCATTCACATATATGAAATGTTCAAAATGAAACCAACTGAAACTATAAGTGAGATATATACTAGGTTCACAAATATTGTAAATAGCATGAGAAGCTTAGGAAAGATTATATCTAATGGTGAACTTGTAAACAAACTTCTCAGGTCTCTTCTGGCTTCATGGGATGCAAAGGTGACTGCTATAGAAGAAGCCAAGGATGTCAATACTCTTCCTCTTGAGTAATTGTTGGGCTCATTGATAACATATGAGCTCTCTTTAAAATAGAAGACTGTAGACTATGACAAGAAGAAGAAAGTGATCACTTTCAAGTCCACCAATAAAGATGAATCAAGTGAAGATTCAGAAGAAGAAGATTCAGAAGATGAGATGGCTCTCATGGCTAGAAAGTTTAGGAGGTTCATGAGAAAGAAGAAATATAACTTGAAGAAGAAACCTCTAAAAGGAGAGCTTAGCAAAGAGGAGAAAGATAAAGAAAAGGAGCAGCCCATATGCTTTGAGTGCAAGAAACCAGGCCACTTCAAGATGGACTGTCCCCTATTCAAAAAGAGTAGAAGAAGATTAAGAAAGAAAGCTATGATGGCAACCTAGATTGACAGCCTGGATTGGTAACCTGGTTTAACAGCAAGGACTCCAATTCTAAGGAAGAATATCAAGAAGTTGCAAACTTCTGTTTAATGGCTGATAATGATGAGGTACTATCCGAAACTGAAAATGAGTTTACTTTTGATGAACTGCATGAAGTATTTGATGAATTAGTTATTGAATTTCAAAAATTGAAATCAAAGCATAAAGAATTAAAAAAGAAAAATCTAGTTTTGGCAAAAACAAATAACAAGTATTTAATTGAAAATAATTGCTTGCTTCAAGAAAATAAAAAGTTGAATGATAAAGTTTGTCTTCTAGAAAAAGAAAAAGAAGATTTGAAAAAGAAAAGTTCTTTTGTTTCAACTGAAAAGTTTACAAAATAGAACAATGAGATTTTGCAAGAAAATAAAAAGTATAAAGAAGAACTTGAAAAGTTAAAACCATTTGTTGAAAAATTTACATACAGTTCTGAAAAATTGAATATGCTTTTAAATAATCAAAGGGCTATTTTTAACAAGGCCGGCTTAGATTTTAAAACTCAAAAACAACAAAAATTTTTCAAGAATTTCTTTGTGCCTGCATCATCTTCTATTACTTGCTATACTTGTGGTACTGTAGGACATAAATCTTACTTGTGTAATAAAAGAAAAATTAGCAAAGTTAAGAAAGTTTGGGTTCCAAAAGGAATTATTACCACTAACTTGAAAGGACCCAAGATGACTTGGGTACTTAAAGTCTTCACCTGATTTTTATTGTAGGTGTGCCTTGTAACCAATAAAAGAAGAATGTGGTACCTTGACAGCGGTTGCTCAAGGCACATGACTGGAGATGTGGAGCAGTTTTTATCACTTGAATATCAAAATCGTGGTAATGTAACATTTAGTGATAATGGAAAAGACAAGATTGTCAAAATTGGTAAAGTCTATATCATCCCTTCTACTTACATTGATAATGTTTTGTATGTTGATGGTTTGAAACACAATTTACTTAGCATTAGTCAATTTTATGACAAGGATTTTAAAGTTATTTTCGAATCTTCTATGTGCATTGTGTCTAGTCTAGATGACAATGGCATCAAGTTCATTGGTCATAGGCATGACAATATTTATATGGTTGATCTTGATGATCTTCCTATTCAAAATGGTCAATGCCTAGTGGCAATGGAAGCCAAGATCAATGAAACTAGTTGGCTTTGGCATTGCAGACTAGGATATGCTAGTATGCATTTAATTTCAAAACTTAGCAAAAAGAATTTGATAAAAGATTTACCAAAACTTAGTTTTGAAAAAGACAAGATTTGTAGTGCTTGCCAACTTGGAAAACAAACCAAATCATCTTTTAAATCAAAAGGAGTAGTCTCTACATCTAGACCCTTAGAATTGCTTCATATGGACCTCTTTGGGTCAACTAGAACATCTAGTTTGGGAGGTAAGAAGTATGGTATAGTTATTGTAGACGATTTCTTACGTTTTACATGGATCATTAGTTTAGCACACAAAGATGAAACGTTTTCTGTATTTATTAGATTTCATAAAAGAGTTTTAAATGAAAAAGGTCTTTCTATTATTTCTTTGAGAAGTGACCATGGAACCAAATTTAAAAATTCTGATTTTGATAAATTTTGTAATGAAAATGGCATTTATCACAATTTTTCTGCACCTAGGATACCTCAACAAAATGGGATGGTAGAAAGAAAAAATAGAACTCTTAAAGAAATGGCACGTACCATGCTTTGTGAAAATGACCTACCTAGATATTTTTGGACGGAAGCCATAAACACTGCATGTTATGTTTTAAATCGTGTTTTAATCCGACCTATTTTAAAGAAAACCCCTTATGAGCTTTGAAAGGGTAGAAAACCTTCAATAAAATATTTTTGAGTTTTGGATGTTGTTGTTTTATCTTAAATAATGATAAAGATAATTTAAGTAAATTTGATGCTAAGTCAGATGAGAGTGTCTTTCTAGGCTACTCTACATCTAGCAAGGCATACAGGGTCTTCAACAAAAGAACACTTGTTGTTGAAGAATCCATACATGTTGTATTTGATGAATCTAACTAGAAATCTTCTAGAAAAGAAGATGTGCTTTGTGATGAAACATGTACCAAAAGAACTGAAGAGGTGAACAACAATGAAGAACCTACCAAGGAACAAGAAGATGATCAAAACAATGAAAGAGGACAAAAATGAAAATGCATCATTACCTGATCCTCTACCTAAAGAATGGAGGTATGCTCATGGACACCCCAAAGAACTTATCATTGGTGATCCATCTAAAGGTGTAAGTACTTGATCATCTCTTAGAAATGTTTGTGATTATTTAGTATTTGTATCTCAAATAGAACCTAAAACTATTGAAGAATTTGAAAATAATTGCAATTAGATTAATGCTATGCAAGATGAACTTAATCAATTTTAAAAAAATAATGTGTAGACTTTGGTAGATAGACCTTCTAATGTTTTGATAATTAGCACAAAATGGATTTTTAGAAACAAACTTGATAAAAATGGAATTGTTACGAGAAATAAAGCTAGACTAGTTGCCAAAGGATATAATCAGAAGGAAGGGATTGATTTTAATTAAACCTTTGCTCCTGTTACTAGACTTGAGGCAATTAGGCTATTGTTGGCTTTTGCTTATGTTATGGATTTTAAATTATTTCAAAAGGATGTCAAAAATGCCTTTTTGAATGGTTTTATCGAAGAAGAAGTTTATGTTGAACAACCACCCAATTTTGAAAATCATGAATTTCCAAACCATGTTTTTAAACTTCATAAAGCTTTGTATGGTTTGAAATAAGCTCCAAGAGCTTTGTGTAATCGTTTAAGTTCTTTCTTGCTCAAAAATGGTTTTACTAGAAGTAATGTAGATACTATCTTGTTTTTGAAAAAGAAGAATGATGATCTCTTAGTAGTACAAGTGTACGTGGATGATATATTCGGTGCTACTAACGAATCTCTTTGTCAAGAGTTTGCAAAGTTAATGCAGGGTGAGTTCAAGATGAGCATGATGGAAGAACTTAACTTCTTCCTCGGACTCCAGATAAAGCAAACCAAAGAGGGGATCTTCGTCAACCAAGCTAAGTACATAAAAAAAATACTAAAAAAGTTTGAGATGGAGAACACCAAGCCATTAGGTTCACCAATGAGCTCCTCTTGTAAGCTTGATAAAGACAAATCAGGTAAGCCTGTAGACCCAAAGTTATATAGAGGAATGATTGGCTTATTGTTATATCTAACTACTAGTAGGCCAGATATTATGTTCAGTATTTGTATGTATGCAAGATATCAGTCTGCCCCTAAAGAGTCTCATCTTTTGGCTGTTAAATGCATACTTAGATATCTGTCTGGCTCAATTAATATTGGTCTTTGATACTCTAGAGATTCTTCATTTGAATTGATTGCTTATTCTGATGCTGATTTTGTTGGGTGTAAACTTGATCGGAAAAGTACTAGTGGAACCTATCAATTTCTTGGAGTTAATTTGATCTCATGGAGTAGCAAGAAAGAGAATTCGATTACTCTATCTATAGTAGAAGCCGAATATATTGCAGCTAAAAGCTGTTGTGGTCAAATCCTATGGATCAAATAACAACTCAAAGATTTTGGCATTAAACTAATTAAGACAATCATAAGATGTGACAACACTAGTGCAATCAATCTAACTAAAAATCCTGTGCAACATTCAAGAAGTAAACACATTAAAATAAGACATCATTTCATAAGAGATCATGTACAAAACTCTAATGTGATGCTTGAATTTGGATGCACTGATGATCAACTAGCTGATGTATTTACCAAACCCTTGAGTGAAGAGAGATTTTGTATAATTAGAAGAGAGTCAGGAATCATTGACCCATTTTTTTAGAACTCTCTCAATTTCCACTCCATCCAATTTATTTTTGCTCAAAATTACTTTCATTGAGTCCTAAAATTGTTCAAAAAGTTCCTTGATTTTTTACAAATTTTTTTGATTTTTCTTGGAAATTTCTTGGCTAAGTGTCGATACTTGAGTTTTTGCGAAGTGTCGATACCTGACCAAGTATCGACACTTGAGAAAATCGAAGTGTCGACACTCGTGAAAATTTTAGATTTTTTAGGGCTTCACTGAATCACTTTTATTTGGATTCCTTTCCCTCCACTCGAGCCCTAGTGGTCCCTCTACTGTTCGTGGAGCTTAAAACAGTGATCTTCCTCCATTGCTCCTCGCTTTTCCAGTAAATCCCCTTGCTTTCCTCCGTAGATTCATGTTTTCACAGTTTTTTCACCATTTTCTTGCATTTTTTCATGATTTGCTCACTTTCCCACTGAAAATCCCTAATTTTCTTGGATTTGTGTTCGGTTTCTTGGATTTCTCCCTTTTGGACCATGTATGTGCTTTGATTTTACGGTTTATACCTTGTTTTGCCCCTTGTTCCACACAGTTTCACTGTTGGATTGAAGTTTTTGGGCCAAAATCAATCATTTGATATTTTTCCCTTGTTTAAACTATTTTTCTACTAAATAAAAAATTAAGTTTTACTCAGCATTGTTGGATTTCTCTATTTTCTTTTATTTTCTTCAACTTTTGCCTTCTGATTTCACGATTTTGTAGTCAATCCCAAACCTAAACCAACCTATTTGGTTTCTTTCCCCTTTAAACTGAACCCTAAGTTATTTTCTTCAAATATTTGTTGATTTAAATCAAAATCAAGCATTGATTTCACTTTCTTTTTGTCACATTCTCGGCCAATCCACTATTTTTGACTTCTTTTTCCTATGTCTTCCTTAGACCGATCCATATTCCTTAAGTTTACCCCTTTCTTCCTTCCTTCCTTTCCTCAGCTGGTAGATATGGGACATAGGAAGAGATTGGCTATTAAAAGGAGGTTTGGTCAGAGTTTAGCAGAGAGAAGATGCATGGCTAGGAATGACAGTGGTCAGATTGGTACTTCAGTAGCCCCTGGTACACCTTCCGTAAAGAGGATGTCTTGGAAGGTAGTGGCAGCAGGCAGACGGGTGGACCTTGATTTCTTTGACAGATAGGGATTTCAGATCAGGCATACTCTTCACAATGCTGGATTGATCCCCTTCTGCACCATGCAGGAGAGGTATTATCCACATCTAGTGTGCAGTTTTATGGGAGTCTTGATTATCGATGATTACTTTGGAGTACGACAATCAGAGGCATTCAAATTCCACTTTCTGAGGAGGTTCTGAGTCAGGTCTGGGAGATCCCACATCAAGGGATTTCTATTTTTGCTGTTGAGGATCGTGAGTAGGCATTCAGATGCATCCTGGAGCGCGAGGATGTTCGCGGTGTGGGTACAGTCATCGCGAACCAGTTATTAGTAGAGATACATTTGCATCATCACATCATTGCACAGATCCTGCTCCCAAAGACTGGCAGATTCAATTTTATTATGGAGCGGGAGCTGATGCTTATGACTTGCTTGACTTAGAGGACATAGATTGATATTCCATCACTGATCTTGCCCAGATGAGAGACGCTGCCACATAAAGGAGGCACTGCTTACCATACGAGATGGCTCTCACTTGTCTATTTTGTGCATACAGAGTTCCTTTGGAGGGGAAGACCTCCAAGGAGATCCTTCATACGGATGTCTATGATGAGAGATCACTCCATCGTATGGGATACAGATTGATTTCTGGTCACTAGGTTCGCAGGGAGTTTGGTTAGGAGCCAGATGAGGAGGACGAGTTGCGAGAGGCTAAGGTCGGGCCATCAGGGCCAGTTGTTACACCTCCTCGAGTAGGACCAGCATCAGAGCCTGAGCCGGTAAGTCCTGTAGCTACCCCTTCTGCTCCTCCTCCATCTTATACTGGTACATCATTTGAGGAGCATGCACGCCAGTAGTTTATAGAGCTCAGGAGTGAGATAGTAGGATTGGGTGTATGCACAACTTAGGTTGCGTATTAAGATTGAGGGCCTTAGAGCCCATACTGCTATGGAGCACACTAAGATTCATAGGACTATGAAGGATGGTTTCACCTATATTGAGGAAATGCTGAGAGCTTTATTGCCATCAAGGACATCTGGTCCAACTGATCCTCCACCTCCTCCACCACCTGCTAATGATAGTCATGATGATTCCCAGGGTGGTGATGGTGGTGATGGTGCTGATGGTGGTGATGACGGCGATGATGCAGATAGAGGCACAAATATTTCTGGTGATGGTAGTATGGATGGTAGTATAGACCTTGCTGGGCGATATCAGATGGTCAGCAGAGATACTCAGACACCAGCTACTCCTGAGGTCCCTTCTCAAGCTGAAGAGATTGTTTCCACTCCTGATTTTGTGACTCCAACTGAGCTACTTCCTCCCCCGTCGACTAGATCATCCAGGGTTGTACCCGCACTTGGACCTTCTACCCGGACTAGGAGTCATAGGGTTCTAGAGCCACCTAAGGGCCTTGTACCTAGGTCTAGGATCAGTGCCCCCATTAGCTTTGAGCTTCCATCTGATGAGGAGTAGCCTCACAGATGTTTATCTAGTAGTTTGTTACTTTTATATTTAGATGTTGTATTTGCTTACATGCTTATATCACTGTACTTGGTTGCTTCATTTCTCTTGTATCATGTTTCAATATTGCTGTTTCACTAACAGTACTTTTTGTAACCGAAAACTTGATTATATATATATATATATATATATATGTGTGTGTGTGTGTTTCAGTTTATGACTACTCTTATATGAATTACATGATGTGCTCTTTGTATTTGTTCTGATACTCCCTACTCTATGCATTTGCTATGATACTTGTTGGATTTCTTAATGATCTAATCTCTTTTCAACTCTAATACGAACTTTATCATGACCTAATGCATTGATTTATGGAGAGTTTACTCCCTTTTATGTTGTATGTTGACAAAAAGGGGGAATAGTTACAAGCATTTTCTTTAACTTTGAATTATCTCCTAACTTAACTCCCTTAGGGGGAGAGAATGTTGATTTTAATATATATTTAGCACATCGTCTCCATTGAATTGCATTGTATAAGTTTCAAGTTCATACTTATGGGATACAATGTCAAAATTGAATTTAAATGCTTATTTACTCAAGGTTATGTCATCATCAAAAAGGGAGAGATTGTTGGCTCTATCCCATTATTTTGATGAATAACAAAATGTTGAGTACATATTTTGTACTAATGATTATTTGCAGTTATGAGTTTTCAGGAATCAAGCACCTCAAATTCTCAAAGTTAGAGTATCATGGCACGCTTTGGAAAGAAAGCATTTTTCATGCTTTGAGAAATCTTCTCCATTGAAAAAGGACACAAACATGTTCAATTATTGTTTATATATGTTGCATTTAAGTTTCATTGAATATCTATATGTTTTTGGCATGTTTGGCACTTGTTTTTGAAAATTGCAGAACCAAGTTTCAACACCTGGGAGTCCAAGTGTCGACACTTCAGCATTTGGCATGCAGAAATATTTCATGGGATGCCAAGTATCGACACTCAGAACTCAAGTGTCGACACTTGAAACTCAAGTGTCAACACTTATAATTTAAAGTGTCGACTCAAGGCCTGAGACTTTTTGAAAATATAGAATTGCCTTTGAAGAATTTTTGTGTCAAGTGTCGATACCTGAGAATTAAGTATCGATACTTAAAAGTTCAAGTGTCAACACCTAGAAACCAAGTGTCGACACCTGACAGCCAAGTGTCGATACTCGGGTTCTGACAGCTTCAACGGATATATTTTCTGACAGCCTAATTTGATGGTTTTTAGCTCCTAACGACTATTTTTTGATCTCTAACGATCTTAAACAGTCTTTTGGATGTTTTTCATATATTTAAGCTTCACCAAACTCATTCATGAAGCAAGAGAACAAAAGAAAAAAAGAAAAAGCAAGGAAATATCCAAGAGTTAAAGACATTCTTCAAGAACTCTACTTCCAAAAGCTAAAAAAAAGAGATTCAACTGAAATAGCCTACATTCCTTTTATTTCATCTTTCCAAAAATATTCTTGAGAAGATTCCAAGTCAAGTCACATCAAGCAATCATCAAAGAGCTTCAAAGATTCCTTATCCACTATAAGAAGAGATTTTCCTTGTGTTTAAATTATTATATTTTGAATTTATTATTGTCTTTGACCTAGCTTTCAAGGGTTTCTTGAAAGTAGGTTGTTGTGGTTGTTGGTGAGCCAAAGGGACAAAACCAACTAGGGTTGACTTGTGAGCCCGAAGACAAAACAAGTTATAAGGTTTGTTGGTGAGCCTAGGTGACAAAACCAACTTGGGTTTTGACTTATGAGCCTTGTAAAATAAGTCGGCTGTAGTCTTTGAAGAGATTATAGTGAAAATTCCCAAGGGGAGCTTGGGGAGTGGATGTAGGTGCTTGGAGAGAACCGAACCACTATAAAACTTGGTATTTGTGTGTGATTGACTCTCTTTAATTACTTGCACTTTATTTCCTGCACTCTATTTATTGTTTTTCCGCTTCATATACTTAAGTGCATTAATCTCATTATCCACAAACACTACACGGCCTGCACATAATTATTTTAATTTTTTAAAGATCCAATTCATCCCCCCTCTTGGGCTCCATTTATGGACAACAATAGGTACAATACCCTCTAGTGGATCCACTAAGGACCATATATGGTTAGAATGCATTGATTCAATTTCCGACTTCATAACATTCAACCATTTCTCGGAGTCGATGTCTGACATCATCTCATCATAAGTCTTAGGATCAATTAATTGATCCTTATCCCTAACTAGGAACATTTCCTTTATATCCTCTATAAGCATACCCATGTACCTTTCAGGAGGTTTGGAGACTAGTAGACCTACGAGGTGGAAGAGCATTTATATGAATTGGTTGATTATGCTCAATCTAATCTCTAGCTGGCAGCTCTTCAAAGACTTTCTCATCGAGCTCAATTAGCCTCCCACAACTACCTTTCTGAATAAATTGTTTCTCAAGAAATGTGACATGTCTACTCATAATCATATTGTGATCTTCTGGAAGGTAAAAGTAATATCCTAAAGTTTCTTTAGGATATCCTATAAATCGAGCTTTTATAGATTTAGATTCCAATTTATCCGCCATTAGTCTTTTGATATAGGCTGGACATCCTCAAATCTTGAAATAAGCAAGACTTGGTTTCTTACCATGCCAAGTCTCATATTGTGTGGTAGGAACAGATTTAGATAGAACTCTATTTAGAATATAAATTGAAGTTTGTAGGGCATATCCCCAAAGAAATAAAGGCAAGTCAATTAAGCTCATCATGGATCGGACCGTATCTAATAATGTCTTGTTTCTTCCCTCAGACATCCCGTTGAGCTAAGGCGTACCAGGTGGAGTCCATTGTGAGACTTGCCATTGTCCTTAAGATAACCTAAGAATTCCCTACTAAGGTATTCACCTCCCTGATCTGATCGAAGAACCTTAAGGATTTTACCTGTTTATTTTTTTACCTCATGTCTGAATTTTTTGAACTTTTCAAAAGCTTTAGATTTGTGTCTCATAGGAAATATATAACCATACTGTGAACAATCATCAGTAAAGGTTATGAAGTAGTAAAAACCACCCCTAGACTACACATCAAATGGACACACACATCCGTGTGTACCAGGGCAAGCAATTTTGTGGCCCTCTTCCCATGTCCTACAAAGGGTAACTTGGTCATTTTTCCTAGAAGACATGACTCACAAGGTGAGTATAATTCAGAATTAACTGAATCTAGGATCACATCTCTTTCCAGTTTGTCAATTATGTCCTTACCTATATGACTGAGCTTTAGATGCCACATATATTTATTGTTTAGGTCATCTCTAGCACGTTTATGTCCTTTGGCATTCACTTTATTTTTTCGTTAATAATCAAAGATGCATCGGCATGCAAGTGATAGAGACTATCAATTAAAATAGCTTTTGCAACCAATTTAGTTCTCAAATAAATATTACAAAAGTCTTTATAGAATGTAAATTCAAATCCTTCTTGTGCTACACAAAGACAGAAATCAAATTTCTACTAGCTCTAGGCACAAAATAACAGTCACTAAGTACTAATCTAATTTCTAAAGGTAACACCAGAGAATATGATCCAACAGTTTATGCAGCAACTTTTGCTCCATTTCTGACATGTAGGACCATCTCACCTTCTCTCAACATTCTACTTCTTTCTAGACCCTGCATTGAAATGCATATATCAGCACTAGAGCCAGAGTCTAAAATCCAACTAGAAGTAGATAAAACCATTAGGTTATATTCAATAACGAGTATGGACTTACCTTCAGAAGGTACATCCTCCTATTTCTTTAAGCTTTCCTGGTAGAGAGGACAATTTCTTTTCTAATGGCTATCTGTATTGCAGTGGAAACATTTTTCTTTGCTAACCTTGGCTTTCTTGGGAGTGTCCTTCTTCTTCTGTTTATTTTCCTTCTTCTACTTCTTTGTAGGTTTCTTCTTTTTCCAAGTAGACTTTCATTTGGAGGAAGACTGCTCCACAGAGAAAACAAAGCCCCTTGAACTCTTCAGGGTCCTCTCATTACTTACCAACATGTTCAATAATTCAGGTAAGGTATAATTCAACTTGTTTATATTATAGTTCATAACAAACTGAGCATATAAACTAGTCAAGGACTGGAGGATCAAATCCACCTAAAGCTCCTTATAAATAGGAATGCCCAGCTTCTCAAGCTGTTCGATATCCTTGATCATTGACAAACAATGATCATGGATAGACTACCCTTCATGACTCTTGTTGTTGAAAAGCCTTTTCGACACCTTGAAGCGCACAATTCGACTTTATTCACCATATAACTCTTGCAGGTGATCAGAATCAATTTAGCAATCGGCATATCCGCATATTGGCTCTGCAATTCATTTGACATTGAGGCCAACATGTAACACTTAACCTTATTATCATCTTCCATCCATTTTTCATATGCAGTCATCTAACGAGCATTTGGATGGTCAGGTAAGACAGGGGGTTCTTAGTCAAGCACATAGTCCAACTTCTCAGAACTCAAAATAATTTTGATATTTCTCAACCAATCTTTGAAATTAAGGCCTACAAGTCGGTTTGTCTCTAGAATACGGGCTAAGGAATTTGAAGCAGACATGGTTAACTGCAAGAGTAGAAGATTTAAATTAGATATTTATACTTAATTATAAAATTATTTTAGGGTCTTTAAAAATAATTTTAGAACTCTTACTATTTTCTCGGATCTCTCACACTCCTCGTAAAGATGCGGAACCCTGCGACTCTAGGTTTCTAGTGGGTGCTACGATCCCATCGATGTGCGGCACCTCACCGTGCTCGGTTATTGGTAACACGCTATACCAATAAGTGGCCAACTCTTGTTCAATGTATCTAATACAAGTTGTAGCATCTTGGTCTCTAAATCATGGAACCTCAACATGCCAGTTTATTGGTCAATCATTAATTAAGTCAGACCCACCATTCATGCTAGACAAAGCCATCATTGAGTCTTTCAACGTGGCCATTTATTGGGCCCAACCCCATAAGTGCCTAGCAACATCTCATGCTTAATAGGATGGTTGTGTCTTCTCGATGCAACTAGACCATTGTAACCAACTGAGAATAATCAACACCAGTAGGACACCCACACACCTATAATGGTGGAAGACCCAAGACTTAATATTTATGGGGAGCTAAGGTTCAGGTCTCTTCTAAATTGATCAGGCAAATCATGTCTGACCAAATACATTAAGTTAGTACAATCTCATGTTCGACTTAAAATAACTAGCATGGGTGAACTCAAATCAAAAGTAACCCTATTGAAAATTTAATCAACCAAATTGGCCAAGTCAGTTTGATACATGGAAGGGTTCTGCCATATACCCTCTTTTCGCCAAACTAGTTGCTTGAGAAAGAGTTAGCCCAAATTAAAAACCATGATCAAAACCTTCCTTAGACACCAATTGATTGATAAGATTCAATTAGGTTAATCTAGTGATCTAGGCTCATCACTGAGCCAAATTAGCTCTTAACTTATCGATTCACAATCAAATGAATCGATTTGACCAGACATCATCTAAAAATAATTTTAAGGTGACTATATCTAATTTGTTCTACCCAAACCCTAATGCACCTAATTTGATTTTCTAGATCAAATCAATTTTAAAATTGGTTCAAGTGCATGATATTAATGGCTTATGATCATGAATCAAATTTAAGATCTAAACCTAATTGGTACATCACATACATCAACATGTTAGATCATATAATTAAACTACATCAATGTAATTAAATAGATCTAAAACATGCTTAACTACACATTACATATGTAATCATAAATCGATCAAAGACTTTTGAAAACCCTTTTTCAAATATAGGTATACATCAAAGTAGGACAACCTTTGCACCATAGGGGGTAAACCCTATAGTAGGACAATTTTATAATCACTTTGTGTAACCTTTTTAGATTATAACATTTAATTTCAGATCTAAAAGTTATGATTTTAATTTTGAAAATAGTTTTTCAAAACATAACAAGTCTAAGCTAGAACAACCTTATATTCAGCATAGATTTGATACAATCATCACCTAACTTTCTGATCTGAATATGTTTCAGATCTGATTCTCATCCATGCATGTTAAAGAAAAGAGAACCGTGGTTCTGATACCACTGTTGGAATTCTCCCAGGAACAAAATATTGCATTAAATCAGGAATCAAAAGCCTGACGCAATGAAAGTAGATATAAGAACGACTTTATATCTAAGCATGCAATTAAAAATAAATCTAATTTATTAATAACAAATTATTAAACATGCTGGATCGCTATCTTGGCATGCTCTGAAAACTATGCCGATCTGCTTTTAAACTGGGATTCTACTAGAGCCGTGCAATCGCCTGGCCTCTGCTGGTATCCACACAGAGCTCGCATAACCAAGTCGTAGAGAGCATCAGACTGCAAGATCCTTGCAACCCTCTTCTCTTCAACAAATTAGGTGCTTTAAGAACTGTGACGATCCAAATCTGGATCGGCTTATTCTTGAACTAGCTTCTATCATGCAAACTAAGATATGCAAGACCTTGGACCTTTTTCCTTCTTCTTCCTCTTGTAAAGAACACCTCTCTAGACTCTTGAAGAGAAGATCTAAACCTCACACAAGGAAGACAACTCCATGCCCAAGAGAGAACCTTTGGAATTGACACCCAAAAGGAAGATGTTCACGCCCAAAGGAGAAGCTCTCTTGGTTGGCCACCCCCTCTCCCCTTTTTATAAATCACTTCTTCCATCCCTTTAAGCTAAAAGACTAGAGTTTAATCTAAACTGGTAAGATTTTAAGAGGAGTAGAAGAGGACTCTTCCCTCTCTCATACATTCATGCCAAACTCCTTTTTGCTCCCACTTTGTTTTCACAACAACCTTCTTGTCGCACAAACCATAGGGCCCACTAGCTTGGCGTGTAGAGACATCGGGAGACAAGGAGAAAGAGTCCTGGTCCAACAGGACTTTAAGTCATGGTCCAAATAAATTGATTTAACAGTCAAATCGAAGCCAATTTTAAATCCAATAGAATCCATTTCGAAAAGGCTATTGACCCAACTTAATTAGGATCAATTAACTAAGTCTAACTCAATTAAATTAAATCTAATTTAATTCAATTAATAACTAATCCAAAATTTATTAATTATAACATTTACAATTAGGTCCAAATATACTAAAATTGCCAAATTTAGTAATATTTTGATTTGCTGATTGGTTACTTTAGCTCCTAATGTGTGCGATCCCTCAGGTCCTATCATGTCTGGTAATGAGACATGCTATAATCTCCATTATACATCATCAAAACTCCTTTTGATGGATAGGAATAATTTTTGCTCAACCTTAATCAGGATCATCGATCCGAGAATGATCCTAATGGGCTCTCACAATCTACCAGTGGCACCTAGCAGTATGTAGTGGCAATCCAGCAAAATAAGATTGGAACCCCTAGGTGTAGTTATCATGTGATTCAGTTTCTCTATCAAAAATCCTGACATGATGTTGGTTACGGATACGCATCAAACATATTAGTCATATGCTTAACTTAATCGACTCAAGTCCAATTGTGATATTAATGAAAACACCTTTTCATTATCACACTATTATGGCCATAGACTTTTGGACTTAGTCTCATTAAGTTGCATAAGATTATTCCTTACTACGAAGGCTGATAGATCCCTACAAGTAAACACCCTACTCCTACAATAAATTTACTGTAGCCAATGAACATCGCAAGATCCTGAATGGATTGGAACCATGTGTTTGTGCTGTCAAACTACAGCAACCTTATTATGAGTAACCGAGACACTCTAGGTCAAAAACTATTCACATAACTATAGTATCAGAAAGTTATTGACGAGTGAGTAGTCATCTGTATAACTTCATGTAATTGGTCACGCTTAGTACCGTTGATCTCTATCAACTACCTACACTCTCACTCCAGTGTTACCACACTATAGATCAGAGACTCATCTACCTAGAAAGGGAAGTGATTTGTGCACCGATTTTAGTAGATCAATCACTGTCCTTATGACATTCCAACAATCAAGAGCTTTTAGGAGTTAATCTATAAAGACACATGCCTCAAATTCTTAACTCTTGAGAATATGTGTCATTGCCCATTAACTCCATGGATGATTTATAGACACATCAATATGAATGAAACTAATATCCTTTAATTAATAAGAAAAAACTAAGTACAAAGTTCATGCCATAAAAATTATAATGTGTCAAGCCAACTTGGCTTTTAGGGCATACTTATAACAATCTCTTTGTGCAGACTCCTAACATGCTCTGCAAAGGATGATGCTGATTTTGAGACTCTAGCATGCATAGGCAATGAGATTAAATCTATTAGTTTATTAGGATGATAACCATGCACAACTTCAAATGGACTCATATCAATAAACCTATTTACCGAACTATTATATACAAACTTGGGTCAGTAAAAGTAAATCCTGATTTTTAACATGCTTTCCTACCAAACATCGAAGTAAATTCCCTAAGCTTCTATTTTCGACTTCAATTTATCCATCTGTTTGTGGGTGATAGGTAGATAAAAATTTTAGTTTTGTACCCATAAGTACCATAGGATTTTCTAAAAGTAGCTAGTGAATCAAACGTCCCTATCTAATACGATAGATTTTGGTAATCCATGTAACCTAACAATCTTATCAGAGTATATGCAAGCACCTCTAGAAGCATCAGAGATCTTGGAGCATGATAAGAAATGGGCCATCTTAGAAAACCTGTCTACTACCACACAAATTGAGTCATTCTTCTTAACTATTCGAGGCAAACCTAAAACAAAGTCAATGCTCACATCATGCCATGGATAGTCAAGTATAGGTAGTGGGGTGTATAATCCAATACTTTATTTTCGATGTTTAGCTATGGCATAGGTCTGGTAGTGTGCAACAATCCGGGCTACATCGTGCTTCAGGCTAGGCTAGTAAAACCAGGCCTCTAGGGTATCTATTATTTTGTTTCTTCCAAAATGTCCAGATAATCCTTTAGCATGTATTTCCTAAATTAAAAGTTCTCTCACTGAAGTCCTTGGGATATACAACCTATTATTCTTAAAAAGATATCCGTCTTGAAGGGTATACTCACTAAACTCTCTAGATAGTCCTTGCCTTAGGGAGGTAACAATATTCTTGAAGTCTGGGCATTCATTATACTCTTCCTTTAACTATTCAAAACCAATAACTCTCATACTTACTACTGATAAAAGGCTCATCCTAAGAGAAAGTGCATTAGCAGCCAAAATCGACTTAGTAATTTCTACCATTAATAGGTCCACTTTTTGAGAAAGTGCATTGTCAACCTTGTTGTCTACACCTACCTTATGCCTTATCATGAAAGTATAGGTCTAAAAGAACTCAATCCACTTTCTATGTCTTGGATTTAATTTCTTTTATGAATTGAGAAACTTGAGAGCCTCATGATCCGATTACAAGATGTTGACCCCATTTGTGATTTTTATGATAACCAAATATTAGAGCATGCATTTGTTTTACTAACAACTCTTCAAGTGTTTTACAAGTTTTTGTAGGATGGTTTCATTGTTTAATTTCAACTCCTACATTCCTAGCTTTGAAATGAGTTGTGTTGTAAGTGATTCATGTAAAGATAAATCCAAAGAAAAAGTTAAGTAAAAATCATGAAAATAGGTTACTTCTAGATGTGCTTCAAGCTTAAAATTTCTTAGAAATATGGTTCAAAGAGTTTGAAGGCATCTTGAAGCTTTGAAGACTTGCTGGATGATATCTAGAGAAAAACTAATATTTCACTGAAGATTTCATCTGAGCCGACTCGAAGAGAAGAGAGCCGACTCTAGCACATGGCACGCATGAAGATTTCTAGCACGCAGATATCCGAGCCAACTTTAAGGGACCCGAGCTGACTCATCCAGTTCATGATTTTCTGAATCAAACAGGCGAGCCGATCCAAAGGAAGTCTGAGCCGACTCTATCATTCAGTTAGACATCCGAGTCAACCCCTTAGAAGTTCGAGCTGACTCCTCTAGAGTCTAGAAAAAGTGTTCTGAGAACTACAGCCAACCGAGCTGACTCTAAAGAGAAAGAGCCGACTCTTCCAGACTATATTTTTGAAGGCCTAAGGATCCGAGTCGACTAGTATCAAGACAAGCCGACTCTTATAGAGTGAGAAATTAGAACACTGTACAACCGAGTTGACTAGATTGAAGAGAGTCGACTCAACCAGAACTACTATGAGGATCCGAGTCGACTCGAGTAATCTGAGCCGACTCGAAGGTCGATTTCAGACTTATAATGGCTAGTTCCAGAACTTGAAATTTGAATCCAAAAGGTGCTCCAATAGTCAAATGTCACATTCCAACAGTCTACAACGACTAAAATCATCTAAGAAGAGTACAAGACTATATATTTGAGAGATTTGAACTACTTTAAACAAGAGATAATGAGTAAATGCTAAATTGAATATCCAAGCTACTTTGTAAGCAAGAGAGCACTGCAAGAGCATTCAAGATAGTCCTCAAGCCTTCACCAACTACCAATAAAAGATTAAAGCATGAAGAAGCCAACCAAGTGCATTAAAGTACAATCAATTGGGCTTCTCTTGAGCTGCATCGGCAACCATTCGACAAAATTTGTTTTTCATTATGTTGCTTTCTTTTTACAATTCTCTTCTGAATTGTTGGGTTATTGGTGAGCCCGGTTTAAAAACCAAATAGGTTCTTGGTTAGCTTGTGTTAAAACCAAGTGTTGGGTTCTTAGTGATCCTGTTAAAACCAAGTGTTGGATTTTTTTGGTGAGCCTGGTTTAAAAACCAAAGTATAGAGGTTTGGATTGTGAGCCTGCTAAAACAATCCGACTGTATTCCAGTGGGAGATATAGTGAAAATCCCAAGTAATAATCTTGGATAGTGGAAGTAAGAGCTGGGTTGCTCCGAACCACTATAAAATTTCTTGTGTTTATGTTGTGCATTCTCTTTATATCTTGCTTTTGCTTTTAATTATCTCAATCATAGCACTCAACACTTTAAGAGATTTTCAAAGAGTACATAATTGCTTAATCTTTTTAAATTCCCAATTCACCCCCTCTTGGAAAAGTCACCTGGGCAACAACTGGTATCAGAGCAATGTCTTTGAATACATTTAGAGTAAAGATTGATGGCTCATCCCATGAATACATCCTTGGCCGAAGGCCAATCTACCAATAGACCTCCACTCTTCACTGGCATAAATTATTCATATTGGAAAGTTAGAATGAAAATCTATATTCAAGCTATAGATTTTTAATTATGGAAGGTCATTTTAAAAGGGCCACATATTCCCATGATCAAAATTAATGGCGTGGATGTCCCAAAGCCTGAAAAGGATTGGGATGAACATGACATGAAGATGGAAAAATTAAATGCCAAAGTAGTAAATTTATTATACTATGCTTTGGATGCTAACGAGTTCAATCGAATTTTCACTTGCTCTTCTGTAAAGAAAATTTGGGACAAACTCGAAGTGACCCACAAAGGAACTTTCCAAATAAAGACTTCAAAAATAAATCTTCTTGTACATAATTATGAACTTTTCAAAATGGAACCAACTGAAACTATCTCTGCCATGTTTACTCACTTTACAGATATTATTAATGGTTTGAAAAGTCTTGGCAAGGTTTATTCAAATATTGACTTAGTACAGAAGATTCTCAGATCACTTCCGGACAACTAGGACCCCAAAGTGACTGCCATTCAGGAAGTGAAAGATCTAAACACCTTATCTCTGGATGAATTAGTGGATTCACTCATCATGCATGAACTTGCCTTGCAGCATAGAATTGATGATGATCAGAAGAAGAAGAAGACAATAGCCTTCAAAGCTACATTGGATTCAAAGAAAGATGAGGAATCGAAAGATGACTGCACCTCCTCCGAAGATGATCTAGAAGATGAAGATATTGCTATGGTCATGAGAAGATTTAGAAGGTTTATGGAAAAAAAGAAAGGAAGATACTATAGAAAATTTCATAAACAAAGTGAGCACTCTAAGGATAAGGACAAGGATAGAGAAAAAGAAAAAGAACAAGTGCCCACATGCTATGAATGTAAGAAATCAGGGCACATTTGTCCCGACTGTCCTTTGTTAAAGAAATCTTTCAAGAAGAAGAAAATGAAAGCTATGGTTGCTACATGGAGCGACAACGAGGAGTCGACTTCATCTAAAGAAGAAAAGACCACAAAAACTACTAACTTATGTCTAATGGGTCTCAAAGATGAGGTAACATCCCTAGAACCTCAATTAGAATTTACTTTTGATGAATTGAATTCTGCTTTTCATGATCTATTATCTAAATTCAAAAAGACTGGATAAAGATAAGAACTTTAAAGAATATTATTGATTCTTTATAAAAGGAGAAAGAAGATATTTCAGAAAAGAATAATCTATTGTAAAAGAATTTACATATCTTTTTTGAAAAGTACAAAGCTTTGGAAATTGAAAACAATGCATGTCTTGACATGAACAAAGCTTTAACTGTTGAAAATAATGAATTGAAAAAGGAGGTTGAAAAACTCAAGCCACTAGTTGAAAAGCTAACCTTATCTTCAAATAAGCTTGAGTTGATTTTAAAAGATCAAAGAATTTTTGGAAACAAAGCTGGAATTGGTTTCAATTCTTCAATTTCAAATAGAATTTCAGCTATTAAATTCATATCTTCAAAAGCTTTTATTTCAAAATCAATATCTCAAGAAGCTTTTGTTTCTAATCCTTCTGCATCCATTACTAGATCTTCAATGTATGTTGGTGCGCATCGCTATGCACCGATTTGAAATCTTAAATCCACTACTCTTAAAGATAGAATAGTAGGAGTAAGGATCGAACCCAAAGAACTTTTGTGTTACTTTTAAAAAAATATAACTAATATTAAACTAGTGCAAATAACAAGAGATAAGGAAATAATTATCCATGAAGACAACCAAGATATGATCTATCTTAAGAGTACGGTCTGTACCCATAGATCACGACATATCCCTTAGGTATAGATTAGTCAAGAATTTCTTCACTAGGACTTACCTTAAATGCTAAACCTTATCCCGAACATAACAACATGACAATGACTTGTCCCAGCATTACTTCAAATAAGATAAAAAAAACATGAATCAATATGAAGTAAAAGTGAACATTTATTTTATAAATCTGGAGTACATAAAAAAATAAAAGAACTGTGGGTACAAGGATCCCTCTTTCCCTTTTTCTGATTTTTGACTCTCTGCAATGGGAAGTGACAGCAGCACCTCGGCAATAAATCAGGGACTAGGGAAGTAGATCTACGGGCGATAAAATAAAGTGGAGTCTCCAGAATTATCCCCAAAGTGTAAAATGATCGAGGGCTTTATAAATGGAAAACACCGCATCGGGCTTGTATGGGAACCGTGGTTGCTCTCCTCATCCCAATTTGCTCCTTGGTGTTATCTACTAGATCAACTCAATGACTTCTGATGCTTATCCTCGCATCCTCCTCTGTGTCCTTCCTCTCATCTGAACTCCTCCGTGATCATATCTCCATTTTGAAAATGAAACTCAAAATCAAATTATCCTGTCGCACTTCTGATCTCCCTTTCCCATTTGGACATCCCGACAATATTTTCACGATAAAGAAGAGATGGCCAGTGATGGTAGAATGGCCGTCGACATTGAAGAAGACCGATGAATGGTGGCTTTGGGAGGTGGACGGTGGTCTCAGGCCATGGGCATTGGCCAGCGGGTTCTCTCGGTAGTTGGCGGTGACACGAGGCGGCGATGGGAGGTGGCGGGAGGTAGCGGCGAGCGATGGTGGTGCTCGAAGAAATTGGTGAAGAAAGTGGATGATAGCAGCGGCTTTCTGATGAATTTTTCGATCAAGAAAGCTTCTTCGACCAGTAAGGAGGGTGTCGGTGGGTTGGGCAGTGCCGGGGGAAGCTCTCCGATGAATTTTGGGGCAAACGGAGCACTGTGGTCCACGATCCTACTCCATGGACCACTGTTAATGGCAGCAGTGGACCGATAGAAGTTATGTGGACTGATGGGTCGGTCCACCATGAGCCAGCTATAAACTTTTAAGTTCTGCTCCAAAAAATGTGCTACTTTAAAAATTGTGCTAAATTCTTCTAAAATTAATTTCAGGCCCATATGAACTCTGATTCGGGCTCGGTTTGCACCGTTGGATTCCATAATTTGTTCCTACAAAAGATATACAAAAGTATCAATTTTAAAGATAATTAATTATTAATTAATACTCTTATATATACATAAAATATAATTATCACACCCCTCAACTTGAACTTTGCTCGTCCTCGAGTAAGGGAAATGATTAGTCTTGTGTACTAACCTAGTCCATGAAATGAAAATTATCTTACTAATACTAAAATCAGAAGATACCTGGTTAGACCATTAAAAATGTACTTCATCGGATTACCAATTCCACCCATTTAGTGGTAGAGTGAAGTCCATAGAAGTTTTAAGAGTTTTTCTTTTCCCAACTTTCTATCTCACTCTCTAAATCTTCCAACTTACTTTGGTTTTGGTGTAATATTTAGTCCCCACTCTTTTTTTTTTGAAGTAAAACATAGAGTCAATGCAATGTCCTGACATCTTGCTTTCTAATTAACCCTTGTAGCGAGCTTTAAGCCAATGACTCCCAAACTAATTGGCTTTAGGGCATTAGGTGTAAAACACCCCTCGGGCTTACTGACTCGAGTCAAAAAGGCTTCAAGTCAAGACTGACTCTACAAAAGATTTCTTTATATCCCTACCTTTTGACGCGAACAACAACACTTACTTAGGCGAAGGGGCCTGATTACTCAGTGAGAGATGCTAAAAACCTTTATTGTTAAAATGGAGACTTTTTCTAATACCTATACCATTATAAGTAGGATTCATTATCAAGATTGATAGGCCGAAGGGTCTGGAATTATTCAAAAAAACTTTTCTGATCTACACTCTACCATTTATAGGGTTTCCTTGAGAAATCATCCTTCAGTATCTCTAAAATTGCCTAAATCGTTAATCACTCCTCATTTAGCGAGTTTGATTATTTTTAATTTGAGACAAAGCTTGTACACAAAAACCAATTAAAGTTTTACTCGAGGATTGATTAATTTAATTATCCCCCTAACTTAATTTTCATTGTCCTCAATGGAAGAGGATGCTAATAATGTAATGACAAGGAAAGGTACAACATGGTAGGATATTCAAGCATTGGATGTTCTTTTGTTGCCATGTTCCTTGCAATCTTCTTTTATCTTTCGATTTATTCTGAAAACAAGAAATAAAAGGTTAAAGCATGACTGGGTTACTAAAACTAAAAGCATGAACTAAGGCAAGAACTAGTTTGCCTCCTAGGAGTGCTAAGTTTATAGTCTTCAGCCAGACTAAGCTGATCTTTTACCATGGTGGATGGTTGGACGAAGTCCAATCAGTAATGTTCCACATGATATTTTTCTTATATATTTCTTCTAGACATGTTTTTGGAGGGTATGGCTTGATATTCATGGTAGATATTGGGTCAGAGACTAGGTAAGGGTTGGAGGATGCTACAAATTATGTATAATATAATATCCAAGATGGATCTGATCGATCATCTAGCTCCTCCACATCATCAAATCCAGTAAAATCATCAAATCCAGTAAAATCATCAAATCCAGTAAAATTTAAATGCTTGCAAAATAGATCCCCAGTCAAATTATCAAAGCTACTGTGCTGACAGACTGTACTACTTGAATCCAAGATTGTTTCTCTCATAACTTCTTTGAATTCATTCGATGAACCTATCAATTGGATTTCCTGGTCAGGAATGGCATCATGCTCGAAAGAGGGGTTCTTCACCATGAGTAGGTGTGGCTCTTGTTCCAATATAGGTATGGTCTCAAATGAAGAAGCTATCGATGTATCAAAAGGAGAGGTCTGCTCATATTTCTTGGCCTATAGAGGAGTGGTGCAAAAATCAGGTACTTCTAACAACATGTTCACTTCTTCAATATGTTAAGCATGCTTGTAGTGGATCTGAATCAAGCAAACTAGAAGTTTTATCGTTAATAACATCCTCTAGCACTTTTTCTACCATGTTTACCTCATTATAATCATATAAGGGTGGTCCTTGGCATGCATTGAAAATATTCAACCTCATTTTCTTGTTTCCAAATGAAACATCCATAACCCCCATCCTACAATTTATGCAAGCATTAGCGATAGCTAAGAAAGGTCTTCCAAGAATGATGGGTATCTGACTAGGGTTATCGCTAGATTCCATATCCAAAATAAGAAAATCAACAGGGAAGTAGAATTCATCTACTTTCACCAACACATCTTCTAATACTCCATGAGGTACTTTGACTAATCGGTCTGCTAACTATAAAGTCACCATCATGGGTTTCAGTTTTCCAAATCCAAACAAATCATACACTGAGCTTGGGAGAAGGTTGACACTCACACCCAAATCTAACCGGGCTTTCTTGATTGTGAGGTCCCCTATGACACAAGTTATAATTGGGGTACCCGGATCTTTGAGTTTGGGTGGGGCTATCTGCTGAAAAACTGAGCTGGCTTGCTCAGTTAACTGGATTTTCTTAGGGATGTGTGCTTTGGATTTCCATTTTTGTGTGCATAGATCCTTAAGAAATTTGGCATAAGCCAGAACTTGCTTGATGGCATCAAGAAGAGGTAAATTTATTTGGACTTGCTTGAATAGTTCAAGCATCTCATTCATTTTTAGATTCTTCTTATCCAATGGCAAAGGTGATTCTAAAACACTAGGGAATGGAGCCTTAGGTGCAGGTTCTTGACCAATGGATCCTTTCTCCTCCTCATTCTTCTTCTCTTGCTTAGCCACTTCTACCTCTTGGGTCAGGTCAGGCTGGTTCAATATTTTCCCACTTCTTAAAATTATGATAGATTTAGCATGTTCAGAAAAATTTGCAGGTCCAATGGAGCTCTCAGCCATGTATTGATCTTTGGGATTGCTAATGGGCTGGCTAGGTAACTTACCTTCCTCCCTCTGATTAAAAGCTGTAGCTAGCTGACCTATCTGGGTCTCTAGCTTGGCAATGGATTATGTGTGGGAGTGAAGTATTTGGGTATTCATTTCCAACCCCTTCAAAGCTTGAAGCACCTTCTCTTCAAACAAAGGGTCATGATTGTTCGGCGGAGGTTGTGGAGGCTGTAAGGCACTTGGGTACTGTGAAAATGGCATGCTTTTAAAGTTGGTCTCCTGATAGTTGGACCTAACAGATGAATTAATTCCAGGTTGGGGTTTCTAAAAGAAATTTGAGTGATTGTGACAGCCAGGATTGTATGTGTTCGAGTATGGATCATTTCCTGGTCTAGGAGCTATTCGGGTTGGGGCTTGATGGGCTTGCTCCTAAAGCAGCTCAGGAAATGGTAAGCGGATGGACAATCACCTAACAAGTGGGTGGGACTCGAGCAAATAATACAGACATCATGATTGTGATGAGATGAGGAGGAATTATTTCCAGCTTGCAAAATTTGGTCGAGCTTCTGAGATAGCTCATCTACCTTGCTGTAGATGTCTACAGCATGACCAACTTCATACATTCCCCCTCTCTTGGGTCCTACGGGTCCTATGGGAGGATCTCTATGGGCAGCAGACATATGATGCAAGGAGTTTTCACTCAAGACTTCAAATAGCTGCCATGCCTCATGTTCATTTTTAAGCATGAACGTTCCTCCACATGAGGCATCCACCATTTGCTGGTGCCTTTCTGACAGACCGTCATAGAAGCACTGGACTAATTGCCATTTTGGTATGGCATGGTGAGGACATTTTTTGATCAACTCTTTCAATCTCTCCCAGGTTTCATGAAACATTTCTCTATCCAATTGGAAAAAACTAGTAATGGCTTTTTTGATTTGATTCGTCTTTCCTATGAAAAAATACTTCTTAAGAAAGTCACTCTGAAGTTGATCCCAAGTTGAAATAGTTACAGTATCTAGGGAATTCAAGCAGTATTTAGCTTTGTCTTTCAAGGAAAAAGGGAATAACTTAAGTCTTAGAGCATCGTTAGAGAAATTTTGTATCTTTATGGTTGAACAGATCTCCAAGAATTTGTCTAAGTGTTTATAAGGATCTTCATTCACAAGTCCATAGAAGGAGGATAACATTTGTATTACACTGGACTTGATTTCGTACTAGATAGCATCTACAGGGGGTACTTAGATACAAGGTGAATAGGAGTATTTTGAAGGAGTGAAGTACTCCTTCAGTGGAGGGTCAATTCCTTGATTTCCTTGATTGAGATCCATAGTACATGGGCTGTTTGCTCTACTGGTTCTTTCTATTTTTGGATCTAGGGATATGTGTTTAGGTTCTCGAAATCGATGTCTATAATACACTAACATACACCCTCCTAAAGCAAATAACAATTTCAGATTTTTTTTTTTCTAAAAGAAAAGTGGAAGAATAAGAAGAGGTCTAAAGAAAAAATTCCTAAGAGAGTCCTAGGCTAGAGAAAAGAGAGTTATTAATTAATTTTTTTTTTTTTCAAATAAGTGAAACAATCAAAATCACTATCCTAGGGTTAACCTGGGTCTAGACAGCTCCTAACTGATCCAAGGTTACCTTCGAGCACTCCAAGCCCAAGATCAATTAACTGACTTGGCTAGGTAAGTATAAGGTTGGTGGGGGTCCCCCCGTTGCTTGCCTTAGACACAAATTAAAATTGGCTAGGTAAGCGAACCGAACCAATTAAAGAACTACCTTCCTTCGGGCTCTTGTCCCTGAACCACTTTTCTTAGACACTAAGTAGCTAAATGACCTGAACCTGGTCCAACTCTAGGGTTTCCTTATCATATTGAGCTTAAAATCCTAGGGTTGACATCTAATTGATTTTAGAATTAAAGGCTTAGGTCAATGCAAATGCTGGGTGGTGGTTTGTGGGCTAAGGAAGGGTATTGAACTCCCCACCTTATCTGATTAATCGGGTTATGCCCTTAAGTAGATTATGAAAAAATGGAATACAACAAACAAGGTGTCCAAGTTATCACACAAAAAAAATTAATCTAAAACTATATATTTTTATTAAAGTTTAGTAATTAAGTCTCTAATCCTAATAAATTATGAAATGTCAGGGTAAATTTTTTTTGGTTTTGCAGAAAAGTAAATTTATCTAAATCAATCTAAAAATGGAAAGCAAAAAGCACAAAATTTTTTTGCTCCACCTTTTTATACCCTAGGACAACCGTTCAACATAACTTCCCAGTTATGCCAGGGCAATCTTATGTCAGGGCACTCAAGATTGAAATTTTTAATTTTTATTTTTTTTTAATTTTCAAATTTTGAATTTTGAAATTTAATTTTTTTTTGAAATTCAAATTTAAAATTTTGAAATTTGAATTTTTTTTTGATTTTTGATTTTTGATTTTTTTTTCAAGATAACGTTAAAAGTCCCCAACAACGGTGCTAAAAATCTGGTGTACATCGCTACGCACCGATTTGAAACCTTAAATCCACTACTCTTAAAGGCATAATAGTGGGAGTAAGGGTCGAACCCACAAGAACTTTTATGTTACTTTAAATAAAATAAAACTAATATTAAACTAATGCAAATAATAAGAGATAAGGAAATAATTATCCATGAAGACAACCAAGATATGATCTATCTTAAGAGTATGGTCCGTACCTGTAGATCACGGCCCGTCCCTTAGGTATAGATCAGTCAAGAATTTCTTCACTAGGACTTACCTCAAACACTAAACCTTATCCCAAACATGACAACATGATAATGACTTGTCCAAGCATTACTTCAAATAAGATAAAAAGACATGAATCGGTATGAAGTAAAAGTGAACATTTATTTCATAAATCTGGAGTATATAAAAAAAAAGAACTGCGAGAGCAAGGATCCCTCTTTCCCTTTATCTGATTTCTGACTCTCTACAATGGGAAGCAACAGCATCACCTCAGCAATAAATCAGGGACCAGGGAAGTAAAGCTACGGGCGATAAAATAAAGTGGAGTCTCCAGAATTATCCCTGAAGCATAGAATGACCGAGGGCTTTATAAATGGAAAACACCGTGTCGGGCCGGTGTGGGAACCGTGGTGCTCTCCTCATCCCAATCTGCTCCTTGGTGTTATCTGATGGATCAACTCAATGACTTTCGATGCTTATCCTCGCATCCTCCTCCGCATCCTTCCTCCTCATCTGAACTCCTCCGCGATCATATCTCCATTTCGAAAATCAAACTCAAAATCAAATTATCCTATCGCACTTCCGATCTCCCTTTCCCATTTAGACATCCCGACAATATTTTCATGGTAAAGAAGAGATGGCCGGTGATGGGAGAATGGCCATTGGCATTGAAGAAGACCGATGAATGGTGGCTTTGGGAGGTGGACAGTTGTCTCAGGCCATGGGCATTGGCTAGCGGGTTCTCCCGGTAGTGGGCAGTGACACAAGCCGGCGATGGGAGGTGATGGGAGGCAGCGGCGAGCAATGGTGGTGTTCGACGAAATCAGTGAAGAAAGTGGATGATGGTAGCAGCTTTCCAACAAATTTTTCGGTCAAGGAAGCTTCTCCGACTGGTAAGGAGGGTGCTGGTAGGTTGGACAGCGCCAGGGGAAGCTCTTTGAGGAATTTCGAAGCAAACAGAGCACTATGGTCCATGGTCCTGCTCCGTGGACCACTGTTAATGGCAACAGTGGACCGGCAGAAGTTTTGTGGACCGATGGGTCGGTCCACCATGAGCCAGCTATAAGCTTTTAGGTTCTGCTCCAAAAAATGTGCTGCTTTAAAAACCATGCTAAATTCTTCTAAAATTAATTTCAGGCCCATATGAACTCTGATTTAGGTCTGGTTTGCACCATTGGATTCTATAATTTGAGCTCTATACATTGATGACTTTTTTTCCTACAAAAGATATACAAAAGTATCAATTCTAAAGATAATTAATTATTATTTTAATACTCTTACATATACATAAAATATAATTATCACATGTACCTAAGGTTACAAATAGAAAATCTGTTATATCTGCATCTACATCAACATCATACCAGAATTCTAGAATTATATGTTACGCATGTCATGGAGTTGGATATAAATTCTTTCAATGTAATTCATTAAAGAAAAATGCATATTCTAATAATAGAATTAAAAAAAAAAATGGATTTCTAAAGGATCCACCTCTGCTAACCTGCAAGGACCCAGTTATCTTGGATACCTAAAAGAACTTCTTAATTATCTTGCAGGAATGTCTTGTAGCCCAAAAATTAAAGAAAAGATGATATCTCGATAGTAGCTGTTCAAGATATATGATGGATGACAAGGATCAATTTATCATCCTAGAGATGAAAGAATGAGGTATGGTTACTTTTGGAGATAATGGCAAGGAAAAAATAATCGGAATTGGTAAGATCAAAATAATTCTCTGTACTTTTATTGAAAATGTATTGTTAGTAGACAAATTGAAGCAAAATTTGTTAAGCATTAGTCAATTATGTGTAAAAGCTTCAAGGTTGTCTTCGAATTATCTATGTGTATTGTAACAAACTCTCTTGATTCTAGCAGTAAGTTTATTGGACATAGACTTGAAAATATTTATATGGTAGATCTTAACGATCTTTCCATGTCAAGTAATTCCAGTCTAGTTGCGATGAATGCTAAGACTAAGGAGTCTTACTTACTTTGGCATAGACGATTAGGTCATGCTAGCATGCATACTATTGCCAAGTTAATTTTCAAGAATTTAGTTAGAGGCATGCCTAAATTTAAAGTAGATCTTAATCATGTTTGTGATGCATGCCAAATGGGTAAACAAACTAAGGGGAGTTTTAAATCTAAAAATATGATTTCAACTACTAGACCCCTTATTCTACTTCACATGGACTTATTTGGACCAACTAGGACCACAAGCCTAGGTGGTATGAAATATGATCTTGTGATTGTAGATGATTTTTCTAGATTTACTTAGATTTTGTTTATTGCTCATAAAGATGAAACTTTTAAAGTCTTTCAAAAATTTTATAAAAAAGTTTCTAATCAGAAAAATCTTTCAATAGTTTTAATTAGGAATGATCACAGCACCGAATTTAAAAATCAGTTTTCGATGATTATTGCACAGAAAATGGTATTGATCACAACTTCTCCGCTCCTAGGACACCACAACAAAATGGTATCATAGAGAGGAAAAATAGGACTTTGGAAGAGATGGCCAAACAATGTTATGTAAAGGCAATCTTCCAAGGTACTTTTGGGTAGAAGCGGTGAACACTACTTTTTATATTTTGAACCACATTTTGATTCATCCTATTTTGAAGAAAACCCCCTATGAGCTTTGGAATGAAAAGAAACCCAACATTAATTACTTTCATGTATTTGGTTGTAAATGCTTTGTGCTTAACAATGGTAAAGATAATCTAGGAAAATTTGATGCTAAATCTGATGAAGCAGTTTTTCTTTGTTATTCATTACATAGCAAAGCATATAGAGTATTTAACAAAAGAACTCTTACTGTAGAAGAATCTATGCATGTTATTTTTAATGAAACTAACCCTTCACCTTCTAAGAAAGAATAGTGCATAGACAATGATGCAGGTACAATTCAAAAAGAAATGGAAGACATGAGCATACAAGAAAGACCAACTCAAGAAGGAGAAGAAATGGTAAGTAAGGATCATGCTGATCTACCAAGGAAATGGAGGTACGTAACTTCTCATCCAAGAGAATTAATTATTGGAGATCCTTCACAAGGTATTAGGACTAGGTCATCATATAGAGATGCACATGATTACCTAGCCTTTGTATCACAAATAGAACCTCATACCTTGGAAGAAGCTGAATCTGACCCAAACTGGATGATGGCCATGCATGAAGAACTAAATCAATTTGAAAGAAAAAAGGTGTGGACTTTAGTTGAAAGACCATCAGACCATCTCATCATAGGAACCAAATGGATTTATAGAAACAAGTTAGATGAACAAGGAAATGTAATTAGAAACAAAGCTAGATTAGTGGCTAAGGGATATAACCAAGAAAATGGTATAGATTTTGATGAAACATATGCACCTGTAGCAAAACTAGAAACCATTAGATTACTTCTTGCATTTGCTTGCTACATGAATTTCAAACTTTTTCAAATGGATGTGAAAAATGCATTCTTGAATGGTTTTATATACGAACAAGTTTTTGTAGAACATGCACCAGGTTTTGAAAATCATGCTTTTTCAAATCATGTTTTTAAAGTTAATAAAGCATTATATGGTTTAAAACAAGCACCTAGAGCCTGGTATGATAGACTTAGCACCTTCTTGATTGAAAATATTTTTTCAAGAGGAAATGTTGGCAAAACTCTTTTTATCAAGAAGAAAGATAATGATTTATTAGTTATATAGCTTTATGTTGATGATATTATATTTGGTGTAACTAATGAAGTTCTTTGTAGATAATTTGCTAAGTTAATGCAGGGAGAATTTAAAATGAGCCTAATGGGTGAACTTAACTACTTCCTTGGACTTCAAGTGAAACAAACAAAGGAATCTTCATTAACCAAGTCAAGTACACCAAAGATATAATCAAAAAGTTTGGTATGGAGTCAAGCAAACAAATGAGCACACCCATGAGCCCAACTTGTAGATTGGATAAAGATGAAGATGGATCCAACATTGATCCAAAGCTCTATAGAGATATGATCGAATCCTTGTTATACTTAACTGCAAGTAGACCTGATATCTTGTTTAGCGTATGTGTATATGCTAGATTCTAATCCAATCCTAAAGAAATATATATGCTTGCTATTAAAAGGATTATATAATATCTGAAAGGAACAAGAAATCTAGGTATGTGGTTTTTAAAACATTCTTCATTGAATTTAATTGGATTTTCAGATGTTGATTATGCTGGTTGTAAAATTGATAGAAAAAGTACTAGTGGCACATGCCAATTTCTAGGATTGAATTTAATCTCATGGTATTGTAAGAAACAAAACTCGGTAGCACTATCTACTGCTGAGACAAAGTATGTTGCTGCAGGGAGTTGTTGTGCACAAGTGTTATGGATTAAACAACAACTAGAAGACTTTGGTGTTACACAATCTAAAATTCTCATCAAATGTGATAACACAAGTGCTATAAATTTGACAAAAAATCTAATTCAGCATTCAAGGACTAAGCATATAGAGATTAGACACAATTTTATTAGAGATCATATTTTGAATGGTGACATTGAAATAGAATTCATCCCTATTGAGATTCAACTTGTTGACATTTTCACTAAGCCACTCAATCAGGATAGATTTGAGATGATTAGAGGAGAATTAGGTCTTTGTGATTCCTTTTAGATTTTTCAAACCTAATTCCTTCAAAATTAAGGAAAAAATTATCTAGAGAACCTCCAACATCAATTCAACATCTTTGAGCACCTTTCCATGCAATTTTTCTAAATTTATTATCATTTCTCATCAATTTTTAACTTTTATGGAAAGTTTCTGTTCGAGTCGACTCGAGCAATTATGCTCAGGTCAACCCGACTCGAATTACTGTTATTTCTGGTTTTTCTCTGGTCGAGCCAACTTGAATAATTTTAGGATTAGTCAAGCTGACTCGGATATCGTGCAAACTTTTTTTTAATAGAGCCGTAGAGCTTTTTTCAAATTTTTCTATCTTTCGTTCTTGGTTTAAACCCTAACTCTCTGCCATAACCTCTCAAAACCTACTTTCTTCTGCTCCAT
Organism: Areca catechu; assembly: GCA_021397845.1. Classification (NCBI taxonomy): domain Eukaryota; kingdom Viridiplantae; phylum Streptophyta; class Magnoliopsida; order Arecales; family Arecaceae; genus Areca; species Areca catechu. The sequence goes on from CM038050.1 coordinate 80,049,600, forward strand.
TCCTTAATTTCACCTTGAGCGTGTGTGCGATGGCTCCTAGAAGATCTTTAAGGAAGCATTCTCACGTCGTTGAATCAAGTTCTCACAGTGAAAATCAGAAAAAGAAAAGAGAAAAAAGGAAATCCGCTCTAAGGCAGAATGAAGAAGAAGCGCCTTCTCCACCATGGCAAATCACTTCAATGGCCAATCGATCGGTCACCTGTGGCAGAAGGACTGACTTCACCTTCTTGGAAGATATAGGTATGAAGATCAGAAACTGGATTGAGAACCAAGGATGGATATTTTTCTGCTCTTTTGATGCTCCGACTTACCCTTCATTGGTAAGAATGTTTTTTGAGAATGTAATCCTTGGAGAATATCATTTGGAATCTGTTGTGAGAGTAAAGATTGTTGTGGATGAAGAAAAACTAAGCAATCTACTGCACATGCCCAATGGCGGTGTAACTAAACTGACTCTGAAAGACAAGGAGCATGCATTGAAGTTAATCTTGGAAAAATTAGATGTAAGTTCTATCAAGTATGTACAAGCCAACATGCTTTCCATGGAAATGCTGCTACTTCATAACTTGATCAGTCGAATCTTTCTTCCCTGAACCAGACATTTCGACAGGGTAAGTGAACGAGACATGATCTTCATTGGTGGGGACACCGGAGGCACCAGAATAAGATAGAGGCTTTTCAACCCTCTGTGAATTGATCAATAATTTATGAGTCTATCTGTAATAAGGGCTTAGCCTATTTGAGTCTATTTTAGTTGTTATTTGAGTCTTTTGCGTTGTTATTTCAGTTCTGTACTAGTCAGCTCATGTTGAGCGAGTTCAGTCCAATGCTAGTCAGCTCATGTTGAGCTACTTTTATTTTTTTGAGTCCTGTTCAAGCATACTGAAGACTCAAGATCACATCATACAAGTGAAGACCAAGTCTAACCATATTGAAGACATGGAAGTTTAGCCCAAGTCCAACCCAGCTTGAAGATTTGAGGACCCCAGGAGAAAAATCAGAAATCCTGATTCCTTGTAGATGCCCAGATTCCCTTCCAGATGCCAAAATATATTCATAGACCAAGGAATCCATGATTTTAGAGGTCCATCAGAATTCTAGCCCAAAGAAATCAAGTGGTGCGGGCACCAGACTCAGAAGAAGACTTCAGGGCTCCATCTGGATCTCTGATTGACCTTGCCCGAAGAATTAGGATTTTCTGGTTTTGTAATAAGGGTTGACTTGGTCAACTCAATTTTAGTCTTGAGTCTATATTTCCCTGCAATTTAAATTTTGTTGAGTCATGCTGACTCAGTACAAGTCCTAGTAGTGGTCTAGGTCTTCTCCAGGTTGGTGCCACTTTTTTTTTTAGTCAAGTCAAGGCCCAGGGTGCCACATTTTTCTCCCACGCCCAAGCAAGTGGGCGCTACACTCCCAGCCACACGCCAGAGTCCAGGAGGCGCCACATCTACATCCCAGTGTCTTGGTCCCCACACCCAAGGGAGCAAGAATTTTTCTTGAAGCCAAAATCAAGGAGGCGCCCCATATATACCTTAAAAGGCCAAGCTAAAGGAAGAAAGAGGCATTTCTTGGGGAGCACTTCAAGGGGGCGCCCAATCCATGCCTAAAATGACCAAAGCAAAGTTGGGAAGAGCAATGACTTGGGGAGAAAGAAAAGGAGGTATCAAAAAGAGTTGAACCATTGAAGGAAGAACCCTAAATACAAGGAGAAGACTTAGGAGGCGCCATCTTTCTACCTTTTGAGAGGATTTTCCTGACTTTTAGGGCCGCCTACTCCTTGTAGGACTCTTTGATTGGCCAAGAGGAAGAATATTTTCTACCAAAAGTATAGGCTAGGGAGTTTAGTCCCACATGGGAAATGTATGAAATTTAATTTCTTTGTTATGTCTATATATTCAACTCTATGTAACTCTTGAATAATAATGATGAATGAAATTAATTTCTGTGTGAGCAACTTTGTGTTTCTCTCTTCCGCACTTGTATTCAGGTGTTGAGCTCCGTGAGAGAGTAAATCTGGGTTTCCTAGGAACCTTGAGGAGGTGTGAGATCTCCAACCCAAAACCCTACCAAAACCCTAGGTTAGCCACTTCAATTCCAAACCCTAGCCGCCCATCATCTTCTTCATTCCACCAATCATCCAAACCCTAATCTACCTCATCATCTCACGGCCCCTCTCTTCCAAGTAGAGGCCGACCACTAGCATCCAGGTCCAGATGGCTACTTCGAATACAGAGCAAATCCCAAAGGAAGTCAGATCAGCATCCCGGAGAATCAGGATTTCAACAACATCAATTTTTCAAGTTCTTCTTATCTGGTAAATCCTTTCTTTGAGTATCTGGTTCCATAACTTGTTCTTCTTCTTTCCCAGATCCTGAGTTCAGGAGAAGCCAACTCTGCCAAAGGACCAGTATTGGAGGATCCATTGCGAAGATATCCGAATCTGAGGATCCAACAATCTACTCGAGAGAGTCCTTCCACCAAACTCTGTGAAGATCACTGCCTGGTACATAACCCTTCCCTTCTCTTTAGTTCTGTCCTGTTGAAAGTTCAAAGCGAAACCCTAGGTCTGGAAGTTTCTCAACTCCCAGCGATCCTTTACTTCTGAACTACTCTGATAATCTAGTTTCTTTGAATTGTGCTTTCAATTATTATATAGTTTCTTTCAATTTGGTTTAACTTTCCATTGAGTCTAAGCCGACTTCTGAAAATATAAAAAAAAAAGAAAAAGAAAAAGAATTAGTCTTAATTTACTTCCGCATCACATCATCTCTTTGTTCTGCATCATTTTTGGTATCAGAGCTTTTGTTCTGCATCATTTTTGGTATCAGAGCCCTGTCTAGGGTTTCTGACTTGCTTGCATGTTTTGAGTGTCTCTCCTTTTTACTTTGTCTGCTCGAAGTAGACTCCCCAGGATGTCCGGTCCTAGGAACGAAGCGAGGTGCAAGCCTCCTCTTCCCATTCCATGGGGTGTTCCTAGGGCGTGTAGGGGATCCGCTGGGTTACAACTTCGTAGCAGGAATTGTAAACGGGGAAGCATTCTATTTTTAGTCTGTAACTACCCTGTTTTAGAAATTATTTCTCATTACAAGTAACTCTAAATTATGTGATTTTTATTTTAATGGAACCAGTATAATTGAAAATATTTTACATAATTTTATTGTAATTTATTGGTTTCTGTGAAATTTCTGAGAGTTAAATTACAGAAATTCTGTTTCTGTGTTTCTGTAATTCAAATTTTTTTTGAGTGATCATCTCCTAATTCATCTTAAGGGCAATTGAGCATCTAAGATAAGGGAAGGAGTTGATAACCTCTCCTTAGCCCAAAACCACCACCCATTCATTCGATCATAAGCCTAATTTTAAAATTTATTAGACTTAATTTGCCCTAGTGGGCTAGGAACACCAACTGGTCAGGTCCAGCCTAGGGTTTAGTCAGTTTGTCTGGTTACTCTGTGTGTGCTTTGTACTCAATTTCTAGAACGGTGATTCAGGGACTACGTCCCGAAGGGCTTGTGTGCTGGTCTGCCTACCTGGCCAATCACTGATTGGTGTCTAGGATTGGCAATTAGGGACCTAACACTCCCCTTACACCTGCCTGGCTAAGTCCCGAGTTACTACAGGCTAGCTTGCCACTCTGATTGGGCATCTAGTTTGGGCTCTAGGTCTAGTTATTCCATAGTCGTTTCAGTCGAGTCTCATTTGGTGTGTTTGCTTGCATCATCATGTCCACCCAGAATGGAGTACCCTACTAACCTGGTCAAACCCAACCTGATTTAGAGGCCATGATTAGAACTCTTACCGAAAGTATGACCAAATTGAGTCAGGATATGACTGATATTGTTGCCCAGTTTAGAGACTGAGCTCAGGTACTTGAGGAGCCTAGGCACCAAAATTGGACCCCTGACTCAGAATTTGGTAGACCCCAACCTCACCCACACCCAGAGCCTAGGAGACCTTTATACAGGGATCTTGAACCTAATCATTGGAGGCTTGATCTAAGAGCCTATGACCATGATCTTGCCCCTGAGTCTAGCCCTAGGGGCCTATACCCATACTTGGTTGACTCAGAGAAGGGACCCGTTAGGAACACCGAACCTTATGCACCCACTTTTGATGGAAGACAAAAGACATATATTAAGTGGGAAGAACAAATGGATCGGTATTTTGAGTGCACTAACATATCGGAATTAGGACAAGTTAGGTTGGCCAAAACCAAGTTCACCAAATATGCTAGGTCGCATTGGTATGCTATTAAGCATGAGTGTTATCAAAGAAAAGAGGAAATATATACTTGGAGAGATATGAGAAGTAAGTTGAGAGATAAGTACCTAGGTAGATCCTATGAGAAAAGACTTTTAGACCAATGGTACCAATTACGACAAGGTAATAGGCCTGTGTCTAAATATATCGAGGACTTCCAGTGGTATGACATGAAATGCAATACCATTGAGACCGAAGCTCAGATCACATCGAGGTTTAGGGTTGGGTTACATCCAGACATTTATAGGAAGCTATGCCTTGAAAAGACCAATAAGTTAGACCGAGCCTACCAAGAAGCCCAAGACTATGAGTGGTCTTTAAGATATAACCAATCAAGTACTTTGGACTTAAAACCAACCTCTACCAACTTGAGTCAAGTTCCGATTGATCCGACATCCATAGTGAACCAGACTTTTGTTTGTCAATTCACACTTGTGTCACCTCTTGACTAGAAGGATAACACTGAGAAGGAGTTAGGCATGGCCATCCCAAAATTAGTTGACCCGACCAGAGCCGTACTTAAAGAGGAATCAAAGGAGAATAGATTAGAACCTTTCAGTGAGATTGAGGAAGAAATATATGAGCCTGACATAAGTTTGATAGATGAATATGAAGAAGAAGAATTTGAGGATATCTCTCTCGATAATTCAATTAACCAACTCCTACCTAATGGGGTTATTGAGGGGACCCCTGCCACTCAAGGAATTCAGGAGCTAACCCTAAGAGAAGACCCTTTTGAGGAAGTTCAGGAAGAGGAAATTACACCAAATGAAAGTTTAAGTGAGAATACCCCTGAACTCATTGAGGAATCCAAAGAAGACACCCCTGAGTCAAATCTGGTAGAGAAGTGTGAAGAAGGAAGGGGTTCACAAGAATTGCCCATTGAGAAGGTCCAAGAACAAGAAAAAGACAGTAGCTTAGAGGACTTTTTAGATAAACATTCCAAAGACCTTCCTGATAACCTTCCACCTTCTAGGAGCACCCAGCCTATCCTAGAACTTACACTTGTAGACCCTCCTAGAGCAAATCATGAGGTTTGGATGAATGCACCTATAGAACAATGTCCTCATTTTAAGGTCGTCCTGAATAACCAAGGTTTGTTTCTTGTTTCCGATAAGTCACCTCAAAACTCTGATTCTTATTTCCTACCCTTCCCCGAATCTTCTCATGTTTCTAGAGCTATGGGATTACACTTTACTGAGATCTCTAGGTTGCAAGACTCCTTAGAACCTATTAGGTTTGCCACATACTTCTGGAAGACCTTATGGCACCTACTAGGCATCCATAATAAGTTTTCATGCTCTGCATGCCCTCCTTCGACCCAAGGTCAAACCTAGAGAGCCTTAGTTTGTTTGGTTTAGACCTAGGGTTCCTTTGGAATAAAGTCCATTCTTTAGGAATGCGTCGTCAGTCTAGTTTAGTTTTTCTTGACCCTTTACTAGGCTTTGGCTCAGATTTTGGTTTGATTGAGAGCACCAGGAATTGGGATTTGTATTTGGTCCAGGGCTAAAACTGCATTCAATATTTCGATCAATAGGTCTATAGGCTAGAGTCCCTTTGAAATTGTTCATAGATACAAGTCTCACACACCACTTGATATGATTTCACTATTAGCCCACACACACAAGTCTCTTAATGCACTTGCATAGCATGTAAAGGACTTGCATAAAGAAATTCATGCCAAAATAACTTTAAGTAATGAAACTTATAAGAAGTTGGCTGAATCTCAAAGACGAGTCAAAACTTTTGTTGAGAGAGACTATGTAATGATTAGGTTAAGGTCTGAGTGGTTTTTTTCTTGGAACCGTTAGAAAGTTACATGCTAAAGGAGTTGGACCATTTAGAGCAGTGAAGAGAGTAGGATCCAATGCCTATGTGCTCGAGTTGCCTCCAAAACTAGGCAATAGCTCTACTTTCAACATTACAGACTTAGTAGAGTATAGGGAGCCAGCTGTGATTCCTAGTAAGCCTTTGAAACCTAATCCTGTTATTGAGAGTGATCCCGACCCTGTGTGTCCATCAACAAACTGGCCTGTGAGGAAAGAGCATATTGAAAAGATCTTGGATGATCAGGTTATCTTTACTCGTAATCGAGGATACCAAAGATACCTGGTCTGCTGGCAAGGAAGGCCAGATTCTGATGACTCTTGGATCTCTCGAGAAGAATTACAAGAATTGGACCCAGACCTCTTGGAGAGATACCAGAGCTAGCTTGATCCATACTCGACAGGGTCGAGTTCCTCCCACCCCGGGAGAATTGGTGCGGGCACCAGACTCAGAAGAAGACTTCAGGGCTCCATCTGGATCTCTGATTAACCTTGCCCGAAGAATTAGGGTTTTCTGGTTTTGTAATAAGGGTTGACTTGGTCAACTCAATTTTAGTATTGAGTCTGTATTTCCCAACAATTTAAATTTTGTTGAGTCATGTTGACTCAGTACAAGTCCAAGTAGTGGTCTAGGTCTTCTCCAGGTTGGTGCCACTTTTTTTTTAGTCAAGTCAAGGTCCAGGATGCCACATTTTTCTCCCAGGCCCAAGCAAGTGGGTGCCATACTCTCAGCCACACACCAGAGTCCAGGAGGTGCCACATCTACATCCTAGTGTCTTGGTCCCCACACCCAAGGGAGCAAGAATTTTTCTTGAAGCCAAAATCAAGGAGGCGCCCCATATATACCTTAAAAGGCCAAGTTAAAGGAAGAAAGAGGCATTTCTTGGGGAGCACTTCAAGGGGGCGCCCAATCCATGCCTAAAATGACCAAAGCAAAGTTGGGAAGAGCCATGACTTGGGGAGAAAGAAAAGGAGGTATCCAAAAGAGTTGAACCATTGAAGGAAGAACCCTAAATTCAAGGAGAAGACTTAGGAGGCGCCATCTTTCTACCTTTTGAGAGGATTTTCCTGACTTTTAGGGTCGCCTACTCCTTGTAGGACTCTTTGATTTGCCAAGAGGAAGAATATTTTCTACCAAAAGTATAGGCTAGGGAGTTTAGTCCCACATGAGAGATGTATGAAATTTTATTTCTTTGTTATGTCTATATATTCAACTCTATGTAACTCTTGAATAATAATGATGAATGAAATCAATTTCTGTGTGAGCAACTTTGTGTTTCTCTCTTCCGCACTTGTATTCAGGTGTTGAGCTCCGTGAGGGAGTAAATCCGGGTTCCCTAGGAACCTTGAGGAGGTGTGAGATCTCCAACCCCAAAACCCTACCAAAACCTTAGGTTAGCCACTTCAATTCCAAACCCTAGCCGCCCATCATCTTCTTCATTCCACCAATCATCCAAACCCTAATCTACCTCATCATCTCATGGCCCCTCTCTTCCAAGTAGAGGCCGACCACCAGCATCCAGGTCTAGATCGGCTACTTCGAATACAGAGCAAATACCAGAGGAAGTCATATCAGCATCCAGGAGAATCAGGATTTCAGCAACATCAATTTTTCAAGTTCTTCTTATCTGGTAAATCCTTTCTTTGAGTATCTGGCTCCTTAACTTGTTCTTCTTCTTTCCCAGATCCTGAGCTCAGGAGAAGCCAACTCTGCCAAAGGACTAGTATTGGAGGATCCATTGCGAAGATATCCAAATCTGAGGATCCAACAATCTGCTCGAGAGAGTCCTTCCACCAAACTTTATGAAGATCACTGCCTGGTACATAACCATTCCCTTCTCTTTTCTTCTGTCCTATTGAAAGTTCAGAGTGAAACCCTAGGTCTGGGAGTTTCTCAACCCCCAGCGATCCTTTACTTATGAACTACTCTGATAATCTAGTTTCTTTGAATTGTGCTTTCAATTACTATATAGTTTCTTTCAATTTAGTTTAACTTTCATTTGAGTCAAAGCCGACTTCTGAAAATATATATATATAAAAAAAAGAATTAGTCTTAATTTACTTCTACATCGCATCATCTCTTTTGTTTTGCATCATTTTTGGTATCAGAGTTTTCGTTCTGCATCATCAAGCCCAGGCACCAAGCCCAAGCCCCTAAGAAGCAAGATACCATAAAATATTCCTGCTACCTGGCTACCAGACCACCCCAGCTTCCAGAGGCTCAAACCCATGAGCCCGAGCCCCTTTGGGCTGGCCCCTTGCTGCTCTTAGAAGCCCAACACGCCCCCCTAGGCATCCTTGGAGTGTTGACCAAGTCAAGAGAATTTTTAGGGATTTTCTCTACCTATTGTTTCATTATTTTCTAGCTAGGGTTTGAGAGGGAAAATGATTCTTATATAATGTCAATTGTACCCTTACTTGGGGCCCAAGGTTAAGGGTCTATTTAAGGGACCCTAGCCTCTTGTATGGAGTGAGATTTTTGATATGAAATAAACCTTGAGTTCTTATATTGTTTTGTGTGATTACCCTGCTGTGTGCATAAAGGGGTTTGAGAGTTCTTCATCCCGGTGTTTGCAACCATCTTCCTGCCGCCAACCATCCTTCCAGCCCCCTCCAAAACTTTCTTTCCTTTACTATTTTCCTTTATTTTCTTGATTTCCTCTGAGTTTTCTAACCCCTGACAGGTCGTTCGCAGGTCCCCGAGTTCATACAAATCCAACGACTCCAGCCAAGCCTCAATCGGACCACTGAGCAGAAAGCCAGGTAGCCACGGGTCTTTGGCTCAGTTTTCCAGGCCGCATCTATCGAGGAACGAGAGACCCCTTCACTGTGATCTTCACCGGGCACTTCAGACATTGTCAGGTACACCCGCTCTACCTCCAGTAATAATATTGTCGAAGAACTTGCCCTAACCGAGGCTTCTCAGCCCCGGCGATCCTTGTTTATTACTTTTCTAGGTTTTAATCTGCATGCTTGACTTCAAAAATTCATACAAAATTCTCTACAACTAATTTTGATCTAAAATTCAGGAATTAACCACCTAACCCCACATATAAAATATACAAAAAGAATTGCATGCATATTAGTCCCTCATCATTTGGTATCAGAGCTTAGATTAGGGCTTGTTTTCTATAATTTTTCAGTTCGTCTATGCTCTGTTAATTTAGTTATTTCTTCCTATTCTGAACTCCAAAAATTATGAAATTTGTTTTTCTGAATTCATCTTAATTCAAAGTATTTTTCAGAATTTCTTCAGACTTTATTTCGATCTATGAATTTTCTGCAAGCCAAAATATAGCCTGAAATTTTTTGGCTCTATTTTTTTCAGCAAGACAAGTTTGGAAGTTTTAGGGTTTTGTTTAGCATCTTTTTGCATATCTTTTAATTTTAGTATATTTCTTGCATATTAGGCTATAATTTGCAAGTTTTTCTTTTGTTTAAGAGAATACCAAATATAAAAAAAAATTACATATTATCCAAAAATACCAAAAACACATCTAAATCCTAGTTTGCATCCTCATATGCTTGCCATCTTGCATAATTTACTTTAAGGGCACTCTTGCTATATCAGATAAGGGGAGGAGTTGATAACCTCTCCTTAGCCCAAAACCACACTCCATGCATTGGGTCCCAAGCCTAACCTAAAATTAACTAGACTTAATTTGCCCTAGTGGGCTAGGGACATCAACTGGTCGGGTCGGGGCTAAGTGTCAGATCATTGTGTCAAGCTAACGTGTGTGTGCTTTGTGCTCGGTGTCTAGAATGGTGGTTTAGGGATTCAATCCCGAAGGGCTTGTGTGCTGGTCTGCCTACCTGGCCAACCTCTAATTGGTGTCTAGGATTGGCAATCAAGGACCTAACACTCCCCTTACACCTGCCTGGCTGAGTATAGGGTTACTACAGGTTAGTTTGCCACCCTGATTAAGCATCTAGTTTTAGACTCTAGGTCTAGTCAGCTGTAGTCGTTTTGATCAAGTCTTGCATGAGCACTAGATTAAGAGCCCATTAGGCCATCAGCCCATGTCTAGTCTAGATTAGGAGCCCGTTAGTTCATATCCAGCCCAGTCTATTCATGGAGTCCGGGATTCAGGCCCAAATGAAAGCCTTTACTGAGCAGCTAGCCCAATCCATGGTCCAAATGAACCATAGGTTTTATCATATAGACCACGACTAGAAACCCTAGAGAAAACACGTAGGACCCAGGCTAGATCCAAACCTGAGCCATCTTTATCCTATGTATCCAAAACCTATGAACATAGATCCTATGTATCCACTCCCTATAAGCCTAGTATACCCATAAACTATAGATCTTATGACTCCAAATCCTATGACTCTAGAATCTATGAGCCCATATACCATGAGCCCAGTAGACCCAAGACCCATAGAGCTGAACCTAAATCCTATGACCCCAGATCCTATAATTCCATGACCCATAGATCTGCACCCTTGTCCTATGAGCCCAGAGAGTCCATAACCCCTAGATATTAGTTTAGTACTAGTCATGTTCCGCCTAGTCAACTTGAACCCCGTAGAATTAGTACCCCTAAATATGAACCCAGTAGTGAGCCACTACCCCTTAGTCAACCTGAGCTTACTAGGAGTAGTGCCCATAATCAGAAACCAGCACCTAGCCAATTTTTCCTTAGCCAACCTTCTCCAACCATTCTTGAGATTCACAAGGCGTACATTAATGCAGAAGTGTATGAAGCTGATGCAAGCTTAGTGGATGAGTATGAGGGAGAAGAGGAGACACCTTTAGATGACCTAGAATTAGCTGACCCAATAGCTACCCAGGTAGAAGCCAACCTAGAGGTAGTTGACCCTGACCACATCCAACCTAAAGCTATAGTGGAAGAACAAATAGAGGAAGAGAACCTAGGTACTGCTAAAAAGAGCCTTACCTGAGGAAACCATAGAGGAGAGCCAAATTATAGAGTCTAGTCCTAAAATACAAGAACCAGAAGAATTTATTAAGGACTTGATCTCTTTGAATCAGTACCCTCAGGATGAGCCTCTTCCTATAGTTCCCATTAAGGACCTCTTCCCTAAGATTAGTAACCCATCCTTCCATTATGCAAACCCCATAGATATACCGCAACCTCGTAAGGTTAGCCTCATTAGTCTAGGATTAGTCCCTGACATGCCTTCTTATATCGAACTTTATCCAACTAATCTTGAACCTTTTTCCCTACCCTACCAAACTAATTCTGAACCCACTTCCTATTTTCTGCCATTTCCTGACACCTCCAGCATTTCTAGGATTATTAGATTGCATTTAACTGAGATTAGCATACTGCATGCATTCATCATGCATGTTAGGTTTGCATCTTACTTCTCGCATACTCTTTGGAATTTGCTAGGAGTTCATTGTAAATTTTCATGTGCATGTCAAGCTAGGATCAAACCTAGGGAACCTATAATCTGTTAGGTTTAGATCCAAAGAGTTCAATAAAATTTCCTTCTATAGGAATGCATAGTCAAGTCTGTTAGGTGTTAGTATGAGTTCTTTAAATCATTTGTTAGGAGTCTGCATGTGCCCATCATGTTCACCACCTACACTAATTTTAAATAAACTGGCTAATTCCCAAAGATGGATCAAAGAATTTGATGTAGTGGATTCTATCTTGGTTAGGCTTAGGTCTAAAAGAAGCTTCATGCTCGCAGAGCCGGACCTTTTAAAGTGATAGAGAAGGTTGGATCAAATGCCTAGGTGTTAGACTTGCCTTCGGATTTGGGTATTAGTTCTACCTTGAATATTACATACCTGGTTGAGTACAGAGAACCGACAGCGATACCTAGTGAGGCCTTTGGACATATTCCTTTTTATTGTGAGTGACCCTAACCCAGAGTATCCACTAATAAATTTGGCCTGAGAGAGGAGAACGGATCGAGCATATCCTGGACGATCAAGCCATTATGACCCGGGGTCGCAGTTATCAACGCTTCCTTGTCCGATGGCAAGGCCGGCCAGAGTCGGACGATTCATGGATTTCTCGAGAGGACTTGCAGCACCTCAACCCAGACCTCCTCGAGAGATATATGAGCCAGCTTGATCTTCACTTGATAGGGTCGAGTTCCTCCCACCCGGGAGAATTGGTGGGGACACCGGAGGCACCAGAATAAGACAGAGGCTTTTCAACCCTCTGTGAATTGATCAATAATTTATGAGTCCATCTGTAATAAGGGCTTAGCCCATCTGAGTCCATTTTAGTTATTATTTAAGTCTTTTGAGTTGTTATTTCAGTTATGTACTAGTCAACTCATGTTGAGCTAGTTCAGTCCAATGCTAGTCAGCTCATGTTGAGCTAATTTTATTTTTTTGAGTCCTATCCAAGCATAATGAAGACTCAAGACTACATCATACAAGTGAAAACCAAGTCCAACTAGATTGAAGACATGAAAGTTTAGCCCAAGTCCAACCCAGCTTGAAGATTTGAAGACCCCAGGAGGAAAATCAGAAATCCTGATTTCTTGCAGATGCCCTCCAGATGCCCAGATTCCCTTCCAGATGCCAAAATATATTCATATACCAAGGCATCCATGATTCTAGAGGTCCATCTGCATCCTAGCCTAAAGAAATCAAGCCCAGGCACCAAGCCCAAGCCCCTAAGAAGCAAGATACCGGGGAATATTCCTGCTACCTGGCTACTAGGCCACCCCAGCTTCTAGAGGCCCAAACCCATGCACCCGAGCCCCTTTGGGCCAGCCCCTTGATGCTCTTAGAAGCCCAACATGCCCCCCTAGGAGTCCTTGGAGTGTTGACCAAGTCAAGAGAATTTTTAGAGATTTTTTCTACCTAATGTTTCCTTATTTTCTAGCTAGGATTTGAGAGGGAAAAGGATTCTTATGTAATGTCAATTGTACCCTTACTTGGGGCCCAAGGTTAAGGGTCTATTTAAGGGACCCTAGCCTCTTGTGTGAAGTGAGATTTTTGATATGAAATAAACCTTGAGTTCTTATATTGTTTTGTGTGATTATACTATTGTGTGCATAAAGGGGTTTGAGAGTTCTTCTTCCCGGTGTTTGCAACCATCTTCCTGCCGCCAACCATCCTTCCAGCCCCCTCTAAAACATTCTTCCCTTTACTATTTTTTTTTGTTTTCTTGATTTCCTCTGAGTTTTCTAACCCCTGACAGGTCGTTCGCAGGTCCCCGAGTTCCTACGAATCCAACGACTCCAACCAAGCCTCAATCGGACCATCGAGCAGAAAGCCAGGTAGCCGCGGGTCTTTGGCTCGGTTTTCCAGGCTGCATCCATCAAGGAACGAGAGATCCCTTCACTGTGATCTTCATCGGGCACTTCAGACATTATCAGGTATATCCCCTCTACCTCCAGTAATAATATTATAGGAGAACTTGTCCTAACCAAGGCTTCTCAGCCCCGGCGATCCTTCTTTATTACTTTTCTAGGTTCTAATCTACATGCTTGACTTCAAAAATTCATACAAAATTCCCTACAACTAATTTTGATCTGAATTTCAGGAATTAATCACCTAACCCAATATATAAAATATACAAAAAGAATTGCATGCATATTAGTCCCGCATCATTCATGGAACACCTCATTGAGGAAGAAGCCCTCAACTTTCCATATATTATGATGATATAGATAAGGGAAGCATCAACGAAAATCAAAGCATGCTTGCCCTATGGCATGTTTTTTATAATGATTTTTGAAGATGCCGGAATAGATCTGACAGATGAAATTGGCAAACCACTTCACCATTCAGACACCTACTCAGCTAAATCTCTTCAGAGAATGGGATATCACTTGCAAGAAGGAGTCTGGTTGAAGAAACTATCAGGACAAAAGACTGCCACCTCATCTGATGATGACAATGATGAACAAATAGAACTTCCTACTGATGACCCAAATGATGCTACATCTGAAGATAATGATGAAAATATAGAATCTTCTTGATCTTCAATGAAAACTCCATCAGGATTTAAATAATTCATTGCCCAACAGATGGAAACACTTTCTAAATCTCTTACAAACTACATCAACTCGGCTTTTAGATAATTACGCCATTCAATTGATGCTAGCTTGCATGAAATCAAGACAGAGCAGAAGTTACATATGAAGAAAATACAAAGAGAGCTGGAAGATTTCAAAGAAGAACTTCGAAGTGTCCTACTACACCCATATAAGGACACTTGCACTGCTGAAGATGTTTCCATACATACTTGCAAAGAGCCACCAGCACCTCCTACTCAACCACTCTATGTGCCTCCAGAATTACCATCATCTGATCCTCCAATATCTAAGACTGAACCTATTCCACCCAAGGGCAAACCAAAAATTAAGAAAACTAGAACACCTATAGCCCCTATTAGAACCAGATTTAAGGACCTTAGGTTCAAGCCACTAAAGACCAAAACTTCAGATAAGATAATAGATGCTTCTTCCTCTTGTGAGGGAGAACAGTGGGATGTTTTGGTTGTACTTTTGGTTACAATGATCATATCATTGTACTTTTAACTATCTTTATACTTTTAATAGTGTTTACTTTAAGCTTTGCTTCCTATCTTTTGTAATCAGAAAACTTTATGAATGTAAAGAAAACATTTTTATCTTATTGAATGTCAAATGTGCTTAGTTTCATATTGATGTGGCTGGATCGCTGACGTGGAGTAGCTATCAGACGCCATGTCAGAGAAGGGCGCCACTTCAGATACTCTACCTGGACTCCTTCGCCGGGTTGAGCTCCCTCAAAACAATGGGGCCACCCGTCGAAGCCGAGCTCCACCCTCCACCAAGTCAGGCCCGCGAGCTCGGGATGCTTAGGCCAGAGCTGAGCGGCATCCCCCAGAGCAAGCCCCTCGAGGTCGAGCCCCGTGGTATGAAGTCGAGCTCAGCCCTCCTATCCCACGTGGAGCCCCTCTGAGGTCGAGTCCTCTAGGCCAGAGCCGTGCTCTGCCCTCCTCTGTCAGGTCGAGCTCGCCCAAAGTCGGGCTCCCTTGGTCCGGAGTCGAGCTCAGCCCTCCTCCGCCAAGTGGAGCCGCGTCGAGGCCGAGCCCCTCAAAGTTGAGCCCTGCCTCTTTAGCTCAACCTCTAACTCCAACGAAGACACCAGCAAGCGAGGAGGCAGCACCGTCATCCCAGGAGGCCAATGAGCCACCCGAGGGTCGCGAAAAGGTGCCCACCTGGTCGCAATAACTGTCCGCGGCCACCACTTACACCAGAAAAGGGAGAAGCCCTGTGATTGAGGTACCACACTCTTCACCAACCTCTTGAACCATCCGAAAGAAGAAGTCAACCAAGAGATTCGAATCTCGGGAGGTGGTGGGCCCCCGATGGAGGCACTGCCAAGTTTCCTGGAACGGAGCGACTAGAAGGAATGTCAGAGTGCATGGCAAGTTCTCCTATCATGAACCAGGAAAGGCATCCCATTCAAGGCACGGGACACCATTGCATGTGCCTGCTGACATGGGGGAGATCTCGAGGTAGGTGCCCAAAAACCACCAGGGCTTAAAGAACCATCAGCACCCCTAGTGGGGAAGGTGTTGGGAATTATGTCATAAAGCCAATCGCCTAGGCTATAGATGGTTGTGCTCAGTATTGTAATTAGTATATGAATTAATAAAACTTTATTTTGGTAGCTCATCACATCATTCATTTTTCCTGCAATGAACTCAATTTATGTGATGAAGTCCTTAGGACTGCACTGACTTCGACATAGAGAGGATATATCGAGTGGTCCTTTAAAAGGTTCACAATCAAAGGATACATTGTAAAGGACAGCAATGTATCAAGTATAGGTTATTGTGATTCACATCGTTTGGTTGTCCTTTTGACCAAATGAGTATGGTGACACTGATGTGATCTGCAAGTGGGATGTGTGACATCTCATTAAACGTGACTCCATGGAGCTCCTTTCTGCCAAAGGATTGCTCGCGATTGGATATGGGTATATGTGTCCCTCCAACCTAAGGTCATCATGGTAGCTTGCAAGCAACTCCCTGTGCTTTGGTGCTAGACTACCCGGATATCTAATCCGGTGATGGAAGGTTTCTGGGTATAGCAAGTACTTGTGGAGCAGTGGTGGACCAAGATGGAATTGACATGTCCAAGTTGTTTGGATTGAATGTCTCGCAGTGTCTCAATTTAGCAAATCCTCGATCGGGGTAGTCCCAATGAGGAGTCACTGGACTTGCAAGGTTAAGACATATTATGGATTGACTCAATTAGGGTTGGCAATCTAACCATAGGTCATCCTGAGCATTGGAGGTCAAAGGGATGAATTATATGGTAACCATATGCCAGAGGTTCGATAGATTGCTCTTGCATCTTCGACCTATCTGGACATCGGGATCCATTGCTAGATGGTATTTTGTGCTGGTACTGGAAGTGTTCCAGTGCTACCATTTAGGTTCGAACCTATGAGGTCACATGCCATAGAGGATTTCTTTCTGATCCGGGAATCAATCAATGATTGGAAATCATTTCGATATTAAGGTCAAACGGTCTAATTAAGCACTCATTGGATTTACCTGGTCTGATTTGGATCGGCAAGGATTGGTTTGGATCAACTCGAAATTGTTCCTGGTAGACTAGGACTGGACCTGATTTTCTTGTGATCGGGTTTGGTTGGATTGGGATTTTGGGTTTATTGCACCATTTTTTGGTTTTGTTAAACCGATTTTTATTAATTGGATGAAGACTGCATGGAGATCAAGCGCAGCAATCTGGATAGCCTTTACGAGTTTTCTCCTGCACGAATTTCCTATCGCTTAGTCTCTTGTTTTTCACGATGGTTTGGCATTCCGTGTTGGCTTCTTCCAGCGGTTCCTTGTTCCCAATTTTTGAAACCGAACAAGAGGCATTTCAGATGGAGTTTATGTTTTCTCTAGACTCCTCCCTCATTGTTTCCCTGGCCTTCACGAGTTTTCCAAGCCCCTTATATAACCGGGTAGCTGGCCGTGAGTTGCTTGTAAAGAGGAAGTAACACAGGAAGAAACAGGGGAAGAAAAATAAAGGCCGTGAGAGAGAGAGAGCTGCTTTGTAATAGGCAATAAGAGAAGAGCAAAGATCAATCCATTATTGATCTGTGAGAGAGGTTTTTAGGATAGATTACTATGTGCAGAAATTTGTGGGGCTTCTGGTGTCTTATATCCTCGGTTTTGTTTCCTTTTGTGTGCTCAAGGTGGGGTTTTGAGAGGTCTTGAAGAAGACCATCCGTGAGGTTTGTTTGGCATTCCTGCTCCACTTATCCATGACTTTTATTGATTCTCGGTGGACTAACATCCATCCGGGAGTTGGATCAGCGAGAGCCCGTGCGTGGATACTCTAGAGGGTGGACACTTGGACACCTCGAGAGGTTGGATCGTTCTTCTTCTTCTTGCTGTTGCAGATCTTATTTGCTATTGAAGGAGTTCGACCGGTCGCTGATTAATTCTGAAGACTGAAAGAGTTGACTTCATTTTGCTTCGGTCAAGTATATTTTATTTTGGTTATCATGCATGCCTAGATCTAGTTGTTATCATATGATTTATTATTATTGCACTTGCCTATACATGCCTGTATATTTTGTTACATGCATCATGATATGTTAGATCCTGTGTATAAGTAGGTTTTTTCGTTTGCTAATTAAAAAAATTTAATTATGCATTACCTGCTCCCTAGTGTTGCATGCCTAGGGTAGGCTTCCGCTGTACCAGGTTTTTCTCAAGTAGTATCAAAGCCACAGGTTCTTGTGTAGCATATCATGATTGCATGTATTTAGATCTGTATATAGTTTAGGGATTACTTTTAAGAACCTAGTTGAGACCTTCACCATGGTCGTGTGTCTGTAGAGAATCAGGGTTTAAAACCCCTGAGTTTATATGGCATGAGGTGGTTCATCTGTGTTGGCCTTTTCAGAAGGATCCTTAAAAGGAAACCTACGGTATTAAAAAGGTTTTAATCCTGATACATGATTATACATTGGCATGTTTATAATTGTTAAGGCTTGCAATATTATAATTGATATGATGAAACTAGATATGATGCATGAAACATGTAAAAAGAGTTTTACATGAATTTAATTAAAAATATTTTAATTAAAAGATGGCTTATAATCTAACAATCATGAATTGAATGATTAATTAAATGACAAGTCTAATTAGGGTTTATGAAACTTAATGTCATTTGAATAAGCCATTCAGGTTAATTGGTTTAGCTATCTGATTGGATCCATTAATTGGGTTAGACCTAAGGTTAGTTGGATTGGACTTGAGAGAACTAATCAAATGTTGATTAAGGACCTTCTCTTTAGTATCTATCTAATAGTTAGATAGGTTAGTCCATTCTTCTAAATGGATCTAATTAGTGGCTCTGTGGTAAGCCTGAGTCTTTAGGCTGGTCTAATAGAGTATGGTTAATCAATTGGTGTTTAGGCAGGTTTAGCATTTTTTATCATGGTTGCATGAGGCTACCTCTTTCCTGGCCAACTTGGTTGGTGTCTAGGAAAGATGGTTAATGGTGATTACTCATCCATGATCTCACCTACCTGGCCAATGTGATCAACCAGAATTGATTAGAAAAGCTTATTGATTCGAGTTAACCCATGTCACCCAGGTTGATCAGCTTGATTGATCTTTAGGTGCCCATGGACCAATTTGTTGAATTAAATTCAACCCTCCCGAGAATTGATTTGATCAGTGGGAGGTTGATCCATGTTCTTCTCTATATTCTTTTGTCACAATCTAATTAACATCCTATAAAATTATTAGGTCCTGAAAAAGACTAAGTCAATGAGTTGATGGTATCTTAGCCTCCCATTAAGTGGGTTAGTAATGAGTCCTTTAGCTTGGTGTACATCAACAGTTTCAAAGAACGGGTGTGCATCCAGTTACTGGGATTACTCTCCCATAGATGATGTTCAGTGCAACCTTCTTAATGGTGATCAGGTGGGCTGGCCAAAGTCGGGCTTGGTCATTCATTAGCTGGAAGCATCGGATTTGTCATATTGATGGTTGGACCTAATCAGAGACCCGCAACAGGAGGCTCAAAGGCCAATTAGGAGTTCTATGGGGCAAAACTTATTACTGGAAATTGCTTAGGGAAGCAATTGATTAGAGAACCTATCTTTAGGCGCGTATGGGTGAGCCGGCCAAAGTCGGGCTCATACATGGTCTATTGGATTTCAGTACCCACTATAAAATGGTGATTTCATGGATTGGAGTTAGAGGCTCCCAATCTAAAAAAATTAGTGGGAGGGACGTATAGACTAAAGTCCAAGTCTCTTGGTTTAATTGATTAATTCATATACTAATTTGGTCTTGATTTTCCTTCAGATGTCTTCAAACTTTTCGCTCCGGTCACTTCTCGATAGCTAGAAGTTAAAGGGTCCAAATTTCAATAGCTGGTATCGAAAATTGAGGATTGTCCTGGAGCACGAGCGGATCCTTTATGTGATAACGGATCCAGCACCCAAAATCTCTTCCGCCAATGCTCGGAGTTCGATCAGGGACACTTATTTGAAGTGGGTTTCTGATCGGACTACTGTCCGATGCATAATGTTGGTGGCTATGAACGATGAGTTCAGTCATAAATTCAAGGAGGCCCAGCCAGACGAGATCCTTCAAAAGTTGAAGGAATCTTTCGGCACACCAAATGATGTGGAGCGGTATAAAGTGTCTTGTGCCATCTACAATGCTAAATTATGAAATGGTGGTTCGATCACTAATCATGTATTGTACATGATCGAGATGATCGAATGATTGGGCAAGCTCGGATGTCCCTTGCATGAGCAACTCGGCAAGGATGCGATTCTGAATTCTCTATCCTCCTCTTATCTTGACTTTCTTGATCATTATAGAATGAATAAGTTTGTAGTCAATTACCATGGTTTGATGGGTTTGCTATAGACTTACAAGAAGGACCACCAACTGATGGTGAATTTAGTGGGAGGTTCTAGTGGTCGTCGTTCCTTTAAGAAAGGGAAGAAGAAAGGTAAAGGAAGGAAGGTGCAGAGTGCTCCTGGCCCAAGTCAGACCTAGAAAGTCAAAGCTAATCAAGCTGGTGCAAAGTGCTTCTATTATAAGAAGCAGGGACACTGGAAGAGGAATTGTCCTCTTTATCAAGCATCCTTAGACCCGAATAGGCCAAGGAAGGGAAAGCAGCAGGGTGCTGGACAAGGTATTTATATGATAAAACCTTGTAATTTCTCTATTTTTGTCACGACCTGTTAATATAATGTACACGTCTAGCAAACGCCCAAGGATGGAAAATGTCAGTGACTTGTATCTATGGCACTGTAGGCTAGGTTATGTTAACCAGAATAGGATAAACAAGTTGCGAGGAGATGGCCTCCTCGAGGTCAGTGATTTTGACTCACTGCCCACTTGTGAATCCTGTTTGCCTGGTAAAATGACCAAGTCACCTTTTATTGGAAAAGGGTGAATGAGCTATAGAACTTCTGAGTCTTATACATACTGATGTAAGCGGACCCATGATAGCTAGTACCAGAGGTGGATACAGATATTTCATTACATTTACAGACAACCTTTCCAGGTATGGTTATCTTTTTGATGAGACATAAATCTGAGTCGTTTGAAATATTCAAACGATATCGTAATGAAGTGGAGAAACAAACTGGAAAGAGTATTGAAGCCCTTCGATCTGATTGAGGTGGTGAATACCTATCCGGTGAGTTCATGACATATCTTGAGGAGAATGGGATTCTCTCTTAGTGGACTCCTCCATGAACACCCTAGATGAATGGTGTGTCCGAAAGGATGAATCGAACCCTGTTGGACATGGTTCGATCCATAATGGGCTTTGTAACTCTACCGCTATCCTTCTAGGGATATGCACTTGAGATAGCTTGTTACTTGCTAAATAATGTTCGGAGTAAGTCTGTTGTCTCCACTCCATATGAGTTATGGACTGGACGTAAGCCTTCAATTTCACACTTTTGGGTCTGGGTTTGTTCAGCTTATGTAAAGCATTTAGACTAAGATAAACTTGGTCCTAGGTCTGATCGGTGTCTATTTATTGGGTACCCTAAGGAAACAAAAGGGTATTTCTTCTACTTGGAGGATGAATAGAAAGTGTTCGTTGCTCTTAGGGCTATCTTTTTAGAAAAGGAGTTCCTTGGAGAAGGAACTGTAGCCTCTAAGATTGAACTTGGTGAAGTTCAACCAGTGGAAGAACCTGCACACTCTAAGGACATCATAGAACCGACTATGATTGAATCACACCCAGAACCCATTATCAGGAGATCTGGTAGAGTACCGCATCAGCCGGACGATACTACGATTTCTTGGTCTGGGACGGTGATCCCATTGAGCTCAACGAGAACGATGAGGATTCGATCACCTATATAAATGCACTTCAAAGATCTGACTCTGAGGCATGGCTTGGAGCCATGCGATCCAAGATGGAGTCCATGGAGATTAACAATGTATGGACATTGGTTGATCCACCTGAAGTGATAAAACCCATTGGGTGCAAGTGGATTTTCAAGAGAAAAAGGAGAGCAGATGGGAAGGTAGAGACCTATAAAGCTCGTCAGGTTGCCAAGGGATATCATCAGCGATATGATATCGATTATGATGAGACGTTCTTCCCTGTGGCAATGCTTGAGTCCATTTGGATCATGCTTGCTTTGGCAGCATATTTTGACTATGAGATCTGGCAGATGGATGTCCAAACCATTTTCCTGAATGGGGAACTAGATGAGAAGGTGTATATGATACAGCCTGAAGGGTTCACATCCACAGATGAGTCAAAAGTATATAAATTGTAAAGATCCATTTATGGACTCAAGCAAGCATCTCGAAGTTGGAACATGCGATTTGATAGGTGTATCAAATCGTATGACTTTGTTAGGAATGGAGAGGAACCCTGCATCTATAAGTGGGTTAATGGTTCTGTGATTGTATTCCTGGTACTATATGTTGATGACATTCTCTTAATCGGGAATGACATCGCAGCATTGCAAGGAATAAAGGTTTGGTTGTCATCTCAGTTCTCCATGAAGGACTTGGGTGAAGCTTCTTACATACTGGGTATGAAGATCTATAAAGATAGATCTAAGAGGATTCTGGGATTGTCCCAGTCTACGAACATTGATACCGTGCTGAAACGGTTCAGCATGAAAAATTCCAAGAAAGGCTATCTCCCGATAGGTTCTGGAATTACTCTTTCCAAGAAAGATTGTGCGACAACTCTTGAGAAAAGAGAGCGCATGAGTAGAGTTCCTTATGCTTTTGCAGTGAGCTCTATCATGTATGCTATGACATGTACTAGACTAGACGTGGCATACTCACTAGGAGTAGTGAGCAGATACCAGTCTGACCCAGGTGAGGCGCATTGGAAGGTGGTTAAAACCATCCTGAAGTATTTAAGAAATAATAAGGACCAATGGTTGATTTATGGAGAACCTGACTTGAAACTTATGGGGTATACTGACTCCAGTTTCCAGTCAGATAGAGATGATAGAAAGAGTGTGTTAGGGTTTGTGTTTACCCTGAATGAAGGAGCGATCTGCTGGAAGAGTTCCAAGCAGGCAACAGTTGTAGACTCGATATGCGAAGCAGAGTATATTGCAGCATCAGATGCAACAAAAGAAGCTATGTGGTTACGGAAATTCCTTAGAGAGCTAGGGGTGGCATCTTCCTTAGATGGTACTGTTCCAGTGTATTGTGACAGCACAGGAGCCATTGCTTAAGCTAAGGAGCCAAAGTCTCATCACCGCACCAAGCACATTTCGTGGTGCTATCACCTCATGCGAGAGATCGTGGAACGAGGTGACATCCATCTTATGAAGATCGATGGAAAGGAGAATCTGGCCGTCCCCTTCATTAAAGCCCATGGAATCAAAGAGTTCGATTATTGTAAAAGAAAAATGGGTATTAGATAATGTTCTGATTGGCTTTAGTATAAGTGGGAGTTGTTAGGAATTGTGTCCCAAAGCCAATCGCCTAGGCTATAGGTGGTTGTGCTCAGTATTGTAATTAATATATGAATTAATAAAGCTTTATTTTGGTAGCTCATCACATCATTCATTTTTCTGTAAAGAACTCAATTTATGTGATGAAGTCCTTAGGACTGCACTAACTTCGATATAGAGAGGATATATCGAGTGGTCCTTTAAAAGTTTTACAACCAAAGGATACATGATGGGGGACTAATATGCATGCCATTTATTTTTGTATGTTTTACATGTTAAGTTAGGTGATTAATTCCCAAATTTTATATCAAAATTATTTATAGGGAATTTTGAATGAATTTTTGAAGATCAGCATGCAGATTAGGACCTAGAAAAGTAGAAAAGAAGGATCGCCGGGGCTGAGAAGCCTCGATTAGGGCAAGTTCTCCTACAATAAAACTACTGGAGGTAGAGGGGGTGTACCTGACAATGTCTATGAAGATCGCAGCAAAAGGGTCTCTCGTTCCTCGACAGATGCGGCCTGGAAAACCGAGCCAAAGACCCGCGGATACCCAGCTTTTTGCTCGGTGATCCAATTGAGGCTTGGCTGGAGTCGTTGGATTCGTAGGAACTCGGGGACCTGTAAATGACCTGTCAGGGGTTAGAAAACTCATAAAAGAACAAGAAAACAAAGAAAAAATAGCAAGGAAAGGCTTCTTTTGGAGTGGGCGTCCAGGGATCTGAGATGCTTGTTGGCAGTAGGAAGATGATTGCAGCACTGGGAAGAAAAACTCTCACAAACCCCTTTATGCACACAGCAGGGTATCACACAACTCAATAAAAGAACTCAAGGTTTTCATTCATCAAAAATTCTCCTTCATACAAGAGGCTAGGGTCCCTTAAATAGACCCTTAACCTTGGGCTCCAAGTAAGGGTACATAAGTCTTTACATAAGAATCATTTTCCTTCTCAAACCCTAGCTAGAAAATAAGGAAATATTAGGTAGAAAAATCCCTAAATATTTTCTTGACTTGGTCAAGACTCCAAGGATGCCTAGGGGGGTGTGTTGGGCTTCTAGGAGCAGCAAAAGGCTGGCCCAAAGGGGCTCGGGTGCATGGGTTTGGGTCTCTGGAAGCTGGGGTGGCCTGGTAGCCAGGTAGCAGGAATATTCCCTGGTATCTTGCTTCTTAGGGGCTTGGGCTTGGCACCTGGGCTTGATTTCTTTGGGCTAGGATGCAGATGGACCTCTGGAATCATGGATGTCCTTATCTATGAATATACTTTGGCATCTGGAAGGGAATCTGGGCATCTGGAGGGCATCTGCAAGAAATCAGGGTTTTCTGAATTTTCCTCCTGGGGTCTTCAAATCTTCAAGCTGGGTTGGACTTGTGCTATACTTCCATGTCTTCAATCTAATTGGACTTGGTCTTCACTTGTATGATATAGTCTTGAGTCTTCAGTATGCTTGGACAGGACTCAAAAAAATAAAATAAGCTCAACATGAGCTGACTAGCATTGGACTGAACTAACTCAACATAAGCTGACTAGTACAGAACTGAAATAACAACTCAAAAGACTCAAACAACAACTAAAAAAAGGACTCAGATGGGCTAAGACCTTATTACAGATGGACTCATAAATTATTGATCAATTCACAGAGGGTTGAGAAGCCTCTGCCTTATTCTGGTGCCTTTGGTGTCCCCACCAATTCTCCCGGGGTGGGAGGAACTCGACCCTGTCGAGTGAAGATCAAGCTTGCTCACATATCTCTCGAGGAGGTCTGGGTTGAGGTGCTACAAGTCCTCTCGAGAAATCCATGAATCGTCCGACTCTGGCTGGCCTTGCCATCGGATCAGGAAGCATTGATAGTCACAGCCCCTGGTCGTGATGGCTTGATCGTCCAGGATACGCTCGATCCGTTCTCCTCTCTCAGGCCAATTTGTTAGTGGACACTCTGGGTTAGGGTCATTCACAATGAAAAGGAATAGGTCCAAAGGCCTTACTAGGTATAGCTGCCGGTTCCCTATACTCAACCAGGTCTGTAATATTGAAGGTAGAACTAATGCACAAATCCGAAGGCATGTCTAACACATAGGCATTTGATCCAACCCTTTTCTATCACTTTAAAAGGTCCGGCTCTGCGAGCATGAAGCTTCTCTTAGGCCTAAGCCTAACCAAGATAGAATCCACTACATCAAATTCTTTGACCCTTCTTCGGGAATTAGCCAGTTGTTTTAAGATTAGTGCGGGTGGTGAACATGCTAGGCACATGCAGACTCCTAACAAATGATGCAAAGGACTCATACTGACACCTAACAGACTCGACTATGCATTCCTATCGAAGAAAATTTTATTGAACTCTTTGGATCTAAACCTAATAGATTATAGGTTCTCTAGGTTTGATCCTAGCTTGACATGCACATGAAAATTTACAGTGAACTCCTAGCAAATTCCAAAGAGTATGCCAGAAGTAAGATGCAAACCTAACATGCATGATGAATGCATGCAGTATGCTAATCTCAGCTAAATGCAATCTAATGATCCTAGAAATGCTGGAGGTGTCAGGAAAGGGCAGAAAATAGGAAGTGGATTCAGAAGTAGTTTGGTAGGGTAGGGAAAAAGGTTCAAGGTTAGTTGGATAAAGTTCGATAAAAGAAGGCATGTCAGGGACTAATCCTAGACTAATGAGGCTAACCTTACGAGGTTGCGGTATATCTATGGGGTTTGCATTATGGAAGGATGGGTTACTAATCTCAGGGAAGAGATCCTTAATGGGAACTATAAGAGGAGGCTCATCCTGAGGGTACTGATTCAAAGAGATCAAGTCCTTAATAAATTTTTCTGGTTCTTGTATTTTAGGACTAGACTCTATAATTTGGCTCTCCTCTATGGTTTCCTCAGGTAAGGCTCTAGTAGTAGTACCTAGGTTCTCTTCCTCTATTTGTTCTTCCACTATAGCTTTAGGTTGGATGTGGTCAAGGTCAACTACCTCTAGGTTGGCTTCTACCTGGGTATCTATTGGGTCAGCTAATTCTAGGTCATCTAAAGGTGTCTCCTCTTCTCCCTCATACTCATCCACTAAGTTTGCATCAGCTTCATACACTTCCGCGTTAATGTAAGCCTTGTCAATCTCAGGAATGGTTGGAGAAGGTCGGCTAGGAGAAAATTAGCTAGGTCCTGGTTTCTGATTATGGACACTAATCCTAGTAGGTTCAGGTTGCCTAAGGGGTAGTGGCTCACTGGGCTCATTTTTAGGGGTGCTAATTTTATGGGGTTCAAATTGACTAAGGGAAACCTGACTAGTACTAGGCTGATACTTAGGGGTTATGGGT
This sequence comes from Areca catechu, assembly GCA_021397845.1. Taxonomy (NCBI): domain Eukaryota; kingdom Viridiplantae; phylum Streptophyta; class Magnoliopsida; order Arecales; family Arecaceae; genus Areca; species Areca catechu. The sequence continues at coordinate 80,075,876 of CM038050.1, forward strand.
TCTCTGGGCTCATAGGACAAGGGTGCAGATCTATGGGTCATTGGATTATAAGATCTGGGGTCATAGGATTTTGGGTCAGCTCTATGGTCAGGTTCTAAGGATGGATCATGGTATGGGGTCCTCCTAAGGTTGGGCTCTCTATATGGGTCAGGATATTGGGTCCCTTTAGGGCTGGACTCCCTATATGGGTCAGAATACTGGGTTCTCCTAGGGTTGGACTCCCTATATGGGTCAGAATATTGGGTGTTGGGTCTACTAGGCTCATAGGGTGTGGGTGCATAGGATCTATGATCATGGGATCTAGAGTCATAGGATCTAGGTTCATAGGTTATGGATTCATAGGTTCTAGGTTCATCGGATTTGGAGTCATAAGATCTATAGGTTGTGGGTATACTAGGCTTATAGGGAGAGGGTAAATAGGATCTATCTTCCTGGTCTATAAAATCCTGATTGGGTCTTCTAGGACTAACCTTAGGGATTGGGTCATGACGATGGACTCTCCTAGGTTCGACCTCTTGGTATGGGTCAGGGTCTGGGGTCCTCCTAGGCTGAGGGTTATAGTATGGGTCAGGATGAGGGGCTCTCCTAGGTTCGACCTCAGGGTATGGATTAGGGTTTAGGGTCCTCCTAGGTTGAGGGGAATTAGGATATGGCTCAGACTGTGACCCATGGTTTTTTTCTGGGATCCCTACCCGGACTTTTAAATGATCAAACCTATTGGCAAGATGGTCAATTCTATCATTGGTTTGAATACAAGACTGAGTTAACTGGGTCATCTGGGTAGTTATCTGGGTAGCCATCTGGGCCATTTGATCAGCTAGGGCTTTTATTTGAGATTGTAAATTTTCCATGGGTTCAGACATTTGTGAAGGAGGTGGGTGATATGAAACTCCTGATCTAGTGCTCATGCAAGACTCGATCAGACCGACTATAGCTGACTAGACCTAGAGTCCAAACTACATGCTCAATCAGGGTGGCAAACTAGCCTATAGTAACCCTGTACTCAGCCAGGCAGGTGTAAGGGGAGTGTTAGGTCCCTGATTGCCAATCCTAGACACCAATCAAAGATTGGCCAGGTAAGCGGACCAGCACACAAGCCCTTCAGGATTGAATCCCTAAACCACCATTCTAGACACCAAGCACAAGGAACACACAGGTTAGTCTTGACACAGTGATCTAACACTTAGCCCGGACCCGACCAGTTGGTGTCCCTAGCCCACTAGGGCAAATTAAGTCTAATTAATTTTAGGTTAAGGCTTGGGACCGAATGCAAGGGATGTGGTTTTGGACTAAGGAGAGGTGATCAAATCCTCCCCCCATCTGATATAGCAAGAGTGCCCTTAAAAGTAAATTATGCAATGATGGCATGCAGATGAGGATGTAAATTAGGGTTTAGATTTTTTTTTTTTGGTATTTTTGGAGAATATGTATTTTTTTTTATTTGGTATTTTTTAAATAGAAGAAAACTTGTAAATCATGGCCTAGTATGCTGGAAATATAATAAAATTAAAAAATATGCAAAAATTGCTAAACAAAAACTTAAAACTTTCAAACTTGTCTTGCTGAAAAAACAGAGCCAAAAATTTGCAGGATGTATTTCGGCTTGAAGAAAACTCACAGGCCATAATAAAATCTACAAAAATTTTTAAAATTACTGTGAATTATGATGAATCAAGAAAAATAAATTTCAAGATTTTTGGAGTTTTTATCAAGGAGAAATAATTAAAATAACAGAGTATATATGGACTGAAAAATTGCAAAAAACAAGCCCTAATCTAAGCTCTGATACCAAATGATGGGGGACTAATATGCATGCCATTTTTTTTGTATGTTTTACATGTTGATTTAGGTGATTAATTCCTGAATTTTAGATCAAAATTATTTGTAGGGAATTTTGTATGAAATTTTGAAGATCAGCATGCAGATTAGGACCTAGAAAAGTAGAAAAGAAGGATCGTCGGGGCTGAGAAGCCTCGGTTAGGGCAAGTTCTCCTACAATAAAACTACTGGAGGTATAGGGGGTGTACCTGACAATGTCTATGAAGATCACAGCAAAAGGGTCTCTCGTTTCTCGATAGATGCGGCCTGAAAAATCGAGCTAAAGACCTGCGGATACCCGGCTTTCTGCTCGGTGATCCGATTGAGGCTTGGCTGGAGTCGTTGGATTCGTAGGAACTCGGGGACCTGTAAATGACCTGTCAGGGGTTAGAAAACTCACAAAGGAACAAGAAAACAAAGGAAAAATAGCAAGGCAAGGCTTCTTTTGGAGTGGGCATCCAGGGATCTGAGATGCTTGTTGGCAGCAGGAAGATGATTGCAGCACTGGGAAGAAAAACTCTAGCAAACCCCTTTATGCACACAGCAGGGTATCACACAACTCAATAAAAGAACTCAAGGTTTTCATTCCTCAAAAATTCTCCTTCATACAAGAGGCTAGGGTCCCTTAAATAGACCCTTAACCTTGGGCTCCAAGTAAGGGTACATAAGTCTTTACATAAGAATCCTTTTCCCTCTCAAACCCTAGCTAGAAAAAAAGGAAATATTAGGTAGAAAAACCCCTAAAAATTTTCTTAACTTGGTCAAGACTCCAAGGACGCCTAGGGTGGCATGTTGGGCTTCTAGTAGCAGCAAAAGGCCGGCCCAAAGGGGCTCGGGTACATGGGTTTGGGCCTCTGGAAGCTGGGGTGGCCTGGTAGCCAGGTAGCAGGAATATTTCCTGGTATCTTGCTTCTTAGGGGCTTGTGCTTGGCACCTGGACTTGATTTCTTTAGGCTAGGATGCAGATGGACCTCTGGAATCATGGATGCCCTTATCTATGAATATACTTTGGCATCTGGAAGGGAATCTGGGCATCTGGAGGGCATTTGCAAGAAATCAGGGTTTTCTGAATTTTCCTCCTGGGGTCTTCAAATCTTCAAGCTGGGTTGGACTTGTGCTATACTTCCATGTCTTCAATCTAGTTGGACTTGGTCTTCACTTGTATGATATAGTCTTGAGTCTTCAGTATGCTTGGACAGGACTCAAAAAAATAAAATAAGCTCAACATGAGCTGACTAGCATTGGACTGAACTAACTCAATATAAGCTGACTAGTACAGAACTGAAATAACAACTCAAAAGACTCAAACAACAACTAAAAAAAGGTCTCAGATGGGCTAAGACCTTATTATAGATGGACTCATAAATTATTAATCAATTCACAAAGGGTTGAGAAGCCTTTGCCTTATTCTGGTGCCTTTGGTGTCCCCACCAATACATTATACAGGACAGTGATGTATCAAGTGTCGGTTATTGTGGTTCACATCGTTTGGTTGTCCTCTTGACCAAAGGAGTGTGGTGACATTGATGTAATCTGTAAGTGGGATGTGTGACATCTCATTGAACGTGACTCCATAGAGCTCCTTTCTGTCAAAGGATTGTCGTGATTGGATATGGGTATATGTGTCCCTCTGACCTGAGGTCATCATGGTAGCTTGCAAGCAACTCCCTGTGCTTTGATGCTGGACTACCCGAATTTCAAATCCGGTGATGAAAGGTTTCTGGGTATAGGCAAGTACTTATGGAGCAATGGTGGATCAAGATGGAATTGACCTGTCCAAGTTGTTTGGAATGAATATCTCGCAGTGTTTCAATTTAGCAAATCCTCGGTCGGGGTAGTCCCAGTGAGGAGTCACAAGACATGCGAGGTTGAGACATGTTGTGGATTGACTCAATTAGGGTTGGAAGTCTAACCCTAGGTCATCCTGGTGCGGGCACCAGACTCAGAAGAAGACTTCAGAGCTCCATCTGGATCTCTGATTAACCTTGCCCGAAGAATTAGGGTTTTTGGCTTGTAATAAGGGTTGACTTGATCAACTCAATTTTAGTTTGAGTCTGTATTACCTGCATTTTTTTATTTTATTGAGTCATGTTGACTCAGTAGTGGACTAGGGTTTCAACCTGGGGTGTTACATTTTCTCCCAAGGCCAAGCAAGTGGGCGCCACACTCCCAGCCACACTCCTAGCCATACGCCTGAGTCCAGGGGGCGCCACATCTCCATCCAGCAGGCTTTGGTCCCCACACCATAGATAGCAGCTCCCCTCTTTCATGCGCCAATTGAGGAGAAATCCACCAGGGGTCCACAAATCAAGGGGGCGGCCCAAGACTTTCCAAAAGAACCAAACTATAAAAGGGAAGAAATTCTCTTGGAGAGGAATTCAAGGAGGCACCCATTACCTGCCAGAAATACTCAAAACAAAGTTAGAAGGAGCCATAACTTGGGGAGAAAGAAAAGGAGGTATCCAAAAAGGGTTGAGCCATGGAAGGAAGGAGATTTTTCTTGAAAAGCAAGGTTAGGAGGCGCCCTAATCATTCCAACTAAAGCCAGATATAAAAGGCAACAAACTTTCTCTTGGAGGGCAAGGTTAAGAGGCACCCAAACACTTCCAGATAAGGCCAAGCATAGAAGGAAAAAAAATATTTTCTTGGAGGTCAAGACAAGGAGGCGCCACCCACTTTCCTTTTTGAAGATTCAATCAACTTTGGAATTAATTGGCCGGCCATATGAGTAGGGATTGATATCCTAATTTGAAGATCCCCTCCTTTAGTCCCACATGGGAAGATGTAAAACCCTACTCTCTTGTAATGGCCTATAAATTAAACCCCATGTAAGTTTGAAAAAAAATAGATGAATGAAACCAAATTTTTTTATGAGCAAAACTTTGTGTTTTCTCTCTTCCGCACTTGCATCCAGGTGTTGAGCTCCGTGAGGGAGTAAATCCGGGTTCCCCAGGAACCTTGAGGAGGTGTGAGATCTCCAAAATCCAAACCCTAGGCCGGCCACCAGCATCCAGCTCCAGTCCAGATACTACAGATCTACAACAATTCTAAGAGGAAGTCAGATCGGCCTCCAGGAGAATTCAATTTCAGCAACTTCGGCTTTCAAGTTCTTCAACCTGGTAAAATCTTTTCTTGAGTTTCTGAATTCCTTCACTTGTTCCTCTTCTTTCCCAGATCTTGAGTCCAGAAGCGGCCGACCAAACCACGAGACCAGTATTAGAGGATCCATTACGAAGATAGCCGACTCCGAGGATCCCACAATCTGCTCGAGAGAGTTCTTCCACCAAAATCCTGAGAAGGTCACTGTCTGGTTAGTAAACCATCTTTCCTCTCTATTTCTGTTATGTTGAAAGTTCAGAGCGAAACCCTAGGTCTGGGAGTTTCTCAACCCCCAACGATCCGTTACTTCTGAACTACTCTGATAATTTAGTTTCTTCTAAACTGTGCTTTCAATCCTTACCTAGTTTCCTTCAACTTAGTTTAACTTTACTTTGAGTCGAAGCCAATTTCTAAAATATATATATAAAAAAAAAAGAATTAATCTTAAATTTACTTCCGCATATGCTTCTTTGTTCTTTGTTCTGCATCATTTTTGGTATCAGAGCTTTCGTGCTGCATCAATTTTGGTATCAGAGCCCTGTCTAGGGTTTCTGACTTGCTTGCATGTTTTGAGTGTCTCTCTTTTTTACTTTGTCTGCTCGAAGTAGACTCCCCAGGACGTCCGGTCCTAGGAACTAAGTGAGGTGCAAGCCTCCTCTTCCCATTCCACGGGGTGTTCCTAGGGCGTGTAGGGGATCCGCTGGGTTACAACTTCGTAGCAGGAATTGTAAACGGGGGAAGCATTCTATTTTCAGTCTGTAACTTCCCTGTTGTAAGAATTTTTTCTCATTGTAGGTAACTCCAAATTATATGATTTTTATTTTGCTGGAACCAGTATAATTGAAAATATTTTACATAATTTTACTGTGATTTATTGGTTTCCATGAAATTTCTAAGAGTTAAATTACACAACTCTGTTTCTGTGTTTCTGCATTTCAATTTTTTTTTTTTTTTGAGTGATCATCTCCTAATTCATCTTAAGGGCAATTGAGCATCTAAGATAAGGGGAGGAGTTGATAACCTCTCCTTAGCCCAAAACCACCACCCATTCATTCGATCCTAAGCCTAATTTTAAAATTTATTAGACTTAATTTGCCCTAGTGGGCTAGGGACACCAACAAGTCGGGTCTAGGCTAATGTTGAGTCAGTTTGTCTAGTTACTCTGTGTGTGCTTTGTACTCAGTGTCTAGAATGGTGGTTCAGGGATTCTATCCCGAAGGGCTTGTGTGCTGGTCCGCCTACCTGGCCAATCTCTGATTGGTGTCTAGGATTGGCAATTAGGGACCTAACACTCCCCTTACACCTGCCTGGCTGAGTCCCGAGTTACTACAGGCTAGCTTGCCACTCTGATTAGGCATCTAGTTTGGGCTCTAGGTCTAGTTAGCCCGTAGTCGTTTCAGTCGAGTCTCATTTGGTGTCCTTGCTTGCATCATCATGTCCACCCGGAACGAAGTACCCTACCAACCTGGTCAAACCCAACCTGATTTAGAGGCCATGATTAGAACTCTTACCGAAAGTATGACCAAATTGAGTCAGGATATGAATGAGGGTTTTGCCCATTTTAGAGACCGAGCCCGGGACTTGAGAAACGTAGACATCAAAATTGGACCCCTGATCCAAAATTTAATAGGCCCCAACCTCACCCATGCCAGGAGCCTAGGAGGACCTTATACTGTGATCCCGAGCATAACCCTAGGAGCCTATATCCATACTTGGTTGACTCAGAAAAGGGACCTGTTAGGAACACCGAACCTTATGCACCCACTTTTGATGGAAGACAAGAGACATATATTAAGTGGGAAGAACAAATGGATCGGTATTTTGAGTGCACTAACATATCGAAATTAGGACAAGTTAGGTTGGCCAAAACCAAGTTCACCAAACATGCTAGGTCGCATTGGTATGCTATTGAGCGTGAGTGTTATCAAAGAAAAGAGGAAACATATACTTGGAGAGATATGAGAAGTAAGTTAAGAGATAGGTACCTAGGTAGATCCTATGAGAAAAGACTTTTAGACCAATGGTACCAATTGCAACAAGATAATAGGCCTGTGTCTAAATATATCGAGGACTTCCAGTGGTATGACATGAAATGCAATACCATTGAGACCGAAGCTCAGATCACATCGAGGTTTAGGGTTGGGTTACACCCAGACATTTATAGGAAGCTATGCCTTGAAAAGACCAATAAGTTAGACCGAGCCTACCAAGAAGCCCAAGACTATGAGTGGTCTTTAAGATATAACCAATCAAGTACTTTGGACTTAAAGCCAACCTCTACCAACTTGAGTCAAGTTCCGATTGATCCGACACCCGTAGTGAACCAGACTCTTGTTTGTCAATTCCCACTTGTGTCACTTCTTGACCAGAAGGATAACACTGAGAAGGAGTTAGGCATGGTCATCCCAAAATTAGTTGACCCGACCAGAGCCGTACTTAAAGAGGAATCAAAGGAGAATAGATTAGAACCTTTCAGTGAGATTGAGGAAGAAATATATGAGCCTGACATAAGTTTGATAGATGAATATGAAGAAGAAGAATTTGAGGATATCTCTCCCGATAATTCAATTAACCAACTCCTACCTAATGGGGTTATTGAGGGGACCCCTGCCACTCAAGGAATTCAGGAGCTAACCCTAAGAGAAGACCCTTTTGAGGAAGTTCAGGAAGAAGAAATTATACCCAATGAAAGTTTAAGTGAGAATACCCCTGAACTCATTGAGGAATCCAAAGAAGACACCCCTGAGTCAAATCTGGTAGAGAAGTGTGAAGAAGGAAGGGGTTCACAAGAATTGCCCATTGAGAAGGTCCAAGAACAAGAAAAAGACAGTAGCTTAGAGGACTTTTTAGATAAACATTCCAAAGACCTTCCTGATAACCTTCCACCTTCTAGGAGCACCCAGCCTACCCTAGAACTTGCACTTGTAGACCCTCCTAGAGCAAATCATGAGGTTTGGATGAGTGCACCTATAGAACAATGTCCTCATTTTAAGGTCATCCTGAATAACCAAGGTTTGTTTCTTGTTTCTGATAAGCCACCTCAAAACTCTGATTCTTATTTCCTACCCTTCCCTGAATCTTCTCATGTTTCTAGAGCTATGGGATTACACTTTACTGAGATCTCTAGGTTGCAAGACTCCTTAGAACCTATTAGGATTGCCACCTACTTCTGGAAGACCTTATGGCACCTACTAGGCACCCATGATAAGTTTTCATGCTCTGCATGCCATCCTCCGACCCAAGGTCAAACCTAGAGAGCCGTAGTTTGTTAGGTTTAGACCTAGGGTTCCTTTGAATAAAGTCCATTCTTTAGGAATGCATCGTCACTCGAGTTTAGGACATTGTCTCAGATTTTGATTGAGTGAGACTACCAGGAATTGGGATTTGTATTTACCCAGGGCTAAATTTGCATATAATGACTCGGTCAATAGGTCTACGGGTAAGAGTCCATTTAAAATTGTGCATGGTTACAAACCCCCACACACCTCTTGACCTAGCTCCTTTACCAGTCCACACACGGGTCTCCGAGTCTGCCGAAGTTTTTGCACAGCATATAAAATACTTGCATAAAGAAATTCAAGCCAAAATAAATTTAAGTAATGAAACTTATAAGAAATTGGCTGATTCTCAAAGACGAGTCAAAACTTTTAACGAAGGAGACTATGTAATGATTAGGTTAAGGCCTGAACGGTTTCCTCCTGGAACCGTTAGAAAGTTACATGCTAGGGGAGCTGGACCATTTAGAGTGGTAAAGAGAGTAGGATCCAATGCCTATGTGCTCGAGTTGCCTCCAGAACTAGGCATTAGCTCCACTTTCAACATTACAGACCTAGTAGAGTATAGGGAGCCAGCTGTGATTCCCAGTGAGGCTTTTGAACCTAATCCTGCTCTTGAGAGTGAACCTGACCCTGTGTGTCCACCAACAAATTGGCCTGTGAGGAAAGAGCAGATTGAAAAGATCCTGGATGATCAGGTTATCTCTACTCGTAATCGAGGATACCAAAGATACCTGGTCCGTTGGCTAGGAAGGCCAGATTCTGATGACTCTTGGATCTCCCGAGAAGAGTTACAAGAGCTGGACCCAGAACTCTTGGAGAGATAATAGAGCCAACTTGATCCTTACTCGACAGGGTCGAGTTCCTCACACCCTGGGAGAATTGGTGCGGGCACCAGACTCAGAAGAAGACTTCAGAGCTCCATCTGGATCTCTGATTAACCTTGCCCGAAGAATTAGGGTTTTTGTCTTGTAATAAGGGTTGACTTGATCAACTCAATTTTAGTTTGAGTCTGTATTACCTGCATTTTTTTATTTTATTGAGTCATGTTGACTCAGTAGTGGACTAGGGTTTCAACCTGGGGTGTTACATTTTCTCCCAAGGCCAAGCAAGTGGGCGCCACACTCCCAGCCACACTCCTAGCCATACGCCTGAGTCCAGGGGGCGCCACATCTCCATCCAGCAGGCTTTGGTCCCCACACCATAGATAGCAGCTCCCCTCTTTCATGCGCCAATTGAGGAGAAATCCACCAGGGGTCCACAAATCAAGGGGGCGGCCCAAGACTTTCCAAAAGAACCAAACTATAAAAGGGAAGAAATTCTCTTGGAGAGGAATTCAAGGAGGCACCCATTACCTGCCAGAAATACTCAAAACAAAGTTAGAAGGAGCCATAACTTGGGGAGAAAGAAAAGGAGGTATCCAAAAAGGGTTGAGCCATGGAAGGAAGGAGATTTTTCTTGAAAAGCAAGGTTAGGAGGCGCCCTAATCATTCCAACTAAAGCCAGATATAAAAGGCAACAAACTTTCTCTTGGAGGGCAAGGTTAAGAGGCACCCAAACACTTCCAGATAAGGCCAAGCATAGAAGGAAAAAAAATATTTTCTTGGAGGTCAAGACAAGGAGGCGCCACCCACTTTCCTTTTTGAAGATTCAATCAACTTTGGAATTAATTGGCCGGCCATATGAGTAGGGATTGATATCCTAATTTGAAGATCCCCTCCTTTAGTCCCACATGGGAAGATGTAAAACCCTACTCTCTTGTAATGGCCTATAAATTAAACCCCATGTAAGTTTGAAAAAAAATAGATGAATGAAACCAAATTTTTTTATGAGCAAAACTTTGTGTTTTCTCTCTTCCGCACTTGCATCCAGGTGTTGAGCTCCGTGAGGGAGTAAATCTGGGTTCCCCAGGAACCTTGAGGAGGTGTGAGATCTCCAAAATCCAAACCCTAGGCCGGCCACCAGCATCCAGCTCCAGTCCAGATACTACAGATCTACAACAATTCTAAGAGGAAGTCAGATCGGCCTCCAGGAGAATTCAATTTTAGCAACTTCGGCTTTCAAGTTCTTCAACCTGGTAAAATCTTTTCTTGAGTTTCTGAATTCCTTCACTTGTTCCTCTTCTTTCCCAGATCTTGAGTCCAGAAGCGGCCGACCAAACCACGAGACCAGTATTAGAGGATCCATTACGAAGATAGCCAACTCCGAGGATCCCACAATCTGCTCGAGAGAGTTCTTCCACCAAAATCCTGAGAAGGTCACTGTCTGGTTAGTAAACCATCTTTCCTCTCTATTTCTGTTATGTTGAAAGTTCAGAGCGAAACCCTAGGTCTGGGAGTTTCTCAACCCCCAACGATCCGTTACTTCTGAACTACTCTGATAATTTAGTTTCTTCTAAACTGTGCTTTCAATCCTTACCTAGTTTCCTTCAACTTAGTTTAACTTTACTTTGAGTCGAAGCCAATTTCTAAAATATATATATAAAAAAAAAAGAATTAATCTTAAATTTACTTCCGCATATGCTTCTTTGTTCTTTGTTCTGCATCATTTTTGGTATCAGAGCTTTCGTGCTGCATCACATCCTGAGCATTGGAGGTCAAAGGGATGAATTATATGGTAACCATATGCCAGAGGTTTGATAGATTGCTCTCGCATCTTCAGCCTATCCGGATGCCGGGACCCATTGCTAGATGGTATCTTGTGCTGGTACTGGAAGTGTTCCAGTGCTACCGTTTAGGTTCGAACCTATGAGGTCACATGCCATAGAGGATTTCTTTCTGATCCGGGAACCAATCAATGATTAGGAATCATTGTGGTATTAAGGTCAAACGGTCTAATTGAGCACACATTAGATTTACCTGGTCTGATTTGGATTGTCCAGGATTGGTTTGGGTCAACCCGAAATTATTCCTGGTAGACCAGGACTGGACATGATTTTCTTGCTAATCGGGTTTGGTCGGATCGATATTTTGGGTTTATTGAACCAGTTTTTGGTTTTGTTAAACCGATTTTTATTAATTGGATTAAGACTGCATGGAGATCAAGCATAGCAATCTGGATAGCCTTCATGGATTTTCTCCTGCACGAATTTTCTATCGCTCAGTCTCTTGTTTTTCATGATGGTTTGGCATTCCGTGTTGGCTTCTTCTAGCGGTTCCTTGTTCCCAGTTTTTGAAACCGAACAAGAGGCATTTCAGATGGAGTTTGTGTTTTCTCTGGACTCCTCCCTTGTTGTTTCCTTGGCCTTCACAATTTTTCTAAGCCCCTTATATAACTGGGTAGCTGGCCATGAGTAGATTGTAGAGAGGAAGTAACACAGGAAGAAACAGGGGAAGAAAAATAAAGGCCATGAGTGAGAGAGAGAAGTGTTTTGTAACAGGCGATAAGAGAAGTGCAAAGATCAATCCATTACCGATCTGTGAGAGAGGTTTTTGGGATAGATTTCTGTGAGCAAAAATTTGTGGGGCTTCCAGTGTCTTCTATCCCCGATTTTGTTTTCTTTTGTGTGCTCAAGGTGGGGTTTTGGGAGGTCTTGAAGAAGACTGTCCGTGAGGTTTGTTTGGCATTCCTGCTCCACTTATCCATGACCTTTTATTGATTCTCGGTGGACTAGCATCCATCCGGGAGTTGGATCAACGAGAGCCCGTGCGTGGATACTCTAGAGGGTGGACACTTGGACACCTCGAGAGGTTGGATCATTCTTCTTCTTCTTGCTGTTGCAGATCTTATTTGCTGTTGAAGGAGTTCGACCGATCGCTGATTAATTCTGAAGACTGAGGGAGTTGACTTCTTTCTACTTCGGTCAGGTATATTTTATTTTGGTTATCATGCATGCCTAGATCAAGTTGTTATCATATGATTTATTATTATTGCACTTGCCTATACATACCTGTATATTTTGTTACATGCATCATGATATGTTAGATCCTATGCATAAGTAGGTTTTTTGCATGCTAATTAAAAAATTTTAATTATGCATTACCTGCTCCCTAGTGTTGCATGCCTAGGGTAGGCTTCCACTGCACCAAGTTTTCCTTCAGAAGGTAACACCAATATCTCACCACCAAACTCAAGAAGTCAAGGGGAAAAGGCCACACAGAGAATCCCTCTAGCTCGGCCACCATCCTCTCGACACACTTGCACCCTACTCTCACACTACTCACTCCTCCTAGCATGAAGTCCATCAAGAGGGGCTCGACCAGGTGGACCTATTCCCCTGAATCATCACTGACTTGATCATCGGAGAGCCCCCGCCGAAATCCCCGGCCAGGTCACTAACCCCGTTTTTGCAAGTTCAAAGGAGCAAGACATCCCAAGAGCACAAGAGGGGCGATCCGACCTCGACAGCAGCTACAGGCCATGACGATCTTGGAGGCAACAGATTGGCGCACCAGGTAGGGGGAGAAGTGATCTTTGATCCAGCTTGAGCCCCCTTACAAGTAGTTCGATGGAAAGATGGTGACGACGAGGGTGAGAGAGGTCTCCACCAGTCGTGCAGGAGACTCCCCTTCCCGGGGGAACCTGCACAACCCAGAGGTGGAGCCACCCACTCCAGCTTAACCACCTCCGACGGAATCTTAGTTGGCTGCACTCACCTAGCAGATGCAGATCCTTGCCACGGCAGTGCGCTAGCTTCAGTACCAGCACCGATCCTTGGCACTCATCAGTAGCCAGGGACTCCAGTGGCCCATGCCGCAGCACCCCGCGACAGCCTAAGTTCCTTCCAAGGAAGGCCTTCATAGCCATGGGCCATCACTGACAACCGGGGTAGCCACCAACTCCAGCGAAAGGATGACGAGCTGGATCTGCCGACAGGGAGAGTCGCTCACCAAACCTTGAGCGGGTGGTGTCCAAACCCCCCCAAGGTAGAAAAAGCAAGACCCCCTGCCATGGGTGCCCTGCACCCATGTCACCTTCTCCATCTCCTTTGGCGGAGGGGTCCATTGACGAAGCCATTAGGCGCATGGCGGAGAAGCACCTAGAGGAGCATGACTGCAAGCTGGCAAAATAATCCCGCCGGTTTGCTAATCTACCGGGCTCCACTAGCGAGCCAGCGGGCTACAACACCCATCCCCCTTTCTCCTGAGAAGTCCAAGAGGAGCCGATCCCAGATCGGTTTCGTATGCCACAGGTGGACCTTTACAATGGGACCACCGACCCTCTGGACCACCTGGAAAGTTACAGGGCTTTCATGAGGGTCCAGGGGGCCACTGACGCCCTCCTCTGTGTCGCCTTTCCTGCCACTCTCCGGAAGGCAGCCCGGGTGTGGTTCACCTGTCTGGAGCCGGAGAGCATCAACTCCTTCGCCCAGCTGGGGTAGAAGTTCATGGCCCACTTCGATGCCTGTCGAAAGATGCCGCGAGAGGTAGATAGCCTCTTTTCCATCAGGCAGCAGGACTGCGAGCCCCTGTGAGACTATGTGGCCCGTTTCAAGGCTACTGCATTGGAGATTCACAATCTCGAGGAGCCAGTTGCCATGTTGGCTCTGAAGCGAGGACTAAGGACCTCCTGCCTGACTTACTCTTTCAATAAGAAGCCCCCCAAGAGCTACTCCGAGCTCCTCCTCTGAGCTTAAAAGTACATCCATGTTGAGGAGGTGGATTGTATGAGGCGGGAGCTCGACGGGAAGCCACTGAAGAAACCAACCCCCATCGAGGCATCCGGGATGCAGAAGCCGTGACCTCCAGCTCCGAGCTTCTGGCAGGGACCAAGAATGAGAAGCACTCCCGTTCACGAGGGGAGTTACACCCCCCTCCTCATCTCGAGGATGAATATCCTCATGGAGATCGAAGGTGAGCCCTACCTGAAGCGCCCACCTCCGATGAAGACATTCGCTGGCCGTGACAAAATAAAGTATTGTCGCTTCCACCGTGACCATGGCCATGACACCGAGGAATGTCGTAACCTTAAGTGGGAGATCAAAGAACTCATCAAGAAGGGCTACCTCAAAAGGTTTGTGGGGGGCAGACCTCAAGCAGAACCTTGGGTGCTTGTTGCTCTCCCGCCAGCTCCAGCGGTCGACAATCGCCCTACCGAGAAGCCGGTTGGGATGATATACTAGGGAGCCGGGCGCGCATCCAAGAAGGCCTAGGGGGTAGGGCATTCTAAAAATATACTTCGCTTTATGAGGGAGGGGGGAGATGGGAGGGAAATGTAAATAACGATGTCATGGTTATCGAGTTGACGATCATGAAGTATCCTGTAAAACACATCATGGTTGATAGTGGAAGCTCCATGGATGTGCTTTTCTACGATGCTTTCTCCAGAATGAACCTTTCCCCTACTCAACTCAGACCTGTGCACACTCCCCTTGTCGGTTTCATGGGTGATTTTGTGAGGGTTGAGGGAGAGATTACTCTCCCAGTAACTGCCGGGACCCCTCCTCGGTAGAGCACCGTCATGATGACCTTCACGGTTGTTAGGCTCCTTTCAGCCTACAACGTGATCCTTGGCTGACCTGGGCTCAACCTGCTCGATGCTGTCGTCTCCACCAGGAGACTACTTGTGCAGTTCCCAACCCCTCACGGCATCGGGGAGATAAGGGGAGCACTCCAGCCGGTGCAGCACTGTTTCCAAACCCTTCCTAGGGCCAGGGCCCCCGAGGGTAATCCCAGGGTGGACGATCTTGACCAAAGGGCTCAGGACCCCAAGGGAGGCCTGGTCGAATGCCCACTCTCCTATCCACTCGGAGACAATCCTACGAAGATGGTGCAAATTAGGGTTCGGCTGCAGAATGAGGAGAGGGCCCACCTTTTGGAGTTCCTGTGGATGAATGCAGATGTGTTCACCTGGACAGCGACGGACTTGCCAGGTATCCCCCCTTGACATCATCACTCACAAGTTGAGCATTGATCCAAAGCACCGACCAGTTTAGCAAAAGAAGAGAAGCTTCACCCCAGAGAGGTAGGCGGCCATCAATGAGGAAGTATACAAACTCCTCACTGTCGGTTTTGTTCGGGAGGTGCAATATCCGAGCTAGCTGGCGAATGTGGTGATGGTAAAGAAGAGCAATAGCAAATGGAGGATCTGTGAGGACTACACCAATCTCAACAAGGCATGCCCGAAGTACAGCTTTCCACTATCGAAGATCGATCAGTTGGTGGACGCCACCTCAAGGCACATGCTCCTCTCCTTCATGGATGCATTCTCCGGATACAATCAGATCTGGGTACACCCAGAGGACGAGAAGCACACCACCTTCATTACTGACCAAGGAACGTACTACTACAGAATGATGCCCTTTGGTCTGAAGAATGCTGGGGCCACATACCAGCATCTGGTCAATAGGGTCTTCAAAGATCAGATTGGCCGGAACATGCAGGTGCACGTGGATGACATGCTTGTCATAAGCAAGCCGGGCTCGAACCATGTCGCTGACCTCATCGAAGCCTTCCACAACCTCCGAAAGCACCAGATGAAGCTGAACCCAATGAAGTTCACCTTCGAAGTAGCAGCGGGAAAGTTCCTTGGCTTCATGGTCACTCAGAGGGATATTGAAGCCAACCCGGAGAAGGTCCAGGCGATCATTGACATAGAGCACCCGACATCCAAGAAGCAGGTTTAGTGCTTAACGGGATGGATCGCAGCACTGAGCCAGTTCGTCTTGAGGTCGGCCGATCGCTGCCTCCCTTTTTTCAAGGAGCTGCGTAAGATGCGCAACTTCACCTGGACGGAAGAGTGTAGAATGGCCTTCGAAGAATTGATGGAGTACCTGGCCACTCCTCTGCTACTCTCCAGATCGAAGGAAGGGGAGGAGCTCCTGCTCTATCTGGCGGTCACACCTGGAGCAGTCAGCTCGGTCCTCATCCGCGTAGACAAGGATGGATCCTAGAAGCCTGTGTACTACACCAGCAAAATCCTCCGCGACATGGAGATTAGGTATACTCGCTCCGAGAAACTCATTTTTGCACTAATAATGTCTGCTAAGCACCTCAGGTCCTATTTCCAAGCACACCCCATCGTGATCATGATGGACCAGCCACTGAGGACCATGCTTAGCCATCCTGAGACCTTCGGGAGACTGGCTAAGTGGTCCCTGCTGCTGAGCAAGCTTGACATAATGTATCGACCGAGGTCTTCGCAGAAGGTCCAAGTCCTAGCTGACTTCATGGTCGAATGCACAGGGCTCATCGAGGAGCCAGAGTAGACAATGATGGAGCACCAAGCAGAGCTCAGACTAGAGGAGGAGCCCTGGATCCTCCATGTCGACGGTGCATCCAATTTCGGTGGGAGCGGAGCAGGCCTCATCCTCGCCAACAGCGACGGGGTGGTGATAGAATGTGCTCTCCACTTCAAGTTCGCCACAACAAACAACCAGGCATAGTACGATGCACTCCTTGTGCGTCTGAAAGTCTCCGTTTAGATGGGCGTGCAGAGCTTGAATGTCTTTACTAACTTCCAACAGGTTACCGGGCAAGTCTCCCGAGAATATGAGGCCAGAGATCCCCAGATGATGAAGTACCTGGAACGAGTCCGCTCAAGCACGACAGGCTTTCAGTACTTCAGCATTTTCCACATCCCCCGGGGGGAGAATGCACGTGCAGATGTACTATCGAGGCTCGTGACCCTGCCAGACTTATCACTGGGGTGCGCCTACATCGAGTACCTCGAAAATCCAAGCTACGAAGGCCCCGAGGAGGTGCAACAAGTCACCCCGGAGTCGAGCTGGATGGACAGGTATGTCAGGTACATCATTGATGGCACCTTGCCAGAGGACTGCATGGAAGCTGGCTTCATCAAGAAGAAGACCTCCTAATTCATTTTGATGGAAGGCCAGCTTTACCGCCGATCTCACTCCTATCTGCTCCTGAAGTGCCTTAGGCCCACAGAGGCGGCCTTCGTACTCCAAGAGATACACGAAGGCCTCTGTGGGAACTATGTGGAGGGAGAATGCTGGCATGCAAAGCCCTTCGCCAGGGATACTTTTAGGAGACTATGAGGGAGGATGCCGTCGACTTCATTAAGAGGTGTGACAAGTGCCAGCGCCAGGCCCATATACAACGCCAGCCGGCGGCACCGATCTCCCAGCTCTCATCCCCTTGGCCCTTTGCTTAGTGGGAAATGGACATCCTTGGACCTTTTTACCCTGCACCGGGACAACGAAGGTTCCTGCTAGTCATAATTGACTACTTCACCAAGTGGGTCGAAGCATAACCGCTAGCTCGAATCACTGAAGCCAATGTCCGCCAATTCTTCTAGAAATCAGTTATCTGCCACTTTGGACTCCCCCACTGTATCGTCACTGATAATAGGTGATAATTTGACAACCAAGAGTTCAAAGAATTTTGCACTGAGCACGACATCCAATACCGCTTTACCTCGGTAGCCCACCCCCAAATGAATGGGAAGGCTGAGGTGACTAACCAGACCATCCTTCAAGGACTTAGAACCAGGCTGGACCAAGCCAAGGGCAAGTGGGCGAAAGAACTCCCAAGTGTCCTATGGGCCTATCACACAATGCCCAGAATGGCAACTGATGAGACGCCCTTCAACCTTGTCTTCGGTGCCGAGGAAGTCATCCCGGTTGAACTTGACGTACCCACGCTACGAGTACAGCAGTACGACGAAGCACAGAACTCGGCACACCTTCTGCTCAACTTAGATCTCCTCGAAGAAACAAGGAACAAAGCTCAGTTCCGAATGGTAGCATACCGGCAACGAGTGGCCCGATACTACAACTCATGAGTAAGGCCAAAAGTCTTCAAACCCGAGGACCTGGTGCTGCGCTGAGCTGAAGCATCTCAACCCCGAGAGTGCGGCAAGCTCTCGCCAAACTAGGAAGGCCCTTACAAAGTGGCTGAGGCCCTCTCACATAGGACCCGCTACCTCGAGGATCTTGACGGTGTCAGGTTCCCTCGATCATGGAATGCCTGCAATCTAAGAAGATACTATCAGTAGTTTAAGGCTTTCTTCCATTAATAATAAAGATTTTTCTTTGCACAAAAGGTTATCTACCTTGCAGGAATATTACCGCCCGGTCCAAGACCTGAGCCCAGCTCTCAGGCGATCAAGACTCGGAGCCCAGCTCTTCAGCCAAAAGGTTTTCGAGCCTAGCTCCAAGACACCAAGACCTGAGCCCAGTTCTCAGGCGATCAAGATCCGGGGCCCAGCTCTCTGGATGACGAGTCTTCGAGCCTAGCTCCAAGACACCAAGACCTGAGCCCAGCTCTCAGGCAACCATGGATCGGAGCCTAGCTCTCCGGCCAACAGGTTTCTAAGCCTAGCTCTAAGACACTAAGACCTGAGCCCAGCTCAGGTGATCAAGACCCGGGGCTCAGCTCTCTGGCCAACAGGTCTTCGAGCCTAGCTCCAAGATACCAAGACCTGAGCCTAGCTCTCAAGCGATCAAGACCCGGGGCCCAGCTCTCTGGCCAACAGGTCTTCGAGCCTAGCTCCAAGATACCAAGACCTGAGCCCAGCTCTCAGATGATCAAGACCTGGGGCCCAGCTCTTCGGCCAACAGGTCTTCGAGACTAGCTCCAAAATACCAAGACCTAAGCCCAACTCTCAGGCGATCAAGACCCAGACCCAGCTCTCTGGCCAATAGGTCTTCGAGCCTAGCTCCAAGATACCAAGACCTGAGCCCAGCTCTCAGGCGATCAAGACCCGGAGCCCAGCTCTCTGGCCAAAAGGTCTTCGAGCCTAGCTCCAAGACACCAAGACCTGAGCCTAGCTCTCAGGCGATCAAGACTCGGGGCCCAGCTCTCTAGATGATAAGTCTTCAAGCCTAGCTCCAAGACACCAAGACCTGAGCCCAACTCTTAGGCAACCTTGGACCGGGGCCCAGCTCTCCGACCAACAAGTCTTCGAGCCTAACTCCAAGACACCAAGACCTGAGCCCAGCTCTCAGGCAACCATGGACAGGGGCTTAGCTCTCCGGCCAACAAGTCTTCGAGCCTAGCTCTAAGACACCAAGACCTGAGCCCAGCTCTCAGGCAACCATGAACCAGGGCCCAGCTCTCCGGCCAGCAAGTCCTCGAGCCCAACTCTAAGACATTAAAGACCCAAGCCCAGCTCTCGGGCCATCAAAGTCCTGACCCCAGATCACCAACACTGAAGCCTGAAGACCAAGTCCCAGACAAAGTGGAGCCCTCCTCTCTAATCTCACCACATACATCAAAAAAAAAAAAACAGAGAGAAGAAAGAAAGAAGAGAAGAAGGGAAAGGCAAGTAGTGCTCAGGAACAGATAGCATGAAAATCTCATTTCATTAAAAATCTTTCAATCACTTACAAGCACCCTTGGGCCCCCGACATGCCGGGCAACCCAGATCAAATGCAAAAAGAAGAAAGCAGAAGAAAAACCTATTCTACCTGGGCTACCCCCTCAACAGGGCTACAAGGCTACGAAGTTTCATCTTTAGGGGCCTCTGGTCATGTTGCTCCAGCCTCGAGTGGCACAGCTCCGGCCTCGACAACTGCCACAGGCTGGGAAGGTTTGGAAATGGTGACTTCTGCAATGTCCGTGTCTGGGTCCGGCTCCATGTCCGAAGCCTTGGGATACCTAAGGCGATGGCAGTCCACATCGGGAACGAACGCCTTGACTCGACCATGCAGGTACAAAAAACTCTTATAGAAGGAGTTCGATGCTATTTGATAGAACTCAGCGATGAACTCCTTCGAGGCTTTGTTCCTGGCCATGGCATCTTTGGCCTCCTTCTTTGCCTCGGCGGCTTGTTCCCTTGCTTCCTCCGTTGACTTGGACGCCTCCACTGCCTCCTTCTTAATTGCAGCCAACTTCTCCTTCACTGCTGCCAGGTCGGTTTGAAGGGACTGGGCGATCCCCTTCTGCCGAACTACCTCAATGTTGAAAGAAGTTAGCCTCTTCTCGGTGGCTGCGAGTTCCTCGACCTTGCTCCTTGACCAGCCTCACTCTTGGTTGAGGCTTTCCTAGAGCTCCTTCACTCACCCCTCAGCACCGGTGAGCTATTTCTCAAGGTCCTTGATCCTCAGGTCAAGCACCCCGTTGGCGTCGGTCCTCTTCTTTAAATTGACTTTCAGAGACTCGACCTTCGCTGCCCGCTGCTAATCGTTCTTCAGTCAGTTCCGGTAGCAGTCCCTGATCAAGAGGACCTCGGCACCGATCTACACCACACAAGAGGTCAGCTACCAACAGGAAAGAAAGAAAGGGGGTGAAAAGGGTAGAGTCACTTACTGAGTAGAGCTGGGGGAAGATGCTGCTGATCGCATCCCCCAGCCGCTGTTCGGCCATCTCCTACCGGTCACATGATTAGATGGAAAAATCCATCATGCGCTCTGCCAATGCCTGGTTTGAAGCAAAGAGCTCTCCGGCCCCAGTTTGAAAGGGATCCGATGGTGTTCCCTTTCCTTCCTGCTCACCTCGGGAGCCGGATCACTTGCCCCTCCGATAGAGGCACCCTCCGGGGCAGGTTGGGAGCTCGGCCTCCTCTCAGGCGGTGCCTCAGTCATAGGTTTGGCTCCCCCTCAAACCTCCTTCTCCTTGACCTCAACGATAGCAAGCCTCGGGGAACGGGGGGACACGGCGGTGACGGCAGCTACGGCCCTGACCCGGACTACCACCTCAGGCTCCGGGGCAGGTGCTACTTCTTGTTGCCTTGACCGCTCTAGCACCTTCCTGACTACCCTCTAGCTTGGCCCTGGCATCACAAACACTATCCTCCCTACCTGTGCGGGAGCGGCCTCGGCCTCCCTCCTACTCGGATCGGCCGGTGCGGCAGGGATGGCTGCCGACGCGCTCTCTTCCCGAGCCCATTTCGGGGGAGGCTCCTCAACCAGTCCAGCCGACGGCCTCTTCCTGGTGATCATAAGCAAGTCACTCTCCAAGAAAATCATGCCTGCATACAGATCACACAATGGTTAGAGCTCAGAAGAGATAGGGTGAAAGGAACAGAGGAAAGGAAAGCTCAAGCCGAACTCACCCAATCCCCTCGTTGGGTCAACCCCGGCTTCAAAGAGGTTATGCTTTGACAACAGAACCTCAAGGGATGGAATTTGGGTGGTGCGGAGCTACTCGTAGTCATCCTGGTCAGCCGCATCAACCATAGAACTTCGATTAGGGGACTGATCCAGGTCGCTCCAGACCCAGTCAACCCCCTCGACCGTTGTGAAGAAGAATTTTCTCTTCCATCCCTCGATGGAAGAAGGGAGCTCAAACCTAATGCCCTTCGGGCGAGAAAACAAGGACCACCACCCATTCTCAGTGGGGTGGTGCTTTAGGGTGAAGAATGCCCTGAACAAGGAAAACCGGGCAATGAACCCATAGAAGTGGCAGAGTACAATGAAGGAAAAGATGGTCCTAATGGAATTTGGTGTGAGTTGAGCAGGAACCAGACGGTAGTTGCTTAACACGGACATAAAGAAAGGATGAAAGGGGAAGCGGAGCCCTCCGGAGAAGGTCTCCTCATAGAAGGCTATTCGGCCTGGGCTACTAGAAGTAACCCGGTCCCTTGGTCAGGGGATTAGAAGCCGGACAGAATACGGGATGCCATAGACATCCCGGATGGTCCCCTATTTCTCAATAGAGATCGTCGAAGCGACCCCACCGGGACCTGTCGACCGGACAGACTCGTAGACGGGTTCAGACGGGGAAGGAGGATGAGAAGGACAGGAAGGACCAGGCCCAGGTTCCCTAATAGCTACGGGACCGGGAGGACACCTCCTGTTGAACTCGAAACGCACCCCCTCCCCCTCCTCATCGGAGGAAGAAGATGGCGGTCTCGATACATAAGGACCGACCTCGCCTTGATTAGTAGAAGGATGAAAGCCTGGATCGAAACGAGACATATATGGAGGTGGAAGAAGCAAGAAACTCAAGTGGAAGAAGGGACGGACTCTGTTGAAAGAGGGCCCTAACCTCGGAAGAAGAAGCCTACTCTGATAAGGGGAAGAAGAAGACTAACCTGGTTCCTTAGAGGGTCTGGGGCAATTGGGAAGAAGAGGAAGCTTGGGTATGGTAGCAGGTACGAAGAATTCGAAAGAATAGATATTTTGGATAAAAACTTCCTTTCATTTCGAAATGACACAGTGCATCCATACCGTTACAATCCCTCCACCAACGGATTCACACCACGTGCTGGCCATCGGTGGGTAAGACATCCTGGCCGCTCTAAATTCCATGTCGATAATAACTACTCCTTGGACGTGGCCACGTGGCACCTCTGCAATGGCCTGGGGAACCGTTTCATGAAGCGCCAGCGACCATGGCCATTATTGCGCCGGATCCTCGTCTTTCTATGTCAGCATCATAATTATTCCCTTCGACCTGAGCACCGTGCACTAACGAGCCTCGGGAGTGGAGGGCAAAGGATGTGGCTGGATCGTTGACATGGAGTAGCTGTCAGACACCATGTCAGAGAAGGCCGCCACTTCAGATACTTTACCCGGACTCCTTCACCGGGCTGAGCTCCCTTAGAACAACGGGGCCACCCGCCGAAGCTGAGCTCCACCCTCCACCAAGTCAGGCCCGTGAGCTCGGGATGCTTAGGTCAGAGCCGAGCGGCATCCCCCAGAGCAAGCCCCTCAAGGTCGAGCCCCGTGGTATGAAGTCGAGCTCAGCCCTCCTCTACTACATGGAGCCCTTCTGAGGTCGAGTCCTCTGGGTTGGAGCCATGCTCTGCCCTCCTCCATCAGGTCAAGCTCGCCCAAAGTCGGGCTCCCTTGGTCCGGAGTCGAGCTTAGCCCTCCTCCGCCAAGTGGAGCCGGTCGAGGTCGAGCCCCTCGGAGTCAAGCCCTGCCTCTCCAGTTTGGCCTCTAGCTCGGGCGAAGACAACAGCAAGCGGGGAGGTGGCACCATCATCCTAGGAGGTCGGTGAGCCACCCGAGGGTTGCGAAAAGGTGCCCACCTGGCCGTAATAACTGTCCGTGGCCATCACTTATACCAGAAAAGGGAGAAGCCCTGTGATCAAGGCACCACGCTCTTCACCAACCACCTGAACCACCCAGAAGAGGAAATCAACCAGGAGATTTGATTCCTGGGGGGTGGCGGCCCCCCGATCGAGGCACTGCCAAGTTTCACAAAATGGAGCGACTGGAAGGAATGTTAGAGTGCATGGCAGGTTCTCCTATCACGAACCGAGAAAGGCATCCCATTCACGACATGAGACACCACTGCACGCGCCTGCTGACATGGGAAAGATCTCGAGGTAGGCACCCAACAACAACCAGGGCTTAAACGAACCATCGGTAACCCCAGTGGGGAAGGTAATACCACTATCTCACCATCAAACTCAAGCAAGTCAAGGGAAAAAGGCCACACAGAAAATCCCTCTAGCTCAGCCACCATCTTCCCGACATACTTGCACCCCACTCTCACACTACTCACTCCTCCTAGCATGGAATCCATCAAGAGGGGCTTGACCAGGAGGATCTGTTCCCCTGGATCATCACTGACTTGACCGTCGGAGTGCCCCCGCCGGAATCCCTGGCTCGGGTCACTAACCTTATTTTTGCAGGTTCAAAGAAGCAGGGCATCCCAAGAGCATAAGAGGGGCGATCCGACCTCGACAGCAGCTACAGGCTACGACGATCTTGGTAGCAACACATATATTTTCATAACTTGTATTGAAAATCCAACAAATGAAATGAATATATTCTTGGCACATCTTTTGTATATAAATTGAGCTTGTGCAATATTCTCAATGATACTTTCATTTATACAATGCTAATCAAAATAAATTTTAATTAGAATATCAAAGTTGAGAAGAGAAAGTGAAATTATCTCAAACAAATATTATCAATTTTGTCTTTCTATTATAAAAATTGAGCTTTGAAAGATCAATTGAACACCTTTTTGATTGCTGACAAAAAGGGGGAGAATGTTTAAAGTTGCATGAAAAAGAAAGAAAGATAAAGAGAGAATAAATATGAAGGAAAAAGGGAGAGAATGTGATTAAAAAATGTGAAATTGCATATATAAGTATGGGGGAGAAAATTTGTTGAATCTAAATGACTTTAGTTCATGCTCTATGCTCTTAAAATCTGCACACATTCCTTGAAGATCTTAAAGCACTAACTCTGATACTTTTCAACTCTGATACATTTTGATACTTTGCAAAATTAAGCTTTGATACCTTGCATGCATTAATAGCTCTGATACTTTGTGAAAGTGCTAGCCTTAACACTCTGATACATCTAAAAAAATTGATACTGTATAGTTCTTCTTTTCATAAAAAGCTCTGATACTTATTTGTAAATACAATTAGCTATGATACATATTAATTCTCACTTTCAAATTCAATTATACATGTAATTGTAAAAAAAAATTTTCATGCCCAGTATTTTGTCATCATCAAAAAGGAAAAGATTGTTGACTCCATAAGTGATTTTGATGATAACCAAACATTGGGGCATGCATTTGTTTTACTATAACTCTTCAAGTGTTTTACAAGTTTTTGTAGGATGATTTCATTGTTTAATTTCAACTCCTACATTCCTAGTTTTGAAATGAGTTGTGTTGTAAGTGATTCATGTAAAGAAGAATCCAAAGAAAAAGTTAAGTAAAAATCATAAAAATGGGTTACTTCTAGATGTGTTTCAAGCTTAAGTTTCTTAGAAATTTGGTTAGAAGAGTTTGAAAGCATCTTGAATCTTTAGAGACTTGCTAGATGATTTCTGGAGAAAAACTAATATTTCACTAAACATTTTATCCAAGCCGACTTGAACAGAAGAGAGCCGACTCTAGCACATGGCACGCCTGAAGATTTCTGGCACGCAGATATCCGAGCCAATTCTAAAGGACTCGAGCCGACTCATCTAGTTCATGATTTTCTGAATCAGATAGGCGAGCTGACCCAAAAAAAGTTTGAGCCAACTCCTCCAGAGTCTAGAAAAAGTGTTCCAAGAACTACAGCCAATCAAGCCGACTCTAAAGAGAAAGAGCCGACTCTTATTGACTATATTTTTGAAGGCCTGAGGATCCAAGTCGACTAGAATCAAGGCGAACCGACTCTAACAGAGTGAGAAATAAGAATACTATGCAACCAAGCTGACTAGATTGAAGAGAGTCGACTCAACCAGAACTACTCTAAGGATCCGAGCCGAATCAAGTAATCCAAACCGACTCGAAGGTCGATTTGAGACTTATAACGGCTAGTTCCAGAACTTGGAATTTGAATCCAAAAAGTGCTCCAATAGTCAAATGTCACATCCAAATGGTCTACAATGACTAAAATCATCTGAGAAGAGTACAAGACTATATATTTGAGGAATTTGAACTACTTTAAACAAGAGATGATGAGTAAATGCTAAATTGAATATCCAAGCTACTTTGTGAGCAAGAGAGCACTGCAAGAATATTCAAGACAGTTTTCAAGCCTTCACCAACTACCAACAAAAGCTTGAAGCATTTATTGAAGAAGTTGAAGAAGCCAACCAAGTGCATTGAAGTGCAATCAATTGGGCTTCTCTTGAGCTGCATCGATAACTATCCAACAAAATTTGTTTATCATTCTGTTGCTTTCTTTTTACAATTCTCTTTTGAATTGTTGGGTTATTGGTGAGCCCGATTTAAAAACCAAATAGGTTCTTGGTTAGCCTATGTTAAAACCAAGTGTTGGGTTCTTGGTGATCCTGTTAAAACCAAGAGTTGGGTTTCTTTGGTGAGCCCGGTTTAAAAACCAAAGTATAAAGATTTGGATTGTGAGCCTACTAAAATAATCCGACTGTATTCCAGTGAGGGATATAGTGAAAATTCTAAGTGGTAATCTTAGATAGTGGATGTAGGAGCTGGGTTGCTCCAAACTACTATAAAATTTCTTGTGTTTGTGTTATGCATTCTCCTTATATCTTGCTTCTGCTTTTAATTACTTCAATCACAGCACTTAACACTTTAAGGGATTTTTAGAGAGCACATAATTGCTTAAACTTTTTTAATTTTCAATTCACCCCTCTCTTGGAAAAGCCACCTGGGCAACACAGCTAATGTCCACATGGCCTCCATGTCAGTAGATGTTGCCACATCAGATGCCCCCCACTCTCGAGCCTGGAGAATGATACGGCACTCAGGGTGAGGAGAGTAATGATCATGCTGACATGGAAAGGTACGTCCCTTGCACCATCAATGCCTCGAGCACCCTTATCCCAAAGATCACACTCTCGCATTAACAGAGCGACGTTGCGCCCGGTCTTCCAATAAAGAGGTCATAAATGCTTCACTTGGATCGATACGATTGCCCTTGATCCAAAGTATTGGTGTTGTTTGATGCTGGTACGTGGCAGCTCCTGGTTGGCCAGGGAGTTAAAAAGATGCATGTGATGTGGGACAGAGATCGGGGTTGGAACGCTAGCGAGCTGAGAAGTCACCAGGGGATTAAGATTTGTCTAGAAGAAGAAAGAAGAGGGTTAAGGGTTTAGAAGATAACTGGGGTTCACACAGATTCTTCTAGAAGGACAAGCACATAGTAAAGGGGCTCACATAGATGCCCTAGGGATCATACAGATACCCTCAATCACACAAAAAATCAAGGATCATACAGATACCCTAGGCACACAGCACGTGCACAGCTCACACACAGCTCGCACACAGCTCGCACACAGCAAGAGAAGAAAACTCAATATTATTTTATTAATCCATGAAATTCCAAAAACACAAAGGGTGTGGGGTATTTATAGATCCACCCCAGGTTACATGACTTGAGGGCTAAGAAACCCTGACTTGTGAGCCAAGAAATCCTGGTGGACCTGGTCAACAGTGGGCCTTTGTCTTGAACTAGAGCTCTCTCTTGTGGGCTTGGAGGCATGTAAGGGCCCAGATGCATGGAATCCGGATCTGATTGGGGAGGGCCTGGTGAATCTCCGGGTATGCTTACTCTCCTCTTGGATCTTGACATGATTAAAAATTATAGGACTCGATCTAACTCACTTTATTGGACTGGAAATAACTGGACTCGACTAAATGGACTCAACTGGACTCAAAATAAAATATACTAAACATTCGGATCCCCATCATTCCCCTATGGTAGGGAGAACTCGACTCCGCTGAGTTTGGGTGAGCGGGGGTTTGATGGAACCAGAACCAATCACATCAAAAGAGGCTAGGTTCACTTTTTTTTCAAACAAGTTCCAAATTTTTTTCTCATATTTTCTTTTTTTATTGGCTACTCTGAGATCTATGCGACTATGAAATTTTTGCTGCTCTGAGAATCGTGCACTCTAGAAATCGTGTAGCTCCAAAAATCGTGCAGCACTAAAGTCGGCAACAGGGGATGGTACTGCTTTCACGACCGTTCGGAGCTTTCACATTTGTGCACGGTGCCTTCTTCTTCTCCATGGACGATTGATGCGGGCGGAACAGGGGTAGGACTTCCGTCGGGCTTCGCTAGTGACTGGCACTGGGTAGAGACGGCGGGATGAACAGGGAGAAGGTCTGCATGGTGATCTCTCGACTGGTCGTTGATCCCTCTGATCGGCTGGCAATAAAGGAAACGAGGCCAGACCAGAAGGGAGGAAAAGGCTGCGACGGCCGGTGACTTAACCGGCTATGGAGGCATCGATCGAAGGCGGGAGCGGCGGTCGATGATCCTGTTGATCATGGTGGCAAGCAGAAGGGATGGTGGAAGCCTTCACGGGTCAGTGAGCGGAGAGGTTTGGACTGTGGTGGATGCGATCTAGGTGGAAGGTTGATTGAGATGGGTCTTCCAATGGACTCGGGCGGAGGCAGACGTGGCGGCTAAAGTCGACGGTGGCTGGCGATGGCAGCAGGGGAGTTTCGTGGGCCGGTTGTGGATGACTCCAGGTGGAGGGCGAGGCTGAGGAGATGGTGGCACGGTTGAAGTGGGTTAGATCGGACCGGTGGGGGGAAGGAGGCCGGGGCGGGAACTTCGACCGTGGCTTGTTCCAGTGACTGGCGACGACACTGTGATGCTGGGCTCGGTCCCGAGGCACTATTGCAGAGCTCAGTTCGCCATGGGAGAGAGTGAGCAAAATGAAGGGGATCTTCCGGTGGGGGGGCCACAGGCAGCCTAATCTGTGGCACGGGGTTCCGTCGGCTGCCGGGCGTTGATGGGCTAGGAGCAGGGGTTGAAGGCGGCACAGCAGCAAACGGACGATTATAGGGAGGGAAGATCAGGGGTGCAGGCGTCGGCAAGGATCCCGTCGACGAGGGCCTCGGCCTAGGAGAAGCAACGGAGGTGGATCTTCTGATGGGGGCACGGGCGACCAACGGTGGATGTCGGACATGGCAACATCGAGAGATGGGAGAAAATAGCGACGAGGATGAAGAAATGGAGACAAAGATCTGGGAAGAAAAATTATTGGTGAAGGAGATCTGGGACGATTCAGGAAGAAGACAATATCCTAATCTTCTGGGCTCTGATACCAAGTTGATGCGGGACAGAGATCGAGGTTGGATCGCTGGTGAGCTGAGAAGTCACCAGGGGATTAGGATTTTCCTGGAAGAAGAAAGAAGATAGCTGGGGTTCACACAGATTCCCCTAGAAGGACAAGCATATAGCAAAGAGGCTCACACAGATGCCCTAGGGATCACACAGATATCCTCAATCACACAGAAAATCATGGATCACACAAATACCCTGGGCACATAGCACACACACAGCACACACACAGCTCACACACAGCACTCACATAGCTCGCATACAGCACACATACAGCAAGAGAAGAAAACTCAATATTATTTCATTAATCTATACATCCCAAAAACACAAGAGGGGGTGGGGTATTTATAGATTCACCCCAGGTACATGACTTGAGGGCTAAGAAACCCTGACTTGTGGGCCAAGAAACCCTGATGGACCTGATCAACAGTAGGCCTTTGTCTTGGACTGGAGCTCTCTCTTGTGGGCTTGGAGGCATGTAAGGGCCCAGATGCGTGGAATCCAGTTCGGATTGAGGAGGGCCTGGTGAATCTCCAGGTCTACTTACTCTCCTCTTGGATCTTGATATGAATAAAAATTACAGTACTCGATCTAACTTACTTGATTGGACTAAAAAATATTGGACTCGACTAAATGGACTCAACTGAACTCAAAATAAAATATACTAGACTCTCGGATCCCCATCAGCATGCCTTCGATTGGCACGAGATGACGGTGGGTGGTGGGCTTTATTGCAAAGGACCTGTCCCCTTGCCTTTTTAAAGGATCTTCGAGCACGAGCGACCAAGCTTTTGCTGAGTCCTTTCCTTCTCCTCTAGTCCCCCTCCTATTCCAGGGTTTGGGCCAGGCTCTTTCTCTCATGCTCTTCTCCTTCAACCCCTCTCCCTTGGCCTGTGTTGGGGAGGGCTTTTAGTAGACTTAAGGTTCTCAGCCCAACAACTGAAAGGCCAAGTAAAGGCTCTTCAGAAGCGATCGACCGGTGCTAGGGCAAGGTCATTTGGCCTAGGGAAGAAATCCACTGAGCTCGAAGCTGCCCCGAAGGATGAGAAGGGGGAGAGCCCTCGGAGGGCAAAAAAGGTGGCCACCTCAGCAACGGAGGTGGCCCACCGGCAGGCTTTCTAGGTGCAATCAGATGAAGGGCAGCCAAGGTCATGGTTGCTATGGAGAAGGCCATGCCCATCGTGGTGCTGAGGGAGGTAGCCTAACACAAAGCTGCTGAAGCCACTCCAAGGTTGACCTTCAAGGATGAGGTGGTGGATGTCATGCTGGACCCTTATCATCAGGCATCCAGAAAGCTTCGGAGGATGGGTGCCCGCCTTCTTTGGTAGAAGGGACTAGAATACCTCCATCTGGTCCTGGGGGTAAAGTCCAGAGTTGGAGCTCCAAGCACCATGCCAACACTGAGAGACCTGCCCATTGATTGGGCAAGGAGCGGCGAGGGAGGCCTAAGCCTGTTTCCTTTTTCCTTCTCATTTTGTATCTAAGTTTTGAAAGACTTCCCAGCCTGTCGGGGGTCACCATGGTGTAAGAGATTTTTGATCAATGAAGGCTTTTCTGGTGAGGGCACCAGGCTCAGGAAGAGGCTTCAATTGATACCAAGTTCTTTATGGATAGAAGATTAGGAATTTAAGTCCTGTACTTGTGTTTATTTGAATAATTTAGTCCTGTTTTATTTCAATATGGGTTTTAAAGTTCAATTAGGCTTTGTATTGAGTCAGGTTAAATAATTGAGTCATGTTTTATTTCAATTTGGGTTCAATTAGAGTTCAATTAGGCTTTGTATTGAGTCGGGTTCAAGAGCTACTGGAAGTTGGGTTTGAATTAAGCCAAATTAAGTACAACCAGCTTCACCAACTACTTGGAGCACCAAATCATCATTGGACCATGCCACCTTAGAGGACAAGTCATGCCACTTGGAGGAAAAATCAAGCCACATCACAAGACACCTCACCCATGAATTTTTGCCCAAATCAAATTCAAATTGAAGGAAGCTCCACTCTTCATGGGATGCCACCTTAAAATTAGGAGTTTGAATTTGTAAATGGTCCATTCCACTTTCTTTGGGATGCCCCATGATATTCTCCATGAAAGGTGTTGTATTTTGAATTTGAAAAGGAGCTTAAGGTTTATAAAAGCTCCTAGAATCCTCTTGTAATGGGATGATGAATGAAATGAAATTTTTTTCTAAGAAAGCTTTCTTCCTTTGCTAGCTAAAGACCCTTGAGAGAAGGTAGGTGTGAGACCTAGGATACTTAACCAAACAAGCTACCAATCCCTCTTCCAATCCCATTCGGCCACCCTTGAAGAACCCTCTTCAAGCCTCTCCAATTTTGACCTTCCCATCATCCAAAAGAGATCATCTACAATGGAGTTCTCCACGCCAACAATTGAAGATGATTCAAGCAAAGGACGCCAAAGAGAGATTACTTCAATCCAAGCCTAAGCCAACACTTCCATTCTTAACTTTCCTCTTCCTTTCTTCCAATCTTCTATCTAAACCTTTAACTTTTACATCTACCTGTGCAGGATCCCCGGGTCTCATGGTTTCCAAGATGAAGGTCTACTATGCCAAAGAACTTTAAAACCTAGAGTAATTCCTTAGCCATTTAAATACTTCATCTTGAGTGTTCCTTACTTCATTTCAGAATATTAACGGCCGAATAACCAATCTTTATAAATCTCTTTCAGATCTGAAATAGGAAATTAAGCTATCCCTAACCTGTGTGGTTTCCTAACCACGAAGGTCCATTTTCTTAATTGCTTTGATAGGTTGTCTTCCTAGTCATGTTTTCCTTATATCCTTTTCATGAAATTCTGCTTCTTTACGTAAAATAGCCGCATGCATATCTACCTCATCATCATTTAATATCTTTAATTCATAGAAATGCATCATTCCATATCCGTACCCCATCATTTTGGTATCAAAGCATGATAGGTTAGGGTTAATTTTGAATTTGTGCATTTAGGTAGGTTACTGAAATTTCTGCATGCATAGTATTTATACTTACTACATAGTTTTCTTTGTAAATCCAATCTAGATCTAAGATTCACACCTCCTGAGTGAGTGTACACCAGTACACTGTCATGACCCATCGGAATAATGATCCCCTGGCTAGACGTGAATCATTAGGTTGAAGTTTGGTATGCAAATACCTTTGTTTGT
Source organism: Areca catechu (assembly GCA_021397845.1). Lineage (NCBI taxonomy): Eukaryota > Viridiplantae > Streptophyta > Magnoliopsida > Arecales > Arecaceae > Areca > Areca catechu. The sequence goes on from CM038050.1 coordinate 80,107,538, forward strand.
TTAAATTCTGCTTGCTGTATTTCTAAATAGGCTGACTGTGATTTGCATAAAAGTCTGAATGAAAGTAGTTAATTTTTTATTGAAAGAATTTTTTTCCTACTCCATATTACGTTAGTTATCAGAATGAAAAATCTTATCTTTTGAAAAAAATCACAAAAAATATGAAAATTCTTGCACTGCATCACCACTACTAAAATTTCTGCTATTCTGTTATGTTCTTTTTACATTATCTAACTTTTAGTATCTACTCTGCATAGTATAGATTTTATCTTTAAATTTCCTTTCATATGGTATATCCCCTGCAAGTTAGGAGTGTTTTTTGATTTTTTTAAATTTTTATGAGATTGATACACATCACTTTTCTGCCCCACATCAGAACTGCAACACACTGATTTTTGTACCTGAAATTTGGATCCATATGCTTGTTGCATTCATTTCATGATAAAACAAGTTAAGGGCATCAAATTGACATAGGGTCAGGATTTCATCACCTGTCCCTAGCCCAAAAATCACCAACTTGCATAACGAGCCCAATCCTAATTAAAACGGATTAGATATCTAATTGTTCTAGTGAGCTAGGGACACCCACAAGGTCGAGTCGAGTCAAGTGTCAAGCCAACTTTGACACCCTGTTTATGTGTGCTTGTATCTGGTGTCTATGCAAGTGGTTCAGGGATAAGAGCTCGAAGGAAAGTGGGTTGGTTCGCTTACCTGGCCAATTTCAAATTGGTGTCTAAGGCAAGCAAAGAGGAACCTCCACTAACCTTACACTTACCTGGCCAGGTGCCAAGTTACTACAACCCGGATTGTCAATTTGACCTTACATTTGATTTGTACTCTAGGCCTAACAAAACCCTTAGTCCGAGTTGAGTCCGTGTGCATGGCAACTAGATTAGGAGCACCTTATCAGCAAACCCAAGCCCAATCTAGTATAACCATGGAACAAAACTTTGAGAGTCTGATAAATTCTTTGAATGACCAAATGACCAGGCTGAACCAAAACTTAACTGATCAATTAGCCCAGACCAATCAAAACTTGACTGATCAGATAACCCACATCACTGCTAGACTTGATTGATTAGAAGCTCGTACCCCTGGAGGAAATCATGAAGTCCAAAATGAGTTAGAGCCTGAACCTAAGTTTGAAACACCCATCAACCCTAGAAGGGCTTTTCATCAAGACCATTTCTTCGAGCCAAATCCTAGGAGGCCCAATCCTGATCGAGTCCATGATTCAAATCCTAGGATAGCACATCATGATCCAGTCTATGAGCCAAACCCTAGGAGACACAATCAGGGTCAGACAGACCGTGATGAGCGATCCTTGGGAGTATTAGGTTGGAAGCACCAACATTTGATGGAAATCTGGATCCTAAGGTTTACATAGATTGGGAGAGAGAGATGGATCAGTACTTTGATTAGTATAACATGATGGAGGAGAGAAAATGCAAGTTCGCGAAGCTCAAGTTAATTCATCAGGCTAGGCTTTACTAGGGAAATGTCGAGAGGTTTATTAGACAAAGGGGTGATATTTCCATAGTAACCTGGAGGGCAATAAAACTTAGGCTTCGAGAGAAATACCTTCCTATGTCCTACCACCAAAGATGTCTAGACCAGTGGCAGAGATTGACCCAGGGAACCAAGAGTGTAGCTGAATACATTGTAAAGTTTAACGAATTTGTGATGAGATGCAATGTAGATGAGTCTGAGTCAGTTACTTTGTCTAGGTGTAGGGCAGGATTGAGAGAAGAGATCCAGAAGGAGTTATTTTTGAGAGAAGTCCATGACTTAAAGCTAGCTTACCAGGTAGCACGAGATGCCAAGAGATTTCATAGGGGACCATTTTATCGCAGACCCGAACCCCCTAGAACTAGTGCACCTAGTCAGCAACCAAGATCGAATTAGATGCGACCCAGCTGACCGAGCCCTAGCACCCCTCTGACCCATAGATATGATAGGGGTAAAGCACCAAAAGTTTAGAAGACTCCAAACCCTAATGTTGCTTACTACAGATATCATAAGTTAGGTCATTACGCTAGCAATTATCCAACTAGGGCCTTATACATAGGAGAATTAGAAGAAAGTGAGTCTGAACCCAAAGAACCCCTAGGTGATAATGTTGAGGAAGTATATCAGGCTGAGGATAATTTGGCTGAAGAGTATGAAGGTGACGAGGAACAAATAGAGCCTGATCTGTTGGGAGTAGTTAGATGCATCCTTACCCACACCGTGACACAGGTGGATTGGCGTAGGACTAACATCCTACAAACATTTGTCAAGTTAGGAGATAAGGTATGTAAAATAATCATAGATAGTGGGAGTTGTGTAAATGTTATATCCATTAGTGCTGTCAAAACTTTAGGCTTGTCCACAGTTCCCCATCCAAATCCCTATAAGGTTTCTTGGATAGACTCCACTTCAATTCCCATCAAACATAGGTCCTAGTCCAAATCCAATTACAGTCATATCAGGAGAAAGTGTGGTGTGATGTCTTACCAATGAGAGTGAGCAGTATCATCCTAGGTTGACCCTGGTTATTTGATCATGACGCGACCCTATACGACCGATCAAATTCCTACTCATTCATGCACCTAGGAAAGAAGTTTGTGATCAACCCAACACCACCTAAGGAAACTGTTAAGAGAGGATCAAGCCACCTAAAGGAAAATAAAACGGGAGTCAATTTGATCACTAAAAAGGAAATTGAGAAAGAGCTCACTAAGGGTACACATATTTGGATTTGAACCACTAAGGAAATTTAGGAGCCTTCCCAGAAAGAACGCCCTCAGAAAGTGGCTAAAGTGTTAGAAGACTTTAAGGATGTGTTTCCAGATAACCTACATGACCAACTTCCACCACTTAGGGACATCTAGCATGCCATTGACTTAGTCCTAGGAGCCACCCTACCCAACCTTCCACACTATAGGATGAATCCTATTGAACATTTAGAGTTACAAAGACAAGTAGGGGATCTCCTTAGAAAAGGATTTATTAGAGAGAGTTTGAGTCCCTGTGTAGTACTAGTATTACTGACCCCTAAGAAAGATGGCACTTGGAGGATTGCATTAATAGTCATGCCATTAATAAGATCATAACAAAATATAGGTTTCCCATATCCCGTTTGGACAACATGTTAGATATGATGGCCGGAGCAACAATATTCCCAAAGATTCACCTTAAGAGTGGCTATCATCAGGTTAGGATTAGACCTAGGGATGAGTGGAAAACTGCGTTCAAGACCAAGGAGGGTCTTTTTGAGTGGGTAGTAATGCCATACGGATTGTCCAATGCTCCTAGTACCTTTATGCGGATTATGAATCAAGTCCTATGGTTATTTATAGGAAAGTTTGTCGTAGTTTACTTCAACGACATTCTTATATATAGAAGGACCAAGAAGGATCATTTGGATCATTTGAATCAAGTCTGTTTAGCTCTTAGGAAAAATTGTCTCTTTGCAAACTTCAAGAAATGTGATTTTTTTTATCCATAGAGTCATTTTCCTAGGTTTTATTGTTATACCTGACGGAGTTTCTGCTGACCTCGAAAAGATTAAATCAATTATAGAGTGGCATGTGCCAAAAAGTGTTCATGAAGTACGAAGTTTTGATTGCCTAGCTACTTTTTATAGAAGATTCATTCGAGGGTTTAGTACCATAGTTGCGCCAATCATGGATTGCATTAGAAAAGGCCAATTTGAATGGACCAAAGCTGCTGATAGGGCCTTCCTAGATGTTAAGAAGAAAATGACACAAGCACCTATTTTAAGATTGCTTAATTTTTCCAAGGTTTTTGAGATTGCTTGTGATGCATCTGGAGTAGGAATAGGTGGAGTTTTAAGCTAGGAGAGCCATCCCATAGCTTTCTTTAGTGAAAAGTTAAATGATGCTAAGCTTAGGTATTTCACCTATGATAAGGAGCTCTATGCGGTAGTGCAAGCTTTAAGATATTGGAGGAACTATCTACTACCGCATGAATTTGTCTTATTTTCCGATCACGAGGCCCGTAGATTCCTTAGTTCCCAGAAGAAGCTGAATCCTAGGCACGCTAAGTGGGTAGAATACATCCAGGCCTATACCTTTGTCTTGAAACACCATGCCGAAACTGAGAATTAGGTAGCCGATGCTTTAAGTCGTAGAGCCCTGCTTCTGAACTTGATTAGCACTGAAGTCGTTGGATTTGAAAGACATACGGATGAATATGATAATTGTCCAGACTTTAGTGAAGTTTACCAAGCTTTGAAATTAGGACCATCTAGTGACCACAGTGAGTATACCCTTTTAGATAGTTATGTATTTAAGAAAAACAAGCTTTGTGTTCCAAAGACTTCCCTGAGAGATTTTTTAATCTGGGAAACCCATGCTGGAGGTTTGGCTGGGCATTTTGATAATTGAGAAGAAATTTTACTGGCCAGGACTTAAGAGACAAGTAGCCAATATTGTTGCCCGATGTAGGACATGTGCGGTTGCCAAACATCAAAGACAAAACACCGGGTTATACACTCCTTTACCTGTACCGGATTGTCCATGGCAGGATCTTAGCATGGACTTCATTTTAGGACTGCCCAAGACCCTTAGAAAATATGATTCAATCTTTGTAGTGGTTGACAGATATTCAAAAATGGCCCATTTTATACCCTGCTCCCAAACTTTTGATGCCTCCAGGGTAGCCAAGCTTTTTCTTGATCAAGTAGTCAAGTTACATGGATTACCTAAGACCATTGTTTCTGATAGGGATGTCCGTTTCACAAGCTATTTTTGGAAGACCCTTTGGCTACTACTAGGAACAAAACTAAAATTCTCAACTGCTTACCACCCTCAGACTGATGGACAAACTGAAGTTGTAAATAGAAGTCTAGGGAACTTATTGAGGTGCCTTGTTGGAGAGAGTCTGGGAAATTGGGATTTACTTCTACCTCGTGCTGAATTTGCGTATAATAGCTCGGTCAATAGATCTACTGGTAAAAGTCCCTTTGAGATTGTCCATGGTTACAGACCTAGGAGACCTATCGACCTCATTTCGTTACCCACACACACACGTGTATCTGAGTCTGCCGAGTCATATGCACAGCATCTTAAAGAATTACATAAAGAAATTAGTAAGAAGATTCAAATAAGTAATGAATTTTATAAGCATATGGCTGATTCACATAAATAAATAAAAGAATTTAATGAAGGGGACTTTGTCATGTAAAACTTAGATCTGAAAGGTTTCCACCGGGAATTATGAAGAAATTGCATGCCTGGGGAGCTGGACCTTTCAAAATAATTAAGAAAATTAGATCTAATGCATATGTGTTAGAGTTACCACCTGATTACGGCATTAGCTCCACATTTAATATTTTTGATCTGAAAGAATTTAAAGAACCGGCATTAATTCCTAGTGAGCCTTTTGGACTTTCCCCTGCCTTTGAGAGAAAAACCCTACCTGAGTGTCCACCAGCAATTCCACCAGACCGGAGAGACAAGATTGAACGTATCTTTGATGACCAAGTGATTACTACTAGGAACAAAGGTTATCAACATTATCTGGTTCATTGGCAAAGCCGACCAGAATCTGAAGACTCCTGGATCACCCGAGAGGATCTATAACAAATTGACCCAGATCTCTTAGAAAAATACCACAATCAAACTGATCCTTACTCGACAGGGTGGAGTTCCTCCCACCCGGGGAGAATTGGTGCGGGCACCAGGCTCAGGAAGAGGCTTCAATTGATACCAAGTTCTTTATGGATAGAAGATTAGGAATTTAAGTCCTGTACTTGTGTTTATTTGAATAATTGTGTCCTGTTTTATTTCAATTTGGGTTTTAAAGTTCAATTAGGTTTTGTATTAAGTCAGGTTGAGTAATTGAGTCATGTTTTATTTCAATTTGGGTTCAATTAGAGTTCAATTAGGCTTTGTATTGAGTCGTGTTCAAGAGCTACTTGAAGTTGGTTTGAATTAGGCCAGATTAAGTATAACCAGCTTCACCAACTACTTGGAGCACCAAATCATCATTGGACCATGCCACCTTGGAGGACAAGTCATGCCACTTGGAGGAAAAATCAAGCCACATCACAAGATACGTCACCCATGAATTTTTGCCCAAATCAAATTCAAATTGAAGGAAGCTCCACTCTTCATGGGATGCCACCTTAAAATTAGGAGTTTGAATTTGTAAATGGGCCATTCCACTTTCTTTGGGATGCCCCATGATATTCTCCATGAAAGGTGTTGTATTTTGAATTTGAAAAGGAGCTGAAGGTTTATAAAAGCTCCTAGAATCCTCTTGTAATGGGATGATGAATAAAATGAAGTTTTTTTCTAAGAAAGCTTTCTTCCTTTGCTAGCTAAAGACCCTTGAGAGAAGGTAGGTGTGAGACCTAGGATACTTAACCATACAAGCTACCAATCCCTCTTCCAATCCCATTCGGCCACCCTTGAAGAACCCTCTTCAAGCCTCTCTAATTTCGACCTTCCCATCTTCCAAAAGAGATCATCTACAATGGAGTTCTCCACGCCAACAATTGAAGATGATTCAAGCAAAGGACACCAAAGAGAGATTACTTCAATCCAAGCCTAAGCCAACACTTCCATTCTTAACTTTCCTCTTCCTTTCTTCCAATCTTCCATCTAAACCTTTAACTTTTCCATCTACCTATGCAGGATCCCCGGGTCTCATGGTTTCCAAGATGAAGGTCTACTATGCCAAAGAATTAGATGCAGGATGCTTTAAAACCTAGAGTAATTCCTTGGCCATTTAAATACTTCATCTTGAGTGTTCCTTACTTCATTTCAGAATATTAATGGCCAAATAACCAACCTTTATAAATCTCTTTCAGATCTGAAATAGGAAATTAAGCTAGCCCTAACCGGTGTGGTTTCCTAACCATGAAGGTCCATTTTCTTAATTGCTTTGATAGGTTGTCTTCCTAGTCATGTTTCCTTATGTCCTTTTCATGAAATTCTACTTCTTTACATAAAATAGCCGCATGCATATCTGCCTCATCATCATTTAATATCTTTAATTCGTAGAAATGCTTAATTCCATATATGAACCCAATCATTTTCCTTCCCTTAATCATTGTGCGTCCGTCTTCTTTCTTTTCTTTCTCTTTTTTTTTTGTATAGCTTCCCAAGCTATTGGGAGCCTCTCTCTAATGTCAAGGATACTTCAATGAATGCAATCCTTCTTTTCCCTTCAACTGAATTGCCTTGTGTTTTCCCTGTTTTGTCTTATATTCTTCTTTTTATTTTTTTTTGCTTCTCTAGTCCTTGTGATAGGGAGGTAGAATTTCATGGTTGCCGTGAGCCCAACCTAGGCCCTTAGCTATTATGGGGTGATGTTGGAGTCTTGAGGTCAGCATGGAGGACTCCGTGGGGATCCCACTCCTGCTTTGCTAACCTTAGGGTCACATGGTCTTGAAAGTAAAATACTTCTGGAGCTTCTTAGTTTGCCAAGCTACGGGTCGAGCGGTAGATGGTAGGACTTCAGGAGTTTCCCACAGACATCTCCAGGCTATGAGCAAGGCAGTTGGATGTGGGGCTTCTAGAGTGCCCTAACTTTGAGAGCAAAGATTCTGGGATCTTTGGCTCTGAAGTGCGGGATTGATGGCATCTCCTGGCCTTGGAGGTGGGACCAATGATGTCTTCTAGCCTCGAAGGTGGGATCGATGATGTCTCCTAACCTCGGAGGTGCAACTGATGCATCTCCTGACCTCGGAGGCGGGACTGATGGCATCTCCTGACCTTGGATACTGGATTGATGGCGTCTCCTGACCTTGGAGGTGGGACTGATGGCATCTCCTGACCTCGGAAGCGGGATCGATGGCATCTCCTAGCTTTGGAGAAGAGATCGATGAGTAGCTCCTGGCTTTGGAGGTGGAATCGATGGCATCTCCTGGCTTTGAGCACAAGCCTTCTGGAGTTTCCTGGCTTAAGGTATCGAACGGTGAGTCAAGTGGTAGATGGCAGAATTTCTGGGATTTCCCGACTAGCATCCCTGGACTGTGGAATAAGGTAGTAGATGCGAGGCTTCTGGAGTTCCCGACTTGAGATGCCAAATGGTGAGTCAAGTGTTAGATGGCAGGCTTTCTGGGATTTCCCGGCTGACATCTCTGGACTGTGAGTATGGCAGTAGATGCGGGGCTTCTTAGGTTTTCCGGCTTGAGGTGTCGAACTGTGAGTCAAGTGGTAGATAGCAGGATTTTTAGGATTTCCTGGCTGGCATCTCTGGATTATGATTAAGGTAGCAAATACGAGGCTTCTGAAGTTTCCCAGCTTGAGGTGCCAAACTATGAGTCAAGCGATAGATGGCAAGATTTCTGGGATTTCTTGGTTGACATCTTCGGACTATGAGTAAGGCAGCAGATATGAGGCTTATGGAGTTTCCAGGCTTGAGGTGTCGTACTGTGAGTCAAGTGGTAAATGGCAGGATTTCTATGATTTCCCGGCTGGCATCTCCGGACTGTGAGTATGGCAGTAGATACGGGGCTTCTAGAGTTTTCCATCTTGAGGTGCCGAACTATAAGTCAAGCAATAGATGTTGGGATTTCTGGGATTTCCCGGCTAGCATCTCTGGACTGTAAGGCAGTAGATACGGGGCTTCTGGAATTTTCTGGCTTGAGGTGCCAAACTATGAGTCAAACGATAGACGGTGAGATTTCTGAGATTTCCCGACTGGCATCTCTAGACTGTGAGTTAGGTAGCATATGCGAGGCTTCTGGAGTTTCCTAGCTTAAGGTGCCGAACTATGAGTCAAGCGATAGATGGTTGGATTTCTGGGATTTCCCAACTGGCATCTCCGGACTGTGAGCAAGGCAGTAGATGTGGGGCTTCTGGAGTTTCCCGGCTTAAGGTGCGGATTGGTAAGTCAAGCGGTCGATGGTGGGCTTTTTGGGATTTCTCGGCTAGCATCTCTGGACTGTGAGTAAGGCATCAGATGTGGGGCTTCTGGAATTTCCCAGCTTGAGGTGCCAAACTATGAGTCAAGCGGTAGATAGCAAGATTTTTAGAATTTCTCGATCGACATTTCTGGACTGTAAGGTAGTAGATGCAGGGCTTCTAGAGTTTTTTGGCTTGGGGTGCCGCATCATGAGTTAAGCAATATATGGTGAGATTTCTGGGATTTTTTGGCCAACATCTCCGGACTGTGAGTAAGGCAGCAGATGCGGGGCTTCTGGAGTTTCCCAGTTTGAGGTGCCAAACTGTAAGTCAAGCGGTAGATGGCAGAGTTTCTGGAATTTTCTAGCTGACATCTCCAGATGTGAGTTAGGCAATAGATGCGGGGCTTCTAGAGTTTCCCAGCTTGAGGTGCTGAACTGCGAGTCAAGCGGTAGATGGTGAGACTTCTGAGATTTCCTGGCTGGCATCTCTGGACTATGAGTTAGGCAGCATATGCGGAGCTTCTGGAGTTTCCTGGCTTGAGATGCTGAATTGTGAGTCAAGTGGTAGATGGCAAGATTTTTGGGATTTCCTGGCTGGCATCTCCAGACTATGAGAAAGGTAGTAGATGCAGGGCTTCTAGAGTTTCCTGGCTTGAGGTGCCGAATTATGAGTCAAGCGATAGATTGCAGGATTTCTAGGATTTCTCGACTAACATCTCCAGACCATGAGAAAGGTAGCAGATGCGGGGCTTCTGTAGTTTCCCAGCTTGAGGTGCCGAACTGTGAGTCAAGCAGTAAATGATGGGATTTCTGGGATTTCATGGCTGACATCTCTGGACTGTGAGTAAGGCAGTAGATGCGGGGCTTCTGGAGTTTCCCAGCTTGAGGTCGTGGGAGCTCTTCTCGAGACCACTCCTTGGAGCCTTGAGGGGGAGCTCTCGTGCCCCCAGTCTGCCCTCCAGGGACAAGGAGGGAAACTATTGTTCTACCAGTTGAAGAGCTTTAATCTCTAGCCTTTGCCATGATCTTCTTTGCTCTTGGATCTTTTGTCCCCTTCTTGGCATGCCAATCTATTACTGCCTAGATCATCTGGCCTGTAGCTCTTATGTGGCATCGGGTGGTAGCCTTTCCATTGACAGTCTGCAGTGGCCTGCAACTCTTGCATGGTGTTGGCTAGCGGTTCTCCCAACTGGCATCCTCCACGTGCACCCGATCTAAGATGGCCGCCACCATGGGAGCTCTTCGACCTTAGCTTGGCCTGTAGCTTCACCAGGTTGCGGATGCACCTCCCCACCCCAGGTCGGCTGCTTGGTTTGAAGGCTTTACATAAATGAGGAGACCCAGGCCAAGGATTTCATTGGGGACACTTCGACGGTCATGTCAGTGGGATGATCTAAGAAAACAGAACCTCTATGATGGAGAGCTCGGGGACTCCCCGCACGTAGAGGGTGAAAGATTGAACTAAGCTGTAAAGATAAGGTGGAGTTAGGATTAGAGAGCTTGGGAGGTTCCGCAAGATGGTTCCTTACCCATTAGCTCTCTATCTCTTATCGATTGGCCTCCCTTCTCCTCCCTTTTCTCCCTTCTTTATTTTCTCATGGGAATTCTTTCTTCCATTTTATGTGAGATCCGTGGCCCAGGATAGGTCTAGGGCTTCCCTGAGATGTCCTTTTCCTGATGTGCCCTTTGAAAAGGGTCTTTCTGCTATCCACCGTCCTTCCCCCTTCAGACCGGTCCTTTTCGGGAGGTCCTCTTGTTGGGGAATGCTCACCGACATGGCACAAAGCTTGTCCCTTTGGATCCCCATGGGAGGGGTGGGCACCTTGTCCTTGAGCCCCAAGCCACGGTGGGACATTTCTATTTTTGGAGGGACCATGGAGCATCGCAGGGCATGTGGTCTTAATGAAATACTCCTCTTAGGGAGGTTTAGTTTTTGTGTCGAGAGGGTTAAGGCCCTCGGTTGCACGATCATTGACATGGCAGTACGCTATAGGATCCGGGGCCTGGAAGAGCATGCCTTGCATAGAGCATGCGGGTGATGCATTGCAAAGCTTGAATTAATGGTGGGGCCTGCACCACCTGCTAAAGGTTGCAGGCGAACGGGGAGTCCCCTTGCTGTGATTTGAATTTCTACTGATCCTTCCCTCCTTCATTGCTGGCAGGAATTCTGATCTTCGCAAGGTAGGGAGGAGACTCGCTTCGGGAGCCCCACCTCGAGAAGCATGAGCACGACTCCAGCCGGGAGTTGACCTTGGTAGGAGGGCTCACCTTGGTAGTATGAGCATGACTCCGACCGGGAGCTAACCTCGATAGGAGGGCTCACCTTGGCAGCATGAGCGTGACTCCAACCGGGAGCTAACCTCGAAAGAGTGTTGAAAATTGTGTCCCAAAGCCAATTATCTAAGCTGTAGACGGTTGTGCCATTTTGTAATTATATGAATTTTTAATTAATAAAAGTTATTCCTTTGGCTGTTCATCATATTTACATTTTTCTGAAATGAACTCTTGTATGATGGAGTCCTTAGAACTACATTATTTGATATTGAAAGGATATATCAAGTAGCTCTTAAACTGGTTCACAACCAAATGATACATTATTATAGGATGATAATGTATCAAGTATAGGTTGTTGTATGTCATATTTGTTGGTTGTCCTCTTAACCAAAGAGTGTGAAGACACTGGTATGACATGCAAGTAAGATGTGAAGGGATATGGGTATATATGTCCCTCAGACCTGAGGTCACCATGGCAGCTTGCAAGCAACTCACTGTACTTTGGTACCAGACATTTGGATTTCTAATCCAGTGATGGAAGGTTTCTGGGTGCAGTCAAGTACCTGTGGAGCGGTGGTGGATCAAGATGGAATTGGTCCCTCCAAATAGTTTGGAGTGAATGACTCATTGTGTCTCAATTTAGCAAATCTTTGGTCAAGATAGTTCTTATGAGGAGTCACAGAACTTGTAAAGTTAAGACACAATCTAGATAAACCAAATTAGGGTTGACAGTCAAACCCTAGATCATCCTGAGCATTATGAGGTCAAAGGAATGAATTATGCTGTAACCATATGCCAAAGGTTCTAGAGAGGTGCTCTACATCTTTGACCTATCCGGACGTCGGGTATCATTGCAAGATGAGAACTTTGACTGGTACTGGAAGTGTTCCAGTGATATCAGCTTAGTGTTCGAACCATGGGGTCACACACTATAGGAGTTTCTATCTAATCTTAAGGCTGATCGATGATTGAGAATCATTTGACATCATCGGAGGTCGATATGATTGACCATGTTCCAAGTGTCGAACTTGCTTGAGTCGACACTTGGAAAGTATCAACACTTGGCGATTTTGCATGAGTCAATACTTGCTGTGATGAGCAGAATATCTGGAAAGAGTTTTTGGAAGGTTTTGAATTTGAATTTCGATTTTTGGACATTTTTGGCTCTAGGCTTTCTTGGTATGATAGTCATACTTCTTTGGCTTGGACCCATTTGGTATGGCCCTTGACCTTCTCCCCCAATCACTCCGCCTTCCCTTTTCTCCCTCTCATGGCTGCCCCTATAAATAAAGGTTATTGTATAGGGCTTTGGTTGATTTTTTTGGTTCTTTGTTTGTCTTGTTGGCTGGTTACAAGGTCGCCAGGTCACAAGAAGAAAGGAGGAAAAAGGGTTTGTGAGGTGTTTGGGATTGGGTGTGAAAAACCTAGCATTCAAGCTAGGTCTTGGGAAGAAAGTTTCTTAGAAAAGGTTCCACCTCTCCTTCTTGTCTTTCCGAAAGTAGAAGATCGGGCCAAAGGATCCTGAAGAGCTAGCACTCCAAGGGAGTTGATTAGAGTCAAGCCCTGGTGTGAACTACCTATAGAGGCCAGACACGTGTGTGGCTCAAGAGCACCATCCTTGGAGCACCGCCACCATATCTATCAAAGGTAAAATGGTAAGGTAGCTTTATATCTTTGAGTTTTATCTTATTTTTGATGTTTATTGCATGTTATACTATTATACTAGATCTTGTTGTAGGCAGATTGGCAGATCATTTGATCAATCTACCAAGTCTTTCTCTATGCTTGTTTTAAAATAGTTTTAAAATGCATGTTTCTGCCTTGTTGTTGCATATTGGTATGCTTCCTATTTTTATCTTCAATGGTATCAGAGCACAGGTTCATCGTAGTATAATAATGTTAGCATACTTTAACATCATGTTTTTCTTTTAAAGTACTTGAAATGAGTGCTTCACCCTGGCTATCCAGTCATAGGAGAGAAGTAGGGCTGCAAGACCCTCTCTTCCCATTCAATTGGGGTCTCCTATGACGTGTAGGGGTGCCGCTTATGATTGACTCATGAAGTGGAAAGATAAAAGAAAATGTAGATTAAAAATATTTTAATCCTTATTATGATCTTAAAATAAATTTAGATAATATCTAAGAGTTTTGTTTTGATTGGATTTGATTGAAAATTTGGTGAAACTTTGGATTTGAAATCACCGTTGTTGCCCTGTGATAGGCCTTGAGTCGACCTCTTAAGTCGACTCATGAAGGTTGAAGTGTCGACACTTGACTAGGAAGTGTCGACACTTGGGCTCGTGAGTCAACACTTTGCCTTGAAGGTGTCAACTCATGAGCACTTCCCAAAAAACATAGTGTTCTATTTTCTTCTTGTCTCAGGCCTTGAGTCGACCCAAGTGTCGACACCTAGGTCGACACTTGTCCCTGGTGAGTTGACACTTGACATAAAAAGTTACAAAAATAGTGAATTCAAATATCTTATTATTGTAAAATTATTTTACATTTGCAAATTAAAATTGTTTTAATTTATTAAGGCTATTGAACTTAAGTCATTTTAAATGACTAAGAACTCTAGGAATATGATTCAAAGATTTTAAGTCATTTCAATAAGCCTTAAGGGTCATGAGTTAGCTTCTATTAGGTCCTTAATTGGGTTAGACCTAAGTTTAAATGCATTGGACTATGTAGAGAATCGTTCTAATCAAATGTTGAGTTAGGACTTCTTCTCTATAGATCTCTCTAATAGTTAGATTGATAAGTCCATGGATCTAAATGGACCTTTCTTGTGGCTCAGTGGATAGCCCGAGTCTTTAGGCTAGTCTAATCGAGTCTAATGAATTAATTGGTGCCCGAGGTAAGTTTGGCATCTTGATCATGGTTCTTTGGGGCTACCTTTTACCTGGCCAACTCGGTTGGTGTCCAAGGCAAGATGGTTAATGGCAGAACCCAACCCATGATCTCACTTACCTGGCCAATATGGTTGATCATAATTGATTACATAGTTCACTGACTCGTGTTAACCCATGTCACCCAAGGTTAATCAGTCTTGACTGATTTTAGGTGCTAATGGATCATTAGTTATGAGTAACCCTCCTTGATTACTAATGTGGTCAGTGAGAGGTTGATCTATGTCTTCTCATCTCTTCTTCTGTCATAATAAGATTAAACCCTCTAAATTATTAGGTCCATAAAATGACAAAGTTATGGGGATAACTGAGTCTTAGCCCCCCATTAAGTGGGATGGTAATGGGTCCAATAGTTGGGTGTTCATCGACAGATCCAAAGATCGAATGTTCATTGAACTATTGGAATTACTGTTCCTAATATAATGGCTCGGTGCGACTCTCTTAACAGTGGTCAGGTGGGTCGGCCAAAGTTGGGCATGACTATTCATTAGTTAGAAGCATCGAATTTTATCATATTAATGGTTAGACCTAACCGGGACCTTCAATAGGAGGCCCAAAGGCCGATTGAAGTGCACCTTGGGGTAAAACCTAAATACTAGAGATTACTTGGAGAAGTAATCGGTTGAAGAACCTATCTTTAGACGTGCATGGGTGGGCCGACCAAAGTCGGGCTCATGTGTTGTCTATTGGATTCTCGTACCCACTTAGGAATCAAAGGGATTCCTTGGATTGGAGGTAGAGGCTAACAGTCTCAACAAAATAGTGGGAGGGCTTTAAGCTAAAGTCCATGTTTATAGGATAATAATTCATATACACTAATTAGCTTTGCTTTTCCTTTCAGATGTCTTCCAACCTATTGCCTCAGTCTCTTCTCGATAACAAGAAGCTTAAGGGTCCCAACTTCGATAGTTGGTATCGAAGGCTCAGAATTATCCTGGAGTATGAATGGATCTTGTATGTTATATCGGATCTGGCACCTGAAACCCCTGCTCCCAATGCTCGAGGTTTGGTCAGAGACACTTATCAGAAGTGGCACTCTGACAGGACCACTATCCGATACATTATGTTAGCAGTGATGAACAACAAGTTCAGTCACAAGTTCGAGGAAGCCCAGCCAGAGAAAATCCTTCAAAGGTTGAAGGAGTCTTTTGGCACACCAAATGACCTTGAGAGGTACAGGGTCTCCTATACTATCTACAACGCGCGGATGCGTAATGGGGCCTCAGTCACTGATCATGTACTGTATATGATCGAGATGATTGAGTGCCTGAGCAAACTCGGATGTCCCCTGCATGAACAGCTCGGGAAGGATGCGATTCTAAATCCTCTGCCCTCTTCCTATCTAGATTTTCTCGATCATTATAGAATGAATAAGCCTACAGTTAACTACCACAGTCTGTTGGGGTTATTGCAAACTTATAAGAAAGACCACCATCTGAATAAAGGGGTGGTAAATCTAGTGGGAGGACTTCAGCAGGGCATCGTTTCTTCAAAAAAGGGAGAAAGAAAAGTAAATGAAAATAGGTGTAGAATGCTTCTAGGCCCAGTCATGCCAAGAAGGAGAAGGCTGATAATAGCCAAGCGAACTGCTTCTTCTGCAAGAAGCGGGGACATTGAAAGAGGAATTGTCCTCTTTACATTACGTCCCTTGACCTGAATAGGTCCAAGAAAAGGAAGCAGCCAGAAGGTGCTGGATAGGGTATTTATATGATAACACCTTGTAGTTTCTCTATCTATGAGACTACTAACTAGGTCTTGGATACTGGAAGTCCAATTCACATTTACAATTCTTTGTAGGGACTTCAAGTTAGTAAAAGATTCGAGGATGGCAAGAGATTCTTGAATGTGGAAAATGGAAGCCAAGTTCCAGTCCTGGCGTTAGAAGTCCTCAAAATAGTTTTCGAGTCTTGTACAATCATTTTGAATGAGTGTCATTATTGTCTATCTTTTATTTTCAATGTCATTTCTGTTGCCCAATAAGCAACCTAAGAGGGGGGTTGAATTAGATTTCTAAAAACTTAAATGCAAGTGTAAAGTGCTCTTAGTGAGTATGCAGCAAACATATAAAAGCAATAAAAATAAGAGCAAATTAAAGAGACAAGTAATCACAAACACAAAGCAAGTATAGCAGTTCAGTGCTTTCCAATGCACCGACATCCACTCCCCAAAGCCCACTTAGAAATTCACTATAATCTCAACCAATTACAGCCGATTAGTTTTCCGGGTTTACTAATCAAACCCGACTTGATTTCACAAGGCTCACAAGTCAAAACCTCACTTGGTTTTCTGGGCTAACCAAGAACCTAATTGGTTTTAAGGCTCACCAACAACCTCCCTTGATTTTGCAGGCTAACCAAGAACCTAATTGGTTTTCAAGGCTAACCAACAACCTCCTTGGTTTTCCAATAGGCTAACCAAAAACCTTTACAACAAGAATAAGTTTGAAGTAAAGAAACAATGAAAGCTTTCTAATAAAAGCGGATACCTCTTTGAAGCTTTGATGTAGTACTGTCTTCAACTTGATGAAGCCTCTATTAATGCTCAAGAAGGTTGAACTTGAATGCTCTTGAAAGCTCTTGAAAGCTTAGAGACTTCTTTTTGCTTGAAGATAGTTACTCTCAATGAATTTGAGTGAATGCACTTGCTTTTTCTTTCTCTTGGTGTTCCTCTCTTAATCCTCTTGATTCTACTTATATTTAGATTTGATTTGAATCATTTAAATACCTTTCCAAGGCCTCAAGATTAGTTTATGGTTGTTAGACATGAAAAACTAGCCATTAGGAGCCAAGAGGAGCAAGTTCTGCGTTTGAAAAACTAACCTTACTGTTCCCAGAACTCCAAGTGTCGACACTTCAAGCTATGAGTCGACACTTAGGGTCGACACTTGCATTCCATGAGTCGACACCTAGTTCAAATATTTTCAATGAAGATTTCTAGAATTCTCAGATGAGTCGACACTTACTCTGGTGAGTCGACACTTTGAGTCGATACTTGACATCCATGTGTCGACACTTCAGACAATTCTTCAACTTCAGTAAGTTCTATAACAAAAAAGTCTCAGGAGATGAGCCAATCTTTGAGTCGACACTTAACTGGTATGAGTCGACACTTCAGCCATGCCATCTGAAACTCTTTCTTCATACCAGCTTAAGTCGACACTTGATTGAATTTTTTTCAAAAATACCTTAACTTTTGCTGAAACTAAATTGTGTTGAATTCTTGTGTTCTTTTAAGCATTCTTCAACTACCAAAGTCCACTTTAAACTAATCTTTCATCCATAGTTGGGACTTTCCCATTGTTTGACAATCAATCAAATTTTATTGAATTGATGAGCACATTTTTCTATAAAAACATACTTCAAAGAAATAATTAGTACTCAACTTTACTTAAGCATTTTGCTTATCATCAAAATCAATAACGGAGTCAACAATCTTTCCTTTTTTGATGATAACAAAACCTTTAAGTATCAATTATATAATAAGCTTTTTAAAAAAAATTTCAATGTGCATAGAGCTTATTGCAATAGGTATTGAAATATGAAAAGAGATGTTCATTGTAGATTTTAAAATTCTCTTTTGAAATTGATTTGAGCTAAGAGTATCAGAGTTTAAAATACATTAAGAAATAAATTTATGTATCATGATACTATAAAGAAAACATGCTCAAGAGTAATAAATTCAGCAATAGAACACTATGAAGAGTATAGATACTCTCTTTGAAGAGATGATCTGTAAAATTGATTTTTGAAGATTTTTAAATGATAGTAAGATGAAATTTAAGCATCTAAAAGTAAGAATTGGACATGATAATTTTAGCAAAACAATTTTTTTAATTCAAAGGAGGGATTACTTCCCCTCACTTAATGAACAGAAATTTTCAAATTTTTAAAACTTATCTCATTTTTCAAAGCATTTTTTAAAAAAAAAAACTTATCTCTTATTTCATCATTCACATTTATAATCATTTCTCCCCCTTTTTGTTATCATTAAAAAGGAAGGAAGAAGGAAATTAATGCGAACATAAATGTGAGAATATTAAATCACTGAAGTTAAGTAATGCATTTCATTCATTCAAAGTCATAACAAGAAGTAGAAGAAAATATTTCATTCATTTGATACAAGATTGATACATAAGAGTAAATAAACATCAAAAGAAACATACAACAAGTGCAGAAATGTAAACTATATAAATATTGAAACTATCCTAAGCATCATCCTCATCATCTGAGGGTCTACTCAAAGTGGACAGAATGACAGAGATCCCATCTCCCAAACCTTGATGGCTCTCTCTAGTCTCCATAATAAAATTGTCGACTTGCTGACGAATGATCATAATTTCTGTTTCAATGCGAGCGACTCCGTCCTCAAGACTCTAAGAAGCTCCTGGAATATCTGATCATGCTGGTTCAAGCAGAGGAGCAGGCTCTGGATGCACTAAAGGCTCGGGCTAAATCTCAGGCATGTCAATGTGTGTCTCTGAAGGTCCTGCCTTACCCAAAAATATGCGCTCCTCCTTCACTAGATCCTCATCTTTGTCAACGGCATGACCTGATACTCATCGTCTCTACTAGCCTCTGACTAGCTGATACCCTATCCGGTGAAGAGATCTAATGTCATAGACATCAGTGTGCAGTAACATCCAGCAGGGCTCATCATCCATAACAAAATCGTAAGCTCTGAAGAGCAAAGTCAAGCCCATCCCGTAGGGCAAACATAGTCTCTGACTTATAGATGCCTCCATCATCTGATGTACCATAAGTACTGGTAGGCAAACAGGAGCATGCTGAACCAGAGACATCATTAGTAGTAGCTCTCTCTCTATGATGAAGTTGAAACGACTGGTCTTCGGTAGAAGGATCCGGGCTACGATATGATGTAGCAACCTCATCTCAGCTAAAAGTTTGGATGCAACAATAGTGGCTCCCTCAGGCAGGTCATCTGTCTTGAAGATACATCGAAGACCATTGAGTCTAACTACTAAGCAATCAACCACAGATCC
Source organism: Areca catechu (assembly GCA_021397845.1). Classification (NCBI taxonomy): domain Eukaryota; kingdom Viridiplantae; phylum Streptophyta; class Magnoliopsida; order Arecales; family Arecaceae; genus Areca; species Areca catechu. The sequence goes on from CM038050.1 coordinate 80,126,583, forward strand.
TCTCATAGGTATGTCCCATACTTTGCTCAGAATCTTTGCTATCACTAGGACATCTCTGCCACGGACCTGTGTGACCCATCCATCACTACCTCGGGCTAAAGATCCATAGAACTCTCGTATCAAGCCTAAGTAAAATCTCTCTGTCAAAGAGTAGAATGGAACCAAACCAGCATCCCTGAGCCACTGGCCTATCCGAAAATATTGCTGGTCGATGAACACGAAGTCCACACGTCATCCTCCGACTATGGTCTTCGTACCCATCTGACAGTCGCATGAAAAAGAGGTCGAGTAAGGGCATCGGGTGTACTGGCTTCATGTCTGGCCTTAGTTCTTCTTTCTTCTTCTTGATTGGATGGCCGAGGATGATGGACAACTTGTTTCCTAGGCCTTATTCCACAAAATCAAGGATTGATGCAAAAGAGGAGTGGAAATCTACGGTTTCAATTGTCAAAAAAAAAACAAAATGGAAGAGGGATTATGGCGAACCAAAACTGTCCTAATCGGGAATTTGAGAGAGTTGGAGTTGAAAATTGGAGGGAAGAAGCAGATAGAACATAGTTAGGGCAGGTGTCAGCTCAATTTGGGAGAGAAAAGATCGCAAAAATACCTCATTTCTGGTTTTTATCTCGGTCTGTCACCGTCCAAGTGTCGACTCACGATACAGGACCAAGTGTAGATACTTCGACTTAAAATCGAAGAAAACAGAAAATGAAGCATTAATCAAAATCAATAGAATTATGGTGAAATTCAAGAAAATTAAATATGATTGATGATCTTTCGTGGGTCTAAGGATGATGACCCCAAGATGAACCGATTTTCTTGGAGAGGCTTAGTCAATATATCAGCTAATTGCAATTCAATAGAAATAAATTCAAGCACAATATCATTATTTTCAACATGATTTCTAATAAAATGATGCCTATTTTCAATATGCTTGCTTCTAGAATACTGAACAGAATTTTTAGTTAAGCATATTGCACTAGTATTATCACATTTTGTGGGTGTATTAGTTAATTTAATTCTAAAATCTTCAAGTTGTTGCTTAATTTACAAGATTTGAGCACAACAACTTTCTGCTGCAATATACTCAGCCTCAACTGTGGATAGTACAACTGAAATTTGTTTTTTGCTAAACCAGGAGATTGAGTTAACACTAAGAAATTGGCAAGTTCCACAGTACTTTTTCTATCAAGTTTACACCTAGCAAAATTAGCATTAAAAAAATCAATTAAATCAGTAGATGAGTCTCTAGAATACCACAAACCAATATCAATTATACCCGATAAGTATCTAAAAATATGCTTAACAGCCAACAAATGAGACTCTTTAGGATAAGACTGATATCTAGCATACATGCATACACTGAATATTATATTTGGTCTACTGGCAGTCAAATATAATAAAGAGCCAATCATAGCTCTATATAATTTTTGATCAACAGATTTACTATGCTCATCTTTATCAAGTTTACAAGAGGGGCTCATAGGTGTACCTATTGACTTAGTAGTCTCCATCTCAAACTTCTTTAAGATTTCTCTTGTATACTTAGCTTGGTTGATGAAGATTCTATCTTTGATTTGCTTGATTTGGAGTCCAAGAAAGAAATTAAGTTCTCCCATCATGCTCATTTTGAACTCACCAAGCATAAGCTTAGCAAACTCTTGACAAAGGATTTCATTAGTAGCACCGAAAATAATATTATCAACATAGATTTGTACTACCAATAAATCATCATTTTCTTTCTTTAGAAATAAAGTTGTGTCAACATGGCCTTTAGAGAATTCATTTTCAATCAAAAACTTACTGAGTCTTTCATACCATGCTCGGGGTGCTTGCTTTAAACCATAAAATGCTTTGTTTAATTTGTAAATATAATCATGATGTGCATGATTTTCAAAACTAGGTGATTGTTCTACAAAAACTTCTTTTGCTATGTAACCATTTAGAAAAGCACTTTTAACATCCATTTGAAAAAGTTTAAAATTCATAAAATAAACAAATGCTAATAGTAGTCTAATTGCCTCAAGTCTAATAACAGGAGCAAATGTTTCATCAAAATTAGTTCCTTCATCCTGATTGTAGCCTTTGGCAACTAGCCTAGCTTTATTTCTAGTTATAATTCCATTTTTATCTAATTTATTCCTAAACATCCATTTTGTGTCAATAAAAAAAATATTTGATGGTCTTTCTATTAATATCCAAACATTATTTCTATCAAACTAAATTGGTTCATCTTGCATAGTATTTATCTAGTTACGATCTTTTTTAGCATCTTCAAAATATTTTGCTCTATTTGAGAAACAAAAGAAATATAATTACATTCATTTCTATTTGAAGATCGAGTTCTTACTTCTTTAAATGGATCACTTAGGATTAATTCCTTAGGATGTCCATGAGCATACCTCCACTCCTTAGGTAGATCTTGATGCTTTGGTGTGGATTGTATGGCTTCTTCTCTTTCACATTTATCTTGATCTTCTTCACTTTGTTGCGAGGGTTGATCTTCCAATGTTAGCTTCTTTAGCTTTTCAGCACCTACATATGCATCAGATGTATCCTCTTTCCTAGAGGATTTGTCACTAGACTTTTCAAAAACTACATGTACAAACTCCTCTACAACTAGAGTTCTTTTGTTAAAAATTCTATATGCCCTACTTGATGTAGAATATCCTAGAAAGATACCTTCATCAAACTTAGCATCAAATTTTCCAAGATTATCTTTACCGTTATTTAAAATGAAACATTTACAACCAAAAACTCAAAAATACTTTAAAGTTGGTTTTCTTTGATTCCAAAGTTCATAAGGAGTTTTTTTTTAAATAGGGAGAATTAAAATATGATTCAAAATATAACAAGCAGTGTTAATTGCTTCAGCCCAAAAATATCTTAACAAATCATTTTTGTAAAGCATAGTGCATGCCATTTCTTTCAAAGTACGATTTTTCTTTTCTACTACCCCATTCTGTTGAGGTATCCTAAGTACAGAAAAATTATATTTAATACCTTTCTCATTACAACCTTTTTTATTAGAAATCTTTTGGTAAAACTTTACAAATACTTAAAAAGATTCATCTTTAAGAGCAAGAAAGAATATCCATGTAAATATTGAAAAATCATCCACTATAACCAATCCATATCTCTTGCTTCCTAGACTGGATGTTCTAGTTGATCCAAAGAGATCCATATGGAGTAGTTCTAATGGCCTACTAGTAGTAACAAAACTTTTAGATTTGAAAGATGTTTTAACTTGTTTTTCAAATTGGCAAGCTTGATAAACTCTATCTTTTTCAAAACTAAGTTTCGGCAAATCTCTTACTAAATCCTTTTTGCAAAATTTTGAAAGTAAGTACATACTAGCATGTCCTAGTCTTCTATGCCAAAGCCAACTAGTCTCATCTTTAATAGAATTCATTACAACAAGGCATTCTCCATTAGGCAAGGATAGATTATCTAAATCTACCAAATAAATATTACCATACCTTTTTCCAATGAATTTTACGCCATTTTTATCAGGACTAGCAATCATGCAATAAGATGATTTAAAAATAACTTGAAAACCTTTATCGCAAAATTGACTAATACTTAAAAGATTATACTTTAAACCTTCAACTAAGAGTACATTACTAATACTAGTAGAAGGTGAGATGAGAACCTTACCAATATCAATGATTTTTTCTTTACCATTATCACCGAAGGTCACACTCCCTCCATTTATTGCTTCAAGAGAAATGAATTGCTTCACATCTCCTATTATATGCCTTGAACAACCACTATCAAGATACCATAGTCTTTTGTTTTCCTTGGTTGCAAGACACACCTTTTCTTGTTCTTGATGTGCCATGAGACATAGATTTACAATTTCAACTTGTTCTTCCTCTGAGCTGGAGTCCTCACTATCACTCCAGGTTGCCATCATAGCTTTCTTCCTAAGCTTCTTTCTTGATTTCTTTAGAAGAGGACAGTCAAATTTGTAATGTCCGGGCTTCTTGCATTCAAAGCATGTATCTCCTTTTTCTTTTCTTTTTCCTTTTCTTTTCCCTTCTCTTTAGTTGTTTGGAACCTTTTCTTGTAAGGAAACTTCCTTCCTTTCATAAATTTTTTAAATTTCCTTGCTAAAAGTGCTTCCTTACTCTTATCTTCTTCTTCTTCCTCCGATTCATTATTTGAGGATTCTTCTTGAATAGTAGACTTGAAGGCTATCCCCTTTTTCTTTTTGTCTATATTGATAGATTTTTGCTTTAAATTGAGCTTATAAGTCATGAGAGAGCCCACTAGCTGCTCCAAGGGTAATTTGTCAACAGCTTTGCTTCTTGTATGGCGGTCACCTTTGGATCCCATGAAGTTGAAAGTGACCTGAGAATTTTATTGACAAAATCAGCATTAGACATATTTTTTTCTAAACTTCTCATGCCATTTACTATATTTGTGAATCTAGTATACATGTCAGTGATAGATTCATTTGGTTTCATTCAGAACATTTCATAAGTGTGCACTAACATGTTTACTTTAGTATTCTTCACTTGATCAGTACCCTCATGGGTAACTTCAAGTGTGTCCCATATTTTCTTGACAGATGTGCATGTAAAAATCCTATTAAACTCACTAGGATCTAAAGCATAATAGAGAAGATTCATTACTTTCGTATTGATCTCAGATTGTTTAATATCATTTTCATCCCAATCCTCTTCGAGCTTTGAGATCACTACGACAAAAGAATATATTACCGACCAAAATATAATTTGGTTGAAAATAATTAAGCTCTTTACCAACCAAATTATAATTATTTACGACCAAAAATATTTTGGTATTATTTGAGATACTGCATGAAAAATTAGCGATCATTGTTTTTGTATTCAAGACCAATTATATTTTTGTCAAAAAAAAAGTTATTTATCAACCAAAATTTTAGTTGCTAAAATTAATAACGACCAAATATAAATAGATTATTAAAAATAATTTAATTTTTAAATTCATTATCAACCAAAATATAATTTGGTTGTAAAAAAAATGTATTACCGACCAAAATACAATTTGGTTGAGAATAATTAAGCTTTTTACCAAATAAATTACAATTATTTATGACCAAATAAATTTTGGTATCATTTGAGATATTGCACGAAATATTAGCAACCATTGTTTTTGTATTCATGACCAATTATAATTTTATCATAAAAAAAATTATTTATCAACCAAAATTTTAGTTGCTAAAATTAATAACGACCAAATATATATTGATTATTAAAAAATAATTTAATTTTTAAATTTATTATCAACCAAATTATAATTTGGTTGTAAAAAAAATTAAATTTTGTTTTTAGAAAAAAAAATGTGCGTGCCATCATGATTTTTCTTTCCCCATTCTTGGCCTTTTCCTTTCCACTCCTGCTCGTATCCCCCTGCTCCCTAGCCTCTTCCTCTTCCTCTCTTCGGAAGCTCTTCCTCGGTTCCACCTCTCAGATCGGTGAAGAAGCGGTGGCGAGCGACGGCGAGTGGCGGTAGCGGCGAGCGACGGCGAGTGGCGGTAGCGGCGAGCGACGGCGAGTGGCGGTAGCGGCGAGCGACGGCGAGTGGCAGTAGAGACTTCCTCCATTTCTAGTCATCATTCAGGTGAGTCGTCGAGTGATTTTTTTTTTTTTGGATTGTGATATATGTCGGGGAGGATGGGCGTTAAAGGAGAGAGCAAAGCAACGCATCCGAGGGTGGTGGGGCAGACATCGGTAATAAGGCAACGGGCAAGGGAGATGAGGAATAGATGGGAGGGGTGGGAGAGGTTCAGAGATACGGAGATGGTGGGTGGATCGTGACTCGGTGTGGGACTAAGGGAGGGCACCAGTGAGGAGGGCCGTCATGATCTGGGGGGGACGGTGAGGGCCATCACGATCTGCGAGGGGGGAGGGGCGATGAAGATGCCGTGGAAGAGCTACGGGCTGGGTAGGGGTGCCGGGGGGGCACAGTGGTGAAGGGCCGCAGAAGATCTCCGAGGGTAGGGGTGCTGGGGGGTTACAGTGATGAAGGGCCGCGGAAGATCTCCAAGGGTAGGGAAGATCCGGTGCCACGGGCGGCAGCAATGGGGGAGTCCTATGGAAGAAAAAAAAAGGAGTTCGGTAAAACAGAGAGATGGGAATGGGGACGGCAGTAATGGGTGGGGCAGGGAGTCCTATGGAAGAAAAAAAATAGAGAAGTTCGGCAGAACAGAGAGAGGGCAACATAGCAGAGAGAAGGGATGGGGTGGGTTCCCGAATCGCCAGATGGGGGGGTGGTGGGAGGGGGGAGGATGCGGAGGAGCTGTACGCGGGGTAGGATGGGGTGGGGGGTGAGTGCGGAGGAGACAGGGAAGGAAGGAGGGCGTGTAGCGGCGAGGCATGGAGGAGCCGCATGTGGGGTGGAGGTGGGGTTGGTGGAGGGGGGCACGGAGGAGCTGTGCATGGTTTGGGAGGGGGGCAAAGGCTACGAAGGAGGGCGTGCAATAAAAGAGGAAGAGGGTGGCGTGCAGCTGTAGAGAGGGGTTGGCCACTCTTTTTTTTGTTTCCAAATCTTATCTGCAATTTAAATTATTTTCGTACCAAGAGTTACTTTTAAGGCAGCAAGCAGAGAGGGGTGCTTGAGTATGTTAATTTGCATTATTATTTACCTCAAGAAAGTTTTGGATCAAGTATGATGTTCTTATGAATGAGTTCTTACTTTTAACGTTAATCGATGGACAACATAATTGTTTACTAGTAGTGCTCTAGTAGGAGTTAGACATGGATTACTTAAAAGATCCATAAAGTCTTTCATGCAACAAGTCTCCCTAGACATGAGTATCTTACAAGCAAAAAATGACAACAACACTAACTACCTTGTTGCATTTGGTTTAGGAACAAGAAACATAGAAGGGAAATTATTATGCATATTGGAACGGTAATGTCATAAGTTATTCTTACTTTTATTCAGCTATATATGATTTCAGAAATAACTTTTAGTTGAATGTAATTTTGTTGGATTTACTCCGAGAATAATTTATGACAATTTTCTCTTTGAATGGATGTGCTTCGCATCAGCAAGTTTAGCAACATAACTGTTCTTTGCTCAAACCTTAAACCTGCTTTCTTAAAAGATGATTGGCAAACATAAAGCTTACATCAGGGGAAAAAAACAAAAGGAACAAGAAGAAAAGATTGGCAAACCTAAGACTTATCCAAGCTTACAACATAACATGGAGTTTAAGAAACAAAACATGGACCGATTACCAAGATACATTACTGCCAACAAGCCATATATATCTTCTACCAAAAAAAAAAAAAAAACAAGCCATATATATCACCCTTTAAGGGGGAACAAAAAAGCTAGATAAAATGGAGGAAGAAGAGATCAAGGATTTCAAGATTTGGAAATGGCAGGCAACTAAATGGAAGAAAGAATTTCTTGTTGTTTCTTATAACTTATTGCAACAGCTTACTATTTATGAACTTGAATATAATACATATTTTAGTCCTTAATAAATTGCCTTATTCTATATTTGGTATTGTAGGTAATTTATTGCTGTTACTCAACCTTTTTTAGAAATCACTATTGATGCTTGTTACCTTTTAAATGAATGAAACCTACCTTATTGATCATGGAATTTTATCTTTTTTTGGGCTTCTTTCAGTCATTTATGATTAAAAAATAAATTAAAAAATATATAACATGTATTTTAAGAAATCCTATCTATTTGGATTTTGAATTATCAACGCTGTTTTTGCCAAAGCTTCCTTTCAGATATTTTTTCTTTTAAATTAGGCCTATTTGGGAGTCCTAAGAAAAAAAAAAAGAAATGTTTGCCATAATAAAGAGATATTTCATGGTGTACATATAAGCATTTTAGTAGTAAGATTTAATTTTGATAGTTCCTTTAATTCAAAACTTAGTTTAACATAAAAATAATTTTTTATGTGTGCCTTTTTATCTCAGATTGAAATAAATACAAAAACTAAGGAGATTGTATGAAGAGAACTCGGGTGCATTTTTAATCTCATATATTACGTATCTTTGTATGATGGATAAGAGTTGGATGACTGCACAAAAGTGGACTGAACAGTATGTTAAGGGAGTTCAAGCTTTTATGGAATTTGTTGCTGATCATATGGGTAAAGAATGTGAGGTTAGATGTCCATGTATTGATTGTTTGAACCTATATATCAAGAGTCAGGATATGGTTCATAATCATTTACTAATTCGGGGGATGGATGCAGATTATACTAGATGGATATTTCATGAAGAACATACAACTTTTAAAATTCCAAGATCATATGAAACTTTTTACCATCATGATGATGTGGATGATGATAGTGTGCCATGCAATGATATAGATGAGGATGATGGAGTCCATGAAATGCTAAATGACTTTGGAAATTTTGTAAATAATTATCACATGGATCATAATAATGGTGTGTCCGATCTTAATGGAAATGATGGTTTGCAAGATGTATTTGCTAAACTTTTGAGGGATGCTGAAAGAGAACTATATCCGGGTTGTTCAAAGTTTCCTACTTAGTCATTTTTGGTGAAGTTACTCCATTTAAAAGTTTATAATAAATGGAGCAACAAATCATTTAACATGTTACTTAAATTACTAAAAGAAGCATTGCTAGAAGGGGAGACACTTCCTAAGTCCCACTATGAGGCAAGAAATGTGTTGCATGGTTTGGGTTTGGGATATGAAGCTATTCATGCATGCAAGTATGATTGTGCATTATTTTGGAAGGAGTTTGAAAATCATGAAGAGTGTCCTGTTTGTTGTACATCTAGATGGAAAATCAATGATGGTAAGGGTAAGAAAGTGCCATATAAGATATTGCGTTACTTTCCATTAAAACCAAAGTTGCAACGCCTTTTTATGTCAAAGGAAACTGCCTTAGAGATGCGGTGCCATAAGGATAAACGTATAGATGATGGAAAGGTGTTGAGACATCCAGCCGACTCGGAAACTTGGAAAATATTCGATAATGATTTTTCATGGTTTGCTGCAGATCCTCATAATATTAGACTTGGTCTTGCTACTGATGGTTTTAATCCATTTGGTAATATGAGTACATAATATAGCATGTGGCCAGTTATTTTGGTGCCATACAACTTGCCCCCTTGGAAATGTATGAAGGAGAAATCTTTCATGATGTCATTGCTTATTCCAGGCCCCCTAGCACCTGGAAAAGATATTGATGTATATATGCAACCTTTGATAGATGAATTAAAAGACTTATGAGAAATTGGTGTGCAGACATATGATGCTTACAGTAGATCAAATTTTCAATTGCATGCTGCAATGTTGTGGACTATAAATGATTTTCCAGCATATGGAAATGTATCTGGATGGAGTACAAAAGGATATATGGTATGCCCAGTTTGTAATTATCAGACATGTTCTCATAAGTTAAGAAGTAAAATTTGTTACATGGGGCATCGACGATACTTGCCACATGATCATAGTTGGAGAAAAAGTAAGAAGTTTGATAGAAAGATTGAGCATCGAATGCCGCCACAAGAGTTATCTGGGGATGATATATTGCGACAATTGGCAAGCTTAAAAGATATGCAACAAGGAAAGCATCCAAACAATAGAAAGAGAAAACATTCACCAGCTGAGTTGAATTGGATTAAACGAAGTATTCTTTTTGAGTTGCCATATTGGACAAAATTGAAATTGAGGCATAACTTGGATGTTATGCATATAGAAAAGAATATTTGTGATAATATTCTAGGTACATTGTTGAACATTGATGGAAAAACAAAAGATACTTTGAAGGCAAGGTAAGACTTGAAAGATATGAATATAAGGAAGGAATTACACTTAATACAGAGAAGTGATGGCTCATATATCATTCCACCTGCTTGTTATACTTTAACTAAGAATGAGAAATAGATATTATGTGAGTTTTTTAAGTCAGTGAAGTTCCCGGATGGATATGCTTCAAATATCTCTCGGTGTGTGAATGTGAATGAAGGAAAAGTCATGGGTTTAAAAAGTCAAGATTGCCATGTTATTCTTCAAAGGATACTTCATGTTGGCATTCGTGGATGCTTGCGAAGGGATGTGTGTATTGCACTAGCAGAGTTGGGAGATTTTTTCCAAAGCTTATGTTCCAAAACACTTAATGTGGAAGAAGTACAAAAATTGAAAAAAGAAGTTGCATTGATCCTTTGCAAGCTTGAAATGATTTTTCCACCTGCTTTCTTTGATGTCATGGTGCATCTGGCAATTCATCTACCCAATGAGGTAATACTTGGGGGTCCTGTACAATTCCGATGGATGTTTCCTATTGAAAGGTAATATGAATAATTAAACTATAATTTATTTGTAGTTGTCATTGAGATAAGAAATGAATATATTTTTAACACATTATTTGTTTATTTGTTTCATTAGATTTTTGGAAAATCTTAAAAAAAATGTGCGAAATAGAGCTCGTCCTGAAGGTTCAATAGCTGAAGCTTATGTTGTCAGTGAATGTTTAACTTTTTGCTCATTTTATCTTCATGGAATTGAGACTCATTTCAATAGAGAGGAAAGGAATTGTGACATAGTAGAAGATGGCAGGTTATCTGTTTTCTCTCATAGATTTAGATCACTTGGAGTAGCAAAATATGTTCAAATGTCATCCAATGAACTCGAGATGGCCATTGGTATGTGCTATCTAATTGTGAGGAGTTAGAGCCTTATCTTGAGTAAGTATTTATTAGTGCATATATCTTAGATGTACAAATCAATGGTTATATGTTTGTAAATTAATTACAATGCTACTTGATAGAAAAAATTTGGAGGATCTTAAGATAGAATGCACAACTAATGTAGAGAGAAGACAAATGGAGCAATTCCCATCATAGTTTAAAAAGCATGTAAGTAAATTATCATAATGTTGAGTGCATATCTACATTAACTATATATTAACTAAATATATCTTGTTTTTTTTTGTAGATGACGCGCTTGTTCAACCAACATGCACTAGAAGCAACGGTGGCATTATATTCATTAGCATGTGGACCTCACATTTGTGTTAGAAAATATGTCGGTTGCATTATCAATGGTATTAGGTTTCACACAAGAGATTGTGATGATCGCTGTAGAAGACAAAAGAGTGGGGTGACTGTAGAAGGAAATAATGAAGATGATGTCATTGACTACTATGGCATGATCAATGAGATCATAGAGTTAGAATATATAAGAGATAAGAGGGTAGTTCTTTTCAAATGCATTTGGTTTGATGTTGGGAATAAGAGGTCCAGCATACAAATAGATGGCAAGATTATTAGTATTAACGTGAGCAAAACATGGTTTGATAATGATCCTTTTGTACTTGCTACACAAGCAAAACAGGTCTTCTATCTCAATGATACCAAATTAGGAAGAAATTGGCAAGTTGTGCAAAAAATTCAAACATCAGCATGTATTTGATATTTCAGAAAATCAAGATAATGAGCTAATTGTGAATGAGCTGAATGTGAATGATGAAGTGTATCAAAATAATGAGCTGAATGTAAGTGATTCAATTGTTGAAAATCTAGATATTGGATCTTTGGTTAGACGTGATGTCGATCCAGATATTATTGAAGCTAATATAGTACACACAATAGATGGAGTACATGAAAAGGTCAATGAGTTTCTCACAGATGATGTTTTAGAAGATGAAACATTGATAGAATATTGTGATGATGTAGACATAACTACTTATGATGATCATGACAGTGACATTGATGAAGAAACATAGTTAATATCTTCATTTTCATGTAACAAATGATTATACACCATCTTTATTTTCATCATTATTTTTTTCATATTTGCTTGTGTTCATTATTTGTACTAACTTGTTTAACTATTTATTTATAGTGATACTTGAGAATGGTTCCAGGATTGAAACACCATACAAGGGCCGATCCCAAAAATGTTCATTCCACCGAACCTACCCTAATAGTAGAGCCATCTACATTTTTGTCTCAACAAAATGCTTCTAACTCACCCCCCATTGAGTTTATAGTACCACCTAGTCAGCCCAGTTCTATAGCTACAAATGAGCCATGTGTGCCACTTAATACATCTAATTCTGCACAAGGTGATATAGTTATTTTTTAATTAAGTCCTTTGATTTCCAAAGAAAAAAAATTCTTATTTATATTTTCAAATGTTTACAGGTTCTACATCAATGAGGAATGGTCGTGGTCCTACACGCAGTATTGGTTTGAGTAAGATGAAAAAAATACTAGATATAAATCTGACAGTAGTGATTGATGTAGATCAAGGGAGACCAGTTGATCGAGTGCAATCAGCAAAATTCTCTAGTGAAGTGGGTTTTGTTTCTCGTCAATGTATGCATGTGCTTAAAAAATTTAAGGATCTAAATGAAGATGACTTAAATCCTGCATTTGATAGGTTGGAGGTAAGACATTTTTTATGAATTTTCATATAAAGTTATAGAATCTTGCTATAAACATGAGGACATTGAAGTATTTTTAGGTTGCCCATGTAAGAGCCAATTCTTTTACACATTATATGTTTGTTATAGTTGAAGATTACTGCATGCATATAGAATGATGGTGATTTTTTTTTGTTTATATAATTTATAGAGCAAATTGAAGATTCAGGATTTGAGAGAGGACTCGGAAGTAGCAAAATGTGTGCTTCAAAGGATGCAAGCACGTGGCAAGGATGTGAGGTAATACTTATGAAAGCATTATTTGAAATTTAGCTCTGATGTAGAAGCAAGGCGAAATAAGCCTGTCAATATATCTCAACATAATTGGGATGAGCTATGTGATTATTGGTCTAATCCTCGTGTGAAGGTTTATAATCGTCTACCTAGTAACAAAATTTGATTTTTTGTTTTTATTAGTCCATATACTAATGAACATAGTTACTAACATTTGAAAGTTGTTTGTATTTTTTTTATCTTAAAGAAATTTGTTTAATCAATGCTGCAAATCGAGCAAAGGCAAAGATGATGCATAAAATAGGATCTATGGCATTTGTAGCAGTGCGACATGAAATTGCAAGAGACTATTTTATAACTTTTATATTATTAAATACAGTTTAGGTTTTTAATAAATTTATTGGCTTTGGTGTAATATTAGTCACAAAAAGAGCTCAATGGGGAAGAGTGTGATAGAATTACCTTGTTCAAGCGCACTTACTGTAATTTAGTAGGTGTATGGGCAAACTCTTATGCAGAGGAGTGTTATGTAAGTTAACATGTTTAGTTTCATTCATTATACAAATTTTCAAGTTTTAATCATATAACGACTTTTGTCTTAGAATAAAATGCAAAGGTTATTGGCCGAGTCTGAAATTGAAGGAAACTCTATAACTGTGGATGAGATTTGTGACAAAGTATTGGGAGTAAGATCTGGATACATTAAGGGACTTGGGCATGGTCCGAAGCCGCAACAAGCCTCAAGATCAAAGTTTAAGTTAAACTAACTTGAAGAATAATTAAAAGAATCTCGATTGGAGAATGACAAGTTGAAAGAAAATGTGGATGAACTCAGGGACAGGTTGGATCAGCAAGGATGTCTAATCGAGATATTACTTGCTGCACAGGGTCAATCCGTAACCAAACCATTATGGTAATTTGTCATCTTTTAATTTTATAAATTAATGACATGTAAAATATTAATCTTGTTTTACTTGATATGGTTATATTCTTATTTTTGCAGAGAATGTGCACTTAGAAATGGCGTTCAACAACATGTCTTCAGTCTTTTGGGGTAAGTGCTGTAGCCTAAATTATCTCAAGTGTCTGCTTCTCATTTTTATATCCTGGTTGTTACTTGTACCTGCGTTAATGGATACTTGGTCTGCTGAAGATTACTAGAAATCAAAACAAAGAGCTGAAGCTTGTGTCTTGTTAGATTCTATACATACATTTAACTTTATATTATTGTTACATATTTTATCACAATATATATTATGCATATGTGCCATAAGGATGGATTCGATTCTTAATTTGGAAATTAGCTTTATTAGGGATAAGAATACTAGCATATGGCCCTAAAATCGAGCTTCTTGATGTTGTGACCCACCTAAGAAAATATTTGTATTTTTACATTGAGCTTTTTATTCTCTTTGCTTTCATTTCTTGGACGAAATATTTACATATGCTTGGGGGCACCTACATATCCGTTTCAAAAATTTTGCATCAGCAGGCAAAGTATGCATATTAGAAAATGGGATACAATGCACCCTATGAAGCAAAAGTATGTATAAAACCACAATGTATGGGTCACCATGTGTTAAAAGTATGCACATAGTTTTGTAAGTGTGCATTGAAAATTGGCATGCATGCAGCAACAAATAACATCTAAAACTCGTCAAATAACAACCAAAACTCGTGAAGGTTCCAATACACAGAATTCATGCAACTTTCAGATGTGTATCGTAGTTATGTGCACTCTTGATATTCAAATCTAGGGTCCAAAACACTGTCAATGGGAGAGGGTAACATTTTAATTCCATGAAAATAGCACTAGAATCAAAGATAGAGGCCCTTAAAATATACCCCACCCTAGCAAAAAACTAAAAGAAGAAAAAGAAATGCATAATTGATTACATGATGAAATATTGAGGACTGGAGTAGGATATATTTCACCAACTAGTATTCCTCTGATAAGATAAATACATGGGGAGAATATGGAACATGTTCATCTCTACTCTAATGATCTCACATACATAAAAGTTCTAGATATCATGTAACCTTGAACTTTTAGCCCTTGAAATATTTTTGGACTTTTCAGATAGCCAAACTATCAATTCATAATCATGCCCTACCAAGGGAATTTAGTACAGGTCCTATAAGTTATGATTACCATACAGCTCATGATAAAGAGTATACATAAAAATATGACATGTTTGTGTTTGCCTGTACCATTGGTTAATATTATTTTGACATCTACATGATGATGTTTACATGGAAAATTTAGATAAAAGAGATTGGGTGTCCATATGGTCTTTATCCAGTTTCAGGAAATATGTGATGCTTTATGCTAGGATATAATTTGGTTTGCACTAAGAAAAAAGGCTTGTAAGTGACACATTGATATTGTTCATGACATATTCCGAGCTAGCAACAAGTGCCAGGTAGTTGTGCTAAGATATTTAAATTTCTAGTCACAATGGACTTGCATGAACAATAGCACTAAACCAGTTGGAGATGGTGTTGCAATTAATATTCATGAAGTTGAACGGTGGTTCATGTTCTTTACAGAAGGTATAGTGTAACTAGGAATAAGACGTCAAGGTTGAATCATAAATTGGAGTTGTGAAGGAAAGTCTTAGAAGAGAAGGGCCTATGGAACTACCAGAACAGAATTTGAGAAATTAGAATGTTATATCAGTGAAAAAGCAAAGAAAAATGATGCCTGAATCAGAATTTGTGGCTGAAAGATACCATATCGTGATCCATTTTGTTAGATCTGCCATGCAAGGGATGAGTGAAGACATCTAAAATAATTAGGTTTTGGTGCATGAAGTGGAGAAGTGCTTTTAATGTGTTATGTGAGCAGGACAATGCTTTGGATTTAAATGAAAAATTTTGATAAATGGCAATAACATATAAAACATTACATAGTTTAGAATTCAGAAGTTGAGTATTGAAATATGCTCAAGCACTTCATTATACAAATTTCGGTAAAGAGTATGGTATTTCATTAGTTCTTTACTTGTTTGATCTTCTACAAAGATGTACTAACCTCCATTGTATTTCATTAGTTCATTACTATTGATGTTCTCTTTTTTATATTTGATTAGTTTAAAATATTCACAAATAAAGACTTATCTTTTATATTTATTCATGCAGGTTGATGATTTTGGAGCACAAAATCTATTAAAGTATAAATTTTGCGCATTCCTGCTCATGTTTTAGAAATGTTTGGTTACTTATTTTTGAATATGTTTGATCTTTTGAAGAGCAGTGAATGTATTTTTGATATCAACAACTGTTTATGATGACAATTTGGATATTATAGCCAAACATTTTGCTCATTTTGGATTATTGTATGTATTGACAAATTTATATTCAAGATTATAAGTATTTGGATCTCTTTCACTAAATTTTGTTAAATTTTATTGATTTTGTAGATTTTTAGTTATAAAGAGTTCATAACAATGATGAGTATTTTTGAATACGGGTGACATCAAGAACATACAAATGTATCAAATAGGCATAGGTGAAAAAAAAGGTTTTTTCGACCAAAAAGTTGGTTGTTAATATTTTTTATTTTTTATAACCCAAAAGTTGGTTGGTAAAGGTTTTCTTCCAACTTTTATGTTATACATATTTCAACCAAAGAAAATGGTTGGTAATAGTATAAATTTTTTTTCCTACAAAAAAAATTGGTTGCTAAAAGTTTACACGAAATTCTTTTCAACTAAAATAAATGGTTGATAATAATCATCATAGTTTAATGTTGACCAAAGTATTTGGTTGTTCATGTTGTACTAAATATTTAATGACCAAAATAGTTGGTTGGTAAAGGTTTTCCTCCAACTTTTATGTCATACATATTTCAACCAAAGAAAATGGTTCGTAATAGTATAAATTTTTTTTCCTACAAAAAAAACTGGTTGCTAAAAGTTTACACGAAATTCTTTTCAACTAAAATAAATGGTTGATAATAATCATCATAGTTTAATGTCGACCAAAGTATTTGGTTGTTCATGCTGTACTAAATATTTAACGACCAAAATAATTGGTTGGAAATACTAAGACTTTTTTGCAACCAATTATTTTAGTTGTGAATTAGTTATTAAGTGCAAAAGGTATTAGATATTTCTCAACCAATATCGACATTTTGCAACAAAAAATTGGTCATTTATCGACCAAATAATTCATTATTAAAAATTTATTTTTTTTCAACCCAATCTATTTTGGTCATCTTATATTAATATTTTCCAACCAAACTCAAAATTGGTTGCTAAAGGTAATTGCCGACGGGGCTTTCACGACCAAAATAGCAACCAATTTTTTTAGTTGATAAAAGGTTTTAGCAACCAAACACTAACTTTTTGCGATGACTTATTTGGTTGTTAATTGCATTATTTGTTGTAGTGGATAGAAACACCATTAACAATAATCGAAGGAACATGAGGACCCTTATCAACAACCTTCCACAAATTATAATCAATTGAATACATGTAAATTCTCATTCTAGTTTTTCAATAAGTATAATTTGTTCCATTGAAATATGGAGGTCTATTTGAGGCTTGTCCCTCAACTACACTAGTACTAATAAGGACTGCCATAGACTTTACTCAAGGCGGTTAGACTATACACTGAGAACAGGGCTCTGATACCACTTGTTGCCCAGTAAACAATCCAAGAGGGAAAGTGAATTGGATTTTTAAAAACTTAAATGCAAGTGTAAAGTGCTCTTAGTGAGTATGTAGCAAAAATATAAAAGCAATAAAAATAAGAGCAAATTAAAGAGACAAGCAATCACAAATACAAAGCAAGTATAGTGATTTGGTGATTTCCAATGCACCTACATCCACTCTCCAAGACCCACTTAGAAATTCACTATAATCTCAACCAATTACAGCCGATTAGTTTTTTGGGCTCACTAATCAAACCCGACTTGTTTTCATAAGGCTCACAAGTCAGAACCTCACTTGGTTTTTCGGGCTAACCAAGAACCTAATTGATTTTAAGGCTCACCTACAACCTCCCTTGGTTTTACGAGCTAACCAAGAACCTAATTAGTTTTCAAGGCTAACCAATAATCTCCTTGATTTTCCAATAGGCTAACCAAAAATCTTTACAATAAGAATAAGTTTGAAGTAAAGAAACAATGAAAGCTTTCTAATAAAAGAGGATATCTCTTTGAAGCTTTGATGTAGTGTTGTCTTCAAATTGATGAAGCCTCTATTAATGCTCAAGAAGGTTGAACTTGAATGCTCTTGAAAGCTCTTGAAAGCTTGGAGACTTCTTTTTGCTTGAAGGTAGTTGCTCTCAATGAATTTGAGTGAATGCACTTGCTTTTTCTTTCTCTTGGTGTTCCTCTCTTAATCCTCTTAATTCTACTTTTGTTTTGATTTGATTTGAATCATTTAAATACCTTTCCAAGGTCTTAAAGTCGGTTTATGGCCGTTAGATACAAAAAACTAGCCGTTGGGAGCTAAGAGGAGCAAGTTCTATGTTTGAAAAACTAGCCATTATTGTTCCCAGAACTTCAAGTATCGATACTTCAAGTTATGAGTCGACACTTAGGATCGACACTTTCCATGAGTTGACACCGAGTTCAAATATCTTTAATGAAGCTTTCTAGAATTCTTAAACGAGTCGACACTTACTCTGGTGAGTTGACACTTGGAACTTACTCTAGTGAGTCGATACTTGATATCCATGTGTCGACACTTCAGACAATCTTCAATTTCAGCAAGTTCTGTAACAAAAAAGTATCAGGCGATGAGTCGATCCTTGAGTCGACACTTGACTGGTATGAGTCGACACTTCAGCCATGCCATCTGAAACTCTTTCTGCGTACCGGCTTGAGTCGACACTTCCACTATCATGAGTCGATACTTGACTGAGATTTCTTCAAAAATACCTTAACTTTTGCTGAAACTAAATTGTGTTGAATTCTTGTGTCCTTTTAAGCATTCTTCAACTATCAAAGTCTACTTTAAACTGATCTTTCATCCATAGTTAGAACTTTTTCATTGTTTGACAATCAATCAAATTTTGTTGAATTGATGAGTACCTTTTTATATAAAAATACATTTCAAAGAAATAATTAGTACTCAACTTATACTTAAGCATTTTGCTTATCATCAAAATCAATAACATAGTCAATAATTTCTATAGGCCAATTGGCCATGTTTCGTTATGAACTATCAATAAAGAATGGCATTTGCAAAATCATTTGAAATGGTTCTGTTGTAATGAATAGATATATGAATAATGGCATTTATGTACTATCACGACCTGTTAGCGTAGTGTACACATCTAGCAAACACCCTAGGATAGATAATGTCAGTGATGCATACTTATGGCATTGTAGGCTAGGTCATATTAACAAGAACAGGATAAACATGTTAAAGTATGAGGGTCTCCTCGATTTTAGTGAAAGTGGTTCACTTTCAACCTGTGAGTCCTATCTTCTTGGAAAGATGACAAAATTATCTTTTACTAGAAAAAGTGAATGAGCCAAAAAAAATTCTAAGTCTGGTATATACTGATATATACGGACCCATGAATATTAGTGCCAGAGGTGGGTACAATTATTTCATTATATTTATAGATGACCTTTCGAGGTACGGTTATGTTTTTTTGATGAGATACAAATCTGAGTCGTTTGAAATGTTCAAACGATATCGTAATGAAGTAAAAAAATAAACTAGAAGATGTATTAAAATCCTTCGATCAGATCGAGACGGTGAATATCTTTCCAGGGAGTTTCTGACATATCTTGAGAAGAATGGGATTCTCTGTCAGTGGACACCTCAGTTAAATGGAGTGTCTGAAAGGAAGAATCGAACCCTGTTAGACATGGTTCGATCCATGATGGGCTTTGCTTCTCTGTTGCTATCCTTTTGGGGATATGCTCTGGAATCAGCCTGTTACCTTTTGAATAGGGCTCTGAGTAAATTCATTAACAAAATCCCATATGAGATATAGACTGGACGTAAGCCGACACTCTCATACCTTCGGGTCTAGGGTTGCCCGGCTTATATAAAATGTTTGGAAATAGATAAACTTGGAGCGAGGTCTGACCAATGCCTATTTGTTGGGTATCCAAAAGAGTCTAAGGGGTATTACTTTTACTTGGCTGAGGAACAAAAATTCTTCATCAGTCTTAGGGCTATCTTTTTAGAAAAGGAGTTCCTTGCTGAAGGAATTGTAGCCGTTAAGATTGAACTTAGTGAAGTTCAACAAGTAGAAGAACCGACACACTTAAGGGACAACATAGAATCGGTTGTGATTAGATCACACCCAGAGCCCACACAGGAACCATTAAGGAGATCTGATACGATACCAAGTCGACCGGACAGATAATACAGTTTCTTGGTTCAGGGCAGTGATCCCATTGAACTCGATGAGAACAATGAGGATCCGATCACCTATATGGATGCGATGCAGAGGTCCAACTCTACGAAATAGCTAGGAGCCATGCAATCCGAAATGGAATCCATGGAAATCAACAATGTATGGACATTGGTTGATCCGCATAAAGGGATAAAATTCATTGGGTGTAAATGGGTTTTCAAGAGGAAAAGGGGCGTAGACAGGCAGGTGGGGACCTATAAAGCTCATCTGGTTGCCAAAGGATATCGTCAACATTATGGTATTGACTATGATGAAACGTTCTCTTCTGTGACAATGCTCAAGTCCATTCGGATCATGCTTGCTTTAGTGGCACTCTTTGACTATGAAATCTGGCAAATGGATGTCCGAACAGCTTTCTTGAATTATGAGCTGGAATAGGAGGTGTATATGATATAACCTGAAGGATTCATATCCACGACGAGTCAAAGGTGTGCAAGCTTCAAAGGTCCATCTATGGGCTGAAACAAGCATCACGGAGTTAAAACATGCGATTTGATAAGTATGTCAAATCGTATGGCTTCGTTAGGAATAGAGAAGAACCTTGTATTTACAAGTGGGCTAATAGTTCTGTGATTATGTTCCTCGTGTTGTATGTGGATGACATTCTCTTAATCAAGAATGACATCCCAACACTACAAGGAATAAAGTCTAGTTATCATCTCAGTTTTCTATGAAGAACTTGGGTGAAGCCTCTTATATATTGGGTATGAAGATCTATAGAGATAGATCTAAGAGGCTTCTGAGACTTTCCAGTCTTCATATATTGACATTGTGCTGAAGCGGTTCAGCATGAGAAATTCCAAGAAAGGCTATTTCCTAATAGGCACTGGAATTGCTCTCTCCAAAAAAAATTATGCAATAACTCCTGAGGAGAGAGAGCATATGAGCAGAATCCCATATACTTCGGCAGTGGGTTCTATCATATATGCTATGACATGTACTAGACCAAACGTGGCATACTCACTAGGCGTAGTGAGTAGATACTAGTCTGACCCAGGTGAAGCTCATTGGAAAGTGGTAAAGACCATCCTTAAGTTTTTGCAAAATACTAAGGACCAATTGCTGATTTATGGAGAACCTGACTTGAAACTTGTGAGGTATACTGACTCTAGTTTCCAGTCAAATAAGGATGACAGTAAGAGTATGTCAGGATTTGTCTTGACCCTTAATGGAGGAGCCATCTACGAGAAAAGTTCCAAGCAGCCTACTGTGACGGACTCAGTATGCGAAGTAGAGTACATTGCAGTATCAGATGCAGCGAAGGAAGCTATGTGGTTGCAGAAGTTCCTTGGCGAGCTGGGAGTGGAACCTTTCCTGGATGGTCCTATTCTGGTGTACTGTGACAGCACTGAAGCTATTTCTCAAGCCAAAGAGCTAAAGTCTCATCACTGCACAAAGCACATTCTACGGTGCTATCACCTTATGCAAGAGATCATGGAACAAGATGATATTGACCTTCAAAAGATCGATGAAAAGGAAAACCTGGCTGACCCCTTTACTAAAGTCGTCGGAATTCAAGAGTTCGACAGTTGTAAATGAAAAATAGAAATGAGATTGTGTACCAATTGGCTTTAGTCCTAGTAGAAGTTGTTGGGAATTGTGTTCCAAAGCCAATCATCTAGGTTGTAGATGGTTGTGCCATTTTGTAATTGTATATAAATTTTTAATGAATAAAAGTTATTCTTTTGGCTGTTCATCATATTTACATTTTCCTAAAATGAACTCTTGTATGATGGAGTCCTTAGAACTACATTATTTGATATAGAGAAAATATATCAAGTAGCTCTTAAACTGGTTCACAACCAAATGATACATTATTATAGGACGATAATGTATCAAGTGTAGGTTGTTGTATGTCACATTTGTTGGTTGTTCTCTTAACCAAGGAGTGTGGAGACATTGGTGTGACATGCAAGTGAGATGTGTGACATCCCACTGAACGTGACCATCTGCGGAGCTCCCTTTGACCAAAGGTTACTCGCAAAGGGATATGGGTATATGCATCCCTCAGACTTGAGGTCACCATGGTAGCTTGCAAGCAACTCATTATACTTTGGTGCCAGACCACCTGGATTTCTAATCCAGTGATGGAAGGTTTCTGAGTGCAGTCAAGTACCTGTGAAGCGATGGTGGATCAAGATGGAATGGGCCCCTCCAAATAGTTTGGAGTGAATGACTCATTGTGTCTCAATTTAGCAAATCCTTGGCCAAGGTAGTTCTTATGAGGAGTCACAGAACTTGTAAAGTTGAGACATAATCTGGATAAACCAAATTAGGGTTGGCAGTCGAACTCTAGGTCATCCTGAGCATTATGAGGTCAAAGAGATGAATTATATGGTAATCATATGCCAGAGGTTCTAGAGAGGTGCTCTGCATCTTTGACCTATTCGGACATTGAATATCATTGCTAGATGAGGACTTTGACGGGTACTGGAAGTGTTCCAGTGCTACCGGCTTAGTGTTCGAACCTATGGGGTCACACACCATAGGGGTTTTTATCTAATCTTAAGGTTGATCGATGATTGAGAATCGTTTGACATCACCGGAGGTCAATATGATTAACCATGTTCCAAGTGTCGACACTTGGCAATTTTGCATGAGTCGACACTTGCTGTGACGAGCAGAATTTCTGGAAAGAATTTTTTGAAGGTTTTGACTTCAAATTTTGATTTCGAATTTCAATTTTTGGGCATTTTTGGCTCCAGGCTTTCTTGGTATGATAGTCATACTTACCTTCTTTGGCTTGGGCCCATTTGGTATGGCCCTTGACCTTCTCCCCCAATAACTCCTTTCCTTTTCTCCCTCTCATGGCTACCCCTATAAATAAAGGTTATTCTATAGGGCTTTGGCTGATTTTTTTGGTTCTTTATTTGTCTTGTTAGCTGGTTAGAAGGTCTCCAGGCCATAAGAAGAAATGAGGAAAAAGGGTTTGTGAGGTCTTTGGGATTGGGTGTGAAAAACCTAGCATTCAAGCTAGGTCTTGGGTAAAGAGTTTCTTAGAAAGGGTTCCACCTCTCCTCCTTATCTTCTCGAAAGTAGAAGATCGGGCCGAAGGATCCTGAAGAGCTAGCACTCCAATAGAGTTGATCAAAGTCGAGCTCCGGTGTGAACTACCTGTAAAGGCCAAACATGTGTGTGGCTCAAGAACACCATCCTTGGAGCATCGCCACTGCATCCATCAAAGGTATAATGGTAAGGTATCTTTATATCTTTGAGTTTTATCTTATTTTTGATGTTTATTGCATGCTATATCATTATACTAGATCCTGTTACAGGCAGATTGGTAGATCATTTGATCGATCTACCAAGTCTTCCACTATGCTTATTTTAAAATAATTTTAAAATGATGTTTCTACCTTACTGTTGCATATTGGTATGCTTCCTATTTTTACCTTCAAAGAGGGCTCGCCTTGGCAGCATGAGCATGATTCTGGTCGGGAGCTGATCTCAGCAGGAGCGTTCGCCTTGCCAGCATGAACACGACTCTGATCGGGAGCTGACCTTGACAGGAGGGCTCGCCTTGGCAGCATGAGCATGACTCCGACCGGGAGCTGACCTCGGTAGGAGGGCTCACATTAGTAGCATGAGCATGACTCCGGCTGGGAGCTAACCTTGGCAGGAGAGCTTGCCTTGGCAGCAATTGGGCACCACGTCCAGGTGGCACTCTCCACCTGCACAGCTGTCAGCTAGTGTCCACATGGCCTCCACGTCAGTAGATGTTACCACATCTAGTATCATATATATATTTTTACTGTAATGAACATTTTGTATTTCATGGTATATGTTGATACATCTATTGTATCAAATTTTATAACTAAAATATCTCAATGATATATTATATGTTTCTCTAAATGCTATGTGCTTATATGCTAATGATATTTATAGTATCATTTTGTATCATATACAATAAAAAGGGAAATAGTATAGCAATATCATGGTATCATGCTTTTCGTTATGACTTTCTTCATACTATTCTTGATTTGCATTGCTGATGACAAAAAGGGGAGAGGAAAGAATATGCATAAGACTAAAAGCGTCAAACAAAAAGAGGGAGAATGATAACGTGCACGTTTAAGATTACAATCTAAAAACTAGATTATGCATATATGATTAAGAATACGATTAATGAATTTCATAATATATATAAGATTAAGGGAGAGAGCAAGAAATATGTGCATGCATAGTTACTTAAGGTCAAAGTCTAAAAATCATGCATATAGATTGATATTTTAAAGAAGAGCATTGTTTTGATTACAAACTTTAATAACACCCTTTATCTCCTTCTTACTACATGCTTCAACAATCTTATACATCACATCTAAAAGGATTATGCCCTAAAGGCCAATCGAAATGTTGTATTTCGATGGGATTTTCTTTTGTATCCCAACCCAGTGTATTGACATTATCAATTAATAAAGACATTTTATTTTCATCATACGCTGTGTCTTATTAATTTTATTAAGATATGATGAACCCCATAGATTAAGGCTATGGTTCTAGGGTTATGATGAGATCATACCAGTGAGACCTAAAGCCTTAAAACCATAATCTAGAATATTCTTGGTCGAAGGGATATTGAGTAGGGGATCAATGTTTCCGGTAAGACCAACTCATCCTATGTATGCTTGGTGAAGAGGGTGACTGATCTCATAGTCACTTGTGTTTGACACAATACTAGGATGTGGGTGCTCATTAGAGAATGAGTTCACTGAATGGATCCAACTTGAGAACATCTAATGGAACCTTATCTGTTTGTCAATAGATAGTTCTCATAGTGGGAGTAGTGCATGTGGTCCTTTGACCTGAGACTGCCATGGTACCTTGTATGCATGAATCTATACTTTGGTTCACACTCAATCATGACACTGAGTCATTCATGGGGTGATACTGGGTATGGTGGATTACATATGGAGGTTATGAGTAGGTCAAAAAGGAATCGATCAACCCTAGTAAGAGGGAAGATTCGAAAAATCTTTGATCAAAGTATGAATATTAGAAATAGTTTCTAATGGTTCACTAATGAATCATCATTATCAGATTAAGCAAGGAATGAATATCAAATTGGATTTGACAAGTATCCATATCCATAGTCATATTCAGGGTGCAAGTAGATCGAAGGACTGAATTGCACGGTAACTCATCATTGAAGGGTATTTTGGTAAATTCACCAAAATTCCTCATCTTTGGGGTAGGCATGACACGTTGCTAGACATCAATCTTGTCTTGTAGGTCTTCATGAGCCAATTGATTTGGTTTCATGAGTCAATTCGATGTGTGATTCGAATTGGACAATTAGGTGAGCCAATTTGACCTAATTAGGTCAATCGGGTTCGATCGGATCGAATCGGCTCAAACCTAAACCTACTGCTAGCTAGATGTGGAACCCAATGGATCACACATAATAGAGACTTGGCCAAGAAAGTCATTCATGATTTAATTAGGGTCATAGGATCCTAATTGGTTAGCCAGATTACATACTAGCATATGTAGGCTAACCAAATTCCTAACCCAATTGGATTGGGTCCGGTTGCTTGCTAATTGGGCTAACCTAATTATGAAAAACTTAAATTAGGTTGATTCCTACGTGGGTCTAGCCTAATCAGAGCTAAATTTGATTTTAATTTGGATTTAAGGGTATTTTAGGTGCCATACATGAAGAGTCCCAATGGCATGGGACTCTTGGTACCTAAATGATACCTTAACTTCAAAAGGGCACAGAATGAGCTATAGATCTCTGATTTGAATATAATTTATATAATCAAAAAGGAAATTTTATGCTCTTTCCAATGACACCCATATTGCCTACATTTTGACTGGTCAACATTCTTTGAAATTTGCTTGGAAGAAGGATGGCGCGCATAGTGCATGAAGAGTCGCAACTCTTCATGTGGCGCGCGGTTCTGATGGAGAGTCCTTCTATTATCAGGACTCTTCATAATCTTCAATATTTGGAGATTGAAGAGGCGCCTCTTGGCTTCCTAAGGATCGGTAATTGACATGTGGCAAGAGAGAATTCGTCCAGATAAAAGAAGGGATGTGAATAAGGCCTTTGATGCATGAATGGGCTTATTAGATATGATTTTTCAAGCTAGATAACTTCTCTTTGGTATTAAAAAATCATATCTGATAAGTTGATGGGAGGACATATCACACGCCCCTCTTGTATCTATAAATAGGGGGCGGTGAAATGAGTCTGATATAAGAATTCCACTGAAGTATTATTCTGAGTGTCTCTCTCTCCCTCCTTTCTTTAAGACAAGACTTGTCTTGTTAAGACAAGGTCTTTTCTAATAAGACAAGGATTTGTTTTAAGATATAAGCTTAAAGGGTCCTAGAGGAGGGTTGTCCTAAAACCAAGAGTAGTTTAGGAGAGTGTCTTTAGTTCCCTACAATAGGACAGGGTGTCCTATAGTGGTCAATAGACCAAAGGCTGCCGAAAGAGTTCCACTTCTCCAAGCAACTTAAAGAAGGAGTTATTCCTTGGTCTGAGTTTCGTGTGGATCACCATTGGAGGGTGAACGTTTGGGTGCCTGGTGGAGAAGAAGGCTAAATCAAGGTTTTCTTCATCGGATTGGATACTAGCGGTTCAGGTTAGTGCCTAAACTCTAGTTTATATTATATATGCATGTTTGTATGTTTTAATTCCTAGTAAGGAGGTCTTGGGTTAAGGATTTGGTAGTGGTTTCATAATAAATTTTTGAAATTCACGCTTCCACCCCGGTCACCAAAACCCTTACAGTGGTATCAAAGCCACCTTATTATGGCTAAATCATACAAAATTTAAAGTTGCTCAATTTTGTAGGACTCTTGAGGTTGCCCATTTTAGTAGGACTCTACAAAATTTGAAGTTGTCCAATTTTGTAGGACTCTTAAGGTTGCCCATTTTTGTAGGACTCTACAAAATTTGAAGTTGCCCAATTTTGTAGGACTCTACAAAAGTTTAAAGTTACATATGATTGATATGTTTATGCATATATGTATGTCACTGGTTAGGGTTTTCACTTAAACCTTAACTGATATAGAGATATGTTTAGCTTTCTAGTCATCATACTGAAATAAGGTTGCCCTGGCATAATGGTGGATCCATTATGTGGTAGATGGTTGTCCTAGTATGATGACACACTTGGCACATTATAAAATGATATATGATGCATGGTTGATGAATGGTAATATTAGAATGTGCTTCTGTTTGAATTGCCCTCTATTAAAATTATATTAAGTTGTAGTGTCATATACCAAAAGCAAAATAATCAAGATAATAATTGATCATTCGGTGTCTAGGAAAAGTGGTTCATGATCGGTAAAGAGGATGTGATTTTTAATTGGTTCCGTTGACTGACCTGGCCAATTTTTATTGGTGTCTAGCAAAGCAATGGGGGGACTCCCACTACTCTCCCACTTACCTGGCCGATAAGATTAACTTAATTCTTGATTGATATGCTTAGTGTAATATTCACTACATTAGGCCTTCCTTCATGCTAGGTTATTATTATGTAATGATTCGTATTAGGTTTGTTGTGTACACACAAGCCAATTATGGTAATTAACACAATTTTGGCCTGGTGCATTTGACGCTTATGGCATGATTTAATATAATACTTTGTTGTGAACACACAAAGATATTATTATTACAATCATGACTATAAAGGAATGAAGGGTCTTACTTAACTAAAAATATTATAGTTTGTTGTGCACATACAAGGCTATTAATATTTTAGAGGCCAGGTTTTGTTGAGAATTGTATGAGATACAATTGGAAAAAGTTTTCCTACCTTTGAACTTATAAAAGATTTGTTGTGTATACACAAGATCTTTTATAAGGAATTAGGATCTCAACCCCACTAAGAAAACCAATTAGGATTTCTCGATCATCATATAAAGGGTTATGATGCTTGATAAAATAGTGGAAGACATAATTAAGTTAAAGTCCTAATTTAATTATGTTTTGTCAACATTGGTTGTTTGCTTATGTTATGTTCTTTGTTAATGTAGATTAAATGACCTCTTCACTCTCACTCTGTAGTATACTTGATGCCAATAAATTGACTGGACCGAACTATGTTGACTGGTTGAGAAACTTAAAGATAGTACTCAGCCAGGAAAAACTTTCTTACATTCTTGATACCCCTATCTTGGAACCTTTAGGGGAAGATGCCTCGCAAGAGAAAAAGACCACATACAAGATATGGCAAAATGACTCACTCACTGTCAAATATATCATGCTTGCCTCTATGACCAATGAGTTGCAAAGGCAACATGATAGCATGGACACTAACTCCATACTGCTTAATCTAAAAAAGCTATATGTAGAATATAGTCGAACTACTAGATATGAGATATCTAAGCAGTTATTCCATGCGAGAATGATAGAAGGTACATCCGTACAAGATCACGTACTGATGGTTATTGACCTGATCACTCGATTAGGTCAATTGGATTTTGTTATGGATGGGGAGTTGAATCAGGATTTGATCCTGCAGTCACTCCTAGAGTCATTTTCACAATTTGTTCTTAATTATCATATGAACAAACTTAACACTTCCTTGCTTGAGATGTTAAACATGTTAAAAACAGCAAAGAGCCATTTAAAGAAAAATAAGGCTCCACTTCTTCTTGTGAATGGGATCAACAAGAAGAAGTCAGGCAGAAAGGGTTCCAAGAGGAGATTGAACCCAAAAAGGGGCATCAAGAAGAAGAAAGGAAAGAAGGCCTCCGGATAGATGACCTGCTTTCACTATGGCAAGCCGGGTCATTGGAAGAGGAATTGCAATGCTTACCTTGCAGGTGTGAAGCCTGGTGCATCGGATGCACCAAAAGGTATGAAAGAAGTTCATACTATTTTGTCATTGGATTCTTCCATTTCAAATACTTGGATATTGGATACCACCTATGGTCATAATATCTGCAAATCATTGTAGGGGCTGCAGAGGCTTAGAGTATTGAAGGAAGGAGACTTCGAGCTCTACGGTGCTGGAGGAGAGTCCATCCAAGCAGAGGCCGTAAGGACTTATATCTTGAAGTTACCTTCGGGGAAGATTTTAGAGCCGAGAGATTGTTACTATATGCCTAAGGTCATTAGAAATATCATTTCTGTACCCTTGTTACTTAGACAAGGTTATACTATGAATGTGATGAGCAATGGTTGCTCAATCAGCTTTTCTAATGAAATTATATGTTGTGGCATATTTTGCAATGGTCTTTTAACTCTATCCACTAATGACAATATACTTCATGTAAGTAACAAACGAAAGAGAGATGATGTAAACAATACTTTACTCTAGCACTGTCGGCTTGGACATATTAGTGAGACTAGGATTAGCAAGTTATACAAAGAAAATTTCCTTAATCCTTATGATTATGAATCATTAGGAACTTGTGAATCATGTCTCATGGGTAAAATGGCCAAGACTCCATTTAGTGGACATAGAGAAAGGACAACTGAGTTATTAAGACTCATATATACAAATGTATGTGGACCTATAACAACTCAAGCCAAGGGTGGATACTCTTATTTCATCATGTTAACTGATGATTTTTTAAGGTACGGATTTGTGTATCTTATGAAACATAAGTCCAAAGCCTTTGATAAATTTTTTGAGTATGGTAGAGAAATAAATGTGAAAAAGTATTAAAATTCTTCGATCAAATCGAGGAGGTGAATACTTATCCACCAAGTTTCTCGATCACCTTAAAGAAAAGGGGATTATCTCTGAATGGACCCCTCCTTACACACCACAATTAAATGGTGTTGCTTAAAGGAGGAACCGTATCTTATTAGATATGGTATGGTCCATGATGTGCTTCATAGAGTTACCTGTTTCCTTCTGGGGATATGCCTTGGAAACTATGGCTAATATCTTAAATAGAGTACCATCTAAATCTGTCTCTAGCACTCCATATGAGATATGGAGATGTAAGAAACCCAATCTTAAGTATCTTAAGATATGGGTTTGTCCAGCCTATGTCAAAAGAAATTTTGGATATAAGCTGGATGCTAGAGCAGATAAGTGTCTATTTGTAGGATATCCTAAAGATAGTATAGGATATCTGTTCTACCACCCTACTGAACAAAAAGTTTTTGTCAGTAGGCATGCCACTTTTCTGGAGAAAGAGTTCATCCTACAAAAGGGCAGTGAGAGAAATATTGAACTTGAAGAAGTTCAACAAATAGATACATCTCAATCAAATGATAACATAGTTAGTATAGAACCAGAACACACCACTCCTATCCATAGGTCTGATAGGGTGCATCATACACCTAAGATGTATGGGTTTATTATTGAAAATAATGAAGCCCAGATCATTGAAAATGATGAGCCTCTAACCTATACGGATGCTGTCATGAGTAGGGACTCAGACAGATGGCTGGAAGACATGAGATCCGAAATGGACTCCATGTATGTCAACCAAGTATGGACTTTGGTTGATGCACTAGAGGGTGTTAACCCTATTGGATGCAAATGGGTCTATAAGAAAAAGATTGGGGCAGATGGCCAAGTTGAAACTTATAAAGCCAGATTAGTGGCTAAGGGTTTCAGACAAAAACAGGGTATATATTATGATGAAATATTTTCTCCTGTTTCCATGCTCAAATCTATTCGGATCATGCTTGCTATACCAGCATATCATGATTATGAAATATGGCAGATGGATGTGAAAACTGCATTCCTTAATGGTTTCCTTGAGGAAGAGGTATATATGTCACAGCCAGAAGGTTGTCTTGAAGACTAAACCTAATCAGGTATGTAGGCTGAAAAAATCCATTTATGATTAAAGCAAGCATCCAGGAGTTGGAACATCCGATTTGATAAGATAGTCAAAGAGTTTGACTTTATCAAAAATGAGGATGAACCTTGTGTGTACAAGAAGACTAGTGGGAGTGCCATAGGTTTCTTGGTTCTATATGTGGATGACATACTCCTCATTGGGAATGATATCCCAATGTTACAATCATTCAAGGTATGGTTATCTAAATAGTTTTCCATGAAAGACTTGGGAGAAGCATCCTATATATTGGGTATCAAGATCTATAGAGATAGATCTAGGAGGATGCTAGGCTTATCCCAGTCTAGGTACATTGACCAAGTGCTAAAGAGATTTAGCATGGAGGGAAGTAAAAGAGGTTACTTGCCCATTGGTCATGGCATATATTTTTCTAAGAAGATGTCTCCTAAGACACCTGAAGAAAGAAATAGAATGAGTGTTATACCTTATGCTTCGACTATAGGATCTATAATGTATGCTATGTTATGTACCAGGCTTGATGTGGCATATGCCTTAGGTATAGCCAACAAATTTCAGGCAGATCCAGGAGAGGATCACTGGAAGGCTGTGAAAAATATTCTTAAGTACTTGAGAAGGACTAAGGATATTTTTCTGATATATGGAGGATATGATCTTAAACTGGAAGCTTATTCAGATTCTAGTTTTCAATTGGATCCAGATGATAGCAAATCTATTTCAGGGTATGTTTTTACCCTAAATGGAGGAGCTGTAAGCTAGAAGAGTTTTAAACAGCAGACTATAGCTGACTCAACAACTGAGGCAGAATACATTGCTGTTAGTGAAGCTGCAAAGGAAGCTGTCTGGATGAAGAAGTTCATCTCAGAGTTGGGCATTGTTCCGGAGATTGAAGGTCCAGTACCACTTTACTGTGATAATATTGGAGCCATTGCTCAAGCTAAGGAACCTAGAGCTCATCACAAATCAAAGCACATTCTAAGACGCTTCCATCTCATTCGAGAGATTGTTGAAAGACAAGAAATCTGCATTAAAAGAGTAGAAATGAAGAACAACATAGCAGACCTGTTCACTAAGACTCTACCATAGCGGGAGTTTGATCGCCACCTCGAATGTATGGGGTTAAAATTTAAAGGCGATTAGCTTTAGTGCAAGTTGGAGATTGAAAGGATTATGCCCTAAAGGTCCATCGAAATGTTGTATTTCGATGGGATTTTCTTTTGTATCCCAAACCAGTGTATTGACATTATCAATTAATAAAGGCATTTTATTTTCATCATACGCTGTGTCTTATTAATTTTATTAAGATATGATGAACCTCATAGATTAGGACTATGGTTTTAGGGTTATGATGAGATCATACCAGTGAGACCTGAAGCCTTAAAATCCTAATCTAGAATATTCCTGGTCGATGGGATATTGAGTAGGGGATCAATGTTTTAAGACCAGCATATCCTATGTATGCTTGGTGAAGAGGGTGACTGATCTCACAGTCACTTGTATTTGACACTAATACTAGGATGTGGGTGCTCATTAGAGAATGAGTTCACTGAATGGATCCAGCTTGAGAACATCTAATGGAACCTTATATGTTTGTCAATAGATAGTTCTCATAGTGGGAGTAGTGCATGTGGTCCTTTGACCTGAGACTGCCATGGTACCTTGTATGCATGAATCCATACTTTGGTTCACACTCAATCATGACACTGAGTCATGCATGGGGTGATATTGGGTATGGTGGATTGCATATGGAGGTTGTGAGTAGGTCAAAAAGGAATCGATTAACCCTAGTAAGAGGGAAGCTCATCCAGATGATTTCAATCAAATGAAGATTCGAAAAATCTTTGATCAAAGTATGAACATTAGAAATAGTTTCTAATGGTTCATTAATGAATCATCATTATCAGATTGATCAAGGAATGAATATCAAATTGGATTTGACAAGTATCCATATCCATAGTCATATTCAGGGTGCAAGTAGATCGAAGGACTGAATTGCACAGTAACTCATCATTGAAGGGTATTTTGGTAAATCCACCAAAATTCCTCATCTTCGGGGTAGGCATGACACGTTGCTAGATGTCAATCTTGTCTTGTAGGTCTTTATGAACCAATTGATTTGGTTTCATGAGTCAATTTGATGTGTGATTTGAATTGGACAATTAGGTAAGCCAATTTGACCTAATTAGGTCAATCGAGTTCGATCGGATCGAATCGGCTCAAACCTAAACCTACTACTGGCTAGATGTGGAACCCAATGGGTCACACACAATAGAGACTTGGCCAAGGAAGTCATTCATGATTTAATTAGGGTCATAGGATCCTAATTGGTTAGCCGGATTACATACTAGCATATGTAGGCTAACCAAATTCCTAACCCAATTGGATTGGGTCCGGTTGCTTGCTAATTGGGCTAACCTAATTATGGAAAACCTAAATTAGATTGAGTCCTAAGTGGGGCTAGCCTAATCAAAGCTAAATCTGATTTTAATTTGGATTTAAGGGCATTTTAGGTGCCATACATGAAGAGTCCCAATGGCATGGGACTCTTAGTACCTAAATGATACCTTAACTTCAAAAGGGCACATAATGAGCTATAGATCTCTGATTTGAATATAATTTATATGGTCAGAAAGAAAGTTTTATGCTCTTTCCAATGACATCCATATTGCCTTTGTTTTGACTGGTCAACATTCTTTGAAATTTGCTTGGAAGAAGGATGGCGTGTGCGGTGCATGAAGAGTCGCAACTCTTCATGTGGCGCGCGGTTCTGATGGAGTTTCCTTCTGCTTTCAGGACTCTTCATAATCTTTGATGTTTGGAGATTGAAGAGACACCTCTTGGCTTCCTAGGGATCGGTAATTGACATGTGGCAAGTGAGAATTCGTCCAGATAAAAGAAGGGATGTGAATAAGGCCTTCGGTGCATGAATGGGCTTATTAGATATGATTTTTCAAGCCAGATAACTTCTCTTCGGTCTTGAAAAATCATATCTGATAAGTTGATGGGAGGACATATCACATGCTCCTCTTGTATCTATAAATAGGGGACGGTGAAATGAGTCTGATATAAGAATTCCATCGAAGTATTATTCTAAGTGTCTCTCTCTCCCTCCTTCTTTCTTTAAGACAAGATTTGTCTTGTTAAGGCAAGGTCTTTTCTAATAGGACAAGGCTTTGTTTTAGGACATAAGCCTAAGGGGTCCTAAAGGGGGGTTGTCCTAAAACCAAGTGTGGTTTAGGAGAGTGTTTTTAGTGCCCTACAGTAGGACAGGGCATCCTACGGTGGTTAATAGACCAAAGGCTGCCCGAAAGAGTTCCACTTCTCCAAGCAACTTGAAGAAGGAGTTCTTCCTTGGTCCGAGTTTCATGTGGATCATCGTTGGAGGGCGAACATTTGGGTGCCTAGTGGAGAAGAAGGCTGAATCAGGGTTTTCTTCATCGGATTAGATACTAGCGGTTCAGGTTGGTGCCTAAACTCTAGTTTATATTATATATGCATGTTTGTATTTTTTAATTCCTAGTAAAGAGGTCTTGGGTTAAGGATTTGGTAGTGGTTTCATAATGAATTTTTGAAATCCACGCTTCCGCCCTGATCACCAAAACCCTTACAACATCTATGCTTTGATACATTTTTTTAAGCTTTGATATAAACTTAGTATGATATGATACATTGTGATACATATACATAAACTCTAATTTGTATAACTTTTAAAGCTCTGATGATATTTTGGGTTCATTTCTTGATTGATACAACACATATATACTCTAATACTTAAAAGATTTCAAAATTTTGATAGATCCTATAAAAAACTTTACTGATACTTTAATACTCTAATATGTTTACAACTCTGATACATTATACTTTAAAGTTTCTATATATCTGTATATATATACATTGCTCTAAGATATTTTCTTACATTGTAAAGCTTTTAATCTCTATGCCCAGTATTTTATCATCATCAAAAAGGAAGAGATTATTGATCCAGGGAATGATTTTAATTATTAAAAAATATTGTAGCATGATTACTATATTAATGCTTTTTAAATAGTTAAGATTGTTAATTTTGTAGAAAGCTATGATGATTAGAGATTGATATATGGTCATTGGAAAGAATAGTTAATGGCCAATCATCAATTGAAAACTTTATAAGTCATTATAATAGTTTGTGAACTCATATATTTCATTAAAAATTCCTTTAAGGACTCTATGTAACAATTGGGATGTATAGTCAGCTCTTATGTATCTTTAAAAATATTTTTGAAGTATTGAAAGTCTATTTATATTTTTTAATATCCTTTAGATGCATTGAAAGATTATTGTATCATAGGAAGTGTAGAGAGCTCATTATTATAATTGAATATGTTTAAACTTGTTGGAGAGCTCATTAAAATGTGTTGGAAAGCCTCTTACAATTAGTTGTAAGGAAATATTGGGTTTTTTATAAGATCTGAAAGACTGGACTCCTATATAAGAGCTAACTCTGGCACGGCATGTAATTTGGCAAAAAATAGAAAAGCTAACTCTTAGAATTAGAGCCTTCTTTCTCAAAAATATAGAAAGCATGGTTTTTAGACAGTGCAAAAAAGCCAACTCATTTCAAACAAGTCTTCTCTTAGAAATGCAAAAAGCATATTTTTGGAGTCAATTTAAAATAGCCAACTCATAACCTACGAGGTTTCTTTCTCAGAATAACAGAAACTTGAATTTCTAGTCACTGAAAAAATGATCCAACTCTTCTATAATGAATCGACTCCTATCCCATGAACTGCTACAGCAATGGCTAGTTCCAGAACTTATAGAATTTGATTCCTAAAGTTTTTAATGACTATTTCTTGGTTCCCAATGGCTATAAATGGCTAGAAGTGACTTTACATACATGGAAAAATATCTAAAAAATATAAATTCTTGGATTGAAGTCAAAAACAATTATCATTGAAGATACTTGAATAAGAACTTGAGCATTCATTCCAATCATTGAGAACATGGAGAATATTCTTTGCAGTCATTGAAAACTTAAGAGAAACTTTGACTTCTTGCTACATAACCTCTTGAAGCATTAAGTAAAGATTGAAGAAAGCATTGAAGAGCAACTTTTGAAGACCTTGAGCAGCTATATATCAAGCTTCAATAGCAATAATCAGCTCTTTTTAGAATTTATTTTATGTTGCTCTATTTTATATTTTTGAGTTGATGTTTGCTTTAGTAGGGAGCTGAAACTTTGAATTGGGTCTAGATTTTGATTGGTTGACTTTGGAAAACTAATTTGATTGTTTGTAAGCCCAAAAAATAAATGTATATTTGGATTTTGATTGGTGAGCCTTGGAAAACCAATCAGGTTGTTGTTTGTGATCTTGTAAAGCAAACATTATACTTAGATTTTGGATTATAAGCTTGGGATAAAATAATTTGATTGTATTCTTACAGAAATATAGTGAAATCCAAAGTGAATCTTAGGAAGTGGATGTAGGAGCTAGGATTGCTCAGAACTACTATAAATTTATAATATTTGTGTGATTATTTATTTATCTTACTTTCTCTCTTAGCTTCTACAAATCATACTATACTCTTTTGATTAAAGTTTTTAAAGGCACATACTTATTTTTAATTTTTGAAAATCCAATTCACCCACCTCTTGGATTATTGATTTGGGCAACAAATGTATCTTGACACATTTGAAGAGATTTTAATAAGAATTAAATATTTTTAAGCTTTGGCCATAAGAAATCTCTTATAAATCATGATATGTATATAATCTAATTTTGCTGTGAATGTCATGAACAAATATTAGTGGAATCCATGCAATGAGTGTTGGATGATTGTGATAATATTCTTTAATACTTGAGTAGTACTAAAGATATATTTTAGATTTTTAGAGAGAAAAAACTGAGGGATATGGATATATATGATGTGTTCTTTTATAATGGTAGTTTGGAACCGATCATTATAGGTTTAACCAAAAAGGCTGGCTAAATCATCATCTCTATAGATGTAAGATGTATTCTAGTTTATAGATTATTGCAGAAATCAATGAGATGTCATAATATGACATAACACTCTTTGATAGCAACAATGGTGCCATAGCTCTAGCTAAAAAATTAATGTCTCACCAGAAGTTCGGATATATAAAGCATGATTCAATTCATGACTATCTTGTTAAAGTGCAGAGAGTAAACTCTATATGAGATATGGTAGACACACTATCCTAGTAAGCTTTGGCTAGCTAAACTTGAAATACATGAGATGGAGCTGAATTGTATGGCTAATTAGCTTTAGTGCGAGTAGGAGATTATTAGATGTATACCCTAGAAGTTTATCTGACTAATATTTATTTTATTTCTAAGATATAAAATTATATTTAATATTCTAATTTGGATAATTTTATCTAAACATGTTCAATATGTGTTCATATATCGTCCAAGAAATTAATGGATAGTGACATGTATTCTCAAGAATTGAGAATTTGAAACATGTGTCATCATAAATTAATTTCTAAATCTCTTAATTATAGGATATCACAAACTGGTGATTGATCTGGTTTGATCAATGTACTAATCACTTTCTTTTGGATAGATAAATTTTGAGTCTACAATATAGGGACACTGAAGGAGAGTACATGTGGTCGTTAGAGAATGATGGTACTAAGCATGATCATCATGAAAAGTCACATAGATGTCTACTCACTCGTCAATGACTTTCTCGATGCTGTAGTTATGTGTGGTCCTTTGACCTATAATACCTTGGCCATTCCCAGTGGGTTACTATAGTTTGACAATATAAAATATTGGTCCTAGCCATTCGGATTCTTACAGTATTTGTTGGCTGTTGCCCAGAAATGGTGCCCAAGAGGGGGGGTGAATTGGGTATTTTAAAAATTAAAGCAATATATGTGCTATCAAGTTCAAAAGTGAAGAGTGATAGTGCTCAAGTAATTGTGCAACGGAAGCAATGAAAGATAGCAATAATTAAAGAGCAAAAGAAGAATAAAGCAATGCAAACACACAAGAAGTATAGTGGTTCGGTGCACCTAGCACCTACATCCACTCCCCAAGCTTCACTTGGGAATTTCCACTATAATCTTTTCTAGATTACAGCCGACTTGATTTACAAGGCTCACAAGTCAAAACCTTACACACTTGTTTTGGCTTCGGGCTTACAAGCAACCCTAGTTGGTTTTATCAATTGGCTCACCAACAAACCTCACTCACTTGTTTTGGCTTCGGGCTTACAAGCAATCCTAGTTGGTTTTATCAATTGGCTCACCAACAAACCTCACACTAGTTTCAAATTCCCTTGAAACTAGCCTAAGATAAAAAGAATATGAATACAATGAATAAATCAAGACAAACTCCTTTTGAGCAAAAAGTAATTTGATGTAGCTTGATGGAGACTCTTCAAGCCTTTCTCTTGGAATCTTGGATCTCACTAAATGCCAAACTCTTGAAAGTTGGATTCCTCAAAGATGGAAAGCTTTTGGCTAAGGAATCTCTTGGTTTTCTCATTCTTTTTGGCTTGGAATTGATTGAAGGCTTTGTACTTTCACTCTATTCCTTTTTACTTTGTCTCCTTATCTTTTTTGAAGTTAGGTGGAGGTTAAATACCTCATTCAAGCTGAAACAACTCCACAAGACCGTTAGAATCAAAAATATGGCCATTTATGGCCGTTAGAAATCAAATCAAAAGTTCAGAAAAACTAGCCGTTATGCCATGAGTCGACCTCAT
Organism: Areca catechu; assembly: GCA_021397845.1. Classification (NCBI taxonomy): domain Eukaryota; kingdom Viridiplantae; phylum Streptophyta; class Magnoliopsida; order Arecales; family Arecaceae; genus Areca; species Areca catechu. The sequence goes on from CM038050.1 coordinate 80,165,090, forward strand.
GAGTCGACCTCTGGATCAAGTGTCGACCTCATGAGTCGACCTCCAGTTTATCTTAGGCAAAAATCCAGAAAACCATAGTTCTGCCCAGTTTGAATTCTCAGGCGATGAGTCGACCTCTGGTGTCGACCTCTGGACAGGTGTCGACCTCTGGTGGTTGACCTCTGGAGTGTGCCACTGAAATTTTGCCATGCCAGCCTTGCTAAACTTTTCTTTTCTTCATGAGTCGACCTCTGGTGGTCGACCTTTGGCAAGGTGTCGACCTCTGGTCTGAAATTTTCTGAAACTCTGGAGAGGTGCGTGCCTTGCTTGAATTTCTCTAAGCCTTTGTTACTTTTGTCAATTGCTTCTTAATAATAAGGTCCAATATGAGAAATTTGATTTTGTTCAAGGTAGAAGAGCTCTTTCCCAAATTAGGCAAGCTTGGTTTCATCATTGTGCTCTTGGTACTCTTTTTGAATAACCTAAGTCCTGAAACTTTATCTTGAGATGAAATATTAGTCCAAACATATACTCAATCTTTTGTTAATCATCAAAATTAAGGAGCCAAAGCCAACAATCTCTCCCTTTTTGATGATGACAAAACCTTGAGTATATATGCAATTAAGTCCAAAAGCAAAATATAGCAATAATAAAAATTTTCAAAGAATCCTTACATGCATGAGTATACCATAAAAATTTTACTTTTTATCTACTTTTTTGTGAAAACATTCTCATGAGTCAAAAAGATTTTACTTTTCATTTACTTCTTTCTTTTTGTGAAAACATTCTCATGAGTCAAAAAGATTTTACTTTTCAATTACTTCTTTCTTTTTGTGAAAACATTCTCATGAGTCAAAAAGATAAGAACCATAATAGCTTTACTCTATTCTATGAAAGAGTCATATTTTACCATATATACTTTACAAACATTACTATACTCCCCTTTTTGTCAAGAATCAAAAAGTGCATTCTTTGTAGTAAAAGATATATTAAGAAAAATTATGTTCCATTACAATGAAGTACTTAGTTGCATAAAATACATGCTCCCCCTCAATTTGTGCATTCAATATAACTAAAAACATTCTAACTTGAGGGTTTAAAAAGATAAATGTTAAGAGCTGGTATCAGACAGTAAAATATCACAATGTAGATAAGTATATAAATGTATTCAGTTACAAAATTGCTTACATAGTAAGCACAAAACACTGATACATCAGATCATACAAAGTAAACTAGTACATCATACATCAAGCAAATCTATGAGGCTACTCCTCATCAGAAGGTATATCAAAAGAGATAGGAGCCGAGATCCTAGATGAGGATTTTGGAGTCCTATGAGTGAGACTCCGAGTCCTCAGAGAGGGACCAGACCTAGGGGTAGTCCTACGAGTCCATAGGTCTGAGGAAAAGGCTCCACAGGTGTCCTGACAGAAGCAGTAGCAGAAGGAGTAGATGGATCAGTATGCTGAGTAGACTGAGCTGGAGTGTGCCTGCTGACTAGCTCATAAGCAGTGGGATCATCAATATCTGTCTCTGTATGCTCATCTCTATCATCCGAAATCCCTGTAATAGTCTCAAAAAGTGACTCAGTAAACTCAGTATCTACTGGCACATCTGTAGCTGGAAGATCTGTACTGGAAAGATCAGTAGAAGGAGGATCGTAGAAGGGGGAATCTCTGGAATCGGATCTGCAGGTGGAACATCAGAGCTACCTACTCCAGGCTGATCTCCATCACTGTCATTGTATCCACTGGAGTCATCATCATCATCATCAGAATGTGAAGGAGTCACTGTCGGATCTATAGTCCCTGGTGGCAATGCTAATCTCAGTAGGCTGAGGATCTATCGAAATCCTGCATCTACACTAGCTGAGAGAGCTCCAATGCACATATCTGTGTGGACCCGCAGACCATGTAGCTCCTGTCGTACACCAGCAATCTCTGTCCGGACCTCTGAAATGTGATCAGTCACTCTCTGCTCAAAGTCCAATATCCTCGCTGTAGTCCTCCGTGGTGTAGCAGTAGCAGTAGGTGCTGGAGCTAATGAGGGTGGTGGCGTGAATGGCTCAAGCTCCGCAGTCTCTGACTCTGGTGCTGGACGAGGAGGTGTACCATGATCAGTAGGCTCTGAAGGCCCTGCCTCAGCTGCTCGGATCTCATCCTCCTCATCTGGCTCCTGGCCAGACTCTCGTCGCACCCAATGGTCACCAATCAGTCGAAATCCCATCCTATGCAGGGATTTCTCTCCATATGTATCAGTATGCTGCAGCTGACTGAAGGGTATACCATCAAATGAAACTCCATGCTCCCTGAATAACTGTGTCAGCCCCATGCCATATGGCTGAACTAGTCTCCTGTGAGATGCTGCCTCACCCATCTGCTGAAGCATGATCCTGGGAAGGTTGATGGGAGTCCGCTGTCTCAGGGACACCATCAACACCAGCTCACGCTCAGTAATAAAGTCAAATCTCCCGCTCTTTGGAATCAAGATACGGGCGATGATATGATGCAGCACTCTCATCTCCAGTGAAAGCTGGTTAGCGGCTACTGTGGAAATGCCGCTAACATCCTCACGCTCTAGAATACATCTGAAGGCATGCTCTCTGTCACTGATAGAAGTGGCAGCTGTGCCATGAAGTAGAATCCTCCAAACGCGACTGATGACCTCCGGTGTCACTGGAATCTCGATCCCACGAACAGTAGCTGACCATCCAATGCCATCAGTGGCCATGGATGCATAGAACTCCCTGATGAGGTCAGGGTAGAATCTCTCAATCATCGTGCAGAAGTGAACCAGACCTGCATCTCTCAACACATCTCCTATAAAAAAGTGATGCTGATCCCAGAAAGGTATGTCCACACGTCTCCCACTCGCAATGCTCTTCCGTACTAAGCTGGCTGGCACTGGTGCAGGTGGCTCTGGGGTCGGCTCACGCTCATGTCTGACCTTTCTTCGTCGCTCAGTGCTACTTTGGCCTTGTTCCATTCTCCTTTTTCTTACTGCCAAGTGCTTTCTTGGACCCATATGGATGGAAGAGGGATAAATTAGGGAGAAGTAGGATAATGCAAGGCTAAGAGGGAAGGAACCAAGAAAAGAGAGGAGAAGAGAGGTTCACGGGTAGGTGAAATGGTAAGATAGGGTTTGTGAAAATGGAGAAAATCGAGAGTAAATGGAGGAAATGCAAGAAACGGAGGAAAGAAATGAGTGATTTCAATTGAAAAACAACCGATATTAGAGGGTGGATAGAGGCAAAAGCTTTTGGTTGTCCAAAAACAAAGTATATGGTCAAAAACGGTTAGGTTCAAAGGAGAACAAGAGGAGAGGAGAAGATTTATCCAAAAAGATGAAGGAGAGGGTTGGAAATCCACTGTTTAGAGCTTTAGGGAAGTTGGAGGGGGACCACACGAAGGAGAAATGGAAAGAAATGGAGAAAAAGAGGCTTGCGGACGGGTTTTAAAAAAGATGATTTCCGTTCAAGTGTCGACCTCTAAAAATTCTCAGGGGTCGACCTCAAGTGTCGACCTCCGAAAACTTAAGTGTCGACCTCCAAAAATAAATTAGCCAAAATAAAATTCGGTAAAATTTAAAAAATTGATAAAATTTAGAAAAATAAGCTTTAAACATATTTGAGAATTTATAAGTCATTTTTTAGGAATTTTGATGAGAATTGAAGAGTTTCAAGCAAAAGGATCAATGACTCCCAGTTCTCTTCTGATCATACAAAATCTATCTTCATTCAATGGTTTTGTGAATATATCAGCCAATTGATAATCAGTACAAATAAATTCTAACAACACATTAGAGTTCTGAACATGATCTCTTATAAAGTGATGTCTTATTTCAATATGTTTGTTTCTTAAATGTTGTACAGGATTTTTCGTTAAATTGATTGCACTAGTATTATCACATCTTATGGGTGTCTTAGTTAGTTTGATGCCAAAGTCCTCGAGTTGCTGTTTGATCCATAGAATCTGAGCACAACAACTTCCAGCTACTATATATTCGGCTTCCGCCGTAGATAGAGCAACCGAATTCTGTTTCTTGCTGCTCCATGAAATCAAATTAACTCCTAGAAATTGACAAGTTCCACTAGTACTTTTACGATCAAGTTTATACCCAGCAAAATCAGCATCAGAATATGCAATCAATTTATATGATGACTCTCTAGAGTACCAAAGACCAATTTCAATTGACCCAGATAAGTATCTAAATATACATTTTACAGCTAAGAGATGTGATTCTTTAGGAGCAGACTGAAAACGTGCACACATACAAACACTAAACATTATATCTGGTCTACTGGCAGTTAGATATAGCAATGAACCAATCATGCCTCTATATAATTTTTGGTCTACTGATTTACCACATTCATCTTTGTCTAATTTACATGAAGAGCTCATAAGGGTACCTATTGGTTTGGCAGTTTCCATCCCAAACTTTTTCAATATTTCCCTTGTGTACTTGGCTTGGTTGATGGAGATCCCCTCTTTGGTTTGCTTAATTTGGGGTCCGAGGAAGAAGTTGAGTTCTCCCATGATGCTCATCTCGAACTCACTCTGCATTAACTTTGCAAATTCTTGACAAAGACATTCATTAGTAGCACCAAAAATAATATCATCTACATAGATTTGTACTACTAAGAGATCATCATTTTTCTTTTTCAAAAACAATGTATTATCTACATTACCTCTAGAAAAATCATTCTTCATCAAAAATGAACTTAATCTATCATACCAAGCTCTAGGAGCTTGCTTTAAACCATATAATGCTTTATACAATTTAAAAACATGGTTAGGAAATTCATGATTTTCAAAACCAGGAGGTTGTTCAACATAAACTTCCTCTTCAATAAATCCATTTAAAAAAGCACTCTTAACATCCATTTGAAATAACTTGAAATCCATAAAACAAGCAAAAGCAAGTAAAAGTCTAATTGCTTCTAGCCTAGCAACAGGAGCAAAGGTTTCATCAAAGTCGATCCCTTCTTCCTGGTTGTAGCCTTTAGCAACAAGTCTAGTTTTGTTTCTAGTTACAATACCATGTTCATCAAGTTTATTTCTAAAAACCCATTTTGTGCCAATTACAGAAACATTAAGGGATCTTTCAGTTAAAGTCCAAACGTTATTTCTTTTAAATTGATTTAGTTCATCTTGCATAGCATTAATCCAGTTACAATCTTTTTCAGCTTCTTCAATTGACTTAGGCTCTATCTGAGATACAAAAGCTAAATAATCACAAACATTTCTAATAGAAGAGCGTGTACTTACTCCCTTTGACGGATCACCAATTATTAGCTCTTTGGGGTGTCCGTGTGCATACCTCCACTCTTTAGGTAAAGGTTTTGGTGAAGTTGCATTGATCTCTTGAGTTTGATCTTCATTTTCTTGATCATCATCTCCTTTGGGCTCATCTTCATTGATTGTCAATTGTTCAAGCTTCTTTGTACCTGTTTCATCATCAATAGAATCTTCTTTTCTAGAAGATATTTCGTTAGATTCATCAAACACTACATAAATTAATTCTTCAACCAGAAGAGTTCTTCTGTAGAAGACCCTGTATGCCTTGCTAGAAGTAGAGTATCCTAAGAAGATACCCTCATCTGACTTGGCATCAAATTTACTGATATTATCTTTGCCATTGTTTAATATGAAACAGCGGCAACCAAATACATGAAAATACTTAAGATTCGGTTTTCGGTTTTTCCAAGGCTCATATGGTGTTTTCTTCAAAATAGGTCGAATTAAAACACGATTTAAAATGTATCAGGAAGTATTAATGGCTTCTGCCCAAAAATATCTAGATAAATCATTTTCGCAAAGCATTGTGCGTGCCATTTCTTCAAGTGTCCTGTTCTTTCTTTCTACCACCCCATTTTGCTGAGGTGTCCTAGGTGCAGAAAAATTATGACTAATGCCATTTTCATTACAAAAAGCTTCAAAATCATGATTGTCAAATTCAATTCCATGATCACTACGCAAAGAAACAATAGTGAAATCTTTTTCGTTTGAAACCCTTTTATAAAATTTAACAAAAGCTGAAAACGTTTCATCTTTATGAGCTAAAAACATTACCCAAGTAAATCGTGAGTAATCATCTACAATTACTAGCCCATATTTTTTACCTCCCAAACTAGTTGTTCTGGTTAGTCCAAAGAGGTCCATATGCAATAATTCAAGGGGTCTAGTAGTAGATACTACTCCTTTAGGTTTGAAAGTAAATTTAGTTTGTTTTCCAAATTGACATGCAGCACAAATCTTATCTTTTTCAAATGCAAGTTTTGGCAATTCTTTTACAAGATTCTTTTTACTTAATTTTGAAATCAATTACATACTAGCATGCCCTAGCCTACGATGCCAAAGCCAACTAGTTTTACTTGCCTTGGCTTCCCTAGCCACTAGGCATTGACCACTTTCCATGGCTAGATCATCAAGATCAACCATGTAAATGTTTCCATGCCTATAACCAGTGAACTTGATGCCATCGACATCAAGACTAGATACCATGCACAAAGATGATTCAAAAATAACTTTAAAACCCTTGTCACAAAACTGACTAATGCTGAAAAGATTATGCTTCAAGCCATCAACAAATAATACATTATCTACATAAGCATTAGGGGTGATATGGATTTTACCAATTCCAACGATTTTGCCTTTTCCATTATCACCAAAAGTAACGTTTCCACCATCAATAGCTGCTAGTGATGAGAATTGCTTCACATCCCCAGTCATGTGCCTTGAGCAACCACTATCCAGATACCACATTCTTCTTTTATTTTTGGTTGCAAGGCACACCTACAAAAATTAATCAAGTTGAAACTTTAGGTACCCAAGTCATCTTGGGTCCTTTAGGGTTAGTCAAATTGGTTCCTTTTGGAACCCAAATCTTTCCAAAGGTATTTAATTTTCTTCTATTACAAATATATGATTTATGTCCTAACTTACCACATGCATAGCAGGTAATTTTAGAAGATGCGGGTATGAAAAAGTTTTTGTAAAGTTTTTGCTGATTCTGTGGCTTAAATCCAAGTCCAGCTTTGTTAAACACTGTATGTTGACTATTTAAAAGCATACTTAATTTTTCTGAACTAAAAGTAAACTTTTCTACAAAAGGTTTTACTTTTTCTAACTCTTCTTTGTAATTCTTGTTTTGAAGCAATAGTTCTTTGTTTTGTTTTTCAATTTTCTCATTAGTTTTAAGACTTCTATTATTTTTCAAAGAATCATTTTCTTTTAAAAGATTATCCTTATCATTTTTCAAGGTCTTTACATGTTCAGTTAATTTCTTGTTTTCATGAATTAAATCTTCAATTTTAGTTGAAAACTTTTCTGAATTTTTGGTAAGCTCAAGATTTAGCTTTCTTAATTTCTTATTTTTCAGTTTTAATTTTTCATATTCCATAACTAAATCATCAAAAGCATCATGTAATTCATTGAAAGTAAATTCAATTTCAGGTTCAGAATTTACCTCATTATCTTCATTGGCCATGAAACACAGGTTGGCGACTACCTGCTGCTCTTCATCACTGCTGGAGTCTTCACTCTCACTCCAGGTAGCCATCATGGCTTTCTTTCTCAACATCCTTCGACTCTTTTTAAACAAAGGGCAATCCGTTTTATAATGTCCAGGCTTCTTGCACTCGAAGCAGATGGGTGGATCCCTTTCTTTTTCTTTCTCTTTATCTTTTTTGTGATCACCTTTTTATGGCCTTTTCTTGTAGAAGCCTTTCTTCTTTCTCATGAATTTTTTGAATTTTCTTGTAATGAGAGTTGTCTCATCATCATCGGCTTCTTCTTCTGATTCATCACTTGACTCTTCCTTTGTAGTGGACTTGAAGGCTATGGCTTTCTTTTTCTTGTCATTGTCCACTGTCTTCTGCTTTAGTGAAAGCTCGTAAGTCATCAGTGATCCAAGAAGCTGCTCAAGAGATAGAGTATTGACGTCCTTGGCTTCTTCTATGGCTGTTACTTTCGCATCCCATGAAGCCGGAAGAGACCTGAGAAGTTTGTTAACCAATTCACCATTAGATATAATTTTTTCCAAACTTCTCATACCATTTACTATATTGGTAAATCTAGTATACATTTCACTGATACTTTCAGTTGGTTCCATCCTGAACATCTCATACGTATGAATGAGCATGTTCACCTTTGTGGTCTTCACTTGGTGTGTACCCTCATAGGTAACCTCAAGTGTATCCCAAATTTTTTTGGCGGAAATATAATTTGATATTCTGTTAAATTTACTTGGGTCAAGTGCACAGAATAGCAAATTCATCGCCTTAGCATTTAACTCAGCTTGTTTGATGTCATTGTCATCCCATTCTTCTTCAGATTTTGAGGTGATAATGCCATTAACCAAGTGAGTGGGCTGATGAGGCCCTTTAGTAATTACTCTCCATATATGATAATCTACAGCTTGTAAATAAATACACATACGAGTTTTCCAGTATGTGTAGTTTGTGCCATTAAAGAAAGGAGGGCGATTTGATGCTTGTCCTTCAACTACACCCATTCCAATTGGGGCGGCCATGATCTTTCACTCAAGATCATTGGACCTATAAGAGAGTACCGGTGCTCTGATACCACTTGTTGCCCAGAAATGGTGCCCAAGAGGGGGGGTGAATTGGGTATTTTAAAAATTAAAGCAATATATGTGCTATCAAGTTCAAAAGTGAAGAGTGATAGTGCTCAAGTAATTGTGCAACGGAAGCAATGAAAGATAGCAACAATTAAAGATCAAAAGAAGAGTAAAGCAATGCAAACACACAAGAAGTATAGTGGTTCGGTGCACCTAGTACCTACATCCACTCCCCAAGCTCCACTTGGGGATTTCCACTATAATCTTTTCTAGATTACAGCCGACTTGTTTTACAAGGCTCACAAGTCAAAACCTTACACACTTGTTTTGGCTTCGGGCTTACAAGCAACCCTAGTTGGTTTTATCAATTGGCTCACCAACAAACCTCACTCACTTGTTTTGGCTTCGGGCTTACAAGCAACCCTAGTTGGTTTTATCAATTGGCTCACCAACAAACCTCACACTAGTTTCAAATTCCCTTGAAACTAGCCTAAGATAAAAAGAATATGAATACAATGAATAAATCAAGACAAACTCTTTTTGAGCAAAAAGTAATTCGATGTAGCTCTTGATGGAGACTCTTCAAGCCTTTCTCTTGGAATCTTGGACCTCACTAAATGCCAAACTCTTGAAAGTTGGATTCCTCAAAGATGGAAAGCTTTTGGCTAAGGAATCTCTTGGTTTTCTCACTCTTTTTGGCTTGGAATTGATTGAAGGCTTTGTACTTTCACTATATTCCTTTCACATTGTCTCCTTGTCTTTTTTGAAGTTAGGTGGAGGTTAAATACCTCATTCAAGCTGAAACAACTCCACAAGACCGTTAGAATCAAAAATATGGCCGTTTATGGCCGTTAGAAATCAAATCAAAAGTTCAGAAAAACTAGCCGTTATGCCATGAGTCGACCTCATGAGTCGACCTCTGGATCAAGTGTCGATCTCATGAGTCGACCTCCAGTTTATCTTAGGCAAAAATCCAGAAAACCATAGTTCTGCCCAGTTTGAATTCTCAGGCGATGAGTCGACCTCTGGTGTCGACCTCTGGATAGGTGTCGACCTCTGGTGGTCGACCTCTGGAGCGTGCCACTGAAATTTTGCCGTGCCGGCCTTGCTGAACTTTTCTTTTCTTCATGAGTCGACCTCTGGTGGTCGACCTTTGGCAAGGTGTCGACCTCTGGTGGTCGACCTCTGGTCTGAAATTTTCTAAAACTCTGGAGAGGTGCATGCCTTGCTTGAATTTCTCTAAGCCTTTGTTAATTTTGTCAATTGCTTCTTAATAATAAGGTCCAATATGAGAAATTTGATTTTGTTCAAGGTAGAAGTGCTCTTTCCCAAACCAGGCAAGCTTGGTTTCATCATTGTACTCTTGGTACTCTTTTTGAATAACCTAAGTCCTGAAACTTTATCTTGAGTGAAACATTAGTCCAAACATATACTCAACCTTTTGTTAATCATCAAAATTAAGGAGCCAAAGCCAACATTGGCTATAGTAGGGTTACTATATGAGTGGAAGTGTACTTATAAGGGATCTATCGACCTTAGTAGCTAAGGTGCGGTCCTATATAATTTAAGAAACTAAGTCCAAAAATACATAGCCATGGTAGGTGAAGGATGGAAAAGAGTTTTCATGAGTTTCACAAAAGACTTAGCTAATTAAATTAAGTATACGACGAATGCTTAGGATTTGATGAGACTCCATGACCTGATCCTGTCAAGACTCTCGATAAAAGAACTTAACTATACGGTAACTACACCTGGGAGTTCTATTTTCTATTATGATAAGTTGCCACTATATACTGCTAGATATTACTGGTGAATTATGAAAACCCACTAAAATCATTTCAGATCAATGATCCTTAATGAAGTGAGCTAGAATTATTCCGGTCCATCGAAAGAGTTCGATAATACTAGGTGAAGATTATAATATATCTCATTACTAGATAGAATGGAACTTAAGAATCACACACAATAAGAGTTTGATCTGATTACACTGTTAGATTAAAATATATAAAAGTGACATATTTAGAAACTCTAAATTTATAAGGATTATAAATTTAGAACTTGCTAATTTTGTAACCTATTAATTTTAGCACATGCTAATTTTAGCAAAGAAGACTTTATTGCAAGAGTTGTAGTTTAATTAGATGATTTGGTCATTTAATTATGATTAGTCTTAATACCAATTGAATTAGATTTAATTTGATTGAGTTTAGGTGATGCCCTAATCCAATTAGGATTTGGATTAACCTAAATACAAATATTGCAGCCAATTTAGTTTGACCTAATTTGTTACCTAATCCTAAGTAAATTAAATCTAATTTAATTCAATTATATTTAATCTATTCTATTTGAGTTTAGTGATTCTAACTAGATTAGGATCTAATTTCTAATTAGTTATAAATTTAAACCTAAACTTAAACTGATTAAGAATTAGGTTAATTAGTTTTCTAGTTGGTTAGAATTAGTTAATTAATTAAACTAATTTTTAACTAATCCTAACTAAATTCCCTCCCTCTCCATGCCTCTCTCTCTCTCTCTCTCTTTAGCATGTAAGAAAGAAGCCTTCATGCCCTCCATGTGAAAATAAGATTTAGCATGGAAGGATTAGTTTGGATGCACAATAGAAGTTTGGGCTCCAAGGTACTCAACCTTCTTCTTATCCTTATCTATCTAGACTTAGTATTTAAATTTGATTTAAATATTTATCCTAATTCTAGATAAGAAAAGACTCTAGGGAGAGATGGGATTTGATTTAGAATGTAATACGAAAAGAATATGGGGCATAAAATATAAGTTGGCATGATTTTTCCTTGGCTTTGACCATGAGATTAAAATAAAAGTTGGACTACCTCATCCTCCTTGGTTTTTCCTCACCACCAATCATAATAAAAAGAGAGAGAAATATTAGATCACCCTCCATCCTCCTCCTCTCGATCTTGAATGAAAAGTTTAGTTTAAGAAAAAAAAAATTATTCTTACTTGATTTTTTAAGAAGAAAACATTCTTCATCTCTAACGTAGAGAAAAAGTAAGAAAAAAGGAAAATTTGATCCAACCATCAAAGTGAGGTATGTAAGGTGCTAGTACTCCGGTGTCTCGGGGCTTCAATCAGGCCATCTCCATAAGGATACTAGCAGAGGTCGGGCAAATATGCAGCTCTAGTGGAACCCCAGGGCAATCCCTGGATCCAATCATATGAAGACAGAATAGCATAATAAGTAAGTAGATGTAATCTACTTAATAGTTTTGTTTTTATTTGTAGATCTATATTACATGTTTATAATTAGTTCCTGCTATACATACCTAGAGTAGGTTTTAATTTTTACTATAAATTAATTTTAATTAATTAAAAAATTTTGAAAAACTTGCATGAAATCTAAGGATTGTCAAATAATTCCTTCAATCGAATATAATGAGCATCTCACCATATCCATCACTATTGCTATCATCGACTACTACCGCACTAGCCTTCTTTCAATCATTGAGTTATGGGCAATCTATGATATGATGCCCCAACTCATCATACCGATAGCATCCAATCTTACTTGCATCCCTTGACTTGGAAACTTAGATCGTCTATCTCATGATCCTTTATTACTCCATCCTTTGTCACCTACACCTCCGGTCATCGTCAAAGTTGAGTTATCACCTGAACTCGAAGCCTAGTCCTCTCATTTGAGAACCTCATTTTAAAGTAATGCTATAGTGACCTTTCTATCTTAATGATGCTCTTCCCCACTAGAAGAGCAGTCACCAAGGATTTAAAAGATGGTGGAAGTGATAACAGAAAGACCAGTACCTTAGTTTTCTCCTCAACTTTCTTGTCAATACTGAGAAGATAGATGAGGATCTTCTACAAGTTACTAAGATTCTCCTGCATACTCTACCTCTCATTCATCCATAGCTAGTAGAACCTGTTCCAAAGAAAGAGAGTATTGGTGGGAAATTTCGTCATGTACATTTCCTCAAGCTTCGTTCACATCACCATTAGGGAAGTTTCAATAAGCACATGGATCACCACGTCATCCATTAAATACAAGTGGATCATGCTCATCATCTACATTTTGAGCTACCTCCAACTTTATCCTCCATGGTAGCCGGCCTCTCCTCATATAAGAGAATATCGATCAATCCTTATTGAATGAGCATGTCCTTCATCCTTGCTTGTCATAGAGAGAAATTACTCTTTCCATTATACCGGTTGATATCTACCTTGATTGTGCTTATGTTTCCATATTCTTTAATGTTAATCAACATCACTATAATACGGATAGCCACACTTTGATACCAGTTTATTGTGGTACCACTTGCTCTTATACCACTTATTGGGAATCCCACATAATTATGGAATACGGATTCCTGTCCAAGATCGCAACTCCATTGATGATGCCGATACCACAAGAGAAAAAAAAGAAGAAAAAAACAAAAACATAATTTAATTGGACATGCAGGATTTCATTGTGAGAAAAAAATATTTACAAGGGAAGAACTTGCACTCTCAACTCCTACAATAATCTCTCAATAAGATACCCCTTAATGCCTTACAAAGCTCTCAACTCTTAAAAAGACCCTCTAACTCTTACAAGTTTTCATTGACTCTCTAGGCTTTATCTACTGCTACCACTTAACTCTAAGGCTATTTGCCCCTTTATAGGTCCAAACCATATTTAGGATTCCAAAAGACCAAAAAATCATGTCCGCCTACATGTAAAATATATAAAACCATCTAAATTGGCCCCTGAACCATGCATGGACTATGTCTAGACCACCACAGACCATGCTATATGTGCTAGTGCATGGACTATGCATGTCCTCGCATGTCATGTGCTCACTTGCATATCCATGCACATGAACCACGTGAAATGATGCAGGAAGCACCTAGTGCGAAGCATGGTCCGTGGACCACATGAAATGTGGTCCCATGGATTGCTGTGCATTGCACGCATAAGCCAATACACCACGGGCTGTGCACCTACGAGCCTACATGCCACAAGCCTATGCACCATGGGCTGCACGCAAGTGCGTGTTGGGCTTCTCGCGAGCTAAGTTTGAGGTATTATTCTTAAGTCTAATAAAAACATTCAAATAAATATTAATCAATTTTAATTTATCAAAAATTAATATTTTTATTTATGTTTTGTAGGAATGAAATCATAGATAAAAAGAGCATGATATGCATGTTTAAATCAGAGTTCAAATAGAATTGTTTGGATGGTATCGATACATGACATGGATATGTGATTTGTCGAATATAAAAGCAGATAGTAACTTACAATATTTTTTTCATAAAAATTCTATAGAAGTTTTTTAGTGTTGTGTTGGTAGAACTTCACATGGCTTACTAAATTTTTAAATATGTATAAGAATGGACCGTCGGGAGGGCAAGGAGACTGCTCAGCCCTTCCTAATTTTTTTAATTTTTTTTATAAATTAAGATTTTATATAAATTTTTAAATATATATATATATTTATTTATATATTGGCTCTTCTAAATTTGGAGATAGTAAATATAATTTGAAGAATTTTATAAAAAAAATTAAAATTAAACAAATACTATAAATCAACTTTTTTTATTTGAAAGTTGGATTACTATCATTTTTATTTTTCAATTTTATTAATTTTTTTAATAATTTTTTAGGAGAAGACAAAGAATTTTCTTTTTGTTATTCAACCAGCGTCCATCTCTAGAATTCGTCATGGTCGAAGCCACTGCACGCAGTCAGCACCATTCCATTCGCCACACCGATGGATAAATGGCGGCCGAACTTGTCATGTGATGCGATCAACAGAACACTCTCATGACAAGACCAGGCGGTTGCACATATACAAGACCGAATACCACCGATGCACTGGCCTATGACTGCCATCTCGGTAGCCTTCGTTAGCCTCGCTGCACTAACGAACATTGCATGTGGTGAAGCCGCGCACCGTCTTAGCGGTGGATCCATTACATAGCATAATTGGATCTTGAAGAGCACAGGCGGGTGGGCGCCCGTCATACCTCAGGCTCCCACCAATGCTACTGCACTCATACCCCATCATCTTTGGCACCATCATCTTGTGCAGCGCCAACGATACTCGGCATGACCTGCCACTATTATGGCTGGTGCGCGCGCATCCTCTATGAGTCCGTGACGTTTATTACCCTTCCGGTTTCAACTACTACTATAGAAAAAATATCTTCAAAAATGAGGATTGTCAAGGCCAGATTATGCAACAAATAGAAGATAATTTTTTTATTGATTATTTAGTCACCTATATCGATAAGAAGATAACTGAAAATTTTATGGTACATTCAATTATTAATGAATTTAATCTTATGAAACAAGATAAATATAATTTAAATAATATTTATAAAAAATATTTAAATTAATTTAAATTATTTATTAATATTTTTTTATTTTTATATTTTTTTGGCTTTTTAAAAAAAAATTGGTGTGGTCCATCCCTGGGCTGTGCACCTACGAGCCTACATGCCACAAGCCTATGCACCATGGGCTGCACGCAAGTGCGGGCTGGGCTTCTCGCGAGCTAAGCTTGAGGTATTATTGATAAATCTAATAAATATTCCAATAAAAACATCCAAATAAATATTAATTAATTTTAATTTATCAAAAATTAATATTTTTATATATGTTTTGTAAGAATGAAATCCTAGATATAAAGAGCATGATATGCATGTCAAGAGAAAAAAAAATTTAAATCAGAGTTTAAATAGTACCGATACATGACATGGATATGTGATTTGTGGAATATAAAAGCAGATGGTAACTTACAATATTTTTTCCATAAAAAATCTATAGAAGTATTTTAGTGTTGTGTTGGTAGAACTTCACATGGCTTACCACATACAAAATTCATGTGGCTCCAAAAATAATTTTTGTCATGTGGATTGGCTCCCAAAAATAAGATTTTTAAATAATATTTTTATTAAATATTAATAAAATGGTGCCACTTCGAATATAATTTTTAAATTAAGTGTTTTTGATTACGTGGCAAATACCGATGGGATGGAAAAATTTGAAGTGGAGAATCGTTGGTTGTACTTACGATTTCTCATTGAAATCATAGATACAACTTATAGTTTTTCATTTCAAAGTTTAATAAAAAATAATAAATAAAAAATTAATAAAGATCATTAAAAAATATTTATATTTTAAATATAAATATTTTAAAATAAATATTTTATATTTTAAAATATAATAAATATATTATAATATATTAAATTATATATTAAATTTTATAATATAGTATATTTGTTGATTCACACATACCAACCACAACAAATATAATATATATATATATATATATATATATATATATATATATATATATATTATAGTATATTACTTATAATATACTAAGTAATATATAATATATTTATATTATAATATAATATATAATATACTATATACTATAGTATATTATACTATATATATAATGTACTATATATTATATATTATAGTATATAATATAGTATATTATACTATATATATAATATACTATATATTGTATATTATAGTATATAATATATAGTATATTTATTATTAAAAAAATAATATAGTATATTATATATATATATAAATAATAATATTTATTATTATTATTTATAATATAGTATATTATTTTAACATGGGTGTTCTCTGGTCATGCTGTATTGACGGGCGTTGCATGTAGTAAAGCCGGGTACTCCGACTAGACCCATCACGCGGTGCGACCAGCGAGAACATCCCTACAGCACTACCAGGCTATGGTATGTGAACAAGGCCGGATACCACTGACACGCTGAGCGGCAATTGCTATCCTAGTGGCTTTCGTTAGTCTTGCCATATTGACGGACGTTGCGTGCGATGGAACTGCGCACCTCCGTGATGACCGGATCCATTGCATTGTGCAACCACTGGGAATGTCTCATGGTACGACTGGGTGGCTGCACGTATGCAAGGCTGGATACCACCGATGTGCTGAGCAATGGTTGCTGTCTTGGTAACCTCTGTTAGTCTTGCTATATCGATGATGCCATGTACGATAGAGCCGCACGCCGTGCTGGCTATCGGACCCGTCGCGCAGCATAAGCAGATCTCGAGAAGCACGAGCAGGTGGGTGCCCAGCTCACACTGACACCACCGCCCTCACATCCAATCATCTCCGACCCCGTCGTTCGATGAACGCCCTATCCTATCGTGCTACGCTAATGGTATTCGACACGACACCGCCATCGTCATGATTAATTGGCATGCATCAACAAATATACTATATTATAATATATAATATATAATTAATATATTATAATATATTAATTATATTTTAAAATATAAAAATATTTATTATAATATAAAATATATTATAATATTATAATATTATATTTCTTATTTTTAATTTTTTAAAAAAAAAATTATTGATTTTTAAAAAAATTTATTAATTTTTATTTTTTTATTAAACTTTGAAATGAGAAATCACATATTGCACCTATGATTTTAAAAATCACATACTGTGCTTACAATTTTAATAAGAAATCCCAGGTTATACCTGTGATTTCTCTGCTTCAAATTTTTCCGTCGCATCCATATTTTCCACGTAATCAAAAACACTTAATTAAAAATGATATTAGAATTGACACTATTTTTATAAATATTTAATAAAAAATATTATTTAAAAAAAAATACTCTTTCAAAAATATTCCGGCTATGGATGGTAATTTTTACCGATCCGATAGGTATCCGACCTGATTCGATCCTAATGGAGCAGGTAAAATTCGACCCATCTAATTTATAAACGGATATGGATTATATAAAAAAATCCTAACTCGGGTTCGGATCAGATACTGATAGTAGTATGTCCCGATCCGAATCCGATCCGTTTATATATAAAAAAATTATGTTTATAAAATATTTTAGTAAATTGGATATGGGATGGATATACCCGATCCAATCCGACTTGACCCGATCCGTTTAGCTTTTAAATAAACTAAATTTTATGAGACCGGATATACCCGATCCAATTTGATTCATATATGATTTTTTTATATCCAAATCGATTCGAGATGGATATCGGACGAATATGAAATGGATAATTTTTTATTAAGATGGATATGAATTTTAGATGACCCAATCCAAATTCGTTGCCATCCCTGGTGGCGGCAAACGTTTACGTGGCAACTGACTTTCGGTTACCATTCGGCTTCCCAAAATGTCCCTGGTGAAATAGTCACGTGGGCCACTTCTTTACGAACTATTTAAAGCAACTCAAGGGGAAACATTGCAGTCGAGGACTTTGGTTAATGCGGCTCAAACTCCTGCACGCGCTCATATTAAAATACCCTCACACAAAACTTCATACGGTGTTCGGATGGCGGTCGCTGGGCGCTTCCTTTCTGCACCATCATGTGGGTGAGGGTCATCCAGGGAAGGATCCGACATAGAGTTGTAGAAGAATTCCAATTGAATGCCGTGATTCAATACCATTTAAGGATACACAAACAACAAATCCCTTGATCCAAGACGATGCCCGACCTTATTTGAGCTACAGTATGGCATGAACAGCTGGATTTTGAGCACTGTAATTCTGATCGAACGGCAAAAAAATATTGCACGTGATTCCATGACTTTTCTACACTGATTCCACTTCAAATTCTACACGAATTCAAAAGAGACCAAGCCCTATGAAAGGAGACATTGGAACAGGTAAAGGCAAGCAGCAGCCACCAATTATTTTATTTTTATTTTTATTATGGAATTGAGATACAGAGAAAGAAGTTGCTGTCCACTTAATCCATGCTCTTCTATCTTAAGGAGAAGATAAAGTTCTTCATATAGCATATTTATTTATTTTTCTTTTTCCTATCTTTTGTATCTCTTTCATGCAATATGAATAAAATTTTTTATTCCTTTTATATATGCTTGTATTATGTTTTCTTGAATGAATTTAACTTTTAATAATTTATTATCCAGGAAGATATGCCATGATCCTGACCAGATATGGTTCATACTCGAATAAGAGATAAGTTATCTTAAAGTTAATTCTTTTTATTTTATATGAATTTAGGATAATCTATACTCCTAAAGAGATGGGTCATAATCTTGGATATAGTTCGTACTCAGATAGAGATAGGTTATATTTAAATACCAATTAATCACAAGCCTTTTACCTGAATAAATACTTCCATCAATAAGAAGAATAGAATCCTAAACCCTACGATGTACTTGCTAGTTATCTTTTAAATTAATTTATTCTACTTATTAGTTTCTAGAATTCTATAATTAAATTATTTTAGTTATCTTTCTTTATTTTTTTTGTTAAACAATTGTCTTTGATTCCCAAGAATACAATCTTTACTCATGGTAGCTATAATAGTGAGAGTTAAGCTTTTATTTTTGACCACCCTATGACAAGCGATCAGTTATCCAATAGTTCGGACTAGAAGTCCTTGGGAGGAAACTCCTCCGGTTCAGAATCCTCATGCCTCGGGAAGGTCCTCAGTGCCTTGGTAGGAACTCGAGATTCGATTAATCCTCGTTCCAAGATCAAGAACTGGCCAAATCAGAAGATTCACCCATCTTTAGAAATTAAGAAAAAATCAAGAAAAGTCAACTCAAAAATTGATTGCAGAGCAAACTCCATGGGTTCAATTGTAGATGGCAAAGAAGAAAAAGGAGAGAGGCAATGCCCAAAATAAAAAAAAAATAGAGTGATAAAAAGAAGAGAACCTAGAAAACTAAGGCAAAGGCCTAGGTGAAGAATTGGAGACAAGGTCAGTCATCAGAGAAGCCTCACCCTCTAAGATAAACACCTAAGAAGAGAGAGAGGAAGAAGACAGAGAAGACGACAAACGGTGGAGGAAGCAAAGATGGGCAAAAAATCAAGTCTCGGCTACTTATAAAGCCCATCAATGGCCCAGATCCGATGGTGAAATATTCACCACCATTGGATGCTTGATATGTGGTGGCTAATACAGGCTTGGACCCATCTTTGATGGATCGCAGAGCATCCAATGTCTAAGGGCGGGAGTGTCGATGCTCAATCTCCCATAATTATAGGCAATTTGTATTCCCTTGAGCTCTTCACCCCTTTCGGCCATCACACTATATTTAAGGTTGACGTGTCATTATGCACAAAACATGTTGTTGGGATATCCCGGTTCAGGTACGAACTGAATACCAGTTCGACTGGCCGAAGACCTTTTCTCCGAACCACTGACTTTGGACCAGGAAGGGTTAGGCCAACTACAGGCAACTCAAGGCTTCTCACCGGTCTACAGCATCCGAAGGCCAGATCTTCGAATGATGTCTTCGGCCCTAGCCGAAGACCAGGCCTCTTGTCGATTTTCGAAGACATGCTTTTTGGTTCCTGTCGGAGACACAATCTCCGGCTCTGGGTAGACACCAAATCTTCGACTCACACAGAGGACGAAATCTCCGATCGAGAATCTTCCTAAACAGGGAAAATCTGAAGATAGGACCACAATCTGGCCCAGATAGGCAACAGTAACCAATAGTTACTATCGACAATTTCCATGCCACGATCATGACGTGCAACTCCAGCTGCTACGCCCCCGGCCTGGCCGGAACCGCTCAATAACAACCCACAATCGCCAATCATGGGGAGAAATTAACTCCCCACAATTGCCAAAAAAAGAGCGGGGCCGCAGGCCGGACGTCCCCTTTTAAATAACGGTAAGAAGAATCGTTGAGGGAGGTATGCACACATACATACACCCACACATACTCTAAGAGCCTCTCCCTCTCCCTCTCGAGATTCTTCCCCATTTTGAGGCTAGGATCCGCCTCTGACTTAGGCATCGGAGTGTCCCCCGCCGAAACGACTCCGGCAAGAGACCTGTTTTGCAGGTGAACCAGGGAGCGGTCCTGCGGTGCAGTAGCTCCGACCGGCCGATACAGGGACTCCACGCCAACACATGTGATAAGACTTGCCTTAAGCATGGAGCCTGGCTAGTCCAGTGCCACCCTCATCACCCTATACTTTGGATGATGTACCCCTCGATTATTCTAACAAGAAGCTGAAGGACCCATCAACAATTTATGCCTCCCTCAACTTATCAAAATTCCTGGGTTGATTCACTAGTCTTAAATAGGACAAGGCTTATAAAGCTAACATCAGACATCTAATCTCCAGAGACAGAATTTAAGCATACACAACTTGTAAAAATAAAGAATTTCATTCATTTTCTAGCTAATTAATTATATGGATAGAAGTGAAAGATAACAAACAATAGTGAACTGAAAAGAAAAGGAAGAAATCATAGCGCTTGACCTTGGTCAATGCGAAGGACCGCTAAGGAGTGAGAAATTATCAGGATAGAGATCTGAAGCAAGCTCGCCCTGATCGAAAGAAGATTTGCTTTGCCAAAGCCTTACATTTCTCAAATCTTGTCTCATATGCCCTCCTCTCCGCATGCCAAAGCTGAATGTTGGCTAAACTTGATATACCTTATAGTGAAGCAATCAAAGAAAATTAAACTGGTCTAACTAATAACGTAGATATGTTACGACCAGGTATCAATCCACAATGATCACAAGTACTTATTTTTCAAGTGAAAAAAGAAGGAAATAGTGGTGATCTAGTTAACTAAAGGATTAAATTGATAATGGCAAGCTTAAGTAAACAACTATGTGACATAGATTCAAACAAGAGAAAAAAGTCTTGGGATTTTGATTCCACTTTTGTTAAGCAATTGGAATTCTTTACTTATGCAAGCAATAGGAATGAGATCAATCTAGATATAACCTATCTTAAAAGATCATGGCCTCTACCTTTTTGAATATAAGCTAGTCAGGGTTGATCCTCCACTTGGAAAGGAACCCATGTTTAGAGACAATCTATCTATCGAGAGTACGATCCATACCTATAGATCACAGCTCATCTCAGGAGGGCATAGAATGTTCTAAACATGATTCTTAAAGGAAACAAAAGATCATAATACATGTATCCATGAAAGAATAATATTTTTTATTGTAATAAGAACAAGAATACAAAAGTTTCAGATATGAAAAACAAATTGCTTGGTACAAGAGCTTTCTTTTCTTCCCAAGTTGAATTGTACTAGTTGCACATGGTTGAGATCATGCAGACCAATGCTCCTTCACAATTTTCTTCACCTTTTCCTGATCTTTCCCTTCTCTTTCAAATCTTAAACAGAAGCTAAAAGAAAAGAAAATCAATTTTGGTCACCCCCAACTCTCATGGCTGCCTCCTTTTTAAAGTCTCCAAATCATGCATTTGTTCTATATGAAATGACATTAGTTCCATGCTCTAGTAGCTCATCGTGCATCCCTCGTGTTCTATGTCAGAATCACATCCATTCCATGTCAAACTCCATCACTCCTATTGCACTCGCATTGATGCGCTCAACTCACACTCATGCATACATGCACGTTCTATGCCTGCTTCTGTGCATTCAGAAGAAAATTCCATGCTCAACTTATATATCATGGACTCTCGATCTTCTGTTTCTCCCAAAAAGAAAAAACTGCACTCAAATTGTTTCCTACAATTCGTGCTTCTACCTATGTCCGTTTTGCACTTTACCTATGCTCGTTCATCACCAAGCTCCAGTGTCCATTCTGCATCAGAGCCATGGCTAGTAAATCCATCATGCATCCATCCTATGCTCTACCCTTGCTTGCCATGCATTCACATGTGTTCCCTACTCCATGTTGCTACACACATTCCATAAGTTTCATACACCCACATCCATTCCATGTCAAGCTCCCCTTCCTTCCATGCATTCACATCTGCTTCATGCTCGTAACTCCCAACTGAGAAATGGGAGGCTGTCTACTTCCATGCGCTCAACCAGGCTTCCACAGTCCACTTTGTATGCCTTTTGTTTCAAACTTAAAAAAATTGCAATTATTGCATACTTGGCCCCACTTGTTTTCATGTATGCATTCCATGTGTCACACCCATTCAGTGTGCTTGAGTATTTGATCTTGGTTTCACTTGCTTTTAAAGTGGTTGAGATGTTGAAATTAATCCTTCTTACAAGTTCACTTGAATCTCAACCAATTTAGAGTTTAGTTGATCAAATAAACCAAAACTTCTAATTACCTGTAAAGGAGACATAGATGCATCAAATTTTAAAAAATAAATATTAATTAATATAATGTTTGATACATAAATTAAGTGTTTATCAAAACCCAGCCATGTCTCGTTCATCAACAATTTGCTTCATAGCTCCCTGACCTCTTGCTTGCTTTTATTGACATCATTCTTCAGGCTCCCAATGGCCCTCTCGTGACCTTGAGCTTGCCTTTCAAGATCACTGCCTCCCACGCCTCTGTTACACGGATGCTATGGAACCATGCCCATTCCATCTCATTTCTTCTCTATTTATTTGAGTGCCTAGCGAAGAAAATGAGCTTTGGCTAAGGCCTCATTATGAGTTTGCTCCTCCTAGTGGGTCCTCTCCTACTCTTAATTTAAAGACCCCTAACTATGGGTCTTAACTATGAGCCCACTGGAGTTCACCCCAAAGCCATCAATTTTTGTCCCTTGCTAACTAAAGTTCATCCCATGGCCAGTGAACCTGAGTATGGGAATCTTTCTTCAGGTCCATGATCTCGATGCAGAAACCTTCCTTTAGGTTCATAATTTCCACTTGTGCCTCCTCTATGACTTGAATTTCTCATTGATGAGCATCACTTATCCACTCGCACATTGATATCAATGATTCACTCGCCTACTTTAGCTTTTTTGCCAAACTTTTGGTATCATCTATTGCGACATTAGCATGTCTCTTGGCTCACTGGAATTTCAACTCCATCTCTGATGCTCACCCTTTGGTCTCGCAGACCAACATTTCAGTAAAAGTAGCCTTTCGATTGGCTGCCACCACTTTGGCCTCTACCACCTTTATTGACTCCATAAAGAAGTTTAGGTACTATCCCAACTGTATGGCCAACTATCGTTAGGAGAGTTTAGAGACAAGGTGTTCAAGAAATATATTATGTCATACCTGAATGATTGATTGAAAAGCCTGGTACCTATAGAGTTTGAGATCGGTTTCGTTCATCTTCACCAAATCGATAGTAAGAGAAGGAACTGAACTAAATCTTCGGCTGCTCTTGGACCTTTAGAAAAATTCAAAGTCAGCAACTCTGAGGAATGCTTCTCTAGTGCCTGCTCCCTTAGTCACGACCATGTGGACTAGCTGGGTGTTGGCTCGCTAAGGTTTCAGACTTCTGAAGATCCCTAGCAACCCTACATAACTTTTTCAAGTTGCTCGGATTCATCTAGCTTCGTTCTGCACCACAAAGCTATGAGTGATCCTACACTCAATATTGAAAAACCTTACTGGAAATCATCATGCTCGCCAAGAATTGCCTTTCAATGAATAAGACCTCCCCCACACTAAACCAAGGCAATGGCAAGAGGAATTAATGTACCCCGGGACTCCTTTTAAAGGGGAAAGACCATATTAAATTCCTCCCCTTTTGAGGAACATCACAAATGTGATGTGTGGCAGCTTCTTAATCATCATGCTCTCTTCTCGAGAACCATTTTTATTTCTACCCAGTTTTGGGATCCCTCGAGCACATATTTGAGTCCACTCCTTAACCAACTCAAGATCTTTAATGCTTGGATTAAGGAGTAGGGAGCAATTGATGTGGGGACCAACCCATCCCTCAGAATCTTGAGGCTTCAAAGGTCGAACCTCACCTTTGGTAACCAAGACCCACCGACCCTCAGGCAGAGCAATGTTGCATCTTGAGTCTAACCCTCAGCCTCGATAAAGGCACTTGGGTTGACCCTAGGTCCTTGTGCTTAATGGTGGATAGGAATGCTTAGGCAATGCTCTCTTGGGTAGCCCAAAGGTTAACTTGATTGATGCTTACTCCCATGCACCCGGTTGCATGACTAGGAGGCCATATTATATTCTATAATCATTGATAGATCTTCATAATTAAGAGAGATTACTAGTCTCATACACTAGTCAACATGGTCATTAAGGGGCATGGCCACTTTTGCACAAAAGACAAAACCCTAATTAAAAGAAACAGGCATTCTGTATAAAATAAAATGATCATTTGATAGCTTGTGTGATGGGATCTTCAGGCCTGTCACTTCTCACCAAATCCCATTAAGAGTTTTCTATCTTGAAAATGCTCTTAGGCCTCACCTATAAAAGGGGCTCCTTAGGAGCTCCTAAGATAATTACAAAATAAGAGATCAAACTCTCTCTCTAATCCATACTCATTCTTTCTTTCATCTATTCTGATTTTTGACTTAAATGTTAGAGGATCCATGTCAGAGCGACCTTCAATCAGGAACTTTTTTGCAGGTATAGCTCATGAGGGCCACCTCTCTAGTGGACTCTGACATCCTATCAGGAACCAACAATAACAATAATTCTGATATAATGACAACTAATACTTTTTGGTTAGTCTCAGCACTAGAAGAAGAAATAGTGAGCTATTTCTTTGACCCCTATCATATAATGTTATGATCAAGAAAGGTGCAAAAGCCAATAGCGGAATGTCAACCCAATCAATATCAAAAAAAGGCACAAAGCTAAGAAAGAGAACCAAGTTTGAAGATGTATAACAGTAGAAGCATGCATGAACTAGCAAACCTAACTAACATAATAGCAAATGTCAAGTCTAGTGAGAGTTAAATAATGTATTGCACCAACAATATTCTAGTACTGTATAAGACTTAATAATAAATTCCCATCATGAGCAGCCATTTTGGATCCAGAAACAATTGTAATGATGCATGGTTTCACCTTAAGCATTATGACACAATGTAAGAGGTCCAAAGCATACTTAGCCTAGGTTAAGCATAGGCCATTAGAGGTATGAGAGGCTTCAATGCCCAAAAAAGGATATAAATCCCCCTCAGTCATGGCAATTTTTTTGCTAATTAGAACTTGAATGAAAGTAGCAACTATGGTCTGATTGATCCTAGTGAAATTAATGTCATCTACATATATACAAAAGAAGAGTTAGAGGACTGGGTGATGAAGTGGTAGGAATAACCATGGAATTATTAACTATAATTTAGTGAAAGCCATCTTGGAGTAGGAAACTACTAAACTGATGGAATCGTGCCCTTAGAGCTTGACAAAGACCATAAATAGCTTTATGCAAATGACAAACATGTGTCAAATGAAAAGGACTAAGGAAACAAAGAGATTGTTTTACACATAAATCTATTCATGAAGGACACCATGAAAAAAGGCATTTTTGATATCTAACCAATAAATAGGCTAATACTTGGAGATAGTAGTAGATAAGATAGCTCAAATAGTGGTAGGTTTCATCACTAGACTAAAAGTTTTAATGAAGTCCATACTAGGTTATTGATTAAAAGCCATGGCTACTGTTGCCCAGTAAGCAATCCAAGAGGAGGGGTGAATTGGATCTCTAAAAATTAATTACTTGATGCAATGCAATTGTATATAATCCAATTCAACAATTAAACAAGGTACTATGAATTCAAATGTAATGCTCTTAAGTAAAAGTGCAGCAGAAATAAAGAGCAATAAATGAAATAACAAGTAGAGAGAATAAGCAACCACAAAGATAAAGAAATATAGTGGTTCGGTGCTATCCAATGCACCTACATCCACTCTCCAAGATTTTTTTAAGAATTTACTATAATCTCAATCGATTACAGTCGATTAGTTTTCTGGGCTCACTAATCAAAACCCGACTTATTTTCACAAGGCTCACAAGTTAAAACCTCACTTGGTTTTGCGGGCTAACCAAGAATCTAAATGATTTTAAGGCTCACCACCAACCTTCCTTGGTTTTCTGGGCTAACCAAGAACCTAAATGGTTTTCAAAGGCTTACCAATAACTTCCCTTGGTTTTATAATAGGCTAACCAAGAACCCTTACAACAAATGATAGTTTGAAGTAAAGAGAATAAAAGCTTTCTAATAAAAAGCGGGTATCTCTTTGAAGCTCAATGTAGTGATGCTTTCAATTTGATGAAGCCTCTTTGATTGCTCAAGAATGGATGATCTTTAATGCTCTTGAAGGCTCATGAATGCTTGGAGGCTTGCTTTTGGTTAAGAGTGGTTGAATCTTCAATGAATAGGAGTGAATGCTCTCTTTTTTTATCTCTTGAATGTTTATATTTCATCCTCATCAATAATATATGTTTTGATTTGATTTAGAGTATATAAATACCTTTCCAAGACCTCAAATTTGGTTTCTAGCCGTTAGATTTGAAAATCTAGCCATTGGAGGGCAAAAGGATCGAGTTCTGCATTTGAAAAACTAGCTGTTACTGTTCATAGAACTCCATGTGTCGATACTTCAGGTTGTGAGTCGACACTTGAACTTCTTGAGTCGACACCCAGTTCAAATATCTTCAATCTAATTCTCTAGAAATCTCAGATATGTCGACACTTTCTCAGGTGAGTCGACACTTTGTATCCATGTGTCGACACTTCTGTAGTTTTTCATCTTCAGCAAGTTTTGTGATTTAAAAATCTCAAGCGATGAGCTGATCCATGTATCGACACTTTGAGTCGATACTTCAAGTCCATGTGTTACACTTCAGCTGTGCCATCTGAAATATTCTTTGCGTACTGGCTTGAGTTGATACTCCACTTTCATGTATCGACACTTGGTATCATGTATCGACACTTTGAGTTGACACCTCACTGAAATCTTCACAAAAATGCTTGAACTTGTGCTAAATCAAATTTATACTTTACTCAAATAACCATTCAAGCAAACTTTGACTGTCCAAGTCTTCTTTAAGTAGATCTTTCATCTAAACTTGGCTTCTTCAATCAAACAATCATTTTTCAAATTTGTGAGCACCTTTTTCTATAAAAATACACTTCAAAGAAATCATTAGTACTCAACTTATACTTAAATATTTTATTTATCATCAAAATCAATAACGGAGTCAATAGCTACAAGACAAGTTTTGAAGCATTTAATAGTTTCACCTCTATGTTTCTAATGCGAAAGACCCATTAAGAACTAGTGTCCAAGCCTTATTTTGGAGTAGGACATTATACCTACTCATCAATCAGAATAGATATCTATTTAGAGTCCTTGGAAGCTTGAATAAAAGTGGTTAGTTTGGATGACGAGGACTCGTTGAGAGTGGAAGCAAAATCTATAAGGATAAAACATTGAGCAGAGAAAAGAACTTCTTGAGTTTGTGTTCTATTACATGGGTAGGTGATCATGGAATTTCAAGACATACATGAAGTGTTACATGGTGGAAGAGAAGTAATTTTAGTGGGAGATGAAGGGTCAGGTATTCACTACCATAATAGCACCTGATGTTCTAGGCTTTGTAGACATACAAACATGCCATCGATGTTGAGCTAGCCAAAAATAGGATCATGAAGGAATAATGATGAAAATGACATATATAGATCTAGGTGTCTTGATCTTCATAAACTTTCACATTATCAAACCACTC
Organism: Areca catechu; assembly: GCA_021397845.1. Classification (NCBI taxonomy): domain Eukaryota; kingdom Viridiplantae; phylum Streptophyta; class Magnoliopsida; order Arecales; family Arecaceae; genus Areca; species Areca catechu. The sequence continues at coordinate 80,193,057 of CM038050.1, forward strand.
ATTCTGAAGAAAGATGATAGGATTGGGATAGGGAGTAGTTGGGGTTATGAACAAAGTACTCTACCATCATTTATAAGGATAAATTAAAGTCCTAATAGTAAATTATGACCAAGGTAAAGTAAAGATTAAGATAATTAAAGATAAAGTGGATTAATTGATATGTTGGAAAATCCCTTTCTTGGTTTACAATCCATTATTTAAACACAACTAAAACTACCAAATAACTATTGGATTTCTATAACTTTTAGCATTGGCTTGATGTGTTCTTTTCGTGGTTCCAAAAGTCCATCTGTCAATCCAACACACTTCACACTCATCATAACTATAAGTCAAATTCCAGTAAAAGTAGAGTTATTCTACTTTGGCCTATGTCTCCATGCTCCATGGTCGGTTAGGGCCAAGTCTTGTTCCTTCAGCCTATTTATCATGGTCAGTATCATAGCTGAATCCTATCCCTTCAACCTATGCTTCCATGTTATGACCAGTGTCATGTTCAAGTCTTGTTAGGTCTAATGAAGCTCACATAACCTCATCTCATCCTATCTGCAACCTTGTCCATGTGGTGCTTGCTCATGGTGAGATGGGTTAGAAACAAGGGCTCATTACCATGAAGAATTATACCAACCAATGCTTTCAAAGCACTTCATTACTAAGGACTTCATTAACTAGCTCCATCATTGATCTCCAAAATCCACCAGAACTTTCTCAAAATCCACCATGAAAAAATATTAAGAGCAAAAATGAGGGAACATATATTCAAGAGAAAATATATTAATTGATTGATTGATTGAGAAACCAAGGTGTTTATAGTTTATAGTCTTTGGGTGCTCTTACAATAATAGGAATGTGTACCCTCAAAGTGAGATAGAGAGAACATAGTCTAAAGACCACAAAACTCTTGCCATTGGGCTAGCTTCTAGAAGCAAAATGGTTTTGATGGTGACCTAACCATCGTCGATATGGTTTAGATGATAGTTATGCTTTTGTCAAGTAATATTTGAAGTTGATCAAGCTACATTAAATTGTTTAGTATTTGAGTCTAACTTAGAGTCAGCTTTGGGATCTTCAAACGATTACCTATGCCCCACTAGATATATTCGAATAGTGACTAGGGCACACTACCTAAAGTAACTAAGGCTAGATCAGATAAGGCTTCATTGATTGGCTTCTAGAAGCCCTCCTATCATTATATTCTTCTAATAGTAATTTTCTTTCTTCTAGTGACATGCAAATCCACCGTCGATTGCCTTATGATCTTGGTTGGGGTTTAGGATGTTTCAAAACTGCATAATGAATGCTAAGAGATATATGATCTCTAATCAAACATATTAATTTAAACTCTAATTAGCAACCTTTATTTACTCATACATTTGTGTGATAAAAACAAAGAAAACTATATTTTAAAGTTGTCTTAGTTACTTTAAAAACCCTAAACTTCTTGGAGGTTTTTATTTTTATCCTAAACTTTTATCATTGCAATCAGCTCCTTTAGCTTTCAAAATATTACAATTTCTCCTATGGCTATTACTTCTGTCTAGTTGCCATAATGAAAATAGTCATGTGATATCATGTGATGTATGGAGAAGCTAATATAACAGAAAAGCTACTAATGTAGACTAAGCTACTTCTTGCCCTATTATTTAACTTTTCTTTTTTTTCTTCCATTTCTAGCTAGGGTTGTTATTCTTATTTCCCTACTTATCTTGTGACTAGATAGTAGTGATGGCAATGGACATCACCTAAGGCTTTGATCCAAAGCCCATTTGAAAGACACAACATATAAGAGAGTTGGAATGTTAACTTGAGAGTGTCCAAACTATAGCATGGACTCAATAGGAAGTTATAATTGTCTAGGGCATTGCAAGTGCAGCCTATTATCTAAAATGTGGACTTCATAGAGCAATGGCAATCCTGGACAAAAGTTCTAAGGTTGTCCAAACTATCAAGTAGGTGTGATAGGTCTTATAGCTAAAAATGTAACTTGTTTGATTAGATATTTCTGTCATGTAGAGGCTATGCAAAGTTTTTTATTACTATTGCATAAGGATTTGTATCATGGGTACTTCATATGAAAATATCTTGAAATAAAAAATCAAGACAAAGCAACTCTTCTTGAAAAGGAAGATGAAACTAGGGATTTGAAAGCCAATATGGAAAGATTATTTGGAATCATTAGAAAGTATAGAGGAGAAAGTTTTAGTTTCAAAAAACATATATCAAAATTAAGAGGAGAGGCAATTGGTTTGCTAGAAGAGGAAGGGATTTTAAAATGAGAGGCTAGTGCCATCAAAATTGAAGCCAAATGGTGAGGGTTTAATATGCTGCCTTAAGAGGAGAGTTTGCGAAGCATGCTATACGAGAAGTTTTATGTGATTGCAATGATGGTTTAATGAACTATGGTAGTAATTATATGCTTATGTTTTGAGTGAATAATATATGTAATTATATTATGATTTTGAAAAAGTAATCTATGTAATAAATATTTTGCTATAAAATCTATAATCAATTATCAGCTTTGAGATCAACCTTATCGCAATGCAATGGTTTCATGGGTGATCAATGTTTAGACTGATATTGACTTTGGCTAAAAAATAAATTTTGAATATTGAATAACAAATTATTTTATAGTTCAAGCATATTTTTATGTTATAACTTGTGCCAAGACTTTGTATACCTTCCCTACAAAGAAAGAAACATCTTTGATAATTAAACTAAAGAGAGTTTCTTTATGATACATGGTATTTAAACTAAAAAGAGTTCTTTGGTATTTAACCTTAGATCATGTCTCTAAGTAGCTATTGCCCAATTGACTTATCTAAAAGGGGGGGTGAATTGGGTATGAAAAACTTTTTCTCAAATATGTGCCCTTTTAAAATCTCGGTGTGGTGACTGAAGTGAGTAAGATGTTAAATGCGGAAGCAAGTAAATGAATACAATCAAAAGCAAGCACAAACACCACAAATTTTATAGTAGTTCGGACTAACCCAGCTCCTACATCCACTATCCAAGATACCACTTGAAATTTCAACTATATTCTTATAAGAATACAACCGGTTTATTTTTCACCGGGCTCATAAACCAAAACCCAATCTTGGTTTTTCACCGGGATCACCAAGAATCCAATACAATGTTAGTTTTCATGGGCTCACTAACAACCCAAACTTGATTTTCAAGGCTTACTAAAAACCTTAAACAATATCCAAGCTACAGCCCCTGCTGTACTTGGAACAATTAAAAACAAAGATACAAATGAAGCAACACTTAAGACAAACCAAACTTTGTTGGATGGTTGTAGTTGAAGCTCTTTAAGAAGCCTTCTTGATTGCTCCTTTAATGCTCTTCAAGGTTTTCAAACTTCTTCAATAAATGACTTATGAAATGGATAGGAGTTTGGTAAAGTCTTGAGCTTTAGCTTGAATGCTCCTTTGAATATTCAATGCTCTCCTTCAAAAAGTTCTTCAAAACTCATTCAAATCAATCATTTATAGCTCCCCTAACTGTTCACAGCTGAAAATAGCCGTTGGAGTGCCTTGGAAAATGAGAACTAGCCATTGGAGCACTTTTTGGATTCAAAAAATCAATTATGGAACTAGCCATTACACTTAAGAAAACTGGAATTCGAGTCGACTCGGTTGGGTCGAGTCGGTTCGGATTCTCAAATATGTAGAAATTGCACTCTGATCGAGTCGGCTCTTCTCAGTTGAGTCAGCTCGCCTAACTAGTTTTTTCGAAACTGAAATCACTCACTCTGAAAAAGTCAGCTCTGTTGCTCATCAGGTCGGCTCGGATCACTGATTTCAAAAAACTGAACTTTTGCTACTCTAGATGAGTCATCTTTAACTTCATCGAGTCGGCTCGGTTGGCAAAGTATCAAAAAAGCTTGTATCATGCTAGAACAATGAGTCGGCTCTATGCTTTGAGTCGGCTCGAGTGATCTTTGTCCAAAAAGCTTCAAAACTTCTTCTAACAACTTCCAAAGACTTTCAAACTTCTTTTAAACTTAATCTAAGAAATTTAAACTATAAATTTACATAGAATTGGCCCTTTTTCACAAGAATATATATTTAAACTTTCTTGGGCTCTTCATTACATGATCATTTTCTATGAAAAAATTGATGCATTACAATGATTTCAGAATTGTAGGAAGAATGATTGTTTATTTGAAGCATCCTATAAAAACTTCTTAAACACTTTAAAATAGTTAGTAACAAATACATACTCCAATATTTTATTATCATCAAAATCATTCCAGGGATTAACAATCTCCTCCTTTTTGATGATGACAAAATACTGGGAATGGAAAAACTTTACAATTATGTATCTATGAATACTTAGAAGTATCAAAGTGACTTGTATACAGTTTAAATTGATGTGTATCATTAAGTATCAACATGTATTAAGTATGTATCAAGAAAGTATCAAAATGTATCAGAGCCAATATTGATACATCCAATATTATCAAAATGTATCAGAGCTAATATTTATCAAAATATACTTTTGCTTTAGAACATATCAGAGCCAATTAAGTATCAAAATATATCAGAGCTAATTTCCATTAATTTAGTATCAAAATGTATCAGAGCATCCAAAGTGTATCAAAGCTAAATAAGTTCCATTAAATTTGTATCAAAATGTATCAAAGCATCAATAACTTCTACTACCCATAAAATGTTTTCCATGAAGTTGTATTTTCTATGCACATTATTATTACTACTCCCCCTTTTTCATGCAAATCAATAATTTTTGAAATAAATAAGGATATTAAAATATTTTGAGATAATTTCACCTTCTCTTTGTTTTCTTCATATTCTTGTTAACATTCTTTCTTTTTCAATATATCAATTATTAAGTCCAAGATTACATCACAAAAAGGTAAAATAGAATGAATAAGACATGCACATTGCTGAAAGTATATATGTCATTACTTCAAAAGGATACATTACATCATTAGATGTTACAAGGTCATACAAAAGCATACAACAAAATGTATAACATTAACCAAAAAGATTCTACATCATTGGTTACTCTTCACTACTACTAGAACCTACATCTAAGATTTCGGTAGCATAAGTTCTAGATCTCTTAATAGGTGGAGGAGGTCCTCTAGAAGTCCTAGTCCTAGATGCTGGTCCAGTCCTAGGTGAAGGAGGTGGCTGTCTGGCATGTGGTGGAGGCTATCTAGGTATGGGTGAGGGCTATGGAGGTGGCTGTCCGGAAGTAGAAGTTCCAGATCCAGAATGCACTCCAGTAACTAGAAGTAGAACAGTCTTCAGCACTGCCCCCATCCTATGTACCTCCTGTTGGATATCATGCAATGCTATAGCCTGGCCTCTAGCAAAAGAATTTGCTGCTCCCCAAAGCCTACCGAAGTCAAAACATAGTTATGTAAGATCTGTCCTGTAGTCATCATGCATCCTCTGACCCATCTCAATAGTCTCCATCCTCGGTGTCAGCTCTCTCATCTATGTGCAAAACTCCTCTAAGCCTCTCTCTAGTGTTTGGCGAAGATCGCCAAACATCGATCTAAATGTGCCAGTCAAGGTCTCGATAAACTGAGATAGCTGCTCAACTGAGATAGTTGTCTGAGTAGCAGTAGCTGAAGTCGAAGGTGCTATAGGTGGTCCTGGCAGAGTCCTCAGACTACCAAGCTATCTATCCATCTCAGCCTGTCCCTCAGTCTCCTCATCTGCAGAGTCATCACTGTCATCAGACTCTATGTCATCATCTCCATCTGACTCAGCCTCTCTAGTAGTAGCAGTAACAGTAGTACCAAGCTCAGCCTCATCATCAGAAGAGTGATGCACAACCCTCTGACTTGAAGTCTTCTTCACCCACTGACCATCTGTCGTGTGGTAACCCATACGGTGATGAGACTTGTCAGTATACCTGTCTGTATGCAGCAATGGTCGGGCATCCTCATCTGATAGGTCTACTCCAAACTCCCTGAATATCAAGGTAAATGCCATTCCATACGAAAGGCACGCCCTGGCTTTTCTTGCAGCATCTTTCATCTGAGATAACATGATAAATGGGAGGTTGATCTGCTCCCCCTCAATAAGATAACTTATGAATACCATCTCTTTCACTTACCCAGTCAGAACGACATGTTCTAGGCAAGTAGATTTTGTTGATGAAATTGTGGAGTAGCCTCATTTCTAAGGATAGCTAATTGGCTTGCAAGTTCACAATCCTACTGACATCCCTCCTTTCTAACACAGTTCTTAGGACTACTTGCTTATTCTTCAAAACTAAATGACATTTTCCACTAGTGGGTAAATGTAAGACTCTGCTCAAAACATCTTCATCTACAGTGATATCTACCCCCTTAACTGTGGATGTGATCTGGTCAGCTCCCAAGGTCAGATTCTTAAAGAAACTTCTTATAAGATTGGGGTAAGTAGGTTAATCCATAGAACTAAAGAACTCCCAGCCCTGTAGTTCAATTCAGTCACCTATCCTAAAACCCTGATTCTCGAGAAATGTGAAATTGATTTGCCTACTAAAGGCTACAAGACGGTTACCCATCGAAATAATCTTTTTTTGAGGAATTGGGGACTAATCTTGAGGTTCATTTTGAGCTTCACGGAGAGTCGACTCCTCATGACGAGCCTTTGTTCTTCTTTCCACTGTGCTTGAGCTTGGGGCGTTCCACTTTCCACGTCGATCGGATGCCTTCTTCGGATCCATGAGTCAAAGATCTCATGGAAAATGGGAAAAGATGTGGTCCTAAAGGGTTTGGAAAGGAAGTTTTGGTTGTTCGGTTAGGGTTCAACAGGAAAGAAAGTAACCTAGGTTTGGGGCCTACATGCTTTTAAAAAATAATGAGTCTGACATCTGAGTCGGCTCGGTCGGAGACTTTCCTGCTCAAGTCAGCTCGAGCAAGGATCAAAAAAAAGGTTCAAAAGTTCACCAAAAAGACTCCTAACCCTAGAAATACACTAGATAGGGTGGTTTTTGTCCTAAAATTAATGATGGAGATTTTCTAGATAATTTTTTCTTAATTTTGAAGAAATTAGGTCAAGAATTATAAAAAGGGTCACACAAACCTAATTCTCCCTTAATCAACTGAAATCTATCTTCATTAAGTGCCTTAGTAAAGATGTCAGCTAATTGATTTTCAGATGGAACAAATTCAAGTTCAATATTACCATTTTGTACATGATCTCTAATGAAGTGATGCCTAATTTTAATGTGTTTAGTTTTAGAATGCTGAATTGGATTCTTCGTCAGATTAATAGCGCTTGTGTTATCATATTTGATAGAAATTTTAGTTTGCATAATACCATAGTCTTCTAGTTATTGCTTAATCCAAAGCACTTGAGCACAACAACTCCCTACAGCCACATACTCTACCTCAGTAGTAGATAGTGCTATGGAGTTTTGCTTCTTATAGTGCCATGAGATTAAGTTCAACCCTAGAAATTGACAAGTATCACTAGTACTTTTTCTATCAATTTTACGTCCACCATAATCAGCATCAGAAAAATCAATTAAATTCAATGAAGATTGTTTAGAATACCATAGACCTAGATTACTTGTTCCTTTTAGATATTTTATGATCCTTTTAAAAGCAAGTATATGTGATTCTTTTGGATTAAATTGAAATCTAGTACATATACAAACACTAAACAAGATATCAGGTCTACTAGCTGTTAAATACAATAGTGATCCAATCATACCTCGATAAAGTTTTTGATCAACGTTGTTTCCATCTTCATCTTTGTCAAGTCTACAGGTAAGGCTCATGGATGTGCCAATTTCTTTGACTAACTCCATACCAAATTTCTTAATGATCTCTTTGATGTACTTAGCTTGGTTGATAATTATTCATTCCTTTGTTTGCTTGATTTGGAGTCCAAGGAAGTAGGTTAGTTCACCCATTAAGCTCATTTCAAATTCACCCTGCATAAGCTCAACAAATTTTATGCACAAGTTTTCATTAGTTCCATCAAAAATTATACATCTACATAAATTTGTACAACTAGCATGTCATTTTTTTTTCTTTTAATGAATAGAGTGGTATCGACATTGTCTCTAATAAAATTATTTTCAAGCAAGAATTTATTCAATCTATCATACCATGCTTTAGGTGCTTGTTTTAAAACATATAATGCTTTATTAAGTTTGAAAACATAATTAGGAAAAGTATGGTTTTCAAATTCGGGTGGTTGTTCTACAAAAACTTCTTCAAAAATGAAACCATTTAAAAATATACTTTTTACATCCATTTAAAATAATTTGAAATCCATGTAACAAGTAAATGCAAGTAATAATCTAATGGCTTCAAGTCCTGCTACAGGTGCATAGGTTTCATCAAAATCTATTCCTTCTTCCTGATTATATCTTTTGGCAACTAATCTAGCTTTATTTCTAATTATATTGCCTTTTTCATTTAATTTATTCCTATAAACCCATTTAGTGCCTATAACATGATGATTAGAGGGTCTACTTACTAGGGTCCAAACATTATTTCTTTCAAATTGATTAAGTTCTTCATGCATGGCTATCATCCAATTTGGGTCATTTTTGACTTCTTCTATGCTATTTGGTTCTACTTGTGAAACAAATGCTAGGTAATCATGTGCATCTCTAAGTGATGACCTAGTCCTAGCTCCTTGTGAGGGATCATCTATAATTAAATCTTTTGGATGTGATGTTACATACCTCCATTCTTTAGATAAATCACCATGATCTTTGCTTACCATTTCTTCTCCTTCTTCAACTTGTTTGTCTTTTAAGCTTATATCCTTCATAGCTTTATCAATTATACTTGCATCATTATCAATGCACTAGAAGGTGAGGGGTTAGTTTCATTAAATATAACATAGATAGATTCTTCAATAGTTAATGTTCTTTTATTGAATAATTTATATGCTTTGCTAGAAGTAGAATAACCAAGACATATTGCTTTCTCAGATTTAGCATCAAATTTTTCAAGGTTATCCTTTTCATTATTCAGTATAAAGTATTTGCAACCAAAAATATGAAAATAATGAATACTAGATTTTCTATCATTCCAAAGTTTATAGGGAGTTTTCTTTAGAATAGGTCTGATCAATATACGATTTAAAATATAACACGCAGTGTTCACAGCTTCTGTCCCAAAGTACCTTGAAAGATTGCCTTCACATAATATGATTCGGGCCATCTCTTCCAATGTCCTATTTTTTCTCTTTACAACATTATTTTGCTACGGTGTTCTAGGAGTGGAGAAGTTGTGATCAATGCTATGCTCAGTACAATATTCTTCAAAATATTGATTTTCAAATTCAGTACTGTGATCACTTCTAATAGAATTAACTGAAAGATTTTTCTAATTTGAAACTTTCTTGTAAAATTTTTAAAATACTTTAAAAGATTCATCTTTATATGCAATAAACAAAATCTATGTAAATCTTGAAAAATCATTTAGTATCACAAGTTCATATTTCATACCTCCTAGGTTTGTAGTCCTAGTTAGTCCAAATAAGTCCATGTGTAGTAGCTTTAAAGGTCTAGAAGTTGAAACAATATTTTTCAATTTAAAACTCCTCCTAGTTTGTTTACCAAATTGGCATGCATCACAAACATGTTCAAAATCAACTTTAAATTTAGGTAAACCTCTAACTAGATTTTTGAAAATTAATTTAGCTAGAGTATGCATGCTAGCATGACTTAATCTTCTATGCCATAGTAAGTTAGATTTCTTAGTTTTAACATTCATTACCACTAGACTTGTACTACTTGATATGGCAAGATCATTTAAGTCTACCACATAAATATTTCCAAGTTATGACCAATAAATTTAGTGCTAGAATCAAGAGAACTAGTTACTATACATATTGAAGATTCAAAGACAACCTTGAAGCCTTTATCACATAATTGACTTAAACTTAATAAATTGTGCTTCAACTTGTCTACTAATAATACATTTTTAATAAAAGTAGGAGTGATTCTAATCTTACCAATGCTAATGATTTTTTTCTTACCATTGTTACCAAAAGTAACCATTCCTCCATCTTTCATTTTCAAGATGATGAATTGTTCTTTGTCACCCGTCATATGTCTTGAACAACCACTATTCAGATACTATCATTTCTTTGAATTCTGGGATGCAAGATATTCCTACAAAATAATCAAGTAATACTTTTAGGTACCCAAGCTTTCTTGGATCCTTGAAGGTTAGTAGGAGTGGTTCCTTTAGGAACCCAAATCTTTTTCACTCTATTTTTATTTTTCTTTCTTAAGTTACATTCAAAAGCTTTATAACCAACCCCATTACAATTAAATCAAACTATTTTTGATTTTTGATAAGAAACAGGTACTGAAAATTTTGAAGTATAAAACTTTGTAGCTGAAATTCTTGATATAAAAGGTTTTGGAGCTGAAAACTTCGATACAAAAGATTTTGAAGATGAAAACTTATTTGCATTCAATGGATCATATCTAATTCCAGCTCTATTATTTGTTTCTCTTTGAATTTTCAAAATCAGCTCAAGCTTGTTTGAACTCAAAGTTAATTTATCAACTAAGGGCTTGAGTTGACTCATTTCATTTTATAAACATTTGTTTTTTTCAAGACACTCATTCTTTTCTACTTGCATAACATTGCATTTTTTAGAAATATTATTCAACTCTTTTTGTAAAATACTGTTATTTTATGAAATCTCTTTCTTTTCTTTCATCAAAGCATCATAATTATTTTTCAAAGTTTTAATTTTTAAACCAACCTTTTTGTATTCCGATAAAAGTTTGTAAAATAAAGTATTTAACCTTTATATGTAAATTCATCGTTAGGTTCCGGAGATATTACCTCGTCTTCGAGACCCATTAAACATAAGTTGGCTATTTTGGATGTCTCTTCTTCTTCATTTGATGTGGATCCATCGCTGTCGCTCCACGTAGCAACCATCGCCTTCTTCTTTCTCTTCTTATATCCTTTCTTTAATGTGGGTCACTCAGAATGATAGTGCCTTGATTTCTTGAACTCATAGCATATCGGTTGTTGCTTCTTATCTTTTTCTTTATCCTTCTCCTTTTTCTTGCTATGTTTCCCTTTTCTAAGGTTTTTCTTCCAATATCTTGACTTTTTCTTGCCCATAAATCTTTTGAACCTCCTCATGACAGAGCAATATCGTCATCTTCAAGTTGTTCATCAAAGGAGGGGCTTTCTTCTTCTATCTTATCTTCTTGCTTCTTTAATTCAGCTGCAGCTTTGAAGGCTATTGATTTCTTCTTTTTGATATCGTCTTCGCTGCAGTGTTGCATTGTAAGTTCATGTGTGATCAAGGAACCCAGAAGCTCATCCAATGATAGAGTGTTTAGGTCCTTGGCCTCTTGAATCGTGGTGACCTTCGGATCCCATTTGTCTGGTAATGATCTTAAAATTTTTTGCACAAGGTTTGCATTTGAGTATATCCTGCCAAGACTTTTTAGACCATTAATAATATTTGTAAACCTTGAAAACATGGCAGATATAGTTTCATTGGACTCCATCTTAAATAATTCATAATTATGCACAAGAATATTGATTTTTGAAGTTTTAACTTGAGAGGTTCCTTCATGGGTAACTTCAAGTTTATCCCAAATTTTTTTTGCAGAAATACAAGTAGAAATCCGGTTAAACTCGTTGGTGTCCAAAGCACAATACAAGAGATTCATTGCTTTGGCATTTAGTTCACCCATCTTCATGTCATATTCATCCCATTCCTCTTTAGGTTTTGGGACGTCTATGCCATCAACATTTTTTGTGGGTGTGTGAGGTCCTTTTAAGATAACTTTCCATAACTAAAAATCTACTGCTTGAATATAAATCTTCATTCGTGCTTTCCAATATGTATAATTAGTGCCCGTGAAAAATGAAGGTCTATTTGTAGATTGGCCTTCAGCCAAAGAGGTGCTTATGGGATTTGCTATAGATCTTTTTTCTAAGTAGTTAAGTTACAGAGACACTACTCTAATATCAGTTGTTGCCCAGTTGGCTTACCTAAAAGGGGGGTGAATTGGGTATGAAAAACTTTTTCTAAAAATATGTGCTCTTTTGAAATCTCAGTGTGGTGATTGAAGTGAGTAAGATGTTAAATGCGGAAGCAAGTAAATGAACATAATCAAAAGCAAGCACAAACACCATAAATTTTATAGTGGTTCAAAGCAACCCAACTCCTACATCCACTATCCAAGATATCACTTGAAATTTTTACTATATTCTCATAAGAATACAGCCAGTTTATTTTTCACTGGGCTCACAAACCAAAATCCAATATTGGTTTTACACTGGGATCATCAAGAATCCAATACAATGTTAGTTTTCACAGGCTCACTAACAATCCAAACTTGATTTTCAAGGCTTACCAAAAATCTTAAACAATACCTAAACTATAGCCCCTGCTATACTTGGAACAATTAAAAATAAGGATACAAATGAAGCAACACTTAAGACAAACCAAATTTTGTCGGATGGTTGCAGTTGAAGCTCTTTGAGAAGCCTTCTTGATTGCTCCTTTAATGCTCTTCAAGGCTTTCAAACTTCTTCAATAAATGACTCAAGAAATGGATGGGAGTTTGGTGAAGTCTTGAGCTCTAGCTTGAATGCTCCTTTGAATATTCAATGCTCTCCTTCAAAAAGTTCTTCAAAACTCATTCAAATCCATCATTTATAGCCCCCTAACTGTTCCCAGCTGAAAATAGTCGTTGGAGTGTCTTAGAAAATGATAACTAGCCATTGGAGTACTTTTTGGATTCAAAAAATTAATTCTGGAACTAGCTGTTACACTTCAAAAAACTAGGATTTGAGTCGGCTCAGTTGGGTCAAGTCGGCTCGGATTCTCAAATATGTACAAACTGCACTCTGGTCGAGTCAGCTCTTCTCAGTCAAGTCGATTTGCCTGACTAGTTTTTTCTAGAACTGAAAATCACTCACTTTGAAAATCACTCACTTTGGAAGAGTCAGCTCGGTTGCTCATCGGATTGGCTCGAATGACTGATTTCAAAAAACTGAACTTTTGCTACTCTGGATGAGTCGTCTCTAACTTCATCGAGTCGGCTTGATTGGTAGAGTATCAGAAAAACTTATACCATGCAAGAACAATGAGTCGGCTCTATGCTTTGAGTCAATTCGAGTGATCTTGTCCAAAAAGCTTCCAAACTTCTTCAATCTTCTTCTAACAACTTTCAAAGACTTTCAAACTTCTTTTAAACTTAATCTAAGAAATTCAAACTATAAAATTACATAGAATTGGCCCTTTTTTATAAGAATATACATTTAAATTTTTTTGGGCTCTTCATTACATGATCATTTTCTATGAAAAACTTGATTCATTACAATGATTTCAGAATTCTAGGAAGAATGATTATTCATTTGAAGCATCCTACAAAATCTTCTTAAATACTTGAAAATAGTTGTAACAAATACATGCACCAATATTTTATTATCATCAAAATCATTTCAGGGGTTAATAGTAGCATTGCATTTGATGATAGCATCTTTTGAACTCTTCAATTATACTAAAAATCATTCTCTTACAAAACTTCACATCTCACAAATTAACTTTGGAATTTAAATATGCCCACTTCTTCCTCCTAAACTTACCGGTCTCATTTTCAAAACTTGACATGGGAGTATCAAATTCTAAAGAATCAAAGTACTAACTAAAGTATCTAGTAGTGTTTTCTTCTACTTCATTTAAAAGCAACACTTTGATGGCTTGGTCTTGTATTAATACTCACAAGTGGCGGTTGCTCTCTCTGAACCTCATGAACCTTATCATTGCTCTTATTTCTTACTTCGTTCACTACTTTGCATCTCTCAGCTCTTCATCATCAATTAGTAGTTCAATATTCATAAAATAGCTATTTTCACTCTAAACATTCATTATCTCTATTTATGCTATAGTCATAATGCAAACAACTTTCACCCCTTCAAGCCCTTATCTATATTTCCTACTTTCTTCTTTCCTTTGCAAAAGGACCTAATCCTTGGTCTCTCTGCTACTTGCTTCTTTTTTTTGCTTTGAAACCTAGTTCTAGGTCTCTTTGTTATTTGCTTCTTCCCTTTACTCTGAATCCCTTTTTCAATTTCTTATTTTGCTAGATTAGATGCTTCAATGACCTGCACATTGGTTGCTCACTGATTGATATATTGGCTTCTTTTCAATGATTGGTACATTGACTGCTTCAATCATTAAAATATTAATAGCTTCATCAACTACTTTATCATATGTTATATAAATATTAAGATATTCCATTGTATTCAATGTCAGTGCTATCAACTACTTCAAGTTGACTATCTTCAAATAACATCCCCATTCCTTAAGTTTTATTTGGAATAGATATTCTATAGAATAACCTTATAACTTTATCTTTGCATAACTGCTCTCACCATATTATATAACTTTTCACAAGTCATAATTTTGCTCTTAGATGCCATAAAATACTACTCCCTTCAAAATAGTCAATGCATCCATTCTTGTTAACAAACTTGCCACTATGATGCACAACTAGAGTAAGATTGTCGGTTTTACATGATATGCGTAGCAAAAACCTTTTTAAAAAGTGCAATGCATACAACAGATTAAATTACAATCAAACCAAAATAAAAAAATAACACCATTTGCAAATTAGGTGTACAAAAAGGGAAATACTACGGCACCACTTTGCTTAAAACAATAAAGGTTTTGGAGCCTCACAAAAATGACAATAGAAGTTTTGAGACCACTTTCAATTAAATACTAAAATCCTACATTAATAATACCCATATTCACTAGCAATTTATTTTTTTCTCAAGTTGGATGAGGGATGTTTGTAGATTAAACTAACATATAATGAAGAAAATCTAAGGGATATATACATGATCAAAATAAGAAAATTCAAGGGATACATGAGAGATGCAAGCTAATTATATTATCTAAGGACTAAGAGAAAAAAATCTGACCGGTCACCACTACTCGTGGACTAAGGGAGATGCAAGGGCTTGCTAATCTACAGTCCTAGATGTGAAGGAGCAAATTGGACAAAAAAAAAAAAGGGAAACCATAAATCCTAATTCGAGAAAGGGTGAAAATGGAGGAAAATAGTTCCTACCGCATAAACTTGTCTTTGCATTATATGATATCACATGACTACTTCCATCATGGCAACCAGACAAAAGCAACAGCCAAAGAAGAAATTTCAATATTTTAAAAGTTAAAGAAATTGATTGCAATGAATGGAAGTTCAAGATAAAAATGAAAATTTTAAAAGAAAATTCAAGATTTTTAAAATAATTAAGCTTTTAATATTCAACATTTTTTTATAAAGTTCTCTGAAAATAATTTATAAACCTTGGTTTAGCCGTTAGTTATCCCCAACTATAAATGTCCTTAACTATCACTTACAATGCGGAAACCATATAACCCATACCCATTCCCTTCCTCAAATATCCCCAAGGAAGGTTGTTTTCAACTCAAGTCTCCGTGACATCTTCCAAGTCATCTTACTTGGTACCTTCACACTTTCAATTGGTAAAATTTCGAATCCCTTGTCAAAAAAGTTGATCGATCACAATCATCCACGAGGCAGGTGTCAAATGCCTACTAAGGTGCCAGTCTAAATCATGTGACTCTTCGGTTCACCAACCATATCAAATATGTAACCAGAATTGCCATAGCTCTTAAATAAGTAAACCATGTTCCTATTTCTCCAATAAATCATACAGGTCCTTTTTCAGAGTTGCTCACCTAACAATATTTTCAGAAGTATCAAAGGTACAAAATCCAAGCTACTCAGCAGATTCCCACCGCTCAAAGCCGGAAAAAAAGCATGGTAGAGTTCTCAAGCATTAAAATTATATGCTCCTATAACCTTGACAACCCTCCTTTCTATGTTACTAAATATTTATTATATATATTATTTTATTTAAAGGATGGACGGGAGGGAACGCACGCAAAAAAGTTGTAGTAGAAATAAAGTTTTTGAAAACTGATATCTGTAAAAAAGTATCACCAACTAGTTTTATATTCGTGCACGTGATGCCAACGTCGGCATGATCTTACCCCTGAAGGAACTACCAAGCTTTGCTGTTACACCAAACTTTTCAACCAATAATTATTTCATGTATGACATCTAATTCTAAACCTTGCTCTGTTGCCTAATTAAGATTGACATAATCCTCGACCTTGTTATGTAGAAAAATAATCCTCTAGTTTATGACAAATGCAAGATGGTTGAATGTTACTCGCCATAGGTTCCCTGCGGGGAGACCGTATCATAGAGGCAGCAATTAGTATCCTCGAGGACCAAAATAGTCTGATAATATACGAAGTACAATGAAACGATGTGTTTCAGATCTGGATACTCTTTGGGGAGAATGGGGCACTCCCAATCATAGCTAACAAATACCTATTAAAAAAATCAAGGGACTTGGGTTATTTGTTTCACTTTACTAACCCTGTCAATTAAACTTGGGTATTGCACAAGCACTTCTAAATAGTGGGCAAGGCATTCATGTATAATATTTTTTTAATAGGCAGACAAAACCCCAAAATATATGATGCGGCAGTATGCTAGCATAATGCCGACATGAGCATCCCCAGCCCTGAAGGCCCAAGCACCTATGACGGGCCCTGCTGTAGCTAGGCAGAGCTCCTAGCCGAGTAGAGCTCCCTGCCGAGTAGAGCCCTTAGCCAAGCAGGACTTCCGGCCAAGAAGAGCTCCTAGCAAGGCAGAGCTCTCGGTAAAGTAGAGCCCATAATTAGGCAGAGCTCCAGGCCAAATCCAGCTCCTCTCCAAGTAGAGCCCTTAACCAAGTAAAGCCCCCGATCGAGTAGAATTTCTGGCCAAGTAGAGTTCCAAGCAAAGTAGAGCCCCCGGCCAAGTAGAGTTCCTAACCGAGTATAGCTCATTATCAAATAGAGTACTGAGCCGAGTATAACTCCAGGCCTAGATGAATCCCTCTACGAGTCATGGCAAATAACAACTCGACAAAAGTTACAAGCCCTAACAGAAAAGGTATGGGCCGCCGAATCCCTATTCCATAATGAGGAAATCCTATCAATGGAGATTTGGGGGTAGGGTGTTGCCACTTCTACTGAATCCGTAGCGATTGTCAGAAGAGTACACCTCGCTCTATCTCATGGCACTCATCTTCCATATAGGTAAGAGGGAGGTATGCAAGCTACCTCATACTCTCACACGAAAAATTCCGACTCTTTTACTTTATGGTGGTGGATTGCCATCATAGCTCAGGTTGTTACTCTTGATCGCTACACTAACTTGAGCATCGGAGTGTCCCCGCTGGTACCCCTAGCCCAGGTTTCCTTGCAGGTCTCACTACCAAGAGGGAGTGCTTGAGAGGCGAAGAAGTCGCTTCCCGCCGAAAAGATGGATAAGGCCTCTGACCCCATCGAAGCTACAGGAAAAGGTGATCTGGGTGGCAATTGATTGGCATGCCAGGAAGGGGGTATGCCTCATTACATTATAAGTGATCTTAGGAAGGGGCACCTGGCAACCTCGAAGTGAGACACCATGGTTGTCACATGCGCTCGAGAAGCCTTTGCCGGTAATGTTGGAAACCCTTCCCACCACGGCGATCGGCATAGCAAGGAGGTGGAACTTCTGCTCCCACCACCTCCACTACTAGTGGACCAACAAGATTAGTTCATCACGTTGGTGCAACAAGTCCAAATGCTAGCCATGGTGGTTCAGTAATTACAACATCAGCATCGCTTCATGGCATCACAGCATTGGCCAGGGACCTTGGTGGTCCCTGTCACTACTACGCATGCCAGCCTTCAATCCTTCCATGGAGGACCATCCCATATACGGGCACCATCATTCCTGCAATCTTTGCGGTGCCCCCCAGGGAGCTACCGCTCCTCTCGAGGAAGGTTGTGTGGATGTCTAGCCACTCAGGGAACTTGCCTCCGGACCCCGAGTCATGGTAGCCCTCTGCACCATCGACGTCGGCACAGAAAGGGACTGAAACATGAGCACTCCTGGTCTTTGTCCACATCCCCTCCTATAGCTTCCGAGGAAGGGTCTGCTAATGAGGCCATCCGACGGTGAGCTTAGGAGCATCTAGAGGAGCATGAGCATAGACTGGCTAACCTCACCCGCCAGTTCACCGACCTTCAGGGAGCTGCCCGTGAGCCAGGAAGCTATGATGCCCCCCTTTTTTCCAACCAGATCCAAGAGGAGCCAATCCCCATCGATTCTGTATACCCTAGCTAGACCCTTATGATGGGACCATGGACTCCCTTAACCATCTCGAGTGCTACAAGGTCCTCATGAGAGTCCAAGGGGCGACCGACACCCTCCTTTGCACCACGTTCCCTACCACACTCCATAAGTCAGCTCGAGCCTAGTACTCCCGACTCGAGTCTAGGAGCATCAACTCTTTTAGACAGCTAGAGAAGAAGTTGTGGCAAATTTGATGCCTACCAGAAGGTATCGCAAGAGGCCGACAGCCTCTTCTCAGTTTGCCAGCAAGACCAGGAGCCCTTGAGGAACTACGTAGCCCGATTTAAGGTGGCCACACTAAAAGTATATAGCCTAAATGAATCAGTGGTCATGCTAACCATGAAGAGAGGGCTTAGGACCTCTTGGTTTATCTACTCCCTCGATAAAAAGCCCTTAAGGACTTACTTGAAGTTCCTCACCCTCGCTCAAAAGTATATCCACCGGAGGAGGCTGACCACACCTGAAGGGATCTCAACAGGAAGCATAGGAAAATGCAGGCCTGAGGAGAGCAGAGCGAGCCCTGGGCCTAAAAGGCTATCTCGATCCATTGATCAGATCCCAAGCCAAAGGACATCCTTGACAGGGATAGGAAGTACATCCCCCTCCTCACTCTGAGGGCCAAGATCCTAATGAAGATCGAGGGTGAGTGCTAATTATGTAGCCCTCCCCCATTGAGGCTGTTGGGAAACCATGACAAGACTAAGTATTATCAGTTCCACAGGGACCATGGCAAGAAAAGAATTGGTCTTTTCTCTGACCATGAAGCCCTTCGTTACTTAAACTCCCAGATAAGACTAAACCCGAGGCATGCTAAGTGGGTAGAATACATCCAGGCCTATACCTTGTGCTTAAACATCGTGCTGATACCGAGAATAAGGTAGCTGATGCCCTTAGTGATGGGGAACTAATATGCATGCAATTTTTTTTATATGTTTTATATGTGGGGTTGGGTGATTAATTCCCGAATTTCAGATTAAAATAAGTTATAGGGAATTTTATATGAATTTTAGAAGATCAGCATGCAGATTAGGACCTAGAAAAGTAGAAAAGAAGGATCGCCGGGGCTGAGAAGCCTCGGTTAGGGCAAGTTCTCCTACAATAAAACTACTGGAGGTAGAGGGGTGTACCTGACAACGTCTGTGAAGATCGCAGCAAAAGGGTCTCTCATTCCTCGACGAATGCGGCCTGGAAAATCGAGCCAAAGACCCGCGGATACCCGGCTTTCTGCTCGGTGATCCGATTGAGGCTTGGCTGGAGTCGTTGGATTCGTAGGAACTCGGGGACCTGCAAACGACCTGTCAGGGGTTAGAAAACTCACAAAGGAACAAGAAAATAAAGGAAAAATAGCAAGGGAAGGCTTCTTTTGGAGTGGGCGTCCAGGGATCTGAGATGCTTGTTGGTAGCAGGAAGATGATTGCAGCACTGGAAGAAGAACTCTCGCAAACCCCTTTATGCACACAGCAGGGTATCACACAACTCAATAAAGAACTCAAGGTTTTCATTCATCAAAAATTCCCCTCATACAAGAGGCTAGGGTCCCTTAAATAGACCCTTAACCTTGGGCTCCAAGTAAGGGTACATAAGTCTTTACATAAGAATCCTTTTCCCTCTCAAACCCTAGCTAGAAAATAAGAAAATATTAGGTAGAAAAATCCCTAAAATTTTTCTTGACTTGGTCAAGACTCCAAGGACGCCTAGGGGGGGCGTGTTGGGCTTCTAGGAGCCGGCCCAAAGGGGCCCGGGTGCATGGGTTTGGGCCTCTGGAAGCTGGGGTGGCCTGGTAGCCAGGTAGCAGGAATATTCCCTGGTATCTTGCTTCTTAGGGCTTGGGCTTGGCACCTGGGCTTGATTTCATTGGGCTAGGATGCAGATGGACCTCTGGAATCATGGATGCCCTTATTTATGAATATACTTTGGCATCTGGAAGGGAATCTGGGCATCTGGAGGGCATCTGCAAGGAATCAGGGTTTCTGATTTTTTCTCCTGGGGTCTTCAAATCTTCAAGCTGGGTTGGACTTGGGCTAAACTTCCATGTCTTCAATCTGGCTGGACTTGGTCTTCACTTGTATAATATAGTCTTGAGTCTTCAGTATGCTTGGACAGGACTCAAAAAAATAAAATTAGCTCAACATGAGCTAACTAGCATTGGACTGAACTAGCTCAACATGAGCTGACTAGTACAGAAGTGAAATAACAACTAAAAATACTCAAATAACAACTAAAATGGACTCAGATGAGCTAAGCCCTTATTACAGATGGACTCATAATTATTGATCAATTACAGAGGGTTGAGAAGCCTCTGCCTTATTCTGGTGCCTTTGGTGTCCGCACCAATTCTCCCGGGGTGGGAGGAACTCGACCCTGTCGAGTGAAGATCAGACTGGCTCACATATCTCTCGAGAAGGTCTGGTTGAGGCATTGCAAGTCCTCTCGAGAAATCTACGAATCGTCCGACTCTGGCTGGCCTTGCCATCGGATCAGGAAGCATTGATAGTCACGGCCCCGGGTCGTGATGGCTTGATCGTCCAGGATACGCTCGATCCGTTCTCCTCTCTCAGGCCAATTTGTTAGTGGACACTCTGGGTTAGGGTCACTCACAATGAAAAGGAATAGGTCCAAAGGCCTTACTAGGTATCGCTGCCGGTTCCCTATACTCAACCAGGTCTGTAATATTGAAGGTAGAACTAATGCCCAAATCCGAAGGCAAGTCTAACACCTAGGCATTTGATCCAATCCTTCTCTATCACTTTAAAAGGTCCGGCTCTGCGAGCATGAAGCTTCTTTTAGGCCTAAGCCTAACCAAGATAGAATCCACTACATCAAATTCTTTGACCCTTCTTCGGGAATTAGCCAGTTGTTTTAAGATTAGTACGGGTGGTGAACATGCTAGGCACATGCAGACAAATGATGCAAAGGACTCATAATGACACCTAACAGACTCGACTATGCATTCCTATCGAAGGAAATTTTATTGAACTCTTTGGATCTAAACCTAATAGATTATAGGTTCTCTAGGTTTGATCCTAGCTTGACATGCACATGAAAATTTACAGTGAACTCCTAGCAAATTCCAAAGAGTATGCCATAAGTAAGATGCAAACCTAACATGCGTGATGAATGCATGCAGTATGCTAATCTCAGCTAAATGCAATCTAATGATCCTAGAAATGCTGGAGGTGTCAGGAAAGGGCAGAAAATAGGAAGTGGGTTCAGAATTAGTTTGGTAAGGTAGAGAAAAAGGTTCATGGTTAGTTGGATAAAATAGGATAAAAGACGGGGTGTCAGGAACTAATCCTATACTAATGAGGTTAACCTTATGAGGTTGAGCTATATCTACAGGATTTGCATAATGGAAGGATGGGTCACTAATTTCGGGGAAGAGGTCCTTAATGGGAACTATAGGAGGGGACTCATCTTGAAGGTATTGATTCAAAGAGATCAGGTCCTTAATAAATTCTTCTTGTTCTTGTATTTTTGGACTAGACTCTATAATTTGGCTCTCCTCTATGGTTTCCTCAGGTAAGGCTCTAGCAGCAGTACCTAGGTTCTCTTCCTCTATTTGTTCTTCCATTATAGCTTTAGGTTGGATGTGGTCAAGGTCAACTAGCTCTGGGTTGGAATCTACCTGGGTATCTACTGGGTCAGCTAATTCTAGGTCTACTAAAGGTGTCTCCTCTTCTCCCTCATACTCATCCACTAGGCTCACATCAGCTTCATACACTTCCACGTTAATGTAAGCCTTGCGAATCTCAGGAATGGTTGGAGAAGGTCGGCTAGCAGGAAATTGGTTAGGTTCTGGTCTCTGATTATGGGTACCACTCCTAGTAGGTTCAGGTTGTATAAGAGGTAGTGGCTCACTATTGGGTTCATATTTAGGGATACTCATCCTATAGGGTTCAAGTTGACTAGGGAAGCATGACTAGTACTAGGCTGATACTTAGGGGTTATGGGTTCTCTAAGCTCATAGGACAAGGGTGCAGATCTATGGGTCATGGGATTATAGGATCTGGGGTCATAGGATTTTGGGTCAGCTCTATGATCAGGTTCTAAGGTTGGATCAAGGTATGGGGTCCTCCTAAGGTTGGGCTCTCTATATGGTCAGGATATTGGGTCCTCCTAGGATTGGACTCCCTATATGGGTCAGAATACTGGGTTCTCCTAGGGTTGGACTCCCTATATGGGTCAGAATATTGGGTTCTCCTAGGGTTTGACTCCCTATATGGGTCAGAATATTGGGTGTTGGGTCTACTAGGCTCATAGGGTATGGGTGTATAGGATCTATGATCATGGGATCTAGAGTCATAGGATCTAGGTTCATAGGTTATGGATTCATAAGTTCTAGGTTCATAGGATTTAGAGTCATAAGATCTATAGGTTGTGGGTATACTAGGCTTATAGGGAGAGGGTAAATAGGATCTATCTTCTTGGTCTATAAAATCCTGATTGGATCTTCTAGGACTAACCTTAGGGATTGGGTCAGGATGATGGGCTCTCCTAGGTTCAGCCTCAAGGTATGGATCAGGTTTGGGGTCCTCCTAGGTTGAGGATTGTAGTACGGGTCAGGATAAGGGGCTCTCCTAGGTTCGACCTCATGGTATAGATCAGGGTTTGGGGTCCTCCTAGGTTGAGGGGAGTCAGGATCTGGCTTAGACTGTGACCCATGGGTTTTTCTTGGGGTCCCTACCCGGACTTTTAACTGATCAAACCTATTGGCACGATAGTCAATTCTATCATTGGTTTGAATACGAGACTGAGTTAACTGGGTCATCTGGATAGTTATCTGGGCAATTTGATCAGCTAGGGCTTTTATTTGGGCTTGTAAATTTTCCATGGGTTCAGACATTTATGAAGGAGGTGGGTGATATGAAACTCCTGATCTAGTGCTCATGCAAGACTCGATCAGACCGACTATAGCTGACTAAACCTAAAGTCCAAACTAGATGCTCAATCAGGGTGGCAAACTAGCCTATAGTAACCCTGTACTCAGCCAGGCAGGTGTAAGGGGAGTGTTAGGTCCCTGATTGCCAATCCTAGACACCAATCAGAGATTGGCCAGGTAGGCGGACCAGCACACAAGCCCTTCGGGATTGAATCCCTAAACCACCGTTCTAGACACTAAGCACAAGGCACACACAGGTTAACTTGACACAGTGATCTAACACTAGCCCGGACCCGACCAGTTGGTGTCCCTAGCCCACTAGGGCAAATTAAGTCTAATTAATTTTAGGTTAAGGCTTGGGACTGAATGCAAGGGATGTGGTTTTGGGCTAAGGAGAGGTGATCAAATCCTCCCCCCATCTGATATAGCAAGAGTGCCCTTAAAAGTAAATTATGCAATGATGGCAGGCAGATGAGGATGCAAATTAGGGTTTAGATATTTATTTTTTTTTTGGTATTTTTGGAAATATGTATATATATATATATATTTTTGGTATTTTTTTAAATAGAAGAAAACTTGCAAATCATGACCTAATATACTGGAAATATACTAAAATTAAGAAATATGCAAAAACTCCTAAACAAAACCCTAAAACTTCCAAACATGTCTTGCTAAAAAAAACAGAGCCAAAAATTTGCAGGCCCTATTTCGGCTTTCAGAAAATTCACAGGCCATAATAAAATCTGAAAAAAGTTTTAAAATTACTGTGAATTATGATAAATCCAAGAAAATAAATTTCAGAATTTTTGGAGTTTTTAACAGGGAGAAATAATTAAAATAACAGAGTATATACGGACTGAAAAATTACAGAAAACAAGCCCTAATCTAAGCTCTGATACCAAATGATGGGGAACTAATATGCATGCAATTTTTTTTATATGTTTTATATGTGGGTTGGGTGATTAATTCCCGAATTCCAGATTAAAATAAGTTATAGGGAATTTTATATGAATTTTAGAAGATCAGCATGCAGATTAGGACCTAGAAAAGTAGAAAAGAAGGATCGCCGGGGCTGAGAAGCCTCGGTTAGGGCAAGTTCTCCTACAATAAAACTACTGGAGGTAGAGGGGTGTACCTGACAACGTCTGTGAAGATCGCAGCAAAAGGGTCTCTCATTCCTCGACGGATGCGGCCTGGAAAATCGAGCCAAAGATCCGCGGATACCCGGCTTTCTGCTCGGTGATCCGATTGAGGCTTGGCTGGAGTCGTTGGATTCGTAGGAACTCGGGGACCTGCAAACGACCTGTCAGGGGTTAGAAAACTCACAAAGGAACAAGAAAATAAAGGAAAAATAGCAAGGGAAGGCTTCTTTTGGAGTGGGCGTCCAGGGATCTGAGATGCTTGTTGGTAGCAGGAAGATGATTGCAGCACTGGGAAGAAGAACTCTCGCAAACCCCTTTATGCACACAGCAGGGTATCACACAACTCAATAGAAGAACTCAAGGTTTTCATTCATCAAAAATTCCCCTCATACAAGAGGCTAGGGTCCCTTAAATAGACCCTTAACCTTGGGCTCCAAGTAAGGGTACATAAGTCTTTACATAAGAATCCTTTTCCCTCTCAAACCCTAGCTAGAAAATAAGGAAATATTAGGTAGAAAAATCCCTAAAATTTTTCTTGACTTGGTCAAGACTCCAAGGACGCCTAGGGGGGCATGTTGGGCTTCTAGGAGCAGCAAAAGGCTGGCCCAAAGGGGCCCGGGTGCATGGGTTTGGGCCTCTGGAAGCTGGGGTGGCCTGGTAGCCAGGTAGCAGGAATATTCCCTGGTATCTTGCTTCTTAGGGGCTTGGGCTTGGCACCTGGGCTTGATTTCATTGGGCTAGGATGCAGATGGACCTCTGGAATCATGGATGCCCTTATTTATGAATATACTTTGGCATCTGGAAGGGAATCTGGGCATCTGCAAGGAATCAGGGTTTCTGATTTTTCTCCTGGGGTCTTCAAATCTTCAAGCTGGGTTGGACTTGGGCTAAACTTCCATGTCTTCAATCTGGCTGGACTTGGTCTTCACTTGTATAATATAGTCTTGAGTCTTCAGTATGCTTGGACAGGACTCAAAAAAATAAAATTAGCTCAACATGAGCTAACTAGCATTGGACTGAACTAGCTCAACATGAGCTGACTAGTACAGAAGTGAAATAACAACTAAAAATACTCAAATAACAACTAAAATGGACTCAGATGAGCTAAGCCCTTATTACAGATGGACTCATAAATTATTGATCAATTACAGAGGGTTGAGAAGCCTCTGCCTTATTCTGGTGCCTTTGGTGTCCGCACCACTTAGCCATCGTGCCCTATTACTGAATACCGTTAAAACTGAGGTTATAGGATTTGATCGATTGAAAGAGCAATATGAGACCTATCCTGACTTTGGAGAGATTTTCCAATCTAAGAAACACCAACCATCTAGTACCTTTAGTGAGTACACCCTCCAGGATGGTTATCTTTTCAAAGCAAATAGGTTGTGCATTCCCAAGACCTCTCTTCGAGAATTCTTAGTTTGGGAGACCCATGCAGGAGGCCTAGCTGGTCACTTTGGTAGGGAAAAGACCATCTTAGTAGTAGAAGACCAGTTCTTTTGGCCTAGCCTGAAGAAGGATGTAGCTAATATTGTTTCCCGGTGCCAAACTTGTACTGTTGGCAAATAACAAAAACAGAATACTGGCCTGTACACCCCTCTGCCTGTGCTTAGTCGCCCTTGGGAAGACCTTAGCATGGACTTTGTAGTAGGATTGCCCAAGACTGCAAGGAAGCACGATTCAGTCTGTGTAATGGTAGATAGGTTCTTCAAAATGGCCCATTTCATACCCTGCTCCCAGATCCTAGATGCTTCCAAAGTTGCCAAGCTCTTTCTTGATCATGTGGTTAAGTTACATGGCCTTCCAAAAATCATAGTGTCCGATAAGAATGTCCGATTCACTAGCTACTTCTGGAAAACCCTTTGGCACTTAGTAGGCACCAAGCTTAAGTTCTCAACTACCTACCACCCGCAGACCGATGGCCAAACTGAGGTAGTCAACCACAGCCTAGGGAACCTCTTGAGGTGTTTGATAGGTGAACATACCGGAAACTGGGATCTTCTTTTACCTCGAGCTGAGTTTTCCTACAACAGTTCTGTGAATAGGACCACCGAGAAAAATTCTTTCGAGATTGTGAGTGGTTACAAGCCTAACCGACCCCTTGATTTGATTCCCCTACCTATCCATGCTCGTGTCTCTGAGTTCGCCGAATCCTTTGCACAGCATATTAGGGACATACATAAGGAAATTAGCAATAAAATTAATCTAAGTAATATGCATATAAAAAAATGGCTGATTCCTGAAAACAAGCCAAAGAGTTTGAAATTGGGGATTCTATAATGATTAGGCTTAGGCCTGAACGGTTTCCACCAGGAACCGTTAAGAAACTTCATGCTCGTGGAGCTGGTCCCTTTAAAGTGATAAAGAGAGTCAGCCCTAATGCCTACGTTCTTGACCTACCCCCGAATTATGGCATTAGCTCGACTTTTAATATCTCAGACTTAGTCGAGTACAGGGAATCAACAAATATTCCTAGCAAGCCATTTGGGCTTGACATTTTTTTTGAGAGTGAACCCGAACCTGAGTGTCCACCTCCAACTATACCTGAGAGAGGAGAGCAGATCGAGCGTGTCCTGGATGACCAAGCTATCACTACCCGGGGCAAAGGTTATCAACGTTTCTTAGTCTGATGGCAAGGCCGACCTGAGTCCGATGACTCGTGGGTTACCCGGGAGGACTTGCAGTGCCTCGATCCCGACCTTCTGGAGGAGTACATAAGCCAAACCAACTCTTACTCGATAAGGTTGAGTTCCTCCCACCCCGAGAGAACTGGTGTGGGCATCAGAATCCGATAGAGGCTTCTCAACCCTCTATGGATGTCCAATTAGGGTTCCAACTTTTTGGATCTTGTAATAAGGCTTCAAGCCTCAACCTTGTAATTTTCTTTTGCTTTGAATTGAGTCTGTACTTTGACCAATTAGGTCAAATTGTGTCCTGTATTGAGTCCAGTCACAAATCGAGTCTAGTCTGAGTCTATTGGAAGTATGGGTCCATTGCAAGAGTTAGTCTTAAAATTTAGTCTCCTTGGAGCCAAATTTGGAAGGAATCCAAGTCAGCTTAGGGCCCACCTTTTCATCCTATGTGGTGCCATGACAACTTGCCATGTGGGCAGCACACTTGTCATCCTTGGATGCTCAAAGAAAAGGAACACATCACTTGGCACTAGCCCTTTTTCCCTCCCCCTATCAAGCTCCTTTCCAAGCAAGGGTGGTCGGCCAAAGAGAAGGTCAATGGGAGTTGAAGTTGAGAATTCAAATCCCTTGCTTCAAGCCCTCCAATCAAGTCTTCTTCCCAATTTGTTTGAACCTCTTTGGAAGGAAGAGACAAGATCCATGGGCGCCTCCACCTCACACTCCCCATGTCATGCTTTGTACCAAAAGGGGAAGCACAACCAAGGAAGGAAGAAGAACACATGCCTTGCTCCAAGCCTCACTTCATGCTTTCTTCCAAAACAAAGGAGTTACTTTCTAAGTTCAAAGCGCCAAGATCCCTCCTCCAAGCCTTGCATCATGCCATTCCCAATCAAATCAGCTCTTGGTCAGCCAAAGAGAGAAGAAAGTCAAGGGTTTTGGGCGCCCATCCAAGAAAACTCGTATTCTTTCATTTGAAATTCAAAAGGGTCATAAGGTGCCAATTTAAAGGACCTACCCCTCCTTTGTAAATTTTAATCTTTGATGAATGAAAAACCAAGTTTCTTGAGATCCATTTTCTCTTTAGTTGCCTTCGTTCACTAGAAACGTCGATCTCCGTGAGGGAGCGCCTTCGCCTTCGGGCGTCGAGAGGTGTGAGGACTCAAGTTACCATCACTTCCACAACTCCATCCTCCAACTTCGAGTCAAGAAGAACTCGCCATCACCACAACAACTCTCTTTCTTTCTTCTATTTCTTTCTTCTGATTGAAACCTAACCCTTCTTTGAATGCTCGCAGGTCCTCCAGGTGACACAAGTATGGAGTCGGTTGCCCTTGCCATCGAGATCTTCGGACATCCAGCCAGTGCATCTATAGGATTGACGGCTCGATCATCCAGGCCACATCCGCCAGAGTGAGTGACCTCGGCATCGGGTGCTTCAGATCTTTGAGGTTTGCCCCCTGACTCCTAAGTAGGTATTGATCTGAGAGCTAAGTCCTACAGGATTTCTCAATCCCAGGATCCTCTCTTTTTCATTGCTTAGGGACTACTTGCTTACTTGATAGTTCTTATTATTATTGAATCCCTAGAATTACTCTCTCTTATCTTCGAGAATCCTCAACCTAATTTAAAATTCTAAAAATCACGTGCATTATCTTAGCATCTAGTTAGTCCCCCATCATAGAGTGCACGTGGATAGATGGCGAGCCAGCAGAGGTACCAACGGAGCCAATGGAACAGCCATCCCATAAGGGGACCGCATGGATCCTACATGTGGACGGTGCATCAACTCAATGGAGAGTGGGACCAAACTCATCTTAACAACTTCGGACTAGGTGGTCACTGAGTATGCATTGCATTTTTTCTTCAAGGTAACTAACAACCAATTCGAGTATGAAGCATTTTTGGCAGAGTTAAGATTGTCATGCGAACTAGGGATGGACAGCCTGAGGATCTTCACTGACTCGCAGCTCATGGCAGGCCAGGTCATCGACGAGTTCAAAGCCCAAGACTCTATGATGGTGAAGTACTTATACAAAGTGAAAACCTACATAGCGGGTGATCACTGTCATGGGCAGTCAAAAATAATTCAACAACTTAAACTCTATAGCTTGGATGAGTCAGGATCGTATCCTCAAGAACCTTAAGGCTAAGTTATGATTTTTAAAGGAAAGAGAGTAATTATTGTTGCTTAAAAATAAAAGTGACCAAGAAGTAAACTACTCTTAAAACAAAACAAGTAAAAGAGATTATTTCGGGAGTTATAGGTTGATTTTGTACTATCAAATTATATTTCTTTTATAATTGAAATATAATTAATTTTAGGGATTTACTTGTCTTCTCTCGGCATGCTCCGTACCTGTAGATCATGGTGCATCTCCTGAAGGCACCAGGTATTCAACTGTTCTTTCCTCGACATGTCCTATATCTAAATAGATCATGGTGCATTTTCAAAAAGTAAGAGTTATCCCTAAACTTAATTTAACAGTAAAGCATAACAAAGAGCAAATAAAAGAGAATAAATAATAAACTCATAGTAGAAAACAAAATCTTTAATTCAATACCAAAGAAATACAAGAGGATGAAGAACAAAGAAGCCACACTCTGCCTTGTACAAAATCTTCTCTTCCCTTCCCAACATCTACTCTAAACCACTACTAAGTTGATCACCTCTTATCCCCCTATGCAAAGGCTCTAGAGGGATTCAAGGGAGTGATGCCTCCATATAGAGGTATGGGAGCCTTTTTATAGGATTTAATAGAGGAGAGGTCTTCATGTTTCTTTTTCAATATGGCACTAAAGAAAAGAATACATGAGCAGCTAATATAATGGTTAGATGGGTGTGATTAAGCTCAATCTATGTCAAAATTAGTGTCCAATTTCTCTTCAAATTAATATTTGATCACTTAAGTGCTCAGCCATTAGATGAAGATCTAAAGCCCAAAACTTATGATCAGAATCAAAATCATATTGGAGTAGACCCATCACCATTTGATTTTTCCTAGATTCATACTTGGCTATTGGATTGCATTTCAAAACCAAGCCCGTCTTCCTCCTTCAATCGATAGTGAACAGTGAGGGGAAGGCGATGAAGGCGACATTGTCATTGAACGGTGATAGGAGATGATGGCAGCTCTAAGAGGTGGGATCTATGGTGGGTTTAGGCTGAGAGAAGGGGGCAACGATAGAGAGCTGGGCTGAGAACATGATGATGGTAGAGATGACCATGAAGGATGATGAAGATGGCCGGTGACAGATTAAGGAGACGATGGCACAGGCTGAGGAGATGGTGACACAAGCTCATGAACACCGCACTAGTAGCTCTCATAAAGGAAGGATGAAGAGGGGAGTGGCTATAGTGGTCTTGGAATGGTGGTAGAGTTTTGGAGATGGCACAAGCTGAGGAATGGCTGGATTGTGGCAGATCGATCAGAGACGAGGTGGACGGTGGCTTGGGTAGTAGTGCGGCGATGGAAGGTGTCTCTCAGTAGTGGCGAAGGTGGAAAGATGGCATGGGATGGTTCGAGCAATGGTGGAATGGCTCTCGAAATCTTAAGGTGGTGGTGAGCAGCGACGGGATGGCTCCTAGCATCTCAAGTTGGTAGTGAGCAGCGATGGGATGGCTCCTGGCATCTCCAACTAGTGGCAAGCAGTGACAGGATGGCTCCTGGCATCTTAAGCTGGCGGTGAGCGACGGTGCCGAGTGAGAGAAAGCACAAATCTATCCATGGTCCATGGCTCTAAGATGTAGACCAATAGTCATGGCTGCCGTAGACCATCAGGATTTTTATGAACCAAGCAATTGGTCCATGATGGACTGGCTACTTTAATATTCATGCAATTCCTTAATGAATTTCAAACTTTGATTCTTGGCTCATTTTAAGTCTTATTCACTTTAAATTTGTTTCATTTGAACCCATAAATCAAGCTCTTCAAATTGATGATCTTCTTTCCTATAAATAATGTATAAAAATATAAATTTTAAATAAATAAAGATAATTTAATTTTTAAATTAATACATATATATAATATAATTATCACACCCCCTAACTTGAAATTTGCTCATCCTCGAGTAAAGCAGATGAATTAGCCATATATACAAACTCATCATTGAATTGAAAGTTAACTTAAGCAGTCCTAAAGGGAGTTGATACCTGGATAAACCATTAATAAGATACTTCATTAGATTATTAATTCAACTCAATTAGTGGTTGAGTAAAACCCATAAAAATTTCTAGAGTCTTCTTTTGCCAACTTTCTACCTCACTCTTTGAATCATGTAACTTGACAGGGGTTGGTGAAGTGTCTTTTTACCAATTGGTTTCCCCTCTCTTCTTTTTTTTTGTAAAGTTCAGTAAAATATTTTAGCCTCTTAAGTGTTCGCATCCCCACCTTTTGACATGAACATAATGCTTACTTAGGTGAAGGGGGCCGGTTACTCAGTGAGGTACCATTGCTTAACAAATTTATTGGCCTTCTTATCTTTTGACATGAACCATATGCTTACGTAGGCGAAAGGGCTCAGTTACTCAATAAGAGTTTAAGAAAAGTTGCGAGGTGAGACTGAATCTTTCTTTTTTTCTTTGTAAGAAAAAACTTCAGCATACTTGCCCTTTTTATTTATAACTTGTAAAGTAAATTCTCCATTAAGATAAATGGTTAGAAGGTTCTGAAATTACTCTATAAAATTATTTCTGGTCTAAACCTTACCATTTATTAAGTTTCTTTAATAATTTATCCATCAATATGTCTAAAATTATCTAGATTATTAATCTATCATTGATTAAGATGCCTATATAACTCCAACTTGAGATAATAATCAGGTACATAACATAATTATTTCTAACCATACTCGAGGATCTAAGTAAGTTAAGTTATTTTTCTCCCCCACAACTTAATCGACGTTGCCCTTAATTGAGTAGGAAAGAAAATCAACATATAAATGACAAGGAGAGAATGCACCTAGGAAAAGTGCGCTTTGAAAGTTGGAGAGGGCTTCATGGAGTATTGAGCTCTTGGTCTTCTACCTAAGTTCCTGTAACTATACTAAAAAGAAAATGAGATTGTTGAATTGCCTCCCAACTAGCATTAAGTTTAATATTTTTAGTTGGACACTATGAGGGAGTTTACTGATATTGAACTTGGATACGTCCCTTAAGATTTTCAAAAGATAGAACCAATTAGGAAGTCTTATCATCATGGCAGAAAAATGTTCATAGAGTGTTCTATGATGATTAACCCTGATCAATAGAGTGCACCGGGCAAGCATGCTAGACCAAGATTTGAGGATATTAGTATAGTTTGGATGAAGATTAGGAAGAAATTATGTGTTGGGCCGAGAGTGAGGGTGGCAGCTTGGAAATTTTTTTAACTCTAAAAAGATATATTATAATCCCTTTCTTGGATATGATATGTCTTGACATCATCCCTTCCTGATGGCACTTTATCCAAGTTAATCATAAGTTTGTCTCTATATATCTTTTTAGAATAGTAAAAAGATTTTGGAGGTGATCTTCAAAAGTAGTACCAAATATGAAGAAATCACTTATAAAATTTAGAGATATTCCATCCAATAGCTTCTTTATGCATCTTTAGAACACCGACTATTTGATCTTCCTAGTTAGGGATCATCGATAGGGTATGATATAGCATGATCGCTGACGTGGAACCCTGTCGGATCCAACTGGTGGCCACGCTGGCAGAATGTGCCACCTGGATGCGGTTCTTAGAGGAAGCATCTGGATCGAGCCTTGATCGAGGTCAGCTCCCTCGAGGACGAGCCCTCGATCGAGATCGTGATTTCACTTTTCGAGCCCCTGGCTGAGGTCGAGCCCTCGATCGAGGTCATGCTCTAGCCTTTCGAGCCCCTGTACGAGGTCGGCTCCCTCGAGGTCGAGCCCTTAGTTGGGGTCGTGCTCTCACTTTTCAAGCCCCTGAACGAGGTCAGCTCCCTCGAGGTTGAGCCCTCAGTCAATGTCATGCTCTCACTTTTCAAGTCCCTGGTCAAGGTCAGCTCCTCAAGATCGAGCCCTCAGTCAATGTCGTGCTCTCGCTTTTCGAGCCCCTGGCCAAGGTTGGCTCCTTTGAGGTTGAGCCCTTGGTCGAGGTCATGCTCTCGCTTTTCGAGCCCCTGGCTGAGGTCGGCTACCTCGAGGTCGAGCCCTTGGCCAAGGTCATGCTCTCGCTTTTTGAGCCCCTGGCTGAGGTTAGCTCCCTCGAGGTTGAGCCCCCGGTCGGGGTCGTGCTCTTGCTTTTTGAGGCCCTGGCCGAGGTTGTGCTCTTGCTTTTTGAGCCCCTGATAGAGGTCAGCTCCCTCGAGGTCGAGCCCTCGGCCAAGGTCATGCTCCCTTGCTTGAGGTCAATCCCCCAGTCAAAGTCAACTCCTTTCCCTAAAGTCAGGTATGAATTTTTTATAGGTTAACGCAGCCTCTCGTATGGGTGACACCAAAGTGGCTGGGACAATGATGATGGTAGGTGGTGCTGCCATCCCCATCAAGGCCCCTATGCTGCCTAGAGGAACTGGCACCCCTATGAGGTGGCGCTCCACCAGAACATGCCGCCTGCATCCTCTGAGGATTAGCAACCTATCATGGCACGCTGACTGCAACTCCTGTGGGATGGTGTTTTGTAAGAGCACACTTCCTTCGGAGGAGCATCCTGTCGGAGCATCAGGCCTCTCAGCCTACTGTTGGCACTTCCTGAGGAAGGGTACTCCACTCGAGGCATCGCATCCCTTAACCTATCGCCTGCACCACCCGAAAAAAGGTCTAACCAGGAGCCTCATACCCCATAGTGTCTCCCACCAAACTGGTACTTTGCTAGGTCTTTTCAAACATGGCGGAATGATGCCAGAAAGAGGCACTGCCCTATAGGAGTGTCAGACCCCGCGGCTTACCACATGCACTCGCCATGAAAGAGATGCATGCTCCTAAGTACTCCACCTGCACTCATGGCAAACTTTTCCTGATGGAGGCTACGGGTCCTGTCCCCCTCCCTTGGCTAGAGGGAGAAGGGGGAAGAATAGGCCTATGCCTCGATCGCGTAGGGGAGCTCCCAGAGGGTGCCAGATCTAGGATCTATGCTTCACCAGAGGTACGATGCTCCTATAAGAAACTCAAAGGGGCCTTCGGCCAAGATAAGTGAGAGGAGAGAGTAGGAAACCAGCAAAGCTCTAAGGGCCAGGCGAACACACGAGAACTCCTAGAAGAGTTCCCACTATAGCAGCCATCACTGCCCTAACTCTCCCTCTATATCCCAACTCTCCATCTATCACCTTTTGAATCCTCTGAGAGTGGAGACTACTTCGAGATTCACCAAAGAGGACCTGTTTCGCTTGATCATCCACTGATTTGACCATTGGAGTACCCTTGTCGGGATCCCCAGCCTAGGTCTCCTTTCTTTTGCAAGATCGGGCACATACGGAAGGCACCAGACGGGAAACCCACCAACTGATGCTATGTAGGAGCTACATGCCACAGTGATCAAGGTGGCAACATATTGGCATGCCAGGTAGGGGGTCAGTTGGGTTAAGCCAGTCCCTCGTCGCTAGAACATTTCCACTAGTGACATGGTGGTGACGTGCACACGGGAAGCCTCCGTTAGCCATATGGGGGACCCTCCTCTCCACCGAGACCCACATAGTCTAGAGAGGGAGCTCCCTGCTCTACCATCATTGCCTCCAGTGGATCCCCAGCTTGCTATGCTCGCCCAGCAAGTCCATACTCTGATGCGGTAGTGCGACAGCTACATCATCAGCATGGGTCCTTAGCAATCCAGCAACAACAAAGAACCCTCGTGGCTCAAGCCATCGGACACCATGGTAGTTTGTGATCCTTCTAAGGAAGGCCATCACACCCACGAGCCACATCTTATCATCGAGGAAGCCTTCAAACCCTAAGAAAGATGCAGTGGAGTGGGTTAGCCGACTGGGAGAGCCGGTCTCTGGCCTCCGGCCATGTTGCCTTAAGGCATCGCAAGCATTGTTGCGGCAAGGCCCCTGGCATGATCTTTTCCAACCCTTATCTTCTTCTCCTCTGATAGCCTCGATAGAAGGGTCCACTGACAAAGCTATTAAGCATCAAGCTAAGAGATGCCTGGAGGAACAAGAGCACAAGCTAGTTGAGCTATCCTGCCAGTTTACCAATCTACAGGGCTCCTTATGCGAGCTAGTGGGCTATGATGCTCGCCTCCCTTTCTTTTGAAAGATCCAAGAGGAATTGATTCCCAGCCGATTCCACATGCCTCAGGTGGATCCCTGTAATGGGATCACCGATCCCCTGGACCACCTGGAGAGCTACAAGGCTCTCATGAGAGTCCAAGGGATAATTGATGCCCTTCTCTGCATCACCTTCTCGGCTACACTATAA
Organism: Areca catechu; assembly: GCA_021397845.1. Lineage (NCBI taxonomy): Eukaryota > Viridiplantae > Streptophyta > Magnoliopsida > Arecales > Arecaceae > Areca > Areca catechu. The sequence continues at coordinate 80,228,266 of CM038050.1, forward strand.
AAGGCCGCTTGAGTTTGGTACACCTGCCTCAAGCCTAGGAGCATTGACTCCTTTGTGTAGTTGGAGAAGAAGTTCATGGCACACTTCGACACCTCCCAAAAGGTGCCATGAGAAGCGGACAACCTCTTCTCCATTCGTAGCAAGATCATGAGTCCGTGCGGGACTATGTGTCCTATTTCAAAGCTGCCACCATGGAGACCTACAACCTGGACAAGCCCATTGCCATGTTGGCACTGAAAAGAGGGCTTAGAACCTCCCATCTCACCCATTCCATGCGGAGGAGGTGGACCGCACCAAAAGGGAACTAAATGGGAGGCCCCTGAAGAAGCAACCCCAAGGGAAACCCTCCAGGATGCAAAGAACCGGAGTAACCCTAAACCTTCAAACAAGCCCGAAGCTGAAGGGTACCCCGATCTAGGAAGAAAGGTACACTCTCCACCTTGCTCCACAGTCCAAGATCCTTATGGAGATTGAGGGTGAACACTACCAGCACCGGCCTCCCCTGCTAAGGCCATCCGGTGGCTGAAACAAGTCAAAGTACTACTAGTTCCACTCTGACCATGGCCATGACACTGAGGAATGCTGCCACCTCAAGAAGGAGATCGAAGATCTCATCAAAAGAGGCTACCTCGAAAAGTTCATGGGGAGCAAAGCCCCATCGGGGCCCTTAGTGCTCGTGGCTCTCCCTCTTGTCAACAACTAGCCCATCGAGAGGCCAGTGGGAATGATCTCTTGGGGCATGAAGCATGCCTTGAAGAGGAATAGGGTGAGGGAAGGGCCTAAAAATGTACTCCCATTTATGAGGAAAAGGGAAACCGGGGTGAAAAATGTAAATAATGATACCGTTGTCATCGAGATGATGATAGCGAAGCATCCTAAAAAATGGATCATGGTTGATAGTGGAAGTTTGATTGATGTCCTTTTTTATGATACCTTCTTGAAGATGAACTTGTCTCCTGCCTAGCTGAAGCCAGTGCATATCCCCCTAGCCGATTTTACCAGAGACTCGATAGGGGTCGAAGGAGAGATCACCTTCCTAGTCACCACCGGGTCACCACCCTGGTAGAGCACAGTCATGATAACTTTCATGGTTGTCAGGCTTCCTTCATCCTACAACATGATCCTCGACCACCCTAGGCTCAACTTGCTCGATGCGGTGATATCTACAAAACGGCTCCTAGTACAGTTCCTGACCCCCTATGGCATAGGAGAGATAAGGTGAACCCCCCAACTGGTTCAGTACTGCCAGCATCCTCTCAGCTCTCTACTGGCGGGGTGGATGGATTTGCAGCAGCCTTGCTCGACACTGTATCGACCTCTTCCGTCGGGGCCTCCTCCTCCATGATACCAATGCTTGGAAGATCTGAGACAATGGCTTCCAAGTCTTGGCCAGGATAGGCCTGGGCCATCTTCGCCTTGCAGTCGATGAATTCCTTGAGAAAGGAGTCCACCACCACTTCCCAAACCTCTTCGACAAATTTGATCGAGGCTTTAAACCTTGGCACGACTTTCGCGACCTCTTTTTTGGTGACTTCCATCAGTGCCACCACCACGTTTGCTTTCTCCTCCACCATCGATGATCGGGGTAGCACCACATCTAGATGAGCTTGGAGGGTCCGGGATCACCCCTCTAAGCAGGCCACCTCTATAGTGGACTCTTCTACCTAGTGGGTGGCCTTCTCCTTCTTGGCTATCAATGCTGCCTAGAGGTCCTTGGCACACCTCTCTGCCCTAGCCATTTACACCTTAGAGTCAACCACCTTGGTCTGGAGGTCCCTAGTCTGCTCCTCCAGGACTTGGACCCTCTCAGTTTGCACCCTGGCCTCTGCTTCCAGTGCCTTCGAGCACTTCTTTTGCTGGGCATCATGCTTGGACCAAGCCATGTAGTAGTCCCAGATAAGCATCATGTCAGTAGCCAGCTGCAGTGATGGAAGTGTTAGTGAAACAAGCACAAGTAGTAAAAAAAAGAAGTGAAATAAGGAGAAAACTTATCGTGAATAGTTGGAGGAAGGTTCCTGTGATGGCGGTCGACAGTTGCTTGCCACTCCTCTCGTGGTGGTCGCATGGCTAAATGGCGAATTCCATCATCCGCTCAGCCAGCACGGTGTCCTGGGTAACCGCCCTTTTGGCAGTACCGTAATGGACACCCGGTTCACCCTGAGAGTTGTCGCCAACGGTGCCATCACCAGTCCCGGGGTGGGCGATGGTGAAGACACCTCAATTGCCGGTGGTGTGGTCGCTGCTCCTACTACCGTCGACGGTGCCGACCTCCTCCTATCACCGCCTTAGCGTCGACTTCGACCACCTCTGGAACTTCAATGGAGGAGGTCACCGGTATGGCCTATGCAGCTGCATCGGGCCCATGAGCCAGGGGCCAGGCCTGCACTCCGGACGATGGGGGGGCCAGCCCAACTCTCCTTTCCCCCTGGCCAGATGTCGAACTAGCCCTATGCCCCTATCTGGACTCGCTGTGGGCCCTTTTCAATGGGTCCTCCCAGGGCCCGGGAGATGCATTCTTCTTTCGGGACATCTCCCGAATTTGGTCCATTAAGAACTTCATACTTGCAAGAGAAAGGAATGCCGGTTATACTCAAATCCAAGAAGGATCCCTATAGAAAGAAAAAATATGGTTTATGGGGCTCACCTAAAACTCAGATTGGGCTAACCTTGGTCTCAAACAAATTTTGTTTGACTAGAAAGTCCTGAAGGGGAGGAATGATGGGGTGATGAGCTAGTTGTACACCTCCCGGTCTGTGGCCTCTACTTGGGCATTTCGATTCGAGGAGTGGTCTGAGTCACTCCAGACCCAGTAGACCCCCTTGACTGAGGCAAAGAAAAACCTATTCTTCCATCCCTTGATGGAAGAAGGAAGGTCGAACTTAATGGCCCCCGACGGGGGCCATGAACCACCGCCCATCATTGGAGGGGTGGCGCTTCAGGATGAAGAAAGCCTTGAACAGAGAAAAATGGGCAACAATCCCATAGAAATGATAGAGAATGACAAAGTAGGAGATGACCCTAATGGCATTTGGGGTGAACTGGGCCGGAATTAAATAGAAATTGCTAAGGAGGGAATGGAAGAAGGGGTGCAAAGGTAAACGAAGGCCCCTGAGAAAAAAGTTCTCATATAGGGCGATCTGACCCGAGCCATCAGAGGTGACCCACTCCCTCGGTCCAGAGACTGAGAGCTGAATGGAGTCTAGAATCCCGTAGGTGTCCCAGAGCCAAAGAAGATCCTCCTGGGTCATCACTGAAGTGATGCCAAAAGGACCAACTAGATCATGGCTGACAGGAGGAATAGGAAGAGCAGGAGGAATAGGAAGAGCAGGGGGAACAAAGGAAGAAGGAGAAGGGGGAGATGCAGGTTGACCTATGATGATTCCCATCAGCTAGGGACCCTTATGGATATTAAGGGGGACATCATCTTCCTCATCGGAGGATCGGGACCTTGGCTAGGAAGGCCCTGCTTTGCTAAAGTGCCCCGAGCGGGGGCGTTTCCAACTAGAAGGATTCATCCTAAAGAAAGGAGGAGAAAGAAATCTGAGAAGGAAAACCTAAAGACTCTAACTAAGGACTCCTTTCACATAAGCCAAGGAAGGAGAAAGAGATCAAGGGGGGAAGACTGACCTGGAGCCTCAGAGAGAAGGTCAAAATTAGGTAGAAAGAGCTCTGGTTCTCCCTGCAAGCTCGAGAGTTTGAAAGAGATGGTTAAGGAAAAAGTTTCCTCCTATTCAAATGGCCTGACACCGTATCGTGTTGATTGAATTATGCATCCTTTCGGCCATCCTACCATAGGATGCACGCCACATGTCGAGATTAGTTGAGTATGGTGCTTCGACATGCCAAAGATCACTTCGGGCCAGGCACCAATCATCATACTCCCCCTGAGCCCATTAACATGGCATCTCCTTATTGGCGTTGGGGCACGATCCAAATTATCAGCGATCAAGGCATTTAATGATGATGAATAAATGTCCTTCCATGTCAATGTCACATTAACTCCCTTCGCCTCGAGCACTGCATCATGTTCGAGACTCGAGAGTAGGGGGCAACTGATATGGCATGACTACTGACATGGAATCCTGTTGAATCTAACTAGTGGTCACGCTGGTAGAAGGTGCCACCTGGATGCGATTCCTAGAGGAAGCGTCCGGATCGAGCCCCTGGTCGAGGTCAGCTCCCTCAAGATCAAGCCCTCAATCGAGGTCGCACTCTCCTTTTCAAGCCATTAGCCGAGGTCAGCTACCTTGAGATCGAGCCCTCGACCGAGGTTGTGCTCTCACTTTTTGAGGCCCTAGTCGAGGTTGGCTCCCTCGAGGTCGAGCCCCTAGTGAGGGTTGTGCTCTCACTTTTCGAGTCCCTGGTCGAGATCGGCTCTCTCGAGGTTGAACCCTTGGTCAAGATCGTGCTCTCACTTTTTGATCCCTTGACTGAGGTCAGCTCTCTCGAGGTCGAGCCCTCAGTTGAGGTCATGCTCTCACTTTTTGAGCCCCTAGCCAAGATAGCTCCATCGAGGTCGAGCCCTCGGTCGAGGTCATGCTCTCCCTTTTTGGGTGCCTGGCCAAGGTCGGCTTGATGGGGACATTAGGATCAACCCTAGTTCACTATGGGTCCCTGAATTTTAAGATCTTTCAGTTCCTTAACTAATTTTCAATTTTGCATAAAAATCAAATCCTGTTAGTCCTTTGAGTCTTGGGGTTGAATCAGTTGAGTCATTTAAAGTCCTGTAATTAGGGTTTAGCTTAATTAAGCTCAAGTGAACCCATTTGAGTCCTGTTTTGGGCCCTTGAGTTATGCTTTTACATCTGAGTCTTGTATTTAGAGTCGACTCATATCATTAGAATTTTTTGAGTCGAGTTGTGGGTTATGTTCAGCTCAGTTGAGTTTAGTCGATCATGTCAACTCATGTTGAGCTATTTATCATTTTGAGTCTTGTAATCATGTCCAATTTTATTGAGTTAAGTCCAGTCAAAGAAGACTTAAGCATGTGAAGGACCACACTTAGTGTTCCACCTTAGCAACCGCATGGAGTCCCAGTCAAACCCTGGATTGCACCACCCTAGGATTACTTGGAGGATCAAGAAGTCGGCCCATGCATGAGGAGTTGATGACCACGCCCCAAGCACACCAAGTCCACACACCAATGGATATATTTCAATCTCCAGATTCATGGATGCTTACTTAGGAATGTTGTGGACCACCCCAAGCCCAAGATGAAAGTCATTTGGCTCCCCTTATGGTCCCCTTGTGGCCGCCCACTACCTATCATGTTTGGAGGGAATTTTGTATGGCATGAAAGTGATTTCTTCCATGTATTCAGCCCCATACTTTAGGAAGAAAGTGGGCGCCCCTTTATTTCCTTGTTTTCATTTGCTTGGGTCTTAAGTCTCATGACTCTATATAAGGGACCCCTTTGTATGAAAAACTGGATCACTTATTCATGAATTAATGAAAAGTTGAGAGTTTCTTCTTATCCTTGCCTTTGCCTTTGTGCATCGACCTCCATGAGGGAGTGGGTGAGAGACCCATTTGCCTTTGCTCTTTGAGCATCGAGGGGTGTAAGGCCCTACCTATCCAACCTTCATCAACCTTGGATGCCCACCGTCTTCAAGCCATCTTCCAGCCACCCCATCCTATCTCTCTTTCTTTTGTTCCTTCATCAATCTAGCAAGTTTCCCATCACATCTAACTCCTTGTGTGGTGTTTTGTAGATCCCTCGAGTTTCACATGAATCGGAGTCCATTTGCCTAGCCATCGGGTCAGCGGATAAAAAGCCGATGGATCCGTGAGTTTTTGGCTTGACCTTCCAGGCCGCATCCGGGAGCGAAGAGTGATCCCTTCATGGAAGTAGCAGCAAACATTGCCAGGTACACACCCCCTAGCTCCCTAGATCTTGATATTGCAGAAATGCTAGCCCTACCGGGGTTTCTTAGCCCTGGTGGTCATGTTTTTATATCTTTTAAGGATCTTTTTTGCATGCTTACGATCTAGAATTTCTATAGGATCACCCTTTTATCTATTTGACTTGAAATTCAGGAATTAAAATCTTAGCTTAATGCTAAATCTATGAAAATTTTCTTGCATGCTAATTGGTCCCGCATCATTTGGTATCAGAGCCTGATTAGGGCTTAATTTCTATATATCATAATTCCTGTATATAGTCTATTCAAATAATTGTTTCTACATATAGGAATTTGATAACCATCTTCCAGCCATCTTCCAGCCACCCCATCCTATCTCTCTTTCTTTTGTTCCTTCATCAATCCAGCAAGTCTCCCATCACATCTAACTCCTTGTGTGGTGTTTTGTAGATCCCTCGAGTTTCACATGAATCGGAGTCCATTTGCCTAGCCATCGGGTCAGCGGATAAAAAGCCGATGGATCTGTGAGTTTTTGGCTTGACCTTCCAGGCCGCATCTGGGAGCGAAGAGTGATCCCTTCATGGAAGCAGCAGCAAACATTGCCAGGTACACACCCCCTAGCTCCATAGATCTTGATATTGCAGAAATGCTAGCCCTACCGGGGTTTCTTAGCTCTGGTGGTCATGTTTTTATATCTTTTAAGGATCTTTTTTGCATGCTTATGATCTAGAGTTTTTATAGGATCATCCTTTTATCTATTTGACTTGAAACTCAGGAATTAAAATCTTAGCTTAATTCTAAATCTATGAAAATTTCCTTGCATGCTAATTGGTCCCGCATCATTTGGTATCAGAGCCTGATTAGGGCTTAATTTCTATATATCATAATTCCTGTATATAGTCTATTCAAATAATTGTTTCTACATATAGGAATCTGATAAAAATCTAATTCTTATTTTTCTAGATTTATCATATTTTATTTCTATTTATCAATATTTCTTTTTATAATTTATTTCGAATTATAGATTTTCTACACACCTATTTTCTACCTAGAAAAATTTTTATCCTTAATTTCAGCAAGCATAATTTCAACATGTTTAGGGTTCTTTGCATAATTCTTACCTATTTTAATTTTTCTACATATTTCCTATATATTAGTTAATTTTCTACATAAGATATTTCAATTAAAAAATACAGTAAAAAATACAGTAAAAATATAAAAAAAATTACATTGCATCAATTAGAGTGTCATATATATGCCATCATATGCATAAGCTACATTAAGGGCAATTTTAATATGTCAGATGGGGGGAAGAGTTGATCACCTCTCCTTAGCCCACAACAACCACCTTGCATTCGAACCCAACCTAATTAAAATCAACTAGAAACCTAAAGTGATTCTAGGGACACAAACAGGTCGGGTCCAACCTTGTGGGAAGACTAGTGCACCTAATACCTCACCTATTATGCTGGTGTCTAAGGCTAGAGGTCCAGAAGCAAATACCCTAAGGGACTGGTGGTTACTTAATTGGGTCCCTGCGAAAGTAGGTGGGCCTCCCACTACCCCACCTCTTACTTATCTAGCGGAGGAATTAGGTATTGTGTTGTGTGTAAGTTGAGTTGATCCATTTAGTTTGGGCTCTATGTCTGGGCAGCCTTAGTTGGTTTGTATTATGTGTGTTGCATGTCCACTAGATTAAGAGCCCATTAGCCCATCAACCCATGTCTGTTAGGCCATCGCCCATGTCCAGTCTAGATTAGGAGCCCGTTAGTCCATCAGTCCACATCCAGCCCAGTCTAGTCATGGAGACCGGGGTTCAGGCCTATTGAGGGCCCTGCCTGAACAAATTATCCTAATGAGCTAATTGCTTACCCAAGCAGAGGTCCGGGGCAAGGCTTGTAGGGCCCGCGCCAAAGTTAGACCCCCTAAGGCCCATATTAGACCTGACTCTCTTGAACCCATAGGCCTGATCGAATAAGTGAACATCCTTTGACCTATGAAGGAGCCCGTAGGACCCATGCTGAATTCAAATCCCTTAGGCCCAGTACCTTTGATCCACGAGCTTATCATCATGATCTTGCCCCTGAGTCTAACCCTAGAAACCCATACCCATATTTTGGTGAACCTAGAAAAAAGACCCTTTAGACACACCCAACCTTATGCACCCACTTTCAATGGAAGCCTTGATCCTGAGGTGTATATTGATTGGGAGGAAAGCATGGATCGATATTTTGAGTGGAATGAAATGTCAGAGTTAGGAAAGGTTAACTTTGCTAGACTTAGGCTAATCCAACATGCCAGGCGATACTGGGAAGTTATTGAGGATGAATGTTATCAAAGAGGAGATGAAATACTTACTTGGAGATCCATAAGAAGTAGATTGAGAGAAAAGTACCTAGGTAGATTTTATGAGCACAAATTTTTAGACCAATGGTATAAATTGAGGTACAAATTGAGACAGGATAATAAAACTGTCTGAATACATTGACCAATTTAATGAGTTTATTAGAAGATGTAATACAGTTGAACCTGAGTCTAAGATCGTAGCTAGATTTTGAGATGGCCTACGTAGGGACATCCAGTGGAAACTATTCCATTGGAGAATTTATGACCTGGATGATGCCTATTGACTTACTAGAGAATTCGAGTCATGTCAGAGGGAACCCATGAACTATCAAGTTGAGCCCAGCAGGATTAGTACCTCTGAACCCAAACCCAACCTGATGGGGACCTCACCAGCATGGATCTCGGAGAAAGCACGAATCTTGGAGCCATAAGAATCTCGGAGCATATCCAGAATAAATTTAGGATTTATCTTTTATTTGAAATTTGAATTAGGATTTGGTTGGTTAGGATTTAGATATGGATTGGCTTATCTTATCCTATCTTGTATTTGAATTTGAGTCATCCTTATCTTTTTATCCTGTATTCAAATTTAAATGAGGGTTGGACAAGTATATAAATACCACCCTCAGTCCTTTATAAAAAGTTAGTTTTTGGAGAAAAGAATTTGAGTTTTTAGAAGAGTGATTCTTCTTGTCTTCGCCTTCGGGCATGGGTGTGATGCACTAGTTATTCCCCTTCCCACTCCATATTCTGTATCCCCTCGTGACCTTTGAGATCCATCCTAGCACCTCCAAGTATCGAGGAGGGTGTAATGCCCTGGAGGTGTGAGGTCTCTTCGTTAGGGTGAGTCCCAAAGTCCATGAGATCCAGATCCCTATCCTACATCCCCACTATTCCTTCGCCACCCCTAGAAAAAAATACAAAAAAAAAATAGTACCCTAATTTAGGTGACTTCTAGGCTCACCAACGATCCTACCCATCTCTGTCCCTCATCAATTTTGGTATCAGAGCCAAAAAAAATTAAGGTACCTCATATTCTCATTCTTTACCACCATCTCTTTGCTTTCCCGTTGCTGATCTCCTTATCAGCTTCGTCATTTTTTTTTCTTCCTTGTTCTTGATCCATTGCCCACGGCCACCGCGATTCCCGAATTAAACACCATGCCAATCACATCACCCGAGATTCTTCCTTGGCCACCAGTCCAAAGCCAATCCCTCCCACCCGTTCCACCGTTGTTCTTCTTCCAATCAGAGAACCACCCTTTACAAACCCACCTTCGCAACCTCTCAAATCCCCTGTTTCAAGTATGATACAGAACAAATAAGATGATGCGATGTGGAAGTAAATTAAGACTAATATTATTTATTTATTTATTTTTTTGTTAGAAGTTGGCTTGACTCAAAAACAAGGCTAACTAATATTGAAAGAAAATATGCACTGAAAGAAAGCACAATTCAAAAGAGTAGATTATCAGAGTAATAAAGAAGTAGGATCGCTAGGGATTGAGAAACCCCCAGACCTAAGGTTTACTCCTCTTTCAAGAAACAGACGAAGAGAGAAGAGAAGGTTTTATACCTGATTGTGATATCTCTCTTTGCTTCAATTGAAGGACACTCTCGAGCAAATTGTAGGATCCTTGGAGACGGGGTATCTTCGCAATGGATCCTCGGATTGTAGTCCTATGGCAAGGTTGGCCTTCTTCTCGTACTTTGGATCTGGAAAGGATGAAGAACAAGATAAGGATGTAAGAAACTCAAGGAAGAGACCTTTACCTGGGATAGCTCCGGACTGCTCGAACTTTGAAGATGAGGGAAGAGTATGGAGGTGGCGGTGGAAGATGGAGTGGATTTAGGGTTTGACTGGTAGGGTGGTGGCTTGCAAATGAAAAGGACCTAAGGCTTGATATAGTGGGCGGTGGCTTGGAGAAGGAGATGGTGGCCTTGAATGAAGTGGGAATAGGGTTTAGGAATTTGGGTGTTGGCAGCTAGGATGATGAAAGAAAATTAGGGTTGGCGGCCAGGGATGAAAGCGGGGCAGGGTTTTAGTAACTTTGGAGATCTCTCACCTCCTCAAGGCTCCAATGGAACCCGGATCTACTCCCTCACGGAGCTCAACACTCAAAGAAGTGTGAAAGAAGAGAACACAAGATTGCTCAACATAAGAAAAGATTTCATTTTCCTCAAAAGATTACATAATGGTCCAATATATAGACCTTGCAAGAGAAACAAAATTACACTACTTCCCATGTGGGACTAAACATTCATCCTAAGCATGAAAAACTTTCCCTTGACCGACCAGGCTTCTTTCCTTGGAGTGGGCGGTCTCAAATGCAAGGTGATGGCTTCATATGGCAGGTATGTGGGGCACCTCCTAGTCTTCTCCTTAAGTCATGGGTTTTCCTTCCATGACTTGCTCTTTCTTGGAAGAAAATACTCATCTCCTAGTCTTTCTCCCCAAGACTAGGCTCCTTCCATTCATAGCCAGGTACTTTAGGCAGGTGTGGGTGCCTACCTTGAAGTCCTCTCCAAGAAAAATCCCTTGCTCCTTCAGCTTGGTTACTTTTGGCAGCTTGTGGGCACCTTCCTTGACTTCTCCTAAGAAAATTTTCTTGCTCTCTTGAGTGTGGGGACCAGGGACATTGGGATGAAATTTGGCACCAACTGGTCCTGGGAGTGTGGCTGGGAGTGTGGCGTCCACTTGCATTTGGCCTTGGAAGAAAAAAATGATGCCCTAGGGAATGGCGCCAACTAGGACTTGACTTGGACTTAGACTAAGTCAACATGACTCAACAAAATGAAATGCAGACTCAAAGCAATAAAATAATCTGGTTGACTAGGTCATCCCTTATTACAAATTTTAATCTTCGGGCAAGGTCATTCAGAGATCCAGATGGAACCCTGAAGTCTTCTTCTGATTCTGGTGCCCGCACCAGCTCTCCCGGGGTGGGAGGAACTCGACCCTGTCGAGTAAGGCTCAAGTTGGCTCTGGTATCTCTCCAAGAGATCTGGATCCAGCTCTTGTAATTCATCTCAGGAGATCCAAGAGTCATCAGAATCTGGCCTTCCTTGCCAGCGAACCAGGTATCTTTGGTATCCTCGATTACGAGTAGAGATAACCTAATCGTCCAGGATCTTTTCAATCTATTCTTTCCTCACTGGCCAATTTGTTGGTGGACACGCAGGGTTGGGTTCACTCTCAAGAACAGGATTAGGCTCAAAAGGCTCACTGGGAATCACAGCTGGCTCTTTATACTCTACTAGGTCTGTAATGTTGAAAGTGGGGCTAATGCCTAGTTCTGGAGGCAACTCGAGCACATAGGCATTGGATCCTACTCTCTTCACCACTCTAAATGGTCCAGCTCCTCTAGCATGTAACTTTCTAACGGTTCCAGGAGGAAACCATTCAGGCCTTAACCTAATCATTACATAGTCTCCCTCAACAAAAGTTTTGACTCGCCTTTGAGAATCAGCCAACTTCTTATAAGTTTCATTACTTAAATTTATTTTGGCATGAATTTCTTTATGCAAGTCTTTTATATGCTGTGCAAAAACTTCAGCAGACTCGGAGACTCGTGTGTGGACTGGTAAAGGGGCTAGGTCAAGAGGTGTGTGAGGTTTGTACCCATGCACAATTTCAAATGGACTCTTACCTGTAGACCTATTGACCGAGTCATTGTATGCAAATTCAGCCCTAGGTAAGTACAAATCCCAATTCCTAGTGTTTTCACCAACAAGACATCTTAGCAGATTGCCTAAGCTATGGTTCACTACCTCGGTTTGGCCATCAGTTTGGGGATGATAGGCAGTTGAAAACTTAAGTTGTCCCTAACTTATGCCAAAGGGTTTTCCAAAAATAGCTGGTGAACCGGACATCCCTATCTGAAACAATTGTCTTATGTAGGCCATGGAGTCTAACTATCTCATTAAAGAACAGGGTGGCTACCTTAGACGCATCAAAAGTCTCATCAAAAGTCTGGGAACAAGGCAAGAAGTGGGCCATCTTAGAAAATCGGTCGACTATGACACAGATAGAGTCATGCCTCCTCTGGGTCTTAGGCAAACCTAACACAAAGTCCATACTCACATCTTGCCAAGGATGATCTGGGACAGGGAGTGGGGTATAAAGGCCGGTGTTCTGTTTTCGCTGTTTGGCAACAGCGCAGGTCCGACACCTAGCCACAATGTGTGCTACATCTCTTTTTAAGCTAGGCCAGAAAAAGTGGTCTTCAACAGCCAGGGTGGTCTTGTCTTTTCCAAAATGGCCTGCTAGACCCCCAGCATGAATTTTCCAAATCAAAAATTCCCTAAGAGAAGTTTTAGGGATGCAAAACCTATTCTTAAAGAACAGAAAGCCATCTAAAAGGGTATAATCCTTATAATCACTAGATGGTCCTTGAGCTAGATCCTGATACACAGTCTTAAAATCCGGACATGACTCATATTCCTCTTTGATCTGCTCAAACCCTACGACTTCAGCCCTAACAGAATTCAATAACAAAGATCGATGACTAAGGGCATCAGCTACCTTATTTTCAGGCCCAGCCTTATGTTTCAAAACAAAAGTATAGGACTGGATATACTCTACCCACTTAGCATGTCTAGGGTTAAGCTTCTTCTGGGAATTCAGGAATCTAAGAGCCTCATGATCCGAAAATAGCACAAATTCCTGCGGTAGCAAATAATGTCTCCAATAACGCAAATCTTGCACTACCGCATAAAATTCTTTATCATAGGTAGAATACCTAAGCTTAGCATCATTAAGTTTTTCACTAAAGAATGCTACGGGATGATTCTCTTGGCTTAGGACTCCACCTATACCTACACCTGAAGCATCACAGGCAACCTCAAATACTTTAGAAAAGTCGGGTAACCTCAAAATGGGTGCCTGGGTCATCCTATCCTTAAGATCTAGGAAGGCTTTATGGGCTGTTTTAGTCCACTAAAATTCTCCCTTCCTAATACAGTCTGTGATAGGAGAAACTACAGTACTAAACCCCTTGATGAGTCATCTATAGAAGGTAGCCAAGCCATGGAAACTCCTAACTTCATGCACACTGGTCGGCTTTGGCCATTCTACTATGGACCTAATCTTCTCTGGATCGGCAGCCACGCCGTCAGGGGTTACTATAAAACCAAGGAAGATAACTCTACAGGTCATGAATTCACACTTCTTAAGATTACCGTAGAGACTATCATTTCTCAAAACTTGGCAGACTTGTCTAAGGTGGCCTAGGTGGTCTGCAGGGGTCTTACTATAGATCAGGATGTCATCGAAATAGACCACTACAAACTTCCCTATGAAAGCTCTAAGAACCTGGGTCATAATCCTTATGAAAGTACAAGGGGCATTGGACAACCCAAAAGGTATAACAACCCATTCGTAGAGACCATCCTTAGTTTTGAAAGCGGTTTTCCACTCATCCCCTGGTCTAATTCTAACCTGATGATAGCCGCTCTTGAGATCAATTTTGGAAAAAACCATTGCACCGGCCATCATATCTAGCATGTCATCTAGTCTAGGGATGGGGAACCTATACTTGATTATGATTTTGTTGATGGCACGACTATCAACACACATCCTCCACGTGACATCTTTCTTTGGGGTCAGTAGTGCAGGGACTGCACAAGGACTAAGACTCTCTCTAATGAACCCCTTCCTCAACAATTCTCCAACCTGCTTTTGCAGTTCCTCATGCTCAGATGGATTCATCCTATAATGGGGTAAGTTGGGTAAAGTAGCTCCTGGGATTAAATCTATGGAATGCTGGATATCCCTGAGAGGTGGAAGGTGGTCTGGCAGATCCACGGGAAAAACATCTTCAAATTCTTCTAACAAAGGCCTAACTTCCTGAGGAGGCTCTAAGGGTGTAGGAGTCCTAAGTTCCTTAGCAGTCAACATCCAAATGGGTGAACCACTATGAATTTCTTGTTCTAGATCCTTAGCACTAATTAGGTTCACTCCAGTCTTCATCTCTTTGACCTTATTGGGTCCTTTAGCTACCTTGTCCTTAGGAGGGACTGAATGGATTGTGATCTTTTTCCCATTAAAACTAAAGACACAGGTATTGGATTTTCCTAAGAGGGTGGCATCATGATCATATAACCAAGGTCTTCCAAGAATTATACTGCTCACCCCCATGGGTAAGACATCATACCAAATCTTCTCTTGATAGGATTGCATCTGGATTTGGACCTGACATCTAGACTGGATGGGTATAGAGGTAAAGTCTACCCAAGAAACCTTATAGGGGTTGGGGTGGGGGACTGGGGTTAAGCCTAACATTTTGACAGTGCTAGCAGAAATGGCACTCACACAGCTTCCACTATCTATGATGATCTTACATACCTTATCCCCTAATTTAAGGAAAGTCTGTAGGATGTTAGTCCTACGCCAATCCTCCTGAACTCTACTCTTGGACAGGATGCATCTCACAACTCCTAACTGGTCAGACTCTGTGGGTTCCTCCTCTCCTTCATACTCATCAACCAAGTTTATTCCGGCCTCATAAACTTCTTCTTCAAATTCCTCATTGGGCCCGGAATTCTCTTCCTCTCCCTCTTCTATGTAAAGGGATCTACATGGGCACTGGCTAGAAACATGACCTACCCTATGGCACTTAAAACAGGCTATGGCTGTACACTCGCTGGAGATATGACCTGGTTTCTGACACTTAAAATAGGTGATACTAGAACTAGGGGTTCTCTGGGTGTCTGGCGCCTTACCTTTGTCCATGGGCCTAGGGGTGGGAATACCCTGAAAAGGTTTGCTAAGGGTAACTTGGCTAGGTCCATTTCTTGGGATTGGGGCACTAACCCTAGAAGGTATAGGTCCTCTCTGAAATTTCTCAGTGTTCAGTGCAATCTGATAGGCTTGGTCTAGGTCAGTAACCTCTCTCAAAAACAACTCCCTCTTAATGTCTTCCCTAAGTCCCGCCCTAAATCTAGACAAAGTGACCTCATGGGCTTCGCTCACATCACATCTCATCAAGTACTCATCAAAGGTGGCTATGTAGTCTGAGACAGATCGGTTCCCTTGTTTCAAGGTTTGCCATTGGTCTAACAGATTCTGCTGGTATGAAATGGGTAGGTACTTATCTCTAAGCTTCTCTTTCATACCTCGCCAAGTGGTTATGGGCTCATCATTTCGTCTCCTAGTGGTTAGCTCAATGTTCCCCCAGTATAACCTAGCTTGATGCACTAACTTCATCTTGGCAAACTTGAACTTCCTTTCCTCAGACATGGTATACCACTCAAAGTACTAGTCCATCTCACACTCCCAATCAGAATACACCTTAGGGTTTAAGCTACCATCAAAAGTGGGTGCATCTAATTTGATGTTCCGGATGAACCTATCATCTCTATCTTCAGGCTCTGGGTCAGGCCTCCTATGATTAGGTTCAGGATCTCTGTATAAAGGTCTTCTAGGCTCCTGGTGTGGGTGAGGTTGAGGCACATTAAAATCTGGGTCAGGAGTCCAATTCTGATGTCTAGGTTCCACAAGTACTTGGACTCGATCCCTAAGCTGGGTAAGATCCTCACGGACTTGATCCCTAAACTGGGCAACAGTATCAGTCATATCCTGACTCAATTTGGTCATACTTTCGGTAAGAGTTCTAATCATGGCCTCTAAATTAGGTTGGGTTTGACCAGGTTGGTAGGGTACTCCGTTCCAGGTGGACATGATGATGCAAGCAAGCACACCAAATGAGACTCGACTGAAACGACTACGGGCTAACTAGACCTAGAGCCCAAACTAGATGTCCAATCAGAGTGGCAAGCTAGCCTATAGTAACTCGGGACTCAGCCAGGAAGGTGTAAGGGGAGTGTTAGGTCCCTAATTGCCAATCCTAGACACCAATCAGTGATTGGCCAGGTAGGCGGACCAGCACACAAGCCCTTCGGGATAGAATCCCTGAACCACCATTCTAGACACTGAGTACAAAGCACACACAGAGTAACTAGACAAACTGACTCAACACTAGCCTAGACCTGACCAGTTGGTGTCCCTAGCCCACTAGGACAAATTAGGTCTAATTAATTTTAAGATTAAAGGCTTAGGTTCGAATGCACGGGAGGTGGTTTTGGGCTAAGGAGAGGGTCTCAATCCTCTCCTTATGTTGCAACTTCGGTGCCCTTAAGATAGATTCAATTTATGCATACTAAAATAAAAAAATAGCTTGCAGAAAATAAAAAAAAGGTAGAACAGCAGTAAATTTGATCTCAGAAAATCTACAGAAATTAATAAATTATAAAAATTTTATGTAAATTACTTTCAATTATACTGGTTCTATAAAAATAAGAATTACTTAATTTAGAATTTTCTGCAGGGAGAAACAATCTAAATAACAGGGTAGTTACTGGTAGAAAACAGAACGTGTGTCCCGTTTACAATCCTTGCCTAGAAATTATAACCCAGCGGCACCCCTACACGCCCTAGGAACCCCTGTAGAATGGGAGGAGGAGGCTTGCGTCTCGCTTGTTCCTAGGATCGGATGGCCAGGGGAGTCTACTCCAGGCAGCAAAAGTAAAAAGGAACGAAAAAAAAATAATCAAACAAGCAAGAACCCTAGACAGGGCTCTGATACCAAAAATGATGCAGAACAAATAAGATGATGCGATGCAGAAGTAAATTAAGACTAATATATATATTTTTTTTTGTGTTTTGTTAGAAGTTGGCTTGACTCAAAAACAAGGCTAACTAATATTGAAAAAAAATATGCACTGAAAGAAAGCACAATTCAAAAGAGTAGATTATCAGAGTAATAAAGAAGTAGGATCGCTGGGGATTGAGAAACCCCCAGACCTAGGGTTTACTCCTCTTTCAAGAAACAGACAAAGAGAGAAGAGAAGGTTTTATACCTGACTGTGATATCTCTCTTTGCTTCAATTGAAGGACACTCTCGAGTAGATTGTAGGATCCTTGGAGACGGGGTATCTTCGCAATGGATCCTCGGATTGTAGTCCTATGGCAAGGTTGGCCTTCTTCTCATACTCTGGATCTGGAAAGGATGGAGAACAAGATAAGGATGTAAGAAACTCAAGGAAGAGACCTTTACCTGGGATAGCTCTGGACTGCTCGAACTTTGAAGATGAGGGAAGAGTATGGAGGTGGCGGTGGAAGATGGAGTGGATTTAGGGTTTGACTGGTAGGGTGGTGGCTTGCAAATGAAAAGGACCTAAGGCTTGATATAGTGGGCGGTGGCTTGGAGAAGGAGATGGTGGCCTTGAATGAAGTGGGAATAGGGTTTAGGAATTTGGGTGTTGGCAGCTAGGATGATGAAAGGAAATTAGGGTTGGCGGCCAGGGATGAAAGCGGGGCAGGGTTTTAGTAACTTTGGAGATCTCTCACCTCCTCAAGGCTCCAATGGAACCCGGATTTACTCCCTCACGGAGCTCAACACTCAAAGAAGTGTGAAAGAAGAGAACACAAGGTTGCTCAACATAAGAAAAGATTTCATTTTCCTCAAAAGATTACATAATGGTCCAATATATAGACCTTGCAAGAGAAACAAAATTACACTACTTCCCATGTGGGACTAAACATTCATCCTTAGCATGAAAAACTTTCCCTTGACCGACCAGGCTTCTTTCCTTGGAGTAGGCCACCTCAAATGCAAGGTGATGGCTTTATATGGCAGGTATGTGGGGCACCTCCTAGTTCTTCTCCTTAAGTCATGGGTTTTCCTTCCATGACTTGCTCTTTCTTGGAAGAAAATACTCATCTCCTAGTCTTTCTCCCCAAGACTAGGCTCCTTCCATTCATAGCCAGGTACTTTAGGCAGGTGTGGGCACCTACCTTGAAGTCATCTCCAAGAAAAATCCACTGCTCCTTCAGCTTGGTTACTTTTGGCAGCTTGAGGGCGCCTTCCTTGACTTCTCCTAAGAAAATTTTCTTGCTCTCTTGGGCGTGGGGACCAGGGAGATGGATGAAATGTGGCACCAACTGGTCCTGGGAGTGTGGCTGGGAGTGTGGCGTCCACTTTCATTTGGCCTTGGAAGAAAAAAATGATGCCCTAGGGAATGGCGCCAACCAGGACTTGACTTGGACTTAGACTGAGTCAACATGACTCAACAAAATGAAATGCAGACTCAAAGAAATAAAATAATCTGGTTGACCAGGTCAACCCTTATTACAAACCCTAATATTTGGGCAATGTCATTCAGAGATCCAGATGGAACCCTGAAGTCTTCTTCTGATTCTGGTGCCCGCACCAAACTAGATCCCATGCTGCCTTCAACCCTCCCCTCCCCAGTTTCCCTTCCCAAAACCCTAGCTTCCTATTTAGCCAAAGAAAACCTTAGCTTCCTTCTTCAATGGCCGCAGATCCCAAGAACCTTCGCCTTCCCCCCCCCCCCAAATGGTAGCCACCGCCAACACCAGTAGCACCACCGAGGCCAGAGTCTTCGCCATCGCCGGTGCCTCACTCCCCTGGGTCCTCATCTTCCTCGCAACCGCTGTAATCACCATCTTCTTGGAGGTCAGCATCTATGACCTCACCAGAGAGATCACTTCCGTGCCCGCTATGGCTCCTGGGCCGTCGTCACCGGCTCCACCGACGGCATCGGTAAGGCCTTCGCCGTCCAGCTAGCCCGCCGCGGCCTCCACTTCGTCCTCGTCGGCCGCAGCCCCAACAAGAGCTCTTAAACCCTAGCTTCGTCTTCAAGCAATGATCCATCCAGAGAATTGGAGATTCGTTGATGTTTTCGAGATTAGTTTAGATGGTTCGTATTCCTGAGATGAAGATAGAATTCCTGGAGGGGGTTGATTCGAAAGAAGATTTCTGTTTTGTGTGGATTTAAAGAAAGTTGAGTTAGCCGAGGGTTCTTGATTCGTGGGATTGAGATCGATTCTGATGCATGGATTAGTTTTCCTTGGTTTGTATTGCGAAGATGAGTGGTGTTTTGGATGCTGTTTTGGTTACACGTGTTCTGGTTCTTGGTAGGGAACAATTTGTTGCTTTTTGTGAACGCCGCGAGGAGGGAGTTGATTCTTCTTCATAAGCTATTAGAATGTCTGTTTCCAGTGAAAAGTGGATCGATGGGTTTCAGATCCCATCTCTGCTCTGGCCTCTGCCACAAGATGAGCAGCAGAGGCAGGCACAAATTGTGGCCAGCGAACAATCCATGCCTCGCCTCTCCCCAAGCCGCTGCTCTCAAAGACCCCACATCCATCGTCGTCGCCGACTGCCACCACTCCAACCCCGATCCGATGACCCTCGTGACCGCCCGCACCCGGTGCCCATCCACCTCAAGTCCGGCTTCGCCTTCCATGAGAAGCCACTGGAACTCCTCCCGGCTGCCATTCCCCGCCTTGCACGACACCGTCGGAACCCCATCCGAGCCGCGCCACCATGTCCCCTGTTCCTTGTTTTTTTTTCCCGTGGAGGGAGAAGAAGCACCACACGGTCATCAAAGCACCCATCCTGTTGCAGATTTCACGGCCGCACGGGTTTCAGAGTTCACGAACTTCAAAGCTACACCAATTTTGAAGCACATACTTTTCAAAATTACACGTGTTTCAGGGTCGCACGGAGTTCAAAGCTATAACAATTTTGAAGCGATCTACAAAGCTGCATACTTTTTAAAGTGCACAGATCTCAGGGCAAAGCAAAAAAAAAATCTACAGGTCATGTGCATCCTGGAGCTAGCCTAACTCGACGGAGTCGAGTTTTCCCCATCCCAGGGGAATGATGGGGACCTCACCAGCATGGATCTCGGAGCAAGTACGAATCTTGGAGCCGTATGAATCTCGGAGCATATCCAGAATAAATTTAGGATTTATCTTTTATTTGAAATTTGAATTAGGATTTGGTTGGTTAGGATTTAGATATGGATAGGCTTATCTTATCCTATCTTGTATTTGAATTTGAGTCATCCCTATCATTTTATCCTGTATTCAAATTTAAATGAGGGTTGGACAAGTATATAAATACCATCCTCAGTCCTTTGTAAAAAGTTAGTTTTTGAAGAAAAGAATTTGAGTTTTTAGAAGAGTGATTCTTCTTGTCTTCGCCTTCGGGCATGGACGTGATGCCCTAGTTATTCCCCTTCCCACTCAATCTTCTGTATCCCCTCGTGACCTTTGAGATCCATCCTAGCACCTCCAAGTATCGAGGAGGGTGTAATGCCCTAGAGGTGTGAGGTCTCTTTGTTAGGGTGAGTCCCAAAGTCCATGAGATCCATATCCCTATCCTACATCCCCACTATTCCTTCGCCACCCCTAGAAAAAAATACTAAAAAAAAATAGTACCCTAATTTAGGTGACTTCTAGGCTCACCAACGATCTTACCCATCTCTGTCCCTTATCACAACCCTAATCGACTTCCTTTAGACCAACCAACTCCTACTATCCCATTAGTTCTATGAATGATAGGAGTGAGGACCCAGAAGTTCAAATTGATTGCACTGATATTCAAGACTTAGGATATCCCCAGGTTAAGAAGCTAGAGAAGAATAAGAGCAAGTCACTAGAGATTCAGAGAAGTCCCGATATCACGTGCTTTAGATGCCACAAACCGAGATACTATGCTAGCCAATGCCCAACCGAAGCCTTACATATAGGAGAGCCAGAAGAGGATGAGTTTGAACCCATTGCTGAACCTGAAGAAGAGGTGTATGAGGCTGACTCAAGTCTGATCGAGGAGTATGAAGAGGTTGAAATCATTGAAAATCTAGGGAAAGAAACTCTAGAACCCATTGAAGAGTCTAAAGAAGATACCTGTGACTTAAGCCTAGAGCAAGAAAGTGAACCCATTGAGGACCTAACAGAAAAAGATCCTGAACCTGCTAAAGAATTTGGAGAAGAAGTGACTGAGCCAGGATCAAACATAGTTGATGAGAGTGAGGGTTCACCAGAATTATCCATTGAGGAGGTCCAGGAACCAATCCCTAAGGAACAATCCTAGGAAGTTGATATTATTTTAGAGGACATTCTAAGTAAGCTTCCCAAAGACCTTTCTGATGACCTTCCACAGTAATGGATTCCTAACCTACTCTAGAACTAGTGCCTATCGACCACCCTAGTGCCAAAGATGTGGTTAGGACAGACAAGGCATCAATTTCTCTTAAGCATAGGAGCCTGTTGAACCATGTCTATTCTAAAGACTTCTGGTGTGGGCACCAGGATTAGACAGAGGCTCCTCAACCCTCTGTGGATCTCTAAATAAGGTTTTAATATGTTGGGTCCTGTAATAAGGCTTCAAGCCTAAACAATTTACTTTTGAGTTATGTATTTAGTTTCAATTTTTGTTGTAATCATGTATCTTGGCCAATTTGGTCAAGTTAGAGTCAATGGATCCTGTAATTAGCTGAATTGGTTCCCAAGTCCAAGTCAACTTGAAGTTGGGCTTAAGCTTATTTGAAGATAGGTCCACAAGTGGGCATCCAAGTCAAGCACAATTGCTGACAGGTCAAGCCACCTCTCCATGTCAAGGTAGGAGCGCCACTTCAGCTCATGGTGCACCACCTCATCAGTGCCACATGGCATGAGGAAGTGCCACATCACCAAGTTACTATGGGCGGCCAAGACAAGATGAAAATGTCAAAGTCAATGCATGTTGGACACCCCATTAACTCTCTCCTTGATCCAAGCCAACAACCTTCCCACCTCACTCCACACATCAAGCCTCTCCAAAGATCATGGTTGGCTAATGAAGAGTTCAAAATTCAAATAGAGACAACCTTCCTCCCTTCCCTCCCCATATTAAGCCTCTCTCCAAAGAAGCATGGTCGGACAAGGAAGAAATTTTAAAGTCAAAAGGCATCCCTTGATTCTTGAAGACAAGTCCACACAATACTCCCCAAATCAAGCTACCAAGATCAAGCTCATGGTTGGCCAAAGACCGATGAAAGGAGTTTCAAAGTTTGAATAGAGACAACCTCCTCTCTTCCCTCCCCGAATCAAGCTTCCGACCAAATCAAGATCGGCCAAAGGAGGATTTCAAGAGCTCAAATTCAGATTTTAGGCACCCCTTGATGAATATGTGTAACCTTTTTTTTCATTTGAACTCAAGTGAGACTTAGGAGCCTATAAAAAGGCCCTAACCCTCTTGTAAATTCAATTTTGATGAAATGAAAATTTGAGAAATTTCTTCTTCCTTTAGCCCTTGTCTTCTTAGACTAGAAACTGTGTAAGAAAGTACCTTTGTCCTTCGACATATCGAGGGGTGAGAGGCCCTGAGTTACCTTCTTCCTTCGCAAGCCACCAATCTATCTTCAAGCTTGGATGCCCCTAGAAGATCCACCTGGATGCCCAACAAGAAGAGCCCTTCTCAACCACCATCCCCAACGCTTTTTTCCATCACTTCTTACTTTTTTATACCCTCTTCTTGCTATTTTCTAACCCCTTCACTTAGTTGCTCACAGGTCCTCCAGGTGCCATGGATAGAGGAGTCGGTCTTCCTTGCCTTCGGGACCATTGGACGAAAAGCCGGCGAATCCATAGGGTTGAAGGCTTGATCTTCCAGGCCGCATCAGCGAGTGTGAGCAAACTTGGCATCGGGCATATCTGAATCTTCAAGGTTTGCATTCCCTAGTCTTATAAGTTGGTATTGTCTTAGAGCTAAGTCCTATTGGGGTTTCTCAATCCTGGGATCCCTTTCTTATCACTATTTAGGGGCTATGTCTGCATGCTAGACTCTCTTATTATTATGCAAATCCCTAAATCTATTCTTACTTTGAATTCGGGAATCAGTCAATCCCCTCAAATATAAAAACAACAAAAGAAAATTACTTGCATGCTATAATTCATATCCTACAGTTATGGAGAGACTATTTACTACTCCTAGGAAACTTACTGTACCCATACCATAGGACTTTCAGGTTTTATGATTCCCAGAAAATTTTAAGTTTGAAACCTGAAAGGTGGATTGAGTTTTAGATCTACATCCTTAGCATAAGGGACAAAGTGAATATAGATACGGAGGTGCTATCTAGTTTTGATCCTAAAAGACCCTTAGGCCTAATCCTACTGTTCATACCTATATAAATCTCTGCACAGCATCTGCATCAGGACATTAGCATTCACTTGAACATTAATAATAACATGGCTAATTCCCGATATCAAGTCAAAGAGTATGCTGAGGGAGATAATGTAAAGATTAGGTCTAGACTTGAGTATGGTGTGGATACCAGGATCAGAAAAGATCGACAAGTCAAACCCACATTCTTGTGGATCACCTGTGAATAAAGTCCTGAATCCAAATTCTTTTTACTTATAAATATTTTATTATAAATCCTGTTATTTCGATTTTGTTGGGTTTAACCCTAAACCCTAATTGAGTCAAATCCTATTTATCATTTATGTCAAACCCTATTATCCATTTGAGTTGTAAATAGTCCAATGTTAGTTAGCCCTTTTTACTAACTATAATTAGAATTTTTTAATTTTTAGCCTTTTGAGCCAAACCCCTTTTACCAAGTTGAACCACTTGTTTACATGTCTTGCCTTTTGATCAAATGGGGTTCCAATTGATCAAATGGGACTCTAGTTATTTGGTTGGTTTAATTAGTTTTGAGTCTTGTAATTATTAGTTAATTTAGTTAATGAGTCCTGTAATGCAAGGGGGACCCAATTGAAGACTCATGTGACTCCATGTGCTAGCCTGAGTCACTTGTCATATGTAACCAAGTCTTGGCGCCACCTTTCTTAAGAATTTGGACAATATCACATTTTATGTCTGGACACTACTTGATACTTCATCGGGACAACACCACTTGCCATCTCATCAAGACAGCACAACACTTGCCATGTCATCCTTTTGGTCGGCCAAATGAAAGCAAGAATTGGCGCCACTTAATTTTAAGATGTATAAATGAGAAGGGCTCTCCAAATTAGCACCCCCACTCAAGTAATTCATGCCAAAAAATTCCAAGGAGTTGGCCAATCATTTCTTCCTCTCTTTCATGCCAACTTCCAAGAGTTTCAAGATATTTGATCATCCAAATGAAGGAGGTTCAATGGTTCTCTATCACAGGTGTTTTGATCAAACAAATTCCAAGTTGATCAATATTAGAGAACTCAAGAACCCAAAAAAACTCTTGAGTTTTTTTCTATCTAGACTGAAGAGTCCATCATCCTGCAGGAGCTCACATCATCCAGACTCTAGAGTCCAACAATCAAGGCAACCCATGAAGCAGTCTTGGGCCTTCCTCGTGACACCTCACCAATCCACCTCTTTGGCACCAACTTTGGATGAGAGGCCCATGAATTCATCCAACTTGAAGAGAGTCCCAGATTAGCCCAAGAGCAGGAGTTCAAGATGCCCAGAGCAAGGTTTCTAGGAATCATTGCCTAAGGAAAACAAACACTAGCCTTTGTAACCCTTACATCTTTGGTTGTTGGTCTATAAATACTCCATCAACCCCCTGTATAATTAATGATTTATTGATGAAATACAACGATATTCTATCGAATTCTTTCCTTTGCTGTGTGCATCGCGGGATGTGAGGCCCTTTCCTTTGTTCTTTGAAACATCACAGGGTGTGAGGTCCTAGTTATCCTAGTTATCTAGACATCAGAAAAATCCTAGCCAACTACTTTTTCCCTCTTCTCTTTCACTTTTACATCATTTTCCTTCTTTGCTTCTTTCTAACTGAAATCTTCTTTTATTGAGTAATTGCAGGTGATCTGGAACTAAAGTCAAGGTGTTCTTGTCTTGGAACTGATATCATGGAAGATCGGAACCCGAAGATCGAAATCTTGAAGCCCTGCTGCGAGATCCTGAGAGTTCCAACAGATCTATTTCAGAGGGAAAATTCTATGTTGGTAAAATTCAAAAACCTTTCCTTACTCTTTAGTTTCTAATCTTTGAAAGTAGACCCTATTTTAAGATGATTTCTTAATCACCAAATCCTTATTTTTTAGTTAATTTGATTAGATCTACACGTGCGAGCATAAACTAGTTGGCTAGTTTCCATAATTGCTTCCTTTGAGTCATTAAAAAACTAAAAATTATAAAAAAAAATTAATCTCTATTTTTTTTCTATTAATTAGGTTAATAATCAGTAGATTAGGTTTTCATAATTGTTCCACATCAGTTTTGGTATCAGAGAGGTTAAACTGGGATTTAACTACTAGTTCTGAAATTTCTTCATACCTAGAACTAGGCTGAAATTAAAACTGCACGAAACCTATCTAAAAAAATTCAAAAAAAATAGAAATAAATTTTTTGATAATCCTCTATTAATCTAAAAAAAACCAAATATTTTTTTTATTTGCTATTTTCTGGTGGAAGGAAATCACGCCTCTTGAGCAGGTATATGCAAGTATACTGTCACAACCCATGTGAGTAATGAGCTACGGCCGAACGTGATATCCCGAGATCGGATCATATCTAAAATTTAATTTTAAGATTAAAAAAATTAATTAATTTCTATTTTTCTGTTATTTTTAATTATTTTATTGCTTTATTGCATATTAGGGTTTCATCATGTGTGTGCATCATCAAGTAACCGAATCTTAAGGGCACTTAAGCATCTCAAATCAAGGCAGGATCTCATCACCTGTCCTGGGCCCACAATAACCTTCTTTGCATCTGATCCCAATCTAATTAAAATCAATTAAACTTAATTTGCTCTAGTGAGATAGGGACACCAACAGGTCGGGTTCCAAGTATTGTGTGAAAGCTAGTGCACCCAATCCTTTGATTATCACTTGAATCTGGTGTCTAAGGCTAGAAGTCCAGAGGCAAACGCCCTAAGTAGTTTTGTGGTTTTTAATTAGGATCCTGCGAGAGCAGGGGGAGCCTCCCACAACCCCATCTCTTACCTAGCCAATGGATAGGGTAATTGTTGAATTGGTTGTAATTTGAGCTGACCCATTCTACTTGAGCTCTAGGTCTAGGAGACCCTAGTTCAATTTTATGTATTTGCATTGCATAACCATTAGATTAGGAGTCTAACCCAATACCAGTAGTCTTATCCAATCTAGTGTGACCATGGAGTCCAACTTTGAGACCTTCCTTAGGACCATGAATGATTAGTTTGCCCTGATGAAGAATAAGTTTGATCGATTAGATGACCGTCTAGGAAACTTAGAGAGGACCAATAAGACCCGTCCTTAACCTAAACATGAGACACCTTTCTCCACACCTCCCAACCCTAGGAGAGCCCCACACTATGACCCAATTTGGGAACCCAATCCTAGGAGACCCCCACACCACGACCCAACCTGAGAATCTAACCATAGGAGACACAATTATGATTCTATAGACCAGGATGAGAGAGCCACTAAAAATTTTAGGATAGAAGCACCTACATTTGGTGGTGATCTTGATCTTGAGGATTATATTGATTGGGAAGAAGGTATGGATCTATATTTTGAGAGGGAACTAGTGTTTGATGAAAGAAAGTTTAAGATTGCTAAGCTTAAGTTAGTATGCCAGGCTAGAATTTACCAGGATGATGTTAAAAGAATGATCAGACGAAGAAGAGACATATCCATAACTATCTAGGATGACATGAAACTTAAACTTAGAAAAAAGTACCTACCCAGATCACATGAACCTAGTTCCTATGCACCGGATCCTTTGAACCCAGCTCCTACAAACCCAGATCCATGACATATAGATCTGAGCCCATATCCTATGAACTTAAGGAACCCATAATCCCTAGGTATCAATCTAGTGCTAGTCAGGTTCTCCTTAGTTGGCTAGAACCCACTAGGATCAATGCACCTTATCAAAAATTAGGATCTAGTCAAATCCACCCGAGTTGACCCATTCCTTAGCAGAGTTGATCCAATTCTCACCCGAGTTGACTCAACCCTAATTCGAGCCGACCCACCCCTACTAGCCCAGATCCTAGCTAATTTCTCCTTAACCGACTTACTCCTACTACCCTATTGGTTCACCAGGATGACATTGAAGTGGAAGTGTATGAGGCTAAGGTGAACTTAGTGGATGAGTATGAGGGAGAAGAAGAAAAACATATGGCTAACCTAGAATTAGCTGACCCAGTAGGCACCCAGACTGAAACCAACCCAGAGTTGTTGACCCTGACCCTACCCAGATAGAAGCTATACTGGAAGGACCCTTAGAAGAAGAGAACCATGAGGAGTCTAACCCTACTGCTAGGACCTTACCTAAGAAAACATTAGAAGAGAGTCAAACCATAGACCTTAGTCCTGAAGTAATCGATGAGGACTTGATTTTTCCAAACCAGCAACCTCAGGAAGAATTCAATCCATCAGTCCCTATTGAAGATCTTTTTCCTAAAATTCTTGACTCGTCCTTTCTTCAGGCTGACCCTTTATTCCCTATAGATATGAATCAATGTCCAAACCTTAAGGTCAACCCCATTAGTCAGGGATTGTTCTATGAGCCCTTTTCTTATATCCTACCCCACTAGGCTAGCTCCGAATCCACTTCTTATTTCCTATCCTGGCCTAATGTTTTCACTCTTTCTAGAGCCATCTGATTGCATTTTGTTGAAATTAGTAGGTTTGGTGCAGACACCAAAGGCACCAGAATAAGATAGAGGCTTCTCAACCCTCTGTGGATTTTCTAGTAGTCTTAGTCTATTTAAGTCCATTTTGTATTAAGGGCTTAGCCTATTTGAGTCCCCACTTTGGCCCCTGAGTCATGTTTTTGGCCTTTTTCCAATTGAGTCCTATATGTAGCATCTGATCCATACCATTAAGATTTTGGATCAGTCTGTCAAGTCAGCTCATGTTGAGCTAATCATATTCTGAGTCTTGTAATCATGTCCAGTTGTATTGAGTCTGTATTGAGTCAAGCCCAGTCAAAGAAGACTTAAGCATATGAAGGACACCACCTAGCATGCCACCTCAGCAGCCGCATGGAGTCCCAGTCAGACCCTAGATTTTACTACCTAAGATTACTTGGAAGCTCATGAAGTTGGCCCATGCATGAGGAGTTGATGACTACATGCCAGCACACCCCTTCCACACCCCAAGCACACCAACTCCACATGCCAGCATGACAAGAAGGAAAGAAAAAATAGATAAACATGAATCCCATGATTCATGCCAGCTTGCTTAGGAAAGAAGTGGTCCACCCCAAGCTAAGAGAAGTAAGAAGTTGGCGCCCCTTTGTCCCCCCCTTTGGCTGCCCACTACCTACCTTGTTTGGAGGGATTTTGTATGGCATAAGAGTGTTTTCTTCCATGTGTTCAGCCCCACACTTTAGAAAGAAAGTAGGAACCCCATATTTTACTTGTTTTCTTTTGCTTGGGCCCTAAGTCTCATGACTCTATATAAGGGACTTCTTGTATGAAAATTTGATAATTTTTTCATGAATATAAATTGAGTTTTTCAACTTCTGTTGTGTGCTTGCAGTGTGCTAAAGGGATTCTGTGTCAGCCCCTCCTTCCTCTTTATCTCCTGTGCCCAGTCTCCAGCCACCATCAAAACCCTAAAAGCCATCTCTCCAACCTTGGCCACCCAACACAAAACTCTTCCATCCTTGCTATTTTCAATTTATTTCTTCATCCCTACTTTGTTTTCTAATCCTTGGCAGGCAATGTACAGGTCCCTTGATGTCTACGAATCCATTGATTCCAGCCAGGCCACTTTCAAATCATCGGGTTGAAAGCTGCAAATCCACGAGATCTTCGGCTTGATCATCCAAGCCGCATCTGGGAGTGAAGAGAGACCTCTGCAAGGATTCATCTACTAGATCCTATCAGGTACATCCCCTCTACTTGCCAGTAGAATTATTGAAGGGGAACTAGCCCAACCGGGGCTTCTTAGCCTCGACGGTCCTTCTTCCTTATCATTTTAAGGGTCTACTTGCATGCTATTGCTTTTTATTTTGCATAGAACTCTCTACTTAAATTCTTTGCCTTATTTCGAGATTTAGATACATAACTCAACATATAAAAATATAAAAATAATTTTGCATACATTTTTAGTTCCACATCAAGGTTGCATAAGTTCTTTAAGCACATTCAATTTGCATCCTATTTTGGAAAACACTATGGCATCTATTAGGAATTCATGCTAAGTTTTTATCGACATGTCATACATTAACCAAGAATAATTCTAAGAAATGACTCAAAGAATATAATAAAGGAGACTTTGTCATGGTTAGACTATAACCTGAATGGTTTCCACATGAAACCATGAAAAAGTTATATGCCTATAGTAGTGGATCATACAAAGTAATTAAAAAAATGGGATCTAATGCCTACATGCTTTAGTTACCAGCTGAACTAGGTATTAGTCCTACTTTCAATGTTTCAGACCTTATTGAGTATAGGGAGACAACGTTGATTCCTAGTGAGCCTTTTGGGCCTAATCTAGTCCTTGAGAGTGAGCCAACCCAAGTATGTCCACCTGCCATACCACTAGCCCGGAGAGACAAGATCGAGCGGATCTTGGATGACAAGATAATTGCTACTCGTGGCAAAGATTATCAATGATATCTGGTTAGTTGGCAAGGACGACCCGAGACTGATGATTCTTGGATCACTAGAGATGACTTGCAGAGAGTTGACCCATACTTACTAGAGCACTATTATAGCGAAGTTGACCCATACTCGACAGGGTCGAGTTTCTCCCACCCAGAAAGAATTGGTGTGGACACCAGGGCCAAAAAAGATTGACAGGTCGAACCCACATCCTTGTGGATCACCTGTAAATAAAGCACTAAATCCAAACCCTTTTTGCATGTAAATATTTTATTTTACATTCTATTATTTAGGTTTAGTTGGGTTTAACCCTAAACCCTAATTGAGTCAAATCCTATTTATCAGTTGTGTCAAACCCTATTACCCAAATGAGTTGTAAATGGTCCAATGTTAGTTAGCCCTTTCTACCAACTATAATTAGGGTTGTTTAATTTTTAGCCAATTGGGCCAAACCCCTTTTACCAAGTTGAACCACTTGTTTACATGTCTTACCTTTTGATTAAATGGGGTTCCAATTGATCAAATGGGACTTTAGTTATTTGGTTGGTTTAATTAGTTTTGAGTCTAGTAATAATTAGTTAATTTAGTTAATGGGTCTTATAATACAATGGAGACCCAATTGAAGATCCATGTGACTTCATGTGCTAGCCCAAGTTACTTATCATATGTAACCAAGTCTTGGCGCCACCTTTCTCAAGAATTTGGATAACATCACATATTATGTCTGGACATCACTTGACACTTCATCGGGATAGCACCACTTGCCATCTCATCAGGACAACACAACACTTGCCTTGTCATCCTTTTGGTCAGCCAAATGAAAGCAAGAATTGGCGCCACTAAATTTTAATATGTGTAAATGAGAAGGACTCTCCAAATTGGTGCCCCTACTCAAGTAATTCATGCCAAAAAATTCCAAGGAGTTGGCCAAGCATCTCTACCTTTCTTTCATGCCAACTTCCAAGAGTTTCAAGATATTTGATCATGCAAATGAAGGAGGTTCAATGGTTCTCTACCACAGGTGTTTTGATCAAACAAGTTCCAAGTTGCTCAATATTAGAGAACTCAAGAATCTAGAAAACCTCTTGAGTTTTCCTCTATCTAGATCGAAGAGTCCACCATTCTGCAGGAGTCCACATCATCCATACTCCAGAGTCTAGCAATCAAGGCAATCCATGAAGCAGTCTTGAACCTTCATCATGACACCTCACCAATCCACCTCTTTGGAAACAACTTTGGATGAGAGGCCCATGAATTCATCCACCTTGGAGAGAGTCCCAGATTAGCCCAAGAGCAGGAGACCAAGATGCGCAGAGCAAGGTTTCTAGGAGTCATTGCCTGAGGGAAACAAACACTAGTCTTTGTAACCCTTACATCTCTAGTTGTTGGTCTATAAATACTCTATCAACCCCCTTGTATAATAAATAATTTATTGATGAAATACAGCTATATTTTGTCGAATTCTATCCTTTGCTATGTGCATCGCGGGATGTGAGGCCCTTTCCTTTGTTCTTCAGAACATCACAGGGTGTGAGGCCCTAGTTATCCTATTTATCCAGACATCATAAAAACCTTAGTGTTGCCCAGGTGGCTACCCAAGAGGGGGGATGAATTAAGTCTTTTGAAATTTAAAGCAGATATTGTGCGATTGAAATACCCTTTTAAAGTGTTGTGTATTGTGATTAAGAATTAAATGCAGAAGCTAAAAGAAATCAGAGAATCACAATACAAACACATAGGATTTATAGTGGTTCAGAGCAACCCAGCTCCTACGTCCACTACCCAATATACCACTTGGAATTTCAACTATATTCACACCCGAATACAGTAGGATTGTTTTGCAGGATCACAATCCAAAACCTCTACACTTTGGTTTTAACAGGATCACCAAAGAAAACCCAACATCTTTTAATTTTAAATAGGCTCACCAAAGAAACCTAACTTGGTTTTACCAGGATCACCAAGAACCCAACACTTGGTTTTTATCAAGGCTCACCAAGAACCTATTTAGTTTTTCAACCGGGCTCACCAATAACCCAACATCAAAAAATGAATTGAAGTAAATGCAACAAAAATGACAAACTCAATTTGTCGGATAGTTGCCGGTGCAGCTTGATGGAAGTCCACTTGACTTGCATTTGAATAAGCTTTAATTGCTTCAGTGGCTTTTTCAAAAGTTGCTTCAAGCTTCATATCAGAGTTGGTGAAGACTTGAAGGCTGACTTAAATGCTCTTGTGCTCTTTCTCTCTTGGTTGGTGGAATATTCAATGTAGCTCTCAAAACTTTGAAGAACTTTCAAAAGCTTCTTCTTTTGAATGTTCAAATCCTTCAAATATATAGTCTTCCATCACTCCAAGGTAGTTAAAGACATTTTTGATCATTGTGATGTAACTTATGACCGTTGGAGCACTTTTTGGCATTCAAAAATAATTTCTGGAACCAGCCATTGGATACCTGAAAATGATTTTTGAGTCGGCTATGATTCCTTTGAGTCAGCTTGGATCCTTCGAGTCGATAGGTCGAGTCACCAAATCTTCAGTGCAGTCGGCTCTTCATCTCAGAGAGCAAAACATCACTCTGGATGAGTCGACTCTTGATAGCTTGGGTTGGCTCAAACTTGTATCATTGAAGAACTTGAACTCGAGGAGTCGGCTCTTTTCAGCTTAGATCGGCTCTTCTTTTCAGGTTTAGAAATCCTCACTCTAGGAGAGTCGGCTCAATGTAGTTCGGGTCGGCTCGCTTTCTCATGTCTTCAAAATTAGGTCTGGCAGAGTCGGCTCTCTCAGGTTCGTGTCGGCTCGCCTGGCTATTCTCAGAAATCTTCAAAAACTAGACTCTGGAGGAGTCGGCTCGGATAAATTCCAATCGACTTGGATTTATTGGAGTCGGCTCGATTACCTTCGAGTTGGCTTGGATTGCTACGTACCAAAATTCTTGTTGTGTGCCATGAAGTAGAGTTGGCTCTTCAACATGCTGGATCGGCTCGAGTATCTTCTTCAGGATTTTTACACTTGAACTCAAAGAAAAACTCTCTCCAACTTTTTACATTTTCAAGCATACCAACTCAAAATAATTCTAAGGCGCACACACACAGAGAAGTAACCCTTTTCACATGATTTTTTCTTAGCTTTTTCATTGGATTCTTCTTTACATAAACATATTACAACACAACTCAAACAAAAAATAATAGTGTAGGAGTTGAAGTTTGAACAAATTAAACCATCCTACAAAAACTTGTTAAACATTTGAAGAGTTGTCAGAAATAAATGTACATGCTCCAATATCTGGTTATCATCAAAATCACTTATAGGGTCAACAATCTCCCCCTTTTTGATTATGACAAAATACTGGGCATGAAAAAGCAAGATAAAACTTTACAATTACTTATATAACTGTATTTGCAAGAATGTATGAACAAGTAAGAAGATTTAACTTTAATTTGAGTCAAACTATCGAGGAGAATTAGGGCAATGAGAGGTAATCTCCCCCTTAATACGATACTCCATGTTTTGGCTCACTTTCTATGTATTTTCAGAGCTCAAAATATTTCAAAGAAACTTTAAGTATCAGAGCTATTAAAAATCAAAACTTAAAACATTATGTATCAAAGCTTAAATATATATCATTATGTATCAGAGCCTCTTAAATATGTGTCATTACATATCAGAGCTTAATTTGAGCTTATCTTTCAAGCTTTATGCATCAAATCTTTATGTATCAGAGCAAATATATGAATATATTTTAACCTTTTCATGCAATGATTTTACAACTTTCTCTCCCTTTTGTCAATCAATAAAAAATGTAGAGTAAGAGTTAAGCTCATATTTTAAAATAGAATAAGAAAGTATTTAAAATTTGTTTGAGATAATTTCACTTTCTCATATTCATCTTGAAACTCTAATTAAAAAATCAGTGATTGTATGAACAATTGAACATAAACATTCATTTGCATAGAGAAATAGAACGATTTAAGAGACAAAAAGTGTACTTTCATTTTATTTCAAAGAAGTTCAGTACAAAGTACAAAGTGAAGGGCTATACATTTAGTCACTATCTAATTCTACTCTAGGATGTGAAGGTTGACCAAGAATTTGAATGCCAGGTGTCAGAGAAGCAATTGGGTCAACAAATTATGGGATATTGTGGGATTCTTGTGGTCTAAAGTGTGGAGCAGGTTATCTTGGATGAGCTGATTGATCAGGAAAAGATCTAGAAGAGGGAGGAGCACTTTGAGCAGCTAAGATATCTTCAATTTTAGACATCATTTTCAATAAGAAGATGTTCATAGATTTCAATTCGGCTTCTATCTTCTTTGTGCTTCTGGAAGCAGCTAAATCTTCCATTGATTCTTTTATTTGTGCAACCTCCTTTTGCAATGTAAGGATTTCTGTGGCTTGTACATTAGCAAACGCTTCTGCCGAGCCTCTCAATCTTCCAAACTCACTTCTAATTATTCCAATGCCTCTGGTGTAATCTTCTTCCATTCTTTTACTTGCTTCAACTGATCCCATTTTTATTCTTAAGTTGTCCATCTCAACTCTGTAAGCTTCAAGTACTAATGTAACAGATTTCTTAATCTTTTCCGAACTTGAAGTAATCAGCTGTAAAATTGGTTGCATATTTGTATCAGTTATATGTACTGTAGTCTTTGAGGTTTCAAGAGAGTCAATTTTGCTTTTCATATAGTCTATCTGTCCTTCAAATTGATTGAGTCTCTCATCAACTGAATTGTGTAATTCTTTAAACATTCCAACCATAAAAGACTTTATAGTTTCAGTCATGTTATTCATTTGCTGTGTAATGAAATCTTGTAACAATAAAGTGTCTATAGTAGGAGCAATAATAGCATGACTGTGAACTGGAATATCAGTAGACTGAGTAAAAATAGGTGTACTATATGGCATATCAAGCATATCTAATACTGAGACATCTGAGAAAGAAGTGTCAAAGTCTACTTGGACTGGAGATCCTAGCTATGGCTATGGTTTTGGAATTTGCATTGTAGTGCCTTCACCTGCCTCTATTTCTGCTTGCTCTTGAACCTCTTCAGTTTCTTCAACCATAGGAGCATCAGTCTTCTTTTTCCAGGTGCCATCTGACAATAAATATCCCATCCTTTGAAAAGTTTTGGCAGTATAGGTATCTATTTGAAGAAGTGTCTTGCTATCCTCTCCTATCAAATCTATATTTGCATTTTGAAAGAATAAAGTAAGGACCATTCCATACAGCAGGCAAGCCTTGACTTTTCTCACTGCCTCCTTCATCTGGCTGATCATGATAGCTGGCAGATTAATCTTATCACCATTAATCAGAAGCTCCATGAAGCATAGATCCCGTTCACTAACCCAATCAAAATGGCCTGTTCTGGGCAAAAAGATCCTGCTGATAAAACTGTGTAGAACTTTCATTTCAATGGATAACATGCTGGCCTTGAGAATCTCTATCTCATTAACTTCAGTTCTTTCTAAAATAGTTTGCAGTGTTTTAGTTCTGTCTTTCAGTACTAAGTACTCAGTGCCCTCAAATGGCATTTCTAAAGCATTCCCAAGGATTTTAGTAGAAATAATAATTCTTTTTCCCTTAAAAGATGATTCAACAAAATTCTCTCTAAACCTCAAATTTTCATAAAAGGTTCTGACTAGGTTTGGGTAGGTTTTAACATCTAGGGAGCACATGTTCCTCCATCCTTGATTCTCAATAAAATCACCAATGACAAAACCTATCTCCTTCAGATATTCAAATAAAATCCGTCTGCCAGTGGTAATAGGTCTCATACCCAAAGAGATCCGGTGGGTAGGAGAAACTAGGCTTGGCTCTTCCTCAAACTGTGGTGGATTTCGGGAAACACTGTCTTCTCGAAACTTTGTTCTTCTTTCTTGCAGAGCAGCTTCATTATCTTGTCTTGATTTCTTTCCAACTGCCCTCTTTAGTGCCATTGTGTGAATATATTCAAATTCCGAAGTAGTTTTTGGAAGTTGGAAGTATTTGGAAAGTTTTTTGGTGGGAAAGGGAGTAGAATTTAGGAATAGAAATGGAAAAGAAAAACCCTATAGCTCAAACTAAAAAGAGACGGCTTGACATCTGAGCCGGCTCGACTAATAGGTCATTTGCTCGAGTCAGCTCGAGTAGAGGGAGCACAAAATAATTTTTTGGATTTCAATCAAAGCTCATTTATCACACAATTTCGGATTAGGAGGTCTCCTAGATAATTTGTCCTTAAGATTATGAGAGTATTTCTAGAGTGGGTCACATAATCCCAGTTCATTTCTAATCATTACAAATCTTTCAAAATTCAAAGGTTTAGTAAAAATATCAGCAAGTTGATTTTCAGTTAGCACGAATTCAAGTACTACATCATTATTCAATACATAAAATGGTGCTTAATTTCAATATGCTTAGTTCATGAATGCTGAACAGGATTTTTTGTCAAATTAATAGCACTTGTGTTATCACATTTAATTGAAATTTTAAATTATGTAACATCAAAGTCTTCTAGTTATTGTTTAATCCATAACACTTGTGCACAACAACTCCCTGCAGCAACATACTCTGCCTCAGCAGTAGATAGTGCTACCAAGTTTTGTTTCTTGTAGTGCCATGAGATTAAATTCAATCCTAGAAATTGGCATGTACTGCTAGTACTTTTTCTATCGATTTTGCAACCAGTATAGTCGGCATCAAAAAAACCAACTAAATTTAAAGATGATTCTTTAGAATACCAAAGACCTAAATTGCTTGTACCTTTCAAATATTTAATAATTCTTTTAACAGCAAGCATATGTGTTTCTTTAGGATTACATTGAAATCTAGCACATACACATACACTGTACAAGATATCAAGTCTACTAGCTGTCAAATATAATAGGGATCCGATCATACCTCTATAAAGCTTTTGGTCAACATTGGATCCACTTTCATCTTTTTCTAGCCTGCAGGTAGTGCTCATGGGTGTGTTAGCCTCTTTGCTTGTCTCCATGCCAAATTTCTTGATCATCTCTTTGATGTATTTGGCTTGACTTATAAAGATTCCTTCCTTCATTTGTTTGACTTGTAGCCCAAGGAAGAGTTGAGTTCACCCATAAGGCTCATTTCAAACTCACCCTACATCAACTCAGCAAAATCTACACAAAGATTTTCATTAGTTACACCAAATATAATGTCATCAACGTAGATTTGTACAACTAGCATATCATTCTCTTTGTTTTTAATAAAAAGAGTTTTGTCAACATTTTCTCTTTTGAAATTATTTTCAAGTAAAAATTTGCTTAGTCTATCATACCAGGCCCTAGGTGCTTATTTCAAACCATATAAAGCTTTGTTCAATTTGAACACATGATTTGGAAAAGCATAATTTTCAAATCTTGGTAGCTGTTCTACAAAAACTTGTTCAGAAATAAATCCATTTAGAAAAGTACTTTTGACATCCATTTGAAAGAGTTTAAAGTTCATGTAGCAAGCAAATGCAAGAAGTAATCTAATGGCTTCTAGTCTTACTACAGGAGCATAAGTTTCATCAAAATTAATACCCTCTTTTTGATTGTACCCTTTTGCTACCAACCTTGCTTTATTTCTTATTACCTTGCCATTCTCATCTAGTTTGTTCTTATAGATCCATTTGGTTCCTATAACTGGGTGGTCTGTAGGTCTACTAACTAGTGTCTAAATATTATTCCTTTCAAACTGGTTTAATTCTTTATGCATGGCCATTATCCAGTTATGATCAATTTCAGCTTCTTTTAAACTATGTGGTTCAATTTATGAGACAAAGGCTAGGTAGTCATGTGCATCTCTATATGCTGATCTAGTCCTAACACCATGAGAATGATCACCAATAATTAAATCTTTGGGATGTGAAGTTACATACTTCCATTCCTTTGGTAAATTAGTATAATCTTTGCTTACCATTTCACTTCCATCTTGCATTGGCTTGTCTTGAATACTTAGATCTTCCATTTCTTTTTATACTGTACCTACATCATTATCTATACACTCATCTTTTCTAGATGGTGAGGGATTAGCTTCATAAAAAACAATATGAATTGACTTTTCTACAGTAAGATTCCTCTTATTAAACACTCTATATGCTTTGCTATGTAATGAATAACCAAGGAATATAGATTCATCAGATTTTGTATCAAACTTTTCTAGGTTATCCTTGCCATTGTTTAACACAAAGCATTTTGGTGGGGACACCAGAGGCACCAGAATAAGACAAAGGCTTTTCAACCCTCTGTGAATTGATCAATAATTTATGAGTCCATCTGTAATAAGGGCTTAGCCTATCTGAGTCTATTTTAGTTGTTATTTGAGTTTTTTGAGTTGTTATTTCAGTTCTGTACTAATCAGCTCATGTTGAGCTAGTTCAGTCCAATGCTAGTCAGCTCATGTTGAGATAATTTTATTTTTTTGAGTCCTGTCCAAGCATACTGAAGACTCAAGACCACATCATACAAGTGAAGACCAAGTCCAACTAGATTGAAGACATGGAAGTATAGCCCAAGTCCAACCCAGCTTGAAGATTTGAAGACCCCAGGAGGAAAATTCAGAAAACCCTGATTTCTTGCAGATGCCCTCCAGATGCCCAGATTCCCTTCCAGATGCCAAAGTATATTCATAGATAAGGGCATCCATGATTCTAGAGGTCCATCTGCATCCTAGCCCAAAGAAATCAAGCCCAGGCACCAAGCCCAAGCCCCTAAGAAGCAAGATACCAGAGAATATTCTTGCTACCTGGCTACCAAGCCACCCCAGCTTCCAGAGGCCCAAACCCATGCGCCCGAGCCCCTTTGGGCCGGCCTCTTGCTGCTCCTAGAAACCCAACACGCCCCCCTAAGCATCCTTGGAGTGTTGACCAAGTCAATAGAATTTTTAGGGATTTTTTCTACCTAATGTTTTCTTATTTTCTAGCTAGGGTTTGAGTAGGAGTAGGATTCTTATGTAAAGACTAATGTATCCTTACTTGGAGCCCAAGACTAAGGGTCTATTTAAAAGACCCTAGCCTCTTGTATGAGGAGAGATCTTGATATATGAAATAAACCTTGAGTTCTATTATTTGTGTGATTACCCTGCTGTGTGCATAAAGGGGTTTGAGAGTTCTTCTTCCCGGTGTTTGCAACCATCTTCCTGCCACCAACCATCCTTCCAGCCCCCTCCAAAACTTTCTTCCCTTTGCTATTTTTCTTTGTTTTCTTGATTTTCTCTAATTTTTCTAACCCCTGACAGGTCATTTGCAGGTCCCCAAGTTCCTACGAATCCAACGACTCTAGCCAAGCCTCAATCGGACCACCGAGCAGAAAGACGGGTATCCGCGGGTCTTTGGCTCGATTTTCCAGGCCGCATCTATCGAGGAATGAGGATCCCTTCACTGCGATCTTCACCGGGCACTTCAGACATTGTCAGGTACACCCCCTCTACCTCCAGTCTTTATATTGTAGGAGAACTTGCCCTAACCGAGGCTTCTCAGCCTCGGCAATCCTTCTTTAATACTTTTCTAGGTTCTAATCTGCATGCTTGGCTTCAAAAATTCATACAAAATTCCCTACAATTAGTTTTGATCTAAAATTTGGGAATTAATCATCTAACCCCACATATAAAATATACAAAATGAATCTCATGCATATTAGTCCCCCATCATTTGGTATCAGAGCTTAGATTAGGGCTTGTTTTCTGTAATTTTTTAGTCCGTATATATTTTGTTTTTTAAATTATTTCTCCTTGTTAAAAACTCAAAAAAATTTGAAATTTATTTTTCTAGATTCATCATAATTCACAGTAGTTTTCATAATTTTCTCAAATTTTATTATGACCTGTGAATTTTCTGCAAGCCAAAACACAGCCTGCAAATTTTTAGCTCTATTTTTTTTCAGCAAGACAAGTTTGGAAGTTTTAGGGTTTTATTTAGCATTTTTTGCATATCTTTTAATTTTAGTATATTTCTTGCATATTAGGCCATAATTTCCAAGTTTTCTTCTATTTAAAAAATACCAAAAAAAAAAATACATATTCTCCAAAAATACCAAAAATATTTAAACCCTAATTTGCATCCTTATCTGCCTACCATCATTGCATAATTTACTTTTAAGGGCACTC
This sequence comes from Areca catechu, assembly GCA_021397845.1. Lineage (NCBI taxonomy): Eukaryota > Viridiplantae > Streptophyta > Magnoliopsida > Arecales > Arecaceae > Areca > Areca catechu. The sequence continues at coordinate 80,267,932 of CM038050.1, forward strand.
TTGCTATATCAGATGGGGGGAGGAGTTGATAACCTCTCCTAAGCCCAAAACCACATCCCTTGCATTCGGTCCCAAGCCTTAACCTAAAATTAACTAGACTTAATTTGCCCTAGTGGGCTAGGGACACCAACTGGTCGGGTCCGGGCTAGTGTTAGATCACTGTGTCAAGTTAACCTGTGTGTGCCTTGTGCTCAGTGTCTAGAACGGTGGTTTAGGGATTCAATCCCAAAGGGCTTGTGTGCTGGTCCGCCTACCTGTCCAATCTCTGATTGGTGTCTAGGATTGGCAATCAGGGACCTAACACTTCCCTTACACTTACCTGGCTGAGTACAGGGTTACTATAGGCTAGTTTGCCACCCTGATTGAGCATCTAGTTTGGACTCTAGGTCTAGTCAGCTATAGTCGGTCTGATCGAGTCTTGCATGAGCACTAGATCAGGGATTTTATATCACCCACCTCCTTCACAAATGTCTAAACCCATGAAAAATTTGCAAGCCCAAATAAAAGCACTCACTGAGCAACTAACCCAATCCATGGCCCAGTTAACTCAGTCTGGTACCCAAACCAATAATATAATTGACCATCTTGCCAATAGGTTTGACCACTTAGAAGGCCATGTAGGGACCATACAAAGAACCCATGGGTCACTGTCTGAGCCAGATCTTGAGTCCCCTCAACCTAGGAGGACCCCAAACCCTGATCTATACCATGAGGTCGAACCTAGGAGAGCCCCTTATCCTAACCCGTACTACAATCCTCAACCTAGGAGGACTCCAAACCCTGATCCACACCGAGAGGTTGAACCTAGGAGAGCCCCTCAACCTGACCCATACTATAATATTGAACCTAGAAGAACCCCTTACCATGACCCTTATTATGATACTGAACCTAGAAGAACCCCTTACCATGACCCTTATTATGATACTGAACTCAAGAAAACCCAATACTCTGACCCATATAGGGAGTCCAATCCTAGGAGAACCCAATACTCTGACCCATATAGCGAGTCCAATCCTAGGAGAACCCAATACTCTGACCCATATAGAGAGCCCAACCCTAAAAGAACCCAATATTCTGACCCATATAGGGAGTCCAACCCTAGGAGAACCCAATATCCTGACCCATATAGGGAGCCCAACCTTAGGAGGACCCCATACCATGATCCATCCTTAGAACCTGATCATAGAGCTGACCCAAAATCCTATGACCCCAGATCCTATAATCCCATGACCCATAGATCTGCACCCTTGTCCTATGAGCCTAGAGAACCCATAACCCCTAGGTATCAATCTAGTACTAGTCAAGTTTTCCTTAGTCCACTTGAACCCCATAAGATTAGTACCCCTAAATATGAGCCCAGTAGTGAGCCACTACCCCTTCGACAACCTGAACCTACTAGGATTAGTGTCCATAATCAGAAACCAAGACCTAGCCAGTTTTTCCCTAGCCGACCTTCTCCAACCATTCCTGAGATTGACAAGGCTTATATTAACATGGAAGTGTATGAAGCTGATGCGAGCCTAGTGGATGAGTATGAAGGAGAAGAGGAGACACCTTTAGTAGACCTAGAATTAGCTGACCCAGTAGATACCCAGGTAGAAACCAACCCAGAGCTAGTTGACCTTGACCACATCCAACCTAAAGCTATAGTGGAAGAACAATTAGAGGAAGAGAACTCCGATACTAGGATTTTACCTGAGGAAACACTAGAAAAGGATCTAATTGTAGAGCCTATTCCTAAATTCCATGAACAAGAAGACTTTATTGAGGATTTGGCTTACTTAACCCATTGCCCTCAGGATGAATCCCTTTATACCATTCCTATTGAAGATCTCTTCCCAGAAATTATTGACCCATCCTTCCATAGCATGGACCTTTTCTTGCCCATAGATATACCGCAACCCCATAAGGTTAGCCTCATTAGTCTAGGATTAGTCCCTGACGCCCCTTCTTTTATCCTACTTTATCCAACTAACCTTGAACCTTTTTCCCTACCCTACCAGACTAATTTTGAATCCACTTCCTATTTTCTACCCTTTCCAGATACCTCCAGCATTTCTTGGATCATGAGATTGCATTTAGCTGAGATTAGCATACTGCATGCATTCATCACGCATGTTTGGTTTGCATCTTACTTCTGGCATACTCTTTGGAAGTTGCTAGGAGTTCATTGTAAATTTTCATGTGCATGTCAAGCTAGGATCAAACCTAGAGAACCTATAATCTCTTAGGTTTAGGTCTAAAGAGTTCAATAAAATTTCCTTCCATAGGAATGCAGAGTCGAGTCTGTTAGGTGTAGGTTTGAGTCCTTTGAATCATTTGTTAGGAGTCTGCATGTGCCCAGCATGTTCACCACCTACACTAATTTTAAACAAACTGGCTAATTCCCGAAGATGGATCAAAGAATTTGATGTAATGGATTCTATCTTGGTTAGGCTTAGGCCTAAAAGAAGCTTCATGCTCGTAGAGCCAGTCCTTTTAAAGTGATAGAGAAGGTTGGATCAAATGCCTAGGTGTTAGACTTGCCTTCGGATTTGGGCATTAGTTCTACCTTCAATATTACAGACCTGGTTGAGTATAGGAAACTGGCAGCGATACCTAGTGAGGCCTTTGGACCTATTCCTTTTCATTGTGAGTAATCCTAACCCAAAGTGTCCACTAATAAATTGGCCTGAGAGAGGAGAACGGATCGAGCATATCCTGGATGATCAAGCCATCACGACTTGGGACCGTGACTATCAATGCTAGCGTATCCTGGACGATCAAGCCATCACGACCCGGGGTCATGACTATCAACGCTTCCTGGTCTGATGGCAAGGCCGGCTAGAGTCGGACGATTCATGGATTTCTTGAGAGGACTTGCAATGCCTCAACCCAGAACTTCTCGAGAGATATGTGAGCCAGTCTGATCTTCACTCGACAGGGTCGAGTTCCTCCCACCCCGGGAGAATTGGTGGGGACACCAGAGGCACCAGAATAAGACAAAGGCTTTTCAACCCTCTGTGAATTGATCAATAATTTATGAGTCCATCTGTAATAAGGGCTTAGCCTATCTGAGTCTATTTTAGTTGTTATTTGAGTTTTTTGAGTTGTTATTTCAGTTCTGTACTAGTCAGCTCATGTTGAGCTAGTTCAGTCCAATGCTAGTCAGCTCATGTTGAGCTAATTTTATTTTTTTGAGTCCTGTCCAAGCATACTGAAGACTCAAGACCACATCATACAAGTGAAGATCAAGTCCAACTAGATTGAAGACATGGAAGTATAGCCCAAGTCCAACCCAGCTTGAAGATTTGAAGACCCTAGGAGGAAAATTCAGAAAACCCTGATTTCTTGCAGATGCCCTCCAGATGCCCAGATTCCCTTCCAGATGCCAAAGTATATTCATAGATAAGGGCATCCATGATTCTAGAGGTCCATCTGCATCCTAGCCCAAAGAAATCAAGCCCAGGCACCAAGCCCAAGCCCCTAAGAAGCAAGATACCAGAGAATATTCCTGCTACTTGGCTACCAGGCCACCCCAGCTTCCAGAGGCCCAAACCCATGCGCCCGAGCCCCTTTGGGCCGGCCTCTTGATGCTCCTAGAAGCCCAACATGGCCCCCTAGGCATCCTTGGAGTGTTGACCAAGTCAAGAGAATTTTTAGGGATTTTTTCTACCTAATGTTTCCTTATTTTCTAGCTAGGATTTGAGTAGGAGTAGGATTCTTATGTAAAGACTAATGTATCCTTACTTGGAGCCCAAGACTAAGTGTCTATTTAAAGGACCCTAGCCTCTTGTATGAGGAGAGATTTTGATATATGAAATAAACCTTGAGTTCTTCTATTATTTTGTGTGATTACCCTGCTGTGTGCATAAAGGGGTTTGAGAGTTTTTCTTCCCGATGTTTGCAACCATCTTCCTGCCACCAACCATCCTTCCAACCCCCTCCAAAACTTTCTTTCCTTTGCTATTTTTCTTTGTTTTCTTGATTTTCTCCGAGTTTTCTAACCCCTGACAGGTCATTTGCAGGTCCCCGAGTTCCTACGAATCCAACGACTCCAGCCAAGCCTCAATCAGACCACCGAGCAGAAAGCCGGGTATCCGTGGGTCTTTGGCTCGATTTTCCAGGCCGCATCCATCGAAGAACGAGAGATCCCTTCACTGCGATCTTCACCGGGCACTTCAGACATTGTCAGGTACACCCCCTCTACCTCCAGTCTTTATATTGTAGGAGAACTTGCCCTAACCGAGGCTTCTTAGTCCCGGCGATCCTTCTTTAATACTTTTCTAGGTTCTAATCTGCATGCTTGGCTTCAAAAACTCATACAAAGTTCCCTACAACTAGTTTTGATCTAAAATTTAGGAATTAATCACCTAACCCCACATATAAAATATACAAAAAGAATTGCATGCATATTAGTCCCTCATCACATTTATACCCAAAAACATGAAAATAGTTAATATTCGATTTTCTTCCATTCCAAAGCTCATAGGGGGTTTTCTTTGCAATTGGTCTAATTAAAACTCATTTAATATATAACAGGCAGTGTTCACCGCTTCTGCCCAAAAGTATCTTGGAAGATTACCTTCACACAACATGATTCTGGCCATTTCTTCCAAAGTCTTATTCTTTCTCTCTACAACACCATTTTGTTGTGGTGTCTAGGAGTGGAGAAGTTGTGATCAATGCCGTGCTAGTGCAATATTCATCAAAAATTGATTTTGAAATTCCGTTCCATGATCAATTCGTATAGAGATAATAGAAAGATTTTTTTTATTTGAAATTTTCTTATAAAATTTTTGAAATATATCAAAAGTTTCATCCTTATGTGTAATAAATAATATCCATGTGAATCTAGAAAAGTCATCTACAATCACAAGGCCATATTTCATACCTCCTAGGCTTGTGGTCCTAGTTGGTCCAAATAAGTCCATGTAAAGTAGCTCAAGGGGTCTGGTTATTGAAATAACATTTTTCGATTTTAAACTCCCCCTAGTTTGTTTGCCTAATTGACAAGCATCATATACATAATCAAGATCAACTTTAAAAAGTGGCAAACCTTTAACTAGATTCTTTGAGATTAATTTGGCAATTGTATGCATGCTAGCATGACCTAATCGTCTATGCCATAATAAACATGACTCCTTGGTCTTAGCATTCATTGCTACTAGACTGGAACTACTAGTCATGGCTAGATCATTTAGATCTACCACATAGATGTTTCCAAGCCTATGACCAATGAATTTGTTGCTAGAATCAAGAGAGTTAGTTACTATATACATAGATGATACAAAGATAACCTTGAAGCCTTTATCACAAAGTTGACTAATACTCAATAAATTATGCTTCAATTTATCTACTAGCAGTACATCTTCAAAAAAAGTAAAGGGGGTTATTTTGATCTTACCGATTTCGATTATTCTCCCCTTGCCATTATCTCCGAATGTAACCAATCCTCCTTCTTTCATTTGTAGGGTGATGAACTGATCTTTGTCACCCGTCATATGCCTTGAATAGCCACTATCAAGATACCATCTTTTCTTTAATTTGTGGGCTACAAGACAGTCCTGCAAAATAGTCAAGGAGTGATTTTAGGTATCTAAGCTAACTTGGGTTCTTTTAGATTAGTAAAATTGGTTCCCTTTGAAATCCAAATGGTTCTATATTTCAATGCACCAATTATGGAACTTTTTAAAGAATTGCATTGATAAGATTTATGTCCAATCTATGACATGCATAACAGATAATTTTGTCATTTTTGAATGATACATGCATTTGAAGCTATAAAAGATGCAAAAATAGAAATATTTGGTTTGAAAGATTTTTTCATAGAATTCTTGGAAACATATTTCAAGCCATTTGAAATAGAATTTGATGGAAAAGCTTTTTGAAATTTAGCATTCAAAGCTGATACTTTTAAAGATACAAATTTTGTTGCTGAAATTCATTTAGCATTTAAAGCATTAAATCCAATTCTAGCTTTACTTTTTGAATCCTTTTGTTCTTTCAAAATTAGCTCAAGCTTGTTAAAGCTCAAAGTAAGTTTTTCTACTAAAGGCATAAGCTTTTCAACCTCCTTTTTTAAATTAACATTTTCGGCAACTAAAATTCTATTTGTCTCATTTAAAGCATTTTTCTCATTATTCAAAACAATAACATTTTCAGAAAAGTTATTCAGTTTTTTTTGCAAAATATTATTCTTTTTAGAAATCTCATCCTTGTCTCTTAATAAAACATCATTTTGTTTCTTCAGGGATTTAATTTTAACCCCAGCTTTCTTGAACTCAATAAGTAAATCATGAAATGCAGAATTCAGTTCATCATATATAAATTCAGTTTGAAGCTCAGGGGATGATACCTCATTTTCTAGACCCATCAGACATAGATTCACAAATTTCATGGTCTCTTCTTCTTCATTAGATGAGGACACTTCGCTATCTCTCCACGTCACTATCATAGCTTTCTTTTTCTTTTTCTTAAAACCCTTTTTCAATAATAACAGTCTGGTCGGATGTGCCCTGGCTTTTTGCATTCATAGCAAGTGGGCACTTCTTTTTCTTTCTCCTTTTTCTTGTCCTTCTCCTTACTGAATTCTTTGTTCTTGTGAAACTTTCTAAAATACCTTCCTTTTCTTCTTCCCAAGAACTTTCTAAATTTTCTGACGACCATGGCAACGTCTTCGTCTTCCATGTCACTTTCAGTAGAGCTTTCTTCTTTCGATTCTTCATCCTTTCTAGAATCCATAGCAGCTTTGAAGGCGATTGATTTTTTTTCTTTTGATCATCTTCAATTCGGTGCTGCATGGTCAATTCAGGCATGATGAGAGATCCTAACAGTTCATCTAGCAATAAGGCATTCAAATATTTTGCTTCTTGGATGGCAGTCACTTTCGGATCCCATTTATCCGGAAGAGATCTCAGAATCTTCTGTACTAGATCGGCATTAGTATATCCCTGCCAAGACTTTTTAAGCCATTAATAATATCAGTGAAACGTGAAAACATGGCAGAGATTGTTTCATTAGGTTCTATCTTAAACTATTCATAACTATGCACAAGAAGATTAATTTTAGAAGACTTCACTTGAGAAGTTCCTTCATGAGTCACTTCGAGTTTATCCCAAATTTTCTTTGCAGAAGAGCAAATAGAAATTTGATTAAACTCATCACTATCCAAAGCACAATATAATAAGTTCATTGCTTTGGCATTTAACTCACCCATCTTCATGTCGTGCTCGTCCCAATCCTCTTCAGGTTTAGGAACGTCCACTCCATCAATTTTAACCATGGGGATGTAAGGACCCTTTAGAATGACCTTCCATCATTGAAAATCAACTACTTGAAAATAAATTTTCATTCTAGCTTTCAAGTATGCATAATTTGTGCCAGGGAAGAGTGGAGGTCTATTGGCTGATTGGCCTTCCACTAAGAACGTACTCGTTGGATGAGCCATCGATCTTTACTCTTATATATTCAGAGACATTGCTCTGATACCAGTTGTTGCACAGGTGGCTATCCAAGAGGGAGATGAATTAGATCTTTTGAAATTTAAAGTAGATATTGTGCGATTGAAATACCCCTTTAAAGTGTTGTGTGTTGTGATTACGAATTAAATGCAGAAGCTAAAAGAAATTAGAGAATCATAATACAAACACACAGGATTTATAGTGGTTTAGAGTAACCCAGCTCCTACGTCCACTATCCAAGATACCACTTGGGATTTTCACTATATTCACACCCGAATACAGTATGATTGTTTTGTAGGATCACAATCCAAAATCTCTACACTTTGATTTTAACAGGATCACCAAAGAAAATCCAACACCCTTTAATTTTAAACTGGCTCACCAAAGAAACCTAACTTGGTTTCACCAGGATCACCAAGAACCCAACACTTGGTTTTTATCAAGGCTCACCAAGAACCTATTTAGTTTTTCAACCGGGCTCACCAATAACCCAACATCAAAAATTGAATTGAAGTAAATACAACAAAAATGGCAAACTCAATTTGTCGGATAGTTGCCGGTGCAGCTTGATGGAAGTCCACTTGACTTGCACTTGAATAAGCTTTAATTGCTTCAGTGGCTTCTTCAAAAGTTGCTTCAAGTTTCAGATCAGAGTTGGTGAAAGCTTGAAGGCTGACTTGAATGCTCTTGTGCTCTTTCTCTCTTGGTTGGTGGGATATTCATTGTAGCTCTCAAAACTTTGAAGAACTTTCTAAAGCTTCTTCTTTTAGATGTTCAAATCCTTCAAATATATGGTCTTCCATCACTCCAAGGTAGTTAGAGACGTTTTTGACCATTGGGATGTGACTTATGACCGTTGGAGCACTTTTTGGCATTCAAAAATAATTTCTGGAACTAGCCGTTGAATACCTGAAAATAATGTTCGAGTCGGCTCAAATTTCTTTGAGTCGATAGATCGAGTCCCCAAATCTTCAGTGCAGTCGACTCTTCGTCTCAAAGAGCAAAATATCACTCTGGATGAGTCGGCTCTTGATAGCTCGGGTCGGCTCGAACTTGTATCATTACAGAACTTAAACTTAAGGAGTCGACTCTTTTCAGCTTGGGTCGGCTCTTCTTCTCAGGTTCGAAAATCCTCACTTTGGAATAGTTGGCTCGATGCAATTTAGGTTGGCTCGCTTTCTCAGGTCTTCAAAATTAGGTCTGGCAGAGTCAGCTCTTTCTGGTTCGAGTCAGCTCGCCTGGCTGTTCTTAGAAATCTTCAGAAACTGGACTCTAGTGGAGTTGGCTCGGACAAATTCCAGTCGACTCGGATTCATTGGAGTCAGCTCGATTACCTTCGAGTCGGCTTGGATTGCTGCATACCAGAATCCTTGCTGCATGCCATGAAGTAGAGTCGGTTCTTCAACATGCTGGGTCGGCTCGAATATCTTCTTCAAGATTTTTACACTTAAACTCAAAGAAAGACTCTCACCAACTTTTTACATTTTCAAGTATACCAACTTAAAATAATTCTAAGGCACACACACAGAGAAGTAACCCTTTTCACATGATTTTTTCTTAGCTTTTTCATTGGATTCTTCTTTACACAAATATATTACAGCATAACTCAAACAAGAAATAATAGTATAGGAGTTGAAGTTTGAACAAATTAAATCATCCTACAAAAACTTGTAAAATACTTGAAGAGTTGTCAGAAATAAATGTACATGTGTCAATATTTGGTTATCATCAAAATCACTTATGGGGTCAACACTTAGCCGACTACTTCCTTCCCTCTTCTCTTTTACTTTTCCATCATTTTCCTTCTTTGCTTCTTTCTAACTGAAATCTTCTTTTATTGAGTGATTGCAGATGATCTGGAACTAAATTCAAGGTGTTCTTGCCTTGGAACCGATATCGCAGAAGATCGGAGCCCGAAGATCAAAATCTTGAAGCCCTACCATGAGATCCTAAGAGTTCCAATAGATCTACTTCAGAGAAAAAATTCTATGTTGGTAAAATTCAAAAACCTTTCCTTACTCTTTAATTTCTGATCTTTGAAAGTAGACCCTAGTTTAAGGTGATTTCTTAATCACCAAATCCTGATTTTTTAGTTACTTTGATTAGATCTACACGTGCGGGCATAAACTAGTTGACTAGTTTCTATAATTACTTCTTTTGAGTCATTAAAAAACTGAAAATTATAAAAAAAATTAATCTCTATTTTTTTCATTAATTAGGTTAATAATCAGTATATTAGGTTTTCATAATTGTCCTGTATCATAGTGGTTTTCTCTGGGAGCCATTAAGAAGCTACACGCTTGTGAAGCTAGACCCTTACAAGTGATAAGGAGAGTTGACCCTAGTGCCTTTGTGCTTAAGTTATCCCCGAATTTTGGCATTAACTTGACTTTCAATATCTCGAGCCTAGTTGCACATAGGGTGCCAGCAATGACTACCAGTGAGATTTTTGGACCTCACCCTATTCTTGAGAGAGAAACCTTACCTAAGTGTCCACTAAATTGCCCTGGAAGAGGAATACGGATCGAGCATGACCTGGATGGCCAAGCTGTTATGACCCGGGACCAAGGCTATCCATATCATTTGGTCCGATGGCAAGGCTGACTGGACTCTGAATGTTCGTGGATCCCTCGATAAGACCCACAGCACCACGACCAATCCTTTAACCTACACCATATTGACCTTTACTCGATAAGATCGAGTTTCTCCTACCCTAGGAGAATTGATGGGGATATCAGGATCAACCCTAGTTCATTATGGGTCCCTGAATTTTGAGATCTTTCAGTTCCTTAACCTGTTGCCTAGTAAGCAACCCAGTGGGGGGGTGAATTGAGTCTCTAAAAATTATTACTTGATGTAATTTAATAGAATGTAATCCAATTCAGCAATTAAACATGGTACTATGAATTCAAATGTAATGCTCTTAAATAAAAGTGTAGTGAAAATAAAGAGCAATAAATGAAAGAGCAAGTAGAGAGAATAATCAACCACAAAGATAAGGAAGTATAGTGGTTCGGTGCTATCTAATACACCTACATCTACTCCCCAAGATCCCCTTGGGAATTCATTATAATCTCTACCGATTATAGTTGATTAGTTTTTCGGACTCACTAATCAAAAACCTAACATATTTTTACAAGGCTCACAAGTCAAAACCTCACTTGGTTTTACGGGCTAACCAAGAATCTAAATAGTTTTAAGGCTCACCACCAACCTCTCTTGGTTTTCTGGGCTAACCAAGAACTTAATTGGTTTTCAAAGGCTCACCAATAACCTCCCTTGATTTTATAATAGGCTAACCAAGAACCCTTACAACAAATAAGTTTTTGAAGTAAAGTGAATAAAAGCTTTCTAATAAAAAGTGGGTATCTCTTTAAAGCTTGATGTTGTAGTGCTTTTGAACTTGTTGAAGCCTCTTTGATTGCTCAAGAATGGATGATCTTTAATGCTCTTCAAGGCTCTTGAATGCTTGGAGGCTTGCTTTTGCTTGAGAGTGGTTGAGTCTTTAATGAATAGAAGTGAATGCTCTCTTTTCTTCTCTCTTGGATGCTTCTATTTCATTCTCACTAATAATATATGTTTTGATTTGAGTTGGAGCATATAAATACCTTTCCAAGGCCTCAAATCTGATTTCTAGCCATTAGACTTAAAAATCTAGCCATTGGAGGGCAAAAGGGTCAAGTTCTGTATTTGAAAAACTAGCGTTACTGTTCCTAGAACTCCATGTGTCGACACTTCAGGTAGTGAGTCGATACTTTAGGTCGACACTTGAACTTCTTGAATCGACACCCAATTCAAAAATCTTCACTCTGGTTCTCTGAAAATCTTAGATGTGTCGACACTTCCTCAAGTGAGTCGACACTTCTTTTTCATGTGTCAACACTTCTGCAGTTCTTCATTTTCAGCAAGTTCTATGACTTAAAAATCTCAGGCGATGAGCTGATCCATGTGTCGATACTTTGAGTCGACACTTCAGGTCCATGTATTGACACTTCAGCTGTACCATCTGAAACATTCTTTGGTATCGGCTTGAGTCAACACTTCACTTCCATGTGTCGATACTTGGTGTCATGTGTCGATACTTTGAGTCGACACCTCGTCGAAATCTTCACAAAAATGCCTGAACTTGTGCTGAATCAAATTTATATTCACTCAATTAACCATTCAAGCAAACTTTGACTGTCCAAGTCCTCTTTGAGCAGATCTTTCAACTAAACTTGGCTTTTTCAATCAAACAAACTTCTTCAAATTTGTGAGCACCTTTTTCTATAAAAACACACTTCAAGGAGATCATTAATACTCAACTTATACTTAACTGTTTTGGTTATCATCAAAATCAATAATGGAGTCAACATAACCAATTTTCAATTTTGCCCAAAATAAAGTCCTGTTAGCCCTTTGAGTCATGGGCTTGAGTCAGTTGAGTCATTTGAAGTCCTGTAATTAGGGTTTAGCTTAATTAAGCTCAAGTGAACCCATTTGAGTCCTATTTTGGGCCCTTGAGTTATGCTTTTATATCTGAGTCCTGTATTTAGAGTCGACTCATACCATTAGGGTTTTTTTAGTCGAATTTTGGATTATGTTCAGCTCAGTTGAGTTTAGTTGATCAAGTCAGCTCATGTTGAGCCATTTATTATTTTTAGTCTTGTAATCATGTCTAGTTTTATTGAGTTAAGTCCAGTCAGAGAAGACTCAAGCATGTGAAGGACTACACTCAGTGTACCGCCTTAGCAGCCATGTGAAGTCCCAGTCACACCCTGAATTGCGCCACCCTAGGATTACTTGGAGGATCATGAAGTCGGCCTATGCATGAGGAGTTGATGTTCACGCCCCAAGCACACCAAGTCCACATGCCAATAGATGTATTTCAATCTCCAGATTCATGGATGCTTGCTTAGGAATGTTGTGGACCACCCCAAGCCCAAGATGGAAGTTATTTGGCACCCCTCATGATCCCCTCTTGGCCGCCCACTACCTACCATGTTTGGAGGGAATTTTGTATGGCATGAAAGTGATTTCTTCCATGTATTCAACCCCACACTTTAGGAAGAAAGTGGGCACCCCTTTATTTCCTTGTTTTTATTTGCTTGGGCCCTAAGTCTCATGACTCTATATAAGGGACCCCTTTGTATGAAAAATTAAACCAGTTATTCATGAATTAATAAAAAGTTGAGAGTTTCTTATTATCATTGCCTTTGCCTCTGTGCATCGACCTCCGTGAGGGATTGGGTGAGAGACCCATTTGCTTTTACTTTTTGACCATTGAAGGGTGTGAGGCCCTACCTATCCAACCTTCATCAACCTTGGATGCCCACCTTCTTCAAGCCATCTTCCAGCCGTCCCATCCTATCTCTCTTTCCTTTGTTCCTTCATCAATCCAGCAAGTTTCTCATCATATCTAACTTCTTGTGTGGTGTTTTAAAAATCCCTCAAGTTTCATGCAAATCAGAGTCCATTTGCCTAGCCGTCGGTCAGCGAATAAAATGCTGATGGATCCGCGGGTTTTTGGCTTGATCTTCCAGGCTGCATCCGGGAGCGAGGAGTGATCCCTTCATAGAAGCAGCAGCAAAGACTGCCAAGTACACACCCCCTAGCCCCCTAGATCTTGATATTGCAGAAATGCTAGCCCTACTGGGATTTTTTAGCCCTGACGATCCTGTTTTTATCTCTTTTGAGGATCTTTTTTGCATACTTGTGATCTAGAATTTTTATACGATCACCCTTTTGTCTATTTGACTTGAAATTCGAGAACTAAAATTTTAACTTAGTGTTGAATCCATGAAAATTTCCTTGCATGCTAATTAGTCCTGCATCATGGCTCTCTCAAGGTCGAGCCCTCGATCAAGGCCATGCTCTCGCTTTTCGATCCCCTGGCCAAGGTCGGCTTCCTCAAGGTTAAGTCCCCAACCGGGGTCATGCTCTCACTTTTCGAGCCCCTAGTCGAGTTCAGCTCCCTCGAGGTCAAGCCCATGGTCGAGGTCATGCTCTCGCATTTCGAGTTCCCGATCAATGTCAGCTTCCTCGAGGTCGAGCCCTCGACCAAGGTCATGCTCCCCTACTTAAGGTCGATCCCCCGATCAAAGTCAACTCCTTCCCCTGAAGTCAGGTGTGGATTTTTACAAGTGAACGTGGCCTCTTCTATGGGAACCTCCAGAGCAGCTGGGACAATGATGACGGTAGGTGGTGCTGCCGTCCCCACAAGGCCCCTTTGCTGCCCGAAGGAACTGACACCCCTGTGGGGTGGTGCTCCACCAGAATGCACTGCCTGCAACCTCTAAGGATTGGCATCCTACCATGGCACGCCGACTGTAACTCCTGTGGGATGGTGTTTCATCAGAGCATGCCTTCTACGAAGGAGCATCTTGTCAGAGCATCAGACCTCTCAACCTACTATCGGCACTTCCTGAGGAAGGGTACTCCGCTCAAAGTGTCGCGCCCCTTAACCTACCACCTACACCACCCGAAAGAGGAAGGTTTCACCAGGAGCCTCAGACCCCATAGTGTCTCCCACTAAATCGGTATTCTGGCAAGTCTTTCCAAACATGACAAAATGATGCCAGAAAGAGGCACTACCCTGTGGGAGTGTCAGATCCCACGGCATACCACGTGAACTCACCATGAAAAAGATGCATGCTCCTCAGTACTCCACCTAAACCCATGGCAGACTTTCCCTAACGGAAGCTACGGGTCCTGTCCCCCTCTCCTAGTTGGAGGGAGAAGGGGGAAGAACAAGCCTATGCCTCGATCACATGTGGGAGCTCCTAGAGGGTGTCAGATTAGGGCTCTACACTCCACCAGAGGTACGATGCTCCTATAAGAAACTCAAAGGAACCTTCGTCAAAGGTAAGTGAGAGGAGAGAGCAGGCAACCAGGAAAGCTCTAAGGGCTAGGCAAACACACGAGAACTCCCAGGAGAGTTACCACTGCAGCAGTCATCACTACCCCGAACTCTCCCTCTCTATCCCAACTCTCCATCTATCACCTTTTGAATCCTCTAAGAGTGGAGACCACTTTGAGATCCATCGAAGAGGACCTGTTCCCCTTGATCGCCCACTAATTTGACCATTGAAGTGCTCCTACCAGGATCCCGGGCCCGGGTCTCCTTTCTTTTGCAAGACCAGGCACACATGAAAGGCACCAGGTGGGAAACCCACCAATCAATGCCATGTAAGAGCTACAGGCCACAACGATCTAGGTGGCAATAGGGTATTAGAAGGTATGATAGGAAGTAGCTTCAATTCTAGATCTGGTGGTGATTTTAATAAGGGAGCTATTGGGGGCTAGGTAATGGCTCATATTATTCAATCCAAAGTGGAGTGGTTTTGAAGTATGATATTCTAGTAGGTTATTCATCTCTATGATATATCCATCTATATTAAAGTTATCTATCCCGAAATGAGCCAGACTGGGATCTAACAACTTTTGGGGATGAATTGGAGGTCTAACTTTTTCTATTGTATTATTCTATTATAGTTCTTGGAAAGTCTCAATTAATTCTATTATGTCATCAATTTATTCTTCCTTCCCTGTAAAAAATAGTGGATGATTCTAGGGTACTTGAAAAAGGTGCCATAAGTGAGTAGGATGATGATGGGAAGTGGTCCGTCCCATTAATTTGTTTGATTTCTCTCTATATATTTCTACCTCAATTAAATTATCTATATTGGTCTCTGTGATGGTACAGGATTGTTCCATGATCAGTTCATTTCCAAGAGTTATGGTTGATTGTTCAGAAAAAACTAAAAGATCATTAAAATCTTTAGCTTGGTAGTATCTCTCTAAATTATTATTAAGATTTTTAGCTTGGTAATGTCCTTCTAAGTTACTCTTAGACTGACTAGATAGTATTCCTTCTCCCTCCCTATCAACTTTAATTAATAATCGATCAATTTGATTCATAAGCTCATCGATAGATTATTATTTGTTGAGGTATGATTAGTTGCTGAAATTAAGCAAACCTATCGACATCTAGGTTGGTTTATTGGAGAGATGGGTTATGACCAATTTATTATATCTGGCCTATTGCTTACAGAACCTTCTCTTAAAATGATAGACTATAAGGGGCATGAGAAGGTTGATAATATAGATAAGGCTGATCGTAATAAGGTGTATCTATTAATGGAGATCTTTGTGGTATTGGGATAACCACTGGATGTGGTTGCTACAAAAAAATTGGTTGAGTCCCCCAACTTGGATTGTTAGCATTAAAGTTTAGATTCTCTCCGGGTATGTAGGCTATATGAGTTTGATCTTGATAAACTTGGTTATACCTAGACTTAGAAAATTGGTACATGGCTAGGTATTCACCCATAAAGTGAGTTAGACTCGAATATATAGAGCATGCTTATTGTGTAGGAAGAAAATGAGTGAAAGAGTATCTAATAGCCAATAGATGATCTAATTTATAGGACAAGGCATTCAGTTTACTGTCTAAAGTATGGGACAACTTATCCACTCTGCTATCAAGATCCATGTTCCTAGCACTTGTTGATCCCTGGAATGATTTTGATGATAACAAAATATTAGAGCATGCATTTGATTACTAACCATTTCCAAGTGTTTTATAAATTTTTGTAAGATGATTTTATTGTACAACCACTCTTCCTACAATTCTGATGTATGTCAAGTTTGTTTTTGAAATAGTATTATGTAATGAAGAGCCCAAAGAAAAATTACTAATGTATTCATGAAAATGGGCCAATTCAATGTATTTTTCAAGTTTAAATTATTTAGATTAGGCTTTGAAGGAGTTTGAAAGCCTTTGAAGTTGGTTGGAAGCTTTTGGAAGCAATCTAGAGAAGTTCGGAAGGTTTTTGACAAAAATCACTTGAGCCGACTCAATTTTCTAGCATGGTACTAAGTTTTCTGGTATGCAGACATCCGAGCCGACTCGAATGAAATCGAGCTGACTTATCTAAAGTTTCAATTCTTCAGTCTGACAAAGTGAGCTGACCCGACAAAATTCGAGTCGACTCAAATATGCAGTCTGTCAACAGAGCCAACCCAACTGTCAACCGAGCCGACTCTTCCAAAGTTTGCAAAATCTCAGTTCTAAAGAACTAGCCAAGCAAGCTGACTCGATGGAGAAGAGCTGACTCAACCAGAGTGAAGTTTTAGCCTATTTGAGAATCTGAGCCGACACCAAGCATCCGAGCCGACTCGAATCCCAATTCCAGGTGCGTAACGGCTAGTTCCAGAACTATCTTTTTGAATCCAAAAAGTACTCCAATAGCCATATTTTGAATTTCAACATTCTACAACGGTCATATTCACTTAAAATCAGTTAAAGGGACTATTTATAAGGGATTTGAACAACTTTTAAAAGAAAAGAATGACCCTTTAATGAATATTTGAGAACATTCAAGAGAGCCTTCAAGCAAGCACTCAAGACTTTATCAATTCTCATCAGATTCTTGAGTCATTTATTGAGAAGATAAGAAGCCTTAAAATCATTCAAGGAAGGAATCAAGAAGGCCTCTCATGAGCTACAACTGCAATCACCCGATAACGTTCGGTTTGTCATTATAGTTGCTCTGATTTTAACTCTTTATCTGAGTTGTTCCAAGTATAGCAGGAGCTGTAACTTAGAATTTGTATAGGTTTTTGGTGAGCCATTGAAAACCAAGAGTGGGTTGTTCGTAAGCCCATGAAAACTAACAGTGTATTGGATTTTTGGTGATCCCGGTGTAAAACCAAGTTGAGTTTTGGATTGTGAGCCCGTGAAAACAATCTGGCTGTATTCCAGGATGGATATAGTAGAAATTCCAAGTGGTATCTTGGATAGTGGATATAGGAGCGAGGTTACTTATAAATTGTTTGTGTTTGTGCTTGTGTTGCTTGTTTATTTATTTGCTTCTGCACTTGATATTTAATTCATATCACTTACCATACTAAGTTATTTTAAAAGGAGCACATACTTGTAAAAATTTTAAATATCCAATTCATCCCCCCTCTTGGGTAAGCCACCTGGACAACAGTACTGCTCTAATTCATCAGATTATTCTGATGATTTTAGGATATTTAATCAAAGATCCTAGATCAGAGCAATCCTCTTCTAAGTTTTTTTTTTAATTATTATTTTAAAGAGAAGAGAGGAAAAGAAGAAAGAAGAAAGATAGAGAAGAATTTTAAAGAGAAGGGCCTAGAAAATCCTAGAGCTAAGAGAGATAGAAATGAATTATTAGTTAAAATTCTATATTAATTGCAATCAAATTAGCATCAATAGACTCTCTATCCTAGAGTTTCTTAATTCTAAACTGCTCTTAATTGTTCCAAGGTCACCTTCAAGCCCTCCAAGTTAGAAACTAACTAGTTAACTAGCCAGGTAAGGATAAGATCGGTGGGTTCCCCCATTGCTTTTATGAGATATCAAATAAATTAGCTAGGTTAGACAACGAAACCAATTAAAGAACTACCTTCCTTCAAGACTACATCATCCTTGAATCCCTTTTCTAGATACCAATTACCAGCTAATTCTGACCCAGTCCAACTCTTAGGATCTCTTATCCTAGTAAGCTCGAAAGTCCTTAGGGATCAATGTCTAATTAATTTTAATTATAGGCTTAGAACAATGCCATATGAGGGTAGTGGTTTGTAGGTCAAGGAAGGGTAATGAAATTCTCATCTTATGTTGTTTTAAGGTTTAGTGCCTTAAGATATTTTATAAAGTATGCAATATAGAAAAAAGGATGTTCAATGCAACTGATAAGTTTTTAAAGCTTAATTAATTTTAATTACATATTATGAGATGTCCTTATTTTCTTTTCATGTTAGGATATTTTTATTTAAGTTTTTAATTTAGTTAATTAAGTGTGAGAAAAAACTAAATTGAATTAGGGTTATGAGGCAGTTAAGTAGTTTACCAAAATAACTAGAAAATAGTAATTCAAATTTGAAGAACAAATTAAAATATTTTTATGGATATATTTTTTTATTTTGATTTTTTTTTTATTTTTAAATCATAACTGTGCCTAGGGTCCTCGGCAATGGTAGTGAAATTTGATTGTTGTCATGGATGGTCAAAAATAATTCAACTCAAACTCTATAGCTAGGATGAGTCAAGATCATATCCTTAGGGACCTTAAGGCTAAGTTATGATTTTTAAAGGAAAGAAAGTAATTGTTGTTGCTTAAAAGTAAAAGTGAGCATGAAGTAAATTATTCTTAAAAATGAGGCAAGTAAAAGAGATTATTTTGAAAGTTATAGGTTGATTTTGTACTGTTAAATTATATTTCTTTTATAATTGAAATATAATTAATTTTAGAAATTTACCTGCCTTCTCTCGACAAGCTCCATACCCGTAGATCATGGCCCAACTCTGGGAGGCACTAAGTATTCAACTCTTCTTTTCTTGGCATGCCTTGTATTCGTAACAGATCACAGCACATCTCCAGAAAGCAAGAAAGCATAATAGAAAGCAAATAAAAGAGAATAAATAATGAACTCATGGTTGAAAGCAAAATCTTTTATTGCATATCAAAGAAATATAAGAGGATGAAGAACAAAAGAATCATGCTCTGCCTTGCACAAAATATTTTCTTCCCTCCCGAACTTCTGCTCTAAATCACTCCTGAGTTGATCTCCTCCTATTCTCCCATACAAAGGCTCTAGAGGGATTCCAGGAAGTGATGCCTCCAAGTAGAGGAGTAGAATCCTTTTTATAAGGTTTAACAAGGAAGAGGTCTTCATGTTATGGGACTAAAGAAAAGAATACATGTGTAGCTAATATAACAGTTAGATAGGTGTGGTTAAGCCAATCCATGTCAAAATTAGTGTCCAATTTCTCTTCAAATTAATATTTGATCACATAAGAGCTTCTTAGCCATTGGATAAAGATATAAAGCCCAAAACTTGTGATCAAAGTCAGAACCATGTTGGAGTAGACCCATCCTATTGGATTTTTCCTGAATTCATGCTTGGCCATTGGATTGCATTTAAGAACCAAGTTTGTCTTCCTCCTTCAATTGATAGTGAACAGTGAGAGGAAGGTGATGAAGGAGGCATCATCGTCAGATGGTGATAGGTGGCGATGGCATCTTTAAAAGATGGTGCCGGTGGCTTTGGGTTAAGAGAAGGGGGCAATGGTAGAGAGCTGGGCTGGAATGTGTTGATGGTAAAGATGACCGTGGAGGATGATGAAGATGGCTGGTGATGATCCGAGGAGATGGTGGCACAGGCTAAGGAGATGGTGGCACAAGCTCGTGAATACCATGCCAACAGCTCTCATAAAGGAAGGATGAATAGGGGAGTGGCCGCAGGGGTCCTCGAATGGCGATGAAGTTTTGGAGGTGGCACGAGCTAAGGAATGGTCGGATTGTGGAAAATTAGCCAGAGATAAGGTGGATGGTCGCTCGGGCAGTGACAGTGGTGGAAGGCAGCTCTCAGTAGTGGTGAAGGTAGAAAGATAGCACAGGATGGCTTAGGTGGCAGCGGGATAGCTCTCGGTATCTCAAGTTGGCAGTGAATAGCAGCGGGACGGCTCCCGGTGTCTTAAGTTGGCGGCGAGCGGTGGCACCAAGCTGGAGAAAGCCCAATCTATCTATGGTCCACGACTTTGAGCCATGGACCGATAGCCATGGCTATTGTAGACCATCAAGATTTTTATGAACCAAGCAGTCAGTCTATGATGGACTAGCTGCTTTAATATTCATGCAACTTCTTAAGAACTTTCAAACTTTGATTTTGGGCTCAATTTATGTCTGATTCGCTTTAAACTTATTTCATTTGAACCCATAAATCAAGATTTTTATATTAGCAATCTTCTTTCCTACAAATGATATAAAATATCAATTTTAAATAAATAAAGATAATTTAATTTTTAAATTAATACTTATATATGTATAAAATGTAATTATCAGTGGGTTTTCGGTATTTCGATATCTCTCACATTCCTCGAGAAGAAATACCCATGCTGACACCTTCTCTAGGCTCATGATCTCAGCCAACACTTTGTTGGGATGGACATTCATTGAGTACCTAAAGGCCCCCAGCATTGTGGCGGTTGAAGAGTTCCAGCAAGTCACTAATGAGTCAAGCTGGATGGACCCCTACATCAAGTATATAACAAGCTCAACGATTGCTTGAAGGACAGTCTCCTAAAGTGGAAGGCCTCCTAGTTTGTATTTCTAAATGGATAGCTTTTCAGGAAGTCCTACTCCTATCCATTATTAAAGTGCTTGAAAGCTTTAGAGACCGACTATGTCCTCCAGGAGATCCATGAAGGTATCTATAGAAACCACGTGGGGGGCAAGTTCTTGGCCTACAAAGCCCTTAGACAGGGATATTATTGGGATACAATGTGGGAGGACGTGGCTAAGTTCATATGAAAGTATGACCAGTGCCAACGGCATGCCCATATCTAGCGAGAGTAGGCCACCCTACTATCCCAGCTTTTTTCCTCTTGGCCATTCGCTCAATGGGGTATAGACATACTTGGGCCATTCTCGTCGATGTCCGACCAGTGGAGGTATTTACTCATTTTCTTCAACTACTTCATCAAGTGGATGGAGGTGAAGTCCCTGGTGCATATAACGGAAAAGCGAAGTTAAGTCCTTTTTCTAGAAGTCCATCATTTACTGCTTCAAGCTTCCTCGTGTTGTCGTTACAAAAAATGAATAGCAATTCGATAACTAGGTATTCAAAGAATTCTATGCTGACCTGCATATCTATCATCGATTCATGTCTGTAGGTCACTCCCAGACCAATGGGGAAGTGGAGGTGATGAACCAAACAATTCTCCAAAGCCTCTAGACAAGGCTAAACAAAGTCAAAGACAGATAGGTGAAGGAACTCCCTAGTATGCTGTGGGCATACCATACCATGCCTTGAGCTTTGATCAATGAAACACTATTCAACCTAGTTTTTGGCACTGAGGTGGTGATACCGTGGAGATTGGCCTTTCGACACTATGAACAGGGCACTTTGATGAATCAAGCAATCTGATGCACTTGCTACTCAACCTCGATCTGCTAGATGAGACTAGAGACAAAGCCCATCTTCGCATGATCGCATATTGACAATGGTAGCTCGATACTATAACTCAGGTGAAACGTAGGTTTTTCTACCTAGGGGACCTCATCCTACACCGGTCAAAAGTGTCCTGGCTAGCTGAACATGGAAAGTTATCCTCGAGTTAGGAAGGCCCCTATCGGGTGGTTGAAGCATTGCACCATGGGACATATCAATTTCGAGCTCAATGGAACCCAAATCCCATGGACATAGAATGTCGAGAATCTACAGATGTACTATCAATGACATGTACTCTTTGCCTAAGAATGAGATAAAAATGATTTATGGTAGAAGTTTTCAATCTCTTCCCCTTGAGGGGGGCCATCCATTTGATCAGAAGTTGGATGAAACTCGATGTGTTGCTCCATAGCATCGTCTACTTAGATGGCTTGCTCCACAACACCATCATCCATTCATCTGACCTGAAGTCGGATGAAGCTTAATGGGTTGCTTTTCAACATCGTCTTCTTAGATGACTTGTTCCACAGCACTGTCATCCATTTGTCTAACCAAAAGTTGAACAAAGCTCAATGGGTTGCTCCACAAGACTGTCTCCTTAGATAGCTTGCTTCACAGCACCATCATTGATGTGGGCACTAGAATCAGGAAAAGACTCCAACCAATTCAGGTCAAGTCCGAGTCCTTGTGGTTGGAGTAGCAAAAGAGAAGTCCTGTAATTTTTCTTTTTTTTGAGTCCAATTAATCTTGTAGTTAATTTCAAGTCCATGTTGGGTCTGGTTTAATATCTTAGTTAACCCTGCAATTGAGAGTTGGGTCCAGTTAAATCAAGCCCAATCCATGAGTCCATGAAGCATCAAGACAAGAGGAAGCCACCTCATCAAGTGACCCCCACCTTGTGCCACATGTCAAAAGCTCCAATGGATGTCGCCACCTCAACAAGTGGTCCCCACTTTATGCCACATGTCAAGAGCTCCAAAGGACACCGCCACCTCATCAAGGGGTCCCCACCTTGCGCCATATGTCAAGCTTTGAAGGAGTTTCAAGCAACAAATACCACCATATCCTCCAACTCCCCACATTTCAAGCAACAAATGCCACCATATCCTCCAACCCCCCCTTGTAATCCTCCTAATCCTATGGGTTTTCAAATTTTAAAAATGTTGTAAGGCTTCTATTTAAGCTATGGGATGCCCCATTGAAAGGGGTTAATGAATGAAGTTGGTATTTTTTCTTCTATGTGTTTTTTTCCTATGTGTCTATGTGGTAGCTTAGCCTTTCTCTTCCTCCACGCCAATCCTAATCTTTCCTTCTTCCATTCCCAACGCCAAAGACTTCCTCTTCTTTCATAACTTCAAACTAGCTCCAGCGTACAAGGGTGAATCAAGAAGATCATCACAAGGTGACCAACCTACTCCACTTCAAGCATTCCACCATGACGCCAAGATGGATCTCCTTCAATGCCTCTTCCACCCTTCTTTCTTTTCTTTAGTTTATTGCTTGTTAAATCACTCATCTTAGGGTTTCTTTGTTGCAGGGTTCTCTGGGATTTCGGCTTCAAGAGGAAGGTTTACTTGCCATAGATCCAGAAAACAAGAGGGGCCTTCAGTGGTATTATGTTCATGTCATCCGGAGACCTCTTAAAGAGTGAATCTATTCTAATTGAAGGACCAATGTCAGGTATGTCTAGTGTTGATTAAGTCTGCAATGTTAAATTAGACCTATCTTTGCTTGCGTGGTTCTCTTCTGGTCCTATTCCTTTCTTATTCTGAGAGTCTCGATCACTAGGTGTATGTTAGATCCTTCGAGCTTCTTCACTAGATCTCTTTGATAGTTTATGTTGAGTTGTTTATATGCAAATAGGGAATTGCTTGGTTAATCATTTGCTAATCTCCATTATGGTTGCATAGTTTCATTTTACATTCTACACCATTCTTGGTATCAGAGCATGGTCAGATAATTTCCTGCATTTAGATATGTTGCATGCATACTTGTTATCTAGTTATTTTTTTTAAAATCCAAGCAAGATCTAAAATTCATGCCTCCTGAGCGGGTGTACTCCAGTACACTGTCACGACCCATGGGAATAATGAGCCCCTGGTCGGACATGAATTTTTAGATTGAAGTTTGGGTAAGCCAATGCACTTGTTTGATTAGGTTCTGTTTACTGAAAATTTGCATCTACTTACTGTAATCCATCTGCAGCTCCAAAGTCAAGTCGCTAATTTCTTGTTGAGATATTTTTTTTCTTGTTCCTTTTTAAGTCAGTTATCACCATATTAAATTTCATCATCAGAAAAAAAATACAAAAAAAATGAAAATCCCTACTTCAATCTTCTGTCCTGCTGAAATAGTCTACAGTACATGGTATGTTGTTTTTATTGTTTCTCTTTATATACAGATCTAATTTTTTTTATTTTTGTTTTGCTGGGATCCTATTAATTCATATTATTTTTTTCAATAATTTTTCAGATTTTATTTCGATTGTTAGAATTTCTAGCATTCAAAATACTCTCTGAGATTCAGTCTGAACTGAAATTCCAGCAAGAACCAATCTCAGAAAATTTTTTGAATTTGAAGTTCAAATTTTAAATTTTAAAATTTTGAATTCTGACATTCTAGAATCTGAAACTTGAAGTTTGAAATTTAAATTTTAAAATTTAAGTTTGAATTTGAAATTGTTTGAAAACTAATCAAGTCAAATAATTAAGTCAGCTCATAAAACAAAATATATATATATATATATTTTTGCATTCATTTGAAAACATCTTAAGGGCATCAATATGACATGGGGGCAAGAATTCATCACTTGTCCTTAGCCCAAAACCACAACCCATCATCTCGATCCCAATCCTTAATTAAAACCAATTAGAACTAATCACCCTAGTAGGTTAGGGACACCAACGAGTCAGGTTCGGATTAGGGTCAAGTTAATTGTGTCCACTAAATGGTGTGTGCTTACGAGCTTGGTGTCTAGGATTGGTGTATTAGGGCTTGTGGGTTGGTCCGCCTACCTGGCCAATCATAGATTGGTGTCTAAGGTTGGCAGAACAGGGACCTCCACTCCCCTTCCCACCTACCTGGCCAAGTCACGTAAGTTACTACTAGCTAGTTGGTCATTTTAATTAGATCTCTAATTCGTACTCTAGGTCTAGAAATCCTTAGCCCAAATTTGAGTCTAATTGTTTGTATGACAAGTAGATCAGGAACTCCTTACCAACCTTCACAAGACCAACCAAGTTCATCCATGGACACTAGTATGGAAACCCTTATGAGATCTATGATTGAGTGACTGGAAAGTTTGGATGCTAGGTTTGATCAGTTCGAGGAAAGGATAGGAACCCTAGAGAAATCTAGGTTGACCCAACTGAACCACCACTACAGCAAAACAGGGTTATCCCGACCTTTTTCTAGCGACGCTTCTTGGAAGCGTTGGGAAGAACCAGAACCCGCCGACGCTTTTTGGAAGCGCTGGCAAAACTGAAAGTCCGCCAATGCTTTAAAGCGTCGACAATTAACCCTGAGTTTTACCGACGCTTTTAAGCATCGCCGGACCATCCCGCTTAGACTTGGGACATTTATCGACGCTTATAAGCATCGCAGAGTCCAGGGACCTTTGCCGACGCTTATAAGCATCGCCGGATCCGACATTTGCCGATGCTTTTAAGCGTTGCCGAAGTCCAGGACCTTTACCGATGCTTTAAAGCATCGCCACAGTTTGGGACCTTTGCCGATGCTTTTAAGCATCGCTGGACTACACATTTGTCGACGCTTTTAAGCGTCGCGGAGTCCAGGGACCTTTGCCGATGCTTATAAACATCGCCGGATCGTACATTTGCCGATGCTTTTAAGCATCGCCGAAGTCCGGGACCTTTGCCGACGCTTTAAAGTGTCGCCATAGGTCCCAGGACATTTGGCGACGCTTATAAGCGTCGCCAGAGTTCCCAGGTCATTTAGCGATGCTTATAAACGTCGCCGGAGTCCAGGACTTTTGGTGATGCTTATAAGCGTCGCCGGACTCCAAGCCTTCCCCCAAAACCCTGGCACCCTCCCAAGCCCTAATTTTTGCAGCCGCCGAACCAACCCCCCCCCCAACTCCTCCTCCTCCTCCCACCCCCTCCTCCTCCTCCTCCTCCTCCTCCTCCTCCCCCCCGCTCGGTCCGCCGTGCCCCTTTCCCCCCCTCCCAACTCCTCCTCCTCCTCCTCCCCCCCGCTCGGTCCGCCGTGCCCCTTTCCCCCCTCCCAACTCCTCCTCCTCCTCCTCCCCCCCGCTCGGTCCGCCGTGCCCCTTTCCCCCCTCCCAACTCCTCCTCCTCCTCCTCCCCCCCCTTCCTCCTCCTCCTCCTCCTCCTCCTCCCCCCGCTCGATCCACCGCGGCCCTATCCCCCCCCCAAACTCCTCCTCCCCCCCCTCCTCCTCCTCCTCCTCCTCCTCCTCCTCCGCTCGGTCTGCCGACGCAGCAGCCGTCCGTGATCTCCCGGTTGATCGAGCCACTGTCGAACCCCCCCTCCTCCTCCTCCTCCACTCGGTAAGTTTTTTTTTTTCTTTTCCAAAGTTCAAAGTTATTGAAGTAATGGCACAAAGGATGCTACACTAGGAATTAAAATGAGATTGAAGACTTGTTTATAAATTTCTTGCTGAAACTGAATATCATCATGTGTGTAATGTTTTCGGTTCTCATATACAAAAGTGTTAGTTCAAGCTTTGGCCACCAATAACTTCATTAGAGCATTAAAATATTTATACTAATTAGAGGTTTGAATAGGAAGATACTTCTATGCATGTATGGTTGTATTATTAGAAGCTAAAGAAAATTTAATATTACAATCTAGGATGGGAATGTTGGATAATTGTAATATTTAATTAAAAGAAAGAAAGAAAGAAAGAAAGAAAGAGAGAAAAGGCCCATGGATGTACGATACGGTCTCCTCTCAAAAATACATGAAGCAGAGAAATGAAGGGCCATATTGATATTTACGGTTGCTTTACAAAAAGATTTCTTGAAAAGATATGTTTACCGAATAGACTTCAATTTAAATTAAAATCTGGACGAAATATTTCACTCTACTAAGATAATCTTCGGTATTAGACTTCAGTTCATATATGGGTGTTTCAGATAAAACTATGGATATAAACTTCAATTTAAATTAAAGAATTATATATTTTATGGATTGAAAAGTCACATATCCATGGATTGAAAAAGTAACATATCTGTGGATTAAAAGTTATATATTAAAAATCACGCATTCAAAGAAAGAAAAACCTAACACGTATTCCATCTAGTTCTATAGCATATGCTGCTAACTCATCAGCTATTTAATTAATTAGCTTATCAACAAAATTACTGATCTTGTTATTATGACCATTTGCTAAGTTTCCGGTGCAACAGACAACAATAGGATGCTACTAACATGGATTTGAGAGTCTACATAAACATTTTCAATTTAGATTTTTTGATATTTGTAAATGCATAAAGGTTTTCGTAGTAAAGGATTTCGAGTCCAATCAGCTTTTTTTTTTTTTCTGTAGAGAAGTAAAAGGTTCTTCAATATGAATATCTTAGAATATGATTTTAATATAATTATCTAGTGCACTATTTATTCAATATAGTTATTAATTTTTAATTATTTGCACCCTTAATTAGTGTATTTATTACTACTTAATTCTGAATTTCAAAATTTAGTGTACATGGAAGCTATTAATTAAATAATTAAACACATTAGGACTAGAACCTATGAACCTTATGTGTGCAGAGTTAATTAATCAACACACAATTCATAAAATGGCTTTTTTTAAAATGATTTTAGTGCTTTTAAATCTTAAAAAATTCAATGGTCTAATTTTCAAGAGATATTAAAGGTAGGTGACAAAGTGGTTGACCACTCGAGTTAATTTCTCAGTCATCTTTTATAAATAACCAAGACCTTAAGGATCTCAAGATAAATAACTCTTTTTTATGTTCATTACTTACTTTCTATCAATTCTAGATGTCTAGCTTGAATGTTGGAAGATCCTTGCCAGAGCTAACTCCGGCTAAAAACTTTGTTTATAGATCACTTCAATGATGATTTCTTCGATATCGAAATCTACTGCAACATGTTCGATAAGTTGTCCATGAATAACTCCATTTTTATATATTTCAATACCATCTGTAGTTTTGTTACGATCAATTATGATTTTTTATATATTTTTTTAAAAATTTGCATTGCATTGAAACATAGACCCGTCAATTGATTAAAGTACATATTCTACACGATCCGTACAATTATTTAATTTTTGTATGGATGGCAGAAATATGTACAGTGGTCAATTGAATGTCAAGTTTGGACAGTTTGAGAATTGCAAATAATTTTATAGGTGCTTACAGTAATCAAACGGTACAGATAGAGTTCCAGATATATTTCGGATATCATTTCCTTTTAGTTCTCCTCATACATATTTATTTGTATGAACTAAGGGGAAATGCTGCCAAAATTTTTCTGGAACTTCTATTGCGTATCTTTTGGTTACTGTAAATGACCTATATAATTAATGCAATTCTTGAATGGGATAGGACCTCTTTACCTATTAGTTGGTGATAGGGTGCATTTAATAATACTGTAATTGATCTATTGAATAAACTTATTTTAAATTTGTTCTGTTCTTATAAATATTTATTTATTTCAGTTAGCTTTTTCTTACAATGGATAAGAGTTGGATAACTAAACCGTGGAATAGCAAAGAATATCTGGATGGAGTACAGAATTTTATTAAATTTGGTATGGAGAGAAGTAGTATCAGTGGGAAGATTTTATGTCCATGTCGAAAATGTGTAAATTCCAGTTCTCTATATCCAAATATTGTTGAAGAACATTTGGTATGGAATGATTTTTTAAGAGGTTATACTGAGTGGTTTTTTCATGGAGAGTCAAGGTTATAATCTACATGTAACCAACCCTCTAACATGGAACATATACCTGGATTTGGATCCAGTAACCAACAGAAAAATCTTGCAAGAGATGATGATATCAGGGGTTGCTCAGAGATGCTTTTGAATATGGTGCTCAACATCCTGGAGATTACAGTGAAGGACAAGTAGCAGTTGGGTTTCCTGAGGATCCTATATTTACTGAATCTATACATGATGGAGAGCCGATACTCCCAACTAATGTTGGAACAGATCGTTATCAGAAGCTGATAAGAGATGCAGATCAAGAATTATATGCCGGTTGCAAGAACTTTTCAAAAATTTCTTTTCTTATGCATTTGTTCCATATAAAATACTTGAATGGATGGTTTGGCAAGAGTTTTACTATGCTGCTCAAATTGTTAAAGGATGCATTTCTGAAGGTACTAGTTTACCAACATCTTGTTATGAGGCCAAAAAACTAGTAAAGGAATTGGATCTTGGATACGAAAAGATTCATAGCTGTCCAAATGATTGTATATTATATCGGGAAGAACATGCCGATCAAGAGTCGTGCCATGTGTGTGGATGTTCACGATGGACGAAGCAAAAAGAAAATGAGAGTGAGGGATTAGATGAATTGGATGCAACATACATTAAACAAAAGCCGACGAAGGTATTACGCTATTTTCCTCTTGTACCTAGATTGAAAAGGATCTATGCATCATCAAAGACAGCTTCGTCAATGAGATGGCATGATGAAAGCCGTACAAAAGATGGAATGCTGAGACACCCAGCAGATAGTTTAGCATGGAAAGCATTTGATGAGAGACATCCTGATTTTGCATCTGATGCTCGTAATGTCAGGCTAGGTTTAGCCAGTGATGGGTTCAATCCATTTTGGACCTTAAGTTCTGTCTATACCACCTGGCCAGTTGTACTGATTCCTTATAATTTGCCACCATGGATATGCATGAAATAGTCTTCACTTATTTTATCAATGGTCATTCCAGGTGATAAGGGTCCAGGTAATGATATTGATATTTTCTTACAACCTTTAATAGATGAATTGAAACAACTATGGGAGGGTATCAATGCAATTGATGCTTCGAATGGCCAAACATTCAATCTACGGGCAGCTCTATTATGGACTGTTAACGATTTTCCTGTATATGCTAATTTATCTGGCTGGAGCACTAAGGGACGAGTTGCATGTCCTTCTTGTGGTGAATCAACCCATTCAATTTGGTTAAAATATGGAGGAAAGTTCTGTTATATGGGACATCGTCGATGGTTGGAGGCAAATCATCCATTTCGATTTCAGAAGGATTTATTTGATGGTACCATAGAGTTGGGATCTGCTCCAATTCTACCTTCTGGTTCTGATATTCGTAGACAAATGCTTGGTATCAGACACAGTTATGGCAAGATGACAAAGTCCTCTAAAAAGTGAGGAAGAGATGATGTTGAGACTTCGGTACAAGAAGAAGTATCGGAGGAAGTTAATACTTGCACCTTTGATACGGCAGTGTTCGAGGATCCGGATAATTTCTTTGAAGTTGAAAATGATGATGATATAATCAAAGCAACTACCCATCAGCATACTAGACAATTATGGAAGAAAAGAAGCATATTCTTTGACTTACCTTATTGGGAGCATAATATACTCCGGCATAATCTTGATGTTATGCATATAGAAAAGAATGTCTGTGATAATTTGATTGGAACAATATTAAATCTTGATGGAAAGACTAAAGATAACATGAAGGCATGTCTTGATTTAAAAGAAATGGGCATCCGACATGAACTTCATCCACAAGTGCTTGCAAATGATAGAACTTATATCCCTCATGCATGTTATACAATGTCTAGTCGAGAAAAAGATCTCTTCCTGACAGTTTTAAAGAATATCAAAGTTCCTAATGGATATGCCTCAAATATTTCACGATGTGTGAATCTGAAAGAGCGCAAAATTTCAAATCTTAAAAGTCGTGATGGACATATATTAATACAAGATATTCTTCCATTGGCTTTAAGGTCGTCAATGCCAAAACAAGTTATTACGGTTGTTTTTCAGTTATCATCATTCTTCAAGACATTATGTTCTAAGGTTCTTGATCCTCAGGAGCTTGATCAGTTGCAGTCTCAAGTCGTACTTACATTATGTCAGATGGAAAAGATTTTCCCTCCTGGATTTTTTATGATTATGGTTCATCTACTCATTCACCTAGCTTCGGAAGCTAAACTTGGTGGACCGGTACACTACAGATGGATGTACCCTATCGAGAGGTAATGCTGTAAAACTTAAATTTTATAATTTATATAACTTTTTCATTATTTAATATGATATAAATATCATACTTTTTGAAGGTATCTTGTACGGTTGAAGGATTATGTACGAAACAAAGCCCATCCTGAGGGCTCAATAGCAGAGGGATATATTGCTGAAGAGTGTTTAACATTTTGTTCAAGATATCTTAAAGGTGTTGAGACTGTATTCAATCGACCTCAACGTCATGGTGATAATATGGAGAATACAGATATATACAAATTTGCATCATCCAGAAGATTTATAGAAAAAGCTGAAAGTATTGTTCTTGACCATAAATCCATGTCACAAGCACACCGTTATGTATTGCTACATAGTGACATAATATCTGACTATCGCAGATTAGTCTATCTACACATGGATAATACTAAATATTAGACATGTTGTTGTCAAACTTATATTTGATTGTCATGCAGTGAATTTTTATCTGTACAACGACAAGCCAATCATTCCACTCGTCTTAATCCAAGGATTGAACAAAGATGGTTGGTTGAGTTATTCCCTAATTGGCTTGCCAATCAGGTTAGTATATATAAGTCGTATAATAATTTTATATATTTTTAACATCGAATAAATGATCGATAATTGATATTATATTTCTTAGGTACCGGTACTGATGGAGAAAAATAGTTCAGCAGAATTAATTGCACTTGCCAGAGACCCAAATTATATTATGAACAAATATAATGGTTTTATTATAAATGGATTTAAATTTCATACCAAGGAGCACGAGAAACTTAGAAAAACTCAAAACAGTGGTGTTATGGTTGAAGTAGATGGAAAATCTTATTATGGTATACTTAAAGGTATTTTGGAGTTGGATTATTATGGAAATTTTAAAGTTGTATTATTTCGATGCGATTGGGTGGATATAAATACACTGAGGGATTTGAAAAAGGACTCAAACGGATTCGTACTTGTCAATTTTTCAAGATTGATACATACGGGTGTGTTATTGAAGGATGATCCATTTATCTTTTCATCTCAAGCTCGGCAAGTTTTTTATGTACAAGACTCGAAAGATAACGAATGGGCTACTGTTATTAAGACAAAACCCAGAGACTTGTATGACATGGGAAAAAGGGTGGAAGAAGAAGATAATGATACTTACACTCAGTGTATGCCTTATAATATTGTACCGGATGATCATATAAATGATACAACCATTTTGGTTAGGTTGGGTTCCGAGGAAGGTACAACTGGTTGATTATGAAAAGTAAGTAGTTTGTAAGATAGTTTACATTTTTTGCATTAATGATTATGTTATCTTTTAAATTGTAATTCATTTCCGTTATAATTTGATTATAATGTTGACTGACTTGTTTTTAAATAATGCAGGTTAGGTACACCATGCCTCGAAGGAAGCGATTAGTAGATGTGCAATTTCAGTTTTTCCAGATCGAGGCTGGTACTTCTTCAGCACAACAGCCTGAGGGCAGTCGATCAGTTTCACATCGGTCTGATGGCAGTCCCTCTATTTCTGCACATCAGCCTCAGGACGACGTTATTCCCTCCGAGTCTGCACATCACGATCCTTCTATGGATCATCCTGATGATGAGCCTATCATCGATGATATACAGATACAGGGTACATAATTTAATAATTCTATCTCATTTCAATTCATGCATATGCAATAGTTTTGATATACAATGTTCTGTATTTTTTTTTTTTGTAGATGGATCCGGGAGACTCAGGCGTAGGCGAGGACCCACATTAGTCCGTGATGTATGGCAGTTACCTGAGGGTGAGAGGATAGTGATAGAGTGCAACAAGCTAGGGCAGCCTATTAAGAAAGCTGCTAGCTTGTTGACTAGCTTTCTGGGGACAGTAGCACACCGTGGTCAGCTATGTCCCCTGAATTATTCGAAGTGGAACGACATGCTTCCTACATATAAAATAGAAATGCTACGAGTTGTGCAGGTAAAAAAATTAATATATTATTTTATATCTTAGGTTTTTAATAATTGAATTACTTTTTTCATTTAATATTTATTTTATTGTTTAATTAAATTATAGAGCAAGTTCGTTCTTCCTTCAGATTCATCTGATTTTGTGCTTAAGTCTCTCAATCACAAGTGAAAAGAATATAGGACGAAGTTGAAGAGAGACTACAAGCTAGATGGTAGGACAGAGGAGCAGGTTGTAGCTACCTGTCCTCCTGATGTTCACCCTCATCAGTGGATGGAGCTGGTGCACTATTGGTTCTCCGAGAGGGCACAGGTTGTGTAGCATCATCAAACACTTCGAAATTTATTAATTTTCACTTGTTATAATTATATTTATACAATATATAATATTGTTTTAATTTTATTTTGCAGACGTATTCTGATATTGGTAGAGCTGCATGAGCTGCTCAGTCTGTTCCTCACACAGTGGGGTCCAAGAGTTATGCACGGCTCAGGCATGAGTTTGTATGTTTCTCATCCCATAATAATTTAGTATACTTTTAGTTTTAACATAATGTATCATCATGATCATGCATGTGCCATGTATAATGGTACGGGGATATAAGATATGTTATTTTGAATTTTTTTATAATATTTATTCTTTATATAGGCTGATCAACAGGGGAGGGAGTCTGGTGAGGTGGAGTTCTATCGGATGACTCACGTTCACCAGGATGGCAGTTTTGTTCGGGACGAGTCCAGAGATATATATGTATTTTTTTATTTATGTTATATTATGATTTATATTTTTATTTTTATTAAGTATTAATATATGTGTTTTTTGTAAAATATAGAATAGGGCTACCTCTATGATATTCGAGCGTGCTGGCGAGGGTTCATCATCTACACAGAGCAGTCGCATCGAGGCCGAGGTATTCTCGGAGTTGATGGGACCAGAGCGTCCTGGACGAGTGAGGGGTTATGGGATTGGAGTTACCCTTACTCAGTTATCTGAGGTGCGTAGATATACTCGGGATACTAGAGAGTCATGATCAGTTACATGTTCATCAGCTCCAGGAGGAGATAGTAGAGCTTCGACAGACACGTGATGCAGACAGAGCATAGATGCAGACTATTAGGTCTCAGCTAGAGCATGTTACATCTGTGCTGAATATATTCATATCATCTCAGGTAAGTAATTATTTATTAATTTTGTATGTATCTAATAATTTAGAATATATATAATGTATGTATTATAATTCCTGATGTATATCTTGCAGGTTCCTGGTGCATCTACGAGCCACAGACCTGACGACGACCAGCTTCCCACGGATCAGTGATGCTAGATGGTTTTTTTATTATTTATGTATATCTTTTTGTTTATTTGAACTTGGATCGATATGTATATATATATATAAAACTTTTTATATTTGGTTTGTATTTGTGTTTGTGTATGTTGGATGTGATATGTGATACAGATTTGAATATTTTTATTTGTTTGTGTATGTTGGATGTGATACAGGTTTGAATGTTTCATTTTCATAATGTATACAGGTTATGGGTTTGTATATATGGCTGTTTATTTTTAAAAAAAAAAAAATCTACCGACGCTTTAAAGCGTCGCTAGGTTTGGACCTGGCGACGCTTTAAAGCATCGCTAAAACTGGAACTGGAAGCGTCGCTTGGTTTGGTGTCTAGCGACGCTTTAAAGCATCGCTAACTGGCGACGCTTTTAAGTGTCGCTAACTGGCGACGCTTTAAAGCGTCGCTACGTTTGGTGTCTAGCGATGCTTTAAAGCATCGCTAAGGTTTAGTCTAGCGACGCTTTAAAGCATCGCTAGCTGGCGACGCTTTAAAGCATCGCTAAAACTGGAACTGGCGACGCTTTAAAGCATCGCTATATTTGGTGTCTAGCGATGCTTTAAAGCATCGCTAGGGTTTAGTCGCGTCGCTAAATGCTAATGCTTTAAAGCGTCGCTAAATGTCGACGCTTTAAAGCATCTCTAAATGCCGATGCTTTAAAGTGTCGCTAAATGACGATGCTTTAAAGCGTCACTAGATTTGCCGATGCTTTTTTCGAGCGTCGGTAAGTTGCGTCCCAACGCTTGCATAGGCGACGCTTTAACGATGCTTTATAAAACATCGGGAGATTATTTAGCGATGCTTAAAAGTGTCGGGAAACATCAAAAAAAGCATTGGTAAAGCTCAGATTCACTGTAGTGCACCTTCACCCAGATTACCTTCAGTTCGCCCTAGAGTCCAACGACAGGAACATACACCTGATCCAATTCATAGAAGGCCACATCAGGATTATGCTGATCACACTCCAGAGCCATATCCTAGAAGACCTCGCCATGATACTTTTGATCAGGATGATCGGGCCTTAAGGAATTCCATCTAGATGCACCAACCTTTGAGGGAAGCCTAGATCCTAAGGTGTACATAGACTGGGAGGCTGACATTGACCAATATTTTGACTGGTATGATATGTCTGAAGAGAAAAGATTCAAGTTTGCCAAAATCAGACTAGTCCGTCAGGATAGGATGTATTAGGGAAATGTCGAACGCATAGCTAGGCAGAGGGGAGACTTACCTATAGCGACCTGGAGAGACATGAAGAGAAAGCTTAGAGAGAAATATTTGCCTATGTCTTATCAGCAAAGGTTGTTAGATCAGTGGCAGCGATTGACACAAGGAAATAAGACCGTTTCTGAATACGTTGCTAAATTTGATGAGTTTGTAATGCGATGCAACGTAGTCGAGTCTGAGGCAGCCATTTTATCGAGGTTTAGATTAGGATTGAATGAAGATATAAAAGGAGAATTATTTTTTAGAGAAGTCCATGATTTAGAACAGGCATACCAAGTTGCCATGGACTATGAGAGGTTTCAGAGGAGAGCTTTATTTAAGCGACCAGAGCCCACTAGGTTTAATCCTCCTATTAGTCGACCTAGTTCAGTCCCTAATACAGTCAATAGACCAAGACCCAGCTCGAATCCAACCCCTAGACCCAACCCTACCATTCCTCCAATTCCTAGAGAAGACAAAGGAAAGAGCCCTGAAGTTCGAGGTGAGAAGGAGCGAGTCTGCTATAAGTATCGTAAACCCGGTCATTTCCTGAGCCAATGTCCCTCTAGAGCTTTACATATAGGGGAGGTAGAAGAAGAAGAAGAATCAGAACCCGTGGAGAATAATGAAGAGGAGGTTTATGAAGCAGGGGATTGCTTAGCTGATGAGTATGAAGGAGATGAAGAAAATGTAGACTCATCAGATGTATTAGGAGTTGTGAGATGTATCATGACACAGACCAAAGAGCAGGAAGACTGGCGTAGGACTAGCATCCTACATACATTTACCAAAATAGGAGAAAAGGTCTGTAAGATCGTGATCGATAGTGGAAGCTGTGTCAACGCCATTTTCACTAGTGCAGCCAAGAGTCTAGGATTATCTACTGAACCACATCCCAATCCATATAAGGTATCCTGGATCAATTCCACTTCTATCCTAATCAAGCAGAGATGTCAGGTCCGAATCCAACTTCAGTCCTATCAGGAACGAATTTGGTGTGATGTGCTCCCTATGGGAGTAAGTAGCATCATCCAAGGTAGGCCATGGCTGTTTGACCATGATGTGACAATTTTTGGTCGATCAAATTCCTGTGCTTTCAATTTCAATGGCAAGAAAATTATCATTCATCCAACCCAGCCTAAGGACAACACCAAAAGAGGAGCTAGCAGCCTGAAAGAAAAAAGGACTGGATTAAATTTGATAGGTGCAAGAGAATTAGAAAAAGACATTAATGAGGGAGCACCTATTTGGATGGTAACTGCTAAGGAAACTAAGGGCCACACCCCCGTAAAATACCCGCAAGAGGTGGTCCAATTATTGAAAGAATTTGAAGACGTGTTTCCCGAGGACCTACCCGATAGTCTTCCACCTTTAAGGGACATACAGCATGCCATAGATTTAGTCCCTGGCACGACTTTACCTAATCTGCCTCATTATAGGATGAATCCAATTGAACATCAGGAGTTACAAAGGCAAGTTAGTGAACTTCTTAGAAAGGGGTTTGTTAGAGAAAGTTTAAGCCCATGTGCAGTCCCTGCCTTGTTAACCCCTAAGAAGGATGGCACCTGGAGGATGTGTGTAGATAGCCGTGCCATCAACAAGATTACTGTCAAATATAGGTTTCCAATTCCAAGACTGGACGATATGTTAGACATGATAGCCGGATCAACGATTTTCTCCAAGATAGACTTAAAGAGTGGGTATCACCAGGTTAGGGTTAGGCCTGGAGATGAATGGAAGACCGCTTTTAAGACTAAAGATGGATTATATGAGTGGTTAGTCATGCCGTTCGGTCTGTCCAATGCACCCAGCACCTTTATGAGAATTATGAATCAGGTGTTGACAACTTTCATCGGAAAATTTGTGGTGGTCTACTTTGATGACATTCTTACCTATAGCAAGACTAAGGCAGACCATTTAACCCACCTAAGGCAAGTTTGCCAAGTCCTTAGAAAGGATAGCCTCTATGCCAATATCAAGAAGTGTGATTTCTTAACACATAGAGTTATCTTTCTAGGATTCATAGTCACATCTGAAGGAGTGTCCGCTGACCCTGCGAAAATTAAGTCCATAGTAGAGTGGCCTGTACCCAAAAGCATCCATGATATCCATAGTTTCCATGGTTTAGCCACCTTCTATAGGAGATTCATTAGAGGGTTCAATACGATAGTGGCTCCAATCACTGATTGTATTAGGAAGGGAACTTTTGAGTGGACTAAAGCAACAGACAAAGCCTTCCTAACAATTAAGGAAAAAATGATACACGCACCCGTCTTGAGGTTACCCGATTTTATCAAAGTGTTCGAGGTTGCTTGTGATGCTTCTAGGGTAGGAATTGGAGGTGTCTTGAGTCAAGAGAATCACCCAATAGCATATTTCAATGAAAGGTTAAATGAAGCGAGACTAAGGTATTCCACCTATGATCGGGAGCTGTATGCGGTAGTTCAGGCATTACGTTATTGGAGGCATTATCTTCTACCACAAGAGTTTGTCCTATTTTCTGACCACGAAGCTCTTAAGTTCCTTAGTTCTCAGAAGAAATTGAACCCTAGGCACGGGAAATGGGTAGAGTTCATACAAGCTTATACGTTCATACTGAAACATCGTGTCGGTACTGAAAATAGGGTTGCCGATGCGTTGAGTCGTATTCCATGTTGTTGACTTCTGTGAGCACTGAGGTAGTAGGGTTTGATAGATTGAAAGAGGAGTATCCTACATGCCCTGATTTTGGTAACATCTATCGATCCCTTCAACAAGGACCATCTAGTAAGCATAGTGATTATACCCTTTTAGATGGATACCTTTTCAAAGGAAATCAGTTATATATTCCCAAGACCTCTGTTAGGGAATTTCTGATCTGGGAAGTTCATGCTGGAGGCTTGTCAGGACATTTTGGTAGGAATAAGACCATCTTAGCAATAGAAGACTAATTCTTTTGGACTGGTCTCAAAAGAAATGTGGCCCAGATTGTAGCTCAGTGCCATACCTGTGCTGTTGCAAAACAGCAAAGACAGAACATCGGTCTGTACACACCCTTACCTGTCCCTGATTGTCCATGGCAGGATATCAGCATGGATTTTGTAGTAGGCCTCCCTAAGACGTCTAGGAAGCATGATTCTATCTTTGTGGTTGTCGATCGTTTCTCCAAGATGGCTCACTTCATTCCTTGTTCTCAAACTTTAGATGCTTCGAAGGTGACCAAGCTTTTTCTCAATCAGGTCATTAGGCTTCATGGTTTATCCAAAACCATTGTGTCCGATAGAGATGTCAAATTTACTAGCTATTTCTGGAAAACCCTCTAGCACATGTTCGGTACCAAGCTGAAATTCTCTACTGCCTATCATCCTCAAACCAATGGCCAGACAGAGGTAGTAAACCGAAGCTTAGGAAATCTGTTGAGATGTTTAGTTGGTGACAACCTGGAAAACTGGGACCTATTACTTCCTCGTGCTGAATTTGCCTACAACAACTCAGTTAATAGGTCTATTGGGAAAAGTCCGTTCAAAGTGGTCCATGGATACAGACCTAGGAAACCTTTAGACCTAGCTCCATTACCCACACATGCACGAGTGTCTGAGTCTGCTGAGTCATATGCACAGCATATTAGGGAATTGCATAAGGAGATTAGCCAAAAGATCCAATCGTGCAATGAACTCTATAAGCATATGACTAATTCACATAAACGGTTAAAAGAATTTAATGAAGGGGACTCCGTTATGATCAAATTTAAACCTGAAAGGTTTTCGCCAGGAACTATGAAGAAACTCCATGCCCGGGGAGCCGGACCTTTCAAAATAATAAAGAAAATTGGACCTAATGCTTATGTATTAGAATTACCACCAAGTTATGGCATTAGTTCAACATTTAACATTTCAGACTTAAAAGAATACAAAGAACCTGCATTGATACCTAGTGAGCTTTTTGGTCCTAATACTTCTTTTGAGAGTGAAGCCCCAAAGGAATGCCCACCACCGAGTGTTCCTAAGCGAAGGGACAAAATTGAAAGGATCTTGGATGACCAGATCATTTCTACTAGAAATAAGGGCTACCAACGTTATCTGGTTAGATGGTAAGGATGTCCTGATTCTGAAGACTCCTAGATCACCCGAGAGGACCTACAACAAATCGATCTAGATGCATTAGAAGCTTATCAGGCTAATCCTTACTCAACAGGGTCAAGTTCCTCCCATCCCAGGAGAATTGATGTGGGCACTAGAATCAGGAAAAGACTCCAACCAATTCAGGTCATGTCCGAGTCCTTGTAGTTGGAGTAGCAAAAGAGAAGTCCTGTAATTTTTCTTTTTTTTGAGTCCAATTAATCTTGTAGTTAATTTTGAGTCCATGTTGGGTCTGGTTTAATATCTTAGTTAACCCTGCAATTGAGAGTTGGGTCCAGTTAAATCAAGCCCAATCCGTGAGTCCATGAAGCATCAAGACAAGAAGAAGCCACCTCATCAAGTGACCCCCACCTTGTGCCACATGTCAAAAGCTCCAATGGATGTCGCCACCTTAACAAGTGGTCCCCACTTTATGCCACATGTCAAGAGCTCCAAAGGACACCGCCATCTCATCAAGTGGTCCCCACCTTGCGCCACATGTCAAGCTTTGAAAAAGTTTCAAGCAACAAATGCCACCATATCCTCCAACTCCCCACATTTCAAGCAACAAATGCCACCATATCCTCCAACCCCCCTTGTAATCCTCCTAATCCTATGGGTTTTCAAATTTTAAAAATGTTGTAAGGCTTCTATTTAAGCTATGGGATGCCCCATTGAAAAGGGGTTAATGAATGAAGTTGGTATTTTTTCTTCTATGTTTTTTCCTGTGTCTATGTGGTAGCTTAGCCTTTCTCTTCCTCCACGCCAACCCTAATTTTTCCTTCTTCCATTCCCAATGCCAAAGACTTCCTCTTCTTTCATAACTTCAAACTAGCTCCAGCGTACAAGGGTGAATCAAGAAGATCATCACAAGGCGACCAACCTACTCCACTTCAAGCATTCCACCATGATGCCAAGATGGATCTCCTTCAATGCCTCTTCCACCCTTCTTTCTTTTCTCTAGTTGATTGCTTGTTAAATCACTCATCTTAAGGTTTCTTTATTGCAGGGTTCTCTGGGATTCTGGCTTCAAGAGGAAGGTTTACTTGCCATAGATCTAGAAAACAAGAGGGGCCTTCAGTGGTATTATGTTCATGTCATCCGGGAGACCTCTTCAAGAGTGAATCTATTCTAATTGAAGGGCCAATGTCAGGTATGTCTAGTATTGATTAAGTTTGCAATGTTAAATTAGATCTAGCTTGGCTTGCGTGGTTCTCTTCTGGTCCTATTCCTTTCTTATTCTGAGAGTCTCGATCACTAGGTTTATGTTAGATCCTTCGAGCTTCTTCACTAGATCTCTTTGATAGTTTATGTTGAGTTGTTTATATGCAAATAGGGAATTGCTTGGTTAATCATTTGCTAATCTCTATTAGGGTTGCATAGTTTCATTTTACATTCTATACCAATCATCCATCGACTAGAAGTTGGACGAAGCTTGATGGGTTGCTCCATAGCATCACCTCCTTAAATGGCTTGCTCCACAGCACCATCATCCATCCATTTGACTAGAAGTCAGATGAAGCTAAATGGGTTGCTCCACAGCATCGTCTCCTTAGATGGCTTGCTTCATAGCACCGTCATCTATCCATCAAATTAGAAGTCGAATGAAGCTCAGTGGGTTACTCTGCAGCACCATCTCCTTAAATGATTTGCTCTATGACACCATCATCTACCCATCCTACTGGGCTAGGGTGGAGATTGATGGATCACTCCATGGTTCCTTCCTTATGGGTCAGTTCCTGAGTAGCTCCAATAGAGTACTAATCTATGCTAGGTGGGTACTAGACGGCCAAGGCAACTTCACCACCTATGGCTAGACATTGGCATTAAAAATAAGAGCGAAAGGGAAAAAGATGATTCCAATAGTGAAAAACTCTAAAGTTTCATTTCGTAAAGAAGAGTTTTACAAGAAAAGGCAAAGTCTCCTGACAGGCTGGGGGCTTTACAAAACTCCCTAAGACAAAAACTAAGGACAAAATGTAGGCTCATGTGTGGCACACCCAAAGTCTTGGGGAGTCACACAGGTTTGGAGGCTTAGGTTTATAAGTTTCCAAGGGCTCCAGAGTCATGTTAGGTCAGGAGGCTTGATCCAGGATTGAGAGAACATATGAGAAATGGGTGTACATGGGCTCGGGATTTTGAGT
The DNA here is from genome assembly GCA_021397845.1 of Areca catechu. Taxonomy (NCBI): domain Eukaryota; kingdom Viridiplantae; phylum Streptophyta; class Magnoliopsida; order Arecales; family Arecaceae; genus Areca; species Areca catechu. The sequence goes on from CM038050.1 coordinate 80,309,250, forward strand.
GTTTTCTCACATTGATTTCTTAGGGAGAGTTTTTTGAGAGATTGTAACATAACCCTATTGGATTATAGGGTTTAGGTCCAGATGTGTAGCCAGCTGTCCTTAGGTGTGAAAGGGGAGCAGGTTGGTTAGTTGGCTAGGAGGTTAGCTTAGTTGGTTGGTTATAACCAATCAGGAAACCTAACTAACTAAGATGTCCTAACAATCCAAGAATTGGACCGTTCAAGTCCTAACTGCCCAAGAAAGTCCCTAACCACCTAGAACTAAACTATCCCATCTATATATGAAAGGAGGGGGCGGCCGTGCATGGTGGGGCTTGAGATCACCCCCTTTGGGCATGATCGTGGGGGGCTTCCCGATTTTGGGAGGCCATGGTTCAAGGGCATAAGAGAGGCACGCATGGAGGGATTTTCACGTGGGGACTTGGGACCACGAGGGTGTTTCATGGTTTTGGAGAAGGGAAGAGCGCGTGCATGAGTTCTTGGAACATGAGGCTTTCAAGAGAGAAGACGTGCATGGAGGCTTCTTCTCGAATTTGTGAGAGGAGGCGGGTGTCTTGATTGTATCAAGGATTCTTCGCCAAGGAATTAATAAAAAAATCTCTCTTTTTCTCCTATATATCTCTTCTATCTCCTTGTGAATATTGAATCCAAGAACAGGGTGCTTCCATGGTATAGGTGCTGATCTAGATCCCCAACAAGTGGTATTAGTACCTAGGAATTTTCAACAAGTGGTATCAGAGCCTTGTTCGAGTGTTGGAAGAGGAGGATTCAAGGAAGGAAATGCTGCTCCCTGGTTCATCCCCAAGAAGGAAGAAGATGCTGGTCTTCTGTTGCACCTATCTGTAAGTGTTGCAGATTTCTATCTCAACATCTCTTCGAGGTATTTCAAAGATCCAGCCTTTGGTTTGTGTTCTTCATGGCCTGATCAACCATGAATAGTGGCTGCAAGGTGGAGTTTGAAAATTTTAATGGGAAGGGAAGCTTCTAATGTGGAAGGTTTTGGTAGAGGATTTATTGGTGCAGAATTTTCTAGACGTGGCTTTGGAGAAAAAGTCAAAGGGGATGATGGATTGGGATTGGCGATGTAAGTCTTGAAAGGATGAGAGAGAATTCAAGTGCTACAGGTGTGGTGTAGCAGGGCACTTTAAGCGGGAGTGTCCACTTAGGAAGAAGTGCAGAAATGGAGAAAGGAAAAGCCTAGATTTCTCAAGTTCAATCATTGGATCATTGGAAAAGTTGGATGAGCTCTTTGTTTCAGAGGAGCCTACGGGGTGCAGTGTATCCGAAATGGTCTCGGAGAGGTTTGCGGGATGCGAAGGGTTTGAGAAGGCAGCAACTGGGTACGAGGTGCAGCGACAGGCTCAGCAGGGCAGCGTTAAGTGGCTGGCCTCGAGATTCATTCTATGGCATCAGGTAGACTTCAATTTCAGGTAGAGCATCGGGGAGACGTGGCTTCATGGGTGGAGCAGGATTCGACACGAGATCAGAGTGGAGGAGTGCATGGGGAGGAGTTACATCCCAGCACTAGTGCCAGGGATGCACTTAGCCAGGTGGAGTAGAGTATGCAGAGATTGGCGTGGCTCTGAGGACATGGTGTCAGGTAGAGCTCCAGTTATAGCATGTGCCATTTCAGGTTCACTATGGTCTCTCCAGGGAAGTCCAAGGAAAAGACTAATGCAGCTGCCAAGCAAAAGGCCTCCAAGGAAGCTCAGAAGTTGAAGAGGTCTAACATTGGTGTTAGGTTTGCATAGCTATTTAGGTGCACTATGGAAGCATAGGTTGGTGTTGCAGTCACGGGGACAAAGCAAAAAGATATCAGTTCGAGATCAGGAGTGCGGTGGAGCATGAGTCTTAGGAGCTATGGAGCATGAGTCGATGTTCTAGCTAGGGAGGCGAGGTGGCTTCGGCGGGAAGATGTTAACTTTGGAGATAGCAGGAAGGGTGCAGGCGGTCACATGGAGCTTGTCAGGGCTTGGAGGCACCAAGATAGATATTGTAGGATTTTGTGTGGTACTCCCAAGCTTTGGAAAGACTTGGAAGGCTATGGCAAGGATGTTCGAGGTGATCCCTGGGTGCTTGGAGGTATGCCAAGTAGTTTTTGGAGGTATTCCAGAGGGTCTTGGAGGTGTTTCAGGGGTTTGGTCCAGAGTCCGGTCTATCATGCTAAGACCAAGCATATTGATATCAGGTATCACAGGATTCAGGAGTTGGTGGAAGATGATGAAGTGGAACTCGCCAGATGCACTTACCAAGGTTCTTCCATGGGGTAATTTCTTCAAATGTGGAGCGTTGATGGGACTGATCGACCAGGTGGAGCTTACTAGAGCTTTGGAGCACCAAGATGGAGATTGTAAGCTCATGTGTGGTGCACCCAAAGTCTTGGGGAGTCACAGATATTTGGAGACTTAGGTTTATAAGTTTCCAAGGGCTCCAAAGTCATGTTGGGTCAGGGGGCTTTACCCAGGATTGAGAGAACATGTGAGACATGGGTGTACATGGACTTGAGGTTTTGAGTGTTTTCTCACATTGATTTCTTGGAGAGAGTTTTTTGAGAGATTGTAACATAACCCTATTAGATTATGGGGTTTATGTCCGGAGGTGTAGCCAGCTACCCTTAGATATGAAAGGGGAGCAGGTTGGTTAGTTGGTTAGGAGGTTAGCTTTATTGGTTAGAAGGTTAGTTGGTTGGTTGTAACTAATTAGGAAACCTAACTAACTAAAGTGTCCTAACAATCCAAGAATTAGACCGTCCAAGTTCTAACTGTCCAAGAAAGTCCCTAACCACCTAGAACTAAACTGCCCCATCTATATAAGAAAGGAGGGGGCGTGCGTGCATGGTGGGGCTTGAGATTGCCCCCTTTGGGCATGACCGTGGGGGGCTTCTTGGTTTTGGGAGGTGACAATTTGAGGGCATAAGAGAGGCACGCATGGAGGGATTTTCACGTGGGGACTTAGGACCATGAGGGTGTTTCAGGGTTTTGGAGAAGGGAAGAGCACGTGCATGAGTTCTTGGGGCGTGAGGCTTTCAAGAGAGAAGACGTGCATGGAGGCTTCTTCTTGAGTTTGTGAGAGGAGGTGGGTGTCTTGATTGTATCAAGGGTTCTTCTCCAAGGAATTAATAAAGCAATCTCTCTTTTTCTTCTATATCTCTCTTCTATCTCCTTATGAATATTGAATCCAAGAACAAGGTGCTTCCGCAGTATAGGTCCTGATCCAGATCCCCAATAAGTGGTATCAGTGCCTAGGAATTTCCAACATAAAGGGGTATCTTTTGGAGCTCAGAGCCTGGACCTCACCAAATCTAAGGGCCTCTACGGTGGCATCGATCATTGCCCCTATCTCGACCATCACCTATGCGACATTCTCCCATACCGAGGTCATTTAGCTTATCGCTTTAGTGGCTACAACGGGTTGAATCTCTTGAGGGGGCCTTGGATCGACCTCAAGCTGGGCTGTTTCGTTGGCCTCAGCAACATCACCTTGGGTAGTGGTGACCCCTTCCTCTTCTATCCCTTCAGGCTTGTCGGTGACGATATCCTTCAAGTCGGGGAGGTGGAAGGCCCTATATCCTTCCTCTTGCACTCTTCGAAGCCTTTATAAAAGGCATCGCAAACGGTCTTGTTCACCTCATCTTCAAATTCAATATAGTTCTTGTACTGCTCCACTGCCCAGGTTGTCTCTTCCTTGTCCACCTTAGCCACCACCTCGGCCACTGTGGCCCTCTCTTCGGCCACCTCAGCCCCCTACCTTCGATGGATTGGAGCTTTACGTAAGGGCGCAGATCCACCCCTCTTGCTGGATTGACTTGGTGGTGGCCTCGGGCGATCCTCCAGGAGGCCTTCTTGGTGGCCTCCACCTCATGATCGCTCACCTATAACTCGAGCTCATAGACTATGTCATGCACCTCTTGGAGGTCGGCCTCCAGCCCCCTTACGTGTGCCTCGGAGGTTGACAATTCATCATCCAGTGTCTTAGCCCTCACAGACTCAATCTCTGCCCTACTTCGGGATGCCTCTCCTTGCTCAGCTAGCCACCGGCATGCCTCCTTGATAAAGAAGGCATCATGGATGAACTGCAGAGGGAAACCAAAATAATTGGTTAGCTAAACTCTCCTTCTCAAAGCCTTAAATTAGCAGGAATGAAGATGACTTACCCCAAGGACCTAAGGGAAGAGCCCAACGAGGATCTCCCTCATCAAGCGCCCACCCCTCTCGGCTTGATCACAAGGTAGCAGGATGAGGTCAAGGAGCTTCTTGGCTAGACTGGCATCTTAGAAGATTGATGCATCAGACGGCATGGTCGCCAAAGTCTCCACCATCCTGGGTGGTGGAGCGGTCATCCCAGAAGGACCCACCAATGCTAGACTTGGATGCTGCACCTTTGCCACTGGAGGGACACTAGTCCCAGGGGTTGGCAGTGTCGGCAGGATCTGAAGGAGGACTAGGCAGGCCTTCGGGGTCTTCTCGTGTGACTCTATATCTTGGTCAACTTATAGAGCTATTGCCCCTACCTCTTCTATCGTCGAGGCCCGGGTCTTCTCTG